>OZ020604.1:126520958-129128281 GCA_963971545.1 Philophylla caesio | reverse complement strand
CTGTATTTACAGCGGAAGCTACTAAAGAAGCTATTGCAGGTTGCCATATTCATACTCAGCGGATATCATGGAGGCTTGTGCTGTTACTCGCCTCTCCTTCTATAACCCGCCCTTCCTGCTAAAGGAATTTACTAGAAATTGCTTCCTTTAGCCCATTATACCTTCTCCCGCCTCTCTCTCCATTGTTTCTACTTTATACTCCAAATTAAAATTTAAAAATTTATTCATCTTTTTATCTTTGTTGTATGGGTAATTAATTTGATGTCTATTTAACAGTGCTATATAACATAATTTCTAGCTCCGCTCTTAACATACTGGCTCTAGCCGTCGCTCATACATATGCGTATGCATTTATATACACTGTTGAAAATTTCTAATATAGTTTGTGACTATATATTTTTAGCTTAGCTCAGGGAAATACAATAGGGAGATTATAACGTAAATGCTTAGATCAAAAAAATTAGGCAAGCTACATTAGCTAACATACGCATGCACATACAAAAATGCATTGAAGCTCTGCTGATTATTAGCTGGGCGCTCTCAATCCGCTCTTAGCTTCTAAACATTCCAAACAGATTTGGATGGTAAGTTTTTAGCATTTGCCATTTCTCCCGTTCGTATAGCTCAACTCGACAAATCGAATGTTAAATATGTACATACGTTAATTGTTTACACAGTACAACCCATGATTTGCCAACTCAATTCTGAGAACTGTATGTGAAATTAGACCCAAAAAGAATAATTTCTGCATCATTCGTTTTGTCTTCTTACCTGCCAAAGTAAAGGTATGAATTTTAAAAATTTGTTCGAAATTCATACCTTTACTCAATTGCGAATAAAAGCGAAACGCTTGCATCGATTTTCATGATCTTTGTGTCATTTTGCTCATAAGTTATGTGACTTTGCGAAAAAGTAACTAGACTTGAAACTTATTTCCGTTTTGTATTTTTTATGAATTAAAAAAAAAAATTTTTTTCTTCATGCGCTTATTTTTAACTTGGAAACTGTTGCTTGTATAGGAAAACAATATATGAACAGATTAAGGGAATTGTAATTCTAAATTTTTTAAAATTTATTTCAACTAAATCGGGCTAGTGGCTGTCGAGCTATGTCAAACAACTGGGCCTAAAACGTGATAAATTCCATATACGATAGTACTAACTTCAAATCGATATTAAAAATATTTTGGCAGGTAAGAAGACAAAACGAATGATGCAGAAATTATTCGTTTTGGGTCTAATTTCACATGAGTTGGCAATCAATGAACTGAAAAATGTTGTACTGTGTTGTTAGTGAGCGTTTTGCCTCTGCTATTTTGGTGTAAAATGTTTATGGAGTATTTTCTTTAAAAAAAAAAATGTGTACGATACACAATTTCCGCTTATGCTCTATAGACTTGCATTCTGTTGTTTTTTTTTTTTTTCGTTTTTTTTTTTGTTTTATGTTCAAGAGTTGAGATATATGCAAATACATATTAAGAAAATTAAATACATTTTTGGAAAAGAAATGACTTACTTGGTTCGGGTCCACCGTCCACTGGCCAGCCGTCGGGTGTACATTTGTCATGTTGATTATTTTATATTCACTCGTGTATATTTGCATATGTATTTAAATATATTTTGAACGGTACATAAATATACATATTCTTTTTGATGCTTTCACTCCTTACAAACAATTTTTTTTTGTTGTTTTCTTTTTTAACTGTATTTATATTTTAGTTTTAAACTGAATGTAGCCGGTTGCAACCGCTGTGGTGCTGGTGGGACTCCTTTCTAATTTCCCCTGCTTCCCTCATCAAATTCGTCTATCAAAAATCCTTTTTTTTTTGTTTTTTTTTTTTTTTTGAGCGAGCTAGACACCCTCCTTCTTATAACGACCCCTGCCGAATGAATCTCCGCAAAATTTCAAGTGCAAACTAAGGCTCGATTTTAAAGCGGTTCGGATCAGGTGATGCCTCTGTTGTTTACGAACTACTTCTATCTCAGGTCATACGAAAATCCCTGCCTAACCGTTTTAGCTTCCAACCTGTAAGGTCATTGCTCCTGACGGAACCACTAAATCACCCGATTCTTGCAAATCATACATACGTACGCAGTACGCATAAGCCTGTCTCATTTACGTTACGTTCTCGTTTTGATAGGCTCAACTACCGCTCCAATGTTTCGCAACATCTTTCCTAGCAACCAAGGCTATCGCAGGCTGTTGGCAACAAACGAGCCTGTTACTCTCGCTGTTAATAGTACGTTATCCATGTATTGGTGTATCTAGCTGTTGGCCCAACTCTAATGACACAGTCGCTGTTAGTCAGAGTTAACAGCATTAGAACTTCGACTCTCACACAAAATAATTGAAATTTGTTAATGATGTTTTTTTTTATTTATTTTTTTTTTCGAGATGTTTTGCTACCATAGATCTTTAGTGTGGAATGTACCTGCTTCTTTTCCATTCATATCTTCCACTAGGTAGGCCTTTTCTTTCTTAAATGCGCGCCTTTACACCTGTTGGTGCCAGTTCGGCATTAAAATAGTTTGCTTGGTTACTTTGCACAAAATTTCGCCTGGTCACTATCTGCCTACTTCAAAGTTTCTAGCTCTCGACCTTAAGTTATATGAGGCTGTATTTCGCATATGTTCCTTTTCTAGATTCGCTTTGATGTTATCTCTAATATTTTGAAAATTATCTGCTGGTGTTAACTTTGCACCGCTATGATTCAGGAGATCTAATTTCCGTAATGTCTTCGTACATTCGCGACAGAGCGTCAGCTACAACATTATCTTTGTCTTTGCGATGTTCTATTGTGAACTGATAACCCTGCAACTTAATTGCCCACCTGGCTAATCTGCTACTGAGGTCTTTCTGATTCATCAGCCAACGTAAACTTGAATGGCCTGTTACCACCTTGAAGTTGTGACCTTCAATATACATTCTAAATGGCTAAAACTACCGCTAGACACTCGAACACAGTCACTGTTTAATTCCTTGGCTTTATTTAACTTTTTTGACATATGTATATTCTATTGGTCGTTCTTCACCATCGTCGTCAGCCTGGTTTAGACACGCACCTACTCCTACTTGACTTGCGTCGCATAGCAAAATGAAAGGTTTACCGTAATTTGGGTGGATGAGGACGGGAGCAGTCGTTAACTTCCTCTTCAATTCGTCAAAAGCTGCCTGCGCGTATGGATTCCAAGAATATCGTTTTTTCGTTGACAGCAATTCAGTTAAATGGAAAGTGGTCGTCGAATCATCGTTTATGAACCGTCGATACCATCCTACCACGCCTAAAATTTGTTTAAGTTGCCGCACTGTTTTGGGTACTGGGATGTCTTCAATCGCAGCAACTTTTTCTCGATCAAAAAGGATATTTATCTATCGTGACTTTGGATTTAAAGCATTATGACGCGAGTATTCATCCGAAATTGTCCAGAAGAAAAATATCTCAAGCGAAACTTTGCGTTTAAAACCAATTCAATTATTTAACCAACACTCTTTTTCACCTGTCAACGAGTCAACGACATTCCAAGATATGTTCTTGTGTGGAAAATAGTATTAAACCAGCAGAAGAAAAAAAAACGTTAAGCATCGGTGGCCCCACGTTGGGCGCCATTTCTTTTTATGTAATCAAAACTTACATCATAGACTATACAGTCCACCGAGATTCTTGATGTCTATCCGACCATGTAGGTATAGAGTTTAAGGAGCGTACTCTGCTTTTATTAACCAGCTAAACTTCAGCGAATGTGGAGGGGATCTTGCTCCTACACTGCCTTTTTAATCAGTCACAAAAAAAAGTTTAAGCAGAGAATTTTTTTCGTCGCGTTCAAATCGACCGCAAGTTTGTTAGTTGTTGGCCACCGACGAGCGTTTTCAGAAAAAAAAAATCATGTTTAATATTTCATTGAAATCAACAATTAACACAAAAAAAAAGAAATTGCCTAAGCCATCTGGCTTTACCTGTATTTACAGCGGAAGCTACTAAAGAAGCTATTGCAGGTTGCCATATTCATACTCAGCGGATATCATGGAGGCTTGTGCTGTTACTCGCCTCTCCTTCTATAACCCGCCCTTCCTGCTAAAGGAATTTACTAGAAATTGCTTCCTTTAGCCCATTATACCTTCGCCCGCCTCTCTCTCCATTGTTTCTACTTTATACTCCAAATTAAAATTTAAAAATTTATTCATCTTTTTATCTTTGTTGTATGGGTAATTAATTTGATGTCTATTTAACAGTGCTATATAACATAATTTCTAGCTCCGCTCTTAACATACTGTTGGCTCTAGCCGTCGCTCATACATATGCGTATGCATTTATATACACTGTTGAAAATTTCTAATATAGTTTGTGACTATATATTTTTAGCTTAGCTCAGGGAAATACAATAGGGAGATTATAACGTAAATGCTTAGATCAAAAAAATTAGGCAAGCTACATTAGCTAACATACGCATGCACATACAAAAATGCATTGAAGCTCTGCTGATTATTAGCTGGGCGCTCTCAATCCGCTCTTAGCTTCTAAACATTCCAAACAGATTTGGATGGTAAGTTTTTAGCATTTGCCATTTCTCCCGTTCGTATAGCTCAACTCGACAAATCGAATGTTAAATATGTACATACGTTAATTGTTTACACAGTACAACCCATGATTTGCCAACTCAATTCTGAGAACTGTATGTGAAATTAGACCCAAAAAGAATAATTTCTGCATCATTCGTTTTGTCTTCTTACCTGCCAAAGTAAAGGTATGAATTTTAAAAATTTGTTCGAAATTCATACCTTTACTCAATTGCGAATAAAAGCGAAACGCTTGCATCGATTTTCATGATCTTTGTGTCATTTTGCTCATAAGTTATGTGACTTTGCGAAAAAGTAACTAGACTTGAAACTTATTTCCGTTTTGTATTTTTTATGAATTAAAAAAAAAAATTTTTTTCTTCATGCGCTTATTTTTAACTTGGAAACTGTTGCTTGTATAGGAAAACAATATATGAACAGATTAAGGGAATTGTAATTCTAAATTTTTTAAAATTTATTTCAACTAAATCGGGCTAGTGGCTGTCGAGCTATGTCAAACAACTGGGCCTAAAACGTGATAAATTCCATATACGATAGTACTAACTTCAAATCGATATTAAAAATATTTTGGCAGGTAAGAAGACAAAACGAATGATGCAGAAATTATTCGTTTTGGGTCTAATTTCACATGAGTTGGCAATCAATGAACTGAAAAATGTTGTACTGTGTTGTTAGTGAGCGTTTTGCCTCTGCTATTTTGGTGTAAAAAGTTTATGGAGTATTTTCTTTAAAACAAAAAAATGTGTACGATACACAATTTCCGCTTATGCTCTATAGACATGCATTCTATGTTTTTTTTTTTCGTTTTTTTTTTGTTTTATGTTCAAGAGTTGAGATATATGCAAATACATATTAAGAAAATTAAATACATTTTTGGAAAAGAAATGACTTACTTGGTTCGGGTCCACCGTCCACTGGCCAGCCGTCGGGTGTACATTTGTCATGTTGATTATTTTATATTCACTCGTGTATATTTGCATATGTATTTAAATATATTTTGAACGGTACATAAATATACATATTCTTTTTGATGCTTTCACTCCTTACAAACAATTTTTTTTTGTTGTTTTTTTTTTAACTGTATTTATATTTTAGTTTTAAACTGAATGTAGCCGGTTGCAACCGCTGTGGTCCTGGTGGGACTCCTTTCTAATTTCCCCTGCTTCCCTCATCAAATTCGTCTATCAAAAATCCTTTTTTTTTGTTTTTTTTTTTTTGAGCGAGCTAGACACCCTCCTTCTTATAACGACCCCTGCCGAATGAATCTCCGCAAAATTTCAAGTGCAAACTAAGGCTCGATTTTAAAGCGGTTCGGATCAGGTGATCCCTTTGTTGTTTACGAACTACTTCTATCTCAGGTCATACGAAAATCCCTGCCTAACCGCTTTAGCTTCCAACCTGTAAGGTCATTGCTCCTGACGGAACCACTAAATCACCCGATTCTTGCAAATCATACATACGTACGCAGTACGCATAAGCCTGTCTCATTTACGTTACGTTCTCGTTTTGATAGGCTCAACTACCGCTCCAATGTTTCGCAACATCTTTCCTAGCAACCAAGGCTATCGCAGGCTGTTGGCAACAAACGAGCCTGTTACTCTCGCTGTTAATAGTACGTTATCCATGTATTGGTGTATCTAGCTGTTGGCCCAACTCTAATGACACAGTCGCTGTTAGTCAGAGTTAACAGCATTAGAACTTCGACTCTCACACAAAATAATTGAAATTTGTTAATGATGTTTTTTTTTTATTTATTTTTTTTTTCGAGATGTTTTGCTACCATAGATCTTTAGTGTGGAATGTACCTGCTTCTTTTCCATTCATATCTTCCACTAGGTAGGCCTTTTCTTTCTTAAATGCGCGCCTTTACACCTGTTGGTGCCAGTTCGGCATTAAAATAGTTTGCTTGGTTACTTTGCACAAAATTTCGCCTGGTCACTATCTGCCTACTTCAAAGTTTCTAGCTCTCGACCTTAAGTTATATGAGGCTGTATTTCGCATATGTTCCTTTTCTAGATTCGCTTCGATGTTATCTCTAATAATTTGAAAATTATCTGCTGGTGTTAACTTTGCACCGCTATGATTCAGGAGATCTAATTTCCGTAATGTCTTCGTACATTCGCGACAGAGCGTCAGCTACAACATTATCTTTGTCTTTGCGATGTTCTATTGTGAACTGATAACCCTGCAACTTAATTGCCCACCTGGCTAATTTGCTACTGAGGTCTTTCTGATTCATCAGCCAACGTAAACTTGAATGGCCTGTTACCACCTTGAAGTTGTGACCTTCAATATACATTCTAAATGGCTAAAACTACCGCTAGACACTCGAACACAGTCACTGTTTAATTCCTTGGCTTTATTTAACTTTTTTGACATATGTATATTCTATTGGTCGTTCTTCACCATCGTCGTCAGCCTGGTTTAGACACGCACCTACTCCTACTTGACTTGCGTCGCATAGCAAAATGAAAGGTTTACCGTAATTTGGGTGGATGAGGACGGGAGCAGTCGTTAACTTCCTCTTCAATTCGTCAAAAGCTGCCTGCGCGTATGGATTCCAAGAATATCGTTTTTTCGTTGACAGCAATTCAGTTAAATGGAAAGTGGTCGTCGAATCATCGTTTATGAACCGTCGATACCATCCTACCACGCCTAAAATTTGTTTAAGTTGCCGCACTGTTTTGGGTACTGGGATGTCTTCAATCGCAGCAACTTTTTCTCGATCAAAAAGGATATTTATCTATCGTGACTTTGGATTTAAAGCATTATGACGCGAGTATTCATCCGAAATTGTCCAGAAGAAAAATATCTCAAGCGAAACTTTGCGTTTAAAACCAATTCAATTATTTAACCAACACTCTTTTTCACCTGTCAACGAGTCAACGACATTCCAAGATATGTTCTTGTGTGGAAAATAGTATTAAACCAGCAGAAGAAAAAAAAACGTTAAGCATCGGTGGCCCCACGTTGGGCGCCATTTCTTTTTATGTAATCAAAACTTACATCATAGACTATACAGTCCACCGAGATTCTTGATGTCTATCCGACCATGTAGGTATAGAGTTTAAGGAGCGTACTCTGCTTTTATTAACCAGCTAAACTTCAGCGAATGTGGAGGGGATCTTGCTCCTACACTGCCTTTTTAATCAGTCACAAAAAAAAGTTTAAGCAGAGAATTTTTTTCGTCGCGTTCAAATCGACCGCAAGTTTGTTAGTTGTTGGCCACCGACGAGCGTTTTCAGAAAAAAAAAATCATGTTTAATATTTCATTGAAATCAACAATTAACACAAAAAAAAAGAAATTGCCTAAGCCATCTGGCTTTACCTGTATTTACAGCGGAAGCTACTAAAGAAGCTATTGCAGGTTGCCATATTCATACTCAGCGGATATCATGGAGGCTTGTGCTGTTACTCGCCTCTCCTTCTATAACCCGCCCTTCCTGCTAAAGGAATTTACTAGAAATTGCTTCCTTTAGCCCATTATACCTTCTCCCGCCTCTCTCTCCATTGTTTCTACTTTATACTCCAAATTAAAATTTAAAAATTTATTCATCTTTTTATCTTTGTTGTATGGGTAATTAATTTGATGTCTATTTAACAGTGCTATATAACATAATTTCTAGCTCCGCTCTTAACATACTGTTGGCTCTAGCCGTCGCTCATACATATGCGTATGCATTTATATACACTGTTGAAAATTTCTAATATAGTTTGTGACTATATATTTTTAGCTTAGCTCAGGGAAATACAATAGGGAGATTATAACGTAAATGCTTAGATCAAAAAAATTAGGCAAGCTACATTAGCTAACATACGCATGCACATACAAAAATGCATTGAAGCTCTGCTGATTATTAGCTGGGCGCTCTCAATCCGCTCTTAGCTTCTAAACATTCCAAACAGATTTGGATGGTAAGTTTTTAGCATTTGCCATTTCTCCCGTTCGTATAGCTCAACTCGACAAATCGAATGTTAAATATGTACATACGTTAATTGTTTACACAGTACAACCCATGATTTGCCAACTCAATTCTGAGAACTGTATGTGAAATTAGACCCAAAAAGAATAATTTCTGCATCATTCGTTTTGTCTTCTTACCTGCCAAAGTAAAGGTATGAATTTTAAAAATTTGTTCGAAATTCATACCTTTACTCAATTGCGAATAAAAGCGAAACGCTTGCATCGATTTTCATGATCTTTGTGTCATTTTGCTCATAAGTTATGTGACTTTGCGAAAAAGTAACTAGACTTGAAACTTATTTCCGTTTTGTATTTTTTATGAATTAAAAAAAAAAATTTTTTTCTTCATGCGCTTATTTTTAACTTGGAAACTGTTGCTTGTATAGGAAAACAATATATGAACAGATTAAGGGAATTGTAATTCTAAATTTTTTAAAATTTATTTCAACTAAATCGGGCTAGTGGCTGTCGAGCTATGTCAAACAACTGGGCCTAAAACGTGATAAATTCCATATACGATAGTACTAACTTCAAATCGATATTAAAAATATTTTGGCAGGTAAGAAGACAAAACGAATGATGCAGAAATTATTCGTTTTGGGTCTAATTTCACATGAGTTGGCAATCAATGAACTGAAAAATGTTGTACTGTGTTGTTAGTGAGCGTTTTGCCTCTGCTATTTTGGTGTAAAATGTTTATGGAGTATTTTCTTTAAAAAAAAAAATGTGTACGATACACAATTTCCGCTTATGCTCTATAGACTTGCATTCTGTTGTTTTTTTTTTTTTTCGTTTTTTTTTTTGTTTTATGTTCAAGAGTTGAGATATATGCAAATACATATTAAGAAAATTAAATACATTTTTGGAAAAGAAATGACTTACTTGGTTCGGGTCCACCGTCCACTGGCCAGCCGTCGGGTGTACATTTGTCATGTTGATTATTTTATATTCACTCGTGTATATTTGCATATGTATTTAAATATATTTTGAACGGTACATAAATATACATATTCTTTTTGATGCTTTCACTCCTTACAAACAATTTTTTTTTGTTGTTTTCTTTTTTAACTGTATTTATATTTTAGTTTTAAACTGAATGTAGCCGGTTGCAACCGCTGTGGTGCTGGTGGGACTCCTTTCTAATTTCCCCTGCTTCCCTCATCAAATTCGTCTATCAAAAATCCTTTTTTTTTTGTTTTTTTTTTTTTTTTGAGCGAGCTAGACACCCTCCTTCTTATAACGACCCCTGCCGAATGAATCTCCGCAAAATTTCAAGTGCAAACTAAGGCTCGATTTTAAAGCGGTTCGGATCAGGTGATGCCTCTGTTGTTTACGAACTACTTCTATCTCAGGTCATACGAAAATCCCTGCCTAACCGTTTTAGCTTCCAACCTGTAAGGTCATTGCTCCTGACGGAACCACTAAATCACCCGATTCTTGCAAATCATACATACGTACGCAGTACGCATAAGCCTGTCTCATTTACGTTACGTTCTCGTTTTGATAGGCTCAACTACCGCTCCAATGTTTCGCAACATCTTTCCTAGCAACCAAGGCTATCGCAGGCTGTTGGCAACAAACGAGCCTGTTACTCTCGCTGTTAATAGTACGTTATCCATGTATTGGTGTATCTAGCTGTTGGCCCAACTCTAATGACACAGTCGCTGTTAGTCAGAGTTAACAGCATTAGAACTTCGACTCTCACACAAAATAATTGAAATTTGTTAATGATGTTTTTTTTTATTTATTTTTTTTTTCGAGATGTTTTGCTACCATAGATCTTTAGTGTGGAATGTACCTGCTTCTTTTCCATTCATATCTTCCACTAGGTAGGCCTTTTCTTTCTTAAATGCGCGCCTTTACACCTGTTGGTGCCAGTTCGGCATTAAAATAGTTTGCTTGGTTACTTTGCACAAAATTTCGCCTGGTCACTATCTGCCTACTTCAAAGTTTCTAGCTCTCGACCTTAAGTTATATGAGGCTGTATTTCGCATATGTTCCTTTTCTAGATTCGCTTTGATGTTATCTCTAATAATTTGAAAATTATCTGCTGGTGTTAACTTTGCACCGCTATGATTCAGGAGATCTAATTTCCGTAATGTCTTCGTACATTCGCGACAGAGCGTCAGCTACAACATTATCTTTGTCTTTGCGATGTTCTATTGTGAACTGATAACCCTGCAACTTAATTGCCCACCTGGCTAATCTGCTACTGAGGTCTTTCTGATTCATCAGCCAACGTAAACTTGAATGGCCTGTTACCACCTTGAAGTTGTGACCTTCAATATACATTCTAAATGGCTAAAACTACCGCTAGACACTCGAACACAGTCACTGTTTAATTCCTTGGCTTTATTTAACTTTTTTGACATATGTATATTCTATTGGTCGTTCTTCACCATCGTCGTCAGCCTGGTTTAGACACGCACCTACTCCTACTTGACTTGCGTCGCATATCAAAATGAAAGGTTTACCGTAATTTGGGTGGATGAGGACGGGAGCAGTCGTTAACTTCCTCTTCAATTCGTCAAAAGCTGCCTGCGCGTATGGATTCCAAGAATATCGTTTTTTCGTTGACAGCAATTCAGTTAAATGGAAAGTGGTCGTCGAATCATCGTTTATGAACCGTCGATACCATCCTACCACGCCTAAAATTTGTTTAAGTTGCCGCACTGTTTTGGGTACTGGGATGTCTTCAATCGCAGCAACTTTTTCTCGATCAAAAAGGATATTTATCTATCGTGACTTTGGATTTAAAGCATTATGACGCGAGTATTCATCCGAAATTGTCCAGAAGAAAAATATCTCAAGCGAAACTTTGCGTTTAAAACCAATTCAATTATTTAACCAACACTCTTTTTCACCTGTCAACGAGTCAACGACATTCCAAGATATGTTCTTGTGTGGAAAATAGTATTAAACCAGCAGAAGAAAAAAAAACGTTAAGCATCGGTGGCCCCACGTTGGGCGCCATTTCTTTTTATGTAATCAAAACTTACATCATAGACTATACAGTCCACCGAGATTCTTGATGTCTATCCGACCATGTAGGTATAGAGTTTAAGGAGCGTACTCTGCTTTTATTAACCAGCTAAACTTCAGCGAATGTGGAGGGGATCTTGCTCCTACACTGCCTTTTTAATCAGTCACAAAAAAAAGTTTAAGCAGAGAATTTTTTTCGTCGCGTTCAAATCGACCGCAAGTTTGTTAGTTGTTGGCCACCGACGAGCGTTTTCAGAAAAAAAAAATCATGTTTAATATTTCATTGAAATCAACAATTAACACAAAAAAAAAGAAATTGCCTAAGCCATCTGGCTTTACCTGTATTTACAGCGGAAGCTACTAAAGAAGCTATTGCAGGTTGCCATATTCATACTCAGCGGATATCATGGAGGCTTGTGCTGTTACTCGCCTCTCCTTCTATAACCCGCCCTTCCTGCTAAAGGAATTTACTAGAAATTGCTTCCTTTAGCCCATTATACCTTCGCCCGCCTCTCTCTCCATTGTTTCTACTTTATACTCCAAATTAAAATTTAAAAATTTATTCATCTTTTTATCTTTGTTGTATGGGTAATTAATTTGATGTCTATTTAACAGTGCTATATAACATAATTTCTAGCTCCGCTCTTAACATACTGTTGGCTCTAGCCGTCGCTCATACATATGCGTATGCATTTATATACACTGTTGAAAATTTCTAATATAGTTTGTGACTATATATTTTTAGCTTAGCTCAGGGAAATACAATAGGGAGATTATAACGTAAATGCTTAGATCAAAAAAATTAGGCAAGCTACATTAGCTAACATACGCATGCACATACAAAAATGCATTGAAGCTCTGCTGATTATTAGCTGGGCGCTCTCAATCCGCTCTTAGCTTCTAAACATTCCAAACAGATTTGGATGGTAAGTTTTTAGCATTTGCCATTTCTCCCGTTCGTATAGCTCAACTCGACAAATCGAATGTTAAATATGTACATACGTTAATTGTTTACACAGTACAACCCATGATTTGCCAACTCAATTCTGAGAACTGTATGTGAAATTAGACCCAAAAAGAATAATTTCTGCATCATTCGTTTTGTCTTCTTACCTGCCAAAGTAAAGGTATGAATTTTAAAAATTTGTTCGAAATTCATACCTTTACTCAATTGCGAATAAAAGCGAAACGCTTGCATCGATTTTCATGATCTTTGTGTCATTTTGCTCATAAGTTATGTGACTTTGCGAAAAAGTAACTAGACTTGAAACTTATTTCCGTTTTGTATTTTTTATGAATTAAAAAAAAAAATTTTTTTCTTCATGCGCTTATTTTTAACTTGGAAACTGTTGCTTGTATAGGAAAACAATATATGAACAGATTAAGGGAATTGTAATTCTAAATTTTTTAAAATTTATTTCAACTAAATCGGGCTAGTGGCTGTCGAGCTATGTCAAACAACTGGGCCTAAAACGTGATAAATTCCATATACGATAGTACTAACTTCAAATCGATATTAAAAATATTTTGGCAGGTAAGAAGACAAAACGAATGATGCAGAAATTATTCGTTTTGGGTCTAATTTCACATGAGTTGGCAATCAATGAACTGAAAAATGTTGTACTGTGTTGTTAGTGAGCGTTTTGCCTCTGCTATTTTGGTGTAAAAAGTTTATGGAGTATTTTCTTTAAAACAAAAAAATGTGTACGATACACAATTTCCGCTTATGCTCTATAGACATGCATTCTATGTTTTTTTTTTTCGTTTTTTTTTGTTTTATGTTCAAGAGTTGAGATATATGCAAATACATATTAAGAAAATTAAATACATTTTTGGAAAAGAAATGACTTACTTGGTTCGGGTCCACCGTCCACTGGCCAGCCGTCGGGTGTACATTTGTCATGTTGATTATTTTATATTCACTCGTGTATATTTGCATATGTATTTAAATATATTTTGAACGGTACATAAATATACATATTCTTTTTGATGCTTTCACTCCTTACAAACAATTTTTTTTTGTTGTTTTTTTTTTAACTGTATTTATATTTTAGTTTTAAACTGAATGTAGCCGGTTGCAACCGCTGTGGTCCTGGTGGGACTCCTTTCTAATTTCCCCTGCTTCCCTCATCAAATTCGTCTATCAAAAATCCTTTTTTTTTGTTTTTTTTTTTTTGAGCGAGCTAGACACCCTCCTTCTTATAACGACCCCTGCCGAATGAATCTCCGCAAAATTTCAAGTGCAAACTAAGGCTCGATTTTAAAGCGGTTCGGATCAGGTGATCCCTTTGTTGTTTACGAACTACTTCTATCTCAGGTCATACGAAAATCCCTGCCTAACCGCTTTAGCTTCCAACCTGTAAGGTCATTGCTCCTGACGGAACCACTAAATCACCCGATTCTTGCAAATCATACATACGTACGCAGTACGCATAAGCCTGTCTCATTTACGTTACGTTCTCGTTTTGATAGGCTCAACTACCGCTCCAATGTTTCGCAACATCTTTCCTAGCAACCAAGGCTATCGCAGGCTGTTGGCAACAAACGAGCCTGTTACTCTCGCTGTTAATAGTACGTTATCCATGTATTGGTGTATCTAGCTGTTGGCCCAACTCTAATGACACAGTCGCTGTTAGTCAGAGTTAACAGCATTAGAACTTCGACTCTCACACAAAATAATTGAAATTTGTTAATGATGTTGTTTTTTTTATTTATTTTTTTTTTCGAGATGTTTTGCTACCATAGATCTTTAGTGTGGAATGTACCTGCTTCTTTTCCATTCATATCTTCCACTAGGTAGGCCTTTTCTTTCTTAAATGCGCGCCTTTACACCTGTTGGTGCCAGTTCGGCATTAAAATAGTTTGCTTGGTTACTTTGCACAAAATTTCGCCTGGTCACTATCTGCCTACTTCAAAGTTTCTAGCTCTCGACCTTAAGTTATATGAGGCTGTATTTCGCATATGTTCCTTTTCTAGATTCGCTTCGATGTTATCTCTAATAATTTGAAAATTATCTGCTGGTGTTAACTTTGCACCGCTATGATTCAGGAGATCTAATTTCCGTAATGTCTTCGTACATTCGCGACAGAGCGTCAGCTACAACATTATCTTTGTCTTTGCGATGTTCTATTGTGAACTGATAACCCTGCAACTTAATTGCCCACCTGGCTAATTTGCTACTGAGGTCTTTCTGATTCATCAGCCAACGTAAACTTGAATGGCCTGTTACCACCTTGAAGTTGTGACCTTCAATATACATTCTAAATGGCTAAAACTACCGCTAGACACTCGAACACAGTCACTGTTTAATTCCTTGGCTTTATTTAACTTTTTTGACATATGTATATTCTATTGGTCGTTCTTCACCATCGTCGTCAGCCTGGTTTAGACACGCACCTACTCCTACTTGACTTGCGTCGCATAGCAAAATGAAAGGTTTACCGTAATTTGGGTGGATGAGGACGGGAGCAGTCGTTAACTTCCTCTTCAATTCGTCAAAAGCTGCCTGCGCGTATGGATTCCAAGAATATCGTTTTTTCGTTGACAGCAATTCAGTTAAATGGAAAGTGGTCGTCGAATCATCGTTTATGAACCGTCGATACCATCCTACCACGCCTAAAATTTGTTTAAGTTGCCGCACTGTTTTGGGTACTGGGATGTCTTCAATCGCAGCAACTTTTTCTCGATCAAAAAGGATATTTATCTATCGTGACTTTGGATTTAAAGCATTATGACGCGAGTATTCATCCGAAATTGTCCAGAAGAAAAATATCTCAAGCGAAACTTTGCGTTTAAAACCAATTCAATTATTTAACCAACACTCTTTTTCACCTGTCAACGAGTCAACGACATTCCAAGATATGTTCTTGTGTGGAAAATAGTATTAAACCAGCAGAAGAAAAAAAAACGTTAAGCATCGGTGGCCCCACGTTGGGCGCCATTTCTTTTTATGTAATCAAAACTTACATCATAGACTATACAGTCCACCGAGATTCTTGATGTCTATCCGACCATGTAGGTATAGAGTTTAAGGAGCGTACTCTGCTTTTATTAACCAGCTAAACTTCAGCGAATGTGGAGGGGATCTTGCTCCTACACTGCCTTTTTAATCAGTCACAAAAAAAAGTTTAAGCAGAGAATTTTTTTCGTCGCGTTCAAATCGACCGCAAGTTTGTTAGTTGTTGGCCACCGACGAGCGTTTTCAGAAAAAAAAAATCATGTTTAATATTTCATTGAAATCAACAATTAACACAAAAAAAAAGAAATTGCCTAAGCCATCTGGCTTTACCTGTATTTACAGCGGAAGCTACTAAAGAAGCTATTGCAGGTTGCCATATTCATACTCAGCGGATATCATGGAGGCTTGTGCTGTTACTCGCCTCTCCTTCTATAACCCGCCCTTCCTGCTAAAGGAATTTACTAGAAATTGCTTCCTTTAGCCCATTATACCTTCTCCCGCCTCTCTCTCCATTGTTTCTACTTTATACTCCAAATTAAAATTTAAAAATTTATTCATCTTTTTATCTTTGTTGTATGGGTAATTAATTTGATGTCTATTTAACAGTGCTATATAACATAATTTCTAGCTCCGCTCTTAACATACTGTTGGCTCTAGCCGTCGCTCATACATATGCGTATGCATTTATATACACTGTTGAAAATTTCTAATATAGTTTGTGACTATATATTTTTAGCTTAGCTCAGGGAAATACAATAGGGAGATTATAACGTAAATGCTTAGATCAAAAAAATTAGGCAAGCTACATTAGCTAACATACGCATGCACATACAAAAATGCATTGAAGCTCTGCTGATTATTAGCTGGGCGCTCTCAATCCGCTCTTAGCTTCTAAACATTCCAAACAGATTTGGATGGTAAGTTTTTAGCATTTGCCATTTCTCCCGTTCGTATAGCTCAACTCGACAAATCGAATGTTAAATATGTACATACGTTAATTGTTTACACAGTACAACCCATGATTTGCCAACTCAATTCTGAGAACTGTATGTGAAATTAGACCCAAAAAGAATAATTTCTGCATCATTCGTTTTGTCTTCTTACCTGCCAAAGTAAAGGTATGAATTTTAAAAATTTGTTCGAAATTCATACCTTTACTCAATTGCGAATAAAAGCGAAACGCTTGCATCGATTTTCATGATCTTTGTGTCATTTTGCTCATAAGTTATGTGACTTTGCGAAAAAGTAACTAGACTTGAAACTTATTTCCGTTTTGTATTTTTTATGAATTAAAAAAAAAAAATTTTTTCTTCATGCGCTTATTTTTAACTTGGAAACTGTTGCTTGTATAGGAAAACAATATATGAACAGATTAAGGGAATTGTAATTCTAAATTTTTTAAAATTTATTTCAACTAAATCGGGCTAGTGGCTGTCGAGCTATGTCAAACAACTGGGCCTAAAACGTGATAAATTCCATATACGATAGTACTAACTTCAAATCGATATTAAAAATATTTTGGCAGGTAAGAAGACAAAACGAATGATGCAGAAATTATTCGTTTTGGGTCTAATTTCACATGAGTTGGCAATCAATGAACTGAAAAATGTTGTACTGTGTTGTTAGTGAGCGTTTTGCCTCTGCTATTTTGGTGTAAAAAGTTTATGGAGTATTTTCTTTAAAACAAAAAAATGTGTACGATACACAATTTCCGCTTATGCTCTATAGACATGCATTCTATGTTTTTTTTTTCGTTTTTTTTTTGTTTTATGTTCAAGAGTTGAGATATATGCAAATACATATTAAGAAAATTAAATACATTTTTGGAAAAGAAATGACTTACTTGGTTCGGGTCCACCGTCCACTGGCCAGCCGTCGGGTGTACATTTGTCATGTTGATTATTTTATATTCACTCGTGTATATTTGCATATGTATTTAAATATATTTTGAACGGTACATAAATATACATATTCTTTTTGATGCTTTCACTCCTTACAAACAATTTTTTTTTGTTGTTTTTTTTTTTAACTGTATTTATATTTTAGTTTTAAACTGAATGTAGCCGGTTGCAACCGCTGTGGTGCTGGTGGGACTCCTTTCTAATTTCCCCTGCTTCACTCATCAAATTCGTCTATCAAAAATCCTTTTTTTTTGTTATTTTTTTTTTGAGCGAGCTAGACACCCTCCTTCTTATAACGACCCCTGCCGAATGAATCTCCGCAAAATTTCAAGTGCAAACTAAGGCTCGATTTTAAAGCGGTTCGGATCAGGTGATCCCTTTGTTGTTTACGAACTACTTCTATCTCAGGTCATACGAAAATCCCTGCCTAACCGTTTTAGCTTCCAACCTGTAAGGTCATTGCTCCTGACGGAACCACTAAATCACCCGATTCTTGCAAATCATACATACGTACGCAGTACGCATAAGCCTGTCTCATTTACGTTACGTTCTCGTTTTGATAGGCTCAACTACCGCTCCAATGTTTCGCAACATCTTTCCTAGCAACCAAGGCTATCGCAGGCTGTTGGCAACAAACGAGCCTGTTACTCTCGCTGTTAATAGTACGTTATCCATGTATTGGTGTATCTAGCTGTTGGCCCAACTCTAATGACACAGTCGCTGTTAGTCAGAGTTAACAGCATTAGAACTTCGACTCTCACACAAAATAATTGAAATTTGTTAATGATGTTTTTTTTTTATTTTTTTTTTTTTCGAGATCTTTTGCTACCATAGATCTTTAGTGTGGAATGTACCTGCTTCTTTTCCATTCATATCTTCCACTAGGTAGGCCTTTTCTTTCTTAAATGCGCGCCTTTACACCTGTTGGTGCCAGTTTGGCATTAAAATAGTTTGCTTGGTTACTTTGCACAAAATTTCGCCTGGTCACTATCTGCCTACTTCAAAGTTTCTAGCTCTCGACCTTAAGTTATATGAGGCTGTATTTCGCATATGTTCCTTTTCTAGATTCGCTTTGATGTTATCTCTAATAATTTGAAAATTATCTGCTGGTGTTAACTTTGCACCGCTATGATTCAGGAGATCTAATTTCCGTAATGTCTTCGTACATTCGCGACAGAGCGTCAGCTACAACATTATCTTTGTCTTTGCGATGTTCTATTGTGAACTGATAACCCTGCAACTTAATTTCCCACCTGGCTAATCTTCTACTGAGGTCTTTCTGATTCATCAGCCAACGTAAACTTGAATGGCCTGTTACCACCTTGAAGTTGTGACCTTCAATATACATTCTAAATGGCTAAAACTACCGCTAGACACTCGAACACAGTCACTGTTTAATTCCTTGGCTTTATTTAACTTTTTTGACATATGTATATTCTATTGGTCGTTCTTCACCATCGTCGTCAGCCTGGTTTAGACACGCACCTACTCCTACTTGACTTGCGTCGCATAGCAAAATGAAAGGTTTACCGTAATTTGGGTGGATGAGGACGGGAGCAGTCGTTAACTTCCTCTTCAATTCGTCAAAAGCTGCCTGCGCGTATGGATTCCAAGAATATCGTTTTTTCGTTGACAGCAATTCAGTTAAATGGAAAGTGGTCGTCGAATCATCGTTTATGAACCGTCGATACCATCCTACCACGCCTAAAATTTGTTTAAGTTGCCGCACTGTTTTGGGTACTGGGATGTCTTCAATCGCAGCAACTTTTTCTCGATCAAAAATGATATTTATCTATCGTGACTTTGGATTTAAAGCATTATGACGCGAGTATTCATCCGAAATTGTCCAGAAGAAAAATATCTCAAGCGAAACTTTGCGTTTAAAACCAATTCAATTATTTAACCAACACTCTTTTTCACCTGTCAACGAGTCAACGACATTCCAAGATATGTTCTTGTGTGGAAAATAGTATTAAACCAGCAGAAGAAAAAAAAAACGTTAAGCATCGGTGGCCCCACGTTGGGCGCCATTTCTTTTTATGTAATCAAAACTTACATCATAGACTATACAGTTCACCGAGATTCTTGATGTCTATCCGACCATGTAGGTATAGAGTTTAAGGAGCGTACTCTGCTTTTATTAACCAGCTAAACTTCAGCGAATGTGGAGGGGATCTTGCTCCTACACTGCCTTTTTAATCAGTCACAAAAAAAAGTTTAAGCAGAGAATTTTTTTCGTCGCGTTCAAATCGACCGCAAGTTTGTTAGTTGTTGGCCACCGACGAGCGTTTTCAGAAAAAAAAAATCATGTTTAATATTTCATTGAAATCAACAATTAACACAAAAAAAAAGAAATTGCCTAAGCCATCTGGCTTTACCTGTATTTACAGCGGAAGCTACTAAAGAAGCTATTGCAGGTTGCCATATTCATACTCAGCGGATATCATGGAGGCTTGTGCTGTTACTCGCCTCTCCTTCTATAACCCGCCCTTCCTGCTAAAGGAATTTACTAGAAATTGCTTCCTTTAGCCCATTATACCTTCTCCCGCCTCTCTCTCCATTGTTTCTACTTTATACTCCAAATTAAAATTTAAAAATTTTTTTATCTTTATATCTTTGTTGTATGGGTAATTAATTTGATTTATATTTAACAGTGCTATATAACATAATTTCTAGCTCCGCTCTTAATATACTGTTGGCTCTAGCCGTCGCTCATACATATGCGTATGCATTTATATACACTGTTGAAAATTTCTAATATAGTTTGTGACTATATATTTTTAGCTTAGCTCAGGGAAATCCAATAGGGAGATTATAACGTAAATGCTTAATCAAAAAAATTAGGCAAGCTACATTAGCTAACATACGCATGCACATACAAAAATGCATTGAAGCTCTGCTGATTATTAGCTGGGCGCTCTCAATCCGCTCTTAGCTTCTAAACATTCCAAACAGATTTGGATGGTAAGTTTTTAGCATTTGCCATTTCTCCCGTTCGTATAGCTCAACTCGACAAATCGAATGTTAAATATGTACATACATACGTTAATTGTTTAGTGAGCGTTTTGCCTCTGATATTTTGATGTACAAAGTTTATGGAGTATTTTCTTTAAAAAAAAAATGTCTATGTTACAGGAACTATGATATAACATATCCTTATCCGGAAGAGAAAGCATCATATATTTACTTGGATTTATTTATTTGTTTATTTATTTGATTTTTAAGGTACATGCACAACAACCAGAGGTTTTAAATTACAGTGCATGTACTCGTAGATACCTAATTATAACATAAAATTTGTCTTAAATTTAGGCTTAGATTTAGACTTAACAAAAAATACAAATATATGAATTTAAATAGATATTAAGATAGAAGATATAATAAGATTAGTAAGAAGGTTTAGTAGAAGAAAAAAGGGACAGAAGAGATCAATAGATTCAAAAAGAAGAGTTAATGGTATCCATATCAACTATTTAGTAAAGTGACACATGAGTTCACCTTTGAATCGCAGCGTGGTTTTATTATTCCTAATCGTTTTATTATTCCCAATTGCGATAGTAAGTACTAACTTCAAATCGAAATTAAAAATATTTTAACAGGTAAGAAGACAAAACGAATGATGCAGAAATTATTCGTTTTGGGTCTAATTTCACATGAGTTGGCAATCAATGAACTGAAAAATGTTGTACTGTGTTGTTAGTGAGCGTTTTGCCTCTGCTATTTTGGTGTAAAAAGTTTATGGAGTATTTTCTTTAAAAAAAAAAAATGTGTACGATACACAATTTCCGCTTATGCTCTATAGACTTGCATTCTATATTTTTTTTTTTTTCGTTTTTTTTTTTGTTTTATGTTCAAGAGTTGAGATATATGCAAATACATATTAAGAAAATTAAATACATTTTTGGAAAAGAAATGACTTACTTGGTTCGGGTTCACCGTCCACAGGCCAGCCGTCGGGTGTACATTTGTGATGTTTATTATTTTATATTCACTCGTGTATATTTGCATATGTATTTAAATATATTTTGAACGGTACATAAATATACATATTCTTTTTGATGCTTTCACTCCTTACAAACAATTTTTTTTTGTTGTTTTTTTTTTAACTGTATTTATATTTTAGTTTTAAACTGAATGTAGCCGGTTGCAACCGCTGTGGTGCTGGTGGGACTCCTTTCTAATTTCCCCTGCTTCCCTCATCAAATTCGTCTATCAAAAATCCTTTTTTTTTGTTTTTTTTTTTTTGAGCGAGCTAGACACCCTCCTTCTTATAACGACCCCTGCCGAATGAATCTCCGCAAAATTTCAAGTGCAAACTAGGGCTCGAGTTTAAAGCGGTTCGGATCAGGTGATGCCTCTGTTGTTTACGAACTACTTCTATCTCAGGTCATACGAAAATCCCTGCCTAACCGTTTTAGCTTCCAACCTGTAAGGTCATTGCTCCTGACGGAACCACTAAATCACCCGATTCTTGCAAATCATACATACGTACGCAGTACGCATAAGCCTGTCTCATTTACGTTACGTTCTCGTTTTGATAGGCTCAACTACCGCTCCAATGTTCCGCAACATCTTTCCTAGCAACCAAGGCTATCGCAGGCTGTTGGCAACAAACGAGCCTGTTACTCTCGCTGTTAATAGTACGTTATCCATGTATTGGTGTATCTAGCTGTTGGCCCAACTCTAATGACACAGTCGCTGTTAGTCAGAGTTAACAGCATTAGAACTTCGACTCTCACACAAAATAATTGAAATTTGTTAATGATGTTTTTTTTTTATTTATTTTTTTTTCGAGATCTTTTGCTACCATAGATCTTTAGTGTGGAATGTACCTGCTTCTTTTCCATTCATATCTTCCACTAGGTAGGCCTTTTCTTTCTTAAATGCGCGCCTTTACACCTGTTGGTGCCAGTTTGGCATTAAAATAGTTTGCTTGGTTACTTTGCACAAAATTTCGCCTGGTCACTATCTGCCTACTTCAAAGTTTCTAGCTCTCGACCTTAAGTTATATGAGGCTGTATTTCGCATATGTTCCTTTTCTAGATTCGCTTTGATGTTATCTCTAATAATTTGAAAATTATCTGCTGGTGTTAACTTTGCACCTCTATGATTCAGGAGATCTAATTTCCGTAATGTCTTCGTACATTCGCGACAGAGCGTCAGCTACAACATTATCTTTGTCTTTGCGATGTTCTATTGTGAACTGATAACCCTGCAACTTAATTTCCCACCTGGCTAATCTTCTACTGAGGTCTTTCTGATTCATCAGCCAACGTAAACTTGAATGGCCTGTTACCACCTTGAAGTTGTGACCTTCAATATACATTCTAAATGGCTAAAACTACCGCTAGACACTCGAACACAGTCACTGTTTAATTCCTTGGCTTTATTTAACTTTTTTGACATATGTATATTCTATTGGTCGTTCTTCACCATCGTCGTCAGCCTGGTTTAGACACGCACCTACTCCTACTTGACTTGCGTCGCATAGCAAAATGAAAGGTTTACCGTAATTTGGGTGGATGAGGACGGGAGCAGTCGTTAACTTCCTCTTCAATTCGTCAAAAGCTGCCTGCGCGTATGGATTCCAAGAATATCGTTTTTTCGTTGACAGCAATTCAGTTAAATGGAAAGTGGTCGTCGAATCATCGTTTATGAACCGTCGATACCATCCTACCACGCCTAAAATTTGTTTAAGTTGCCGCACTGTTTTGGGTACTGGGATGTCTTCAATCGCAGCAACTTTTTCTCGATCAAAAATGATATTTATCTATCGTGACTTTGGATTTAAAGCATTATGACGCGAGTATTCATCCGAAATTGTCCAGAAGAAAAATATCTCAAGCGAAACTTTGCGTTTAAAACCAATTCAATTATTTAACCAACACTCTTTTTCACCTGTCAACGAGTCAACGACATTCCAAGATATGTTCTTGTGTGGAAAATAGTATTAAACCAGCAGAAAAAAAAAAAACGTTAAGCATCGGTGGCCCCACGTTGGGCGCCATTTCTTTTTATGTAATCAAAACTTACATCATAGACTATACAGTTCACCGAGATTCTTGATGTCTATCCGACCATGTAGGTATAGAGTTTAAGGAGCGTACTCTGCTTTTATTAACCAGCTAAACTTCAGCGAATGTGGAGGGGATCTTGCTCCTACACTGCCTTTTTAATCAGTCACAAAAAAAAGTTTAAGCAGAGAATTTTTTTCGTCGCGTTCAAATCGACCGCAAGTTTGTTAGTTGTTGGCCACCGACGAGCGTTTTCAGAAAAAAAAAATCATGTTTAATATTTCATTGAAATCAACAATTAACACAAAAAAAAAGAAATTGCCTAAGCCATCTGGCTTTACCTGTATTTACAGCGGAAGCTACTAAAGAAGCTATTGCAGGTTGCCATATTCATACTCAGCGGATATCATGGAGGCTTGTGCTGTTACTCGCCTCTCCTTCTATAACCCGCCCTTCCTGCTAAAGGAATTTACTAGAAATTGCTTCCTTTAGCCCATTATACCTTCTCCCGCCTCTCTCTCCATTGTTTCTACTTTATACTCCAAATTAAAATTTAAAAATTTATTTATCTTTATATCTTTGTTGTATGGGTAATTAATTTGATTTATATTTAACAGTGCTATATAACATAATTTCTAGCTCCGCTCTTAATATACTGTTGGCTCTAGCCGTCGCTCATACATATGCGTATGCATTTATATACACTGTTGAAAATTTCTAATATAGTTTGTGTCTATATATTTTTAGCTTAGCTCAGGGAAATCCAATAGGGAGATTATAACGTAAATGCTTAGATCAAAAAAATTAGGCAAGCTACATTAGCTAACATACGCATGCACATACAAAAATGCATTGAAGCTCTGCTGATTATTAGCTGGGCGCTCTCAATCCGCTCTTAGCTTCTAAACATTCCAAACAGATTTGGATGGTAAGTTTTTAGCATTTGCCATTTCTCCCGTTCGTATAGCTCAACTCGACAAATCGAATGTTAAATATGTACATACATACGTTAATTGTTTAGTGAGCGTTTTGCCTCTGATATTTTGATGTACAAAGTTTATGGAGTATTTTCTTTAAAAAAAAAAATGTCTATGTTACAGGAACTATGATATAACATATCCTTATCCGGAAGAGAAAGCATCATATATTTACTTGGATTTATTTATTTGTTTATTTATTTGATTATTAAGGTACATGCACAACAACCAGAGGTTTTAAATTACAGTGCATGTACTCGTAGATACCTAATTATAACATAAAATTTGTCTTAAATTTAGGCTTAGATTTAGACTTAACAAAAAATACAAATATATGAATTTAAATAGATATTAAGATAGAAGATATAATAAGATTAGTAAGAAGGTTTAGTAGAAGAAAAAAGGGACAGAAGATACCTAATTATAACATAAAATTTGTCTTAAATTTAGGCTTAGATTTAGACTTAACAAAAAATACAAATATATGAATTTAAATAGATATTAAGATAGAAGATATAATAAGATTAGTAAGAAGGTTTAGTAGAAGAAAAAAGGGACAGAAGAGATCAATAGATTCAAAAAGAAGAGTTAATGGTATCCATATCAATTATTTAGTAAAGTGACACATGAGTTCACCTTTGAATCGCAGCGTGGTTTTATTATTCCTAATCGCTGGTGGTAAACAATTCCAAAGACGGACCGAGTACACAAGGAATTGACGTTCAGAGGTCAGGCAACTCGATTTCAAAGACGAAATAGTCGGAAACCGGGAAGATCTGGTCCATGACAGTCGTTCCTTCAGATAACTCGGCTCCTTAGTTGTCATGACTTTATGCAATAACGTTAAGCACCTGACTTTGAGTATGTCATCAAAAGTTATAGAAAAGATTTTCAACGCGAATTCAGAAATGTGCTCATAACGTTTAATACCAAAAATATATCGCGCGATATTATTGTACAGAACATTAAGTTTCCTACTACATATACTATTACAATTTGCAAACAATTCACAACCATATAATAACGTCGGTAAAAGATACGTTTTGGCTAGTAAAAGTCGTATTTTTAACGACGTAAAGTACTGAATACCCCACAGAGTCCGAAGCATGCCATATACTTTGCCAATAGTGCTAAGAATATGGTTGTTCCACGTCAAAGTTCTATTGAAATTTAATTTAAATAAAAAATTTTTTTTTTTTTTGTTTTAGTTTTATGTTTAAGAGTTGAGTTATGAAAAAAAATACTATCGCCGAAATATATGCAAATACATATTAAGAAAATTAAATACATTTTTGGAAAAGAAATGACTTACTTGGTTCGGGTCCACCGTCCACTGGCCAGCCGTCGTGGGTACGTCGAATTTGTCATGTTGATTATTTTATATTCACTCGTGTATATTTGCATATGTATTTAAATATATTTTGAACGGTACAAAAATATATATGTATATAGAAAAGACATTTTTTTTTGTTTTTTTTTTGATGCTTTCACTCCTTACACAAATTATTTATTTTTTTTTTCTTTTTGATGCTTTCACTCTTTAGAAAAAATTTTTTTTTGTTGTTTTTTTTTTTAACTGTATTTATTTTAGTTTTAAACTGAATGTAGCCGGTTGCAACTGCTGTGGTGCTAGTGGCCCGACTCTAATGACACAGTCGCTGTTAGTCAGAGTTAACAGCATTAGAACTTCGACTCCCACACCACAGATAGATTGAGTTGGGCTGCATACATATGTGCAGTCGAAACCAATTTAGCTGAACAACAAAATAATTGAAATTTGTTAATGATGTTTTTTTTTTATTTTATTTTTTTTTTCTAGAAGTTTTGCTACCATAGATCTTTAGTGTGGAATGTACCTGCTTCTTTTCCATTCATATCTTCCACTAGGTTGTAACAGTGGCCTTTTCTTTCTTAAATGCTCGCCTTTACACCTGTTGGTGCCAGTTTGGCATTAAAATAGTTTGCTTGGTTGCTTTGCACAAAATTTCGCCTGGTCACTATCTGCCCTACTTCAAAGTTTCTAGCTCTCGACCTTAAGTTATATGAGGCTGTATTTCGCGTATGCGCCTTTTCTAGATTCGCTTCGATGTCATCTCTAATAATTTGAAAATTGTCTGCTGGTGTTAACTTTGCACCGCTATAATTCAGGAGATCTAATTTCCGCAGCATTTCATAGTCCTTTACGTGTGTTACCATGTGTTGTCCAAACACTGCGTAAGAAGGTGTATATCCGAGAGATTGGTGAATGCTATTTCGCAATGCACAGTTAATACTGCTGGTAACCACGTCCCACTCTCGTTGGTCTTTACGAATGCAGGTTCTTAAGGCTTCGTTAATGGAGCGATTTACCCTTTCGGAGGCATTCGATTGAGGTTAATACAGGGCTGTGAGTGTATGGGTTATTCCATACTGCTTCAGAAATCTCTGAAAGTCTCCTGACTTGAATTGGCTACCGTTGTCAGTGACTACCGTTTCCGGAGTACCGAAACATTCAAAAACATTTTTTTTTAAGTATGCTATTATGAGACGCGTTGTAAACCTTTTTAATGGTTTTAAAAAGGTAAATTTTGTAAGGTGGTCTAACACAATTAATAAGCCTATATTGCCCTTTTTGGAGCGAGGGAAAGGTCCGATCAAGTCCGTGTACAACAATTGAAAAGGTCTGTTCGAAACGGTTTGTTTCCCCATTGGTGGTCAAAGACACTGAGTTGGCGCCGTTGACGTTTGACAGCTGTTACATTCTTTGACGTAGTCGCGGATTTGTACTACCATACCTGGCCAATAAAGTTTTCGCCGCTTTGGTCGTTCCCTGTTTTGGCAATACCGCCATGTGCCGACGTTGGTTGGTCATGAGCCACTTATATGAGTTGTGGACGCAGTTCAACGGGTACGAATAACTTCCATGCGTCATCATCGACGTTCGCGTCGGCTGTTGTGTACTCGGTTCGGTGATAGAGATAGTTGTATATTACTTGAAAATCTGGTAAATTCGCGGTTTTATATTTATTTTTCAACTCTTCGAATTCTGCGGAATTAAACGCTTCAGAGTTCAAATCTATTTCTGGCATGATATCGATTTCCAGTTCATGAATTTCTGCTTCCGTTATGTCTTCGTACATTCGCGACAGAGCGTCAGCTACAACATTATCTTTGTCTTTGCGATGTTCTATTGTGAACTGATAACCCTGCAACTTAATTGCCCACCTGGCTAATCTGCTACTGAGGTCTTTCTGATTCATCAGCCAACGTAAACTTGCATGGCCTGTTACCACCTTGAAGTTGTGACCTTCAATATACATTCTAAATGGCTAAAACTACCGCTAGACACTCGAACACAGTCACTGTTTAATTCCTTGGCTTTATTTAACTTTTTTGACATATGTATATTCTATTGGTCGTTCTTCACCATCGTCGTCAGCCTGGTTTAGACACGCACCTACTCCTACTTGACTTGCGTCGCATAGCAAAATGAAAGGTTTACCGTAATTTGGGTGGATGAGGAAGGGAGCAGTCGTTAACTTCCTCTTCAATTCGTCAAAAGCTGCCTGCGCGTATGGATTCCACGAAATTAGTTATTTTTGAGCAATTCAGTTAAATGGAAAGTGGTCGTCGAATAATCGTTTATGAACCCTACCACGCCTAAAATTGTTTTAAGTTGCCGCAGCAACTTTTTCTTGATCAACCTGGAGCGCTCCGCTTCCTACCACAAATCCTAAATATTTGACTTGGTTCAAACCAAATGTGCTTTTTTGAATATTAATGGTCAAACCAGCCTTTCGCGTAATGTGGAGACTTTGGACAAATGGAGTAAGTGCTCCTTTAATGATGATGAAGCCACCAGGAGATCATCAAGATACGCAAATACATTGGGTTTTAAGTTATATGGAATCACTTTATCCATAAGTCTGCACATCGTTTGTGGCGCGTTAGGGACGGTGAAGGCAGTCTTCCCTCGTGATTGCCTTTCAAGACCAATCTGCCAGAAAGCATCCTTGAGATCAATCTTAGAAATGCAATATACTGGAGGAAGCCTACTTAACAACCCATCAATATTAGAGATAGGGTATGCATCATTGACAGTCACCTCGTTTACTTTTCGGGAATCTAGGCAGAAACGGACTTTTCCAGGCTTCACGATTAAAACCACAGGTGAAGACCAAGAAGAGTTTATAACGCCTAACCCTAACATTCTATCTATCTCCTTGCACAACAGTTTTTCCATGGCTGGTGAAATTGGATAGTACCGTTGTTTAATGGGCTTAGCGTCCCCTGTGTCGATTTCATGTTCAATAATGTGGGTAAGGCCAAGGCCTTCGCGCTCAAAAGTTGGAAATGAATCGATTATTATTTGCATTTGTTGTTGTTGCTGAGTCGTAAGTAACAAAGTGGTTGAATTGGTGGCATCTGTGTCGATGGACGCTATATTGCCAATACTTGTATTGAGGTTAATGCCAATGCCATATTCTTTCCAAAAGTCTACAACACAAATTACATCTTGGGTTATTGTTGGAACTATAATGAATTAAAAATTTTTCTTATGCTCACCATAAGTTACTAATATGGTAACAAAGCCTTTTATTTGCTGTTGCTGACCATCAGCCGTTTTTACATAGCCATTCAACTTCAATGTGTTGGTTTTGCTTGCCAATATTTCTTTGGCCAGTTCATCCCCAATAACGGTTTTATTGGCACCGCTATCTAATAAAGCTAGGAATGGCTTATCATAAATTTCTAATTTTATATATGGTCTCGTGTCATTTAATTTATAAATTAATGAAGATATAGTATATTTTCGCAACCGCTTTCGGTTCGCCCAAAAGTTTATCATACGTCGTGTTGACCGAGATTTGGATTTTTGAAAATTGGCAAATATTTCAGCTCGCCGTTGTTGGTACTGCGCTAATCTGACATGATACGGTTTAAAGGATGAATTCATATGTGAATAATTTGTTGGGATTTCTGCGGGCTTTACTAGAATTTTAGTGGGAATGATTTCCGAGGCTGTATGACTTATGGATACCCGCGCCGGCGGATATCCGTTTTCGCGTTTCAGTCTTGGTATCTGTGACCACTTACACCGCAATTCCAGCATTTGTATTTGGATGTATCTATTTCCGCTACAACCGATATCTCTGCGATAGGTTTCGTGTCCATTTCTTCTTCCTGTTGAAGTAGCTCTGCCACTTGTCGCTTCGGTAAATCTCTACGTATATGGGTAAAGCTGGCGAAGAAATTGTCGTGCTTATGGCATTCTTTACGAAGCATTACAATATCGCTAATTTCTAACTGCAACAGTTCATGCCTAAGCTCTGGTTTAAGGTTTCTTAACATAGTTTCAATTAATTCGGTATCGGACAAAGGAATTTTAAGTCTATCATTCATTGTTAGCATGTCGTCGAGAAACTGGTCAAACGATTCATGGTGCTTCTGTTTACGTCGTCGCATATTTTCCTTGCGATCAAAATTGTTTAGATGGTCTTTAAACTTTTGTAGCATGCCTTCACAAAGTTGTCTCCAAGAAACTCCTTCAGTTTGTCGGTGACAACGCCAATACCAGGCTTGTGCATTGCCACTAAACAACACATGTGCATGCTGACACAGCAATTCAAAACTGCAATTGAGAGATTGTGTAGTCAGCAAATTAATTCGGTATATAAAATCTTCAACCGACATTTCCGTTGAATTACCAGTGAATCTAATGTGCCAACTCGAAATAATTTGGGAACTTGAGCACTGAGCGTGTCTACAGAGCGCGTATCTGAACGAGATCTGTCCACTGCTGGTCGATCGTTTGGGTATGGCATATCTTGTGGCTATGCCGGTGTTTGACGCGTATGCGTCGGATCATGGCTTCTGCTTTTCAAATCCAAATTAGAAAGCAGCGTGCTCAATTGGTTTCCAACCTCTGCCGTTATTTGCTCGCGAAAAACGTCTAAGGAGCTTTAGACCAATTGGCGCATTCGTTCTTCCTCCCTATTCTCTCGCGAATTGGGCGAAAATATGTTGGGTCGATGTTCAAATCTAGGCGAATTTGTGACATTAAGCCTAGCCGCGTTAGTTACATTTCTGTTAGCCAGAGTGACAGAAGGTGTCAATGGACGATTTCTAAAACCGCTACCTCTACCTCGGTTAATGTTGCTAACTTCGTCGGATAACCTCTGCACTGGGGCTGGCGCAATAAATACATTTTCCGGAGCATCATCGGGTCTATTGACTTGTTTGTCGACCGCTATCAAATTTTCTGGGCTGTGCCGCACTGACATGATGAGCGTAATAAAAAAAAAATAACTTTTTGTGCTTCAACCAAATAAATGTTGAGAAAAAAAAAATTGCTGTATTTACCTATGTTAAGTAAAATAGTGTAGTACTATTAGTATTATTCCTCCTACTACTCAATTCGTAAATAATATACTATAATGCTTACAGAAAATCTACATTCCGTAACCCTATTTGCTATGTTCGACACAATATACATATATGTATTCGATATGATAAAATTGCGAGATTTTGAGGCCTTACATAGAAAGGTATATGAACGTATACATATTTATAATATTCCGATGAGTCAAATACGAATGGCAACTAGCAATATCTTAAAACAAAATGGATTAATAAAATAAATAATAATTTAGCATCTGATTTTCTATTGTGAGTTACTAGTTTAACTAAATCTGCCAGCAAATCTCTAACGATACTTAATCTTGATCTAAACAAGAAAAGAAATATATGGTTTTAATTGCAACTACTAACCAGCTTACCGCGAGTAACTACCGAAGTTATCCAATAGAAAGTCTCGATAAAAATTTTGTTAAAAATCTCATGAAAATTCTAAAAAGGATATTTATCTATCGTGACTGTGGATTTAAAGCATTATGACGCGAGTATTCATCCGAAATTGTCCAGAAGAAAAATATCTCAAGCGAAACTTTGCGTTTAAAACCAATTCAATTATTTAACCAACACTCTTTTTCACCTGTCAACGAGTCAACGACATTCCAAGATATGTTCTTGTGTGGGAAATAGTATTAAACCAGCAGAAGAAAAAAAAAACGTTAAGCATCGGTGGCCCCACGTTGGGCGCCATTTCTTTTTATGTAATCAAAACTTACATCATAGACTATACAGTCCACCGAGATTCTTGATGTCTATCCGACCATGTAGGTATAGAGTTTAAGGAGCGTACTCTGCTTTTATTAACCAGCTAAACTTCAGCGAATGTGGAGGGGATCTTGCTCCTACACTGCCTTTTTAATCAGTCACAAAAAAAAGTTTAAGCAGAGAATTTTTTTCGTCGCGTTCAAATCGACCGCAAGTTTGTTAGTTGTTGGCCACCGACGAGCGTTTTCAGAAAAAAAAAATCATGTTTAATATTTCATTGAAATCAACAATTAACACAAAAAAAAAGAAATTGCCTAAGCCATCTGGCTTTACCTGTATTTACAGCGGAAGCTACTAAAGAAGCTATTGCAGGTTGCCATATTCATACTCAGCGGATATCATGGAGGCTTGTGCTGTTACTCGCCTCTCCTTCTATAACCCGCCCTTCCTGCTAAAGGAATTTACTAGAAATTGCTTCCTTTAGCCCATTATACCTTCTCCCGCCTCTCTCTCTATTGTTTCTACTTTATACTCCAAATTAAAATTTTAAAATTTATTCATCTTTTTATCGTTGTTGTATGGGTAATTAATTTGATGTCTATTTAACAGTGCTATATAACATAATTTCTAGCTCCGCTCTTAACATACTGTTGGCTCTAGCCGTCGCTCATACATATGCGTATGCATTTATATACACTGTTGAAAATTTCTAATATAGTTTGTGACTATATATTTTTAGCTTAGCTCAGGGAAATCCAATAGGGAGATTATAACGTAAATGCTTAGATCAAAAAAATTAGGCAAGCTGCATTAGCTAACATACGCATGCACATACGAAAATGCATTTAAGCTCTGCTGATTATTAGCTGGGCGCTCTCAATCCGCTCTTAGCTTCCAAACATTACAAACAGATTTGGATGGTTAGTTTTTAGCATTTGCCATTCCTCCCGTTCGTATAGCTCAGCTGGACAAATCGAATGTTAAATATGTATGTACATACATACGTTAATTGTTTAGTGAGCGTTTTGCCTCTGATATTTTGATGTACAAAGTTTATGGAGTATTTTCTTTAAAAAAAAAAATGTCTATGTTACAGGAACATAACAGGATATAACATATCCTTATCCGGAAGAGAAAGCATCATATATTTACTTGGATTTAATTTAAATAAAAAATTTTTTTTTTTTTGTTTTAGTTTTATGTTTAAGAGTTGAGTTATGAAAAAAAAATACTATCGCCGAAATATATGCAAATACATATTAAGAAAATTAAATACATTTTTGGAAAAGAAATGACTTACTTGGTTCGGGTCCACCGTCCACTGGCCAGCCGTCGTGGGTACGTCGAATTTGTCATGTTGATTATTTTATATTTTATATTCACTCGTGTATATTTGCATATGTATTTAAATATATTTTGAACGGTACATAAATATATATGTATATAGGAAAGACATTTTTTTTTGTTTTTTTTTTGATGCTTTCACTCCTTACACAAATTATTTATTTTTTTTTTTCTTTTTGATGCTTTCACTCTTTAGAAAAAATTTTTTTTTGATGTTTTTTTTTTTTAACTGTATTTATTTTAGTTTTAAACTGAATGTTGCCGGTTGCAACTGCTGTAGTGCTAGTGGCCCAACTCTAATGACACAGTCGCTGTTAGTCAGATTTAACAGCATTAGAACTTCGACTCTCACACAAAATAATTGAAATTTGTTAATGATGTTTTTTTTTTATTTATTTTTTTTTCGAGATGTTTTGCTACCATAGATCTTTAGTGTGGAATGTACCTGCTTCTTTTCCATTCATATCTTCCACTAGGTAGGCCTTTTCTTTCTTAAATGCGCGCCTTTACACCTGTTGGTGCCAGTTTGGCATTAAAATAGTTTGCTTGGTTACTTTGCACAAAATTTCGCCTGGTCACTATCTGCCTACTTCAAAGTTTCTAGCTCTCGACCTTAAGTTATATGAGGCTGTATTTCGCATATGTTCCTTTTCTAGATTCGCTTTGATGTTATCTCTAATAATTTGAAAATTATCTGCTGGTGTTAACTTTGCACCGCTATGATTCAGGAGATCTAATTTCCGTTATGTCTTCGTACATTCGCGACAGAGCGTCAGCTACAACATTATCTTTGTCTTTGCGATGTTCTATTGTGAACTGATAACCCTGCAACTTAATTGCCCACCTGGCTAATCTGCTACTGAGGTCTTTCTGATTCATCAGCCAACGTAAACTTGCATGGTCTGTTACCACCTTGAAGTTGTGACCTTCAATATACATACATTCTAAATGGCTAAAACTACCGCTAGACACTGGAACACAGTCACTGTTTAATTCCTTGGCTTTATTTAACTTTTTTAACATATGTATATTCTATTGGTCGTTCTTCACCATCGTCGTCAGCCTGGTTTAGACACGCACCTACCACTACTTGACTTGCGTCGCATAGCAAAATGAAAGGTTTACCGTAATTTGGGTGGATGAGGACGGGAGCAGTCGTTAACTTCCTCCTCAATTCGTCAAAAGCTGCCTGCGCGTATGGATTCCAAGAAAATCGTTTTTTCGTTGACAGCAATTCAGTTAAATGGAAAGTGGTCGTCGAATCATCGTTTATGAACCGTCGATACCATCCTACCACGCCTAAAATATTTTTAAGTTGCCGCACTGTTTTGGGTACTGGGATCTCTTCAATCGCAGCAACTTTTTCTCGATCAAAAAGGATATTTATCTATCGTGACTTTGGATTTAAAGCATTATGACGCGAGTATTCATCCGAAATTGTCCAGAAGAAAAATATCTCAAGCGAAACTTTGCGTTTAAAACCAATTCAATTATTTAACCAACACTCTTTTTCACCTGTCAATGAGTGAACGACATTCCAAGATACATATGTTCTTGTGTGGAAAATATTACTAAACCTGCAGAAAAAAAAAAAACGTTAAGCATCGGTGGCCCCACGTTGGGCGCCATTTATTTTTATGTAATGAAAACTTACATGATAGACTATACAGTTCACCGAGATTCTTGATGCCTATCCGACCGTGTAGGTATAGAGTTTAAGGAGCGTACTCTGCTTTTATTAACCAGCTAAACTTCAGCGAATGGGGAGGGGATCCTGCTCCTACACTGACTTTATTCGGTCACAAAAAAAAGTTTAAGCAGAGAATTTTTTTCGTCGCGTTCAAATCGACCGCAAGTTTATTAGTTGTTGGCCACCGACGAGCGTTTTCAGAAAAAAAAAAATAATGTTTAATATTTTATTGAAATCAACAAAAAACACAAAAAAAAAGAAATTGCCTAAGCCATCTGGATTTACCTGTATTTAAAGCGGAAGCTACTAAAGAAGCCATTGCAGTAGCGCGATTCAGTAACTTTTTTAACAAAACTCGAAGGTGCTAAATCAGCTAAACAACAGAAGTTAACAATACTGCTATTCATTAACTCTTTTTTTTGACAACATACGTTACTGCAAAATCAGCTGTGTTGTTAAGCTAGCGGCATCTAGTGTGTTGCTAAAAAACGCGATAGTTAATTTATTTGCATATACTTACATGTTTTTTATTTTATTATTATAAATTTGCAGTTCCATCTTTTAACTAAATCGATTAAATTAACATGACTGTTTTATTAAAAACGTATATATTTTATTAAAGCAATGAATGTTAAATGTACATATGTATATATAAGTGAAATATACGCATTAGTAACATAAACAGAAACACTTTATAAACCTTATTTATTATTATTTATATTCCATTGGCAAGCTTTCTATCCAGCCCTTTCAATTCCAGCCCCCGCTCATCCAGCTGCGTTAAGGGTGGCTGATTTAAGGGCCTGATGCTAGTTAAAGACTGCTGCCTTTTCCGGTCGCGCACTCGGACACTCGTCCTACTATTTAAATCGTGTCAAACCTATGTTAGAAGAAAAAAAAATACTATGAAATAATACATACATATGTATATGTATACAAAGAACGTCTGTGCGTAGTGGCTATACATGGAATTGGCTTCGCAATATGCACTTGGTTATCTACACAAACAAGATATTTATTTTTACAAACATTCTAACACATCTATTAATGAAAGTCATGAATTTATTTATACACACGCGGTTAAATTTTTACAATTCCAAGCACAATGCACATTTGCCACCACCGCACAGCTCCTTGTGGGTACATTCAAACACAATGGGGTTATTACTTACCGTGCGCCATTGTTCGGCGGACTTTTCTGCATATCCGATGGCGTTTAGCTTGACAGCTATCTCCTCCCACATATTTTCTAGCTCCATCCTGCCATGGAGTCGATGAAACTTTCTGCTGTCTAGCCCCGGATTAACTTGAAAGAAATCCATTATCCCTTTGCTTCTGGGCTTGTTAAGGCCATTCTGAAAATATAAAAAGAAACGTCAATAATCTATTTAATAACTTTAATTAAGTATACTTGCCTTTGGTTTTCTGAATTTGCGCTCCAATGCTCCAACTATTGGCCGGATGAATTGCAATGTTTTATTTTTTTGCATTTATTTTTGTGTTTTTCTTAAATTTTGACACTTCGTTACCTGAGATGCCACTTTTTGTCAATTAGAATAAATAGGACAAATCAGCTGTTTAGTGTTGTTTAGTATAAGTTAGTGAATCCACAATCGCTATTGCAAATCACAAATCTTTTTACCTAACAATACGTAAAGTCGTGTTGTTAAAAGTTACTGAATCGCATTACTGGTATGTTTTTAATAACTTGCCGGTTTTGATCAAGTTGCGAGATGTTATCAATTAAAAGAGCTTCTGTTTGATCTGAAGCAATCAAAGGTGACCATTTTGAGCAGAACATTTCCAATATGAGTCAAAGGATTTTATTTATAAGTATTAGTTTGAGCTATAAATATAAATTTAGTATTTAATGAGTAATAATAAATTATAATGTATGTATTAAGTAGATTGAAAGAACCGATAAGCCGGTTAACTGTTTCCGAAACCAAATACTTTTACATATATGTGGATATTTTAATTATTAATTCAAAATTAACTAAAATTTAATTTAATTTAATTATCTTATTTAATTTTACTTTGTTTTATTTTCTTATATTTTATTTATTTTTATTTTATTTCTTTATTGATTATTTTTGAGTTATTGAGTTTAAAAAAAAATTCCACAGTATGTTTGCACCTTAATACGTATACTTAAGAGAGTGAGTTTATGTGTACATATATAGTACATAAGTATACATGTGAAACCATAAGGGTGTTATCGTAGTGTGTAGCAATTTTTCAATAATAACTTTGAATATGACTATTTTATTTATTTACTTGAGTAGTATGTGTTTTTGTAATATTTGAGAATAATAAGTTTTTAAAATAAATATATTCAACTTATTTTAATTTGTGTTAATTTTCAATATATATGAAGCTCACTATGTAGTTGGCTTAAGTTACTGAGTTCATATATGTGTTTTTTTTTCAGGGGCGTTGTGGTAGCGCACTACCCTTAAGTGGCCCTTTAAAACCAGGATGAGCCTGTTTTTTCGTCGAATTCCCCACCCCACGGAACTGCCGTCAAGCATTGCATTTGAGGGTTCTCAACCTCTTCATTGCATCACAAGCTGTCTTCCATTTTTCGTTGCTTTGTAGCATAGACGTTACGAGCGATTCGGGTGTACAAATTACCTCGGTGATGTAGCGATTTTTGCGTCTGGTGTCATCAAATCACGTGCACTCGAAGAATACGTGTTGGACGCTTGCTGTTGCGTCTCCTCCACAGTAATCGCACATCGGGTCGGGTTCGTGTTTGAAGCGATGGAGATATGCTTTAAAGCACTCGTGTCCCATCAGGAACTGTGCTAGGAAGAAGTCTACTTCGCCGTACTTTCTTGTCAACCAGCTTTTCAATTCTGGAATACAGCTGTATGTCCAGCGACCCCTTGTTGCGTTACTCCATCTGTTCTGCCAGGTATGCATGCTGGCCTCTCTTCGTTGACTAGTTTATCGATAGGATACATCCCCGCGATTACAAGTGCTGCTTCGTCTGAAACCGTCTTAAAAGCGCATTTAACATTATCCGAGATAGTGCTGTTACTGTTACTGATGCTCTTTCGTTGGCATATTCGATACTTAACTGCTGGCAGTGTTGATATATAGTGGTCGCCAACTTTTAATGTGACGGACTCCACCTTTTTCCTGGTGGATATGAGCATTGACTCTGCTCATTGAGCATTGATTCTGCTCAGCCAGTTTATGTCCATTTTGTGCCAGCCACGACTGAACTAATGCTATAGCTCTATTCGTGGTGTCGCAAATTTCGCTAAGGTGTTTACCTGTAGTGATCAAAGCGATGTCGTCTGCGAATCCGATTATTTTTGCACCGTTTGGCAGTTTTATACGTAGGACCTCATCGTTTTTGACGTTCCACAGTAATGATCCGAGTACGGAACCTTGGGACTTTAAAGTTTCTCGCGCCCGCTGATGTTTCATACTCCCAAACACGTCCTTCAAAATAGCTGCAAATGGTTTCACGTAGGTAACTGGATATTCCAATACGGTCTAGCGCGTCTAGAGTTTTAGCCCAGTTGGCTGTGTTGACGTCAAGAAGCACCATTATGCAATATTTTTTAGATCCCTCAAGCTATCGAGTACCACTAATCGCCTCTTGTGCTATTTTCGTAGCCATGTTCACGGCATCGACAGTGGATCTTCCTTTTCTGAACCCGAACTGGGTTTCAGATTAACCCTTTGCGGCATCAACTTCGTTTTCAAGGCGGTAGTATATTATACGCTCTAGGATTTTACCTGAAGAGTCGAGAAGGTATATTGGTCTGTAGCTAGATGGCTCCGTAAGGGGTTTACCTAGTTTGGGCAATAGTACCAGCGTTTGTTTTCCATATCGATGGGAACGTTGCCTCCGCCAAGCAGGTATTAAATATGTCTACTACTGTTGATGTCACGTGAGTATAGGCCAGTTTTAGCACCTTATTCGGGACTCCGTCGGGACCCGAAAACTTTGTCGTCGAGTCTCTTAGTGCTTGAATAACTTCTTCAGCGGTAACCTTGCGGAAAACGTGCTCTCTAGTTTTTGTGGTAGATGAGACCAGCTTTCTTTGCTCTGGAAAAAGTATGTTTACTGTTTGTCTTAGGAATTGTGGACATGTTGGAATAGAGTCTTTTACGTCTTTTAATTTCTTTGTCACAATTTTGTATGCTGTTCCCCATGGATTATTCTCAGCTTCATCACAGAGTTCAAGCAAGCATTGACGCTTGCTTTCTTTAATTGCAATCTTCAGTCCGCGCCTTGCTAATCTGTACATTTCTCTAAAGTCTGTGAAGTGTGGTCTTCCTTTTGCTCTTTGGAAGCGTCTTCTGGAGTTGATACACTCTTCTCTAAGGTTGTGTTTGTCCTCGTTCCACCAATAAACAGGAGAGTTGCTTGGTGGCAGACTTGCGAGACATCGACGCATTGCATGCTGTTCGAATATTATTCATAAATTTTATGCACTTGTTGTTCGCACACCCCGTGTATTCTGTAGTTTTTAGCATTTCTTTGAACACCTCTTGGTCGAGGGTGCTGATTTTCCACCCTTGGCGCATTATTCGCTGTTGTCGTTTAACAGGTTTGCTACTGTTTAATTTTTATATCGCATATAATAGCTGAGTGATCACTTTGAGTGTAGCATGCGCTTATACGAGTGTGATGTCTATGACGGAGCCGAAGCCATTTTTCGAAAAGGTGTTTTCTGCGCCGGTGTTCAGTATCACCACATCTAAGCAGGCAAATGCTTCCAGCAGCGCTCTTCCCTTTGGAGTCGTTCGCTGTGAGCCCCACTCTGTGGCCCAGGCATTAAAGTCGCCAGCAATTATGAACCGCTGTTTTGTTATGGCATCTATGGCTATTTTTTTTCACAATTTCCTCAAACATGTTTAGAGGGGTACTTGGCGGAATGTAGCAGCTGTATATATAAATATCGTCTATTTTACCGCGTATGAAACCTCTTTCACTCAGTACATTTCCTATATATGCGGGATTTTGTCCACAAGACCATATTGCGGCTTTCCCACCGATGTCCTGAATCCAATTGACCGACTTTCTCTTGTAAGGCTCGCTCAGTAGTGCTATGTCAACCTTTAAGTCGAGAACTGTTTGCAACAGGAGGTCTTGCGCGGCTTCGCAGTGGTTAAGATTTAGCTGCAATAATCTCATAGGTAGGAGTTTAACCTACTACAATACCCAGATCTGAGTTGAGCCAGAGTGACGCGGGTCTCACGAGGCAGCTGGAGCTTCTCAGCTGCTATGGGAGGTGGTTGGACTCCCAGGACTGCACTCACAGGGCGGGTGTCGATGTATTTGGACACCGACTCCCTGTGGATGCTGTCCAGAGCCTGTCGGTACGTCCTTGGCTCCAGCGGTAGGTGTACGTATGTCTGGACCTCGTCCGTCAGTTGTGAGAGATGTCCCCTGATGTGCCTGGGTGCCGGCTCCAGCGCGAGCAGGTCTCTATTGGGTCCCAGTAGAAACTGTTTTGTGAGCATAATGTTATGCTCCTGCACTGGAAGCACGTTAGCCTCATGGTAGAGGTGATCCGCAGGCGTCATCAGGATACATCCCGTCACTGTCCTGAGTGCGGCGTTCTGACAGGTCTCCAGTCTTGACCACTGAGTCCTGCTAGTTCCGGGCGACCATATTGGCGCGGCATAATTTAGAACCGGCCGGCCAATCTTCTTGTATGTTGCCAACAACGTTTCTTTGTCTTTGCCACAAGTGCTGCCGGCGAGCGACTTGAGGACTTTGTTGCGGCTCTGTACCTTGTTGACGATTGCGGTTGTATGCGCTGAGAAGGAGACCAGGCTGTCGAGGGTGACTCCCAGGATCTTTGGGTGGTTAACCGTCGGAATGGGGGTCCCCCACCCTGCGGAACAAGCGCTCGCCTACGCGAACGTCGGTTGGAGTTGAGAGAGCACTGAAGGCGTCTTCAGTGAAGTCCTCGAACCGCTCCCAGTCAGCTTTTTTGAAGTTGACATAGGTGTGGCGATCCGAAACAACATAGTTGGCAGGTCTGTCAATCGAGATGATTATGGGTAGGTGGTCTGATGTAAGCGATAGCATAGGTCGCCACGTTATGCTATTTATCAGACCTGCGCTAGCTATTGTTAGATCTGGCGAGCTGCTGCAACTACCCACAATCCTGGTGGGGGCTTCGTCGTTCGTGGTGCAGAATGTCGAATCGTCTATCTGCTCTGCCAAAATATTTCCCCTACGATCATTTGATAAGCTTGAGAACCAAAGAACGTGATGCGCATTAAAGTCTCCAACTACCAAACGGTTTTCACCACTGAGGAGCGCACCTATGTCAGGGTGATATCCAGCGGGGCAGCAGGAGACAGGGGGTATATATATGTTAAATATTTCGAGCTCGACATCGCCTGACCGGACAGCAATCCCTTGACATTCTAAGGTGCTGTCCCTTGGGTCGATGTCTACATCAATGAGACGATACTGCACGGTGTTGTGTAGAATGAAGGCTAGGTCTCCACCATTATCTCGCTCGCGATCTCTACGAAGCACGTTGTAGCCGTCGCAGTTCGTTAAGGTTGAACTGCGCCGTAGCTTCGTTTCTTGGACCGCAGCTATTAACAGCCCGTGCCGAGCCATGAAGGCAACCTCCTCCGAGATCTTGCTCGAGAGTCCGTTGCAGTTGAACTGTAGGAGTCTCGTCTGTCTCGGTAAGGTTGTCGTGTTGAGGGGGGTGAGGGACTGGATCCGAGGGCCGGCCCGTCCCGACTGCGCATCCCGCTGTGGTTGTGGGGGCCCAACGGTTGTAGTGGGCGGTGTCGTGAGCGACACTTGCTTGGGGTGTTTGCGGCAGTTGTTGTTGTTCTTGTTGTTGTTGTTGTTGTTGTAGCGGCTACCTACACCCCACTGGGTTGGCGGACTCCCTCAATCGTTATCCTCAAGCTCAACTAACGAAAGGTTAAGGAAACGAGCCGTTTCAACAGGGTCGGACCATATGGAGAGGGGTGTTAGTTGAGTAGGTTTGGCCGGGCATGTGAATAGGTGATTGGTGTCGTGCGGAGACTCTTCACATGCCGGGCAAGTGTTGGGGGTGTCGGGGTTGATCCTGGATAGGTAGGAGTTTAACCTGCTACAATATCCAGATCTGAGTTAAACCAGAGTGACGCGGGTCTCACGAGGCAGCTGGAGCTCCTCAGCTGCTATGGGTGGTGTTTGGACTCCCAGGACTGCACTCACAGGGCGGGTGTCGATGTATTTGGATACCGACTCCCTGTGGATGCTGTCCAGAGCCTGTCGGTACGTCCTTGGCTCCAGCGGTAGGTGTACGTATGTCTGGACCTCGTCCGTCAGTTGTGAGAGATGTCCCCTGATGTGCCTGGGTGCCGGCTCCAGCGCGAGCAGGTCTCTATTGGGTCCCAGTAGAAACTGTTTTGTGAGCATAATGTTATGCTCCTGCACTGGAAGCACGTTAGCCTCATGGTAGAGGTGATCCGCAGGCGTCATCAGGAGACATCCCGTCACTGTCCTGAGTGCGGCGTTCTGACAGGTCTCCAGTCTTGACCACTGAGTCCTGCTAGTTCCAGGCGACCAAATTGGCGCGGCATAATTTAAAACCCGCCGGCCAATCGTCTTGTATGTTGCCAACAACGTTTCTTTGTCTTTGCCCCAAGTGCTGCCGGCGAGCGACTTGAGGACTTTGTTGCGGCTCTGTACTTTGTTGACGATTGCGGTTGTATGCGCTGAGAAGGAGACCAGGCTGTCGAGGGTGACTCTCAGGATCTTCGGGTGGTTAACCGTCGGAATGGGGGTCCCCTCGATGTGGATGTCGAGGGTGAGCCCGACCTCCTTCGTCCAAGATGTAAAAAGGGTCGCCGTGGACTTAGCAGGAGACAGCGTCAAATTCCGTCCCGTAAAGTAGTGAGCAAGGTCTGGGAGGTAGCTGTTCACTTTGGAGCACAAGCCATCAATTCCATTGCCGGTAGCCATTATCGTGCAGTCGTCGGCATACGAGACCAGTGTGACTCCCTCTGGCGGGGAAGGGAGTCGCGAGATGTAGAAGTTGAATAATAGGGGTGATAGGACGCCACCCTGTGGTACCCCGTACCCCGTGCTTAATTCTTCTCGCTTTTGACACTGAGTCACGGTAGCACACCGACGCTTGACGACCACACAGGTAGTTCGCGGTCCATCGCCTCAACGCCGCTGGGAGAGGTGAGGCCTCCACGCCCTTCAGCAGGATGAAGTGGCTGACTGTGTCGAAAGCCTTCGACAAGTCCAAAGCCATGAGGACGGTTCTCTCACAGGGGCGGTTGCCGTTGAGACCACGATTAATCTGAGTGTTTATAGCGTTAAGTGCCGTTGTAGTGCTATGCGCTTTCCGGAAGCCGTGTTGATGCTTCGCCGGGCTGAGGTGGTGATTGAAATGCGGGAGCAGCAGGGCCTCAAGTGTCTTAACCACTGGAGAAAGCAGGTAGATCGGCCGATAGGACTCGCCTTGGCCGGCCGGTTTCCCTGGTTTTAGCAGTGGTATCACCCTACTGGTCTTCCAGATATCTGAAATGACCAGGGTGCTTAACGGCAGGTCGGGGACCTTGGTGAGATATGCTACTCCCGCGGTGCCCAACTTTTTCAGCATCAACATGCTTAACCCGTCTGGGCCAATGGATTTGGAGGCTTTCGCCTTCCCGATGGCCTCCTTCACCTCAGTGGTAGAGAGGACAATTGGTGCGCTTGGTGTTGACTTTCGCAGCCTTCTGGTGACTGACCGTTTGGTTAAGTCGGCCGAAGGATGCAGAGTAAATTGTCGACTAAAATAGTTCGCGCATCGCTTCGGGTCCGACGAGGCGTGGTCTCCAAAGGAGATTTCTGTTCCATCATCACGCCTCGTCGGGTTGGACAGGGACCTCACGGTCGACCATAATTTGCCCACTCCGGCACTGAGGTTGCAGGACTTTAGGGGCTCCCTCCACTTGTTCCGCTTATGAACGTTAACCAGGCGTTGGATCTCCCCGTTTAGTTGCCTAATACGGGGATTACCGGGGTCCGCCTGCCGGAGGTGGTCGCGTTCATCCGCTAGAGACACCGCCTCACCCGGGAAGTCAGGACGGATCACAGGGATCCTCCCTGCCGGAATGAAACGGGCTGCAGCGGACTTCACCACCCTGCGGAACACGCGCTCGCCTACGCGAACGTCGGTTGGAGTTGAGAGAGCACTGAAGGCGTATTCAGTGAAATCCTCGAACCGCTCCCAGTCAGCTTTTTTGAAGTTGACATAGGTGTGGCGATCCGAGGCAACATAGTTGGCAGGTCTGTCAATCGAGATGACTATGGGTAGGTGGTCTGATGTAAGCGATAGCATAGGTCGCCACGTTATGCTATTTATCAGACCTGCGCTAGCTATTGTTAGATCTGGCGAGCTGCTGCAACTACCCACAATCCTGGTGGGGGTTTCGTCGTTCGTGGTGCAGAATGTCGAATCGTCTATCTGCTCTGCCAAAATATTTCCCCTACGATCATTTGATAGGCTTGAGAACCAAAGATGGTGATGCGCATTAAAGTCTCCAACTACCAAACGGTTTTCACCACAGAGGAGCGCACCTATGTCTGGGTGATATCCAGCGGGGCAGCAGGAGACAGGGGGTATATATATGTTAAATATTTCGAGCTCGACATCGCCTGACTGGACAGCAATTCCTTGACATTCTAAGGTGCTGTCCCTAGGGTCGATATCTATATCAATGAGACGATACTGCGCGGTGTTGTGTAGAAAGAAGGCTAGGCCTCCACCATTATCTCGCTCGCGATCTCTACGAAGCACGTTGTAACCGTCGCAGTTCGTTAAGGTTGAACTGCGACGTAGATTCGTTTCTTGGACCGCAGCTATTAACAGCCCGTGCCGAGCCATGAAGGCAACCACCCCGAGATCTTGCTCGAGAGTCCGTTGCAGTTGAACTGTAGGAGTCTCGTCTGTCTCGGTAAGGTTGTCGTGTTGAGAGGGGTGAGAGACTGGATCCGAGGGCCGACCCGTCCCGGCTGCGAATCCCGTTGTGGTTGTGAGGGCCCAACGATTGTAGAAAGCGGTAAAGCTCTCGGACCAGTCCCTTGTGGTGCGTAGGCCAGAGCACGCCCGGAAGTGGCACCAGCCCTGACAGGCGTTACACCTGACCGAGCAGGCATTCCGGTGCACTCTGGCCCGGCATACACAGCAGATGGTGGGGGCAACCAGTAGTTGCTGGTTGGTGCCACGTGTGGTGGAGCGAGGGGGTGGGGAGGTTTGGTGTTGCTGTGAGCTCCGGGAAGCCGTAGAGGCAGGAGGGGTGCGTTGAGGCAACGTCGCGGGGGGCGCAAGGGGGGATGCCGTGGAGGCTTGGGGCGCTTGAGTGCGCGAGCAACACTGGCCCACATAGGATGTAGACCACTCCCTGGTTTTCTTAAGGCCTCAGCAGACCTTCCGTTTTTTAACTGTTTGCTACGGTTCGCTTTCAACTATTGTTCTAGCTCCCGCAGCGACCGGCTTTTCAGCAGCATTGACATTCTTTGTTGTGTTTCCTTAACGAAGAATGTGCCAGTCGCGACCGTCGCGCGAAGGGATCTGGGGCAATTCCTTCTGCAACTTGCAGACTGGAGGCTGGCGAAGATTTTTCCATTGCGCTGTTTTTGAAGCGCAGACTTGTTGCATCCGAGACACCTTGCATTTATCGAAGACACCAACCTTCTTGCAGTATATACACGCACCCGTAGCGAAGAAAATAAGGGTAGTTCACAATTGTGCTGAATAAGAACAGCTGATTTAGATCAGCTGACTTGTGGCCCTCAAAATTCGCGGGAGCGCGATAGTATTTGACGCTCACTAACCCAGTTTTTGTTGCTTTTTTTTGTTTATTTATTTAAAAGCTTAGATTTTATCCTGTGTCCCAGGTACAAAACGAAGCACTACACTTTTGCACTCCTTTACAGGTTTAGAACGCGGGTAAAATTCGCATTTTGAGGTTTCTTAAGTTCCGAGCCCTTTTATACACGACCGATCGGAAAAACATTCATACATATGTACATATATGTGTGCATATATATGTGCGTGTGCAAAGTGGGTTTGAGCGATTATTTGGAATCACAATGAGTGATTACTTTATTAGGGAGTAAAAAGGGTGTACGAGTTGTACACACTCGTATATGTAAATATATCTGTACCAAGAGAACATTACAAAAAAAGGCGGAAAACTTTTGACATATGAAAAACGCAACTTTTTATGTGCTTATGTACATATGTAATTATTAAATACATAACTTCAGGGTGGTTACTTACTGTGACATTTTTGCATATATCTAAGCTGAGTTTTGGGGTTTGCGCCGGGATGCAGTCTTTGTTCGTTTTGATATTTGTGCATAGTTTTTGTCCTTCTGTTCTTCCCTCTTCCTCTCCTTTTTATTGTGTTGTTGATGTTCTTCCTTCGTAGATTTTAGATTTTTTTTGTTGGTAATTTGTTAAATTTTATGTCTATACAGTTTTTAATTTTAACTTATATCACTCTTCAGTGTTTGTTTTTTGAAATTTAAATCTTCTTTTCTATTCACGTTTAGTTGTATTTCAATTTAATTGTAAACATTTCTTTCCTTGATTCCGCGCTCTATAACGTAGATCGAAAGGATAGAGACGGGGAAAATACTGGATGTTCGAGAGGTGGTGGAGTTCTCATCGCAATACAACGTACACATTATTATTCGTCTGTAAACCTAAAAAATTCGGATTCTATATTTGATCAACTTTGCATCAATGTGCGTTACCCGCGTGGACTTTAATTTCTATGTGCTTCTTATATTCCACCTATTAGTAGTTACATGACATACCAAGTATATATCGATAACATTATCTCGCTAAGTTCTAGTATTGTAGATCATGAGCTTTGCATTCTAGGAGACTTTAATCTAAGTAATATCTCTGGGCGTTATTTAGTTTGTATTTTTTACCTCCAGTAAATATGTCTAAGGACAGTGAAATTCTTGTTACTGATAGCCTTTCAAATATCGGTATATCTCAAGTAAATTCATTTGTTAACCAACATAATAGACTCTTAGATTTAATATTTTTAAGCAATAACTTACGTTTTCAAATAAGAATATGGAGTTCTCCGATCTCTGCAAAAAATATGCACCATTTTCCGTTAGTGATTAGTTTACAGTTTTATGAATTTTTTACTGCTCCACAAGTCGGTTCGTGGTTTAACTCTAATTATAATCTATGCAATTTTACTAATCTGAATTCTATTATTCAGAGACCATATCACAACTCTCACCTAACTCGATTAGAGCGAATCCAGAAAAAAATTTATCAAATTCGCTCTTCTATCTTTAAATTTTTGTGAACCCATTCCCTCATATGAATCACGCTGCAGACTTTTAAACTAAGAAACTCTTAATAACAGATATGCGTATCTTGTTTGTCATTTGTTGTCAAGCTATTGAGTGAGTGGTTAGGTTGACAGCCCTAACCTCTTAGAAAGAATAACTTTTAATGTTCCTGTGCTTAGTCTACGCAGTGTTCCAGTCTTCTACCTCGGTTTTTCAAAATCTAACTATGCTAAGTAGGCTCCATTAATGAGGACTTTTTCGGAACTAAATGATGTTCAAAACTACGAACCGTCCTTATCTTGTGGAGTAGTACTGACTTTACTATAAACTTATTTCAATTAGTCTTAAGTACTTTTGTCTTATAGTCAGTAAGAATTTTTTGTTCAATTTACTGGACTAAAAAAAATAAAAATAAAAAAAAATAAATATTCAGCCTCCAATTAAGCTCATCCAAGAGCTCACTGGAGATAGTTTAAGGCTCTCCACACCTGCTTCCGGAGCTCTATGAGTTCCTCATTCCACCAAAGTGTTCATGCCTTCTTGCCCTACCTTAACGTACAGGCTTTCGAAAAAGCCGTTCCGAAGGCTTTATTTGCTTTTTTGTTTGCAGTTTAAGTCAGTTTGATTATGTGTAAATTAAAATAACAAGATGAAACTATGTTAAAATAATGTGTTATACGAGGGGAACTACTTATGTATTTAGAAAATAGAGGAAAGAAAATTTTTTTTCATTCTAAACGCATTTATTGCTTTTCAAAATATTATTCTTCCTTTATCGCTTCGATAACCGCCTATGCGATTTTGGCCGAGCTTAGCATAGCACGCCAGATATTTCTCTCTTTCGCTAACTGGCGCCAGTTTGAAATACCAAGCGTACCCAAGTCCCTTACGGCCTGGTCTCTCCAACGCATAGGAGCCTCCCTTTTCCTCTGCTACCACCGGTGGGTACCGTGTCGAATACTTTCAGAGCTGGAGCGCTTTCATCCATTCGAACGACATGACCAACCCAGCGAAGCCGCAGGATCTTAATTCGCTGCACTATATCTATGTCGTTATAAAGCTCGTACAGCTCATCGTTCCTACTTCTACGGTATTCGCCATCGCAAAGGCGTAAAGACCCATAAATCTTTCTCTCGAACACTCCTAGAGCCTTCTCATCAGATATCTTCATCGTACATGCTTCTGCGCCATACATTAGGACGGGCATAATGAGAGACTTATAGAGCGTGATTTTTGTCCGTCGAGAGAGGACAGTTGCCTACTCACTCCGAAGTTGCACTTGTTGGAAAGAGTGATCCTCCTTTGGATTTCGAGGCTGACATTATTGATATTAATGCTGATTTCAAAGTAAACGATGTCTTCTACTTTTTCAATGTTATAACTGTCAGCAGTGATGTTTGATCCCAGTCGTGAATGTGCCGACTGTTTATTTGATGACAGGAGATCCTTCGTCTTGCCCTCGTTCACCCTCAGACCCATTCGCTTTGCTTCTATATCCAGTTTGGAGAAGGCAGAACTAACTGCGCGGTTGTTAAGGCCGATGATGTCAATGTCATCGGCGTACGCCAGCAGCTGCACACTCTTATAAAAGATAGTGCCTGACCGATTTAGTTCTGCGGCTCGAATTATCTTCTCCAGCATAAGGTTAAAAAAGTCACACGACAAAGAGTCACCCTCTCTGAAACCTCGTTTGGTATCAAACGGCTCGGAGAGGTCCTTCCCAATCCTGACGGAGCTGGTGGTGTAACGCAACGTCATTTTACATAGCCGTATAAGTTTTGCGGGGATACTAAATTCAGACATTGCGGCATAAAGGCAACTTTTTTTTGCGCTGTCGAAAGCGGCTTTGAAGTCGAAAAAAAGGTGGTGCGTGTCGATTCTTCTTTCTTGGGTCTTTTCCAAGATCTGGGGCCTTATGAATATCTGGTCTATAGTAGATTTACAAGGTCTAAAGCCACACTGATATCTAAGGTCCAATCAGTTCATTGACGGTATGCTTTAGTCTCTCACACAATATGCTTGACAGAACCTTATATGCAATGTTAAGAAGGCTTATACGATAGTTGGCGCGAAATGCAGAATCACCCTTCATTATGGATTGGGCAAAGTACACTTAGATTCCAACCAGTAGGCATGCATTCGTCCGATCATACTCTACAGATAAGCTGGTGCATGCGCTTTACCAACTCTTCTCCACCGTATTTGAATAACTCAGCTGGCAGCCCGTCAACTCCGGGCGCTTTGTTGTTCTTTAGCCGTGCTATTGCTATACGGACTTCATCGCAGTCGGGTAACGGAACATTAATTCCGTCGTCATTGATTGGGGTTTCGGGATCATCATCTTCTCCAAGGTGGTCTCTGCCACTACCACTAAGTAGTGTGGAGAAGTGCTCCCTCCATAAACTAAGTATATTCTGAACGTCAGTTACCAGATCGCCGTTGTCGTTTGTAATGGAATTAAAAATATTCGCCTTTAAAATTTATACACTTGTGCATGCGCTCAAACCATTTTTCGAAACACTTTTGACAGTCCGAAGAGGATACCTCAGCAACATGGTTTTTGAACGCTTCAACTGCTTCTTCAGGCGATGAAAATTGTTGACCAAGCAGTTTATTTTTAATTTTTGGAAACAGGAAGAAGTCATTGGGTGCCAAATCGGGGCTGTACGGCGGATGACCCATCGATTTGATCTTTTGAGTGTCCAAATACGCTTTTGTTTCACGTGATGATTTTGAGTTCCCATTGTCGTGGTGCAAAATGATTCATCGTTTTTGATGGGTCTCTCGCAATTTACCGAAAACTTCTGGCAAACAAATGGTGGTATACCAAGCTGAATTAACGGTCTTTTGATTTTCAGGAGCCACAGTTGCCACATGACCAATTTGTAAAAAGAAACACGCCACCATCTGCTTCGCGCTCGCACAACTTTCGTTGGATTTTCTTCGAATTGAAAAACCCAAACAGTTGATTGGTTTTTGGTTTCGGGTTCATACGCATAAATCCACGATTCATCAACTGTGAGGATGTAGTAGACACTTTTGGAAGCACCGTCGTCCAATTTTCCAATCATTTCTCGGCACCAATCGACGCGAGTCTTTTTTTGAGCGTCTGTCAATTTATGTGGAATCCAGCACAACAACCGATTTTGGACGACCTGGTTTCTCATCGTCTTTGAGCGAAAGTCGCCCGCGCTTGAACTCATTGTACCAGTTGTAAACACTTGCTCTGGGTGGTGCTTCATCGCCAAAAGTTGAATGAATTGATTCGAGACACTGTTGTTGAGTTAGCCGTTTTCGGAAGTCGTAAAAAACCATGGCACGAAAATTTTCACGAGATAATTTAATTTTTTCAATGAATTGAATTTTTCAACTTGACAAAAAACAATGTTTAATGCCAATTGACAGAAGTTGATAGAAGAGATGAGATAATTTAATTTTTTCAATGAACTGAATTTTTCAACTTGACAAAAAACAATTTTTAATGCCAATTGACAGAAGTTGACTGAAGAGACTTATGCTAAAAAATGTCAAACTTTTCGAATGTCATGTCGGTTTGCATCTGGCAATACTAGTAGTACCATTTTCTAAATACATAAGTAGTTCCCCTCGTAATACTACGAAACACAAATAGATCAATGGCTAGAAATTTCAACTAAGAAAATGTCATACGTGTTCTACATTGTTCTGTATATTCGTCGCCTCGTGCTGCTCACATTAATTCAAAAATCGAAGAGCTTGTTCCAAACACGTACGTTTTAATAGGCGTCGCTACTAGCTGAAAATTTGGATGACGGAGTCCGGAAAATATCTTTTTTAGTATGAGTAAAATTTCACACTATACCGATATAAAACCATTTTATATTTGAGGTTAATCTCAGATTATCCCCGCCATGCTTGAATAGCTCAACTGGCAACCCATTAGCACAGGAGACTTTGTTGTTTATTATCTTATACATAGTGGTCGCAGCTCGACATTCCTCGTCAATTGTGCGCAGGTCAAGGTCACGAGAATTATTCTTTCCGCCTATCACAACATGGTGGATTTGGTTATGTAGATGGATTTTCCTATCCTTTATCATTCAGTGACATTTCGTCGTGGAAACTGAATTCTCCGACAGTGGGGCCAAAGATGCCATTCTTGCCCACTTTGGTATTAAATTCGACAAGAAAGATGTTATTATCGTCTTATTTTTTTAAAAGCCAATCGACTTTCCCTTGGCCCGTCTGTCGTTATTTCTTGGATGGCGGTGACGTCAGCCTTTGCTTTGTAGATGGCAACAATCAGTCGGGCAGAGGCCCCTTTCTAATTAAGGGTCCTTTGATTTCAGAAGGATACGCTCAAATTGTCCTTTATACATTTACCGTGGTCGTCATCAAAAGATAAGGTCTCATCCGCGGCTGTATTATGATTCGTGATTGGACGGCGTGCGTGAACGTCAAGGGCTGAAATTTCGAATGAATGTTGGCTATTTGTATGGTCCCACTAAGTATTTGTTGGCCGCTGTGGTCGAGTGGGTGCTATAACTGGATATGCCGTGGAGTCCGAGGTTCGAACCTCAGCCAGGGCAAGTAAAATCTGAATCATAGAAAACGTTTTTTTTTCCTTTAGTAGTCACCTCTCGGCTGGTAATGGCAAACATCGGTATTTCTGCCATAAAACTATAGGTCCGTCCATTAGTGGTACAAATAGTGTGAGGGCAAAATTAATAAGAAAAAAGAGTATTTGTAAAGCATCTTAATATATATAATTTGTATTATAAAATCAAAATTCAAATGTACGAAGTAAAGTATGCAGTAGTGAAATTGCTTGCTTTGTCCAAAGCACTATGGAAAAGAAATGTGAAATGGGGCTTTGTACATGGATTGGAAAACAAGTTTTAAAATACATATTTCATGTGCTAAAATCAAAAAACTTCACTGAATTTTTAATCTGATATTACTATGCATGTAAAGTTGGTTTATACTCTTTTTTCTCTTATTTTTAGATAATTCTGCGGACAATGCAAATGACCATTTATCTGTACATCTACAACAGCTTGGGGAAAGGCTATTCCCAAAGGTACGCTTTCTAATTCATGTAATTACTATAATACAACATTTTGTTATTAATGTTCTTAATTAATGAAGTAATGTAGGGCTAGACCTTTTAGTGAGAATGGTTTTTCCGACAGATTTCATCCTCGAAAACTTTGCTTAAATAATTGAAAATTTACTCTCACAAGAAAATAATGGGAACTTTTCCCATTATCTTTGCTGCTATTATGACAATGTTACAAATGTGCTTTAGCGCTTTTAAATAAATAATTTAATAATTTAAAAATAATTTTAAAGATATGAAAATATCACAAATCAATGATTAATGGAGATAAAATAAAAATTTAATTGGACGATATTGGACAAACATGGAGAGGGAAAATCAGGAGAGACACCGTCGCTGCGATGATTTGATTCCGACAGTCGACCAACTATGAGTTCATACGTTCGTTTTCTAATAATTTTAAACATACATTTGTGCAAATGGGTTTAATTCAATATCTACATATGTGTGCTCAAAAATAAACATTGATGTTTTTAGGTACACCTAAACATTTAATATTATACACTTTATACCGTTTTTGGGAGAGCTTTTCCCACCATAAGTGCTGTTCGTCTTTATGTTGTCCCGCAAATGGAGGGACCTACAGGAGGAAATAGGACTTAAATCATCCATGACCGCTTAGTAATTGGGTAGCATAAAAATCAACTTCGCCGTGGCTTCTTTGAATTCAAAGCTCTATATCCGGAACACGTCGGTATGTCCTCCATCCATTTATTGAGCCGTTCCATTTATTTGCATTTTTTTGAATAGCTCGGCGTCGAATGATGCTATTTTCCAGCCCAGGAAGTTTCTTTTACAATACACTCTTTGAGATTTCGCGTTTAATACAATAATTGCAGAGCGATCTAGAAAACTTGTGGCAATTTTGTCATTATTTTTGACTTACATAGGTTCTAGAAATGTTATTTAGGGTTAAGGTTCCAAAGTTTAAGTAAACAAAAATAATAAAAATTAACCACAATAACCGAAAAATGATTACAGTTTGACCAAATTTCTAGGTTTTTCTTAAATGCCCATAATTTTCAAACTGCATGGGATAGATTTTTTTCTGATTGTTCTTATGATGGTTACAATCAATCATGTCACCCCGTTTCGGCTTGACGTTGAGTTCCGGAACACCCTGTATATACATATAAGTTTTCCACTATTGGGCACACGAAGCCAACCTCCGATGGAACGTGGTTTTCGTTGTAGAAGCTGCGCTAACCCTGCTTAGTTGTCGATTCTCAGTCATTATCATCTACATATGTATGGATAGGATCGGATCAAAGGAAGAGGGATATTATCGCATGCATGTTGATTATAAGTTGATAAGAAGCAGTTTTACCTGCTACAATGTCCAGATTGTATCTGTGCCTATGAGTGTCTATGGAGCTAGCAGCTATTTGTGAATGCTCTTCAGACTTTGTATGTACTCTGTCGAATCAAATAATTATTTACGTGTCTGTGCACCTCGTACTTCAGCTCATGGAGATGTCTTCTGAAGTGCCTAGGGGGTGGCAATGGAAGATTACACGTCCTTAGATGGTCCCTCTATTTTATCCGCTTGTAAAAGTCCACCATATGACGGATCTTTCAACTCAGATCTGTTATATGAGTATCGTTGGCATCTGGCAAAAGTTGTTGCGCTCGTCCATGTAGCACGGGAAACTAGGGCGTATCTAGGTATACGACGGGCCGGGATGAAGCGGGCAGCAGCTGTCGCAACATGGCAAAACTTAAGTGTGTTCGTGATTACCCCACTTCAAGGGAAGATTCCTGTATGTCAGCTTCATCCCTATTGTTTTTTTCTGAAGAAGCTCGAGTGCAAATATCTCTTGATGATGAAGTTATACCCGGAGCCTCATTAATTGAGGTTGAGTCACTATGTTATGGTTGCTTTCCATCCTCGGCTATTATTATTATTATATAGTATAGAAAAGCTCAGAAATAGTCGCCAGCGTGATTTGGTAGCTCTTTTAGCAAGCTGGAATTTATAAGTTGTACTTTTTAGAACAAATAGACCGATTTAAATAAGTTAAGTTTTTTAATTTTGGTATTTTACCTTAGAATTTTGTGCTTGCTGAAGTCGTAGTTATGTACAATTTTTACATCATGTTTAATCCCTTCAAACGATACAATTTTCGAACCCGTTGTTTCTGTTGGCCGCTTACTTTTGCCTTTTCCGCGTCCCTTAGTAGTTTTTCTTCTCTGCACCATGGTCTGGTTGGTTTCACATTTTTTAGTGACATCCCTAAATACTGATTGCGAGGACCACTGCAGTTTGGACATCCCTTAACAGTCACCGACTCAAAATGTCGATTTAAAAAAAGATAAAATGAAATTTTACAATTTTTATTGAGCTCAAGGCCAGTTTATGGAAGATTTTTTGTGAAAAAACAACTAAATTTTTTTAATGGTAGAAATTATAGTACTATTTCGGAAATCACCACATTTCCTCATCAGACTTCTTTTTATTAAATTAATTAAATTAATTTTTCATAACCACTTCTCCCAGGCTTAAACAAACCAACTACAAACAAGAGCAACTGATCTGCCGCTATTTAACTTGTTTGTGTGGTTGTTGTTTGTGTTTTATTTCCAAATTCTGTATTCAAGTAATTTACTTTATATTATAATGCATTTTAAGGCGCGTTCATCCTTGCATATAAATGTTTGTTTTTTAGTTCTGCGGCTCGAATTATCTTCTCCAGCATTAGGTTAAAGAAAGCGCACGACAAACGGTCAGCTTGGCTGAAACCTCGTTTGGTATCAAACGGTTCGGAGAGGTTCTTTCTATTCATGACCGAGCTGGTGGTGTTGATCAACGTCATTTTACGTGGCCGTTTAAGTTTTACGGGGATACCAAATTCAAACATTGTAGATACCAAATTCAGACATTCTTCTCGACAAAAAGATTATGTGTGTCGATTCTTCTTTCTCGGGTATTTTCCAAGATCTGGCGTACTGTGAATATCTGGTCGATGGTAGATTTATCAGGTTTAAAGCCACACTTATAAGGAGCAATCAGTTCATTTACTATGGGCTTAAGTCTTTCGCACAATACTCAGCTGGCAACCCATCAGTCACGGGATGTTTGTTGTCCTTTAGGCGTGCTATCGCCTTCCGAATTTCAGCACAGTCTGGTGACGGTACATCGAGTCCATCATCATTCATTGGGGATTCGGGTTCAACATCTTCGCCAAGGTGATTGCAGTTGCTTCCATTAAGCAGTGTGGAGAATTGCTCCCTCCATAATTTAAGTATACTGTGGACATCAATCACCAATGCGCTTTCCTTACGGGCATCGTCTCCAGCTCTTCGCAGTGACGCATTTCGGCCTCTCTTTTTCTCACGAAAAATGCGTCTTGCTTTCTTCTTCAACTCACGATAACTCTCCCGCACAGCTCGCGTTGCGCACGATCGCAGTGTCTTTATGTTCCGTAGCGGCACGACATTCCTCGTCATACCAGTTGTTTTTTCGGGCCCTCAGAAATCCAATGGAATTCTCAGCGGCGGTATATAGACAGCGAGAAATATGGTTAAACTGCTCGAACATATCGTGCTGTTGATCATTGCTCTTAGAGAATAGGAGTGCAGTCGGGTGGCGTAGTGGGTGGCTGTCTGTTGCGATTGCAGCTTTCCGACGTCGAGCTTTACTTGTATCCATTTTCGCAAACTTTTTGCTGCATAGAAGCGTGTGCGATCTTAGCTGCCAGCAATGATCACGGCGAAGTCTCTCTCCAACACCGTGGGAGGCACGAACGTAACGAGTTGTTTCGTTGCTCTCCCATTTTTTTACTCAGATAAATAATCATTTGTTGAGCAATTACATGCAAAATAACAAAAATAAAATATATCTAAAATTTTGTTTCAAAATGCGAGCGAAGTTGGTTTAAATAATATACGCAAATAATATATGAACAAATGTTGAGAACACTATGATCAAAGGTATATTTGTATTTTTCTGTCAAATAATAACGTTAAGACAAAAAAAAGTTTCGAATTAAACTTGAAATCATACATATAACTCGAACCCTGATTTGTTTTGCAAACATTATGGCTTCGACCGTGTACTTGTTTTTCAAATTTGTTTTTATCATTTTTAATTTAATCTTTGTAAAGCTGAGATATTTTTGCGTTTTATAAGTAGCATATATTCCCAGAAAACGTTTCAGTAGTATTGCAACATTTTATACTGTTGAAATTGTCAGCAGAATATCCGAAACCTGATGATATTCACTCTCCTAAAAAAATTTTTTTTGTTTTTACATTTTGTTAACTTTCAAAAATGGTTAGAAATTAATTAAGTAGTTTTAAGTTTTAGGCGTCGTTCAAGTTCAAACAGCGCCTCAATTGAGGCAATTAGCGAATTGTTTTCGTGTATTTTGAGTAATGAAAGTCACGATTAATTGCTTATACAAATAGGCACAAAGTTTATTAAATGAAATCGAATTGTAACTGTGTATAATACGTGTATCGGCAGTATTAACAAGATGTAAATCAGGGTGCGGAGAACGATCAAAATACGATCGTTCTCGCCGCCAAAAACTCGTTGCTTCTACCTTATCGCGATTGATAAAGTTGAACGGCGAGCAAAAGCATTTACGATCTCTCACGATCAATACGAATGATCGAAAATATGTCGCTTCAAGCGTCCGCAGTCCAATCTTTCGCGATCGTTCTTTGGTTGCGAACGCTCGTTGAAAAACTCGCTCAGTATCTCATATTGCGAAGATCGAATATTTAATCGATCGCGATCGTTCGTCTGGATAAGTGAAATGCATACATATGCAAGCATGTATGTAAAATTTTATGCTTTACGAAATTTTATGTACATATAGGAATCCGTAACATTGTCTTATACTGCGTTTAAAAAAAATTGTTTTATTTTATTTCTGCTGGGTTACTGAATCTCAGCGCACTCAAACTCTTTGTATAAGTAAAATAATTGTTTACGGTTGAACAATTGTTTATGGTTAAACAATTGTTTATTTCCGCCGCTATGCGGAGGCAGCCGTTTGGTTACAGTGAGTGGTTAGATCCAAATTTTTCGGTGTCTGCACCTAAATGCCTAACCTGATCAGCTCCACCTGGAATGTCAGATTTTCCCGCTGACTCGGTGATTCCCACACTGCAGTTGTGAGCTTCCAAGCTTGGCAATTCCCACCGTTCAGAGCGCTACATTTGCTTGCTTGTTGACAGCACTCGCAAGCTTCTGTTCTGTGTTGTCATACGACCAGCATACGAGGTTGTTGTTGTTGTTACTGTTGCTACTACGTTGATGTTTTGTAGTAGCTTACATCTGGGCTATTGTTGTGTCATATGTTTTCTGCTACTGCGATGATGGTTGCTGCAGCAGCCTATCTGAGCTGTTGTTGTGGCTATGGTGTGTTAACTACTCCCCCTTTTAAAAGCGACCGTCCGCGGGTGCCTTTTAGACGTCGGGTGGAGTTGAAGTGTCGGCGTTTCTAATCACTTCAATGATGGCAAGCTTTCGTTGCCTCTTGGACCAAAGGTAAATTATTATTATAACTATGATGATAGTAGCTACTAATCCCAGCGAACCAATCGATATTAAACGTTTGGTTGCAATTTTGTGTTGTAGTATTTCGCATGGACCTCCTCCAGATACGGCAATGATAGAGTTTTTATTTGCTCAGTAAACTTCATTATTGTTGCAGGAGGGGCTTCGGGGTGGGATTGAACAACATGTTTCCAGTTGACATAATTAGTTCTGTTTATGGTGACATTACCTTCAAACATAACTAGGAAGGTGCCCTTTATGATAACGGCTGATCGTGTTCCCTCTGTGACCTCTATCTGCTGATCGTTTACCACTATTAGGCCGTCGTCAATTTCTACAATAGGGATGATGTGTTCTGCAGAGGTTGTTTTGCATTGCGCAATTGGTTCAATAGCTGTTCTACGCATGAGGCTGAAGCAAATGGCTGGCAAAATATAAGGTTTGTAGCATTTTTACAGTTTGCAAGAGGTTGGTAGTCGGGAACGCAGTGTGCTGCTATATCTGTTTCTAATCTAACTATCTTTTTATTATGACTTACAGGTAAAAGCCTAAACTTTACACAAATTTTGATTATTTTAGGATATTTAATTACAAAATAAATATTATCACTATCCTGTAATATTCTTAGCTTAGAGGCTGTTAAAATATCACTTATAGTAATATTGGCAATGTGTTCGGCAAATAGCAAAATTTTAGCATCACCGCTATACAAAATTATGGGATCAATTATGTTATGCTTTCCTAGTGTTACTGAATGAATTATGTTTGTAAGGTCTGCCAGTACTGCCCTGTTTCTTGCTGTTACCAACCCAAATAAATGCCCTGTATCCACAATTGTTTCTTTTGTAACTTTAAGAAGGTCACTCATCGTTCGTGTCAGATTGTTTATTCTTGCCTGAAGCTGTAATCTGACGTTCATTAGCCTCAATCAGCTCGCGTTCTTTGGTTGCGATCTCATAAAAATCGGCGAAGGCGGTTGTCTCGGCGATGTATTTCAGTGCAGTACCTATGATTTTGATAGCACGTGAATGCCGATGATGGATCTTTAGAGTCCCTTATAAAACGAAGATTTGATCAGCATCTGCTTGTAGCAATTTCCTTGCATGAGAATGTTGAAACTGTTCAAGCAGTCCTTCCGTATCTGTCGCTATGGCATCATAATTCGTCAAGTTAGTTTTGTGTAGCCAAATAGCGTATTGGTCATAAATAGCAAATTTTCCAGTTGAAATCATCATATAGTGTGAGTTGGTGTAGTTAAATAATTTCGCCTGCGTCCAAAAAATAACCTTTAAAAACGGGTATCTGAAAAAAAAAGAAAGAAAGAAAAAACATCTGCGTTACCTTAAGTTTGCCTTGTGAACCCTTTTCCCATTTATCATGACCGTAGTTCCCAAGTCCTGTTCAATAATATTCTCTACGTACAATTTTGTTAATTTATTGCCAATTCTTTTGTTGGTTTTAACAACTACTATGTCTCCGGGTTGATATGATTTCAATCTCCTAGATTTAAACAATCGATCTAACTCAAGTGCTTGTGCCCTGACAATTTTGTTAATGATGTCTTCCCGTAATTGCTGAGGAATAGATTGAACTACATCTATATGTCTTTGCCCTATAACGGAATGAACCGATCTATTATATTTGGATGTAGCAAGCAATATCAAGTCCACCGTATAGTTCAGTCCTTGGGTTAGTTTAGTGCACCTTGCAATCTCTGTTAATATGCTTTGGAACCTTTCGACTTGCCCATTAGTGGTACTATGGTGCGGAGGTGTTGTAAAAGTAGTTACCGAAAAATTATCTCTCAACGGCGACTTTATCGTTTGTGAATTGAAGGACTTTTCATTATCGCAAACTATGGTCTTTGTATTTTTAAAAAAATTTAGAAGTTGTATAATAGGTTGTTTTACGTCAATTATTGACCTGGAAGCGATGGGCGAAACTATCGCAAATTTCGAGAATTTGTCAACACACGTAAGGAAATGTTTCTTATCTGTTGAATAGATGTCGAGGTGGAGAATTTCTCCAGGGTACTGTGGTATTGGGGTTTTGCCTACCATCGGATTTGGGGGGTGGCGTTGGTATTTGGCCTCCCGGCAGTCTTAACAGTTAATTACTAATTCTTTCAATTTCAGTTGTATTTTGGGGAAATAATACTACTTTAGCAGTTTATGTTTTACCGTCAAAGCGATCGGAAGCTTTACAAACGACCATCCTCAGTGCGTAAAATATAGTGAAATACTAAATAAAACAAATCAATAGACAAAAATACCCAAACACAAAAGAACATAAGAGTGTAATACACACAATAAGACAGTGAACGTCAAACAATAAAAAACTCAAATATTCTCCACCAGTAACAATAATAAACAACATCATACGATAGTGCCGCTACAAGCGCTAATATTGCTGCGTAAAGCACACTATCAACATGAATAAACCAACTGACAAGACAACAACACCATCACCACATATCCAGCTACTTCGATGGGACGCAACTAAAGAACACCACATAACATCAAACGACCCAATTTACCTTCTGATGTCAAGAACAAATTCCAAAGAGACACTTAAAAACATATCCTCATTTTTAATACAAAAAGCAATTGACGGTACATGTGGCGAAATATTAACATGCAAAAAAATACTAAGCGGCCAAATACTACTGAAAACAAAAACTGGCAAACAAGCAAATAAACTCACCACTTTAATCGCGCTCTCTAACAATATAACGATTGACACTTCACCCATCGCTCAACTTCTCTAAAGGCGTTATTTATTGCAATGATTTAAGAAATATCTCCGAACAAGAAATACTACAAGAACTCAACTCTCAAAATGTAAGCGAGGTTAAAAAAATTTACAAAAAAATTTATAACCAACTTGTAGAAACCGGACTTTTGATAATTACATTTAACACTACGACACTTCCCTCGAAAATCAACATTGGGTATTTAAAAGTACCAATCCGTCCATATTCATATACCCCCACCAATGCGCAGTAAGAATTGCATGAGGTACAATCACCTAGCTAAATATTGCAAAAATCCCAAAACATGCCCAAACTATGCAAACAATTACCATCTAAACGACGAAACCAAAGAACAATGCGAAGAAAACAAACAATGTGTAAACTGTGCAAGCAATAACCACACCGATTCAAATCACTCTGCTTATGACAAAAAGTGCCCAATCTTCATAAAGGAGAAAGAAATACAAACCAACAAAACAACATCGAACGTTGACAACAGAACTGCAAAAGCAATATACAAACAACGATACCAATCCAACAACACCACATACGCTGCAATCGCAAGCAAATCCATCCCAACAACAACACACCCCCAGCAACGAGATAAACAAACAGAAGACAACTCACCTCGAAAAATATATGCAAGAAGAACCCATAATCAATAGCCGACCGTCTACACAACGCAAACTCTCCACTAACATCTCTCAGACGCCAACAACTAGCAAAGCATACATACAATTGACCGGAAAAATTAGCGAATCTGAGACAGGCTTCATAATTCGTCAAGTTAGTTTTGTGTAGCAAAATACCGTATTGGCCATGAATAGCAACTTTTCCAGTTAAAATCATCATATAGTGTGAGTTGGTGTAGTTAAATAATTTCGCCTGCGTCCAAAAAATAACCTTCAAAAACGGGTATCTGAAAAAAAAGAAAGAAAGAAAAAACATCTGCGTTACCTTAAGTTTGCCTTGTGAACCCTTTTCCTATTTATCAAGGCCGTAGTTCCCAAGTCCTGTTCAATAATATTCTCTACGTACAATTTTGTTAATTTATTGCCAATTCTTTTGTTGGTTTTAACAACTACTATGTCTCCGGGTTGATATGATTTCAATCTCCTAGATTTAATCAATCGATCTAACTCAAGTGCTTGTGCCCTGACAATTTTGTTAATGATGTCTTCCCGTAATTGCTGAGGAATAGATTGAACTACATCTATAGGTCTTTGCCCTGTAACGGAATGAACCTATGTGGGCCAGTGTTGCTCGCGCACTCAAGCGCCCCAAGCCTCCACGGCATCCCCCCTTGCGCCCCCCGCGACGGTGCCTCAACGCACCCCCCCTGCCTCCACGGCTCCCCGGAGCTCACAGCAACACCAAACCTCCCACCCCCCTCGCTCCACCACACGTGGCGCCAACCAACAACTACTGGTTGCCCCCACCATCTGTTGTGTATGCCGGGCCAGAGTGCACTGAAATGCCTGCTCCGTCAGGTGTAACGCCTGCCAGGGCTGGTGCCACTTCCGGGCGTGCTCTGGCCTACGCACCACATGGGACTGGTCCGAGGGCTTTACCGCTTCCTGCTGCCGCAACAACCCCCCGCAAGTGTCGCTCACGACACCGGCTGCTACAATCGTTGGGCCCTCACAACCACAGCGGGATGCGCAGCCGGGACGGGCCGGCCCTCGGATCCAGTCCCTCACCCCCCTCAACGCGACAACCTTACCGAGACAGACGAGACTCCTACAGTTCAACTGCAACGGACTCTCGAGCAAGATCTCGGAGGTGGTTGCCTTCATGGCTCAGCACGGGCTGTTAATAGCTGCGGTCCAAGAAACGAAGCTACGTCGCAGTTCAACCTTAACGAACTGCGACGGTTACAACGTGCTTCGTAGAGATCGCGAGCGAGATAATGGTGGAGGCCTAGCCTTCATTCTACACAACACCGTGCAGTATCGTCTCATCGATGTAGACATCGACCCAAGGGACAGCACCTTAGAATGTCAAGGGATTGCTGTCCGGTCAGGCGATGTCGAGCTCGAAATATTTAATATATATATATACCCCCTGTCTCCTGCTGCCCCGCTGGATATCACCCTGACATAGGTGCGCTCCTCAGTGGTGAAAACCGTTTGGGAGTTGGAGACTTTAACGCGCATCACGATCTTTGGTTCCCAAGCCTATCAAACGATCGTAGGGGAAATATTTTGGCAGAGCAGATAGACGATTCGACATTCTGCATTCTGCACCATGCACCGCTAGCGCGGGTCTGATAAATATCATAACGTGGCGACCTATGCTATCGCTTGCATCAGACCACATACCCATAGTCATCTCGATTGACAGACCTTCCAACTATGTTGCCTCGGACCACCACTCCTGAGGTGAGGCGGTGTCTCTGGCGGATGAACGCGACCACCTCCGGCAGGCGGACCCCCGTAGTCCCCGTATTAGGCAACTAAACGTGGAGATCCAACGCCTGGTTAACGTACATAAGCGGAACAAGTGGAGGGAGCACCTGAAGTCCTGCAACCTCGGTGCCGGAGTGGGCAAATTGTGGTCGACCGTGAGGTCCCTGTCCAACCCGACGACGCGTGATGATCGAACGCGATGCGCGAACTATTTTAGTCGACAATTTACACTGCATCCTTCGGCCGACAGGACCAAACGGTCAGTCACCAGAAGGCTGCGCAAGTCAACACCGAGCGCACCAATTGTCCGCTCTACCACTGAGGTGAAGGAAGACATCGGGAAGGCGAAAGCCTCCAAATCTATTGGCCCAGACGGGTTAAGCATGTTGATGCTGAAAAAATTGGGCACCGCGGGAGTAGCATATCTCACCAAGGTCCATCTGTCCTTAAGCACACTGGTCATTCCAAGGCGAGTCCTACCGGCCGATCTCCCTGCTGTCTCCAGTGGTATCACCCTACAAGACACTTGAGACCCTGCTGCTCCCGCATTTCAATCACTACCTCAGCCCGGCGAAGCATCAACACGGCTTCCGGAAAGTGCATAGCACTACAACGGCACTTAACGCTATAAACACTCAGGTTAATCGTGGTCTCAGCGGCAACCACCCCTGTGAGAGAACCGTCCTCGTGGCTTTGGACTTGTCGAAGGCCTTCGACACAGTCAGCCACTCCATCCTGCTGAAGGACGTGGGGGCCTCACCTCTCCCAGCGGCGTTGAGGCGATGGACCGCGAACTACCTGTGTGGTCGTCAAGCGTCGGTGTGCTACCGTGACTCAGTGTCAAAAGCGAGAAGAATTAAGCAGGGGGTACCACAGGGTGCCGTCCTATCCCCCCTATTATTCAACTTCTACATCTCGCGACTCCCTTCCCCGCCAGAGGGAGTCGCACTGGTCTCGTATGCCGACGACTGCACGATAATGGCTACCGGCAATGGAATTGATGGCTTGTGCTCTAAAGTGAACAGCTACCTCCCGGAGCTTGCTCATTTCTTTATGGGACGGAATTGGACGCTGTCTCCTGCTAAGTCCACGGCGACCTTGTTCACATCTTGGACGAAGGAGGTCGGGCTCACCCTCGACATCCACATCGAGGGGACCCCCATTCCGACGGTTAACCACCCAAAGATCCTGGGAGTCACCCTCGACAGCCTGGTCTCCTTCTCAGCGCATACAACCGCAATCGTCAACAAGGTACAGAGCCTCAACAAAGTCCTCGAGTCGCTCGCCCGCAGCACTTGGGGCAAAGACAAAGGAACATTGTTGCCAACATACAAGACGATTGGCCGGCCGGTTCTAAATTATGCTGCGCCAATATGGCGCCTGGAACTAGCAGGACTCAGTGGTCAAGACTGGAGACCTGTCAGAACGCCGCAGTCATGACAGTGACGGTATGTCTCCTGATGACGCCTGTGGATCACCTCTACCATGAGGCTAATGTGCTTCCAGTGCAGGAGCACAATATGATGCTCACAAAACAGTTTCTACTGGGACCCAATAGAGACCTGCTCGCGCTGGAGCCGGCACCCAGGCACATCATGGGACATCTCTCACAACTGACGGACGAGGTCCAGACATACGTACGCTTACCGCTGAACCCAAGGACGTACCGACAGGCTCTAGACAACATTCACAGGGAGTCTGTGTCCAAATACATCGACACCCGCCCTGTGAGTGCAGTCCTGGGAGTCCAACCACCACCCATAGCAGCTGAGGAGCTCCAGCTGCCTCGTGAGACCCGCGTCACCCTGGCTCAACTCTGGATATTGTAGCAGGTTAAACTCCTACCTATCCAGGATCAACCCCGACACCCCCAACACTTGCCCAGCATGTGGAGAGTCTCCGCACGACACCAATCACCTATTCACATGCTCGGCCAAACCTACTCAACTAACAACCCTCTCCCTATGGTCCGACCCTGTCGAAACGGCTCGTTTCCTGGACCTTTCGTTAGTTGAGCTTGACGATAATGATTGAGGGAGTCCGCCAGCCCAGTGGGGTGTAGCCGCTACAACAACAACAACATCTCTTATATTTGGATGTAGCAAGCAATATCAAGTCCACCGTATCGTTCAGTCCTTGGGTTAGTTTAGAGCACTTTGCAATCTCTGTTAATGTGCTATGGAACCTTTCGACCTGCCCATTAGTGGTACTATTGCGCGGAGGTGTTGTAAATGTGGTTACGAAAAATGATCTCTCAACTGTGACTTAATCGTTTGGAAATTGAAGGACTTTTCATTATCGCAACCTATGGTCTTTGTTTTTTTTAAAACATTTAAAAGTTGTATAATAGGCTGTTTTACGTCAATTATTGACCTGGAAGCGATGGGCGAAACTATCGCAAATTTCGAGAATTTGTCAACACACGTTAGGAAATGTTTTTTATCTGTTGAATAGATGTCGAGGTGGAGAATTTTTCCAGGGTACTGTGGTATTACGGTTTTGCCTACCATCGGATTTGGGGGGGTCGTTGGTATTTGGCCTCCCGGCATATTTTACAGTTAATTACTAATTCTTTCAATTTCAGTTGTATTTTGGGGAAAAAATACTCCTTTAGAATCTGTTGCAGGTTTTCTTTCACAGAACGATGGACCCTGTTATGTTCCGTCTCCAGTATCTCCTTCTGATCGTCTTCATTGGTTATGTCTATCACTTGCCTCGTTCTATGGCGGAATTTTACGGCTGGGAATCTCGCTAAAACTTCGTCTTGAATTCCTACAAGTGTTGGTAGGTCACATAGTAGCCCTTTTACAACATTAGGATTAACACACTCCCCTATAATTTTCGATAGTTTCCTTTTGTCATTAAAGATGACGTGGTGCCTCATCTGCCTTCTAAAAATTATTTTGGAGGTTTTCGATGGGAGCTACCTTCTTCAAGAATTATTTGACTCTTAAAGCAGTTTATAGGACTCTGTATTGTGGGGATAGTTTTAGTGAGTGATTCCTCACTGTGTGCAGTAGCATCCGTAGAGGAGCCTGAATCTTCCAAACCATTGATGTGCTGTCGTTACAACGCATCTGCTACAACATTATCTTTTCCTGGCTTGTAGAAAAATTTGGGGGAAAATTCCTCCACAAATGCTCTCCATCGCTTTAGTTTCGCGTTTGGGTTTTTATCCGATATAGCGAACATCAGAGGTTGATGGTCTGTGTATATGTTAAGCTGTTTAACACCATAAAGACAGTTTCACAATTTTTGAAGGGACCAGACTATTACTAAGACCTCGCGCTCATTCGTAGCGTAATATTCCTCAGTGGACGACAAGGTCCGGGAAATCATGGTTACAGGTCGACCACCTTGTGACAAAACTGCACCCAATGCATGTGAGGACGCATCGGTTGTTAAGTCGAAAGGCTTTTCAAAATCAGCATATAGTAAGAGGACGTCCTCTGAAGCCAGGATTTCCTTGATTTTGTCAAATACTGTTATTGCTTCTTCGACGTATTTAGAACGATTAGCACTAACATGCGCGTTTTCGCCACGAAGTTATTAGGTAAAGGCTTAACAATTAACGCATAGTCCTTCACGAACCGTCTATAGTACCCAGAGAGTCCGAGGCAGGTCCGCAAGGCACGAAGTGTTTTAGGAGTTTCATATTTGACAATGTCTTGCACTTTGTCTGGGCATGTTTTTATTCCATCCTTAAAGACAATGAATCCAAGGAATTCTACTTCATTCCTTATGAATTTGGTTTTTTCAAGTGACACTCTCATGTTTGCTTCGTAAATTTTTTCGAGAATACGTTTAACATATTTAACGTGCTGATCTTAACTTTTAGAGAAGATACTGACGCCATCGACGTAAACATGGCAACACTTGCCAATTTCGTCTCGAAGAACGTCATCGATGGCCCGCTGGAAGATGCTAGGCGCATTCTTAAGACCGAACGGAAGTCGACAGAACTCATATTTCCCGTTATTAACAGAGAATGCTGTCTTTTCCCTATTCCGTTCTGTTAGTCTTATCTGGTGGAACCCAGATTTGAGATCAAGGGTGGTAAAAAGCGATGATTTCCCTAGATTAGCCAAGATGACTGAAGTTTCAGGAATAGTGTATCTATCGCTTATCGTTTTCTCATTAAGCTTCCTGAAATCAATAACCAGGCGCATATTTTTTTCTTCTGATTCGGTAAGCCCCTTTTTTCCTACAACCCATATTGGATTAATATATGGTGACCGTGAAGGTCTAATTATGCCGTTGTGGAGAAGATCGGACATTTCTCGGTTTACAAAGTCGGCTGAAGCCATGGGATATGGATACGTTTTAGAATAGACTAGGTTGTGATCAACGGTTCTTATTGTCCCTTCAATATTTATATTATAAGGTAATGACTCATTTGGTGCAGCAAAAACTCCTGAATGCTCTTTTATCAGTTTTGATATTCGGTTTTCGCGATTATTAGTGGGCAGAATAGCGCTTACGGCTCGACAAGGGAAATGCTTGAGGTTTTCCTTTTTCTAATTATAGTGAATAATCCCGTTCGTCATATCTAGATCTGCGCCTATTTCTTTAAGGAAGTCAAACCCTATGATACCGTCAAAAGTATGGAGAGATGTCAAAATATAGAATTGAGCATTTTTGTCAAAGAAATGTATAGTGCATTTATGTTCGATGTTATCCGTTCCGTGGATTGAGTTAACTAGAAAAGGCTTCTCGACTTTCTTAATGCCGTTAAGGAACTCGAAGTTTTTAACATAATTTTTCGCGGCACCGGTATCTATCAAAAATTTTAATTCCCTTCCTGCAAATGATCTGCTACCACATAGCAGGAGGGACTTTGATCTAAAAAATGAATTTCATCAATAGGTTGGTCCAAGTATTGAGCGTCGTACTGTATGTCTTCGCTGTTATTGATATTCTGGTCATCACTATAATCTTCATCACACCCTTGCTTGTCGTCACCATATCCCGGCGTTCCTAGATGGCTTATGCGCTGCAGCTTTGGTGCTGTCTGTCTGTCGCTTTCCACTCGGCTCTTTTGAGCTACCTCTCTGCTATTTTGCGTCCCTTGGACCCGGTAATTACTGAACGGATTCCTCTGAGGAAGAGGGTTCACAGTGAATCCTGGTTGATTTCCCTAGCGCTCGCTAATCGATTGACGCAATTGCTGTCTATTCTGTCGATCCGACTTCCATCGGAGCCACATCCTGTCTGCCAGCTTCCACTCTTCGATATTGAGGCCTGTTAAGTCTCGAAATAAACACTTGTAACGAATCCTGCCGATATTCTGGATTAAGGGTGCTGATTAGTTCAGCGTTTCCACTATACGACACCACTGTTTTGTTTACGAGCAAAGTAAGTTTTCGTTCAACTTCATCGTGGAACTGTAGGATGTTCTTGCTGCCTTGACGCAACGTCGACATCTCTTGCTCAATCATATGAAGGGGTCTCTTATCGGAATAAGTGAAGTCTAGTCTGGCGATAATCGCCTTGAAATTTAGAACCGTGTTGAAAGAAGCAAGAACAGTGTCGGCTGCTCCTGTAATCTTGTTCCTAATGATCGCTACCGCTTGGTTCGTACAATTTATACGCCGCCTGAGCGGCGTTTCTCCTTGAAAAATATCGTGATTGCGTCTTGTTGAATTCGGGCAGAGATTAGATCACATCAAGAGGTTCATCACATTGAACATTTCCTGTGATTGTAACAGGCGCGTATTCTATAACCCTTGAAGAGGCCTCTAAAGTCGCCAATATGTTCGTCAACGAGTCAATAGTTCCCTGAAAATCCCTTAATTTTGTTGTTTTTTAAATGTTACTTTTTATTTCAAAAGTATGGAGAGATGTCAAAATATAGAATTAAGCATTTTTGTCAAAGAAATGTATAGTGCATTTATGTTCCATGTTATCCGTTCCGTGGATTGAGTTATCAAGGAAGGGCTTCTCGACTTTCTTAATGCCCTTAAGAAATGAAGTTTTTAACATAATTTTTCGCGGCACCGGTATTTTTCAAAAATTTTAATTCCTTGCCAATGATCTGCTAACATATGGCAGGAGGGACTTTGATCTAAAAAACTAGTTTCATCAATAGGTTGGTCCAAGTATTGAACGTCGTACTGTATGTCTTCGCTGTTATTGATATTCTGGTCATCACTATAATCTTCATCACACCCTTGCTTCTCGTCACCATATCCCTGCGTTCCTAGATGGTTTATGCGCTGCAGCTTTGGTGCTGTCTGTCTGTCGCTTTCCACTCGCCTCTTTTGAGCTACCTCTGCTATTTTGCGTCCCTTGGACCCGGTAATTACTGAATGGATTCCTCTGGGAAGAGGGTTCACAGTGGATCCTGGTTGATTTCCCTGGCCCTGGCTAATCGATTGACGCAGTTGCTGTCTATTCTGTCGATGGTATGAAAGGGATGGATCGACCTCCATCGGAGCCACATCCTGTCGGCCAGCTTCCACTCTTCGATATTGAGGGAGATTTTGGGGGCTGAACAGAGTTGCTCTCTGAATAGCTCCAAGCGGTCGTTCATTCCTAATGAGGAACGAATGGGCGAATGCAGACCTGGCTTGGTTAGCTTCTAACTCTTGTGCAAGGGCTAGTGCTGTGGGCATATCGGCAGGCCTCGAGGAGTACAAAACATCACATAGAGGCCTGTTAAGTCCCGAAATAAACACTCGTAACGAATCCTGCCGATATTTTGGATTAAGGGTGCTGATTAGTTCAGCGTTTCCACTATACGACATCACGGTTTTGTTTACGAGCAAAGTAAGTTTTCGTTCAACTTCATCGTAGAACTGTAGGATGTTCTTGCTGCCTTGACGCAACGTCGACATCTCTTGCTCAATCATATGAAGGGGTCTCTTATGAAGTCTAGTCTGGCGATAATCGCCTTGAAATTTAGAACCGTGTAGAAAGAAGCTAGAACAGTGTCGGCTGCTCCTGTAATCTTGTTCCTAATGACCGCTACCGCTTGGCAGTGACGGGAACTGCCATCATATGGTTCGTACAATTTATACGCCGCCTGAGCGGTGTTTCTCCGTGAAACATATCGTGATTGCTTCCCGTTGAATTCGGGCAGAGATTTGATCACATCAAAAGATTCATTACATTGAAAAATTCCTGCGACTGTAACAGGCGCGTATTCTATAACCCTTGAAGGGGCCTCTAAAGTCGCCAGTCTGTTCGTCAATGAGTCAATAGTTCCCTGAAAATCCTTTTGGTTACTTCTGTGGCGTGTTGTGTTTTAAATGTTACTTTTTATTTTAATTCTAAAATTTAATGACAACTGTCGTTGTCACGGAGAGCTGCGAACGCGGGATTCGAGCTCACGGCCACGTTGCGTATTATTAGGATTTCACAATAATTGTATCCTTTCATAAGGACATTACGTTATCCGTTTATAAGGACTTTACAATAACTTTATCCTTTTTTACGAGTGGCCCCACGTTGGGCGCCAGTAAAAGAATTGTTTATGGTTGAACAATTGTTTATTTCCGACGCTATGCGGAGGCAGCCGTTTGGTTACAGTGAGAGGTTAGATCTAACTTTTTCGGTGTCTGCACCTAAATGCCTAACCTGATCAGCTCCACCTGGAATGTCAGATTTTCCCGCTGACTCGGTGATTCCCACACTGCAGTTCTGAGCTTCCAAGCTTCTGGCCCCAGATGGCTTCACACATAAGCCCAAATGCTGACTTGGCAATTCCCACCGTTCAGAGCGCTACATTTGCTTGACGCAACGTCGACATCTCTTGCTCAATCATATGAAGGGGTCTCTTATGGGAATAAGTGAAGTCTAGTATGGCGATAATCTCCTTGAAATTTAGAACCGTGTAAAAAGAAGCAAGAACAGTGTCGGCTGCTCCTGTAATCTTGTTCCTAATGACTGCTACCGCTTGGCAGTGACGGGAACTGACATCATATGGTTCGTACAATTTATACGCCGCCTGAGCGGCGTTTCTCCATGAAACATATCGTGATTGCTTCCCGTTGAATTCGGGCAAAGATTTGATCACATCAAGAGATTCATCACATTGAACAATTCCTGCGACTGTAACAGGCGCGTATTCTTAACCCTTGAAGGGGCCTCTAAAGTCGCCAGTCTGTTCGTCAATGAGTCAATAGTTCCCTGAAAATCCCTTTTGGTTATTTCTGTGGCGTGTTGTGTTTTAAATGTTACTTTTTATTTAAATTCTAAAATTTAATGACAACTGTCGTTGTCACGGATAGCTGCGAACGCGGTATTCGAGCTCACGGCCACGTTGCGTATTATTAGGATTTCACAATAATTGTATCCTTTCATAAGGACTTAACGTTATCCGTTTATAAGGACTTTACAATAACTTTATCCTTTTTTGCGAGTGGCCCCACGTTGGGCGCCAGTAAAAGAATTGTTTATGGTTGAACAATTGTTTATTTCCGACGCTATGCGGAGGCAGCCGTTTGGTTACAGTGAGTGGTTAGATCTAACTATTTCGGTTTCTGCACCTAAATGCCTAACCTAATCAGCTCCACCTGGAATGTCAGATTTTCCCGCTGACTCGGTGATTCCCACACTGCAGTTGTGAGCTTCTTTGAATGCGACTGAGCACAGTATCCTCAGCTATCTGCACACGCATTCAGTCATCGCGCTTGCTGTGAGCTGAATGCGTAGAATGTTGCGCTTACGTGTGAATGTGTTAAAACGGCCAATGACTACATTCATGCAGACGTCTAGTATGTACACTTATTTATAGTTTTTATATTTCCTTTAAATCAATGACTTTAATAGTTATAACAATAATAATAATAATCTGGCGCCTACGTAAGTTTACCCAATGTCAAATTTATAATTGCCTACTCTATTCGGATTGTTGAATTATTGTGACTAATGAATACTACTTACTTGGAGCTGAGTTGCGTCATCCAGCTGAGTTTTATATGTAGGTTTATCCATATCAATTGCAAGTTGATAAGCAAAGTGGTTAAAAAGGTCTGATATTTGTCGAAGTATAATTCCAAATGCACGAGCCAAGTTGCTAGCAGTTGTTGCCATAGTATGTTGCTCTTGGGGTGGAACAGCTAACGTAGAGCTTGCTGGTACAGTGGAGCGACGTAATGCCATAGGGTCAATAAAAACTAAGTTTGACCCTACTGGTACTCGAACAGAAGATCGAGCTGTTTCTCTGCTTCGAATTGCCCACTGCATAGATTGTGGGGCTAAATCATTACGGATATTAGCGTTAGTTGTTCGTCGTTCTAACTGATGGTCAGCAAAATTGAAATCGTCAGAGTGTTCGTCTGTTTCACCATCTTCAGAAGCTTCTTCTTCTTGAGGAGACGAGTCACCAGATTCATCTTCGAGGAAGAGAACCCCAATATCTAGAAATATTAAAAACTATTAACTTAAAACAAATGTTTCTTACGAGAACTTTTCAATACAACTCAGAGAACTGCCAGCGCCCGTCACCACATTCTTTTTTTTTGTAAAAGATGAGGGGTTCTAGATGAATAGGTGAGAAGAATTTGAATATCTTGTATATTTTCTATTCGTTCGATTCAATCAGTCATACATACATATATGACTGTCAAAAACTCTGCAAATCTTGCTGTAAATCGGTTACTATAATAATCCAATAAAAATTTTAATTACTTACTTACGCCAGCTTTACTTATATCTGGCTTACTGGCGCCAATTGGAAAGGGCAAGTATTGCCAAGTCCTTTTCCACTTGGTCTTTCCAACGCAGAGGAGGTCTTCCTTTTCCTCTGCCATCACCAGCGGGGTGGTGCTACTTAATTCAATAGAACGAAATGGCGTTGCCAGCGGATGGTTCTTAATCAGCTGCACTTTGTCTATATCCCTGAAAAGCTCGAATAGCTCATGGACTCCAAGACCCCTCTCATGTGATGTTGTCCTCGTCCATGCTTCTGGGCCACAAGACGGGCTTAAAGAGAGACTTATATAGTGTGGTTTTTGTTTGTCGAGAGAGGACTTTACTGCTCAATTGCCTACTGAGTCCGAAGTAGTTTGCAATAGAGAACATATGCTGCATTTTGAGGCTGACATTATTATTGATGTTAATGCTGGTTCCTAAGTGAACGAAGTCCTCTACTTTTTCAATGTTATAACTGCCAGCAGTGATGCAAGTTCACAGCCGTGAATGTGTTGAATGTCTATTTGATGAAAGGAGAGTTTTTGTCCCCTCTTTCACCTCCAAACTCATCAGCTTTGCTTTTCTATCCAATTTGGAGAAGAAAGATCTAACTATACGGTTGTTTAGGACGATGATGCCAATGTCAGCGGCGTACGCAAGCTGTTGCACACTCTTATAAAAGATAATGTCTGACCGATTTAGTTCTGCGGTTGGAATTATCTTCTCCAGTATCTGGTTAAAAAGCTTGCACGTTTGGTATCAAATGGCAAGATGAGGTCCTTTCCAATTCTGACGAATCTGCTAGTGTTGCGCAACGTCATTTTACATAGGTTAGGTTAGGTTAAAGTAGCTGCTAGCGATCCCGCCAGCACCCCTAGGCCTTTGTTAGCCCCATTGTGGCTCATTTGAAAAGTTCCCCGCAAACCAACGTGTGGAATCTAAGAATTTTAATAACTTGTGTCGCTGAAGAACTCTGATCCTAAGAATTTTCTTCTTCTTTCCCATAGTGCAGGACATCCACATAGAAGGTGCCTCTCGCTTTTAGGGTCTTCCTCATTGCTGCAGCTTCTGCAGAAGTCCTTTCAGGGGACACCTAGTATCTCTGCGTGTCTACCGATCAGTATATGGACAGGTATTGTTCCTAAACTAAGGACATATTTTTTCTTGCTCTCGTTTGACGTCCCACTCCGGCCACATAAGCTTGGACTTGATACTGGTGCTACCGTTTTTCCAATGGCCTTCCGCTTTCGTAAGGGATGAGACAATTAAAAAGAGCTTGCAGGTAGCGAGCGGCATACCCAAACCATACCGCCATCTCGTTTAGAGATTTGCGGAGGGTTGCCACCGTTTTAGAGTTGCAGTTGACCGAATCAAGTGCCCGTGCTGCTTGACTGTCGAAAAAAATTGAGTTATCTTTGTATCCAACTTCTTCTGTTATTAGGTAGTCCACCGCCTCCTGTATTGCAGCGACCTCAGCCTAAAAGACATTGCAGTGTTCAGGAAGGCGGAAAGATTTTTCTAGTCCTACTTGAGCTGTGAAAATAAATCCTCCGACTCTGTTCTCAAGCTTTAAGCCGTCAGTGTAGAAATTAAATCATTTGGCCGATCCAGGGATTCCATAAGACCATCAGTCTCTATGAGGAATTATAATGTTGAACTTCATTGTGAAGCTTTGAATAGGGCCGCAGTAATCCGTATCTTGCGAGCCTAATTTCTTTACGATTGTTGTCGACAAAAATATGGTGTGTGTCCATTCTTCTTTCTCGGGTATTTTCAAGATCTGCCGCACTGGTCAATGGTAGATTTACCAGGTCTAAAGCCACACAGATAAGGTTCAATCAGTTAATTGACGGTGGGCTTAAGTCTTTCACTCAGTACGCTCGACATGACCTTATACGCGATATTAAGATGACTGTTCCCGCGATAATTCACGCAAACTGCAGTATTACTCTTTTTGTGGATTGGTCAGACCACACTTAAATTTCAACTAGCAGGCATGCGTTCTTCCGACCATATTTTAGAAATAAGCTCGTGCATGCACTTAACCAACTCCTGCCCGCCGTACTTGAATAACTCAGCTGGCAACCCATCAGCCACGAGGAACTTGTTGTTCTTCAGCCGTGCTATCGCCTTCCGAATTTCATCATAGTCTGGTGACGGTACATCGAGTCCATCATCATTGATTGGGGATTCTGGTTCTTCATCTTCTCCAAAGTGGTTGCAGCTGCTACCATTAAGCAGTGCGGAGAAGTGTTCCCAGTATAATTTAAGTATGCTCTGGACATCAATCACCAATGCGCTTTGCTTGCGGGCATCGTCTCCAGCTCTTCGCAGTCACGCATTTCGGCCTCACTCTTTTTCTCACGAAAAATTCGTCTTGCTTTCTTCTTCAACTCACGATAACGGTCCTGCACAGCTCGCGTTGCGCCCGATCGCAGTGTCTTTATGTTCCGTAGCGGCAGGACATTCCTCGTCATACCAGTTGTTTTTTCAGGGCCTCTGAAATCCAATGGAATCCTCAGCGCCGGTATGTAGACAGCGAGAAATATGGTTAAACTGCTCGAACATATCGTGCTGTTGATCATTGCTCTTAGAGAATAGGAGTGCAGTCGGGTGGCGTAGTGGGTGGCTGACTTTTGCGATTGCAGCTTTCCGACGTCGAGCTTTACTTGAATCCATTTTCGCGAACTTTTTGCTGCACAGAAGCGTGTGCGGATCTTAGCTGCCAGTAATGATCCGAGTCGATGTTGGCTCCTCGGATCGTGCGCACATTTAGGACACTGAAAGCATGCCTCCCGTCTATCACAACATGGTCGAAATGGTTACGTGTTTGAATATCTGGAGACAGCCATGTAGCTAGGTGTATCTTCTCTTCGATCACGGCGAAGTCTCTCTCCCACACCGTGGGAGGCACGAACGTAACGTGTTGTTTCGTTGCTCTGTTGGCTTGTTAACAATTACCCGACTCTCAGTTGCAGCTCCTTCTTTCGAAAAACACGAAAAGGGCGTAAATTAATATTGGCAGGCCAAATCTGAGGTGAAAGCAAGTTGTTGTACAGCGACACTCCTAACTTAAAATTAACATGATTAATTTTAGCAGACGGAGTTTGTTTCTTAACTAATGCATAACAAGTCAGATTATTTCTGTCAATACCAGAGTGCTTGTTAACAGAGTATATTATGTTATCTGCGGATACAGTGGGGAGGAATGATGATAAGTGAAACCATTTCTTCACGTCTGCCACCTCTAAATCAGAGTTAGTGCTCATACCAGAAACACTCATTTGTTTGCGCCGTTTGTTATTCACCACTTTCTTCCAATCCGCATGGGTGGGTTATATAGATGATGTATTATGTCTACTAGCCACTGCATTTGGCTGTGACGTAACTGAAATCGAAGATGAAGAAGTCGAAGCAGTAACAGGACCATTAGTTAAATAATTCGAAGCAGTAGTTTTATCAGCAACAACCACATGCGAATAAGAAGACGAAGAAGTCGAAGCAGTAGCATTGTCACCAACAACAGCTTGCATATAAGATGATGGGGTGAGAGTCATTACACTCTGCGAACTTGTATTAGCGACTAGAATCGGTAATTGAGCATTATCAGCATTGATGCCAGCGATAGAAGTATTGGAGACAACTCTCTCAGCAACAGGCAACTCAGTTGACATTTGCTTAGAAGTAGAAGACAAAGCAAAACAAGAATCATTGTTTACAGCAAGTGGAGACGGTGATAACAGTTGAGTTCGCGTACCCAGTGTTGATCTTTTCTCCTTCGTACGCAAACCGTTTTTCTTGTTTCTGTTGTTGTTCCCAGCAGTTAGGTTATTTGCACTCAAATTATTGTTGGTATAATGCATAGAAGTTATTAGATTTTTTAGAGCATCGAATTCCTTTAACAAGTCTTTCAACTTAGCATCAAAGGCATTTATAATTAAATCAAGGCTAAGCTTTTGAGTTACAGCGACCGCATCGAGAGCCTTGCACAGTTTCTCCGGCATAAAAACACACTCTTCACATAGATACACTAAGTGTCGATTAGTTTTTATGCAATTTAATTCAAATTCAGAAATTTTAGCACAGCAGGCACGATGAAAATTTTTTTTACAAAATCCATTGCATGGCAACAAACTCTTATCAGTTCGCGAAAAAGATTTATTACATTTACCGCAAAAACTGTCCATTATGATCAAATAGAATTTAAATTAGATATCAAAATACCAGAACGAACACAAGCACGTCCGCACACGTTGACGTCCGGTTGTCATTTGAGCATTGAGCATTTTTGTCAAAGAAATGTATAGTGTATAGGGCTTTTCGACTTTCTTAATGCTGTTAAGGTTATCGAAGTTTTTAACATAATTTTTCGCGGCACCGGTATCTATCAAAAATTTTAATTCCCTTCCTGCAAATGATCTGCTAACATATGGCAGGAGGGACTTTGATCTAAAAAATTAATTTCATCAATAGGTTGGTCCAAGTATTGAGCGTCGTACTGTATGTCTTCGCTGTTATTGATATTCTGGTCATCACTATAATCTTCATCACACCCTTGCTTCTCGTCACCATATCCCTGCGTTCATAGATGGTTTATGCGCTGCAGCTTTGGTGCTGTCTGTCTGTCGCTTTCCACTCGCCTCTTTTGAGCTACCTCTCTGCTATTTTGCGTCCCTTGGACCCGGTAATTACTGAACGGATTCCTCTGGGGAAGAGGGTTCACAGTGGATCCTGGTTGATATCCCTGGCCCTGGCTAATCGATTGACGCTGTCTATTCTGTCGATGGTATGAAAAGGATGGATCGACTTCCATCGGAGCCACATCCTGTCGGCCAGCTTCCACTCTTCGATATTGAGGGAGATTTTGGGGGCTGAACAGAGTTGCTCTCTGAATAGCTCCAAGCGGTCGTTCATTCCTAATGAGGAACGACTGGGCGAATGCAGACCTGGCTTGGTTAGCTTCTAATTCTGGTGCAAGGGCTAGTGCTGTTGGCATATCGGCAGGCCTCGAGGAGAACAAAACATCGCACAGAGGCCTGTTAAGTCTCGAAATAAACACTTGTAACGAATCCTGCCGATATTTTGGATTAAGGGTGCTGATTAGTTCAGCGTTTCCACTATACGACACCACTGTTTTGTTTACGAGCAAAGTAAGTTTTCGTTCTACTTCATCGTAGAACTGTAGGATGTTCTTGCTGCCTTGACGCAACGTCGACATCTCTTGCTCAATCATATGAAGGGGGTCTCTTATCGGAATAAGTGAAGTCTAGTCTGGCGATAATCGCCTTGAAATTTAGAACCGTGTTGAAAGAAGCAAGAACAGTGTCGGCTGCTCCTGTAATCTTGTTCCTAATGATCGCTACCGTTTGGTTCGTACAATTTATACGCCGTCTGAGCGGCGTTTCTCCTTGAAAAATATCGTGATTGCGTCTTGTTGAATTCGGGCAGAGATTAGATCACATCAAGAGGTTCATCACATTGAACAATTCCTGCGACTGTAACAGGCGCGTATTCTTAACCCCTGAAGGAGCCTCTAAAGTTGCCAGTCTGTTCGTCAATGAGTCAATAGTTCCCTGAAAATCCCTTTTGGTTATTTCTGTGGCGTGTTGTGTTTTAAATGTTACTTTTTATTTAAATTCTAAAATTTAATGACAACTGTCGTTGTCACGGATAGCTGCGAACGCGGTATTCGAGCTCACGGCCACGTTGCGTATTATAAGAAATTTCACAATGATTGTATCCTTTCATAAGGACTTTACGTTATCCGTTTATAAGGACTTCACAATAACTTTATCCTTTTATAAGGACTTTACAATAACTTTATCCTTTTTTACGAGTGGCCCCACGTTGGGCGCCAGTAAAAGAATTGTTTATGGTTGAACAATTGTTTATTTCCGCCGGTATGCGGAGGCAGCCGTTTGGTTACAGTGAGTGGTTAGATCTAACTATTTCGGTTTCTGCACCTAAATGCCTAACCTGATCAGCTCCACCTGGAATGTCAGATTTTCCCGCTGACTGGGTGATTCCCACACTGCAGTTGTGAGCTTCCAAGCATCTGGCCCCAGATGGCTTCACACGTACATAAGCCCAATTTCTGGCTTGGCAATTCCCACCGTTCAGAGCGCTACATTTGCTTGCTTGTTGACAGCACTCGCAAGATTCTGTTGTGTTGTCATACGACCTGCATACTAGGTTGTTGTTGTTGTTACTGTTGCTACTACGTTGATGTTTTGTAGTAGCTAACATCTGGGCTATTGTTGTGTCTATGTTTTCTGCTACTGCGATGATGGTTGCTGCAGCAGCCTATCTGGGCTGTTGTTGTTGTGGCTATGGTGTGTTATCTTATACAATCTCTCACCAACGAAAAAGTAGGTAGTGCAATCGCGAACGATCGTTTGCTAAAGAGCTCATCGCGGTAAAATACAATCGAAAACGAGCTATTATGAAAAGATCGTATTTTTAATCGATCGCGATCGAATATTTCCGCACCCTGGTAAAAATAACCACATTTCAGTTCAAATTTATTTATTCGATCCATATATGTAGTACTTATATATTGGCAGTATCAACAAGTGCAGTCAGCAAACATTACAGTACAGATACATATATAAAATTAGAAAAGGAAAACCGAGTAAACGTAAGTCAAAAATGACACTTGAATTCAAAAGAAAATCCAGTGGCGATACGCTTAGAAAGTTTTTGAATCCTCCCTTATTCTGTGAAATTTTTGAATACAATAAATTGCAGAAATGTCGCACAGATGCTTGTAATGTGAAAAACAAGAAATAATTTAAAAAATATATAGCTTTGCATGCGTAAGTGTTTCGTTACAAGTGCATTACAAGAGTTTCATTGCACTATCTATGTATGTTGACAATGTTGTTCGCTATATCGCTGGATTTGTGGCATCAAAAATGCAAAAGAAAATAATATGCCCAATCTGTCAAGACCAATTGCTAGGCGATGAAATGCCATCGCTCGTAGCACTCAAAAATATGGGACCATTTCTAACACCATCTTGAGACGTCTGCAATATTTGTATAACATCCGAAAAAGTTTTGAGACAATTACTGAACAAAAGCCCGGTCAAAATTGCAAAATTAGTTTTAGCGAATCAAATTTTTCAAAATTTAGGTACAGCCTATTCAAATAAAATAATGGACGATCACATAGCGATTGAAACTTTATTTAGCAATGAGGTACTAAACAATCTCCGCACTCAATTTAAAAATTTCGATATTCGTTTGTTTTTTGATAGCGAAAAATCTATCGAACAGAAGATTTACACTAGAAATAAATTCACAAAATTAATATTGATTCGCAACGAATAAAAAGGCTTAGCCAAAAAGTTAGTTATTGTAAGTGGTTTTACGGAGACTCATATTCAAAAAATTCCAAATATTGTAAAGGGATACTGTTGAGTTCAATTATGCAAAATCCAAATATTTTGTACATGTTTGTAAACCATGTATAGTTAATGTTTACGTGCACACTAGGATTAATGAATGGTTTCCACACAAGAGTTAATAACAAACGTCATTTGCTTTTCCCCTTTTTGCTTTCGCTCGTTGTTTTTCGGCTCGCTACTCGTTCGCCCTGTCATTTGGTGAATTCGCACTTTTTTCTGTACAAAAAGCCCTTTTCAAGTAAGAGTAAAGTAAAAACCTTTTGAATAGAAAAAAAATGTCACCTTTTTTATTAGGAAACCCCGCATCCGTTCACGTTTGGATTACCCGCATCTTCTTGCTAAGAAAACCCGCAACATACTGGTCCTTCAAACCGGATCGCCTCGAAGAGCATTCAAGCGCAAGTACAACCTGCAACTTTTCATAAGTTTTAGCAGCGTATACGAGTTTTTTGTTCTAAAATTACGGAAGGGCTTGGTGTACAAAAACCGCATAAAAGGGTGTAATTTGCGTGTGTAGTCATTCTACATTCATCAAAGTGACTTTAGCTTGCCCTCTGTAGCCTGCATTTCATTGGACTTCTGCAAGTTTGACTATTCGCAGCGTCTTTCAATTACCCTCTAGAAGTTGACATATATTCGACATTGATAATTTTGACAATCTGCCGTTCCTTTTATTTGCCCTCTGTAAACGCCGTGCAACTTCGGTTACCTGCAGGCGATCGATCACAGTATAAGTGGCAATGTCTGCGTTTGTCAAAACTCGCGACTCGGCACTTAATGCTATTAAAAGATATATGACAAAAAGCATAGACGATGCATTTGCCATGGACATCGACGGTGTCGCTAGTTGTTTACAACTCCTCAGCGAGCAATGGGAACGATTCAACGCTGCTCAAGACGCTGTTAAAACATCTTGTGGAGTTGATAATGCCGAAATAGAACAAAATGTTCGCGTGCAAGGCGAAACTTGGTATGGTACAGTCTTGGCCAATTTTAAGCGCGTGCAAAAATGTCGGACTGAACCGACAACGCAAAACGCAGCTACATCGGCGTCAGTATCGGCAGCGATACGATTACCAAAGAGGGACTTGCCAACATTAGCTCGTGATTCTACAGAGTGGATAGCTTTCTACGATGCGTTTTATTCATTAGTTGACGCCAACGTCGCTTTGTCGGACGGACAAAAACTACATTATCTACGCAGCTGCTTAAAGGGGGAGGGGGATGCGCTAAGCCTTATTGGTGGTTTCAAGATCTGCGATGCGAACTACACAGAAGCGTGGAACCTCCTTAAGTTTCGCTACAAAGTGATGCGGGTCATAGTTGACGCACATCTCAGGGCAATAGCTGATATTCGCAAGGCTGCGAGTGACACTGCTGACGCTATAAAGACCGCTATCGATGCATTTCAGCAACATATTCGAGAGCTAAAATCATTAAGACGCCCCGTAGAGTTTTGGGACGATTGTTTGGTACATGAAATGGTAAACAAGTTGTCGCTCGAGACTCGAAAGCAATGGGAGTTATCACTAGTGAGTGACGAGCCACCAACGTTCGAACAGTTGTCTACTTTTTTGGAAGTAAGATGTCGCTCATTAGCAATGCTTACTACACCTGTAACTCAGGCATCGGTGATTAAGGCGGCTATTTTAAAATCGACTGGGAAATCAACTACAAAAGTGTTTCACGCGATGCCAGTGCCGAATCACACGCGCTGCATGTTCTGTAATGCATCTCATAGAATTTATGCTTGCGATAAATTTCGAAGTTTAGATTCAACCGCGCAAACAAAGTTCATAAGAGAATCTAAGGCTTGTTTAAATTGTTTAAGCCCTGGGCACTACAAAGAGCGTTGTAATAGTTCATCCACATGCCGAGTATGTCATCATACGCTACTGCATAGTTCCTCAGGCTCGTCCGCCGCCACATCCGCTCATCTCGTCGAGGCTAACGATTCAGTTACGAATACCGCTTCTGTCAGCAATCATGCATCCGCGTTGTCTGCCGTCGCTTTGCTAACGAAGAACGCTGCTGCGAACGTTTCTTCCTGTTTAAGTTCCGGTTCGAGTCTTCCACCCGCTACGCGGATCACAGTGATATTATCTACCGCTTTAGTAAAGAGACTTGACTGTTCCGGTCATTGGCAGACAGCACGCTTGTTGTTTGATGCTGGGTCGCATGCCTCGTTCGTAACGGAGGCATGTGTACAGCGCTTGGGTCTACCACGCACATCGTCTTCTGTATTTCTCACGGGGATTTGTTCATAGCATGGAGGTCGCTGTAGAGACGAAACGCTACTCTCACTGTCGTCTTACTGTTCGGACGAAGGTTTTTCTATCAGTGCTCGTGATTCTTCCGAAAATCACTAACGATTTACCAACGCAGACTTTAAATGTTTCAAATTGGCCGCACATTCAAGGGCTTTTCTGCCTGACCCGCATATCGGAAAACCTGGCCGTATAGACGTTTTGTTGGGCTTGTTGGATCGATTCGTATATACAGAGCTTCGGAAAGGTCCACTCGGCACGCCTATGACGCAGAGAACCGCCTTTGGCTGGACTTTGTTTGGGAACGATGATACTTCGGCTACGCTCACGTCTTAACCGTCCTTGCATTGCGATGTTCAGCTGAATCGATAACTGGCTAAGTTGTGAGAGCTGGAAGAATACCCGCAAAAACAGTATCTTACATTCAAAGAAACCTTCTGCGAGGATCACTTCAATTCTACCTTTCAAATAAAGTCAGACGGTCGGTTCGTAGTTGAGTTGCCGTTAAAACCAAACGCACCTTTGGGCGAGTCTCGAAGCTTAGCTGTTCACAATCTCTTACGTATCGAACGAAGGCTCGCAGGTGACGATGATTTGCGTCTACGTTATAATGAATTTATGCATGAACTTCTTCAAATGGGTCACATGGAGGCAGTATCTGAAACGGCGAGCGAAGCGTATTACATACCGCATCACCCGGTAACAAAAGAGTCCAGTGTTACAACTAAGCTGAGGGACGTTGCGAAGATGTACCGTCAAGTATGCGTTTCGTCAAAGCACGTCGATCTGCAGCGAATAGTTTGGCGCCATCTGCTCGTCCAATAGTTGTAAGGAAGCCGTGAACTTGATCCTCAAGGATTTCTACATGGACGACCTACTGACTGGTACATCTTGCAAAACAGAACTACAATCACTTCAACAAAATGTGACAGCGATTCTTAAAGAAGGTGGCTTTGAGTTACGAAAGTGGGCGTCGAACTCTCCGGAGTTGAACGCAAGTTCTCAAACGCTTCTAAAGGCATACCGCATTACATAGTTGACAGTAAGGATGTTCACGCTCTGGGCCTCATTTGGAACACTGACGATGATAATTTCGCATTCGCAATTAACCTTAAGAAGCCACCGGCTATCTTAACGAAATGAGTTTTCTATCCGATGCTAGTACTCTTTTCGATCCACTGGGCTTGCTCGCTCCTGTGACGATCAGGCGCTCCTGTGACGATTGGCGCGCTGAGATTCGATGGGACGAACCGATACCAACCGCAATAGCAAGGCTTTGGTGTGATCATCGCATACAACTGCAGAAATTAGAAAACTTGAAAGTGAGACGCTGGCTTGGTTGTGGAACAATTGGATCGTTTACAGAGCTGCATATTTTCGCTGATGCTTCCGAGCGCGCTTACGCTGCAGTCATGTATGCACACACCGTTTACGGCGACGGTCAGGTCACCGTGGAAGTAATTTCGTTCAAGACAAAAGTGGCGCCAATAAAAACAACATCTTTACCTCGTCTGGAGCTTTGCGCTGCTCATCTCGCTGCCAAGTTGTTAAAAAGCGCACAACAAAGTTGGAACGAGCTACGCTACGCGCTGTTTGCTTGGACAGACTCAACAATAGCAACACCCCAGCAGATGGGAGGCATTTATTGCAAACCGGGTCGCTGACATTCACGAAATTCTTCCGCCTGAATGTTGGAGTCACATACGCTCTGAAAGAAATCGTGCAGATTGCGCTAGAGCTATAACTCCGCTCGAGCTCTTGCAGCATGAGCGATGGTGGACTGGTCCAGATTTCCTAAGCAATTCAAACCAAATTTTGGGAGCAGATCTCACCACAAACGCATGTAACTGAGTTGGGTCTGCGAAGGAAAGTTCACGCTTATCTCACAAATTCGGATATTCATTGGGCGGTAATAACCAAATATTCGTCATATTCAAAACTTCGACGGATCATCGCTTACGTTCTACGGTTTATTATCAATATACGTTGTAAGACTCAACGTAATGTCACGGAAAGATTTGGACTTCCCAGCTGCCGAGAAATATCTGAAGCTGAGCTTCGCTTAATTAAGTATACCCATCGTTTTTATTTTGCTAACGAAGTTTCTCTTTGCAGCGCATGGAAGCCTCTTCTCCTTCGCAGTAGCTTGTTGCGCTCACAGCCATTTCTGGATCCAAACGGTCTTCTTCGAGTCGGTGGACGACTTAAGTCCGCACATGTCGCTCACGACACAAGGCACCCAATCATCATGCCTAAAAACTCTCCACTTATAATCTTCGACGTACATCGATTTACGTTACACGCCGGACCGCGCATAATGCAAATAGTTTTGCAACGCCGCTATTGGGTAATTGGTTCTAACTCCTGGGCACATTATCGTAGGTGAGCCGTTAAAGTCGATTCCAGAGCCTGAGGGTCAAGGGTTCTCTGGAAATGTTTACCCACGATGGCAATTAATTTCGGCAATAAGGCAGCATTTCTGGCGGCGTTGGAGAGACGAGTATCTCATCAGCTTGCAACATCGCGCCAAGTGGTTCCGAGCCTCACGCAACTTCGAAGAAGGAGATGTTGTAGCTGTTTGCAACGAGTCTACGCCCCCGACAAAGTGGACACTTGCAAGGGTAACGCGCTGCCATCCTGGAACTGATGGACGCGTGCGATTCGTGACAGTGAGAACGTCGAATGGAGAATTCGTTCGTCCAATCGCTAGATTGTGCCTTTTACCTGCGAAGGGAGATATATTTTCCGACGCAGTAAATTCTTAGTTTATTTTTTAAGCGCTTTTAATTTTAAGCTTATCTCTGTTACTTTATTTCGGATAATGAATTGAACATATCAATATTGTTCAAGGGCGGCGGAATGTTGAGTTCGATTATGCAAATTCCAAATATTTAGTACATGTTTGTAAACCATGTATAGTTAATGTTTACGTGCACACTAGGATTAATGATTGGATTCCCGCATCATCTTGCTAAGAAAACCCGCTGTAAAATTTTTGCCACTATAGCTTTATGTCTCTTTTGAATTTATATACACATGAATTAAATATTCTTAAATAAAAAATTGCTATTCATTATAAATGATTGATTGATTTCCAAGTAGGTATGAAATTAAATTTTAATACTTTATCGGCACACTTTATTTTGCATGAGTAAACTTCATCAAAAAAGGTATAAGCCCCAGTAAAGCAACCCTCTTCAAATTTTTTTTTGCGCAACTGCAGATATGTCAAACTCGCTGATTTTCTTCGAATTGAAAGACCCAAACAGTTGATTGGTTTTTGGTTTCGGGTTCATACGCATAAATCCACGATTCATCAACTGTGACGATGTAGTAGACACTTTTGGAAGCACCGTCGTCCAATTTTCCAATCATTTCTCGGCACCAATCGACGCGAGTCTTTTTTTGAGCGTCGGTCAATTTATGTGGAATCCAGCGCGCACACAGCTTTCGCACACCTACATATGTATATGTTCATGAAAAATCTTATGTATGCTGGTCGCCGACATGTCTAGGGTTGCCTCTATCTCGATATATGTCACATAACGATCTTGCTCAGTTTTCTCACCGCATCGATGTTCTCTGGCACAACAACCGATTTTGGACGACCTGGTTTCTCATCGTCTTTGAGCGAAAGTCGCCCGCGCTTGAACTCATTGTACCAGTTGTAAACACTTGCTCTGGATGGTGCTTCATCGCCAAAAGTTGAATGAATTGATTCGAAACACAGTTTTTGAGTAAGCCCCTTTCGGAAGTCGTAAAAAATCAGTGCACGAAAATTTCATGAGATAATTTATTTTTTTCAATGAATTGAATTTTTCAACTTGACAAAAAACAATGTTTAATGCGAATTGACAGAAGTTGACTGAAAAGCTTATGCCAAAACAGTCAAACTTTTCCAATGTCATGTCGTTTTGCATCTGGCAATACCATTTAAAAATACATAAGTAGTTCCCCTCGTACATGTTAAACCTGCTCATGCGCACAACGTACATTTGTCCTAAAACTATCTCCCTTTGATTGCTGAATTTTTACACATTGCGCAGATAGGTTACTGCCAATATATAACTATTATATATATGATTCGATTCTATTTTGCGAAAAATCTGCGCAAAAAAAAATTCCAACCGAAACGCTGAGGTTTTCTTTCTACATGTCTTTATATAAATACCTGTAGCGCTCCATAGCATTGTTCGCAGAAATTTCGCTAAACGTTAATCATTAGCGCTTGCAAAACACGTTAAAAGTAAAACAAAATCATAAAAGCAGAATGAATCGCGTACCACATTAAAAAAGTAAAACTGCGTTTAAAAAGAGCAATGGGGGATTGCAGAATAGTACGTGTTTAAAAACCGCGTTAAAAAGTAAAACCGTGTAAAAACGAGACAATGGGGAATTGTAGAAAACTCCGCGTTAAAAAGTCACTGTTCGACTGCAGTGGACAGACATGTTTAAAAGCGCTCTGCGTTTTCGGCGAATATACAATGTTTAATTGCAATGAATGTAAAACAAAGTGCTTAACCAGAGACTACGTAACATGAGGTATTTGCTGCGCTAAATTGAATCTCAATTGTGCAAAATTAAGCGTTAGCAGTGCGGAATTGCTTTTTTCCCGTGAATTCCGTCAAGTCTCTTGCTTGTACGGTTTACATACATTTATTTTGCTTTGTAATGCTCTGTTTTCTTCAGAGGCTTACATGCTTTCGCTTGAGGTCTTTATCCGGCTCAAAGGACCAAAATGTATCTACTTTTCCTTTTCTTTATCCTTCTTCTTCTTTCATTGGCTCGATAGCCGCCTTTGCGATTTTGGCCAAGCTTAGCACAGCACGCCAGTTATTTATCTCTATCTCTAACTGGCGCCAGTTGGAAATACCAAGTGTAGCCAAGTCCCTTGCGGCCTGGTATTTCCAACGCAGAGGCCTCCCTTTTCCTCTGCTACCACCAGCGGGTACCGCGTCGAATACTTTCAGAGCTGGAGCGCTTTCATCCATTCGAACGACTTGACCAACCCAGCGAAGCCGCTGGATCTTAATTCGCTGCACTATATCTATGTCGTTATAAAGCTCGTACAGCTCATCGTTCCATCTTCTACGGTATTCGCCATCGCAAAGGCGTAAAGGCCCATAAATCTTTCTCTCGAACACTCCTAGAGCCTTCTTATCAGATATCTTTATCGTACATGCTTCTGCGCCATACATTAGGACGGGCATAATGAGAGACTTATAGAGCGTGATTTTAGTCCGTCGAGAGAGAACTTTACTGCTCAGTTGCCTACTCAGTCCGAAGTAGCACTTGTTGGAAAGAGGGATCCTCCTTTGGATTTTAAGGCTGACATTATTATTGATATTTGTAGAGACCTGGATATGTATGTGTGAGCGATAGTCGATTAATGTATCGAGGAAGAATCGAGAATTGACGGGTGCTAGCTGAACTGTGCGGTTGCGATTTTTATTTAGCTCTTGTACATTAAATTGTACACATTAATTATTACAATTAAATACATTTAATTACTACTAGAAATATCTGTATCATTTGGAGTATTGCATAACAGGTGAGTTATTACATTGGCGACGAGGATGGGATCGAGACACCAAAAATAAAAGATTGGCAAATTTGAGTAACGGCAGTTGCTACCATTTTCTTTGGTGTCTTCGAACGAATATATATATATGTACATATATATAAACTCGTTGAACTCAGGCTAGGGATAACGAATAAATGCTGAATTTCAGATATTGCGCTAGTGTGTGATACATTGGGTTGCGTAATCAAGGGAAAGCAACTGGAACTTGACGTAGTTTGAGGTAAAGTGAAAAACACTTTAAGATAGCACATTAAATTGTGCACATTCATAAAGAAAAGAGTGAAAGACTAATTGAGTTGATTAAATTATCTGATTTCAGATCTCGTAAGACGGACGAATTGAATTTCGCCTATACCGAGTACAAATCAGAGGTGACGAGTTGAATTTCGCTACGAGTTAAATCTCGCCTGCAGAAAGAATAAGAAAGGGGGACGAATTAAATTTCGCTACAACAATTTGAAATCGAAGGTGACGAGTTAAATCTCGCCGGCAACAAGAAAAGCTAAAGGTGACAAATTAAATTTTGGCAACGATACGAGTACAACCACAATAACACGAATTGGGTAAAACTCACAACCTTAGATTAATTTTGAACGTACATTTATGCGAAATGACCGAAATTCGCCCATTTCTGTGCGATAACATCGACAAAGCACTGATACGTTCAGATTGGGTAAAATGGTACAGGTCCTTCTCTTTATACCATCATTCAGAAGACATAAACGACGAAGTAAAGAAAAAAAATAAATTGCTACACCTGGGCGGACCACAGGTGCAAGAAGTTGCATTTAATATCCCAGGTGCACTGGTTGAACCCGACGAAAAGACTGATGTCTTTAAAGTGTTAGTAGATGGACTGAACGACTATTTCTCCCCAAAACGCAACTCCACTTTTGAGAGACACCTTTTCCGGAACCTGTCCCCTATTGAGGGCGAAAATTTTAGCAAATATTTGTTGCGTCTCAGACATCAAATGTCAAAGTGCGAGTTTGGCAATACTAAGTCGGAAATTACCGAAATTTGCATAAAAGACAAAATTATCGACTCATGGGCTCACGTTGAATTGAAAAGAAAATTGTTAGAAAAAGAGCAAGGCCTTGAAGAGATAGCCGAGTCATGTCAGATCTACGAACAAATCGGTAAACAATCGGGATCAATGTCTACTAAACCGAGTGAAGAGAAAATTAACAGGATTTCAACCAAAACACCTGGAAGAAAACATGACGACGACGAGTGTAGTAGATGTGGTCGTAAAGGCCATGGAGCAAAAGACTCGAAGTGTCCAGCAAGATTCATGAAATGTAACAAATGTGGTTTGGTGGGACATTTTGCGAGGAAATGTCAGACTAAAAAGCGAAAGTTCATCAGAAGCGAGCACAATTTCCCGAAAAAACGAAAAACAGAATCATTTAAAGTGCGAAACGTTGAGGATGATAGCGACTAGGAAGAAGAGGCGCGAGAGTTTAAATGTTTTAAAATTTTATATGATGGGTCCAATGACGAAAACCTGAAGTGTAACGTGGGGGGCTGGGTCATACCAATGATCATTGACTCTGGCACACGACTTAACTTGTTGAGCGAAAACGATTGGGAATTGTTGAAAAGTAACGCAGCGGTCGTCATCCACTCAGTTCAGAACATATGCATCGAACCAATCTTTAAATGTTTTGCGTGTATTTGACGCACCAATAGGAATTAACAATACCGAGAGAATTGCTACTTTTTACGTGATTGAAAATGGATGTCAATCACTATTGGGACGCGACACGGCAACGCAATTAGGAGTCCTGAAAGAGGATATTATAGAACCGGTTTCAGGGCCCACGTCGTGGATATCACCAATAGTGATTGTTTTCAAAGAGGGAGGCGAAATGCGGCTATGCATAGACATGCGTCGAGCAAATCAAGCTGTGTTGCGAGAGAACTATCCGCTACCGACCTTTGATACGTTCATGACGAAGTTGAGAGGAGCCAAACTATTCTCAAGGATTGACCTCAAATGGGCATACCACCAACTGGAATTGGATGAGTCCAGCCGTCACATCACTACTTTTATTTCGCACAAAGGCCTCTTCCAGTACAAGAGACTGATGTTTGGAATAAACTCAGCTCCTGAAATTTTCCAGCGTGTGACTGAAAAGCTTTTATGCTCCTGCAAAAACGCACTAAACTATATAGATGACATCATCATATACGGAAAAACAGAGCAAGAACACGATGATGCTGTCAAAAGAGTGCTTGAGGTATTCAAAAGCAATGGTCTGCTACTAAACGAAACGAAATGCGTGTGGAAGGTACGACAACTCAAATTTCTAGGTCATTTACTGTCAGATGAAGGAATTGCTCCCGATCCAAATAAAATGACGATGAGAGAATTCCGAGCGCCACATTCGAAGGAAGAAGTGAGAAGCTTCCAAGGACTAGTAACCTACGTAGGGAAATTCATCCCCGATCTCGCTAACACCACTGAACCGTTAAGAAGTTTGTTGAAACTGAACTGTAAATTTGTGTGGGAGAAACCCCAAGAAGAACCATTTAATGAACTTAAACACGTGCTTTCAGAAATACCTACTCTTGCTTATTTTAACCCTCAGAAAAGACCGCGAGTCATAGCTGACGCAAGTCCCGTAGCTTTAGGTGCAGTACTATTGCAGATCGATCGTTCGAGTGAGACGCAAATCATATCGTTCGCTAGTAAGAGTTTGTCAGACACGGAGAAGCGGTACTCTCAAACGGAAAAAGAAAGTCTTGCACTAGTATGGGCAGTAGAAAGGTACTACTACTACCTAATGGGGCTGGAATTCGAACTAGTAACTGACCATAAGCCGCTGGAGACAATCTTCAAAGCGACGTCCAAACCACCCGCCAGGATAGAAAGGTGGCTCCTTAGGGTGCAACCGTTCAAATTCAAGGTGATATATCGCGCTGGCAAGGAGAATATCGCTGACTCCGTGTCAAGACTATGCAAAATTGAAAAGGGAAACACTTTTGATAATGATCACAACTATCACATTTTTCATATAATCGAGAGCGCCACACCTTCAGCTATGGGAATATGCGAAATTGCGACGGAAAGTATCAAAGATCAGGAACTGGTAGATGCCAAATCGTTTGTTAAGAATGACTTATGGTCGGTCAACAAAGCTTATGTTTATTACCCATTCCGACACGAATTAGCAGCGGTGGGCGACATATTACTCCGAGGAACTCGAATCGTCATCCCAAAAACTCTGCGGGAGAAAACATTACAGCTGGCTCACGAAGGACACCCGGGAGAATCGGCCATGAAACGGAGATTACGTTCAAAAGTGTGGTGGCCACTAGTAGATAGAGATGCGGAATCGTTTGTAAGAAAACCAGCACCAATGCAGAGGCACTCATTCCCGAATGGGACCTGGCAATGTGTTGCCACGGATCTTCTGGGTCCGCTCCTAAATGACGAATACGTGCTGGTGTTAAGCGATTATTATTCGCGATATCAAGAGGTTAAGTTTACAAAGAGAATTACCTCTGAAGTCATAATTGAGATTTTGCAAGAGATATTCAGCCGTTTGGGCATACCAAATTCGTTAAGAGCGGACAACGGCAGACAATTTGTAAGTTCAGAGTTTAAGAGTTTCTGTCGAACCCACAATATAGAACTTATCACGACACCACCATGTTGGCCACAGGCCAATGGAGAAGTAGAGAACATGAACCGGTCGCTGGTAAAACGTTTGATAATAGCACATAACAACAAGCGCGACTACAAAACGGAAATCAAAAACTTCACGCTAATATACAACGTTACACCCCACGGTACAACAGGGTCTTCACCATCTGAACTTATGTTTAATCGCGTCATCAGAGATAACATTCCGGGCATACAGGACATATCGGAAGATATGATGGATTCGGCGGCTAGAGATCTGGATATGATAAACAAATGGAAAGGGAAATAGAAGGCTGATACGAAGCGTGGTGCGAAGGAACCTGATATTGAAGTGGGGGATAAAGTCCTTTTGCGTAATGTTGTATTCGCGCACAAGCTCACGCCAACCTTTGATCCAACCGAGTATCAAGTAAAAGAAGTGAATGGACATGAGGTGACAGTTTCCGCAAACGGAAAGACCTTCAGGAGAAACATAAGCCATATCAGTTGCCAGTTATCAAAAACGCTAACGCTACAAATACAGCAGAACGTCAACACCCCGGAGATCCAACAACATCGACTTCAACTATGTCAACATCACACACACAGGCAAAGGACGACGGAGCTCCACAAAATATATCGTCATCACCAGCACCTACACCATAAAGACAGAACCTGGTCATCACCAACAATCCACACTGCATCCGATTTCAGAGATGGAAAAGGAGACTCAAAAATAAGGGAGAGATGTAGAGACCTGGACATGTATGTGTGAGCCATAGTCGATTAATGTATCGAGGAAGAATCGAGAATTGACGGGTACTAGCTGAACTGTGCGGTTGCGATTTTTATTTAGCTCTTGTACATTAAATTGTACACATTAATTATTACAATTAAATACATTTAATTACTACTAGAAATATCTGTATCATTTGGAGTATTGCATAACAGGTGAGTTATTACAATATTAATGCTGGTTCCAAAGTAAACGATGTCTTCTACTTATTCAATGTTATAACTGTCAGCAGTGATGTTTGATCCCAGTCGTGAATGCGCCGACTGTTTATATGATGACAGGAGATCCTTTGTCTTGCCCTCGTTCACCCTCAGACCCATTCGCTTTGCTTCTTTATCCAGTTTGGGGAAGGCAGAACTAACTGCGCGGTTGTTAAGGCCGATGATGTCAATGTCATCGGCGTACGCCAACAATTGCACACTCTTATAAAAGATGGTACCTGACCGATTTAGTTCTGCGGCTCGAATTATATTCTCCAGCATCAGGTTAAAGGAATCGCACGACAAAGAGTCGCCCTGTCTGAAACCTCGTTTGGTATTAAACGGCTCGGAGAGGTTCATTTTACATAGCCGTATGAGTTTTGCGGGGATACCAAATTCAGACATTGAGGCATAAAGGCAACTTATTTTTGTGCTGTCGAAAGCGGCTTTGAAGTCGACAAAAAGATGGTGTGTACCGATTCTTCTTTCTCGGGTATTTCCAAGTTCTGGCATATTGTGAAAATCTGGTCGGTGGTAGATTTACCAGGTCTAAAGCCACAGTGATAAGGTCACTTCAGTTCATTTACGGTGGGCTTAAGTCTTTCACACAATACACTTGACAGAACTGCAGAATAACCCTTTTTGTGGATTGGGCAGAGCAGACATGCGTTCTTCCGACCATATTTATTTATTTATTTATTTATTTATTGAGTCTATTGAACAAAAGTTTCCTTACAGACTATTAACAATATTATGCTTAATAACTAAGAAAAGAAAATTTCAAAATCTAAAAAGTTGAATCCAAAAGATTTTTAAAAACATTTTTTGCATAAGAAAAATCTAATAATATCTTGTTCGATATCATATTTAATTCACCAATGGCACGGGCAGTAGGGGCATTACGAGCATATTCAGTTTTGTAATTAACACCATAAAACGGCAAAAAATTTCGTAAACTTCGCTGAGGAATGTTAAAATTTAGTTTTACTAATAGAATGGGGCAATCAATAGCCTCATTACTTTTTGGACACGTTCAATTCTGTTTATTAAATTGGCATGGAATGGTCTCCAAATGATCGTTGCATATTTTAAGTTAGAGCGTACAAAAGACGTATATAATAATTTAAGCGTGTAGGGATCAGAAAACTTCGTGCTATTACGCCTTACAAAACCTAACATCGCATAAGACTTTGCAACAATATGAGAAATATGACTGTTAAAAGTATAATTAGAAAAAAAAAAATAACGCCAAGATCCTTGATTTCATTGAGAGATTCTAAGACTGATGAAGCAATACTATAACACGTAGGCACAATATTGTGAATTTTAGCAAAATTGACTTTAAAGCATTTGCTGATATTCAAAGGAAGGCGGGATTTAATGAACCAGCATTGCAGCTTGTCTAAATCAGCCTGAAGCTTAATTGCATCAGCTGAGCTTTTTATAACCGAAAATTCTTTTAAATCATCAGCGTACAGCAGAAAATTAGCAAATGTGAAGCAATTGGTAATGTCATTTATAAATAGCACAAAGAGTAAAACACATAAAAAACTCTGCTGAGTAACCTCAGAAGTCGCTATAAAAGGATTAGATGTTGCACCATCTACCATGACTACACAACGTCTATTCAGCAAATAAGATTTAATCCACTGCAAAAAATTAGAATGAAAGCCCATGCAAGATAACTTGCTAACTAAGGTCTAATGAGAAACTTTATCAAAAGCCTTGGATAAATCTGTATAGACACAATCAACTTGAAAACAATCCAAGAAGGAATTAATACAGTACTCACTAAAGACCGCTAGATTAGAAGCACTCGACCGATTGGAGACGAAGCCATGTTGATTTGGCGAAATTAAGCTCTTAGATACATAATACATTTTTTCTACAATAATATTTTCAAAGACTTTTGATACTGAAGATAACTTTAATATTGGCCTATAATTGCACACATCACTTTTATTCCCGCTTTTGCAAAGCGGAGTAATAGAGGTCAATTTCCAATCGTCGATAAAAACCACTGAAGCTAATGACTTATTAAAAATGAGTTGCAACGGGAGCACTAAAGCTGGGCAATTCCTTAGCAAAATGCCTGACAAACCATCAACATCGGCCTTAAAAGACGGTTTCAATTTGGAGATACCATTAGCAACGTCTTCGAGGGACAAATTTAAGGATCCAAAACTAAAAGAGGAATTCACCATGAAATCATAATCAAGTGGCGAAGCGCCCACATCACTGGTGAAGTTCGAACTGAAAAATGTAGCAAACATATTTGAAACGTCAGATGGGCAACGTGCAAATTTACCTTAAAAGAAAACTGATGAAGACTTTATAAGAATGTAGTTTCTGTAAAGAAATTTGTCTAAGCAATTAAATTGCTTCTGATAGGCTTCATATTTAGGACGAAAGAACTGGTTCCTAGTTGACTTAAATTTCTTAAAAAATTTATTTCTGAGGTTTTTTAGTTTTTTTTAACTCCCGATTGTACCAAGGTTGCTTATAAGGTCTTTTTTTTTAAACTGGAATATTGTTAATACATAAATCGATTAAAAGCGTTTTAAAAATTAAGAAAGATTTTGCAACGTCAGAGCCATCAAAAACTTCTTCCCAATCAATGTCGGATATTAAATCATTAAAGTTAGAGTAATCGCAGGCTGAATAGTTAAAGCCAACTATTTCAGCGGACTGATTACCTGAAAACTCGTAAAACGCAAATTTTAGAACCAAGGGTACATGATGTTTATCACAAACCGATATTGGAAAGTAACATTCCTCAACATTGCAACTTATATTATCACTTATAAATATGAGATCAAGAACTCTATTCAGTTGATTAACAAAATTATTAATTTGCAGTAAATTTAGACTTAAAAGATTGTCAAGCAGATACGTCTCAAAAGAGGCAGTAACATTTATTGGCGCAAGGCTAAAATTTGAAAATGAACCGCACCATGTCACGTTGGATAAGTTAAAGTCGCCTAACACACACAAATGGTTATCGCCTAGCTTATTTAAAACTAAAGATATTATATTATCAGCATGCGCACGATAAAGGTCATCATTGCCATTTGGAGGGATATAAGATTCCAATAAAAAAAGAGAGCCTTTAGAAGAGGACCCACGAACACAAATACAGAGTTGATCGATAACAGAATCATTATTAGCTAATTCCACAAAATGAGCGCACATCTTTCGTTGAACTGCGATAAGAACTCCACCACCTCTCATACAGCCAGTTTTCGCCGCATCTCTGTCCTTACGATATACACTGTACAAATTGCAGTCAAAAAATTCCTCGTCACGGAAATACGGATTAAGCCCAGTCTCAACAATAACAAAGATGTCATATTACAACTGAGAGCTAAATATTCTGGAAATACACCTTCAAACCACAATTTCCGCTAATAGGCTTGTTAACAATTACCCGATTGTTTACGATTGTTGTCGACAAAAATATGGTTTGTGTCCATTCTTCTTTCTCGGGTATTTTCAAGATCTGCCGCACTGGTCAATGGTAGATTTACCAGGTGTAAAGCCACACAGATAAGGTTCAATCAGTTAATTGACGGTGGGCTTAAGTCTTTCACTCAGTACGCTCGACATAACCTTATACGCGATATTAAGATGACTGTTCCCGCGATAATTCACGCAAACTGCAGTATTACTCTTTTTGTGGATTGGTCAGACCACACTTAAATTTCAACTAGCAGGCATGCGTTCTTCCGACCATATTTTAGAAATAAGCTCGTGCATGCACTTAACCAACTCCTGCCCGCCGTATTTGAATAACTCAGCTGGCAACCCATCAGCCACGAGGAACTTGTTGTTCTTCAGCCGTGCTATCGCCTTCCGAATTTCATCATAGTCTGGTGACGGTACATCGAGTCCATCATCATTGATTGGGGGTTCTGGTTCTTCATCTTCTCCAAAGTGGTTGCAGCTGCTACCATTAAGCAGTGCGGAGAAGTGTTCCCAGTATAATTTAAGTATGCTCTGGACATCAATCACCAATGCGCTTTGCTTGCGGGCATCGTCTCCAGCTCTTCGCAGTCACGCATTTCGGCCTCACTCTTTTTCTCACGAAAAATTCGTCTTGCTTTCTTCTTCAACTCACGATAACGCTCCTGCACAGCTCGCGTTGCGCCCGATCGCAGTGTCTTTATGTTCCGTAGCGGCAGGACATTCCTCGTCATACCAGTTGTTTTTTCAGGCCCTCTGAAATCCAATGGAATCCTCAGCGGCGGTATGTAGACAGCGAGAAATATTGTTAAACTGCTCGAACATATCGTGCTGTTGATCATTGCTCTTAGAGAATAGGAATGCAGTCGGGTGGCGTAGTGGGTGGCTGACTTTTGCGATTGCAGCTTTCCGACGTCGAGCTTTACTTGAATCCATTTTCGCGAACTTTTTGCTGCACAGAAGCGTGTGCGGATCTTAGCTGCCAGTAATGATCCGAGTCGATGTTGGCTCCTCGGATCGTGCGCACATTTAGGACACTGAAAGCATGCCTCCCGTCTATCACAACATGGTCGAAATGGTTACGTGTTTGAATATCTGGAGACAGCCATGTAGCTAGGTGTATCTTCTCTTCGATCACGGCGAAGTCTCTCTCCCACACCGTGGGAGGCACGAACGTAACGTGTTGTTTCGTTGCTCTGTTGGCTTGTTAACAATTACTCGAAAAACACGAAAAGGGCGTAAATTAATATTGGCAGGCCAAATCTGAGGTGAAAGCAAGTTGTTGTACAGCGCCGCAGACACTCCTAACTTTAAATTAACATGATAAATTTTAGCAGACGGAGTTTGTTTCTTAACTAATGCATAACAAGTCAGATTATTTCTGTCAATACCAGTGTGCTTGTTAACAGAGTATATTATGTTATCTGCGGATACGGTGGGGAGGAATGATGATAAGTGAAACCATTTCTTCACGTCTGCCACCTCTAAATCAGAGTTAGTGCTCATACCAGAAACACTCATTTGTTTGCGCCGTTTGTTATTCACCACTTTCTTCCAATCCGCATGGGTGGGTAATACAGATGATATAGCCACTGCATTTGGCTGTGACGAAACTGAAACCGAAGATGAAGAAGTCGAAGCAGTAGTTTTGTAAGCAACAACCACATGCGAATAAGAAGACGAAGAAGTCGTAGCGGTAGCATTGTCGCCAACAACAGCTTGCACATAAGATGATGGGGTGAGAGTCATTACACTCTGCGAACTTGTTTTAGCGACTAGAATCGGTAATTGGGCATTATCAGCATTACAAAGAGCAGCTATTGGCGAAGGTTTAGCAGCATCAGCATTGATGCAAGCGACAGAAGTATTGGAGACAACTCTCTCAGCAACAGGCAACTCAGTTGACATTTGCTTAGAAGTAGAAGACAAAGCAAAACAAGAATCATTGTTTACAGCAAGTGGAGACGGTGATAACAGTTGAGTTCGCGTACCCAATGTTGATGTTTTCTCCTTCGTAGGCAAACCGTTTTTCTTGTTTCTGTTGTTGTTCCCAGCAGTTAGGTTATTCGCACTCAAATTATTGTTGGTATAATGCATAGAAGTTATTAGATTTTTTAGAGCATCGAATTCCTTTAGCAAGTCTTTCAATTTAGCATCAAAGGCATTTGTAATTAAATCAAGGCTAAGCTTTTGAGTTACAGCGACCGCATCGAGAGCCTTGCACAGTTTCTCCGGCATAAAAACACACTCTTCACATATATACACTAAGTGACGATAAGTTCGTATGCAATTTAATTCAAATTCAGAAATTTTAACACAGCAGGCACGATGAAAATTTTTTTTACAAAATCCATTGCATGGCAACAAACTCTAATCAGTTCGCGAAAAAGATTTATTACATTTACCGCAAAAAATGTCCATTATGATCAAATAGAAATTAAATCAGAGATCAAAACACAAGCACGTCCGCACACGTTGACGTCCGTTTCATTTATAGAAATGAGCTCGTGCATCCACTTAACCAGCTCCTCTCCGCCGTACTTAAATAACTCAGCTTGTAACCTGTCGGCCCTGAGGGCTTTGTTGTTCTTCAGCCGTGATATGCCCTCCTTGCCCACCTTGGCATTGGAATCACCAAGCACGATTTTTATATCGTGGCGGGAGCACCGCTTATACGCGCCGCCAATGAGACCGTAGAAGCGATCTTTGGTCCCATCGTCCTTCTCAGCCGACGGGGCTTGGGCGCAAATCAGGAAGATGTTGAAGAATCTCGCCTTTATGCGAATTGTGGCGAAACGTTCGTCCACCGGAGTAAACGACCGTACTTTACGGCAAAGTCTCTCTCCCACCACAAATCGGACACCGAATTTGTACTTCTTTAGATGGCAGCTGTAGAAGATGCCGCAAGGGTCTACCGATTCTTTCCATTGTCCCGTCCATCGCATTTCTTGGATGGTGGTGATGTCAGCCTTTTTTCTGCTGAGGACATCAACCAGCCGGGCAGAGGGTCCGGACATTTCAGGTGCATGCCCTCAAACCATTGTTGTTAATACGTTTGCCGTGGTCGCCTTCAAAAGAGAGGGGTCTCATCCGAGGCTTTGTTATAATTTTCATTGGAAGTTGTTTTTTACCTGGCGGTTTCCAAGTCCAGCGCAAAACAAATTCTTGGGCCAATCGAGTACATTTATATAGCGGGCCGGTTGCGACACCCGCTCCCGGCAGCACCTACTGGTGTACAGACGCTGCAGATCTTGGTGAACTCTTAAGCCGAATATGTCGAAGTGGCCTCATTAGGTTCGCCATCTCACTTTAGCTCACTCGCAAACGGAAGTTCGGGAGCTACCCAGAGGACACTTGGATGAAGTCACCCGGAAGTCGTGAGCTGCTTGACCCGCATGCAAAAGAATTGCTCTGGCCACTCCCAAGTACATGGTAAACTTTCCCCACTTTCGTGGACTTCTACACACGAACACATCCTACTTATAGTTTTTTAAACGAGCTGAGGAAATGCGAATATGACAATAAAAACGGTTTTGAAATGACTCATTCGAACTGTGCATTTGGGCTCAATGTATATGTATTATAAAGAGAGGTACGTATTATGTAAGTATACATGAAATTAATTGAATAATTCCGTTACGCTGAGAACGTTTAATTAATGTATAATTCCTGAAGTTCACATTTAAAAGTGTTTTTCAAGAAAGAGTTAGGTTATTGTTGACAAACCTATCTCTGACAAATATAAATTCTGGCTACATCACTTTAAATATTTACTGTGTCAATATCTTGAAGCTCGTTAAAACAGTTTTAACAAAATGTAAGTATTTTTTCTATATTTCCAGATTTATTCGATCAATGCTGCAAATGCATCCAAAATAACTGGTATGATGCTTGAAATACCAACACCTCAGCTACTCTCTATATTGTCTTCAGAAGATTCGTTAAAACAAAAGATTAATGAAGCACTTGAAATAATTTCATACAAACAAAAGTCGGAAACAAATAATACATCAACTTTAACTCAAAAGAAAATGATTCCTGTCGTATTGCTTGAGCAGTGCCAAATTGAAGACAATGACCCATTATTTTATTCACCTGGTAAGCGAGGGTTTTACACTCCCAGACAAGGCTATGGCTCATTTGAGCGTATAAATGCATTCAGGAATATTGGAAGGTATGTATTCATCAGTTGAGAGAAATTCATATACTATAAAAGAACAATTATGTATACAAAAATGTCCTACTTTATTAATTCGTGCTCTTACAACTTTTTCTCACATAAGTATTTCAATATCTTTGTTAGCAAGGTAAGCATATTAGTTGAAGTTTCACATTCCTTATTCCAGATAAAACAAAGTTTGTCCCAAGGCAACCCTGCCAGGTTTTTTTTTTATTGTCAATAAAAAATATCAAATCAGTCTATTGAAAACAAAAGTTTAAAAATCACAAATTCAATTTACTCAAAGTACATTTTCATTTCAAACCTAATATTTGAGTCTTGGGACTGAATTGGGCATGAAGTGTACTCGTTTTGCGCCAGCAACCAAATCACAGCTCGCGAAATAGTCCATGGACATCACATTGTTTCCGTTAACGTAATGCCACAAGCTCTCTTCCTAACAATCCTTCGGTGTGGCTCTTGCGACACATTTAAGAAAGAAACTCCGCCTTTTACTAACCGTCCTTTGCATATAACGCACTTTCCCAACTCTGTTTTAATTGGGCACAAAATACATAACACAAATATACAAGAAATTAATTCATTCGTTGCACAATATATTTTTTCACTTTAAAGCACAAATCAGATGTTAACAAATATTTTTGTTTTATGCCCTATCGGTAAGTACGTCGTAGAAAAGTTACAAACGAAATCCTCCGCTACGAATACGAGACATTTGCTATCGCTGATTCCATGTGAATCTGAAAAAAGTGCTGCCAAACTCAAAGACAAAATTTACAGGTTTCGACATCAGCTGGCACAAAGTAATCACACAAATTTTAGCAAAATAATTTAATTTTATAGCTCTATTCTATTAAACAAAATGAATGTCCTCGGGAGTGCCAGAATAATATTTCTCAATTAAGAAAGGCGGCAAAATTTAACAACAGTTAAAATGCCGCGGAAAACTTTAAGATATACCTTTAATCCTCTGGAATCTGATGACACTTTGTATAAAAAAGTTTCGATTGTTGAAAGAAATGTATATAATTTTACAGTTTAAATTACAGATTTGTTAAAAATAAAAGATGGCATCTGAAGTGTTCCGAGACCGTCTTCAATGAATGAGATCCATAAACTGGCTTCGGTGCTAAGATTTTTGCGGAAGGTGGTTACCAGCCGTTATTTGGAAAAGGCTATGTATATACCCCAGCAATGGGATGTGCGCAGGGCTTGGAACCCGCCACGTAAAACAAATATCCAATGAAAACTAAAGCAAAGCCTCGGACAGGACCCCTCTTTTTAGATAACGACCACGGCAAACGTTTTAAGGACTATGATTTGAGGGCATGTACCTGGAATGTCCGAACCCTTAATTGGGAAGGTACCTCTGCCCGGCTGGTAGATGTCCTCGGCAGAGCGAAGGCTGACATCACCGCCATCCAAGAAATGCGATGGACAGGGCAAGGGAGGAAAACGGTAGGCCCTTGCGACGTATACTACAGCTGCCATGTAAAGGAGCGCAAATTTGGTGTCGGATTTGTGGTGGGAGGGAGACTTCGCCGTAAAGTACTGTCGTTCACTCCGGTGGACGAACGTCTCGCCACAATCCGCATAAAGGCGAGATTCTTCAACATCTCCCTGATTTGCGCCCATGCCCCGACGGAAGAGAAGGACGATGGAACCAAAGATTGCTTCTACGAACTCCTGGAGCGCACGATCGAACGCTGCCCCCAACACGATATAAAAACGTGCTAGGCGATTTTAATGCCAAGGTGGGCAAGGAGGGCATCTTTGGTTCCACAGTCGGAAAGTTCAGTCTCCACGAGGAAACGTCTGATAACGGATTGAGACTGATTGACTTCGCCGGGGCCCGAAACATGGTAGTCTGTAGTACCAGGTTCCAGCATAGAAGCATACATCAGGCTACGTGGCTGTCTCCAGATGGTAAGACACGAAACCAAATCGACCATGTTGTGATAGACGGAAGGCACGCTTCCAGTGTCCTAGATGTGCGCACGATCCGAGGAGCCAACATCGACTCGGACAATTATCTTGTCGCAGCCAAGATACGCACGCGCCTCTGTGCGTCAAAAAGCGTGCGGAAAGGCACACAAGGAAAGCTCGACGTCGGAAAGTTGCAATCACAACAGACAACCACGCACTTCGCTATTCGACTCGCACTCCTGCTCTCTGAGAGCTCTTTTCAACACAGCGATATTTCAGAGCAATGGAATCACATCTCTTGCTCTTTACATACCGCCGCTGAAGAATTTATTGGTTTTCAGCGAGCCCGAAAAAATGACTGGTACGATGCGGAATGTCGCTTTGCCACGGAACGGAAAGATGGTGCCTACAGGGCCACGTTGCGATCGGGCGCAACGCGAGCCTTGCTTGAGAGATATCGTGAGTTGAAGAATGAAGCGAGACGCATTTTTCGAGAGAAGAAGAGAAAGGCCGAAATGCGTGAATGCGAAGAGCTTGAAATGCTGGCCGACAGGAAAAGCGCCTGAAAATTCTTTCAGAAAGTACGACGGCTAACAAGGTTTTAAGACCGGGGCGAATTCCTGTAAGAACGACGACGGCGATCTGGCAACTGACGTTCAGAATATACTTAGTTTATGGAGAGAGCACTTCTCCACACTACTTAGTGGTAGTGACAGAGACCACCTTGGAGAAGATGATGATCCCGAAACCACAACCAATGACGACGGAATTCATGTTCCGTTACCCAAATGCGATGAAATCCGTATAGCAATAGCACGGCTAAAGAACAACAAAGCGCCCGGAGTTGACGTGCTGCCAGCTGAGTTATTCAAATACGGTGGAGAAGAGTTATTAATGCGCATGCACCAGCTTATCTGTAGATTATGATCGGACGAATGCATGCCTACTGATTGGAATCTAAGTGTACTTTGCCCAATCCATAAGAAGGGTGATACTGAAATTCGTGCCAACTATCGTGGTATCAGCCTTCTTAACATTGCATATAAGGTTCTGTCGAGCGTATTGTGTGAGAGACTAAAGCCCACCGTCAATGAACTGATTGGACCTTATCAGTGTGGCTTTAGACCTGGTAAATCTACCTCCGACCATATATTCACAATACGCCAGATCTTGGAAAAGACCCAAGAAAGAAGAATCGACACGCACCACCTTTTTGTCGACTTAAAAGCCGCTTTCGACAGCACAAAAAGAAGTTGCCTTTTTGCCGCAATGTCTGAATTTAGTATCCCCGCAAAACTTATACGGCTATGTAAAATGACGTTGAGCAACACTACCAGCTCCATCAGGATTGGGAAGGACCTCTCCGAGCCGTTTGATACCAAACGAGGTTTCAGACAGGGTGACTCTTTGTCGTGTGACTTTTTTAACCTTATGCTGGAGAAGATAATTCGAGCCGCAGAACTAAATCGGTTAGGCAATATCTTTTATAAGAGTGTGCAGCTGCTGGCGTTCGCCGATGACATTGACATCATCGGCTTTAACAACCGCGCAGTTAGTTCTGCCTTCTCCAAACTGGATAGAGAAGCAAAGCGAATGGGTCTGGAGGTGAACGAGGGCAAGACGAAGTATCTAACGTCATCAAATAAACAGTCGGCACATTCACGACTGGGATCAAACATAACTGTTGACAGTTATAACTTTCAAAAAGTAGAAGACTTCGTTTACTTAGGAACCAGCATTAACATCTATAATAATGTCAGCCTCGAAATCCAAAGGATGATCACTCTTGCCAACAAGTGCTACTTCGGACTGAGTAGACAACTGAGCAGTAAAGTCCTCTCTCGACGGACAAAAATCACGCTCTATAAGTCTCTCATTATGCCCGTTCTAATGTATGGCGCAGAAGCATGGACGATGAAGATATCTGATGAGAAGGCTCTGGGAGTGTTCGAGAGAAAGATTCTCCGAAAGATTTATGGCCATAACTGGCGTGCTGTGCTAAGCTCGGCCAAAATCGCATAGGCGGTTATCGACCCAATGAAAGAAGAAGAAGATGTATATACTAATGGTCCCATCAGCATTTTTCAAGATTTAAATATATTGCAGTCACGGTTATGGATTCTATGGGCAAAGCTGGAAATGAGTAATGAGTAAAAACGAAAAGCGAAAATGGACTTCTATGTAAAATCCTGGTTTTCGATTGTAAAATTGTGTCCACCTCCTCCTTTTTGAATTAGTTGTTATCCACTCCAAATTCTGAATTTTTTTAATATAATTTTTAAATTTTCCTCCGACAACCAAACCACGTCGTAAAAAATTCTTCGAGAAATCTACGAAATTGCGCAACGAATGTACTCAGCGATAATGGTTACCTGTTTAAACAGCCTTGGTTTGTCCTAAATATTTTACATAAAAAAACCATGAAATGTGGAAAAATGGACAGATTGTATGCTAAGTCAAAAAAATGAACGATAAAGTTTGGAGGCTGCATACCACCAAAAGGTGTTGTCAGATTTCCCTTCGAGAATGTCGCTGTAAATGGCGATTGCAGTTTGTTTTCTGTAATTAATTTGCCAACAGACCGTTGTCAAACTCCACTTACCAAAAAAAGTAAAAACTTGTTTTCAGATTAAAAATATTATTGTTTTAGAGGGGCATATGCATAGCCTATAATATGTTCTGACTGCGCCGTTAACTCGAGCTTATGAGTCAAACACTTCACATAAAGTCGGAGTTTATCATACAGAAATTTTTTGTCTAACTCGCTTTAATAACCACTTTTTTTTTGGAATTTATGAGCGTGCAACCCTTATTTGCATAAGTATTAGGCCGCACTGTAGACTAATTTTGGCAACACTGTTTAAAGTTTTGCTGCACTGTTTACTGGTTTGACAATTCATAATTTTAAATACGAGGGTGGTTTGATGTGTCAGCAACTTTGGGAATCTCCCAAACAGAAACTTTAAATTCATCATTGCTGCTTTTAACATTTGCACCATCAATTTTAATGGTTGAAAATTTATTTAATAAGTTCCATTGTTGCTGTAGCATCACAAGTGGCGCCGAAAGTTCTGGTCGCCCAAAAGTTGTCGTTACTGAAATCGTCGGTATAAACCATGGAACGATATTGGAAGACCGGAGAATGAAAGTGCGTGAGGTGGTTGAGGCTGTAGGCATCTGAACTGAACGGGTACATCACATTTTACACAAATATTTTTATATAAAAAAGCTATCCACGCGATGGGTGCCGCGATTGCTCAATCTCGACTATAAGCGGAACCGGGTGTTCTCTTCAAAACCATGGCAAATATGCATACATTGGACTACGCATTACTACCCCATCCAGCATGTTCTCCAGATTTAGCCCAAATGCGACTATTTCCAAACCTGAAAAAATTACTCGGTGGTAAGAACTTTGGGACAAACGAAGGGGTTATCATAGATACAAACGCCTGTTTTAAGATCCTTGAGATAAGCTATAATTTGGAAGGAATAAAAAAATTGGAAAAACGCTGTACCAAGTGTACCTATAGAGTTGAAAAGAGATTATGTTGAGAAATAAAAGGTTTTTTTGCCGAAAAAATATGTTTTATTCAAAAAGTCAATGGTTTATCAAACCGCCTTCGTTAAATATTTGTAAAAGGAAAAGTAATAAAATTGCACAAACAAAAATTTCTAATAATAATACAACGCTAAGATCGCCGTCTACCATGGAGTTACCTTCGCATTCACCATTGCTCAGTGGTCCATGCCATTGCAAGCATTATCCAGTTTTATGCACTTTTTTTTTAAACATTTGTAAATTTCAGTACAAATGTATTTTCCCACACATTTTTGAATATAAACAAAACAAAATTTGTATTTGGAAGTAAATAAACAAATGTCAGTTAAACGCAGAATTTCTTAAACACCTCAATGAAAACGCTTGACAGTTCTTCATAAACTCAAAACAACAAACTCGAGTTTACTGCGCAGTCAGAACATAATATTAGATATGGGGCCAGCCTTAGGAACAGTATTTTATTTAAGAAAAAAAACTTTTATAAATTTTTGTTATTTATTGGCCTTATAAATGTTTAATAATTGACAAATTTATTGAGCTCGAGGCCAGTTTAATAAAGATTTTATTTGGAAAAATAACAACAGTTTTTAAATGGTAGAACTTATAGTACTATTTTGGAAATCACCACATTTCCTCATCAGACCTTCCAATTGTTTTACGAAACTTCATTCTTATTTTCAGAACAATCGTTTAAAATTTATACTAGTAAATGCAAAATATCTGACAATAAATCAGACCACCAAATTTCACCACCAACGCAAAAGTACTTCGTTATGTAATTCTCTTGACAAAGTGCCTATGGGAAATTTTTCTGTAGTTGACGCGTCCCGACAAGGCGGACCGAAATCTTCCACTTATCACGTCAGTGTGGCTCTGGTGAAGTTGCCGAAGATGCACAATTGACACAAAATATGATTTCTGATGAATTGGGCTTGAATGTCATGGCTGTATCTCGTCTAGGAAACAAGAAGAAATCTGCTGATGGGTCCCACGAATTTCAAATGAGGCCCAAAAATAAGACGTTTGCATTTTCCTGAATTTTTCCTAATTAATTGTAAAATGAGCAGTCTAGCAATGTTAGTAAAGTCGCTCTTGGTGACGAATTTTGGTTCTATAAGTACGACCTCTATACTCTATAAGTCTCTCATCATGCCCGTCCTATTGTATGGCGCAGAAGCATGGACGATGACAACATCAGATGAGAGGGCTCTTGGAGTGTTCGAGAGAAAGATTCTTCGAAAGATTAATGGACTTTTGCGTCTTTGCGACGGCGAATACCACGTGCGATGGAACGATGAGCTGTACGAGCTGTACAATGACGTAGATATAGTGCAGCGGATTAAGAATCAGCGGCTCCGCTGGCTAGGTCATGTCGTTCGAATGGATGAAATGGCTCCAGCCCTGAAGGTTTTTGACGCGGTACCCACGGGTGGTAGCAGAGGAAAAGGAATACCTCCTCTGCGTTGGAAAGACCAAGTGGAAAAAGACTTGGCTATACTTGGTACTTCCAATTGGAGCCAGTTTGCACGAGATAGGCCAAAATCGCTTAGGCGGGTAATGCGCCAATTAAGTAAGTAATTACGACACGGGAAAAAAAAAACAATCCTAGATATGGAGCCCAATAGGTGCAAACTAGGCATGTCAATCCCGGGATCCCGGTCTTTTTTAACTCCCGAGTATCCCGGGACTCTCTGCTGCCGCCACCTCCGGCGAAGGCGGCCAGTCTAGTGGAGTATTGCGAAAACCGAAACGTCGGATTGATCCTCTGTTGCGATGCTAGTGCCCAGAATAAAATCTTGGCCAGCAGCAAATGCAACGCGAGGGGAGATCGGCTTTTCGAGTATATTCTGATCAGATCTCGGCGCCACCTAGAATACCCTCCACTCATGCCATTGATGAGACAGTGGATTTTTTAACGACTGCCCAACGTGATAGTTTGGATAGGGCCTGTCCGACTCGAACCCCTCTAAACACAGCAGCGGGATTGAAACCTTGGGTGAAACAGCTAGACTGGTAAAAGTTCTATAAAAGGACCATTCCGTAAAGCTGCGTTCGCTCAAGAGGCCTGATGGCTCTTTCACAGAGACCAGGACGGAGAATTACTCTCTTCTTCTAGAGAGTGCACTTAAAGGAGTCACAATTCAGACTTCTCCCGAAGTTAAGTATCTAGGAGTAGTTCTGGGCGCAAAACTGTCGTGTAAGTCTCTTGTTGGCAGCATTCTGGCAGTGGAAATGGGTCTTTGGTAAAACGTGGGGTCTATCACCAAAGGGTATCCTCTGGATATATACCTCTATGATCAGACCCATAATCAGCTATGCTTCAGTGGTATGGTGGAGCAGACTCTCAATTAATAGCGTGGGGGACCTGCTTGCTAAACTTCAGAGAACAATCACCGTGTGCTGTACAGGGGCATTTTCTACAACGCCTGGCGCTGCTCTTGACGCATAGCTGCACTTACCGTCACTTTGTATACTCATACGTGGGGAGGCCTTAAAGGCCACCTGCAGACTTAAAAGAAACGGATATTGGTATAAAACGGAGTGGGGCGAGGCGGAAATTGCTGGCGGTAGAGATATGGACACTAGCGTCTTTTCAATGCAACAGGATAGTATGCCACCGTTTCCTTTGCTGAAGAGACTCTATAACGTTGAGTTCCCTGAGGCTGAATGCTGGTTTAATGCCAACACTGAGCCCGGTCTTACACGTTGTCGAATCTTCACTGATGGCTCCAAAACTGACTTTGGGTCAGGATCTGGAGTTTTTATAGAAGAAAATGAGGACAACCTTCACTTTTCTCTTGGGAAATATGCCTCGGTCTTCGGACCGAAGTATTTGCAATTCTCAAGGCCATGGACTACGCGGTGGAAAGTAGGTGGAGGAGGAGGAGTATACGTGTCTGCAGTGACAGCTAAGCTGCTTTCAAGGCATTGGCCAGCCCTCTAACTACTTCCAAACTAGTTCGGCAATGCAAGTCCCGACTGAACTATGTTGGTAAACATAATGAACTTGCTTTACTCTAGGTGCCTGGTCACTCGGGAGTACCTGGTATTGAGACATCTGCCAATTTGGCCAGAGTTGGCTCGGCAGCCAGCTATAGCACTCCCATCTTCGGCCATCGATGCCACCATCAGAAACTGGGTTAATACTTAGCTCAGCAATGACTGGGAGTCGTCGAGAGTTGGCAGATGGCAAAACTCATGTTACCTTCAATCTCAGAAGGACTATCAAAACACTTGCTCTCGCTTAACAGGCGAGACTGCAGGCAACTTGTTGGACTGTTGACCGGTCACTTAACGTGGCATAGACACCTGACAATGATCGGCGTACATGACAACTCTGAGCTCTTTGACACCCCAAAATCTACTAAGATTTATTCGTAAATCCTGCAGATTTAAAACAGATTAAAAGGAACATGAAAAAAGTACAATGGACGGCATGTAGTCTGAGTGCTGTTTTCCTGCACGCGTTGTTTCGTGCCTGATTCCAACAAAAAAAAAATCCCGGGATAAGTCTATTAAAATACCGGAGTTGTAGAAAACAGTGAATTTAATAGCCATTTATTTTTTAAATTTTGTATCAATCTCAGAAATTCCCCTTTCAAGGGCAAAACAAAGCTAAAGTCGAGTTCACAATCGACAAATAACACAGCTTGTTTGGTAACTCACTTCAGGTTTTGCTTTGTCCTTGCCATTCAAAATGAGCTGGAGAATATCCCTTGAACAAGTATTTAACTTTGTTGACCTAGGTATCACAATGGACCCAAAACTTTACTTCAATCTTCATATCAATGCTACAATCAACTAAGCTAAGGGTGTTTTTGCGTTTGTAAAACGATGGTTAAAATAGTTCAGTGGGTCCTACATTACGAAAGCTCTTTTCACAACGTTAGTGAGGCCAATACTAGAATATGGTTCCATCGTTTGGAATCGGCACTATTAAGTTCATTCTGAAACTTCAAAAACAATTTCTGCTCTTTGCTTTAAGAAATTTTCGCTGGGAATCCCAATATAATCTGCCACCCTATATTAATCGTTTAAAACTTATTAATCTTTCTACGCTTGCTAGTCGCAGAGAAATGTTAGGCATAATATTTTTGGTCAAGTTACTGACAGGTTTGACGTCTAGCCCACCTCTTCTGTCCGAAGTGAAGTGGAACCGTTCCCTTCCGAATTTCCAGGCATTACCGGCCTCTTTTTCTGAAACCTAAACAAATGAAACAAAAATAATTTTGAATTAAACGGGCCACTCCGTTGTTTATGTCAGGACTTTAACTGTCATTCCGGTTCCTTTGATATTTCCGACTCACTTACATAAAGAATACTATACTTTGTACTCTCAATAGATAATGGATTACATACACAATTACGCTTTAAAACTATTTTTAATATCTAAAATAATTTAAATTTAAAATCAGCTGATAAACTTTAATTCTGTAGCTGAATAGTTTTAGAGTCTCGGCACCCAACAAACTCCTGCCTTTCTTGACTCGGCACTGCATATGCAAAAAAAGAACTAACGACATGGTGCCTGAAGTGGATAAGGCAGAAAGTCTCAAAGATAAATTGCATAAAGTTTTAACGAGCAGCTGTAATTGTCCAATAATCGAAAGGTATAAAATTTATCAGAAGACTTGGTAAGAGAAATTGATAGTTTTTGTAACGAGGCGATAAAGGCTATGTCCTACAGAAAGCATTTAACTTATTTTCGACAATGCAGCCAACAAGTGTTGAGGCGCAGCAGTGCTTCTCCACTGCATATAATATGCAACAAATTTAGGTTTATGTTGGAGGTTAGGTGCCTTAAGTGTGCTTTTATTTCTTTTATATTGCATTTTGATCAAAACAAGGAATAATTCTGCCTTGCTCAAAATGGAATGGTTGCTGTATTTAATTTTTACTTGATATATTTATTTTTTTACTGAATGAGAATATATAAACAGTGATTAAAAATAATTTTACTTTATGAGGTGCATTTCCTTCTGTTCCAAATAAGTATATTTGTTCTTGAATTATAAATTATTTTGTATGTGTGTTAAACTTTACGTTAATTTCCTTTTTTCTTGAAAATACCAATAAACACAAACTATTTACTAATTATATTAATGTTATTTTGTATACTTCTATAATATAACGATTACAGACGTGTTACATAAGCAAATTAAAAATTATGAATCAAAACCTCCTAAAATTCGGGATCCCACGATTGTCCCGAGATTTCGTTTTCAGATCTTGAAAATCCCGGGATCAACAAAATGTCCAAAATTGACATCGGTAGTATAAACCAACCCGTAAAAGCTACGCAACAAAAGTTATGTTGTTGGTTTATTTCACCCGATCAATATTCGTAGATGCTGTTCCTTTGGAAAAGGGACATACGGTAACTGGAAAATGGTATACCGAAGACTACTTTCCAAAAGTTTGTTGGAGAACAGGAAGAAACATGATTTTCGATGCTACTTTTTACATAATGATAACGTGCCAGCACACACTGCTGAAAGAAATATCCCGTTACTTTATTGTGATCCCTCGGATCTAAGAAATTCTTCTAACACTATATTCCCCGGATCTAGCACCTTGTGATTTCTGGTTATTTCCAAAGAAAGACATTTGAAGGAAAAGTATTTAACATCAACGTGGAGATAATTGATGTGGTTAATGCTGAACTTGAAAAGCTTTAAAGCAAAATTTTAAAGAATGGTTTCATGGATCTATAGGCTTAAGAAATGGAAATAAAAATAATGGCGATTGTGTTTGCTTGGTTAGTTGGCTCAATAACTGGCTAGGCGATTTTGACCGAGCTCAGCATAGCTCGCAATTTTTTCTGTCTTTCGCTTACTGGTGTCAAATCGAAATAACGAGGGTCCCAAGTCCCTTACCTTCCATCGCAAACGATGCGGCATTTGGCGTCGCAAAGGCGCAAATTGCCATAAATCTTTCGAAGAACCTTTCTCTCATACCCTCCAAGAACCCTCTCATCTTATGTGTCCATCGTCCATGCTTCTGCTTGAAAACTTATAGAGCATGGTTTTTTCCGTCGAATGAGGACCTTAGTGTTCAATTACCTACTCAGTTCATAGTAGGACTTGAAAGTTTTAACCGTCAACAGTGATGTAAGAACCCAGCCGCGAATGTGCCGACTGTCTCTTTGACAGAATATACTTTGTCTTGCCCTGTTTCACCTCCAGACCTATTCCTTTTGCTTCTTTATCCCGTTTGGAAAAGGCAGAACTAACTGCGTGGTTTTTTAGACCGATAATATCAACGTCACCGTTGTGCGCAAGCAGTTACACACTTATAAAAGATGGTCCTTGACCGATTTAGTTCTACGGATCGAATTATCTTCTCCAGCATCAGGTTAAAGATGTCGCACGACACAGAGGTCTTTTTTAATACTAACATATCTGTAGTGGTGGTGTTGCTCAACGCTATTTTACGTAGCCGTATTAGTTTTGCCGCATTCAGAGATTGCATCGTTTAGGTAATTTCTTCTTGTGTTGTCGGAAGCGGCTTTGAAATCGACAAAAATATCCATAAACTAAGTATGTTCTGGATGTCAGTCAGCGGGTCGCTGTTGTCGTCCTAACAGGAATTTGCCTCGGTCTTGGAATCTTCTGTTGGAAAGAATTTCGGGCGCTTTTCCTGTCGGCTAGCATCTAAAGCTCTACGCACTAACACATTTCGCAAACGGATGTTCGGGAGCTACCCATAAAATCACCCGGATAAAATCACCCGGAAGTCGTGAGCTGCTTGATTCGCATGCAAAAAAATCGCTCTGGCCATTCCCTGGCGAATGGCGGCGCGCAACCACATATCCGACACCGTATTTGCACTTCTTTACATTACAGCTGTAGTATACTTTGCAAGGGTCGATAGCTCTTTTCCCTTGCTTCATTCATCGCATGGATGGCTCTGCTTGTTTTCCGTGGTCGTTATCTTAAGAGAAGGTCCTATTCGAGTATTTGCTTTGTTTTTCGTGGCGGATCCCAAGCCATGCGTATAGCCGTATTTTGGGGCATTTGAAATTTATATAGCGAGCCGTTTGCTCCAAGACAGCTACGTATACTTATGAATATACGCTGCAGAAACTGTTGGGCCCTTAAACGAAATATGTCAGAGTAGCCAAACCTGGTTCGTGTTTTCATACCCAAACGGATGTTCGGGAGCTACCCATAACCGCTCTGAACATTCCCAAGGGAATAGCAATCACAAACTTTACCCACTTTCTTGGAGTTCTGTACACAGAACCATGCATCCATTGCCTATCAAATTAGGCCTGATAAACAAATTTGTAAAGGCACTGGAACGCAGTGGGAATGGATTTATATATTAAAATGTAAAATTCCCCAAAATAAAATAACTTAATGTATTTTCGGAGGATCTCTAATGAGAGAGTTAATAAAATATCCGATATTCGAAGAGCGATTTAGAATAATATACATGGAAGAATGCTGTTGAAAATTGTTTGGGTTGGGTGTTACAGAGTTGGTTAAATTTGACAAAATATTTATTTTCAAAGGGTTTTGCCCAGTTTTGAAGTCTTTTTCTCACACTCTTCAATTTTATAAACTAAAATTTAACAAAGTTGCTGCTTTTGGTTGGTTTCTTTTACTGTGATGATCTCTTTATTTGATCCAAACCTCTAGCCATTTCTTCAGGTTTGGAAAAAGGTAATAGGGCTAAATCTGGAGAATATACCGGATGGGGAAGCAGTTCGTGATAACACACGCATGCATTATGGTCGAGCGTGAGCAATCGCGCCACCCATCGCGTGGATAGCTTTTTCACATCCAAATATTTGTGTAAAATCGGACGTTCCCGTTCCTTTGAGATGCCTGTAGCCTCAGCCCCTGCACGCACTTACATTCTCCAGTCATCTAATATCACTCAATCGATTTTATCGACGATTTCTGGTGTAACAACCCCTTTTGGGCGACGCGAACATTCGACCGCACTTGTGCCGATACGATCAGAATGGAACTCATTAAACCACATCTTCCCCATATTTATCAAGCCTTTTTTTCCTTGGTTCCGGTGATTTTATTAAGCAAAAAATAATGCGTAATCAGCACACGAAATTTACTTCTTTCATTACTGTTATAAGTTAAGAGGTTATCTGCTTTCAACGACCGCCGAGCATAAATTGCTAAAAATGATTTAAATTTAAAGTTTCTGCACGGGAAATTCAAAAAGTCGCTGACCTATCAAACCGCCCTCGTATTCAGAACATGTGCAGATATTCCTCTTGGAGATATGCAATTAAAACAAATAAGCTGGTACAGTGACGGTCAAATTAGAAACAATATTTTTAAGTTTTCCATAATGGGTCTATTTTTTACCTAGGGCTTGTGTTTTTAAGCTGATTTAATTTTTACCTAACAAAGCGCAGATTTCAGGTGGTTTCAGTATACCGCCGATTTCTGAGCACTTTTCAAATCGTTTAACCCACTCCTTCTCAAACTAAAGTGATGTTTATTTGTATATTAGCATTTTTTGGGGTGCCATTTTGGGGACCCGCAGGTTCTTTACCAAAAATACTTTTTCAACGCTTTTTTAAAACTGCTCTCATTTTTCTCATCACTTCTCACTCTAAATCAAAATATTCAAAATGCGCAAACGGCACTAACATACTCGTATTTACTGGAAATAATTATAAAATAATTAGACGATAATGTCAAAGGTATAATAAATGCATGTATATTGAAAAAAAAATTTAATTTTAAAAATCACTGAATATACTTATTTTGTTCAATTTTGCCAGCAAACTTTTAAGCTCACGAAAAGAGGATTTATATAAGGTAAATGTACGTTATTCCGTGGTTCTAAGCTAAGGGTTTTCTGACTTCTTAATTATGTGACGTTAAAATAATTGGTTGCAAATTAAACAAGTAAAAAAGGGGCTAAGTTCGATCGAACTTTATATACCCGGCGTACGCTTTCAGCTAAATTTTTAAATTAATAAAGCAGAGACTAAGTTCGGGCAAAACCGAACTTGATGTAAGCCTCTTTTTTCAAAATTTTCATATACTCGGATTTCTTGATTTAATACAAAACCATATACCAAATATTAGCAAATTAGCTTCACTAGTTAGAGAAGTATCCCATTTTTATGGGTTTTAAAAAGTTACTGGGTCTGGTCCAATATTAGTGATTTAAAAAATACTGCTTATTTAGACATAATAAAATATCTGTACTAAATTTGGGCAAAATCAAGGTATATACATATGTACATATGAACACTAAAGTGGGCGGTATCATGTCCATTTTCCAAAATGTTCGTTTAAATAGATTTGTTGACTTAATTCCAATAGTGACTGAAGTATCAAGTTTTCATAGTTTTGGAAAATTACCGTTATATGGGAGACGGGCGAAGTTTTTGTTCAATATCAAACATTTTCATAATCTCACCTAACTAGGTATTATCTAACATGTGTGCCAAGTTTAGACGAAATCGATAAAGTAGTTCCAGAGATATACATATGAACTCATAAGTGGGCGGTGCCACGCCCCCTGTACACAATTTTTATACAGTCGGATTTCCTGCTCGATGACAACACTACATACAAAAGTTGAGCAAATTAGCTTCCATAGCTACTGAAATACATATAGCATTTTTTGCATTTTCAACCATTGCCGTTATATGGACGGTGGGTGTGGTTATTGTCCGATTTTGCTCATTTTGAATACCAACCTGCTTTGTCAAGAACAATCTACCTTCCGAGTTTCATTGAGATATCTCAATTTTTACTCAAGTTATCGTCTGCATGGACGGACGGACAGACATCGCTAGATCGACTTCTCTTTTCATAATGAGCATTTTGGTTCCGTTATGCTGTTACAAGCAACCGTTATGCGAACAAAGTTATAATATCCTTGTGCACAAGTGGGCGGGTATAAAAATTAAAATATCCCCCTACATCAATAAATTTGTACGATAATAAATCGTATTATAATTTATATTAATAAGATTTTTAAACTCTTCAATCGTCCCTAATTCCGTAATTTTTTAATGTACCTAATTACGAGAAATTGTTTCCGGCTATGCGTATATGTATATACAGATTTTACGCTATTAAATGGGAATAGCTTATGTTTTAAACTTCATATAAATTATTTTTCAAGCACAAAATAAAGTTTTTATTTACAAATTTTACTTTAGAAATTAGGTTTTTAAGGTTTGCTCACAAACAAAAGTCATTGCTCAGATAATTATCAAATCAAAATCTCTCACTGTAATTAAAAATGGTTAGGGTAATACAATGTAATTTGTATAAACTATTTTGCATAAACTATTTTAAAAATTTAAATCTTTAAAGGCTTGGACTCCTCGGCTTTTCATCGACGCTGGTTGCCCCAGTTTGTTTCAGGACATATGAATCATCATGAAAGTAACCGCTTTTTAAATATTTGGCTCGTGTAAATTAATGCCACGCAATTAGGTGTTTCTCTTTTCACTGCTTGAACGCAAATGCGTGGTACGGAATAAATTTATTGAAATATTAACCATTCGTTTAAAAAAAACTGTAGCACGGTTTTTTGAAGATAAAATGGCTTAGTGGGAGAAAGTTTTCTACAAAATTCGATCAGATTAACAAAAATTTTAAGTGTTAAAAAACTATTATTCCGTGATAGGCACGGAATTAGGTACATTGTAAACTAAAAATGTATAAGTTAACTGCACAAAAGTTAACAGCGCAGTTCCCAAGCGCAACATATTTTCTGCTGACACCATGTCTACGAATTTCGGATATCGGATCACACCGTAACCGTGTGAAACAAACTTGGCACATGTTGGGTGCATGTGACAAAGCGCCGCGGCAAGCTTATGTTAAGAACGAAATGTAAATGCTAGTTTAGTTCAGTTTTTGTGCTCAATAAAGATGTGCTCATGTGTAGAAGGCCACGATAAGCGCGACAAAACATAAACTGTTTTAAAGTATTTAAATGGCCTAATGCCTTAAAGAAGCAAAGTGCCAAGTGACTAAGAAGTTACGTGTTTTAATTTTCGCAAAAATAATCGGCGGCTAACATACCTAACCGTTCGCGAAAAGCGCATTAAATAATTACCGGACCCAAAAGAAACAAGCCTGTAAGGTCCGTCCGCAGGCAACCTCGACGATCGTCTCCTCAGCAGGACCGTAAGTAGCGCGGACGAGCGCAAAAAGGAGCAACCCAGCGGGAGCAGCGAGGGATTATTTGTAAGATAACTTAGTTATAAGAAATTTTAAATGATAAAAATAAAAATAAAAAATAGTATTTGAAGTAACTATAATAAAAAGAATTGAAATAAAATTTACGACATTTATTTTGTGAAAAAAGTAAATCAGAATATAAATATTATAAATTAAAATGTTGTGGAAAAAATAATGAAACATAAAGTAAAATAAGTTAACAACAATAAAAAGCTGTAAAATCATAAAAAAATACAACAAGGTTGAAGTTCTTAAAATATCAACTTATAATATCACCCTAATTCCGCGAATCCTTATACGGACCCTCCGGAGTAGAAAGGGCCCTCTTCCAAGAAGAGGTCAATAATAACCAAATAATAAAAAATAAATAGAACCCATAAAATTTTTTTTTCTTCGAAATGGCTACAAATAACAACGTCATTAGGCCACCAGTGTTGCCAAATACTCTACCTGAACCAAATACTGAAAGGGATATGAGTAATCATATAGCGGAATTAGTTGCTAGATTAGTTGACGCCAGGCTAGGTCAGAAAGAGAATCCTATAGTAGAAGTAGACGAGACCATTACTTTAACAAACGGACATAACATAGGAGAATTAGACAAAATTCCTGATGTTGTCAGGAGTCTGAGGGAATTCTCTGGCGAACCAAGGGAATTCAGCTCTTAGAAAAAGAGCGTAGAGAGAATTATAAAAATTTATGAACCAATTTGCGGTAGTCCAAAATATTTCGGAATACTAAGCGTGATTAGAAATATAATAATAGGCCAAGTAGACGCGGCATTGGAGTCGTACAATACTCCATTAAATTGGAAGGCAATTTGTAAGTGCCTTACCCTCCATTATGCCGACAAACGAGACCTCGGCACTCTCGAATACCAAATGAATTCACTCTTACAAGGACGTTCAACCACGCAGGAGTTCTACAAAAGTGTTTACTCCCATTTATCTCTCATTTTAAACAAGATATCCTGTATGGATATGAGCCACGAAACACTCTGCATTATGACCCAAACATATCGAAATAAAGCACTCGATACCTTTATTCGTGGTTTGAATGGGGACTTACATAAATTATTAGGTATGAGGGAACCAGTAGACCTCCCTTAAGCTTTACATCTTTGCCTCAAACTAGAAAAACAATACTTCAGAACAAATTATGTCCACGGAGTAGCAAGAAACCTCTATAATCCTACCACAATACGTCCGACAATACCTCCTGTAAGTTCTAATATTCGAATTAATCCAAATAATAAAGGAAATCCTTATTTTTATCCAGAATTAGCATATCTCCCACAACTGCCGAGAATGGATATAACCATTACAATAATTCTAGTAATTTCAGAAATAATCCTATTCCTCCTCCACGTCCTTTTGGCCCTAAACCACCGAATAAACCTGAGCCAATGGAAGTAGATCAAAGCGCTCAAACACGTAATGTCAATTATATGAATCGTCCGGCGCAAAATAATACTTCTCAAGGTAAAAGACCAGCATCAACGCAGCTCCATACAGACAAAAGACACCATAATTATAATATTGAGACACTAGACTACGAAACGTTATGGACAAAAATGAAGAAGCAGGACAATCATTACATGACTATGTTTATCCCTCTAAAATCTAGAAGATAATTACCAAACAGAACCCGATTCCTCCGAAAATATTGATTTTATAGATATTCATTTTTTAGAATGAATAACTCTTCATTGCCATATATTGAAGGAAAAGCCGGCAATGGAGAGATAAAAAAATATTAATAGATATAGGGTCTAACAAAAACTATGTGCAGCCCCAGCTTGCAATAAAGCCTATCAGAAACGATACTCCTTTTTTCGCATCCTCTATCGGAGGAAATATTCTAATTACTCACCACACCTTCGCAAACGTCTTCGGTTTAAAAGACCAAACCATAAAATTGCTCTTGATGCCAACGTTGAAGTCCTTTCACGCCATTATAGAAGATTAATTAAAAGAGCTAGATGCAGTAATACATGCAGAGAATAACTATATGTCAATAGGTAAAAATAGAGATAAAATCAAATTGAAGCAACAATTCTCACAGGACGTAAATCTTATAAATATCTGGACAGAAAATCTAAATCAAATTCAAAAAGAAAAATTACAAAACTTAGTTAACGATTTCAAGACGCTATTTGCCGATCCCGAAGAAAAATTTACTTTTACTACTACAGTAAAAGGCGTAATTTGCACCACCACAGACAGGCCAGTTTATACTAAAAGTTACCCTTATACTATGTTCTGACTGCGCAGTAAACTCGAGTTTGTGGTTTTGAGTTTATGAACAACTGTCAAGCGTTCTCATTGAGGTGTTTAAGAAACTTTGAGTTTAATTGACATTTGTTTATTTACTTTCAAATACAAATTTTGTTTTGCTTATGAAAATACATTTGTACCTTTATTTACAAATGTTTAAAAAAAAGTGCATATAATTGGATAATGCTTGCGATGGCATGGAACACTGAGCAATGTTGAATGCGAAGGCAACTCCATAGTAGACGGCGATTTGTGGTGACGGTGGTTTTGCATCATTATTTGAAATTTTTGTTTGTGAAACTTGATTCCTTTTGTTTACAAATTATTAACGAAGGCCGTTTGATAAATCATTGACTTTTGAATAAAACATATTTTTTCGGCAAAAAAGCGTTATATACCTTAACATATTCTCCTTTCAACTCTATACACCATTTTTTATTCCTTTATTATAGCTTTTCTCAAGGCTTTTAAAATAAGCGTCTGTTTTTGTGATATTCTCTTCATTTGACCCAAACCACTTACCACCCAGCCATATCTTCAAGTTAAGAAATAGGAAATAGTCGCATTGGGCTAAATCTGGAGAATATGCTGGATGGGGCAGCAATTCGTAGTCCATGGTTTTGACGAGATCAACCGGTTACGCTTATGGTCGAGTGTAAGCAATCGCTGCACCCATCGCGCGGATAGCTTTTTATATACATACATTCAAATATTCGTTTTAGTTTTGAGGTTCCCGCTCAGTTGGTTACCTACAACCTTAGCCACCTCACACACTTTCGTTCTCCGGTCTTCCAATATCATTCCATGGATTCTAACGACGATTTCTGGTGTAACGACCACTTTTGGGCGACCTGAACTTTCGGTGCCACTTGTGATGCCTCGACAACAACGGAACTTAGTAATTCAATTTCAAACTATTAAAATTGTTTGTGCAAGGTCCTTACCCTCCATTATGCCGACAAACGAGACCTCGGCACTCTCGAATACCAAATGAATTCACTCTTACAAGGACGTTCAACCACGCAGGAGTTCTACAAAAGTGTTTACTCCCATTTATCTCTCATTTTAAACAAGATATCCTGTATGGATATGAGCCACGAAACACTCTGCATTATGACCCAAACATATCGAAATAAAGCACTCGATACCTTTATTCGTGGTTTGAATGGGGACTTACATAAATTATTAGGTATGAGGGAACCAGTAGACCTCCCTTAAGCTTTACATCTTTGCCTCAAACTAGAAAAACAATACTTCAGAACAAATTATGTCCACGGAGTAGCAAGAAACCTCTATAATCCTACCACAATACGTCCGACAATACCTCCTGTAAGTTCTAATATTCGAATTAATCCAAATAATAAAGGAAATCCTTATTTTTATCCAGAATTAGCATATCTCCCACAACTGCCGAGAATGGATATAACCATTACAATAATTCTAGTAATTTCAGAAATAATCCTATTCCTCCTCCACGTCCTTTTGGCCCTAAACCACCGAATAAACCTGAGCCAATGGAAGTAGATCAAAGCGCTCAAACACGTAATGTCAATTATATGAATCGTCCGGCGCAAAATAATACTTCTCAAGGTAAAAGACCAGCATCAACGCAGCTCCATACAGACAAAAGACACCATAATTATAATATTGAGACACTAGACTACGAAACGTTATGGACAAAAATGAAGAAGCAGGACAATCATTACATGACTATGTTTATCCCTCTGAAAATCTAGAAGATAATTACCAAACAGAACCCGATTCCTCCGAAAATATTGATTTTATAGATATTCATTTTTTAGAATGAATAACTCTTCATTGCCATATATTGAAGGAAAAGCCGGCAATGGAGAGATAAAAAAATATTAATAGATATAGGGTCTAACAAAAACTATGTGCAGCCCCAGCTTGCAATAAAGCCTATCAGAAACGATACTCCTTTTTTCGCATCCTCTATCGGAGGAAATATTCTAATTACTCACCACACCTTCGCAAACGTCTTCGGTTTAAAAGACCAAACCATAAAATTGCTCTTGATGCCAACGTTGAAGTCCTTTCACGCCATTATAGAAGATTAATTAAAAGAGCTAGATGCAGTAATACATGCAGAGAATAACTATATGTCAATAGGTAAAAATAGAGATAAAATCAAATTGAAGCAACAATTCTCACAGGACGTAAATCTTATAAATATCTGGACAGAAAATCTAAATCAAATTCAAAAAGAAAAATTACAAAACTTAGTTAACGATTTCAAGACGCTATTTGCCGATCCCGAAGAAAAATTTACTTTTACTACTACAGTAAAAGGCGTAATTTGCACCACCACAGACAGGCCAGTTTATACTAAAAGTTACCCTTATACTATGTTCTGACTGCGCAGTAAACTCGAGTTTGTGGTTTTGAGTTTATGAACAACTGTCAAGCGTTCTCATTGAGGTGTTTAAGAAACTTTGAGTTTAATTGACATTTGTTTATTTACTTTCAAATACAAATTTTGTTTTGCTTATGAAAATACATTTGTACCTTTATTTACAAATGTTTAAAAAAAAGTGCATATAATTGGATAATGCTTGCGATGGCATGGAACACTGAGCAATGTTGAATGCGAAGGCAACTCCATAGTAGACGGCGATTTGTGGTGACGGTGGTTTTGCATCATTATTTGAAATTTTTGTTTGTGAAACTTGATTCCTTTTGTTTACAAATTATTAACGAAGGCCGTTTGATAAATCATTGACTTTTGAATAAAACATATTTTTTCGGCAAAAAAGCGTTATATACCTTAACATATTCTCCTTTCAACTCTATACACCATTTTTTATTCCTTTATTATAGCTTTTCTCAAGGCTTTTAAAATAAGCGTCTGTTTTTGTGATATTCTCTTCATTTGACCCAAACCACTTACCACCCAGCCATATCTTCAAGTTAAGAAATAGGAAATAGTCGCATTGGGCTAAATCTGGAGAATATGCTGGATGGGGCAGCAATTCGTAGTCCATGGTTTTGACGAGATCAACCGGTTACGCTTATGGTCGAGTGTAAGCAATCGCTGCACCCATCGCGCGGATAGCTTTTTATATACATACATTCAAATATTCGTTTTAGTTTTGAGGTTCCCGCTCAGTTGGTTACCTACAACCTTAGCCACCTCACACACTTTCGTTCTCCGGTCTTCCAATATCATTCCATGGATTCTAACGACGATTTCTGGTGTAACGACCACTTTTGGGCGACCTGAACTTTCGGTGCCACTTGTGATGCCTCGACAACAACGGAACTTAGTAATTCAATTTCAAACTATTAAAATTGTTTGTGCAAGGTCCTTATAGTATTTATCAAGCCTTTGCTTGATTTAGGTGATGGTTTTTTTTACGCAAAAATATTGCTTTATCAGCATACTTAGTAGTTTATTATAAGATGGCGGTTAAAAGCAGCAATGATGAAATTAAAGTTTCTGTGCGGGAAATTCCAAAAGTCGATGACCTATCAAACCGCCCTCGTATTTGAAATTATGAACTGTCAAACCAGTAAACAGTGCAGCAAAACTTTTAAACAATAATGCCAAAATTTGTCAACAGTGCGGCCTAATATTTGTTCAAATAAGGGTTGCACGTCCATAAACACCAAAAAAAAGTGGTGTTTAAAGCGAGTTAGACAAACAATTTTTGTATGATAAACTCCGAGTTTATGAGAAGTGTTTGACGTTAAACTCCAAAATTGCTCATAAACTCGAGTTAACGGCACTGTCAGAACATAGTATTATCCAATGTGCCTTAAAGACCAGGTGGAAAAACAAATTAAAAAATATTTACGCGACGGAATCATTCGACCCTCTAGGTCAGCATACAACGCTCCCGTATGGGTGGTACCAAAGAAATTAGATGCGTCAGGAGAAAAAAAAATACCGTATGGTGGTCGATTACAGAAAGTTAAATTTAGTAACAGTGCCCGACAAATATCCCATCCCCGAAATCAACGATGTATTGTCCCAACTTGGGAAAAATAGGTATTTTTCAACAATTGATTTAAAAAGTGGATTTCATCAAATTCCACTTAAAGAATCACATGTCGAAAAAACAGCGTTTTCTATAAACAACGGCAAGTATGAATTTACTCGCCTGCCTTTTGGGCTGAAAAATGCCTCCTCAATTTTCCAAAGAGCTCTCGACGATATCCTCAGAGACCACATTGGCAAGCGATGCTACGTCTATATTGATGATATTATCATCTTTAGCAAGGATCAAGCAACTCATTTTAATGACAAAAAAATAATTTTCGAAACTCTAGAAAACGCCAACTTAAAAATACAATTAGATAAAAACGAATTTTTAAGATCTGAGGTTGAATTTCTCGGATTTATAATTTCCGAGAAGGGTCTCAAAACGAATCCAAAGAAAACTGACGCCCCAAACCTTGAAAGATCTTCGTTCTTTCCTTGGACTTTCAGGGTATTATCGCCGCTTCATAAAAGAAGCTGTCAAAATCCCTTACAGTGCTTTTAAGGGGGGAAGATGAGCGAAAGCCCAAAAACGTTAAAAAAACACATATCAATAGACGAGAAAGCAATCGACGCATTTAATAAAATTAAATTTTCGCTGACTGCAGAGGAAGTTATGCTCATTCACCCTGACTATTCAAAAGAGTTCCAATTAACAACAGACGCATCTAACTACGCGATTGGAGCTGTACTGTCACAAAACGATAAACCCATGGCTTTCATATCCCGGACACTAAGCCAGACAGAAAAACACTACGCCACGAATGAAAAAGAAATGCTGGCGATTATCTGGGCTTTAGGTAACTTACGAAACTACCTTTACGGATCGGCGAAAGTTAAAATCTTCACCGATCAATAGCCATTGACATACGCACTTAGTACAAGAAACAATAAAATAAGATGAAAAGATGGAAAGCCATCTTGGAAGAGTACAACTATGAGTTGTATTACAAACCAGGAAAGGCAAATGTGGTGGCAGATGCATTTTCGCGACCGCCCCAGATAAACTCGCTGACGGGAACCATGCATAGTGACGAAAGCGCCGAACATAATTTAATACCTATAACGGAGGCTCCTATAAATGCTTTTAAGAACCAAATATTCCTAAACGTTGATGAAATTTCTACATACAGGTTCAATATAGTTTTTCCCACCTACCACAGACATACCGTTACTGAAAGTGACTACTCTCACGAGAAATTAATCGAAATTTTAAAACGATATTTAAATCCATCAGTAGTGAACGGCTTAAGCACTGAAGAGCATATTCTTGGGAAAATACAAGAAAGTTACCCTCCACACTTCAGAAACTATAAATTAGATTCACGCGCTAAATGTTAAAAGACCTAACCGACGCAGCTGAACAAGAGAATGAAATCTTAAAAGAACACAAACCGCACACCGCAGTGCACGCGAAAATAAAGAGCAGCACTTACGATCATTATATTTCCCAAAAAAGCAATCAAAAATAGATTCAATAATAAATCAATGTAAAATTTGTAAAACGCAAAAATACGAAAGACACCCTCCAAAACCCATTATTCAACCGACTCCCATTCCACAATATCCTGGACAGATCGTGCATTTAGACATTTACTTCACAAACGACAGAGTTATCCTTACTGCTATAGATAAGTTTTCTAAATATGCACAAGCGGCATTAGTTAGATCAAGAGCCACACAACATATTAAAGAACCTCTAAGAAGACTACTGATGTGTTTTGGAATACCAGAAAGAATAGTTATTGACAACGAAAAATCATTAGGATCAGCTTCAATAGTACATCTCTTAGAAGATGAATTAAATATAGAAATATTTAAATGCCCACCTTACACCAGTACAGTAAACGGACAAATCGAACGTTTCCATAGCACTTTATCAGAAATAATGCGTTGCCTCAAGGCAGCAAAAGTTCATTCATCCTTCACAGACCTCCTCGACAAATCCATTTGGAAATACAATTCTTCTATTCATTCTACTACAAAACGAAAACCTGTAGTGCAATTTTTCGGACGACGTGTAGCCTCTGATCCTCTTCAAGTTGAAGTCGAAAAACAAAAGAATATTCAGAGTTTTCAACGCAAACAAGACGCTGGTCTAAATTACCACAACAAAAAAAGAAACCCTTACAAAGGCTATAATGTGGGTGACGTAATATTTGTAAAAACAAATAAAAGAATAGGAAATAAACTTACATGCCGTTACAAAGAAGAAACCGTAGCGGAAAATAAAAACAGCACAGTTACCACAAACTCTGGAAGAATAGTCCATAAAGGACTAATAAGAAACTAAAACAAGAAAAAAAAACAAAAAAAAACTATAGAAACAAATCTTTAGATGATAAGGTTATTTTTTGTTTTGCAGGGAACAACATGACAAACCTCATTAGATACATACCGTTTCTATTAAAACTTTTGACGACAGGCCACTGTGAAACCCAAGTTTTAGATTACAGCAATTCCCAAATTATTGCAATCGAGAAGGGAATTGCACTCATACACAAAATTAACCTAAATCAATACGAGGACGCAATCTTAGACATTGAATCTACTACCAAGACCTACGTGACATCGAAGGACAGCAGTTACCTTTTCCTCAACCACGACATTGAAATAGTAAAAAACATACTTGACGGACTCAAACCTAGACGAAAACGATCACTGAACATACTAGGGACAGCTTGGAAATAGTTAGCAGGTACACCAGACCACGACGATTTTCAACTGATATCCGACCAAACCAACAACTTGGTCTAACAGGTAATAATTAACAGGATAACGATCAACCGACTAAACGAAATTTCAAAAACGACAAATACACTTCTAAACACAGTCCAATCAAGTGAAATAGCAAAAAAGGAGATTATTCGCAATACAGAACGCAAACTGAAAATAATTAAAGAGGAATTGGTTCAGATAGATTACGCGATACAGTGGGCCAAAGCCAGCATCGTTAACTCCTTTATCTTATCAAATTTTGAAATTAATATTACAAAAACCCTCTTCGAAGAACAAAAAATGCCTTTTGTAAAACTAATAGAAGCCTTGGACTTCAGCGAAGTTAAAGTCGCATCAAATCAATCAACTTTGTTGTACATTGTTTCACTACCATTAACAGAAAAAAATAGTTGTAAGAAGTTGTTACGAAAACCCGTAAAAACGAAACTCCACAAAAGTTAACAGCGCGGTTCCCACGCGCAACGCATTTTCTGCTGACGCTATGTCTACGAATTTCGGATATCGGATCACACCGTAACCGTGTGAAACAAACTTGACACATGTTGGGTGCATGTGACAAAGCGCCGCGGCAAGCTTATGTTAAGAACAAAATGTAAATGCTAGTTTATGCACGCACAACGCATTTTCTGCTGACGCCATGTCTACGAATTTCGGATATCGGATCACACCGTAACCGTGTGAAACAAACTTGACACATGTTGGGTGCATGTGACAAAGCGCCGCGGCAAGCTTATGTTAAGAACAAAATGTAAATGCTAGTTTAGTTCAGTTTTTGTGCACAGTAAAGATGTGCTCATAGAGCACTAATTAATTTTTTTACAACTCTAAATTAATATCGAGTTAATTTACATAATTTCTTAAATGAGAAATATCAATTTTTAAGTAATAAAATATATTTATATATATTTAGATAGTATACAAATCAATAAACAGATGTACATATATCGAATGCCAAAATCAAATAATTTAAAAAATATATCCCATACGTACAATCAGAATTGAAATTATTAACCTTTAAACTTATAAGTTTATTCTAGTATTTTTAATTTTATGAATCGTACTCACAATTCCTTGTTTAAGTAAAAATATCGGAATGTCCCGGAATTACGTACTGCCACGCAATTAGGTGCACTTACCTTAGCTCAGTGTTTGGCCGAGTTTCTCCTATCGTTTGTGGTGTGCGTCTTTATGTTGTACCACAAATGGAGGGACCTACGGTTTTGTTCCGACTTCGAACGGCAGATGTACTTTATGAGAAGCCTTTTTATTACAGAAATACTATCGAAGGTTTGCCATTGCTTACCGAGGGCTGACCGCTATTAAAAAAAAACGTTGCTGCTTATATTTCTTTTATTAAGCCTAACAACAAGTATGAAAATCTTAACTCTAAATTATAAAACAAAATGGTTCAAACTTTGAGGCCTGTTGCTCCAACGTCGCTCTTCAGGAGGCTGGTAAATCTTTTCTTAGCAGACGGGACATATTTGTTGTGTTGCAAAGGCAATTGCCAGAGATGTCGGGTGGTTACCCAGTTTTATTTTATACTTTCTCCTGCAGCGTTCGACTTCAGCTTTGATCGTTGAAACACTAAGATCTCTATGTATATTTTCGTTGTGGACGTACGTGTTAGAGCTCTTAGCGTAGTTAATTGAGACCTTTGAGTTTGGTCGATGTGTGTTGCACAGGTCGTTGAATACCAGTTGAATAGCCTATATGGCTTGATGACTATTGTATATAAGTATTTTATTATCTAGTTTCAATTCTGATTTTCTATTTAAAAGCCAGTTGGAGCTAGCTGTCTTCAACTTCAACTCGGTAATTTTAGATGAAACATATATGTATGTTTTCGCCAAGTTAACCTCCTCTCCAAGTGTATTTCAAGATATGTTACCTAATTGCTTTGTTGTTTATAAACATTGTTTAATTTTAATGCCGGACATACTTGTTGGATCAATGGAAATGTAATGTGTTTACACTTCTGTTCATTAACTTGTATGTATTATTGCAACGCTATTAGGGCATTTATTACGGCTTACCAGAGCAGCGTCGTCTGCGATAATGCACGTTAGTATTTTATTGCTTGTTGGAATATCTGCAGTGTAGATAATTTATAGTGTAGGCCCAAGTACACTGCCTTGCGGACCCGAGCCATTTTTGGCATGACTTTAGAAATGTCCAAAAAAATTCACCCGAAATTTTTTCATTCGCCCGGATTGAATCCGCCTATTGTAAGTTTCACCCAGAATAAATTTTGTTTCGAAAATTCGAAAGCTGCCACCGCTGCACATACGGCCTTTTCGTCTACGTTAGAGGGACAAAAGTCTGAAAAAGTGTTATCTATTTAGCTCATATTAACCTCAGCAAAGTTTTCTTAGACACCTTATCTATAGAACCCAACAACAAAAGGTCGCCTGCGCATTCCCAATTCCCGCTAGACTCAGGTAGAAAGAGTTGTGTTAGCTGCTTTTGGTGTTGCGATCTTCACAGACGTATTTGACAACGAAACTTGAGTGATTATTTTAATCATAGGTTAATCATTACAGTTACTTTTGTATGCGAGTATGGAGGCTAGTGGTATGTATTTTAATTCCCTATATTTTATTAACATTTTCATGATGTACTTTTTTTGTAATAGTGTTATCAATACGAATATGATTTCTTGACAAAATTTTACGTTTAAAGTTCTTCCAACTTAGGAGTTTACGTTGCTTGAGAGCGAATAATTACAAATAAATCAAAATTTCCTGCTCAAAACTGCCTCACTTCTTATAACATCGGGTTTTGTTACAGGTAGTGACTTTCCGCCAAACGACAATGTAAACAATGGAGTGTCCGTTACTCGAATGGAGTTGTTTACGCATCTTCGAGGCAATAATTTCATGAACTCAAGACAATCAGAATGCGTAGAACATTTAAGTGAATACATATTCAACATGTTCCGTGACAAAGAAGATGTTATTTTGAAAAATAGTCTTAAACTCAAACTTAAAAGTTTTGTAACCAATTTATTTGTGAAATATACCCAGTGCAATAGATTTGCCAATAAGTTGCTTGTGAAACACAAATCATGGATAGAACAACTGTTATCTATACCTTTAAAGGAAACAAGCGATCGCTTTACTGAGTCAAACCATACAAAACAAGGACGACCAAGAAAAACGTTTCAGTGCAGTTCTATCAAAAGCAAAAGGAGAGCTGTCTCTTCTCTTGTCTGTCATGAAGATTCAAGTAAATTGGTATATGCCTCACAACAGTCATTACACTTGCTTCGTAAGAGAAATGCAGCAAAAGTAGTAGAGATAGCATCAACGGCGACACCTAGAAGTTTAAAACGCATGAAGATAGCAGGGTTATCGGGCGAACAACAAAATGAGCACAGTACTTATACACCGGATGAGGCGCTGGCTTTGATGGTCGACAACGACATGACTAAAGACGACTATATAAGAATGCAACAAGGAGCTAAGCATCGAGGTTGTAACCTTTACCCACCATATAAACAAATTCAAACATCCAAACTGCTGTGCTATCCAGAACCTTGCCATGTAATTGTATCGGAGGATGGCGTAGAAGTTAAATTACAATGTATATTGGATTTTACATTAGACCGTTTATTCTTAATCCAGAAAGAGGTTTTTGAACGAATCCAAGAAAATGACCTACAGTGTGTGAAAGTGTTATGTAAATGGGGCTTCGATGGAAGTGGAGGTCACAGTGTATATAAACAAAACTTTAACAATACCAATGGATTGTATGGTGACTCAAATATAATTTTATGCAGTGTAGTGCCACTAGAGATATCTAATGATGATTCAACAAACAGATTAATTTTTTGGAAAGCAACTAGCTCATCATCCACTCGTTTTTGTCGTCCATTGATGTTTAAAATAGTCCATGAAACAAAAGACAACGTTTTGGACATGTACAACCATGTTTCGTCTTAAATTCAAAGTATATTGCCAAAAATAATGAATATAAACGGTACACCTATTCAGTTTAATTATATCCTTTTACCAACAATGTTTGATGGAAAAATTATAAATATACTTACCAATAACAAATCCACTCACAGCTGCTATGTATGTAAGGCTAAAGCTAGCGAGATGAATAATATAAAATTAGTTGTGAGTAAAACTTGCGATCAAAGTTCCTTTCAGTATGGTTTGTCGGTTCTTCATGGCTACATTAGGACCATGGAGTTATTGTTGCATATAAGCTATAAAATGCAACTAAAAAAATGGCAAGCTCGTGGAGAGTCAGAAAAGAAGTCGGTGGCAGAACGAAAGAAACTTATATCGCAGAAATTTTACAAAGAAATGGGCCTTGTCGTTGATATACCCAAACAAGGAGGTGGTAATAGCAATGACGGGAATACTGCTAGACGTTTTTTTAATAATCCCCAAAAAGTCGCTGAAATAACCGAGCTAGACGAAGATCTAATTTACAGATTTTCAGTAATTTTGGGCACTTTAGCCAGTGGTTACGTTATTAAATTGAAAATATTTAGAAAATATTGTTTGGATACTGCGCAAAAATATGCTTCATTGTATAATTGGTACAATATGAGTGTTACAGTACATAAATTATTAATTCACGGGGCAGATATCATTAATAGCTTAGCGTTACCGGTTGGTACTTTAACAGAGGACATACAAGAATCTCGACAAAAAGATTTTAAAAATTACAGGTTATTTCACACCAGAAAAACCTCAAGACTTAATACTAATACTGACATATTTAACACTTTGTTGGTTACAACAGATCCCGTCATTGTTAATTTCAGGCAGAAACCAAAAAAAAAGAAAACTCCTTTTAATAGAGATATCGTTGAATTTTTCGAAAAACCGTTAAAAGAAAATATAGATGGAAATGAGATCGAAGAGAGCGATGGTGAGCTAGATGATTAACAACCAATTACTTAATTTAGTACACATGTATATTTTAGAAGAAGTAGATAATATAATTTTTCTGTAATTTCTCTGGTTATAATTTGGATAAACAATCAAAAAATGACATTTATTTCTTTATACAAACTATCATCATAATCAGTTGTGAGTATAAACACTACGTTTTAGTCGCGCAATTGATTATAATACTAACTAGGTGATTTCATACATTGATAACAATGAAACTATTCCTCCTAGTCAGGTCATTTAAAAATACACAAAAACCCAAAAGAACGCGTCTTCCAGAAGCAATTAAGAGTTTGTTTTTATGTATTTTAGATTACTTTTCTCTAAAATATAAATGATATTTAGCTATTGGCAACAGTGCTCATATACGAGTATGTTAATTACTGCTAAATAAATGCTCGTCAAGCTATACTCGTACACTGTAGGTATCTACAAAAACAATTTTAATGCGGCCGCATAAGGTACCTCGTGCATAGCTTGACGTGCACTCGACAGTACTATAAACCAAAAAAGTACAAACAAAACATAAATTAGACATAATAGACCACTTTTAAAGGCATATTCAATGAAAAATATTTTTGTCCCCGTAAAACATTAAAAAGGCCGTATGTGCGCTGGAAGACATACCGCTTTTGGCCAGTCCAAGTCTATTTTGCATAAAAAAAATTTTATTTCTGTGTACATTTAAATATAAGTTGTTTACCCCTTTCCATTCGGACTAGTTATTCATTGCAGGCCCCAAACTATGCAGCTTCATCCTTAGCTGTTTTCATAACTCAGCTACGTTGTCCTTGTTTTCTTTGACAAATCCTCTTGCAATATCCGGCTTTTCCTGCATTCTACCTCTTTGAACTGTGTTTAATGTTTTGTTCCTGGAATAGCCGATCTTATGTAAATAAATTTAAATTAAATTACTTACATTTTAAATCTGTTTAAATTTTTCGCCTCCCAAAAAATAGTGAACAAATTCAATTAATCCGCCAAATATTTCCGCCCGAAATAAGTGTTGCCAATAAGGGGATACAATGTTCGAAAGCGGAAAATGTCCGCCCGAAATTTATAACAAGCGAACAGTGAAAAGTAACTATCTCGGGCGAAAACGAAATGAAATGTTGGTGGCATCATATTTTAAATTTAATGCAGACGTCCTTCGTGCCAGACTTTGTCGAATGCTTGAGAAACATCAAGAAAAATTGCAGAGCATTACTCTCTGAGTTCAAACGACATTCTGATTTCATAAGTGGTTCGGTATACTTGCTCAATTGTACCGTGTTTGGCTCGGAAACCAAATTGATGTGCTGGAATTATATTGCGTTTGTGGATAAACGGGGATATCTTTGATTGAAGTACCTTTTAAAAAACCTTCGAAAGATAGGGCAGTAAGCTTATTAGTCCGTATGAAGACGGCTACGTTACGTCTTTTCCAGAGTTGGCTATCATGATTATCTGCGACTGCGACCTTTGCATGATTTTGAAAAGTAACCGATCTAGAATATACCATTAAATAAATCAGAAATAACCGCTAAAGCAACATTTGGTAGCTCTATCAACATTTTCGTGGTTTTATGCTCAGCGCTCGGTAATTTCTTCGGGTTTAACTGTTTCACTGTAGCGATACCAGGTTTCTATTTGATCCCTAATTGGCATACCGCTAGAGGTTTAAATCTATTTAGTGCTTTCTACAGCGAACACTTTTCGGTAGAAGTCGGAGATAAATAGATTTCTTAGTACATTAGATCGGAGCGGTTGTTGTGCCATGTCTGCATTTCTGCAAAAAGACCTTCAGTATCGCTATTTGTGACCGACTAAAATCGTGGCACAATTTATTCAATTTGATTTGTAGGAAAATGTTTATTTTTTTGATTTTGGTACGATTTCGCTGCCTTCCGCGCTAACGACAATTGAAATTTGGATAGACACCTTCCAAAAGGAACACTTTAACTTGACCGAGAGCGCAATGTGTGAAAAGGATTTTACTGATGACACAGGTCTGCAACAAAAATGCTGTCTGGATATTTCCAACTGATTTGTATGTATTTAGGTGTTCTGAAAACTAAAAAAATACTCAAAAAATTCCGAACGTAAGGTTATTTTACAAAACGCAAAATTTTATTATAAAAAAGTTTTTTTTTGGCTAACTTGTAGGCATTAATAATAGGTATAATTTTATTTTAAAAATTCAAAAGAAATCAATGACCCTTACATCACGAAGGCTCTGTTCACAACGTTAGTGAGGCCCATACTGGAATATGGATCTGTTGTTTGGAACCCGCGCTATCAAGTTCATTCCGACAGAATAGAGTCAATTCAAAAACAATTTCTGCTTTTTGCTTTAAAGAATTTTCGTTGGGATTCTCAGTACAACCTGCCACCATATATAAGTTGTTTAAAACTCATTAACTTGCTAGTCGCAGAGAAATGCTAGGCATTGAATTTTTGGTCAAGTTACTGACAGGCTTGGTCTCTAGCCCATCTCTTCTTAGCGAAATAAAACTAAACGTTCCCTCCAGAATTTCAAGACATTTCCGGCCTCTCTTTCTGAAGCCATGTAAAAGTAACATACATATATTACTATTCGATCAGCTGATGAGCATTTGTTCTGTAGCTAAACAGTTTTAGATCTCGACACTTAACAAACCTCTGCCTTTCATGACTCGGCGCAACTTATGTATATGAAAAAAAAACAAAAAAAAATTTTTTTTTTATATATCCGTGCGTTATGCGGATGCGCCCCTCGCGTCGGTCGGGCGGGTATTGGGATTATTATTATTATTATTTTTACTGTTTTTAAATGTTTACCATAACTATCATTAATTTCTAAATAAGGAACACCCTGTGTGAGCTGCATTAACAAACATAAACATGTTGTAACTTGAACGTGCGCGCTCCGATAGTGTAGAAAGTGGCGCGGTACAATTACGTGTTAACTCGTCATTGTTTCGTAGATATTGGTTCAGTATAGTGCAATGTCGTCTGTGCGGAAGTTTGTGAACTCGTCTGACAGTTTCTGTTATATTTGTAGCTAATACATATATGATATTAAAGCAGCAAGTTAATGTTACGGACTTTGTAAAAAATATATACTAGGCGTATTTTGGCTTAAAGTGTGGGCCCCTCATAAAGTCTGCAAACGATGCACAGTGTCGCGAGGCCATATAAGTTGCGGCAAAAAATATAAGTAATCGTTGCAGTGTCACCAAAGTCAGCATAGGAGCGTCTCATGATAATTTTATCATAAAAATTTGAAAAAATTAGCAACATCCGCCAACTTGCACGCCAAGTTAAACATAAAAAGTGAAATATTTCTTGTTTTATTACAATAAAGAGAAATAATTACATAAATCTTAATTCAAATCGCTTTCTATTTCTGAATTGCTTTCTAAAGTACATTCTTCTTCAGTTTCTTTACCTCTTAATAAAATGTATTGGCTACATTTTTTTTGTTTTGATTTATTATTATTTACTAATTATACATATATATTATATAATGAATGTTATATATGAAAACGCATTTTTTAGTTAAATTTTTTTTGTGTTGATTTATTATTATTTACTAATTATACATGTATAATGAATGTTAGAAAAATTATTTTTTTTTATAAATATCATTATTAATTTTTTATGAGTTTTATATGAAAAAAGCCTAAAAAACTATTGTTGTGTAGATTGTCCCTCGTCCAACATATTTTCTGTGCAGGTGTAGCATCGATGCATAAGTGTTGAATGCTCTGCACAAACTGGATTTTTACAGGAATGGCAATAGGCCCTTGTTTTCCGTTGCCGTCCGTACTCAGAACGGCATAGGCGACATGACGGTCTATTCGTTCTAGACGCAAACGACGATGCAGCTCCTTCTGCCCGTCTTGATAATATCTAAAAAGAACAAAATTATGTAGTTATTCTGCTTTTGAACATAAGCATTATTTTTTCTTACCTTTACATCAAATGCTTCTATTGCGTTCCGTATCCTTGGATATGCGGTTATGCTGTTGTTCAGCGCTCGTTCCTCTATGTATGGTAGTGCCAATTGTGTTGTCAGCATCAGTAGGAATGACCTTCGACTGTCACTTATTTTTTTTGGCTTCATCTCGTTGTATGAAATAAATGCAGCTAATGCAGCAATGTCCACCATATTATAAAACATGGCCAATGGCCAGCAGTTTGTTGAGCGCTTGCATGTATGTATATGTGCCAAGCATCTGGTCCATTGTATCAACGCCCGATTTGTTGGCGTTGTAAGCAAAATAGCAAACGGCTTCTTCTTTTCAGTTTGCATGTCCACACCGCAAGTATAATGTTGTGTCGACAGCAAAATTACCGCTTTGTTCTTCTTGGGCACATATGAACATAGTGCTATATCGCCTTCGTTGAAGCCGAACAATGTGCTGTTGACAGGACGCGTATGGTTTTTTTTTTGGAATTCCCGAGGCACACATGTCTTATTCGAGCGCACTGTTCCAACATATGTGATTTTCTTCCTGATCGAAGTACGCGCCAAATCCAAAGTTGTGAAAACATTGTCGGCTTAAATTGTATTCAAATATCTCTCCGAAAGTTGAAGTACAACATTCTGCTCTTGATTCACCTCTCGTGCCTGGTCAGGCAATTTCCCAGAGTAAATCATTCCTTTGACGGGATAAAATGATTTTGAGTCGCACAACCACCATATCTTTATACCGTACTTGGCAGGCTTCGATGGAATGTATTGTGTGAAGCAGGTCACTGCATCATTCGGAGTGTAAGCTGCTGCCAAGTTAGACTGCAACATTTGCCAAATATCATCAATAGCCGCAGTTTTGCTGTTGATTAGTCGCTGCTGTCGCGTATTTCCATTGTCGAATCAAAGGCATTGTTTTATGCACTTCATACGATCTAATGATAATGCAGCTTTATATATTGGACAGCGCGTTGGGCCCCATAACTCTTCAAGAAGTTCACTATTCGATTTAGCGAGTCCAGCATACAAAATAATAGCTAAAAAAGCATTGAACTCTTTCAAAGTGATTGGTTGGATTTGCCAAATTCCATGCAGCGTTCACTTCCCTTCCTTTCCGATTTGATTCGCGTATTATGATGTACGCCATGTCTTCGGTGATGAGCGAGCGGAATATGGTAAAGGGGTCATATGTTGTTCCTACTGGTCCCGTATTCCTCCTTGTGTAGTCGACCACGTTATGAGCACGAGTACGGGAAGTCGGTGGTGCATTTTTAGTGAACCATCAAGGAGTAATTTCAGTTTGAAAATGGAAAAGGTCCCCAGGGACCTTCTCACCCGCCGGAGGGTTAAAGTACATACTTGTAACAAATTCCACGCAAAATTTTAAAAATGTGTTTTTAAATGTATTTTTTAAATTGTCCGCTGAACTTTTGTAACGGTACCCCGAACAAAGTAATCAAAACAGATAAGAAAATGTGTTCTTGTAAGAAAAAACTACATTTTATAATAGAATAAGCAGTTTGATACAAAAAAGTCTTTATCTCAGTAAAGTACATATGTACATACATATATACATAATTATTTTATAGTGGAACTTTGATGTACTGTTGCCACCAGCTTGTAATATTTTTTGTAAAATTTGTTTTTGGTATTTCTTAATAGATATGTTTTTTTCCAAACTGTATATAAAAAATACCAACAATTTGGACTTCATTTTTTGTGATTTTTTGCCACACTCGCAACACTGTGCGATGTGTTGAAGATCTTCGAAATTGGTTTAAGGGCAAGAAAAAAGCTTTCCGATATGCGATTCCTATGGAATGGCGCGAGCAAAAGAACTATAGTGATGATTGTTTCTTTTGTTCGTGTAATGTGAAGGAGTATAATTCAAAACGGAAGCAGTCAATTTCATACCCCAATCTGCAATCAGCTACTCGTCCCATCCCTCATGGGACCGAAATACCAGTGCCCAAGGTCCCTGCTACCTTGGAAAAGATTCCAAGTTTTGACGAAGATGGTGCTGTACCTGAACTCGAACACATGTTAAGTTTTGAATTTATAGATGACAGCAGTCCGCAATTGTTTTCCCAGGGCGAGCTAAATGATTTGGAAAGCGACTTGAATCTTCCCAAAAGCGCTGCTGAGTAGCTTGAATCAAGGCTCAAAAGCAGGAACTTACCTTTGCCGGAGTGTCTTCCTCGTGGTTTAGATATCGTGAGAAGCAGTTTACTTCCTACTTTGCCCAAGAGGACGAGTTGGTTTATTGTACCAAAATTGAAGGTTTGATGGATACATTTAAGATCTCATACGACTCAGCAGAGTGGCGTATTTTCATAAATTCTTCAAAAAGAAGCCTTAAAGCAGTTTTGCTTCACAACGGCCTTTTCTATACTACCATTCCTGTCGGTCATTCCGTACACCTCAAGAAAACCTACAAGAACTTGGAATTGATTCTTTGCAAATTAAAATATAAAGACCACGGTTGGCAATTGTGCGGTGATTTGAAAATATTGGGCATGGCGCTCGGACAACAATCTGGGTTTACAAAATTCCCTTGCTTTTTGTGTCTGTGGGATAGTAGAGACCGAACATATCACTGGACCAAAAAGTGTTGGTCTCCGATGGAGCTTAAAGTTGGCGAAAATGTCCTTCATGAAACTTTGGTGCCTCCTCATAAAATTCTTATTATTGAATTATTGAAGAAATATTATATATTTTTGTTATTTAAACACTGTTGATGAGAAAACTAATTTTTTTCACAAAGTCACCAAGTCACTATCTTGATATAAGCAATTTCAGCATGTTTACATGCTTATATTTTAAAGAAAAAGCTTTCGAAAACATTTGAAAAAATGCGGAGCGATAAACAGACACGTCCGACACGTCAGTGTTTATAAAGCAATATTGTATCGGATAATGGTACACAAAATGAAAGGGTATCAGCAGTGGTGCGCCTAGGTGGAAAGTTTCGTATAAAAATCACAATTTGAAAAGCAATTTGACATTTAACATGGTACTGCACTTCGAAAGTATTTGGAAGATGTAGGATAATTATTAAATTTACGGCTGATCTTGAAAAGATCATATTCAACAGACTTGCTTCATTTGCCGAAGAAAATGGGTCCGTCTAGACGTACCAGCCGAATCCGTAATTATAATCAAAACCTGGCTAAAATTAATGCTCTTAGCGCTGACCGATCGCAAAACCGAGGCACTTTTGATAAGCTGCATAAAGACCGTGACGGGACAGAGATCATTAAGTCCAATTCAGTGATGATAGATCCAGACAGAAAAATATAAAGGCAGCAGTAAGACCTGGCAGGATCGTTGCAATAGCTCCCAAATAGCATATGGGCATATGAACTGATACCAAACACATGTAAATGGCTGGAGAGAAATCACGGAGACACAAACTTTCACGTGACACAGTTTTTCTCCGGACATGGGATTTGATTGAATAAGTTGGGCCACGATAGTACCCCTTACTGGCAAACATGCAGATAGGACAAAGTCACTATGATCCACAAATTCTTACAATTTGAAAAGAGGAAACTTCGATGTTTCCATGCTTCAGGTGGAAAATATATATGCCCTTACGTCACACGCATTCATATAGACCATAAGTGCGCAGAAATGGCTAAACGTCGTCAACAAAATATCTAAAAAGCAAAAAAGCTAAACTGTGTTGTGAGAGTGGTTATTGTTGGAAGGCTGTTAAAGTTTGCTTACACGATATGTATTTGCGGCTGTAGCTGCCACTTTTTCGATACATATGTAATTCTGTATGTCTGTCATATTCACATTATTTTACATTTAATAAAATAAATAAATGCAACAGTTGATTATGGCTGTGTGTCAGACGAAAATAAAAACCGTTCTATTTCGTATTTACATGCATCTGCTAAGTACAGAAGCAAATCTAGTTTGTGTTTACACAATATGTTTGCTTTTACATATGTAAAAAATGACGTGTACACATGCAAATACATATTGCGTAAGAACACTTTTAGTATGTAAAAAAACACTCGTGAATCAACAACCATTTAATTTTAAAAATTAGTTAACGTAGAACATAATTTATATTATTTAAGGTCAGTAAAGTAACGCGTGATACTGCCACATCATTTTCAAAACTCAGCGAAAGTAGTCAATGAAATGATGAAAAAAACTAACCATGTAGAAATTTAAGACTGAATTGATTCTTTGCAATTTAAAATATAAAGACCACGGTTGGCAAGTGTGCGATGATTTCAAAATATTGGGCATGGCGCTCGGACAACAATCTGGGTTTACCAAATTAGCTCTCTTTTGGTGTCTATCGGATAGTAGAGACCGAACAAACCTCTGGTCAAAATGTGTTGGCCTCCGAGGGAGCTTAAAGTGGGCAAAAATAATGTCCTGCATGAAACTTTGGTGCCTCCTCATAAAGTTCTTCTACCACCGCTTCACATAAAGCTGGGATTGATGAAGCAATTTGTAAAGTCACTTCTAAGAGATGGAAATTGCTTCAAATACTTAATATCAAAGTTTCCAGGCTTCTCGGAGGCAAAGTTGAAAAAAGGTGTTTTCGTTGGACCAGATATTAGACGGCTTAGGGCTGATCCACTATTCATCACAACCATGACGGATCCTCAAAGAGAAGGGTGGATTGCCTTTAAAGAGGTCATAAAGAAATTTTTAGGCAATAACAAAGATCCTAACTACAAACAAATCGTCAAACTAATGTTAAAAGCGTTTCAAGATTTAGGTTGCTTGATGAGTTTAAAAGTACATTTTCTTCATTCCCACCTCGACTACTTTCCAGAAAATTTAGGAGACGAGAGTGAAGAGCAAGGTGAACGATTTCACCAACACATTAAGGAGATGAAAAGAAGATACCAGGGAAGAGGGAGCATTACAATGATGGCAGACTACTATTGGACGCTTCAAAGAGACCTTCCCGATGCTTCCCACAAGCAAAAATGTACCAAAAAGAGTCTCACTGAGAAAAAGCAATGTGTTTAGTGCTTACTAATTAATGTATGTATTTTACATAAGTAAATTAGTTTTGTTAAGCAATTATATATTTAAAAAATTTTTTAATCTTTTATATTTTATTTTAAAATGATAACTTGTTTAACATAGACACTTACATTATCAGAAAACGTGACGTTAAAGTTATTTTCGAATTCAGCACACCCAAAAACATAAGAATTACACAAAAAAAAACCAAAACAGCTCTCAATTATTTTTTTTTTTGCAGACTTGTGTGATTTTATAAACTTTTAATAAGGTGTTAATTAGACAGAAAGAATTCCGTGCGCTTAAAGTAAAGAAGTTGCCCGTATCTTAATCAGAAAAATTAAATAAGTAATTTTAATAAAAATGTAAAAAACCATCTATCTTTTTTCTACTGCGTGTAATGATTTTTCAAATTCATATACTGAAAAATGCCGGGGTTTAAATGGAGTTCAGCACCCAGTTAGCAGCTGAGTCCCGCTTTGATACCAAAGAACCTCGGGCTTTTGCGTTACACTAGTTGGTAGTGTTGTATTGCAGAATGTGGTTGAGGCTATGTAGGAGGTAAATAGTTGAGTTTATTATTCCCAGCGGGATTGGAATCGGCACCTCATCTGGGTTGCCACTGATCCCTCTCTGGTCAGATGATCGGCTGCCTCGTTTTCAACTCTGTTGCGGTGCCCAGGAACCTCAACCGAGAGCTCCATTCAATAGAATCATGCACTGCTTGACCAGCTTCGATTTTGTTATGAAAGATGCCAGAGCCAATATGGCCGCCAGGCTATCTGAGAATCCTGTAATTTCGGAAGGCAGTTACGCTCTAGGGCGCGTCAGCCTTCGGCAATAGAAGAAATTTCAGCCTGAACGACACTAGCATATTGAGGCAGGTGGTAAGATTTCTCCTCTCCCAAGAAGTCCGAGAACACCCCTGCCCGACATTTGGTCTATCTTGGAATCGTCAGTGTATATGTGTTCGATTCCATGCAGACATATCAAAACCTCTATCCCATTCAGATCTTGACGGGAGTAAGATCCCAAAGGATCGATGGAAAGCTGGCTGCATATAATCAGTGCCCTGTCTGATCGTGTTGGGCAAGAGAGAGAGTACTTTGCTATGTCCTTTTCCTTTTACTTCCACAAGCCTAGTTCTCCAGCTGTCACTGATGCAGAATACAATACATGAAGATCTAGAGGCACTAGATGTGTTATTACGTTCAAGGCATCCGTCAACCTAAGGCAAGCTGATCTCTGCACTCATAGCTTAGAATTGAACGACATACGGCTGTGTAGATCCCAAGGCCTATTTTCGGGAGTAGAGCCCACGTGTTCCCAAAAAGCCGATTGCAGGAGTAAAACGCAATGCCTACGTATCGCTTCCTTTTCTTTATTTTATTCGGGTTTATGTGTACTGTCAATCAATCTTGTGTTCTAAAATTCTTGGTATGGGCGATATTTGTGTGGCAGACTGTATATATGTAGCACCGTAGTTGGAATTAATGAATTTGTTTGCTGGTTAGATTATATTCTTTATTGTAAATTATAAATCACAAAATGTAAAAATCCAAATGCGATGACTTTTTGATGTTCGCCGTTAGGTGCCTCTTTTTGAGTTATATCTTATTCTTATCTTCGCTCTCTTTTTGAGAATGAGAATCAATGGAAATCTGTGTTTACGCGTTTGTAGTTGATAATAATATATTTTTAGTGCCGAGTAATAATTTGGTATGGATTCATATGGGGATAAAAAGGTTGTGCAATTTTATCGTTGCGGAACATGGGAACACGAGCTTAGTTCATTTGAACGGAAAACCGGACGAGTGCCATGACGCGATGTTTCGGTCGGTGCTAATGTGTTGAAGTGATGGTTAAGATCTGCGAGAACACTTTGAGCGTTGGAATGTTTGTTTGACGGTGCTAGCAGTTTCCCTGGTAAACGAATTGGTTTACCATACACAAGTTCAGCTGGCGTACTTTGTAAGTCCTCCTTCCATGCTGCCCGCAGGCCAAGCAATACAGCGGGAAGTGTCTTGAACCATGTTTCATTGTGGCATAGCAGTGCGGCCTTTAGTTGCCGGTGCAGTCGTTCCACTAACCCGTTAGACTGAGGACGATAAGGTGTTGTGGAAAGATGTTTAAAGCCAAATAACTTCATCAACGATTGAAAGAATGTTGATGTAAATTGAACTCCTCGGTCAGATGTTATTCTTATAGCTACTCCGTACCTTGAGATCCAATTGGTAATCAGTGCAAGTGCTACGGTGTCTGAGTCTCAGTTTTTCAATGGTACCGCTTCCGGAAATCGGGTGAATCTATCGATGATAGTGAGGCATTTGTTGTACCCGCGTACCCGTACATTGGTAGACTAATTAAGTCGATGTGTATGTGTTCAAACCTTTGCGTTGGTAGCTGGAAATTAGCAATTGGCGATGCTACGTGTCGATGAATTTTATTTCGCTGACAACCCAGACATGCTTTGGCCCATTCTCGGCAATCTTTTAGCAGTGACGGCCAAACGTATCGCTTGGTAATGAGCGTTTGCGATACTGGATGTGCAAGAGAGTGCAATGCCTCGAAAAGTTTCTTTCGCAATGGCTTCGAACATATGGACGCGGTTTTCCTGATGAAACATCACAGAAGACTGCGACTGGGTAGTCGTCAAAATTAATTTTCTGCCATTGTAATGATGTTGAAGCGTTAGCGAAAAGGTCACGCAGTTCAGGGTCGTTTTCTTGAGCCTTGCATAGTTCGCGAGGGGTAATCGGTGTAGAAATGGCTTCGACTCTAGACAGTGTGACCGCGACTGTATTTTTATGCCCGGCAATATATCTGAAATCACTCGTGAACTGTGCGATGAAATCCAGTCGACGAAATTGCCATGGCGATGCACTTTCGTTGCGCTGCTTAAATGCATGGAGCATTGGCTTATGATCGGTGTAAATTGCGACATGTTTGCCTTCGAATATGTATGTATATATCGCGGTCGTAGGTCGATAATTTTTGTATCGAAGGTTGCAACTTCCTGCTGAAGAAAGCTAGCGGTTGCCATCCTCCGTCAACAAGTTGCTATAGAACGGCACCAATGGCTGTGGTTGATGCGTCAGGAAAAATTGCCCAGTGTGCATCAGCGTTCGGGTGTGAGAGTAAGGTCGCATTAGCCAGCGCTTGTTTTGCATTGTTGTAAGCTAGTTACAGTTCTGATGTCATAATTATAGGGGTTGAACCTATAATTATGGAGCCCTCGAGTAGCTTATTCAGTGGCGCGAGAATTTCTGCAGCGCCTCTAATAAATTTTCGATAAAAATTTGAATGTGCCTAAAAAACTACGTAATACAGCGATTCTGGTAGGAAATTTTAAATTAATAATCGCGTTAACCCTGTCAGGCAACGGCTTGATACCTTTTTCGCTGATACTGTGGCCGAGAAATTTTACCTCGTGCTCCCTGAGAACGGATTTCGCAGCGTTTATTACAAGGCCGTAATCTTGCAGGCGTTGAAATAGCCGTTTTCTCTATGTCTTCCTCGTCAACAGGTATTTGGTTAAATGCGCGAACCATTCATGCAGTGTGGCAGCAAAATCATCTAACAGCCTAACTGGGTAGTTATCGGCTACGGGCGGTAATCTCCGCACGGCCGCCAGTTGCATGTTTTCTTGGTGACAAGGTGCAGCGGGGAGGCCCATGGGCTACTTGAAGGTCGGGCAATTTCAAGCTGTACCATTTTTCTAAATTCTTCTTGCGCAATTTTCAATTTATTCGGTGCAAGGCGTTGCGCCTTACATGATACCGGTGGTCCAGGGGTTGTTGTGATATGATGCACTGTAGAATGCTTCTTTGGCCGTATGATTTTTGGATAATCTTGAAGTAGTTTATGGTAGATCGTATTTCCATTTATTATTTTAATACACTTATTGTCCGACTGTATAGAACTAACGCGTGTGTGGAGCCCAGTGTCCGCGTCGCATAGCCGCTTGTTTTTTAGGTCGACTAATAAATTAAAATAACTTAAAAAATCGGCGCCAATGTTGGGTTTTGTGACGTCTGCGATGATAAACCTCCATGTAAATTCTCGGCGCAAGCCCAGGTTGAGTGAGAGGGTGATACAGCCGTAGGTTTCGACCAACGAACCATTAGCTGCGTGTAATTGATATCCAACACGTGTAGGTTTGCATTTCAACCGCTCGTAAGGATAAACCGAAAGATCCGAACCACAATCTACCAGATATTGTACGCTTGATGTTAAATTGTAACGAAAAGGCGGTTTGAAAGTGTTACGGAGGCGTAATCCGCCGCTAGCGACTCCCGCTCCTGTTTCCCGGAAACTTGCATCCTTTAGAGCACTTGAATGCCCTTTGCAAAATTGTTGGTGGTAATAGCAGATCCCATCTTGAATTGTACTACGTGGTTTTGACCGGCTGCCCGATTTGTGTTTTTAGTCACGCGATTTTGATCTGTTTCGCTTGCGAAATTCGTTGGTGAGTTGATCAAAACGTTTAGTAAGAGCGCTGATTTGTTTTTCAAGCTCTGTGGCTTGCGTAGACGACGTAGGTGGCGGGATTGAAACCGTTTGCGTTACTTGAAACATTTCGTGTAACTTATCTGCGTTTTTGGCCAACGTTTCAAGCTGTGCACTAGCTGCCGAAATCGCTAAAAACTCCTGGGTTTTCATGGGTAAATTTGATAGCAATCTTGTTTTTAAGACCGCTTCGTCGACGTTCGGAGCGAATGATTTAAGATGGCGCAGGAATTGAGATGGTGATCGGTCACCTATTGCTTCACCATCTAGTAATTGGCGCAATTTGGCTTCCTCCGATTTTGAGAAGCACTGGATAAGCGTTTATTTTAGTTTACTATACGGTGTAGTTTTCGGGGGGTTAATAATAAGAGTTTCAACCTCTTGCGCATAGTCGGTGTTGAGGAATGAGATAGCGTGATTGAATCTATCTTTTTCAACATTAATGCCGTGTATTGAAAACTGTGCTTCGAGTTGTGCGAACCACAAACTCACTCGCTTAAGGTTGAAAGGTGGCGCCTTAAGAGTATTCACGATCAATGGCTTAATGTCTTATTCGTCTCTAGGCATGGCGATGTAGTTAACACGAATAAAAATCTTTGGCGCTAAAAAACTTTGAAATTAGATGATAATTTAAGCGTGTGCAAAAATTTAATGCTACTGTTTTCGCAATTGCTAACAAAAAAAGGAGTTTACCGAAGGGCGGAAATTGTTCAGAACTCCGCATGCAATTTACACGTGCTTCTGCTTCTATATCCACGTAAAAATAGGTTACATTAATTTAACGCTGTCGGGGTCACCAATGTAGCACCGTAGTTGGAATTAATGAATTTGTTTGCTGGTTAGCTTATATTCTTTATTGTAATTTATAAATCATAAAATTTAAAAGCTACTTTGTATTTAATTGGTAAAATCCAAATGCGATGACTTTTTGATGTTCGCCGTTAGTTGTATCTTTTTGAGTTATATCTTATTCTTATCTTCGTTCTCTTTTTGAGAATGAGAATTAATAATGATGAAATTAAGTATGGTGAGTTAGTGACGACGGAGTTGCCACATATATAATAGTAAATATTTTTTTTGTAGATGTCTGGTATTCTCTTTATGGCTATGGGCGAGTTTTGGGAGTAAACTCTTGCACTTAACCATTTTCCTGTAAATCCTTAAAGTCCTAATACACTTGTAAATCTAATACATTTTCTTAAATGATAAATTAATTATTTTGAATTATATTTAGATTTCATGTTTGATTTCCTTTCAGACTAATCGGATTATGTCTTCTGCAAAATGAATTACTTCCGCTCTTCTTACAACGGCATGTGTTGAAATTTATACTAGGAAGAAAAATTAAATTTCACGATTTAGCATTTTTTGATCCAATAATATACGAATCGTTTAGACAACTTATACAAAATACCCAATCAGAAGAGGGAGATGGTATAATACAACGCATGGAAATATTTTTTGTGTAAGTTAAAAATACATTTTTTTTACCTATTTTAAATAATAAAAGGTTTTTTTGTACTTTTAGGATTGATCTTATGAAAGAGGAAGGCGGAGGTAGCGTCGAATTGTTCCCAGGAGGTCGCGAAATTCAAGTAACTTGCAGCAATTTATTTGAATACTTAAGGCGTTATACCGAGTACAGACTCGTTAAATCTCAAGAGAAAGCTTTAGAAGTAAGTTGTTCGAAATATAATTTTTTTTGATCTTATATAAATGATATTTACCTAATTTTAAATACAAAGTTATTTCTTCCGTCCATCTTTGAAAATGTATATATGTACATATGTAAAAGTTTTTTTATTTTTGTTTATGAAGCGTTCACACTACATTAAATATCTGTGCTGACTCCTAACGGTAAATTTGTATTGTGTATATTGTACCCAACTAATACAAAGCCGGGAAAGAACAGCGCATAAAATGCGGAGTTCCTATTCTTAAAATAGTCACAAGAGCTTCGCCGAAGGATTGATTGGAATATAGCTTGTGGCATCACGTTTACGGTAGCAATGTAGTGTTCATATTCTTATCACTTCGCGAGCTGTGATTTGATTCTTTCACTTGATGACGAACTCTGTATTAATACTCAAACATGAAGTTCTTAAATAAAAATGTGGATTTTGTATTTAATTATTTTGGATAATATAAATTTGTGAATTGTCAATTTTTTTTTAAACTTGAATGATTTTATCGTTCTTGTTTGACAATTAAGGTATCTCAAGCAGAAAACAAAACCTGGCAGGGTTGCAATTTCATTTACTATAAAATCAAATCCATCAATATTGTAGAAATATCCAATTTTGTATAAACTTTTTTTTGCTAATGACTTCATACATATATTAATTTATTTATATTTGATCATTTTCATTTAAATTTAGCAAGATATAGCTGATACTGGGTATGCAGTTTGAAGCCCATTTAATTTCTGTAAAATGAAGGAAAAAGGAAATAAAGAAAAAGGAAAATTTGGATAAGAGGAGGTCTATGTAGATCAGATCTGCTGAAACCCAAACCCAAACCCAAACTGTTCCATTGGGACAGTCGTCGCAATCTTCGGAACACCTTTGCGGGTTAAGTCCACTGTTTCGAATTTTCCTTGGTCTTTGGTATATCCCAGTAGATCCATGTTTCGTCGACAGTTACGAAACTACGCAGAATCTCCTTCGAATTACGCTTAAATAGTGTCAAACGAGGCTCTGAAGGGGCCTCTCGGTTGCGCTGCACGGAGTGAGAAAACGTGGCACGGCGGTACCTGTAATACAATTTAAAAGTTAAAGACAAGAAAGAGAAGATCAAAAAACAAAACAGTTTAACTTATTTTGATGAGCACAAGGGGCTTCCCAGAGTAGTTCGAAATAAACGTAAAAGATCCTACGCAACATTTAATTACCATCTTTAAAATGCTTCTCTTTAGTTCAGATATTGTCTTTCCGTTTCTTAAATTTTATAGGGACTATTTTTCTTAATTCAATTATTCAGCTGTTTCTCATGACATTTTTTTTGCTTACGTATAAAAACTGTAGAACATACATTTTTCACTTCCCTTACAAAATATTCATTTGAATCCTAATGGGAAGGCATATTTAAAAAAGTATAATAGTTTTCGAGGTATCGACAACTTATATTCTTCACAGCTTTCGCGGGAGTCGAACGCACGCCACGACTTAACACTTAAGCCAACGTCCAACAGACTCAACTAAGCTTTCGCTGTGTGAGCTGTTGTTATTTTATCTTTTTCCTTCATAAATGACTACAATCAAGTGCGGATAAACTGGTAGGCGTGAATAACACAATTAATAAATCATCTATACAACTGTGGGAAATTTTAGAATCCTATTATTCATGTGGCGGGCGCACATTCTAAACCAAATGGCATGCGCGTAAATATCTACATACACATAATTCCTTTTGCACCACAAATGTAAGTAAACACGTTGCGCGACATGTGTGGAGGGAATTACTCTCAAGGAATGACTCTGTAGTTGAACTTACCTGAATATCACTTTAGAAAATACTGGTATTTTAGTCCGAAATCGCATTAAACACCATCCCTCGATTGGAATTGCCAAGAATTATCTGCAAGCAACATTAATATGCCTACAAATAAAGCAAGGTGATATTACACTGTCCGCGGTTTATTGCTCCCCACGTTTCACGATTACAGAAAAACAATTTATGGATTTCTTCAGTTCGCTGGGAGAGCGCTTCATTGCTGCAGGCAATTATAATGCGAAGCACCCTCACTGGGACTCACGCTTGTCCAACCCTAAAGGCAAGCAATTATATAACGCGCTTATATGTAAAAGCAACAAACATGATTACGCTTCTCCTGGAAAGCCCACATATTGGCCTTCAGACCCGCAAACGTTGCCAGATTTGATTGACTTCGCCGTGACAAGAAAAATTCTTCGTAGTCTTATTAGTACAGAATCAAGTGCAGACCTCTCTTCAGACAACTTACCTGTACTCTTCACTTTGTGGCATCAGCCGCATGAAAAAAAATCACTCTATATGCTCTCGACAAATATATCAGTGCGCGTATAGAACTCCACCCAAATTTAGATACACCTGACGACATTGAAAACTCCGTAGCAGCTTTTGAATCTACAAGTATAAAAAATATATCAGTGCGCTTATAGAACTCGATCCAAATTTAGATACACCTGACGACATTGAAAACTCCGTTGCAGCTTTTGAATCTACAACCAGAGCTGCCGCTAGCATTTCCACACCAAAGCAAGGTTATATGGGAAACAAAAAACATTATCCGACCAATAGGAAAATTGAAATCATTTTTTTAGAAAAGCGACGCCTATGAGGGATATGGCGGACTGATAGATCACCTGCGCTAACGAGAGCCCCCAAGAGCGAGGAACAGCACACAGTACCGGTCCATTCAAAAGCTTTCTCCGACTAGCACAAAGTATCCGCTTTGGAAAGCACACCAACATTTAAGTGCGTCAATGGAGACTGAAAAGCCAGTACCGGACAACGATGGCAAATGGGCTCGGAGTGACGCGGAAAAAGCAAACACCTTTGCTGCTCATCTACAAAATGTTTTCCGGCCTCTGGGCCTTATTACTCCAAACATGATTATTAAGCAACCAAATTGTGCTGTACTTTGCATCTGTATGTTATTTAATGCAATCACTAAACATTGTTATTTCCCTCAACATTGGAAAAAGTCAACTATTGTGATGATACCAAAGCTCGGAAAAGATAAAAGCCTGCTACCGTGCATGTCGAAATTATTCGAAAGACTTCTTATGCTGCGCATTTACCCAGATATTCACGCTCACAGGCATAATACCATCCCACCAATTTGGCTTCAGGGAACAACATGGTACGATCGAACAAGTAAATCGCATTACATCTGAAATCCGAACATCGTTTTAAAAGAGGGAATATGGCTCGCAAACTAGCGTATAAAGGTTAACGAACATAAATCTAAGCAAGTTTCATTTACACTAAACAAGAAAAATTGTCCGCCCTTGACTTTGAACAACGTAGAAATACCACAAAGCAATCATGTCACATAAATACATAGGGGTCCACGGGATAGGCGACTTACTTAACGCAACCACATAGAGGCTAAACGGACTCATCTTAAGTTGAAGACCAGTTCTCTACACTGGCTTATTAGCTCTGGCTTACCCGTGAGTCTGGAGTATAATGTGACTATATACAACACGGTTCTAAAACCCATTTGGACCTATGGATGTGAGTTATGGGGCAACGCGAGCCGCAGCAACATCGATATGTATACTATGTATTTTTTGTAAATCTGTATTGTATTTATTGTACCCAACTAATACTAAGCCGGGAAAGAACAGCGCATAAAATGCGGAGTTCCTATTCTTAAAATAGTCACAAGGGCTTCGCCGAAGGTTTGATTGGAATATCTCAAGCAGAAAACAAAACCTGGCAGGGTTGCAATTTCATTTACTATCAAATCAAATCCATCAATATTGTAGAAATATCCAATTTTGTATAAACTTTTTATTTATTTGCTAATGACCATACATATGTATATTAATTGATTTATATTTGATCATTTACATTTAAATTTAGCAAGATATAACTGATCCATATAAATAAAGGTTTTAAAGCTTTAAAAAATTAAACAAACTTCTTAAAATTGTCATCAAAATGGCAAATTTTTAATTCAGGACGTTAAGATAATTCTGGGTATGCAGTTTGAAGCCCATTTAATTTCTGTAAACTAAAGGAAAAGAAAAACGAAAATTTTGGATAAGAGGAGGTCTATGTAGATCACATCTGGTGAAACCCAAACCATCTAAACTACTGTACTAAAGAACTGTACAATTTTAAGAATAACAAGAGAGTTCACAAGCTGTGTTTCGGCTAAAAAAAAAATAAAAAAACAAGCCCAGCCGGAGAAAGGCCAAAAAAGGCCTATGCTGGTCAAAACGTACATAACCTTTTAAAATTTAGTCATGATTATGGGTCAGCTTTCAGGCGACATAATAAAATTACCGGATGTGGGTGGTACTTTCATTTCAGATAAGTGAGGCGAATTTATATACTACCTAACTAATTTGGAAGAATAAAATAATAATTATAAGGAAACCATTTAGAAAAATATTGTTCTTGGATTTATTCAAATGGGCAAAAACTCTTTAAATTTAGAAATGTAATACTTTATTATAATTTAAATAATTATAGTCTTTAAAAATCATATGCGATATTCTTTTAATTATAGGCCATGAGAGATGGAGTATTTGACGTACTACCAGATAATTGCATGAACAGTTTAACTGCTGAGGACTTCCGTTTGCTGCTAAACGGTGTTGGAGACATTAATGTATCAACGTTGATATCTTACACAACATTTAATGATGAATCTAGCGAAGGATCTGATAAGCTTTTAAAATTCAAAAAATGGTTTTGGGGTATAGTTGAAAGAATGAATACGTCGGAACGCCAAGATTTGGTACGAGATAGTTTTCATGCTAAATAATATTTACTGACACATTTTCTCTCTCTAAGGTTTACTTCTGGACCGGCTCGCCAGCACTACCAGCGTCAGAAGAAGGATTTCAGCCATTGCCATCGGTAACAATAAGACCGGCTGACGATTCTCATTTACCAACGGCAAATACATGTATATCAAGGCTTTATATACCTTTATATTCGAGCAAAACAATTTTACGAAGCAAATTGTTAATAGCTATAAAATCGAAAAACTTTGGTTTTGTATAAATTTATAAATAGTGAATTGCTCTTTCGGGGAAATGCTTGCTTGTTTATGATGTAATAACACTAAATTTGAAGTGTTTATCTTAGCGATATACTTAAGGAATATAAGGATAAATTTGAAATTACTTGAATTTAATTATTATAATTTTAGTTATCGCAAAAACCTAATAAATGTGAACACCTCAATCATTTATTTTCATAAATTTCTTCGAAAAATGTGCAGACCTACCGAATCCCGAAATCAGGTATAAGTTGCTAGAATATTTTCTAAGAAAATCTGGCGATCTCCGTATGATTAACTTCAACTTCTGTAGATGATACTGTCATATATTACAAATATATGTAAGTCCTGTTTGAAAGCATTAAAACATATACTTATAGTGGAGTGGCTACTTATTTTTAGCACAAATCCATATAGAACATACAAATAGTTTTGAATCTATATATTATCTGGGTTCAATATCACTGTTTGCACATTAACTTTAAAAATTAACAGACAAATCTTGAACTTAAACGTTTTGAAAGCAATTTATATAAACTAATTACAACTGATTTAACCATAAATAATCAAACTACAATTTGGTTTAGTTTTAATAATTACACTATGCAACAAAGTTAAACTTAATTTTTCACTGGGTTCACAGTATGTAATTATGATTCGCCACCTTAAAACTATTTGAAATATTGAAGAAAATTTTTTCTATCACGTCAAGTTTAGTAGTGAAACGCATTTATTGATTGTTAGTCTACATTAAAAAAACTTTTTTTTGAACGATTGGATTTCCTCTTGTAGTCAGTAGTGACAGTATCCCTCTGGAGGCTCCAACAATAGTCTGCAAGCATGGCTGGCTCCTATCTACCCTGATAACGCTTCTCGTACTCTGCAATTTCTTGACGAAACCTTTCACCGTGTTCATTACTTACTGAACCCATGTTTTGATATACATATGCTTGTGACTTAATACTGACATTAATCCATCAATATTAAGAGTGTTCGTTTTAAAAACCCAGTAAAAATTAGCCAGTAAAATAATTCAGAGAGTAAGGCGTCTTACTCTCTCAAATGCAGAAAGTTACTGAGTTTTTGGCGAACAGGATTTAGTAAAAACTTGCAAGCAAGTTGAAATAACAGCTGTTTGCTTGCACAGTTGCATTTAAATCTGTGTGTGTCGACAGTTGCTTTTATTTATACAGTTGGTTTTTTGTTTTCTGTTTACAAGTTTTTGGTAAGTATTATAATAAAACTAATAATTTTATAGCTAATTTATATTTTTCATTAACTAGATATTGCAATGGTCGTCACCGCTCCCTAATAAATAAATGAATCCAAAAAGAAGATGTGTTTTAATTTTACAAACAGTATATTAAAATCGTATACCTTCAATGCTCTCAATTTGTGTTTCCTCATTACTGACTGTGGGATCTAATACTGATGGCGACGACTCTACCGCCCTCTGATCACGAACACATTTGCCTTTATCTGCCAACTTTTTAATTGCGTTATTAAAATTAAGAAACCAAATTTCATAATGTATTTACTATCTGTAATATGTATTTACTTACTTCTTTTGTTTATAAATCACTCATAATTATGATTTTTCAAATTTATAATTTGAAATGTTGAATTGTTTTGTTGACTCAAATGCAACCATATGCTACAATCAGCTGTTCTTTCTTGCTTGCTAATTTGTGCTGGGACAAATTTTCCCAGCACGAATTAGCAACTTCCCCTCCAAAAGAAATGTCAAAATTGCGCTCTCTCCTTGCAAGTTTTGCAAGTTTTTTGGCGAAACGAACACGATTTGGTACAAATTGGTACTGCCTTTTTACTGGGTTTTTAAAACGAACACTCTTATTATTGCAGAACACTAATCCATCTTCTTTTTAATAAAAGGTAGCTTAGGTAATGTGTGACGTTTTCGACTTAGTAAACGCGACTGTACTCACTGAGCATACAATGGGAACTGGTTACTAAAGTAAAGAGCACTTGTTTTTGTAGTATAAGTGCGCAAGGTGACTACGCGTACCAGGTTGTCCGATCCGGGATGAAGTTCAATAACACTATGCAACAAAGTAAACCTTTTTTTCACTGGGTTCACAGTATGTAATTATGATTCGCCAGCTTAAAACTATTTGAAATATTGAAAAAAATTGTTCTATCACTTTAAGTTTAGTAGTGAAACGCATTTATTGATTTTACTTAAAATGATATGAAGCGGTGACATAAATTGTAAGTCTACATTAAAAAACTTTTTTTTTTGAACGATTGGCTTTCCTCTTGTAGTCAGTAGTGGCAGTATCTATCTGGAGGCTCCAACAATAGTGTTTAGGCCTCTATGCCTAAAACTCAAATCAACCGCCAATAAACGACCCGCCCTAATGTGCAGCGGTCACACTTATGCACGGCTTTCATGTAGTTGTGTGTGTGGGTGGATGAGCACACACATAAGCTTACACACACGTACAAATTGACACTTTCACTCAATTTCTTCCGTTTACATTTTCCCGCCGGATAAACATTTTCTCGTTAATTTTCCCCTGATTTATATGGTCCGACGGTTCGGACACAAAACCGTTCTGCTTCTGCGGACACTTCTTTTTTGACCGAGTTAAACTGAAGACAGCGAGCTACCAGCCTCATCAAGGTAAACTAATCTTTGTAAAATATTATTCATAAAAATATTTTAAATACACACAAGCACATATCTATTATAACGAAAAAACTAAAACCTTATTGCGTTTTTTTTCCTTTACTTTTCTTGCACAATCAAACCAAATAAAATCCGGTACATCTGAGCTCACAAGCAAAGAGTACCCGCGATTTTACAAATAGTCTGCAAACATGGCTGGCTCCCGTCTGACCTGATAACGCTTCTCGTACTCTGCAATTTCTTGATGAAATCTTTCATCACTTACTGCACCGTTGTTTTAATATATGCTTGTGACCTAATGCTGACATTAATCCATCAATCCAATAATCAATCCATCTTCTTTTGAATAAAATGTACCTAAGGTAATGTGACGTTTTCGATAAGCTGTAAATTTAACTCTGGTCTGCAATAGATACATTGTTTTAATCTCGAGCCTAATATTTCATATTTTTCTTTGGTCAAATCTAAATCTCTAACAAAGTCATTTAGTTCTAATGGCAATTTTAAAATAAGCTTAATAACATTTATTAAACAAAGGCGAAAATGGCTTTTTTCACTTTTAGGAGTAAATTGACCACAAACGTAACAAAATAAGCTAGGATAATTAACACAAGCACGCGGCATTTTGTAGATTTGTGAATAATCTAAATGTTTTGATGACTTTGTGTACACACCAATGATATACGTTTTTAGCTACCCTCAACTAAGTGTAACGAAAAGTAAATAAAGTAAGATCACTGTTATATATAATACATATATACATAATATGTGTAACGGTTTTAGTAGCCGTGATTAGAAGACTGGCAATTATACTAAAGGTCTCCATACTTAATAGGGGACATAGATTGATTTCTGAATGTGATAATTTAATTTAACTTAGGTTTTGCATATCATTTCCACAGCGGTAAAAACTCGTTTAAGTAAAATTGCACAGAGGACCAATAAATACATTTTAAGTCTTAACTTTGAAATGTCTTCAAAATTAATTAATGCACCTGTTTGACATCTGTTCAAGCTTTAGATCACCCCTAATATTAACAGTACAACTCATGAAGCGAGTAAGTTCACCTATAACCGAGCAATCATTTAAGTTAGAGAATGATTAGAGAACGAGTCAAATTCTAATGTATTTCTCTATGGTAGAGCGTTAGAAAACTAGAGGGTATTTTTTTTACAGGTTTGTTTTTCGAATAGAGATAAAACTGGCATTTTGTGGTCAAATCTGGCAACTCTAATGTCATTTATGTTCAGTTTGGTTTGCCATTTCATCATGAACAGGTTGACAAAAGAACAACGCTTGCAAATCGTGCAAATTTATTTCGAAAATAATGGTTCAGTTCGCGAAGTTTACCGTGAGCTCCGTCCATTTTATGGTCGACATAATCGTCCATCAGAGCAATTAATTCGGTTAACCATGGATCGTTTTCGCACTACGTTTACTCTATGTGATAATACGCATCCGCAGAGACGTCGAACAGTGCGCACCGAAGAAACAATTGCCGCTGTAGAGCAAAGTGTTGAAGAGGACCCGAATGAATCGATTCGCCACCGTGCACAGCAATTGGAGCTTTGTCCATCAACTTTATGGAAGATTTTGCGCAAAGATCTTGGCTTGCGACCTTACAAGATCCAGCTTGTGCAAGAATTAAAGCCGCGAGACCATGCAATGCGTCGTGATTTTGGTGTATGGGCCGAAAATGAGATTGATCTCGATGCTGATTTTCATCGCAAAATTTTGTTCAGTGATGAGGCTCATTTTTGGTTGAATGGCTACGTCAACAAGCAAAATTGCCGCATTTGGAGTGAAGAGAATCCACATGAGACCCTTGAAACGCCATTACATCCACAAAAACTGACTGTTTGGTGTGCTCTATGGGCTGGTGGAGTCATTGGGCCATACTTCTTCCGCAATAATGCTGGAGAGGCAGTTACCGTTAATGGAGACCGGTATAGAGCCATGATAACCGACTATTTTGTTCCCGAATTGGATGGCATGAATGTGGATGAGTTGTGGTTCCAACAAGACGGCGCTACATGCCACACAGCGCACGTCACAATCGATTTATTGAAGGAAACATTCGCTGAGCGCATAATTTCGCGGAATGGACCTGTCAATTGGCCACCAAGATCGTGTGATTTGACACCATTGGATTATTTTCTTTGGGGATATGTGAAGTCGCTCGTCTACACCAACAAACCAGAAACGTTAGGGGAATTGGAAGCCAACATTCGTGGCGTTATTGCCGACATACGGCCCCATATGCTCGAAAAAGTGGTTGAAAATTGGACCTGTAGAATTGGCTTTATTCGAGCCAGCCGCGGCGGCTACATGCCCGAAATCATATTTAAGCATTAATGGCATAAAATTATCCTTCCAATAAAGCCAAATTGATGGACCTTAAAACGATTTTCTTATGTTTTATTTCAATTCGAAGTTCTATACCCCTAAAAAAACACCCGTTACATATACATATATGTACATTTTCCCGCTCGTACATAAAAACACTTTTATTATTATTATTTATTAGAAAAACTGTCGAGAACATTACGATTCGCTACAAAAAGGGGACTTAGGCTTATATTATGAATTGCGAAGCGAATTTTTTGTCGAAGCGAATGCAAATTAGATCGCATTACTTCGGTAGATATGAATGAGCGAACGGCAAAAAGCGCGAGACACTATTCCAAGGCTTTAGCATCATCACTGGAGCATTTTCGTTTCGCAACTTATAATATCAGCTTTAGTTCTCGATATCGAGAAAAATAGTAATAGTAGTTGTCTAACGCATTCTATGGTTGAATTCTAATTGGATCCTAATGTTATTTCTAATTGTCTTGGAGGAGTTATTGGTATTTGTTAATTATAAACAGCACATCGTATGATGTAAACATTTTCATAATGCCTCATTTGTCTTTGTATTAATGACAGCAATTTGAAATATTTTAAATTGAAACTCTTCATATAAGTATTTCATACACGTGTTTCTCTTAACACTTTATAATCATATTCTAATGGTCTTCTATAGGTTTAGGTTAGGTGGTAGCCCAAAGATGGGGCTCACTTAGGCTTGATTTAAAGTCCATTGTGGTCCACTGATATATATATACACTTTTTTCCTGAACAAAGACGATACCCACCGTAAGATACATATATATATATATTTTAAAAGAAGAACCGGGAGCTCGTAATGAAGGTCCGTAACCGACCTATGTCTACCCCAGAGAGCCTCTCCGGAGCATCGAAGAAGTGCTGAGCCTTGCGAAAGCAGTGCGGCTGAGAAGGTAGTGTTGGGAAGATTCCACCTCATCATCCTCCATACAGCACCCGCACCGCGTCTTCGAGGCAATGCCCAGCCTTACAGCGTGGATCCCCAACGGGCAGTGCCCGGTCAGTACGCCGATCAAAGCCGAGAGCAGTGGTCTGGTTGTACTGAGTAATTCCCCAGACTGCCTGCGATCCAACACCGGCCAAAAGGACCTTGAAACTTTGCAGGTCGGTGTTTCCGCCCAACGTTTGCTGAGCCGACCAAAGGCCCATTTTTCCAAGAGCAGACCAAATCTGGTAACCTTAACTTACTGCTGTGCGATAGTTCTTCGCAGAAAACACCCCCAATTTCGATCCGTCCGAGAACAGTTTCACTGCGCCTCTGCGCCAGAGGTCATTCCCCTTCCACTCCCTTGATGGGATATGTGTGTTGAAGGACCCTCTAGGGGCAATCTTCGGCGCGCACCGATCTATCTCCTCTGGGATGAACTCGAATTTTCTCTGCGCAGGAAAACCCAGCATTCCGCAACCTGATGGCAGAGCAAGCGGCGGCAACTATTCCCGCCAAGTCCACAGGGATGATGCCATGCATTACATTTAGAGCCAGTGTTGGGGTGGTGCGTAATGCCCCACTAATGCCAATCAGGGCGCTTCTCTGCACCCGTTCCTAGTTCTTAGCTAGAGTAGATCTATCTAGGGAGTTCCACCAGATGAAAACTCCATATAACAATTGGTTTTATGACTGATTCATACAGCCAGAGGACCACTTTTGGAGAGAGACCCCATCTCTTCCCGATGGCTTCTCTACAGCAGTATAAAGCGACCGACGCCTTCTTGACCCTATCCTCGATGTTCGGCCTCCAGTTTAACCTTCTGTCCAAAATAACCACCATGTACCTGACTCTGTCATAATGCACAAGAGGAGTGGCAGCGATGGAGGGTAATTGTGCATCTGCGACCCTATGCTTCCTGGTGAACAAGACCAACTCCGTCTTGTTGGGATTTATAGCTAACCCACAGCTTGTGGGCCAATTTATCACCAAATTAAGTTATTCCTGCATGAGGTCATACAGCGTGCTTAGAAACATTCCCCTAACTATGAGCGCCACGACGCCAGCGTAGGCAACCCCTTGACATCCTCTCCCCTCTAACTTTTTCAGGACCTCCATAATAACGACATTCCAGAGAAAGGGAGAGAGAACCCCTCGTTGTGGAGTGCCCCTGCTTACCTTTTGTTGAGCCGACGCACTTCCCCACTCCGCCACGACAGTTCTGTCGCATAGAATGTTGGAGATAAACTTTATTAAATTGGTCTCAACCCCGAGCCGACCTAGGGCCAGCGTAACCGCGACGGAAAGAACATTGTTAAAATCTCCTTCAGTGTCGATAAAAGCTCCCACTGCGTAATTTTTATGCTCGAAGGACTTTTCGATTATTTCAACTGTGGAGTGCAAAGCAGACTCCACAGATCTACCTTTCATATAGGCATGTTGAGAGAAGCTTAATTTCTCACGAGGGATTCTGTTTCTGATGTAGGGGTCTATCAGTCTCTCAAGGGTCTTCAGTGGAAAGACGAGAGACTGATTGGCCTGAAGTCCTTTGGAGACACCTGAGAGCTCTTCCCCGCCTTGGGTATAAAAGTCTCCCCCAACCGCCTCCAGGCCATCGGGACATACCCCCTCTCCACGCAGTTCGCGTAGATGGGGTCAAGCCACTGACATGAAACATTTTTCGCCCTCTGTAGTTGGGCGGGTATAATACCATCCGGTCCCGGCGACTTGAAGGGTTTGAAAGAGTCCAGGGCCTAGAGCAGGCGGCGTCCCGCCAGTAGTTCACTGGAGGGGACTAAAATGCCACCGAGATACATGTCGGTTGTTATATTCGGAGCGGTGTTCTCAGGAAAGAGGACTCCCAGAAGCAGCCTGAGAGATTCCTCACCGCTAGTCGCCCATTCTCCAGATTCAGCCCTCAGGTATCAAATTGGGACAGGATTGCTAGATAAAATACGTCTAAAACGCGAAGCTTCATGGCAACATTCCACGGTCTCGCAGAAGTTTCTTCATGATGATTGTTTGGACTTCCTAATTTCATATTTATAAATTGAGAGGCTTGTTTTGTAGAGTTCCCAATCCTGCTGAATATTGCTCTTTTTAATCTTATTGAAGAGACGTCTGCTCGCCGTCCGAAATTCAGACAACTCCACCGTCCGGCTTTACCCTTCGTGAACCTCTGCTCAAGAGGCACGAACTTTTTATTGCACTATTGCATGCTGAGGTGAACTTCTCTACCATCTTATCAATGAAATGTACCGAAAGATCTGAGCTCCCATCCGGGGGTCTGAATAGGAGCGAGTCTCCAGAACTCTCCAGTCAGATATAAGTGGTATTAGGAAAGAAGAGGCCACGGTGATGTCTAGCACATCACGCCCGACCGTTGTAAAGGTAGGCTCAATGCCTCTATTGCAGATAGCTCAATTCTCGAATACAATAAAATCAAAAAGTGACTCACCTCTTTTATTTATGTCCGAGCTTCCCCAGCACGTTTGCTATGAGTTCGCATCAGATCCAATGATGATAGCGACATTTCGCCGTTTCGCCTCGGCAATGACTTCCCGAAGCAGGATCGGAGGTGGTTCCACCGCGTCATCGTGCGCCATATACGCCGATATGAGCCAGAGTTTACCAGCGCTGCCCTCCAGGCTTACTGGGACAATATCCTTATTGCTGAAATTGGGCAAAATAAATGCTTTTAGTTCCATTCTTACGAGAATGCAAGATCTAGGTTTAAATACTTGCTACTGCTCAGCCACGGCTCTTGATTTAGGAGTATTTCAGCTCCACCTCGATCCAGGTGGATTATTAGGTTTGCGGAGGCCGCTTTAGAGTGCTGGAGGTTTATTTGTGGGATCTTCATCCAGTAATTCCTCCATCCACGCCAACTCGGCATCCTCGTCCACCATTCTGCTCTATCAAAGAGTCGAGCAATGCCAATTTTCGAACCCGCCGAAGAGGGAACATCACTAACCTCTGACATCGCAGATTCCACCTCCATACTCATGGAGTCTGTTATCGTGGGCTCTTCCGCCCCACGTACTTCTGGAAGCCCGGGGTCATCCCTCCCGGCGTCAGAATGGTAGAGTTATAGGACCAGTATAGGGGTTACAGTAACGGAGAAGTTCCTCCATTTCCTCTGGTGTCGAAGGCCCTGCTGGTAGCCAGACCCGTGCGCGCGGACGTGAGGGTAGATCCCTTTCGATCACGGCCACCAGCTTGTCACCCTTCCAGACCTCCCCCACTAGAGCCACGTTTGCTCAAATTGCATGCATTGGCGTACAACATACAAACATATGTACAGTGTGACTAGTATATTTTCATACAAAATGAAAGTGATCTTAAGTAATCAAAACTGTATTTGAAAGAGTTAGAGCGGCTAACAATTCCATAATGAAGCTTAAAATTTTGATTTGTAAGGAAGTTACTCTGAAGTCAACTTAGTACACGCACACTTAATCAATAACAAGTCACAGCCATTACGTCAATTAGGTTAACCACATTCTCAATAAATGTCTCCCTACCAAAATCCGCTTGAAATCGTTGCTAATCCAACGGAATAAAATGTAAATCTAATCTTTTACTTTTTAAAAAGTAAACACATTCATAACACAATTTGAAATACCCAAATTTTTAACAATGAGCCGCAAGCCCTGGCAGCTAGTGCTCCATTAATTTATTTATTGTAGTTTTAATTGAAATTAATAAAAATAGTAATGTTGACAATATGAAAATTGGTTTTAGTAACCCTATACACAGGTGCTTAAAGGGTAGTGAAGTGCAACGCGACGGCTGATCTTCGGATGTGATGCCTTTCCACCTCTCACTATCAATTTCCTCCTTTTCCTTCACGCTTGGTAGCACTGTTAACCTAAGCCTCGGCTGGGGAAAAAACAAAGGAAGGTGAGAACCCTCCCCTTGGCCTGACCTTTATTTCGTCCCTTGACTACCCTCTCCCTAATGATTTGTTTTGTCGATACTGAGCTGGTGGTTGCAGTATTCTGTTACCTGAGTATGCAGAGGGTAAAACCCTGTAGAAATGGCTTTCAGGCTAATGCCGTGACTGCCTCCGTTCCGTTAAAACCCTGGCAGGCCTCGAAGTACGTTCCAATCTCGTCGCCATTTAGTTGGTGGTTGTAGGTAGCGGTTGAGGCGACCATCCCGCTTTTGCGCTGGATCTGGCTCTGAGCACCTAACCCCATAAGGGTGGGTGCCAACCCTTGAATGGCCTCCCTGTCTCATAGATAACCATGGGATCCTATAGCGACTACAACACCGAGTGAGGATAGCGGCTTCGAGTGGGGACCCAGTTAAACATGGAAAGGTCAAATAAGAAAACTACGTCGTCTTCCCCTCCATGGGGTAAGACAGTGCAGGCGCATGCGCCTAATGCACCGCTTCGCCGCATAGCAAGCACTTCCGGTTCTGCTCCGGGGGAGACCCCGAGCCGACCCGTGATTCCGGGCGTTATGGTTGGGCCAAGCACCCGTAAGGCTGCGAAGGCTATGCTGGAAACGGCAGGTCGACCCGCGGCCCCTGGCGCAGTGTGCCCATCAAACGCCGGCACAGCTGCGAAGCCTGCACCCATAAAGGCAAAGGTCTCACGACCTGGCTCAACTGGGGCCGGGCGGCAAGCAGCCGAAAAAAATTATAAACAAGGAATCGGCGGTCGGTCGGGCGTTGAGAAGCGTAGGGCTGCCAGAACGCTCAAAAAGTACGAGGGGGTGCCGTTGGAAACGTTGCCTCAGAGTGCAAGGGAGGCGGTGAAAAGAGCGAAAGCTCTACTACCCAACTACCGAAGCACAGCTGGGGTAGCGGCTGAAGATAGAGTACCCCCAACAAAGAGACAGAGGTAAGTGGAGGAGCAACAACCTGCTCCTAAAAAGAACTGTGTACGACCCGGTGTGGCCAGACCCAGTTTTGCGGATGTTGCCAGAGACAGGATCCTTATCGGGGTTCTGGTCAATCCCAAGGAACCAGTGGAGGTGGGTGAAGGCGGCTCTGGCAAACGTCATCATGGATGTTCTGCTAGAGAAACCGTAAATACTAGGCATAACCTTAACCTCTTAAATGGTAAGATTGCAACTAATATTTACAGATCGAAGCTGGCATATTTTTGTGTTACGGCTCATGAATCAAACCGGATGCAATTGTCTGTCATTTTTGTAACAACACAGCACCTTCGTTGTAACAGTATGTCTGAATATACTTATTGCGGGTTTTTCGCTCAAACTAGTTTTTTAATTTATTTATACCAACAAATTGTTCTCTTCCGCTTCCGTTTCCGAATTTGAAATTGTGTTTTTATAAGTCGGATAAAAATTTAGCAGTTACTGAAACTTTGGTATATCTTTTTCTAATTAGCTAAGCCGGCAAATCTGTCTGTAATAAGTCAGTTAGCTTTGCAAAACTTAATTTAGGTTGCGTCTTGGCTAACCGATTAAAATAATACGCTTGCTTTTCCTTCTTTTTATCAATTTTGTTCCTAATCTGATCCTCGTCAAGACTATTCCTAAATAAAAGTACATCCAGTACAGGGATCCTGGTCTTTAGTCGACGCCCACAAAAAACAATTGCGCAGGCGATAAATTCATACTAGCCACAGGGGTGGTATTGTATTCTAGAATGCGATATTGGTATGACTGTACATCATATGCTTCGTACAACCGCATTAATATGTTTTTAGCAATCGCCACTCCTTTTTCAGCCAACCCATTGCTTTGTGGGTAGTGTGGGCTTGAAAATTGAAATTTGATATTATTTTGTGAAGCAAATTTTTCAAACAGTTGAGAATTAAATGGACTATTGTCGCATCTGATAACGGTTGGAAAACCAATCTTAAAGAAAACAGCATTGAGACACTCAATAATTTGAGATGCAGTCTTATTTTTCAGTTCAGTTGCTACCAAATAGTTAGAGTAGGAGTCGTACACCGAAATAAAGTATCGACCCGCATACTCGAAAACATCCATGCCAACAATGTGATATGGATACTTAGCTTTTTCCTGAGTTACTGGTTCCTTCTGAACATTACGTGTGAATTTTTCACAAATGATGCATGATTTCACCTTTTCTTTAATCAATCTATTCATACCAGGCCAATAAAAAAACTCTCTCGCTTTTGCTAGTGTCTTTTCGATTCCTAAGTGCGATTCATGTAGCCAGTTTGCTACTTGTCGTTGCATTTCCGTAGGTATAACAAGTCGAAAGTCTAAAAGCAGCACACCTTCCTCCACATGAAGGCGATCTTTTATCTTATGAAAATGTTGACTCACATCATCGAGTTGATGATAACTTGGCCAACCTTGTTCAACGTATTTCTTAATGCGGGAATATATCTCGTCTTCATTTAAATTCTTGAGATAATATTCTTTGTTAACATTATTAATGCAGATGCTGTTGATTACTGTGTGAACAATGCCAGAAAGATCTTCCAGTTCATCCACTACAGGCAATTGAGCTCGTGAGAGGCAGTCCGCGATAAGCAACTGTTTACCAGGCGTATAAACAACAGTCATCTTTGGATACTTCAATAAAATCATGAGCATGCGTTGAAGCCTCATGGTCACATCATCAATATCACGGTTAATTAGCGTTTCCAATGGTTTATGATCACTCTGAATCAAAAACTCACGGCCATAAAGAAAATAATGGAATCGCTGACAAGCAAAAATGATCGCTAGTAGTTCCTTCTCAATTTGAGCCCACTTTTGTTCACTTTTCGTAAGTGTACGAGTGTCACCGGTCTACCGTCTTGAAAAATGACACAACAAAGCCCATCCTTTGATGCATCCGTTTGAACTATTACTGGCTTCCTGGGATCATATGTAGCCAAAACTAGGTCAGAAAAAACTAGACCAATCACATTATTGAACTCACTCTCATGGCGTTGATTCCATTCAAAATTGACATCCTTTCCAGTTAAATTGCGAAGTTCTGCCGTAATTTTCGAGAGATTAGGAATAAAACGCCCAGTGTACTTGAGCATGCCAAGAAGACGTAACACGTCAGCTTTATTCTTTGGTCGTGGCATTTCTGCAATAGCCTCAGAATATTTCCGACCCACCCTAATAGAGTTGTAAGAAATGTCATGTCCCATAAACTTGACTAGCATTTTTCGGTATTGAATCTTCTCAGAGTTGAATTTGACATTAAATTTACGTGCACGTTGAATAACTACCTCCATTATGCTATCATGCTCTTTATACGATGATGCAGCTATCATAACATCATCAAAATAGATATGAACTCCTGCAATGTCACCAAATAATTGAATCATTCGATGTTGAAACATTTCGGGCGCACAATTCAGGCCAAAAGGAAGTCTATTGAATTTGTAGCGTCCAAATGGAGTCATGAACGTCGTAAGGTCTGAAGATACCTTGTCCAAAGACATATGCCAAAACCCACTAGTCAAATCCATAATAGTAAAGATTTTTGCATCAGCTAGCTTTGAAGTAAGATCATCAATCGTGGGGATCAAAAAATGCTCACGCTTAATGCACTCGTTCAGGGGCTTTGGATCAAGGCAAAGACGTAACTGACCATTTACTTTTTCGACAATTTGTAGGTTATTGACCCAATCTGTAGGGTACCCAACTGGTGAAATTATGTTCTCCCTAACCATTCGCCTAAGTTCACTCTGTAACTTGTCCATCAGCGATTGAGGAAAACGCTTACGATAATGCAGTTTCGGCTGTGAACCTTCTTTCAAAAATATTTTTGATTCACCCGGAAATTTACCAAGACCAGTAAAAACATCCCTATACTGTTCGATAAATGTTAATGATTCATCAGGTAAACAAAGCGTATTTATTTCAGATCGACCAATCAGACCAAGTGCAACACAAGACTTTAATCCAAGTATGGGAGTGCACTTGCCCTCAACAACAACAAATGTAATCTCATGATCAGCTTTTGTTTTTAAATCAACACATTTAATGGACGCTGTACCAAAAGTTTGTATTTTATGCTCATTGTAATCGATCAACACAGGATCTTCAAATTTATTCTTATTATTTGGTGAAATCATGTTTAGGGACTTAACAATACTTATTGGAATACAATTGACAGCAGCGCCTGTATCCATCAAAAATTCTACGATATGTGCCCCTACTTTGTACTTTTTAATCCAGCGCTCATCAGATTTATTCATCGTTGTGCTTACTCTAAAAAATAATTTTCTAGTATGCGTGTTTTCTACATCTTTTTTACTGCAAAACTCTAATCTGCGCAACGTACCTTTAGATGAATGACTCCAACTCATCTGATTAACACTGGAAGCCGGCTCTGATTTGACTTCATTCACAGATGATATGCATTTATGCTGACGAGTCCAACCATCAGCACCACATTTAAATCATTGACCCTTATTGAAACGCTTCTGCTTTGTTTTATTGTGTTTGGTATTTGTGTCACCACTGATGATATTTACAACGCCCTTTTTACCATCTTCCACCTGACTGACAATGGTCCTCGGCATTTCCAAATGCTTCTTATGTATTTCCGTTGCTTCAAATGATTTGCATGTGTCCACCACCTTCGTCAGGGTATCATGAGTACCATCTAGTAACTTTGTTTGAAGCTTACGATCCGCTACACCTGTTGTAACCCACAAAACAATGCTTGTTTACGTAATTGAGTTTCAAATTCAGCAAAGCTTTGCTTCTCACTTTGTTTGATGGCCATGAGTTTGAAGAATTCCATTGATTCATTTCTTTTTGGTGTAGAATAGTCATCAAACTCTTTGATTACCTCATGTAATTTACGGCGATCTGTTATCTCATTAGCAGAATTTCGCGTAATGCCATACATTTCATCTGGAGTACCATTATTTGGAAATTTCGTATTATAAATGTTGAAGCCCTCATCACCAATTAATGACAAAAAAGCGGCAATTTGATCATCCTGTTCATTTCCATCACGTTTGGTAGCTTTGAGCCAAACATAAAATTTTTGTTTCCATATTGGCTTGGATATTTCAATATTAGCAACATCCAACGGTTCGGGTGCACGAAGCTCCTTTGACATGATACAAATTGTGCAAAATTTACCGTTCTGTATAATTCCGAACAATACTTTGCTGAGCACGTTGTAATAATGGCGATTGCTAAAAACATATTAATGCGGTTGTACGAAGCATATGATGTACAGTCATACCAATATCGCATTCTAGAATACAATACCACCCCTGTGGCTAGTATGAATTTATCGCCTGCGCAATTGTTTTTTGGGCGTCGACTAAAGACCAGGATCCCTGTACTGGATGCACTTTTATTTAGGAATAGTCTTGACGAGGATCAGATTAGGAACAAAATTGATAAAAAGAAGGAAAAGCAAGCGTATTATTTTAATCGGTTAGCCAAGACGCAACCTAAATTAAGTTTTGCAAAGCTAACTGACTTATTACAGACAGATTTGCCGGCTTAGCTAATTAGAAAAAGATATACCAAAGTTTCAGTAACTGCTAAATTTTTATCCGACTTATAAAAACACAATTTCAAATTCGGAAACGGAAGCGGAAGAGAACAATTTTTTGGTATAAATGAATTAAAAAACTAGTTTGAGCGAAAAACCCGCAATAAGTATATTCAGACATACTGTTACAACGAAGCTGCTGTGTTGTTACAAAAATGACAGACAATTGCATCCGGGTTGATTCATGAGCCGTAAAACAAAAATATGCCAGCTTCGATCTGTAAATATTAGTTGCAATCTTACCATTTAAGAGGTTAAGGTTATGCCTAGTATTTACGGCAAGGTAGTAACAGATTGCAATGCTTTCACAAGACTTAAGAAATAAAAAATATCTGTGGAGCGGAGTTGCGAGATTGATATGGTTTCTACACATTTTCCAACAGTATTTCAGAAAAACACAAATGTATTTCAGAAAAACGCAAATGTATTTCAGAAAAGATCAATTGTATTTCAGAAAAACACAAATGTATTTCAGAAAATCACAAATGTATTTCAGAAAAACACAAATGTATTTTAGAAAAACTCAAATGTATTTCAGAAAAGCACAACTGTATTTCAGAAAAACGCAAATGTATTTCAGAAAAGCCATTTGTGTTATTCTGAAATACATTTCCGAGTATAGGAAACCTTTATCAGGGCAGAAATACACTCGGAGGTTTGCCATTGCCTGCCGAGGGGTGATCGCTCTTCGAAAAAAAACTTTTCTATGATTAAACTTTAACTTGCCCTGGCTGAGATTCGAACCTCGAACCCAGCGGCATATCGAGTTATAGCACGCACTGCTACCCACTCGCCCACAGCAGCCACAACTATTCAAACCATATTTACAACTTAATATTCATTTTAATGTTAATTAAAGTTGTGGGACAATACTTTTATTTAAATTTATATTAATATAGTTTAAAACACAAAAATTGCTGTAGATGGCCTTACTGTTCCACGCGATTTGCTAGGAACCTTGTTCAGTAGTTTGCCGCACTGCGGTAACTAACCCCACATAGAAATTAATAGGGCGTACACAAAGAATTGAAATGTACGTAAATATATACGATACAAAGTTTTTAATTCGCTTTAACATTGACATCGCATGCGGGGAACTTCGTGTGCTTATAATTGCTGACTTTTATTTAGTTATGTGCTAACTGTTGCTCTTCGCATAACGGTGTGAAAAAAATCAGATACATATAAGTATATGTACTACGCAATCTACTTAGGTATATAACTGATATATACAGCAGAATATTGTGCGAAGGTAACTCTCTTCATTGATCTTCGTCAAGGTAACTTTCAAGGAAGTAGCGATTTTCTTGGTTGGCGTGCCACACGGTCCTGCAAACATGAAGGGGCTTACCAAAAAATAAACGAACGCAGCAAATTTAATCGTAAATTTTATGATCAACTTACACAAAATTGTCAAAAATAAACAGACTAAATAATTTTTTATTTGTCGCCGATCACTGTTTTACCAACATTGGAAAAAATATGTGAAGGGCTACGAGGACATCCAAAGATGGCACAGTCGGTTCTTGACTCATACACTGAGATCGAGCGCATATGCATCGAAACATTGGGTTAGTTGAACGATATGATTGAGGTAGCTTCGAACCTCTCTACGAATTCAGAGTCATTTCGTACAACTTCTGCAGTCACTTAAACTAACGTATACTCGAGTGAAATTAGTCTTCCCCCAATTAAGATACCTCCATTTGAAGGTTCCTTTCTGCGTTGGTGTCCCTTCAAGGACTTATTTACATCGATCGTCCTCAAAAGCCGTAGTCTATTAGCACCCGGCGTCTGCAGTATCTAAAGGACAGTCTCATAGGCGAAGCAAACAACTCACTGGATAACATCGCCAGTGTCAACTCGAGATAGCCAAGCAATCAAGTCCACCTATGACTGCTATTGTATCAGATTGCAGTTGGATGTACTTCTCCATCGCTTCTGGGAGCAGGAGAAGGTCGTCCTACAACACACCTTAAGTCAAGACGAAATTCGTTGTAACAAATTATTCGATTCCACTACGTAACGTACTAAGGCAGGCCGTTATATGGTGCGGCTGCCGGTGAAAACGCCGTTTAAATCGCGACGTCGCATTACGAAAATTATACCATGAGTTTATGTTCGAATACTAGAAGCTTGGACATATGCAGATCGTTAGAGAAGATGTTTAATGGATCTTGCCTCTGTTGTCTGGCGTAAGTACAGTGTTGCCTTCACAGCAGACATCCTAAAGATGTATAGGCAAATACTGGTCCACACGGAAGATGTCGATTTGCAACGAATATTTGGCGTTCTGAGGAACGAAAGCCACCTTTAACTTTTTGCCTATTAACGGTAACTTATGGTACCAATTGTGCGCCGTTTCTCGCATTGAAAGTCCAGAGATGAAAAACATCGGTTTCCACAAATCGAAGCATGTCTCAATTCGTCACCTTTAACCGCCGTCAATAATGACCCCTCTGAGCTTACGGCGTTTCCCCCCCGGCCATTTTATGGTCGGCAGGGCGCTTACGGCCAGCCCAGAGACGTATTCTCTTAATCCTAAGATGACACATTTGAATAGGGGGAAACAGCTTACGCTGGTTGTTCAGTAACCACACGTCACACCCTTTATCAGTTGTTTCCACACAGTTTCCTACTAAGCTAATGCCGATACTCAACTTACTATATTTATTATGTATCATATATGTATGTATATATTCACCTATAATTTAGATGTTATGCATGTAACTATGTATGTGCATATGCATATGTCTAGACTATGGATATTACAAGCAAACATATTGAAGAGTTTATTAGCAGGTGGCCTTGAAATTGAGAATTTGTATGTTGCTAAATAATGTCACCTCATATTACTGTAAATTAAGATTTAGTTTTTGCCTATTTAAAATCCGCATTGCTTCATGTTTGAAGTCATTCGCAAAAAGGCTACAAGTGCGCATACCGATAATTACCTAAATAAAGTAATTTAGTATAACCGAAAGAAGCAACCTCGGCTATTCATTTACAGTCCGCTTATTCGCATACAGTGCTCAGGTGACTATTTACAAAGTCTTCACGCCCGAAGAAGGCAACGTCAAAGTTGGGAAGATTGTTCTGATTCGAATTGAAAGACTGCCACCAATGCAGTGGCCGCTGGATCTTAGATATTCATGCTGGGGCAGACGGCATTGTGAGAGCGGCAACTATCAAAACCAAGTCCACCAAGCTCAAACGACCAAACCCAAAAGTATCGGTCCTACCAATTGATAAACCTCTCGCATACGGTGGACGGCTTGGTGCAACCCTTTTCGGAATGTTCAGTATATTGCCGCCCTGTGGCAGTCCCACCAGTCGTTGACATTTTTATGGTTCGTTTCATGCTCATGTTTCTGGAGAGCGGACGTTTTTGGAAATTAATAGAGCGTATACAAATAAGTGAAATATACGTAAATATAAACGATACAAATTTTTTAATTCGCTTTAACAGACCCTTAGTGAAGTTAATATGTAGACCTAATTTAGACGTTATGTCGAACTTGTTATATGACCAAGAGCAGGGTAATTAAACAACTTGATATTCGGTTAGGAGGGCCCGTGAAGATGTCGAACAGCCGCGGCGTGTGCACTGGCTTGTTCCCGGAGCTTCAGCCTGGGGGGGTCCTTACTCGGCTTTGATACGGAGAAACCTCCTCCTTACTCTATAGTCCTAACATGAAATATTTTACATTTGCACACAGAAATGAATAGCATATCAAATAACCATTATGCTAGCCGTCCATATCACACATTCAGTAGTCCGTGGGAAAACCGCATTACCTAGCAGATCACCTAAGAATTTATTTGGGACTGCTCTCTACCCGCCCTACCATGGTCCTTAAGATGACGTAAAGACCCCATTGGACCACCTCCATTCCCTTTAGCAGACCAAACACCTCAATTTATCAATCCATGTTATTACAATTTATTGGAATTGAAAACATCTTATAAGAATAGTTAACATAATCCCTGATCGAAAAAAAAAATGTTGCTATTAATTGTGAGCTTAACATTATCTCATTCGGCTTATATTAACAAATGTAATTTTAAATAATGTTGATCCTATAACTAAGTTCTTATGTTAACAACGCAATACCTACCTCAACATATGTTATTCAATATGGTCATTGACCCAGTTCCAAATTATTTTACAATATATATGTATTAACATTTAAGCGCTTATTGACGTATTTATGCGTATATACATATGCATATGTACCTATGTATGTATTTGCTAATCTAGAGAGTAAGAATGGAGATTAACAAGAGCGCCCGGTAGACTGATGATGGTAGAAACTCCTTAATGCTTCGGCGATGTCACCCAAGAGCGTATCCCAATGCGACTGATCGTTCTTTAGATAGCATCTTATACCTTATATGATGGAGCGATTTACCCTCTCGCTTGCGTTCGCCTGAGGGCTGTACAAAGGTGTAAAGACATGCCTTATACCACGATTGGTTAAAAGGGCATTAAATTGCTGCGTCTTAAATTGTTTCCCATTGTCGTTTAGTATTATTTCAGGTGTTCCAAACATGCTAAATACTTCTTTCAAGTAATTACAAATCGATAAGGTGATAAAATTTCGGTTTGCTTTCAAAAGAGGGTATTTCGTTAAGTGATCGAGGATAATAATAATACCAGTGTTACCTTGTCTAGATCTTGGATATGGTCCTATTAAGTTGATATAAAGCTTCTTGAAGGGGCGCTGGACGGCATATTGCGTAGACATAGGAGGACGCAAGGGAGTATTTGGCGAACTGTTCTGCCGACAAATATCGCAACGACCAATATAATTCTTTACATCAACCGTCATGTTGGGCCAGTAAAAATTGAGTCGTAAGCGCTCTGGAGTTTATGCTACACCGCCGTGGCAGTTATTTGGCGGACAATGGGCGCTTTCAATATTACTTCACGTTTGTAGGGACCGGATAATTCGCGACGGCTGAAATCTTATCCGGATCGGTCCGAAGGGTTCCGTTACCAACGACATATCTAAGGTATCTAACCTCTCGCATACAAAATTTACTTTTTTCCAAGTTTATAGTTAAACCCGCTCTTCGCAAGTTGTCGAAAGTTTCCGACACAATTAGGAGAGCATCTAGGTAAACGAACACCTCATTTTTTAATTGCGGTGGTATTACGCGGTCCATCAAGCGACATAAGGCTTGTGGGGCGTTGCATAAGCCAAACGGCATGACGCAGTAGCGATACAGCGGACGATTAGGGACAGTGAAACAGGTGTAGTCTCTGGAGGTTTCTGCTAAAGGTATTTGACAAAAGGCACAACGTAAGTCAATAGAGCTTATATATTCAGCCTTCGGAATTCGGCTCAAAATACCATCAATGTGAGGAAGGGGATAAGCGTCCTTTACGGTAACGCTGTTTATTCTTTTGGAGTCAAAACACATACTGACTTTATTTGGCTTCTTGACTAAAACCAAGGACCATTTGGAGCCTCCTCAATTACACCCAACTTCATCATTTCATCTATTTATGCATGAACTAACTTTTCTATGGCAGGAGATATCGGAAAGTATCGCTGTTTTATCGGACGGACATTTGGTTCGAGCTCTATCGCATACTCCATTAAAGAAGTTTTTCCTAAACCTTCTCTTTCACAGTTTGGGAATCTATTTTTCACTAGGTCTAGCTGGCACTGCTGCTCACCACTCAAGCACAGGCTATTCTCATTTGCTGTCGAATCCAACGAAAGTTCTGAAATGACATGTGGCGCAATTTTAAATTTTGCCCAGAAGTCAACTCCTAGTATGACTTTTTGTGACATACTTGGGATCACAAAAAAACTAATCACCTTTTTATTGCCTTCAAATTCGACATCTAGATCAACAGTACCGTACACGATTTGTTTCTTACCATCTGCCATACTTTGTAGTTTTCCGGATTACAATCAACGTACTTTGGTCGGTACACATTGGGAGCGCCGCAGCCATAGCAGAACACCGTTCGGCTTTTGAGGCAGTCAAAATACCTGTGTCCTTCACGTCTACAATTCCAGCAACCTTGTTTCTGTTTTGGCTGCTTTGATATTGCATCTATTTCATGAGTAACCGAAGAACTATCTTGTGAGTTATCCTCATCTCTTAATTCGTTGACGTAACGTCGTGAATTTGGCCTTTATTGTACGATATGTAATGGGGTGGTCGGTCTATTGATTTCACTAGTGAGACTCTCGCCTTTTAGAAAAAGCTTGCGTAATTCCGCCAAAGAGTTTATGGATACATACATACAGCGGTCGCATGTTATGTTAGGCATCGGGGATTGTAGGGGATCCGAGATTTTGGATATTACCCGACCGACCCTACCAGTGTTTGGTACGCTGGAAATATCGCTGAAGCGAAGCTGGTCAATTTGGTTATGAAAGTTTTGATTAGAATTCCGCGTTTAGTTTGGGATTTCTCTGGGGAAAAAGGGTGTCGAATATTCCCTCTCTGTGTGTGGTTGTGGATTACTTTCAATGGGGCTACGAGTATCTGCAGGTTGCGCTGGCTACGCGTTTACGTTTAAACGCAACATTAGCTAGTACATAACGCCTTAAAGTTTTTGGTCCAATATTTGGGAAACTCGTTCATCTAAGTTGTTAAATATAGACGCTTGTCTTGCAGAGACTACTGCAGATATGATGCTTCGAACCCGTATATCCTCATTGGTATCAATAAAAGCTGTTTCCGGATGAGCTCCTGGTGTACTGCAAAGAGGCAAACAAGTGGCACCTTCGACTTGCTGCTGCTTTTGTTGGTCGGATTGTAATTGGGTGTTTGGGGTGGGGTCCTTATTATTAGACTTTTGATCGGACTGATGCGCAGCACGACCCCTAGCCCGCGCGCCGTTATTCTGAGTAAACTCGCGACTTTGGCACTTAGCGCGACATTGCGGACAATTCGAGTTCCGTTTCAACCAGTTCAGGAGACATGCTCCATGAAATTGGTGCGAACAAGCCGTTAATAATATGTCATCCTGCTCAGCGAGTAGTTCACAACAAATTCTGCACGAGCTCGTCTGTGATGACAAGTGTTCCCCACTAGGGTGTAAAGACATTATTTCGTAAGGGTATATGTTTCTTTTTTAAATTGGAATGAAGACCGGAATAGAGATACGAAGTCAAACAAATGTTGGTTACGAAAAGAAAACGTATGAATTACGGTTACGTATACAACCGGTTGATCCGCTTTTATTTGGCTGTTAGCCAACAAGCGTTTAACTAGTATCAAATCAACCGGGTACTAACAAGGTAATGGTAAATGACTATCCTCAAATAAAAAGAGGAATAAAGGCATTATTTACCTATTCCACCTAAATTTAACGGTAATAAAATAGTTTTATGGTAGTAAAATAAAATATTTACGTATATTGCTCCTAGGCTTTTATCACCAAAAAAAACCAGTCATTACTGGTTGACAATCACCAAACACTATGCTAAAACTTAGCGGCCATATGGACAACTAGCTACATAAGCATTCAAAAAAAAGGTCTTCAACCGCAAAAAAAGTTTCCAGGTCAATTCACAAATCCATAGCCATAATATGAAATAAATGAGCCAATTGAAATGCTAAAAAAAAATTATTTTAAAGTGTAACTAAAAAAAAAACAAAAAAAAAATGTGTTTTGTCTGCTTCCTCAGTCATGGGGTGGTCAACAGCAGTAATGGGAAACCCTGGACCCTATTAAGATGGCATCCCGCATATTGGATATAGATGGACAAAAAAAATTAAACTGATTAAAATTGAAAGGTATCTCGAAGTGAGGTTGAGAAAAAAAAGAAACTGGCTGAATGTAGGGATATTGCAAAGCCATAGGTCAGCCAACGAGCATTTAGCTTCGCTGCAGCTAAATTGCCACAACCCTTAAATTCCTTATAAGCCTGAAAATTTTAATAGGTTTAATTAACGTTCAAACACAAGTTAACTTGCGGACAAGTTCTCAGCCATTCAGCATTAAGAAATCGTGATTCCAACAAATTAGTGCTTGCAAGTTATATAAACCAAATAAATCCCTGGTCGAAGCCTTTAGCATATAGCTATAAAATTCGAATTCCGAAGGCTTCTACAAATATTCTAATCTACAAAGCAGACGGACCTTAATACATTCCAAGGGGAGGAAAAATAGATAGGGGCCATAACTACGTATGTGAAAATCATTTATGATAACATTCGGGTCCCACGTTTGGCCCCATTTTCTGTTATGTGACCAAGAGCCGGGTAACTAACCAACTTGAGATTCGGTTAGGAGGGCCCGTGAAGATGTCGCACAGCCGCGGCGTGTGCACTGGCTTGTTCCCGGAGCTTCAGCCCGGAAGGGGGAAGGGTCCTTACACGGCTTTGAGACTGAGAAACCTCCTCCTTACTCTGTAGTCCTAACATGAAATATTTTACATTGGCACACAGAAATGTATAGCATATCAAATAACCATTATGCTAGCCCGTCCATATCACACATTCAGTAGTCCGTGGGAAAACCGCATTACCTAGTAGATCAGCTAAGAATTTATTTGGGACCGCTCCCTACCCGCCCTACCATGGTCCTTAAGATGACGTAAAGACCCTATTGGACCTACTCCATTCCCTTTAGCAGATAAAACACCTAAATTTTTCAATCCATGTTATTACAATTTATTGGAATTGAAAACATATTATAAGCATACTCGTAGTTAACATAATCCCTGACAGGAAAAAAATGTAATTTTAAATAATGTTGATCCTATAACTAAGTTCTTATGTTGGTGGTTACTTATGTTATTAACGCAAGACCTACCTCAACATATGGGCATTGACCCAGTTCCAAATTATTTAACAATATATATGTATTAACATTTAAGCGCTTTTTGACGTATTTATGCGTATACACATATGCATATGTACCTATGTATGTATTTGCTAAACTAGAGAGTGAGAATGGAGATTACCAAGAGCGCCTTCTCAAGGTGCCAAAAAAAAAATCCCATCAATATGGCAAGAAATAAAATCTACCCATATAAGCTTGAACTTATAAGAGATCACTGACCGGAGAGACTTACGCAAAATTACAACAGAAATATATAAGCATAAATGCAATTGCACATAAGCATATGGGTAGATAAAGCGGGTTGTAAGCAGCAGCAATATATTAACACGTATATATTAAAGAGAACACTTACGTTATGTGTCATCAATGTAGTCCACCGCAGCGTAGAGGCCTCCAAGTTGTACGGTGACTCCCGCGTCGAATTGCTGCAATTAACATTTTTACTCACTGACTGGACAATGTCATGCCAATTGCTACCATTTTTCCTTTGAGGGGCCCTGAGGGGCTTTCAGATATTAACATTCACTAACATAAAGCACTAACCAATTTTCCGGCAAGTGGACATGTTATTTGTACACGCACTGTCGTTAGTGAGGTGAATAAGAAGAGCAAAAGCAAAACGAAAATAACACCGAGAATGCAAGAACACGATAAATTCAAAGTATGAGATTCTCTCCAACCTTTGTTATTACATACATATGTACATAGCTAATTTTTAACATCGCTAAGCGTATAAGATTTACTTCAATGCTTCAGAAAAGAAGAAAATAAAGGAACGAAAATTACTTAAATAAAGAGGGCTATGTTATAAAATTTCTTCAGCGTCATGTGGATTTCCCCTCGTGTTAATGACGAATGGGAATTCTTTCGAATGTTAGTATATTTATGTTATATATAAAAGGGTAAGTATTATAACTCGGTAAGTACAATCCTTTACATTAAGATTGATATATTTTTAAATACTGAACGTTTAACTAGTATTGAAGTCAATTACATTAATTTAGCAGTACTTCTTCTTCTTATACATGAATCTAGCTATAAATACGTTTTTTCCAGCAATTGGGGATATCTCGCTATATTCTCTTCTTTTCTTTTTGGTGGTAATTTATGCCCTTGTAAAGCATAGGTATCACAAGAATATTTAATAAAAACACGATCGCACAACTTTCTGCATAAGCGCCTGCGTGAAAAGGAAAATACTTATTATAGAAAGTGGTTCTAACCGTGTCCTGGGTAGCTGTTGGAGTCGATCGTTGAGTATAAGATGTCCTTCCCTTATTGCCCAGCTGAGGTACGTATCCGGCTAGATTCTGCTGCTCTCTCGGATATTTTCCAATTATAATTAGCAACGATTGTTAGCGGTGAAATATATATATACGTTTGTATACTTTTGTACATATACATAAGTAGAACGAAGCACAAAAAAAAGTCCGGAAAATATATTTGGAAAAAAAAAATTAGTTTTAGTAGGTCTCGATTTTGTGTGTGAAACGGTTCCTCGCTTGTCAAGAAGAAAAGACCAGAAAATTCCAGCTCAACCTCTCGCCAAGGTCTCCTCTACGCCACCCGTCAATTTATTTTCTCAATAAAATTATCGTAAATCAGATGTTGTGAAAGACATATGAAAGGAAGTGTTCGGCTCTAAATGTACAGAGGTGTGGTAAAATGAGTAGATGGTGTACATAAAAATGCATTAGGACGGAAGTAAAAAAAATCGAGGTTGCTTAGAGGAAATTGAGAGGAGAAATATGTAAAGGTGAATGTTATTGAGGAAAAAAAAACAGCTATGTATGTACTTCAGTACAAACTCCCTTTTTAAAATCGCCAATTTATCGATTTCGCCTTCTGAAACAACAATTAAGTCGTCCATGTAGGTCAGCTCGAAACCTTCGCGGATAGCGTTGCGAAAAACTGGATTTATGACCTTTGAAAAAAGGATAGTGGGTTATAGATCCGAAAGGAACCCGCAAGAAGTCAAAAAATTACCTCAAAGTGAATCTATCACTAACTATTTTCCGGTTAAACAGCCGATATTTGATTCAAAGTCGAGGAGAACCGTCCTTCTTCGCCAATACCTTCGTCTCTCGGCTGGCGACTGTTATTTCTCCTTTTGATATACCGCTTAGTTGTCTTTAAGCACGAGCTTCATAGTTACAGTTGTATCGGTTGTCTATTCTGGCTAATACTCACTAACGAGTTTTCGAACTACGGATTTTATTTCGTCGCTTTCGATGTGAGACAAACCCAGTCGTCTTTGCTTTGCCCTTGGGACAAATTAATCCACAGAATTTTGGCTACCCTGTCGTTGCCGTCGTCGTCTTACTAGGGACGAAATATCTCTAATCCAAAAAATCAGTTCCGATAAGAAGTCGGTGACCCGAAATATTGTCAGAAATTCTTGAAATCGATGGATATTTCGTGTCGAACTATACATTCGTTGTATGTAGTAAAGAATCCAGCCCTGTGAAATGAAAATTGCACGATTGTAGCGTTGGCGATCCAAGTTTGGTGTATTCGCGTCGATCGTTCGGTTTGGTATAATGTTTACGCGCTGTGAAGGTCACCGTGTTTGCCTGCTTTGAACTCTCTCCCGTGGGCACCGGGATGCGATATGGCCATGCTCGTCGCAGCTATTGCACTTTGCTTCTTGACTTTATATTGGGCAGGAAGAGCTAATATGATCTGGCTCACAGCATTTGTAGCAATGTTTCCGAACGCTCAGCTTTTTATCGTCGTATTTATTTATCGGGTTGCTGCGCTCTAATCACTTCGCGTTGACAAAAATTATTGCATACGTGCCTGATTACATAGGACGCGATCAGGTATTCCCTCAATCAAATATTATAGCATATCTTTGCTGTAATGAGAATGCGATTTTCCTCCTCCACAGCCTACTCTCAAATATCTTTCTCTGCTCGATAATGCTTGTATTGGGTTATACGTACATATACATACGCTCAACTTCGGTCATCAATGCCTCCAATGTCATCTAAACATGTTCGGCTTTCGAATGCAGCCATTCGACTGTCTTCTTCCTCAGTTTCATATCAATCAATATTTTTGCTTCGTCGTCACAGAGGTCATGTGACGTTTTTAAGAAAATGAATATTTTCCAAACATTTAATAGGTCCTGATTATCGTCAAGTTCGCTTATTAGATTTGCTAGTGCATCAATACTATCTCTTGCCGGTGTGAGCTGATCCTCTAGAAGCGCTTCGTCTTGGAATGGATACGTAGAATCGTTCTCAGGATCTCGTCGTCTTCTTTCACGCTCGAACTAAATTTCACGTCGAGTAAAGTAAGTTCAAGCCGAAATAGCTCTCTTTTGCGTCTTTCAAATTAGAAATGTTGTTGTCGTATTCTGAGCCCAAACTCAGAACTCCGCTGAGGGCCTTCAAGTGCTACCACCTCTTCTTTACCGTATCATTCTGCCCGTCATCGCCGTTCGCCCATCTATCAGCAGGGTCGTGTTCCGTTTACCGTGCAATAAATATCGCTTTCGGGACATCTGCTGACACTACTAACATTCGACATTTTTTCAGTTAATTGCCGTCTTCTAAGGGTACTTCAAAATTATACGTCTATTATCTCGTTAAGCTCTACACACCCAAAGCTATTCCCGGGCTAAACCCCAAATGTGAGACAATGCTTTTGTTTAAATATACATAAGTATATTAATAGAGTTTAATAACACATATATGTTATAACGCGTCATTTGGGTATAAAATCTCAAATGCGAAGCCAAATCACACATTTCTCGATACGAATTGGCATTGCCGAAATGACCCATTCCAACGCATTGGAACAAAATCATGAACGAAATGCGTTCCAACGTGACATATTTTTCTGGAACGAATAAAAAAATTATAACTCTCATTAACGATTTGGCATATTTTTTACACTGACTGATTTTGTATGTCAGCACTACTAATAAAAAGGACGTGTGATAAGTCAGTGACTTTTTGAATAAAATATATTTTTTTCGGCAAATAAACGTTCTATTTCTTAACATAATCTTCTTTAACTTCTTAACCATTGAAGTTGCTGGTGCATAGTGGTTGCTGTCCGCATAGTGGTTTCGGTTTTGTTTTTTTTTTCGCAGAAAATAATGCTTTTGTTAAAAGTCAAGAGATTTTCTACTTTGAATAGCTGTGAAGCATAAAATAAATGACTCAATTTGCTCAAAATTTTACAGAAGTCTATTAATAGATGGCAGTTAGGGACAACAGGGATGCATTTAAAGTTTCTGTGCGGGAAATTTAGAATATAAACGGTTTTAAAATTACTCATTTGAAATGCGCATTATGGCTCAATGTAAATGTATTATGAAGTACAAAAATACCAATTAACTACTGTGTGGGAAAGCATGGTGTGTCGTCTTTTGCGCCAGATCATCTTATATTCCCGCCTTTTCAATTTTGACATATCACTTAGTGTTCATCTCTGTATTTTCTCTTTCTGTCTTCGTTTTCGTCGCCATGGCATTCAGTGATACAGTGTAGCATTGGTAAGGCCTGTGAATTAAATAAACAAAAAACCTACACAAATACTATTTACGTATATTAAATCAAATGCATATATCCACAAATGGATGACCTATGTACATAAAGCACTTACCAAATTACGTATTGCAGGAATTAGGTAAATGAATATACATTTAGGGAATTCTGAAGGGTATACGTCGCATAGAGGAACCTTAACAAATTACCGCAATTGTTAACATCCCCTTCTTACTATGTTTAATAATCATAGTCCGAGAGAGTGAATATGCGCTTCCAAACTTTAGAATTCGTTGAAAGTTATGGGACAAAAAAAAATTTGAGTTGAATATGGCTGGTATGTAAAACAAAAACTAGTTAATAAAGCTTGAGTCAAACTCCAGCTGAAACTTCTAACAATAACTTAAAAAATTTTATGTGCTGAATTGGTAGACTCCGCCTTTACATATCTTTCTATTTTTAAAAATGTCTTCTCCTTTCAACGAAAATACAAGTAATCGATCTCATATTATTTTTTTTTTCAAGAAAAATAAACTTACAATATCAGACATATTCTGAATAGAAATTCCCTCTTTTCTCTCCGTTCCCTTTCCCGCTATCAAGAACGCTGTTCGAAAAAGGGAAAATGTATTTAGGGGAAAAAGTACGTATCACGAATGCCAAAAAGGGTAAAATCGGTTCAGTTATTTTGGGAGAAATCTCGTTAAAAATTTGAAAGGGAGATAGCACAAAAATGTAAGTAATTTACTTTTTAAAACTAATTCGTTTTACATGAAGGTTTTATTTTATATTTATAGGTCAAAAACAACTAACAAACAACAGTTGCAAATTCTGTTGGCCTTAATGGAAGCCAGGCCAGATATAGCCCGAGGCTTCGAAAAGGGAAACAAAGAGGAGGTTGCCTGATTTTGGCGGAACGCTGAGTAAGAATTGAATTCTGCAGGTCCGCCCTTAAAAAATATTACGGAGTGAAAGGTTTGTTAAAGTTTTCAAATGCAAGTCTTTCCTCTAAATAATTAATCTATGTATATTATAGGTTTGGATTGACCAAAAGAAATACGTGCGCCATAAGCCGTCCCACAATTTAAGGACCCTTAAAAGTACTGGTGGCGGTCCAAACCTTCAACAGCCGCTTTCACCGACTGAGGAACCAATATTTAACCTTCTGGGTATGAAGGAGTCCGTCGAAAGAGGTCCTTCTCAAACTTTTGGCTTACCATTCGCAAGTGGTAGTGATCTGGAGCCAGAAGCGCTTGCAGATGATGGACGGAACACTGTGGAATACTTGGAGGAAGTGCTTATAGAAGAAGCATTATAAAGCATACCATCTCCTCCAGTACCTAGCGATACGTCATCAGTCCCAGTACTTGAGGTCACAAAAAAAATAAAAAAACCAACTGCCAAACAATTATCGGCGAATGTTGCCACGGACGCTCTTGAAGCTGAATTAAAAATTCAGCGAGAGATGCTGAACAGTTTAACGGCGGCAGTAAACAATATGGCATATAATAATCAAGAACAACAAGTAAAGAAGTGGCTAAGGTTGATCGAACATTGTATACCCGGCGCACGCTTTCTGCTAAATTTTTAAATTAACTAGGTATAATTTAACATGTGTGCTAATTTTAGACGAAATCGATAAAGGAGTTCCAGACATATACATATGATCGGGTGGGTGATTCCAGAGATATACATATGAACTCATAAGTGGGCGGTGCCACGCCCCCTGTAAACTTTTTTATACAGTCGGATTTCCTGCTCATGTACAATACTACATACCAAATTTGAGCAAATTAGCTTCCATAGCTACTAAAATATAGTAATTTTTGCATTTTCGACAATTGCCGTTATATGGGAAGTGTGCGTGGTTACTGTCCGATTTTGCCCATTTTCAATACGAACCTGCTCTGGGTCAAAGACAATTTACCTACCAAGTTTCATTGAGATATCTCAATTTTTTCTCAAGTTATCGTCTGCACGAACGGACGGACAGACCGACATCGCTAAATCGACTTCTATTTTCATTCTGAGCATTTTGGTATATATATGTCTATATCTATCTTGATTCCGTTATGCTGTTACAAGCAACCGTTATGTGAACAAAGTTATAATACCCTTGTACACAAGTGCGCGGGTATAAAAACGGCATTTCGCTGAAATGGCGGGGTTGAAAAATGTAGAACTAATAGAAATGCGGCGTCATAACACCTCTTGGAGGAGTTATTAAAATTAAAAACATAAATTTACTCTTTACTAAATTGTACCTGATATTTTCTTTTTTGTAAGTTTACGATTTTGTTTTTTTTTGTTAATGAATGAATTCTGTTTTTTTTTTGTAATTACTTAAGGCTTAATGAAATATATACTTACACATATATGTACATATTATACTTATACATATTATCATTATCATATTCCAAGTTGATAGAAATTACCGCGAATGAAATAACAAAAAGAAAACAGAACACGGTCAATGCGAAAATCATCTATTAGTTTTTGTCCCTATCACTGCAGTTAAGTCGGTTTTATCACACGCGCTAATTTCTTCAATTGTATTATTGTTGTATAGGGTACCTACAGCGGAGCGGATATGCAACTCCAATTGCACAACTTTTCCCACACCATAGCCCAGACGCTGATTCAGCACACGCGCAACCGAAATTGGCGAATTCGTGGAATTCAAATGCAATTGCCCGGTGCATTTAGTTAAGCCTTTAGATTAAATACATTTGTAAATTCAGTTATGAAATAAAGCTCATTGCTAAAGGTCGTGCTGACCTAAAAAATATTTTTTTTATTTTGAATGTAAAAGTAAATCTTTAACTGGCGCCCAACGTGGGGCCTAAGTTGTTGCTAATCGCGTGTGAAAAAAAGGACTCGGTAAAGTCCTTACCGAGATCTAAACAAAACGCCGAGTGAATTAAAACATTAATAAAAATCACTATCGTTATAAACCAACTAAACCACCGCCTTAAACGTCCACGCCGTTCCAGTAATTTTAAAACAAAATGACAGGACAGAAGGAAAGCAGCAGCCTAGGCCCCAGAAACACCACCCCGGTATCTAGCCCAGCAAAACCACCCCGTTATCTAGTCCAGAGCATCACCGCCCAGGGACAAAAGTGTGCAGGAAAGGACCCCCGAGTAGTGAAAGCAAAAAGGAGATGCGAGTCGTCAGCCGCCGCACCACTATGTTAAGGTTATTTATGTAAGTCATTTATTATTGTAGTAATAACAAAGTACTTGAACAAAATGCAAAATCAAGTGAAACATTTCTGAAAGCGAAACTAAGTTAATAATAAATTTCGTGTTTCCACAAGGTTAATAACATTTTAAAGATATATTAAAATTGCAATTGAATACAAAATAAAATTATTTGAATTAAATATTTTTAGTAATAGAAACAAAAAAACAAAAAATATATTTAAAGAACGGCTTGTACAGCCAATAACTTACAAAATCCAACCATTTATAACATTGCTTAATTCTCCAGGATAGAAAAGCCCTCCTTCCTAGAAGGAGTAACTAAAAATAAATAACAATCATATAAAACAAAAAATATATTTAAAGAACGGCTTGTACAGCCAATAACTTACAAAATCCAACCATTTATAACATTGCTTAATTCTGCGATTCCTACGGGACCTTCCAGGATAGAAAAGCCCTCCTTCCTAGAAGGAGTAACTAAAAATAAATAACAATCATACCTATAACAAACGGGGTGTACAGCCATTAACCAAACCAACCATTCTATAACATTGCTTAATCCTGCGAATCCTACGGGATCCTCCAGGGTAGAAAAGCCCTCCTTCCTAGAAGGAGTAACCAAAAACATAATAATAAAACAAATTAGATTTAATTAGAATAATTACAACCAAATTTCGAAACCAAACATTTTTATAATGTCAAACCCGTCAAACCTCGTTCAACCTCCTGTGCTAAACGCAACTCCTACCGAACAGACTCCTTCCCCATGTAACACAAATACCCTAAACATGGACCAACTAACAACCATTATAACTGGACGAAACCTAGTGCAAACCGCCCTTAATCCAAACGCGAACTTCTCTACTTTTACCGATATATCCATTGATGCGAACTTGACCAACAATGTTTCCGGGTTAGACAAAATTCCGGACGTCATACGATGCCTCCGCGAATTCTCAGGAAAGCCAGGGGAGTTTAACTCCTGGAAGAAGAGTGTAGATCGAATCCTTCAGATCTACGAGCCCCAAAGAGGAAACCCTAAATACTATGGGATTCTCAATGTCATCCGTAATAAAATCGTTGGCAATGCTGACATTGCTTTGGAGTCATGCAATACTCCACTTGACTGGCAGGCTATCTCCAAGTGCCTGACGCTTCACTACGCAGATAAGCGCGACTTAGGTACACTCGGGTACCAAATGACCTCGCTTGTGCAGAGTAATTCCACAATCCAGGAATTCTATCAGCGGGTGTATTCTCACCTTTCCTTGATCCTTAATAAGTTGGGATGCATGGAAGTCGGCGCAGAAGCCATGCATCTACTAACACGCACATATAGAGATAAAGCCCTCGACACTTTCGTTCGAGGACTAAAAGGAGATTTACCCAGACTCCTTGGAATGCGAGAACCAGCAGACCTCCCGCAGGCTCTTCACCTATGTTTGAAACTAGAAAATCAAAACTTCCGATCATTTTATGCCATGACTAATAATGGCCAAGCTAGAAAAGGACAAGATATTCGTCCACCCCTTCCTCCCAGATATTTAAACAACGAGTTCTACCCCCAATTGGCATACCTGCCCCAACAAAGGTTGAATCTAACCACACCTTACGGGCCGCCGCAACCTAACTATCAGTTCCCGCGTCAACCGAACCCATATTTCCAACAACCAAGTAATCCACCAACTCGACCATTCCAAAAACCCTTACCGAGACCAGAGCCGATGGACGACCAATCGTTACGAACAGTCTTAAAGATCTGTTATCCACGTCAAGGACAAACCAGCAAACGAAAATCAATAACTTAGCGGAAAATTTTTCACAACTCTTCGCAGAACCTAACGATAGGCTCACTTATACCACAAAGGTTATAGGCGAAATCAGAACTAATAAGGACACCTCTGTTTACACAAGATATTACCAGTACCAAATGGCGCTACAAAGTGAAGTAGAATCTCAAATTAATAAAATGCTAGATGATGGTATTATTCAGCCATCAAGGTCCCCTTATAACTCACCCGTTTGGGTTGTAGCAAAAAAACCCGACTCCCAGAGTAATAAACAACATAGAATCGTTATCGATTATCGCAAGCTTAACGCAATCACTAACAATGGTAAATACGAGTTCACGAGATTACCATTCGGACTGAAAAACGCCCCATCAATATTCCAAAGGGATCTAGATGATATCCTTCGCCATCACATTGGCAAGATATGCTATGTGTATATCGACGACATAGTCGTATTCAGCAAATCCGAACAGGAGCACGCTGTACATCTAGAAAAATTTTTTAAAACACTTGAAGATGCCAACATGAAAATACAGTTGGACAAATGCCATTTCTTCAAGGACTCTGTCGAATTTTTAGGTTTCATTATTTCCGCAAGAGGGATAACGAAAAATCTGGCAAAGGTAGAAGAGATAGCTTACCCCAAAACCATTAAGCAACTGCGCTCATTTCTAGGCCTTTCCGGCTACTACCGCCGCTTCATAAAGGATTACGCCATGTTGGCCAAACCTTTAACGTTACTCTTAAGAGAATGGGGACGCGTTTCCAAAAGCAAATCAGCTAAAGTAAACATCGAATTAGACAACGAAGCAAGAGATTCTTTCAACAAAATTAAAAAAACCCTTATGTCCGATGATGTTGTACTTTCATATCCTGACTTAAGTAAAGAATTCCATTTAACTACCGACGCATCGAGTTACGCTATCGGTGCAGTCGTCTCACAAGATAGAAAAGCTATCGCCTTCATTTCAAGAACACTTAGCCAAACAGAAGAATCGTATGCTACAAACGAAAAGGAGTTCTTAGCCATAATATGGGCTCTTAACAAATTTAGAAACTACCTTTATGGCCCCGCCAAAGTGAAGATATACACCGACCATCAACCTTTAACACAAGCTGTCAGTAACAAAAACACTTACGCCAAAAGGAAACGTTGGAAATGCAGTTTAGGAGAATATGACCATGAACTCCACTACAAACCAGGTACAACCAATGTTGTAGCTGATGCTCTTTCCAGAATGCCAGCCGAACCAATAAACTCCTTATCCATAACTCAACACAGTGACGACAGTTCTTCCGACAATTTAATTCCCCATGTAGAAACCCCAATAAACGTCTTTAATAACCAGCTGTTTTTAAACATAGGGACAACTTCAACCTACCAGTTTAAAATAATATTCCCTACATACCACAGACATATTTTAGAAGAACCTGGATACGATTCAGCTATACTTATAAATCACCTCAAAAGATATCTAAATCCCTCCGCATAAAAACAGAGGAACGAACCATGGGCAAAATTCAAGAAATATATCCAATACACTTTAGTAACTACAAGATTCGTTTCACACAACTTCAAGTTCAAGATGTTACAAATGATCAAGAACAAGAAGAGATAATAATTAAGACCCACAAAAGAGCACATAGAAATTGCCGAAAAAATAAAACTCAAATTCTCGAAAATTTCTACTTTCCATCACTGACAAAAAAAATCAATAGAATAATTCAGCATTGTTCCGTCTGCAAAGAAAATAAATATGATCGCCACCCTAGTAAACCAGAATTAGGTAAAACACCCATACCTCAGTATCCAGGACAAATTTTACACATTGACATCTACATGACAAACAAAAATATAGTTTTGACAGCAATAGACAAATTTAAAAAAGAAATAGTAAAGGAATACAAAAATTCCACCATTTTAACAGAATCAGGAAATTGTCCATACAGGAAATTGTCAAAATTAACTTTTATTTTTCAGATGTCTTTTAATCTCCTCCGCCACTGCGACAATAGACATTTACGACTACTCCACGGCACAAGTAGTCACTTTAAACGACGGACTAGCAAAAATCCGGAACGGAGCCTTCAGGCTAATACATGTAATAGATCTTAACAAATACGAACAATTTCTTACGGACTTAACCAAATTCGTTTATTCGGACATACCTCAGGACAATATCCTTTATCCTATCCTAAAGCACGAATTAACCCAAACCCTCCAAATCCTAAACACAATTAAACCAATTGAAAAACGGTCAAAAAGATCAATAAATATTGTAGGCACGGCTTGAAAATTCATCACCGGATCCCCTGATCACGAAGATCTGGAGATAATAAATATACAATTACTTAAATGAAATTAATAACAATAATAATAAACAAGTACTTATTAATGAAATTTTTAACGATATATTAAATAACTTTACTAGAATAGTAAATAAACTTTTTAACAATATAAGAAAAGATACATATGTTGAAAATGAAACAATTGCTAATTTGCAAAATAGAATAAGATTAATAAAAGAAGAATTAATATTAATGGATGTTAAATAAAAATGAAATTGAAATTGCTTTAGAAAAGCTAGAAAATGACGAAATTCCATTTAGAAATGCAGAAGAAGCATTAGAATTTTCAAATATTAATATTGTAAGCAAAAATTTGACAATTTTTTACTTGCTAAAGATACCATTGACTTTTAAAGAAAATTTTCAAAAAATTATTATAAGACCTGTTGTCAAATCAGATAAAACTATTATAGATATTGAATATGATAAAATATTGAAAGGAAATAAAGAAATATATGGAGTAAAAGAACTCTGCGATAGCTATAAGAAAGTTGAAATTTGTAAACAGAAACAAGTTAGTATTAAGTCTACTATACCACTCATAATATTTATAATAATATTTCATTTACTCATATTTTACGTATTAAAATACAATTATACTATAATATAATTATGAATATACATACTCGTACTAATACTTTAATTTCTTTGTATTTATAAATATTATATGCTACCATGCTACAACTAAAGTGCATAATTATTTTTCAAATTTAACTTACAAAGTTATTATTATTATTGTGTAAAAACTATCTCCGCATAAATTTTGCATTTTTTATCATATTGTAGTGTGCCCAACCACTTCAGCACATGCGCTGCATATTGCTGAGTCGGCGCGTTTGCAATGGTCATCGTGTGTGGCATAATCACAAGCAGTGATGACACATGCAAAGCACATGTGACCGCACACACGACGGTTCATCGTACGGCACCAAATGAGGTACACTCGATGCTTGCTATTAGAAACGCAAGATCAGGTTACCGAGCAGATGTGGGTCAGTGCACATGACACTTATGATATAGTAGATATAGCAAGTAAGCAATTAGATGTAAGAAATATACAAATAGGGGAAATGGATAACAATCAATGATTTGATTGGTTGCCCATAGAAAGAAGCACTTAGATTGTAAGCATATAAAAGACGGCGTTGAGCCATAATAAAGCATTCTTATCCTAAGATTCAATACGCGAGTTTTATTGATGAGAATCATCGTGCATTTTAATGCTCGGACAAATGCGGCTGGAGAGCTAAGATAATACTCAAACCTGCTTTAACATTGAAAGGTCCCCGCACCCACAAACACCACATGGCGATCCTGCAAACCGAACTTGGGAACCACTGATAGTTTAAGACGATGGTAGACGAAGAATATATTGTAAAAACTCCGATAAAAGAATATCCAGAGTATATACCAACTCCAAAGTCAGCTGGACCCAAACCAATTACTTTAGAGCAGTACCGGCAAAGGCAACAAATCCAAAGCCTGAAACTGCAAGAATTTAGACAGCCAACAATATTTAAGCCAAAAAAACGTGGTGGAAAGAAAAGACGACATCAAAAGAAGTGTGCCGATCTACAAAGAGTAATAAATATTAGCCAAGGCCAACAAAAACGAAACCTGATTAAAGAAATAGAGAAATTGCGTCAGCATGGGTGGAACTCCATCGAAAGAAGAAATAATAAACAACAACAATAACGCAGCAGCAGCAGGTGCGACAATAAAAGGCGAAAATGAAGACACAAAAAATTTATTATACATAAACTGCATAATTTTAATAATTCTATTATTAGCAAAAATTAATTCTTATTATAAGAAGTACCTAAAAAAACAAGCATATCGTAATATAAGCACAACTTAAAATGAATAAATATATATATATACATTAAATATAAAATAAATGGAATTCAAAGTACTAGAGGAACTACTAAGTAAACTAAAAAAAAGTCCTAATAGAAGTTACACACAAGCTTACGTAAATAATACGCAAGCATTAATAGCAAATAGCTGGAACATCATTGTGCAAACCGCACACTCCAAAGACTTGACAATTCTGAATGAAAAATTTCATGAATTAAAAACGAAAATAGAAAAGTACTTAATTGTGAAAGAAGGGTCACAAATATCCGAGGAAACAAGCAATAAAACAATGTCAACTTTTGGTTTAGTAACAGCTGCGAAGGTAATCCCAACCTTCAAAGGGGAATACCAGGAAACTCACAGCATTTTCGACCAACAAGGTTCACTACCAGTTCAAAAGGTTACCATTTGGATTAAAAATCTCAACAAACAGCTTCCAAAGAATGTTATCAATTGCACTCAGTGGGCTCAGTGAATCAGCTTTTCTCTATGTAGACGACGTAATAGTATTTGGGAAGAGCTTACAAGAGCACAACCGGAACTTGGCAAAAGTTTTAGCAAGACTAAGTGTACACAATTTAAAACTAAATCCGGCAAAATGCAAATTTTTAAAAACAGTAGTCACTTACTTAGGACATTTAATCACTGACAAAGGCGTAACAACTGATCCCAGCAAACATAACGTAGTAAAAGATTATCCAAAGCCCAGTAATGCAGATGAAGTTAGAAGATTTGTAGCATTTTGTAATTACTACAGGCGATTTATAAAAAACTTTGCAGAAATAGCACAACCACTAAATCAGCTACTAAAGAAAAATCAACTATTCAACTGGAACAAGGAGTGCGACAAAGCTTTTCACACATTGAAATACAAATTACTCTCACCACCAATACTTCGTTATCCAGATTTCTCAAAACGATTTATACTTACAACTGATGCTTCCAATTTTGCGCTAGGAGCGGTACTATCGCAAGGTGAAATTGGAAAAGATAAGCCTATTGCATATGCAAGCAAATCCCTAAACAAATATGAATTGAATAAACCAGTAATCGAAAAAGAGTTACTAGCAATTAAATGGGGTATAAACCATTTTAGGCCTTATCTGTACGGCACAAAGTTCACCGTATACACAGATCACAGACCACTGGTAAGCTTGTTCAAACATAGTAATCCTTCATCCAAAATGACTAGAATAAGAGTCGATTTGATGGACTACGATTTTGACATAATCTATAAGCAAGGAAAAATTAACACTAATGCTGATGCATTATCGCGAATTCAGCTTAACATAAAAAAGCTAAAAGAAATGATTCCAAAACAAAGCGTAAACATTGTAACGAGGGCAATGATGAAAAATAATCAAGATTCAAGCAAAGGGCAAAAAGAAAAGAGGAAATCGCAAAACACGGGAACCTTAAAATCAAATATGGAGAATGATCACCTACATATTTGGGAATGTACATCTATTTCCGATATAAGGCGTGTAAAACGACTTAAGTTCAAATACAAGAAGGACGAAAGTATGAAGCCCAACAATATTAAAGTCACAGTAGCAAAGAATGACCTAATTGTAGAATATAGTGATAATTCCTTATCAAAAATTGAAATGATTCTGAAGAAGCTATTGTTCGAGGCCAGCAATCTAGGCATCAAAAAGCTATCACTTGCAAAGAATAGCAAAGTCTTTGACAACATAAACATAAATGAATTTAAAATTGCATTTAATACGCTACAAAGAGATAGAAACATAAATGAATGTCTTGATATAATTTTATATGAACCTCCCAAAAGAATTGAATCACAAAAGGTAATGCAAGAATTAATAAAAGACTACCACAACTCAATTCATGGTGGCCACAGCGGCATAAGAAGAATGCTAGCAAAACTTAAGCAGAAGTACATTTGGAAAAACATGAGACAAATGATAATAAAATATATTAACAACTGCAGGCAATGCGCAAAAGCGAAAGTAACTCGATATACAAAAGAGGAATACAGTATTACCGATACACTAACAACATCGTTTGATGAAATAGTGATTGACACAGTCGGACCGCTTCGACCTTCCAAAAATTTCCGCTACATGCTGACTTTGCAATGTGAGCTAACGAAATTTGTTGTCATAATACCACTTGAAACAAAAGATGCAGTAACTGTCGCAAAGGCAATCGTAGAGCAATTTATTTTGAAATATGGGTGTATGCGAAAAATAAAAACTGACAAGGGCACAGAATTTACCAATGAGCTGCTGAAAAACATATGTAAACAATTACAAATCAACAAAGTAAATTCAACTCCATATCACCATGAGACATTAGGTTCAATTGAACGCAGTCATAGGGTATTAAATGAATATTTAATGACACTTAAGAATACAGATGACTGGGACGAGCTCATACCATACTACATGTACTACTACAACTCGACACCCCACACATCAACAAAGTATTCACCCTTTGAGCTCGTGTTTGGCAAGCTATGTGGACTGCCAAATGACATAATAAGCGCTAAAGAAAAAGTATATGACATAGACAACTACATGAATGAACTGAAGATAAAACTAAAACATGCACACGACAATGCTGCTATAAACCTGAAAGAAAGCAAATTAAGAGCTAGACAGAAACAATCAAAAGTGAATAAAGCAAATTTCACAGTAAATGATTATGTTTATTTAAAAATAGGAAACAAGAAGAAGTTGGATTTACCATTTGAAGGACCATATAAAATAATTAGACAAGATGGTCTAAACAGCACCATTCTTAAAAACAAAAAAGAAATAATTGTACACAATAATAACCTAGTTAAAAATAGGAGTAACCAAATAAAACCATAATGATAGAAATAAACACTTGCAGTAAATAGTAAAAATAAATTAACTTAGAATTAAGCGTTACACAAAAATTATAAGAAATATCTATATGAAGATACAAAAACATAACACAATTCAATATAAATCAATTTACATTTTAAGAAACTACAATTAATTTATATTCCTCTTAAGGGGAAGGGTGTAGTGTGCCCAACCACTTCAGCACATGCGCTGCATATTGCTGAGTCGGCGCGTTTGCAATGGTCATCGTGTGTGGCATAATCACAAGCAGTGATGACACATGCAAAGCACATGTGACCGCACACACGACGGTTCATCGTACGGCACCAAATGAGGTACACTCGATGCTTGCTATTAGAAACGCAAGATCAGGTTACCGAGCAGATGTGGGTCAGTGCACATGACACTTATGATATAGTAGATATAGCAAGTAAGCAATTAGATGTAAGAAATATACAAATAGGGGAAATGGATAACAATCAATGATTTGATTGGTTGCCCATAGAAAGAAGCACTTAGATTGTAAGCATATAAAAGACGGCGTTGAGCCATAATAAAGCATTCTTATCCTAAGATTCAATACGCGAGTTTTATTGATGAGAATCATCGTGCATTTTAATGCTCGGACAAATGCGGCTGGAGAGCTAAGATAATACTCAAACCTGCTTTAACATTGAAAGGTCCCCGCACCCACAAACACCACAATATACATCAGCTTCCGGTGGTGCCACTTGCTAAGATAACAGCTGAAAACACTATCGATGTTCGCACTGACGTTTATCCTATTGCATTTTATTTTCCAAAACAAGATCACGCCACTCGCAATGATGAGGCAAAAAAAAAAAAAAGGAAAAAAAAAGAAGAGGGAAAAGTGAAAAATGATTTTCGAGTTCGAGCTAAGCTGGTCTTAGAGGCCAAGAATTTTTCTTTGGGGATTGAGCTCTCAACCAGTCAACATCGTTCAAACGAAGCCGCGTTTTACTAAAATCGCATAACATTTTTACTCTACCATCGCTCATATAAAGGCATGGTTCAATCGAAAAGTTTTGAAATATAAAGTTCCGGTTTGAAAAATTTAATGTAAATAAAAATTCGCTACCGGGAAAAAGTAACAAAAAAAAAAAATATGGCGATCTCCTGCCTTGCAATTTTTTGGGGAATACGCAAGTGAAGCTCTGGCAGTTTTTTTGTAAAGTTTTGGACAAGTATCTGGATGAAGCATATTCCAGTGACCATGCGGAGCAGCGGGCATCAACAAGCGAAAAACAGCTCAAAATCTACCCTTGTTGTAGAGAAAAATCAACTTTAAGTTTGCGGTAGTATTGGAACGGCTATTATAACAAATGGGCGAATCTTTCTTAACCCTTGAAATATTAAAATTAAAACATGCGAAATGTATCTATTTATGTATAAAATGAAGAGTAAAAGCCTACGAGTGACTTAACTAAAAGAAGAAGAAGAAGATGAATTTCTAATTATGTTTAATTAGTTGTTTCTAACTAAGTTAAATTAGATTAATTAGTGATGAATTTGGGAAAAAAAAAATCGCATGCGAGTTTAAGAATAACATAAAATTTGATCGGTTGAGCTCACCAGTAGTGCGATTCTGTAACTAATATAAACCACATTTCACATTGTTATCGTTAGTTGGCAACTTTTTTTGTGGTTTAGTGATTCTCTAACAGCATTGACAGCATTTGTTATTGTTTATTAACAGCAATACAGTCAGCTGTTTATTTTTGTGGTTTAGCTACAGACATCTCGTTTTGACTTGTTTACTAACAATTTTATTTTTGTTTTATTATTTTAAGTGGATCGAGTGCGTTTAAGTGACTCCGGAAGATTAATTTGTGTGGAAAATGGCATTTGAATACATCGCTCTAAATTTAGCAAATGATGAGGAGCAATCAAATGTGCCGACGATTGACCGGCGTAGGCTCCGTGAAATTGATGAAACATTGAGGCTAACCCCAACCGAGTTCCGGAGGTTATACAGGTTAAGTCCCGGTATTGTGGAAAATTTAGTATCGTAATTAAACAGCCAGTTGAGAGGATCGAGAATTACAGCGCTATCAACTGAAAAGCAGGTAAACTAATCTTTCAGTTATATGAAATTTTATATATGCATTATATGTGTGTACTCGTGGTAGGTTCTAGCTGTTTTAAGATTTTATGCCACCGGATGCTACCAACGCCCAGTTGGGGAAAAGTGGGGCATTTCAATGAGCCAAACCGCTATGAGCCGCTGCGTACACCGCGTGACTGAGGCAATTGACAACTCCCTATTCGGTACAAAAGTGAAGTTTCCTATGACGCTAGTGGAGCGCCAAGCGGCAAAGGAAATTTTTGCGTCAGCACCTTCGTCTCTTGTACCAGGCACTATCGGTGCAATCGACTGCACTCACGTTGCGATTTTGGCTCCGAAAGATGACGAGTCAAACTATGTTAAGCACCATGGCTACCATTCGATTAACGTGCAAATGGTAAGTGTGAAACTTCAACTTAAAAGGAAAACTCTATTGTTATTATATGTTTGTTAAAACTTACAGATATGTGACCCAAATCTGAGAATTCTAAACGTAAACGCGAGATTTGCGGGGGCTCGACATGATTCATTTATTTGGAGCTCTTCCGCAGCCCACTGAGTCATGCAGAGATCATATGAACTTGGAAATCACAACACGTTTTTGGTTGGTAAGTTCTTTTAATTATTTATGAATTGCAAAATTAAAAGGAAATATCTGCAGGCGATGCTGGATACCCCTTGGAGGCGTGGTTGATGACACCTTTGCCAAACGAACCAGAAGGAACACCAAAGAGGCTCTTTGGCGTTCTTAAGGGGACATGGCGGTGCTTATCAAAGCAAAGGGTACTTTTATATCACCCCGGTTTTGCTGGCAAAGTTGTCAACGCATGCACAGCTTTGCATAATATTCGTTTGGGCGAAGAAACATTCGATTTCGATGATGGAATAATTTACGATCCCGAAACACCAACCATTGCTATCAGTACCGGCGGACCATCTTCATTGGCAAAACGTGTCCAAGAGCGAATAATAGCAAACTTCTTTTAAATAATATCTATATATATTATATTATAAGGGGCACTTACTTTATTATTATAAATTTAATGAAAAAATTAAAAAAAAACAAATTCAATTAACTTAACAAATAAAAAAGGAACTAATAATAATCTTAATCTAAATGCTATTTACATATATACACAAAACAAATTCAATTAATTTAATAAATAAAAATGGAACTAATAATAATCTTAATCTAAATGCTATTTACATATATACACAAAAAAAATACAATTAATTTAATAAATAAAAATGGAACTAATAATAATCTTAATCTAAATGCTATTTACATATATAAATCTATTGGGGGGAGTGGTTGAAAACATTAATTTGTTAAAAGATTCGGCGCATGCTTTCAACCCTACACCCAACGCTGTAATGAATTCATGTACATACATAGTCACAAATAAATGTTTGTAAGAATCTTACTATTATTTGTGACTATGTACAAAACAACACAAACCAAAAGTGATTTCATGGTCGAACAGCAAATGGGCTTTGTTTTTTATGGTTTACTTTCGTACCCTGCTTAATGTTAAGGCTGTTAATAAATATAATTTAATACAACTTACCTCTTCCACTGGAATATTTTCCCGTAACTCCGGCTGGCCCTCTATGTATGTGCTCCCAACAAGAGCAATTACCCGCTTCTCCAACTCGGTTAATGGAGGCTGCTAAAGCGGTCTGTTACCGGTAAGGGCTTGTTCCCTATTCCGGTCGCGAACATGAACAGATAATCTACTTTTTAAGTCCCGCCATACCTTGGTGCAATATTTTAAAAGAAAATAATTGTGAACATTTTGCTTTGATAAACCCCATCATTTCGTCAGGCGCAATATGTTGTGTTTGTTTGTGGGGTATGTAAAAACACATCTATGCACACAAATCTATATACAATTGCGAACAAATATCCGCGAACTCTGCCACATACACCAATTGCACCTGACGAAAGGTTATCACTTATACTTACATTTTGCCATTGTTCGACAGATTTTACTGCCCCTCCAATTGCATAAAGACTCCCAGCAATCTCTCCTTACATCCTGCGGTTCTCCAACTTGCCATTGAGCCTAGAAAACTTCCCGGTCGCCACATTTGGATGCTCGCTAAAAAAATCGAGCATCGCACTTAGTTGCTCCCCCGACGCATGGCTTCTTTTAGGTGTGGACATTCGGAAAAAAAGTGGTAGTTCAATAATATATTTTAAATAAATAAATACTTCTCTTTAAACCCTGGAACTACGATTTTCTGCTGGTGAAAGGTGTTAAGTTTTGCGCTGCATTGGCGGGTGAAAATTTGGTTTTATTTTTTTGGCATTCTCTTTGTGTTTTTCTTATATTTGACATTTGCTTCGACTGAGATGCCACATGTAAATATATACTAATAGTCAGCTGTTTTCCATTGTTAAGAAGGAGTTACAGAATCACACACTTGTTAGTGCAAACAGCAAAAGTTGTTAAGTAACCACACAACTTTTGGGTTGTTAAGAGTTACAGAATCGCACTATAGCTTAGCTGAAGAAAAACGTTGGTACAAAAGAAAAAGAAAAGAAAATACGAAAGAGAAATAAATTTTACTTAAGAGAATTAAAAATCGAAAAACAACCATAATTTAAAATATGCAATTAAATTGTTGGGCAAAATACGATCCACATTTAGTTTCAGGTTCACCGCCGAAAGATCTTTTGTTGCTGGAACCAAAACGGTAAGCTATTTTTGTTATTGTCGTTTCTATCGTCCCTGCTAATTATTATTAGTGCGATGAATGTACAGAAATTTTGATCATTTCGTTCATTTCTCTTTCGTTCCATTTCTCTCACCTTGTCAAAAATTAATGCTACCATATCCGCAGTAAAAAGAAAAAAACATTTTTTTTAATTATTTTGCGGTTTTAATTATGCAAGAAAAAAAATTAAAATTTGATTAAATAGATAAGTCAAATGTTCAAATTAAATTAGTTTAACATACATATATTGAGGAATTTGTCCTTATTATTAGTAAAATAAATATCACATGAGAATGTATCAGCAAAATATTAAATTTAATTTTGTAAACAACCTGAAACTTATATTCCGAGTTTACCTCACATCGGATTAACATTCATATCATTTTTCAACATTCTGATATGTTCATTTTGATCAAACTCTCAATTGTTTGTTTGCAATTTATGTTTCTATAAGAGGAAAATTTAGGTGAAGGGCGTAACTATGTATAAGTTTGATTTTTCTTTGAATTTATTAATAAAAATTGTTAAGTTTAACATGAATCATTAAATTTTTATTTTATGATTTCCGAGCCTGATAGTTAGTTAGCCGTGGTAAGTGGTATAGACTTCCAGTTTTTCTTTTGATGGAAGTCATGGTAAGGTGGGCGGTTGTTGCAAAAACACCATGCAACATATTCCATATTGCAACCCAAGCGCGATCGATACTTTTTAAGCAATCGGCTGTAACCGACTTCTTTTCAGAAACCTGTCTTCTCAGCACGTAAATTAAAATAATTTTTCTGTGGTAGTACGCTGAAACCAAAAGGTAGGAGCAAGAACTCCACCCCATTAGCCGACGAGCAAGAGCCGGATTTACTACGTGCACTCGCTCCCTACTTTTTACATACACTACGCCTTACTCTAAACGTTGCATGCACATTGACAAGTTAGCATACGTTTTAGTTTCATTTTTGCTTGTTTGTGTAGATCTCATAAAATTTTTCTGCGATTCAATTTTCTTTCATCATTAGAGCACTTACGCTTTTCCATTTCCGGCTATGAGGTTTCTCACCATTGTTATTTTCGAATTATACCAACCATATTTTATTTTATGTTCACTGGAATAGTGATGGTTTTGACATTTGCTCGTCTGTTAACCAGTACATTTTATTGCTTATACGGCCCGAAGGTTTTAGGTATTAAATATTATAGTCTTGTTTGTTTGATTATTGGAATTGCGATTTTTGAAAACCTCAGATATCAGAGCAATTTAAACAAATGAGATTTAGAGTAGATTACTTTTACGTTTTGTATATTCGTTAGAAAATAAAACAAATTATTGTTATTTCTAACCAATGGTTAAAGATTGAACAATATTTTATTTTTAAATGCGATTTATCCCATTTTGGTATTCGTTTGGAGTTGTAGGTAGAATGTTATATTGATGTAAAACCTAACCGACACATACCAAATCGGTACTATAATCGTATAGCTTTCATATATGAATTTCATACATTCAAAATAGTAGATTTAAATTTTAATGATCTAATCGACGATCATTACCCATTGGGGTTGGATGGACTTTCGCTTTAAAGCTTTGACATATCGCAGAGGTGAGTGAATGGTTTTAGCCACGGCTTACTTCTATCAGGTAAAATCGGGAATCATTAAGTATTTTAGCGTAAACAAATTATCTGATCTATTTCTTATCTTATCTTATTTTATATATTACATGTGTATAATCTTAATCTTCCTTTTAGGATTGTTTTTCTCTTTGAGTTTTTCGTTTTTCGCTTTCCTGTCGGATTGATTTCTATTTTAATATATTTGCGCATCATTTGCAAAACTTTCGAAAAAAAAACTGAAGTTAAAAGTAGGAGTAGTGACTTATTCGATTTTCAATAGGCACTTCTCGTTGAAACATGTCTGTAAGGCATAGTACGGAGGACTTAACCGCATCAGATGCTAATGGGTTGCGTTGTGGTGTATGCAAGAACGGTATTAGCAGTATCGCAAATTTGCTAAAGACCAAATGTAAGCATGCTTTTCACAAAACTTGTCTATCAAAATATTAAAAAAACTATTCTGACTGTCTAATTTGTGGCACTCGATTAGTGTCAGATACGGCTTCTCATAAAATTGCCCACTCTGAATCAACCAAATCATACCATTATTCTACCCGATCTCAGACTCAGCCGCTAGCTGAACCAAAGCCTGATGAGACCATTGAAAACCCTGAAAAGGAGGTTCAGCCCGCAGCAACTGTGTTTGAATAGGCGGACAATGTTCGCAAAGTCTAGATCACTCGATTACCCGCCTGATAGAAACAAATATGGAAGAAGGGTTTAGGCGCTTAAGTCTACAGTTTGAGCCACATCAACAACAACAACCCCACCCAACAAACATGAATACTTTACCAAGCGTTGAACAAGAAACTTTTGAGCAGTTACTTGGGCTTCCGGCCGCGCGTGAGTTTTATTTGTAGTCGCGGCGAACGGGTTTTTAAAAAAAGATTACAAAATTAGGTTACAGCGAGGTGACGCTGATGGCGTGTAAAAACAGACTGGTTTATTTAATTTATTCAACTTAAAACGAAGCTTATTTTAGTTACAATAATTGCTTACTCACTAAATTCGGCGTATGCATTTAATAAAACTGTTTAGTAATCGATTTATTGTTCAACTCAGTAATTCTTGGAAATTGGTTGTTTGTTTTAATTTTCAATTTCTCTTTTTGCATACAATTTTACAATTGGGCCGGAAATGGTTTTATGTTCTTACTTTGTTTATTTGCTTCAAAAATTCTTCGTATTTATCAGTTGCACCGTCAGGTGTTTTTGTATAGTTATTAACATATTTAACTACTCCCCCCTTTAGACCAGAATTCTCCCGAATTCGTTTATTTAATTTGATGCTTATACGTCTGTGTTTATTGAAAATAACGATAGCTAATATTACAATTACAATTATACTTAAAATATTGCAGATATGTGATATTTTACTATGAATTCTCAATTTAAAAATGCTTTCTATATTTGATCTATGTTCCTCTATTATTTCATCAAAGGTAATTCTTTTTGTAAAATTCCGAATATCTTCATATTTTAAGCTTACAACAGTTTCTTTTATATTTTCAATATAATTGCAAAAATAGTAGTCGTTAATTTTTATTGAACAATTATTAAATCGTATTAAATAGTTACCATTTATAATTGGTTGTTCTTGATAGCATGAATGATTAATCTGTAAATTTATTGCATATTTAACTATAATTGTTTTAATATTTATTTCTAATATTTCCAGTTCTCCATTTTTAGTAAGATGACAATTTCTTTTTAAAATACAATGCTTACTAATTTTCATTTGTTTCAATGATTTATTTTCTTCAAAAGTTAATGTTTTATTTTCATAAGTGAATATTTGTTCTATTTTCGCTTCTATTTCATCTTTTTCTTTATTAGATATTGGAATGATTGTTCTTATGTTTACCTTTTCAAAGTTTTTTGGTATTTTTATGCCGAATACTAAAAATGTGTTATTTACACTTATTGTGCCTAATTGTAAATATTTGAGTTTGTCATAGTCGATATTATATTTTACAATTTCTTCATTAGTTAATATATTTGGATGTAAGATCCCATATTTCGCTGATACAATATTTTCTTGAATGTGTTCAATTTTACTTTTTAATAATTGAATCGTTGTATATTGGTCTAGGTATAAATTTTGTTTGTAATCATCATATACGAATTTATTTATGGAATAAAGTTCCTTTTCTATCTTTATTCTATCACTTTTAACAACGTTCTTTAGATGGTCAATAGCTGACGCAAAATAATCGTTTACTTTTATTTGTCGATTAATTGTATCGTTGGTCTGTAAAAAATGTCTTTGTATATTTTGTCTGTCGTCCTCATCCATAGTTCCAAAGAGCCATTTTGATATATTGCCTACTGCATTAACTAATCCTCGTTTATGTCTAGTTCTAATGGGCATTAGTGTCAATACCTTATTCCTTACGTCTAACAATTCCCTTTGTAATATTTCTTTATTTTCTAGCTTCATTAAAATTATATTGTCCGTCATATCGTGTACAATATTTTCTAATTGTTGGACGTCAATCATGTGTAGAATTATGTCACTGTCGATAGGTATTTCCTGATGTCTGATTTGTAGGTCTATAAATCCCGTTTGTTCAGTTAGTTCTGTTAATGTCATTGTCGCCCTGCATTGTGGTATCGTCAATGTTATTGCTATTATCAGCATCCATATCTGTAAATTTTAATGGTCGTTTAATATTTCTAACATGAACTTTCTCTAATTTTTGTTTTCTATATTTGGGTTGCTCCTTGTGTCTAACCGCCTTGTAATTTTTAATGAATCCTTCTGATCTTTGCTCTGTATATTCTTCTCTATTTTTGTTAAATTTTGTTATTGATTTCTCCTTTGCTTGTTCCAAATTTTTTCTTACAATTTCCTTATCTACTTTGTTATTATGTACTTCGTTAGGTGTAAATTTTATAGTAGAATGAAACCTTTCATTATAATTTATAATAGCTTTTTGTATTAGTTGCTTGACAGATATACCTTTGTTTAATTTATATAATATTCTAAACTTTTCTGAAATTGTATTGTGGAATCTTTCAATGTCTGCGTTACCCGTGTGACTATTGGGTTTGGTTAAATGAAGTTCTATATTTTCATTGTTTAGAAATTCCTTAATCCTTGTCGCGTTAAATTCATTATCTGCAATAATTTTTCTAGGTTTTCCTATTTTGGTAAAGTAGTCCTCCAATTGTTCAATGAAAGTAATATGATTTCTGTCATTTAAAGGATATGCTACTCCATACTTAGAAAATTTATCTATTATTGTTAAGAAATGGAATCTTTTTATAACATAGGTATCTATGTGAATAATTTCATTATTTTTTGTAGGTGTTTCCGTATGCGAAAATTTTGGTTTAATTGGTCTCCTATCATATTTTATCTCTTGACATGTTTCGCATTGGTTAATAACAATTTGTATTAACTCTGCTAATTTCGGATAGTAAATTTTATTTCTAAGTTGATTATATGTTTCCTGTATGCCTGAGTGCATACTTTCTCTAACGTGATATAGCGAAATTTGTTTAACCGCTTCGACTTCAGTTTCGATGTCTTGTGCTCTTATTGTGCACTTTATAAATTCTAATTGATTATCGTTAGAAAACATTTCTTTGAGTTTTTCTTGAACTACATTATATTGGCGTTCAGAAAGCTCTGAAAAAATCCCAACTTTTCCTTTTGTTATATAATTTCTAAATATTTCACCTAGTCTATCAAAATCAAATTCCGAAATGAAAATGATTATTTTTCCATGTAATCTTTTTAATTCTTCTGTTTTGTTATTTGTCAAAATAATTTGTGTTTTATATTTATTTACTATTTCCTCCTTTATATAAAAGTGATCCTGTAAATTTTCTTCCGCTGAATGGACCGTTTGCATTGATGCATCGTCCTCTAAATTATCGATAATATTTGGGTCATATTCGGTATTTTCGACCGTATTTTCACCCTCCTCCTTGTCTTCAATAACGTCCTCGTTATTTTGTATTCTGCTAAGAAAATCCGCTACTCTGTTTTCTTTTCCCTTAATGTATTCAATTTGAAATTGGTATTCTCCTAACTTTAATAACCACGTTGGTGTCTTGGCGACATATCTTTGCCTCTATATTTTGAATGCAAGTATTTAATTGGTTGATGATCTGTAACTATTTTAAATTTCCTTCCATACAAGTATGGCCTGAAGTAATTTACACTCCATATAATTGCCAAAAATTCCTTATCTGTTGCTGAATAATTTTTTTCATGATTGTTAAGTGTTCTTGATGCATAGCAAATTGGGTGTCCTTCTTGAGATACAAATGCCCCTATTGCATAATTCGAAGCATCAGTTGTTAAAGTGAATTCTTTCTCAAAATTTGGATATCGTAAAATTGGGTGTGAACTTATCAATTGCTTTAATTTTACGAAAGCTTCTATGTACGAAGGATCTTTTGAGTTAATTCGTACTCCTTTCTTAAGATATTTTGTAATTGGTTGTGCTACCTTCGCATAATCTTTAACGAATTTTCTGTAGTAACCAGTTATACCTAAAAAACTCTTTATTTGTTTCTCTGTTTTTGGTAGTTCTAGTTCTTCTATTACTTTAATTTTATTTGGATTGGGCTTCATGCCATCTTTTGTTAAAATATGTCCTAAAAATTCTGTCTCTTTTTTCAAAAAATTGCACTTATCCATTTGTATTTTTAAATTTTTTTTCTCTAGTACTTTAAAAATGTCTTTGATTGCCTTAATATGTTCCTGTAGTGTTGTGCTAAAAATAAGTATATCATCCAAATATACAACACACGTTTTATTAATAAAATCTCTTAAAATTTCGTTCATCAGACGTTGAAAGGTTGCAGGTGCATTTTTTAACCCGAATGGCATCCTTGTAAATTCATACATGCCATGAGGTGTTACGAACGCTGTTTTACACCTATCTTCTTTTCTTATTGTAATTTGATGATACCCTTTTGCTAAATCTATTGTCGTAAAGTATTGGGCGCGTCCCAATTTATCTAAAATTGAATCAATGTTAGGTAAGGGGTATTTATCATCTATTGTTACCTTATTTAATTTTCTATAGTCTACCACTATCCTGTACTTCTTTTTTCCTGAGTTATCCATTTTCTTTGGTATAACTATTAAAGGACTGGAATATCTAGAATTACTTTTTCTAATAATTCCTTGCTCCTCCATCTCTTTAATTTGTCTACGCACTTCCTCTTCATGTTGAGGTGGATACCTGTATAATTTAGAATTTATTTGTTCTTCTGTGGTAGTTCTTATTTCGTGCTGGATTTGTGTTGTACTAGTTAATTTTTCTCCTTCTTTAAATAATAACTTTTCATAAGTTTTTAATAATTTCGTTATTTCCTTAAATTCTTCCGCATTTAAATGATCTAATTGCATTCCTTTAAATTTTTCATTTGTCACCTCTAGTGAACAAATTTCTTTAAAATTGAAGGGTTTATTTAAAAATTCTGACTCTTTTTCATTAAGAGTAATCTTACCATCTACCAGATTTATCATGGTATTTAGATGATTCAATAAATCAATGCCTATTATAAAATTATATTTCCTACCTCGCAATGGTGTTGATCTCCACCTTATGTATGCGTTATCTGGTAAGTTAAATTCAATTGGTGCTCTTGTATGCACTTTGTGGGTAATTTTTTCTTTCCTAGTTACTGTGCTTGTTATAATTTCATTTTCGAGGGTAGTTTTTCGAATTCATTTAGTTCTGAATCGATTAAACTTATGCTTGCCCCCGTATCTATTAACGCTATGTACTTTTTATTTTCGATAGTTATTGTTATTCGCGGTAAGCTCTCTGAGGCTTCTTTATAAAAAAAATAGCATTATTTACTTCACAATCATCAGCTTCCCTTTGCCTAGGCGATTGCAAGCGATTTTGGCTGCTACTGCTTTTACAGGTTTGTTTTTCGAATAGAGATAAAACTGGCATTTTGTGGTCAAATCTGGCAACTCTAATGTCATTTATGTTCAGTTTGGTTTGCCATTTCATCGTGAACAGGTTGACAAAAGAACAACGCTTGCAAATCGTGCAAATTTATTTCGAAAATAATGGTTCAGTTCGCGAAGTTTACCGTGAGCTCCGTCCATTTTATGGTCGACATAATCGTCCATCAGAGCAATTAATTCGGTTAACCATGGATCGTTTTCGCACTACGTTTACTCTATGTGATAATACGCATCCGCAGAGACGTCGAACAGTGCGCACCGAAGAAACAATTGCCGCTGTAGAGCAAAGTGTTGAAGAGGACCCGAATGAATCGATTCGCCACCGTGCACAGCAATTGGAGCTTTGTCCATCAACTTTATGGAAGATTTTGCGCAAAGATCTTGGCTTGCGACCTTACAAGATCCAGCTTGTACAAGAATTAAAGCCGCGAGACCATGCAATGCGTCGTGATTTTGGTGTATGGGCCGAAAATGAGATTGATCTCGATGCTGATTTTCATCGCAAAATTTTGTTCAGTGATGAGGCTCATTTTTGGTTGAATGGCTACGTCAACAAGCAAAATTGCCGCATTTGGAGTGAAGAGAATCCACATGAGACCCTTGAAACGCCATTACATCCACAAAAACTGACTGTTTGGTGTGCTCTATGGGCTGGTGGAGTCATTGGGCCATACTTCTTCCGCAATAATGCTGGAGAGGCAGTTACCGTTAATGGAGACCGGTATAGAGCCATGATAACCGACTATTTTGTTCCCGAATTGGATGGCATGAATGTGGATGAGTTGTGGTTCCAACAAGACGGCGCTACATGCCACACAGCGCACGTCACAATCGATTTATTGAAGGAAACATTCGCTGAGCGCATAATTTCGCGGAATGGACCTGTCAATTGGCCACCAAGATCGTGTGATTTGACACCATTGGATTATTTTCTTTGGGGATATGTGAAGTCGCTCGTCTACACCAACAAACCAGAAACGTTAGGGGAATTGGAAGCCAACATTCGTGGCGTTATTGCCGACATACGGCCCCATATGCTCGAAAAAGTGGTTGAAAATTGGACCTGTAGAATTGGCTTTATTCGAGCCAGCCGCGGCGGCCACATGCCCGAAATCATATTCAAACATTAATGGCATAAAATTATCCTTCCAATAAAGGCAAATTGATGGACCTTAAAACGATTTTCTTGTGTTTTATTTCAATTCGAAGTTCTATACCCCTAAAAAAAACACCGGTGTCCTGCAACTCGAGTTCTGTCTTGATTTGCTTCTACGTTGTCTACCTCCATAGGTTCTCCTTTATCTAGCTTAAATTGGTTAGAATTACCACTTTTCTTCACTTGATTTGAATAGTTATCTCTATAGTTTAGGTTCCTTTGACCTGAATTATTATCTCCGTATCCTCTGTTATTGTAATTCTGTTTAAATTGACCCAAATTCTTTTCAGGATTTGTATTGTAATTTTGTTTATTTTGTCCTACTTTATTTTCTCTGTCAGGCAATTTATCCTTTTGTTTATTGTCATAATAACTTCTGTTATTTTTATAATATCCGTCCGTCTTCCTAAACTTTTTAAATTCCGACCTAATACATGTGTCCTCGAACCTTCTCCTTGTCATAATGTCTAAAATCTTATGCAAGTCCTGTTCTTCATATATTTTGTCTAACAAAGTTCCCTGAGTCATTTCTTTCAGTGTATTAACTAGTGTCACTATTCACGGACAGAGTCTGGCTGACTTTCTTTATTGGCTTCAAATTAAGACTGAAACTTTAGATACATAAAATGAATATACTCAGAATGAATATTGAATGAACATAAGTAACAAAGAAATGAATACAATATAATAGAATAAAATGAAGTAGCAGAGATGCCACTCGAGAATGAAATATAGTGATGACAGCTCGGCCTCTCCTGACAGAAACTCGTCCCGAGTTAGTCGTCGTTATTATCATCTTCGGGATTCCCATCATCGTCTATCTCAGGAAATAAGGCGCACCACGGTTTCATTTTATCAGACGTTGCTATTTGACTGTAGTGACGTTGTGTTCGCTGCATGCCTTCGATATCTTCGACGACATAACGATCGAACCTCAATATTTTCTTGACAACGTAGGGGCCCTTGAACTTCGGTTGCAATTTTTTGGACTCGCCTGTGATTGGAGGAGGAGCCTCGATGAGAACAAGAGACCCTTCTTTATACCGAACTGGTTTGGTATGACGAGCATCGAATTTGGCTTTCCATTTGACTCGTGTTAACTCGATATTTTGAATTGCTTCTTTCCGCCGACCATTCATGTATAGCTGGTCTTCATCGTTTTGGACTGCTGCTAGCATCATATTGCCACTCAGGTCGCGAAGAGGGAAATCATACACCAAGTCGATTGGTGCAAACTTAGTTGTTGCATTTACCTTGGTGTTTAATGACCATTGCAACATATGAACGTGTGTGTCCCAATCTTTCGCTTCACTGGTCGAAGCTCACAAGAACACCAATACCGCTTGGTTAACACGCTCGGCTAAACCGTTTGAGCGAGGTGTCCGCACAGCTACCTTTATGTGTTGTATCTTATACGATTTGCAGAATTCGCTAAATGCTGCCGACGTAAATGCGGTACCACGATCTGTAACGATTCGTTGTGGTAAGCCAAAATACAGCGTTAAATCGTTTAATGCATCTACGACCGGTTTAGTTTTAGTTGATCTGGTTGGCACAACGACCGCGTACCTTGTGAGTGCATCCACAATAACCAAGGCATATTCATAACCTCGTCGACTTTTTACAAAAGGACCTAGATGATCCAAGTGCAGCGTCTGAAACGGTAATGTTGGAATATCCATACCGTACAGCTCGCACTCTTTTCGCTTCGGTTCTCGACTGTAACAGCACTCAATGCATGACTTCACAAAGCCCTTTGTAAAGTTTCTCATACGAGGGAACCAAAAATTCTGCATGATTCTCTTTATAGTCCCATCGACACCAGGGTGACCTACATCGTCATGGCAAAGCTTAAGTATACGCCACCGCACCCCCTTGGGAACGACGAGTAATGGGCGACCATTCCCCATTTTCCGGAGTAATCTGTGATTCTTCAAGCAAAATCCAGACCTAATGTCACTGCATTGATTACCAATATCATTACTCTCCAAAACATCGATAATCTTTTGTAGGTTATTGTCCTGCCTCTGCATGGTGCACACCCAATCGTCAACTGACAAAGTTAAAACTTTACTACCAACGTCATCAACCCGCTCTTCCCCACTTATAGGTGCACGACTCAAAGCATCGACGTGACCCATCGATGAGCCAGCCCGATGCACAATATGGTATTCGTACTCTAGTAACCGGAGTAACCAACGTGCTACTTTCGGAACCATAGGTTTAGACATTTTCGCTGTTGTCAAAGATTGACAATCCGTAACAATGGTAAAGTGCTTACCAAGTAAAAACATTCTGAAGCGTTCACATGCTTCAACGACAGCAAGCACCTCCAACTCGTATGCATGCCAATTATTTTCCTGCTGTGTACACGCTCGGCTATAATAAGCAATTGGCTTCAGCCCACTGTCTTCTCGTTGCATAAGAATAGCGGCGACACCCGCACTCGACGCATCTGTATGGAGCTCATGATCCTTTGTCATGTCGTAAATTGTCAATACTGGAGCTCTAATAATTAATTGGATTAATCTTTGGAACGACTCTTCACAATTCGAATCCCAAACAAAATTTGTGCTCTTCTTCGTAAGCTGGGTGAGATGCTTAGCGATCAATGCATATCCCGGAACAAACTTCGGAAAAACCCTGTCAACCCTAAAAATCTTCTAACTTCTAGCTGATTTTGTGGTTTTGGAAAGTGTTCAATTGCTGCTGTTTTTACAACACCCGGCCTAATACCATTTTCATCTACCTGATGCCCTAAAAACATAACTTCACGCCTCATGAACGAACACTTTGACAGCCTCAATGTTAACCCCTCTTGTTGAATTATTTTCAAAAACTCTTCTAAAAAAAATAAATTTTCTTCTTCAGTATCGGTTGCTATTATCACTTCGTCAACATAGCTAACCATTGCTTTCTTTAAAGGTGCAATTAACTGGGTCATCATTCTTTGGAATGTGCATGGTGCATTCCGTAACCCGAATGGCAACCTATTGAACTCATAGTGTCCATTGTGCGTAACAAATGCGGTGAAAGGTTTAGCATCTTCCTCCAACTCAATCTGGTAATATCCAGACATTAAATCTAAAGTGGTGAAAAACTGTTTCCCCGACAATGTCGCAAGAACACCATCAACTGTCGGCATCAACCATGGTTGCTTCTCAGTTACTGCATTGAGTTCACGGAAGTCGACGCACAACCTGTCCTCCCCATTCTGCTTACGCACCAAAACAATTGGTGAAGCATACGTTGACATGGACCTGCGTACAATACCCAAATGCAATAACTCGTCCACAATTCCCTCAACAACACGCTGCTTAGGAATTGGAATACTATAAGGCTTCTTAATAATTGGTTTCGGTGAAGTTAATTTGATGTTCATTTTAAATCGCCTTGATTTTCCTAATTCCGGCAACTTTTCCCCAAAACAGTTCGCGTATACATTTACCAAATACACTAACTTTTGCTCGACATCAAATCTTAACTCACTACAAATAACTAAAACGTCTTTATTAATTTGCATAATTGTGCATATGCCTCCTTCAATGACTACCTTTCCTTTACCGAGAACATCGATTCCAACAATTGCGTCATATGCCATCACTGCATCGTCTATCACCAATAACTCGACAGACCGCGTCACTTTATTCATTCGAATATGTGCTAACACTTTTCCGTGGCACGTAAATTTACCACCCGCAAAACCAACCAATTTTTCGTTGCACGCAATGACACATAAACCGCACTTTGTTGCTATTGATCTCTTTACCAAAGATCTGCCACTACCGGAGTCAATCAACGCTTTACACTTTACATTTTCTGTGCCTAAAATCACTACCTTTATGCACAATTCCTTACACTCACTTTCGTCAACAATTTTGTTGACTGACGTATTTTTTTCATCAGCTTCTACACTTTCTGCACTTTCGCTATTCTCAATCCGATACACTCGATCGGCCTGTTTCACTTCGTTCTTCTTTTTTGCTTTTACACAATTTCTTGCAATATGCCCCCTCTCCCTGCAGTTGAAACATATTGGTCCAATTGGACTCTTGCTTACACTACCTAACACTTGTGGCACTTGCGGCTGATAACTTCTTTGAGCAACTTCACCTTGTCTATGTTTATATTCGACACTTGTGGGTATATTCAACAATGATTGCAATAAATCAGAACATTTACAAAACTTCATAGCGCTTAACGTTTTGCGCAAATTATCATCAACCAACCCATTAATAACATATCGTATTATTGACATGTCGTCAATATTATCGCGGCGGCCTATTGCCAACATCTTATAATAAAATTCAACCAATTTCTCACCTTTACTTATTTTTATGTTCATCATTCTCATATGTGTGTCAGCAGAATTTCTGACGTATGGAAAGTCTGTCAAAAAGGAAACTACAAAATTACTCCACTCTCGGAATACTGGTTGAGCATCAGCCCATCGCTTCGCAACTCCCCTCAGCCTACTGAGAACAGCAAATATAACAAACGTATCTTCCCAGAGATACATTGCTCTCAGCTGCTCAACTCGCTCAATAAACTGCATTGACGAGTACGTGTCGTCAACGGGGTTGAATTCGGGTAGAATCGCTGCTATTTCTTTTGGCGTATGTGCAAATCTATCTCTAGTTGACTGTGCTCTTACTCTTCCATACTCAGCAGGCGTTGAAATTTGAATTCCACTGGCGTCTACTGCTTGTGGTGTTGCAAACGTTGACATGTTTGTTCCTGGTAACGGCAGTGCTATTTGTTGCGTGATGAACGGTTGTCCTGGCGACAACGAAAACGGCTGCTGCAACGACGACTGCGTATATAACTGCGACTGCGCATGTAACTGCGACTGCGAAGACGACTGCGCATATGTTTGAGAATGTGCAAGCGCATGTGCGTGTGAATGTGCTGGTGTATATGCGTGTGACTGTGCTGGCGTATATGCGTGCGACTGTGCATATACATACGGCTGCGAATATGGAAAACAACTTGGAAGGTTTCGTTCCATTTGCGTCGCAATTGATGACGGCAGCGCCAACCCAATTGGCATACTTGCTGCTTGTTGTACGCTTGTACATGGCGCCTGCGTAGCGACGGGCAGCGACGAAATATGTGCCCCGCCGCACGAAGCGTTTGGTGTACACTCTACTGTACCTGTTTCTGGAATATTCGGAGCTGTTGAACGCAGAATCGGCAACTGTGCTGTTAGCGTTTCCACGGCGCCATATAACGCACTAACCTGCACCTCCAGCTGCTTCCTGACTCGAACGTCGTCCATCGACTGCTCCTCATTCCCATGTAGACTTGCACCATTTCGCTGCATTGAATCGGCGCTCAATGGTACACTTGACTCCACGATCTGCTCCAATAAACCTGCCTCCGTATCTTGGAGTCTGCTAATAAGTTCGGCTTTTGAGCCACTCGTTTTCAACTGAAGCTTTTGCAACGCTTCTTTCAGTTGTGTAACATTTAATTTATTAAGGTCCATCTTCACTTCTGAAGTCTGTCACTATTCACGGACAGAGTCTGGATGACTTTCTTTATTGGCTTCAAATTAAGACTGAAACTTTAGATACATAAAATGAATATACTCAGAATGAATATTGAATGAACATAAGTAACAAAGAAATTAATACAATATAATAGAATAAAATGAAGTAGCAGAGATGCCACTCGAGAATGAAATATAGTGATGACACTAACAAACTGTCCAAATTACTAAGGTCAATTCCTACCTCGTCCTTGTGGTACACTTTTACTTCATCTGCCTTATATTTAATTTTTTGTGCTATTATAGCTAACTCGCTTACCGTATTCGCCTTCATGTCGCAAATTCGTCTATATAATTCGTGCGGTTCTGCATCAGGCTTGTATCGAAGTTTAAGCGCCTTTTTTATCTCTGCCCAGTTGTCGGGATGTGGAATATTTATAATTACGTCTTTTGCCTCTCCTTGTATTGTTCTATAGAATACTGCCCTCGTTGCTTCTTTTCGTGTTTCCTCGTCATTTATGCTTGAGAGTAAGTACTCTACTCCACTCATAAAGGAGTTTATTGTTACCTCCCCTCTTCCGGTGAATGTGGGTAAATGTTGAATGTTTTTCAGTATCCTTTGCAATCCGTTGTCATTTGTAGTTTGTCTTTGCTGAAGCTGCATGTAGGCCTGCCGAAGTTGCTCCAGTTGTTGCTCCCTCCGATTGAGCTCTTCAATCAGCTCCACGTTCGGGATGTGAGTCTGTTCCTGCTGTGCCATCCTTCTTTCGTCAAACGCCTTCTGTCTTCTCTTCTTAATTTTGGTTTCTTTATTCTTTTCCGTTCACTGCACCTTGTTTGGTGAATAAGCGTCTTTTTTGTTTTTAGATCGCTTTTCACTTCAAACACTTTAAAGTTGATTTAATTTATGGTATATTTTTGGTATATATCCCTTTTGTGTTGGTGATTAAGCGCCTCTTTTTTTTTCAGGTCGCTTTTCACTTCAAGCACTTTTTATAGTCAATATAATTTGCTTTATATTTCGTTATATCCTGGAGGGTCCTGTCAGCTCCTGAGCTGGCTACAGATTCGCAGGATTAAATAAGGGTATTATAATACACGATTATTAAGAAAGTTACGTCACACGACCGTATTTCCGAATCACTGTCCAAACCTTATTACTTTCTAGGTAAGGAGTACCGACTGCGCCAGTTTTATTTGTAGTCGCGGCGAACGGGTTTTTAAAAAAAGATTACAAAATTAGGTAACAGCGAGGTGACGCTGATGGCGTGTAAAAACAGACTGGTTTATTTAATTTATTCAACTTAAAACGAAGCTTATTTTAGTTACAATAATTGCTTACTCACTAAATTCGGCGTATGCATTTAATAAAACTGTTTAGTAATCGATTTATTGTTCAACTCAGTAATTCTTGGAAATTGGTTGTTTGTTTTAATTTTCAATTTCTCTTTTTGCATACAATTTTACAATTGGGCCGGAAATGGTTTTATGTTCTTACTTTGTTTATTTGCTTCAAAAATTCTTCGTATTTATCAGTTGCACCGTCAGGTGTTTTTGTATAGTTACTAACATATGTAACTCGTGCGCCCCATGCAGCAATTTCGGCCTTTGGCCAGGTCCCTCACAGTAACAATGACAGGCGGGGTGCTAATGAATTAGGGTTCAGGCCAGATAAAGTAGGACATATTATTACTAACTGGAATTTGCGTTTTACTGGTGCAATTGAGGGTATGCCAGTTGAGAATTTTATATATCGTGTTGAAGCTTTACCTAATCAGACATTAGGGGGCTGTTTCGAGATAGTATGTAGCCATGCGAGTTTGCTTTTCGACTCTAAAGCTAGTGACTGGTTTTGGAGGTATCATAAGTCGGTATCAGAGATAAGTTGGCCTAGTTTATGTGAGGCCTTAAGACGACAATACAAGGACACAAGGACAGATGTGGACTATAGGGAAAAGATACGAGACCGAAAGCAAAAAGCAAACGAAAGTTTTGATTCATTTTATGACTCGATAGTTCAATTAACCGATCGGCTAAATCAACCCATTCCGGAAAACCCTCTTGTGGAAGTTATTAGGAGAAATCTTTTACCTGAAGTACAATACGCAATTTTAAATATTGAGATTTATTCCATTGCTCATTTACGTGACATCTGTCGAAAGCGAGAATTTTTCTTGCAAGACGTACAAACCCGGCAAAATTCTAGCAAGCCATTAGGAATTCGCTTGTCTGAGGTTCAAGCTAATGTCGACAATGCAACCGAGGATGATATAAGCGAGTATGGAGATATTGCAGAGGTAACCTTGGTTTGCTGGAATTGTAAAAGAAACGGACACCGATACCAGGATTACGTAAGCGAGCGTAGGGTTTTCTGCTATGGGTGTGGTACTGCTGACGTGTACAAACCAAATTTTCGGCGTTGTAATGATCCAAAAAACGGACAATCGAAACATCAGCGAAAACACTAAAACATCAAGCCACAAACACCAAATAAGTTCTATTGGTAAATCAAAGCCACCAACGATCCAAGATAAAATATTTTATTCACCTAAAATAAGCAAGCCTTTTCATATCTGCGTTAATGAATATAACATTGCACGTAAAAGCAGTTTCAATGACTTGCCACAGAAAGGCGCTAAAACCAAATCAAAAAGTCGGTCCAGCAACCGAATAGCAAGCTATTGGAAAACTATACGCAATAACAGAAAATTACTTGTAAACTCATTTTTTGATAAAACAAATGATATTCGACCGTATGCGGAAGTGCAGCTATTGGGCCAAACTCTTTCTGGTTTGCTAGACACTGGCGTTTCTGTCAGTTGTGCTGGTGCCAAACTTGCAACACAAATTTTAGAACAAAACCTTCCCTTTCAAGCTTTTACCTCCTTTGTTAAAACCGCTGACGGTAAATCACAAAAAGTTTTAGGTTGCTTGGAAGCCCAAATTTCGTTTCGAGGCGTGTCAAAATTGATAAAAATTTTTATTATTCCCGGCCTGTCCCAAAATTTGTACTTGGGTATAGATTTTTGGAAGTTATTTGACCTTGTACCGATACATTTAAGTGAAATAAAGCAGGATGGAAGCGAAGAGCTTACAGTAGTTAACACAGTAATTTCTGCTACAAGCGGGTATCAACTTTCGCGCATTAGTCATAAAGCTGATTTTAGCAGGGGGGAAAATGTAGTGGCGCTTGTAGCAAAATAATCATTTCGCCTTCACTGTTAAAATTGTGATTTTTTTTTTAAACTTTTCGAAACTAGGGGATTCAAATAAAAGAAAATACCATCTCCATTTCCAATTCCAAGTTAGTATTAAGTCTACTATACCACTCATTATACTTATAATAATATTTCATTTACTCATATTTTACGTATTAAAATACAATTATACCATAATATAATTATGAATATACATACTCGTACTAATACTTTAATTTCTTTGTATTTATAAATATTATATGCCACCATGCTACAACTAAAGTGCAAAATTATTTTTCAAATTTAACTTACAAAGTTATTATTATTATTGTGTAAAAACTATCTCCGCATAAATTTCGCATTTTTTATCATATACATCAACTTCTGGTGGTGCCACTTGCTAAGATTACAGCTGAAAACACTATCGATGTTCGCACTGACGTTTATCCTATTGTATTTTATTTTTCAAAACAAGATCACGCCACTCGCGATGATGAGGCAAAAAAAAAAGGAAAAAAAAGAAGAGGGAAAAGTGAAAAATGATTTTCGAGTTCGAGCTAAGCTGGTCTTAGAGGCCAAGGATTTTTCTTTGGGGATTGGGCTCTCAACCAGTCAACATCGTTCAAACGAAATCGCGTTTTACTAAAATCGCATAACATTTTTACTCTACCATCGCTCATATAGTGGCATGGTTCAATCGAAAAGTTTTGAAATATAAAGTTCCGGTTTGAAAAATTTTATGTAAATAAAAATTCGCTACCGGGAAAAAGTAACAAAAGAAAAAAAATATGGCGATCTCCTGCCTTGCAATTTTTCGGGGAATACGCAAGTGAAGCTCTGGCAGTTTTTTTTGTAAAGTTTTGGACAAGCTTCTATCTGGATGAAGCATATTCCAGTGGCCATGCGGAGCAGCATACAGTACGGGCATCAACAAGCGAAAAACAGCTCAAAATCTACCCTTGTTGTAGAGAAAAATCAACTTTAAGTTTGCGGTAGTATTGGAACGGCTATTATAACAAATGGGCGAATCTTTCTTAACCCTTTAAAAAATTAAAATTAAAACATGCGAAATTTATCTATTTATGTATAAAATGAAGAGTAAAAGCCTACGAGTGACTAAACTAAAAGAAGAAGAAGAAGATGAATTTCTAACTATGTTTAATTAGTTGTTTCTAACTAAGTAAAATAAGATTAATTAGTGATTTAATTATAGATACGTGTATGCATAACTTTTGTAGGGAACTTTGCATTATTATTGCTTATACTATGCGCGAGAATTTGGGGAAAAAAAAATCGCATGCGAGTTTAAGAATAACATAAAGTTTGATCGGTTGACCTCACCAGTTTAGCTGAAGAGAAACGTTGGTACAAAAGAAAAAGAAAAGAAAATACGAAAGAGAAATAAATTTTACTTAAGAGAATTAAAAATCGAAAAACAACCATAATTTAAAATGTGCAATTAAATTGTTGGGCAAAATACGATCCACATTTAGTTTCAGGTTCACCGCCGAAAGATCTTTTGTTGCTGGAACCAAAACGGTAAGCTATTTTTGTTATTGTCGTTTCTATCGTCCCTGCTAATTATTATTAGTGCGATGAATGGACAGAAATTTTGATTATTTCGTTCATTTCTCTTTCGTTCCATTTCTCTCACCGAGTCAAAAATTAATACCATATCCGCAGTAAAAAGAAAAAAAAAAAAATTTGTTAATTATTTTGCGGGTTTAATAATGCAAGAGAAAAAAATTAAAATTTGATTAAATAGATAAGTCAAATGTTCAAATTAAATTAGTTTAACATATATTGAGGAATTTGTCCTTATTATTAGTAAAATAAATATCACATGAGAATGTATCAGCTATATATTAAATTTAATTTTGTAAACAACCTGAAACTTATATTCCGAGTTTACCTCACACCGGATTAACATTCATATCATTTTTCAACATTCCGATATGTTCATTTTGATCAAACTCTCAATTGTTTGTTTGCAATTTATGTTTCTATAAGAGGAAAATTTAGGTGAAGGGCGTAACTATGTATAAGTTTGATTTTTCTTTGAATTTATTAATAAAAATTGTTAAGTTTAACATGAACCATTACATTTTTATTTTATGATTTCCGAGCCTGATAGTTAGTTAGCCGTGGTAAGTGGTATAGACTTCCAGTTTTTCTTTTGATGGAAGTCATGGTAAGGTGGGCGGTTGTTGCAAAAACACCATGCAACAAATTCCATTATGCAACCCAAGCGCGATCGATACTTTTTAAACAACCGACTTCTTTTCAGAAACCTGTCTTCTCAGCACGTAAATTAAAATAATTTTTCTGTGGTAGTACGCTGAAACCAAAAGGTAGGAGCAAGAACTCCACCCCATTAGCCGACGAGCAAGAGCCGGATTTACTACGTGCACTCGCTCCCTACTTTTTGCATACACTACGCCTTACTCTAAACGTTGCATGCTACACGCTGATGGAGCGAACACAAATTTGACAGGAACGCAACTTATTAATTTCCACAATTCAACGCTGAAAATAAATAACCAAACCGTTATTAATTACGACTCAATACCATCTCCCGCTATGCCAGCTGTCCTGCAACCCGCACCGATTGAGAAAAATCGAATTGAGTTACTCTCCCTGGAAGCTTTGAAAGAATTTCACATAAACAATATTCGAAGGATAAATATCCTAAAGGCAGCAACAATATCCAACAGCTCACTTTCGCGCCGTTGCAACTACCTCCATTGCAGTAATAATTTTTTGCAAATTTTGGAAGAAATCCCAAAACAAGACGATCACTCCATCAAATCGCGATGCTATCCAGATCCCACCCACAAATCACAGCATAAATCAATTCAAAGATTTATCTAATGATACCCCCACATACATAAATTTCAACAACTTACCTTATTTTTGACAACGCTCGAGGACGAACGTTTTTAAGAGGGGAAGTGTTAACCTGGCATATGTTAACAGTGCCAAAATAATAAACTAATCCGTCAGCAATACAGGTAGAGCGGATATGCAACTCCAATTGCACAACTTTTCCCACACCATAGCCCAGACGCTGATTTAGCACACGCGCAACCGAAGTTGGCGAATTCGTGGTATTCAAATGTAATTGCCCGGTGCATTTAGTTAAGCTTTTAGATTAAGTACATTTGTAAATTCAGTTATAAAATAAAGCTCATTGCTAAAGGTCGTGCTGACCTAAAAAAGATTTTTTTTATTTTGAATGTAAAAGTAAATCTTTAACTTACATAATCATTGAATTGTATTTGCGTATCACTTTATGAACTTTTCTATTGGTGCATTTGAGAGCCTATCGTGGTTTAACTTGATTTCAAATAATTAGTGGCAGAGTATTGGGTTGACAAAAGATTGCAGAAGTACATATTGCAGTACGCTATGGCCATGATAATTCAATTGCTGCATGTGTATGCAAATAATTCTTATAACCTCTCCAGCTGTCGTAACTGTCGCCATATGTCTCCGTTTTTATTTCGTTGAAATTATAATAGTGATGTGTAGTTTTTGTATAATGCATATTAGACGTATGCATGAATGTAGTCATTGGCCGTTTTAACACATTCAAACGTAAACGCAACATTCTACGCATTCTGCTCACAGCAAGCGCGATTACTGAATGAGTGTGCAGATTTTGGAAAATGTGTATAAAGAATTAACGGAAAGGATTTGTGTTAAAAAACATTGTAAGTATTGCATACAACTGCAACCTGTTTTTGACGCTGAAGTGCATACATATCTATATACGTATTTATATACGTACATATGTCTATTTATGTGCGGGTATAATGTATGGTAGTAAAACCCTTTTATAAATATTCGCTAGCTTCTTCACATCCGTAAATATGCATGTACATATGTAGATGTATATATGCTTATGCAGCCTACTTACTGAGTGCCAGGCCATTTGCTCAACTTGGTGATTATCCCTTTTGTATTTATGTACACACATACATATATACATGCATACATGTTAGACAGTTATATGCCAATGTAGTAAGAAGTGTCCTACTGTACGGGTTTCAAATCTGGGGTGAAGCCTTTAAGAAGACGTCATACGCACGCGAAGCGAAGGCCCTGTACAGGCTCTGTGCGATTAAGGTATGCTGCGCGTTTCGCACTACATCCGAAGAGGCTGCATTGGTTGTTGCTGGCCTATGTCCCATAGATATTCTGGCGACGGAGACGTTGGCAAGATCCGTAAATAAGGCGAATCGCGAAGAAGAAATCAAGATCTGCTGGCAACAGTGGCAATGCCGTTGGGACCAGACAGATAAAGGTCGCTGGACACACCGTCTCATACCTTCAGTAGAAAAATGGTTAAGCAGGAAACATGGAGAAGTAAACTTCCAGTTAACCCAAATGCTTACGGGGCATGGCTGTTCGATGATGATCCGTACTGCACTCTCTGCGCAGGCGATGATATCCAAGATGCTGAACACTGCTTTTTTGCCTGCACATATTTTGAAGAACAAAGAAATTACCTAAACTCACAGGTGGGGAGACTGGCTAAAGTAGAAAACTTGATTGATATAATGCTCGAATCGACTAAAAACTGGTCCGCCGTCTGCAACATGGCAAGTATTATGATATCAAAGCTACGTCAGGCGGAACGACCCCGCAGAAATACATAGTTTCTTAACGATTCTAGTCCGTTCCGACTGCTTGCATCAAAAAGGTCGGTGACAGTAGCATCTAAGCAGTGTGGCTCTAAATACGGATCTCAACGTACAGATCAAGACGGATTCAATCGGCCGGGTGGCCCGGAATCTCTTCCTTTCCGGCTACCAAGAAAGGTTAGTGCACAATATACTACTTTCGAGATGTTTGAATATATATGTATATAGTATATGTATAAATGCAGTTAAACTTTTGGCTAAAATTAATGTTTTTCAGTAAAGTTCATACAAAGCAGAAAAAAGCGAACCAAGTAAGTAGGCGTCTCGGAACCCAGTCCGTTCCGACCGCTGCAAAGCAGTTAAACAAGAAACACCGAAACTATGAAACACCAGAAGAGATGAAGTCCACAGAATAACCGAACGGCTCGGAACCTCGTCCGTTCCGACCGGCGTTCAAGGTAATTAATGAACGTTAAATTTTATGAAAAACATTATGTACTCGTATAATAGTTGAAATACCAGAAAGCATAAAAAACAAGACAAGAGGAAGACAAAAGAAAAACTGAGCGGCTCGGAACCCCGTCCGTTCCGACCGACGTGTATGATTGAAGGGCATAAGGTTTATACAATAGTGTCAAATTTGCAAGATAAAAGGCAGGAAGAAAAACTAGAAATTAGTCGACATAAGTCGACCCGTTCCGAAACCCAGTAGAAGCAATAATAATTAAAAAACAAAAAAAAAAAAAAAAAATTGCTTGAAAGCAAAAAGGGGCAATTTTAATCCCCACGAAGATGCAACAAGCAACAGTACAGAGGGTGGTTCAAGTTGACGCAACTTGCTACAAACGTTATCCGGACTTTCACGAACGTTGAGCGTAAGCTCAAACCATCTCCCGACGAAATACTTGACGGTAGTACCAGAGGAATGGTACTCAGACAGTAGGAGGTTTAGTTCGGGTTAAAGTCCCACACTGACAAACCGGTGACGGTTAGGCTTTCGATGCTTCCTCCTCGTAAAAAAAAAAAAAAATGCATACATGTGTATGTGAGAGAGAGAGAGTGCGGGAATGGAGACAACATAATTAACGATAAGTGCCATAAATTTATCAGTTTTGTCTGTACACGTATGTATGTTATGTGGTTGGTTAATTTCATGTTCCACATTACTTCTTCCCCATCCCACTCTTCGTGTAAGCTGATCTAGCTGCCGTTGAACGGACAGAGAGTGGGGAAGAAAACAAAAAAAAAAAAAAGCTGATGTTAAATGGGCGCGCGCAACTACCGGCCAGCAGGTGTCACCCTGCTCTTCGCCCAGCTGATCTCTCTCTCCTTACTCGGCCCTGTTTGTCGTATCTTGCCCATGTGTGTTGTGTCTATCTATTTGTTTTTCTCGACATGTAGCGCTACCGCTGCGAGGTGGGGATGGGGGATGGATGCATACGGCAAATTGCAAATCAATCAACCCGCTTTGCCGGTACCACCGGGTTCTTGCATGCGTGCGTGTGTGCGTGTGAGCCTGTGTGCGACGCTACACACTGCCAGTTAACCCTTCCGAGCACTGTGTATCGCATGAGCAACGCGTTCAAAACATATAAATAGTTTCTATTGCACCTTATCTAAAAAAAGAAAACTAATTCAACTTGGATCAATGTAAATGCTTTTTATTCCTCGTATTAACAGGAATTCCGACACGTAAACTAAATCAAAATTTTTCTCAAACTAAAATTTACTTTATACCTTAGATTTTGGTCTATTCAATAAAACTAAATCAACCCACATTTCACCTTTGGTGTACCATCTTCATTATTTGCATATTTACTTAATTTCTTAAACTCAAACTGTACTTAAATTAAACTTCAATCTAGTCTCTAGGAACTGATGAAAAGCGCGCGCACGGGGCTCTGCATGCACGGGGGCGGCAATGGGTTAAAAGCACTGAAGCCTATATGCTGGCGTACCCAATAGGAATCGCCCTAAAGTAAGCGAAATAATAACAATAAAAATCGAACCGAATTTTCACACGGAAACCCAGCCCAGTAAAGTTTCAGCTTATGGCATTCTGGAAACTACGTAATTTGGATATGTTTGCTTCGAGCTGGTGGTACTGGCATTCTGTTACCTGAGTATGCAGGAGTGACATCATGACTGGCTCTGAACGCAATACCTCATGAAGGATGGCGTCAACCCATGCATGGCCTCCCTGTTCACAAATATAACCATAGGTCACTACACATACGGCTACAGATAACGGCTCAGAGTGGGGACCCCTAAGAAAAAAATGGAACCAATTAAAAAATTAATGCCAATTAACACAAACGAAGCGGATACTGCATAATACACCAGAAACGACGAACCGGGTGGAAAACGTAGAAAAGGGCACTGACCCATTTAAGAGAAGTGCAAGGCTTGCGCATTCTCCCCCGCTAACTCCCATGGGAGGAGCAGCCTTCTTCGAGACGGCGCAAGGTACGGAGGATACTGATTCAGCCAAAATCCAGGCTGGAACGTCAACCAACAAAATAGAAAGCGCTTTTTGCAAGCTTGGGGTCGAGATAAATACTCTCCTTGGTATGCTCGAAGAAAACGAAGGTAAACGCCGGACCATCCACCAACCGATGAGAGATGCTATCAGCAAAATTAAGCTTTTGTACAACAAAGCCAAAATGGTGCTGCATCTGCGCACCTATGGCGAAGTGAGCTCTGATAACAGCTCGCAGACTTCGCCATGGTTCAGAACCCCATTAGAACTACCTCGGAGGAAAGCAGGTGCAGAAGCTGCTGACCCGCCTGTAAGTAAACGTACTAAGCAGTGTCCTAAGTACCAACCCCAGGCCAGCTCTAAAAGAGAAGTCACTGCCCAGGTTACGGTACAGCCAGCCAAGAAAATAAAACTCAACGAATGGGTGGAAGTAAAGACGAAGGCCCAGAACGACAAAAAACTTGGTAGAGCAAATACCATTAAAAAATTAAGACCTGATGCGATTGTCATTGAAAAAACAGGACAGACGTCCTAAGCTGACATACTTAAAAAAATTAAAAGTGACGACAAGTTCAAGGGATACGCTGACTCAGTGTCAAAAATCAGACGCACACAGAAGGGGGATCTTCTGATAGAGCTAACAAAAGCCTGCCAAAATTCAACTGACTTAAAAACTATCCTAGGAGCGGCGATAAGAGGCGAGGCCTCGGTCAAAGCACTCACGCACCGCATAACACTGGAGTGCTAGGATATAGACGAGGTTACTACTAAAGATGAGGTACACTGCGCTATAAAATCCCTCCCAGGTCTAGAAGATATTAATATATCAGACATCGTGGGGCTAAGGGCAGCATATGCTGGAACTCAAACAGCCCTTAGCTTGCCAGCTCAAACAGCCCAGAAGCTTTTCCAGGTTGGCAAAATCAAAATAGGGTGGGTCATCTGCCGTATACGTGAACGTGTGCATTTGCAAAAGTGCTTTAAATGCCTGGAGTATGGTCACGTGTCTCGAAACTGCACTAGCGAGATAGATAGATCGAAGCAATGCAGAAAATGCGGCGTCGAGGGACATTTCGCCCAAGACTGCAAAAACAGCCCACACTGCGTTTTGTGCAAATAAAATAATAGGGATAACATTGACCATATAGCAGGCAGCTGTAATTGCGCTGCTTTCAGGAAGGCCTTAACTAACCGACGCATATGAGAATTATGCAAATAAATTTAAATCACTGCGAAGCTGCGCAAGATCTATTATCGCAGACGGTGAAAGATATAAGAGCTGACTTGGCAATCATCAGCGAACCGTACAAGTGCAAAGATGATGGGGCTTGGGCCAGCGACAAGAAAAAAAGCACAGCTATCTGGCTTTGCGGTGCATATGCATACCAAGAGATGCTTAGCGCGGAAGAAGGATTCGTGCGTTGTAAAATAAATGGGACACACATCATCAGTTGCTATGCAAGGCCAAGCCTCTCAAAAACAGAGTACCAAAAACTTTTGCGCGATTTTGCCCTGGAAGCTCGCAGCAGGTTAATCATCGCAGGGGACTTCAATGCCTGGGCAATAGAATGGGGAAGTAGAGTAACAAATAAGAGAGGTGAAATGCTGCTGGAAACATTTGCCCAGCTTGATGTCACGATCCTAAATACAGGGCCAAAATGGAAAGAATCTATGCTCGATAATGATGCTTGGAGTATATAATCGAAGAGTATAAACCCATAGCAGGGCCGGCAGAAGACGTTGTGAGTAACTTAGCTTTTGGCCTAACTGAAGCATGCGATGCGTAAAGTCACCAAACATTACTTGCCCAGTAATGTTGAGAAATATCATAACAACCCTTTTTCCTCAAAGGGTCGAAGACATCCCATCAGTCTTTCCACGTTATGAAACAAGTGAAATCCCAAGGGTAGCTGAAGAGGAGTTGCTAACTGCAGGCACGAAGATCCAAAATTGTAAAGCTTCAGTGCCGGACGGTATACCAAATAAGGCCCTGAAAGCCGCTATCATAAAGCGCCCAGAAATATTTGTGCATGCATTCAACGCGTGCCTTATTGAAGGCTGTTTCCCAGCAACATGGAATAAGCAAACATTGGTGCTGCTACCTAAAGGCAACAAGCCCCCCAGACGAGCCGTCGTCGTACCGTCCGATATGTTTACTAGACACGCTTGGAAAAATTCTTGAAAGAATAATATGCAACAGACTTACGTCGTTCGCCGAAGAAAATGGGTTCTTGTCGTTAAACCATTTCGGTTTCAGAAAATCCCGTTCCACGATAGATGCAATCAAAACAGTAGTTGAAGTTGCGGCTAAAGCAATAGAAGGCACAAGGTGGCGTGGCGGGAAAAAAGAATACTGCGCTATTGTAACATTAGACGTTAAAAACGCTTTCAATACCTTAAGCTGGCGAAACATCATGGATACATTATTAAGAAAAGGCACTCCAAGCTATATCCTCAAAATTATAGGAAGCTATTTTTCGCATCGCAAACTCCTCTACAGAAGCGACAACGGCCCGGAGGTGTATGATGTAAAAGCAGGGGTCTCACAAGGATCAGTCCTTGGACCACTTTTGTGGAACCTTATGTACGACGGCGTCTTAAACCTGGAAATGCCTCCACGCACAAATCGCGAATGTAATTGTTGCAAAACATTTGCAACAAATTGAAGCAGCAACTGGCGAAGCTGTACTTAAAATCAAAACATGGCTTCAATCAATGCACTTAACGCTGGCCGACATAGACCGAGGCACTTTTAATAAGCAGCAGAAAGGCAGTGGAGTGTCTGAATATTCGCATGGGGACAGAGGTAATCACATCCAAGCCTGTTATCAAATATTTGGGTGTGATGATAGACTCCCGACTCAATTTCAAGCAACATTTGGAGTAGGCTCTAAGAAAGCACCTAGAGTGCAGTCAAGCTTATCGCGCATTATGCCAAATAATGGAGGACCGAGACACAGTAAACGAATCCTCTACAGTAGGCGCTTGTGAAAAGCTACGCGAAAAAGATAACAACTGTCTATCGGCTAAGCGCCTTACGAGCGGTTTGTGGATTCTGTACAATTTCAGACGAAGCATCTTATGTTATAGCTGGACAAATTCCAGTAAATATTATGGCTCATGAAATGAAACGAATTTATGAAACGCTTTCCGGGAGTAACGGATCAATAAACAAACGAAGTAAAAGAGGAAGAAGACGCGGAACATATTATGTTCCAATGTCCACGTTACGCTCCTCAAGTTCGCACAATCTTAGACGGAGTAAACATCATTGACTTCATGCTCCAGTCAAGCGAAAGGTGGAAAAAAATATGCACTCTCGTATCGCGCATTCATATAGATCTTAGGCGTGCAGAGATGGCAAGACGTAGCCAATAACACAGGTAAAGAGCGAGTAAGCTAACCAGCCCCGTGAGGAAATACCTCTTTTGGCAGTTCCGCGGGGAGAGTGGTCGTGGTGGAGAGAGTTTAGTAACTTAGGTGTAGTCAAGAAACTGCAAGTCGTGCATGCTGCTATGGGAATAGCAGTACTCATGAGAGTTTTCTCTTCACGGGAGTTTTTAAAAAAAAAACAAAAAATAAACAGCCACGGTTCCAGAGGATACCCGGCATCACCTTATATATAATAAAATTTTACATTTAATAAATTATAAAAGGTTATACTGGAAACGTTACCTGAAATCCAAGAGTTTTTATCGCCTCGCACGTATTCGCTTTCAAAATAAGCATGTAAATCACTTGAATTCCATATAAAGAAATCATGGCATGCTCCCGGATGGGTGGCGTCAACGTACCGTATTCGCAGCTCATCGTCGCAAAGCTAAATAAAAGAGATTACGTTATGGGTTAAGAAAGCTAAGTCAAAACTTACAAGCATAACATTTAGACTAAAATGTCCCTTTCTGTTGTAAAACAAATACGCATTTTAAAATGGAGCAATTATTCGGACATGTGTACTGTCAATACATCCTACAACACCAGGAATGCCATGTTTAACATAAAAAGATAACACAGTTTTTCTTTTCTCGGCAACACTTTTAGCAATTTGTATCCATTGTGGACAAAGTTTGTCTTCAAGAAAATTTAACACTTCCGCAAGTATTTTACTGAAAGTGGATTGCGCACACGACACATCGGAATCTTTCCCTACTCTAGTCTGATATCCACCCTCAGCCAAAAAGCGTAAACACCCACTCAATTAAATCGCCGAAGGGACCGCAAAACTTTTCTTAGCGGGTTGTGAATAACATGCACCTCTAGCAAATATTGGAAAGCAGGTTTGTTGATTCTGTAATATTTCTGAAACCTGAAACTTCAAAAACTTTGTCACTTCACCATTGGATTGTCCACATCTAATGTATAACTTACAAAGACTGCGGCAATTTCATCGGATTGGAACAATCACGCAAAGTTCTTCTTTCCACTCTTTGAATGGCGAACTGCATCTCTTCTTCTTCAACTTACTCTTCCATTACCATTCTGAAAGCTATGCTATGCATTTTCGGTTAAAAAAAAACACTTTTTCACAGTTCACACACACAGTTCACAGTTCACTGTCAAAAACGTTGAAGACAGCTGTTTCGAACTTCGAATTTCCTCCTCTCCGTTCTTAGGGAAACGTCTTTTCCCGATGGAATTATAGCTGGAGGATTTTATTCTCGGGATAAACCAAATTCCCGGCGTAAAAACTCCCTGGGAAATTCAGAATTGGGCTGTATTTGAATTTACATGATAATATTAAGAAAGTTGTAAATAGCCCTCAAAGCCTTTGCATACAATTCTTTGAAATGTAAGTTAAGAAAATCATACTTCAACAGAGTGCAATTTTTTAAAAGTTGTACTAATTTCTGAGTAATTAGATACAGGTGAAATGCATTGAGTGAATATTTTTTTGACAATTCAAAATTTATGCAATGTTGTGCAAAGTATGCATAATCAACCCTTTGGCTCATGTTCTCATTTTTAGCACATACAACTGAACGGTACACATCAGTTGATGGTTATATATACCTATAGCAGAGTTGCATGCAATACAACTTCAGAATAAACATTTAGGGAGTTCATAGGCCGTGTTTTTGTCGTATTTTTTTAGTGCGCTATTGAAATAACAGAGGAACTTGTGAACTCACTGTGCTATTTCGTTTACTCTTGTATGTCGTATTCAAGCAATTTGTAAGAAATACATCTCTTATAATAAACGGTCGGCTTCTTTTAAATGTGCGTACGCACATTTCCATTTAACTTTATTTAACATTTTTCAAACAAAAATATCACTCAAATGATGATAAACAGAATGAGCTTATCGAATAACACGCACAAATAACATACTAAATATACCTTTAGAGTTGTACTGAAATAAGAAAAGTTAACATGTGAAACAAAAACAACAAGTTTACAACTTTTGTATTACGATAACACAATAGGAAAAATAACACGGCTTGTGAACTCTCTTATTATTCTTAAAATTGTATAGTTTTTTAGCCTTTCCATCTTATGCAAAACACAAAATAGTCCTATTATGATATCATCGTCACTGAGTACAATTACTTACTTTCAGCATTGGTTTGAGGACTTCCTGAAAGCCACAATACTTATTTATGTGAAAATGGTTTAAAAAAGTAAACGGGAAATTGCCGTAATTTTCACATTACTTTAAACGAGCAAGATTTATGGAATTATATACACACCCCAAATATATAATATTTTCTGCATAGAAAACGCACTAAATACTGTAAATCGCAGGGACCGGGACTTTTATGACTTTTAAAATAAAAGTCCTTAGGTAAAACTTATTATATTTGTAACAAAATAATCGGTCAATAGGACTTTTATTTTTTCAGTCCGCTTATCCAAATTAAATAAATTTGGTATCAAATGAAAGAGTTTTTAAAATGAAATATCTAAACAATGGATGCCACCTTTCTATATATATTTTTTATAATGTAAAAATATTTTGTATGCTCAAATAAAAGTCCTTCCCATATAATAAACAAACTGCTTATCCTAATTCAACAAATTTGTTATCAAATAAAAGAGTATTGCAAGAGCTTTCAAAATGAAATATCTAAACAAGGGATGCCACCTTTGTATATATTTTTTTAGTGTAAAAATATTTTATATGCCCAAATAAAAGTTTTTTCCCTTTAATAAACAAATTTCAAATATACAATCCTAAAATAATATTAAAGCAGTACAATCAAAATCTTCATTTATTAAGGATATTAAGGATACGTTTTTCATTTTATAAGAAAAACATAAAAAACGTAACAAATAACTAAAAAATATGGATTTTTTTTTATTTTTCAACTTTTTGTGAAAAAGTCCAATATTAACTGAAAAATCCGGACTTTTATTTTTTTTAGTCCGAATAATAGTTATCTATTAACTGAAAAATCCGGACTTTTATTTTTTCAGTCCGAAAAATAGATAACTATTATTCGGACTGAAAAAATAAAAGTCTGGATTTTTCAGTTAATATTGGAATTTTTCACAAAAAGTTGAAAAATAAAAAAAAAATCCAGAACTTTTGTCCTGGAGGTCCTGGGATCAAAGGAGCATTAATATTTTTCTTCTACAACAATGTTTAGCGCCGGACTTGTATAACATTGGAAAAAAAATAATACTTATTTTCGGTTCCTGGTAAAACGAGATACATTTTAGCAAAAGAAACACTTATGCAGAGGAGACATTTAAGCTCTTCTATATACTATATACAGTTTTTTTTTTTAACTGTTACTTTTATATATTGAATCTGCTTCACTTAGGAGCCTAACAATAATTTTACAAATCTTAGTCTAATCGCATAATTTACATCCCATATTTGGGATGACTATTTCATTAACTGGCCCTAAGAAATATTACGACTGGGCAGGAAAGTCGTTCCTACGTAATCTTGAGTTTCTGTTTACATGCAATAGAGATCTTGCTAATTGATTTGGGTGCGCTAAAAGCTTCAATTTCTAATTCGCCATCCGCTGCTCTATTTCAGTTCGTACTTCCGGGATTCTCAAGTCGTGGTGGATAATCTCGTTTTCGATATTCCACGGTGCTCCGGTTATTATTCGAAGGATTTTAGACTGCGCACGATGAAGGATTTCGATGTTGCTGCTGCTCGCGTTGCCCCATAACTCACAGCCATAGGTCCAAATGGGTTTTAGAACCGTGTTGTATATAGTCACTTTATACTCCAGACTCAGGGGTGAGCCGCTAATAAGCCAGTGTAGAGAACTGGTCTTCAACTTAAAATGAGTCCGTTTAGGCTCTATGTGGTTGCGTCAAGTAAGTCGCCTATCTAGGTGGACTCCTAGGTATGTGGCATGATTGCTTTGTGGTATTTGTACGTTGTTCAAAGTCTGCAGTTTGCGAGCCAATTGGCTACAGCTTCCAAATGATTGCCTAAGAGCTCAGATGCTAGCAGGGGACACTTGGAGCGGCTGATTATCGCAGTGTCGTCGACAAAAGTGGACATTGTCAGGCGGCCGTTTGTTGGAATATCCGAGGTGTATAAGACGTCCAGTATCGGGCCGAAAACACTGCCTTATGGTACTCCAGCTTCTTTTGAATTAGCTTCAGTGATGACAGTGTTACATCGAACTGTGCACTTTCGTTTATACAGATAGGACTTAAGCAGTTAGTGGGTGCTCTGAGGAAGTAACATTTGTATTTTATACATTATACCGTCTAGCCATATTCGATCAAATGCCTGGTCGACGTCAAGAAATATTGCAGCGCAATATTCCCTCTTTTTAAACGATGTTCGGATTTCAGATGTAATGCGATTTACTTGTTCTATCGTACCATGGGTTTCCCTGAAGCCTTATTTGGTTTCAATTGCTCCTTAATTACTTTTGAAATTTCTTCAGGTGCAAATTTCAGTGGCTCAGATTTCGATACTTTGGGTACGGGTGGTAGTGTAAACCCATTGGTTGCTGGGTTTGGTCTCAAAAGATTTTGTAGATGAGCAGCAAAGGTTTTTGCTTTTTCCGCGTCCCTCCGAGCCCATTTGCCATTGTTGTCCGGTACTGGAATTTTAGTCTCCATTGGTGCACTTAAATTTTGGTGTGCTTTCCAAAGCGGATACTTTGTGCTAGCGGATACATTGAGCAAAGCGGATACTGCGTGCTGTTCCTCACTCTTGAGGGCTCTCGTTAGCGCATGTGTGGCCGCCTTCAGTAGTTGTTCAGAAGCAGGTGATCTATGAGTCTGCCATATCCGTCGTAGTTGTCGCTTTTCTAAAATAAGCATTTCAATTTTCCTATTGGTCGGATAATGTTTTTTGCTTTCAAGGCGAATTGATGTAATGTGGTAGCGATTCTAAAAATGCAACCCTTTGGTGGGTTATAGTCAAACTTTATCTCCTTTGTGTTTAATTGTCGCGAAATAATTTTTAAACTATTAGGGTCACCGCAAAAAGTTATAGTGAACCATATTTTGAAATTTCCTGTAGTTAAAGGAAACAATTGATTATTTGCAACTAAACAATTGATCTTGACAACCAACCACCAATCAGCTGATTGATTAACACCACCTTTTATGAATTCGCCTTGCTTGCTTTGGTGTGGAAATGCTAGCGGCAGCTCTGATTGTAGAGTCAAAAGCTCCTACGGAGTTTTCACTGTCGTCAGGTGTATCTAAATTTGGGTGGAGTTCTATACGCGCACTGATATATTTTTTATACTTCAACCAGTTTGTAGCATTTGTCGTGAGCATATTGAGTGATTTTTTTTCATGCGGCTGATGCCACAAAGTGAAGAGTACAAGTAAGTGGTCTGAAGAGAGGTCTGCACTTGATTCTGTACTAATAAGACTACGAGGAATTTTTCTTGTCACGGCGAAGTCAATCAAATCTGGCAACGTTTGCTGGTCTGAAGGCCAATATGTGGGCTTTCCAGGAGAAGCGTAATCAAGTTTGTTTCTTTTACATATCAGCGCGTTATGTAATTGCTTGCCTTTAGGGTTGGTCAAGCGTGAGTCCCAGTGAGGGTGCTTCGCATTATAATTGCCTGCAGCAATGAAGCGCTCTCCCAGCAAACTGAAGAAATCCATAAATTGTTTTTCTATTATCGCGAAACGTGGGGAGCAATAAACCGCGGACAGTGTAATATTACCTTGGTTTGTTTGTAGGCATATTGATGTTGCTTGCAGATAATTCTTGGCAATTCCAATCGAAGGATGGTGTTTAATGCGATTTCGGACTAAAATACCAGTATTTTCTAAAGTGATATTCAGGTAAGTTCAACTACAGAGTCATTCCTTGAGAGTAATTCCCTCCACACATGTCGCGCAACGTGTTTACTTACACTTGTGGTGCAAAAGGAATTATGTGTATGTAGATATTTACGCGCATGCCATTTGGTTTAGAATGTGCGCCCGCCACATAAATAATAGTATTCTAAGATTTCCCACAGTTGTATAGATGATTTATTAATTGTGTTATTCACGCCTACCAGGTTATCTGGTTATTTGGTGAAACTTTTTTTAAGTTTTCCAAAAAAAAAGTATACAGTATTACTTTATTTGGTTTGTAAATGGAAAATAACTGAGCATTTTAAGACAATCGCTTGTCCGAAAAAATTTACGAATACAATAGTTATGATATATGTAAGTTAACGCGGCCGGCTACTGCCCACTTGCACTGTTCCCACGGCTGGCAGCTACACGTGTCGCAGCGTCAGCATAATTGCATTTCACACGGTTGCGAAATATGTGTGCTGCGCATTCTACCGAAATATGCTGCCGCTGGGAAGTCAAGGCCAATGCCGCTCGCACCCAGACAGTGAGCGCACCCTTACGTAAGGTTGGCAGCGCGCGACATTATAAGAGGGAGCAGAACCTGGAGTTGGAGGCAGTTGCTGTTGGGGCGTGAACATAACTTAGTATAATTATTTACTTATGTGAATTACTATTGATATAATAAACTTGTAACGTTGTATAAAACTAGTGTTGTTCCTTTTGGGCAAGTTGGCCCTTCATTTTTTTTAGTGTACAGGACCTTCAGTCCTTTAACTGGCGCCCGAGCAGGGACCAGGAGTGAAAGTGTGAAACAAAAAATTGAAATTGAAATTGAATTAAAAAGCCGATTAAAGGCTAGAGAAAAAGTTTAACAAAAAAGCCAAGAGCTATAATTGAAGTGAAAAAGGATAAAAGCTAAGGACTTTATTAAAGTGAAAAAGGATAAAATCTAAGGAATTTTATTAGAGTGAAAAAGGATAAAAACTAAGGGATATAACAACAGGAATACGATTTCCTTGTGATTGCGAAAATCAAAAAAGGCTACGAGGCCATTGCAGTGAAACCATATTACAAGCTCCTGAGAGGCCATACTATTATACGAAGCGCTGAAAGCCCGCATATGCAAATATTGGTGTTGTGAGTATAGAATTGTAAACGATTTCCTTTTCAGAAAAACTATAAGATGGAGGAATTAAAATCGACCGTCACCAGCCTCACAGGCGCTGTGAATGCAATCCTGGAGAAAATGAACTCGCTCGAAAGACGAGTTACTCACTTAGACACTGTTAGCGCATCAGCCGCGTCCGCTGCTAGATCAGGGGGAATAGATAGGGTAGAAGAGGTGCCTCTTCAGGCTCCAGCCACTGAGCTAGAACTTAAAGAGATTAGTCGCCTTCCAGACTGTGTGAAGGAGCTTAGGGTTTTCGATGGCAATCCCGTCGAGTATGTATCCTGGATACATGCTGTAGAGGCCATTTTGTCGGACTTCAAGGTTGTCAAAGGTAAACCAATATTCAGGGCCATAATGCAACATGTTCGGCAAAAGGTACGCGGCACTGCCGATGCGGCACTGGTTTCCTACAATATTTTCGAAAATAACTGGACAAAAATAAAGGAGTGCCTTTCGCTGCACTACGCTGACAAGCGTGATATTCGTACATTGGAACACCAGTTGCATCAGTTGCAACAAAAGGGGTCCAGGATTGACGAATTTTACGCTGTCGTCAACCACCAATTTTCTTTGATTATTAATAAAATCAAAACAGAATCCTACACGGAGGAGACGGTGAGAGTGCTCATAGACACCTATCGAAACAGGGCACTCGACGTATTTATACGTGGATTAAATGGCGAACTATCAAAAATGCTTTTAATCCAAAGGCCAAAAACCCTACCAGAAGCTTATTCAGCATGTCTGGAAATTCAAAACGTAAAGTTCCGCAACTTCTCAATTCACAGTTCTCAGGCAACCAATCAAGTGGTTGTCCCAATCAATAATGTTCCAAGGCCGAATGTAACTTACGGTGGTAGGCCACCAATACCTCCAAGACCAACCTGGCGGCAACAGGACCGCCGTCCACAGTTCCAACCGCGGGAACGATTCTCCGGAAACGTGCGTGCCCAGCCATCTCTTCAATCTTCTGTACAATCCAAAAACCCGCCTGTGGAAAAAATGGACGTGGATGGATCTGTGCAGACACGCGCTGTTAACTACATGAATAGGCCGAATCCTTACAAAAGAGGAGCAAGGTCGGACAATCTCCCACGGAAGCACCAGAAACTATTCTACTCATCCACGGGCACAAATGAGGAAGAGTTAAAAGGCAATGAAGAGGGGGATTTTCTCTCCGTACCATACCTAGGATATACACTCCCGAACGGCCGCACTCTCAAATTCCTTGTAGATACGGGGGCAAATAAGAACTTTATAAGCGAAGCGGTCGCAACAGAGAGTGCTCCTGTAGAGGAAGTATTTAAAGTGCACTCAGCGGGGGGAACAGTGCCGGTGGAAAAGAAAGTGTCCCTAAACTTTTTTAAGGATGTTGGCCACAGCTCTAAAACAACCTTCTTTGTGCTTCCTGGACTAAAATCCTTTGACGGTATCATTGGGGATGATACCCTTAGGATGCTAGGAGCTGTTGTAGATAGGAAAAACAATTATTTAAAAATTAACGAATTTAAACTACCTTTAAAGGCCAGAATTTCAAATCAGGTCAACTATTCCGTAGGAAGTGGTGTATCCACAGAAATGGAACAACGCGTAGGGAATATACTGCAAAAATATGCAGATCTCTTCGTGCCACTTAATGGTAGTGAATTAATAGATACCAGCGTTCGAGCTGAAATACGAACTAATACTTCCGATCCTATCTACAGCAAAAGCTACCCTTACCCAGGCTGCATGAGAGATGAAGTCGATAGACAAATTCAGGAACTCCTCGACGAGGGTATAAAATTAGGACATCTAAGAGTCCTTATAACTCTCCGATATGGGTGGTCCCGAAAAAACTGAAACCAAACGGAGAAAAGCAGTACCGTATGGTTATTGATTACAAAAGGCTAAACGCTGTAACAATAGCTGATACCTACCCGATACCAGACATTAACGCAACTCTTAGTAGTTTGGGAAAAGCCAAATACTACACGACAATTGACTTAACGTCAGGATTCCACCAAATTCCTATGAAGCCCTCGGATATAACTAAGACGGCTTTTTCGACCATGAACGGCAAATACGAGTTTTTGAGGCTACCATTTGGTCTTAAGAATGCGCCCGCAATCTTCCAGCGAATGATAGACGACGTGCTAAGACAATATATTGGTAAGATTTGCTACGTCTATATCGACGACATTATTGTTTTCGGTAAAGACGAAGAGGACCATCTACAGAATGTCGAAAAGATTTTCGCTAGATTACTTGAAGCAAATCTAAAAGTCAATTTGGAAAAAACGTGCTTCCTAGAAACGGAGGTAGAATTTCTCGGGTACATCATTACGCCGGAGGGAGTGCGGGCGGATCCTAAGAAGGTAGAGGCTATAAAACGTATTTCTTCGCCTGAAAATTTAAAAGACTTAAAGAGCTTTCTAGGTATGACCTCTTATTACAGGAAATTTATTCGCGATTATGCCAAGGTAGCAAAGCCTCTTACAAATTTGACGCGGGGGGAAAACGCCCAAGTCAAAGCAAATGTTTCAAAGAAAGTCAGTATTCGATTAGATGCTGAGGCTTCACAGGCGTTTGGTGAACTTAAACAATTACTTATTTCTGCAGACGTCCTTGCATTCCCAGACTTTGATAAAACATTCAATTTAACAACTGATGCCTCAAATTTTGCAATCGGTGCAGTTCTGTCTCAAGGTGAAATAGGGAAAGATAAACCTATTGCATATATCTCTCGTTCCTTGAACAAAGCAGAGGAAAACTATGCCACGAACGAAAAGGAGATGTTGGCGATAGTATGGGCATTGGACAACCTCAGGTCATATCTGTATGGAGCAAAAAAGATAAAAATATATACCGACCATCAGCCATTGACATTTTCCTTAAGTTGCCGAAATTACAACGCTAAACTGAAGCGCTGGAAGGCCCGAATCGAAGAATACAATTGTGAAATTATCTATAAACCAGGTAAAACAAATGTAGTCGCCGACGCACTTTCCCGCTTGAAAACAGAAGTTAACGCACTCACCGACTCCATTGTAGCTCACCCACCATCGGTATTGGAGGATAATCCTACAGGAACCACTGCGGATGAAGTGGGATCGGAAACTGACACTGCCACTAAATGCACTATGCATTCGGCCCAGCAGGATAATTCCGACCTCATACCACATGTGGAAGCCCCTATCAATGTCTTTAGGAACCAATTGATATTCAGAGAGGGGGATAACCCTCGATGCCTTGAAGAACCACATCAAGGCTACCGCAGGTTTTATATCTCATTCCCAGAGCAGGATGGCGCCGCATTGACCACAATTCTAAAATAATGCCTTAATCCAAATGTCATTAATGGCATAAAAATTCCAGAAAGATTTCTTACTCTGCTGCAGGAAGTTTATATAGGAAACTTCCAAAGATATCGGGTAAGGATAGCGCAAAGAATTGCGAAGGATGTAACGACCATGGATAGAGTGTTTAATATTATCGAGAATGAACACAAAAGGGCTCATAGGAACCCTCGTGAAAACAGGCTGCAAATACTCGAGAAATATTATTTCCCTGCAATGGCTAGGCAAATAAGAGACTACGCTAAAAATTGTGACATCTGCAAATCGAACAAGTATGATAGGCATCCATCTAAACCCTTCATCCAGCCCACCCCAATACCAAGCTATCCTTGCGAAATCTTGCACATCGACATTTTCGAGATTGATAAACAAAAATACCTCAGTGCACTCGACAAATTCTCGAAATTCGCGAAACTATTTTCAATCAAAAATAAATCATCGATTCATTTACGTAAGAAATTAACAAGTCTCTTGCACTACTTTTCCGTTCCTAAGATACTGGTCATGGACAATGAAAGAGGTTTTTTGACACCACTAGTCTTGAATTATATCCGTTCATTGGGCATAGAAATTTACCAGACTCCTACTCAGCATAGTGAGGCCAATGGTCAAGTCGAGCGTGTGCACTCTACGTTAATAGAAATATATCGTTGCATCGCAGACGAATTCAGTAGGCTCACACCAAAGGAGCGAGTTTCAATCGCAGTAGATCGCTACAACAATACTGTTCATTCCGTCACAAAGACGAAACCGGCAGATTTGTTTTTCAATAGATCAAGCAGGATTAACTACCAGGGGTTGGTTAACTTTAGGGAAGATACTTACGAAAACGTAAAAGCACTATTGCAGAAAGAGCAGGACGTTAGGAATGCAAGAATTAATGCTCGTCGCACAGCACCACGCAATTTTAATTCCGGCAATAATCTGTTCATTGCAAACAAACAAATAAAAGGCAAACATAAGCCTCTTTACAAACAAGAAACTGTTGGCGAAAACAGAAATGTAACTATTGTTACTGAAAGTGGAAAAAAATTCCATAAAACTGACATAAAAAATGTCTAAGATAACATTGGTCAGAAGATAAACTCATGCATAGATCCTTTAGCCCCAGTGGCCTGGGTACAAGTTTTTGTATTTGACCAAGTCATGTTGGTTCAATTCCAGCTTACTCGATGGTTCGAGTGACGACAGTCAAAGTGGTTCAATTCCACCAAAGGACTATGACCTTAATTGACGTGATGCTCCTCGTGCCATGAGTAGGTCATTTGCAAATATTAACGCTTATGACTAAAAGGGATCAACTCGAGCCTTCCAATGTCATCTGAGTTAATGTCTATATTCCGATGCAAAGCGAAAATAAATGCAAAATGCAAAGCTCTATATGAAAAACTGAATAAGATAAGATAATTGCAAAATTGCACAAGCAACGATATTTTGATTACAAAAATATATTAAACAAATATTAAAATACAAATAAGAAACAATTTTTTAAAGTAAAAAAAAAAAAAGAGGGAAAGCACTCCCAAGAAGAAAAAGAAAAATTACTAACAGCAATTAACATTACTAATACTAACAACTAAACAAATTACTAACAAGGAAAAAAAAAACATATAAAAAGAACAATTACTAACATTATGCTAATAAACACTTCCACTTCTGGGTCCCAATGAATCCTTCTCATTTATCTTTTATTCCTTGTAACGCCCCAACCAACTCAACTAGATTAATAATATAGATTAATTTAGAGTAATAAGAATTGTATATCCTGTAAGCAAGTCACTACTCACATCACTGGAAAATAATAATTGTGTAATTGTTAAATAAGGCAATTTAGCATGTCAATAGATAAAACAGTGTCCTTTGGACCAATTGCAAAATATGCCTACATAGAAAGATCAAAAATTGTAATATCAAAATATGCTTAGGTTAATTAATTTAAGTATACACAATATATAATTAGTATTAATTTATTTCATATATGGGGGTAATACATAACATTAAGCAAATCAAAAATGAATTTAACACCCACAGCATCAGCCTTTGCGCAGCCGCGCAAACCTATGACCTATTCAAAATCGACTCGCCTCTTGTGACCATCCGGGACGGATATGGCTGGGTAATCGATGAACATTTTAAGCTGATACATACCATTGACTTAGCGAGCTTCGACAAAATCGTTGACAGACTAGAGGAGGCCATCATCAACCTCGACTCCAGCAGATCCGACACAACCATTGACGTCCTGAACTACCAGATAGAGAAAATAAGATCCTATTTGCGCGAATTAAAAGGCCCCGAAGTAATAAGGATGAAGCGTTCGATTAATTGGATTGGCTCTGCCTGGAAATGGATTGCTGGCACTCCCGATGCAACAGACTGGGATGACCTTCTTCAAAAACAAGATATTCTTATGAGCAATAACGAACAACAGTATCAGGTAAATTCAGAAATCTTCAAAACAAATCATGAACTGTTGCAGGTGATCAACGGAATTGTTGCCATCACAAACGACGTCCAAGATCGCAGCCGACTAGAGCAAATTTCGCAGGAAATCCAGAATAAAATCACCATCCTCAAAGAAGACGTCTATGAGCTAGTTCGTGCGTGTCAAATGGCTAAAGCTGGCGTCGTGAACAGTAATCTCCTGAGCAAGGAGGAAATCAATCGACTTATCAGCGAGATAGAAGTACTACCATACAGCAACGTCATCGAAGCTATAGAACATAGTAGGCCATCGATCTACACCAATGGATCTCTTCTTCTGTATGTGCTGTCCATGCCCAAGGTTATGCACACCAGATATAACCACCTGATTGCTCGAGCTGTTCAACAGGATGGACATCAAGTGGAACTAAACTACACAACTATGTTGGCGAACAAAAATCAGACCTATGGCATTAAGGGTAATTGCCTACACCTTACGGCAGCGATGGTTTGCGGACAAGAATCCCTCGACCTACTAGCGGAAGATGGCTGTTTGCCTCGTCTTATCAAAGGAGGAGAAACAAGCTGTCGATACCTTGCATTTAACGAGTCAGCTATTGAAGTGATCAAGGAGGATACCATCTACCTAAATAACTTCAACGGGAGCATTGGCTCAGGTAACACCGCTAATCAATTCTTAGGCTCTTTTATCCTTCAGATGAACAACGAGTCGGTAAACATCAACAACCATACTTACTGGAGTACTAGTAGCTCAGAGGTGCAGTTGCTACCACCCGTTCTTACCAATGTGAGGAATAAATCCTTGGCAGTGAATCTCGACCTTGTCCACGGAATGACGTCAAGCAACATCAAACTCTTAACCTACCTTAAGAAAAAAACCGACTGGTCCATTGTTTCTGAAATCATGGGATTTGTCCTTTTGGCGATGGTTGTGTGGATCATATGGAAGAAGATGACAGCAGGAATGAAAATCCCCGAGCTTAAGATATCATTGCTGAACAGAAGCCTCCGTGGCCAACAACACGGCGACACTCCTCGAGCACCTAATCTGCGGGACGCAGATCTTTGAAGGGGGAGGAGTTAACGCGGCCGGCTACTGCCCACTTGCACTGTTCCCACGGCTGGCAGCTACACGTGTCGCAGCGTCAGCATAATTGCATTTCACACGGTTGCGAAATATGTGTGCTGCGCATTCTACCGAAATATGCTACCGCTGGGAAGTCAAGGCCAATGCCGCTCGCACCCAGACAGTGAGCGCACCCTTACGTAAGGTTGGCAGCGCGCGACATTATAAGAGGGAGCAGAACCTGGAGTTGGAGGCAGTTGCTGTTGGGGCGTGAACATAACTTAGTATAATTATTTACTTATGTGAATTACTATTGATATAATAAACTTGTAACGTTGTATAAAACTAGTGTTGTTCCTTTTGGGCAAGTTGGCCCTTCATTTTTTTTAGTGTACAGGACCTTCAGTCCTTTAACTTGTATGTATGTAATTTTTTGTATACAAAAAGAAAAACAACTGAAAGAGAAATTCAATCCTTTCGAGGGCTGACGCGATATTTCCGCAAGTTAATTATAAATTAGCTGTTGCTTTAATCAAGAATTTAAGAACACAAGTAAATAAGTATAATCAAATAACCACACTCCTAACATTTCTAACAAATAGAAATTGTACAAACAACAACTACACAGTCAAGTAGAAATAGCGGCAGAACAGCCGCACTTGATTGGAGTTATGTAGTTGTGAAGGGTAAAAAGGAAGAAAAATAACCTCAGCGTAACCTTAGCTCAGTGCGTTTATATGTCGGCTTAAATATTACGTTGATGTCGTGGGTTCAACTCAAGCAAAAAGGACGAAAGAAGTCTGATGAGGATATGTTATGATCTCCGAAATAGCATTAAAACTTCTATCGCTTTGAGTATTGTCGGTTTTTCCGTATATATTTTCCCTAAAACTAATCAGCTTTAAAGCCCATAAGCAATTAAAACAAGATATATAGTAATATGGCCAAACAATAATAAATAAAATGTATAAAAAGATAAGCCAGCCTTATACAAACAAATTCTAACAAATAAAAATTGTACAAACAAAAACACAAATAACACAGTCAAGTTTATATTGCGGCGGAACAACCGCACTTGATTGTAGTCAGTTGTGAAGGAAAAAGAGAAAATAACAATAACAACAGCTCACACAGCGTAAGCTTAGTTCAGTCTGTTGGACGTTAAGTCGTGGCGTGCGTTCGACTCCCGCGAAAGTCGTGAAGAATAAAAGTTGTCGATATCTCGAAAACTATTCTACTTTTTTAAAATTGCCTTCCCATTTGGATTCAAATGAAGTGAAAAATGTGTGTTCTACAGTTTTTATACGCAATTGAGAATTATCTTAAAAATTTGTAGAGTGCAAAAAAATTTGATTAATTAGGCAATATATGCGAAAAAATTATTACTTAAAGCTAAAAATTAAAAGTTAAAGTATGGGACGACTGTTTGTTTATAAACTACAATGATTACACAAGTCTGCAAAAAAAAAAAAATAATTGAGAGCTGTTTTGGTTTTTTTGTGTAATTCTTATGTTTTTGGGTGTACTGAATTCGAAAATAACTTTAATTTTGTCATAGAACGTCACGTTTTCTGACAATGTAAGTGTCTATGTTAAACAAGTTATCATTTTAAAATAAAATATAAAAGATTAAAAAAATGTTTAAATATATAATTGCTTAACAAAACTAATTTACTTATGTAAAATACATACATTAATTAGTAAGCACTACACACATTGCTTTTTCTCAGTGAGACTCTTTTTGGTACATTTTTGCTTGTGGGAAGCTTCGGGAAGGTCTCTTTGAAGCGTCCAATAGTAGTCTGCCATCATTGTAACGCTCCCTCTTCCCTGGTATCTTTTTTTCATCTCCTTTATGTGTTGGTGAAATCGTTCACCTTGCTCTTCACTCTCGTCTCCTAAATTTTCTGGAAAGTAGTCGAGGTGGGAATGAAGAAAATGTACTTTTAAACTCATCAAGCAACCTAAATCTTGAAATGCTTTTAACATTCGTTTGACGATTTGTTTGTAGTTAGGATCTTTGTTATTGCCCAAATATTTCTTTATGACCTCTTTAAAGGCAATCCACCCTTCTCTTTGAGGATCCGTCATGGTTGTGATGAATAGTGGATCCGCCATAAGCCGTCTAATATCTGGTCCAACGAAAACACCTTTTTTCAACTTTGCCTCCGAGAGGCCTGGAAACTTTGATATTAAGTATTTGAAGTAATTTCCATCTCTTGGAAGTGACTTTACAAATTGCTTCATCAATCCCAGCTTTATGTGAAGCGGTGGTAGAAGAACTTTATGAGGAGGCACCAAAGTTTCATGCAGGACATTATTTTCGCCCACTTTAAGCTCCCTCGGACGAATCAAGATGGTCGCGTGCGCGGACGAGCGTGCAGTCCGTCTGTACAAGGAGGCAATCTCCTCGGTGGGACAGCTGTGGCCCGGGGCGGACTTGATGGCTGTCCACAGGGACGAGATCCCTAAACGGCCTCGAGCCTGGGCCTGGGTCCCAGCGGAACCATCGACACCGCAGGAGATCCTCGAACTCATCCGCCTTGGCAACGGAGATCTACCCACCAATGATTGGAGGATAGTCCGAGTTGGCGAGACCAAGGAGAAGCAGCGTTACGTTGACCTCGTCATCAACGATGCTTCTATCCCAGTGCTCGCGGACTGTGGTGGGGTAATAAGTTACGGCTTCTACTCCATCACCATTAAGGTCCACAAGAGGGCGGAGGGAGCCAAACAGACGGACAAGACGGGCAACGCCTCGAGCGCACCCGATTCCGTTACCACTCTCACTGGCGAGGGGGCCAACAAACCGGGAGACACCTCGAGCGTCCCTAAGGCCCCGGAGCCAGAGTCGAGCGCCCTGTGCGCAACTGAGGTCATCCCATCGGGGGTATCGGACGTCGCGTCGGATGCTGAGAGCGAAACGGGCTCAGCATCTGCTTACGTTGGGTCGATATACAGCCGATGGGTAGCGCCCGATGATGAGGACCAGCTTCTGGCTTCGGAATCTGAGGAGGCGGACCTTGACATAACAGTCAGGGCCGTCACCCAAAGAGAAGAGCCAGAGGCAATGGACGTCGGTGACTCTAGAGATGGTGCAGATTCTACAAATTAATCTGCACCACTCCAAAGCTGCTTCGGCTGCCCTCCTTCTGCGACTCAGCGAAAGAGCTGAGGACATCATTCTCGTCCAAGAGCCGTGGATCGTCAGAGACAGGGTTTGTGGACTGAACTCTGATGCCTACCAAACGGTAACAGCCCCAGTAGCAGGTAGGATCAGGTCATGTATTCTTATTAAAAAATCACTTTCTTATATTCTCCTCTCTCAATACAGCGACGAAGACACAGTATGCATAAGCGTCCAGCTGAATGAGAGCATCGTCTGGTTCCTGACCAGCTACATGGCCCACGACAGCCAATCTCTCCCTCCAAAAAGACTGAAGGAAGCCATCATAGGGGCTGACAAGCAAAGATTCCCGGTCATAATTGGAGCTGACTCGAACGCACATCACGAGATATGGGGCTCAAGCGATACCAACCCTCGCGGTGAGTGTTTACTTGATTTTATATTAGCAAATAATCTATATATATGCAACCGGGGGAACGATCCCACCTTCATGACCTCTGTCAGAAGAGAAGTGCTGGACATCACCATCGCATCAGGCAGCATGTCAGACCTGATAAGCAACTGGCAAGTGTCCAAAGAGCACTCCTTCTCCGACCACCTCTACATAACTTTTAAGATCAATCTCAATCCCTCTACTCTAACAGCGTATAGGAACAAGAGGCGGATGGATTGGCAGAAATATAAGAACGCTCTCTCAGCCTCTTTGTCCAGACACGTTTATCACGATAGGCCAGGCCTATCGCAAATACCTGATGAAGCGAGTCCCTCAAACACGAAGGTCGTTTCTCTCGATGAGCTGGACTCACCGTCAAAAATAGATTAAGCAGTAGACCTTGTAACAAACGCTTGCAACTCTGCTTTCAGAATCTCCTGCCCTAAGACCCTACCAAAGGGTAAAAAGAAACCCAGTGGTGGAATCTAGAGATTTCAGCACTCAGGAAAGAGAGCAGGCGACTCTTTAACCAAGCCAAGAGGACGGGTCTTTGGCAACTATACAAAGACGCTCTTAAAACTTTCAAGAAGGCCATTAAGACAGCACAACGCAAATCTTGGCAAAACTTCTGTAACAACATAGAAGAAAACTCCGAAGCCAACAGGCTAAGGAAGGTTCTCTCCAAAAGTGCTCCAACGATAAATTCTATTCAAAAACCAAACGGAGAATGGACATCTACAACCGACGAAATGCTGGAGCTACTAATGACTACCCACTTTCCCGGGTGCTCTGATCACTCCAACATCTTGCCAGGTCTCCAAGCCAACTCACTCTTAGGGAATACCGTAGGGGACATAGTGAGCCACGACAAGGTGGAATGGGCAGTAATGTCCTTCGAACCGTACAAATCTCCAGGACCAGACGGAATTTTTCCCGCACAACTGCAAGCAGCGAAGGACCTTCTTTGTCCACTGCTTACACAGATTTTTACAGCATGCCTTACCTTCACCCACATTCCTTATGAGTGGACGAAGGCGAAAGTCGTTTTTCTACCGAAGGGAGGCAGGGCCGGTCACGCAAAACCCAAGGACTTCAGGCCCATAAGCCTCACCTCATTCCTAATCAAAACCCTTGAGAGACTAATAGATGATCATCTTCGACGAAATATTAGGAAAGATAAACTCTCCTCCAACCAGCATGCATACTCAAAGGGCAAATCCATGGAGACTGCTCTTCATGACATCGTCTCAACGATTGAGAAAGGATTGGCCATAAAAGAGTTAACGCTGGGGATCTTTTTAGACATCGAGGGAGCTTTCAACAATGTCTATCCCGAGGCCGTTATCGAATCACTTCGTATGGTGGGGATACGGCAGGGACTGGTAGACTTTGTGGGGCTCCTACTCAGGAAAAGATCGATCTTCTCAACAATAGGGGACAGCTCTAAATCCAAACATGTGGCTAGAGGTACACCCCAGGGAGGTGTTCTGTCACCTTTACTCTGGAACCTTACTGTAAACGACTTACTCTTAACCCTCAAGAGCACCGACTGCAAGGTCGTTGCATATGCTGATGACTTGGCAATAACAGCAACGGGCAAACACCTTCAAGTCCTAAGCGATTTATTGCAAAACGCTCTAAATATCGTAGCTCGCTGGTCTGTGGAATGTGGACTTAATGTCAACCCCACCAAGACCGAAGCAGTGCTCTTTACAAGGAAATACAAAATTCCCGCTTTCAAACTACCATCCGTAAACGGAGTAGTTCTCAGTCTCTCAACCGAGGTCAAATACCTCGGAATTTTACTAGATAAAAAACTAGACTGGAGGCGGAACACTGAAGACCGCTCCAAGAAAGCTATTGTTGCTCTATATGCCTGTAAGACGGCCGTGGGGAAGAAATGGGGTATAAAGCCACACATTGTACACTGGATGTACACAGCTGTGATAAGACCCATTCTCTTCTACGGGATCGTCGTATGGTGGCCGGCATTGAACAGGACTCTTACCAGAGTCAAACTAGAACGGGTCCAGAGAGCAGCCGCAATGCTCATCACGGGAGCACTGCCCTCTACACCCACCAAATCTCTGGAAATAATGTTAAATCTCCCACCGGTGGATCTCTACGGCAAATTTCTGGCGGCCTGCAGTGCTGCTAGGCTAAATGCGATCCTCCTTAGAACGAGGCATTACCATTTATTCTGACAGCCAGGCTGCTATCAAATCTCTGAATTCCTACGGTACAACCTCCAAGTTAGCCTTTGAATGCAGAGCAGCTCTAAACCAGCTGGCGGATATTTGCTCCGTACATGTTGTTTGGGTCCCTGGCCATAAGGACATCCCTGGCAATTGCCTCGCTGATGAACTAGCAAGGAAAGGGTCGGAACTAACTGAGATAAACTCTGCTCAAGAGGCGGGTTTACCATTAGCATCCTATAAACACAGACTAAGATCTGAGCTTATGGGGAAGGTAAATTTAAGGCGGGCATCGGAGCCCACCTGCCACATTACAAGACAAATCTGGCCAGAAGCCGATGAGAAGCGCTCTAAAGCTCTCACGATGCTTAGCCGCTCCGCTCTCAGATTAGTAGTTGGGGTGATAACCGGGCACTGTCTCATGGGCACGCATGGAGAAAGGCTAGGTTACCCAACAAATGATTTTTGCCGCAGTTGCCGAAACGAGGAGGAGGTGGAGAGTATTGAGCACTATCTCTGTCACTGCTCTGGATTGGCCAAGATGCGCAGTAAAGTTTTTAATGTATACTTTCTGGACTGTTTAGCTGACTTAAACTCGGCAAACATTTCCAACTTTCTACTCTACATCAAGCGCACTGGATGGTTCAATTTTTGAAAGAAGGGAGGGAGGGAATGCATGGCTTATGCCAGTGGTACCACAATGGGCTTCTCACAGCCTAAGTGTGCCACCGTGCTCCGGTGCGGTGGCAGCCACCCTAACCTAACCTAACCTAACCTAAGCTCCCTCGGAGGCCAACACATTTTGACCAGAGGTTTGTTCGGTCTCTACTATCCGATAGACACCAAAAGAGAGCTAATTTGGTAAACCCAGATTGTTGTCCGAGCGCCATGCCCAATATTTTGAAATCATCGCACACTTGCCAACCGTGGTCTTTATATTTTAATTTGCAAAGAATCAATTCAGTCTGAAATTTCTACATGGTTAGTTTTTTTCATCATTTCATTGACTACTTTCGCTGTGTTTTGAAAATAATGTGGCAGTATCACGCGTTAATTTACTTACCTTAAATAATATAAATTATGTTCTACGTTAACTAATTTTTAAAATTAAATAGTTGTTGATTCACGAGTGTTTTTTTACATACTAAAAGTGTTCTTACGCAATATGTATTTGCATGTGTACACGTCATTTTTTACATATGTAAAAGCAAACATATTGTGCAAACACAAACTAGATTTGCTTCTGTACTTAGCAGATGCATGTACATAAATACGAAATAGAACGGTTTTTATTTTCGTCTGACACACAGCCATAATCAACTGTTGCATTTATTTATTTCATTAAATGTAAAATAATGTGAATATGACAGACATACAGAATTACATATGTATCGAAAAAGTGGCAGCTACAGCCGCAAATACATATCGTGTAAGCAAACTTTAACAGCCTTCCAACAATAACCACTCTCACAACACTGTTTAGCTTTTTTGCTTTTTAGATATTTTGTTGACGACGTTTAGCCATTTCTGCGCACTTATGGTCTATATGAATGCGTGTGACGTAAGGGCATATATATTTTCCACCTGAAGCATGGAAACATCGAAGTTTCCTCTTTTCAAATTGTAAGAATTTGTGGATCATAGTGACTTTGTCCTATCTGCATGTTGGGCAGTAAGGGGTACTATCGTGGCCCAACTTATTCAATCAAATCCCATGTCCGGAGAAAAACTGTGTCACGTGAAAGTTTGTGTCTCCGTGATTTCTCTCCAGCCATTTACATGTGTTTGGTATCAGTTCATATGCCCATATGCTATTTGGGAGCTATTGCAACGATCCTTCCAGGTATTACTGCTGCCTTTATATTTTTCTGTCTGGATCTATCATCACTGAATTGGACTTAATGATCTCTGTCCCGTCACGGTCTTTATGCAGCTTATCAAAAGTGCCACGGTTTTGCGATCGGCCAGCGCTAAGAGCATTAATTTTAGCCAGGTTTTGATTATAATTACGGATTCGGCTCGTACGTCTAGATGGACCCATTTTCTTCGGCAAATGAAGCAAGTCTGTTGAATATGATCTTTTCAAGATCAGCCGTAAATTTAATAATTATCCTACATCATCCAAATACTTTCGAAGTGCAGTACCATGTTAAATGTCAAATTGCTTTTCAAATTGTGATTTTTATACGAAACTTTCCACCTAGGCGCACCACTGCTGATACCCTTTCATTTTGTGTACCATTATCCGATACAATATTGCTTTATAAACACTGACGTGTCGGACGTGTCTGTTTATCGCTCCGCATTTTTTCAAATGTTTTCGAAAGCTTTTTGTTTAAAATATAAGTATGTAAACATGCTGAAAATGCTTATATCAAGATAGTGACTTTGTGACTTTGTGAAACAAATTAATTTTCTCATCAACAGTGTTTAAATAACAAAAATATATAATATTTCTTCAATAAAGCCTTGTTTATGCGGACAAAAGGTTGATCGTGCTCAACCGAAAGTGCAGTGTGCGAAATGTAAAAACATTTTCCGTCTTAGTTGTGTTGGTATTTTACCAGCTGATCTCGAGTTTTTGCTCTCGTCTGATAAGCCGTTTTTTTGCAAATCTTGTTTGGCTGATCGTCGTGCGTCTGTCCGCTCACCTCCTCCATCGGTTGCCTCGGTTGAGAACAATTTTCCAAATCTGCAATGAATGCTAATTCTCAGAAAAGCAAATCATCTGTGTCAATATGCGAAGACAGTAGTAAGCAACAACTAACATTGCATTCGTTGCTTAAAGAAATGTCTGCTCTCAGAGCTGAGAATGCGCTAGTGATTTCTCTTGTTAATAATTTGCACGAAGATAAAGCACAACAAATAAAAAAAATTGAAGGTCTACATGCCGAAATACGTACAATGCAGTCTACGCTTACTGATAATTTTGTTAACATTGCACAGCTCAATGCTGAAATCAAAAATCTTCGTGCTGTGGTTCACAGTTATATAAATCTAAATGTGAAAACTGTTAGTGGAGTTAACATACTCGCTGAGAATGTGGTCTCTGCGAATCAAACTCTTTCGCTATCGCATGCTGACAAGTCTGCGCATGACAGTTTTAACTCTCCAGCAGTGAGGAATGCAGTGACGACGACAATTTCATCGGCAAATGCTTTCCCACTGCCTTCCGCCCCGCATAATAAAGCCAATACTAGTGCTAACTCTAATGCTGACTCTGTCGGTAAAGCAACAGCTGTTAGCACTACTTCTACTACTACTACTACTACGGCCTATGCTTCTCCTGCCATTACAGTCGTCTCTGAAGCTGGGGCCGTTCACTCTGATGCAGTTGACGTCGCTGTCCCTGCTCTTCCTGCTCTTCATGTTTCTGCTAATTCTCGTACTGTCAACGCATCTTCAAACTCTTATACATCTTATTCGCATGCTGTTACTGGTGGAAATGTGGGTTCTGCTAATGGTTTTTCTACTTCTGGTGGTGAGAAATTCCAGTTTCCGGCTTCTGTTGAAAAGAAAAAAAGACGTGAAGATCTGAGGGTGTTTGGTTTAAACTCTAACTCGGAGCTAGAAGTAGCTGTTCGTAAGAAGTGATTACATGTATCTTCGTTTTTACCTACAGTCACTGCGACTCATATTGTTGATTATGTAGTGAAGCATGCCGGTATAGATAAAAAGCACTTAGCCTGCTTCGCTCTGGTCAAGCAACAAACACCGCCTGTAAAAGCAAGCAGTATTAATTTCAAACTCGGTGTCTCTGTGGCTTTCTACGAAAAGCTGATCTCACCAGATCTCTGGCCAGCTAATGTCAGATTGCGCCCGTTTCGGTTTTTTTTAAAAACCGAGACTCAACAACAACAAATTTTGTAGACATTGGTAAGCGTGCTGGTAACGAATGCGATCTGAATGTGTATTTTCAGAATATATTTGGCCTTCGAACTAAAGCAGAATTAGTTCGAGTTTTTAGCTCTCGTTTGGACTTTGATGTATTTGTTATCGTTGAAACTTGGCTGTCAAAGGATTTTTTTGACAATGAATATTTTGATTCAAACCTGTATAACGTATATCGGAAGGATAGGGATGCTTTAAAGACAGGATGTACAAGAGGTGGTGGGGTTCTCATTGCGGTGCAAAGAAAATTTCACTCCTACTTAGTCACACTTGAGAATAGTGATTCTCTACTTGACCAACTTTGTGTTTGCGTAAGAGGGTCATCGCCTCTTAGCTCTCTGTTCTTTATTGTTTCCTATATCCCGCCTAATAGTAATGATCATATTTATCGTGCTCATTGTGATAATATCACTTCGTTAGTTTTAAGTAAAATGGGTGATAACCATGTTTGTGTATTGGGGGATTTCAACCTGGGTAATGTGCGGTGGTCCAAATCCTTTTCAAACTCAAACTTTGGTCTTACGCCTTTAAATATATGTATCTAAGACTCATGAATCAATTCTCATTGACAATATTCTAAGCCTAAACTTATTGCAAATCAATAGATTTGCTAACAAGTTAGACAGAATTCTAGATCTTGCTTTTATCAGTGATAATGTTAATTGTTCTATTGAAAAATGCCATGCACCACTGTCACCATCTGATATGCACCATCTAACCCTTGTTTTAAAATTTGAGTTTTATAATTTTTCAACAAGTTATCCTGTTCACCACACCTCGTTTAATTTTAGGGTCTGCGATTTTTCAGAAATAAACTCGCTATTATCGGAGCGTAACTGGGACGATTTACTTTCCTCACTTGATGTTTCAGAATGTTATCAAAATTTCAAATGTATTTTATCCGAAACCTGTATAAAAAACATACCTGTTTTTAAGAAGAAACCATATAAGCTACCTTGGTACAACCACCGCCTGAAAAAGTTAAAGAATTAGAAATAAGTTTTTTAAAAGACATAAGACTACAGATAATGATATTTTATTTGCCTTGTATCAGAAATACTTGAAAGAGTTTAATTGTCTAGACAAATTTCTTTATAGGAATTACATACTGAATGTTGAGTCAAGTATTAAATCTAATCCAAAATCTTTTTGGAATTTTATAAAGTCAAAAAAAACCAGCTGTAATATTCCGTCTGCCGTTTTTTTGGAGAACAGATCTGCTTCTAACTCCTCTGATGTTGCAAATTTGTTTGCAGAATTTTTCTGCTCAAACTTTCTACAAGAGGATAGTTTTTCTCAAGACAGGTTAGACGTTTCTGATAACGCATCCCTCAGTTTTGGTTTTATCAGTCTCTCGTCCGAGGATGTTTTAAATGGAGTAACCAAGCTAAAACCGTCTGACAAGAGAGATACTGATGGTTTTTCTGCGACGTTGCCGAAAAAAGTTCCTGCGTTAATACACCCCTTAATGCTTATCTTTAATAAGTCGCTGGCTTCAGGTGTCTTTGTGGATGATTGGAAATTTACTTGCATTACTCCTATTTTTAAAAGTGGTAATAAAAATAATGTTGGCAATTATCGACCTATTTCGAAGTTATCTACAGTCTCAAAGCTTTTTGAAACCATAGTGGAAGAAAAAATATATTTTGCATCGAAAAGCGTGATAATACCAAATCAGCACGGCTTTGTACCCCATCGTTCCACAATTACGAACTTAACGAAGTTTAGTGAATATTGCATTGCGTCTTTTATCGGAGGATTTCAGGTCGATTGCATATATACTGACTTCTCCAAAGCGTTCGACACAGTTTCCCATTCGATGCTGGTTAAGAAATAATCTCTTCTTGGTTTCTATTCTGGATTTCTTAATTGGATCAGGTCTTACTTATTAAATAGGCGCTGCGTAGTCTCTATTGACGGGGTTTACTCTAGACCATTTACTGCCTATTCTGGAGTTCCCCAAGGCAGTATTTTAGGCCCATTGCTTTTTGTATTATTCATTAACGATATTAAAAATTGCTTTTCTTTTGCTAAATATTTACTTTATGCCGATGACTTGAAAATTTTTTCAATAATAAAAAGTCCCTCTGATATAGATAACTTGCATCTCTGGTGCATGAAATCTCGCCTCTCATTGAATATAAAAAAGTGCTTTAAGATTACCTACGCGAAAATTCAAAACACCTTACCAACCCGTTACTTGATCTCTAATTCTGTATTAGAATCAGTAGAGGAAGTTAAAGATCTCGGCATTATTTTTAGTTCGAATTTTAATTTTAATAGTCATATTAGTAATATTATTAGCAAAGGTTATTCGGTTTTGGGATTTGTCAGGCGTAACTGCGTTAAGTTCGGTGACCCCTATACACTAAAATTTTTGTATACAGCATTTGTTCGTTCGAACTTGGAATAAGGAGCTATTATTTGGAGGCCGCATCATAGTTTAGCCATAAATAGAATTGAACGGGTGCAAAAAGTATATCTTAAATTCGCATTACGTTCTTTAAATTTTTCTGAGCCGTTGCCTTCATATAGTTCACGTTTACTTTTAATAAACCTAAAGTCTTTAGAAAGTAGGCGAGTTCTACTCTCCCTGAGTTTTATTTTCGGAGTTATCAGTGGTGAAGTGGATTGTCCATTTCTTTTGGAACGGATTAACTTCAATGTTCCTAACCGCTCTTTAGGCTTTGTTTTGCATTTCTATGAAGAAAATCTTAAAACTGATTATGGCCGCAATGCTCCTATAGCCCGCGCTATTAATGACATTTACAAGATCTCAAATTCTGTCTTCCTTGACTTTTCAGTCTCGAAAAATGAATTTTTGAACATTTTGAATTCCATTTTGTAATATAATTTCTTAATCTCTTATATGATTGCATATTAATATTTCGATTTCCAAATTATCGTTGTTAATGTTCTTAAGATCATTAGTTTTAAGTTCTAAATTTATGTTCATCATAGTCTGTAAGAAATGTATTTCATAGACTTAAATAAATAAATAAATAAATAAATAGATTCAGAATAACCGAAACGAGGACCAGCCACGTTAAATTATTAGTGCAATGGAAATACATAAATAGGCTCGGATAATGACGAATTGCCAAAATGCGAGCGATAACGGGAGAAGAACAAGGAGAGAAGAGACCACCACGCCAAATCCTGAAAAAGAGCCTAGCTACGCAAATCAACAAACTCTTTGTCGACTTTAAGGCTGCATAACTAAGACGGCTATGCAGAGTGAAATCCAGCGAATAATAACAATTACAACAGGTGCTAATTTGGGATCGGAAGGCTATTGAAAAGCAGAGCCCTTTCTCGATGAACAAAAGTCTAGCTCTACAAATCCCTCGTCGTGTCCGTTCTCTTATATAGCGCAGAAACGATGGACGACGTTTGTAAACAATGAGAAGGCCTCCGAGAAAAATATTCTTCGCAAGATACATATATGGTTCGGTTTGCGTACCCGGGCTCGTCGTTCGCATGTATGATGATTCTGCGGGGAAGAAATCTTTCGACTCGACACTTGTGGATGGGTAACGAAGACAAAGATGCCCACGTATAGACACACGGTTGCATTGCAGAGACGAAGAAGAACAATTCATCAAGTGGTACTCGAAGTAATCGCATTGTTGCAATATAGTTACTGGTGACAACCCACAAGCGTTTTTGGGTTTCTTAATTTCTTATTATTAAATTTGATTTACAGTAATGTAGAGCATAATTACAAGCTATGGGATAATAAGTTTAACGTGCGAATTTGATGAGTAACCCGCGCTACGATGACCTCTTTAAATGTCGATCCGCAATCTAATGAATCTTGCATAGAAGTACATACCAGTGTCGACAACATTGCCCTTTGCTTTGTACTAATAGTGTTTGGTGTAGTTTGTGAGCAAAATATATTTAAGAAAAGAAGTGAGATGGAAAATACATAAGTACTGCAGCAGCATACAAAGGGTAGTGGCGTGACCTTAATATCACGCTACCTTTTGCTGTCCACTGCTATTTTTGGCGGTGAACTATATTTAGCCTTAACCCTAATAATTTGCAGTTTTTTTCCATCCACCCCTCCGCGGGGAAGTTTCAACTTTCCGGCTTTTATTGTGAGCTGGAACAGAAGGGCATTTTGACAACCTTTGTTATGGCTAGCTTATTAATGCCTGCCGCTGTCTTTACCATAACAATACGTACCTTGCTATTCGGACCTATAATGGTTTCAACGATGCGCCCCATGGATCATTTCACTGTAAATTCGGAGTGCAGGCCTTCCATTTGTTGTAATTCATTATAGATAACCTTTCCTCCACCGCTCCCAGAATTGTTGTTGTATCCACTGCAAGAGATGGTATCGTTTTAAAGCGCCAAGTTTTAATATGGCGGTCAGTGAGCGACCGACGAGGAGAAGCGCCGGTGTTAAAGCACCCAGGTCGTCCGGTGATGTCGATAACGGTATATGTTTATCATGGCTTCAGCCTGGCAGAAAAATTAATGAAACGCGACGGAGGTAGTACTTCGCTTGCTTTACAGCGCTCTCGCAGAGGCCACTGAAGTGGGATGATCTGGTAGAAATTAAATTCAAGTCAATGCCTTCTTCAGTGTATGGACCTTGAATACTTTCGATGTGCTTCTGTGCAGTTAATTCGTTTAGGAGACGAAGCAGCTCTCGATTGGCACCCACGAAATTTGTGGCGTTTTCAGAATAAATAGTGCGTGACCTAGAACGCTTAGTGCTTTAGCGTGGCGATAAATAAAGCTGAGGTTCGATCGGCTGCCAACTCCATAGGCACGGCCTTTGTTCTGAAACAAATGGAAACCACTATGTAGACTTTAATCGGTGGTCTGCCACGAATTTGATGAGTAATATATAGTGCCTCGTAGTAGTCTACACCGGAGGAGATTCGACGAATCTGATTGTGCTTTGTCCGTTAGCAATCCAATATATTTCGCGTAGAATGCCTAGCATTGTTTGGCAACCAAAGGTTAAGGTACATGGTTAGTATTAATACGAAGGGATTAGTTTTAGGCAACACAATATGATGCTTCTTGTCAAACGCTAGCGAGCTAGTGGCCTAGTGAACCATAACTTATTGCCGAGAATTTGGCTTGGCCTGGCGCCGCGAGATAGTATAAGTTAACTGCAACGATTGCAGTTAATATTCAAACTGCATAATCATTAGCGCAGCTGAATAAACATTGCATTCTTTAAGATGCGCTTTCCATTCTTACAACAAAATTCTGCACAACTACTAGCGCAGCTGAATAAACATTGCATTAATTAGGATGCACTTTTAATTCCAAATAATTGTTATTTGTCGTTCCACACATTCTTTCTGCTGCAAACTAAATTCATAGAAAACTATTCGCGCTTCTAAAGTCCCATAGGAACCGCATTACAGAGAGTGTAGTGGTAAGTTAGACTATTGGAATTAAAATAAGAAAAACACATTTTTAAAACTAATATAAGAGGAGGTAATAATTTAAAAATAAAGTGAGTTCATATTGGATTCTACAACCGGAACAACGCGTTTAATTTACTGGTGCCCATTCGCGAATATAAAATACTCATCGTAGTAGAAAAACTTGAAAAGATTAAAAAATTACAAATATACTCATAGTACAATGGGGTACAATGGTGCTTCTGGGTATACGGTTACAGTGGCACGGCTGTACTCAATCCCTACTCCAACGTCCACGTTCGTGCACCATGGGCAACGTGAGCAACCCATGTGCGAGATACGGTAACCAACCCATGTGGAGCCATGGGTCACGGCCAACAGAGAGGGAGCTTTAGTGGACCCACTCCGACATATTCGGTTTAAGGGTCCACTGAAGTCCGCAGCGTCTGTTCACCAGGAGGTGCGGCTGCAAGCGGGTGTCTGTCTTGGAGCAAGCGGCTCGCTATATAAACAAACTCAAAATTTTTCACCTCCAGCAATGGGTAGTGCGCAGGGCTTAGAACCCGCCACGTAAAAAACAACTTCCAATGAAAAGGAAAAAAAGCCTCGGATGAGACCCTTCTTTTTTGATGACGACCACGGCAAACGTATTAAGGACAACGATTTGAGGGCATGCACCTGGAATGTCCGAACCCTTAATTGGGAAGGTGCCTCTGCCCGGCTGGTTGAGGTCCTCAGCAGAGTGAAGGCTGACATCACCGCCATCCAAGAGATGCGATGGACAATGCAAGGGAAAAAATCGATAGGCCCTTGCGACATCTACTACAGCTGTCATGTAAAGGAGCGCAAATTTGGTGTCGGATTTGTGGTGGGAGAGAGATTGCGCCGTAAAGTACTGTCGTTCACTCCGGTGGACGAACGTCTCGCCACAATCCGCATCAAGGGGAGATTCTTCAACATCTCCCAGATTTGCGCCCACGCCCCGACGGAAGAGAAGGACGATGGGACCAAAGATCGCTTCTACGATCTCCTTGGCCGCACGTATGAGCGGTGCCCCCACCACGATATAAAAATCGTGCTTGGCGATTTCTATGCCAAGGTGGGCAAGGAGGGCATCTTTGATTCTACTATCGGAAAATTCAGTCTCCACAACGAAACGTCCGATAACGGAATGAGACTGATCGACTTCGCCGGGGCCCGAAACATGGTAGTCTGTAGTACCAGGTTCCAGCATAAAAAGATTCACCAAGCTACGTGGCTGTCTCCAGATGGTAAGACACGAAACCAAATCGACCACGTTGTGATAGACGGAAGGCATGCTTCCAGTGTCCTAAATGTGCGCACGATCCGAGGAGCCAACATCGACTCGGATCATTTTCTTGTGGCAGCTAAGATCCGCACGCGCCTCTGTGCAGCAAAAAGCGCACGCAAATGGACACAAGGAAAGCTCGACGTCGGAAAGCTGCAATCGCAACAGACAGCCACCCACTTCGCCACTCGACTTGCACTCCTGCTCTCTGAGGGCAATAATCAACAGAACGATATTTCCGAGCAGTGGAACCATATTTCTCGCTGTCTACATACCGCCGCTGCAGAATCCATTGGATTTCAGCGAGTCCGAAAGAACAACTGGTATGACGAAGAATGCCGCGCCGCTACGGAACGTAAAGCGATCGGGCGCAACGCGAGCTGTGCGGGAGCGTTATCGTGAGTTGAAGAAGGAAGCAAGGCGCATTTTTCGTGAGAAAAAGAGAGAGACCGAAATGCGTGAGTGCGAAGAGCTTGAGATGCTGGCCGACAGGAAAATCGCCCGTAAATTTTTTCAGAAAGTAAAGCGGCTAACAGAAGGTTTCAAGACCGGGGCGAATTCCAATATACTTAAATTATGGAGGGATCACTTCTTCACACTGCTTAATGGAAGCAGCTGCAACAACGTTGGAGAAGATGTTGAACCTGAATCCCCAATCAATGATGATGGACGTGATGTACCATCACCCGACCATGACAAAATTCGGAAAGCGATAGCTAGGCTGAAGAACAACAAAGCCCCCGTGGCTGACGGGTTACGAGCTGAGTTATTTAAGTACGGCGGAGAGGAGGTGCTTAAGTGCATGCACGAGCTCATCTCTAGAATATGGTCGGAAGAATGCATGCCTACTGATTGGAACTTAAGTGTGCTCTGCTCAATCCACAAAAAGGTTGACCTGCAGTCTGTGCCAATTATCGCGGGATTAACCTTCTTAAAATCGCGTATAAGGTTCTGTCAAGTGTATTGTGTGAAAGACTTAAGCCCACCGTCAACGAACTGATTGGACCTTATCAGTGTGGCTTTAGACCTGGTAAGTCCACCACCGACCAGATATTCACAATACGCCAGATCTTGGAAAAGACCCGAGAAAGAAGAATCGACACACCATCTTTTTGTCGACTTCAAAGCCGCCTACGACAGCATTAAAAGAAAACTTATACGGCTATGTAAAATGACGTTGAGCAACACCACCAGCTCCGTCAGAATTGGGAAGAACCTCTCCGAACCTTTTGATACCAAACGAGGTTTCCGACAAGGTGACTCTCTGTCGTGCGATTTCTTTAACCTGATGCTGGAGAAAATAATTCGAGCCGCAGAACTAAATCGGTCAGGTACCATCTTTTATAAGAGTGTGCAATTGCTGGCGTACGCCGGTTCCATCGGCCTTAACAACCGCGCAGTTAGTTCTGCCTTCTCCAAACTGGATAGAGAAGCAAAGCGAATGGGTCTGGAGGTGAACGAGGGCAAGACGAAGTATCTCCTGTCATCAAATAAACAGTCGGCACATTCAAGACTGGGATCACAAATCATAACTTTGAAAAAGTTGAGAACTTCGTTTACTTAGGAACCAGCATTAACACCAATAACAGCATCAGCCTTGAAATCCAACGGAGAATCTCTCTTGCCAACAAGTGCTACTTCGGACTGAGTAGGCAACTGAGCAGTAAAGTCCTCTCTCGACGGACAAAAACCTTACTCTATAAGTCTCTCATCATGCCCGTCCTATTGTATGGCGCAGAAGCATGGACGATGACAACATCAGATGAGAGGGCTCTTGGAGTGTTCGAGAGAAAGATTCTTCGCAAGATTTATGGAGCTTTGCGTCTTTGCGACGGCGAATACCGCGTTCGATGGAACGATGAGCTGTACGAGCTGTACAATGAAGTAGATATAGTGCAGCGGATTAAGAGTCAGCGGCTCCGCTGGCTAGGTCACGTCGTTCGAATGGATGAAATAGCTCCAGCCCTGAAGGTTTTTGACGCGGTACCCGCGGGTGGTAGCAGAGGAAAAGGAAGACCTCCTCTGCGTTGGAAAGACTTGGCTATACTTGGGATTTCCAATTGGCGCCAGTTAGCACGAGATAGGGACAGCTGGCGTGCTTTGTTGACCTCGGCCAAAATCGCTTAGGCGGTAAATGCGCCAATTAAGTAAGTAAGTAAGAAGAAAAACTTAAAAAGTTTAAAAAATTACAAATATACTCATAGTAGTAGAGTTTAAAAGTTTAAAAAGTTTAAAACAAACATTATTTCAAGAATAATTCTATGCAAGAAGAATTCTATCTACGCAAAGAAGTTACGTTCCGGTGCTTATTCTTTAAAGAAAAGAAACTGTAATTTTAATAAAAAGTTTGCCAACTTAAAGCAAGAAACGCAAAAATTTGAGCGATAGTTTAACAAATTAAAAAAATTAAAACAAGTAAGAAGCAGATGTTTGGAATCGAGTGCAGTGAAAAACTTATCCACGCGAACATTACTGAAATATCCATAAACGTGCAAAATACGTCAAAGAAAATAGAAAATTCACCATATTGAAAAAAAAGATAGCAGCAAGGAAAAAATGCTAACCAAATCAACATCACATCACCCCAGAACGATGGTGGAATCTGGGTCAGCGACAGCACAGCAGGGTAACGAGATGACATCCAGAATCATTATTTTGTAAGTGTAGTTAAAAAAAAATAAATAAAATTTAAAAAAAAATTTTAATTTTTTAGTAATTAAGTACACAAATATTTAGTGAATTTTCATGAATATTCAAAAGTTTTGCAAAAATTAAACATTCAGTAAATATCAGAGGTTGTGTTTTGTAAATGCGTTGCTTTTGTAACTAAATAAAAAAAATTGTTTTTAAATCTTTATGAGTATTCAGTAGGCCTAGCCGATTTGTGGGGAGGCAAAAAAATCGAACATTGCTCTGTGAAAATCATATTCTAGGGATCAAAATAAGAAACTTTGCCGAAGGAACTATACCTCTAAAACGAATTCTGATGTCCCCCAATTTGGGTCGAACTTTTGGGTAGGGGCAAATTTTGAAAAATCCCACTTTGACCCATTTAGAGTGCTCCAATCGAGTCCAAATGTATGACCGACCCCCACTAACTTTGGAGGGCCGATCCACCCATGCCAGTGGCACACCCCCCTGGAACCCCCCTGGGGCACTCTAAATGGGTCAAAGTGGGATTTTTCAAAATTTGCCCCTACCCAAAAGTTCGACCCAAATTGGGGGACATCAGAATTCGTTTTAGAGGTATGGTTCCTTCGGCAAAGTTTCTTATTTTGATCGATAGAATACGATTTTCACAGAGCAATGAGCGATTTTTAAATCGACCCGCCCTAATTGACAGCCTAGCCAATCTCAGAATACAAACCATGGACCAAAGTACGGTACAGAAACTCATACAGACTGCCGTCGCACAGGCGTTAGAATAAAATAGACAACAATTCCAGGCAAATATAGATTGCGTGACAAGAAGGCTAAACGTTGTAGAAATTCCGTCCACTAATAAGAATAAATTTGAAGATCCTGTGTTGATCGATTACAATGAGCATAAAATACAAACTTTTGGTACAGCGTCCATTAAATGTGTTGATTTAAAAACAAAAGCTGATCATGAGATTACATTTGTTGTTGTTGAGGGCAAGTGCACTCCCATACTTGGATTAAAGTCTTGTGTTGCACTTGGTCTGATTGGTCGATCTGAAATAAATACGCTTTGTTTACCTGATGAATCATTAACATTTATCGAACAGTATAGGGATGTTTTTACTGGTCTTGGTAAATTTCCGGGTGAATCAAAAATATTTTTGAAAGAAGGTTCACAGCCGAAACTGCATTATCGTAAGCGTTTTCCTCAATCGCTGATGGACAAGTTACAGAGTGAACTTAGGCGAATGGTTAGGGAGAACATAATTTCACCAGTTGGGTACCCTACAGATTGGGTCAATAACCTACAAATTGTCGAAAAAGTAAATGGTCAGTTACGTCTTTGCCTTGATCCAAAGCCCCTGAACGAGTGCATTAAGCGTGAGCATTTTTTGATCCCCACGATTGATGATCTTACTTCAAAGCTAGCTGATGCAAAAATCTTTACTATTATGGATTTGACTAGTGGGTTTTGGCATATGTCTTTGGACAAGGTATCTTCAGACCTTACGACGTTCATGACTCCATTTGGACGCTACAAATTCAATAGACTTCCTTTTGGCCTGAATTGTGCGCCCGAAATGTTTCAACATCGAATGATTCAATTATTTGGTGACATTGCAGGAGTTCATATCTATTTTGATGATGTTATGATAGCTGCATCATCGTATAAAGAGCATGATAGCATAATGGAGGTAGTTATTCAACGTGCACGTAAATTTAATGTCAAATTCAACTCTGAGAAGATTCAATACCGAAAAATGCTAGTCAAGTTTATGGGACATGACATTTCTCACAACTCTATTAGGGCGGGTCGGAAATATTCTGAGGCTATTGCAGAAATGCCACGACCAAAGAATAAAGCTGACGTGTTACGTCTTCTTGGCATGCTCAAGTACACTGGGCGTTTTATTCCTAATCTCTCGAAAATTACGGCAGAACTTCGCAATTTAACTGGAAAGGATGTCAATTTTGAATGGAATCAACGCCATGAGAGTGAGTTCAATAATGTGATTGGTCTAGTTTTTTCTGACCTAGTTTTGGCTACATATGATCCCAGGAAGCCAGTAATAGTTCAAACGGATGCATCAAAGGATGGGCTTGGTTGTGTCATTTTTCAAGACGGTAGACCGGTGAGCTTTGCATCTCGTACACTTACGAAAAGTGAACAAAAGTGGGCTCAAATTGAGAAGGAACTACTAGCGATCATTTTTGCTTGTCAGCGATTCCATTATTTTCTTTATGGCCGTGAGTTTTTGGTTCAGAGTGATCATAAACCATTGGAAACGCTAATTAACCGTGATATTGATGATGTGACCATGAGGCTTCAACGCATGCTCATGATTTTATTGAAGTATCCAAAGATGACTGTTGTTTATACGCCTGGTAAACAGTTGCTTATCGCGGACTGCCTCTCACGAGCTCAATTGCCTGTAGTGGATGAACTGGAAGATCTTTCTGGCATTGTTCACACAGTAATCAACAGCATCTGCATTAATAATGTTAACAAAGAATATTATCTCAAGAATTTAAATGAAGACGAGATATATTCCCGCATTAAGAAATACGTTGAACAAGGTTGGCCAAGTTATCATCAACTCGATGATGTGAGTCAACATTTTCATAAGATAAAAGATCGCCTTCATGTGGAGGAAGGTGTGCTGGTTTTAGACTTTCGACTTGTTATACCTACGGAAATGCAACGACAAGTAGCAAACTGGCTACATGAATCGCACTTAGGAATCGAAAAGACACTAGCAAAAGCGAGAGAGTTTTTTTATTGGCCTGGTATGAATAGATTGATTAAAGAAAAGGTGAAATCATGCATCATTTGTGAAAAATTCACACGTAATGTTCAGAAGGAACCAGTAACTCAGGAAAAAGCTAAGTATCCATATCACATTGTTGGCATGGATGTTTTCGAGTATGCGGGTCGATACTTTATTTCGGTGTACGACTCCTACTCTAACTATTTGGTAGCAACTGAACTGAAAAATAAGACTGCATCTCAAATTATTGAGTGTCTCAATGCTGTTTTCTTTAAGATTGGTTTTCCAACCGTTATCAGATGCGACAATAGTCCATTTAATTCTCAACTGTTTGAAAAATTTGCTTCACAAAATAATATCAAATTTCAATTTTCAAGCCCACACTACCCACAAAGCAATGGGTTGGCTGAAAAAGGAGTGGCGATTGCTAAAAACATATTAATGCGGTTGTACGAAGCATATGATGTACAGTCATACCAATATCGCATTCTAGAATACAATACCACCCCTGTGGCTAGTATGAATTTATCGCCTGCGCAATTGTTTTTTGTGGGCGTCGACTAAAGACCAGGATCCCTGTACTGGATGTACTTTTATTTAGGAATAGTCTTGACGAGGATCAGATTAGGAACAAAATTGATAAAAAGAAGGAAAAGCAAGCGTATTATTTTAATCGGTTAGCCAAGACGCAACCTAAATTAAGTTTTGCAAAGCTAACTGACTTATTACAGACAGATTTGCCGGCTTAGCTAATTAGAAAAAGATATACCAAAGTTTCAGTAACTGCTAAATTTTTATCCGACGTATAAAAACACAATTTCAAATTCGGAAACGGAAGCGGAAGAGAACAATTTGTTGGCATAAATAAATTAAAAAACTAGTTTGAGCGAAAAACCCGCAATAAGTATATTCAGACATACTGTTACAACGAAGGTGCTGTGTTGTTACAAAAATGACAGACAATTGCATCCGGTTTGATTCATGAGCCGTAACACAAAAATATGCCAGCTTCGATCTGTAAATATTAGTTGCAATCTTACCATTTAAGAGGTTAAGGTTATGCCTAGTATTTACGGTTTCTCTAGCAGAACATCCATGATGACGTTTGCCAGAGCCGCCTTCACCCACCTCCACTGGTTCCTTGGGATTGACCAGAACCCCGATAAGGATCCTGTCTCTGGCAACATCCGCAAAACTGGGTCTGGCCACACCGGGTCGTACACAGTTCTTTTTAGGAGCAGGTTGTTGCTCCTCTACTTACCTCTGTCTCTTTGTTGGGGGTACTCTATCTTCAGCCGCTACCCCAGCTGTGCTTCGGTAGTTGGGTAGTAGAGCTTTCGCTCTTTTCACCGCCTCCCTTGCACTCTGAGGCAACGTTTCCAACGGCACCCTCTCGTACTTTTTGAGCGTTCTGGCAGCCCTACGCTTCTCAACGTGTGTGGACCGCCCGACCGACCGCCGATTCCTTGTTTATAAATTTTTTCGGCTGCTTGCCGCCCGGCCCCAGTTGAGCCAGGTCGTGAGACCTTTGCCTTTATGGGTGCAGGCTTCGCAGCTGTGCCGGCGTTTGATGGGCACACTGCGCCAGGGGCCGCGGGTCGACCTGCCGTTTCCAGCATAGCCTTCGCAGCCTTACGGGTGCTTGGCCCAACCATAACGCCCGGAATCACGGGTCGGCTCGGGGTCTCCCCCGGAGCAGAACCGGAAGTGCTTGCTATGCGGCGAAGCGGTGCATTAGGCGCATGCGCCTGCACTGTCTTACCCCATGGAGGGGAAGACGACGTAGTTTTCTTATTTGACCTTTCCATGTTTAACTGGGTCCCCACTCGAAGCCGCTATCCTCACTCGGTGTTGTAGTCGCTATAGGATCCCATGGTTATCTATGAGACAGGGAGGCCATTCAAGGGTTGGCACCCACCCTTATGGGGTTAGGTGCTCAGAGCCAGATCCAGCGCAAAAGCGGGATGGTCGCCTCAACCGCTACCTACAACCACCAACTAAATGGCGACGAGATTGGAACGTACTTCGAGGCCTGCCAGGGTTTTAACGGAACGGAGGCAGTCACGGCATTAGCCTGAAAGCCATTTCTACAGGGTTTTACCCTCTGCATACTCAGGTAACAGAATACTGCAACCACCAGCTCAGTATCGACAAAACAAATCATTAGGGAGAGGGTAGTCAAGGGACGAAATAAAGGTCAGGCCAAGGGGAGGGTTCTCACCTTCCTTTGTTTTTTCCCCAGCCGAGGCTTAGGTTAACAGTGCTACCAAGCGTGAAGGAAAAGGAGGAAATTGATAGTGAGAGGTGGAAAGGCATCACATCCGAAGATCAGCCGTCGCGTTGCACTTCACTACCCTTTAAGCACCTGTGTATAGGGTTACTAAAACCAATTTTCATATTGTCAACATTACTATTTTTATTAATTTCAATTAAAACTACAATAAATAAATTAATGGAGCACTAGCTGCCAGGGCTTGCGGCTCATTGTTAAAAATTTGGGTATTTTAAATTGTGTTATGAATGTGTTTACTTTTTAAAAAGTAAAAGATTAGATTTACATTTTATTCCGTTGGATTAGCAACGATTTCAAGCGGATTTTGGTAGGGAGACATTTATTGAGAATGTGGTTAACCTAATTGACGTAATGGCTGTGACTTGTTATTGATTAAGTGTGCGTGTACTAAGTTGACTTCAGAGTAACTTCCTTACAAATCAAAATTTTAAGCTTCATTATGGAATTGTTAGCCGCTCTAACTCTTTCAAATACAGTTTTGATTACTTAAGATCACTTTCATTTTGTATGAAAATATACTAGTCACACTGTACATATGTTTGTATGTTGTACGCCAATGCATGCAATTTGAGCAAACGTGGCTCTAGTGGGGGAGGTCTGGAAGGGTGACAAGCTGGTGGCCGTGATCGAAAGGGATCTACCCTCACGTCCGCGCGTACGGGTCTGGCTACCAGCAGGGCCTTCGACACCAGAGGAAATGGAGGAACTTCTCCGTTACTGTAACCCCTATACTGGTCCTATAACTCTACCATTCTGACGCCGGGAGGGATGACCCCGGGCTTCCAGAAGTACGTGGGGCGGAAGAGCCCACGATAACAGACTCCATGAGTATGGAGGTGGAATCTCCGATGTCAGAGGTTAGTGATGTTCCCTCTTCGGCGGGTTCGAAAATTGGCATTGCTCGACTCTTTGATAGAGCAGAATGGTGGACGAGGATGCCGAGTTGGCGTGGATGGAGGAATTACTGGATGAAGATCCCACAAATAAACCTCCAGCACTCTAAAGCGGCCTCCGCAAACCTAATAATCCACCTGGATCGAGGTGGAGCTGAAATACTCCTAAATCAAGAGCCGTGGCTGAGCAGTAGCAAGTATTTAAACCTAGATCTTGCATTCTCGTAAGAATGGAACTAAAAGCATTTATTTTGCCCAATTTCAGCAATAAGGATATTGTCCCAGTAAGCCTGGAGGGCGGCGCTGGTAAACTCTGGCTCATATCGGCGTATATGGCGCACGATGACGCGGTGGAACCACCTCCGATCCTGCTTCGGGAAGTCATTGCCGAGGCGAAACGGCGAAATGTCGCTATCATCATTGGATCTGATGCGAACTCATAGCAAACGTGCTGGGGAAGCTCGGACATAAATAAAAGAGGTGAGTCACTTTTTGATTTTATTGTATTCGAGAATTGAGCTATCTGCAATAGAGGCATTGAGCCTACCTTTACAACGGTCGGGCGTGATGTGCTAGACATCACCGTGGCCTCTTCTTTCCTAATACCACTTATATCTGACTGGAGAGTTCTGGAGACTAGCTCCTATTCAGACCCCCGGATGGGAGCTCAGATCTTTCGGTACATTTCATTGATAAGATGGTAGAGAAGTTCACCTCAGCATGCAATAGTGCAATAAAAAGTTCGTGCCTCTTGAGCAGAGGTTCACGAAGGGTAAAGCCGGACGGTGGAGTTGTCTGAATTTCGGACGGCGAGCAGACGTCTCTTCAATAAGATTAAAAAGAGCAATATTCAGCAGGATTGGGAACTCTACAAAACAAGCCTCTCAATTTATAAATATGAAATTAGGAAGTCCAAACAATCATCATGAAGAAACTTCTGCGAGACCGTGGAATGTTGCCATGAAGCTTCGCGTTTTAGACGTATTTTATCTAGCAATCCTGTCCCAATTTGATACCTGAGGGCTGAATCTGGAGAATGGGCGACTAGCGGTGAGGAATCTCTCAGGCTGCTTCTGGGAGTCCTCTTTCCTGAGAACACCGCTCCGAATATAACAACCGACATGTATCTCGGTGGCATTTTAGTCCCCTCCAGTGAACTACTGGCGGGACGCCGCCTGCTCTGGGCCCTGGACTCTTTCAAACCCTTCAAGTCGCCGGGACCGGATGGTATTATACCCGCCCAACTACAGAGGGCGAAAAATGTTTCATGTCAGTGGCTTGACCCCATCTACGCGAACTGCGTGGAGAGGGGGTATGTCCCGATGGCCTGGAGGCGGTTGGGGGAGACTTTTATACCCAAGGCGGGGAAAAGCTCTCAGGTGTCTCCAAAGGACTTCAGGCCAATCAGTCTCTCTCTTCTTACAAATACTACATCGCTTCTCCTTAGCTGCTTTTAATTTTATTTAATCTCGCGTAATCAAAATCATTCATTATATCAATTAGTTTTGCCCCTGTGACTGAATGATAAGTTTCATTATATTTTAATGTGGCTACCATCAAAGTAATTATTTAATAAGCTTTGAATAGCGTTTGCCTGAAAGGCCTTTTCGTTGTCTGAAACTGTCAGTTTGGTTTTTTTGAATCTACTTAGTATCTGAAAAAGAGCATTTTTAATGTCAATGAGATTTCTCGATGCAATTGGGATCATTTTTCCTTTGAGGGGCCCTGAGGGGCTCTCAGATATTAACATTCACTAACATAAAGCACTAACCAATTTTCCGGCAAGTGGACATGTTATTTGTACACGCACTGTCGTTAGTGAGGTGAATAAGAAGAGCAAAAGCAAAACGAAAATAACACCGAGAATGCAAGAACACGATAAATTCAAAGTATGAGATTCTCTCCAACCTTTGTTATTACATACATATGTACATAGCTAATTTTTAACATCGCTAAGCGTATAAGATTTACTTCAATGCTTCAGAAAAGAAGAAAATAAAGGAACGAAAATTACTTAAATAAAGAGGGCTATGTTATAAAATTTCTTCAGCGTCATGTGAATTTCCCCTCGTGTTAATGACGAATGGGAATTCTTTCGAATGTTAGTATATTTATGTTATATATAAAAGGGTAAGTATTATAACTCGGTAAGTACAATCCTTTACATTAAGATTGATATATTTTTAAATACTGAACGTTTAACTAGTATTGAAGTCAATTACATTAATTTAGCAGTACTTCTTCTTCTTATACATGAATCTAGCTATAAATACGTTTTTTCCAGCGATTGGGGATATCTCGCTATATTCTCTTCTTTTCTTTTTGGTGGTAATTTATGCCCTTGTAAAGCATAGGTATCACAAGAATATTTAATAAAAACACGATCGCACAACTTTCTGCATAAGCGCCTGCGTGAAAAGGAAAATACTTATTATAGAAAGTGGTTCTAACCGTGTCCTGGGTAGCTGTTGGAGTCGATCGTTGAGTATAAGATGTCCTTCCCTTATTGCCCAGCTGAGGTACGTATCCGGCTAGATTCTGCTGCTCTCTCGGATATTTTCCAATTATAATTAGCAACGATTGTTAGCGGTGAAATATGTATATACGTTTGTATACTTTTGTACATATACATAAGTAGAACGAAGCACAAAAAAAAGTCCGGAAAATATATTTGGAAAAAAAAAATTAGTTTTAGTAGGTCTCGATTTTGTGTGTGAAACGGTTCCTCGCTTGTCAAGAAGAAAAGACCAGAAAATTCCAGCTCAACCTCTCGCCAAGGTCTCCTCTACGCCACCCGTCAATTTATTTTCTCAATAAAATTATCGTAAATCAGATGTTGTGAAAGACATATGAAAGGAAGTGTTCGGCTCTAAATGTACAGAGGTGTGGTAAAATGAGTAGATGGTGTACATAAAAATGCATTAGGACGGAAGTAAAAAAAATCGAGGTTGCTTAGAGGAAATTGAGAGGAGAAATATGTAAAGGTGAATGTTATTGAGGAAAAAAAAACAGCTATGTATGTACTTCAGTACAAACTCCCTTTTTAAAATCGCCAATTTATCGATTTCGCCTTCTGAAACAACAATTAAGTCGTCCATGTAGGTCAGCTCGAAACCTTCGCGGATAGCGTTGCGAAAAACTGGATTTATGACCTTTGAAAAAAGGATAGTGGGTTATAGATCCGAAAGGAACCCGCAAGAAGTCAAAAAATTAACTCAAAGTGAATCTATCACTAACTATTTTCCGGTTAAACAGCCGATATTTGATTCAAAGTCGAGGAGAACCGTCCTTCTTCGCCAATACCTCCGTCTCTCGGCTGGCGACTGTTATTTCTCCTTTTGATATACCGCTTAGTTGTCTTTAAGCACGAGCTTCATAGTTACAGTTGTATCGGTTGTCTATTCTGGCTAATACTCACTAACGAGTTTTCGAACTACGGATTTTATTTCGTCGCTTTCGATGTGAGACAAACCCAGTCGTCTTTGCTTTGCCCTTGGGACAAATTAATCCACAGAATTTTGGCTACAATGTCGTTGCCGTCGTCGTCTTACTAGGGACGAAATTTCTCTAATCCAAAAAATCAGTTCCGATAAGAAGTCGGTGACCCGAAATATTGTCAGAAATTCTTGAAATCGATGGATATTTCGTGTCGAACTATACATTCGTTGTATGTAGTAAATAATCCAGCCCTGTGAAATGAAAATTGCACGATTGTAGCGTTGGCGATCCAAGTTTGGTGTATTCGCGTCGATCGTTCGGTTTGGTATAATGTTTACGCGCTGTGAAGGTCACCGTGTTTGCCTGCTTTGAACTCTCTCCCGTGGGCACCGGGATGCGATATGGCCATGCTCGTCGCAGCTATTGCACTTTGCTTCTTGACTTTATATTGGGCAGGAAGAGCTAATATGATCTGGCTCACAGCATTTGTAGCAATGTTTCCGAACGCTCAGCTTTTTATCGTCGTATTTATTTTTCGGTGTTGCTGCGCTCTAATCACTTCGCGTTGACAAAAATTATTGCATACGTGCCTGATTACATAGGACGCGATCAGGTATTCCCTCAATCAAATATTATAGCATATCTTTGCTGTAATGAGAATGCGATTTTCCTCCTCCACAGCCTACTCTCAAATATCTTTCTCTGCTCGATAATGCTTGTATTGGGTTATACGTACATATACATACGCTCAACTTCGGTCATCAATGCCTCCAATGTCATCTAAACATGTTCGGCTTTCGAATGCAGCCATTCGACTGTCTTCTTCCTCAGTTTCATATCAATCAATATTTTTGCTTCGTCGTCACAGAGGTCATGTGACGTTTTTAAGAAAATGAATATTTTCCAAACATTTAATAGGTCCTGATTATCGTCAAGTTCGCTTATTAGATTTGCTAGTGCATCAATACTATCTCTTGCCGGTGTGAGCTGATCCTCTAGAAGCGCTTCGTCTTGGAATGGATACGTAGAATCGTTCTCAGGATCTCGTCGTCTTCTTTCACGCTCGAACTAAATTTCACGTCGAGTAAAGTAAGTTCAAGCCGAAATAGCTCTCTTTTGCGTCTTTCAAATTAGAAATGTTGTTGTCGTATTCTGAGCCGAAACTCAGAACTCCGCTGAGGGCCTTCAAGTGCTACCACCTCTTCTTTACCGTATCATTCTGCCCGTCATCGTCGTTCGCCCATCTATCAGCAGGGTCGTGTTCCGTTTACCGTGCAATAAATATCGCTTTCGGGACATCTGCTGACACTACTAACATTCGACATTTTTTCAGTTAATTGCCGTCTTCTAAGGGTACTTCAAAATTATACGTCTATTATCTCGTTAAGCTCTACACACCCAAAGCTATTCCCGGGCTAAACCCCAAATGTGAGACAATGCTTTTGTTTAAATATACATAAGTATATTAATAGAGTTTAATAACACATATATGTTATAACGCGTCATTTGGGTATAAAATCTCAAATGCGAAGCCAAATCACACATTTCTCGATACGAATTGGCATTGCCGAAATGACCCATTCCAACGCATTGGAACAAAATCATGAACGAAATGCGTTCCAACGTGACATATTTTTCTGGAACGAATAAAAAAATTATAACTCTCATTAACGATTTGGCATATTTTTTACACTGACTGATTTTGTATGTCAGCACTACTAATAAAAAGGACGTGTGATAAGTCAGTGACTTTTTGAATAAAATATATTTTTTTCGGCAAATAAGCGTTCTATTTCTTAACATAATCTTCTTTAACTTCTTAACCATTGAAGTTGCTGGTGCATAGTGGTTGCTGTCCGCATAGTGGTTTCGGTTTTGTTTTTTTTTTCGCAGAAAATAATGCTTTTGTTAAAAGTCAAGAGGTTTTCTACTTTGAATAGCTGTGAAGCATAAAATAAATGACTCAATTTGCTCAAAATTTTACAGAAGTCTATTAATAGATGGCAGTTAGGGACAACAGGGATGCATTTAAAGTTTCTGTGCGGGAAATTTAGAATATAAACGGTTTTAAAATTACTCATTTGAAATGCGCATTATGGCTCAATGTAAATGTATTATGAAGTACAAAAATACCAATTAACTACTGTGTGGGAAAGCATGGTGTGTCGTCTTTTGCGCCAGATCATCTTATATTCCCGCCTTTTTAATTTTGACATATCACTTAGTGTTCATCTCTGTATTTTCTCTTTCTGTCTTCGTTTTCGTCGCCATGGCATTCAGTGATACAGTGTAGCATTGGTAAGGCCTGTGAATTAAATAAACAAAAAACCTACACAAATACTATTTACGTATATTAAATCAAATGCATATATCCACAAATGGATGACCTATGTACATAAAGCACTTACCAAATTACGTATTGCAGGAATTAGGTAAATGAATATACATTTAGGGAATTCTGAAGGGTATACGTCGCATAGAGGAACCTTAACAAATTACCGCAATTGTTAACATCCCCTTCTTACTATGTTTAATAATCATAGTCCGAGAGAGTGAATATGCGCTTCCAAACTTTAGAATTCGTTGAAAGTTATGGGACAAAAAAAAAATTGAGTTGAATATGGCTGGTATGTAAAACAAAAACTAGTTAATAAAGCTTGAGTCAAACTCCAGCTAAAACTTCTAACAATAACTTAAAAAATTGTATGTGCTGAATTGGTAGACTCCGCCTTTACATATCTTTCTATTTTTAAAAATGTCTTCTCCTTTCAACGAAAATACAAGTAATCGATCTCATATTATTTTTTTTTTTCAAGAAAAATAAACTTACAATATCAGACATATTCTGAATAGAAATTCCCTCTTTTCTCTCCGTTCCCTTTCCCGCTATCAAGAACGCTGTTCGAAAAAGGGAAAATGTATTTAGGGGAAAAGTACGTATCACGAATGCCAAAAAGGGTAAAATCGGTTCAGTTATTTTGGGAGAAATCTCGTTAAAAATTTGAAAGGGAGATAGCACAAAAATGTAAGTAATTTACTTTTTAAAACTAATTCGTTTTACATAAAGGTTTTATTTTACATTTATAGGTCAAAAACAACTAACAAACAACAGTTGCAAATTCTGTTGACCTTAATGGAAGCCAGGCCAGATATAGCCCGAGGCTTCGAAAAGGGAAACAAAGAGGATGTTGCCTGATTTTGGCGGAACGCTAAGTAAGAATTGAATTCTGCAAGTCCGCCCTTAAAAAATATTACGGAGTGAAAGGTTTGTTAAAGTTTTCAAATGCAAGTCTTTCCTCTAAATAATTAATCTATGTATATTATAGGTTTGGATTGACCAAAAGAAATACGTGCGCCATAAGCCGTCCCACAATTTAAGGACCCTTAAAAGTACTGGTGGCGGTCCAAACCTTCAACAGCCGCTTTCACCGACTGAGGAACCAATATTTAACCTTCTGGGTATGAAGGAGTCCGTCGAAGGAGTTCCTGCTCAAACTTTTGGCTTACCATTCGCAAGTGGTAGTGATCTGGAGCCAGAAGCGCTTGCAGATGATGGACGGAACACTGTGGAATACTTGGAGGAAGTGCTTATAGAAGAAGCATTATAAAGCATACCATCTCCTCCAGTACCTAGCGATACGTCATCAGTCCCAGTACTTGAGGTCACAAAAAAAATAAAAAAACCAACTGCCAAACAATTATCGGCGAATGTTGCCACGGACGCTCTTGAAGCTGAATTAAAAATTCAGCGAGAGATGCTGAAAAGTTTAACGGCGGCAGTAAACAATATGGCATATAATAATCAAGAACAACAAGTAAAGAAGTGGCTAAGGTTGATCGAACATTGTATACCCGGCGCACGCTTTCTGCTAAATTTTTAAATTAACTAGGTATAATTTAACATGTGTGCTAATTTTAGACGAAATCGATAAAGGAGTTCCAGACATATACATATGATCGGGTGGGTGATTCCAGAGATATACATATGAACTCATAAGTGGGCGGTGCCACGCCCCCTGTAAACTTTTTTATACAGTCGGATTTCCTGCTCATGTACAATACTACATACCAAATTTGAGCAAATTAGCTTCCATAGCTACTAAAATATAGCAATTTTTGCATTTTCGACAATTGCCGTTATATGGGAAGTGTGCGTGGTTACAGTCCGATTTTGCCCATTTTCAATACGAACCTGCTCTGGGTCAAAGACAATTTACCTACCAAGTTTCATTGAGATATCTCAATTTTTTCTCAAGTTATCGTCTGCACGAACGGACGGACAGACCGACATCGCTAAATCGACTTCTATTTTCATTCTGAGCATTTTGGTATATATATGTCTATATCTATCTTGATTCCGTTATGCTGTTACAAGCAACCGTTATGTGAACAAAGTTATAATACCCTTGTACACAAGTGCGCGGGTATAAAAACGGCATTTCGCTGAAATGGCGAGGTTGAAAAATGTAGAACTAATAGAAATGCGGCGTCATAACACCTCTTGGAGGAGTTATTAAAATTAAAAACATAAATTTACTCTTTACTAAATTGTACCTGATATTTTCTTTTTTGTAAGTTTACGATTTTGTTTTTTTTTGTTAATGAATGAATTCTGTTTTTTTTTTGTAATTACTTAAGGCTTAATGAAATATATACTTACACATATATGTACATATTATACTTATACATATTATCATTATCATATTCCAAGTTGATAGAAATTACCGCGAATGAAATAACAAAAAGAAAACAGAACACGGTCAATGCGAAAATCATCTATTAGTTTTTGTCCCTATCACTGCAGTTAAGTCGGTTTTATCACACGCGCTAATTTCTTCAATTGTATTATTGTTGTATAGGGTACCTACAGCGGAGCGGATATGCAACTCCAATTGCACAACTTTTCCCACACCATAGCCCAGACGCTGATTCAGCACACGCGCAACCGAAATTGGCGAATTCGTGGAATTCAAATGCAATTGCCCGGTGCATTTAGTTAAGCCTTTAGATTAAATACATTTGTAAATTCAGTTATGAAATAAAGCTCATTGCTAAAGGTCGTGCTGACCTAAAAAAGATTTTTTTTATTTTGAATGTAAAAGTAAATCTTTAACTGGCGCCCAACGTGGGGCCTAAGTTGTTGCTAATCGCGTCTGAAAAAAAGGACTCGGTAAAGTCCTTACCGAGATCTAAACAAAACGCCGAGTGAATTAAAACATTAATAAAAATCACTATCGTTATAAACCAACTAAACCACCGCCTTAAACGTCCACGCCGTTCCAGTAATTTTAAAACAAAATGACAGGACAGAAGGAAAGCAGCAGCCTAGGCCCCAGAAACACCACCCCGGTATCTAGCCCAGCAAAACCACCCCGTTATCTAGTCCAGAGCATCCCCGCCCAGGGACAAAAGTGTGCAGGAAAGGACCCCCGAGTAGTGAAAGCAAAAAGGAGATGCGAGTCGTCAGCCGCCGCACCACTATGTTAAGGTTATTTATGTAAGTCATTTATTATTATTGTAGTAATAACAAAGTACTTGAACAAAATGCAAAATCAAGTGAAACATTTCTGAAAGCGAAACTAAGTTAATAATAAATTTCGTGTTTCCACAAGGTTAATAACATTTTAAAGATATATTAAAATTGCAATTGAATACAAAATAAAATGATTTGAATTAAATATTTTTAGTAATAGAAACAAAAAAACAAAAAATATATTTAAAGAACGGCTTGTACAGCCAATAACTTACAAAATCCAACCATTTATAACATTGCTTAATTCTCCAGGATAGAAAAGCCCTCCTTCCTAGAAGGAGTAACCAAAAACATAATAATAAAACAAATTAGATTTAATTAGAATAATTACAACCAAATTTCGAAACCAAACATTTTTATAATGTCAAACCCGTCAAACCTCGTTCAACCTCCTGTGCTAAACGCAACTCCTACCGAACAGACTCCTTCCCCATGTAACACAAATACCCTAAACATGGACCAACTAACAACCATTATAACTGGACGAAACCTAGTGCAAACCGCCCTTAATCCAAACGCGAACTTCTCTACTTTTACCGATATATCCATTGATGCGAACTTGACCAACAATGTTTCCGGGTTAGACAAAATTCCGGACGTCATACGATGCCTCCGCGAATTCTCAGGAAAGCCAGGGGAGTTTAACTCCTGGAAGAAGAGTGTAGATCGAATCCTTCAGATCTACGAGCCCCAAAGAGGAAACCCTAAATACTATGGGATTCTCAATGTCATCCGTAATAAAATCGTTGGCAATGCTGACATTGCTTTGGAGTCATGCAATACTCCACTTGACTGGCAGGCTATCTCCAAGTGCCTGACGCTTCACTACGCAGATAAGCGCGACTTAGGTACACTCGAGTACCAAATGACCTCGCTTGTGCAGAGTAATTCCACAATCCACGAATTCTATCAGCGGGTGTATTCTCACCTTTCCTTGATCCTTAATAAGTTGGGATGCATGGAAGTCGGCGCAGAAGCCATGCATCTACTAACACGCACATATAGAGATAAAGCCCTCGACACTTTCGTTCGAGGACTAAAAGGAGATTTACCCAGACTCCTTGGAATGCGAGAACCAGCAGACCTCCCGCAGGCTCTTCACCTATGTTTGAAACTAGAAAATCAAAACTTCCGATCATTTTATGCCATGACTAATAATGGCCAAGCTAGAAAAGGACAAGATATTCGTCCACCCCTTCCTCCCAGATATTTAAACAACGAGTTCTACCCCCAATTGGCATACCTGCCCCAACAAAGGTTGAATCTAACCACACCTTACGGGCCGCCGCAACCTAACTATCAGTTCCCGCGTCAACCGAACCCATATTTCCAACAACCAAGTAATCCACCAACTCGACCATTCCAAAAACCCTTACCGAGACCAGAGCCGATGGACATCGACCAATCGTTACGAACAGTCTTAAAGATCTGTTATCCACGTCAAGGACAAACCAGCAAACGAAAATCAATAACTTAGCGGAAAATTTTGCACAACTCTTCGCAGAACCTAACGATAGGCTCACTTATACCACAAAGGTTATAGGCGAAATCAGAACTAATAAGGACACCTCTGTTTACACAAGATATTACCAGTACCAAATGGCGCTACAAAGTGAAGTAGAATCTCAAATTAATAAAATGCTAGATGATGGTATTATTCAGCCATCAAGGTCCCCTTATAACTCACCCGTTTGGGTTGTAGCAAAAAAACCCGACTCCCAGAGTAATAAACAACATAGAATCGTTATCGATTATCGCAAGCTTAACGCAATCACTAACAATGGTAAATACGAGTTCACGAGATTACCATTCGGACTGAAAAACGCCCCATCAATATTCCAAAGGGATCTAGATGATATCCTTCGCCATCACATTGGCAAGATATGCTATGTGTATATCGACGACATAGTCGTATTCAGCAAATCCGAACAGGAGCTTGCTGTACATCTAGAAAAATTTTTTAAAACACTTGAAGATGCCAACATGAAAATACAGTTGGACAAATGCCATTTCTTCAAGGACTCTGTCGAATTTTTAGGTTTCATTATTTCCGCAAGAGGGATAACGAAAAATCTGGCAAAGGTAGAAGAGATAGCTTACCCCAAAACCATTAAGCAACTCCGCTCATTTCTAGGCCTTTCCGGCTACTACCGCCGCTTCATAAAGGATTACGCCATGTTGGCCAAACCTTTAACGTTACTCTTAAGAGAATGGGGACGCGTTTCCAAAAGCAAATCAGCTAAAGTAAACATCGAATTAGACAACGAAGCAAGAGATTCTTTCAAGAAAATTAAAAAAACCCTTATGTCCGATGATGTTGTACTTTCATATCCTGACTTAAGTAAAGAATTCCATTTAACTACCGACGCATCGAGTTACGCTATCGGTGCAGTCGTCTCACAAGATAGAAAAGCTATCGCCTTCATTTCAAGAACACTTAGCCAAACAGAAGAATCGTATGCTACAAACGAAAAGGAGTTCTTAGCCATAATATGGGCTCTTAACAAATTTAGAAACTACCTTTATGGCCCCGCCAAAGTGAAGATATACACCGACCATCAACCTTTAACACAAGCTGTCAGTAACAAAAACACTAACGCCAAAAGGAAACGTTGGAAATGCAGTTTAGGAGAATATGACCATGAACTCCACTACAAACCAGGTACAACCAATGTTGTAGCTGATGCTCTTTCCAGAATGCCAGCCGAACCAATAAACTCCTTATCCATAACTCAACACAGTGACGACAGTTCTTCCGACAATTTAATTCCCCATGTAGAAACCCCAATAAACGTCTCTAATAACCAGCTGTTTTTAAACATAGGGACAACTTCAACCTACCAGTTTAAAATAATATTCCCTACATACCACAGACATATTTTAGAAGAACCTGGGTACGATTCAGCTATACTTATAAATCACCTCAAAAGATATCTAAATCCCTCCGCATAAAAACAGAGGAACGAACCATGGGCAAAATTCAAGAAATATATCCAATACACTTTAGTAACTACAAGATTCGTTTCACACAACTTCAAGTTCAAGATGTTACAAATGATCAAGAACAAGAAGAGATAATAATTAAGACCCACAAAAGAGCACATAGAAATTGCCGAAAAAATAAAACTCAAATTCTCGAAAATTTCTACTTTCCATCACTGACAAAAAAAATCAATAGAATAATTCAGCATTGTTCCGTCTGCAAAGAAAATAAATATGATCGCCACCCTAGTAAACCAGAATTAGGTAAAACACCCATACCTCAGTATCCAGGACAAATTTTACACATTGACATCTACATGACAAACAAAAATATAGTTTTGACAGCAATAGACAAATTTAAAAAAGAAATAGTAAAGGAATACAAAAATTCCACCATTTTAACAGAATCAGGAAATTGTCCATACAGGAAATTGTCAAAATTATTTTTCAGATGTCTTTTAATCTCCTCCGCCACTGCGACAATAGACATTTACGACTACTCCACGGCACAAGTAGTCACTTTAAACGACGGACTAGCAAAAATCCGGAACGGAGCCTTCAGGCTAATACATGTAATAGATCTTAACAAATACGAACAATTTCTTACGGACTTAACCAAATTCGTTTATTCGGACATACCTCAGGACAATATCCTTTATCCTATCCTAAAGCACGAATTAACCCAAACCCTCCAAATCCTAAACACAATTAAACCAATTGAAAAACGGTCAAAAAGATCAATAAATATTGTAGGCACGGCTTGAAAATTCATCACCGGATCCCCTGATCACGAAGATCTGGAGATAATAAATATACAATTACTTAAATGAAATTAATAACAATAATAATAAACAAGTACTTTTTAATGAAATTTTTAACGATATATTAAATAACTTTACTAGAATAGTAAATAAACTTTTTAACAATATAAGAAAAGATACATATGTTGAAAATGAAACAATTGCTAATTTGCAAAATAGAATAAGATTAATAAAAGAAGAATTAATATTAATGGATGTTAAATAAAAATGAAATTGAAATTGCTTTAGAAAAGCTAGAAAATGACGAAATTCCATTTAGAAATGCAGAAGAAGCATTAGAATTTTCAAATATTAATATTGTAAGCAAAAATTTGACAATTTTTACTTGCTAAAGATACCATTGACTTTTAAAGAAAATTTTCAAAAAATTATTATAAGACCTGTTGTCAAATCAGATAAAACTATTATAGATATTGAATATGATAAAATATTGAAAGGAAATAAAGAAATATATGGAGTAAAAGAACTCTGCGATAGCTATAAGAAAGTTGAAATTTGTAAACAGAAACAAGTTAGTATTAAGTCTACTATACCACTCATAATATTTATAATAATATTTCATTTACTCATATTTTACGTATTAAAATACAATTATACTATAATATAATTATGAATATACATACTCGTACTAATACTTTAATTTCTTTGTATTTATAAATATTATATGCTACCATGCTACAACTAAAGTGCATAATTATTTTTCAAATTTAACTTACAAAGTTATTATTATTATTGTGTAAAAACTATCTCCGCATAAATTTTGCATTTTTTATCATATACATCAGCTTCCGGTGGTGCCACTTGCTAAGATAACAGCTGAAAACACTATCGATGTTCGCACTGACGTTTATCCTATTGCATTTTATTTTCCAAAACAAGATCACGCCACTCGCAATGATGAGGCAAAAAAAAAAAAGGAAAAAAAAGAAGAGGGAAAAGTGAAAAATGATTTTCGAGTTCGAGCTAAGCTGGTCTTAGAGGCCAAGGATTTTTCTTTGGGGATTGAGCTCTCAACCAGTCAACATCGTTCAAACGAAGCCGCGTTTTACTAAAATCATAACATTTTTACTCTACCATCGCTCATATAAAGGCATGGTTCAATCGAAAAGTTTTGAAATATAAAGTTCCGGTTTGAAAAATTTAATGTAAATAAAAATTCGCTACCGGGAAAAAGTAACAAAAAAAAAAAAATATGGCGATCTCCTGCCTTGCAATTTTTTGGGGAATACGCAAGTGAAGCTCTGGCAGTTTTTTTGTAAAGTTTTGGACAAGTATCTGGATGAAGCATATTCCAGTGACCATGCGGAGCAGCGGGCATCAACAAGCGAAAAACAGCTCAAAATCTACCCTTTTTGTAGAGAAAAATCAACTTTAAGTTTGCGGTAGTATTGGAACGGCTATTATAACAAATGGGCGAATCTTTCTTAACCCTTGAAATATTAAAATTAAAACATGCGAAATGTATCTATTTATGTATAAAATGAAGAGTAAAAGCCTACGAGTGACTTAACTAAAAGAAGAAGAAGAAGATGAATTTCTAACTATGTTTAATTAGTTGTTTCTAACTAAGTTAAATTAGATTAATTAGTGATTTAATTATACGTGTGTGCATAACTTTTATCAAAGTAGGGAACTTTGCATTATTATTGCTCATACTATGCGCGAGAATTTGGGAAAAAAAAAATCGCATGCGAGTTTAAGAATAACAAAAAATTTGATCGGTTGAGCTCACCAGTAGTGCGATTCTGTAACTAATATAAACCACATTTCACATTGTTATCGTTAGTTGGCAACTTTTTTTGTGGTTTAGTGATTCTCTAACAGCATTGACAGCATTTGTTATTGTTTATTAACAGCAATACAGTCAGCTGTTTATTTTTGTGGTTTAGCTACAGACATCTCGTTTTGACTTGTTTACTAACAATTTTATTTTTGTTTTATTATTTTAAGTGGATCGAGTGCGTTTAAGTGACTCCGGAAGATTAATTTGTGTGGAAAATGGCATTTGAATACATCGCTCTAAATTTAGCAAATGATGAGGAGCAATCAAATGTGCCGACGATTGACCGGCGTAGGCTCCGTGAAATTTATGAAACATTTGAGCTAACCCCAACCGAGTTCCGGAGGTTATACAGGTTAAGTCCCGGTATTGTGAAAAATTTAGTATCGCAATTAAACAGCCAGTTGAGAGGATCGAGAATTACAGCGCTATCAACTGAAAAGCAGGTAAACTAATCTTTCAGTTATATGAAATTTTATATGTGCATTATATGTGTGTACTCGTGGTAGGTTCTAGCTGTTTTAAGATTTTATGCCACCGGATGCTACCAACGCCCAGTTGGGGAAAAGTGGGGCATTTCAATGAGCCAAACCGCTATGAGCCGCTGCGTACACCGCGTGACTGAGGCAATTGACAACTCCCTATTCGGTACAAAAGTGAAGTTTCCTATGACGCTAGTGGAGCGCCAAGCGGCAAAGGAAATTTTTGCGTCAGCACCTTCGTCTCTTGTACCAGGCACTATCGGTGCAATCGACTGCACTCACGTTGCGATTTTGGCTCCGAAAGATGACGAGTCAAACTATGTTAAGCACCATGGCTACCATTCGATTAACGTGCAAATGGTAAGTGTGAAACTACAACTTAAAAGGAAAACTCTATTGTTATTATATGTTTGTTAAAACTTACAGATATGTGACCCAAATCTGAGAATTCTAAACGTAAACGCGAGATTTGCGGGGGCTCGACATGATTCATTTATTTGGAGCTCTTCCGCAGCCCACTGAGTCATGCAGAGATCATATGAACTTGGAAATCACAACACGTTTTTGGTTGGTAAGTTCTTTTAATTATTTATGAATTGCAAAATTAAAAGGAAATATCTGCAGGCGATGCTGGATACCCCTTGGAGGCGTGGTTGATGACACCTTTGCCAAACGAACCAGAAGGAACACCAAAGAGGCTCTTTGGCGTTCTTAAGGGGACATGGCGGTGCTTATCAAAGCAAAGGGTACTTTTATATCACCCCGGTTTTGCTGGCAAAGTTGTCAACGCATGCACAGCTTTGCATAATATTCGTTTGGGCGAAGAAACATTCGATTTCGATGATGGAATAATTTACGATCCCGAAACACCAACCATTGCTATCAGTACCGGCGGACCATCTTCATTGGCAAAACGTGTCCAAGAGCGAATAATAGCAAACTTCTTTTAAATAATATCTATATATATTATATTATAAGGGGCACTTACTTTATTATTATAAATTTAATGAAAAAATTAAAAAAAAACAAATTCAATTAACTTAACAAATAAAAAAGGAACTAATAATAATCTTAATCTAAATGCTATTTACATATATACACAAAACAAATTCAATTAATTTAATAAATAAAAATGGAACTAATAATAATCTTAATCTAAATGCTATTTACATATATACACAAAAAAAATACAATTAATTTAATAAATAAAAATGGAACTAATAATAATCTTAATCTAAATGCTATTTACATATATAAATCTATTGGGGGGAGTGGTTGAAAACATTAATTTGTTAAAAGATTCGGCGCATGCTTTCAACCCTACACCCAACGCTGTAATGGCTGCCGTATTTTTTTGGTCGGTAACAGCCATTCTCGAAATGGCTGCCGAAGTGGAGGCGTTGCTGTCAGCCATTCTTCCAATTGCCTCCGCGAATTTCGCCACGCTATGAGTAAGCATCTAACAAAATAAAAGCATTATTAACAATACAATTCAATATTAGAAAACAAACTTACCCTTTGCGTTTCAGCCTGCGTCTCGGCAATCTTCAAAAATTTCGCCTCCGTCTCTGACTCTTCGACCCGCTTCCGCTTGATGGTCCTACACGGCGTCTGGCTCATCCTTATAGTCTGGCTGATGGTCGATACCGTAGTTGACACCGGCAATGGCTTTTGGTGAACGGTGTCGTCTTCTTCCTCCACGACTAAGCGGATATTCGCGTCCTCACCTGCCTCCATGGTTAGCTGCAATTCCTAAAAACAGAAAATTAAAATTTTAATGATAGTGCTTAATGCCTGTGTACGAAAGTAAACCATAAAAAACAAAGCCCATTTGCTGTTCGACCATGAATTCATGTACATAGTCACAAATAAATGTTTGTAAGAATCTTACTATTATTTGTGACTATGTACAAAACAACACAAACCAAAAGTGATTTCATGGTCGAACAGCAAATGGGCTTTGTTTTTTATGGTTTACTTTCGTACCCTGCTTAATGTTAAGGCTGTTAATAAATATAATTTAATACAACTTACCTCTTCCACTGGAATATTTTCCCGTACCTCCGGCTGGCCCTCTATGTATGTGCTCCCAACAAGAGCAATTACCCGCTTCTCCAACTCGGTTAATGGAGGCTGCTAAAGCGGTCTGTTACCGGTAAGGGCTTGTTCCCTATTCCGGTCGCGAACATGAACAGATAATCTACTTTTTAAGTCCTGCCATACCTTGGTGCAATATTTTAAAAGAAAATAATTGTGAACATTTTGCTTTGATAAACCCCATCATTTCGTCAGGCGCAATATGTTGTGTTTGTTTGTGGGGTATGTAAAAACACATCTATGCACACAAATCTATATACAATTGCGAACAAATATCCGCGAACTCTGCCACATACACCAATTGCACCTGACGAAAGGTTATCACTTATACTTACATTTTGCCATTGTTCGACAGATTTTACTGCCCCTCCAATTGCATAAAGACTCCCAGCAATCTCTCCTCACATCCTGCGGTTCTCCAACTTGCCATTGAGCCTAGAAAACTTCCCGGTCGCCACATTTGGATGCTCGCTAAAAAAATCGAGCATCGCACTTAGTTGCTCCCCCGACGCATGGCTTCTTTTAGGTGTGGACATTCGGAAAAAAAGTGGTAGTTCAATAATATATTTTAAATAAATAAATACTTCTCTTTAAACCCTGGAACTACGATTTTCTGCTGGTGAAAGGTGTTAAGTTTTGCGCTGCATTGACGGGTGAAAATTTGGTTTTATTTTTTTGGCATTCTCTTTGTGTTTTTCTTATATTTGACATTTGCTTCGACTGAGATGCCACATGTAAATATATACTAATAGTCAGCTGTTTTCCATTGTTAAGAAGGAGTTACAGAATCACACACTTGTTAGTGCAAACAGCAAAAGTTGTTAAGTAACCACACAACTTTTGGGTTGTTAAGAGTTACAGAATCGCACTATAGCTTAGCTGAAGAAAAACGTTGGTACAAAAGAAAATACGAAAGAGAAATAAATTTTACTTAAGAGAATTAAAAATCGAAAAACAACCATAATTTAAAATATGCAATTAAATTGTTGGGCAAAATACGATCCACATTTAGTTTAGGGTTCACCGCCGAAAGATCTTTTGTTGCTGGAACCAAAACGGTAAGCTATTTTTGTTATTGTCGTTTCTATCGTCCCTGCTAATTATTATTAGTGCGATGAATGTACAGAAATTTTGATCATTTCGTTCATTTCTCTTTCGTTCCATTTCTCTCACCTTGTCAAAAATTAATGCTACCATATCCGCAGTAAAAAGAAAAAAACATTTTTTTTAATTATTTTGCGGTTTTAATTATGCAAGAAAAAAAATTAAAATTTGATTAAATAGATAAGTCAAATGTTCAAATGAAATTAGTTTAACATACATATACTGAGGAATTTGTCCTTATTATTAGTAAAATAAATATCACATGAGAATGTATCAGCAAAATATTAAATTTAATTTTGTAAACAACCTGAAACTTATATTCCGAGTTTACCTCACATCGGATTAACATTCATATCATTTTTCAACATTCTGATATGTTCATTTTGATCAAACTCTCAATTGTTTGTTTGCAATTTATGTTTCTATAAGAGGAAAATTTAGGTGAAGGGCGTAACTATGTATAAGTTTGATTTTTCTTTGAATTTATTAATAAAAATTGTTAAGTTTAACATGAATCATTAAATTTTTATTTTATGATTTCCGAGCCTGATAGTTAGTTAGCCGTGGTAAGTGGTATAGACTTCCAGTTTTTCTTTTGATGGAAGTCATGGTAAGGTGGGCGGTTGTTGCAAAAACACCATGCAACATATTCCATATTGCAACCCAAGCGCGATCGATACTTTTTAAGCAATCGGCTGTAACCGACTTCTTTTCAGAAACCTGTCTTCTCAGCACGTAAATTAAAATAATTTTTCTGTGGTAGTACGCTGAAACCAAAAGGTAGGAGCAAGAACTCCACCCCATTAGCCGACGAGCAAGAGCCGGATTTACTACGTGCACTCGCTCCCTACTTTTTACATACACTACGCCTTACTCTAAACGTTGCATGCACATTGACAAGTTAGCATACGTTTTAGTTTCATTTTTGCTTGTTTGTGTAGATCTCATAAAATTTTTCTTCGATTCAATTTTCTTTCATCATTAGAGCACTTACGCTTTTCCATTTCCGGCTATGAGGTTTCTCACCATTGTTATTTTCGAATTATACCAACCATATTTTATTTTATGTTCACTGGAATAGTGATGGTTTTGACATTTGCTCGTCTGTTAACCAGTACATTTTATTGCTTATACGGCCCGAAGGTTTTAGGTATTAAATATTATAGTCTTGTTTGTTTGATTATTGGAATTGCGATTTTTGAAAACCTCAGATATCAGAGCAATTTAAACAAATGAGATTTAGAGTAGATTACTTTTACGTTTTGTATATTCGTTAGAAAATAAAACAAATTATTGTTATTTCTAACCAATGGTTAAAGATTGAAAAATATTTTATTTTTAAATGCGATTTATCCCATTTTGGTATTCGTTTGGAGTTGTAGGTAGAATGTTATATTGATGTATAACCTAACCGACACATACCAAATCGGTACTATAATCGTATAGCTTTCATATATGAATTTCATACATTCAAAATAGTAGATTTAAATTTTAATGATCTAATCGATGATCATTACCCATTGGGGTTGGATGGACTTTCGCTTTAAAGCTTTGACATATCGCAGAGGTGAGTGAATGGTTTTAGCCACGGCTTACTTCTATCAGGTAAAATCGGGAATCATTAAGTATTTTAGCGTAAACAAATTATCTGATCTATTTCTTATCTTATCTTATTTTATATATTACATGTGTATAATCTTAATCTCCCTTTTAGGATTGTTTTTCTCTTTGAGTTTTTCGTTTTTCGCTTTCCTGTCGGATTGATTTCTATTTTAATATATTTGCGCATCATTTGCAAAACTTTCGAAAAAAAAAACTGAGATTAAAAGTAGGAGTAGTGACTTATTCGGTTTTCAATAGGCACTTCTCGTTGAAACATGTCTGTAAGGCATAGTACGGAGGACTTAACCGCATCAGATGCTAATGGGTTGCGTTGTGGTGTATGCAAGAACGGTATTAGCAGTATCGCAAATTTGCTAAAGACCAAATGTAAGCATGCTTTTCACAAAACTTGTCTATCAAAATATTAAAAAAACTGTTCTGACTGTCTAATTTGTGGCACTCGATTAGTGTCAGATACGGCTTCTCATAAAATTGCCCACTCTGAATCAACCAAATCATACCATTATTCTACCCGATCTCAGACCCAGCCGCTAGCTGAACCAAAGCCTGATGAGACCATTGAAAACCCTGAAAAGGAGGTTCAGCCCGCAGCAACTGTGTTTGAATAGGCGGACAATGTTCGCAAAGTCTAGACCACTCGATTACCCGCCTGATAGAAACAAATATGGAAGAAGGGTTTAGGCGCTTAAGTCTACAGTTTGAGCCACATCAACAACAACAACCCCACCCAACAAACATGAATACTTTACCAAGCGTTGAACAACAAACTTTTGAGCAGTTACTTGGGCTTCCGGCCGCGCGTGAGTTTTATTTGTAGTCGCGGCGAACGGGTTTTTAAAAAAAGATTACAAAATTAGGTTACAGCGAGGTGACGCTGATGGCGTGTAAAAACAGACTGGTTTATTTAAATTATTCAACTTAAAACGAAGCTTATTTTAGTTACAATAATTGCTTACTCACTAAATTCGGCGTATGCATTTAATAAAACTGTTTAGTAATCGATTTATTGTTCAACTCAGTAATTCTTGGAAATTGGTTGTTTGTTTTAATTTTCAATTTCTCTTTTTGCATACAATTTTACAATTGGGCCGGAAATGGTTTTATGTTCTTACTTTGTTTATTTGCTTCAAAAATTCTTCGTATTTATCAGTTGCACCGTCAGGTGTTTTTGTATAGTTATTAACATATTTAACTACTCCCCCCTTTAGACCAGAATTCTCCCGAATTCGTTTATTTAATTTGATGCTTATACGTCTGTGTTTATTGAAAATAACGATAGCTAATATTACAATTACAATTATACCTAAAATATTGCAGATATGTGATATTTTACTATGAATTCTCAATTTAAAAATGCTTTCTATATTTGATCTATGTTCCTCTATTATTTCATCAAAGGTAATTCTTTTTGTAAAATTCCGAATATCTTCATATTTTAAGCTTACAACAGTTTCTTTTATATTTTCAATATAATTGCAAAAATAGTAGTCGTTAATTTTTATTGAACAATTATTAAATCGTATTAAATAGTTACCATTTATAATTGGTTGTTCTTGATAGCATGAATGATTAATCTGTAAATTTATTGCATTTTTAACTATAATTGTTTTAATATTTATTTCTAATATTTCCAGTTCTCCATTTTTAGTAAGATGACAATTTCTTTTTAAAATACAATGCTTACTAATTTTCATTTGTTTCAATGATTTATTTTCTTCAAAAGTTAATGTTTTATTTTCATAAGTGAATATTTGTTCTATTTTCGCTTCTATTTCATCTTTTTCTTTATTAGATATTGGAATGATTGTTCTTATGTTTACCTTTTCAAAGTTTTTTGGTATTTTTATGCCGAATACTAAAAATGTGTTATTTACACTTATTGTGCCTAATTGTAAATATTTGAGTTTGTCATAGTCGATATTATATTTTACAATTTCTTCATTAGTTAATATATTTGGATGTAAGATCCCATATTTCGCTGATACAATATTTTCTTGAATGTGTTCAATTTTACTTTGTAATAATTGAATCGTTGTATATTGGTCTAGGTATAAATTTTGTTTGTAATCATCAGATACGAATTTATTTATGGAATTAAGTTCCTTTTCTATCTTTATTCTATCACTTTTAACAACGTTCTTTAGATGGTCAATAGCTGACGCAAAATAATCGTTTACTTTTATTTGTCGATTAATTGTATCGTTGGTCTGTAAAAAATGTCTTTGTATATTTTGTCTGTCGTCCTCATCCATAGTTCCAAAGAGCCATTTTGATATATTGCCTACTGCATTAACTAATCCTCGTTTATGTCTAGTTCTAATGGGCATTAGTGTCAATACCTTATTCCTTACGTCTAACAATTCCCTTTGTAATATTTCTTTATTTTCTAGCTTCATTAAAATTATATTGTCCGTCATATCGTGTACAATATTTTCTAATTGTTGGACGTCAATCATGTGTAGAATTATGTCACTGTCGATAGGTATTTCCTGATGTCTGATTTGTAGGTCTATAAATCCCGTTTGTTCAGTTAGTTCTGTTAATGTCATTGTCGCCCTGCATTGTGGTATCGTCAATGTTATTGCTATTATCAGCATCCATATCTGTAAATTTTAATGGTCGTTTAATATTTCTAACATGAACTTTCTCTAATTTTTGTTTTCTATATTTGGGTTGCTCCTTGTGTCTAACCGCCTTGTAATTTTTAATGAATCCTTCTGATCTTTGCTCTGTATATTCTTCTCTATTTTTGTTAAATTTTGTTATTGATTTCTCCTTTGCTTGTTCCAAATTTTTTCTTACCATTTCCTTATCTACTTTGTTATTATGTACTTCGTTAGGTGTAAATTTTATAGTAGAATGAAACCTTTCATTATAATTTATAATAGCTTTTTGTATTAGTTGCTTGACAGATATACCTTTGTTTAATTTATATAATATTCTAAACTTTTCTGAAATTGTATTGTGGAATCTTTCAATGTCTGCGTTACCCGTGTGACTATTGGGTTTGGTTAAATGAAGTTCTATATTTTCATTGTTTAGAAATTCCTTAATCCTTGTCGCGTTAAATTCATTATCTGCAATAATTTTTCTAGGTTTTCCTATTTTGGTAAAGTAGTCCTCCAATTGTTCAATGAAAGTAATATGATTTCTGTCATTTAAAGGATATGCTACTCCATACTTAGAAAATTTATCTATTATTGTTAAGAAATGGAATCTTTTTATAACATAGGTATCTATGTGAATAATTTCATTATTTTTTGTAGGTGTTTCCGTATGCGAAAATTTTGGTTTAATTGGTCTCCTATCATATTTTATCTCTTGACATGTTTCGCATTGGTTAATAACAATTTGTATTAACTCTGCTAATTTCGGATAGTAAATTTTATTTCTAAGTTGATTATATGTTTCCTGTATGCCTGAGTGCATACTTTCTCTAACGTGATATAGCGAAATTTGTTTAACCGCTTCGACTTCAGTTTCGATGTCTTGTGCTCTTATTGTGCACTTTATAAATTCTAATTGATTATCGTTAGAAAAAATTTCTATGAGTTTTTCTTGAACTACATTTTATTGGCGTTCAGAAAGCTCTGAAAAAATCCCAACTTTTCCTTTTGTTATATAATTTCTAAATATTTCACCTAGTCTATCAAAATCAAATTCCGAAATGAAAATGATTATTTTTCCATGTAATCTTTTTAATTCTTCTGTTTTGTTATTTGTCAAAATAATTTGTGTTTTATATTTATTTACTATTTCCTCCTTTATATAAAAGTGATCCTGTAAATTTTCTTCCGCTGAATGGACCGTTTGCATTGATGCATCGTCCTATAAATTATCGATAATATTTGGGTCATATTCGGTATTTTCGACCGTATTTTCACCCTCCTCCTTGTCTTCAATAACGTCCTCGTTATTTTGTATTCTGCTAAGAAAATCCGCTACTCTGTTTTCTTTTCCCTTAATGTATTCAATATGAAATTGGTATTCTCCTAACTTTAATAACCACGTTGGTGTCTTGGCGACATATCTTTGCCTCTATATTTTGAATGCAAGTATTTAATTGGTTGATGATCTGTAACTATTTTAAATTTCCTTCCATATAAGTATGGCCTGAAGTAATTTACACTCCATATAATTGCCAAAAATTCCTTATCTGTTGCTGAATAATTTTTTTCATGATTGTTAAGTGTTCTTGATGCATAGCAAATTGGGTGTCCTTCTTGAGATACAAATGCCCCTATTGCATAATTCGAAGCATCAGTTGTTAAAGTGAATTCTTTCTCAAAATTTGGCTATCGTAAAATTGGGTGTGAACTTATCAATTGCTTTAATTTTACGAAAGCTTCTATGTACGAAGGATCTTTTGAGTTAATTCGTACTCCTTTCTTAAGATATTTTGTAATTGGTTGTGCTACCTTCGCATAATCTTTAACGAATTTTCTGTAGTAACCAGTTATACCTAAAAAACTGTTTATTTGTTTCTCTGTTTTTGGTAGTTCTAGTTCTTCTATTACTTTAATTTTATTTGGATTGGGCGTCATGCCATCTTTTGTTAAAATATGTCCTAAAAATTCTGTCTCTTTTTTCAAAAAATTGCACTTATCCATTTGTATTTTTAAATTTTTTTTCTCTAGTACTTTAAAAATGTCTTTGATTGCCTTAATATGTTCCTGTAGTGTTGTGCTAAAAATAAGTATAACATCCAAATATACAACACACGTTTTATTAATAAAATCTCTTAAAATTTCGTTCATCAGACGTTGAAAGGTTGCAGGTGCATTTTTTAACCGGAATGGCATCCTTGTAAATTCATACAGGCCATGAGGTGTTACGAACGCTGTTTTACACCTATCTTCCTTTCTTATTGTAATTTGATGATACCCTTTTGCTAAATCTATTGTCGTAAAGTATTGGGCGCGTCCCAATTTATCTAAAATTGAATCAATGTTAGGTAAGGGGTATTTATCATCTATTGTTACCTCATTTAATTTTCTATAGTCTACCACTATCCTGTACTTCTTTTTTCCTGAGTTATCCATTTTTTTTGGTATCACTATTAAAGGACTGGAATATCCAGAATTACTTTTTCTAATAATTCCTTGCTCTTCCATCTCTTTAATTTGTCTACGCACTTCCTCTTCATGTTGAGGTGGATACCTGTATAATTTAGAATTTATTTGTTCTTCTGTGGTAGTTCTTATTTCGTGCTGGATTTCTGTTGTACTAGTTAATTTTTCTCCTTCTTTAAATAATAACTTTTCATAAGTTTTTAATAATTTCGTTATTTCCTTAAATTCTTCCGCATTTAAATGATCTAATTGCATTCCTTTAAATTTTTCATTTGTCACCTCTAGTGAACAAATTTCTTTAAAATTGAAGGGTTTATTTAAAAATTCTGACTCTTTTTCATTAAGAGTAATCTTACCATCTACCAGATTTATCATGGTATTTAGATGATTCAATAAATCAATGCCTATTATAAAATTATATTTCCTACCTCGCAATGGTGTTGATCTCCACCTTATGTATGCGTTATCTGGTAAGTTAAATTCAATTGGTGCTCTTGTATGCACTTTGTGGGTAATTTTTTCTTTACTAGTTACTGTACTTGTTATAATTTCATTTTCGAGGGGTAGTTTTTCGAATTCATTTAGTTCTGAATCGATTAAACTTATGCTTGCCCCCGTATCTATTAACGCTATGTACTTTTTATTTTCGATAGTTATTGTTATTCGCGGTAAGCTCTCTGAGGCTTCTTTATAAAAAAAATAGCATTATTTACTTCACAATCATCAGCTTCCCTTTGCCTAGGCGATTGCAAGCGATTTTGGCTGCTACTGCTTTTACAGGTTTGTTTTTCGAATAGAGATAAAACTGGCATTTTGTGGTCAAATCTGGCAACTCTAATGTCATTTATGTTCAGTTTGGTTTGCCATTTCATCATGAACAGGTTGTAAAAGAACAACGCTTGCAAATCGTGCAAATTTATTTCGAAAATAATGGTTCAGTTCGCGAAGTTTACCGTGAGCTCCGTCCATTTTATGGTCGACATAATCGTCCATCAGAGCAATTAATTCGGTTAACCATGGATCGTTTTCGCACTACGTTTACTGTATGTGATAATACGCATCCGCAGAGACGTCGAAACAATTGCCGCTGTAGAGCAAAGTGTTGAAGAGGACCCGAATGAATCGATTCGCCACCGTGCACAGCAATTGGAGCTTTGTCCATCAACTTTATGGAAGATTTTGCGCAAAGATCTTGGCTTGCGACCTTACAAGATCCAGCTTGTGCAAGAATTAAAGCCGCGAGACCATGCAATGCGTCGTGATTTTGGTGTATGGGCCGAGAAATGAGATTGATCTCGATGCTGATTTTCATCGCAAAATTTTGCTCAGTGATGAGGCTAATTTTTGGTTGAATGGCTACGTCCACAAGCAAAATTGCCGCATTTGGAGTGAAGAGAATCCACATGAGACCCTTGAAACGCCATTACATCCAAAAAAAACTGACTGTTTGGTGTGCTCTATGGGCTGGTGGAGTCATTGGGCCATACTTCTTCCGCAATAATGCTGGAGAGGCAGTTACCGTTAATGGAGACCGGTATAGAGCCATGATAACCGACTATTTTGTTCCCGAATTGGATGGCATGAATGTGGATGAGTTGTGGTTCCAACAAGACGGCGCTACATGCCACACAGCGCACGTCACAATCGATTTATTGAAGGAAACATTCGCTGAGCGCATAATTTCGCGGAATGGACCTGTCAATTGGCCACCAAGATCGTGTGATTTGACACCATTGGATTATTTTCTTTGGGGATATGTGAAGTCGCTCGTCTACACCAACAAACCAGAAACGTTAGGGGAATTGGAAGCCAACATTCGTGGCGTTATTGCCGACATACGGGCCCATATGCTCGAAAAAGTGGTTGATAATTGGACCTGTAGAATTGGCTTTATTCGAGCCAGCCGCGGCGGCCACATGCCCGAAATCATTAATGGCATAAAATTATCCTTCCAATAAAGCCAAATTGATGGACCTTAAAACGATTTACTTGTGTTTTATTTCAATTCGAAGTTCTATACCCCTAAAAAAAACACCGGTGTCCTGCAACTCGAGTTCTGTCTTGATTTGCTTCTACGTTGTCTACCTCCATAGGTTCTCCTTTATCTAGCTTAAATTGGTTAGAATTACCACTTTTCTTCACTTGATTTGAATAGTTATCTCTATAGTTTAGGTTCCTTTGACCTGAATTATTATCTCCATATCCTCTGTTATTGTAATTCTGTTTAAATTGACCCGAATTCTTTTCAGGATTTGTATTGTAATTTTGTTTATTTTGTCCTACTTTATTTTCTCTGTCAGGCAATTTATCCTTTTGTTTATTGTCATAATAACTTCTGTTATTTTTATAATATCCGTCCGTCTTCCTAAACTTTTTAAATTCCGACCTAATACATGTGTCCTCGAACCGTCTCCTTGTCATAATGTCTAAAATCTTATGCAAGTCCTGTTCTTCATATATTTTGTCTAACAAAGTTCCCTGAGTCATTTCTTTCAGTGTATTAACTAGTGTCACTATTCACGGACAGAGTCTGGATGACTTTCTTTATTGGCTTCAAATTAAGACTGAAACTTTAGATACATAAAATGAATATACTCAGAATGAATATTGAATGAACATAAGTAACAAAGAAATGAATACAATATAATAGAATAAAATGAAGTAGCAGAGATGCCACTCGAGAATGAAATATAGTGATGACAGCTCGGCCTCTCCTGACAGAAACTCGTCCCGAGTTAGTCGTCGTTATTATCATCTTCGGGATTCCCATCATCGTCTATCTCAGGAAATAAGGCGCACCACGGTTTCATTTTATCAGACGTTGCTATTTGACTGTAGTGACGTTGTGTTCGCTGCATGCCTTCGATATCTTCGACGACATAACGATCGAACCTCAATATTTTCTTGACAACGTAGGGGCCCTTGAACTTCGGTTGCAATTTTTTGGACTCGCCTGTGATTGGAGGAGGAGCCTCGATGAGAACAAGAGACCCTTCTTTATACCGAACTGGTTTGGTATGACGAGCATCGAATTTGGCTTTCCATTTGACTCGTGTTAACTCGATATTTTGAATTGCTTCTTTCCGCCGACCATTCATGTATAGCTGGTCTTCATCGTTTTGGACTGCTGCTAGCATCATATTGCCACTCAGGTCGCGAAGAGGGAAATCATACACCAAGTCGATTGGTGCAAACTTAGTTGTTGCATTTACTTTGGTGTTTAATGACCATTGCAACATATGAACATGTGTGTCCCAATCTTTCGCTTCACTGGTCGAAGCTCGCAAGAACACCAATACCGCTTGGTTAACACGCTCGGCTAAACCGTTTGAGCGAGGTGTCCGCACAGCTACCTTTATGTGTTGTATCTTATACGATTTGCAGAATTCGCTAAATGCTGCCGACGTAAATGCGGTACCACGATCTGTAACGATTCGTTGTGGTAAGCCAAAATACAGCGTTAAATCGTTTAATGCATCTACGACCGGTTTAGTTTTAGTTGATCTGGTTGGCACAACGACCGCGTACCTTGTGAGTACATCCACAATAACCAAGGCATATTCATAACCTCGTCGACTTTTTACAAAAGGACCTAGATGATCCAAGTGCAGCGTCTGAAACGGTAATGTTGGAATATCCATACCGTACAGCTCGCACTCTTTTCGCTTCGGTTCTCGACTGTAACAGCACTCAATGCATGACTTCACAAAGCCCTTTGTAAAGTTTCTCATACGAGGGAACCAAAAATTCTGCATGATTCTCTTTATAGTCCCATCGACACCAGGGTGACCTACATCGTCATGGCAAAGCTTAAGTATACGCCACCGCACCCCCTTTGGAACGACGAGTAATGGGCGACCATTCCCCATTTTCCGGAGTAATCTGTGATTCTTCAAGCAAAATCCAGACCTAATGTCACTGCATTGATTACCAATATCATTACTCTCCAAAACATCGATAATCTTTTGTAGGTTATTGTCCTGCCTCTGCATGGTGCACACCCAATCGTCAACTGACAAAGTTAAAACTTTACTACCAACGTCATCAACCCGCTCTTCCCCACTTATAGGTGCACGACTCAAAGCATCGACGTGACCCATCGATGAGCCAGCCCGATGCACAATATGGTATTCGTACTCTAGTAACCGGAGTAACCAACGTGCTACTTTCGGAACCATAGGTTTAGACATTTTCGCTGTTGTCAAAGATTGACAATCCGTAACAATGGTAAAGTGCTTACCAAGTAAAAACATTCTGAAGCGTTCACATGCTTCAACGACAGCAAGCACCTCCAACTCGTATGCATGCCAATTATTTTCCTGCTGTGTACACGCTCGGCTATAATAAGCAATTGGCTTCAGCCCACTGTCTTCTCGTTGCATAAGAATAGCGGCGACACCCGCACTCGACGCATCTGTATGGAGCTCATGATCCTTTGTCATGTCGTAAATTGTCAATACTGGAGCTCTAATAATTAATTGGATTAATCTTTGGAACGACTCTTCACAATTCGAATCCCAAACAAAATTTGTGCTCTTCTTCGTAAGCTGGGTGAGATGCTTAGCGATCAATGCATATCCCGGAACAAACTTCGGAAAAACCCTGTCAACCCTAAAAATCTTCTAACTTCTAGCTGATTTTGTGGTTTTGGAAAGTGTTCAATTGCTGCTGTTTTTACAACACCCGGCCTAATACCATTTTCATCTACCTGATGCCCTAAAAACATAACTTCACGCCTCATGAACGAACACTTTGACAGCCTCAATGTTAACCCCTCTTGTTGAATTATTTTCAAAAACTCTTCTAAAAAAAATAAATTTTCTTTTTCAGTATCGGTTGCTATTATCACTTCGTCAACATAGCTAACCATTGCTTTCTTTAAAGGTGCAATTAACTGGGTCATCATTCTTTGGAATGTGCATGGTGCATTCCGTAACCCGAATGGCAACCTATTGAACTCATAGTGTCCATTGTGCGTAACAAATGCGGTGAAAGGTTTAGCATCTTCCTCCAACTCAATCTGGTAATATCCAGACATTAAATCTAAAGTGGTGAAAAACTGTTTCCCCGACAATGTCGCAAGAACACCATCAACTGTCGGCATCAACCATGGTTGCTTCTCAGTTACTGCATTGAGTTCACGGAAGTCGACGCACAACCTGTCCTCCCCATTCTGCTTACGCACCAAAACAATTGGTGAAGCATACGTTGACATGGACCTGCGTACAATACCCAAATGCAATAACTCGTCCACAATTCCCTCAACAACACGCTGCTTAGGAATTGGAATACTATAAGGCTTCTTAATAATTGGTTTCGGTGAAGTTAATTTGATGTTCATTTTAAATCGCCTTGATTTTCCTAATTCCGGCAACTTTTCCCCAAAACAGTTCGCGTATACATTTACCAAATACACTAACTTTTGCTCGACATCAAATCTTAACTCACTACAAATAACTAAAACGTCTTTATTAATTTGCATAATTGTGCATATGCCTCCTTCAATGACTACCTTTCCTTTACCGAGAACATCGATTCCAACAATTGCGTCATATGCCATCACTGCATCGTCTATCACCAATAACTCGACAGACCGCGTCACTTTATTCATTCGAATATGTGCTAACACTTTTCCGTGGCACGTAAATTTACCACCCGCAAAACCAACCAATTTTTCGTTGCACGCAATGACACATAAACCGCACTTTGTTGCTATTGATCTCTTTACCAAAGATCTGCCACTACCGGAGTCAATCAACGCTTTACACTTTACATTTTCTGTGCCTAAAATCACTACCTCCATGCACAATTCCTTACACTCACTTTCGTCAACAATTTTGTTGACTGACGTATTTTTTTCATCAGCTTCTACACTTTCTGCACTTTCGCTATTCTCAATCCGATACACTCGATCGGCCTGTTTCACTTCGTTCTTCTTTTTTGCTTTTACACAATTTCTTCAATATGCCCCCTCTCCCTGCAGTTGAAACATATTGGTCCAATTGGACTCTTGCTTACACTACCTAACACTTGTGGCATTTGCGGCTGATAACTTCTTTGAGCAACTTCACCTTGTCTATGTTTATATTCGACACTTGTTGGTATATTCAACAATGATTGCAATAAATCAGAACATTTACAAAACTTCATAGCGCTTAACGTTTTGCGCAAATTATCATCAACCAACCCATTAATAACATATCGTATTATTGACATGTCGTCAATATTATCGCGGCGGCCTATTGCCAACATCTTATAATAAAATTCAACCAATTTCTCACCTTTACTTATTTTTATGTTCATCATTCTCATATGTGTGTCAGCAGAATTTCTGACGTATGGAAAGTCTGTCAAAAAGGAAACTACAAAATTACTCCACTCTCGAAATACTGGTTGAGCATCAGCCCATCGCTTCGCAACTCCCCTCAGCCTACTGAGAACAGCAAATATAACAAACGTATCTTCCCAGAGATACATTGCTCTCAGCTGCTCAACTCGCTCAATAAACTGCATTGACGAGTACGTGTCGTCAACGGGGTTGAATTCGGGTAGAATCGCTGCTATTTCTTTTGGCGTATGTGCAAATCTATCTCTAGTTGACTGTGCTCTTACTCTTCCATACTCAACAGGCGTTGAAATTTGAATTCCACTGGCGTCTACTGCTTGTGGTGTTGCAAACGTTGACATGTTTGTTCCTGGTAACGGCAGTGCTATTTGTTGCGTGATGAACGGTTGTCCTGGCGACAACGAAAACGGCTGCTGCAACGACGACTGCGTATATAACTGCGACTGCGCATGTAACTGCGACTGCGAAGACGACTGCGCATATGTTTGAGAATGTGCAAGCGCATGTGCGTGTGAATGTGCTGGTGTATATGCGTGTGACTGTGATGGCGTATATGCGTGTGACTGTGCATATACATACGGCTGCGAATATGGAAAACAACTTGGAAGGTTTCGTTCCATTTGCATCGCAATTGATGACGGCAGCGCCAACGCAATTGGCATACTTGCTGCTTGTTGTACGCTTGTACATGGCGCCTGCGTAGCGACGGGCAACGACGAAATATGTGCCCCGCCGCACGAAGCGTTTGGTGTACACTCTACTGTACCTGTTTCTGGAATATTCGGAGCTGTTGAACGCAGAATCTGCAACTGTGCTGTTAGCGTTTCCACGGCGCCACATAACGCACTAACCTGCACCTCCAGCTGCTTCCTGACTCGAACGTCGTCCATCGACTGCTCCTCATTCCCATGTAGACTTGCACCATTTCGCTGCATTGAATCGGCGCTCAATGGTACACTTGACTCCACGATCTGCTCCAATAAACCTGCCTCCGTATCTTGGAGTCTGCTAATAAGTTCGGCTTTTGAGCCACTCGTTTTCAACTGAAGCTTTTGCAACGCTTCTTTCAGTTGTGTAACATTTAATTTATTAAGGTCCATCTTCACTTCTGAAGTCTGTCACTATTCACGGACAGAGTCTGGATGACTTTCTTTATTGGCTTCAAATTAAGACTGAAACTTTAGATACATAAAATGAATATACTCAGAATGAATATTGAATGAACATAAGTAACAAAGAAATGAATACAATATAATAGAATAAAATGAAGTAGCAGAGATGCCACTCGAGAATGAAATATAGTGATGACACTAGCAAACTGTCCAAATTACTAAGGTCAATTCCTACCTCGTCCTTGTGGTACACTTTTACTTCATCTGCCTTATATTTAATTTTTTGTGCTATTATAGCTAACTCGCTTACCGTATTCGCCTTCATGTCGCAAATTCGTCTATATAATTCGTGCGGTTCTGCATCAGGCTTGTATCGAAGTTTAAGCGCCTTTTTTATCTCTGCCCAGTTGTCGGGATGTGGAATATTTATAATTACGTCTTTTGCCTCTCCTTGTATTGTTCTATAGAATACTGCCCTCGTTGCTTCTTTTCGTGTTTCCTCGTCATTTATGCTTGAGAGTAAGTACTCTACTCCACTCATAAAGGAGTTTATTGTTACCTCCCCTCTTCCGGTGAATGTGGGTAAATGTTGAATGTTTTTCAGTATCCTTTGCAATCCGTTGTCATTTGTAGTTTGTCTTTGCTGAAGCTGCATGTAGGCCTGCCGAAGTTGCTCCAGTTGTTGCTCCCTCCGATTGAGCTCTTCAATCAGCTCCACGTTCGGGATGTGAGTCTGTTCCTGCTGTGCCATCCTTCTTTCGTCAAACGCCTTCTGTCTTCTCTTCTTAATTTTGGTTTCTTTATTCTTTTCCGTTCACTGCACCTTGTTTGGTGAATAAGCGTCTTTTTTGTTTTTAGATCGCTTTTCACTTCAAACACTTTAAAGTTGATTTAATTTATGTTATATTTTTGTGTATATATCCCTTTTGTGTTGGTGATTAAGCGCCTCTTTTTTTTCAGGTCGCTTTTCACTTCAAGCACTTTTTATAGTCAATATAATTTGCTTTATATTTCGTTATATCCTGGAGGGTCCGGTCAGCTCCTGAGCTGGCTACAGATTCGCAGGATTAAATAAGGGTATTATAATACACGATTATTAAGAAAGTTACGTCACACGACCGTATTTCCGAATCACTGTCCAAACCTTATTACTTTCTAGGTAAGGAGTACCGACTGCGCCAGTTTTATTTGTAGTCGCGGCGAACGGGGTTTTAAAAAAAGATTACAAAATTAGGTAACAGGGAGGTGACGCTGATGGCGTGTAAAAACAGACTGGTTTATTTAATTTATTCAACTTAAAACGAAGCTTATTTTAGTTACAATAATTGCTTACTCACTAAATTCGGCGTATGCATTTAATAAAACTGTTTAGTAATCGATTTATTGTTCAACTCAGTAATTCTTGGAAATTGGTTGTTTGTTTTAATTTTCAATTTCTCTTTTTGCATACAATTTTACAATTGGGCCGGAAATGGTTTTATGTTCTTATTTTGTTTATTTGCTTCAAAAATTCTTCGTATTTATCAGTTGCACCGTCAGGTGTTTTTGTATAGTTACTAACATATGTAACTCGTGCGCCCCATGCAGCAATTTCGGCCTTTGGCCAGGTCCCTCACAGTAACAATGACAGGCGGGGTGCTAATGAATTAGGGTTCAGGCCAGATAAAGTAGGACATATTATTACTAACTGGAATTTGCGTTTTACTGGTGCAATTGAGGGTATGCCAGTTGAGAATTTTATATATCGTGTTGAAGCTTTAACTAATCAGACATTAGGGGGCTGTTTCGAGATAGTATGTAGCCATGCGAGTTTGCTTTTCGACTCTAAAGCTAGTGACTGGTTTTGGAGGTATCATAAGTCGGTATCAGAGATAAGTTGGCCTAGTTTATGTGAGGCCTTAAGACGACAATACAAGGACACAAGGACAGATGTGGACTATAGGGAAAAGATACGAGACCGAAAGCAAAAAGCAAACGAAAGTTTTGATTCATTTTATGACTCGATAGTTCAATTAACCGATCGGCTAAATCAACCCATTCCGGAAAACCCTCTTGTGGAAGTTATTAGGAGAAATCTTTTACCTGAAGTACAATACGCAATTTTAAATATTGAGATTTATTCCATTGCTCATTTACGTGACATCTGTCGAAAGCGAGAATTTTTCTTGCAAGACGTACAAACCCGGCAAAATTCTAGCAAGCCATTAGGAATTCGCTTGTCTGAGGTTCAAGCTAATGTCGACAATGCAACCGAGGATGATATAAGCGAGTATGGAGATATTGCAGAGGTAACCTTGGTTTGCTGGAATTGTAAAAGAAACGGACACCGATACCAGGATTACGTAAGCGAGCGTAGGGTTTTCTGCTATGGGTGTGGTACTGCTGACGTGTACAAACCAAATTTTCGGCGTTGTAATGATCCAAAAAACGGACAATCGAAACATCAGCGAAAACACTAAAACATCAAGCCACAAACACCAAATAAGTTCTATTGGTAAATCAAAGCCACCAACGATCCAAGATAAAATATTTTATTCACCTAAAATAAGCAAGCCTTTTCATATCTGCGTTAATGAATATAACATTGCACGTAAAAGCAGTTTCAATGACTTGCCACAGAAAGGCGCTAAAACCAAATCAAAAAGTCGGTCCAGCAACCGAATAGCAAGCTATTGGAAAACTATACGCAATAACAGAAAATTACTTGTAAACTCATTTTTTGATAAAACAAATGATATTCGACCGTATGCGGAAGTGCAGCTATTGGGCCAAACTCTTTCTGGTTTGCTAGACACTGGCGCTTCTGTCAGTTGTGCTGGTGCCAAACTTGCAACACAAATTTTAGAACAAAACCTTCCCTTTCAAGCTTTTACCTCCTTTGTTAAAACCGCTGACGGTAAATCACAAAAAGTTTTAGGTTGCTTGGAAGCCCAAATTTCGTTTCGAGGCGTGTCAAAATTGATAAAAATTTTTATTATTCCCGGCCTGTCCCAAAATTTGTACTTGGGTATAGATTTTTGGAAGTTATTTGACCTTGTACCGAGACATTTAAGTGAAATAAAGCAGGATGGAAGCGAAGAGCTAACAGTAGTTAACACAGTAATTTCTGCTACAAGCGGGTATCAACTTTCGCGCATTAGTCATAAAGCTGATTTTAGCAGGGGGGAAAATGTAGTGGCGCTTGTAGCAAAATAATCATTTCGCCTTCACTGTTAAAATTGTGATTTTTTTTTTAAACTTTTCGAAACTAGGGGATTCAAATAAAAGAAAATACCATCTCCATTTCCAATTCCAAGTTAGTATTAAGTCTACTATACCACTCATTATACTTATAATAATATTTCATTTACTCATATTTTACGTATTAAAATACAATTATACCATAATATAATTATAATATTTTATAATTTTTATTGAGCTCAAGGCCAGTTTATGGAAGATTTGTTTGTGAAAAAACAACAACAGTTTTTAATGGTTGAAGTTATAGTACTATTTCAGAAATCACCACATTTCCTCATCAGACTTCTTTTTGATTATTAAATTAAATTATTTTTTATTTAATTTTTCATAACCACTTCTCTCAGGCTTTGAACCCGAGAGCTCGGAGTTGCAGAGACAATACGCTACCTATTGTGCTACGCTAGCCGAGTTGGCTGTTGTGTTTATTTCATCTTCCTTAAACAAACCAACTACAAACAAGAGCAACTGATCTGCCGCTATTTTACTTGTTTGTGTGGTTGTTGTTTGTGTTTTTTTTTATTTTTGCAAATTCTATATTATATGCATTTTTAAGGCGTGCTCATCCTTGTCTACAATGTTTGTTCATTTTTCTGTTGGCCTAGTAAAATGTTAATATTTTATAATTTTTATTGAGCTCAAGGCCAGTTTATGGAAGATTTGTTTGTGAAAAAACAACAACAGTTTTTAATGGTTGAAGTTATAGTACTATTTCAGAAATCACCACATTTCCTCATCAGACTTCTTTTTGATTATTAAATTAATTTAAATTAATTTAAATTAATTTAATAATCAAAAATTCAACCATTAAAAACTGTTGTTGTTTTTTCACAAACAAATCTTCCATAAACTGGCCTTGAGCTCAATAAAAATTATAAAATATTAACATTTTACTAGGCCAACAGAAAAATGAACAAACATTGTAGACAAGGATGAGCACGCCTTAAAAATGCATATAATATAGAATTTGCAAAAATAAAAAAAAAACACAAACAACAACCACACAAACAAGTAAAATAGCGGCAGATCAGTTGCTCTTGTTTGTAGTTGGTTTGTTTAAGGAAGATGAAATAAACACAACAGCCAACTCGGCTAGCGTAGCACAATAGGTAGCGTATTGTCTCTGCAACTCCGAGCTCTCGGGTTCAAAGCCTGAGAGAAGTGGTTATGAAAAATTAAATAAAAAATAATTTAATTTAATAATCAAAAAGAAGTCTGATGAGGAAATGTGGTGATTTCTGAAATAGTACTATAACTTCAACCATTAAAAACTGTTGTTGTTTTTTCACAAACAAATCTTCCATAAACTGGCCTTGAGCTCAATAAAAATTATAAAATATTAACATTTTACTAGGCCAACAGAAAAATGAACATAATATAATTATGAATATACATACTCGTACTAATACTTTAATTTCTTTGTATTTATAAATATTATATGCCACCATGCTACAACTAAAGTGCAAAATTATTTTTCAAATTTAACTTACAAAGTTATTATTATTATTGTGTAAAAACTATCTCCGCATAAATTTCGCATTTTTTATCATGTACATCAACTTCTGGTGGTGCCACTTGCTAAGATTACAGCTGAAAACACTATCGATGTTCGCACTGACGTTTATCCTATTGCATTTTATTTTTCAAAACAAGATCACGCCACTCGCGATGATGAGGCAAAAAAAAAAAAGGAAAAAAAAGAAGAGGGAAAAGTGAAAAATGATTTTCGAGTTCGAGCTAAGCTGGTCTTAGAAGCCAAGGATTTTTCTTTGGGGATTGGGCTCTCAACCAGTCAACATCGTTCAAACGAAATCGCGTTTTACTAAAATCGCATAACATTTTTACTCTACCATCGCTCATATAGTGGCATGGTTCAATCGAAAAGTTTTGAAATATAAAGTTCCGGTTTGAAAAATTGTATGTAAATAAAAATTCGCTACCGGGAAAAAGTAACAAAAGAAAAAAAATATGGCGATCTCCTGCCTTGCAATTTTTCGGGGAATACGCAAGTGAAGCTCTGGCAGTTTTTTTTGTAAAGTTTTGGACAAGCTTCTATCTGGATGAAGCATATTCCAGTGGCCATGCGGAGCAGCATACAGTACGGGCATCAACAAGCGAAAAACAGCTCAAAATCTACCCTTGTTGTAGAGAAAAATCAACTTTAAGTTTGCGGTAGTATTGGAACGGCTATTATAACAAATGGGCGAATCTTTCTTAACCCTTGAAATATTAAAATTAAAACATGCGAAATTTATCTATTTATGTATAAAATGAAGAGTAAAAGCCTACGAGTGACTAAACTAAAAGAAGAAGAAGAAGATGAATTTCTAACTATGTTTAATTAGTTGTTTCTAACTAAGTAAAATAAGATTAATTAGTGATTTAATTATAGATACGTGTATGCATAACTTTTGTAGGGAACTTTGCATTATTATTGCTTATACTATGCGCGAGAATTTGGGGAAAAAAAAATCGCATGCGAGTTTAAGAATAACATAAAGTTTGATCGGTTGACCTCACCAGTTTAGCTGAAGAGAAACGTTGGTACAAAAGAAAAAGAAATGAAAATACGAAAGAGAAATAAATTTTACTTAAGAGAATTAAAAATCGAAAAACAACCATAATTTAAAATGTGCAATTAAATTGTTGGGCAAAATACGATCCACATTTAGTTTCAGGTTCACCGCCGAAAGATCTTTTGTTGCTGGAACCAAAACGGTAAGCTATTTTTGTTATTGTCGTTTCTATCGTCCCTGCTAATTATTATTAGTGCGATGAATGGACAGAAATTTTGATCATTTCGTTCATTTCTCTTTCGTTCCATTTCTCTCACCGAGTCAAAAATTAATACCATATCCGCAGTAAAAAAAAAAAAAAAAAATTTGTTAATTATTTTGCGGTTTTAATAATGCAAGAGAAAAAAATTAAAATTTGATTAAATAGATAAGTCAAATGTTCAAATTAAATTAGTTTAACATATATTGAGGAATTTGTCCTTATTATTAGTAAAATAAATATCACATGAGAATGTATCAGCAATATATTAAATTTAATTTTGTAAACAACCTGAAACTTATATTCCGAGTTTACCTCACACCGGATTAACATTCATATCATTTTTCAACATTCTGATATGTTCATTTTGATCAAACTCTCAATTGTTTGTTTGCAATTTATGTTTCTATAAGAGGAAAATTTAGGTGAAGGGCGTAAATATGTATAAGTTTGATTTTTCTTTGAATTTATTAATAAAAATTGTTAAGTTTAACATGAACCATTAAATTTTTATTTTATGATTTCCGAGCCTGATAGTTAGTTAGCCGTGGTAAGTGGTATAGACTTCCAGTTTTTCTTTTGATGGAAGTCATGGTAAGGTGGGCGGTTGTTGCAAAAACACCATGCAACATATTCCATATTGCAACCCAAGCGCGATCGATACTTTTTAAGCAATCGGCTGTAACCGACTTCTTTTCAGAAACCTGTCTTCTCAGCACGTAAATTAAAATAATTTTTCTGTGGTAGTACGCTGAAACCAAAAGGTAGAACTCCACCCCATTAGCCGACGAGCAAGAGCCGGATTTACTACGTGCACTCGCTCCCTACTTTTTGCATACACTACGCCTTACTCTAAACGTTGCATGCTACACGCTGATGGAGCGAACACAAATTTGACAGGAACGCAACTTATTAATTTCCACAATTCAACGCTGAAAATAAATAACCAAACTGTTATTAATTACGACTCAATACCATCTCCCGCTATGCCAGCTGTCCTGCAACCCGCACCGATTGAGAAAAATCGAATTGAGTTACTCTCCCTGGAAGCTTTGAAAGAATTTCACATAAACAATATTCGAAGGATAAATATCCTAAAGGCAGCAACAATATCCAACAGCTCACTTTCGCGCCGTTGCAACTACCTCCATTGCAGTAATAATTTTTTGCAAATTTTGGAAGAAATCCCAAAACAAGACGATCACTCCATCAAATCGCGATGCTATCCAGATCCCACCCACAAATCACAGCATAAATCAATTCAAAGATTTATCTAATGATACCCCCACATACATAAATTTCAACAACTTACCTTATTTTTGACAACGCTCGAGGACGAACGTTTTTAAGAGGGGAAGTGTTAACCTGGCATATGTTAACAGTGCCAAAATAATAAACTAATCCGTCAGCAATACAGGTAGAGCGGATATGCAACTCCAATTGCACAACTTTTCCCACGCCATAGCCCAGACGCTGATTTAGCACACGCGCAACCGAAGTTGGCGAATTCGTGGTATTCAAATGTAATTGCCCGGTGCATTTAGTTAAGCTTTTAGATTAAGTACATTTGTAAATTCAGTTATAAAATAAAGCTCATTGCTAAAGGTCGTGCTGACCTAAAAAAGATTTTTTTTATTTTGAATGTAAAAGTAAATCTTTAACTTACATAATCATTGAATTGTGTTTGCGTATCACTTTATGAACTTTTCTATTGGTGCATTTGAGAGCCTATCGTGGTTTAACTTGATTTCAAATAATTAGTGGCAGAGTATTGGGTTGACAAAAGATTGCAGAAGTACATATTGCAGTACGCTATGGCCATGATAATTCAATTGCTGCATGTGTATGCAAATAATTCTTATAACCTCTCCAGCTGTCGTAACTGTCGCCATATGTCTCCGTTTTTATTTCGTTGAAATTATAATATATGTAGATGTATATATGCTTATGCAGCCTACTTACTGAGTGCCAGGCCATTTGCTCAACTTGGTGATTATCCCTTTTGTATTTATGTACACACATACATATATACATGCATACATGTTAGACAGTTATATGCCAATGTAGTAAGAAGTGTCCTACTGTACGGGTTTCAAATCTGGGGTGAAGCCTTTAAGAAGACGTCATACGCACGCGAAGCGAAGGCCCTGTACAGGCTCTGTGCGATTAAGGTATGCTGCGCGTTTCGCACTACATCCGAAGAGGCTGCGTTGGTTGTTGCTGGCCTATGGCCCATAGATATTCTGGCGACGGAGACGTTGTCAAGATCCGTAAATAAGGCGAATCGCGAAGAAGAAATCAAGATCTGCTGGCAACAGTGGCAATGCCGTTGGGACCAGACAGATAAAGGTCGCTGGACACACCGTCTCATACCTTCAGTAGAAAAATGGTTAAGCAGGAAACATGGAGAAGTAAACTTCCAGTTAACCCAAATGCTTACGGGGCATGGCTGTTCGATGATGATCCGTACTGCACTCTCTGCGCAGGCGATGATATCCAAGATGCTGAACACTGCTTTTTTGCCTGCACATATTTTGAAGAACAAAGAAATTACCTAAACTCACAGGTGGGGAGACTGGCTAAAGTAGAAAACTTGATTGATATAATGCTCGAATCGACTAAAAACTGGTCCGCCGTCTGCAACATGGCAAGTATTATGATATCAAAGCTACGTCAGGCGGAACGACCCCGCAGAAATACATAGTTTCTTAACGATCGATGGACTCGTCGAAGTGGCGGCTCGGAATCTAGTCCGTTCCGACTGCTTGCATCAAAAAGTTCGGTGACAGTAGCATCTAAGCAGTGTGGCTCTAAATACGGATCTCAACGTACAGATCAAGACGGATTCAATCGGCCGGGTGGCCCGGAATCTCGTCCTTTCCGGCTACCAAGAAAGGTTAGTGCACAATATACTACTTTCGAGACGTTTGAATATATATATATATATGTATATAGTATATGTATAAATGCAGTTAAACTTTTGGCTAAAATTAATGTTTTCAAGTAAAGTTCATACAAAGCAGAAAAAAGCGAACCAAGTAAGTAGGCGTCTCGGAACCCAGTCCGTTCCGACCGCTGCAAAGCAGTTAAACAAGCAGAAACTATGAAACACCAGAAGAGATGAAGTCCACAGAACAACCGAAAGGCTCGGAACCTCGTCCGTTCCGACCGGCGTTCAAGGTAATTAATGAACGTTAAATTTTATGAAAAACATTATGTACTCGTATAATAGTTGAAATACCAGAAAGCATAAAAAACAAGACAAGAGGAAGACAAAAGAAAAACTAAGCGGCTCGGAACCCCGTCCGTTCCGACCGACGTGTATGATTGAAGGGCATAAGGTTTATACAATAGTGTCAAATTTGCAAGATAAAAGGCAGGAAGAAAAACTAGAAATTAGTCGACATAAGTCGACCCGTTCCGAAACCCAGTAGAAGCAATAATAATTAAAAAACAAAAAAAAAAAAAAAAATTGCTTGAAAGCAAAAAGGGGCAATTTTAATCCCCACGAAGATGCAACAAGCAACAGTACAGAGGGTGGTTCAAGTTGACGCAACTTGCTACAAACGTTATCCGGACTTTCACGAACGTTGAGCGTAAGCTCAAACCATCTCCCGACGAAATACTTGACGGTAGTACCGGAGGAATGGTACTCAGACAGTAGGAGGTTTAGTTCGGGTTAAAGTCCCACACTGACAAACCGGTGACGGTTAGGCTTTCGATGCTTCCTCCTCGTAAAAAAAAAAAAAAATGCATACATGTGTATGTGAGAGAGAGAGTGCGGGAATGGAGACAACATAATTAACGATAAGTGCCATAAATTTATCAGTTTTGTCTGTACACGTATGTATGTTATGTGGTTGGTTAATTTCATGTTCCACATTACTTCTTCCCCATCCCACTCTTCATGTAAGCTGATCTAGCTGCCGTTGAACGGACAGAGAGTGGGGAAGAAAACAAAAAAAAAAAAAAAGCTGATGTTAAATGGGCGCACGCAACTACCGGCCAGCAGGTGTCACCCTGCTCTTCGCCCAGCTGATCTCTCTCTCCTTACTCGGCCCTGTTTGTCGTATCTTGCCCATGTGTGTTGTGTCTATCTATTTGTTTTTCTCGACATGTAGCGCTACCGCTGCGAGGTGGGGATGGGGGATGGATGCATACGGCAAATTGCAAATCAATCAACCCGCTTTGCCGGTACCACCGGGTTCTTGCATGCGTGCGTGTGTGCGTGTGAGCCTGTGTGCGTCGCTACACACTGCCAGTTAACCCTTCCGAGCACTGTGTATCGCATGAGCAACGCGTTCAAAACATATAAATAGTTTCTATTGCACCTTATCTAAAAAAAGAAAACTAATTCAACTTGGATCAATGTAAATGCTTTTTATTCCTCGTATTAACAGGAATTCCGACACGTAAACTAAATCAAAATTTTTCTCAAACTAAAATTTACTTTATACCTTAGATTTTGGTCTGATCAATAAAACTAAATCAACCCACATTTCACCTTTGGTGTACCATCTTCATTATTTGCATATTTACTTAATTTCTTAAACTCAAACTGTACTTAAATTAAACTTCAATCTAGTCTCTAGGAACTGATGAAAAGCGCGCGCACGGGGCTCTGCATGCACGGGGGCGGCAATGGGTTAAAAGCACTGAAGCCTATATGCTGGCGTACCCAATAGGAATCGCCCTAAAGTAAGCGAAATAATAACAATAAAAATCGAACCGAATTTTCACACGGAAACCCAGCCCAGTAAAGTTTCAGCTTATGGCATTCTGGAAACTACGTAATTTGGATATGTTTGCTTCGAGCTGGTGGTACTGGCATTCTGTTACCTGAGTATGCAGGAGTGACATCATGCAGAAATGGCTTTCGGACTAATGTCAGTACCATCTCCGTCCCGTTAAAACCCTCAGAAAACGCTCTTTACCCATCACCATTAAGTTGGTCGCGCCGGCTTAGTTGAGGAAATCCTGACTAATACCGATCTGGCTCTGAACGCAATACCTCATGAAGGATGGTGTCAACCCATGCATGGCCTCCCTGTTCACAAATATAACCATGGGATCGTATAGGTCACTACACATACGGCTACAGATAACGGCTCAGAGTGGGGACCCCTAAGAAAAAAATGGAACCAATTAAAAAATTAATGCCAATTAACACAAACGAAGCGGATACTGCATAATACACCAGAAACGACGAACCGGGTGGAAAACGTAGAAAAGGGCACTGTCCCATTTAAGAGAAGTGCAAGGCTTGCGCATTCTCCCCCGCTAACTCCCATGGGAGGAGCAGCCTTCTTCGAGACGGCGCAAGGTACGGAGGATACTGATTCAGCCAAAATCCAGGCTGGAACGTCAACCAACAAAATAGAAAGCGCTTTTTGCAAGCTTGGGGTCGAGATAAATACTCTCCTTGGTATGCTCGAAGAAAACGAAGGTAAACGCCGGACCATCCACCAACCGATGAGAGATGCTATCAGCAAAATTAAGCTTTTGTACAACAAAGCCAAAATGGTGCTGCATCTGCGCACCTATGGCGAAGTGAGCTCTGATAACAGCTCGCAGACTTCGCCATGGTTCAGAACCCCATTAGAACTACCTCGGAGGAAAGCAGGTGCAGAAGCTGCTGACCCGCCTGTAAGTAAACGTACTAAGCAGTGTCCTAAGTACCAACCCCAGGCCAGCTCTAAAAGAGAAGTCACTGCCCAGGCTACGGTACAGCCAGCCAAGAAAATAAAACTCAACGAATGGGTGAAAGTAAAGACGAAGGCCCAGAACGACAAAAAACTTGGTAGAGCAAATACCATTAAAAAATTAAGACCTGATGCGATTGTCATTGAAAAAACAGGGCAGACGTCCTAAGCTGACATACTTAAAAAAATTAAAAGTGACGACAAGTTCAAGGGATACGCTGACTCAGTGTCAAAAATCAGACGCACACAGAAGGGGGATCTTCTGATAGAGCTAACAAAAGCCTGCCAAAATTCAACTGACTTAAAAACTATCCTAGGAGCGGCGATAGGAGGCGAGGCCTCGGTCAAAGCACTCACGCACCGCATAACACTGGAGTGCTAGGATATAGACGAGGTTACTACTAAAGATGAGGTACACTGCGCTATAAAATCCCTCCCAGGTCTAGAAGATATTAATATATCAGACATCGTGGGGCTAAGGGCAGCATATGCTGGAACTCAAACAGCCCTTAGCTTGCCAGCTCAAACAGCCCAGAAGCTTTTCCAGGTTGGCAAAATCAAAATAGGGTGGGTCATCTGCCGTATACGTGAACGTGTGCATTTGCAAAAGTGCTTTAAATGCCTGGAGTATGGTCACGTGTCTCGAAACTGCACTAGCGAGATAGATAGATCGAAGCAATGCAGAAAATGCGGCGTCGAGGGACATTTCGCCCAAGACTGCAAAAACAGCCCACACTGCGTTTTGTGCAAATAAAATAATAGGGATAACATTGACCATATAGCAGGCAGCTGTAATTGCGCTGCTTTCAGGAAGGCCTTAACTAACCGACGCATATGAGAATTATGCAAATAAATTTAAATCACTGCGAAGCTGCGCAAGATCTATTATCGCAGACGGTGAAAGATATAAGAGCTGACTTGGCAATCATCAGCGAACCGTACAAGTGCAAAGATGATGGGGCTTGGGCCAGCGACAAGAAAAAAAGCACAGCTATCTGGCTTTGCGGTGCATATGCATACCAAGAGATGCTTAGCGCGGAAGAAGGATTCGTGCGTTGTAAAATAAATGGGACACACATCATCAGTTGCTATGCAAGGCCAAGCCTCTCAAAAACAGAGTACCAAAAACTTTTGCGCGATTTTGCCCTGGAAGCTCGCAGCAGGTTAATCATCGCAGGGGACTTCAATGCCTGGGCAATAGAATGGGGAAGTAGAGTAACAAATAAGAGAGGTGAAATGCTGCTGGAAACATTTGCCCAGCTTGATGTCACGATCCTAAATACAGGGCCAAAATGGAAAGAATCTATGCTCGATAATGATGCTTGGAGTATATAATCGAAGAGTATAAACCCATAGCAGGGCCGGCAGAAGACGTTGTGAGTAACTTAGCTTTTGGCCTAACTGAAGCATGCGATGCGTAAAGTCACCAAACATTACTTGCCCAGTAATGTTGAGAAATATCATAACAACCCTTTTTCCTCAAAGGGTCGAAGACATCCCATCAGTCTTTCCACGTTATGAAACAAGTGAAATCCCAAGGGTAGCTGAAGAGGAGTTGCTAACTGCAGGCACGAAGATCCAAAATTGTAAAGCTTCAGTGCCGGACGGTATACCAAATAAGGCCCTGAAAGCCGCTATCATAAAGCGCCCAGAAATATTTGTGCATGCATTCAACGCGTGCCTTATTGAAGGCTGTTTCCCAGCAACATGGAATAAGCAAACATTGGTGCTGCTACCTAAAGGCAACAAGCCCCCCAGACGAGCCGTCGTCGTACCGTCCGATATGTTTACTAGACACGCTTGGAAAAATTCTTGAAAGAATAATATGCAACAGACTTACGTCGTTCGCCGAAGAAAATGGGTTCTTGTCGTTAAACCATTTCGGTTTCAGAAAATCCCGTTCCACGATAGATGCAATCAAAACAGTAGTTGAAGTTGCGGCTAAAGCAATAGAAGGCACAAGGTGGCGTGGCGGGAAAAAAGAATACTGCGCTATTGTAACATTAGACGTTAAAAACGCTTTCAATACCTTAAGCTGGCGAAACATCATGGATACATTATTAAGAAAAGGCACTCCAAGCTATATCCTCAAAATTATAGGAAGCTATTTTTCGCATCGCAAACTCCTCTACAGAAGCGACAACGGCCCGGAGGTGTATGATGTAAAAGCAGGGGTCTCACAAGGATCAGTCCTTGGACCACTTTTGTGGAACCTTATGTACGACGGCGTCTTAAACCTGGAAATGCCTCCACGCACAAAAGTCGTTGGTTTTGCAGACGATATCGCGAATGTAATTGTTGCAAAACATTTGCAACAAATTGAAGCAGCAACTGGCGAAGCTGTACTTAAAATCAAAACATGGCTTCAATCAATGCACTTAACGCTGGCCGACATAGACCGAGGCACTTTTAATAAGCAGCAGAAAGGCAGTGGAGTGTCTGAATATTCGCGTGGGGACAGAGGTAATCACATCCAAGCCTGTTATCAAAAATTTGGGTGTGATGATAGACTCCCGACTCAATTTCAAGCCCCTTTTGGAGTAGGCTCTAAGAAAGCATCTAGAGTGCAGTCAAGCTTATCGCGCATTATGCCAAATAATGGAGGACCGAGACACAGTAAACGAATCCTCTACAGTAGGGTTATTTGCTCAATCCTACTGTATGTGGCCCCAATCTGGGCCGACGCGCTGCTTGTGAAAAGCTACGCGAAAAAGATAACAACTGTCTATCGGCTAAGCGCCTTACGAGCGGTTTGTGGATTCTGTACAATTTCAGACGAAGCATCTTATGTTATAGCTGGACAAATTCCAGTAAATATTATGGCTCATGAAATGAAACGAATTTATGAAACGCTTTCCGGGAGTAACGGATCAATAAACCCAAACGAAGTAAAAGAGGAAGAAGACGCGGAACATATTATGTTCCAATGTCCACGTTACGCTCCTCAAGTTCGCACAATCTTAGACGGAGTAAACATCATTGACTTCATGCTCCAGTCAAGCGAAAGGTGGAAAAAAATATGCACTCTCGTATCGCGCATTCATATAGATCTTAGGCGTGCAGAGATGGCAAGACGTAGCCAATAACACAGGTAAAGAGCGAGTAAGCTAACCAGCCCCGTGAGGAAATACCTCTTTTGGCAGTTCCGCGGGGAGAGTGGTCGTGGTGGAGAGAGTTTAGTAACTTAGGTGTAGTCAAGAAACTGCAAGTCGTGCATGCTGCTATGGGAATAGCAGTACTCATGAGAGTTTTCTCTTCACGGGAGTTTTTCAAAAAAAAACAAAAAATAAACAGCCACGGTTCCAGAGGATACCCGGCATCACCTTATATATAATAAAATTTTACATTTAATAAATTATAAAAGGTTATACTGGAAACGTTACCTGAAATCCAAGAGTTTTTATCGCCTCGCACGTATTCGCTTTCAAAATAAGCATGTAAATCACTTGAATTCCATATAAAGAAATCATGGCATGCTCCCGGATGGGTGGCGTCAACGTACCGTATTCGCAGCTCATCGTCGCAAAGCTAAATAAAAGAGATTACGTTATGGGTTAAGAAAGCTAAGTCAAAACTTACAAGCATAACATTTAGACTAAAATGTCCCTTTCTGTTGTAAAACAAATACGCATTTTAAAATGGAGCAATTATTCGGACATGTGTACTGTCAATACATCCTACAACACCAGGAATGCCATGTTTAACATAAAAAGATAACACAGTTTTTCTTTTCTCGGTAACACTTTTAGCAATTTGTATCCATTGTGGACAAAGTTTGTCTTCAAGAAAATTTAACACTTCCGCAAGTATTTTACTGAAAGTGGATTGCGCACACGACACATCGGAATCTTTCCCTACTCTAGTCTGATATCCACCCTCAGCCAAAAAGCGTAAACACCCACTCAATTAAATCGCCGAAGGGACCGCAAAACTTTTCTTAGCGGGTTGTGAATAACATGCACCTCTAGCAAATATTGGAAAGCAGGTTTGTTGATTCTGTAATATTTCTGAAACCTGAAACATCAAAAACTTTGTCACTTCACCATTGGATTGTCCACATCTAATGTATAACTTACAAAGACTGCGGCAATTTCATCGGATTGGAACAATCACGCAAAGTTCTTCTTTCCACTCTTTGAATGGCGAACTGCATCTCTTCTTCTTCAACTTACTCTTCCATTACCATTCTGAAAGCTATGCTATGCATTTTCGGTTAAAAAAAAACACTTTTTCACAGTTCACACACACAGTTCACAGTTCACTGTCAAAAACGTTGAAGACAGCTGTTTCGAACTTCGAATTTCCTCCTCTCCGTTCTTAGGGAAACGTCTTTTCCCGATGGAATTATAGCTGGAGGATTTTATTCTCGGGATAAACCAAATTCCCGGCGTAAAAACTCCCTGGGAAATTCAGAATTGGGCTGTATTTGAATTTACATGATAATATTAAGAAAGTTGTAAATAGCCCTCAAAGCCTTTGCATACAATTCTTTGAAATGTAAGTTAAGAAAATCATACTTCAACAGAGTGCAATTTTTTAAAAGTTGTACTAATTTCTGGGTAATTAGATACAGGTGAAATGCATTGAGTGAATATTTTTTTGACAATTCAAAATTTATGCAATGTTGTGCAAAGTATGCATAATCAACCCTTTGGCTCACGTTCTCATTTTTAGCACATACAACTGAACGGTACACATCAGTTGATGGTTATATATACCTATAGCAGAGTTGCATGCAATACAACTTCAGAATAAACATTTAGGGAGTTCACAGGCCGTGTTTTTGTCGTATTTTTTTAGTGCGCTATTGAAATAACAGAGGAACTTGTGAACTCACTGTGCTATTTCGTTTACTCTTGTATGTCGTATTCAAGCAATTTGTAAGAAATACATCTCTTATAATAAACGGTCGGCTTCTTTTAAATGTGCGTACGCACATTTCCATTTAACTTTATTTAACATTTTTCAAACAAAAATATAACTCAAATGATGATAAACAGAATGAGCTTATCGAATAACACGCACAAATAACATACTAAATATACCTTTAGAGTTGTACTGAAATAAGAAAAGTTAACATGTGAAACAAAAACAACAAGTTTACAACTTTTGTATTACGATAACACAATAGGAAAAATAACACGGCTTGTGAACTCTCTTATTATTCTTAAAATTGTATAGTTTTTTAGCCTTTCCATCTTATGCAAAACACAAAATAGTCCTATTATGATATCATCGTCACTGAGTACAATTACTTACTTTCAGCATTGGTTTGAGGACTTCCTGAAAGCCACAATACTTATTTATGTGAAAATGGTTTAAAAAAGTAAACGGGAAATTGCCGTAATTTTCACATTACTTTAAACGAGCAAGATTTATGGAATTATATACACACCCCAAATATATAATATTTTCTGCATAGAAAACGCACTAAATACTGTAAATCGCAGGAACCGGGACTTTTATGACTTTTAAAATAAAAGTCCTTAGGTAAAACTTATTATATTTGTAACAAAATAATCGGTCAATAGGACTTTTATTTTTTCAGTCCGCTTATCCAAATTAAATAAATTTGGTATCAAATGAAAGAGTTTTTAAAATGAAATATCTAAACAATGGATGCCACCTTTCTATATATATTTTTTATAATGTAAAAATATTTTGTATGCTCAAATAAAAGTCCTTCCCATATAATAAACAAACTGCTTATCCTAATTCAACAAATTTGTTATCAAATAAAAGAGTATTGCAAGAGCTTTCAAAATGAAATATCTAAACAAGGGATGCCACCTTTGTATATATTTTTTTAGTGTAAAAATATTTTATATGCCCAAATAAAAGTTTTTTCCCTTTAATAAACAAATTTCAAATATACAATCCTAAAATAATATTAAAGCAGTACAATCAAAATCTTCATTTATTAAGGATATTAAGGATACGTTTTTCATTTTATAAGAAAAACATAAAAAACGTAACAAATAACTAAAAAATATGGATTTTTTTTTTATTTTTCAACTTTTTGTGAAAAAGTCCAATATTAACTGAAAAATCCGGACTTTTATTTTTTTTAGTCCGAATAATAGTTATCTATTAACTGAAAAATCCAGACTTTTATTTTTTCAGTCCGAATAATAGTTATCTATTTTTCGGACTGAAAAAATAAAAGTCCGGATTTTTCAGTTAATATTGGAATTTTTCACAAAAAGTTGAAAAATAAAAAAAAAATCCAGAACTTTTGTCCTGGAGGTCCTGGGATCAAAGGAGCATTAATATTTTTCTTCTACAACAATGTTTAGCGCCGGACTTGTATAACATTGGAAAAAAAATAATACTTATTTTCGGTTCCTGGTAAAACGAGATACATTTTAGCAAAAGAAACACTTATGCAGAGGAGACATTTAAGCTCTTCTATATACTATATACAGTTTTTTTTTTAACTGTTACTTTTATATATTGAATCTGCTTCACTTAGGAGCCTAACAATAATTTTACAAATCTTAGTCTAATCGCATAATTTACATCCCATATTTGGGATGACTATTTCATTAACTGGCCCTAAGAAATATTACGACTGGGCAGGAAAGTCGTTCCTACGTAATCTTGAGTTTCTGTTTACATGCAATAGAGATCTTGCTAATTGATTTGGGTGCGCTAAAAGCTTCAATTTCTAATTCGCCATCCGCTGCTCTATTTCAGTTCGTACTTCCGGGATTCTCAAGTCGTGGTGGATAATCTCGTTTTCGATATTCCACGGTGCTCCGGTTATTATTCGAAGGATTTTAGACTGCGCACGATGAAGGATTTCGATGTTGCTGCTGCTCGCGTTGCCCCATAACTCACAGCCATAGGTCCAAATGGGTTTTAGAACCGTGTTGTATATAGTCACTTTATACTCCAGACTCAGGGGTGAGCCGCTAATAAGCCAGTGTAGAGAACTGGTCTTCAACTTAAAATGAGTCCGTTTAGGCTCTATGTGGTTGCGTCAAGTAAGTCGCCTATCCAGGTGGACTCCTAGGTATGTGGCATGATTGCTTTGTGGTATTTGTACGTTGTTCAAAGTCTGCAGTTTACGAGCCAATTGGCTACAGCTTCCAAATGATTGCCTAAGAGCTCAGATGCTAGCAGGGGACACTTGGAGCGGCTGATTATCGCAGTGTCGTCGACAAAAGTGGACATTGTCAGGCGGCCGTTTGTTGGAATATCCGAGGTGTATAAGACGTCCAGTATCGGGCCGAAAACACTGCCTTATGGTACTCCAGCTTCTTTTGAATTAGCTTCAGTGATGGCAGTGTTACATCGAACTGTGCACTTTCGTTTATACAGATAGGACTTAAGCAGTTAGTGGGTGCTCTGAGGAAGTAACATTTGTATTTTATACATTATACCGTCTAGCCATATTCGATCAAATGCCTGGTCGACGTCAAGAAATATTGCAGCGCAATATTCCCTCTTTTTAAACGATGTTCGGATTTCAGATGTAATGCGATTTACTTGTTCTATCGTACCATGGGTTTCCCTGAAGCCTTATTTGGTTTCAATTGCTCCTTAATTACTTTTGAAATTTCTTCAGGTGCAAATTTCAGTGGCTCAGATTTCGATACTTTGGGTACGGGTGGTAGTGTAAACCCATTGGTTGCTGGGTTTGGTCTCAAAAGATTTTGTAGATGAGCAGCAAAGGTTTTTGCTTTTTCCGCGTCCCTCCGAGCCCATTTGCCATTGTTGTCCGGTACTGGAATTTTAGTCTCCATTGGTGCACTTAAATTTTGGTGTGCTTTCCAAAGCGGATACTTTGTGCTAGCGGATACATTGAGCAAAGCGGATACTGCGTGCTGTTCCTCACTCTTGAGGGCTCTCGTTAGCGCATGTGTGGCCGCCTTCAGTAGTTGTTCAGAAGCAGGTGATCTATGAGTCTGCCATATCCGTCGTAGTTGTCGCTTTTCTAAAATAAGCATTTCAATTTTCCTATTGGTCGGATAATGTTTTTTGCTTTCAAGGCGAATTGATGTAATGTGGTAGCGATTCTAAAAATGCAACCCTTTGGTGGGTTATAGTCAAACTTTGTCTCCTTTGTGTTTAATTGTCGCGAAATAATTTTTAAACTATTAGGGTCACCGCAAAAAGTTATAGTGAACCATATTTTGAAATTTCCTGTAGTTAAAGGAAACAATTGATTATTTGCAACTAAACAATTGATCTTGACAACCAACCACCAATCAGCTGATTGATTAACACCACCTTTTATGAATTCGCCTTGCTTGCTTTGGTGTGGAAATGCTAGCGGCAGCTCTGATTGTAGAGTCAAAAGCTCCTACGGAGTTTTCACTGTCGTCAGGTGTATCTAAATTCGGGTGGAGTTCTATACGCGCACTGATATATTTTTTATACTTCAACCAGTTTGTAGCATTTGTCGTGAGCATATTGAGTGATTTTTTTTCATGCGGCTGATGCAACAAAGTGAAGAGGAGAAGCGTAATCAAGTTTGTTTCTTTTACATATCAGCGCGTTATGTAATTGCTTGCCTTTAGGGTTGGTCAAGCGTGAGTCCCAGTGAGGGTGCTTCGCATTATAATTGCCTGCAGCAATGAAGCGCTCTCCCAGCAAACTGAAGAAATCCATAAATTGTTTTTCTATTATCGCGAAACGTGGGGAGCAATTAACCGCGGACAGTGTAATATTACCTTGGTTTGTTTGTAGGCATATTGATGTTGCTTGCAGATAATTCTTGGCAATTCCAATCGAAGGATGGTGTTTAATGCGATTTCGGACTAAAATACCAGTATTTTCTAAAGTGATATTCAGGTAAGTTCAACTACAGAGTCATTCCTTGAGAGTGTCGCAGCGTCAGCATAATTGCATTTCACACGGTTGCGAAATATGTGTGCTGCGCATTCTACCGAAATATGCTACCGCTGGGAAGTCAAGGCCAATGCCGCTCGCACCCAGACAGTGAGCGCACCCTTACGTAAGGTTGGCAGCGCGCGACATTATAAGAGGGAGCAGAACCTGGAGTTGGAGGCAGTTGCTGTTGGGGCGTGAACATAACTTAGTATAATTATTTACTTATGTGAATTACTATTGATATAATAAACTTGTAACGTTGTATAAAACTAGTGTTGTTCCTTTTGGGCAAGTTGGCCCTTCATTTTTTTTAGTGTACAGGACCTTCAGTCCTTTAACTGGCGCCCGAGCAGGGACCAGGAGTGAAAGTGTGAAACAAAAAATTGCAATTGAAATTAAATTAAAAGCCGATTAAAGGCTAGAGAAAAAGTTTAACAAAAAAGCCAAGAGCTATAATTGAAGTGAAAAAGGATAAAAGCTAAGGACTTTATTAAAGTGAAAAAGGATAAAATCTAAGGATTTTTATTAGAGTGAAAAAGGATAAAAACTAAGGGATATAACAACAGGAATACAATTTCCTTGTGATTGCGAAAATCAAAAAAGGCTACGAGGCCATTGCAGTGAAACCATATTACAAGCTCCTGAGAGGCCATACTATTATACGAAGCGCTGAAAGCCCGCATATGCAAATATTGGTGTTGTGAGTATAGAATTGTAAACGATTTCCTTTTCAGAAAAACTATAAGATGGAGGAATTAAAATCGACCGTCACCAGCCTCACAGGCGCTGTGAATGCAATCCTGGAGAAAATGAACTCGCTCGAAAGACGAGTTACTCACTTAGACACTGTTAGCGCATCAGCCGCGTCCGCTGCTAGATCAGGGGGAATAGATAGGGTAGAAGAGGTGCCTCTTCAGGCTCCAGCCACTGAGCTAGAACTTAAAGAGATTAGTCGCCTTCCAGACTGTGTGAAGGAGCTTAGGGTTTTCGATGGCAATCCCGTCGAGTATGTATCCTGGATACATGCTGTAGAGGCCATTTTGTCGGACTTCAAGGTTGTCAAAGGTAAACCAATATTCAGGGCCATAATGCAACATGTTCGGCAAAAGGTACGCGGCACTGCCGATGCGGCACTGGTTTCCTACAATATTTTCGAAAATAACTGGACAAAAATAAAGGAGTGCCTTTCGCTGCACTACGCTGACAAGCGTGATATTCGTACATTGGAACACCAGTTGCATCAGTTGCAACAAAAGGGGTCCAGGATTGACGAATTTTACGCTGTCGTCAACCACCAATTTTCTTTGATTATTAATAAAATCAAAACAGAATCCTACACGGAGGAGACGGTGAGAGTGCTCATAGACACCTATCGAAACAGGGCACTCGACGTATTTATACGTGGATTAAATGGCGAACTATCAAAAATGCTTTTAATCCAAAGGCCAAAAACCCTACCAGAAGCTTATTCAGCATGTCTGGAAATTCAAAACGTAAAGTTCCGCAACTTCTCAATTCACAGTTCTCAGGCAACCAATCAAGTGGTTGTCCCAATCAATAATGTTCCAAGGCCGAATGTAACTTACGGTGGTAGGCCACCAATACCTCCAAGACCAACCTGGCGGCAACAGGACCGCCGTCCACAGTTCCAACCGCGGGAACGATTCTCCGGAAACGTGCGTGCCCAGCCATCTCTTCAATCTTCTGTACAATCCAAAAACCCGCCTGTGGAAAAAATGGACGTGGATGGATCTGTGCAGACACGCGCTGTTAACTATATGAATAGGCCGAATCCTTACAAAAGAGGAGCAAGGTCGGACAATCTCCCACGGAAGCACCAGAAACTATTCTACTCATCCACGGGCACAAATGAGGAAGAGTTAAAAGGCAATGAAGAGGGGGATTTTCTCTCCGTACCATACCTAGGATATACACTCCCGAACGGCCGCACTCTCAAATTCCTTGTAGATACGGGGGCAAATAAGAACTTTATAAGCGAAGCGGTCGCAACAGAGAGTGCTCCTGTAGAGGAAGTATTTAAAGTGCACTCAGCGGGGGGAACAGTGCCGGTGGAAAAGAAAGTGTCCCTAAACTTTTTTAAGGATGTTGGCCACAGCTCTAAAACAACCTTCTTTGTGCTTCCTGGACTAAAATCCTTTGACGGTATCATTGGGGATGATACCCTTAGGATGCTAGGAGCTGTTGTAGATAGGAAAAACAATTATTTAAAAATTAACGAATTTAAACTACCTTTAAAGGCCAGAATTTCAAATCAGGTCAACTATTCCGTAGGAAGTGGTGTATCCACAGAAATGGAACAACGCGTAGGGAATATACTGCAAAAATAAGCAGATCTCTTCGTGCCACTTAATGGTAGTGAATTAATAGATACCAGCGTTCGAGCTGAAATACGAACTAATACTTCCGATCCTATCTACAGCAAAAGCTACCCTTACCCAGGCTGCATGAGAGATGAAGTCGATAGACAAATTCAGGAACTCCTCGACGAGGGTATAAAATTAGGACATCTAAGAGTCCTTATAACTCTCCGATATGGGTGGTCCCGAAAAAACTGAAACCAAACGGAGAAAAGCAGTACCGTATGGTTATTGATTACAAAAGGCTAAACGCTGTAACAATAGCTGATACCTACCCGATACCAGACATTAACGCAACTCTTAGTAGTTTGGGAAAAGCCAAATACTACACGACAATTGACTTAACGTCAGGATTCCACCAAATTCCTATGAAGCCCTCGGACATAACTAAGACGGCTTTTTCGACCATGAACGGCAAATACGAGTTTTTGAGGCTACCATTTGGTCTTAAGAATGCGCCCGCAATCTTCCAGCGAATGATAGACGACGTGCTAAGACAATATATTGGTAAGATTTGCTACGTCTATATCGACGACATTATTGTTTTCGGTAAAGACGAAGAGGACCATCTACAGAATGTCGAAAAGATTTTCGCTAGATTACTTGAAGCAAATCTAAAAGTCAATTTGGAAAAAACGTGCTTCCTAGAAACGGAGGTAGAATTTCTCGGGTACATCATTACGCCGGAGGGAGTGCGGGCGGATCCTAAGAAGGTAGAGGCTATAAAACGTATTTCTTCGCCTGAAAATTTAAAAGACTTAAAGAGCTTTCTAGGTATGACCTCTTATTACAGGAAATTTATTCGCGATTATGCCAAGGTAGCAAAGCCTCTTACAAATTTGACGCGGGGGGAAAACGCCCAAGTCAAAGCAAATGTTTCAAAGAAAGTCAGTATTCGATTAGATGCTGAGGCTTCACAGGCGTTTGGTGAACTTAAACAATTACTTATTTCTGCAGACGTCCCTGCATTCCCAGACTTTGATAAAACATTCAATTTAACAACTGATGCCTCAAATTTTGCAATCAGTGCAGTTCTGTCTCAAGGTGAAATAGGGAAAGATAAACCTATTGCATATATCTCTCGTTCCTTGAACAAAGCAGAGGAAAACTATGCCACGAACGAAAAGGAGATGTTGGCGATAGTATGGGCATTGGACAACCTCAGGTCATATCTGTATGGAGCAAAAAAGATAAAAATATATACCGACCATCAGCCATTGACATTTTCCTTAAGTTGCCGAAATTACAACGCTAAACTGAAGCGCTGGAAGGCCCGAATCGAAGAATACAATTGTGAAATTATCTATAAACCAGGTAAAACAAATGTAGTCGCCGACGCACTTTCCCGCTTGAAAACAGAAGTTAACGCACTCACCGACTCCATTGTAGCTCACCCACCATCGGTATTGGAGGATAATCCTACAGGAACCACTGCGGATGAAGTGGGATCGGAAACTGACACTGCCACTAAATGCACTATGCATTCGGCCCAGCAGGATAATTCCGACCTCATACCACATGTGGAAGCCCCTATCAATGTCTTTAGGAACCAATTGATATTCAGAGAGGGGGATAACCCTCGATGCCTTGAAGAACCACATCAAGGCTACCGCAGGTTTTATATCTCATTCCCAGAGCAGGATGGCGCCGCATTGACCACAATTCTAAAATAATGCCTTAATCCAAATGTCATTAATGGCATAAAAATTCCAGAAAGATTTCTTACTCTGCTGCAGAAAGTTTATATAGGAAACTTCCAAAGATATCGGGTAAGGATAGCGCAAAGAATTGCGAAGGATGTAACGACCATGGATAGAGTGTTTAATATTATCGAGAATGAACACAAAAGGGCTCATAGGAACCCTCGTGAAAACAGGCTGCAAATACTCGAGAAATATTATTTCCCTGCAATGGCTAGGCAAATAAGAGACTACGCTAAAAATTGTGACATCTGCAAATCGAACAAGTATGATAGGCATTCATCTAAACCCTTCATCCAGCCCACCCCAATACCAAGCTATCCTTATCTTACGTAAGAAATTAACAAGTCTCTTGCACTACTTTTCCGTTCCTAAGATACTGGTCATGGACAATGAAAGAGGTTTTTTGACACCACTAGTCTTGAATTATATCCGTTCATTGGGCATAGAAATTTACCAGACTCCTACTCAGCATAGTGAGGCCAATTGTCAAGTCGAGCGTGTGCACTCTACGTTAATAGAAATATATCGTTGCATCGCAGACGAATTCAGTAGGCTCACACCAAAGGAGCGAGTTTCAATCGCAGTAGATCGCTACAACAATACTGTTCATTCCGTCACAAAGACGAAACCGGCAGATTTGTTTTTCAATAGATCAAGCAGGATTAACTACCAGGGGTTGGTTAACTTTAGGGAAGATACTTACGAAAACGTAAAAGCACTATTGCAGAAAGAGCAGGACGTTAGGAATGCAAGAATTAATGCTCGTCGCACAGCACCACGCAATTTTAATTCCGGCAATAATCTGTTCATTGCAAACAAACAAATAAAAGGCAAACATAAGCCTCTTTACAAACAAGAAACTGTTGGCGAAAACAGAAATGTAACTATTGTTACTGAAAGTGGAAAAAAATTCCATAAAACTGACATAAAAAATGTCTAAGATAACATTGGTCAGAAGATAAACTCATGCATAGATCCTTTAGCCCCAGTGGCCTGGGTACAAGTTTTTGTATTTGACCAAGTCATGTTGGTTCAATTCCAGCTTACTCGATGGTTCGAGTGACGACAGTCAAAGTGGTTCACTTCCACCAAAGGACTATGACCTTAATTGACGTGATGCTCCTCGTGCCATGAGTAGGTCATTTGCAAATATTAACGCTTATGACTAAAAGGGATCAACACGAGCCTTCCAATGTCATCTGAGTTAATGTCTATATTCCGATGCAAAGCGAAAATAAATGCAAAATGCAAAGCTCTATATGAAAAACTGCATAAGATAAGATAAATGCAAAATTGCACAAGCAACGATATTTTGATTACAAAAATATATTAAACAAATATTAAAATACAAATAAGAAAAAAATTTTTAAAGTAAAAAAAAAAAAAAAGAGGGAAAGCACTCCCAAGAAGAAAAAGAAAAATTACTAACAGCAATTAACATTACTAATACTAACAACTAAACAAATTACTAACAAGGAAAAAAAAACATATAAAAAGAACAAACCTATGTCCTATTCAAAATCGACTCGCCTCTTGTGACCATTCGGGACGGATATGGCTGGGTCATCGATGAACATTTTAAGCTGATACATACCATTGACTTAGCGAGCTTCGACAAAATCGTTGACAGACTAGAGGAGGCCATCATCAACCTCGACTCCAGCAGATCCGACACAACCATTGACGTCCTGAACTACCAGATAGAGAAAATAAGATCCTATTTGCGCGAATTAAAAGGCCCCGAAGTAATAAGGATGAAGCGTTCGATTAATTGGATTGGCTCTGCCTGGAAATGGATTGCTGGCACTCCCGATGCAACAGACTGGGATGACCTTCTTCAAAAACAAGATATTCTTATGAGCAATAACGAACAACAGTATCAGGTAAATTCAGAAATCTTCAAAACAACTCATGAACTGTGGCAGGTGATCAACGGAATTGTTGCCATCACAAACGACGTCCAAGATCGCAGCCGACTAGAGCAAATTTCGCAGGAAATCCAGAATAAAATCAGCATCCTCAAAGAAGACGTCTATGAGCTAGTTCGTGCGTGTCAAATGGCTAAAGCTGGCGTCGTGAACAGTAATCTCCTGAGCAAGGAGGAAATCAATCGACTTATCAGCGAGATAGAAGTACTACCATACAGCAACGTCATCGAAGCTATAGAATATAGTAGGCCATCGATCTACACCAATGGATCTCTTCTTCTGTATGTGCTGTCCATGCCCAAGGTTATGCACACCAGATATAACCACCTGATTGCTCGAGCTGTTCAACAGGATGGACATCAAGTGGAACTAAACTACACAACTATGTTGGCGAACAAAAATCAGACCTATGGCATTAAGGGTAATTGCCTACACCTTACGGCAGCGATGGTTTGCGGACAAGAATCCCTCGACCTACTAGCGGAAGATGGCTGTTTGCCTCGTCTTATCAAAGGAGGAGAAACAAGCTGTCGATACCTTGCATTTAACGAGTCAGCTATTGAAGTGATCAAGGAGGATACCATCTACCTAAATAACTTCAACGGGAGCATTGGCTCAGGTAACACCGCTAATCAATTCTTAGGCTCTTTTATCCTTCAGATGAACAACGAGTCGGTAAACATCAACAACCATACTTACTGGAGTACTAGTAGCTCAGAGGTGCAGTTGCTACCACCCGTTCTTACCAATGTGAGGAATAAATCCTTGGCAGTGAATCTCGACCTTGTCCACGGAATGTCGTCAAGCAACATCAAACTCTTAACCTACCTTAAGAAAAAAACCGACTGGTCCATTGTTTCTGAAATCATGGGATTTGTCCTTTTGGCGATGGTTGTGTGGATCATATGGAAGAAGATGACAGCAGGAATGAAAATCCCCGAGCTTAAGATATCATTGCTGAACAGAAGCCTCCGTGGCCAACAACACGGTGACACTCCTCGAGCACCTAATCTGCGGGACGCAGATCTTTGAAGGGGGAGGAGTTAACGCGGCCGGCTACTGCCCACTTGCACTGTTCCCACGGCTGGCAGCTACACGTGTCGCAGCGTCAGCATAATTGCATTTCACACGGTTGCGAAATATGTGTGCTGCGCATTCTACCGAAATATGCTACCGCTGGGAAGTCAAGGCCAATGCCGCTCGCACCCAGACAGTGAGCGCACCCTTACGTAAGGTTGGGAGCGCGCGACATTATAAGAGGGAGCAGAACCTGGAGTTGGAGGCAGTTGCTGTTGGGGCGTGAACATAACTTAGTATAATTATTTACTTATGTGAATTACTATTGATATAATAAACTTGTAACGTTGTATAAAACTAGTGTTGTTCCTTTTGGGCAAGTTGGCCCTTCATTTTTTTTAGTGTACAGGACCTTCAGTCCTTTAACTTGTATGTATGTAATTTTTTGTATACAAAAAGAAAAACAACTGAAAGAGAAATTCAGTCCTTTCTAGGGCTGACGCGATATTTCCGCAAGTTAATTATAAATTAGCTGTTGCTTTAATCAAGAATTTAAGAACACAAGTAAATAAGTATAATCAAATAACCACACTCCTAACATTTCTAACAAATAGAAATTGTACAAACAACAACTACACAGTCAAGTAGAAATAGCGGCAGAACAGCCGCACTTGATTGGAGTTATGTAGTTGTGAAGGGTAAAAAGGAAGAAAAATAACCTCAGCGTAACCTTAGCTCAGTGCGTTTATATGTCGGCTTAAATATTACGTTGATGTCGTGGGTTCAACTCAAGCAAAAAGGACGAAAGAAGTCTGATGAGGATATGTTATGATCTCCGAAATAGCATTAAAACTTCTATCGCTTTGAGTATTGTCGGTTTTTACGTATATATTTTCCCTAAAACTAATCAGCTTTAAAGCCCATAAGCAATTAAAACAAGATATATAGTAATATGGCCAAACAATAATAAATAAAATGTATAAAAAGATAAGCCAGCCTTATACAAACAAATGCTAACAAATAAAAATTGTATGTACAAACAAAAACACAAATAACACAGTCAAGTTGATATTGCGGCGGAACAACCGCACTTGATTGTAGTCAGTTGTGAAGGAAAAAGAGAAAATAACAATAACAACAGCTCACACAGCGTAATCTTAGTTCAGTCTGTTGGACGTTAAGTCGTGGCGTGCGTTCGACTCCCGCGAAAGTCGTGAAGAATAAAAGTTGTCGATATCTCGAAAACTATTCTACTTTTTTAAAATTGCCTTCCCATTTGGATTCAAATGAAGTGAAAAATGTGTGTTCTACAGTTTTTATACGCAATTGAGAATTATCTTAAAAATTTGTAGAGTGCAAAAAAATTTGATTAATTAGGCAATATATGCGAAAAAATTATTACTTAAAGCTAAAAATTAAAAGTTAAAGTATGGGACGACTGTTTGTTTATAAACTACAATGATTACACAAGTCTGCAAAAAAAAAAAATAATTGAGAGCTGTTTTGGTTTTTTTGTGTAATTCTTATGTTTTTGGGTGTACTGAATTCGAAAATAACTTTAATTTTGTCATAGAACGTCACGTTTTCTGACAATGTAAGTGTCTATGTTAAACAAGTTATCATTTTAAAATAAAATATAAAAGATTAAAAAAATGTTTAAATATATAATTGCTTAACAAAACTAATTTACTTATGTAAAATACATACATTAATTAGTAAGCACTAAACACATTGCTTTTTCTCAGTGAGACTCTTTTTGGTACATTTTTGCTTGTGGGAAGCTTCGGGAAGGTCTCTTTGAAGCGTCCAATAGTAGTCTGCCATCATTGTAACGCTCCCTCTTCCCTGGTATCTTTTTTTCATCTCCTTAATGTGTTGGTGAAATCGTTCACCTTGCTCTTCACTCTCGTCTCCTAAATTTTCTGGAAAGTAGTCGAGGTGGGAATGAAGAAAATGTACTTTTAAACTCATCAAGCAACCTAAATCTTGAAATGCTTTTAACATTCGTTTGACGATTTGTTTGTAGTTAGGATCTTTGTTATTGCCCAAATATTTCTTTATGACCTCTTTAAAGGCAATCCACCCTTCTCTTTGAGGATCCGTCATGGTTGTGATGAATAGTGGATCAGCCATAAGCCGTCTAATATCTGGTCCAACGAAAACACCTTTTTTCAACTTTGCCTCCGAGAGGCCTGGAAACTTTGATATTAAGTATTTGAAGCAATTTCCATCTCTTGGAAGTGACTTTACAAATTGCTTCATCAATCCCAGCTTTATGTGAAGCGGTGATAGAAGAACTTTATGAGGAGGCACCAAAGTTTCATGCAGGACATTATTTTCGCCCACTTTAAGCTCCCTCGGACGAATCAAGATGGTCGCGTGCGCGGACGAGCGTGCAGTCCGTCTGTACAAGGAGGCAATCTCCTCGGTGGGACAGCTGTGGCCCGGGGCGGACTTGATGGCTGTCCACAGGGACGAGATCCCTAAACGGCCTCGAGCCTGGGCCTGGGTCCCAGCGGAACCATCGACACCGCAGGAGATCCTCGAACTCATCCGCCTTGGCAACGGAGATCTACCCACCAATGATTGGAGGATAGTCCGAGTTGGCGAGACCAAGGAGAAGCAGCGTTACGTTGACCTCGTCATCAACGATGCTTCTATCCCAGTGCTCGCGGACTGTGGTGGGGTAATAAGTTACGGCTTCTACTCCATCACCATTAAGGTCCGCAAGAGGGCGGAGGGAGCCAAACAGACGGACAAGACGGGCAACGCCTCGAGCGCACCCGATTCCGTTACCACTCTCACTGGCGAGGGGGCCAACAAACCGGGAGACACCTCGAGCGTCCCTAAGGCCCCGGAGCCAGAGTCGAGCGCCCTGTGCGCAACTGAGGTCATCCCATCGGGGGTATCGGACGTCGCGTCGGATGCTGAGAGCGAAACGGGCTCAGCATCTGCTTACGTTGGGTCGATATACAGCCGATGGGTAGCGCCCGATGATGAGGACCAGCTTCTGGCTTCGGAATCTGAGGAGGCGGACCTTGACATAACAGTCAGGGCCGTCACCCAAAGAGAAGAGCCAGAGGCAATGGACGTCGGTGACTCTAGAGATGGTGCAGATTCTACAAATTAATCTGCACCACTCCAAGGCTGCTTCGGCTGCCCTCCTTCTGCGACTCAGCGAAAGAGCTGAGGACATCATTCTCGTCCAAGAGCCGTGGATCGTCAGAGACAGGGTTTGTGGACTGAACTCTGATGCCTACCAAACGGTAACAGCCCCAGTAGCAGGTAGGATCAGGTCATGTATTCTTATTAAAAAATCACTTTCTTATATTCTCCTCTCTCAATACAGCGACGAAGACACAGTATGCATAAGCGTCCAGCTGGATGAGAGCATCGTCTGGTTCCTGACCAGCTACATGGCCCACGATAGCCAATCTCTCCCTCCAAAAAGACTGAAGGAAGCCATCATAGGGGCTGACAAGCAAAGATTCCCGGTCATAATTGGAGCTGACTCGAACGCACATCACGAGATATGGGGCCAAGCGATACCAACCCTCGCGGTGAGTGTTTACTTGATTTTATATTAGCAAATAATCTATATATATGCAACCGGGGGAACGATCCCACCTTCATGACCTCTGTCAGAAGAGAAGTGCTGGACATCACCATCGCATCAGGCAGCATGTCAGACCTGATAAGCAACTGGCAAGTGTCCAAAGGGCACTCCTTCTCCGACCACCTCTACATAACTTTTAAGATCAATCTCAATCCCTCTACTCTAACAGCGTATAGGAACAAGAGGCGGACGGATTGGCAGAAATATAAGAACGCTCTCTCAGCCTCTTTGTCCAGACACGTTTATCACGATAGGCCAGGCCTATCGCAAACACCTGATGAAGCGAGTCCCTCAAACACGAAGGTCGTTTCTCTCGATGAGCTGGACTCACCGTCAAAAATAGATGAAGCAGTAGACCTTGTAACAAACGCTTGCAACTCTGCTTTCAGAATCTCCTGCCCTAAGACCCTACCAAAGGGTAAAAAGAAACCCCAGTGGTGGAATCTAGAGATTTCAGCACTCAGGAAAGAGAGCAGGCGACTCTTTAACCAAGCCAAGAGGACGGGTCTTTGGCAACTATACAAAGACGCTCTTAAAACTTTCAAGAAGGCCATTAAGACAGCACAACGCAAATCTTGGCAAAACTTCTGTAACAACATAGAAGAAAACTCCGAAGCCAACAGGCTAAGGAAGGTTCTCTCCAAAAGTGCTCCAACGATAAATTCTATTCAAAAACCAAACGGAGAATGGACATCTACAACCGACGAAATGCTGGAGCTACTAATGACTACCCACTTTCCCGGGTGCTCTGATGACTCCAACATCTTGCCAGGTCTCCAAGCCAACTCACTCTTAGGGAATACCGTAGGGGACATAGTGAGCCACGACAAGGTGGAATGGGCAGTAATGTCCTTCGAACCGTACAAATCTCCAGGACCAGACGGAATTTTTCCCGCACAACTGCAAGCAGCGAAGGACCTTCTTTGTCCACTGCTTACACAGATTTTTACAGCATGCCTTACCTTCACCCACATTCCTTATGAGTGGACGAAGGCGAAAGTCGTTTTTCTACCGAAGGGAGGCAGGGCCGGTCACGCAAAACCCAAGGACTTCAGGCCCATAAGCCTCACCTCATTCCTAATCAAAACCCTTGAGAGACTAATAGATGATCATCTTCGACGAAATATTAGGAAAGATAAACTCTCCTCCAACCAGCATGCATACTCAAAGGGCAAATCCGTGGAGACTGCTCTTCATGACATCGTCTCTACGATTGAGAAAGGATTGGCCATAAAAGAGTTAACGCTGGGGATCTTTTTAGACATCGAGGGAGCTTTCAACAATGTCTATCCCGAGGCCGTTATCGAATCACTTCGTATGGTGGGGATACGGCAGGGACTGGTAGACTTTGTGGGGCTCCTACTCAGGAAAAGATCGATCTTCTCAACAATAGGGGACAGCTCTAAATCCAAACATGTGGCTAGAGGTACACCCCAGGGAGGTGTTCTGTCACCTTTACTCTGGAACCTTACTGTAAACGACTTACTCTTAACCCTCAAGAGCACCGGCTGCAAGGTCGTTGCATATGCTGATGACTTGGCAATAACAGCAACGGGCAAACACCTTCAAGTCCTAAGCGATTTATTGCAAAACGCTCTAAATATCGTAGCTCGCTGGTCTGTGGAATGTGGACTTAATGTCAACCCCACCAAGACCGAAGCAGTGCTCTTTACAAGGAAATACAAAATTCCCGCTTTCAAACTACCATCCGTAAACGGAGTAGTTCTCAGTCTCTCAACCGAGGTCAAATACCTCGGAATTTTACTAGATAAAAAACTAGACTGGAGGCGGAACACTGAAGACCGCTCCAAGAAAGCTATTGTTGCTCTATATGCCTGTAAGACGGCCGTGGGGAAGAAATGGGGTATAAAGCCACACATTGTACACTGGATGTACACAGCTGTGATAAGACCCATTCTCTTCTACGGGATCGTCGTATGGTGGCCGGCATTGAACAGGACTCTTACCAGAGTCAAACTAGAACGGGTCCAGAGAGCAGCCGCAATGCTCATCACGGGAGCACTGCTCTCTACACCCACCAAATCTCTGGAAATAATGTTAAATCTCCCACCGGTGGATCTCTACGGCAAATTTCTGGCGGCCTGCAGTGCTGCTAGGCTAAATGCGATCCTCCTTAGAACGAGGCATTACCATTTATTCTGACAGCCAGGCTGCTATCAAATCTCTGAATTCCTACGGTACAACCTCCAAGTTAGCCTTTGAATGCAGAGCAGCTCTAAACCAGCTGGCGGATATTTGCTCCGTACATGTTGTTTGGGTCCCTGGCCATAAGGACATCCCTGGCAATTGCCTCGCTGATGAACTAGCAAGGAAAGGGTCGGAACTAACTGAGATAAACTCTGCTCAAGAGGCGGGTTTACCATTAGCATCCTATAAACACAGACTAAGATCTGAGCTTATGGGGAAGGTAAATTTAAGGTGGGCATCGGAGCCCACCTGCCACATTACAAGACAAATCTGGCCAGAAGCCGATGAGAAGCGCTCTAAAGCTCTCACGATGCTTAGCCGCTCCGCTCTCAGATTAGTAGTTGGGGTGATAACCGGGCACTGTCTCATGGGCACGCATGGAGAAAGGCTAGGTTACCCAACAAATGATTTTTGCCGCAGTTGCCGAAACGAGGAGGAGGTGGAGAGTATTGAGCACTATCTCTGTCACTGCCCTGGATTGGCCAAGATGCGCAGTAAAGTTTTTAATGTATACTTTCTGGACTGTTTAGCTGACTTAAACTCGGCAAACATTTCCAACTTTCTACTCTACATCAAGCGCACTGGATGGTTCAATTTTTGAAAGAAGGGAGGGAGGGAATGCATGGCTTATGCCAGTGGTACCACAATGGGCTTCTCACAGCCTAAGTGTGCCACCGTGCTCCGGTGCGGTGGCAGCCACCCTAACCTAACCTAACCTAACCTAAGCTCCCTCGGAGGCCAACACATTTTGACCAGAGGTTTGTTCGGTCTCTACTATCCGATAGACACCAAAAGAGAGCTAATTTGGGAAACCCAGATTGTTGTCCGAGCGCCATGCCCAATATTTTGAAATCATCGCACACTTGCCAACCGTGGTCTTTATATTTTAATTTGCAAAGAATCAATTCAGTCTGAAATTTCTACATGGTTAGTTTTTTTCATCATTTCATTGACTACTTTCGCTGTGTTTTGAAAATAATGTGGCAGTATCACGCGTTAATTTACTTACCTTAAATAATATAAATTATGTTCTACGTTAACTAATTTTTAAAATTAAATAGTTGTTGATTCACGAGTGTTTTTTTACATACTAAAAGTGTTCTTACGCAATATGTATTTGCATGTGTACACGTCATTTTTTACATATGTAAAAGCAAACATATTGTGCAAACACAAACTAGATTTGCTTCTGTACTTAGCAGATGCATGTACATAAATACGAAATAGAACGGTTTTTATTTTCGTCTGACACACAGCCATAATCAACTGTTGCATTTATTTATTTCATTAAATGTAAAATAATGTGAATATGACAGACATACAGAATTACATATGTATCGAAAAAGTGGCAGCTACAGCCGCAAATACATATCGTGTAAGCAAACTTTAACAGCCTTCCAACAATAACCACTCTCACAACACTGTTTAGCTTTTTTGCTTTTTAGATATTTGGTTGACGACGTTTAGCCATTTCTGCGCACTTATGGTCTATATGAATGCGTGTGACGTAAGGGCATATATATTTTCCACCTGAAGCATGGAAACATCGAAGTTTCCTCTTTTCAAATTGTAAGAATTTGTGGATCATAGTGACTTTGTTCTATCTGCATGTTGGGCAGTAAGGGGTACTATCGTGGCCCAACTTATTCAATCAAATCCCATGTCCGGAGAAAAACTGTGTCACGTGAAAGTTTGTGTCTCCGTGATTTCTCTCCAGCCATTTACATGTGTTTGGTATCAGTTCATATGCCCATATGCTATTTGGGAGCTATTGCAACGATCCTTCCAGGTATTACTGCTGCCTTTATATTTTTCTGTCTGGATCTATCATCACTGAATTGGACTTAATGATCTCTGTCCCGTCACGGTCTTTATGCAGCTTATCAAAAGTGCCACGGTTTTGCGATCGGCCAGCGCTAAGAGCATTAATTTTAGCCAGGTTTTGATTATAATTACGGATTCGGCTGGTACGTCTAGATGGACCCATTTTCTTCGGCAAATGAAGCAAGTCTGTTGAATATGATCTTTTCAAGATCAGCCGTAAATTTAATAATTATCCTACATCATCCAAATACTTTCGAAGTGCAGTACCATGTTAAATGTCAAATTGCTTTTCAAATTGTGATTTTTATACGAAACTTTCCACCTAGGCGCACCACTGCTGATACCCTTTCATTTTGTGTACCATTATCCGATACAATATTGCTTTATAAACACTGACGTGTCGGACGTGTCTGTTTATCGCTCCGCATTTTTTCAAATGTTTTCGAAAGCTTTTTGTTTAAAATATAAGTATGTAAACATGCTGAAAATGCTTATATCAAGATAGTGACTTTGTGACTTTGTGAAACAAATTAATTTTCTCATCAACAGTGTTTAAATAACAAAAATATATAATATTTCTTCAATAATGCCTTGTTTATGCGGACAAAAGGTTGATCGTGCTCAACCGAAAGTGCAGTGTGCGAAATGTAAAAACATTTTCCGTCTTAGTTGTGTTGGTATTTTACCAGCTGATCTCGAGTTTTTGCTCTCGTCTGATAAGCCGTTTTTTTTGCAAATCTTGTTTGGCTGATCGTCGTGCGTCTGTCCGCTCACCTCCTCCATCGGTTGCCTCGGTTGAGAACAATTTTCCAAATCTGCAATGAATGCTAATTCTCAGAAAAGCAAATCATCTGTGTCAATATGCGAAGACAGTAGTAAGCAACAACTAACATTGCATTCGTTGCTTAAAGAAATGTCTGCTCTCAGAGCTGAGAATGCGCTAGTGATTTCTCTTGTTAATAATTTGCACGAAGATAAAGCACAACAAATAAAAAAAATTGAAGGTCTACATGCCGAAATACGTACAATGCAGTCTACGCTTACTGATAATTTTGTTAACATTGCACAGCTCAATGCTGAAATCAAAAATCTTCGTGCTGTGGTTCACAGTTATATAAATCTAAATGTGAAAACTGTTAGTGGAGTTAACATACTCGCTGAGAATGTGGTCTCTGCGAATCAAACTCTTTCGCTATCGCATGCTGACAAGTCTGCGCATGACAGTTTTAACTCTCCAGCAGTGAGGAATGCAGTGACGACGACAATTTCATCGGCAAATGCTTTCCCACTGCCTTCCGCCCCGCATAATAAAGCCAATACTAGTGCTAACTCTAATGCTGACTCTGTCGGTAAAGCAACAGCTGTTAGCACTACTTCTACTACTACTACTACTACGGCCTATGCTTCTCCTGCCATTACAGTCGTCTCTGAAGCTGGGGCCGTTCACTCTGATGCAGTTGACGTCGCTGTCCCTGCTCTTCCTGCTCTTCATGTTTCTGCTAATTCTCGTACTGTCAACGCATCTTCAAACTCTTATACATCTTATTCGCATGCTGTTACTGGTGGAAATGTGGGTTCTGCTAATGGTTTTTCTACTTCTGGTGGTGAGAAATTCCAGTTTCCGGCTTCTGTTGAAAAGAAAAAAAGACGTGAAGATCTGAGGGTGTTTGGTTTAAACTCTAACTCGGAGCTAGAAGTAGCTGTTCGTAAGAAGTGATTACATGTATCTTCGTTTTTACCTACAGTCACTGCGACTCATATTGTTGATTATGTAGTGAAGCATGCCGGTATAGATAAAAAGCACTTAGCCTGCTTCGCTCTGGTCAAGCAACAAACACCGCCTGTAAAAGCAAGCAGTATTAATTTCAAACTCGGTGTCTCTGTGGCTTTCTACGAAAAGCTGATCTCACCAGATCTCTGGCCAGCTAATGTCAGATTGCGCCCGTTTCGGTTTTTTTTAAAAACCGAGACTCAACAACAACAAATTTTGTAGACATTGGTAAGCGTGCTGGTAACGAATGCGATCTGAATGTGTATTTTCAGAATATATCTGGCCTTCGAACTAAAGCAGAATTAGTTCGAGTTTTTAGCTCTCGTTTGGACTTTGATGTATTTGTTATCGTTGAAACTTGGCTGTCAAAGGATTTTTTTGACAATGAATATTTTGATTCAAACCTGTATAACGTATATCGGAAGGATAGGGATGCTTTAAAGACAGGATGTACAAGAGGTGGTGGGGTTCTCATTGCGGTGCAAAGAAAATTTCACTCCTACTTAGTCACACTTGAGAATAGTGATTCTCTACTTGACCAACTTTGTGTTTGCGTAAGAGGGTCATCGCCTCTTAGCTCTCTGTTCTTTATTGTTTCCTATATCCCGCCTAATAGTAATGATCATATTTATCGTGCTCATTGTGATAATATCACTTCGTTAGTTTTAAGTAAAATGGGTGATAACCATGTTTGTGTATTGGGGGATTTCAACCTGGGTAATGTGCGGTGGTCCAAATCCTTTTCAAACTCAAACTTTGGTCTTACGCCTTTAAATATATGTATCTAAGACTCATGAATCAATTCTCATTGACAATATTCTAAGCCTAAACTTATTGCAAATCAATAGATTTGCTAACAAGTTAGACAGAATTCTAGATCTTGCTTTTATCAGTGATAATGTTAATTGTTCTATTGAAAAATGCCATGCACCACTGTCACCATCTGATATGCACCATCTAACCCTTGTTTTAAAATTTGAGTTTTATAATTTTTCAACAAGTTATCCTGTTCACCACACCTCGTTTAATTTTAGGGTCTGCGATTTTTCAGAAATAAACTCGCTATTATCGGAGCGTAACTGGGACGATTTACTTTCCTCACTTGATGTTTCAGAATGTTATCAAAATTTCAAATGTATTTTATCCGAAACCTGTATAAAAAACATACCTGTTTTTAAGAAGAAACCATATAAGCTACCTTGGTACAACCACCGCCTGAAAAAGTTAAAGAATTAGAAATAAGTTTTTTAAAAGACATAAGACTACAGATAATGATAATTTATTTGCCTTGTATCAGAAATATTTGAAAGAGTTTAATTGTCTAGACAATCTAATCCAAAATCTTTTTTGGAATTTTATAAAGTCAAAAAAAACCAGCTGTAATATTCCGTCTGCCGTTTTTTTGGAGAACAGATCTGCTTCTAACTCCTCTGATGTTGCAAATTTCTTTGCAGAATTTTTCTGCTCAAACTTTCTACAAGAGGATAGTTTTTCTCAAGACAGGTTAGACGTTTCTGATAACGCATCCCTCAGTTTTGGTTTTCTCAGTCTCTCGTCCGAGGATGTTTTAAATGGAGTAACCAAGCTAAAACCGTCTGACAAGAGAGATACTGATGGTTTTTCTGCGACGTTGCCGAAAAAAGTTCCTGCGTTAATACACCCCTTAAAGCTTATCTTTAATAAGTCGCTGGCTTCAGGTGTCTTTGTGGATGATTGGAAATTTACTTGCATTACTCCTATTTTTAAAAGTGGTAATAAAAATAATGTTGGCAATTATCGACCTATTTCGAAGTTATCTACAGTCTCAAAGCTTTTTGAAACCATAGTGAAAGAAAAAATATATTTTGCATCGAAAAGCGTGATAATACCAAATCAGCACGGCTTTGTACCCCATCGTTCCACAATTACGAACTTAACGAAGTTTAGTGAATATTGCATTGCGTCTTTTATCGGAGGATTTCAGGTCGATTGCATATATACTGACTTCTCCAAAGCGTTCGACACAGTTTCCCATTCGATGCTGGTTAAGAAATAATCTCTTCTTGGTTTCTATTCTGGATTTCTTAATTGGATCAGGTCTTACTTATTAAATAGGCGCTGCGTAGTCTCTATTGACGGGGTTTACTCTAGACCATTTACTGCCTATTCTGGAGTTCCCCAAGGCAGTATTTTAGGCCCATTGCTTTTTGTATTATTCATTAACGATATTAAAAATTGCTTTTCTTTTGCTAAATATTTACTTTATGCCGATGACTTGAAAATTTTTTCAATAATAAAAAGTCCCTCTGATATAGATAACTTGCATCTCTGGTGCATGAAATCTCGCCTCTCATTGAATATAAAAAAGTGCTTTAAGATTACCTACGCGAAAATTCAAAACACCTTACCAACCCGTTACTTGATCTCTAATTCTGTATTAGAATCAGTAGAGGAAGTTAAAGATCTCGGCATTATTTTTAGTTCGAATTTTAATTTTAATAGTCATATTAGTAATATTATTAGCAAAGGTTATTCGGTTTTGGGATTTGTCAGGCGTAACTGCGTTAAGTTCGGTGACCCCTATACACTAAAATTTTTGTATACAGCATTTGTTCGTTCGAACTTGGAATAAGGAGCTATTATTTGGAGGCCGCATCATAGTTTAGCCATAAATAGAATTGAACGGGTGCAAAAAGTATATCTTAAATTCGCATTACGTTCTTTAAATTTTTCTGAGCCGTTGCCTTCATATAGTTCACGTTTACTTTTAATAAACCTAAAGTCTTTAGAAAGTAGGCGAGTTCTACTCTCCCTGAGTTTTATTTTCGGAGTTATCAGTGGTGAAGTGGATTGTCCATTTCTTTTGGAACGGATTAACTTCAATGTTCCTAACCGCTCTTTAGGCTTTGTTTTGCATTTCTATGAAGAAAATCTTAAAACTGATTATGGCCGCAATGCTCCTATAGCCCGCGCTATTAATGACATTTACAAGATCTCAAATTCTGTCTTCCTTGACTTTTCAGTCTCGAAAAATGAATTTTTGAACATTTTGAATTCCATTTTGTAATATAATTTCTTAATCTCTTATATGATTGCATATTAATATTTCGATTTCCAAATTATCGTTGTTAATGTTCTTAAGATCATTAGTTTTAAGTTCTAAATTTATGTTCATCATAGTCTGTAAGAAATGTATTTCATAGACTTAAATAAATAAATAAATAAATAAATAGATTCAGAATAACCGAAACGAGGACCAGCCACGTTAAATTATTAGTGCAATGGAAATACATAAATAGGCTCGGATAATGACGAATTGCCAAAATGCGAGCGATAACGGGAGAAGAAAAAGGAGAGAAGAGACAACCACGCCAAATCCTGAAAAAGAGCCTAGCTACGCAAATCAACAAACTCTTTGTCGACTTTAAGGCTGCATAACTAAGACGGCCATGCAGAGTGAAATCCAGCGAATAATAACAATTACAACAGGTGCTAATTTGGGATCGGAAGGCTATTGAAAAGCAGAGCCCTTTCTCGATGAACAAAAGTCTAGCTCTACAAATCCCTCGTCGTGTCCGTTCTCTTATATAGCGCAGAAACGATGGACGACGTTTGTAAACAATGAGAAGGCCTCCGAGAAAAGCAATATTCTTCGCAAGATACATATATGGTTCGGTTTGCGTACCCGGGCTCGTCGTTCGCATGTATGATGATTCTGCGGGGAAGAAATCTTTCGACTCGACACTTGTGGATGGGTAACGAAGACAAAGATGCCCACGTATAGACACACGGTTGCATTGCAGAGACGAAGAAGAACAATTCATCAAGTGGTACTCGAAGTAATCGCATTGTTGCAATATAGTTACTGGTGACAACCCACAAGCGTTTTTGGGTTTCTTAATTTCTTATTATTAAATTTGATTTACAGTAATGTAGAGCATAATTACAAGCTATGGGATAATAAGTTTAACGTGCGAATTTGATGAGTAACCCGCGCTACGATGACCTCTTTAAATGTCGATCCGCAATCTAATGAATCTTGCATAGAAGTACATACCAGTGTCGACAACATTGCCCTTTGCTTTGTACTAATAGTGTTTGGTGTAGTTTGTGAGCAAAATATATTTAAGAAAAGAAGTGAGATGGAAAATACATAAGTACTGCAGCAGCATACAAAGGGTAGTGGCGTGACCTTAATATCACGCTACCTTTTGCTGTCCACTGCTATTTTTGGCGGTGAACTATATTTAGCCTTAACCCTAATAATTTGCAGTTTTTTTCCATCCACCCCTCCGCGGGGAAGTTTCAACTTTCCGGCTTTTATTGTGAGCTGGAACAGAAGGGCATTTTGACAACCTTTGTTATGGCTAGCTTATTAATGCCTGCCGCTGTCTTTACCATAACAATACGTACCTTGCTATTCGGACCTATAATGGTTTCAACGATGCGCCCCATGGATCATTTCACTGTAAATTCGGAGTGCAGACCTTCCATTTGTTGTAATTCATTATAGATAACCTTTCCTCCACCGCTCCCAGAATTGTTGTTGTATCCACTGCAAGAGATGGTATCGTTTTAAAGCGCCAAGTTTTGATATGGCGGTGAGTGAGCGACCGACGAGGAGAAGCGCCGGTGTTAAAGCACCCAGGTCGTCCGGTGATGTCGATAACGGTATATGTTTATCATGGCTTCAGCCTGGCAGAAAAATTAATGAAACGCGACGGAGGTAGTACTTCGCTTGCTATACAGCGCTCTCGCAGAGGCCACTGAAGTGGGATGATCTGGTAGAAATTAAATTCAAGTCAATGCCTTCTTCAGTGTATGGACCTTGAATACTTTCGATGTGCTTCTGTGCAGTTAATTCGTTTAGGAGACGAAGCAGCTCTCGATTGGCACCCACGAAATTTGTGGCGTTTTCAGAATAAATAGTGCGTGACCTAGAACGCTGAGTGCTTTAGCGTGGCGATAAATAAAGCTGAGGTTTGATCGGCTGCCAACTCCATAGGCACGGCCTTTGTTCTGAATCAAATGGAAACCACTATGTAGACTTTAATCGGTGGTCTGCCACGAATTTGATGAGTAATATATAGTGCCTCGTAGTAGTCTACACCGGAGGAGATTCGACGAATCTGATTGTGCTTTGTCCGTTAGCAATCCAATATATTTCGCGTAGAATGCCTAGCATTGTTTGGCAACCAAAGGTTAAGGTACATGGTTAGTATTAATACGAAGGGATTAGTTTTAGGCAACACAATTAGATGCTTATTGTCAAACGCTAGCGAGCTAGTGGCCTAGTGAACCATAACTTATTGCCGAGAATTTGGCTTGGCCTGGAGCCGCGAGATAGTATAAGTTAACTGCAACGATTGCAGTTAATATTCAAACTGCATAATCATTAGCGCAGCTGAATAAACATTGCATTCTTTAAGATGCGCTTTCCATTCTTACAACAAAATTCTGCACAACTACTAGCGCAGCTGAATAAACATTGCATTAATTAAGATGCACTTTTAATTCCAAATAATTGTTATTTGTCGTTCCACACATTCTTTCAGCTGCAAACTAAATTCATAGAAAACTATTCGCGCTTCTAAAGTCCCATAGGAACCGCATTACAGAGAGTGTAGTGGTAAGTTAGACTATTGGAATTAAAATAAGAAAAACACATTTTTAAAACTAATATAAGAGGAGGTAATAATTTAAAAATAAAGTGAGTTCATATTGGATTCTACAACCGGAACAACGCGTTTAATTTACTGGTGCCCATTCGCGAATATAAAATACTCATCGTAGTAGAAAAACTTGAAAAGATTAAAAAATTACAAATATACTCATAGTACAATGGGGTACAATGGTGCTTCTGGGTATACGGTTACAGTGGCACGGCTGTACTCAATCCCTACTCCAACGTCCACGTTCGTGCACCATGGGCAACGTGAGCAACCCATGTGCGAGATACGGTAACCAACCCATGTGGAGCCATGGGTCACGGCCAACAGAGAGGGAGCTTTAGTGGACTCACTCCGACATATTCGGTTTGAGGGTCCACTGAAGTCCGCAGCGTCTGTTCACCAGGAGGTGCGGCTGCAAGCGGGTGTTTGTCTTGGAGCAAGCGGCTCGCTATATAAACAAACTCAAAATTTTTCACCTCCAGCAATGGGTTGTGCGCAGGGCTTGGAACCCGCCAAGTAAAAAACAACTTCCAATGAAAAGGAAAAAAAGCCTCGGATGAGACCCTTCTTTTTTGATGACGACCACGGCAAACGTATTAAGGACAACGATTTGAGGGCATGCACCTGGAATGTCCGAACCCTTAATTGGGAAGGTGCCTCTGCCCGGCTGGTTGATGTCCTCAGCAGAGCGAAGGCTGACATCACCGCCATCCAAGAGATGCGATGGACAATGCAAGGGAAAAAATCGATAGGCCCTTGCGACATCTACTACAGCTGTCATGTAAAGGAGCGCAAATTTGGTGTCGGATTTGTGGTGGGAGAGAGATTGCGCCGTAAAGTACTGTCGTTCACTCCGGTGGACGAACGTCTCGCCACAATCCGCATCAAGGGGAGATTCTTCAACATCTCCCAGATTTGCGCCCACGCCCCGACGGAAGAGAAGGACGATGGGACCAAAGATCGCTTCTACGATCTCCTTGGCCGCACGTATGAGCGGTGCCCCCACCACGATATAAAAATCGTGCTTGGCGATTTCTATGCCAAGGTGGGCAAGGAGGGCATCTTTGATTCTACTGTCGGAAAATTCAGTCTCCACAACGAAACGTCCGATAACGGAATGAGACTGATCGACTTCGCCGGGGCCCGAAACATGGTAGTCTGTAGTACCAGGTTCCAGCATAAAAAGATTCACCAAGCTACGTGGCTGTCTCCAGATGGTAAGACACGAAACCAAATCGACCACGTTGTGATAGACGGAAGGCATGCTTCCAGTGTCCTAAATGTGCGCACGATCCGAGGAGCCAACATCGACTCGGATCATTTTCTTGTGGCAGCTAAGATCCGCACGCGCCTCTGTGCAGCAAAAAGCGCACGCAAATGGACACAAGGAAAGCTCGACGTCGGAAAGCTGCAATCGCAACAGACAGCCACCCACTTCGCCACTCGACTTGCACTCCTGCTCTCTGAGGGCAATAATCAACAGAACGATATTTCCGAGCAGTGGAACCATATTTCTCGCTGTCTACATACCGCCGCTGCAGAATCCATTGGATTTCAGCGAGTCCGAAAGAACAACTGGTATGACGAAGAATGCCGCGCCGCTACGGAACGTAAAGCGATCGGGCGCAACGCGAGCTGTGCGGGAGCGTTATCGTGAGTTGAAGAAGGAAGCAAGGCGCATTTTTCGTGAGAAAAAGAGAGAGACCGAAATGCGTGAGTGCAAAGAGCTTGAGATGCTGGCCGACAGGAAAATCGCCCGTAAATTTTTTCAGAAAGTAAAGCGGCTAACAGAAGGTTTCAAGACCGGGGCGAATTACAATATACTTAAATTATGGAGGGATCACTTCTTCACACTGCTTAATGGAAGCAGCTGCAACAACGTTGGAGAAGATGTTGAACCTGAATCCCCAATCAATGATGATGGACGTGATGTACCATCACCCGACCATGACAAAATTCGGAAAGCGATAGCTAGGCTGAAGAACAACAAAGCCCCCGTGGCTGACGGGTTACGAGCTGAGTTATTTAAGTACGGCGGAGAGGAGGTGCTTAAGTGCATGCACGAGCTCATCTCTAGAATATGGTCGGAAGAATGCATGCCTACTGATTGGAACTTAAGTGTGCTCTGCTCAATCCACAAAAAGGTTGACCTGCAGTCTGTGCCAATTATCGCGGGATTAACCTTCTTAACATCGCGTATAAGGTTCTGTCAAGTGTATTGTGTGAAAGACTTAAGCCCACCGTCAACGAACTGATTGGACCTTATCAGTGTGGCTTTAGACCTGGTAAATCCACCACCGACCAGATATTCACAATACGCCAGATCTTGGAAAAGACCCGAGAAAGAAGAATCGACACACCATCTTTTTGTCGACTTCAAAGCCGCCTACGACAGCATTAAAAGAAAACTTATACGGCTATGTAAAATGACGTTGAGCAACACCACCAGCTCCGTCAGAATTGGGAAGAACCTCTCCGAACCGTTTGATACCAAACGAGGTTTCCGACAAGGTGACTCTCTGTCGTGCGATTTCTTTAACCTGATGCTGGAGAAAATAATTCGAGCCGCAGAACTAAATCGGTCAGGTACCATCTTTTATAAGAGTGTGCAATTGCTGGCGTACGCCGGTTCCATCGGCCTTAACAACCGCGCAGTTAGTTCTGCCTTCTCCAAACTGGATAGAGAAGCAAAGCGAATGGGTCTGGAGGTGAACGAGGGCAAGACGAAGTATCTCCTGTCATCAAATAAACAGTCGGCACATTCAAGACTGGGATCACAAATCACGGTTGACAGTTATAACTTTGAAAAAGTTGAGAACTTCGTTTACTTAGGAACCAGTATTAACACCAATAACAGCATCAGCCTTGAAATCCAACGGAGAATCTCTCTTGCCAACAAGTGCTACTTCGGACTGAGTAGGCAACTGAGCAGTAAAGTCCTCTCTCGACGGACAAAAACCTTACTCTATAAGTCTCTCATCATGCCCGTCCTATTGTATGGCGCAGAAGCATGGACGATGACAACATCAGATGAGAGGGCTCTTGGAGTGTTCGAGAGAAAGATTCTTCGAAAGATTTATGGAGCTTTGCGTCTTTGCGACGGCGAATACCGCGTTCGATGGAACGATGAGCTGTACGAGCTGTACAATGAAGTAGATATAGTGCAGCGGATTAAGAGTCAGCGGCTCCGCTGGCTAGGTCACGTCGTTCGAATGGATGAAATAGCTCCAGCCATGAAGGTTTTTGACGCGGTACCCGCGGGTGGTAGCAGAGGAAAAGGAAGACCTCCTCTGCGTTGGAAAGACTTGGCTATACTTGGGATTTCAAATTGGCGCCAGTTAGCACGAGATAGGGACAGCTGGCGTGCTTTGTTGACCTCGGCCAAAATCGCTTAGGCGGTAAATGCGCCAATTAAGTAAGTAAGTAAGAAGAAAAACTTAAAAAGTTTAAAAAATTACAAATATACTCATAGTAGTAGAGTTTAAAAGTTTAAAAAGTTTAAAACAAACATTATTTCAAGAATAATTCTATGCAAGAAGAATTCTATCTACGCAAAGAAGTTACGTTCCGGTGCTTATTCTTTAAAGAAAAGAAACTGTAATTTTAATAAAAAGTTTGCCAACTTAAAGCAAGAAACGCAAAAATTTGAGCGATAGTTTAACAAATTAAAAAAATTAAAACAAGTAAGAAGCAGATGTTTGGAATCGAGTGCAGTGAAAAACTTATCCACGCGAACATTACCGAAATATCCATAAACGTGCAAAATACGTCAAAGAAAATAGAAAATTCACCATATTGAAAAAAAAGATAGCAGCAAGGAAAAAATGCTAACCAAATCAACATCACATCACCCCAGAACGATGGTGGAATCTGGGTCAGCGACAGCACAGCAGGGTAACGAGATGACATCCAGAATCATTATTTTGTAAGTGTAGTTAAAAAAAAATAAATAAAATTTAAAAAAAAATTTTAATTTTTTAGTACTTAAGTACACAAATATTTAGTGAATTTTCATGAATATTCAAAAGTTTTGCAAAAATTAAACATTCAGTAAATATCAGAGGTTGTGTTTTGTAAATGCGTTGCTTTTGTAACTAAATAAAAAAAATTGTTTTTAAATCTTTATGAGTATTCAGTAGGCCTAGCCGATTTGTGGGGAGGCAAAAAAATCGAACATTGCTCTGTGAAAATCATATTCTAGAGATCAAAATAAGAAACTTTGCCGAAGGAACTATACCTCTAAAACGAATTCTGATGTCCCCCAATTTGGGTCGAACTTTTGGGTATGATGAGGGTATCACTGTGACACAATTGCAGATCGTAAAATTGCTTGTGTGCGTTTTTAAGCCACCACAAGACACAGCAGGTAGAATTGAAATTACCATTTCATTCTTATTACCTCGTCTCGTGGACCATATACTATAACGCAACAGTTTCTGTGAATGCATTAAGTCGTTGTGAAGAACTCAAAGTGTGAAGTGCTAATTTCAGATAAAAAAATATTTCAAAAAAAATAATAAGTGAAGTGACCATTCCAAGTCAAAAAGTTTACAATAAATCCACCATCCTCTACACCGCAAGATGAAGCAACTACATCAACAACTATCGAAAACCCAATGAGTCATATACCCAAGCATGATGTTACTGTTTTTGGTGTGTCTACTAATTTAACTGATCTTAATTTACCAACCCATCTGGATATCTCGAGATATTATTTTTACTTAAGCGAACGTGCTAAAACAGAACAAAAAAAGTTTTCCCATAAATCATTCACTATTCAAGTACAAGATAAGTTGATTGGAATTTGGGAAAAACTTGGTATGGAAATAATGCTGAAAAAAAGTGTATTTAATAAATTGAATAAATTGCTTGACAAGTATCAAGAGCAAATCAAGAGAAGAAACAACACCCAACAATTTACATAGTATGTAAAATCTCTGGAAAAAATTTTTTACATTGGAACATGTAAATGCGATTTGAAGGCAGCTCCATGTGCATGCGGCTGGGTTCCCGAACGCCTCAAAGAGTTCATGCACGATCAACATAATCAGAGAAGACTAACAACGGATGCATTTGTGATGGAAACTGAAGAGCAAGGAGCAACGTCTATGTCATCAATGCCAACATACCAAGAAGACATGGATAGAAGCACAAGATCACAATACACAGAGAGATACGATTGTTTTAACTTTACCTTGGTATGTGACAGATTTGGTGTGCCTGACAGAGTAGCATCAGCATTGGGAACCGCTCTTTTGCAAGATTTTAAAATTAAAGATAAGCATGGGAAACCTCTCATCATGGATAAATCGAAAGTTCGCAGAGAAATGCAGACAAGAAGTGCTTCGCTAACGGTTAGATGATACCAATTTGTTAGCGTTTTCATTCGATGGCAGAAAAGATGATACTTTAACGATAGATAAAATTGATGAAAAATATCATACTAGGATGGTAAAAGAACCTCATCTTGTTATTTTGAGAGAACCCAATTCTGAATTGATTGGTTACGTAAGACTGGAACATGAAACCGCTGAATACAAAACAACCAAATTAAATGGTTTTTTCAACGATAAAAATATATCACTGGATGCATTAATTGGAATATGCACTGACGGTGAGCCAACAAACACTGGCCCACACGGTGGAATTATACGACGATTCGAATTGCTGTTAAAAAGACCATTGCATTGGTTCGTTTGCCTTCCACACTTCAACGAACTTCCGTTTCGGCATTTGTTTGAAGCTTTGGATAAATCAACCAGCACTGGACCAAGATCGGCAACCGCAAAACTGAGCTGTCAAATCGAAACTTGTGAAACTCTTCCGGTAAGTTATTGCTATCACTCATTTATTATAATTGTCAACCATTTTTAATTATTTTATTGGTGGACGGCTTCCAGAAAATTGAGTTGCAAAATATGCCCCCTGCTCCAGAAAAAATTGAATTTTCCACCGATTCGAAGTACTTATACGACATGGCCCATGCAATTTCTAGCGGCGTGGTTGCGGTGGATCTGGCTAACATCAAACCAGGGCAAATTGTACATTCTCGGTGGCTCACCAAGGCTGCTAGATTATTACGATTATATGTGACATCGGAAAATCCAGATGCAAATTTAAGAATTCTTGTTGATTAAATGTTATGTGTCAATGTACTTCAATATCAAGTACATATTACAGCTTTGTCGTGTACGGCAGTGCATTATTTTTCAAGTTCATTGGGTGGTCACGATTTCTAGAACCTCGTTTACGCAAAATTGTCAATCAAGTAATTAAAGATAATTCATATTATGCGCATTCGGAAAATATCTTGTTATCAATGTTGTTTGATGATAGCAAAGAAAAGCGCGACTGTGCTATCAAGAAAATTCTACGCTATCGAACCGATGTTAACGAGCCAACGGAACTTAGAGTTTTTAAAAAACCAAATATAAACTTTAATTGCACAAGTTATACGGAAATGATCAATTTGAATGATATAAATATCGTATTTGAACCACCATTCACGCGAAGCTTTCCTTACGATACATTGAAAGAATATTTAAATTAAGATGATCCACCGTTTAATGATCCAAAAATTGCTAGCGTTTCCAAACGGGTTATACCGGAAAATGTAGAGGCTGTTATGGCGACGACATTAGAGAGCCGTGCGAAATTGCCCAGACTTGAAAGTAAAAAAGACTTCAAACAATGATTTTTTTTAGTTTCTTTTCTATAACTCACTTAAATTAATTTTTCATTTACATATGTTCTGACAAAAAAAATTTCTTAAGAGAAAAAATAGATATTGTTATAAATAAATAATAAATATTATTATAAATAAATAAATAAAAATAAAGAAAAAACATAGCCATTTAGCTGATTTTTTCATGTAAAGGCCAAAAATGGTGATTTTTTGAAATGTTTGTATGGGGAACCCCCCAGGGGGGTTCCAGGGGGTGTGCCACTGGCATGGGTGGATCGGCCCTCCAAAGTTAGTGGGGGTCGGTCATACATTTGGACTCGATTGGAGCACTCTAAATGGGTCAAAGTGGGATTTTTCAAAATTTGCCCCTACCCAAAAGTTCGACCCAAATTGGGGGACATCAGAATTCGTTTTAGAGGTATGGTTCCTTCGGCAAAGTTTCTTATTTTGATCGATAGAATACGATTTTCACAGAGCAATGAGCGATTTTTAAATCGACCCGCCCTAATTGACAGCCTAGCCAATCTCAGAATACAAACCATGGACCAAAGTACGGTACAGAAACTCATACAGACTGCCGTCGCACAGGCGTTAGAATAAAATAGACAACAATTCCAGGCAAATATAGATTGCGTGACAAGAAGGCTAAACGTTGTAGAAATTCCGTCCACAGTAGAAGAATATAAAGAAATAGAAATAATTGACAATATAGAATGCAAGGAATCACTGGATGTTGTTGGATGTTGTTGAAGACATGTTTTTTGGCGCCAGACTGCGGTGAGATCACATAAATTATATGAAACATATAAAGGTAGCTCTAAATATAAATAAGCCGTAGCTATATTTAATACGGAACAAAATAACTGGTAATGCTGACATGCTTCTAAGTTCTTACAACACAATGCTAAATGCAATTCTGTCCAGGTTGGACTTTGCCTATGCGGACAAACGTTCACTCTACACACTCGAACAAGAACTTTCAACCCTAAAACAGAGTTTTAAAACAATTACAGACTTCTATGACGAAGTCGAACGCAAATTAACGCTAACAACAAATAAGGTCATCATGACTAAGGATGGTGTTCGAGGCTGTGGCTCGAAATTTGAGGTTTTGCTAGTGCCGAGTGCACTGAGAGGAAATGAAATAAAAGTCAATACAGATTTGCGTTTTATTACAATTCATGTAACGCATACATATTATAGTATGTATATTGTGATCTGTAGGTATGTATATGCCAGGGTGGCGATGAAAATTTAAAGATTAGCAAATATGATGTGGTTGCGGTGGCGGTCACGGTGCGAATGAATAAAAAAGCAAGTATTTTAATTGCGGATGTCTGGTACCGCTTACAAAGGCAAAGATATGAAATGTATTACAGTTTACAATAAGGTTGCCGGCCGCCCGCAAAATCAATGAATTTAATAAACCAATTTAGCAAGTGCATTAAATTAATCGAATACTTATTGCTAATCGAAGGTGATGAGATTCAAGTTCTCAACATGCAGGCCCGCCTGTGCCAGAGCGAGATTGAGTAGTTGTTGCAGCTTCTCCAAAGTTGATACTGCTTTGCTGAACAGGTCGTGGTCTGCTTCTTCTTCTGGATCGCTCTGCCGGTCGAAGCTACTCCGTGGTTGTCCGTTTGCCGGCGAGGTTCGTGGCGACGTTTCTCCGGTGGTGGTGAAGTCGAGCTGTGTAACAGTGTGTGGTGCGCTTTGCCACAGCGGTATCAGCTGTCAGGGAAACTACAGGCTCCGGTGGTGTGAGTTGTCGCTAGACAATTCACACAGTAGCGGTGCACCTTTGCCGACTCATACCTTTCTTCCGGCGTCATCGCGAGGAAGGCGTGGCAAAAACGTAGACTGTGGAACCGGCAGCACAAGCGACATTGGTTGGCTTCCATGCTGACAGGGTATCTGTGGAGGAGAATTTGAAACAACGAGATTAGTTGTTGTAGTTATGAGGAGTATGAGCCGAAGGGCGGAAGTGTTCCTATAAAGGAGTATGAATAAGGTTGTGTGAGAATAAGATGAGCGGTTTGGTAGTTAGTGTGAGGGCAAAATGCAAAGTTTTGTAATACTACGGGTAACTATGCCATCTTGCGTACGAATATCTACCACCCGAACATGTTGGTCAGCCCCTAAATGGAGTTTGGTAACTCGACCAAGTCGCCAGTCGTATTGGGGGAGGAAGATCGTCCTTGATTACCACCAGGTCTCCTTCGCTTATATTGCGTTGCGGGTGTTTCCATTTGTATCTTTTGTGCAATTCTTGTAGGTATTCATTTCTCCAACGGGAGCTGAACTGGTGGTGGAGAACCTTTAATTTTTGCCATTTCGTGGTAGGAGATAAATTTTCGGCATTCGGTTCTGGTAGAGAAACCAAAGGAGCGCCGTGGAGAAAATGGCCCGGCGTTAGGGCAAGTACGTCGTTTGGGTCTTGTGACATGGGGGAGAGAGGGCGTGAGTTAAGCACAGCTTTAATTCGAATGAGGAGAGAGGTTAATTCTTCGAAAGTGATTTGTGGTTTCCCGCGACCTTGGTGAAGTGGATCTTGAAGCTTTTTACGGCAGCTTCCCATAAACCACCCATGTGCGGGGCGCATGGTGGTATGAACTGCCAAGAGAGTCCTTGTACCGCATATTTTTCTGCTACCTCAGACGCCGCTTCTTTGAGGAACTGGGCGAAATCTCGCTGAAGAGCCCGTTGTGCTCTGATAAATGTTTTCCCATTATCGGACATGACTTTGTGGGGTAATCCGCGCCGACCGACGAATCGAGTAAATGCGGCCTTGAATGCTTCCGTGGTTAAATCGGTGCATGTCTCTAAATGTACAGCTTTTGTGGAAAAACATAGGAAAACACAAACGTAGGCTTTGAGATAGGGAGCTCGTCGGAGGGGGACGTTTTTACCATAAATGGCCCAGCGAAGTCAACACCAGTAGTATGAACGGGTACAGAGTAAGTTGTTCGCTCGGGAGGGAGTGCGGCCATTATTTGCGATTGCATGTTTTGCTTATATATTGTGCAAGTCTTACAGTGGAAGATGCACCCTTTTACCTTCTGCTTTAGCCGAGGTATGTAATATTCTTGCTGCACCATGCGTACCATCAGCTGTTTTTCAGCGTGAAGCAAAGTTTTGTGGAGGAAATCTAGCAGCAGTGAGCAAAATTTTAAGTTATCGGGGATAATTATCGGATGGCGTTCATTATAACTAAGAGCGGCGTAAGCTAAACGACCATACACTCTTACAACACCAGCTTTGTCCAGCATCCGGTTCAGGGTTAATAATGAGCTCTTCGTATTGATGGAGTTTGAGGACTCCAATGCATTAATTCCGTCTGCGAAATATTTGCGTTGAGTTATGGCGATCAGTCTAATTTTTGTGAAAGTTAGCCCCTCTTGAGTGAGGGCTGATGAAGTGGGAGTTAGAGATTTTTTAGTACTGTGGATAAAGCGATACATGTAAGATACAACTCGTAAAGCTCGTGAGAATGAGGAAAATCTATCAAGAATGTCTGTGCAATCTACTATGTGAAGGGATTCAATCCTTTTCTGTTCCGGAGGAGATGAGTTAGAAGGGAGCGCTTTGGGCCACGACGTGGGTGGTTTGGAGAGCCACTCTGGCCCGTGCCACCAAAGAGTACATTCTGCTAAATCTGTAGCTGACATTTTGGAGGATCTGAGTGATCCGGTTGGCCACATACGTTTTCCATGTGTGGGGTGGCATCTCGAGCCAAGCCAACACGATAGAGGAGTCTGACCATAGTGTCAGTTCGTGAGGTGGCAGGTTGAGGTGGGAACGGGTATAAGAGATCAATTTTGACAGCAATAAAGCACCGCAGAGCTCTAACCGTGGCAAGCTTATCGTTTGCAGGGGGGAAACTTTGGTTTTTGCAACAAAAAGGTGAGTAGCGACAGAGTTTTCTTCGTGTTGCACAGTTATATATACGCAAGCACAACATGCTTTTTCGGAAGCGTCCGAGAAACCATGCAATTTTATGCGTTTATCTGGTGTGAACTCCACCCACCGGGGAATTTTAATAGAGTTGATAGCGTGAAGGCTTTCGCGAAATGTGTTCCACTTGTGGAAAGTCAAGGGTTTCACGTGCTCGTCCCAGTCGGTTCCTCCTAACCAGAGTTCTTGGAGGAGAATTTCGCCAAGGACCATTACTGGCGATAGCCATGCTGCCGGGTCGAAAAGTTTCGCTACAGACGACAATATTTGTCGCTTTGTGCTTGATTTTGATGCGGGTATAGCATCGTATTAGTAAGAGAACGAGTCTTCTAGGGCATTCCATCTTATTCCGAGCGTTTCAGTGGAACTCGTATTTTGGAATTTGAGAAACTCAGTATGTAGAACATCAGAGTCTGGGACTAACTCGAGAATCTTCGAGTGATTCGCGGTTAATTTCCTGAGTGGAAAGCCTGCCGTTTTCAATGCTTCGATAGTTTGGGTCATTAAGTTTATAGTGGACTGTATATTGTGTCCGCCGGAGAGTACATCATCTACGTATGTTGCATATAGAATGATGTTTTGCAAGATATGGGGCGCAGTTAACACCGAAAGTGACGGTTTTTAACTTAAAGTCTTCGATTGGCAGGTGGGGACCTTTCCGAAAGAGAATTCTTTGAAAATTTTGATGTTATTTAGAAACAAGTATTTGGCGATACATTTTCTCTATATCGCCATTGAAAACAAACTTGTAGAGAGGCCATTTGTGGATTATGGCGGTCAAGTCGTTTTGGAGTATTGGGCCTGTAAACAATGCGTCATTCAGAGAGTTTCCTGAATGTGAGATTTTGGATGCGTTAAAGATGACTCGCACTTTTATTGTTTTGCTGTCGGGTTTTTGGACTGCGTGATGGGGCAAATAGAAAGAGAGATATTTTCCATTTTTGATAATTTCCATGGGCGAGGAGGGCTCCATGTGGTCCATCTCTAAGTACTGATTCAGCACTTCCGGTTACTTATCGCGTAATTCCGGTTTTTTCTCCAGAGTCCTTTCTATGCTGACGTATTGCTGCTGTGCTGCTGGGCGGGAGTGGCCTAGAGCGATAGAGTCCGGGAAATCGGGCTTAAAGGGGAGTTTGACTTCGTAACGTCCGTCCTCCCGTCTGGTGGTCGGGGTCTTGTAGAGTTCTTCGCAGAACTCGTCCTCTACTGACCTGGGTTGTGTGACTTCAATCTCCTCCTGTTCCCAAAACCTTTTGAGTAGTGAGCTGAGTTCCGGTTGTGGAGCTTCTGAAACTTGAGTGGAAAACGCTGAGACTTGTTCCCTGACGGGGCCGCTGAGTATTCATCCGAATATCGTGCTCTGTGCTACTAAGGTCCGGTGAATGTTGTGCTGAAGCCCTTCCAGGAGAATTTGGGGTGTGATGTCTTTGCCGATGACCATGTCAATTTTCGCCGGTGTAAAACAGTTGGAGTCCGCAAGTTCTAACGAACCGAATTCATTTAAATTGACATTTGAGACTTCGAAGGTTGGCAGAAAATGTGTGAGTTTTGGGAGAATAATAACGATAGTGGTAATTTTTTGGGACAAATCGGAAGAACATAGCGTTATTTCACAAGTTTTGTTCGAGTTTTGAAAAATACTTCCTCCCATTCCAGAGATTTCGTAGTGAGTATCTCTGGTGGGTATTCGCCAACCAAAAATATGGGGACTATCGTTGTGGGGAGTAAAGTAGTTGTACTGCTACTAGAAAAGTGTGAAGAGGTCTTCTTAGGTAGGTTTTTTGTAGAGGCATTCATACCAGCCTGTTTGGATGTTGAGGGCTTTTCGCTGTCTGTTCGACTTTGAGCCACTTGACTGAATGTTTTTTGGGGCCTTGAAATCGTTTTTGTGGCTTGTGATTGGGGTTGAAAGTGAAGGAGAGAGTAATGTCTCCTCTGACAGTAGACGCACAGAAAACTACTTTGACATGCATTTTTGAGGTGAGAGTATGAGAGACAATATTCACAGTAATTATTCTCTCGTACGAACTTGAGGCGCTCGTTTATGGGAAGCGATTTGAATTTCACGCAATTTTTCTTTGGGTGATTGGAGTTACATAATTTGCATGAGACTTGCTGATTGAGTTCAGCGTGTAAATTATTTGTTTTATTTCTATTTAGAAAGGTCGAGTTATGATTTGCTGCTCTGGGTGTAAACTTTGGTAGGGGCGCTCTTGGTTTACCTGGGCGGTAAGTGCTCAGTCTCTCCACAAGTTCATATCGAGATGTTAAGAATTTGTTCATGTCTTCCCAGAGTGAAAGCTCTTTCCGAGAGGTGAGCGATTGTTCCTATAGAGAGAGGGTTTCGGTGGGAAGTTTTGAGGAGCATATATACACAAGGATGGGGTCCCAGTCGGAGGTTGGGATTCCTTGTGCTGCCAGAGTGGATAGGCAGTTATTTATTGTGGTTTGCATTTTCTGAATCTGCTCACCATTCTCGGTATATATTGGGGGTAAGTTAAAAAGGGTTTTTAACTGATTATCCACCAAGATTCTGCCGTTTTCATACGGCGCCTTAAGAGCACCCCATGCCAGGATATTGCTTCACCAATTGTCCAGCTTGGCCTCTGGTTTTCTGACGCAGGTGGTATAGCTTCTGAGCTGGTGTGAGCTTGGGATGGTTACCGTAGACTGCCGTGAACATATCACGAAAGGCTGGCCAGTCTTCGTACCAACCGTGAAAGACTTCGGTGTCACACGGTGGTACCTTCAGATAACCCTCTGAGCTAGTGGAGGAATTTGCGGGGTTACGGGAGTGTGTTGTGGGTTGTAAAAGTTGCTGAGCATCTAGAATCTGAGCTAAGCAAATTTCATAACTCTCTGAGCATTTTATATATTTTTTTTAATTTGAGTAATATTTAAAACTTCTTGTCCCACTGTGATTTTGTACTGTTTCGTCCCACTGTACTACCTTAGCGCGTCTAAGTGTAGTATATAAGCAGTGAGAGTGAGAGAATGGGCGAAGCTTAAGCTACAATTTCTGTTCTTTTTGCGCCTTACCTGTTCACTTCTCATATTCAGGCCTGCTCAAAATAGCTAGCGGGTTATTATTACGTACACGTGTATGTATGTGTGCGGCACAATTACTAGATGTAATATAATTTGAAAAGCTGAGCTGAGAGAGATGAGAAATTAAAAAAGTGGGAGTACGAATATGTATTTGCCTGATCAGCTTATATTCGAGCGAGAGAATTGCACTTATCTACGTATGTATGTAAATATGTATATACTGAATGTGTATGTGGGCCGTATTTAAAAATTTTACGACTATTTTCTTTTGTCGGGATATAGGGAGGAGAAATATGTTTAAAGATGTGAGAATATCAAATATAAAATATATAATATAAGTAATGGATATGAGATTATGTTAGGTAATATGAATGTATGTTTAAAATATATATACATATGTATGTTTTAAAACGTATGTATAGATAATTATTGTTTTTTTTTCCAATTAGAACTTAGCTTTGTGTTGCCTTAGCGCGTCTAAGTGCAAAATAAGCCGTGTTGTCGCTTGTACTTATGGATTTGTGTAATTATGTATATACGCCAAAGTGGAGAGCAAGTGCCTTTGCTCTGCGACTGAAAGGTCACGGGGAATTATTTGTGTGGGATGTATGTATATGGTCGTGAATATTTGCGCGAGCGAGAATTGTAAAGCACCCGTACTTTTATATGTGAAAATTAAATTCGTAAAAGAGAATGAGAACAAATATATATATGTATATATATTCAGAAAATTTGGCAGTTTAAAAGGTACCGTTTGGTAAAAGCATTAGATGCCTGATGAGAAATTCGGGACTTTGTGATAAAATGAGGGTTATGTATGTATGTATATTAATGAACATATGTACATACGTATAAGTATGTATTCAGTTATATATGTGTATATGTATATGTAAATTAACGGATTAACGGATATTTTTTTGAGAATTTTTGAGAATTGAAAAATGTATATTTTTTTTTACGGATTTTGTAATGGAGGAATTGTCTGACCCGATTTAGATATCCGTTAAAAAATATGTACGTACATATTAACATGTAAAATGGAAGTATATGGGTTTTAAATTTCGTATGGGAAATTAGCATATACATATGTGCATATGTATGTGTAGGTACATGTTTTTTTTCCACTTACAGTACCGATCCTTTTGTACCACCTGTACTTGCTGTTGTTGAAAATGCCGCTATTTCGCCGCCTGAAGCTAATGCAGTTGTTGTTGTTGTCGATACTGTGCCGCCTGATGCTTATGTTGTTGTTCTTGGATGATCTACCGTGGGATGCACCAGACGAATTACCACATTTGCACCTAATTTAATACAAATTTTTTTTTTTCAGTTTTGCACTTTTATTTAATATACACTTTGTGTTTGCAAATATTAAACTTTTATTATCGTTAATCTTATATTCGCACTTTTATTCAAGCTCAATTTATTTTTTTTTTTTTATTTCTTAATTTTTGCTCGCGAATTTATTTAAATCATTAAACATCTTTGTATTTTCGCTATTGTGTTTTTGTTAACTTTTTGTACTCTTTATCGCAGATTGCCCTTGTTTTCGTTAATTTTTTATTCGCTATTTTTCTTGAAATTTTTGAAAACTTCTGTTCTGGTAACTTTCTCTCCGAACTGTTAACATTTTTTTTTGTATTTTTGCACACTGTAAGCGCACTTGCTTTCGCTTTTGGTTTTCACACCCTTAATTCGCAAATTTATTTTTTATTTTTTTTTGTTTAAATATTTTGTGCGTATTTTAATATATATATTTTTTTTTTTTAATTTTGCACACTGTAAGCGGCTATTGCTTTCGCTTTTGGTTTTCATACACTTCCTTTCCGTACCGTTTATAATTTTTTTGTTTGTATTATTGGACACTGTAAGCGCACTTGATTTCACTTTTGGTTTTTACACCTTTAATTCGCAAATTTAGTTGTTTTTTGTTTAAATTTTGGGTTGGCTTTCCAATAAGGAACCATTCGCGATTTCAGCGAATGTAGAAGGAGTTTGGTCACGAAACTTGGTGGGGATGTTGGGGGAGGCCCTCTTTGTCTAATTTAATAACTGTTTTTATTTTATTAATATTCTTATTTAAGAAATTTGCTTTTAAAGTTTCTGCACTACCACCAGCAAATGTGCTGTCAAAATAACACTTGTCGCTTATATTTTATGCAATACACAATATTTGGTTTATTAACGTGCGTATATAGTACTTTGTTAACATTTTTTATTTATATATAACTTAATAAACGCGTTTATAAATGTGTACCCAATTTTTACCACTTTCAGCAAACAAACAAAAATAACTATGGCCGACAGTATGAGGCAAAGTGTGCTGCCATACGTTTTAAAAGTAAACACATTGGCCTGTAGTCATAGTCAAGATAAAGTCGGCGCTTTGATTATAAAATGGCCCGATATAATCGCCCGAATAAACCAATGTCTTGTAATCGCGAGATTTTTTATTCAAAATTTTCGCCTGCGGCGCTTTTATAGAATAAATCAATATCTCGGTCAATTTTCACCAGTGGAGCTTTTCTCATAAAAATCAAAATCTCGTAATATATTTTAAATTTTCTCGAATGAATTAAAATCTTATAAAAATTTTCCCCAGCGGCATTTTTCTCGAATTGATCAATATATCGTAAAATATTGCATATCTTTAATAAAAAATCGAGCCGCTTTTCTCAAATAAAACAATATCTCGTAGTATATTGAACATTTTTATTAAAAATCGCCCGCTTTTCTATTAAAAATTCTCGCCTGCGTCGCTTTTCTTAAATAAATCAATATCTAATAATACAATAAAACTTTGTAATTAAATATTTTCATCATGTGTGGCAGCACGGTATTTTCATTTCATTGCTGCACAAAGGAGAAAGTGTGGTTAAAATTGATATTTTTCGCAACTTTAAACGCAAATAACTTAAAAACTACAAGTCTCCGGAGGGTGGGACTTTCAGATTTAGAATCAGAGGACCCTCCTCTACCTCCCCTTATAAGACGTTTTTTTCAAAGCGTGGTTCCTTATTGGAAAGTTTTCCCTAAATGTTTTATGCGTATTTTAATATTTTTTTATATGCACATTTTATTTTTCTTAGTTTGCTGCGCACTTCAACTTTTTATTTTCACGCTCGCGTGACCGGTCAATCGTAATGTTCGAAATATTTTTAACGACTGTTAAAAGATGACGCTGCAGCTTTGTAATGGCTGCTTATGAGGTGTGTTTAGTGAACACTTGACGTATTGAAGGTTGCCAATTCTTTTACGGGTCGTAAGGACCATGTTCGAGGCTGTGGCTCGAAATTTGAGGTTTTGGTAGTGCCGAGTGCACTGAGGGGAAATGAAATAAAAGTCAATACAGATACGTTTTATTACAATTCATGTAACGCTATAATATGTATGTATATTGTGATCTGTAGGTATGTATAAGCCAGAGTGGCGATGAAAATTTAAAGATTAGCAAATATGATGTGGTTGCGGTGGCGGTCACGGTGCGAATGAATAAAAAAAGCAAGTATTTTAGATGCGGATGTCTGATACCGCTTACAAAGGCAAAGATATGAAACGTATTACAGTTTACAATAAGGTTGCCGGCCGCCCGCAAATTAAATGAATTTAATAAAGCAATTTAGCAAGTACATTAAATTAATCGAATACTTATTGCTAATCGAAGGTGATGAGATTCATATTCTCAACAGATGGCAATCAACAACTGATTGACTCACTAAACTCCAAATATAGGCGCGACGCCTTAAGACTCTTTATATCAGGACTGAGGCGTCCAATGTGCGACATATTATTTTCTTGCAAACCAGAAGATATGCCCTCAGCACTTGTCTTAGCACACGAATTGGACCAGGTTAAGTATAATTTCGCCAATACCTTCTGGAATAACTCTAGACAAAACCCAATTCCCACATCCTCTCCTCATTACCAAAGGACATCCCGTCCATCCACGCAACAACAACACGTAACTACACCACAGCGGCGACATGAAGTTGAAAATAATAATCCAAACGTGAGACGGGATAGTACCTCAGAGCCTATGGAAGTAGATAGAAGACTTAGAAGTGCGATGCAAAGCTTCCAAAGAAAACAACAGCCTCGAGCTACTAAGAGACAATTGGAGTCAAATTAAAAGGGTTGTTCTAGGGTTAATAAAATAAATGAAAACCAAATACCAGAAGAAATAAATTTTTCAGGGTAAATCCGCTCCTGCCATTTATCACTAAGCCTTTGAACAATGGCCAGGGGCTTAAAATATTAATAGACACTGGGACTTCCAAAAATTATGTCAAATAGCTAAACAATCTTAAAAATATAACTAAACTCGCAGTTGCGTTCAGGCAATCGCCGCGTAACCATCGCAGTTTTCCGTTGCGTTTTCTCAACCTGCTTTAAGCAATTACATATTGGTATTTGCCACATTTACGTAAAGTTTAAACTTCACGTGTCTATCTTCGCGCAAATAAACTATCAATTAAAAAAAAAAAAAAATATATATATCTTCAACAATATAGCAAGTGGTCACATTAGTGTACAAATTACAATCTCGCCGCGCACCTTCGCGCAAAAATGAACGGGGTCGATCCCCCCAATAAAAACAGGTTTAAGGACCTTAATCCCGACGAACATCTCGACACGCCAGTTTTCCGAAACAAACGATTTAGAACAACCGACTTCCCCCTGCTTCCAGAGACCCGTCAAAATGATGACCACATTCCGCGTTTTCTTGTTATCACCGCCATCGCTAACTCAGCAGAGCAAGTGCGACCAATAGCTTCGTACAACGTCTTTCAAATCGAAAAAGGAATTAATGCCATATCTCGTGACTACATAGATGTTACCCCGCTAAAATCTGGCGATCTGCTGCTCAAAACCACTAACCTCAAAGCCGCTCAAATCTTTACCAAAGCCACACATGTAGACTGCGATCCCGTAAAAATTACAGCTCACGTTGCGCTGAATTCCACTCAGGGCAGAATTTACTCAAGAAACATTATTGACATCTCTGAAGAAGAATTAACAAAAGAATTAGCTTCCGAAAAAGTAATAAATTTAGATGTTGGTATTTACTTCGCAGCAACTCGGTTAGAATTTACTTTATTTAAATGAGAATGGCTTATATAAATTTATATACTAAAAATAGCTGATGATTTCGGATGAATAAATTCAGGTTGTCTGTTCCGCCAATGCTCCAAGAACCAGAAGAATAAAGAGAAAAGAACCGGAAGAAGAACCAAGATGGTTGTATTTTTTGCTTATTGCCTTTTCTCCTTTACTAACAGCGTTGCACTTCTTATTACGTTTAGGAGCTGTGTTGCCACAGTACTCCCCCTCAAGTCCAGCGCCAGGTCAACGATAGCGAGCTGGAATAACAACACGACGTTTCGGACGATTCATCTCGCCGGATGTCATTGAAGTCTCAGGCGGTAATTTTTCATCTGGCTCGGCTTCTGGAAGTTGCGTTGGAGCATCGTCCTCCCAGATGTATGCCGGTTTAAGGCGGTCCACAGAAATTGATTTTTCTCTGCCGTTCATGCTGAGTTTAAAATGCTTGTCTGACCTTCTCAAAACCTTGTATGGGCCCGTGTACGGGTGTGACAGAGATGGCCTGATAGAGTCGTCTCTGACGAACACATTCTCACACGTTCTTAAATTGGGATGAATGAACACTTTGCCTTTCGCGTGCCACGTGGTTTCTGGTGCTCTCAAGTGCCGCATTGCATTCCGAAGCTCAACCACAACTTCCGATTCCGAGGTATTTGATGAATTGTCGATAAGAAATTCTGAAGGGATTCGGAGATTAGCACCGTACACTAGCTCTGCTGGGGACGCCTGAAGATCAGGTTTAAACGTCGTGCGTAGACCTAATAAAATTGTCGGTAAATACTCAGCCCAGCGCTCGTGGTTATGACATAATATCGCTGCTTTCAATGTCCTGTGCCATCTCTCCACCATTCCGTTCGACTGAGGATGGTATGGCGTAGTTCGTAGATGCGTTATGCCTAGGGTCCTCGTGAGCTCAGCAAAAAGCGTAGACTGAAATTGGCGCCCTTGGTCTGAAGTGATTGTATGAGGAACTCCAAACCTGGATATCCAGCTTTCAATCAACCCTCTTGCAACCGTGGGTGCGGTTATGTCTGCCATAGGTACTGCTTCTGGCCACCTCGTAAATCTGTCGACTATGGTGAGACAGTAGCGGAATTCGTTATTGAGCGGAAATGGTCCCACTATATCCACGTTGATGTGAGAGAAACGTTTACTTGGAAGTGCGTAGCGCTGCAGCTCTGTAGAAGCATGTCTATGAACTTTCGCTCGCTGACATTGGATACAGGTTTTAGCGAAACCTCTGCTGTCTTTTTGGATCCCCGGCCAAAAGAATCGCTGCGTCATCAACTTTGCTGTAGCACGTGGGCCAGGGTGGCATAAGTTGTGAGTACATCTTAATACATCTCGCCTGAAATTCTTCGTCACAAATGGTCGAATAGAATTCATTGCTGAATCGCAATATAGTTGCTTAGAGGTCCCTGGAACGGTAAAAAGTTTCAAATTAAGAGAGCTTTTCGAAGGATCGTGCAGCAGCAGCTTTAACTCTGCATCTACTTTCTGATTTTCGGCTATATCGTTATAGTCTATAGCGAAACCTCTAAAGACGAAATACGGGATAGCAAGTCAGCTGTCACATTATCTTTCCCTTCTACATAACGAATGTCAGTCGTTATTTGAGAGATAAAGTCTAGTTGCCGCGCTTGTCGATCAGACGCCTTTTCCAAATTTTGTCGAAACGCGAAGGTAATTGGCTTGTGGTCAGTGTAAATATGACAGACACGGCCTTCCAGCATAAATCTGAAATGACGTACCGCCAGGTAGATCGCTGTTAGCTCGCGATCGTAGGTACTGTAGCGCAATTGTATCTCGTCGAATTTTTTTGAAAAGAAACCCAGGGGCTCAAGAGCTCCTTTGACCACTTGGTGTAGTGCGGCTCCGGCCGCTGTATCGGACGCATCCACCCACAGCGACAACTCTGCACTTTTTGATGGATGTGAAAGCAAGGTCGAATTTGCCAGCTGCTGCTTACATTGCTCAAATGCAGCAACCGTAACCTTAGACCAGTTTAATGGCGATCGGTCATTTTTGACGTTTCCCGGACACATTGCTAGCAGCGGTGCCTGTTTTTCTAGGGCGTGTGGGATAAACCGTCGGTAAAAATTTATTACAGCTAAGAACTTTTTCAAATCTTTCACTGTCGAAGTTCGCTCGAAATTGCGAATTGCTTCAATGCGCTCCGGTAGCAGACGAATGCCTTGGGATGACACTATGTGTCCGAGGAATGTTATTTGGCTACGGCCGAACTCGGACTTTGCCACGTTTATTGCGAGATTATATTGTTGGAGTTTTACAAAGAGTTGCCGAAGATGTGATCGGTGTTCCGCTAAGTTTGTTGATGCAATACAGATGTCGTCCATATAAGCAAACACGAAGTCCAGCCCACGTACGACTTCGTGTATAAGGCGCTGGAAAGTTTGCGCTGCATTTCGCAAACCAAATGTCATGTAGACGAATTCGAACAAGCCGAATGGTGTGGATATGGCGGTCTTTGGTATGTCTTCTGGGTGCACCGGAACCTGGTGAAATGCCTTTTGCAGATCCACCTTCAAAAAAATTGACTTACCTCGCAATATACTGGTGAAGTCCTGAAGATACGGTATTGGATACCTATCTGGTATCGTGATGGCGTTTAACGCTCGGTAGTCTCCACAAGGACGCCATGACCCGTCTGCCTTCCGTACCATATGTGGCGGGCTGGCCCAGCTACTCCGTGATGGTCGACAAATACCTAGTCTCATTAGACCTTCGAACTCCGTGCGCGCAGCTTGTAGTTTGTCAGCAGATAGACGACGGGGGCGAGCGAAAACAGGTTGGCCACGTGTTTCGATGTAGTGAACCACGGCAGAACTTTTAATAACGCCGGGCTGTGCACGTCGTGTGATCCCTGCGAATTCGCGTAATAAATCGGCGATGGGTGAAGATGCGTCGAATGACTTAATTGATGCACCTCTAGCTATAACTGGTTGCGCTGTGGATTGCAAGGACGTGCCTTTATAGATGACTCGGTTCCTTTTCAAGTCGATGAGTAGGTCGAAGTGTTTTATAAAATCTGCGCCTATTATACCTGATGTGACGTCGGCGATTAAGAACGTCCATAGAAATTCGCGGCGTAAGCCCAGATTCTCCATATACATTAATGGCTGTGCCATTTGCGGCAAACAATTAAGTAGACGTAGGTTTATGCTTGACTGAACGGGAGCCGTTTGGTATTACAGACTCATCGGCGCCGGTGTCTATTAGGAACTGCATATTAGTTGTAGTGTCTGATACCTTAAGGCGAAAAATGGCTGCTTCCAGCTGTTTGCCGGCACTGGTTACAGCCTCAGCCAGGCAACTTCATTGTGTTGCGTTGTTCTTCCCATACCCACACGGAGTCCTACATTTGCGCGAGTTAATATCGTTCGCACGATATGAGTTAAAAAAATATCTTTTATCGCTACGCCGAAATGCGTGCTCTTTATTGATCTTCTAAAAACTGTCTTACATTTTGAATTCTTAGTTCTATTTATACTATTGAGATGTGGTGGTAGTTATCGTAGTGGATTATTCCATTGTCAGTTGTTTGTTGTTTACGAGTGTAGATATCTATTGTTTGTAGTGATAGTGCATTTCTATTGTTCCAATGATTGTCCGTTGCTTATGTGCAGGTCAGTTGTTTGTTGTTTACATGCATTTCTCAGTAATGCATGTTTATCTGTTGTTTACGTGTTGATAATGCATTTCTCGGTAATGCATGTTTATCTGTTGTTTACGTATTGATAATGCATTTCTTGATAATGCATGTTTTGGTTGTGGAAACGTTGTGCCTTGTGATGACGTCATTAACTCCCCTCCTTCTTAAAATGAAGCGTCCTCGCTACACTGCTGCTAGGTGTTGTTGTTGAAGACGGTTGAGTTCGATTTCGTAAAGTTCGTCCATTCGCCTTTGTCTGCCAAGTGTTCTTTTATTTTCGCAGTATCGGCAGAGGTGTACTAGACCATAAGTGGTGACTGCTAAGGTAAGGAATGCAATTATGATGAAAAGTGTAAACTGTACAGGGTTCTCCTCGAGAGGTATTAAAAACGTTGAGAGTTCTTGAATGTTGTTGAATTTGTATTTTGAGTATGAGGAAAGGATACGGAGTACCTCAAGTTTTTCGCTATGTTGGTTGTGTATAACTTCTCTGAGTTGTTGTTGATGGTTATAATAAGTGATGCCATCGATGTTTGTAGATTCTTTAAAATGTATTAGTTTTCGGCCTGATATATGCATGTTGTTCCAAGTATGCTCATAATCCGTCAAGATGTGACCAGTCTCTAGGATTCGGAGTGGGGCGTTATTCTCATGGATTGTTTCGCATTGCGCAGGATTGTCTTTTAATATTTTTAAAGTGCAATTATCAGAGGGTTCTGATTTACAAATAAAGGTACTAATATAATTTTTACATTTTGATACTCTTTGATAATCGTTACATTTTGCAATCTTAGGATCTAAATTAATTTTACCATGCTTATGTGCTAAAGGATATACGTTAAATAGGTTACATTTAGTTTCAAGAATAGGGTATTTGTATATTGTTATAATTGCATGTTGTAGGTAACAGATATGAATGTCCGCATATTCTAATATATTGATTATTGGAAGATCCAACTGTTCATGGTTTATTAACTCATACACATCTTTCAAATTTAATGTGCCAGAATAAAAATTATTATTTTTCGCAAAATTAATAGTGTTCGCTATTGATTGAAGTTCATTATAGACTTCTGATATAACAATATTTTCGCTAATTGTTTTGGGATCAAGAGTTTCGAGTATTCTTTCGAACTGTGAGTTAATTGTTTTTTGCTTATTGTTATTTTCTATTAGCATATTAAGTGACGTTTTAATTTCTATAAGGTCATTGTGGTCTGGTGTGCCAGTGATGAATTTAAGGATGGAACCAAGGAAGTTAAGTGATCTCTTTGGTCTGTAGATATTTGGTATGAGTTGATTTTTTAAAGTTTCAATTCTGTTCACTAAAATTTGAGTCTCAGGGTAGTTTTCTAAATTATATGTAGATTTCATTACACTTTCGTAAGGCGCGAGTATTTTTGAAAGATTAGATATGTGATACAGGAAAGCTGTATTCTGATAAATGTAAACAGGATCTGTTTCCACTAGTACATATTTTCTATTGGTTAAGTCTATTATATTATCGCTAAATGCGATAGGGAAAAGTAAGATAAATACTACTCCGTACATGCCTTCACTCTGATGTTGTCCTTATGTATAATGAGTCCTTTATTTGTTGTTATCGTTTTTCCGTTGTCTTCTTTAACTATATGTTTTGCGTATGTTTTTACGTTTTTGTTCCGTCTATGCGTCTTGGAGTATATAACATCACCTTGTTTGTAATTCAGCTGTTTGCGATTGTGGTTGTGGTATCGTAAGACTCTGTCTTGGTTTTGTTGAAGGCGCTCTTTGATGCCAGGATACCCCTTTTGGTTGAAGAACACGTCCTCGGGTTTCTCGTTGGTCACTGAATGGATTGTCTTATTGTATTGTCGGACTGCTTCGTATATCTGTTCGTCAGGTGCTGAACTGTGTTGGTGTGCCAAGACTTTCGCGAGTTCGATTATCGTGCTATGCGTACGTTCGACTTGCCCGTTTGTTGTAGAATGAAAGGCAGGAGTTTTGGTGTGTGTTATTTGTAGTCGTTTGTAAATTTGTTGTGCACATATGCTAGTGAGTGTTGACTCGTTATCAGTCATTACAAACTTTGCGTTTGGGTATATTTGTGAGAGAATCTCGTCAACGTATTTGTATGTATCTTTCTTTGAGGGTATTTGTCTCAAATGGCAAAATTTTGAATATTTGTCGGTTGAGCTAATGTATATGTTATTGCTCATATAAAATAAGTCTAAGTGTATGCATTCGCCTACCTTGTTTGGTATTGGTGCTAAACCTATTGGTTGTTTATTTGGTCGGCGTTCATACTTGTTGGTAAGACATATTTCGCAGTCTTGTACTTCTTTTTTACAAGCGTCACGGATGTTCGGCCAGTAATATCTGAGTGAAATTTCCTGCGCGTTATTTTTATAATTTCTGTGAGCACGTCTGTGTGTGTCTTGTATGATTTGTTTTTGTTGTTCGGTTTCGGTGATGTCGTCTACCATTTTTTGGGCTAATACGATTGATACGGTCGGAAATGTGTCAATAATGTCGTTTTCGACGTAAAATAATATTTGCTCGTCTATTTGAAGAGCGTTAGTTACCTTTGGTCTAATTATATTTTTTAGTCTGTCCAGTAATTCAGCTTTGGTGTTAAAGAAAAGTGTATGTCGACTGTTAGAAAAAATATTTTGTGATGATATTTCGATTAGGTTCGCATCTGATTGTTTTATAACAATTTGATTTTTAAAGCAGTTTAATGGTTGCTTTACTCGTTTGAGTTTTTGTGTTGGTGAGCTTTGTGCCGAATGTTGGGAGTCATCCGAATTTGATGTGTTGTTTATTTGCTGGCGAGAAAGTGCATCAGCGACAACGTTCTGGTGTCCAGGTTTGTAAACAAGTTTTGCGCCGTATTCTTCGATGAAATTCTTCCATCTTTTTAATTTTGTATTGGGGTTTTTTTCCGATATGGAGAAGATTAAAGATTGATGGTCAGTGTAAATAGTCAAATCCGCTATACCATATAAGTAGTTGCGGAGTTTCTGTAATGCCCACACAATTGCGAGTAACTCTTTCTCATTTGTAGAGTAGTTCTGTTCTGTTTGGCTGAGTGTTCGTGAAATAAATGATATGGGTTTTTTATTTTGGGATAATACAGCTCCTATAGCGTAATTGCTAGCGTCCGTGGTTAATTCAAAAGGTTTATCAAAATTTGGTTGGAAGAGTTCAACCTGGGTTTGCAGTTCTTCTTTTATTTTGTTTAGTGCTTCTAGTGCAGGTTCGTCTAAGGAGATTTTTATTTTTGCACTTTGATTTTTTGATATGCCACCGTTGTCTCCTCTGAGGAACGTAGTGAGTGGCTTGACGATGGCTGCAAAATTTTGTATAAATTTTCGATAATAACTGGCGAGACCTAGAAAGGATCTGAGTTCCTTCAGCGATTTGGGAATAGGAAAATCTTTAATAGTTTGTATTTTTATAGGGTCAACAGTTATCCGGTTATATTTTATTATGTGTCCTAAGTATTCTACAGAGTCATGAAAGAAGTGTGATTTCTCATTCGAAATCTTCATGTTGGCTTGGTGAAGTGCGTTTATAATTATGCGGATATGTTCGATATGTTCTTCGGGAGAGGAAGAATAAATGAGAACATCGTCTATATAAACGTAAGCGAACTTCCCGATATATGGTCTAAGAATATCGTCCACGCATCTTTGAAAAATGGATGGGGCATTTTTCAGGCCGAACGGCATACGAAGGAATTCGTACTTAGCTCCATTTACACTAAAGGCCGTTTTTTCTCTGTCAGATTCATTAATAAGGATCTGATGGAAGCCAGACTCTAAATCTAAAGTAGTAAATACCTTTGCATTACCTAAATTCTGTATGGTCATAGCCACATCAGGTATGGGGTATCTATCTGTGATAGTTTGAGCGTTTAGCTTCTGAAAGTCTACGACCATTCTGCGCTTAGGTTTCCCTTGTTCATCGGTACCTTTTTTAGCGACTGTCCAAATGGGAGAGTTGTACGGACTTTTGCTGGGTTGAATTATTTCATTTTTTAAAAGTTTGTTAATTTCTTTGTTAATAAACTCATTATCCGACATAGGGTACGGATATTGCTTTGTCCAAATAGGATCTTCGGAATTCGTCCTAATGGTGGCTTGTATCGTGGTAGTAAATGGTAGTATGGCGTTAGTACTTTCATTTTTTTGCATTATTTCGGCGATTTCCGCCCTGAATTTTTCATTATTAATTGTATAATTTATTCTCTGTACAGAGTCACTTTCTTTCTTGGCCCTATATTTATAACTGAGCTTGTACTCGAAAAGGTTGACCTCTGCTTTGATTGCTCTGAGCCCCTGTTCGCCCAGAAGCATATCAAATTCTTCTAATGCATCTGTTTCAAAAAATGTGAGATTATGTTCTAATAATGTTATTATTTTTTTTGATTTGGTTATTGAGTGACCATGAAGAGTTTTTACTTTTACAGGTTTAATTTGAATAGGCTTACCGATATTGCATTTTGTACTTATATAGTTATTTGTTGCTCCAGTGTCGATGAGGATGTTTATAGTTTTGCCTGTATCCCTGCAGTGGCGTTGCAGACACGGCAAATCGTTCATACGCCTAAAAAAGCACTGCCGATCTCGTATTCATCATCATCGTTATGTTCTGGTGCAAGCGATTGCAGTTCTTCGTCGCGTGTTTGGTTTACCCGCTGTACCTTCTGTTGTGTGTTGAAGTTGCGAGATGAAGGATTTCGTTCTCTCTTCTGTGGTTCTCCTCTGAATGGGTTATTTGGAGGTAGCCCTTGGTTTTGGCGGTTATAGCTGTTTTGTGGGGGTGCAGGATGGTTTCTGTTGAAGTTTTTAGATCTCATGTATTGGTGTGATTGATCTACTTCCATTGGTTGTTGCTGTTGCCTGGGTGCATTTTGTGTATATTGCACTCGCACGTCTGGTCTGTATCTTCGTGGGTCCTCGTGATATCTTCTGTTCTGAGGAGGTTGATGCTGCGGTGTATTGTTCGGTCTAAGGTGATGGTATTGCGGAACATCGAATTGTGAGTTCACGTTATCGTGATATATTGTGCTTGCGATAGCGTAGGCGGTCTCTAAATATCTTGGGTTGTGGCTATAGAGGGTGCCGCTGGTATACTTGCTGTTTAATCCGAGAATAAATGTCCTGACGGCTTCCTGATTCGCATATTGTTGCATATCAGAAGGGGATGTTGAGTTCTCCATCTCGATTTTCGTGAGTGCGAGGTTTAATGCCTTGTTGACTTCACAATGGAATTCTGCTAATGTCCTTTTACCTTGCGTTATTTTCTTCATTTCTTCCAGTAAGACATATAGAGGTCTCTGGTCCGCATAAGTGTAATCGAGGCGGTTAATTATTGAATAAAAATTGAACTTTGTATCGTGGTTGATTAGAATATCTGCTGCCTCTCCTTGAATTTTTGAGTGTACAATCGAGAGTGCCGTGTAGTATGTGGGTGTTGTAGTGTATTCCCTTATATTCTCCATGTGTATCCAAGCACGTTTCCTCCATGATCTATATTGATTCCTATCGCCTGTGAAGTTGGGTAACGTTTTGAATATTTCCAAGTTTATTTGCGATTGATCCGTGATGTTTGGTGTACATTCTACATGTTGATCTGTCGTAGTGAAAGTCTGGGTTTGTTGTGCTTCCAGGGTATTTACTTTTAATTGTGTATTGTTTAGAGCCTGTGTGAGGAGTTCTACCTGTGCTCGTAGAGTTGCGATGTCCTGAGCCATTGTATCGTCTTGTGGTATTGGGCGCAGAGAGTTGAAAATTTGTTGGCGTTTATCGCGTGAGTCCAGGGTGAAGGATTCTCTTTAAAATCAGGAATCTTTTATTTCACTTTTCACTTTTTGTCAGTTGTCAGTTGTTTGTTGTTTACGAGTGTAGATATCTATTGTTTGTAGTGATAGTGCATTTCTATTGTTCCAATGATTGTCCGTTGCTTATGTGCAGGTCAGTTGTTTGTTGTTTACATGCATTTCTCGGTAATGCATGTTTATCTGTTGTTTACGTGTTGATAATGCATTTCTCGGTAATGCATGTTTATCTGTTGTTTACGTGTTGATAATGCATTTCTTGATAATGCATGTTTTGGTTGTGGAAACGTTGTGCCTTGTGATGACGTCATTAACTCGCGCGTTGGCTCCAAATTCTCTATGATACCAGCAAGGTTCGTTTGATGAGCTACTCTCTCGTCGCCTCTTCGGAGTCTCGGTGCGACCGCGTGAGCGGAAACGCCTTCGAGAATCATAGCTTCGTGCTTGCAGTGATTCAAAACGTCGTGAGAGCTGAGCAATTTCTCGTTGAATGGCTTCCAAGGTTGACGGAGAATCCTGGCTAGTGTTGTTGAACGTGGCAGAAGGTTGGTCTATCGAATTTACGTTGCGAAGACTCATTGATTCTAGGATTGCGTCTGCGACAACACTTTTATCCGCAGCGTCGCCCTTCACTGCAATTACTGCCGCTTGAGCATGTGGTGGCAAACGTGTGGGCCATAAGTCCAAAAGAACCGTCTCGCCTAGAGCGTCGCCTGCCACTAGACGCATCTCGTTGAAAAGTTGGCTAGGCTTCTTATCGCCCAACGGCATATCCGATAGGACCCGCTGTAGTCGCCTTTGCTGACTATCGGCAAAATGTTAAATTAACCTTACTTTGATATACTCGTACCGATTTTGCTGGGGTACCGTGTCAATTATTGCGCGTAGTTCCGTTAGCCTGCTCGGCGGGACCTGGGCCATAACTATATTAAACTTTTTCAGGTCTTGCGCTATACCTGAAGCTGCAAACCAAAATTCCAGCGACATAAAGTATGATTCGATATTGGTTGCCGTCATATTGGGAGGGCTTATACGCGGAGCGGCTGCTGAATCCACCCAAGCCTCATTTGGTGCAGCTTGAGTGCTCGGCGGAACCATTGGGTCTTCTTCGCCTCCCATACTAAATACTCACTGCTTTATCTCGCGTTTACCAGTTAAAATCCAACGCGTTACTCAATAAGAACCAGAAGACTGCATGTAATGTCGTCGATCACGTCGGGGTCACCACTTTAGATGTTGGTATTTACTTTGCAGCAACTCGGTTAGAATTTACTTTATTTAAATGAGAATGGCTTATATAAATTTATATACTAAAAATAGCTGATGATTTCGGATGAATAAATTCAGGTTGTCTGTTCCGCCAATGCTCCAAGAACCAGAAGAATAAAGAGAAAGGACCGGAAGAAGAACCAAGATGGTTGTATTTTTTGCTTATTGCCTTTTCTCCTTTACTAACAGCGTTGCACTTCTTATGACGTTTAGGAGCTGTGTTGCCACATAAATATAAAAAAAATCATGAAAAAAGTGGACGACAAGCTGTTACCAACAGGCGCTGCGATTGTAACATTCGACCTAATTCGACGTCCGGAATACTTAAAAATAGGCTGGGAAAGAGTCAAAGTCCAAGAATACATTCAAAATCCCATGAGATGTAACAATTGTCAAAAACTAGGACATACTAAGAAGTGGTGTCGAAACACTGAACTATGCCGAACATGTGCTATTCCCCCTCCTCATGTTTCTTGCACACGTAATTACTGCGTTAACTGTATCACCGATTCGCACACATCATTTGATCCAACATGCCCTACCTTTCTCAAGCACTAAGCAGTCAACAAAGCCAAAGCAGAACATCGATGCACAGCACGACGAGCATGGAAACTATACAACGCTAATCCCTCTGCATACTACATTCAACCCTATAACAAAAATTCTACACCTACCATAGCACAAGTTGTCTCCAGTACCAATCTTACACCAACAACTTCACAAAACAAAACGCAAAGCAACGAGACGATGACAGCATCTAAGCAAACAATTACCCACAACGACCTTATGTCTGACACAAACAACAAGCAACAACTCTTCAATAGCCAAGCAACAAATACAAGCCATTCCAATTCTAAAGCCAATTCCCCATCATCAAATATAAAAGAAACCACAAAAAACAGCCAAAAAACATCAACTTCAAAACAGAATTCCAAACCATCAACTCCATCCCCGAAATCACCACGAAAATGCAATTCACCACAAACATCGACCAGCAGCACCTCATCACAAGAACACACCCTCCGCACGCCACCTCCCACTTCTCCAGCAATCAGTGACATCGAAATGACTCCCTATAGCCAAATATTCAAAAAGTTTCCTGATCTCAATGTCCTCATTACCCCCAAAACCTACAAAAACACCCTTCCAAACCAGAAGCAAAACTAGTATTTAATCGACTTTATTTCATTCAAATCAATAAAACTGATATTAAACTCAAGCTTCATTTATTATGCTCTCAATATTACAGTGGAATATGAATGGATACACAAACAACTACCACCAACTCGAAATACTCCTCAACTGCTATTCCCCCACAATCCTACTTCTAAATGAAACCCATATTCCCCACAATCATCCTACCTACACACCTAAACACTATAATGGCTATTTCAATAACCTTCCCAACAACACCACTATGAAACAAGGCAATGCTATTCTAATTAAAAGAAACACACCTCACAGAGTTCTACCTATACATTCAAACATATCAACAGTCGCAATAGAGGTAACCACACCGTTCAAACTCGCTGTCATATGCTTATACATTCCCCCGACACAAGACTTCACAGCCGTATAACTAAATCGCTTGGTTAGGCAAATCAACATCAGCTGCATTATTGGAGGGGATCTAAATGCCTGGAGCACGATCTGGGGCTCTGAGCAAACTAACTCAAGGGGCATAGAAGTAGAAGACATGCTATTGTCTTCCAACCTAATTTGTCTAAATAATGGCGCTGCCACCAACTTCTCAACCCATAAAACTCTCACCTGCATTGACCTCACATTCTCTTCTGCTGCGTTGGCACCTAAATGCGCATGGCAAGTCTTAGACTCGTTACATGGGAGTGATAACTTCCCAATCCTTGTTAAAGTTACCACCCATGGCAATGAAACTTCATACAAGCACTGCAGCAAATTCAAAACAATGGACGCAGATTTTGATAACTTTTCTTCCCGCTGCAATCAACTTTTAAGAAAGTCATCAGCAGCAAACAACACCAACCAAGAAGCAGCAAATATCCTAAGAATCATTCGCACTGCTGCCCATTTTTCCATCCCACAAACCAAACCGATTAAGTTTAAAAGAAGAATTCCATGGTGGAACGACAATTTATCTAAACTGAGATCGCAGAAGCAACAAGCATGGCACAACTACAAACGCACTCGGTCCGAACAAAATCTTCTTACCTACAAACGTGCGAACGCTCTTTTTAAAAAAACTGCCAAGTTAGCGAAAAAAAAAATTTCAAGAGTTCACATCGAACATCAATCCCACAACTAACCCGACAGTTATATGGAACAACATTAAAAAGGTCACCGGTGTCCAAAAGCAAGCACAATTCTGCGGCATTGATTCCCCCAACGGACCGATTAATGCACCCCTAGACATTGCTAATTTTTTCGCCTCCTCCTTCTCCCTTGCCTCATCTGATTCAAACTCAAATAAATAACTAAACTCGATAAGGCATTTAAGGTAAAATCTATAAACGGTGAAACTTTTGTTACAGAAAAATTTTAAATTTCACTCTTGTGTCATATAGGCACATTTTTTGTCTTTTCGCGGTTGACCACCTTTAATGTACAATAGCATAGCATAGCAAATTAGGATACGACTTTCTAAAGGAAATTGAGTGGGAAACAGGCATAAAAAATGATATTTTACGCTATGGAGGTGGGAACGAGGAACTGCAATTCTTTGGATCTGAAGAAGTGAATATCTTTGACATTTACTTCAACACCGTTCCAAGAAGCGTTGAGAGAGAATTCATGCAAATAACAGGAAAAAATCACTGTGCATTCGCAGAACCAAATGGGGTTGCATGAATTAGAACAACCACTGACGAACCTATTTACACTAAAACCTATCCATACCCAATGTCAGCAGCAAGTTTTATAAATAAAGAAATAGAGCCTCTGTTGGCGGATGGGATCGTGAGACCTTCCTGATCACCATATAACTCACCGATACATGTAGTAAAAAAGAAGGGATTGGATGAAAGCGGTGAACCTAAGCTTCGGATGGTAGGTGATTTTAGAAAAATTAATGATAAAACCAATGCCGACAAATATCCAATACCCGAAACTTCAGTTATCCTAAGTGATCTAGGAAATTCAAAGTATTTTCCGACACTCGATCTAAAATCCGGATTTCATCAAATATCATTAGCAGAAAAAGAACGCCAAAAAAACTGCTTTTAATGTAAATAATGGCAAATACGAGTTCTGTCATTTGCCGTTTGACCTTAAAAATGCCCCGAGTATCTTTCAAAGGGCAATAGATGATATACTCAGGCCATATATAGGGAACTTTTGTCACGTGTACATCGATGAAATCATAATATTCTCTACCGACGAGAGAAGACATTTAAATCATATAGATAAAATACTTGGCGATTTGGCTAAGGCACATATGCGGGTTTCAGTAGAGAAATCAAAATTTTTTTAACAAGAAGTAGAGTTCTTGGGGTTTAGGGTATCACAAAAGGGTGTAAAAACATCTCCAGGAAAAATAAAAGATGTTGTGGGCTACAAGATCCCTACAACCCTCAGAGCATTAAGGTCACTCCTTGGGTTGTCAGGATATTACAGAAAATTCGTAAGAGATTATGCGGCAATAGCCAAGCCTCTCACTAGGTATTTACGTGGCGAAAACGGCCTCATCGGTGCAAATAGGTCCAAAAAAATCAACATAGATTTGGATGAGGACGGAGTGAACGCATTTAACAAAATCAAACAAATTCTTGCCTCTGATGATGTTTTATTGCTTTATCCCGATTTTGAGAAGCCTTTCGAATTAACTACAGACGCTTCAAGTCATGGAGATGGAGAGCTATTGTGGAAGAATTTTCCCCAACATTCTGTTACAAGCCTGGAAAAGAAAACGTTGTTGCTGACGCCTTGTCACGCAGTTCCTAAATAATATGACGGACAACGAGTCTATGCAAAATACAGCACATATTGAAATATCTTCCTCCAATGTTATAAAATCCATTAATTTCCCCGTGCATCAATTTAGGAATCAAATTATTGAGGGAAATGCAAATTGCAAATAGACAAAAAAAAATTTTCAACAATACGTTCGACATACAGTGGAATTTTGCAATATAGAAGATTTATTTTCAGCTCTAAAAACGAGCGTAAGCCCTAAGGTGGTAAACGCAATTTATTGCGACATCCCTACACTTGCAAAGATCGAGTGTCGGGGAAACAATCCCATCTGTTAAATTTGTTCATACAAACAAAGTTGTCATCAATCTCGTGAATCCGAATGACCAAATTGAGGCAGCAAACCGTGAACACAACCGAGCACATAGATCGGTAAATGAAAATTTCAAGCTATTACTAGAGAGCTATTATTTTCCGAATATACAAAAATTACTGAACTCTATTGTAAAAAATTGCAAAACTTGCATGGAAAATAAATACAATAGTAAAGCTGCTGACAATATTATTGGAGAAACTCCTATCGCCGAATATCCCGGACAAATATTATACATTGATATTTTTTCCACTGACAAACAACATTTCTTGACTTCTATCGATAAATTTTCAAAATTTGCGACTGTGATCCCAATTGCATCGAGAAATCTCATTGACATTAAAAATGCTCTTTTTCAGATACTAAGTAGATTCAAAAAAACCAAACTGACAGTTTCAGACAACGAAAAGGCCTTTCAGGCAAACGCTATTCAAAGCTTATTAAATAATTACTTTGATGGTAGCCACATTAAAATATAATGAAACTTATCATTCAGTCACAGGGGCAAAACTAATTGATATAATGAATGATTTTGATTACGCGAGATTAAATAAAATTAAAAGCAAACTAAAAGCAGCTAAGGAGAAGCGATGTAGTATTTGTAAGAAGAAACGAGAGACTATGCAATAACTTTGATAAAGTATTTGCAAAAAAGAAAAGTAGTAGTAGAAAAGTTCAAGAAATAACTAACGTCAGGAGATGAAATTTAAAAAAATATAACATAGCCGATTTTGTTTTTCTATTTTTCAGCATTTTGCTTATGCCAGGAATGCTTGACTAAATTATTCGACATCAAAATACAATTTTATTACTACACTCTCTTTCCACACTTGACCAAATTAACAAAATACGAACAACTGCAACAAGAGACAGAAAATCTACTGACATTTATCCCAGAATCTCCATTAACGAACTTTTGGGAGGTGACTTAGAACAAATTGACCGACTTTTGAGCACAATTACAATTCATCACCGACACTCGCGCAGCCTCAACTTTTTGGGCACGGCACTAAAAGCTATTGCCGGCACCCGCGACATCGACGACTTTAATGAACTGAGTACTAAAACAGAAATAATATTACAAAATATTGACGATCAAATGGTAATAAATACTTAAATACAGGAACAAATAAACAAACTTATGGATACAGTAAACAAACTAACATTGACGAAGAAATTTTCTGTGAATTAAGTACTTAATCTTTTCCAACTAGCAACCAGTAGAACAAAAGCAATTATGTAAGATTTGGAAAATACAGCATCCATCCATCATTCATTCAAATCAATAAAACTGATATTAAACTCAAGCTTCATTTATTATGCTCTCAATATTACAGTGGAATATGAATGGATACACAAACAACTACCACCAACTCGAAATACTCCTCAACTGCTATTCCCCCACAATCCTACTTCTAAATGAAACCCATATTCCCCACAATCATCCTACCTACACACCTAAACACTATAATGGCTATTTCAATAACCTTCCCAACAACACCACTATGAAACAAGGCAATGCTATTCTAATTAAAAGAAACACACCTCACAGAGTTCTACCTATACATTCAAACATATCAACAGTCGCAATAGAGGTAACCACACCGTTCAAACTCGCTGTCATATGCTTATACATTCCCCCGACACAAGACTTCACAGCCGTATAACTAAATCGCTTGGTTAGGCAAATCAACATCAGCTGCATTATTGGAGGGGATCTAAATGCCTGGAGCACGATCTGGGGCTCTGAGCAAACTAACTCAAGGGGCATAGAAGTAGAAGACATGCTATTGTCTTCCAACCTAATTTGTCTAAATAATGGCGCTGCCACCAACTTCTCAACCCATAAAACTCTCACCTGCATTGACCTCACATTCTCTTCTGCTGCGTTGGCACCTAAATGCGCATGGCAAGTCTTAGACTCGTTACATGGGAGTGATAACTTCCCAATCCTTGTTAAAGTTACCACCCATGGCAATGAAACTTCATACAAGCACTGCAGCAAATTCAAAACAATGGACGCAGATTTTGATAACTTTTCTTCCCGCTGCAATCAACTTTTAAGAAAGTCATCAGCAGCAAACAACACCAACCAAGAAGCAGCAAATATCCTAAGAATCATTCGCACTGCTGCCCATTTTTCCATCCCACAAACCAAACCGATTAAGTTTAAAAGAAGAATTCCATGGTGGAACGACAATTTATCTAAACTGAGATCGCAGAAGCAACAAGCATGGCACAACTACAAACGCACTCGGTCCGAACAAAATCTTCTTACCTACAAACGTGCGAACGCTCTTTTTAAAAAAACTGCCAAGTTAGCGAAAAAAAAAATTTCAAGAGTTCACATCGAACATCAATCCCACAACTAACCCGACAGTTATATGGAACAACATTAAAAAGGTCACCGGTGTCCAAAAGCAAGCACAATTCTGCGGCATTGATTCCCCCAACGGACCGATTAATGCACCCCTAGACATTGCTAATTTTTTCGCCTCCTCCTTCTCCCTTGCCTCATCTGATTCAAACTCAAATAAATAACTAAACTCGATAAGGCATTTAAGGTAAAATCTATAAACGGTGAAACTTTTGTTACAGAAAAATTTTAAATTTCACTCTTGTGTCATATAGGCACATTTTTTGTCTTTTCGCGGTTGACCACCTTTAATGTACAATAGCATAGCATAGCAAATTAGGATACGACTTTCTAAAGGAAATTGAGTGGGAAACAGGCATAAAAAATGATATTTTACGCTATGGAGGTGGGAACGAGGAACTGCAATTCTTTGGATCTGAAGAAGTGAATATCTTTGACATTTACTTCAACACCGTTCCAAGAAGCGTTGAGAGAGAATTCATGCAAATAACAGGAAAAAATCACTGTGCATTCGCAGAACCAAATGGGGTTGCATGAATTAGAACAACCACTGACGAACCTATTTACACTAAAACCTATCCATACCCAATGTCAGCAGCAAGTTTTATAAATAAAGAAATAGAGCCTCTGTTGGCGGATGGGATCGTGAGACCTTCCTGATCACCATATAACTCACCGATACATGTAGTAAAAAAGAAGGGATTGGATGAAAGCGGTGAACCTAAGCTTCGGATGGTAGGTGATTTTAGAAAAATTAATGATAAAACCAATGCCGACAAATATCCAATACCCGAAACTTCAGTTATCCTAAGTGATCTAGGAAATTCAAAGTATTTTCCGACACTCGATCTAAAATCCGGATTTCATCAAATATCATTAGCAGAAAAAGAACGCCAAAAAAACTGCTTTTAATGTAAATAATGGCAAATACGAGTTCTGTCATTTGCCGTTTGACCTTAAAAATGCCCCGAGTATCTTTCAAAGGGCAATAGATGATATACTCAGGCCATATATAGGGAACTTTTGTCACGTGTACATCGATGAAATCATAATATTCTCTACCGACGAGAGAAGACATTTAAATCATATAGATAAAATACTTGGCGATTTGGCTAAGGCACATATGCGGGTTTCAGTAGAGAAATCAAAATTTTTTTAACAAGAAGTAGAGTTCTTGGGGTTTAGGGTATCACAAAAGGGTGTAAAAACATCTCCAGAAAAAATAAAAGATGTTGTGGGCTACAAGATCCCTACAACCCTCAGAGCATTAAGGTCACTCCTTGGGTTGTCAGGATATTACAGAAAATTCGTAAGAGATTATGCGGCAATAGCCAAGCCTCTCACTAGGTATTTACGTGGCGAAAACGGCCTCATCGGTGCAAATAGGTCCAAAAAAATCAACATAGATTTGGATGAGGACGGAGTGAACGCATTTAACAAAATCAAACAAATTCTTGCCTCTGATGATGTTTTATTGCTTTATCCCGATTTTGAGAAGCCTTTCGAATTAACTACAGACGCTTCAAGTCATGGAGATGGAGAGCTATTGTGGAAGAATTTTCCCCAACATTCTGTTACAAGCCTGGAAAAGAAAACGTTGTTGCTGACGCCTTGTCACGCAGTTCCTAAATAATATGACGGACAACGAGTCTATGCAAAATACAGCACATATTGAAATATCTTCCTCCAATGTTATAAAATCCATTAATTTCCCCGTGCATCAATTTAGGAATCAAATTATTGAGGGAAATGCAAATTGCAAATAGACAAAAAAATTTTTTCAACAATACGTTCGACATACAGTGGAATTTAGCAATATAGAAGATTTATTTTCAGCTCTAAAAACGAGCGTAAGCCCTAAGGTGGTAAACGCAATTTATTGCGACATCCCTACACTTGCAAAGATCGAGTGTCGGGGAAACAATCCCATCTGTTAAATTTGTTCATACAAACAAAGTTGTCATCAATCTCGTGAATCCGAATGACCAAATTGAGGCAGCAAACCGTGAACACAACCGAGCACATAGATCGGTAAATGAAAATTTCAAGCTATTACTAGAGAGCTATTATTTTCCGAATATACAAAAATTACTGAACTCTATTGTAAAAAATTGCAAAACTTGCATGGAAAATAAATACAATAGTAAAGCTGCTGACAATATTATTGGAGAAACTCCTATCGCCGAATATCCCGGACAAATATTATACATTGATATTTTTTCCACTGACAAACAACATTTCTTGACTTCTATCGATAAATTTTCAAAATTTGCGACTGTGATCCCAATTGCATCGAGAAATCTCATTGACATTAAAAATGCTCTTTTTCAGATACTAAGTAGATTCAAAAAAACCAAACTGACAGTTTCAGACAACGAAAAGGCCTTTCAGGCAAACGCTATTCAAAGCTTATTAAATAATTACTTTGATGGTAGCCACATTAAAATATAATGAAACTTATCATTCAGTCACAGGGGCAAAACTAATTGATATAATGAATGATTTTGATTACGCGAGATTAAATAAAATTAAAAGCAAACTAAAAGCAGCTAAGGAGAAGCGATGTAGTATTTGTAAGAAGAAACGAGAGACTATGCAATAACTTTGATAAAGTATTTGCAAAAAAGAAAAGTAGTAGTAGAAAAGTTCAAGAAATAACTAACGTCAGGAGATGAAATTTAAAAAAATATAACATAGCCGATTTTGTTTTTCTATTTTTCAGCATTTTGCTTATGCCAGGAATGCTTGACTAAATTATTCGACATCAAAATACAATTTTATTACTACACTCTCTTTCCACACTTGACCAAATTAACAAAATACGAACAACTGCAACAAGAGACAGAAAATCTACTGACATTTATCCCAGAATCTCCATTAACGAACTTTTGAGAGGTGACTTAGAACAAATTGACCGACTTTTGAGCACAATTACAATTCATCACCGACACTCGCGCAGCCTCAACTTTTTGGGCACGGCACTTAAAGCTATTGCCGGCACCCGCGACATCGACGACTTTAATGAACTGAGTACTAAAACAGAAATAATATTACAAAATATTGACGATCAAATGGTAATAAATACTTAAATACAGGAACAAATAAACAAACTTATGGATACAGTAAACAAACTAACATTGACGAAGAAATTTTCTGTGAATTAAGTACTTAATCTTTTCCAACTAGCAACCAGTAGAACAAAAGCAATTATGTAAGATTTGGAAAATACAGCATTGTCAATAGCACTAGCTAAGGCAAATATTGTAAATCCAGTAATTTTAGACAATAACGAAATACATTTTATCATTATACTGAAAACTTTAGTGTAAGCATTAACGATATTTTAATTAATAGTGAATTTAAGGTAATTCAACAAAACAATGCCAAAATAATTATAAAATACTGGAAAATTCTAATAAGCAAAGTACCACGATTTTTTGTCAGAAGCTTAAAAAACCGGTAATAACTGTCTTAAAAACCTTTTGAATACTTACAAAGCAAATTTTTCGGAAATAACTGCATACTTACAGCCAATGTCAATGACGGTGTCCTAATGACACTTACCTTATAACATTTAAAGAATCTTTTACAATTAATAAAACGCTCTTCATAAATCAGGAACAACAGATTTTTGTTAACCCAGAAACCCCATTGGCACACAGAGTTAATATCACAGAACACATAAAAAACCTTTCCTTGCCAGTTCTTCAAGAACTTCATTTAAAAAATCGAATCCATATAGAAACCCTTAAAAAAATAGTGACATTGCATGTTTCTATTTATAATTTGCTCTTCTCATCAGTAATTATCATTGCATTTATTCTCGTAATATTTAAAATTATATCCCGAAAGCTAAAAAACAAAGAAAAGGAAAGCTTAAGATAGGGGGGAGGGGGGAGTAGTTAACTGCAGCGAAAGCAGTTAATATTCAAACTGCATAATCATTAGCGCAGCTGAATAAACATTGCATTCTTTAAGATGCGCTTTCCATTCCCACAACAAAATTCTGCATAATTACTAGCGCAGCTGAATAAACTTTGTATTCTTTAAGATGCACTTTCAATTCCAAATAATTCTAATTTGTCATCCCACGCATTCTTTCAGCTGCAAACTAAATTCCGAGATAACTATTCGCGCTGCTAAAGTCCCATACGAACCGCATTACAGAGAGTGTAGTGGTAAGTTAGACCATAGGAATTAAAATAAGAAAAACACATTTGTAAAACTAATATAGGAAGAGGAAATAATTAAAAAATAAAGTCAGTTCATATTGGACTCTACAACCGGAACAACGCGTTTAATTTACTTATATCAGCAGAATTGACTTCCCGAGACCATGGTTCCATGTTTATTCTAATGTCAACAATTGAACCTTAGCCACTTAATTGCTGACGGAGTTTGTTCATCGTAGTAATTAAGCCATGCGCTTCGTTATAAAATGCAATTGTGATGCTGAATCCAACAGTACCCAAGCAAGAATCGCAACTCCTGAGAAATTGTGAAGCTGCACCATAGCAGTTGCTAGCATCACCTGATCGCTATTGACGACGACGATTTAATGGTCATGGGGTGCGGCTAACGGTGACGAAGATGATGCTTGATTTGTTGCACTTGCGTCAGACGGTGTTGCGGGTGGCAAACCTGTAACCGGCGTTTTGATGGGCATTCCTTTGGTGTATGGGTCTGCCCTAAGCAATAGGCGCAAAGTTTAATCCTCTTAACGATATCATAGCGGGAAGTACGTATCATTTTCATAAACGAGTTGATGTTGAACGCGATGGCGAGTGTTGATATACAACAGCTAATTTGTTGGTGGCAGCGTTTTGGATGACAGCGAAGATGTCGGTGTTGGAGGCTGTGTTCGAGTGGGTCTGTTGCCCGACGTCAACCATATCAGGGGTCACGACCAATGCCCTATATGGTAAGTATTTAATTTAAGTTTAAAAAATTGGCATTGGTCATAGTTTACTGTGATGTGATGTTATACTCTGCTGAACGCTGAAGTACTTGTTGACTTAGATTGTTGCTTACAACGATAACATCGTCTTAATAAGGTATTGCTTATTGAATTCCTAGTACAACTTTTTTGATTGCTTGTTGAAAAGCACCTGGTGCCGATTTAATTTCAGGTACAAGCCTGTTGAGTTTATATTATCTATATTCTATACTATTTATAAAATTAAAGCCGAAATTCTTTGTAAGAGCTAAAAAGCTGATATACTGGGTCGATTTCTATGATTCAAGTTTTAAAATGACATATTCGCGCTACACTAGAACACAGGGGTATTTTTAAACTGAAATTTTAATAATAAATATGTTTAATTACAGTATATGTACATATATTAAGTTTTTCAATAACGTTAAGCATTGCAATACCGTTTGCCATTCAATCGTTTGTGCTTAGAGAGCATCAACAAAACAACATGTTGCTCTCTAACCTCTTCTCTTTTTATGCGCAGCTAGCACAGCGCCAGAGAAGATGTATGTATGTATGTATGGATGTAAGTTCGCTAACAGCGAAAGAAAAATAATTTTTTGATTTTCTGATTTGATTAAACAACAGGAAAGAAATGTATGTTTCCCTTTATACAAATTCTACACAAAACTCAACTGTGTTAGTTTAGCAGACCATCCTGCAACCAATAGCGCAAGTATATTTTGGCATTTGTGATAAATATTTGTGAGGGAAGCATCAGAAGTCAATAAAATTTAATCAATAAAATAAAGTTCTTAGAAACTGGTGCAAAGCGAAATATACAAGCAGCGCTGCGGTCAAAACAAACGAAGTTTTGGTTTACTGTAAGCGACTGTTGATCTTCGGCTTTTGCTTTTACTTCATAAAGTTGAATTCGTTTTCTGTTCACGCTCAAGCGCAATACGCAATAAAGAAAAAAGATACTGCCAATGCTCAGCGGATTCCTAATTTGACAGCGCTGTACTGGCAGGCAGAATAAACAATAGGAAAGTAATGTGTATTTCTGATGTATTTGCTCAGTACCTTCTACAAATAGGCAACGGTGCAGCAACTATAACACGCAATGGGTATGTTATCATGTCCGATATAACTTAGGAACCTGCGTTAGAACTATTGACGAGCTTATTGTTAATGTTTATCCAAACATTGCAAACACACCAATTATGAATTCGACTTGGCTTTGCGAACGTGCAATTATCACTTCCAAAATTCGGCAGCCGAAGAAATTAATGAAGCAGTATGGAGCAGAATATCATCAGAATACAAGCTCTATAAGAGTGATTGACCACAACGATGTGGTTCATTACCCTGTGGAGTTTCTTAACTCCTTCAATTCCCCTGGTATGCCTCCACATGAGCTGAAACTTAAAACTGGTACACCTATAATCCTTTTACGCAATCTTAAGCCTCCCGAGTTTTGTAATGGAACGCGTCTTCAAATCATACGTGTTTTCCCCAATAGCAAAAATTTTAACCGGTCCGGCAACGGGTAAAATTACGATGATTCCAAGAATATCAATGATCCCAACAGATTTTCCATTTACGTTTAAACGTGTCCAGTTTTCAGTTTCAGCTTTGCCATTACCATCAATAAGTCCCAAGGGCAAACCTTCAACGTTGTCGGCATTGATCTTCGTAACGAAGTGTTAACCTATGGCCAACTATATGTGGCACTTTCACGTACCGGTTCTTCAGCAAATCAAACTTATCTTATTCCCGGAAATGGAAATGAAAGGCAAAATGTTGCTTTTACTGAAGTTTACAATAACTGAAATGTAAATAACTCTATTTTATAATAATAATTATTACATACTTTTAATTTATGCTTTACTCTTTTCTATGAAAAAAAATATTAAGTATGTACATATGTACATATATTTTCATGCCTTTTATTATACAATTTTTTTACAGTTCTAAAAGTATTTAGAAGATCAAAAGTACATAGCGAATCCTTGGGTAATAATAAAAACAACATGTTCCTCCTTCACATTGATGTAAATTGCTCACAAGGCGTGGCAAAGCACGCCGGGTATTAGCTAGTCATATATAAGCGTTCTTATAGTAAAACAGTTTTACTGACTTCGTCGACATCGTTGAGACCGGTTGAGTAGTCCGCAAAATTTGTAAATATACCATTTTGACGTTTCCCTATAATGTGTGCTGCCGAATCTGCATAGTTTGTTGAAGTGGTGACACCTGTGTCCTAGGTAATTTAACTCTTTTTTCACCAGTGATTTTATTGCATACGCGACAGGACGTTTTGGACAAATTTTTGGAATGGCGTTTGGCTTTAGGAGCAAATAAATTTTAATATCCGCACAGTGTCCAAGCGCCTAACGAAACACTGTGGGAAATTCTGCTTTGAATTTTTAAATTTGATATACGTCTTTCTCTGACAGTTGTACATTAATGCAACAAAATTTGAACTGTTTTTGATTGGTCAAGAACGACTCTGTGTGAAATGCCGTCTGACGTATGTGTTAGTATTATATTGACCCAGAAAGCAAAATCAATTATCTTTGTGTTGCATGCAATTAGGCGCATAATTTTTATAAACTATGCGGCTTAAAGGATAGGGTGTTCTCTAAATTTAGATAGACACAGTTTAATCTGTTTGCTGCTGCACGGGAATTAGGAAACCATTTTCAGTGGCATTCACTTATCTTGGGTGGAGATTTTAATTTTAATTTCGCGGAAACAGAAGCGGTACCACTCAATAAGTTTTTGTTTGATGCATTCTTCTATTATTCATAGTTTTATACTTAAGCACCAAAAAAATTCATTTCTCCTTGAAAAATTGCAAATTGCTCATTATTCTCTTCCCACTATTCTCCCCCTATTCTTTGTTTATTATTACTCAAGATATTTCATCCGCAACGGGATTGCGCAATCTTGTATTCTATTATTCTTGGTTTGATGGAACAAAAAACCTGTTTGATTTGTCCGAACATACACCTGTCCACTTGACAGCTTTGCCAGATAGAAATGCAGTGAAGAGAATAATGCACGAGTTAATGCCAATAAAGGCTGTTAATGCAGATAAGCTCCCATGTCTGTCTTGGGTATTATCTACGTTCTTTGGTATTGACACAAAAAGCAAAATTAATTATATTTAATCGGGAGCACCCTGTACCTTTGAGTTGCATGCAATTAGGCGCAAATTTTTACAAACTGTGTGCAAAGAACGTACATTATCTACGTTTTTTGCTGAGTGAATTAGAGCACACCGTGTTCTCTAAATTTTGATTGAAATTCCCTTATTCGCTTTGCGTTGGTACTACTTTTGAACAGCTGATCGCTTTGTGTTTCTACAACTCAGCTGATTGGTGTTCTTTAAAACAATAAATTAAACGTTTAAACTGGAGGTATATAACCGAAATGCAGGTAATATTCATGTTTCTAAATAAATTACAGGTCAAATACTAATATTAATTATTATTTTAGAGAACATCGCAATCATTAAGAAGATCCAGAAACGCTGGATATCAACGTGCCTACCGAGAACGTCAACGCCAAAAAGAAATTAATAGGCTACGTGGACATTTACAGCAGCAACAACAACATTTACAACAGCAACAACAACCAAATTACCAAAACATTGAATTGCAATATGAGCATTATCTTAACCATGTTAATGCCCATAAACAATTTAAATTAAAAATGATCGACAACGACTTTGGATACGCATGCGCTGTGTGTGATAGATTGTGGTTTAAAAACGACCTTAAAGCTATGCCTGCTGGCCGTTTTTTCCAGACTACTTACCAGTATTGAATCAAAGGTGTACGTTTCTTATTTTAGCTATCATAAGCCTATTTTAACTATTGCAACATAAATAATAAAATAAATTAAATTTTAAAAATTAAACAAGATAAATATGTATGATTGACTTAACCCTTGAATGCCCATGATACCTTTAAAGATACAACCATTATTAACGAGATTGTAAAGTATTATATAGGGGTTAACATTTCTAAATACTGCAAATTTAACAGTTTACACATCTACCTTGAGTTCAAACACTCACATCTTTTTTTTTTTGCTTGTTGCATTTGAGCTATTTAGTGAAGGCGCCAACTTATTTTTATTATTATTAGTGATGAAAACAGTTACTTAGAGTACGAGGAAGTAATAAATATTATTGTATAGAGGAAAACTAAAGTAGTTTTTCTAACTCGGGTCTCACTCCTTTGTATGTTATTTCAGCTCATGAATCCTATTTTATTGATAGTATTTTAAGTCTTAATTTATTACAAGTTAATAGTTTTGTTAACAAGTTGGATAGATTACTCGATCTCATTTTTATTAGTGATAATTTGATCTATAATATTTCGGAATGCATTTCTCCTATTATGCCGTGTGATAAGCATCATGTGCCTCTGATTTTGAATTTTAAATTTTATGAGTTTTCTTCATCCGTGCCTGATGATAATATAGCTTTTAATTTTGCAGCCTGTGATTTTGATCTGATTAATACTTTACTATTGGAATACAAATGGATTGACCTATTGTCCTGCTCCGATGTTTCCAGATGCTATTATATTTTTAAAACATTAATGTTTGATTTCTGTTTAACTAACGTTCCGACTATAAAGAAAAAGCCTTATAAGCTACCGTGGTATAACTTTAAGTTAAAAAAGTTAAAGAATCTCCGGAATAAATTCTTTAAAAAGTTTAAATTAACTGGAAGTCTAATTTTTTTCGCTAAATATCAGAGTTATTCCAAAGATTTCAACTGTTTATATAAATTTCTTTACAGAAACTGCATCCTACGAATGTAGGAGAATATTAAATCAAATCCAAAGTCTTTCTGGCAATTTATTAAATCTAAAAAGTCGAACTCTGCTATTCCCTCAGCAGTATTTTATGAGGAAAAGTTTGCTAACACTCCAAATGGCGTGGCCAATTTGTTCGCGGAATATTTCAGCTCAAATTTCGTTGCTGATGATGAGAATCCATTACCTTGCTTTACCTTTAACTTCAGCTCCACCTTAAGCTTTGGTTCTCTTAGCCTCTCTTCGGATGATGTTACTACTGGCATAGCTAATCTAAAACCATCTACAAAAACGGATATTGATGGACTTTCAGTTCATTTGTTTAAAAATTGCCCCGCTTTAATTTCACCTTTAAAAATAATTTTAAATCTGTCATTTACGTCTGGAGTTTTCATTGATGACTGGAAATTTACTTCCATTACCCCTATTCACAAAAGTGGTAGCAAGAATAACGTTTGTAATTATAGGCCCATATCAAAGTTATCAACTGTTTCGAAACTTTTTGAGAGTATCATTAAAGAGAAAGTGTATTTTGCGTCTAAGAGTCTGATCTCGCCTAACCAGCACGGTTTTGTCCCTCACCGATCTACCGTTTCGAATCTAGCAGTATTTAGTGAATATTGCATTGCGTCTTTTTCTGCCGGCCTGCAGGTTAACTGTGTATATACAGACTTTTCAAAAGCTTTTGATAAAGTTTCACATTCTTTATTTATTTATAAGTTGGCGCATATAGGTTTTCATTCGGTTTTTTTAAAATGGATTGAATCCTATTTATTCAAAAGAATTTGCGTAGTGTCAATTGACGGCGTTTCTTCGGAGTTTTTTTTGCATCCTCTGGGGTTCCCCAGGGGAGTATACTAGGTCCCTTATTGTTCGTTTTGTTTATTAATGACATAAGTAGCTGCTTTAGATTTGCAAAATTTCTGCTCTATGCCGACGACTTAAAAGTTTTTTCGATAATTAAAAAACGCGATGATGCGCTTCAGCTTTCAAATGACATTGACAGCTTACATCAGTGGTGTGTTAACTCTCAACTCTCTTTAAATATAAAAAAGTGCTTTAAAGTCACGTATGCGAAAGCTCATAACATCTTGCCGACGTCTTATATGATTTCTCATTCTTTTTTACAATGTTTGGACGAAATTAAAGATCTTGGCGTAATTTTTTCGAGTAACTTTTCTTTTAATAGGCATATTTGTCATATTATTTCGAAAGCTTACTCGGTTTTAGGGTTTGTTAGGCGAAATAGTTCCAAATTTTCTGACCCGTATACTCTGAAGTTATTATATACGGCTTTTGTTCGTTCCAACTTGGAATATGCTACCATCATCTGGATAAATCCGAGATCGTCCTCAATAATACTTGGACGTTTTGGACAAATTTTTGGAATGGCCTTTGGCTTTAGGAGCAAATAAATTTTAAAATCCTCACAGTGTCCACGCACCCAACGAAACACTGTGGGAAATTCTGCTTTGAATTTTCAAATTTGGTATACCTCTTTCTCTGACAGTTGTACATTAATGCAACAAAATTTTAACTGTTTTTTTTTTTGCTTATTGCATTTGAGCTATTTAGTGTAAGCGCCAACTTATTTTTATTATTATTAGTGATTAAAACAGTTACTTAGAGTACGAGGAAGTATTAAATATTATTGTATAGAGAAAAACTAAAGTAATCCGAGATCGTCCTCAATAATACTTGGTATGACCTTAATTTGATTATAAGTAGATGAAATAAAGCTTAAGACTGTCAGATGTTGGCAGAGTAAAAACGCACGAGGTTGTAGTTTAGTGTGTGGTTTATTCAGAACTGAAATAATACTTAAAACGAACAGTGGTTGTAAAATAACTATAATAGCAAAGAGAGAAATACTCTGAATTGAGTTTCAACACTTTTCCTCAATGCAGTATATTTCTCTTTATAGGAAATTATATATATGTATGTATGTACATTTGATCGTAGAATTTAAATAATCATTTTAATTCATTTATTTAGTAAATACCCATTTCTCTGACAAAATTTTCATGTTTAACTTTTTGCAAGTTGTTGGTCAATAAATCGGCAATCATATTATTAGTACATATATTGTTTAAATCAATTTTGTTGGCTTTGTACATTTCTCGAATATGGTGGTACCTAACATCTATATGCTTGCTTCTTGCATGGTACGTCGGATTTCGATCGAATTACTGTGCACTTTGATTGTCGCACTTGTTTAACATCGGACAAGACAACTCAAACAGCTTACAGCTAACGAAGGTATTCGGCTTCTTTAGCTGCTGTAGACAAGACAACGTATTCGGACTGCTTAGTGCGACTTCATTTTATTTTTTTGATTGCCACGAAAAAACACATTTCACAGCGACAAACGCATACACAGTAAAAGATCTTCGGTCGGTATCGTCACTGGCCCAATCGGCGTCAACGAACTTCTCGATTAGCGCACCACATTTTTCTAAGTGCTACTTTTTAAGATATCGCATGTTTTAAATAGCGTAAAATGTGTTTCAATGCTGCTTCGTGCTCACTATGGGGATCAACGTTGCGTTGAGATAACTTAGTTACCGAATGTAGTATGTCCGGTCTTGTTAATAATCCCAAATACATGAGCGCACCTACCAACGACTGGTACTTGGAAGTATCGACTTTTCTGCAAGAATCTCTCTTGCAACTTACTTACTTGGTGGTATCGGCGTTGAAGTCGGCCTACAGTTTTCCATATCATACTGGTCCAGCAAAGCTTCAATATATTGGCGTTGACAAACGGTGACACTACCGGTATCCCCATCACAATCAATCTCCATACCCAAAAAATGCTTCAAGGTGCCGCCATCCACCACATCAAAATGTTTGGCAATCAGTGCTTTTATATCGTCGAGTTCTTGCCTGGAAAATCTTGCAAACAATATATCGTCTACGTATACGGCAAAAGTATTATACGTTTTCTCTCCATGCTTTGTATAAACGCATGGTTCGGTCTCACCTGGTTTGAAGCCCAATGAACGAAGTACGCTGTCAAGTTTTTTGTTCCACTCACGACCGCTCTGCTTTAGCCCATAAAGTGCACATGATGTGGGTACTCGTCGCTAATAAATTATTCTGACTGCTGCATATAGATCGTATCACGTATAGATAATCTCACGATTCAAATACGCAGTTGATATGTCCATCTGATCCAGGTGCAGCTCATAATCAGTTGCCAATGCAATAATTAATCTTATTGTGGCATATCGAACCACTGGAGAAAATGTTTCATTAAAGTTTACACAGTTTGGCTGCAACCCTTTGCTACCAGCCGCAATTTATATCTTTCGACATCGCCATATTTATTTCGCTTTACGTTAAAACCCCAACTACATCCGATCGCTTTGTGGCCTTTGGGCAAATCCGTGAAAGGCCAAGTTTTATTAGCAACTAATGCATTATACTCTTCCTTCATAGGTGCTCTCCATTGTTCAGCGTTTTCGCCACTCAACGCTTCGCTCACCGTTTCTGGTTTGACAACGTCCTTTTGCTTTAAAGCGCCAACTGTATTAAACCGTTTTCTTGGACGCCCTGGTATCCCTGTTCGTTCTAATCTGGGTCTGCCAGGAGCTCTGCCTTTATCTTTAATGAACACACCATCATCTGAAGCATGGCTTTTACCAATAACATCTTCTGGTTTTACTGTATGCGTTTCATCTTCACACAGTTCGTCTGCACATTGTTGTTGAGGGTAGACTTCAAGGTTTACAAAGTCAGACTGCGCCTTCATCGTATGTTCGAAGAAAATCACGTTTCTACTAACAATAATATTTTTAGTACGGTTGTCGACTAAGCGATACGCCTTTGACTGCTCTGAATAGCCAATAAAAATCATCTATTTTCCCTTAGCTCTAAATTTGTGTTTTTCTATTTTATCCAGGGCAATGGCTGGACAGCCAAAAATTCTAAAATGAGACACTGACGGCTTTCTATTTTTCCATACTTCAAATGGCGTTTTATCAACTAGAACTTTGGTCACTGACCTATTCCGTATGTACGCTGCTACCAAAATTGCTTCTTTCTGCGATACCGTTTTGTTGGGCCACATATGGTATGGTTGTTTGCCTTCTTATTCCATTGGCAGCTAAAAACCCATCAAAATATTGGTTCACGTACTCGCGCCCATTATTGCTGCGCAAAACTTTAATATTTGTTTCAGTTTCGCGCTCTGCAGGTAATTTAAACAACTTAAACGCCTTAAAGCTTCAATGTTCATATGGCCAAACCGGTTATACCACCTCATAACTTTGTTTTCTCTGTTATTTGCGAAGCAGCATTTGCTTTTATTGTCTGCTTGACTGTCCACTCTTGTTTCTTATAAAAGCGCTCGAACCAAAGAAAATAACTTCGTTTTTGCCCGAAGTTAATCGCCCAACAGACAAAAAATTACGTTGAAGTGCTGGTATATAAAGTACATTTTCTGCTGTTAATGTTGTTGAGCCGACCTTTATACGTATAAAACCGCGACCGCATGCCTCAACCTCGTTGTTATCAGCAAGCAAAACCTTTTCAGTAGCAGGCGATAAGTAGGTAAAAACTCTTTTTCGCAACAGATGTGTGTTGTTCCTTCACTATCTAAGTACCAAGAACTTCGTGTTAGAGTGCAACCTTTTGTTCTCATTGGTCCAACTAACATTCACAGTCTGAATTCTTTCGATTTTTCTAGTTATTTACCATCTCTTTTCTTTCTTTTGCATTCCGATGCATAATGTCCACGCTGACCACAATTGTAACACTTTATATTTTTCTTATCTCTTCTGCTAAGATTGACAGTGGCGCTTTGTTTATATGACTTTTTTGACCTTCCAACATAATAAGCCAGGTTACCGTTGCCGAGACTACCTTTTCCATGCGTCTTTTGCCTTCTTCAATTAATTTTACCTTTAATGTACTTAGCGCGGAAAATGTTTCGCGTGCTTCTATTGCGACAACGAAATTGTCATAAGCCTCTGACAAACTGGATAATAAAATTATGCACAAAATCTCGTCAGACAAATTGGTGTCAACCTTTTCAAGCATTTCCACTATGTCGGAAAACTCATTTAAATGGGCAGTCACGCTACAACCGTCATGAAGTTTTAGCGACATAAGTTATTTAAACAAGGTGACCTTTCGGGGTGGCGCTTTTCGCGGATATATATCGCGAAGAGTGATCCAAGCCTCAGTCGAAGTTTTACTATTTTTCACGTAATTCAGCTGCGATGCATGCAAGCATAATATTATTGTTGCTAACGCCTTTTCATCTTTGGCCTCGTTCGCAGCTATCGATTGTTGGGATTCTTCATCCTTTTTCAGCTTTCGGACACTCCAGGCCAAAGCTCGTTATGTATTAATACACTTTTCATCTGGACGGACCAAGATGCATAATTATTTTCATTTAATTTTTCAATTGCGTAAAGTCCCGACGAGCTCATTTTCATTTTATTTATTTAACGACGGAATTTCTAAAACTTTTATTAATATTCTAAATCGCCTGCACGCTTAGTTTCGGAATATTTTAATAAACTGTAGACAACGCTGGTCCCATAACCATTTGTTGGCAGAGTAAAAACGCACGAGGTTGTAGTTCAGTGTGTGGTTTATTCAGAACTGAAATAATACTTAAAACTAACAGTGCTTGTAAGCTAACTATAATAGCAAAGAGAGAAATACTCTGAATTGAGTTTCAACAGATATGTACGTCCTTTATTATTTCCAATGATTTAAATTGGCCTTAGAAACCATGCGTTGCGTCTAGAAAATATGATTTTGGTAACATTCCGACAAAGCTCAGGCCGAGTCATAACATATACTATGTTACTTCACACCATATAGCATTGTAGAAATAAATATAGTTTTAGACTAAATTACCCAATAAGTATGTAATTTTTTTTAAGTAAATAAATATAATTCGGTAATATTTCAACTTGAAAATTGAAACAGTTTTTATAAAATACCTTAAGTGGCATACATATATGCAAGTACAACCTTTAAGAAAATCAATTTTTTGTTTTTTCTAGACCAATCAAGCGACTGTGAAAGACACCTTGCTGCACCGAGCACTTATAATATATGTACATCCAATCATGAGTAGCTTCAATTTTTATTGTGAAAACTCCCAAGTATGTACATAATAACATCGATTTGTGAGTTTGGTAATACAAACATACTCCATAAAAACATACTTACTATTGCTCAAAAGTGATTTGGAAGGTATTTCTTTTACAATATTTGCTAATTCTTTTACGTAAAATATATTTCCTAAATTTTTAATGAAAATGCATTTCCTTCTGTATATGATACTACATATTTACCCTACCAAGGCAAAGATTATATGATACGAAACTCTCGTCCTCGTGAGAGCGCCTACTAAAAGCTCCTTTTTTATAGCATTTTTCAATGATGCCACTATGAAAGAAACCAGATGTGGTATTTATCATTGCATTTTTTGGAGATTTTATGAACTTGATACGACCATCGCGTTATGCAGACGTAAAGAATACAAATATCTCAGCATTGAAGCCTAGCTCAAAACTCGACTCCGAAGGTTGCTCACCACTTTTATTTAAAAAGTGAGCAATTGTTTTGGCATATCCTATATCTCTTCTCTTCAAAAACTGCTTAGATAAACGAATTTTTATCGACCAATGGATGTTATGTTTTATTTCCCCAGTTTATAAATCTCGTGATCGTAATAATGTCTGTAACTATAAACCTATAGTGAAACAGTGTACGCTAGCCAAATTATTTGACCACATAATTCAATCGAAGTTATTTGATCATGTAAGGGATATAATATCCAATAGTCAGCATGGATTTTTTCCCGGTAGGTCAACCTGCTCAAATTAATAATAAATAATTAAAGCTTATGAGAACCGCAATCAGTTAGACATAATATATACAGACTTTTCTAATGCCTTTGATAAGGTGAAACACAGTATACTTCTACAAAAGCTGTGCAGATACAACAAAGAAGGTTACTTGTGAAAATTGGGCCCACAGCATCTTGTGTGGTTGTCAATGCATGATCAGGCATTCTACAGGGCACTAATTGCGGGCCACTCTTGTTTATTCAATTCATAAACGATTTGCCTAGCTGTTTTAATTTTGCAAACTGCTTAATATTCGCCGACGACGTTAAGCTGTTTTCAGCTGAGCGTAATCTTTCAGATTGCTATCGTCTTCAGCTTGATCTGGATGAATTTGGTATGTGGTGTACATCAAATTTTTTGAACCTTAATATAGATAAGTGTTGTGCAGTTTCATACTCGAGGAAACCTAGGAGTGAAATCAATGCTTTTACTCGTAAGCTAAATGGTTGCGTCATAAAGCGGAATACTGAAATTAAAGATTTGGGCATTATTTTTGACTCCAACTGCGACCTTGTGACTGACTTTCAGAATATACTTAGTTTATGGAGGGAGCACTTCTCCACACTACTTAGTGGTAGTGGCATAGACCACCTAGGAGAAGATGATGATCCCGAAACCCCAATCAATGACGACGGAATTCATGTTGCGTTACCCGACTGCGACATGGTAAAGCACATGCAACAGTTTATCTGCAGAATCCACAAGAAGGGTGATACTGCAATTCGCGCCAACTATCGCGGTATCAGCTATCTTAACATGGCATATAAGGTTCTGTCGAGCATATTGTGTGAGAGACTAAAGCCCACCGTCAATGAACTAGTTGGACGCTATCAGTGTGGCTTTGACATGGTAAATCTATTATCGACCAGATATTATCAGTGCGCCAGATCTTGGAAAAGACCCAAGAAAGAAGAATTGACACGCACCACTTTTTTGTCGACTTCGAAGCCGCTTTCGACAGCACAAAAAGAGGTTGCCTTTATGCCGCAATGTCTGAATTTGTAATCCCCGCAAAATTTATACGGCTATGTAAAATGACGTTGAGCAACACTACCAGCACCACCCAGGTTGCTTTACAGAAATAAAATCTTAAACCTAAACTTCTGCCCTGCCAGTAAACAAGCAGGTCTTCGGAAGGTGCATCCAGTATTCTTTACTTGCGCCGTGTGGACATGTCCATCTTTCCCGGGCTTAAAGCTGACAATGCGACCGATTAACCATTTGGGTCGATGCATGCGCTTGTCGCTTATCAGAACCAAGTCGTCTATTACTAGAGGGTTCGCTTGTCTAAACTACTTTGTTCGGCAATGCAGGTCCGGAATGTATTCCGCCAAAGACCTCGTTCAGAATCTATGATGAATTTGCTGCATCTTTCTCCACAGCGTCCAGGTTAAACTAAAGAATTCTTCCGGTAGATAAGGAGTCTACTCTGAGTTTACTGTGCCTAGAAGGAAATGGTTAGGAGTTAAAATTTTTTCATGAGGAGTATCTCCAATTCTTCGTTAGCTAATGCATGTTGCACAAGAACGATAGATTACAAGATCACGCAATCCCGCATAATCTGACATTTCTGGATTTAAATAAACAAAGAATATGAGGAGAAAGAAGACGAAGAAAAGGCGAATTTTAGTAATAAACGTGTTTTGATTTCGAAAAAATGTTAAAATATATGTTGTGAACAGCAGTTTAATTAAAAAATTACGAAAAAAAAACTGGAAACAAATGTAGGTTCTATGATTTTTAGTTTGTTTATAAGCTGCCAGAAATGTCAAAAGCTACTAAACTAACCTAGCGGTACCCCGGAATGTGCCATCTCTGGTTCGCTGCATCGTGCATGTTGCATGGCATGCTTGCGCACTGGGCGTTCCCAACACCCGCCAACATGTGGATTCGATGGGCAGTTGGATACCCATTAAATTTTTTGATTCGCTAGTGTCTCGACGATTCTTTCTCAAAATCGTTAAGTTACGCTTCATTTCGTAATTTGCTTACTTGAGGTTAGTGCCATTATGCGAACTGATCCGCATTGGATTCATGCCGCCGACATATGAAATTCTAGACGCTAACAAGTATCGGTAGTTAGATCCACGGCTTTTTCACCATGCAACGCGCGCGTCGTTAAGCACGTGAATAACGAGATGCATCGCTTTTTCTTGCGTCTTCCAGCTCGATAAAAAAACTAGCCCATGTAGTTTAACCCTACATAAGTGAAAAGGCGCACGAATGGAGTGAGTCGGTCTATTGGTAGTTGTCCCATTTGTGGTGCCTCCGGCTTCGCTCGATCTCTCTTACTCATAAAACTTCTTTAGCTGCCTTTCTTACTTTCTCGCTTTCTCGCGGATTCGTGGAATCCAATACTTATGGCGGTGCTCCGAAAGAATGGTGTTCTGGTTCTGGAACTTCCATATACGGTGGTACAGATCTGTTAGAATATTGCTGATATGGTGTTGGTTGAAACGTTTGCGGAAGCACAGCATCAGGGTTCCATAGTCGACTACCTACTCTTATAATCCCGAAGTCGTCTAGCATAAAATCCTACTACTCGCGCTATCCGGTTCACTATTTTCGAAGAGAGCGTATTCCTCGGGGTAAGCGATTTGTTGTGTACTGCGAATGACTACAAGCTTTGCTCTTGTGGGCTCCTGTTTTCTGAGCGCGACTTAATGACGTCATCACAAGGCATGTAAACAACGTTTTCACTAACACCATCAATAACAACCAAACATGCATTTTCTAGAAATGCATTATCAACAGCAAACAATTGACCTACACGTAAAGAACAGATAAACATGCATTATCAAGAAATGCATTCTCAACATGTAAACAACAAACAACTGACCTACACGTAAACAACAGATAAACATGCATTATCAAGAAATGCATTCTCAACATGTAAACAACAAACAAGCTAAGGGTTCAAATGTAAATCAGTTTTAAGAATAGCAATAAAGCGCACGCATTTCGGCGTAGCAAAATATTATATTTTTTTAATTCGTATCGTGTAACGATATTTACTGGGGGCTCAAGGCGGTCTAACTCTTGACTGCAGCCAAATACCCTTGAAATACAGGGTAATAAAATAAAAATTACACACCTTTGAAGAAAAGCATAAAAACAATCTCTGAAAAAGCGAGATATAACAAATTTAACGAGTCACGTAAAAGGCAAACCTTGAAATAGCAGGCAGCCTAAACCGATTAAAAAGTGAAAAGTAAAAAGCGAAAACTGAAACAAAATATTCCTGACTTCAAAGAGAATCCATCACCCTGGACTCACGCACTAAACGCCAACAAATTTTTAATTATCTGCGCCCAACACCACAGGACGATACAATGGCTCAGGACATCGCAACTCTACGAGCACTGGTAGAACTACTCACAAAGGCTCTACAGAATACGCAACTAAAAGTTAATACACTGGAAGCACAACAAACTTCCCAGACAGCCAATAAAGCAGACCATGGTAAAATTTACACCGAATATAACAAATGGAAACCTCATAAATTTAAAAACCTTTGAATCCATGCCATGCTTCAGCGGAGACAAGAACCAGTACAGATCCTGGAGGAAAAGGGCATGGACATTCATGGAAAACATTAAAGAATTTTCCAACCACCCGAACTACTATACAAATTGTTGTTGAATTTCTATTCGATAATCAACAGACTTGACTACACATACGCTGATCAACAACCGCTGTATGTACTACTCGAAGAAATGGAAAAGATCACACAAGGGAGACGCACACTATCGGAATTTCACAGCGAAATCAGCAAAGCACTGAATCTCGCACTCTCAAAGATAGAGATGTCAGGAGAACAAGGACCTGCATCCATGCTAGAATATGCAAATCAAGAAGCAGTCCGTACTTTCATCACAGGACTCAACAGCAGGAATATAAGCGGCACATTACACAGTCATCGCCCAAAATACTTAGAAACCGCATATGCAATCGCAAGCGCGATTTACCACGACAGTACAAACATGCAGTTCGATGCAAAAATTACGCCACAAAGATACAACCAAAGACAGAATCCTCCACAAGAGAGATATGATGATAGAAGGAGATATAATCCAAATGTGCAAGTGCAATATAACCACCAACCACGCCAAGAACCGATGGAAGTGGACGACTCTCGTCAACACGTACGACCAACACAACACAACAATCAACCCCCGCCAAGGAACAACTTTCAGCAATCTCAACGGTACTATAACCCGTTCAGAGAAGACCAACAAGCAGCAAAACGCGGAAGAATCCCTTCTTCAAGAAACTACAACACCAGCAAGGTACAACGATTAAACCAGACGAGAGCGAAGAGCTACAATCACTCGCCGCACATACTGATGATATCTATGAGAGAGGAAGTCTTTTTTTAGGAGAATAAACGGATTACCGTGTCTCCAAAGGCGGTGTCAAACGACAGGTACATCCGTTAATATTTTAATTGATACAGGTGCGACAAATAATTATATTAGTTCTAAGTGCAAATTAGGAGAATCTATACCCCTAAAACCGGTTAAAGTTAAAACGCTTCACGGATACTCTTTGACCAAAGCTAAGAAAATTATTATACTACTCAATCATAACTTAGTATTTTTGAAAACGAAGCTTTAGAGGAGTTCGATATGCTTCTGGGTGAACACGGTCTTAGGGTATTGAAAGCAGAAATTAACATCTTTGAGTATAAACTCTTATACAAATATAAAAAGCAAGTAGATAGCAAACAAAAAGTTAATTTCACAATTAATAACGACAAGTATAAAACTGAAATTGAAAATATCATGAGAATAAACGACGAAACTAACGAAATCCTTCCGTTTACGACTACAATACAAGCCACAATTAGGACAGAATCAGAAGATCTTATTTGGGTGAAACAGTATCCGTATCCGATAGCAGACAATGAATTCATAAACAAAGAAATTGATAAATTATTAGATAACCAAATTATTCAACCTAGTAAATGTCCTAAAAATTCTCTAATCTGGACCGTCGCAAAAAAAGGTACTGATAACGAAGGGAAACCTAAAAGACGCATGGTAGTAGATTTTCAGAAGCTTAACGCTCAGACTATCACTGATAGATACCCTATCCCAGACGGTGCAATGACAATTCAAAATTTAGGTAAAGCAAAGGTTTTCACAACGACAGACTTAGAGTCAGGTTTTCACCAAATCTTGATAAAAAATCAGACAGAGAAAAAACTGCATTCAGTGTGAATGGCGCAAAGTATGAATTCCTTAGGGTGCCGTTCGGTTTAGAGAACGCACCTTCCATATTTCAGCGATGCGTAGACGATATTATACGTCCATATATTGGCAAGTTCGCATATGTTTATATTGACGATGTACTCATATATTCCTCCTCACCCGAGGAACATATTCGTACAATAGTAAACGCACTTCACAATGCCAATATGAAGATTTCAAACGGGAAATCGCATTTTTTCCAGGATTCAGTTGAATACCTTGGACACATAATAAAATATAATAAAATAACTGTGGACCCAAATAAATTTAAAACTATAAAGAATTATCCAACTCCAAAAAGTTTAAAAGAATTACAATAATTTCTTGGCCTAGCGAGTTATTACAGGAAATTTATTCAGAATTTCGCTACAATTACGAAACCCCTAACAACATTTCTACGCGGAGACAAAAATCAGAGCGCAAAGGTCTCAATTAATCTAAACGAACCAGCACTCGAGGCTTTAACAAAAATAAAAGACGCACTACAAGCACAAGTTGAATTATTCCAACCAGACTTCAACAAACCTTTTGAACTAACGACAGACGCAAGTAACTTTGCAATAGGAGCTGTACTCTCTCAGAACACGAAACCTATTTCCTTTATATCTAGAACTCTTAGTAAGACTGAACAGAATTACAGCACGAATGAAAAGGAATTACTCGCTATCGTTTGGTCACTTCAAAAATTAAGAAATCACCTATACGGTATAGCAGATCTAACGATTTATACAGACCACCAGTCACTCATATTTTCAATTTTGGAAAGAAATGTGTCGTTCTAGCCGTAATATCGATTTTTAGTTTGTTTATAAGCTGCCAGAAATGTCAAAAGCTACTAAACTAACCTAGCGGTACCCCGGAATGTGCCATCTCTGGTTCGCTGCATCGTGCATGTTGCAACGCACTGGGCGTTCCCAACACCCGCCAACATGTGGATTCGATGGGCAGTTGGATACCCATTAAATTTTTTGATTCGCTAGTGTCTCGACGATTCTTTCTCAAAATCTTTAAGTTACGCTTCATTTCGTACTTTGCTTACTTGAGGTTAGTGCCATTATGCGAACTGATCCGCATTGGATTCATGCCGCCGACATATGAAATTCTAGACGCTAACAAGTATCGGTAGTTAGATCCACGGCTTTTTCACCATGCAACGCGCGCGTCGTTAAGCACGTGAATAACGAGATGCATCGCTTTTTCTTGCGTCTTCCAGCTTCGATAAAAAAACTAGCCCATGTAGTTTAACCCTACATAAGTGAAAAGGAGTAACAAATGGAGTGAGTCGGTCTATCGGTAGTTGTCCCATTTGTGGTGCCTCCGGCTTCGCTCGATCTCTCTTACTCATAAAACTTCTTTAGCTGCCTTTCTTACTTTCTCGCTTTCTCGCGGATTCGTGGAATCCAATACTTATGGCGGTGCTCCGAAAGAATGGTGTTCTGGTTCTGGAACTTCCATATACGGTGGTACAGATCTGTTAGAATATTGCTGATATGGTGTTGGTTGAAACGTTTGCGGAAGCACAGCATCAGGGTTCCATAGTCGACTACCTACTCTTATAATCCCGAAGTCGTCTAGCATAAAATCCTACTACTCGCGCTATCCGGTTCACTATTTTCGAAGAGAGCGTATTCCTCGGGGTAAGCGATTTGTTGTGTACTGCGAATGACTACAAGCTTTGCTCTTGTGGGCTCCTGTTTTCTGAGCGCGACTTAATGACGTCATCACAAGGCATGTAAACAACGTTTTCACTAACACCATCAATAACAACCAAACATGCATTTTCTAGAAATGCATTATCAACAGCAAACAATTGACCTACACGTAAAGAACAGATAAACATGCATTATCAAGAAATGCATTCTCAACATGTAAACAACAAACAACTGACCTACACGTAAACAACAGATAAACATGCATTATCAAGAAATGCATTCTCAACATGTAAACAACAAACAAGCTAAGGGTTCAAATGTAAATCAGTTTTAAGAATAGCAATAAAGCGCACGCATTTCGGCGTAGCAAAATATTATATTTTTTTAATTCGTATCGTGTAACGATATTTACTGGGGGCTCAAGGCGGTCTAACTCTTGACTGCAGCCAAATACCCTTGAAATACAGGGTAATAAAATAAAAATTACACACCTTTGAAGAAAAGCATAAAAACAATCTCTGAAAAAGCGAGATATAACAAATTTAACGAGTCACGTAAAAGGCAAACCTTGAAATAGCAGGCAGCCTAAACCGATTAAAAAGTGAAAAGTAAAAAGCGAAAACTGAAACAAAATATTCCTGACTTCAAAGAGAATCCATCACCCTGGACTCACGCACTAAACGCCAACAAATTTTTAATTATCTGCGCCCAACACCACAGGACGATACAATGGCTCAGGACATCGCAACTCTACGAGCACTGGTAGAACTACTCACAAAGGCTCTACAGAATACGCAACTAAAAGTTAATACACTGGAAGCACAACAAACTTCCCAGACAGCCAATAAAGCAGACCATGGTAAAATTTACACCGAATATAACAAATGGAAACCTCATAAATTTAAAAACCTTTGAATCCATGCCATGCTTCAGCGGAGACAAGAACCAGTACAGATCCTGGAGGAAAAGGGCATGGACATTCATGGAAAACATTAAAGAATTTTCCAACCACCCGAACTACTATACAAATTGTTGTTGAATTTCTATTCGATAATCAACAGACTTGACTACACATACGCTGATCAACAACCGCTGTATGTACTACTCGAAGAAATGGAAAAGATCACACAAGGGAGACGCACACTATCGGAATTTCACAGCGAAATCAGCAAAGCACTGAATCTCGCACTCTCAAAGATAGAGATGTCAGGAGAACAAGGACCTGCATCCATGCTAGAATATGCAAATCAAGAAGCAGTCCGTACTTTCATCACAGGACTCAACAGCAGGAATATAAGCGGCACATTACACAGTCATCGCCCAAAATACTTAGAAACCGCATATGCAATCGCAAGCGCGATTTACCACGACAGTACAAACATGCAGTTCGATGCAAAAATTACGCCACAAAGATACAACCAAAGACAGAATCCTCCACAAGAGAGATATGATGATAGAAGGAGATATAATCCAAATGTGCAAGTGCAATATAACCACCAACCACGCCAAGAACCGATGGAAGTGGACGACTCTCGTCAACACGTACGACCAACACAACACAACAATCAACCCCCGCCAAGGAACAACTTTCAGCAATCTCAACGGTACTATAACCCGTTCAGAGAAGACCAACAAGCAGCAAAACGCGGAAGAATCCCTTCTTCAAGAAACTACAACACCAGCAAGGTACAACGATTAAACCAGACGAGAGCGAAGAGCTACAATCATTCGCCGCACATACTGATGATATCTATGAGAGAGGAAGTCTTTTTTTAGGAGAATAAACGGATTACCGTGTCTCCAAAGGCGGTGTCAAACGACAGGTACATCCGTTAATATTTTAATTGATACAGGTGCGACAAATAATTATATTAGTTCTAAGTGCAAATTAGGAGAATCTATACCCCTAAAACCGGTTAAAGTTAAAACGCTTCACGGATACTCTTTGACCAAAGCTAAGAAAATTATTATACTACTCAATCATAACTTAGTATTTTTGAAAACGAAGCTTTAGAGGAGTTCGATATGCTTCTGGGTGAACACGGTCTTAGGGTATTGAAAGCAGAAATTAACATCTTTGAGTATAAACTCTTATACAAATATAAAAAGCAAGTAGATAGCAAACAAAAAGTTAATTTCACAATTAATAACGACAAGTATAAAACTGAAATTGAAAATATCATGAGAATAAACGACGAAACTAACGAAATCCTTCCGTTTACGACTACAATACAAGCCACAATTAGGACAGAATCAGAAGATCTTATTTGGGTGAAACAGTATCCGTATCCGATAGCAGACAATGAATTCATAAACAAAGAAATTGATAAATTATTAGATAACCAAATTATTCAACCTAGTAAATGTCCTAAAAATTCTCTAATCTGGACCGTCGCAAAAAAAGGTACTGATAACGAAGGGAAACCTAAAAGACGCATGGTAGTAGATTTTCAGAAGCTTAACGCTCAGACTATCACTGATAGATACCCTATCCCAGACGGTGCAATGACAATTCAAAATTTAGGTAAAGCAAAGGTTTTCACAACGACAGACTTAGAGTCAGGTTTTCACCAAATCTTGATAAAAAATCAGACAGAGAAAAAACTGCATTCAGTGTGAATGGCGCAAAGTATGAATTCCTTAGGGTGCCGTTCGGTTTAGAGAACGCACCTTCCATATTTCAGCGATGCGTAGACGATATTATACGTCCATATATTGGCAAGTTCGCATATGTTTATATTGACGATGTACTCATATATTCCTCCTCACCCGAGGAACATATTCGTACAATAGTAAACGCACTTCACAATGCCAATATGAAGATTTCAAACGGGAAATCGCATTTTTTCCAGGATTCAGTTGAATACCTTGGACACATAATAAAATATAATAAAATAACTGTGGACCCAAATAAATTTAAAACTATAAAGAATTATCCAACTCCAAAAAGTTTAAAAGAATTACAATAATTTCTTGGCCTAGCGAGTTATTACAGGAAATTTATTCAGAATTTCGCTACAATTACGAAACCCCTAACAACATTTCTACGCGGAGACAAAAATCAGAGCGCAAAGGTCTCAATTAATCTAAACGAACCAGCACTCGAGGCTTTAACAAAAATAAAAGACGCACTACAAGCACAAGTTGAATTATTCCAACCAGACTTCAACAAACCTTTTGAACTAACGACAGACGCAAGTAACTTTGCAATAGGAGCTGTACTCTCTCAGAACACGAAACCTATTTCCTTTATATCTAGAACTCTTAGTAAGACTGAACAGAATTACAGCACGAATGAAAAGGAATTACTCGCTATCGTTTGGTCACTTCAAAAATTAAGAAATCACCTATACGGTATAGCAGATCTAACGATTTATACAGACCACCAGTCACTCATATTTTCAATTTTGGAAAGAAATGTGTCGTTCTAGCCGTAATATCGATTTTTAGTTTGTTTATAAGCTGCCAGAAATATCAAAAGCTACTAAACTAACCTAGCGGTACCCCGGAATGTGCCATCTCTGGTTCGCTGCATCGTGCATGTTGCAACGCACTGGGCGTTCCCAACACCCGCCAACATGTGGATTCGATGGGCAGTTGGATACCCATTAAATTTTTTGATTCGCTAGTGTCTCGACGATTCTTTCTCAAAATCTTTAAGTTACGCTTCATTTCGTAGTTTGCTTACTTGAGGTTAGTGCCATTATGCGAACTGATCCGCATTGGATTCATGCCGCCGACATATGAAATTCTAGACGCTAACAAGTATCGGTAGTTACATCCATGGCTTTTTCACCATGCAACGCGCGCGTCGTTAAGCACGTGAATAACGAGATGCATCGCTTTTTCTTGCGTCTTCCAGCTTCGATAAAAAACTAGCCCATGTAGTTTAACCCTACATAAGTGAAAAGGCGCACGAATGGAGTGAGTCGGTCTATCGGTAGTTGTCCCATTTGTGGTGCCTCCGGCTTCGCTCGATCTCTCTTACTCATAAAACTTCTTTAGCTGCCTTTCTTACTTTCTCGCTTTCTCGCGGATTCGTGGAATCCAATACTTATGGCGGTGCTCCGAAAGAATGGTGTTCTGGTTCTGGAACTTCCATATACGGTGGTACAGATCTGTTAGAATATTGCTGATATGGTGTTGGTTGAAACGTTTGCGGAAGCACAGCATCAGGGTTCCATAGTCGACTACCTACTCTTATAATCCCGAAGTCGTCTAGCATAAAATCCTACTACTCGCGCTATCCGGTTCACTATTTTCGAAGAGAGCGTATTCCTCGGGGTAAGCGATTTGTTGTGTACTGCGAATGACTACAAGCTTTGCTCTTGTGGGCTCCTGTTTTCTGAGCGCGACTTAATGACGTCATCACAAGGCATGTAAACAACGTTTTCACTAACACCATCAATAACAACCAAACATGCATTTTCTAGAAATGCATTATCAACAGCAAACAACTGACCTACACGTAAAGAACAGATAAACATGCATTATCAAGAAATGCATTCTCAACATGTAAACAACAAACAACTGACCTACACGTAAACAACAGATAAACATGCATTATCAAGAAATGCATTCTCAACATGTAAACAACAAACAAGCTAAGGATTCAAATGTAAATCAGTTTTAAGAATAGCAATAAAGCGCACGCATTTCGGCGTAGCAAAATATTATATTTTTTTAATTCGTATCGTGTAACGATATTAACTGGGGGCTCAAGGCGGTCTAACTCTTGACTGCAGCCAAATACCCTTGAAATACAGGGTAATAAAATAATTATTATTATTATTAACAGTTTATTCATAAAATAAAATTTTACAAATAATCTTATAAGCTAGGCACTAACAACGATGGTTTTCAGCCTGGTAATAAAATAAAAATTACACACCTTTGAAGAAAAGCATAAAAACAATCTCTGAAAAAGCGAGATATAACAAATTTAACGAGTCACGTAAAAGGCAAACCTTGAAATAGCAGGCAGCCTAAACCGATTAAAAAGTGAAAAGTAAAAAGCGAAAACTGAAACAAAATATTCCTGACTTCAAAGAGAATCCATCACCCTGGACTCACGCACTAAACGCCAACAAATTTTTAATTATCTGCGCCCAACACCACAGGACGATACAATGGCTCAGGACATCGCAACTCTACGAGCACTGGTAGAACTACTCACAAAGGCTCTACAGAATACGCAACTAAAAGTTAATACACTGGAAGCACAACAAACTTCCCAGACAGCCAATAAAGCAGACCAACATGTAAAATTTACACCGAATATAACAAATGGAAACCTCATAAATTTAAAAACCTTTGAATCCATGCCATGCTTCAGCGGAGACAAGAACCAGTACAGATCCTGGAGGAAAAGGGCATGGACATTCATGGAAAACATTAAAGAATTTTCCAACCACCCGAACTACTATACAAATTGTTGTTGAATTTCTATTCGATAATCAACAGACTTGACTACACATACGCTGATCAACAACCGCTGTATGTACTACTCGAAGAAATGGAAAAGATCACACAAGGGAGACGCACACTATCGGAATTTCACAGCGAAATCTGCAAAGCACTGAATCTCGCACTCTCAAAGATAGAGATGTCAGGAGAACAAGGACCTGCATCCATGCTAGAATATGCAAATCAAGAAGCAGTCCGTACTTTCATCACAGGACTCAACAGCAGGAATACAAGCGGCACATTACACAGTCATCGCCCAAAATACTTAGAAACCGCATATGCAATCGCAAGCGCGATTTACCACGACAGTACAAACATGCAGTTCGATGCACAAATTACGCCACAAAGATACAACCAAAGACAGAATCCACAACAGAGATATGATGATAGAAGGAGATATAATCCAAATGTGCAAGTGCAATATAACCACCAACCACGCCAAGAACCGATGGAAGTGGACGACTCTCGTCAACACGTACGACCAACACAACACAACAATCAACCCCCGCCAAGGAACAACTTTCAGCAATCTCAACGGTACTATAACCCGTTCAGAGAAGACCAACAAGCAGCAAAACGCGGAAGAATCTCTTCTTCAAGAAACTACAACACCAGCAAGGTACAACGATTAAACCAGACGAGAGCGAAGAGCTACAATCACTCGCCGCACATACTGATGATATCTATGCGGCAGGAAGTCTTTTTTTAGGAGAATAAACGGATTACCGTGTCTCCAAAGGCGGTGTCAAACGACAGGTACATCCGTTAATATTTTAATTGATACAGGTGCGACAAATAATTATATTAGTTCTAAGTGCAAATTAGGAGAATCTATACCCCTAAAACCGGTTAAAGTTAAAACGCTTCACGGATACTCTTTGACCAAAGCTAAAAAAAATATTATACTACTCAATCATAACTTAGTATTTTTGAAAACGAAGCTTAAGAGGAGTTCGATATGCTTCTGGGTGAACACGGTCTTAGGGTATTGAAAGCAGAAATTAACATCTTTGAGTATAAACTCTTATACAAATATAAAAAGCAAGTAGATAGCAAACAAAAAGTTAATTTCACAATTAATAACGACAAGTATAAAACTGAAATTGAAAATATCATGATAATAAACGACGAAACTAACGAAATCCTTCTGTTTACGACTACAATACAAGCCACAATTAGGACAGAATCAAAAGATCCTATTTGGGTGAAACAGTATCCGTATCCGATAGCAGACAATGAATTCATAAACAAAGAAATTGATAAATTATTAGATAACCAAATTATTCAACCTAGTAAATGTCCTAACAATTCTCTAATCTGGACCGTCGCAAAAAAAGGTACTGATAACGAAGGGAAACCTAAAAGACGAATGGTAGTAGATTTTCAGAAGCTTAACGCTCAGACTATCACTAATAGATACCCTATCCCAGACGGTGCAATGACAATTCAAAATTTAGGTAAAGCAAAGGTTTTCACAACGACAGACTTAGAGTCAGGTTTTCACCAAATCTTGATAAAAATCAGACAGAGAAAAAACTGCATTCAGTGTGAATGGCGCAAAGTATGAATTCCTTATGGTGCCGTTCGGTTTAGAGAACGCACCTTCCATATTTCAGCGATGCGTAGACGATATTATACGTCCATATATTGGCAAGTTCGCATATGTTTATATTGACGATGTACTCATATATTCCTCCTCACCCGAGGAACATATTCGTACAATAGTAAACGCACTTCACAATGCCAATATGAAGGTTTCAAACGGGAAATCGCATTTTTTCCAGGATTCAGTTGAATACCTTGGACACATAATAAAATATAATAAAATAACTGTGGACCCAAATAAATTTAAAACTATAAAGAATTATCCAACTCCAAAAAGTTAAAAAGAATTACAATAATTTCTTGGCCTAGCGAGTTATTACAGGAAATTTATTCAGAATTTCGCTACAATTACGAAACCCCTAACAACATTTCTACGCGGAGACAAAAATCAGAGCGCAAAGGTCTCAATTAATCTAAACGAACCAGCACTCGAGGCTTTAACAAAAATAAAAGACGCACTACAAGCACAAGTTGAATTATTCCAACCAGACTTCAACAAACCTTTTGAACTAACGACAGACGCAAGTAACTTTGCAATAGGAGCTGTACTCTCTCAGAACACGAAACCTATTTCCTTTATATCTAGAACTCTTAGTAAGACTGAACAGAATTACAGCACGAATGAAAAGGAATTACTCGCTATCGTTTGGTCACTTCAAAAATTAAGAAATCACCTATACGGTATAGCAGATCTAACGATTTGTACAGACCACCAGTCACTCATATTTTCAATTTTGGAAAGAAATGTGTCGTTCTAGCCGTAATATCGATTTTTAGTTTGTTTATAAGCTGCCAGAAATGTCAAAAGCTACTAAACTAACCTAGCGGTACCCCGGAATGTGCCATCTCTGGTTCGCTGCATCGTGCATGTTGCAACGCACTGGGCGTTCCCAACACCCGCCAACATGTGGATTCGATGGGCAGTTGGATACCCATTAAATTTTTTGATTCGCTAGTGTCTCGACGATTCTTTCTCAAAATCTTTAAGTTACGCTTCATTTCGTACTTTGCTTACTTGAGGTTAGTGCCATTATGCGAACTGATCCGCATTGGATTCATGCCGCCGACATATGAAATTCTAGACGCTAACAAGTATCGGTAGTTAGATCCACGGCTTTTTCACCATGCAACGCGCGCGTCGTTAAGCACGTGAATAACGAGATGCATCGCTTTTTCTTGCGTCTTCCAGCTTCGATAAAAAAACTGCCCATGTAGTTTAACCCTACATAAGTGAAAAGGAGTAACAAATGGAGTGAGTCGGTCTATCGGTAGTTGTCCCATTTGTGGTGCCTCCGGCTTCGCTCGATCTCTCTTACTCATAAAACTTCTTTAGCTGCCTTTCTTACTTTCTCGCTTTCTCGCGGATTCGTGGAATCCAATACTTATGGCGGTGCTCCGAAAGAATGGTGTTCTGGTTCTGGAACTTCCATATACGGTGGTACAGATCTGTTAGAATATTGCTGATATGGTGTTGGTTGAAACGTTTGCGGAAGCACAGCATCAGGGTTCCATAGTCGACTACCTACTCTTATAATCCCGAAGTCGTCTAGCATAAAATCCTACTACTCGCGCTATCCGGTTCACTATTTTCGAAGAGAGCGTATTCCTCGGGGTAAGCGATTTGTTGTGTACTGCGAATGACTACAAGCTTTGCTCTTGTGGGCTCCTGTTTTCTGAGCGCGACTTAATGACGTCATCACAAGGCATGTAAACAACGTTTTCACTAACACCATCAATAACAACCAAACATGCATTTTCTAGAAATGCATTATCAACAGCAAACAATTGACCTACACGTAAAGAACAGATAAACATGCATTATCAAGAAATGCATTCTCAACATGTAAACAACAAACAACTGACCTACACGTAAACAACAGATAAACATGCATTATCAAGAAATGCATTCTCAACATGTAAACAACAAACAAGCTAAGGGTTCAAATGTAAATCAGTTTTAAGAATAGCAATAAAGCGCACGCATTTCGGCGTAGCAAAATATTATATTTTTTTAATTCGTATCGTGTAACGATATTTACTGGGGGCTCAAGGCGGTCTAACTCTTGACTGCAGCCAAATACCCTTGAAATACAGGGTAATAAAATAAAAATTACACACCTTTGAAGAAAAGCATAAAAACAATCTCTGAAAAAGCGAGATATAACAAATTTAACGAGTCACGTAAAAGGCAAACCTTGAAATAGCAGGCAGCCTAAACCGATTAAAAAGTGAAAAGTAAAAAGCGAAAACTGAAACAAAATATTCCTGACTTCAAAGAGAATCCATCACCCTGGACTCACGCACTAAACGCCAACAAATTTTTAATTATCTGCGCCCAACACCACAGGACGATACAATGGCTCAGGACATCGCAACTCTACGAGCACTGGTAGAACTACTCACAAAGGCTCTACAGAATACGCAACTAAAAGTTAATACACTGGAAGCACAACAAACTTCCCAGACAGCCAATAAAGCAGACCAACATGTAAAATTTACACCGAATATAACAAATGGAAACCTCATAAATTTAAAAACCTTTGAATCCATGCCATGCTTCAGCGGAGACAAGAACCAGTACAGATCCTGGAGGAAAAGGGCATGGACATTCATGGAAAACATTAAAGAATTTTCCAACCACCCGAACTACTATGCAAATTGTTGTTGAATTTCTATTCGATAATCAACAGACTTGACTACACATACGCTGATCAACAACCGCTGTATGTACTACTCGAAGAAATGAAAATGATCACACAAGGGAGACGCACACTATCAGAATTTCACAGCGAAATCTGCAAAGCACTGAATCTCGCACTCTCAAAGATAGAGATGTCAGGAGAACAAGGACCTGCATCCATGCTAGAATATGCAAATCAAGAAGCAGTCCGTACTTTCATCACAGGACTCAACAGCAGGAATACAAGCGGCACATTACACAGTCATCGCCCAAAATACTTAGAAACCGCATATGCAATCGCAAGCGCGATTTACCACGACAGTACAAACATGCAGTTCGATGCACAAATTACGCCACAAAGATACAACCAAAGACAGAATCCACAACAGAGATATGATGATAGAAGGAGATATAATCCAAATGTGCAAGTGCAATATAACCACCAACCACGCCAAGAACCGATGGAAGTGGACGACTCTCGTCAACACGTACGACCAACACAACACAACAATCAACCCCCGCCAAGGAACAACTTTCAGCAATCTCAACGGTACTATAACCCGTCCAGAGAAGACCAACCAGCAGCAAAACGCGGAAGAATCCCTTCTTCAAGAAACTACAACACCAGCAAGGTACAACGATTAAACCAGACGAGAGCGAAGAGCTACAATCACTCGCCGCACATACTGATGATATCTATGCGACAGGAAGTCTTTTTTTAGGAGAATAAACGGATTACCGTGTCTCCAAAGGCGGTGTCAAACGACAGGTACATCCGTTAATATTTTAATTGATACAGGTGCGACAAATAATTATATTAGTTCTAAGTGCAAATTAGGAGAATCTATACCCCTAAAACCGGTTAAAGTTAAAACGCTTCACGGATACTCTTTGACCAAAGCTAAAAAAAATATTATACTACTCAATCATAACTTGGTATTTTTGAAAACGAAGCTTAAGAGGAGTTCGATATGCTTCTGGGTGAACACGGTCTTAGGGTATTGAAAGCAGAAATTAACATCTTTGAGTATAAACTCTTATACAAATATAAAAAGCAAGTAGATAGCAAACAAAAAGTTAATTTCACAATTAATAACGACAAGTATAAAACTGAAATTGAAAATATCATGATAATAAACGACGAAACTAACGAAATCCTTCCGTTTACGACTACAATACAAGCCACAATTAGGACAGAATCAGAAGATCCTATTTGGGTGAAACAGTATCCGTATCCGATAGCAGACAATGAATTCATAAACAAAGAAATTGATAAATTATTAGGTAACCAAATTATTCAACCTAGTAAATGTCCTAACAATTCTCTAATCTGGACCGTCGCAAAAAAAGGTACTGATAACGAAGGGAAACCTAAAAGACGAATGGTAGTAGATTTTCAGAAGCTTAACGCTCAGACTATCACTGATAGATACCCTATCCCAGACGGTGCAATGACAATTCAAAATTTAGGTAAAGCAAAGGTTTTCACAACGACAGACTTAGAGTCAGGTTTTCACCAAATCTTGATAAAAATCAGACAGAGAAAAAACTGCATTCAGTGTGAATGGCGCAAAGTATGAATTCCTTATGGTGCCGTTCGGTTTAGAGAACGCACCTTCCATATTTCAGCGATGCGTAGACGATATTATACGTCCATATATTGGCAAGTTCGCATATGTTTATATTGACGATGTACTCATATATTCCTCCTCACCCGAGGAACATATTCGTACAATAGTAAACGCACTTCACAATGCCAATATGAAGGTTTCAAACGGGAAATCGCATTTTTTCCAGGATTCAGTTGAATACCTTGGACACATAATAAAATATAATAAAATAACTGTGGACCCAAATAAATTTAAAACTATAAAGAATTATCCAACTCCAAAAAGTTAAAAAGAATTACAATAATTTCTTGGCCTAGCGAGTTATTACAGGAAATTTATTCAAAATTTCGCTACAATTACGAAACCCCTAACAACATTTCTACGCGGAGACAAAAATCAGAGCGCAAAGGTCTCAATTAATCTAAACGAACCAGCACTCGAGGCTTTAACAAAAATAAAAGACGCACTACAAGCACAAGTTGAATTATTCCAACCAGACTTCAACAAACCTTTTGAACTTCCGACAGACGCAAGTAACTTTGCAATAGGAGCTGTACTCTCTCAGAACACGAAACCTATTTCCTTTATATCTAGAACTCTTAGTAAGACTGAACAGAATTACAGCACGAATGAAAAGGAATTACTCGCTATCGTTTGGTCACTTCAAAAATTAAGAAATCACCTATACGGTATAGCAGATCTAACGATTTATACAGACCACCAGTCACTCATATTTTCAACTTTGGATAAAAATCCACACACAAAACTAAAACGATGGAAAAACTTCATAGAAGAATACGGCGCTAGATTAGTATATAATCCAGGGCACCAAAACGTTGTCGCTGATGCATTGTCTCGCCAACAGATTAACAACACTTCAAGTTGCTCACAACATTCAGCTCAAAGTTCACCAACTGAAAAACTGAAACGCGTAAAACAACCATTAAATACATTTAGAAATCAAATAATCGTAAACTACAGTGCAACCAACTTAGTGGAAATCTCTTCGCAAAATATTTTTTAGTATTCACGACACACTCTTTTTTATTCAACTAAAGAAGAACCAACTGACAGACTGAAACGAATAATAAACCCAAAGGTAACAAATGATATAAAAATAGATCAACAAGCTCAATTCCACATAGAAAATGACATAATCTCAACCTTTCCAAATACCCTGATCGTTTTAGCTCAGAAAATAACAGAAGACATAGAAGACATAGACAGACAGATAGAAATCGTAATACAAACACACAGACGTGCACATAGAAATTATAAAAATAACGCACAAGAAATACTGACTACATATTTTTGACCAACTTTACGCCAAATGTGTAAAAAAGAAACACAAGATTGTGAAATCAGCTTAACAAACAATTACGAACGCAGACCAAACAAACAACCAATTGGAGCCGCACCAATACCAAACCACGTAGGTGAACACATACATTTAGACTTATTTCACACGAACGGGAACACATACATCAGCACAACTGATAAATACAAAGTTCTACTACATACGGGAAATTCCAAGTAAAAAGAATACATACAAATACATTGATGATATATTATCACAAATTTACCCAAACGCCAAGTATGTAATGACAGATAACGAATCAACATTCACGGGCATATGTGCGAAAAAAGTTTACGATGAACTACAAATTATACATACAGTAACACCAATATTTCATTCGACAACCAACAGTCAAGTTGAGCGTACAAACAGCACTCTGATCGAACTCGCTAGAGTCCTAGCGCAGGAGCATAATCACTCACCAGAAGACGATATCTTTAACGCGGTACGACAATACAACAAAACAACTCACTTAGTCACAGGAGAGAAACCCGAGGACGTGTTCTTCAATCGAGGTGGGTATCCTGACATTCAAAAAAAACTCGAAGCAAGTCAAAACAAAGTGGATTCAAATAAAAATCGTAAGAGTATCACTTACAAAAAAGGGTATAACGTTATATACTCCAAAACACACCGTCGAAACAAAAACGTACGAAAATACGAGAAACACACAATAAAAGAAGACAGAGGTAACACGATACTTACAAACCTTGGTACAGTTATACATAAAGACAATATACGAGTGCAAGCATGCAGGGAATAATAATTTTATTATTTGCCTCTACCGCGTCTGCGATAGTATAATTGATTTAAAGGACAAAGAATATGTAATGATAGAAACCGATCCGGTATACGTATACACTTCATTCTTATATCACGTGGCAAACATTTCAAAAATATTAGCACCTTACGAGAAAATAGTACGATCTGCATACAACCTCGAACAGAACTCGGCAGATCAGATATTAGTCAACAAAATTTAGACACTTAAGTCACAATTACTTCCCAATATCTTTAGGGCTGGTCGTTCACTTAACTTTCTAGCGTCAGCTCTTAAAATTATCACGGGTACACCCGATCACGACGACTTAACCGAAATTAAAACAGGATTAAATATGCTGATAGAAAACAATAATAAACAAAAGAAAATAAACTCACAGTTGAAAAGAATTTTAGAGACTCTCGATCCTAAAACTATAACAAATGATTTAGTAATGACTGAAGTATACAGCGAACTATCATCTGCCGCTAGTACAATTAATTTTGCAAAATTGGAAACATTTACTCAGGAACTCTAAACTTTAAGGATATTCAACAAATAGTATCCCATGAAGCTTTAGACTCACCTATAATAAATATATAAGAATACGCTGACATACATGTTTGCTACTTTAACCACGCAATTGTAACTGTATATAAATATCCTATATTAAAAACAAAATGTAACTTGTTTAATCTATACCCACTTGCATACAAACATAGAAAAATATTATTAGCTTCTAAGATAGCAAAATATAACATGTAAAAACTATGTTGGGAACTATATATGTAAAATAAAGAACTCAGACAATGGCACTATAAACATACTAGAGAATAAGCCTGCTAAATGTGAAATGATACACGAAAACAACGCACCACTTCAAATACTTGAAAACGGAAATATCATAACATAACACCTGGAACAACGCGAAATTAATACAAATCAACTACTCCGCAACAATCGACGGAAAACTAAACTCCAACCAGCAGCAGGAATTCAAAGATGCTATATACAAACAACATGACGGACAACTAGAAGTCCTACGCATTATCGAATCCAATGCCGATTATAAATTTAGTAATATTCAAAAAATGTCAACTTTCCTGATACCAATCGAGGAATATCCTATCCAAGACACCTTCTACTGCATTCTGGGGTTATGCACACTAGCATTACTTATCTATGGTATAGACAAACTGTGCAAATGTTACATAGCAAAGAAAGCGGAAACAAAAGGATAAATAATTGTCGAAATGTATGAAAATGAACTACTCAGACTCCAACAAGAACGACATATATATTAAAGCGAATACGCTTAATTTTTAAAAAGGAGGGGAGTTAATGACGTCATCACAAGGCACGTAAACAACGTTTCCACTAACACCATCAATAACAACCAAACATGCATTATCTAGAAATGTATTTTCAACAACAAACAACTGACCTACACGTAAAGAACAGATAAACATGCATTATCAAGAAATGCATTCTCAACATGTAAACAACAAACAACTGACCTACACGTAAACAACAGATAAACATGCATTAACAAGAAATGCATTATCAACATGTAAACAACAAACAAGATGAACAACAGATAAAGACTAGTAAACAATTAGCGATAGAATTTTCCACTGCGATAATAAATAGAACGAAGGATTCAAATGTAAATAAGTTTTAAGAATAGCAATAAAGCGCACGCATTTCGGCGTAGCAAAACATTATATTTTCTCCCTTCTTGCGCCTTGGTGGAGTTATTCTCGAGCCTTCTTTCATAGGCTACCACTTATGTTAACCCTGAAAATCTCGAATATTGGAGCAAAATGTCATCATGCACCCTTGTAAAAAACAGTAATTATTTACTTCTTAGTTTTTCGCCAATCCTTTTTACAGTTTTGGTCTCGGACCAGCAAGATTTATGTTTCTTCAAAATTTTTGTCCACCACTCGACGCTGACTTTCGCGCATTACTTCGAAGTCTCATGCCGAATTCTAAAGGATTTATTGCACCTGGTACCCTTTTCCAGTCGTTCGGTGTCGTCCTGTCTAAAATTTTCTTTACTCGATGACCAACGAAAGGGTTGTATCTCTTGTGGTCTGAAGTTATCCAAGAATGAACATTTTTCGATTCCGTCCACATAACATCGTAGTAATTCAGCACCGTTGGTTCAGAAGTGAGGCTAGAACCACTGCCTGTAACTCCTATCGCAGAATCGTTATAAGTTTGAGTGAAGTGCATTTGGTTTTTCCGGACACTAATGCAACCTGCAGTTCATGAACGCCTCTTTACTTGCGCCAGCAAAGACGTGGAGTTCTACAACTCCCGTAGTAAAATATGCACTCTAGCACCAAGACTAGTAAACAATTAGCGATAGAATTTTCCACTGCGATAATAAATTGAACTAAGGATTCAAATGTAAATAAGTTTTAAGAATAGCAATAAAGCGCACGCATTTCGGCGTAGCAAAACATTATATTTTTTTAATTCATATCGTGTAACGATATTAACGCGCGCCAGATTTTCTCCCTTCTTGCGCCTTGGTGGAGTTATTCTCGAGCCTTCTTTCATAGGCTACCACTTATGTTAACCCTGAAAATCTCGAATATTGGAGCAAAATGTCATCATGCACCCTTGTAAAAAACAGTAATTATTTACTTCTGCACTCTAGCACCAAGGTTCTCTGATACATTTAATGTAAATCAATGTACTTAGCCACGACCTCCAAACGTTTTGCAACTCTTTTGATATTTCTACGTCTACCCCGTTCCATACCATTTGCAGCAACAGCTTGCATATTGAGTGCGTCGTATACCGCTTGAGAATTGGACACGTATCCCTTTAAGTTGAATCCACCTTTTTCAAAAAATTCACCTTTTTCAGAAGTTCTTCTGCTGTGAGTTTCCTGGATTAGCCTTTTGTTTCATAGTTGCTCATTATCTTGATATATGCTTCATTCTAATAAATTCTCATCGTTTCTCCACAATAGTTCGGTTTCAAAGCGATCTCCCAGTCGAACTGTATTATTAAATTTAATAGGAGAAGTTGCATTCGAAAAATACAATACTTTTGACTTGACAGAAGATCAAAAGAAAAAGATTTCCGACGTATTAAAAGCCTTTGAAGATTTTTGCGCGCCAAAAGCAAATGAAACAATAGACCGGTATATGTTCTTCACATGTGCGCAACAAGATGGTGAAAATTTTGTAAATTATTTGACAGACTTAAAAACATTGAGCGCCACGTGCAACTTCGGAGAACTGAAAGACAGTTTAATAAGAGACAGAATTATATGTGGAATAAGAAATTCAGAATTAAAAGAAAGTAATCTCACACTAGAAAAATGTGTTGATACATGGAAAACTTCAGAATTAGCAGAACTACAATTGAAAACTATTGAAAATGAGGTAAAAGTACATGCTTTTAACAGAAAAAGTAATATGTAATAAAATTAATGAAGAGACAAGCCGGCAAGGGGCATCAGGAAAAAAATCGCATGACAGGCAGCACGTTACAAGTAGAAGAAAGTAAAGAATGTAAAAAATGTAAAGGTAGAAATCATTTTGCAAGAGTTTGTACAAATAATAGCACAGTAAATTATATTGAACATAAAAATGACATGAGTAACCAAATAGGTTGTATGTATATTGATAGTAATAAGTTCGAAAATATTATTATAAATAAAAATTATGAGATTGAAGTTAAATTAGATACAGGGGCTCATTGCAATTTAATGAATGAAATAATTTTAAGAAAATGCAATATAAATTTAAATAAAATGGATAAAAGTCAAATAAAATTAAGTGCCAACGGTGGTTCAAAACTAGAAGTATTAGGTAAATATAAAATAAAATGTAAATTTAACAATAGAAAAGAAGTTGAACTAGAGTTTAAAATAATAAAAAACAATGAAATAAAATCACCTACAGTAATAGGTTTACCATTTCTCATAGAATTAAATCTAATAAAAATAATTGATAACATAAGCATTAACAAAAACTTTAATCTAAATACAAATGAAATTTTAAATAACTATAAAGACGTATTTGAAGGGATAGGATGTGTATCTAACTTTGAATATGATATTAAATTAAGAGATGATGCTAAACCTAGTATTGCAGCGTGTAGAAAAATACCTGTTCTAATGGAAGAAAAGGTTAAAAAAGAGCTAAATACACTAATTAAAGAAGGTATTATAGAAAAAGTAACTGAACCAACCGAATGGGCCCATCCCATAGTTCCAAGACCAAAGACTAATGGTGATTTAAGAATTTGTATTGATCCTTATGAGTTAAGCTGAAGAACAGTAGTTTTGAGAAATTTAACAAAGAAAAATGTAGCTTGGAACTGGGATGAAAATGCAGAAAAAGCATTTAAAGATTTAAAAAATTGTTTAACCAAAACGCCTATACTGCAATATTATGATATAAAAAAAACCAGTAGTATTAAGTGTTGATGCATCTAAATATGGTCTGGGGGCTGTACTTCTACAAAATAACTTACCAGTCGCTTATGCTAGTAAAGCTTTAAATCAGAGAGAAATTAATTATGCCCAAATAGAAAAAGAGGCTCTTGCAATAGCATTCGGATGCTTAAAATTTTATCAATATATTCATGGTAAAGAAATAACAGTAGAATCTGATCATAAGCCACTGGAATTTATTTTTAGAAAACCGATAAATGATTGTCCTGCCAGACTTCAAAAAATAAGATTAAAATTACAAAGATATAATATAAAAGTAAATTATAAACCCTTTTATTAGCAGATGCATTAAGTAGAAATTTTATCGTGGATAAAGATATAAATTTACAAAATGAAATTGAAGCTCAAGTTTGCTTAGTTGAGGAAACATTTCCTATTTCCTTAGACAAAAAAGATGAATTTATAAAAGAAACTTTATGTAAATGATAAAGAAATGTGTATGCTAATAAAAGTAATAAAAGATGGTTAGCCAAAGAATAAAGACAAAGTACCATTAGAAATAAGAAGCTATTATAAGTATTCTCATGAATTATCTATAAATAATGGTTTAGTTTTTAGAAATACGAGGCTAATAGTACCAAAAAAAATTAAGAAAAGATATGCTTGAGAAAATTCATTATAATCATTAAGGAATAGAAAAATGTAAAAATAGAGCTAGAGAAATATTGTTCTGGCCTATGATGAATAAGGAAATTGAAGATATAATAAAAAATTGTGAAATTTGGATGAAATTTAGAAGATTAAATGTAAAAGAAACTTTGATAAATAGAGATTTGCCAAATGCTCCATGGGAAACACTAGGTGTTGATATATTTTTTTGTAAAAATACAAACTGGTTATTAATTGTAGATTATTTTAGTAAATATGTAGAAATATCAAAATTGCCTGATATTTCAACTGACTCAGTAGTGAGTGCTTACAGACTCAGTTTTGTAGATTTGGAGTACCTTATAAAATTTATTCAGATCCAGGTTCTCAATTGAGCAGTCTAAATTTAAAGAATTTTGTAAAAAAAAATGGGACATTGAGTGGCAAACCTCTAGTGCAAAGTATTCTCAATCAAATGGCATGGTAGAAAAGCACATATATAGTATAAAAAATATGATAAAAAAGTTAGCAGAAGAACCAAATAAAGATTTAGCCTTAGGTTTGTTGGAATATTGAAACATGCCAATAAGTAAAAATTTAACATCTCCTAATGAGATAATGTTTGGAAGAAATATGAGAGGTTTCTTGCCAAACAAAATCAATCAAAGTAATAATAAAAGAGATAAAGAGATAAAGAAAGTAGTAAAAGATAGGCAAAACAACCCAAAAGAATATTATGATAGAAATGCACATAATTTAAAACCTATAAAGGTAAATTAGCAAGTATATGTCAGAAAAGAAATTAGTAAGCCTTTAGTACCAGCTAAAGTTACAAACATTTGTAATAGACCCAGATCTTATGAGTTACAGTTGAGTAATAATAGAAAAATTGAAAGAAACAGAAGACATATAGTTGGTCCTTTACCTAGAAAAGAAAATGCAGTAAAAACAGATGATAGTCAAACAAATTTTCAAAGAATAATTATTGATGAAACTAATGAAAGAGAAAGAAATGAGTTAGAATCAAATAAAGATAACGTTACTGTAAGTGGATCACCAAATCCAAATATTTGTACTAGAACAGGTAGAATAGTGAAACCTCCCTCTTATTTAAAAGAATATGTGCAATAAAAGAGAAATTGAATTAAATTGAAAATTTAAACTTTTGTGCAAATGAGGGAGATGTTATGTATTTATATGTATAAGTGAGTTGGCAACTATGCCTATAGGTATCTTTATATTTGTACCAACTGGCAACAGTCAGTATAATTATAGCTAGCATCAGCTAAGCATCGTATAATAATAAAGTCTAAAGTAAACCTTCATATACAGGTGTATATTATTTATTAACGCTCCTTAGAACATAACAGACGTGGAGTTCTACAACTCCCGTAGTAAAATATGCACTCTAGCACCAAAGTTCTCTGATACATTTAATGTAAATCAATGTACTTAGCCACAAACTCCACACGTTTTGCATTTCTTTTGAGATTTCTACGCCTACCCCGTTCCTTGCCATTTGCAGCAACAGCTTGCAATAGCTCCATGTCAACGCGACCGAACGCCAAGAAAAACTTCAATTCTTCGTTCTCAGCGTCCCACTTCATCCCAAGGACCTTCTGGCGTTCTCAGTTTGGATTATCTCAAAAATTCCCATTATTGAGTGCGTCGCATACCGCTTGAGAGTTGGACACGAATCCCTTTAAGTTGAATCCACCTTTTTCAAAAAATTTGCTTTACCTTTTTTACAGTACTCACGACTCCCTCTACATCGTCGAAACAATGAACGAAATCTTCCAGCTAATGTCTGTTCAAGACATTTTGTTTTAAAACCCCGAAGTGTGGCAAATACCATTTGCGAGTATGTTCTACAAGAATTTCTTCTTGCTGTGAGTTTCCTGGATTAGCGTTTTGTTTCATAGTTGCTCATTATCTTGATATATGCTTCATTTTAATACATTCTCATCGTTTCTCCACAATAATTCGGTTTCAAAGCGATCTCCCAGTCGAACTGTTGTCTTCTCTAACATTGCGCGCGCTTTCGTATCTTTTGCTGATTCAGTATGTTTGCTGGTAACCGAAACACATAAGTCGTCACTCAACACAAATTTTCTGACCAGTTCCTCAACCGTCTGATCTTCCCTTCCTATGTGCTCCCACACCAGAAAAACATAAGTCGTCACTCAACACAAATTTTCTGACCAGTTCCTCAACCGTCTGATCTTCCCTTCCTATGTGCTCCCACACCAGAAATACTCGCTGATTTATGTCGCTTCTGTTCCCCCAGGAAACCGTAGATCACCTTCTTGAGGTGTCGCGTCGGCTTCTAATTTGCCGTCGGATTGGTTTAGCAATATGACTCCTGGTTTTATTTTTTCTAGCGTAGGGACGTGATGGCCATTATTTGTCGAACATGTTGAGTTTTAGCTATTAATTATCCTAGTTACACGTGAATCCTTACTTAAATCTACAAAGTTAAATTTCATTATACTCGATTTTAATTATAATATTGTTTATTCTCTTTATTGTTAGTATAATTATTATTTTAAATGTTTCTTTTAATGTCAGAGGTATTTTAACCATATATAAAATTTTCATATCTTTGCTTAATACATATACTTTTGATAATTCTAATGCTTCTTCGGCATTTTTAAATGGTACTTTTTCTTCTCTTAATTTACTGATTGACAATTATATTTCTTCTTTGCTTAACATTACTACATTTACTATATTATTTTTTTCCTATTGAATGGCATATCTTATATTAATTAGTTCTTCCTTTATTAGTCTGATTCTATTTTGTAAACTTATTAAAATTTATGTTAAGATACCGTTATCCTTTCTTATTGTGTTTAACGTTTTGTTAACTATACTAGTTATGTTATTTATGCGTTTCTCAAATATTTAATAAGTTAAATACTACTTGGTTATTGTTATTTTCATTCAGATTATTTAAATTATTAGTTATTATATTTAAATCTTCATGATCAGGAGAACCGGCTAGGTATTTCCATGCCGTTCCCAATATGTCAATTGATCTTTTCATCTTGTTATTGTTATAGGGTTTTAAGGTATTTAGGATTTCAAAGGTTTGTAAGGTTTCAGGTTTTAGGATAGGATATAGGAAGTGGTTCGTAGGGATTTGGTTAGTTATCTTCCGATATGTCTCTGTCAAAAAGTGTTCGTATATTTCCAAGTCGATAAGATGAATAAGTCGGAATGTGCCGTCTTGTATTTTCGCTTGTCTATTGTCTATTGTCACTAATTGCGCTATAGTCCAAAATTTGTACGCCCGTTATTGAGGTCGTGATTGTGGAAAAAATAATTAGGTGCATTTCCTGAAAAAGATATTTTAAGTTTTTATTAGAGATTTATTAATTATTCGTTCGAATACAGTTTTTACTGTTGTTCTATTATTTTCGGATATTATTTCTTTCTTATATTTCCGAGTTAATTTTGAACCAAGTCTCTTATTTATTTTTGCATAAATTACATCCCCTGGAGAATTATCCTTTATTTCAGATCTTTTCCTATTGTGGTAACATAGGTCTAATTCCTGTTTTCTTTTAAGTAGGGCAATATTTTCTTGTCTCTGCTGTTCTAAATCTTGCTGATCAGAAAGAATTATATTTCCAAAGAAGGTGTCTATTGGTTTTTTTTTATGGTTGTTGAGTAAATTGATGAATTACATTCCTGCACTGACTTCAATAGTAATTCTTCGTATGTTATTCCTATGCAATTTGCGTTTATACATCTCATTATTTCGGAAAGCGTACTTTCAACTTGTTCAATGCTTGCGCTGCTATAGGGTGGTGTGGTATAAACATTGATTGACATTTGGTGTATGAGTAAGGACGATATGATAGCAGAGTTAAGGGATTTTTCGTTATCTATTATCACGAGTTTTGGTATTCCGAAGGGAATCATTAGCTCTCTAATCAGATCTTTGATATGTTCTATTGCTCTGGATTGTATTACTCTTACCTGGGCGTATTTCGAGAAATTGTCAATGGCAGTTAGGATTAATCTTTTTCTCTGTTGAATACGTGCCAATGTGAACGATTTCTCCTGAAAGTTGGGGAATAGGGGTTTCTTGTATCTGTGGTTTTGGAGGATGCCTTTCGTATTTGTGTTCCCTGCATGTGAAGCATTGTTTTACCGATTTTTCGATTTTCGAATGCATGCCTGGAAAGTAAACTTTCTGTAAGATTTGTGCCTTGTTTTCGCGACTATTTCTGTGCGCTCTTTGGTATTCTTTAATGATTATCTGCTCCTGTTCTGTTTCGGATACGATGTCCTGAAGCAGAGTTTGTGTAAAATGGATTTTAATATTTGCGAAATTAAGTGGTGCTGGTCAAGATGTCGTTTGAATATGTCAATAATGTCCTGTGTCGAGTAGTTTCGTCTTGTAACTGTGCGCCTGTGAACACTCGGGAATGGTAATTGAATGGTATAGTTGTTTTCGTCACCTAATAAGAGGAATAATTGATTTTTGAATGCGTTTATTGGTGCTTCAGTGGCTGGGATGAGTTGATGTGCGGAACTTTCGTCGCTATGGTCAGTGGTCGTCAGGACGTTGATGTCAGTCTGTGGAGATCTCGAGAGTGCATCTGCTACCACGTTCGTTTTGTTAACCGATGGTGAAGGTTGCTGTTTAATCTTTACTGTGATGCCGTTGCCAAAAGTAAGTGAGTGGTCGTGAATATACGTTTGGTATGCAACTAACTTTATTAACGACTAAATATAAGTAAAAGCTCATATGTTAATGAATATAACAGAGTATGTATAGAGTATGTAAATCTTAATATAATGTTAACATATGTTACCAGATTGCGAGGTTAAATAAATTATTTGATTGATCTTCGGCTTCAAAACGATCAACTGGTTTTCTGTTGCGCTCACTTCTTCGAACTGCTTCCGCTATTGGCAATTCTCGAAGCGGTGTGCTCGGATCAATGGCAGCCTCAGAGCTATACTCTACAACACGCCCAGCTCCAGACAGCCGGTACTGTGTAGTAACGACCGGGTATGATGGTGCAGGAGGAAGATTTTCGGATCTTAATTTGAGTTGGTTTTGATGCCGTTTTTGATAAGTAAGCGGAGTTTCCACGACGTACATCATTTTTCCCAGCACTCTATTGATGTGACCTTTCATCCATTTTACACCAGGAGTGTAATTTCGTAAGTATACCGGTTGCGAAGGTTCAAACTTTGGGTTACTGTTTTGTTGTGACTCCTTTTGCTTATGAGTACTCGGCAGCGTTTGTGGCAGCAAGATACGAACGGTGTGACCATGTAACAGCTGAACTGGTGTCTTACCTGCGGCATTGGGCACTCAGCGATAAGTCGAAAGATACTTTATCAAAGAAGCAGAAATTGGCAACCCATCTTGTATATTTTTAAACATTGCCGTTTTAAAAGTTCGCACAAAACGTTCAGCTAAGCCATTTGACGCCGGGTGAAATGGAGCTGATGTGATATGCTTTATGCCATTGCCAGGGCAAAACCTTTTGAAGAGGTAGGCCCTAAATTGCGGCCCATTGTCACTAACTAGTGTTTCAGGAAGCCCTTCAATAGCAAATATTGCGGAAAGAGCCATAATAGTGGCAGCTGTTGTCGTTTGTTTCATTTGTGTCACATATGGATATTGCGAGTAAGCGTCTACGCACACATGCTATTAAATATATGGCCCGCAAAATCAATATGCAACGCTCCCATGGTCGTGTAGCTGCTGGTCAATTACTGTAATCACAAGTTGGGCTAGATGAGTTAACTTTACAAATTTCGCACTCATTAGCGACGTTTTCGATATTTTTGTCAATACCGGGCCACCAGCAGTAGCAGCGCGCAAGCTGTTTCATCTTCACCACGCCCCAGTGGCCGTCGTGTAAGAGATGCAAAATGTGTAATGAAATTGGAATAACAACTCTGTTTGCTTGGCCCTGCAAGTAAATAATGCTATTATTAACTGTTAAAGAAAGCTTTTTGGTAAAAAACGGTAAAATTGGCGAATCGCTTGCGGTTAGGTGCTTCGGCCAGCCATTATGTATAAATATGCGAAGTTTCATAAGAATGTCATCTGCTTCGAGATGTTTTCTTATCAAGTCGGCGTTTACAGGTGTTTCATGATAGTCCACATTGAAACATGCTTCGCTTTTGTCGAACTGCGACAGTGCATCGGCATTGCCATGTTGCGCTGTTGGTTTATATCGAATATCATATTGATAGGCCATCAAGGTTATTGCCCATCGTTGAAGTCGGTGACATAGTAGGCAAATGCTTGTCTGGACTAAAAACGCTTACAAGCGGTTTATGGTTCGTAATCAACGTAAATTTGCGGCATACAGGTATTGATGAAATGGATAAAGCCTCTTTTTCAATCTGGCTGTATTTTATCTGGTGTTGGTCAAGCGTTTTCGATGCAAATGCTATTGGCCTCTCTTGCCATCGGGAGAGATATGTGAGATTACTGCGCCTATTCCGTGCGAAGATGCATCGGTAGCAAGAAGAAGAGGTAGGTGCTCTTGGTAATGCACTAACTGCGCTGCTTTCACCATCGCTTCTTTGAAAGATGCAAAGACGTGCTTGTGCACATTTCCCCAATTAAAATGAATGTTCTTCCGTCGCAATTGATTAAGAGGAGCTGCCAGTTGTGAAAAATTCGGCATAAAATTATGGTAATAATTAACTTTACCTAAGAAGGCCTCAATATCCTTAAGATTCTTTGGACTGCGTAGTTTTCTGACAGCCTCAACGCCCGCTTCGTCTGGCGAAAAACCCTTGGCACTGATTCTTTCGCCTAAATATTAAATTTCAACTTGGAGGAAAATGCATTTTTTCCTTTTGCATTTTATACCACTGCTTTGGAGTCGCCTGAAAATTTCATTTAATCGCTCAAGGTGTTCTTTGACTTTTGGTGCGGTTACGATGATGTCGTCTAGGTAATTTGCGCAACCTTCAATACCATGTAGTAGCTGCTCTAAAATTTTTTGAAAAATTGCTGGGGCGCTTGTAATGCCATATGGTATTCGTTGAAACTGGATAGCGCTCTACATCAATTTGTTTATTAAGACACCTTAAAGTCTGCACATATGCGAATTGAACCGTCGGGCTTCGACGCGAGAACTATAGGTGATTCCCACTCACTAAATTGTAACGGTTTCCAAATTCCAGCATTAACCAGTCTATTTACCTCCTATGTAAATTTAGACATAAGTGCGAACGGAATAGGCCTGCTCTTAAAAAACTTTGGAAGAGGATCGGGTTTTAGTTTAACTTCTTTCTTCTTCTTTCATTGGTTCGATAACCGCCTATGCGATTTTAGCCGAGCTTAGCACAGCAAGCCAGTTATTTCTCTCTTTCGCTAACTGGCGCCAGTTGGAAATACCAAGCGTACCCAAGTTCCTTACCGCCTGGTCTTTCCAACGCTGAGGAGTCCTCCCTTTTCCGCTGCTACCACCAGCGGGTACCGCATCGAATACTTTCAAAGCTGGAGCGCTTTCATCCATTCGAACGACATGACCAAGCCAGCGAAGCCGCTGGATCTTAATTCGCTGCACTATATCTATGTCGTTGTAGAGCTCGTACAGCTCATCGTTCCATCTTCTACAGTATTCGCCATCGCAAAGGCGTAAAGGCCCATACATCTTTCCGAGAATCTTTCTCTCGAACACTCCTAGTGCCTTCTCATCAGATATCTTCATCGTCCATGCTTCTGCGCCATACATTAGGACGGGCATAATGAGAGACTTATAGAGCGTGATTTTTGTCCGTCGAGAGAGGACTTTACTGCTCAGTTGCCTACTCAGTCCGAAGTAGCACTTGTTGGCAAGCGTGACAAAAAGTCACTATGTCTGAAACCTCGTTTGGTATCAAACGGCTCGGAGAGGTCCTTCCCAATCCTGACGGAGCTGGTGGTGTTGCTCAACGTCATTTTACAAAGCCGTATAAGTTTTGCGGTGATAACAAATTCAGACATTGCGGCATAAAGGCAACTTCTTTTTGTGCTGTCCAAAGCGGCTTTGAAGTCGACAAAAAGGTGGTGCGTGTCGATTCTTCTTTCTTGGGTCTTTTCCAAGATCTGGCGCACTGGGAATATCTGGTCGATAGTAGATTTACCAGTCTAAAGTCACACTGATAAGGTCCAATCAGTTCTTTGACGGTGGTCTTTAGTCTCTCACACAATACGCTCAACAGAACCTTATATGCACGATAGTTGGCCCGAATTGCAGTATCACCCTTCTTGTGGATTGGGCAAAAGGCACTTAGATTCCAATCAGTAGGCATGCATTCGTCCGACCATACTCTACAGATAAGCTGGTGCATCCGCATTACTAACTCTTCTCCACCGTATTTCAATAACTCAGCTGGCACCACGTCAACTCCGGGCGCTTTCTTGTTCTTTAGACGTGCTATTGCTATAGGGATTTCATCGCAGTCGGGTAACGGAACATGAATTCCGTCGTCATTGATTGTGGTTTCGGGATCATCATCTTCTCCAAGGTGGTCTCTGTCACTACCACTAAGTGGTGTTAAGAAGTGCTCCCTCCATGAACTAAGTATATTCTGAACGTCAGTCACCAGGTCGCCGTCGTCGTTCTTACAGGAGTTCGCCCCGGTCTTTAAACCTTCTGTTAGCCGTCGTAATTTCAAGCTCTTCGCACTCACGCATTTCGGCCTTTCTCTTCTTCTCTCGAGAAATGCGTCTCGCTTCCTTCTTAAACTCACGATATCTCTCCCGAAAGGCTCGCGTTGCGCCCGATCGCATCTTTCCGTTCCGTGGCAACGCGACATTCCTCATCGTACCAGTCGTTTTTCTGGGCTCGCTGAAAACCAATAGATTGTTCAGCGGCGGTACGTAAAGAGCAAGAAATGTGGTTCAATTGCTCTGAAATATCGCTGTGTTGATTAGAGCTCTCAGAGAGCAGGAGTGCGAGTCGAGTAGCGAAGTGCGTAGCTGTTTGTTGTGATTGCAACTTTCCGACGTCAAGCTTTCCTTGTGTGCATTTCCTCACGCTTTTTGACGCACAGAGGCGCGTGCATATCTTGGCTGCGACAAGATAGTGGTCCAAATCGATGTTGGTTAATCGGATAGTGCGCACATCTTGGACACTGGAAGCGTGCCTTTCGTCTATCACAACATGGTCGATTTGGTTTCGTGTCTTACCATCTGAAGACAGCCACGTAGCCTTCGTGCCGTCGGGGCATGGGCGCAAATCAGGGAGATGTCGAAGAATCTCGCCTTAATGCGGATTGTGCCGCGACGTTCGATGTCTCTCTCCTTGCGTAGTATACATCGCAAGTGCCAACCGTTTTCCTCCCTTGCCCCGTCCATCGTATTTCTTGGATAGCGGTGATGTCAGCCTTCGCTCTGCCGAGGACATCTACCAGCCGGGCGGAGGCACCTTCCCAATTAAGGGTTCGGACATTCCAGGTGCATGCCCTCAAATCATGGTCCTTAAAACGTTTGCTGTGCTCGTCATCTAAAAAGGGGGTCCTGTCCGAGGCTTTGCTTTACTTTTCATTGGAAGTTGTTTTTTTACGTGGCGGGTTCCAAGCTCTGCGCACAACCCATTGCTGGGGGTTGAAATTTTAAACTCGTTAAGTAGCGAGCTGCTTGCTCCAAGGCAGACGCCCGCTTGCAGCCACACCTCCTGGTGAACAGACGTTCCGGACTTTAGTGGACCCTTAAACCGAATATGTCGGAGTGGCTCCACTAAAGCTTTCTCTCTATTAGCCGTGACCCATGGCTCCACACGGGTTGGTTACCGTATCTCGCACATGGGTTGCTTACGTTGCCCAGGGTGCACAAACGTGGACGTAAGTGTAGGGAATGAGTACAGCCGCGCAACTGTAACCGCATACCCAGAAGCACAACTGTACCCCAGTGCACCCTTAAAATTGCTGACGGTGCCTAAGGCTGGTTTAAAAATTTGACTGTATTTGTCAATGAGCGCATTTACTTCGAGCATTGAGTCCATAACAGTGAGCACCTGTTGTATTTTGTACCCGAAGGCTTTGAAAAGATCTGCACCGAAGAGATTATTACCACTGTGTACGCGCGCGACAACCTGATTGACTTGCTTTTCTTTTGCACCACATATTGCCTTTACTTTACGTTCACCAAGAGTATGGATTTTATTGTTACTGAATCCGAATATTGACCTATTACACGGGCTTAGCGGTGGCTTATTAAGTTCTTTGTAAGTTTATAACGTTATTATGGAAAGACACGCGCCGGAATCCATCTGGAACTTCATTACTTTATTTATTAGTTTTAAGTCAAAGAGATTTTTATTTTTCTGCTGCTTAACGACCCCGGTTATGGTGTAAATCGTTTCAATTGTATCAATCTCGTTGCAGCTATATTTGTTGTTTCGCTTTGTAGTTTTCTGTATACATTGTTGCTCAGTTGTTTTTTTCTGCCGCACTTATGGCACACAGCATATTTAAATTTACACTGCTCGCGCTTATGTGAGTAACCACAGCCTGAGCATGACTTATACAGGCTCTGCTTGTTATGTTATTGTTAATAGCACGATATGTACGAGAATCTTTTGAGCTTTGAACTGCATTTACCAATGGAGTTGATTCGCCTAAAGGTTCCTTAATAGACTGAATTGCTTTCGTTGTGCTCTCAAATGACTCAGCTATGAGTAGAACTTCTGCTAATGTTGGTTGAAGTTTTTGTAACGCCGAGGTGTGGACGGTGTCGTGCGGAGTATTTAATATTATCATATCTCGTATTATCTCATCAATATACTCATTAGTACAATTATCGGCAATTCAAACAAAATTGCATTGACGTGCTAACCCTCGCAAGTCCGCTACCCACTCTTTGTAGATTTGGTTAGCCTTCATGCTACATTTGCTAAAATTATAGCGCGCTGATATTACGTGAACTTCTTTCTTGAAGTGGTCTGACATTTTTACTGTTAGATCGACATAACTTTGACCTTGTAAATCCTGACTGCCGAGAATTTTTTTTAACAGCTCGAAAGTGTCGCTTCCCAACCACGACAAAAAAAAGCATTTTTCTTTTCTGGTACACTGACAGCGTATGCAAGAAAATGCTGGTTTAACTGTTCCAAATAGGAGTCCCAACTTTGGAGTTCTTTATTGAATGAGTGGAATGATGGTACCATGGAACCTTCTACTGGTCCATCAGCTTAGTCTCTTAGCACAGACTTCACCCACGCTGTTTGCCTATCAAGAATTTTTTGGGTGAACTCCTGCTGATGCTAAAGAAGTTGCTTGAAAAACACATTGTAAGTGTGCGAGGTTACTTTTTCGTCAGGCATAATTAATTAATTAATGGAAAATTGCAAAAATATAATATAAAGCCTTCTTTGTACGATCTACTGTATGGCTGTCGTTCCCTATTTGTTTTGAATAATGAGGTTGGATATAGCTTTTGCTCTAACCAGTGTCGATTAGCATCTTCACAAATTTTCCCTTCTTCGTTCTGCTTTCTACATACGGCAACGAAGAACTGTTCATTATAAAAAATGGATATCAATGTAGTCGTGTACACATTTGTTTTGATTTAGGTCAGCATATTCTGGAACTGATTGTCCACCTTCTTCTTTAGCCAGTGCTGCTTCATAATCTTCTGTCGTTGGAGCCCAATCTTGTTGGTGCTAGTATAGAATTGGTCCTGTTCGTTGTATGAATTATATTGGTTTTCATGATTTCCTGGTTCTATGTGGAAACTTCTTTGTTGCTTCAAAGGCACCTATTGGAAGAAATTTGATGGCGGTTTCACAGTCGGAATATTTAGGGTTGGCTTCTTCATGTAGTTGGCCGCTCTTGAGTGCAAGGAACGATCAACTTCCATTGTCTCTGGTCTTGGCATCTGAGGCTTACCCGGAGTTTGTGATATTTGTCGAAAGTTGGGCGAACTTTGAAAGTTGGGAGAAAGTTGTGGCGCTATTGGGGAAAGACATTTTGTGAAAATGAATGTGGTCTAGAAATATAAGCTAATTGTGGGTGACAGGTGGCCGAACATCTTGAACCTTTTTAGATTGGCCCTTATTGATGAGCGCGTAGTATGACCGAAAGTTTAGGTTCTCCAACTTTAGGCATAAGTGGAGAGCCTGAGGGCTGTCTGCTGGTTCCCTCATGCCAAGAAGTCTTGGCAAATCGCCTTTAGTCCTCAAATGAAGGTGTCGAGGGCTTTGTTATGATAAGTACGTGTGAGTAAATGCATGGATTCTGCACCGACTTCCATGCATCCAAGTTTATTCAGGATAAGAGATAGATGTGAATAAAGTTGCCGGTAAAATTCTTGGATAGTGAGGTTGCCCAGCACAAATGGAGTCATTTTGTACTCTAAAGTACCCAAGTCCCTTTTATCGGCGTAGTGGAGGGTAAGGCATCTAGAAATTGCCTTCTAATCCAATTGGGTGTTAAACGATACGAAGGCAATGTCGACGATGCACACGATTTTATTCCGCACAACATAAAGGATGCCGTAATACTTCTCACTTACTTACTTAATTGGCGCATCAACCGCCTAAGCGATTTTGGCCGAGGTCAACAAAGCACGCCAGCTGCCCCTATCTTTTGCTTACTGGCGCCCATTGGAAATCCCAAGTATAGCCAAGTCTTTTTTCATTTGGTCTTTCCAACGCAGAGAAGGTCTTTCTTTTCCTCTGCTACCACCCGCGGGTACCGCGTCAAAAACCTTCAGGGCTGGAGCTATTTCATCCATTAGTACCACGTGACCTAGTCAGCGGAGCCGCTGGTTCTTAATCCGCTGGGCTATGTCTACGTCCTTGTACAGCTCGTACAGCTCATCGTTTCAACGTACGCGGTATTTGCCACGCAAAGGCGCAAAGGTCCATAAATCTTTGGAAGAATCTTTCTCTCGAACACTCCAAGAGCTCTCTCATCTGATGTTGTCATCGTCCATGCTTCTGCGCCATACAATAGGACGGGCATAATGAGAGACTTATAGAGTAAGGTTTTTGTGCGTCGAGAGAGGACTTTACTGTGCACTTGCCTACTCAGTCCGAAGTAGCAATTGTTGGCAAGAGAGATTCTACGTTGGATTATTGGTGTTAATGGTGGTTCCTAAGTAAACGAAGTCCTCTACTTTTCAAAGTTATAACTGTCAACAGTGATGTTAGATCCTAGTCGTGAATGTGCCGACTGTCTATTTGATGACAGGAGATACTTCGTCTTGCCCCCGTTCACCCCCAGACCCATTCGCTTTGCTTCTCTATCCAGTTTGGAGAAGGAATAATAACTGCGCGGTTATTAAGGCCGAGGATGTCTACGTCATTGGCGTACGCCAGCAGCTGCACACTCTTATAAAAGATGGTACCTGACCGGTTAAGTTCCGCGGCTCGAATTATCTTCTCCAGCATCAGGTTAAAAAAGTCACACTACAAAGAGTCATCCTGTCTGAAACCTCGTTTGGTATCAAACGGCTCGGATAGGTCCTTCCCAATTCTGACGGAGCTGGTGTTGCTCAACGTCATTTTACATAGCCGTATAAGTTTTGCCGGGATAGCAAATTCGGACATCGCGGCATATAGGAAACTTCTTCTCGTTCTGTCAAAAGCGGTTTTGAAGTCGACAAAAAGATGGTGTGTGTCGGTTCTTCTTTCTCGGGTCTTTTCCAAGATCTGGCGTATTGTGAATATCTGCTCGGTGGAAGATTTACCTGGTCTAAGCCGTTATACTTAGGCGTTCCTTTTGGTGGCTCGTAGATTTGTAGAATGCGGTCTACGCTTGTTTTCTACGAAGTGAACTCTCCTGGTTTACCAGATAATTCCTGTAGGCACCGCACTACATCTGGAATTTTATCCAGCTCTGTAGTGCTATTTGCCAAGTTAGGGTCTATAGTCACGTCGGGTATGGTTGCGAAATTGGCGTTAAGGTTAAGAGCGTTCTGAACCAAGTTTCGCCCTTCCTGTTTAAATATGTTGTTAACTACTGTCGTAATTATGGTGGTCAGTTTGTCTAGGTTTAATTTGTTACCTGCGTGGGGTAACCATGAGGGTCACCCGTTAGGTGGTGAATCGCGGCTCTTTTTTTATGTTTTTATGTTAAAGACTTGTTTGTTATTATTAAAGTCTTGCTTGTTATTATTATTTTTTAATTTATAATTCTCTGGAGAGTCCCTTGGGTGGTGAAGCGCAGAGAATTTTATTTATTATAAGCTGAAGGGTCCCCCGAAGGTGGTTAATCGCAGCTTTGGGTTTTATTTAGTTATTGGCTGTATAAGTCAGGCGTTATTGAATTTATTAGGGGAAAAAAATCACTTACTTTACTAATGTTTGTAATAGGATTTATTATAAATTTCTTTCTCTTTTTTATTCTATGTATTTATATACTTTTTTTCTTTATTGGAACATTTATCTGCACTTTACTTTCACTTTATTATATCCTAGTTCTTAAGTTAGGCCTTGCTATGCTATCACCTACTGGCGACGGGGCGTTGTCATTTTCACTGCTTACTGGGGGCCCCAGGTGCGCACGAATGAAAGTGTGCGTTCCTTTCCGATCGGAATCCAACGCTGTCAATAGTATTGTCCTGGACCAGTTTTACGCCTTCCGTCCTTCCGGTTTCCAATGTTGAGTTATTGCTTCACCACTTTTTAAGGAAATTTATGCAAATAGAATTTCGGAAAGCACTAATTTTTTACAAACCCGACGCAAACTTAAAATGGTCCCTGCTCGGGCGCCAATTAAGTTATTTACTAATTAAACTCATTTTTAAAAAGGCGGTTGACTTGTGTCCACCATCAGTTATTCAATGACTTTCGACTTAAAAGTAAATACAATTGTTTATTAACTTGTATGAGCAAACATTCTACCGTTTCCTTAGCATGACCATTCAATGCTTTCTGCAACCGTCCGCTAAACTCTTGCATCACGTTGTTGCTGATTTAAAGCTGCCTTTAAGATTTTCATTTTATCCAACAATAGCAGCTAACTGTATTTGTACACCTGCGGTTTTCTCTTGCCTTGCAGAAATTGGATGCTCTCTCATGAAAACTTCCAGATCTTCCGCTATTATAGATATACATAGGTCGCGTTAGCTTTTTTTTCTTGGAACAAGAACCGGTTTACTCGATTTTTTCTGATTTAAAAATTAGGAACCAATTTTTTTCAAATTACCATTTTTCGAATAATTCGAAAACCGGTTTTATAAAAAAGTCGAATAATCGAACACCCTCGTAGTCACATTGAGCTCAATCTAAGTATTTAGAGTGAAACAGACAATAATGAATCCGTGCGGGCTCTAGATTCAGTTTGAAGAGCTGCTGCTTATCAGGCTACTACACAGACAAAATCAACAACACCGAAGTAAAACACTCAAATTACGAATAGTCAAATAGGAAAAATTGTTGCTGAGAAGCGGCGCTTACGCAGAGAATGACAGATCCATAGGTCACCTGCTGAAAACAACGGTTAACCGTCGCCGCACGTGAGCTAAACGGAGCCCTAAAAGCTGAAAAACAATTCGCGCATGCCTAATACATTGTAATCTTGTCACCAACCAGCACTAAGTGTTTAATTTGGAAAGCTAAATCTATTCTGCAGCCACCAGCGAAAGGCGACACCCCTTTCAGAAATCAAAATGGGAAATGGGCCCGTAGCGATGAAGAAAAAACTAATGTCTTGGCACTTGATTTAAAACACGTTTTCCAGCCAAACACTCCATTAAACGGATATGTGTTACCCTTACTTCCTGCTGTTGCGCAAACCGAACCAATAAAGGTCCATCCACTTGAAATTATGAAAGTTATAAAAGAACTAAACATAAAGAAAGCTCCGGTGCATGATATTATAACTCCACAGATGATCGTCGAACTTCCTCGTCCAGCCATAACATTCATGTCGAATCTCTTTAATGCTATATTGAGATGTGGCCATTTTCCATCTCAGTGGAAGATGTCAATTATAATAATGATACCGAAACCAGGAAAAGACAGAACCCCAGCTTCTTCATACAGGAATATAAGTCTGCTGCTTTGCTTTTCGAAACTATTTGAAAAAACCATGCTCTGGAAGATTGGTACATATGTACGTAAGGAATATTATACCCTCACCTCAATATGGATTCCGGGCACAACACGGGACTATAGAACAGGTAAACCGTCTTACATCTGCTCAGCAATTTTTCTGGATGTCGCTGTAGCATTTGACCACGTTTGGTTGGACGGTCTAATATACAAAATACGGACGTTACTTCCTCCTAGCACACACAAAGTTATTAAAAGTTATGTTAGCAACCGAATCTTTGTCAAAGAGCTGAATCAAAAATCTTAAGGCCGCTCACTGGAGCCCCTTGGTACATCCGGAATGAGAACATCCATAACGACCTCAACATCCCATCCGTAAGAAACGAAATAGCGAATATTAAGCAAAAGTATTTAGACAAAGTAAACGTGAACTAGCACAATCACTCACTGATTAAGCAAAACAAACGCGACTAAGGCGAAATGATTTTCCAGCCCCGTAATTGATATAACGCTCGTATAGCAAACGCATTCCCCCAATAGGGGGATTGTTTTAAGAAATTAAATTAAAATTTTAAAACTCATTGTCAATCTCTTTAAGAGAAGATTCTATAAAAATAAAATTCAAGAGAAATGCATTTCGGAGAATTTGTAAAAAAGTTGTGGACATTGAAAAAGTGGACAGCAATATGAGGCAATATATTCCACTTCATAAAAGAGTGGCTATCACTGAATAATAACAATTTCAGAAAAACTGAAATGTATTTCAGAATGACGCAAATTTCAGAAAAACACAAATGTATTTCCGAAAAAATCAAATGTATTACTTTCGTCTTTTCTGAAATACATTTATGTTGTTTTGCTTATTAGTTTTGCGTTTACGCGATATGTATTTGAATCAGTATTTTTATCTGTCATTGGAGCTGAATTATTGTCTTTAATAATTATTCGCTGAGAGATATGTATATGTTGTTAAAATAAGTTAAAATGGACTCAAAAAGTAAAAAACAGTTTTATGTGCTTTTTTTATGATTGTACCTATTACAAAAAAGAAGTAAAGATGAAATAACACGGCGACAAAAAACTTTGTGGAGTGATAAATGGTTATTGCGAAGGAATTCCATTTACTATTAATTAAAGTTTTTTTTGAGTGAGTAATGAAGTGATTTACAACATATATTTGTGAAAACAAAATGTTAAAAGAAGAGCTCTTTATGTCTGTGCGTCAGATGAATATAGAAACAGTTCTATTCCGTATGTACCTGCATCTGCTAAATACAAAAGCAAATATAACTTTTGTATACACGATATGTTTGCATTTTCTTATGTAAAAAATGAAATATCGTGTAAGCACACTTTTATCTACATAGATAACCTATGCTTGTCTGTCAGTGGTATAATTCTAGCTCGCTTTCTGCTTCTTGTCGTCGCGAGCGATTTAGAGATTTGTTCACTGGGCATTTTGAAAGCATTTCTCAACATGTCGTCGAGTAAAAGGGGTCGTGCCAAGGATTATATGATACGGAACTTTCTCAACCGCTATTATAATAAAAGGACTGATCTCGTTTTTCATGCTGAATGACCGAATGAGTCCCCCTATTATCAGCTGACAAGTAAAATAGCGTGATGCAAGTTTTAGTTCTTGAAAATAATTTTTTTTGTCAGACTACCAAAAGCGTGGTAGTTCCAAATTTTGATAAGTTCACGCTTTCTACACTTTTAATTTTGATTACATTTGTTTGTTCTAAGTTATTAACCTATGTTATATATAAACTTGTAGAAAACTTAACCATGTAGGAAGCATTGGACTTTTATTAGTGTTTAACCCAAAATTAGTTATTCGAAGTTCCACATTGAAATAAAGGTGTATTGTGGTTAAAATTTAGAAGAAACTGGAAGAAATAATTCTAAAATAATGATTATATAAATTTTTTAGAATTTCATGTAAAGTTTTTGTTATCTCATTAACTGTTATTGACCTAGTAAGAAAACAAAAGTTTGTAATTGACCCAAGGAAAACTAAGCCGTGTAAACATTTTATAATTTACATATATGTTTGGAAATATTTTATAGGTTTTTGGGTTTTTTACTTTTAATTAGATATTGAATTGGCTAAGTCGTTTGGAAAGAGATGAAAATGGACACAAAACTGATTTCCACGGCTGTACCTGATCTTAACATAAAATATGTAACTGAACCGGCGCTTTACCCACTACCAAAAATTCGTATCTATTTTATGTGACGAGATGGCACTTAAGAGTCACATGCAATACCTCTCCAAATTGGATAAGATATTAGGAGTAGAAGATTACGGCGATGAAACCCCGCTTGTAGACTAGGCAATAGTGCACTGACTCTGATGGTCCAAGGCATAGGTGAAACACCTTGGTCACTCTACACTGAAATAATTCGAAGTGTGTGCAATGACAGTTTAACCCATAATTTATCTTGGCAAGATTTTCAAGCTTTGCCAAGACCAGAACATTCCTTCAATAGACTTAGAGTAGAAGATCAGTTCGAGTTACAAGAATTAGAGGTAGGGTTTCTTAGATCGAATGCATTTGCTTATTTTTCCGGCTACCCTTACCACATTTAGGAGTAGACCCCTGTTCCCAAGATTTTCACTTCGTTCAACAGAGACAGAGTGATAGGTGTAGTTAAATAAGGCCACTACAGGACTTTGTAATTATTTAAAAGAGCTGAAAACTGTTTTTCTTAGAGAGTTTGATTCTGCCTGTCACAGAAAAGGAGTAGGCCAATTTCTCTTCGATCAACTGAAGAACGTCAGACCATATATTTTTTGTCCGAACCTTGAAAGTGACGCTGTTTTGTCTTTATTTGTTAGAATAAGAATTTTCTTCCTCCTTAAGTTTTTTAATAAAGATCTTAGCACCCCCAATTTTAGAACCAAAATTTTATACGTTTCACATCTTTAAACTCTTCGTGGCTGGCTAAATGAGAAGTCTGGCAACCAAGCTCACCTACTACTACATATACAACTTTATACCAGTCACACTTTATACCATGTACACATATATATACACACATTACTATACTCTCGTGTGTTGCAAGGCTCTCGTGTGTTGCAAGTGATAGAAGATAGACGTGCCGTAATTAGTTCTGCAAAATAAATTGGAATTGTAGTAGAAATAGCAGGTGTTTTGTGGGGCTCCGCCACACAACATACCGAAGAAGTGTCTAGGAATCTCTTGTAAACTTTCCGGGAGTCAGTGGTATTGGTTTTTCGACGGGAGACCCAATAAACTCGCGTTTATAAAACTTTTCAAACTTTCTTCTTCTTTTTTTTTTATAAATACGCGCGAAAATAATAAAAATAAAAAAATTTAGTGAGAAAATATAAACGAGACAGGTAAGAGGCTTTGTTTAATTGTCAACTACAGCTGATCTTGTCACCCCAAGCAGAAACAGTGTAATCAGCTGTTAGTGAAGTTGCAAACCTTATAGTTGCAAAGGCACTGTAGTAGTGTAGTAGAAGATCACTAGGGTAGGTCATAAACGTAAAAAATAAAAAAATTAAAAATAATAATAAAATAAAAAATAAAAATTAAAAAAAATAAATTAAAATAAATATAATAGCAATAATCACACTAAATTAAACCAATTTAAAAAAAAAAAAAAAAAAAAATAAATAAATTATAATTATTAATAATAAAAATAATCAATAGTAAAAATAAAAATTGAAACTAACAGAATACCCAATAAAATTTAGTAGTAATAATAACAATAATAAAATCGTTCCAAAATACATCAACAATAACTAACTATACGATCTAAATAACTTTTGATATATAACATACAAATAATAAGGCAAAAAAAAAACTTATATATGAGTGTTACTAGGTCCCCGTACAAGGGCGAAATATCCCAGAGGATGCAGGTCCCCCCCAAACAGGGATGAGAGGAATAGACAGTGGATTGTTAAACCCGCTTGCAAAGCGTCCCAGGCTTGCATACTCTCCGCCGAAGTCGCTGCCATGTTCGCCGGTTCCCGAACAACCGCCCGCAGATCTGCAAGGCCCCGCATGGGTCAAGCTAGGGGCAAAAATATGTGAGCTTCACGGCATGATGGACGATGGTAAAAGGAGGTCAGTAAACCAGCAGATGCGAGATTTAATCTCCGAGCTGTCGATACTGTACGAAAAAGTAAAGACCGATACCCGTTCAAAAGCTATAAGTGTAGCCTCGCAGACTACTCCAAAAGCTTTCACGAGCAAGCCGCAGCACAGAGAAAGGAGAGAAAATGAAATGCAGCATGGTAAATTAGTTAAAGCAGGATATGAGAGAAAAGCAAATGGCCCACATGAAGTAACAAAAATGGCAGTCTAAAAGAAAGCCTAAAAAAGCAGTACGGCCGGACGCACTGATTATTAAAAGTAACTGCGGGGGATCATATGCAGACGTGCTAAAGATAGTCAAAAGCGACCCACAGCTTAAGCATGTTGGTAGTATGATAACCAAAATCCGAAAGACGGCTAGCGGGGACCTTATACTCCAATTAGCAAAACCCACCGATACGCACACTAACGAGGTACAAAGTGCGGTTAAATCCGCGCTAGGTGAAAAGGCCTCGGTGCAAACGCTAACAGCAGTAACGGCGATTGAAATAAGAGACTTGGACGAACTTACAAGTAAAAAAGAGTTGTGTACCGCCTTGGAGCAAGAGTTTGAAGGGATACAGTTTGCCGAAACCTTCGTGAAGTCACTGAGATGTGCCTACTGCGGAACTAAAACCGCCACTCTATTGGTCCCCGTTCCAGTAGCAAACAAACTGCTAGAAGCCGGTAAAGTGCGAATCGGATGGGTAATTGCCCGTATACGCGCGAAAACACAGCCAATAAAATGCTTCAAATGCCTGGAATTTGGCCACCTCTCGAGAAATTGCAAAAGTTCGGTCGATGTTAAAAACACATGTTTCAACTGTGGGGAGCCGAACCACAAAGCTGCTGAGTGCAAAAAAGATTTAAAATGCGCAATATGCTCAAGAAGAAATGCGCCACAAGTAAAGCACAGAACTGGTGGCGTAGAATGTCCTTTTTACTTAGATACGGTTAAAAAAGCACGAGCACAATGAAATTTCTGCAATTAAACTTAAATCATTGCAAGGCTGCACAGGAGCTTCTGGAGCAGTCGATAGTAGAAAAGAATATCGACATAGCAATACTAAGTGAACCGTATGAGATCGGAAAACTGGAAGTGACGCTTGTTAACACAGGCGATAAACTTACCTTCCAAAGAGATGGAAGGGGATCTATTATCGATCTAACATTTGTTAGCAATACAATTTTCAAACGAACGTCGTGGCAAGTAAGCGAAGATTATACGCATAGCGACCATCAAGCTATTATATTTTCGATAAAAAACGATGAAGGGGCACAAAATACCTCGAGTGTAAAATCAGCTGGCTGGAGGCTGCACACATTAGACGAAGAAGGACTTAAGGTGATGGTAACCGACATAATCCTCCCAGAAGGAGCAATTAATATGGCACACCACCTAATAGACGGAATTAAAGTAGCTTGCGACGCCTCCATGAGAAGAAAGTCCGTATCTTTCCGACGCCCACCGGTGTATTGGTGGAACGAAGAGATTGCGCACCTACGCCGACAATGTAACAGCGCAAGGCGAAACTACCAAAGAGCCAGAAATCGAAACGCAAACTTTGCGGTGCAGCAAAGTGACTACAAAGAAAAGCGCACGGCGCTGAAACGGGCTATAAAAGCCAGTTAAACGAAATGTTTTCGAAGTCTATGTGACAGCGCAGATAAAGACCCCTGGGGTTCAGCATTTAAAGTAGTGACTGAAAAGCTACAAAAGTCGATACAACCGAAGATTTCATGTCCTAGAGAGTTGGAAAAAATAGTAAGCGCACTTTTTCCAGACCAACCACCATTTGAACGGGAAACATTTCCGCCTATAGAGTACGAAACGCCTCTAGTTACGGCAGAAGAAATTTTAAAAGCCGTTAAAAGCCTTAAAGAGAAAAAGGCACCAGGTCCTGATTTGATACCGAACCACATATTGTTGCAAATACCAACACCGAAGCGTTTGTACGGACGTACAATGAATGTCTTAAAGAAGGTATATTTCCCCATATATGGAAGCGCCAGCGGTTAGTACTCCTACCAAAGACTGGTAAACATCCAGGAGACCCGTCCGCATACCGCCCAATATGCATGCTTGACACAGCCGGAAAACTGTTCGAACGAATCCTTAGCGATAGGCTGAGCTCAGAAATTGAAGCAGGGGGAAACCTCTCAGAAACGCAGTTCGGCTTTAGAAAAAAGCGATCAACAGTTGACGCGGCTATGCTTGTTAAGAAGCTGGCAGAAGAAGCGATAAGTGGAGTAAGATGGAAAGGCGGATCTAAGAAATATTGCTTGGTCATGACACTTGACGTTAAAAATGCGTTCAATTCCGCTAGCTGGAGGAAAATTATCGAATCTCTCCGTGGCTTTCAAGTATCAAGATATTTGCGAAAAATCATAAGTAACTACTTGGAAGATAGAGTCCTAGTATATGATACAGACGAAGGCAGCAAAGAGTATAATATAACCGGAGGAGTTCCTCAAGGATCCGTTCTTGGACCATTGCTCTGGAACATTATGTATGACGGCATTCTGCGCTTGCAAGTACCTAAAGGTTCAAAAATTGTTGGTTTTGCAGATGATATAGCGGTGGTTATTGTTGCCAAGCATATAAAAGACGTGGAGCGAGAGGCAAACCTCATGGCTGCACGAATTCAGACATGGGTGGAAGAAAATGACCTGCAGTTGGCCGAACAGAAAACTGAGGCAGTGTTAATTAGCAGCAGAAAAATCTTAGAGGTTATTAAAATTAATGTCGGAGGACATGAAATTGTTTCAAAAGCTGCCCTTAAATATCTAGGCATTATGTTTGACGCTCGATTAGTATTTAAGACTCACGTACAATATGCAGTCGAGAAAGCAGAGAAGGTGGCAGCAGCGCTAACGAGGCTTATGGTAAATAAAGGAGGTCCTAAGCAGAAAAGTAGGCAGTTGTATGCAAGCGTAATACGCTCAGTACTACTATACGGGGCACCAATCTGGTCGGCTGCGCTTGAAAAAGTTTCATACGCAAGAGAAATGAGATCACTTTTTCGACTTTGCGCTATACGAGTGTGCAGTGCATTTAGAACAACCTCAGAAGAAGCGGCGCTAGTAGTGGCTGGGCTATGTCCAATCGAGATCTTGGTTAAAGAGGCTGTAGAAACCCCACTGAGTATTGCTGAACGCGAGGTGGTCAGGCGAAACTGTTTGCGGATGTGGCAGAGGCGGTGGAGCGCTGCAGGTAAGGGACGCTGGACGAATAGACTTATTCCTTCCTTAGATAAATGGTTAGATAGGCCACACGGTGAAGTAGATTTCCACCTTACCCAAATATTGACAGGTCACGGTTGCTTTAAGTCCTATTTATACAAGTATAAACATGATGATGACCCTTACTGCACCTTCTGTGCAAATCAGGTTATTGAAGACGCCGAACACTGTTTTTTCGTCTGTCCGCGGTTTGCAATTGAAAGGATGACTCGAGCACGAAGTTGAGGAGATCGCTTTCGGTTAAAAACCTTGTAGATACTATGCTCGAATCTAAAGAAAATTGGTCCGTTGTTTGCAATATGGCGAACAAAATCATAACTAAACTGCGTCAAGCGGAGCAACTCCGCAGAAATTCATAGAAAGGCAATAGGCCGCTCCCCCTCCGCGAAGTAATACTTAACGGTAGTTCCACGGAGCGAGGGAAACGGAGCAGGGGTGGGTTTTTAGTGCGGTGAGTCGAAAGGCAAGTCCCACACTTCGGCTTTCAATGCTTTGTGCCACCTCTAGAAAAAAAAAAAAAAAAAAAAAAAAAAAAAAAAACACATTACTATACCATAATGCTTATCTTTGGTCATAATCTTTCGTTTGTCAACGTGCTCGGACGTATCCCCCTTCGCTGAATAAAATCTTAATACTCATAACCATCGCGCTTGAAATTTAATTTAATTTAAAGACCTTCATCAAACGTGACTTTAACCAAAGAGGAATTGTATTCATGGTCCTTCTTCGCGTAAAGAAAGGCACCTGTGGTTAATTACAAAAAATAAAAAATATATTATTAGATGATTCACAAGGTGTCATAAAGTCATATGTCATATAATAAATTTGTGTGGATATATAACTCGTACGAGCAAACTTCTTATTTGTTGTCTTATTTTGAATATAAAAAAATATGCAGCGCGAAAGTGTGAAAAATAAAATAATTACTGAACTCTGCATAAATCAGGTTGTGGACATGGGTTTTGCAGATTAAAGTAAGATATAAACATACATCCTTGTATATCTTTTTGGCATTCGTACATTATTCTCTTTAAGGCGATGAGAAGGAGCAAGATGAATCCGACGAACTTTTTATGATGAACACGTTAAGCCTTTTGTGCAACCGCAGAATTATTCACTTGGGAATTCCAAAGCCGCAGAATAAAATCCCAAAAGTAAAATTAGAAATGAAAACCAAAACAAATAACAGCTTATAAAATACGACAAAACAAAAACATACCGTGCAAAACTTTATTACTACTCAATTCATGAAGCAAGCAACAACAAATTTTTTTAAACCGTCATAAAATGTATGATATTATGACAATATGACTCTTTACGGGCGGTCTTCACCTGCTTCCAATTGTCGCTTGCTTTCTGCTTCTTGTCGTCGCAAGCGAGAGAGAAGTTTGTTCACTGGGCATTTTGAAAGCATACTTTTTCATTTGCAATATGTCGTAGAGCAAGAAGGTTCGTGTCCTGCGTGTTATTCAATCCAAACCCTCTCATATTGTCGGTAAAAATTAATTAATTTAAAAAGATCAGTAACGCAACACTCGATTTTATCGAAATGCGGAAATGGCTGTCAAACTACAAAAATGACAGTTGAAAGCAAGCGAGCGCTCGCTTAACGATCGGTTTGCGAGACGAAGCATACTTTCTACTTTTTACGGTCTTCACGTGCGACATGTCGCTTGCTTTCAGAAGTAAGCGAGCATTGAAAGCAGGTGAAGACCGCAAGTTATGACACCTTGTGAATATATATATATGTACATACAATACAAAACAGCTTTAGAAAACTGTAGTGCTATTTGCTAAGTTAGGGTCTATAGTCACGTCGGGTATGGTTGCGAAATTGGCGTTAAGGTTAAGAGCGTTCTGAACTAAGTTTCGCCCTTCCTGTTTAAATATGTTGTTAACTACTGTCGTAATTATGGTGGTCAGTTTGTCTAGGTTTAATTTTTTACCTGCGTGGGGTAACCAGGAGGGTCACCCGTTAGGTGGTTAATCGCGGCTCTTTTTTTATATTTTTATGTTAAAGACTTGTTTGTTATTATTAAAATCTTGCTTGTTATTATTATTTTTTAATTTATAATTCTCTGGAGGGTCCCTTGGGTGATGAATCGCAGAGAATTTTATCTATTATAAGCTGAAGGGTCCCCCGAAGGTGGTTAATCGCAGCTTTGGGTTTTATTTAGTTATTGGCTGTACAAGCCAGGCGTTATTGAATTGATTGGGGGAAAAAATCACTTACTTTACTAATGTTTGTAATAGGATTTATTATAAATTTCTTTCTCTTTTTTATTCTATGTATTTATATACTTTTTTTCTTTATTGGAACATTTATCTGCACTTTACTTTCACTTTATTATATCCTAGTTCTTAAGTTAGGCCTTGCTATGCTATCACCTACTGGCGACGGGGCGTTGTCATTTTCACTGCTTACTGGGGGCCCCAGGTGCGCACGAATGAAAGTGTGCGTTCCTTTCCGATCGGAATCCAACGCTGTCAATAGTATTGTCCTGGACCAGTTTTACGCCTTCCGTCCTTCCGGTTTCCAATGTTGAGTTATTGCTTCACCACTTTCTAAGGAAATTTATGCAAATCGAATTTCGGAAAGCACTAATTTTTTACAAACCCGACGCGAACTTAAAATGGTCCCTGCTCGGGCGCCAATTAAGTTATTTACTAATTAAACTTATTTTTAAAAAGGCGGTGGACTTGTGTCCACCATCAGTTATTCAATGACTTTCGACTTAAAAGTAAATACAATTGTTTATTAACTTGTATGAGCAAACATTCTACCGTTTCCTTAGCATGACCATTCAATGCTTTCTGCAACCGTCCGCTAAACTCTTGCATCACGTTGTTGCTGATTTAAAGCTGCCTTTAAGATTTTCATTTCATCCAACAAAAGCAGCTAACTGTATTTGTACACCTGCGGTTTTCTCTTGCCTGGCAGAAATTGGATGCTCTCTCATGAAAACTTCCAGATCTTCCGCTATTATAGATATAGGTCGCGTTAGCTTTTTTTTCTTGGAACAAGAACCGGTTTACTCTATTTTTTCTGATTTAAAAATTAGGAACCAGTTTTTTTCAAATAACCATTTTTCGAATAATTCGAAAACCGGTTTTATAAAAAAGTCGAATAATCGAACACCCTCGTAGTCACATTGAGCTCAATCTAAGTATTTAGAGTGGAACAGACAATAATGAATCCGTGCGGGCTCTAGATTCAGTTTGAAGAGCTGCTGCTTATCAGGCTACTACCCAGACAAAATCAACAACACCGAAGTAAAACAATCAAATTACGAATAGTCAAATAGAAAAACTTGTTGCTGAGAAGCGGCGCTTACGCAGAGAATGACAGATCCATAGGTCACCTGCTGAAAACAACGGCTAACCGTCGCCGCACGTGAGCTAAACGGAGCCCTAAAAGCTGAAAAACAATTCACGCATGCCAAATACATTGTAATCTTGTCACCAACCAGCACTAAGTGTTTAATTTGGAAAGCTAAATCTATTCTGCAGCCACCAGCGAAAGGCGACACCCCTTTCAGAAATCAAAATGGGAAATGGGCCCGTAGCGATGAAGAAAAAACTAATGTCTTGGCACTTGATTTAAAACACGTTTTCCAGCCAAACACTCCATTAAACGGATATGTGTTACCCTTACTTCCTGCTGTTGCGCAAACCGAACCAATAAAGGTCCATCCACTTGAAATTATGAAAGTTATAAAAGAACTAAACATAAAGAAAGCTCCGGGGCATGATATTATAACTCCACAGATGATCGTCGAACTTCCTCGTCCAGCCATAACATTCATGTCAAATCTCTTTAATGCTATATTGAGATGTGGCCATTTTCCATCTCAGTGGAAGAAGTCAATTATAATAATGATACCGAAACCAGGAAAAGACAGAACCCCAGCTTCTTCATACAGGAATATAAGTCTGCTGCTTTGCTTTTCGAAACTATTTGAAAAAACCATGCTCTGGAAGATTGGTACATATGTACGTAAGGAATATTATACCCTCACATCAATATGGATTCCGGGCACAACACGGGACTATAGAGCAGGTAAACCGTCTTACATCTGCTCAGCAATTTTTCTGGATGTCGCTGTAGCATTTGACCACGTTTGGTTGGACGGTCTAATATACAAAATACGGACGTTACTTCCTCCTAGCACACACAAAGTTATTAAAAGTTATGTTAGCAACCGAATCTTTGTCAAAGAGCTGAATCAAAAATCTTAAGGCCGCTCACTGGAGCCCCTTGGTACATCCGGAATGAGAACATCCATAACGACCTCAACATCCCATCCGTAAGAAACGAAATAGCGAATATTAAGCAAAAGTATTTAGACAAAGTAAACGTGAACTAGCACAATCACTCACTGATCAAGCAAAACAAACGCGACTAAGGCGAAATGATTTTCCAGCCCCGTAATTGATAACGGGTGTTTTTTTTAGGGGTATAGAACTTCGAATTGAAATAAAACACAAGAAAATCGTTTTAAGGTCCATCAATTTATTGGAAGGATAATTGTATGCCATTAATGTTTAAATATGATTTCGGGCATGTGGCCGCCGCGGCTGGCTCGAATAAAGCCAATTCTACAGGTCCAATTTTCAACCACTTTTTCGAGCATATGGGGCCGTATGTCGGCAATAACGCCACGAATGTTGGCTTCCAATTCCCCTAACGTTTCTGGTTTGTTGGTGTAGACGAGCGACTTCACATATCCCCAAAGAAAATAATCCAATGGTGTCAAATCACACGATCTTGGTGGCCAATTGACAGGTCCATTCCGCGAAATTATGCGCTCAGCGAATGTTTCCTTCAATAAATCGATTGTGACGTGCGCTGTGTGGCATGTAGCGCCGTATTGTTGGAACCACAACTCATCCACATTCATGCCATCCAATTCGGGAACAAAATAGTCGGTTATCATGGCTCTATACCGGTCTCCATTAACGGTAACTGCCTCTCCAGCATTATTGCGGAAGAAGTATGGCCCAATGACTCCACCAGCCCATAGAGCACACCAAACAGTCAGTTTTTGTGGATGTAATGGCGTTTCAAGGGTCTCATGTGGATTCTCTTCACTCCAAATGCGGCAATTTTGCTTGTTGACGTAGCCATTCAACCAAAAATGAGCCTCATCACTGAACAAAATTTTGCGATGAAAATCAGCATCGAGATCAATCTCATTTTCGGCCCATGCACCAAAATCACGACGCATTGCATGGTCTCGCGGCTTTAATTCTTGCACAAGCTGGATCTTGTAAGGTCGCAAGCCAAGATCTTTGCGCAAAATCTTCCATAAAGTTGATGGACAAAGCTCCAATTGCTGTGCACGGTGGCGAATCGATTCATTCGGGTCCTCTTCAACACTTTGCTCTACAGCGGCAATTGTTTCTTCGGTGCGCACTGTTCGACGTCTCTGCGGATGCGTATTATCACATAGAGTAAACGTAGTGCGAAAACGATCCATGGTTAACCGAATTAATTGCTCTGATGGACGATTATGTCGACCATAAAATGGACGGAGCTCACGGTAAACTTCGCGAACTGAACCATTATTTTCGAAATAAATTTGCACGATTTGCAAGCGTTGTTCTTTTGTCAACCTGTTCATGATGAAATGGCAAACCAAACTGAACATAAATGACATTAGAGTTGCCAGATTTGACCACAAAATGCCAGTTTTATCTCTATTCGAAAAACAAACCTGTAAAAAAAACACCCTTTATAACGCTCGTATAGCAAACGCATTCCCCCAATCGAGGGATTGTTTTAAGAAATTAAATTAAAATTTTAAAACTCATTGTCAATCTCTTTAAGAGAAGATTCTATAAAAATAAAATTCAAGAGAAATGCATTTCGGAGAATTTGTAAAAAAGTTGTGGACAAAGTGGACAGCAATATGAGGCAATATATTCCACTTCATAAAAGAGTGGCTATCACTGAATAATAACAATTTCAGAAAAACTGAAATGTATTTCAGAATGACGCAAATTTCAGAAAAACACAAATGTATTTCCGAAAAAATCAAATGTATTACTTTCGTCTTTTCTGAAATACATTTATGTTGTTTTGCTTATTAGTTTTGCGTTTACGCGATATGTATTTGAATCAGTATTTTTATCTGTCATGGCAGCTGAATTATTGTCTTTAATAATTATTCGCTGAGAGATATATGTTGTTAAAATAAGTTAAAATGGACTCAAAAAGTAAAAAACAGTTTTATGTGCTTTTTTTATGATTGTACCTATTACAAAAAAGAAGTAAAGATGAAATAACACGGCGACAAAAAACTTTGTGGAGTGATAAATGGTTATTGCGAAGGAATTCCATTTACTATTAATTAAAGTTTTTTTTGAGTGAGTAATGAAGTGATTTACAACATATATTTGTGAAAACAAAATGTTAAAAGAAGAGCTCTTTATGTCTGTGCGTCAGATGAATATAGAAACAGTTCTATTCCGTATGTACCTGCATCTGCTAAATACAAAAGCAAATATAACTTTTGTATACACGATATGTTTGCATTTTCTTATGTAAAAAATGAAATATCGTGTAAGCACACTTTTATCTACATAGATAACCTATGCTTGTCTGTCAGTGGTATAATTCTAGCTCGCTTTCTGCTTCTTGTCGTCGCGAGCGATTTAGAGATTTGTTCACTGGGCATTTTGAAAGCATTTTTCAACATGTCGTCGAGTAAAAGGGGTCGTGCCAAGGATTATATGATACGGAACTTTCTCAACCGCTATTATAATAAAAGGACTGATCTCGTTTTTCATGCTGAATGACCGAATGAGTCCCCCTATTATCAGCTGACAAGTAAAATAGCGTGATGCAAGTTTTAGTTCTTGAAAATAATTTTTTTTGTCAGACTACCAAAAGCGTGGTAGTTCCAAATTTTGATAAGTTCACGCTTTCTACACTTTTAATTTTGATTACATTTGTTTGTTCTAAGTTATTAACCTATGTTATATATAAACTTGTAGAAAACTTAACCATGTAGGAAGCATTGGACTTTTATTAGTGTTTAACCCAAAATTAGTTATTCGAAGTTCCACATTGAAATAAAGGTGTATTGTGGTTAAAATTTAGAAGAAACTGGAAGAAATAATTCTAAAATAATGATTATATAAATTTTGTAGAATTTCATGTAAAGTTTTTGTTATCTCATTAACTGTTATTGACCTAGTAAGAAAACAAAAGTTTGTAATTGACCCAAGGAAAACTAAGCCGTTTAAACATTTTATAATTTACATATATGTTTGGAAATATTTTATAGGTTTTTGGGTTTTTTACTTTTAATTAGATATTGAATTGGCTAAGTCGTTTGGAAAGAGATGAAAATGGACACAAAACTGATTTCCACGGCTGTACCTGATCTTAACATAAAATATGTAACTGAACCGGCGCTTTACCCACTACCAAAAATTCGTATCTATTTTATGTGACGAGATGGCACTTAAGAGTCACATGCAATACCTGTCCAAATTTGATAAGATATTAGGAGTAGAAGATTACGGCGATGAAACCCGTACTTGTAGACTAGGCAATAGTGCATTGACTCTGATGGTCCAAGGCATAGGTGAAACACCTTGGTCACTCTACACTGAAATAATTCGAAGTGTGTGCAATGACAGTTTAACCCATAATTTATCTTGGCAAGATTTTCAAGCTTTGCCAAGACCAGAACATTCCTTCAATAGGCTTAGAGTAGAAGATCAGTTCGAGTTACAAGAATTAGAGGTAGGGTTTCTTAGATCGAATGCATTTGCTTATTTTTCCGGCTACCCTTACCACATTTAGGAGTAGACCCCTGTTCCCAAGATTTTCACTTCGTTCAACAGAGACAGAGTGATAGGTGTAGTTAAATAAGGCCACTACAGGACTTTGTAATTATTTAAAAGAGCTGAAAACTGTTTTTCTTAGAGAGTTTGATTCTGCCTGTCACAGAAAAGGAGTAGGCCAATTTCTCTTCGATCAACTGAAGAACGTCAGACCATATATTTTTTGTCCGAACCTTGAAAGTGACGCTGTTTTGTCTTTATTTGTTAGAATAAGAATTTTCTTCCTCCTTAAGTTTTTTAATAGAGATCTTAGCACCCCCAATTTTAGAACCAAAATTTTATACGTTTCACATTTTTAAACTCTTCGTGGCTGGCTAAATGAGAAGTCTGGCAACCAAGCTCACCTACTACCACATATACACCTTTATACCAGTCACACTTTATACCATGTACACACATATATATTACAATACCATAATGCTTATCTTTGGTCATAATCTTTCGTTTGTCAACGTGCTCCGACGTATCCCCCTTCGCTGAATAAAATCTTAATACACATAACCATCGCGCTTGAAATTTAATTTAATTTAAAGACCTTCATCAAACGTGACTTTAACCAAAGAAGAATTGTATTCATGGTCCTTCTTCGCGTAAAGGAAGGCACCTGTGGTTAATTACAAAAAATAAAAAATATATTATTAGACGATTCACAAGGTGTCATAAAGTCATATGTCATATAATAAATTTGTGTGGATATATAACTCGTACGAGCAAACTTCTTATTTGTTGTCTTATTTTGAATATAAAAAAATATACCGCGGGAAAGTGTGAAAAATAAAATAATTACTGAACTCTGCATAAATCAGGTTGTGGACATGGGTTTTGCAGATTAAAGTAAGATATAAACATACATCCTTGTATATCTTTTTGGCATTCGTACATTACACTGTGTAACACTGAAAATGAACTTTGAAAGAGACCTAGCCTCGGCGTTAGGCCTTATAAAACTAAGAAAAACTGTATACTTGAAATTTGCGAAACACCCCCAAAATCTCATTTTAGGGCCAAAAAACTGTTTTTGATGTCATTCGCTAGTCAATCATCAATATCTTTGCGAATTTTCATCCGATTCAAAAGTTATTTATATGTTTTGAAAGGTGACAAATCACTATTTTAATGGCGTATAACTCATCAAAATAAAACGAGAACTGACGAAGCTACAGAGAAAAAAAAAATCGTAACTTAATAAAAAAAAATTAATTTTGAAACTTTGACTACGATTTTACGATAGTCTTAATTCAGAAAGGTACCTATCAAAGACAATATTATTAAAGTGAATTTAGTACTGCGTCGATTAAGCTATTTCAATCGAAAATCGGTTGAAATTTGACAGAGTTATTACTATTTAAATTATTATTATTTCAACTTCAAATTTTTATTGTGACTGAAAATAAAAAAAAATGAATCATTAAAATGCTAAATAACTTTATAGCTAAAAATGTTTGCTTGATCTTCTGCGTTTATAAGACTAGTCATCTGTTTCACGTTTGAGTGACCAGGAGTAATTAGCTATCATCCTAACTTGGTTCTTTCCTGTAAACCGTTTTTCAATGTTGGAGATTTCTTGGTGAAATCTTTCACCTTGTTCGTCGCTGAATTGACCAAGATTATCCGGGAAAAATTCCAAATGAGAATGCAAAAAGTGAATTTTTATAGACATGTTGCATCCCATTTCTCCATAAGCTTCCAAAAATTCATGGACCACCTCAACGCAATTTGAACTTCTCGTGTTTCCAAGAAAGTTTCGGCACAAAGAAATGAAACTCAGCCATGCTCTTTTCTCTACTGGGTTCAATTTTTTTATGAAGTCATCATCAGTCATAATCTTACGAATCTGCGGTCCAACGAAAACGCCTGTAATTCATGATCAAAATCTAAAAATAAATTAGGATGAATTCTTTTTGAAGAATTCTTGTTGGGAAATTTTTATAAGTACCTTCTTTAATCTTGGCGTCACTCAACTTGGGGAATACAAGTTTCAGGTGTAGAAAAGCCTCGCTGTTTTTTTCGAGTCGTTTAACAAACTTTTAATGTACCCCAATTTTAAATGCAATGGCGGCAAAATTATATCATCAGGCTTAACTAATGCAATATTGAGAACATTATTTTTGCCAATTTGGAACTTTCTCGGTGGCCATATGTTACACTTCTAATGATTTTTGGCACGACTGTCCCATTCACAAAAGTGACAAGGATATTTAGTGTAGCCACCTTGCATTCCAAGTAGAATTGTCAGGACTTTAAGGTCCGAGACAATCTGCCAGCCAAATTTATTGTATTTAAGCAATCGTAGAATTGTTTCCATCGTTTGATAAGTCTCTTTCATATCAGTAGCGTATGCCACTGGAACTGATGGCAATTCATTTCTGTTGTGCAGCAATACTGCTTTCAGACCTACGATGTTAGTCATTTGAAAATGAATTGATAAATTGTATTCAAATTTAGTTCTCTCACACTCATAACACATTAAATACTTACTTTTGCAAGAACCGTCTAGAAATAATCGCCAATCTTGTGGACAGTGCACTTGATCGAGTGCAGCAAACAATTCATCCACATCAACGCAATAAACTAGTTTGTTATTGGTGTCATCAGCTTTGAAAATGTGTTCGAACGAAGATAGGTCTCTGTCTCGTGCAGACGTTACTTTAAAGTTACTGTCTACTATATTCCACTGCTTTAATCTGGAGGCCAGAATCTCTGTCTGTCTTATAGACAGATCCATATCCCGCACAAGATCACAATAATCGTGATTTGACACGAATTGACGTTCCGTTTCTATTGCTTTGGTTGGAAGGTACGGTTCGTCATTTACCTCATTAGAAGATTTGTGGCTTGAATCAGGAAATGTAGCTGGATTTTTGTCTTTAGTTCGCTGATCTTGTTTTCCTCTTGGAATCGGTTTCGATACAGTCAACACATTGGCATATTCTATGAGGTGGCGACTTTTATAGTGGTGACCAGTGATTTTTGTTTGGCAAAAGTAGCAATCCTCCGGCTTGTGATATATTTGATAATGCCAAGCCATAGGAGTCACAAACGGCAGACGCTGGTCATCGCATTTACCGGTTTTCCATTGTTTTAATGTTGTACAGCACATCGAACAAATATATTCGGGTTCATACCAAGCACTTTCCACGTATGAGCAACTGAAAAAGAGGTTGAACGCTTCAACCACAGCTTTATTTGTTCTTTAATCGAACCGATATTTCTTATCATCAAATAGACCGCAGGCGTAACAAAATTTGTTGCGCCTATCACACATTTTACCACACTTATTACACAATATAATTGCGAAGCGGTCGCAAGGTTGAATTGACGGCGTAAATTTATTAGATGACCACTCAAAATTTTTGGAAATGAATGTGTTTAAAATAATTCCTCATACTTGCTATGTTTCTAGTAAAATAACGCAATGAAATGCGGTCAAAGTAGAAAAATTAAAAAAAAAAAAACTTTTCGCAAGGTAAATTTATTTAATAGCAGAAAAAATTTAATAGCTTCGTCAATTTTTGTCCGATTTAATTGCATGAGCACTCAAAATTTTTGGACATGAATGTACTTTCAAAATAATTCCTCATACTTGATATATTTTTAGTAAAATACTGCAATAAAATGCGGTCAAAATAGAAAAATTTGAAGAAAAAACAATTTTTCCAAGTTTACCCGATGAAAACTTACAACACGTTAGCTCAAAAAATAGATCTTTATATCTCAATAAAGGAATAATCCTTACTTTTCCAAAACATATTTCATATTGTAAATCGGTAAAGAAATGGCCAAGTAATGAAAAGATTAGCGCGTACACTTCCGAAGAACGGTTTTTTAACGGTAAGATTTTGAGGGTGTTACAAATTTTCCAAAAACCGTTTTGAGTTATATTCGACCAGGTGAACAATTTCCAATATGTCACTTTAAAAGTTCATTCAATTTTTTCCATTTTGTAACACTGTGTTATTCTCTTTAAGGCGATGAGAAGGAGCAAGATGAATCCGACGAACTTTTTATGATGAACATTGTAAAACTACAAGCTTTTTTGTAGTTAATGGTTAATCTGTGTTAACTTTAATTCAATTCGGGACGCAAAGTTCTAAAAATATACGGAGTGGAGAGAACCCGGAAAGTAAAGCGATGCTGGTGGTGGTTTGAATTCAAGTGGACTTTTTAATAATTCTTTTGGTTGTACATGTAAATCTCTTCGTTGAGTTAGGGTTGCTTAAACATATTTAGACTTAGTAGTATGTATTAATGATAGTTCGAGACTCGAGTACATTTGGTAATCGATACATTTCATGTGTGTAATTCAGTTTACAATCGAAATACATATGTGGTGAGTATTAACAATTAAATGAAATAATATAAACTTATAAGTATAAAGATATGCTCAAACATGCCGCCCGCGTTGATTAGCACAGCTATCAATAACTAATTGGCAATGGCGCGAGCTTATGAATAGCACGTCGAATGGTTGAGTTTTGTGTTTTAATGTCTGCGACACGGACCTTTCCATCTGTGACAGTTATGGCATTGACAACCTAGCCCAGTAGCCATTTCTGTGGAGGCAAATTGTCTTCGTGAACGAGAACAAGCGCACCCACTTCGATATTTTGCTCTGGTTTGGCCCACTTTGCCTTGGCTTGCAGCCCCAAGATGTAGTCCCTTTGGAAGGCAGACCAGAAACGCGCTTTTAGTGTTGAGATGTGCTGCCATCGCTTTGAGTAATGCAGCGTTAAATCTTTGGAAGCGGGCTCTGGCAATGCCTTTAAAGATTCTCCGATTAGAAGATGACCCGGAGTAATCGCTTCTCCATCGTTGGGGTCTTGCGTCATTGGAGCGATGGGCCTCGAATTTAAAACAGCCTCGATCTCTATTAGCACAGTCGACAGCTCTTCGAACGTCAGTTTTGCCTCTGCGACGGTGCGGTACAAGAGATGTTTGGTAGATTTTACCGCGGCCTCCCATAGGCCTCCGAAATGTGGCGCACGGGGAGGGATGAATTCGAACTTGATGCCGTGGTCCGCGACGAAGTTGCTGATTTCCGTTTGGCTGGCCTCTTTGAAGAATACGTCTCTTAGGTCCTTCAGTTTCGTGTTGGCGCCTACAAAATTCGTGGCGTTGTCGCACACGATCTTCTCTGGCAGTCCTCTCCTTCCGATAAACCTTTTAAGTACAGAAATAAAAGCATTAGTGGAGAGATCTGGTACGGCTTCGATATGAACAGCTTTGGATGCAAAACAGACAAAGACAGCGACATATGTTTTATATGGCGGTCTACCACGTATTCTATAAGACGTGTAGATTGGCCCACAAAAGTCGACTCCTGAAACTAAGAATGGTCTTACAGATACAAGTCGATCTCTAGGAAGATTTCCCATGACTTGGTTGATTAATTTTGGTTTATATTTAAAGCAATGTATGCAGTTCCGCACAACTTTTCGAGCCACTTCTTTGGCGTTGACCAGCCAAACCTTAAGTCTCATTAAACCGACCAGTGCCTGTGGTCCAGCATGACAATTAGTTAGGTACAAATATGTTAGATATAAATTAGCAAAACGTGATTTTGGCAACAATAGTGGAAATCTTGTATTGTATGGAAGTGTTGCATTTAAAAGCCTACCGCCTACTCGCAAAAGTGAAAATGTTCTTCCGCTTTCCTCATATTCTTGTAAAACAGGACTCAACTTTTGAATTTGGTTTTTTGTCAACGACACTCCAGTTTTCAGTTGTTTTATTTCTTCTGCAAATTCTACTTGCTGAATTGTTTCGATTATTTTGAAGAATGATAACTTCAAGTCGTTTGCTGTTAAAACTTTGTTTGTTAAATTTGTTGGTTTAATAAATCTATAAATGTATGCTACTATGCGTAACACCTTTGAGTAAGAGGAGCAGCTTTCAATAATTTGGTATATGATTTTTGGCTCTTTTTCGACAACAAGCGCTATAACTTTCGATTTTCGAATTTCTTATGTTTTGAGTTTGTCTGGAGGATCAAAATTCGCATTTCTGGGCCATTTTTCTTCTTTTTTACATAAAAATGGTGGTCCGTTAAACCAAATGGACTTTTGCAGTTCATCAACATTGCAACTCCGAGATACAATGTCAGCCGGGTTGTGATCTGTTGGTACATGACGCCAAGTAACTGATTTTGCTAGATCTTGAATATCAGCTACACGGTTTCCAACAAATGTCGAATGGATGCTTCTTCAGCCAGTATAACACGATTTCAGAATCGCTCCAAAATACTACTTTTTCTGGCGCTGACAATACTATGGGAGCGACAGATTTCCACAATTGGGCTAATAAGTGAGCTGCGCATAACTCAAGCCTTGGGAGGGTTTTAGTCTTTAAGGGTGCGACCTTCGATTTTGCCGTTAGCAGTATTGTTTCAACTTTTCCTTGGTGCTCGCTTCGTACGTATAAACAACAACCGAATGCTCTCATAGAAGCATCGGCAAACCCATGTATTTGAATTTTAGACGACGATGATGTGCCTGCGTAACGAGGCACCTTTACTTCTGAAAGCTTCTTAAAATTTTCTTTAAAACTGTTCCAGCTTGTATTTAACGCCATGGGAATTGTTTCGTCCCAATCCAACTTATGCAGCCACAGTTCTTGCAAGATTATTTTGGCCCTTGTTACAACTGGGCGTTCTAGGCCCAATGGATCAAATAATCGAGATGAAATTGATAAAATATTACGCTTTGTGGCCTTAACGTTTTCGAAGTTGTCGACTAAGTTAAATGAAAGTGCATCGGTATTTGGATGCCAAACTAAACCCAAAGCCTTTGTATATTCTGTGTCATTGATACTTATGGCCTTCTTACAATTTTTTCCATTTTGAAATAGTTTGTGATTTGAGTACCACTTTGCCAATGTAAATCCAGCCATATCTAAAATTTTAACAACTTCTATTTGCAGTGTTTCGAGCTCCTTTAAAGTTTCGGCACCTGATAACAAATCGTCAACGTAAAAATCTTCTTGGACTACCTTCGAACCAACTGGAAATACTTCCTTATTTAACATGCCAATTTCTTTTAAGCACCTAATGGCTAAAAATGGCGCTGGCGAAGTACCATATGTAACGGTATTAAGTGCATATGTTTGAATTGGCTTGTTTTGGTTTTCACGCCACAAAATTAGTTGATATAATCGGTCTTTATCGTGCATTTTTATTTGCCTGTACATTTTTGTGATATCAGCTGTGATGGCATATTTTCGGCATCGAAAGCGAAGCAAAATAATATAAAGATCTGGCTGAATAGTAGGGCCGACCATCAATATATCATTCAGAGAGAGTTGAGAGGAAGTTCTGCTCGAAGCATCGAAAACAACTCTTAGCTTTGTTGTTAAGCTGTCAGGCCTCACCACGACTTGGTGAGGTATTAAGTAATGAGGTTCGATTGGAATAACAGTTTTGGTTGGAGACATGTGACCCAACGACAAATATTCTTGCATGAACTGCATGTACATTTCTTGAATGTCAGGTGTTTTTGACAACCTACGTTCAAGAGATAGAAAACGTATTTTTGCCGTTTCATACGACGAACCAAGTGCTGATTTTGGCATTTTAAATGGCAGGTGAACTTCAAAGCGACCTGAATCTAATAACTTTGTATTTGCAACAAAGTGAGCTTCGCAATTCATTTGCTCTTCAGAATATTTAGGTTTGTTTGTTGGGATTTCTTCAAATTCCCAAAACTTTTGAACCACTGAATCTACATGAGTCATTTCATCTTCGCGCGTTTTATTTATTAAATTGCAAACAGCTGACTTATCATTTTCGCCTGCTGTAATCCTTCCAGAAACAATCCATCCTAACAAGGTTTTTTGCAAAATTGGCAACGAGTTCTTTAATTTAATCTGTCCGACAGACAACAATTCGAAGAATATGTCAGCACCGATCAATAAATCGATTTTCTTACTTTTATTAAAATCCGGATCTGCCAGTTTGATATTTGATGGAACTTCCCATGATTCAACAGGCAGATTGACTTCGGGCTGATAACTCGAAATAGACTTCAGAACCCAAAAGTCAGCCTGGAATGAATACTCATTTATACATGAGTTAACTGTCGTATTTACCATATGTCTAACGTGAGCATTTGCTTCACCAATACCCACAATATTTAAGCCTTTTGATTGCTGTTTAAGCTTCAGCACATTTGCGCATTGCTCACTAATAAAATTAATTTGTGATCCAGAATCCAAAAGAACTCTTACTACTTGAGCATTTCCATGCAGTGGCTAGAATTACTACGTCATGGACACTGGAGACGTGATGCGAGGATCGTGGGTTTGATTGTTGTGAAGAAGCACTCGTATTCGATGGTCTTGTAGCATTGTTTGTTGAAACTGTCTGTACTTCGTACCTATGTAAGAGCGTATGGTGGGGGCGTTGGCAAACGCGACAATGAGACCGTGAGCAGTTGCGGACTGAGTGCCCAATTTTTAGGCAGTTAATGCATCTTCCCCCCTTCTTCACAAAATCAAACCTTTGGTGTATTGGTAAGGCACTGAAATTATTGCAATTATAAATAACGTGGCTATTCGATTTGCAGTATTTGCATTTCGTTTCATTATCTGTCTGGGCACATGTAAATGACGTTTTTTGATTGGAATGTGATTGTGAAACTTTTTCAGGCTTGCTGGACCTATCTTCATTTACTTCCAGTGACTGAGAACGACGAATTAATAGCTTTGCGCATGCATTCCACGTTGGAAGAGTGGAGTAATCCATTTGATCATTCCATTTAGACTTGGTGACTGGATCAACTTTGGACATAACCAAGTGTATAATAAGTGCATTTGTAATTTCGCTTTCACTACCAAGCGACTGCAAAGAATCATAAATTGTCGAAACTACGTCTACTGCACTTCTCAAGCTTGAAGCATTTCGCTTATTCATTTTATTGATTTCAAATAATTGCTCAATGTTGTCGAAAAATATCAGACATTTTTTGTCATATCGTTCCGCTAAACGGTCTAAGGCCTTATTGTAATTTTCTTCGCACACTTGAAACGCTTTGACAGTTCTTAGCGCATCGCCAGTTAAACAGCTTAAGAGGTGATTAAATTTTTCTATCGTAGCTAGCGTGATATCCTCATGAATTAAGTTATTAAAGGTACTAATGAAATTTTTATAATCGGAATATTTTCCGCCGAAGCTGGGTAGTTTCAGGTTAGGCAAACGAAAGGATGAAGGTAGCATTGTAGTCCCCAACGTTTGCTCCAAAATCGTGCTGTCCCTACGCTTATGAACTCCTAGAAGTTGCAGTAATTTCGATTTGGCACTGATGCACAACTCTTCAATTTCACCTCGTTTTTCATCTGTTGGATCTTCTCTTTCAATCTCAGTTTGATACGCCATTAATTGCTTTATGTAGGAGCTCAAAATTTCCAACCTACATTCTAAATCAATCACATTCCAATTTGTCACAGTGCTTTCTAATAAGTTTCTAATTCGTGTGATATTACCACGCGCAGTTGACCTTTGCTGCCGTAAGGTAGCAAGCTTTGTTGCATCCATTTCAGATGGCTTTTCTGAAGGCATTGCAAAGTATTTATGAAAAGAATTATTTTGATAAATTTATTTCAGAAAATTTTAGAAACTGAAATTATTTCACCTTTCGAATGGAACGTAAAAACGACAACGATTAAATTTAAAAAATAGCCTTTGAACAACAACAGTAATGCAATGATTTGGAATTTATTTGAAAATTAAAATTTTTATTTAATTAACTTCTAAACTCAATTATCTACGATCATTGTCCGAACGCTTTCGGTGGTGGCTGTGCACGCCCCTGATGATGAAGATGAACACCGTTTGACACCTGCTAGACTGTAGTGTAGAGCAATCGCCAAAACTAACAGCAAGAACAACGCTACTAACTAGCTATACTCGATTTGTATGTATCACCGTATGCACATTTATACATATGTAAGCACAATACATAGATTCTTTTAGCGCAACGAAAGAAAATGTGGGCAATAACGCGAAAATTACGACGACAAATGTTTGCTAATGCGTGCAATGTACGTATGTATGTAGTGCATGTACGAACGCAATGTATGTACCTATGCATGCATGTATATATGTACGTACATATATAACTAATCACAATAAAATTCTTCTAACAGTCTAAGCAGCCGAAAATAACACGTACATACCTACATATGTATGTTAACGACGACGAATATATGTATGTACATATGTAGCTATGTATTTCTATGCAACACTAACGTTATTACTGTACCCGACAATTGTACATATGTATACTATAAATACATATAGGTACATATATACCGCAAACTTAAATGACCCCTCGATGTAGAAACGGTATGCATTTAATTAATTAACGGAGATCGAATTTGTGGTTTTATAATTGTACAAAAGAACGGATTCTATGTATATGTATGTCACCTTGCGGTTTTATTAACTTTTTTATTTAAACACTTTTTTCCACGCACATAGTTTTTATCATACCTCGATTGTTGCTGTTCTACTCATTCCTTTGACTTATGTATGTGAACCAAGCTGCTACTTAACCGCTTGTTGCCCGTTTTTTTTTTGCTCACACCGCTTTAAATCCAATGTCTATCAGCTGTTGAGAACTCCACCGATGCTCCAACGATGTTCCGATTTACTGGCGCTGCTGGTGCTGTAGTTGATTGTAGACTTCGTTTTTAAATTGCTGGGATAACCACCCACCAGTCGCACGACGACAAAATAATTATTAAAAGAAAAACTTTACTGTCCCTGCTCGGGCGCCAAAATGTAAAACTACAAGCTTTTTTGTAGTTAATGGTTAATCTGTGTTAACTTTAATTCAATTCGGGACGCAAAGTTCTAAAAATATACGGAGTGGAGAGAACCTGGAAAGTAAAGCGATGCTGGTGGTGGTTTGAATTCAAGTGGACTTTTTAATAATTCTTTTGGTTGTACATGTAAATCTCTTCGTTGAGTTAGGGTTGCTTAAACATATTTAGACTTAGGGCCAGTTTTTCAGTGCTGGTTTAAACTCAGTTTAAACTAAGTTTAGTTAAACTCAGTTTAAATTTAAACTTAGTTTTCTTGCGCTCAATTAAATTTGTTGCAACCAAAACGAAATAGTCAGCACGCAGCTGATAAGTTAAACTAAGTTTAACTGTGCGCAATCGGCCGTTTAAATTCAGTTTAAACTCCGTTTAAAGTTGACTGAAAAACTGCATACTGAGTTTAAACTTAGTTTAAACGACAAACAGAGTTCAACTTGCACTGAAAAACTGGCCCTTAGTAGTATGTATTAATGATAGTTCGAGACTCGAGTACATTTGGTAATCGATACATTTCATGTGTGTAATTCAGTTTACAATCGAAATACATATGTGGTGAGTATTAACAATTAAATGAAATAATATAAACTTATAAGTTTAAAGATATGCTCAAACAAACATGTTAAGCCTTTTGTGCAACCGCAGAATTATTCACTTGGGAATTCCAAAGCCGCAGAATAAAATCCCAAAAGTAAAATTAGAAATGAAAACCAAAACAAATAACAGCTTATAAAATACGACAAAACAAAAACATACCGTGCAAAATTTCATTACTACTCAATTCATGAAGCAAGCAACAACACATTTTTTTAAACCATCATAAAATGTATGATATTATGACAATATGACTCTTTACGGGCGGTCTTCACCTGCTTCCAGTTGTCGTTTGATTTCTGCTTCTTTTCGTCGCAAGCGAGAGAGAAGTTTGTTCACTGGGCATTTTGAAAGCATACTTTTTCATTTGCAATATGTCGTAGAGCAAGAAGGTTCGTGTCCTGCGTGTTATTCAAACTCCAAACCCTCTTATATTGTCGGTATAAATTAATTAATTTAAAAAGATCAGTAACGCAACACTCGATTTTATCGTGCCTATGATAAACGATGTTGCCACAATGAAAGATGCTACGAAATGCGAAAATGGCTGTCAAACTACAAAAATGACAGTTGAGTGCAAGCGAGCGCTCGCTTACCGATCGGTTTGCGAGACGAAGCATACTTTTTACTTTTTACGGTCTTCACGAGCGACATGTCGCTTGCTTTCAGAAGTAAGCGAGCATTGAAAGCAGATGAAGACCGCAAGATATGACACCTTGTGAATCACCCATATAAATATATATATACGTACATACAATACAAAACAGCTTTAGAAAAGAGTGCTAAGTTTAAAACTTTACTGAAGTGAAACGGTAAAAAAAAAAATTATTAATATACATATACAAAATTATTAAATACAAAAGGGTCACAGCTCAAAATTTTCCAAAACTGAGTTTTTTCCATAAATTAATTCAAAGTACACATCTCTAACTACTGCAAAAATTTCGTTCACATAACTATCTTCTTTAACTGGAAAAATACAGTTATGTCTATTTTTATGTCAAGTGTGTTGCCTTTGCACGATCAACTAAAGAGAATTTTTTAGTTGCGTTAATGTGCTCAAGAACAGCTGATTACTTTTATTACACATAAAGAGTTTTATTTTGAGTTCTGCCTCTATAACTGTAAAAAGTGATCAATTTCGTGGTATATTATTTTGCATTGTGCCTCTTTAGTTGTGAAAAGGGTTAATATTCGGTATAGCGCCGCATAAAAAGAGGGTGGTGGGCGGTGAAGGAGGGGGAGTGGCACCCTTCCAGCACACCGTTAGAAAGAATACACTTTTCCATAAGCCCCCTCTGGTTCCTCTAGACCCTCGGTGAGGCCCTAGGGAAGCCTTTGAAAATGGGCAAAAATCCAACTTTTTCCATACAAAAGGGAGACAAAGTTACCCAGTAAACATTTTTTGTTAAACTCCAGACAAAATGTGAGTTCATTACATATGTATGTTAAAATGCGCGATTTTTAATAACAAATTTTCAATATATAGCGAAATATGTATTTATTAGTGAAAAGCTCCGCAGGCGAAAATTTGTAATAAAAAATCGCGCGATTTTTAATTACAAATTTTCAATATATAGCGAAATATATATTTAAAAATCGCGCGATTTTTAATTACAAAATTTTCAGTATATCACGAAATATTTATTTTTGTAAATCCCACAGACCTTAATTGTGGTGTATATACTTTTGAAACGTACATATCTCAGAACTACTTTCCGCCTACTTTTAGCTTACTGGGTTATATTAATTTCCGTTTTGTTTCTCATTCGCTCGTTGTTTTCAGTAGTTTGACAGATGCATTTGGCAAGAATTTTAGTCTTTTGTGCGGGGCTTAAAAATGCAACTATTTATTTAAGAAATGCAAAGTATTTAAATAGTTTTAGTTTCTAAAAACAGTAAGAGCTGATAGCACAATGTGTTAGTAATATGTGTGTGCCAAAATGAATGCATTAGTGGCTCGATATTAAGTGCAGTGAATGAAATTCCAACACCATATATGTGAAAAATGCAAAAAAAGAGCATTTTTAAAGTAAAATTCTGTTAAAATTTGTGAACGGATATTTGCAAAAAGATAATTAAACAAAAGTTTATTTTGTTGTTCATCTATGTGCATTGGAATTTTTCAATTTGGTTTACGCGTTTAGCCACAGTAAACCAAACTTATGCGGTGCTATATCGAATTCCACCCGTGAAAAGTGAGTTCAATTAACAGTATTATTTATTTAATAATTAAGTAATCATGAGCGTCGTAAGTTTTATAATTTTTTTTATTTTAAAGTAGAAAAAAGAATTAAATGTTATTGATATTGGTATTAGTCTTTTATTTGTTTACTTATTTTGCATACCTTTTGTAAAATCTAAAATTATTTGCAATACAAAATTTAATTTTTAGTTGTGACCCCTTTGATGAAAATGTCTTGCCCAAACCTTGAACATTACTCAAGCACAATGGAAACTGATTGTAGTGTGCCTTGTCACAATGATGATAGTAGCACTAATGCATTTAGTGACTCTGGGAGTGAATTTTGTGTGTCTGGAAAAAGCAGCACCTCGGAAGAATACTCAGAAGAAGAAAAAGAAGAAGATATAAAAAGGTTAAGTAGGAAGAGAACACGTTCTAGATATACATATCAAAACAAGAAACAACAGAAACAAAAATCTTTAAGAAACTCTGGAGCCTCTTATACATCACTTTTCAAGTTGAAAAAAGAAGTAAATGCCAGGTGTATAAGGCCACCCTGCGGAGCAAAGTGCCGACTTCGATGCAATGAACTAATTTCCGAATCGATGCGCCTTGAAATATTTAAAAAATATTGGGGTTGCAGTGACTTGCAAAGACAGAGACAGTTTATAGCCAGGCATATGAAATAAATTAAACCAAAATACAGATACACCTGTACAGAGGGGCTTCGCAAACTTAATAATGCTTTTTTCTTTCAGCTCAACTCAAAGCCTATTAGAGTGTGTAAGACTTTTGTTTAAGCAACCCTTGACATAAATGACAAAGTTATACGAACAGTTATAAAAAAAAGGACGAACGTGGTTTCATTGAGCTGGATCTTCGTGGAAACATGCTAATCATATTACAGTAAGCCCAGAAATCAAAAACAGTATGAGAGAATTTATTCAAAATATTCCAAGAATCGAGTCTCATTATTTACGTGCTAAAACTTCTCGCGAGTTCATTGAAAACAGTAAAAGTATAGCAGATCTATACCACGACTACAAAGAATTGAATTGAGAAGCATAATACAAATTGCTTTACTTTATTTCGTTGTTTTTAAAAACATTAAACATTTTTTTACCAATAATATTTTTAGCTTATGTGCCATTTATTCGGAAAGGCTATCGCTTCCACAAATAAAGCAAAAGGACATAAAGGAACTGGTGTATAAAAATCATATTCCAAAACACTTTTATGAGTCATATTACAAATATTTATTTTTTACATACATAGTTTCAATGGCATTTAAAAACATAAACTTTTGAAGATTTTCTTTTTTAATATAGTGAACTACTTTGATTTCTACTTTGTGCTACTTTGATACATATGTGTTAATGAAATGAATAAAGCTTTATTTCAAAATAGAAATATTTAAATAAAAACATACATTTCATCACTCCTGTGAATTTTCTTATTATTCTTATTCTTCTATTAAGTGGCGGTTAGGAAACTTATAAAATTAAAACATTTTATCAGTTAAAAAGGCACAACTTAAGATAATGTCACTAGTTAATCGAAAAAATTTCAGTTAAACAGGCATAAATCAAAATTTTGTTTTATTTTCGCAAACATAATATAAAATTGAAAAAAATATAGCAGAACCTTCTTCAATGTTGTATATTTTCATGATGGAAAAATATTTGCTTTAAATATTACAATAATTTTTACATAAAACGTTTTTCGTCTCTCCTGAAAATCTTAGTATTTTGAGTTGTGACCCTTTTGTATTTAGGGTGCGATATGTTAATACGGAAAAGTGCGAAGTTTTAAACTTAACTAAAGTGAGGCGGTTGAGTGACATCCTGACATACATACATACGAGCATTTGGGTATATGCTGAGGTTACGCATTGCTGAAAGCAACCAATGAATAAATATATGTACGTATGTACATATTCGGTGCGCTTGCATACATCAATTTGTTGAAAAAAAATCATAATAATCTGTAATAATCACAAATAATATCGAGCGCGCTTTAATTAAACAATAGCAACTAACTGCAATCAGCCACCAACCCAACGGTAGAAAGAAGGAAATACGGAGTAGTTGCAGCAAAAAGGAACAACAACTTTAAATAAAGAACATCCCCTATATGTACCCATTAAATATCAGGGTGAGTTGTATCGACACCAATTCTCTAACGATATTTGCTGTAAAAAATTAACCCCGAAATCGAAAGTCATTCCTCTTTAAAAGCAAAATTACATTTAGCGGCTTTTATTTACGCACAAATATAGTATATTTTCCCACATAATATTTTCTAAAATTATTTAATTACACTCTGGAAACAAAAAAAAAAACCTCTGATATAGCTTATTTTCGTGTTTTCAAGCACTAAATCAATTCCCAAGAGTTATTAAATTCAATACCCCTTATGCTTTATGTATGTACATAGATACATACATACATACATAAATTAAGCAAAAGTAGGATTGCATAAAAAATAAACGACATCAACAACAATCACACAAAAACCTTTCGCGGCAGTTTAACAACCAATATATGTGTATATTATACGTATACAAAAACCAGCTGGCGGTGATCAAATAAAATTTAACGAAATTACAGTAAAAAAGTTAAATATCCGTAAATATAAATATAATCGTACATGTAAATATATATACATTAACCGAAATAGTACTTAAAATAGTCAAACTCATAAGCAATATTATATGTGCTAAAATTCCTTACCTCCCATCATAACGATCGTGACGAACTAGATAAAATTCAGAATTGCGTATAAAAAAATACACCAACATATGTATATACGTATGTATATCAACTACTGACCTTAAATTCACTGCCAAATTACTGAAGCGAATAAGTTCGTTAACCCCACAGCATTAAATATATATCATATATCAAAACAGCTAAATTCCAATTGCTCATTTCCCATTATCCCGTCCTTCGTTATAGCACGTACATACGTATATACACACACACTAACCATTGCAATCCGCCTACGCCTAACACTGCAAGCTTTAACGCACACATGCACTATTAACACGCGCAGTGCAACTACTAGCACTGCAATATTAAAACACGTACATATATACATAGCACAACCTATCATAAGTGCGGATCAACAAAAAAAAATAACATTTGACTAAAATCGCGAGTTCAATAAAAATACTTTAAAATTCAAAAATAATATTTATAACCCGTTCCAACAACAATAACATCAACAAAAAATTATATTGAAGTTACATAAGAAAAAGTATTATAATCGTTGTAATTAAGAGTAATACGTACATACATAGCCCAATATATATACATATTTTAAATATAATTCAACATAAATTTTACGTATTTTAAACTACTAATTAAAACAAAACCAATATTAAAATTCTTCTTGCATTTACATGCAATCTGAAAATCCCTCATCTAACCAACAAAAAGTCAAACCACCACAATTATTAGAAATACCAAAAATGGTTGATGACGAAAAACCCCAAGGCACACCTGCAGAAGCTACACGCTCAAGACAGGGTGCAAAAGAATAAAAAATAAAGAAAATTCAGCCGCAAGATTTATTTCCGACCGTGACAGTATTATAAGATACTGCACTAGATTTTCTTCAGCCCCAATAGAAGATAACTCAGAATCAGTCCTGGAAATAAAAAGTAGTAATCTTGATAACTTTTGGGCACGCCTTCAATCGGGCAATCGTACATAATTGTCGAAACGGATGATTCCGATTTGCCCGACAACTTTAAATCTTCGGCTTTCGCCTAATTCGAAAACTGCTTTGACCAGTATGAAGAGACAAAAGCTATGATTTCAGATCAGCTTAAATTATTTAAACCAATTGCACCTACTACACCCCCGCGAGTAGAGCTGCCCCCAACTCCAATACATGAAGCAAGTTCAGGTATTTAAAGCATGTGACACATAAATATTTCATGGAGGTTATGAACAATGGCCGTTCTTCCGGGACATGTTTACCATCCAAAATTATCTCAGGCGCAAAAATTGTACCACCTCAGGAACAAAACAAAAGGTCAAGCAGGCGCTATAGTGAAAAAATTCGCTTTTAATGACGACAATTTTAGCCTGGCTTGGTCGGCACTAAAAGAAAGATACGAAAATGAAAGAGTACTAGTTGACAATCAAGTAAAGATTTTCATGAGAGAAACAAGCGCAGAATATATAAAATTACAGTCCACTGTTATAAACTGTCTATCAGTGTTAGCAACACAAAATATTCACACAGATAACTGGGACCCAATTCTGGTCAATGTTTGCGCTGCAAGATTGCCAGAGAAATCGTTACTTTTATGGGAACAATGACTCTCATCCCGCAAAAGATGCCCGACATGGCAACAAATGAAAGATTTTCTTACTACCTAGTACGAAATAGCAGAGAGGGTAGATAAAAAAGCGCCAAAAATTAAAAACACACAAAACGATCTACATAGAAGCTTCACAAAACCTCAAGCCAGTAATTACAATTATCATAACAGAAGCTTCAATAGATCGCAAACATTTGTCACAGATCAAAAGAAATATGTGTCATACGAATTGTGTAAAGGAGGTCACACTTTAAGATCTTGCGAGAGATTTAAAAACTTGTCAATAAATGAAAGAAATAATTTTATTCAAAATGCCAAATTATGCACAAATTGTTTTTCACATTCCCACATGCTAAAACACTGGGAGAGCAAATTTAATTGCGTATATTGCCACAAAAGGCACCACCTGATGCCCCACTTAACCAATTTTTCCTACACAGCACAAAATGGTTAAAACGTGAAAAGAGCAAAAGGGCTAGTAGCAATACCAAGTTCAGAGAACCTTGAAGCTAGATATCCCGAAAATACTGAACAACCATGCTGTTCAAAATCAGCAAATATACAAGCTTTTCATTCAGCAAATGAAAGCAAAATTCTTTTACCCTGTTTAAGCTCCGAGCCTTAATTGATCAAGGCTCACAACGATCCTTTATTGTATCAAAAGTGAAAAACCGGCTAAAGCTGCCAGAAACAAACTCAAACTTTGAAATTTCGGGAATGGGTGGTAGAGTAATTCAAAACTTGAACCAAATCTGCTCATTAACCTTAATTTTCCCCCACGCGAGTATAAGAATAAAAGCACAAGCTATAGTTCTTCCGCAACTTACCAACATGCTTCCAAGCTATAAAATAAACAATATGGATCGACAAAGATTCGCGCACCTCAAGTTAGCAGATCCCAACTGCCACACTCCCCCTCAAATAGATATTTTATTAGGCAGTGACCTAATCCGTCAAATTATGCTTGAAGATATAGACAAAATTTCAAATACTCTACTAGCCCAAAATACCATCTTCAGTTGGATTTTAAGTTGCAAAATCACAGAAAAAATCTCTAGTTTCACCACACAAGTGGAAGATGCCTCAAACGAATATCTAAACACGCAATTGAGAAAATTTTAGGAGTTAGAAGAACTCTCCCCCATTCCTATTACTACACAACTACGAGATCTGATAATGGTCAGTACGTAGTTCGATTACCACTAAAACCCCAATCCCCCGTTACGCTCGCCTTAGATCACTCCCGAACCTCAGCACTGCAGCAATTTTTAAGTATGGAATGAAACCTACTTAAAAAAAGCGAGCTAAAGACCTCATACGACAATGTTCTTGAGGAATATCTACAATTAAATCATATGGAAAAAGTAGACTCCTATGAAAAGGTTGAAAATGGTAAATATTCATCCTTTTACCTCCCCCCCCACGCAGTTATAAAGCCAGAAAAACTTACAACCGAAGTTAGAGTGGTATTTAATGTATCCAGATGCACAAGCTCAGGAAACTCGCTGAATGATATCCTTTATACAGGACCCATACTGCAACCCGACTTAATGATCCTAATACTTAAATGGCGTTTATTTGAATATGTATTAAATGGAGACGTCGAGAAAATGTACAGGCAAATCCTCGTGCATAAAGGCGATCAAGACTTTCAACGCATCGTTTTCCGCAATTCAACTGAGAGTCCTATTCGTGACTACAAACTGAAAACGGTCACCTTTGGAGTTAATTGCGCTCCCTTTCTAGCCATTCGTACACTACATGAGTTGGAAAAGGATACAGAATGAAAGCTAGCCTTAGCAACCCCGTTGTTAAAAACACAAACATATGTAGATTACATATTATCAGGAAGCCACATCTTACAATTAGCGTGCGAATCACTGTCTCAAACCCTCCATTCAGCAGGGTTCCCCTTAAAAAAATTACGGCCAACAACCCCGAAATATTAAAAAAAAAATAGCAAAGGAAACTTGTGGGATACGAATTTTCTTAAATTTGAAAAAGAAAGTACTAAAAAAATCCTGGGAATTCCATGGAATGCAATATCAGATCAATTCTCATACACTCTTGAGTCGATATCAGCAATATCCGCAATAACGAAAAGACAAATCCTGTCATCTGGTGCAAAACTTTTCGACCCCGCAGGATGGCTTTCGCCAATTATGGTACAAGCGAAAGTCCTGATACAAGAATTATGGCTAGACGGGACATATTAAACAAGTTAAACCAATCCGCTTGGTAAAACGGTCCCAATTGCGAACAATCTGCACACAATTTCAGAGATACAAATTCCTCGATGGGTAAACTATTCCCCTGAAAATGAAGTCGAACTCCACGGCTTTTGCGACGCTTCTGAAAAGGCGTATATATGTGCGTTATATGTGCGCACTAAACATAATGGCAAAGCAACAAGCCACTTATTAGTCGCCAAAGGCAAAGTCGCCCCTTTAGACAATAAGTTTGCCACGCCTCGAACTGTGCGGAGAGCTCCTCCTAGCAAAATTAGTCACTACTGTGCAAACTAATTTAAGATTAAGCGATCGAAAATTGTATCTCTGGTCTGACTCCGAAATCGTTTTAGCCTGGTTAGAAAAATCACCACATACATGGAAAACAAACGTTTCCAACCGCACAGCCCAAATACTTGATCTGGTAGCTGATCTTGGCACAAGAGGTTGCAAACCCCTGGACCTAGCCTTCACCACACTTTGGTGGAATTGTCCAAGCTTGCTTTCAGAATCAACTGAATTTTGGCCCAAATCCCCTGGACGCTTTATAATACCATCATACGATATTAAATGATGAGGACATTCTAGAGCAGTTCTCATCGTTGCCCGGAGCCCTCAGAGTAATAGCCTATATGTTCAGTTCATAAAACGCCGGAAGAATAAAATAAATATGCACCCCAAGGCATTGATTGGCAATACATCCCCCAAACGCACTCCATATGGGCGGATTATGGGAATGCGCCGTAAAGACTTTTAAAACTAATTTCAAGAAAATTTCTGGCAATCATAAATTCACGTTCGAGGAATTTACAACATTGTTAGCTTGAATCGAAGCAATTCTGAACTCACGCCCCCTCTCCACACTCTCGCAAGATCCCCCCGATTTCACAGCCCTCACTCCTGGGCACTTCCTCAGATGCGCGCCACTCTTGCCATCGCCGAGCCAGAAACGCAGTCTATTTCATTACTAAATAGATGGGAACGAATTAAAATTCTTCATCATGAATTCAGTCGTAGATGGAAGGAGAATATCTTAAATCCCTCCATAAAAGGTATCGATGGAAAAATACTCAAGAAGTCCCAAAAATTGGATAATGCGTCCTTATTCACGACGAATGTCTCCCCCCTAGCGAATGGCGGCTCGGTCGCATAGAAAAAGTATATAAAGGTTCTGACGGTCATATTAGAGTAGTCGAGATACTTACGCAAACCGGCAAACTAACTCGTCCGCTCGTTAAACTATGTTTTCTCCCAACCGCCAGTTATACCGCGACCGCAAACCGCAAGTAAACAAACCAAAAATAAGATATAAGAAACCGCAAGAACAAAATTAAAACATCCGAAAAACAGTATGAACCTTCGCACTCTACTGAACAATTTCTCCATCTATGGTCAAGCATGCAGCTCTTTACTAAATTCCTTTTTTCTGCCATAGAAAATAAATATGGACACGGAGATGAAAGAAGCAACCCGTTCGGCAGTCACGGTACGCCGTAATGTTGGAACACTAACCGCAGCTCCCCGCTCCAGTTAAATTTTAAAATGTATATTATTGCAGTTAACTTGGCAGGTGCAGTCGTGTTTTCGACAAATGTGTAGGTGTTTACTTTTGTGTAGTGAGATGGTTGCTCCAGAATAATTACACCATTCTTGTATTTCAAGAAAAAGATCATATACAATTTTTTCTTTTGCTATGCTGCAGAACTATATGGAAGTCGTCTGCGTATGCGCAGAAGCTAAGTTCCTTGTGTAAGCTTATTATTTCAGTTAGTTTGTTGTGAGAAAAAGTAAAACGGATATAGATGAGCCTTGAGGGATGCCGTTGTGTAGTGCTTGGATATCAGAGAAATGTTTTCCTACTCTAACTAGTATTTTCCTATTGGTCATAAAGTTAAGAACATATTTTTTCATTTTCGGGCCAACTTTCCATTTGTCCAACTATTCAAACACTGAATGTGTTCCTATTTTATCAAAGGCTTTTGCGAAGCCCAACGAAATTATGGAGGCGTGTTTTTTCTTAGAGAGAGAGTCGGTGATCAGATATTCTACGAACAGCAGAGCATCAGTTATCGACTTCCCTTTTTTGAAGCCTACTTGGTTGTCATGTATCAGATTGTTATTGTTAACAAACCACCAATAGGTTGGCTATAATTTTGTCCATCACCTTTGCTATACATGAGTTTAGGGATTACGAGTTTAAAATGTTGCTATAAAAATTCAGTAGTCTTGTTGTTAATTGAAAAGACAGCTTACGTAGCATTGGGAATAATATTTGGTCTAGTCCAGGTGTGTGTCCTTTTAGACTGTTTAAGGCTGTCATAAGTTCGGTTAACGTAATTTTATCTTCTAACATTTGTGCGCTGTTGCATGTTGTATTTTCTGTTATTCTAATTGTGTGTTTGTTAGTTTTGAAGCTAGCTGTGAAGTTGTCGTCTGAGGATTCTTTGGACCACGTGCGTCCAAAGTCGTTGGGTGTGTCTTTATAGTGAGTAAGGTCAGCAAAAATCCTTTGACCGAACCCTCCGCGAGGGTGCCGACTGGAAATGAGCACTACAGAGCAATCCCGTACGATGTCGGGAAGGTGCTCAGCTAAGATCAAGGATAAGTTTCATGTGCTTATGTCTGCCTATGGCTCTGTTATATGGAAATGGTTTTTGATAGTGGTCTCAAAGGTAGGGGCTAGATCAAGGTGTCATGCACAATATGTCGGAAGAGCAGTCACCCAAGAAGGATGAGGCTCGTGCGATGCAGGGCCCCTCCACCAGCCACGAAGTGGCCAAAAAAGGGAAGGGAAGCAGGCCTCTGGCGATGCCGAGGTCTCCCACAAAGCGCAAAGTCGATGTGATGCCGGGCACTAGCAGGGGCGAAACTGGTAGGCAGCTTGCTACCAAGTCAGAGGCTGAGGCTAGAGTGCCACCGCTAACACCCACGACGTTAACGAGGCCGGACGATAGGCCACCCCCAAAGGCAGCTAACGTTCGACACAGGAATGCTACCATTAGGATCCTGAAAAATTCCAAGCTAGCGGAGGACCTCTGTGATCGGGCGCTGCCCGGTGTTCAAGCAAGGTTCTTACTGAAATTGAGTGGGCAAAAAGCATCATGCCCAATTTCCAGCTAACAGCACCTGAGAAGCAGAAGGCAGCAAGCAAGCGCGACAGATCGGGAGATCTGGGAGTGGTTGACGAAAACCAAGGCGATGAACTGCTGCCGCGAACCCATTGGAAATGGGTAGAGTCGGAGCTGTCTGACATTGCGGCGAGCGTGCTTCGTGCGAACCCTGGACCTCCACCATCCTGCAAGGATGCGGGTTGGTTCCAGGGGAATGTCAAAGTCGTGGCATGTGACGACGCTAGATACGTAGTGCTGTACAAGAAAGCAGTGAACAGTTTGGGTGAGGTCTACCCGGGTGCGAAGCTCCGGGTCCTAGACTTCAAAGACATCCTTTCCAGGCCAAGAGCAAGGGTATGGTTACCGGCGAAGCCAGCCTAGCCGGAGAAAATCCTGGACAATATCCGGCTTTTCAATCCTGCGCTCCCGGCAGGTAACTAAAAGGTGCTAAAGGTATAGAGTAGTACAAAAGCGACGCGTTAGGTGGTCCTGATGCTAAATAGAGAGTCCTTGCCTCTACTAGAAGCAATCGAGTTAGGGTGTACTCCAATAACGTGAATGCGGCGCGCAGCGTAGAAGTGGAGGTAGTCCAAAGCAGCGGTGATGAGGGGGGCGAAGAGCCAGGGAAGATCAATCCGATGGATGATCTGTCCGGAGGCTATGAGTCCTCAACATCATCGCTGGGCGTCGAGTTTACACATCCACCACAGCAAAGCAGATCAGCACATCGCCCTAATCCAGGAGCCTTGGATTGTAGGGCACAGGATCTGTGGACTCAAGTCAACTGGGTTTACACTGGTAAGTGGGGCAACTACGGAAAAACCTAGTGCTTACATTCTTGTAAAATCAAAACTAAAATTTCTGTTTCTTCCTCAATTTAGTGACGAGAACACGACGACTATGAGCCTAGACGTCAATAGAGAGGTGATCCCGCTGACCTCTATGTACCTAGCCCACGATAGACCAATTCCGACGCCGATGGTGGAAAAGGTCGCTCGGCATACAGCGGGAGTGCTGATTCTTGCCGGTGACGGAAAGAGGTGAGTCACTCTTCGATTTCATATTAAAAGCCAACCTAGCTGTAAGTAACAGAGGTAGTGAACCCACCTTTGCAACCAGTAGTAGAAGGGAAGTCCTGGACGTGACTCTCGTGTCGGTGGAAGCAGAGGCGGTGGTCAGAAACTGGAAAGAGCTTGAAGACCATTCGTTTTCGGACCATCGATACATCTGTTTCTACTTAGGGGGGGTCTCGCCTTGGCCTGAACCCATGAGAAACCTTAAAAACGCCGACTGGCCTAGATACGGGAATGAACTAGAAAGACATCTCTCTGGCAGACGAATCGAGGTACCGTCTAATTCCGAGGAGCTAGAACACATGGTAGAGAAGGTAACCTGGGCAATTGAGACATTTAAACCTTACAAAGCTCCGGGTCTAGACGAAGTCTTGCCGGTGCAACTTCAACAATCATTGCAGCTAAATGCTAACTGGCTGTTTACTTTGTACGTAGGGGTGTTAAACCTCAACGATATTCAGGAAATGTGGAAGAAATCGAGAGTAGTGTTTATTCCCAAGAATATTGAAGAATATTGTATGTCAACCCGATGGATTTAGACCTATCAGCCTCTGTCCCTTTAGAGTACTGAATGTATTAGAGTGAGTGATTGATTTCCACATTAGGGAATCTGTTAAATATCCGAGATACGAGAACACCTTCTATTGGAGTTCGTAGTCGACTCCATGCGTACACTCACATCACTAGATATGAAGTCTGTCAACTGTCAAGTGAATTTGACTTGACTTACTTTATTTTCGACTAGCAGAGACACGTGTTCACATTAAGATTCGTTAAGTGTCGTTGTTAATAAAGTCATATCAAGTATCGTTGAGTTTGTATTTCTTAAATAATGTATATTTAATACTGGAGACGAGGATGGGATTTATCCCTTCATTTTAAACTCGATGTTGATGCATGACTTTCGGAAAACCGTAACAATTTCATCTACAACGTTGAGTGAGACAGCTAAGCAACAACCAGTGAAGGTGAACGCTTTGACCGCTGCTGGTATCCTGAAGGTCGTATAGCCTCTTTGCTTCACTAAATTAATTGCAAGCACGTGCTCGCGTAATTAGCCGACATATACAAACATACGGGTTATTTCGCATTGACACTCGAAGTCAATGCCACGGAGGCTCAAGCAAGAGCTGGTTTTGAAAGGAGCGTCGTCAACGGCAAAAACGTCAGCTCAGAAGAAGACACTACGGTGTCGTCGGACAGTAAACTTTCGTCGAACATTCGCAGCAACGAACGTACTATGGCAACTGTAGGAACATTGGAGCCGTTCGATATTAATCATCCAGAGAACTAGGCTACATACATTGCAAGATTGGAATGTTTCCTCCAAGCCAATGACGAACAGGCAGCAGAGCGCCAAAAGGCAATTTTCTTGACGTTGGTTGGCGCACCGATATATGATCTCCTGTCGTCATTGGCATCCCCCAAGAAGGTGAGTGATCTTCAAATATCTGAAATCAAAGCAACGCTTACGAAACACTTCCCCGCGGCCGTCGGAGATCGCTTTCTTTTACAAATTTCACAAACGTGAACAAATGCCAAACGAAACTTTTGCTTATTATGTGGCAGCCTTGAGGATGATTGCGGTTGACTGCAACTTTGGGGATGTCTTTGACCGCATGTTCCGTGACCTTTTGGTGTGTGGGTTGCGCGACGATTCGCTACAACGTAACCTGTAAGCGGAGCTTGACCTCCAACTACAGAAGGTCATAGAATGTGCTACCACCGTAAAAGCGGCATCGGGAAATGTTCTCGTATTTCGTCAACCCGAGCAAATCAATCAAATTAGAAAGCGTAACCAACAGCACTTCAAGAGAAGTAAGAATCAAAGTCCCCCCAAAAGGTCGGCACCAACACAGTAAGTCGAGATCACAATCGATTAATCAAATTTTAAGTACGCGAAGTCGTAAAAAGTCAACAACAATACATATCAATGGAAACCCGTGTACGTTGGAAGTAGATTCTGGGTCGGACTATACGATAGTGTCATCCAAGACGTTCGATAAATAGTGGCCAGCATTTAAGCCAGAGCTATATGGGTGTGCTCTTGAATTGAGGGATTTCTAGCAGAATGGTGTGCCTGTCAGAGGTGTCCTAGATGTTGATGTAACTTATAATAATCGCAAAGTTTTTGCTATTCACGAATCGCGCACTATCAAATCGGTGTTAGCCAAATTTGATGACCTTTTCTCTTCGGAACTGGGAAAATTCACAGGAGAGACAGTTTCATTAAAGGCAAAAAATGATATTCAACCAATTCGACTTCCAGTACGCCGTATGCCAATAGCTATTCGTTCTCTAGTTGAGGTTGAACTTGACCGCTTGTGTGCACAAGGAATTTTCGAACCTGTTGAATATATTTTACACAAAAATCATGCGTGCGGACGTATTTTTGATTGCGGAAAGTTTTTAACATAATATATTATTTAATATAGTATTTTGCGAAATAATAATTGTATAACATAATAGTCGATATTCGGATTAACAGCGACTATATAAAGGTGAATCGCTATTCAGTGTATATAAAGTAAAGGAATAAAATTGGCAAAAATAAAGTAAAAACACTTGAACTAGTTGCGGTTTTAATATACATATAAATATACATACACATAAACATAAAATAGCAGTTGACTGGTGTAAACGATAATGACGATAGTGCGGAAGATGCCGAAAAGGCAACAGAGGAGAGTTGGCGTTCGATGAGAGGGAGTTTGTGGAAGAGTGTACCATAAAACTATTGTTTGCGCGGATGTTGATGAATACGGCTTGCAAGGTCTGGAAAACTGTCGGTTTTTGCGGTTTATGTGCGATGACTGCATGACATATATCTCCAATGTTGATGATGCCCTTAAACAGATGATGAGCATAGCTGAGACAAATAAAATAAACATCAGAGAACAAAAGGGTGACATCAAATAAATTCGAATTGAGCACAACAAGAGCTTAGTAGGGTGATGGAAGGCATAAAGAAGACAAACCAAGAAAATTTAGAGGTAATAAAGAGAGTAGAAAGTTTATGCAAAGCCAATAAAGAGCAAATGGCTAGAGTTAATTGGACCACTGCTGAGCTCTGCAAGCAAAAGAAAGATATTGTGAGCGAAATAAAAAAAGTGGCAAACACTAAAAAAGATAACAAACCAAGTGGTGTGGGTGTATCATATGCTAGCGCTCTAAAGGGAGTACCTCCACTAATGATAAAGCAGTGGGAAAAACTAGGGTAGACCTAAACAAAGTCGATGCATCGAATATGAAAACAGATAGAGTGTCAAATAAGCAAAACGGGGCCGTAGTAATAAATGCGAATAGTGTTGAAGAGAAAGATAGAATAAAAGCTGCACTAACTAACAATCTAAATAAGGAAGTATATGATATTACTGAACCAAAAGTGAACAGCCCAAAGATATTAGTCACACATATGAATGCAGAATATAGTGAAATTGAGGTAATTAATAAAATTAAGGCCCAGAGCAATCAAGTTTCCGGGAGAAGCACTCGTGTGAGACTGCACTAAATTTGGTACTATCCCAGTGGAAGGAAGATCTTAATTCAAATTGAATATCGTAGCGGTGTTTATTGATCTGAAAAAAAACTATTGAGAGGGATAGAATGCTGAAAAAACTTGAGCATATTGGTATAAAAGACAAGGAGCTTGACTGTTTTCGGAGCTACCTTACCGATCGTATGCAGCAAACAGTGATCGAGTCAACTGTGTCAAAAAAGTAGCCGTGAACATTGGGTTACCACAGGGCTCGGTGTTAGCACCAGTTCTTTTCAATATTTATATCAATGATATTAATATGGTGCTAAAACACTGTAATATAAAATTGTTCGCTGATGACACACTCCTAACAGTCAGTGATACGAACGTGCAGAATGCGATTGGAAAAATGCAAGAAGATCTGAATTCCTTATATAACTGGTTATGCTCTAATAAACTAAAACTGAATGTTAATAAGACGCTGTTCATGGTCTTAAATAGGGCAGTCAATAACGTATGCTCAAACTACAGCCTAAATATAAAAGATGAAGTTATTAAAGAAGTTAAACTCATTAAATACTTAGGGATATACATTGATAATAAATTAAAAATAGATGAGCATGTTGAATATACAGTTAAAAAAATTGCAAAAAAAATTGGCTTTAAAAAAAGATCTTGTAAATATCTAGGAAGGAGATACAAAACCATTGTCTATAGATCTATAGTGAAACCCCACTTTATATATTGTCCAACGATATTCTTCATAGTTAGCGATACCCAAGTAGATAAACTGCAAAAACTGCAAAACCGAGCTATGCGCTTTATACTAAATAATCCTAATGATACACCCACGCGGGATATGATCGCTGATATGCATTGGCTGAGTGTGAAGCAGCAAGTTTTTTATCATGCTATGAAATTTGTGTTTAACATAAAAGAAGGCAGACTTCCGGATTATTTGAGTGACACTTATTTGAGTGAAATTAACGACACCCACTCATACCTACTAAGAGAGAACAACAGCTTTAGGCTACCCTTCTATAGAACCGAAGTGGATAAAAGAAACATTTTCTATAAAGGGCTAAAGTGTTTTAATGAATTACCGTCGCACATAAAAAACTGCACTAACTTTACTAGTTTCAAGAAATTACTGTATGACCATTGTAAAGCATTGGCTATTCGGTAAGGGCGCGGAATGGAATTGGGTCTTTCCATCCGTCCTAGCACCAAATAAAGGCGATATGACCATGGATCGGAAACACGGCCTTTCCGACCATGACAAACTGTTCGTATGAAAAGTAAGAAGTGGAATATGGATCGGAAACTCGTGCTCTCCGACCATTAAAAACCAAGTAACAGAAAAGCGGGGCGGAAACTAGGCCTTTCCGCCCGTGGCACATAATGGTAGACAGGAAACAAGGCCTTTCCAGCTACCCAACTACCCAACTACGCAATTATTTTTAAGCTATTTTATATTTGATTTGTAAAAATATATCTAACATGTACTTACGCTTTAATGGAAAATATATTATAACTTTGTAAAATTGTACATTTTAAAGTCGCAAGACTGTAAACAATCAATAAATAAATAAAAATAAAATAAATAAATAAATATTCGGACTGAGCAACGCCTATCGTTCCTAAAAGCGATGGATTAATCAGGATATGCGGTGACTATAAGTCGACCCTTAATAAGGCACTCTTGCCACGTAATTTCCATATTCCGTCCACAAGCTCGCTCCTTTCATCGATAGAAGGGCGGAATATTTTTGCGAAATTGGATCTTGCCCAAGCTTATCAACAACTTGTCGTTGACGAAGAGTCAGCAATGATGCAAACAGTTATCACACATAAGGAAGCATTTAAAGTAAAACGACTTCAATTTGGCATTTCGTTGGCTCCGGGAATCTTTCAGAGCTTCATTGAAACGCTTCTGCGAAATATTCCTGGCGTTCTACCGCATTTTGACGACATTGTCATTATGGGGGGGAACCGAATCGGAATTGTCTGAACGTTTGAATGAGTTTCTGACACGTTTTGATAAATCCGGCCTGCGCCTTCGCAGAGATACATAAATGCCAATTCGGAGTCTCTACCGAAAAATGTTTAGGCTATAAAATAGAAAGTTTTGGAATCAGACCCTCACCTGAAAAGATAAAATCTAAAAGAAATGCCCAAGCTCCTGGTGATAAGAAACAAGTTCAGGCATTTCTGGGGTTGCTAAACTTTTATCACTATTTCCTGCCAAGTAAGGCTACTATCGCAGAACCTTTGAGGAATTTCTGAGAAACCTATTGCGTTTTATTCGCGAACTTTATCAAAATCGGAGAGAAATTACGCGCAGATTGACCGTGAAGCCACTGCCATTATAGCGGAAGTGAAGAAATTTCACGACTATGTTTACGGCCGAAGGTTTACCTTAGTTACTGATCATCATCCGCTTTTGGGTATCTTCTGCACATCCAAACAATCGCCCGTAATGCTGCGTCGCTGTATGTTTTTTAAAGCCTATGATTTTGATTTTGTCTACAGAGAGGGCAAGAAAATGGGAAATGCGGACTGTTTAAGCCCTCTACCAGTTGAAGATCACCATAGCGAAGCAAATCACGGAGATGTTCTTATGATCGAGATGGCCAGTACCCAAATTGTCGATGCAAAAGAAGTTGCAACGCTTTCTGCGAAATATTCGCTGCTCAGTAAAGTACAAAGCTGGGCGTTAAGGGAGTGGCCGTGTTCGATGTCTCGTAGTGCTGAAGCGTATCCGTACTACGTACTCCTGATTTTATAGGCTGGGAAGAGGTTTTAGATTTAACTTTGCTAACCAAGGGTATCCTAAAGGTCACAAAGTGGAAAGTATGCGACGATGAAACCCTCTCGGCGTATACTTTTTGAGTTAAACATTGAAGCAGAAAGACCTACTCCCTTAAGGAACCCTCGGAAGACAAACTGGGGCCTTTTCCAAAAAATCCTCCCGAAAAAGGTGAACAAAATAACAGTTGAAAATGTTTCCATAAGGGTTGAGCTAGACGCTAGAGCGGACAGCTTAGAACAAGCCTTCGGAAAGGCCTTTTCGAAAGCCTGTCCGCTAAGATATGGTAAGAAGGCTCGTACACCTTGGTGGAATGAGGAACTCACAGAGCTCCGTACGCAAGTGAGAAGGGCCTTCAATGATGGCTACAAAACTAAAGAAAAGCTATCCGAGATGCCAAGGAGGCATCCTGGAGAGAATTCTGTGAATCCATTGAAGGTACCAAAGAATCTGCCAGACTGAGTAGAATTTTTGCTAAGGGACACTCCCAGCCAACATATGTAAAAAGACCAGATGGGTCTTGGACAGAAACGGCTGGAGAGTCGTTGGACATTCTGCTTAGTACTCACTTTCCAGGGTACAGGGCAAGCGAGTTAGAATCGGTCTTGGACCCGAACCCTTCGAACTCCCCCAGCGAGCTCTTGGATGAGCTACTGGACAAGGAGAAACTAAAATTTCCTATCTCTAGCTTTTCACCTTTTAAATCACCGGGAATGGACAGAATACTTCCAATTATGCTTATTACTGAACCACATTCTAATAAACTGGAAAAGAATAAAGGTAATTTTCATTCCTAAAGGAGAGAAACGTGGTCACGACAACGGTAAGGATTTCTGGCCAATTAGCCTGATGTCCTTTGTACTGAAGACTTTTGAAAGACTTCTAGACCTGTACATTAGAGATAACACCTCCCTTTTATCACACTCACAACATGCGTACCTGTAAGGGAAGTCAACGGAGACCGCCCTGCACGAGGTGGTGCGCACGATTGAGAGTTCACTGTACTATAAACAATATACTATGGCTTCCTATTTAGATATCGAAGGGGCCTTCAATAATGTCAGCATAGATTCAATACAGGAGGCACTGGTGGTAGCAGGAATTGATCACTGCCTCCGCTCAGGGCTAGTGTCGTTGGTAAGGAGCAGAGAAATTTATGCAAATCTAGGTTCCCAAGATAGAACCTACTACGCCCCTACGCTACTGTGGCTCATGGTTTTAAACCAACTACTGACAAAATAAGATTCCTGGGGAATTAAAGTAGTAGTTTATGCAGATGATGTTGCAATACTGGTATCGGGAAAATTTCTTCCGGTCATCAGCGAAATTGTGGAGAGGGCTTTACAGGGCCATAAACTGTTCGCTTAGAGTGAACCCTGAGAAAACGGACCTGATCCTCTTCACAAACAAAACAAAACTTCCTCACTTCACTAAACCCAAGCTCCGAGGGACGGAACTTGATCTGTCAAACAGGGTGAAATACCTTGGCGACTGAACATCGAGCAGCGTGTAAGGAAGGCCTCGGTGGCTCTACGCCACAAAACTAATGTTAGGCAATAAATGGGGACTAAAACCATAGATTGTGCACTGGATGTACACAGCTATAGTCCGACCCATACTCTCATACGGGGCGCTGGTATGGTGGCCAGCTCCCACCAAAGATTATGTCGTCAAGAAACTGGGAAGAATTCAAAGGTCAGCAGCTACTGGTGTAACGAGTGCAATGAGTTCTTGCCCAACGGATGTCTTGAACGTACTACTCGACTTAGTACCAATAGATCTTTTTATCGAAAACTTAGCTGCTAACAGTGCCATTAGGCTACATGCATTGGTGTTCTGGAAAGAAAGGCCGACGGGGCATAGCACCATTCTTGTTAGAATCCCAGCTGAGATTAAGGCGCTACCCACTGATTACATCCTGCCGAAATCTTACGTTAACCGCACAATCCAGGCTAGATTCCCTAGCCGTAGAGACTGGACTCGCGGAGGAGTCAGGTCACAGGATGGTCTGGCAGTCTATACGTACGGATCAAAGATGGAGGGGGGGTAGATGCGAGGGTTATCAGTGAGCAGCATAACCTGAAGTAATCATACCGTCTGCCAGACTATGCAAGCGTATTCTAGGCTGAAACGTTTGCAATAAAGGAGGCGATTAGATATGTTGAGAGGAATGCAACAGCAGGTACGCGAGTGAACATTTTCACAGACAGCCAAGCTGCCATTCGAGCACTCTCTTCTACCTCGGTCGGCTCTCAACTCGTAGATGAATGTAGGAGAGACATGGCTTCAATCTCCAGCGAATACGAAATTACCCTGATATGGATCCCGGGGCATAGGGACATTTATGGAAACGAAACTACGGATGAACTAGCGAGGTGTGGTTCTGTACTGGATAAGTCCAACGCGGTGAATATGGGCGTCTCGCTTAGAGACATAAAGGGCAGAATCGCCTATATCTACCACCGAAAAGCCAAGCACAGGTGGAGTAATACAGGATCGTACAGGATTACCTGGCAGGTTTGGGTGTCCTCTGATCGGCTTAAAACAAAGGCTCTTTTAGAAATGAGCAAATAAAACATATACAAACTTACAACTGCATAGGGCACTGGCCTGTAGGACATGCTAAACGGATAGGCATACCCTTCAACCGGTTTTGCCGCAGCTGTGAAGACCCAGGCTCAAAGGAGACAGCTGAGCATTTAATGTGCGAGTGCCCGGCCCTTGCTTGAATAAGGTTAAAGACCCTTGGCAAAACATTCCTGCAGAGTTTTTTAGAGTGCAGCCGCCCCTCTTTGTATGATATACTGCGAATCATAAAAACCGCCAAATGGCTGTAGGTTGCACGGGATGTGGAATCTAGGTTCCCAGGGTGGCAATCCACTTAAACAAACCAACCAACGTACGACGTAATGAGATCACTACTCTTTGTGGCCTTTGATGGGGCAATATAACTATTATTCCACCGCCTTGCTGTCAATCTATTCTACGAGCATTACATTCGGGACACCCTGGCATCGTTAAGATGAAAGCGCTAGCCAGCAGCTATGTCTGGTGCCGATAATCGTACAGCATTTACGTGGGCGAAATTCGAGAAGCACATTAGTCAAACGTTGCAGAAAATCCAACTGTGAAACCAACAGTTTGTGAAGGAGAACTTGTTTGAATCCGTACCTATTCATCGGGTCCAAAGTGGATATCGGGCAGCATCCACTCTAAAACCGGACCGGTATCGTATAAAGTATGCTTTGAAGATAGAAGAGTGGTTAGAAGCAAAGATCGGCGCTAATATGCATAGCAGGGGTTCTACGCACAACCCCTTCTGAGGATTTAGACACCGTATTAAATATACTCCCGATTGATATTGCTGGAAAACAATTCGCTGGGAATGCCGCCCTAAGACTACGTGAGCTGCCTGGATGGAAGTCCAGCCAAGTTGGCCACGCAACAATCGTTAATAAACTAGGCTCACACAATACGGACTACTGCATCCCTGTTCAGAGCTTTACCATGAGGTGCAAAATGCTAATATCTCAAAGAGGTTGGTGGTCCAATGGGAGCCCAATAGGGGCAGAATCACTTCACTTCTACTTTTACTTGGTATGGGTGCCAGGGCATAGCAACATACTGGGAAATGAAACAGCGGACGAGCTTGCCAGAGGGGGAACATTCTTCCGTCAAAATGTATTCTTCATGCAGTCCTCTGAGGTCGTTGCAGTAAATAACACGCTTTGATTGATTTAGTGTTCTATGTTGTGTTATTTCTATTGTAATGTTGTTATCTAGTGCTACTAGTGTTGTTAGCTTATTAGCTTGTAGATTATTTTTTCTTTTAATAAGTATTTGTGCGTTTCTTGTTTTCTGGCACTCTGCGATTTCGCTGCCACATGTAGCATCGATTGCTTTTTTAATTAAGAACGGTGAGACGTTTGATAATGTTTCATTGCTGTTGGTTCTTGACATAATAGGGTAGACGGGTCCGATGTTTTTGAAATTAGAAGTTTTGGTTTTGTCTCATTTGAGCATAGGCACATTTGGGTTAATTTTGTCGCGATTGGGTGGGTCGTTCATTTTAGTATGTAAGTTCGTTTCACTCTTGAATGATTTTTAAATTAAAGTCTTTCTAATGTTTAGAATGTGAAAAAATACGAAATGAAAAAAGACACTCATAACACTGCGTTACAAAAACGAGCTTTAGTTCTATCCTATGAACCAAATATACTTTTTCGGAAAGGGGAGAAAAAATAAAAATACACCTGTATCGGCGATTTTTATGTACACGTCAGAATTTTTTTTTTTTAATGCAGGAAAATCTGAGAATTGATAAAAATCTACATTTTGATACAGACATTTCCACGAGTCTGCCTGCAAAAATTCAGCTCGATTGGATCACGGCAAAAGGGTTAAAAATCGGTTAAAAGGGTTAAAAAAAAAAGTTCTGACGTGTACAAGAAAATCGCCGATACGCGACGAGTGCGAAGTAAAAGAACACACGAGTAAACGTACAAAAAAATATATATATTTTGCAAAAGGCGGAATTATTACGAAATAAATAATAAAATGCCCTACACAAATATGAATGCGGCCACGTTCGATTTCGAAGCGTTCAATCCGGTAGTTACAACCTGCAACCGGTGGGTGAGGCGATTTGAGATAGCGTTGGAACTATTCAAATGCGATGCCTCAATGAAACGACAATTTCTGCTACAGTATATGGGTGCCTCGGCCTACAACGTGCTTTGTGAGAAATTGCTACCAAAAATACCGGGGGAAACCCCGTACGAAAGAATTGTCAGTATACTGGATGAACATTTCAACCCGAAGCCAAACGAGATTTCAAAAACTACCGTTTTCACTTGCGAACGCAAAAAGAAGATGAAACATGCGATCAATTTCTAGTGGGACTGCGTAGATTGGCAGTAAATTGCAATTTCGGAACATATTTGGAGACAGCGCTGCGAAATCAATTTGTTTTCGGTTTGAGCAACCAAAGGATACAAAGCAGACTATTGGAAAGAAAAACGCTGACCTTGAATGAAGCCGTGACAGTGTCGTCAGCATACGAAAACGCGGAGAAAGGGGGAATGGAATCACATCGGAACATGGTGGGAACAATTAATAAAATGCACAGCGGTAGAGGGAATAGCGCAAAGAGGAATACACAAAAACCTCAAGCTTCACTGAATACACCCAACGTCACGAATAGAAAAAAGTGCTATAGATGTGGCAACACGACACATTTGGCGAATGAATGCAAACAAAAGCCACTGCTTGCAATTTTTGTAAGTTGACAGGGCACTTGCAAAAAGTCCGCATGAAAAGGAAAAAAATTGTAAATCAAATCACAAGCGAAGCAATGGGTGAAGCAAATAGGCCAATTGAACAAATTCTGTGTATACGCACATCGCAAGTAGCAAACGGTGGCGAAATAGCGAGAATTGAAGGAAACGACTACACAGAGGCGGCGCGCGCTAAAATGCACTGCACCTAAAATGTAAATAATAAAAATATTACATTTAAGCTGGACACTGGAGCGCCGGTTTCAGTAATCAATTTGGATGACGCAAAAAAATACTTCAGTTTAACTAAATTTAAACGGAGTGACCTCCAGCTCTACAGAGTCTGCAAAACACGGTTGGACTGTGTTGGCTATATTGAGGTGAGTGTCGCATATAAAAATAAAAAGCAAACCCTTAATATATATATTGTGCGCTCCCAACATCAACCACTGTGCGGTCGTGAATGGATTAACATGATGACAATAAATTGGCGGGAAAGAACGACTGGAGTCGTGAAACAAATTACGAGTATGGAATGGAGAGCGGAGTTTCCCAACTTATTCTTGTCAAAGGGGCAGCATTACAGGTCATCAAAAGTGGAGCGAAGTGACTGGGCTACACCGCTGGTGGTAGTACCCAAGAACAACGGTGCGGTTCGACTATGCGGCGACTATAAGGTCACGTTCAACCCGTGGTTGATACTGGATGAGCACCCTTTGCCAACCATCGACGAGTTGTTCAGTGCGATGTCGGGGGACGACAAGTTTTCGAAGATTGATTTATCGAAAGCGTACCTGCAGTTGGAAATCCATCCGGAGGATTGCCACTTACTAACGTTAAATACAAACAGAGGGTTATACCAGCCAACCCGAATGATGTTTGGGGTAGCTTGTGCGCCGGCAAAGTGGGAACGCTTCATGGAGGAACTCCTTAGCGATATACCTGGAGTAATAGTATTCCTCGAAGATATCAAGGTGACAGCACCAGACGATCAAACGCATTTGAAACGACTGAGAGAAGTGTTACGGCATCTAAGTGACCATAATATACGAGTCAATTGGGACAAATCCGATTTCCTTGCAGAAAATATACAATATTGCGGCTACGTAATTGATCAAAACGGAATTCGAAAAATGGACAGCAAAATCAAAGCCATTCAAGAAATGAAAATACCTAAAAATAAGTACGACTTGCGGTCATTTTTGGGGCTCATACGGCCGATTCATACAGAACTTGAGCTCAATTGTATATCCGCTAAATTGTTTACTACGTAACAACAGTAAGTTTGAGATTGATGAGAACTGCAAATTCGCTGCGATTTCGCTGCCACATGTAGCATCGATTGCTTTTTTAATTAAGAACGGTGAGACGTTTGATAATGTTTCATTGCTGTTGGTTCTTGACATAATAGGGTAGACGGGTCCGATGTTTTTGAAATTAGAAGTTTTGGTTTTGTCTCATTTGAGCATAGGCACATTTGGGTTAATTTTGTCGCGATCGGGTGGGTCGTTCATTTTAGTATGTAAGTTTGTTTCACTCTTGAATGATTTTTAAATTAAAGTCTTTCTAATGTTTAGAATGTGAAAAAATACGAAATGAAAAAAGACACTCATAACACTGCGTTACAAAAACGAGCTTTAGTTCTATCCTATGAACCAAATATACTTTTTCGGAAAGGGGAGAAAAAATAAAAATACGCGTGTATCGGCGATTTTTATGTACACGTCAGAATTGATCACTGCGTCCGCTCAGGGCTAGTGTCGTTGGTAAGGAGCAGAGCAATTTATGCAAATCTAGGTTCCCAAGTATAATGAGTTCTTGGCCAACGGATGTCTTGAACGTACTACTCGACTTATTACCAATAGATCTTTTTATCGAAAACTCAGCTTCTAACAGTGCCATTAGGCTACATGCATTGGTGTTCTGGAAAGAAAGGCCGACGGGGCATAGCACCATTCTTGTTAGAATCCCAGCTGAGATTAAGGCGCTACCCACTGATTACATCCTGCCGAAATCTTACGTTAACCGCACAATCCAGACCAGATTCCCTAGCCGTAGAGACTGGACTCGCGGAAGAGTCAGGTCACAGGATGGTCTGGCAGTCTATATGTACGGATCAAAGATGAAGGGCGGGGTAGATGCGGGGGTTATCAGTGAGCAGCATAACCTGAAGTAATCATACCGTCTACCAGACTATGCAAGCGTATTCTAGGCTGAAACGTTTGCAATAAAGGAGGCGATTAGATATGTTGAGAGGAATGCAACAGCAGGTACGCGAGTGAACATTTTCACAGACAGCCAAGCTGCCATTCGAGCACTCTCTTCTACCTCGGTCGGCTCTCAACTCGTAGATGAATGTAGGAGAGACATGGCTTCCATCTCCAGCGAATACGAAATTACCCTGATGTGGATCCCGGGGCATAGGGACATTTATGGAAACGAAACTACGGATGAACTAGCGAGGTGTGGTTCTGTACTGGATAAGTCCAACGCGGTGAATATGGGCGTCTCGCTTAGAGACATAAAGGGCAGAATCGCCTATATCTACCACCGAAAAGCCAAGCACAGGTGGAGTAATACAGGGTCGTACAGGATTACCTGGCAGGTTTGGGTGTCCTCTGATCCGCTTAAAACAAAGGCTCTTTTAGAAATGAGCAAAGAAAACATATACAAACTTACAACTGCATAGGGCACTGGCCTGTAGGACATGCTAAACGGATAGGCATACCCTTCAACCGGTTTTGCCGCAGCTGTGAAGACCCAGGCTCAAAGGAGACAGTTGAGCATTTAATGTGCGAGTGCCCGGCCCTTGCTTGAATAAGGTTAAAGACCCTTGGCAAAACATTCCTGCAGAGTTTTTTAGAGTGCAGCCGCCCCTCTTTGTATGATATACTGCGAATCATAAAAACCGCCAAATGGCTGTAGGTTGCACGGGATGTGGAATCTAGGTTCCCAGGGTGGCAATCCACTTAAACAAACCAACCAACGTACGACGTAATGAGATCACTACTCTTTGTGGCCTTTGATGGGGCAATATAACTATTATTCCACCGCCTTGCTGTCAATCTATTCTACGAGCATTACATTCGGGACACCCTGGCATCGTTAAGATGAAAGCGCTAGCCAGCAGCTATGTCTGGTGCCGATAATGGTACAGCATTTACGTGGGCGAAATTCGAGAAGCACATTAGTCCCCATGCAGCAACCGGGCGTTTACCTGCCGAGCTTATCTTCAATCGCCAGCTGAAAACCTATTTTGACAAAGTTCACCTGCATGAGCTGTCAAACGTTGCTGAAAATCCAACTGTGAAACCAACAGTTTGTGAAGGAGAACTTGTTTGAATCCGTAACTATTCATCGGGTCCAAAGTGGATATCGGGCAGCATCCACTCTAAAACCGGACCGGTATCGTATAAAGTATGCTTTGAAGATAGAAGAGTGGTTAGAAGCAAAGATCGGCGCTAATATGCATAGCAGGGGCTCTACGCACAACCCCTTCTGAGGCTTTAGACACCGTATTAAATATACTCCCGATTGATATTGCTGGAAAACAATTCGTTGCGAATGCCGCTCTAAGACTACGTGAGCTGCCTGGATGGAAGTCCAGCCAAGTTGGCCACGCAACAATCGTTAATAAACTAGGCTCACACAATACGGACTACTGCATCCCTGTTCAGAGCTTTACCATGAGGTGCAAAATGCTAATATCTCAAAGAGGTTGGTGGTCCAATGGGAGCCCAATAGGGGCAGAATCACTTCACTTCTACTTTTACTTGGTATGGGTGCAAGGGCATAGCAACATACTGGGAAATGAAACAGCGGACGAGCTTGCCAGAGGGGGAACATCCTTCCGTCAAAATGTATTCTTCATGCAGTCCTCTGAGGTCGTTGCAGTAAATAACACGCTTTGATTGATTTAGTGTTCTATGTTGTGTTATTTCTATTGTAATGTTGTTATCTAGTGCTACTAGTGTTGTTAGCTTATTAGCTTGTAGATTATTTTTTCTTTTAATAAGTATTTGTGCGTTTCTTGTTTTCTGGCACTCTGCGATTTCGCTGCCACATGTAGCATCGATTGCTTTTTTAATTAAGAACGGTGAGACGTTTGATAATGTTTCATTGCTGTTGGTTCTTGACATAATAGGGTAGACGGGTCCAATGTTTTGGAAATTAGAAGTTTTGGTTTTGTCTCATTTGAGCATAGGCACATTTGGGTTAATTTTGTCGCGATCGGGTGGGTCGTTCATTTTAGTATGTAAGTTCGTTTCACTCTTGAATGATTTTTAAATTAAAGTCTTTCTAATGTTTAGAATGTGGAAAAATACGAAATGAAAAAAGACACTAATAACACTGCGTTACAAAAACGAGCTTTAGTTCTATCCTATGAACCAAATATACTTTTTCGGAAAGGGGAGAAAAAATAAAAATACGCGTGTATCGGCGATTTTATGTACACGTCAGAATTGATCACTGCGTCCGCTCAGGGCTAGTGTCGTTGTTAAGGAGCAGAGCAATTTATGCAAATCTAGGTTCCCAAGTATAATGAGTTCTTGCCCAACGGATGTCTTGAACGTACCACTCGACTTATTACCAATAGATCTTTTTATCGAAAACTCAGCTGCTAACAGTGCCATTAGGCTACATGCATTGGTGTTCTGGAAAGAAAGGCCGACGGGGCATAGCACCATTCTTGTTAGAATCCCAGCTGAGATTAAGGCGCTACCCACTGATTACATCCTGCCGAAATCTTACGTTAACCGCACAATCCAGACTAGATTCCCTAGCCGTAGAGACTGGACTCGCGGAAGAGTCAGGTCACAGGATGGTCTGGCAGTCTATACGTACGGATCAAAGATGGAGGGGGGGTAGATGCGGGGGTTATCAGTGAGCAGCATAACCTGAAGTAATCATACCGTCTACCAGACTATGCAAGCGTATTCTAGGCTGAAACGTTTGCAATAAAGGAGGCGATTAGATATGTTGAGAGGAATGCAACAGCAGGTACGCGAGTGAACATTTTCACAGACAGCCAAGCTGCCATTCGAGCACTATCTTCTACCTCGGTCGGCTCTCAACTCGTAGATGAATGTAGGAGAGACATGGCTTCAATCTCCAGCGAATACGAAATTATCCTGATATGGATCCCGGGGCATAGGGACATTTATGGAAACGAAACTACGGATGAACTAGCGAGGTGTGGTTCTGTACTGGATAAGTCCAACGCGGTGAATATGGGCGTCTCGCTTAGAGACATAAAGGGCAGAATCGCCTATATCTACCACCGAAAAGCCAAGCACAGGTGGAGTAATACAGGATCGTACAGGATTACCTGGCAGGTTTGGGTGTCCTCTGATCCGCTTAAAACAAAGGCTATTTTAGAAATGAGCAAATAAAACATATACAAACTTACAACTGCATAGGGCACTGGCCTGTAGGACATGCTAAACGGATAGGCATACCCTTCAACCGGTTTTGCCGCAGCTGTGAAGACCCAGGCTCAAAGGAGACAGTTGAGCATTTAATGTGCGAGTGCCCGGCCCTTGCTTGAATAAGGTTAAAGACCCTTGGCAAAACATTCCTGCAGAGTTTTTTAGAGTGCAGCCGCCCCTCTTTGTATGATATACTGCGAATCATAAAAACCGCCAAATGGCTGTAGGTTGCACGGGATGTGAAATCTAGGTTCCCAGGGTGGCAATCCACTTAAACAAACCAACCAACGTACGACGTAATGAGATCACTACTCTTTGTGGCCTTTGATGGGGCAATATAACTATTATTCCACCGCCTTGCTGTCAATCTATTCTACGAGCATTACATTCGGGACACCCTGGCATCGTTAAGATGAAAGCGCTAGCCAGCAGCTATGTCTGGTGCCGATAATGGTACAGCATTTACGTGGGCGAAATTCGAGAAGCACATTAGTCCACATGCAGCAACCGGGCGTTTACCTGCCGAGCTTATCTTCAATCGCCAGCTGAAAACCTGTTTTGACAAAGTTCACCTGCATGAGCTGTCAAACGTTGCTGAAAATCCAACTGTGAAACCAACAGTTTGTGAAGGAGAACTTGTTTGAATCCGTAACTATTCATCGGGTCCAAAGTGGATATCGGGCAGCATCCACTCTAAAACCGGACCGGTATCGTATAAAGTATGCTTTGAAGATAGAAGAGTGGTTAGAAGCAAAGATCGGCGCTAATATGCATAGCAGGGGCTCTACGCACAACCCCTTCTGAGGCTTTAGACACCGTATTAAATATACTCCCGATTGATATTGCTGGAAAACAATTCGTTGCGAATGCCGCTCTAAGACTACGTGAGCTGCCTGGATGGAAGTCCAGCCAAGTTGGCCACGCAACAATCGTTAATAAACTAGGCTCACACAATACGGACTACTGCATCCCTGTTCAGAGCTTTACCATGAGGTGCAAAATGCTAATATCTCAAAGAGGTTGGTGGTCCAATGGGAGCCCAATAGGGGCAGAATCACTTCACTTCTACTTTTACTTGGTATGGGTGCCAGGGCATAGCAACATACTGGGAAATGAAACAGCGGACGAGCTTGCCAGAGGGGGAACATCCTTCCGTCAAAATGTATTCTTCATGCAGTCCTCTGAGGTCGTTGCAGTAAATAACACGCTTTGATTGATTTAGTGTTCTATGTTGTGTTATTTCTATTGTAATGTTGTTATCTAGTACTACTAGTGTTGTTAGCTTATTAGCTTGTAGATTATTTTTTCTTTTAATAAGTATTTGTGCGTTTCTTGTTTTCTGGCACTCTGCGATTTCGCTGCCACATGTAGCATCGATTGCTTTTTTAATTAAGAACGGTGAGACGTTTGATAATGTTTCATTGCTGTTGGTTCTTGACATAATAGGGTAGACAGGTCCGATGTTTTGGAAATTAGAAGTTTTGGTTTTGTCTCATTTGAGCATAGGCACATTTGGGTTAATTTTGTCGCGATCGGGTGGGTCGTTCATTTTAGTATGTAAGTTCGTTTCACTCTTGAATGATTTTTAAATTAAAGTCTTTCTAATGTTTAGAATGTGAAAAAATACGAAATGAAAAAAGACACTAATAACACTGCGTTACAAAAACGAGCTTTAGTTCTATCCTATGAACCAAATATACTTTTTCGGAAAGGGGAGAAAAAATAAAAATACACGTGTATCGGCGATTTTATGTACACGTCAGAATCAGAATTGATCACTGCGTCCGCTCAGGGCTAGTGTCGTTGTTAAGGAGCAGAGAAATTTATGCAAATCTAGGTTCCCAAGTATAATGAGTTCTTGCCCAACGGATGTCTTGAACGTACTACTCGACTTATCACCAATAGATCTTTTTATCGAAAACTCAGCTGCTAACAGTGCCATTAGGCTACATGCATTGGTGTTCTGGAAAGAAAGGCCGACGGGCATAGCACCATTCTTGTTAGAATCCCAGCTGAGATTAAGGCGCTACCCACTGATTACATCCTGCCGAAATCTTACGTTAACCGCACAATCCAGACTAGATTCCCTAGCCGTAGAGACTGGACTCGCGGAAGAGTCAGGTCACAGGATGGTCTGGCAGTCTATACGTACGGATCAAAGATGGAGGGGGGGGAGATGCGGGGGTTATCAGTGAGCAGCATAACCTGAAGTAATCATACCGTCTGCCAGACTATGCAAGCGTATTCTAGGCTGAAACGTTTGCAATAAAGGAGGCGATTAGATATGTTGAGAGGAATGCAACAGCAGGTACGCGAGTGAACATTTTCACAGACAGCCAAGCTGCCATTCGAGCACTCTCTTCTACCTCGGTCGGCTCTCAACTCGTAGATGAATGTAGGAGAGACATGGCTTCAATCTCCAGCGAATACGAAATTACCCTGATATGGATCCCGGGGCATAGGGACATTTATGGAAACGAAACTACGGATGAACTAGCGAGGTGTGGTTCTGTACTGGATAGGTCCAACGCGGTGAATATGGGCGTCTCGCTTAGAGACATAAAGGGCAGAATCGCCGATATCTACCACCGAAAAGCCAAGCACAGGTGGAGTAATACAGGATCGTACAGGATTACCTGGCAGGTTTGGGTGTCCTCTGATCCGCTTAAAACAAAGGCTCTTTTAGAAATGAGCAAAGAAAACATATACAAACTTACAACTGTTTGCATAGGGCACTGGCCTGTAGGACATGCTAAAAGGATAGGCATACCCTTCAACCGGTTTTGCCGCAGCTGTGAAGACCCATGCTCAAAGGAGACAGTTGAGCATTTTATGTGCGAGTGCCCGGCCCTTGCTTGAATAAGGTTAAAGACCCTTGGCAAAACATTCCTGCAGAGCTTTTTAGAGTGCAGCCGCCCCTCTTTGTATGATATACTGCGAATCATAAAAACCGCCAAATGGCTGTAGGTTGCACGGGATGTGGAATCTAGGTTCCCAGGGTGGCAATCCACTTAAACAAAACAACCAACGTACGACGTAATGAGATCACTACTCTTTGTGGCCTTTAATGGGGCAATATAACTATTATTCCACCGCCTTGCTGTCAATCTATTCTACGAGCATTACATTCGGGACACCCTGGCATCGTTAAGATGAAAGCGCTAGCCAGCAGCTATGTCTGGTGCCGATAATGGTACAGCATTTACGTGGGCGAAATTCGAGAAGCACATTAGTCCACATGCAGCAACCGGGCGTTTACCTGCCGAGCTTATCTTCAATCGCCAGCTGAAAACCTATTTTGACCAAGTTCACCTGCATGAGCTGTCAAACGTTGCTGAAAATCCAACTGTGAAACCAACAGTTTGTGAAGGAGAACTTGTTTGAATCCGTAACTATTCATCGGGTCCAAAGTGGATATCGGGCAGCATCCACTCTAAAACGGAACGGTATCGTATAAAGTATGCTTTGAAGATAGAAGAGTGGTTAGAAGCAAAGATCGGCGCTAATATGCATAGCAGGGGCTCTACGCACAACCCCTTCTGAGGCTTTAGACACCGTATTAAATATGCTCCCGATTGATATTGCTGGAAAACAATTCGTTGCGAATGCCGCTCTAAGACTACGTGAGCTGCCTGGATGGAAGTCCAGCCAAGTTGGCCACGCAACAATCGTTAATAAACTAGGCTCACACAATACGGACTACTGCATCCCTGTTCAGAGCTTTACCATGAGGTGCAAAATGCTAATATCTCATAGAGGTTGGTGGTCCAATGGGAGCCCAATAGGGGCAGAATCACTTCACTTCTACTTTTACTTGGTATGGGTGCCAGGGCATAGCAACATACTGGGAAATGAAACAGCGGACGAGCTTGCCAGAGGGGGAACATCCTTCCGTCAAAATGTATTCTTCATGCAGTCCTCTGAGGTCGTTGCAGTAAATAACACGCTTTGATTGATTTAGTGTTCTATGTTGTGTTATTTCTATTGTAATGTTGTTATCTAGTGCTACTAGTGTTGTTAGCTTATTAGCTTGTAGATTATTTTTTCTTTTAATAAGTATTTGTGCGTTTCTTGTTTTCTGGCACTCTGCGATTTCGCTGCCACATGTAGCATCGATTGCTTTTTTAATTAAGAACGGTGAGACGTTTGATAATGTTTCATTGCTGTTGGTTCTTGACATAATAGGGTAGACGGGTCCGATGTTTTTGAAATTAGAAGTTTTGGTTTTGTCTCATTTGAGCATAGGCACATTTGGGTTAATTTTGTCGCGATCGGGTGGGTCGTTCATTTTGGTATGTAAGTTCGTTTCACTCTTGAATGATTTTTAATTAAAGTCTTTCTAATGTTTAGAATGTGAAAAAATACGAAATGAAAAAAGACACTCATAACACTGCGTTACAAAAACGAGCTTTAGTTCTATCCTATGAACCAAATATACTTTTTCGGAAAGGGGAGAAAAAATAAAAATACACGTGTATCGGCGATTTTTATGTACACGTCAGAATTGATCACTGCGTCCGCTCAGGGCTAGTGTCGTTGTTAAGGAGCAGAGCAATTTATGCAAATCTAGGTTCCCAAGTATAATGAGTTCTTGCCCAACGGATGTCTTGAACGTACCACTCGACTTATTACCAATAGATCTTTTTATCGAAAACTCAGCTGCTAACAGTGCCATTAGGCTACATGCATTGGTGTTCTGGAAAGAAAGGCCGACGGGGCATAGCACCATTCTTGTTAGAATCCCAGCTGAGATTAAGGCGCTACCCACTGATTACATCCTGCCGAAATCTTACGTTAACCGCACAATCCAGACTAGATTCCCTAGCCGTAGAGACTGGACTCGCGGAAGAGTCAGGTCACAGGATGGTCTGGCAGTCTATACGTACGGATCAAAGATGGAGGGCGGGGTAGATGCGGGGGTTATCAGTGAGCAGCATAACCTGAAGTAATCATACCGTCTACCAGACTATGCAAGCGTATTCTAGGCTGAAACGTTTGCAATAAAGGAGGCGATTAGATATGTTGAGAGGAATGCAACAGCAGGTACGCGAGTGAACATTTTCACAGACAGCCAAGCTGCCATTCAAGCACTCTCTTCTACCTCGGTCGGCTCTCAACTCGTAGATGAATGTAGGAGAGACATGGCTTCAATCTCCAGCGAATACGAAATTACCCTGATATGGATCCCGGGGCATAGGGACATTTATGGAAACGAAACTACGGATGAACTAGCGAGGTGTGGTTCTGTACTGGATAGGTCCAACGCGGTGAATATGGGCGTCTCGCTTAGAGACATAAAGGGCAGAATCGCCGATATCTACCACCGAAAAGCCAAGCACAGGTGGAGTAATACAGGATCGTACAGGATTACCTGGCAGGTTTGGGTGTCCTCTGATTCGCTTAAAACAAAGGCTCTTTTAGAAATGAGCAAAGAAAACATATACAAACTTACAACTGTTTGCATAGGGCACTGGCCTGTAGGACATGCTAAAAGGATAGGCATACCCTTCAACCGGTTTTGCCGCAGCTGTGAAGACCCATGCTCAAAGGAGACAGTTGAGCATTTTCTGTGCGAGTGCCCGGCCCTTGCTTGAATAAGGTTAAAGACCCTTGGCAAAACATTCCTGCAGAGTTTTTTAGAGTGCAGCCGCCCCTCTTTGTATGATATACTGCGAATCATAAAAACCGCCAAATGGCTGTAGGTTGCACGGGATGTGGAATCTAGGTTCCCAGGGTGGCAATCCACTTAAACAAAACAACCAACGTACGACGTAATGAGATCACTACTCTTTGTGGCCTTTAATGGGGCAATATAACTATTATTCCACCGCCTTGCTGTCAATCTATTCTACGAGCATTACATTCGGGACACCCTGGCATCGTTAAGATGAAAGCGCTAGCCAGCAGCTATGTCTGGTGCCGATAATGGTACAGCATTTATGTGGGCGAAATTCGAGAAGCGCATTAGTCCACATGCAGCAACCGGGCGTTTACCTGCCGAGCTTATCTTCAATCGCCAGCTGAAAACCTATTTTGACAAAGTTCACCTGCATGAGCTGTCAAACGTTGCTGAAAATCCAACTGTGAAACCAACAGTTTGTGAAGGAGAACTTGTTTGAATCCGTAACTATTCATCGGGTCCAAAGTGGATATCGGGCAGCATCCACTCTAAAACCGGACCGGTATCGTATAAAGTATGCTTTGAAGATAGAAGAGTGGTTAGAAGCAAAGATCGGCGCTAATATGCATAGCAGGGGCTCTACGCACAACCCCTTCTGAGGCTTTAGACACCGTATTAAATATACTCCCGATTGATATTGCTGGAAAACAATTCGTTGCGAATGCCGCTCTAAGACTACGTGAGCTGCCTGGATGGAAGTCCAGCCAAGTTGGCCACGCAACAATCGTTAATAAACTAGGCTCACACAATACGGACTACTGCATCCCTGTTCAGAGCTTTACCATGAGGTGCAAAATGCTAATATCTCAAAGAGGTTGGTGGTCCAATGGGAGCCCAATAGGGGCAGAATCACTTCACTTCTACTTTTACTTGGTATGGGTGCCAGGGCATAGCAACATACTGGGAAATGAAACAGCGGACGAGCTTGCCAAAAGGGGGAACATCCTTCCGTCGAAATGTATTCTTCATGCAGTCCTCTGAGGTCGTTGCAGTAAATAACACGCTTTGATTTATTTAGTGTTCTATGTTGTGTTATTTCTATTGTAATGTTGTTATCTAGTGCTACTAGTGTTGTTAGCTTATTAGCTTGTAGATTATTTTTTCTTTTAATAAGTATTTGTGCGTTTCTTGTTTTCTGGCACTCTGCGATTTCGCTGCCACATGTAGCATCGATTGCTTTTTTAATTAAGAACGGTGAGACGTTTGATAATGTTTCTTTGCTGTTGGTTCTTGACATAATAGGGTAGACGGGTCCGATGTTTTTGAAATTAGAAGTTTTGGTTTTGTCTCATTTGAGCATAGGCACATTTGGGTTAATTTTGTCGCGATTGGGTGGGTCGTTCATTTTAGTATGTAAGTTCGTTTCACTCTTGAATGATTTTTAAATTAAAGTCTTTCTAATGTTTAGAATGTGAAAAAATACGAAATGAAAAAAGACACTCATAACACTGCGTTACAAAAACGAGCTTTAGTTCTATCCTATGAACCAAATATACTTTTTCGGAAAGGGGAGAAAAAATAAAAATACACGTGTATCGGCGATTTTTATGTACACGTCAGAATTTATCACTGCGTCCGCTCAGGGCTAGTGTCGTTGTTAAGGAGTAGAGCAATTTATGCAAATCTAGGTTCCCAAGTATAATGAGTTCTTGCCCAACGGATGTCTTGAACGTACCACTCGACTTATTACCAATAGATCTTTTTATCGAAAACTCAGCTGCTAACAGTGCCATTAGGCTACATGCATTGGTGTTCTGGAAAGAAAGGCCGACGGGGCATAGCACCATTCTTGTTAGAATCCCAGCTGAGATTAAGGCGCTACCCACTGATTACATCCTGCCGAAATCTTACGTTAACCGCACAATCCAGACTAGATTCCCTAGCCGTAGAGACTGGACTCGCGGAAGAGTCAGGTCACAGGATGGTCTGGCAGTCTATACGTACGGATCAAAGATGGAGGGCGGGGTAGATGCGGGGGTTATCAGTGAGCAGCATAACCTGAAGTAATCATACCGTCTACCAGACTATGCAAGCGTATTCTAGGCTGAAACGTTTGCAATAAAGGAGGCGATTAGATATGTTGAGAGGAATGCAACAGCAGGTACGCGAGTGAACATTTTCACAGACAGCCAAGCTGCCATTCAAGCACTCTCTTCTACCTCGGTCGGCTCTCAACTCGTAGATGAATGTAGGAGAGACATGGCTTCAATCTCCAGCGAATACGAAATTACCCTGATATGGATCCCGGGGCATAGGGACATTTATGGAAACGAAACTACGGATGAACTAGCGAGGTGTGGTTCTGTACTGGATAGGTCCAACGCGGTGAATATGGGCGTCTCGCTTAGAGACATAAAGGGCAGAATCGCCGATATCTACCACCGAAAAGCCAAGCACAGGTGGAGTAATACAGGATCGTACAGGATTACCTGGCAGGTTTGGGTGTCCTCTGATCCGCTTAAAACAAAGGCTCTTTTAGAAATGAGCAAAGAAAACATATACAAACTTACAACTGTTTGCATAGGGCACTGGCCTGTAGGACATGCTAAAAGGATAGGCATACCCTTCAACCGGTTTTGCCGCAGCTGTGAAGACCCATGCTCAAAGGAGACAGTTGAGCACTTTCTGTGCGAGTGCCCGGCCCTTGCTTGAATAAGGTTAAAGACCCTTGGCAAAACATTCCTGCAGAGTTTTTTAGAGTGCAGCCGCCCCTCTTTGTATGATATACTGCGAATCATAAAAACCGCCAAATGGCTGTAGGTTGCACGGGATGTGGAATCTAGGTTCCCAGGGTGGCAATCCACTTAAACAAAACAACCAACGTACGACGTAATGAGATCACTACTCTTTGTGGCCTTTAATGGGGCAATATAACTATTATTCCACCGCCTTGCTGTCAATCTATTCTACGAGCATTACATTCGGGACACCCTGGCATCGTTAAGATGAAAGCGCTAGCCAGCAGCTATGTCTGGTGCCGATAATGGTACAGCATTTACGTGGGCGAAATTCGAGAAGCACATTAGTCCACATGCAGCAACCGGGCGTTTACCTGCCGAGCTTATCTTCAATCGCCAGCTGAAAACCTATTTTGACAAAGTTCACCTGCATGAGCTGTCAAACGTTGCTGAAAATCCAACTGTGAAACCAACAGTTTGTGAAGGAGAACTTGTTTGAATCCGTAACTATTCATCGGGTCCAAAGTGGATATCGGGCAGCATCCACTCTAAAACCGGACCGGTATCGTATAAAGTATGCTTTGAAGATAGAAGAGTGGTTAGAAGCAAAGATCGGCGCTAATATGCATAGCAGGGGCTCTACGCACAACCCCTTCTGAGGCTTTAGACACCGTATTAAATATGCTCCCGATTGATATTGCTGGAAAACAATTCGTTGCGAATGCCGCTCTAAGACTACGTGAGCTGCCTGGATGGAAGTCCAGCCAAGTTGGCCACGCAACAATCGTTAATAAACTAGGCTCACACAATACGGACTACTGCATCCCTGTTCAGAGCTTTACCATGAGGTGCAAAATGCTAATATCTCAAAGAGGTTGGTGGTCCAATGGGAGCCCAATAGGGGCAGAATCACTTCACTTCTACTTTTACTTGGTATGGGTGCCAGGGCATAGCAACATACTGGGAAATGAAACAGCGGACGAGCTTGCCAGAGGGGGAACATCCTTCCGTCAAAATGTATTCTTCATGCAGTCCTCTGAGGTCGTTGCAGTAAATAACACGCTTTGATTGATTTAGTGTTCTATGTTGTGTTATTTCTATTGTAATGTTGTTATCTAGTGCTACTAGTGTTGTTAGCTTATTAGCTTGTAGATTCTTTTTTCTTTTAATAAGTATTTGTGCGTTTCTTGTTTTCTGGCACTCTGCGATTCCGCTGCCACATGTAGCATCGATTGCTTTTTTAATTAAGAACGGTGAGACGTTTGATAATGTTTCATTGCTGTTGGTTCTTGACATAATAGGGTTGACGGGTCCGATGTTTTTGAAATTAGAAGTTTTGGTTTTGTCTCATTTGAGCATAGGCACATTTGGGTTAATTTTGTCGCGATCGGGTGGGTCGTTCATTTTAGTATGTAAGTTCGTTTCACTCTTGAATGATTTTTAAATTAAAGTCTTTCTAATGTTTAGAATGTGAAAAAATACGAAATGAAAAAAGACACTCATAACACTGCGTTACAAAAACGAGCTTTAGTTCTATCCTATGAACCAAATATACTTTTTCGGAAAGGGGAGAAAAAATAAAAATACACGTGTATCGGCGATTTTTATGTACACGTCAGAATTTATCACTGCGTCCGCTCAGGGCTAGTGTCGTTGTTAAGGAGCAGAGCAATTTATGCAAATCTAGGTTCCCAAGTATAATGAGTTCTTGCCCAACGGATGTCTTGAACGTACCACTCGACTTATTACCAATAGATCTTTTTATCGAAAACTCAGCTGCTAACAGTGCCATTAGGCTACATGCATTGGTGTTCTGGAAAGAAAGGCCGAAGGGGCATAGTACCATTCTTGTTAGAATCCCAGCTGAGATTAAGGCGCTACCCACTGATTACATCCTGCCGAAATCTTACGTTAACCGCACAATCCAGACTAGATTCCCTAGCCGTAGAGACTGGACTCGCGGAAGAGTCAGGTCACAGGATGGTCTGGCAGTCTATACGTACGGATCAAAGATGGAGGGGGGGGGTAGATGCGGGGGTTATCAGTGAGCAGCATAACCTGAAGTAATCATACCGTCTACCAGACTATGCAAGCGTATTCTAGGCTGAAACGTTTGCAATAAAGGAGGCGATTAGATATGTTGAGAGGAATGCAACAGCAGGTACGCGAGTGAACATTTTCACAGACAGCCAAGCTGCCATTCGAGCACTCTCTTCTACCTCGGTCGGCTCTCAACTCGTAGATGAATGTAGGAGAGACATGGCTTCAATCTCCAGCGAATACGAAATTACCCTGATATGGATCCCGGGGCATAGGGACATTGATGGAAACGAAACTACGGATGAACTAGCGAGGTGTGGTTCTGTACTGGATAGGTCCAACGCGGTGAATATGGGCGTCTCGCTTAGAGACATAAAGGGCAGAATCGCCGATATCTACCACCGAAAAGCCAAGCACAGGTGGAGTAATACAGAATCGTACAGGATTACCTGGCAGGTTTGGGTGTCCTCTGATCGGCTTAAAACAAAGGCTCTTTTAGAAATGAGCAAAGAAAACATATACAAACTTACAACTGTTTGCATAGGGCACTGGCCTGTAGGACATGCTAAAAGGATAGGCATACACTTCAACCGGTTTTGCCGCAGCTGTGAAGACCCATGCTCAAAGGAGACAGTTGAGCATTTTATGTGCGGGTGCCCGGCCCTTGCTTGAATATGGTTAAAGACCCTTGGCAAAACATTCCTGCAGAGTTTTTTAGAGTGCAGCCGCCCCTCTTTGTATGATATACTGCGAATCATAAAAACCGCCAAATGGCTGTAGGTTGCACGGGATGTGGAATCTAGGTTCCCAGGGTGGCAATCCACTTAAACAAACCAACCAACGTACGACGTAATGAGATCACTACTCTTTGTGGCCTTTGATGGGGCAATATAACTATTATTCCACCGCCTTGCTGTCAATCTATTCTACGAGCATTACATTCGGGACACCCTGGCATCGTTAAGATGAAAGCGCTAGCCAGCAGCTATGTCTGGTGCCGATAATGGTACAGCATTTACGTGGGCGAAATTCGAGAAGCACATTAGTCCACATGCAGCAACCGGGCGTTTACCTGCCGAGCTTATCTTCAATCGCCAGCTGAAAACCTATTTTGACAAAGTTCACCTGCATGAGCTGTCAAACGTTGCTGAAAATCCAACTGTGAAACCAACAGTTTGTGAAGGAGAACTTGTTTGAATCCGTAACTATTCATCGGGTCCAAAGTGGATATCGGGCAGCATCCACTCTAAAACCGGACCGGTATCGTATAAAGTATGCTTTGAAGATAGAAGAGTGGTTAGAAGCAAAGATCGGCGCTAATATGCATAGCAGGGGCTCTACGCACAACCCCTTCTGAGGCTTTAGACACCGTATTAAATATACTCCCGATTGATATTGCTGGAAAACAATTCGTTGCGAATGCCGCTCTAAGACTACGTGAGCTGCCTGGATGGAAGTCCAGCCAAGTTGGCCACGCAACAATCGTTAATAAACTAGGCTCACACAATACGGACTACTGCATCCCTGTTCAGAGCTTTACCATGAGGTGCAAAATGCTAATATCTCAAAGAGGTTGGTGGTCCAATAGGAGCCCAATAGGGGCAGAATCACTTCACTTCTACTTTTACTTGGTATGGGTGCCAGGGCATAGCAACATACTGGGAAATGAAACAGCGGACGAGCTTGCCAGAGGGGGAACATCCTTCCGTCGAAATGTATTCTTCATGCAGTCCTCTGAGGTCGTGGCAGTAAATAACACGCTTTGATTTATTTAGTGTTATATGTTGTGTTATTTCTATTGTAATGTTGTTATCTAGTGCTACTAGTGTTGTTAGCTTATTAGCTTGTAGATTATTTTTTCTTTTAATAAGTATTTGTGCGTTTCTTGTTTTCTGGCACTCTGCGATTTCGCTGCCACATGTAGCATCGATTGCTTTTTTAATTAAGAACGGTGAGACGTTTGATAATGTTTCATTGCTGTTGGTTCTTGACATAATAGGGTAGACGGGTCCGATGTTTTTGAAATTAGAAGTTTTGGTTTTGTCTCATTTGAGCATAGGCACATTTGGGTTAATTTTGTCGCGATTGGGTGGGTCGTTCATTTTAGTATGTAAGTTCGTTTCACTCTTGAATGATTTTTAAATTAAAGTCTTTCTAATGTTTAGAATGTGAAAAAATACGAAATGAAAAAAGTCACTCATAACACTGCGTTACAAAAACGAGCTTTAGTTCTATCCTATGAACCAAATATACTTTTTCGGAAAGGGGAGAAAAAATAAAAATACACGTGTATCGGCGATTTTTATGTACACGTCAGAATTTATCACTGCGCCCGCTCAGGGCTAGTGTCGTTGTTAAGGAGCAGAGCAATTTATGCAAATCTAGGTTCCCAAGTATAATGAGTTCTTGCCCAACGGATGTCTTGAACGTACCACTCGACTTATTACCAATAGATCTTTTTATCGAAAACTCAGCTGCTAACAGTGCCATTAGGCTACATGCATTGGTGTTCTGGAAAGAAAGGCCGACGGGGCATAGCACCATTCTTGTTAGAATCCCAGCTGAGATTAAGGCGCTACCCACTGATTACATCCTGCCGAAATCTTACGTTAACCGCACAATCCAGACTAGATTCCCTAGCCGTAGAGACTGGACTCGCGGAAGAGTTAGGTCACAGGATGGTCTGGCAGTCTATACGTATGGAGGGCGGGGTAGATGCGGGGGTTATCAGTGAGCAGCATAACCTGAAGTAATCATACCGTCTACCAGACTATGTAAGCGTATTCTAGGCTGAAACGTTTGCAATAAAGGAGGCGATTAGATATGTTGAGAGGAATGCAACAGCAGGTACGCGAGTGAACATTTTCACAGACAGCCAAGCTGCCATTCAAGCACTCTCTTCTACCTCGGTCGGCTCTCAACTCGTAGATGAATGTAGGAGAGACATGGCTTCAGTCTCCAGCGAATACGAAATTACCCTGATATGGATCTTGGGGCATAGGGACATTTATGGAAACGAAACTACGGATGAACTAGCGAGGTGTGGTTCTGTACTGGATAGGTCCAACGCGGTGAATATGGGCGTCTCGCTTAGAGACATAAAGGGCAGAATCGCCGATATCTACCACCGAAAAGCCAAGCACAGGTGGAGTAATACAGAATCGTACAGGATTACCTGGCAAGTTTGGGTCTCCTCTGATCCGCTTAAAACAAAGGCTCTTTTAGAAATGAGCAAAGAAAACATATACAAATTTACAACTGTTTGCATAGGGCACTGGCCTGTAGGACATGCTAAAAGGATAGGCATACACTTCAACCGGTTTTGCCGCAGCTGTGAAGACCCATGCTCAAAGGAGACAGTTGAGCATTTTATGTGCGAGTGCCCGGCCCTGTAGGTTGCACGGGATGTGGAATCTAGGTTCCCAGGGTGGCAATCCACTTAAACAAACCAACCAACGTACGACGTAATGAGATCACTACTCTTTGTGGCCTTTGATGGGGCAATATAACTATTATTCCACCGCCTTGCTGTCAATCTATTCTACGAGCATTACATTCGGGACACCCTGGCATCGTTAAGATGAAAGCGCTAGCCAGCAGCTATGTCTGGTGCCGATAATGGTACAGCATTTACGTGGGCGAAATTCGAGAAGCACATTAGTCCACATGCAGCAACCGGGCGTTTACATTCCGAGCTTATCTTCAATCGCCAGCTGAAAACCTATTTTGACAAAGTTCACCTGCATGAGCTGTCAAACGTTGCTGAAAATCCAACTGTGAAACCAACAGTTTGTGAAGGAGAACTTGTTTGAATCCGTAACTATTCATCGGGTCCAAAGTGGATATCGGGTAGCATCCACTCTAAAACCGGACCGTTATCGTATAAAGTATGCTTTGAAGATAGAAGAGTGGTTAGAAGCAAAGATCGGCGCTAATATGCATAGCAGGGGCTCTACGCACGACCCCTTCTAAGGCTTTAGACACCGTATTAAATATACTCCCGATTGATATTGCTGGAAAACAATTCGTTGCGAATGCCGCTCTAAGACTACGTGAGCTGCCTGGATGGAAGTCCAGCCAAGTTGGCCACGCAACAATCGTTAATAAACTAGGCTCACACAATACGGACTACTGCATCCCTGTTCAGAGCTTTACCATGAGGTGCAAAATGCTAATATCTCAAAGAGGTTGGTGGTTCAATAGGAGCCCAATAGGGGCAGAATCACTTCACTTCTCCTTTTACTTGGTATGGGTGCCAGGGCATAGCAACATACTGGGAAATGAAACAGCGGACGAGCTTGCCAGAGGGGGAACATCCTTCCGTCAAAATGTATTCTTCATGCAGTCCTCTGTGGTCGTTGCAGTAAATAACACGCTTTGATTGATTTAGTGTTCTATGTTGTGTTATTTCTATTGTAATGTTGTTATCTAGTGCTACTAGTGTTGTTAGCTTATTAGCTTGTAGATTCTTTTTTCTTTTAATAAGTATTTGTGCGTTTCTTGTTTTCTGGCACTCTGCGATTTCGCTGCCACATGTAGCATCGATTGCTTTTTTAATTAAGAACGGTGAGACGTTTGATAATGTTTCATTGCTGTTGGTTCTTGACAGAATAGGGTAGACGGGTCCGATGTTTTTGAAATTAGAAGTTTTGGTTTTGTCTCATTTGAGCATAGGCACATTTGGGTTAATTTTGTGGCGATTGGGTGGGTCGTTCATTTTAGTATGTAAGTTCGTTTCACTCTTGAATGATTTTTAAATTAAAGTCTTTCTAATGTTTAGAATGTGAAAAAATACGAAATGAAAAAAGACACTCATAACACTGCGTTACAAAAACGAGCTTTAGTTCTATCCTATGAACCAAATATATTTTTTCGGAAAGGGGAGAAAAAATAAAAATACACGTGTATCGGCGATTTTTATGTACACGTCAGAATTGTTCACTGCGTCCGCTCAGGGCTAGTGTCGTTGTTAAGGAGCAGAGCAATTTATGCAAATCTAGGTTCCCAAGTATAATGAGTTCTTGCCCAACGGATGTCTTGAACGTACCACTCGACTTATTACCAATAGATCTTTTTATCGAAAACTCAGCTGCTAACAGTGCCATTAGGCTACATGCATTGGTGTTCTGGAAAGAAAGGCCGACGGGGCATAGCACCATTCTTGTTAGAATCCCAGCTGAGATTAAGGCGCTACCCACTGATTACATCCTGCCGAAATCTTACGTTAACCGCACAATCCAGACTAGATTCCCTAGCCGTAGAGACTGGACTCGCGGAAGAGTCAGGTCACAGGATGGTCTGGCAGTCTATACGTATGGAGGGCGGGGTAGATGCGGGGGTTATCAGTGAGCAGCATAACCTGAAGTAATCATACCGTCTACCAGACTATGTAAGCGTATTCTAGGCTGAAACGTTTGCAATATAGGAGGCGATTAGATATGTTGAGAGGAATGCAACAGCAGGTACGCGAGTGAACATTTTCACAGACAGCCAAGCTGCCATTCAAGCACTCTCTTCTACCTCGGTCGGCTCTCAACTCGTAGATGAATGTAGGAGAGACATGGCTTCAGTCTCCAGCGAATACGAAATTACCCTGATATGGATCTTGGGGCATAGGGACATTTATGGAAACGAAACTACGGATGAACTAGCAAGGTGTGGTTCTGTACTGGATAGGTCCAACGCGGTGAATATGGGCGTCTCGCTTAGAGACATAAAGGGCAGAATCGCCGATATCTACCACCGAAAAGCCAAGCACAGGTGGAGTAATACAGAATCGTACAGGATTACCTGGCAGGTTTGGGTCTCCTCTGATCCGCTTAAAACAAAGGCTCTTTTAGAAATGAGCAAAGAAAACATATACAAACTTACAACTGTTTGCATAGGGCACTGGCCTGTAGGACATGCTAAAAGGATAGGCATACACTTCAACCGGTTTTGCCGCAGCTGTGAAGACCCATGCTCAAAGGAGACAGTTGAGCATTTTATGTGAGAGTGCCCGGCCCTTGCTTGAATAAGGTTAAAGACCCTTGGCAAAACATTCCTGCAGAGTTTTTTAGAGTGCAGCCGCCCCTCTTTGTATGATATACTGCGAATCATAAAAACCGCCAAATGGCTGTCGGTTGCACGGGATGTGGAATCTAGCTTCCCAGGGTGGCAATCCACTTAAACAAACCAACCAACGTACGACGTAATGAGATCACTACTCTTTGTGGCCTTTGATGGGGCAATATAACTATTATTCCACCGCCTTGCTGTCAATCTATTCTACGAGCATTACATTCGGGACACCCTGGCATCGTTAAGATGAAAGCGCTAGCCAGCAGCTATGTCTGGTGCCGATAATGGTACAGCATTTACGTGGGCGAAATTCGAGAAGCACATTAGTCCACATGCAGCAACCGGGCGTTTACCTGCCGAGCTTATCTTCAATCGCCAGCTGAAAACCTATTTTGACAAAGTTCACCTGCATGAGCTGTCAAACGTTGCTGAAAATCCAACTGTGAAACCAACAGTTTGTGAAGGAGAACTTGTTTGAATCCGTAACTATTCATCGGGTCCAAAGTGGATATCGGGCAGCATCCACTCTAAAACCGGACCGGTATCGTATAAAGTATGCTTTGAAGATAGAAGAGTGGTTAGAAGCAAAGATCGGCGCTAATATGCATAGCAGGGGCTCTACGCACGACCCCTTCTAAGGCTTTAGACACCGTATTAAATATACTCCCGATTGATATTGCTGGAAAACAATTCGTTGCGAATGCCGCTCTAAGACTACGTGAGCTGCCTGGATGGAAGTCCAGCCAAGTTGGCCACGCAACAATCGTTAATAAACTAGGCTCACACAATACGGACTACTGCATCCCTGTTCAGAGCTTTACCATGAGGTGCAAAATGCTAATATCTCAAAGAGGTTGGTGGTCCAATGGGAGCCCAATAGGGGCAGAATCACTTCACTTCTACTTTTACTTGGTATGGGTGCCAGGGCATAGCAACATACTGGGAAATGAAACAGCGGACGAGCTTGCCAGAGGGGGAACATCCTTCCGTCGAAATGTATTCTTCATGCAGTCCTCTGAGGTCGTTGCAGTAAATAACACGCTTTGATTTATTTAGTGTTCTATGTTGTGTTATTTCTATTGTAATGTTGTTATCTAGTGCTACTAGTGTTGTTAGCTTATTAGCTTGTAGATTATTTTTTCTTTTAATAAGTATTTGTGCGTTTCTTGTTTTCTGGCACTCTGCGATTTCGCTGCCACATGTAGCATCGATTGCTTTTTTAATTAAGAACGGTGAGACGTTTGATAATGTTTCATTGCTGTTGGTTCTTGACATAATAGGGTAGACGGGTCCGATGTTTAGTTCTATCCTATGAACCAAATATACTTTTTCGGAAAGGGGAGAAAAAATAAAAATACACCTGTATCGGCGATTTTTATGTACACGTCAGAATTTTTTTTTTTTAATTCGGGAAAATCTGAGAATTGATAAAAATCTACATTTTGATACAGACATTTCCACGAGTCTGCCTGCAAAAATTCAGCTCGATTGGATCACGGCAAAAGGGTTAAAAATCGGTTAAAAGGGTTAAAAAAAAAAAAATTCTGACGTACACATGAAAATCGCCGATACGCGACGAGTGTGAAGTAAAAGAACACACGAGTAAACGTACAAAAAAAATATATATATATTTTGCAAAAGGCGGAATTATTACGAAATAAATAATAAAATGCCCTACACAAATATGACTGCGGCCGCGTTCGATTTCGAAGCGTTCAATAAGGTAGTTACAACCTGGAACCGGTGGGTGAGGCGATTTGAGATAGCGTTGGAACTATTCAAATGCGATGCCTCAATGAAACGACAATTTCTGCTGCAGTATATGGGTGCCTCGGCCTACAATGTGCTTTGTGAGAAATTGCTACCAAAAATACCGGAGGAAAACCCGTACGAAAGAATTGTCAGTATACTGGATGAACATTTCAACCCGAAGCCAAACGAGATTTCAAAAACTACCGTTTTCACTTGCGAACGCAAAAAGAAGAGGAAACATGCGATCATTTTCTAGTGGGACTGCGTAGATTGGCAGTAAATTGCAATTTCGGGACATATCTGGAGACAGCGCTGCGCAATCAATTTGTTTTCGGTTTGAGCAACCAAAGGATACAAAGCAGACTATTGGAAAGAAAAACGCTGACCTTGAATGAAACCGTGACAGTGTCGTCAGCATACGAAAACGCGGAGAAAGGGGGAATGGAATCACATCGGAACATGGTGGGAACAATTAATAAAATGCACAGCGGTAGAGGGAATAGCGCAAAGAGGAATACACAAAAACCTCAAGCTTCACTGAATACACCCAACGTCACGAATAGAAAAAAGTGCTATAGATGTGGCAACACGACACATTTGGCGAATGAATGCAAACAAAAACCACTGCTTGCAATTTTTGTAAGTTGACAGGGCACTTGCAAAAAGTCCGCATGAAAAGGAAAAAAATTGTAAATCAAATCACAAGCGAAGCAATGGGTGAAGCAAATAGGCCAATTGAACAAATTCTGTGTATACGCACATCGCAAGTAGCAAACGGTGGCGAAATAGCGAGAATTGAAGGAAACGACTACACAGAGGCGGCGCGCGCTGAAATGCACTGCACCTAAAATGTAAATAATAAAAAGATTACATTTGAGCTGGACACTGGAGCGCCGGTTTCAGTAATGAATTTGGATGACGCAAAAAAATACTTCAGTGGAACTAAATTTATACGGAGTGACCTCCAGCACTACAGAGTCTGCAACACACGGTTGGACTGTGTTGGCTATATTGAGGTGAGTGTCGCATATAAAAGTAAAAAGCAAACCCTTAATCTATATATTGAGCGCTCCCAACACCAACCACTGTGCGGTCGTGAATGGATTAACATGATGAAAATAAGTTGGCGGGAAAGTACGACTGGAGTCGTGAAACAAATTACGAGTATGGAGGCGAGGCACATACAGGAATGGAGAGCGAAGTTTCCCAACGACAAGTTTTCGAAGATTGATTTATCGAAAGCGTACCTGCAGTTGGAAATCCATCCGGTGGATTGCCACTTACGAACGTTAAATACAAACAAAGGGTTATACCAGCCAACCCGAATGATGTTTGGGGTGGCTTGTGCGTCGGCAAAGTGGGAACGCTTCATGGAGGAACTCCTTAGCGATATACCGGGAGTAACAGTATTCCTCGAAGATATCAAGGTGACAGCACCAGACGATCAAACGAGTGGGAGCGGTCCTAAGCCATATTTGCCCCGATGGTACAGAGCGACCCATACAATTTGCATCTCAAACCCTGAATGCTGTACAACAGCGTTACAGCCAATAGTTATCAGTATTTGTTCGGTCGCAAGTTCACCTTGGTTACCGACAATGAAGCGATTTCACAAATACTTGCACCAAAATAAAAGTCTGCCTCATTATCAGCTACACGTAGGCAACACTATGCCATATTTTTGGGATCGTTTAACTACGAAATTAAATTGAAAAAGTATCTGGAAAACGACAATGCAGATGCGTTATCACGGTTACCCAATACCGAAGCCGACGAGAAACCCGAGGAAATTTATGTTATTGAGATGGAGACCATTGAAAGCTTACCAGTGGCGGTCGACGAATTACATAAGTATACCGAGGAAGAAGAAGAGCTAAAAACGAAAAAACGCACTTCCACAACAGTCGGTTCTACGTTACCGAAGTGACTCGGATTTCATCCGACCAAGGACTGTTGTTTCGGCGACCTAACCCCACTTAGGCGGGCGTCGAGTCTAACCCTGGCCCAGAAACCTATTTCTGCTGCTTCCGCCAGAGAAGGCTCCATCCGAATTCCACATCAGTGAGGTGTAATTCGTGCAACGGATGGTGCCATCTTAAGGTCTGCTCAGGCCTTAAGAAAACCAGGGAGTGGTCCACATCCTATGTGGGCCTGTGGTGCTCGCGTACTCAAGCGCCCCAATCCTCCACGGTATCCCCCTTGCGCCCCCGCGCCGGTGCCTCAGCGCACCCCTCCTGCGTCTACGGCTTTCCGGAGCTCACAGCAACACAAAACCTCCCCAGGTGTAACGCCTGCCAGGGCTGGTGCCACTTCCGGGCGTGCTCTGGCCTACGCACCACAAGGGACTGGTCTGAGGGCTTTACCGCTTCCTGCTACCGCAACAACCCCCCGCAAGTGTCGCTCACGACACCGCCCACTACAACCGTTGGGCCCCCACAACCACAGCGGGATGCGCAGCCGGGACGGGCCGGCCCTCGGATCCAGTCCCTCACCCCCCTCAACGCGACAACCTTACCGAGACAGACGAGACTCCTACAGTTCAGCTGCAACGGACTCTCGAGCAAGATCTCGGAGGTGGTTGCCTTCATGGCTCGGCACGGGCTGTTAATAGCTGCGGTCCAAGAAACGAAGCTACGTCGCAGTTCAACCTTAACGAACTGCGACGGCTACAACGTGCTTCGCAGAGATCGCGAGCGAGATAATGGTGGAGGCCTAGCCTTCATTCTACACAACACCGTGCAGTATCGTCTCATCGATGTAGACATCAACCAAAGGGTAGGCACCTTAGAATGTCAAGGGATTGCTGTCCGGTCAGGCGATGTCGAGCTCAAAATATTGCATATATATATACCCCCTGTCTCCTGCTGCCTCGCTGGATATCACCCTGACAGAGGTGCGCTCCTCAGTGGTGAAAACCGTTTGGTAGTTGGAGACTTCAACGCGCATCGCGATCTTTGGTTCTCAAGCCTATCAAACGATCGTAGGGGAAATATCTTGGCAGAGCAGATAGACGATTCGACATTCTCCACCATGAACGACGAAGCCCCCACCAGGATTGTGGGTAGTTGCAGCAGCTCGCCAGATCTAACAATAGCTAGCGCGGGTCTGATAAATAGCATAACGTGGCGACCTATGCTATCGCTTGCATCAGACCACCTACCCATAATCATCTCGATTGACAGACCTGCCAACTATGTTGCCTCGGATCGCCACACCTATGTCAACTTCAAAAAAGCTGACTGGGAGCGGTTCGAGAATTTCACTGAAGACGCCTTCAGTGCTCTTTCAACTCCAACCGACGTTCGCGTTGGCGAGCGCGAGTTCCGCAGGGTGGTGAAGTCCGCTGCAGCCCGCTTTATTCCGGCAGGTAGGCCTTCGACACAGTCAGCCACTCCATCCTGCTGAAGGACGTGGAGGCCTCACCTCTCCCAGCGGCGTTGAGGCGATGGACCGCGAACTACCTGTGTGGTCGTCAAGCGTCGGTGTGCTACCGTGACTCAGTGTCAAAAGCGAGAAGAATTAAGCAGGGGGTACCACAGGGTGGCGTCCTATCCCCCCTATTATTCAACTTCTACATCTCGCGACTCCATTCCCCGCCAGAGGGAGTCACACTGGTCTCGTATGCCGACGACTGCACGATAATGGCTACCGGCAATGGAATTGATGGCTTGTGCTCTAAAGTAAACAGCTATCACCCAGAGCTTGCTCATTACTTTACGGGACGGAATTTGACGCTGTCTCCTGCTAAGTCCACGGCGACCTTGTTTACATCTTGGACGAATGAGGTCGGGCTCACCCTCAATATCCACATCGAGGGGACCCCCATTCCAACGGTTAACCACCGAAAGATCCTGGGAGTCACCCTCGACAGCCTGGTCTCCTTCTCAGCGCATACAACCGCCACCGTCCGGGGCACCCCAATAGAGACCTGCTCGCGCTGGAGCCGGCACTCAGGCACATCAGGGGACATCTCTCACAACTGACGGACGAGGTCCAGACATACGTACGCCTACCGCTGGGCCCAAGGACGTACCGCCAGGCTCTGGACAGCATTCACAGGGAGTCGGTGTCCAAATACATCGACACCCGCCCTGTGAGTGCAGTCCTGGGAGTCCAACCACAACCCATAGCAGCTGAGGAGCTCCAGCTGCCTCGTGAGACCCGCGTCACTCTGGCTCAACTCAGATCTGAATATTGTACCAGGTTAAACTCCTACCTATCCAGGATCAACCCCGACACCCCCGACACCCCCAACACTTACCGCACGACACCAATCACCTATTCACATGCCCGGCCAAACCTACTCAACTAACACCCCTCTCCCTATGGTCCGACCCTGTTGAAAGCTTGACGATAATGATTGAGGGAACCCGCCAGCCCAGTGGGGTGTAGCTAGCCGCTACAACAACAACAAGAGCTAAAAACGCTTTTACATTATCTGAAATATGGGCGCGAATGTGAGCCGGCACAGAGATTTGGGGTACACCAATCCGAATTTTCATTGCAAAAAGGATGTTTATTACGAAGTTGCCGAGTTTACATTCCGACAAATTTTAGACAGCGAGTTCTGGCGGAACTGCACACTGCGCACTTCGGAACAGCGAAAATGAAGGCTTTATCTCGTGCGTATTGTTGGTGGCCGAGAATGGATGCAGAGATCAACAAGTTGGTAACAAACTGCACTGCGTGCCAACTAACAAGTCATGAACAAAGGAAGGTGGAACCTACATATACACTGCTGGCTAAGACCAAAGAAAATATTTGAGCGGGTACATATCGACTTTGCTGGGCCAATTTTTGGAAAGCATTTACAAGTACTGGTGGATGCATTTAGTAAATGGCCGGAAGTACACATAGTACCAAATATAACTGCGGAAACTACGATTACGGCATGTCGAAAGATATTTGCGAATTATGGTATTCCAAATATAATAGTGTCGGACCATGGAACACAATTTCAGTCGCGCGAATTCCAACAATTTTTTAAAACTAACGGCGTCGTCCACAAACAGGGTGCCCCATATCACTCGGCTACCAACGGACAAGCAGAACGATATGTGCTCACAATTAAAGCGAAACTTAAAGCTGCAAATTGCACGGCATTGAGCATGCAAAACGATTTATCGAAGATTTTATTGGCATATCGGCGAGCCATACATCCGGCAACAAATAAATCGCGGGGATGTTGATGTTTGGTCGAGAAATCCAATTACGCTTGGACCTACTTCTGCCGGAAAACCAAATAGCAGACATCGAGAGAAGATTGCCAGCTAAAACGTTTAAAAATGGAGACCGAGTTGCTACCAGAGATTATCTATCAGCAAACAAATGGCAATTTGGAAAGATCTTGCGAACTGTGGGTGACTTACACTATGACGTTCAGCTGGACGACAATCGTGTATGAAAGAGGCATACCGATCAATTGCGAAAAGTCGGTAGCGACCTACCAAATGTATCGGAAAGGTTCCCGGTAGAGGAGAGAGGTATAGTTTTGGCCAAACCACATATTTCTTTTGATTCTTTTAATAGAGAGACAGGAACAGCAGAAAAATCTACGGTGGGTGAGATAGTGAAAATAAATGAAAACGCTACTAAGGTCACGAAAGAACAGTTAGTTCAAGTCCATATCCCGGTAATGGAACCCGTTAGACGATCACAAAGAGCGCGAAAGGAACCTGATGGACTTCAGTACAATTAAATAGATCCAGAGTTGATAAGGGGGAGTTATTTAAGAATAAATTTGAATTATATACTTATGCATATGTCGAGCAAATTTTTGAAATTCATACCTTTACTCAATTGCGAATAAAAGCGAAACGCTTGCATCGATTTTCATGATCTTTGTGTCATTTTGCTCATAAGTTATGTGACTTTGCGAAAAAGTAACTAGACTTGAAACTTATTTCCGTTTTGTATTTTTTATGAATTAAAAAAAAAAATTTTTTTCTTCATGCGCTTATTTTTAACTTGGAAACTGTTGCTTGTATAGGAAAACAATATATGAACAGATTAAGGGAATTGTAATTCTAAATTTTTTAAAATTTATTTCAACTAAATCGGGCTAGTGGCTGTCGAGCTATGTCAAACAACTGGGCCTAAAACGTGATAAATTCCATATACGATAGTACTAACTTCAAATCGATATTAAAAATATTTTGGCAGGTAAGAAGACAAAACGAATTATTCTTTTTGGGTCTAATTTCACATACAGTTCTCAGAATTGAGTTGGCAATCAATGAACTGAAAAATATTGTACTGTGTTTGGAAAAACCAAAACCTTTTCTGTAGGAATTTTGCAAAAGGTAATGAAGAATGTAATTGCTTCCTTCTACTCGAAAAGAATTGTAGCGAATATTTAATATATGTATATTATATAATTAAAATAATTTATGTATATTTAAAACTAAAAAAAAAAGGAAAAATTTTAAAAAGTTGTTAAATGTACATAAGCGGCTGGGAGTTGAACTCAGAAAAAATAGAGTTCGCAATAAACTTGTTGCCTTAATTTCACACGGTAATGGCGCAGAATAAATTGGAATTTGAGTGGACAGTTAAGTACTTGAGTAGCAAAATTCTTTTAACAGGACACCTGCTCTTTCATATTTTCCGTTATTTGCATCGATGAAAAACGAATTTATTTAGATTTTGTTTATGCATCTTCATTTTATGCCAGTGAATATAACATTCAGAAAATTAATTTCTTTTGTTGCAATAATTTCGATTGAAAAAATGCTCGTTAATTCATATTTTGAATGAGAAAATACTTGTTTATAAGTTTATGCATTTATGTATATTCAAAATAATGTTCATTTACATATATGTATATGTGTATATGTATACATATCTAAACAACATTTATTACATATAAATCTATATCTATTTTCATACCTACACATATGTACATACAATTCAAAAATATACATTATAATAATAAAGGTATGTACATATGTATGTCATCAGTTGCACATGCGCATCCAACTCATTCATTCTCTTAAATTCTCATTCATAATTTGTGCGCACCTAGCACCTTGGCAGTTGAATGCAGTTGAACTGTGCGGACGTGCTTTTACTATCGCTCCTCATTTCCTTGTATATCTTGTAAATTATTATTATCAAAGTGGTTATAAATCTAAATTCTAATCAGAAGTAATCAAAACCATAAATCGCAAACTCATCAAACCATCAATCAAAAGAGTAAATTATGAAATCAATAAAAATAAAATAGACTAAAATAAAACATCATTCCAACCATAACTTGTGTGAACAATAAGTAAACAAAAACAACTACGTCGAGCCGTTTGTGTACTTTGCTCCCGCTGTTGCTGTCACTGCCGTTTATTGACAACGATTAGCTGGATATATTCTCTTCTGTGTTAACAGCTGTGCGGTTGTGCGTTGGGGCTTTTGTTTTTGTCTCTATTTCATTTTCTTATCCGTCTATCGCTGCAATTGCTCAGCATTCATTAAATAATGACTACTCGCACAAAATCTGCTCGCCTGGTAATCGCTTCACCGAATAAGATACTCGCAACTACGCCTAAGAGTGCCTTGCCCGACATTGCGTGGATCTCGCAGCTTGAAGCGAAGCTTATGAGTCCTATGACAGAAGTTGTAAGAGAGGTGGTAAAGGAATCAGCTGACGCTATTATGCAGAAACTGGGAGAGGCGACTGCTGAGCTGGCCAACATGAAGAGAGACCTACGAACTTTTGAGCGTAAAATTTAACAAATTGAGGGCGACCACAAAGAAATGGCAGAAATGAAGGAAATGGAAAACAAAAGCGTTGAAACAGATGTTGTTATCAGCGGCATTCCGCAAGTGCCAGACGAAAAAGTAGGGGAAATTTTCAATAAAATCTGTCAAGTTATGCAGCTGAATCCTCTCCCATATCGATCGGCTTTTCGTGTTCGCAACAGCAAAGCGAAAAATACACCGCTGATTGTTAAACTGGTCTCCTCCCATGATCGCTCCCTGTTATTTGCTGCCGCTGCCAAGTTTTTCAAATTAAACAAAAGAGGTATTGAGCTAAGTGATATTGGGCGCCAATCCGAAGGAACAATACATCTAAATGAATCTCTCACCAGGCGTACGCGTGCGGTGATGCAATTCGCCACTCAACTGAAAAGGCAAAAGTGTGTAACATCTGCCTTCTCTTTTAAGGGACAGGCGTTTGTTCGTGTGCGGCCAAATGAAGCCGCGGTTAAAGTAGTCAGCATAGATGAAATTAAAGCGTTAACTGCTGACAGCAAATGACTAGTTTCTAAGATTTATTGTAATGTTCTTTGTATTTTTTCCTTTTCTTATATCTTGATTCGCTTTACCTTTCTCTTTTCTTACCTTACCCCTTTATCCATTCTGAGTGCTATGTATGTATATGTGGTTATTATTTGTCATCGCAGTGTGCAGCGTTTATTGCTCTGCATTGTTTATATGAACAGTAAAAAACATGGTGGCTCCAAAGACGGCACCTATAATTTGATCCGGCTCATTGGCAATCAAAAACGCGGTCTAAGAGTATGCCATATTAATGCTCAAAGCCTCCAACCTAAAATTGACGAATTTAGATACATATTTGAATGCTCCAATGTTGATGTTGTATGTGTATCTGAGACTTGGTTCTCTTCGTGTCATATTGATAACTTAATATGTATTAGTGGCTATAAAGTGTTTCGTCTAGACAGAATCGGGAATGGTGGTGGTGTCGCTTTATATGTAAAATCTGGTATTTCGTGTAAACTTAAATGTAAATCTGAACCTTTAGAAAGTGTTGAGTATATTTTCGTCGAGCTGGCATCTAAAACAAATACAATTTTAGTTGGATGTGTATATAGACCTAATCGCCAGATTGCATATTCCAATTTCGTTGATTTTGTTGAAAATCTGAGTTTTAACTATAGTGACATTATTATAACTGCTGATTTTAACAGTAACTTACTAACGGAAACCAAATTCTCGCTCTCGATGGAAAATCTCGGTCTGTACTAGGTGAACAATACGATACCTACCCATTTTACGCAAACGAACAACACCCTATTAGACGTATTCTTTGTAAATGAAATGACTAAAGTAATTCTCTATGACCAACTATCTGTACCAAACTTCTCAAAGCATGATTTAATTTTTCTTATTTACGATTTTACTTTTACGTATGATACGTTTCAATATACATATCGCGACTTCATGCATATTAATTATAACCATCTTGAGTTAGCTGTGGACGCTGTCGACTGGAAAACTGTTCAAAATTTGGTTTCGGCGGAAGAACAGATATGCTTCCTACAAAAAAACATCAGCACACTTTTTGATAAGTTTGTACCGCTTGTTACTAGAACAAACATAGTGAGGCGCAAGCCATGGTTCAATAATGACATTAGGAAATCAATTGACAAGCGAAATAAGGCGTATAATAGATGGAAACAATCCAAGTCGGAAAATAACTATCTAGACTACAAGATCCTAAGAATAGAAGTTACCAAGGCCATTAAGGCACAAAAATCTAAATTCTATGAACAAAAATTTAGCTCTGCCGTAGGTTCTAGGCAAACATGGAATCATATTCGCGAAATCGGCATTGGTAATAGAAACATTCCGGGCAATGAATCCCTTAATGTGAATGAGCTTAATGAAAAATTTTTCCAAGTGCCCGCTGGTAGTAATAATGATATCTGTTATGATCGTTATAATGTTGGTAAAACTGTCTCTGTGCCTGGTTTCTGTTTTAAATGTATTGATGAATGTGATGTTGTCCAATCTATACTGAGTGTTAAATCTAATGCTGTTGGTCTTGATGATGTGCATCCAATATTTGTTAAGTGTTTACTGCCAAAAATTTTAACTTTTATCACCTATGCATTTAATACTATTCTCACTACGTCTTCATTTCCAAACTGCTGGAAAATGGCCAAAATCATTCCGGTTAAAAAGCCCAATGGTGAATATAGGCCCATTGCGATACTTCCTTATTTATCTAAGGTACTGGAAAAAATTATGAGCAAGCAAATCAACCACTTCATATCAAAGAACTCCTTGATGACCCCGGACCAATCAGGCTTTACTACAAATAGAAGTTGTATTACAGCGCTCATTAAAGTCTCGGACGATATTCGGCTAAATATTGACAAAAATCACGTAACATTTTTAACTCTTCTTGACCACTCAAAAGCTTTTGACACCGTTGACCACAAATTAATGTGCTTAAAACTTGACAGCCTATTCAACTTTTCAACATCGGCAGTAAACCTAGTAAAGTCTTATCTTGTTCACCGTTCGCAATCCGCAAGTGTACGTGACAGTGTGTCTAACCCGTTGCCTATTTCTAAAGGTGTTCCGCAAGGATCAATTCTTGGTCCTCTACTGTTCACGTTGTACATTAATGACCTTCCAACTGTTTTGAAATATAGTAATATTCACGTTTACGCAGATGACGTCCAACTGTATCTTTGTTGTCCCCTAGTATCTGTCAATGCATGTATTACTAACCTAAACACAGACTTATATTGCTTGAATCAGTGGGCGTCTGACAATGGCTTGGCGCTTAATCCAAGCAAGTCCCAGTGCATTGTTATCTACAAGAAATATTTAAACCTTGACGGCTATAACGAGGTAAAACTCAACAATTCTGTGATAAAATACGTGGACACAGCAAAAAACCTAGGAATAGTTTTCAATAGAACTTTGACGTGGAACAACCATATTCTTAGCACTATTGGCAAAGTATATGGCATGCTTCGGACTCTGTGGGGTATTCAGTACTTTACGCCGTTAAAAATACGACTTTTACTAGCCAAAACGTATCCTTTACCGACGTTATTATATGGTTGTGAATTGTTTGCAAATGTAGTAGGAAACTTAATGTTCTGTACAATAATATCGCGCGATATATTTTTGGTATTAAACGTTATGAGCACATTTCTGAATTCGCGTTGAAAATCTTTTCTATAACCTTTGATGACATACTCAAAGTCAGGTGCTTAACGTTATTGCATAAAGTCATGACAACTAAGGAGCCGAGTTATCTGAAGGAACGACTGTCATGGACCAGATCTTCCCGGTTTCCGACTATTTCGTCTTTGAAATCGAGTTGCCTGACCTCTGAACGTCAATTCCTTGTGTACTCGGTCCGTCTTTGGAATTGTTTACCACCAGCGATTAGGAATAATAAAACCACGCTGCGATTCAAAGGTGAACTCATGTGTCACTTTACTAAATAATTGATATGGATACCATTAACTCCTCTTTTTGAATCTATTGATCTCTTCTGTCCCTTTTTTCTTCTACTAAACCTTCTTACTAATCTTATTATATCTTCTATCTTAATATCTATTTAAATTCATATATTTGTATTTTTTGTTAAGTCTAAATCTAAGTCTAAATTTAAGACAAATTCTATGTTATAATTAGGTACCTACGAGTACATGCACTGTAATTTAAAACCTCTGGTTGTTGTGCATGTACCTTAATAATCAAATAAATAAATAAATAAAATTTATCGTGAACGTAGCACACTTTCCCCGCTACGCGCATGTGCCATCCACAAACCATTCTTGTTCGCGACGATGACAAAAATTATAAAATCCGCTGATGTCAAAATGAAAATTGGCAACAAATTGCTTAAACCTCTTTCCCTTTCCACACTTGCATTGTCAATACAAAATTTATGAAGTCTGAATTTCTCTTCGCTTGCTGAAGATAGACAACAAAGCGCATAAGCCCCTTTCCCCTTGGAGTTGTCTTGTCCATCGTCGCAAGCAAAACGTAAATTTGTGCGAGTTGAACAAAAGTGCGCAGCTCGAGTTAAGCAAATAGTTTTACTTGCGCTTCTACCCGCCTTTGCTCCTTACTCATTCTTCTTCTTCTTTTGCATTAAGACAAAAATTTAAAAAGACAATTATAAATCAACCAACAAATTTGCAAATTCGGTTGCTGCTGGCATCGAACTCGTTCCAAAACAAAAACGTTCGATTATTGCTTCAACTCTATTCATCACACCAAGGAGCTTCTTGCTGTCGGTCGATCTTAATTGCCATTTTAAGCTGTTTGCTGAGAAAATTTGGATTTCGCCAATTTGTATACAGTATTTCTTGTTTATATGCGTTCAACCCTTCTTCGCATCAATTTTATTCCTGATGAGAGTTTCTTTTTAATTAATAGTTCAGTTTGCATTGTTATTAAATGCGCCCTATATGCAATTGGCGCTTAACAGCAGATGGTTATATTTTTATACCAAAGTATTAATTTATAAGTAAATTTCTCGATTAGAAGTGCGTGGAGATATATTTTTATGACGCTTGTAAGAGGGAAATACTGTTAACACAGATATGTATGGTAGAGAACAAAGTACATACATAAATATTATTTTTTGCGGAGACAAACGCGAGAAATCAATTAAAATATGAAATTAAAATGTTATTTCAAAATTTTAAAAAGTTGAACTTAAATACTTGTCGATAACCTCATCGACCTATGAGGAAACTCAAAAACACCTAAATTAAATATAAATAATAAAAAATAATATATAAAAAAATATGAATTATAATATTTAATGAAATTAAAAATTAATGTAAATCCTATACCTTACTCACCTCCTCATACTCACCTCATTCCTAATTCAATTCGCTCCATCCATATCCCGCTATCCTTTTACTTACCGTCTTCCTAGTCGTCCGTCCCAAGGGCAATCGCAATTGAACCTTCTAAGCGACCGCTTCTCGTTGTGCTTCGCCTGCCGCTGTGAAAGTTGAAGTGAAATGTAGAATTGAAAATTGTACAAATAAAAAGAAAGTGAAAGTAAATGAATAAACGCGCATAAAAATTTAAATATTAATAAAAGTGCGTTTGATTTACGAAGGGTGACATGGTGCCGAAACCCGTCTAAGGGAAAAAGACAAAAAAAAAAAAAATAGATATTATTAAAAACAAGTGCAATTGTCGCGCGAAAACAAACAAAATATACAGAGTGCAGTGTATGCCTGCCAACTAAAATATATGTGTACATACATATATACAAAAAAAAACACATATAGGAAAACAAAAAAAAAATTAACAAAAGTGCGGTGAACAAGTGACACTAAACATACAAAAAATAAATAAAAAGTGAAGTGAAAATAAGACATACATATATACAGTGGGCAAATTAATAAAAAAAAAACGAAAACCTGGGTGTCGCAAAAATTCACATAAAAGACGAAAAAATATTCACAAAAAACACACATATGTATATGCACATATACATACAAAAAATATATATAATAAAATAAAATATACATATATTACAAAAAACATCTACACAAAACAAAGTGCAACCAGGGAGCACCATTCCAAAACACGCACAACCGAGGAGCAGCAATACATTAGGGAACACCACCTGGACATACTCCAACGCACACCCTTTTTTGGTTTGTAACTCAAGTCATGTCAAAGTAAATCAATATAATTCTTTGTATAAAAGCTTAGCGGATTTCTCATATAGAATTCGGAAAATCCCGATATTTCCATATAAATTAAAAGAGCGGTATCGAGACATATACCTCAAAATCCGCTAAGCTAACACTGATTTTATACTTACATATACTTAGCGGTATAGCGCTTATATATATATTATCACATATATAAAAATTCCCGCGCTTTTCCTCCTCAAATAGTTAATACCTATAAAATTAACTCACCGCTAAGTATTCGTACATACAAACCACGTATATAACTCATATATATACATACATAAATACACACACGTATATAACCCGCCCAAAATTTGGTCGAATCCCAAAAAGACCAACGCGCGTAATACTGCCCCTGCTTAATACGTATATAAAAAGCCGCCCCATCCTAATCTCTAAATTCGTACTCGGTATATACATATGTATGTATATATGTACATTTTCCCGTTCGTACATAAAAACACTTAGTCACAGCTACCCATTTTTCATATGTACATAGTTACATAAATAAAAACGCTGTTTTGACTCTGCAGTTAGTTTTCGCATTACGGCTGTTCCCCCTCATTTTCGCTACTCTGTTGGCAAGCACAGGCAGCGGCTGACAAAATATATACACACCCGCATACATATATACCTACATAAGTGCAGTTGCATATCCCAATTGCCTGCACAGGTATATACAAACACACACCCATAGCTCAAAAATAAAAACTGTATTGGACTCAGATGCGCTGAGACTTACAGTGGGACAAAAAGGAAATACATATTTTAAATAAAATAAATTTAAAACTGACTCTAATAATTAATAATAAATAAATTAATTAATACACTCACACACACACAAGATGGAAGACAAAACAGAGAAACAGCTTACCATCCCAGTGCAAGCTGGATCAAGAAGGAGGGGAAAGTCTCAAGACGAGGAGGAAAAAGTGAGCCTCAACAACAAAAACTTGACCTACGAAATAGGGAAGCTGGAGAAGCTTTGCGAGAAATGGTGGAGGTCCGAGGAATCATCCCATACGGTTTCAGGACTTAACCTGTATAAGGACCAACTGGAGCAATTAAGAACGGGCGTAGAGGCAGCCAATAAAACATTGCAACTCAGCAATGATGACGAGAAAACTCGGGCAACGGGCCAGGAGCTATGCGACAATGCCATCGAAAATGGATTTCAAACCCTAATCCGGATTGGTGATGTACTGGAGCAACTCAAGGCTGCATCGGAATCCAGTATGATGACATCCCAAGCGCATCCCTTAGCGCAAAACCGGACAATGCACAACTCACACAATACATAAAAATTACCTGCATGTGATACAAATCCGTTTTATGGAGGCTACGAAGACTGGCCATCCTTTAGAGATTTGTTTACTGCAGTGTACATAGAGCATCCCATGCTCTCCAATGCCCAAAAATTGTACTATCTCAAGTCGAAAGCACGGGGAGAAGTAGCCCTGGTCATTAGACAATACTCCGTCAATGACAAAAATTTCGACCTTGCTTGGGAAGCACTCAAATCCCGATACAAGAATCTTCGTCTTTTGGTAGACAACCAAATAGACACACTCTTAGAATCGAAAAAATTAATAGTGAAAATTCGGAACAAATCCGAAAACTCATAATCACTATAACAAATTGCTACTCTAGCCTCACACACAATCTCGACAAGTGACTGGGGTCCCTTTCTAGTCCGTTTATGTACGAAGCGATTGCGCAGAGAATCTCTAGCTCTTTGTGAACGTTCGATGAGCAATCGCAAAGGCCTCCCGCTCTGGTCAGAAATGAACGACTTTCTCACTAGTCGGTTCAAGGTGTTAGAAAAATTATCACCTATTGCTCCAAAACCGAAATACTCTAATTTCGCTCAAAGAGGCCCTAGTCATAACTCAACTATGATTAGATCTCATCCCTCAAACTCTGCTCAGAGGGCCCCAAGTCATAACTCGACTTTTATAAATAAAAATAAAACTCACAATTTCCAAACTGAGCCAAAAGGGCCAGCCTCGTGTAAATTATGCAACTCAAGCCACTCGATGATCATGTGTGCTAAATTCAAAGAACTCTCAATCACAGATCGCAATAAATTTGTTAGAGATATTGCAAAAATTGTTTGGCATATTCGCATACTGAGACTGATTGTCAGAGTAAGTTTACTTGTGTATACTGCCAAAAACGGCATCACTCACTTCTCCACTACCAACCGAAACCTCAAGTGCCAAACAATACACAACCCACTCGAAGCAGAGTCACGTCTCAAGTGACAGTTGACGCAGAAAGACCTTGCACCTCAAAACAGGCCGCGTCAAATAACTCAACTACTCATCCTCAAAGCACCAACGATAAAGTGCTATCACACTTCTCAAGTACTCGAGAAAGAACTTTGCTACCCACAGCAAATATACGCTTACTCCACAAGGGTGAAATTACTCAAGTCCGTGCTCTAATAGATCAAGGATCCCAAAAAACTTTTGTAACTTCTCGTGTACAAAAGTTACTTGGTCTACCGACAACTAAGTCCCACTTCCAAATTCTCGGGATGGGCGGACGTACGGTACAAAACTCAAATAAAATATGCTCTTTGACAAGATGTTCACCAGATCTCAAGGTAAAATTCGAAACTCATGCGATAATATTACCGCAACTCACTCAGTTCCTGCCCTCATTCAAAGTGATGTATATCGATCTCAAGGAATATGCGTCACTAACACTAGCAGATGCCAACTGCTTCTCACCCGCTAGAATAGACATGGTGATTGGTAGTGATATACTTCCACAAATACTCGTACCTGGTCTAAAAAGCAATGTTGGCGGTAGCTTAATAGCACAAAACTCCATCTTTGGGTGGATATTAAGCGGCCCAGTGACGGAACAAATTTCGAACTTTAACACTCAAGTGTACTAAAAAAATTCTGGGAACAAGAAGAAGTTCCAACAACACAAACTCAATCCGAAGATGATGTTTATTGTGAAGAGTTATACAAAAATACCACAGACCGAAGAGACGATGGCCGTTATGTGTTAAAACTTCCATTTAAATGCGAAACTCAAGCGCATTGGGACACTCCAGGCTCTCAGCGCAGCAGCAATATCTCAACATCGAACGGAACTTCGAGAAAAAACACGAACTCAAAAATACATACTCAAATGTTCTAGAGGAATATCTCACTCTGAATCACATGGACGCCACAAATTCTCAAGAAATCATACGTGATGGTAAATATCACTCATTTTACCTCCCACATCACGCTGTGATAAAACCGGATAGCAAAACTACAAAAGTCCGAGTAGTGTTCAATGCATCCAAAATCTCTCAATCTGGTATATCACTCAATGACGTACTTCACACAGGTCCAACTCTCCAAAATGACCTAATGCTAGTCATCCTCAAATGGCGGCTATATAAGTACGTCTTCAATGGCGACATTGAAAAAATGTACCGTCAAATATACGTTCACGAGGAAGATCAGGATAAAAGACTTTAAACTAAAAACTGTCACCTTTGGTGTCAACTGCGCTCCATATTTGGCCATAAGAACTCTTCACGAGTTGGCCAAAAATTCTCAAAATACACATTCAAATATCTCAAATATACTGCGAAATGAGACTTATGTTGATGACCTTCTCTCAGGTGGACATGATCTGGACTCAGCCAGTGAATCGATGACTCAAACCATCGAAGTCTTCCAATCTGCAGGTTTTCCACTAAGGAAACTAACAGCAAATCACCAATCTCTGCAGGAAAATAAACCCCAGTCTGATCTCCTAGATGCAGACTTTCTCCAATTCCAAGAGGCAAGCTCCACAAAAACCCTTGGAATAAAATGGAATGCACTCACAGATACATTCTCGTATTCTGTAGACCCGCTCCCAAACTCAAATACTGCCTTGAAAAGACAGATATTATCAGCTGTCGCAAAACTTTTCGACCCGGCAGGATGGCTATCGCACATAATGATAGAAGCGAAAACTCTCATCCAACAACTCTGGTTGGAAGGAACAGACTGGGATGAATCTGTCAAACCCATTTCTCTCCATAAGTGGAACATGTTTCGACAGAGCCTTACCACGATCACTGAGATCAAGATCCCTCGCTGAGTACAATTCAGCCCGAATAACTCCATACAAGTTCACGGATTTTCTGATGCTTCAGAAAAAGCATTCTGCGCTTGTGTGTACTTAAGAGTACAAACCGTTTCACTTCCAAGGCTAGAACTCTGCGGGGCATTACTTCTCTCAAAACTCGTGAAACAGGTCCGATCTCAATTAAATTTGCCACCCCATGAGCTAAATTTATGGACCGACCCCGCCATCGTGTTAGCCTGGCTGGAAAAACCCCCAAGGACGTGGAAAACGTATGTTGCTAACAGGACGTCTCAGATCCTTCAAAATGTTAGCAACGCTACGTGGCGACATGTCGCCAGCGCCCATAATCCAGCCGACTTAGGCACGCGAGGAGCAAAACCCCTGGATCTTGTTCACTGTCCCCTATGGTGGACAGGACCAGAATGACTTCCAAAACAACCCGAGTTTTGGCCAAAAAATGCTAACTCAAATATTCACTCAGAACCTCCAGAACAACGGCAAATAGAAGCATTCCACTCAGCTGAAAACACTGATATATTAGATCATTTCTCATCCTACTCAAAAGCTCTTATAGTAGTAGCATTCATGCTCAGGTTCATAAAAAGAACCAAAAACACAAATATCACGGGCAAACAATCTCAAGTCTCAAAGAGAAAAATCTCATTAATAAAAGGGACCCATTACTCACTCTCAATCCATTCCTGGATAGATCAGGACTGCTACGCGTGAATGGACGTCTAACTTATGCTGCCCTTAGCTATAATGAGCGTCGCCCAATAATCATTCCAACTAACTCAAGACTTTGCTCTCTACTGCTTGAGTTTATGCACTCCACTCTACTCCACGCCGAAAAGCAGCTGATGATCCGAATGGTTCAGCAGGAGTATTACATTCCACGACTCAAATTAAAAATAAAAAGCTGCATTTTCAATTGTAAGACCTACACCATCTATAAGCAAAAAAAAAAAAAAAGGCCATACATCTCGAAGTATGCTCAGACCTAACCACAGAAGCCTTAAAGGCAGCTTTCGCTTTCGTTGGACGCCGCGCATACCCCACAAAATCATGTCGGACAACGGAAAAACGTTCATCGGAGCACAGCGAAGCCTCAAACGGGAACTCTCCACCTTTCTCCAGGAAGCCTCGGAAGACATCGCCGGAAAATACTCCCTCCACGAACTCACATGGCAATTCATCCCCCCATATGCCCCTCACATGGGAGGACTCTGGGAAGCTGTCGAAGCTTCAAAACTCACCTCAAAAAAGTCGCTGGGAATCACAAATTCTCATTCGAAGAATTCAATACGTTAATTATTCGTATTGAAGCGGTACTTAACTCGAGACCGCTATCCCCAATGTCTCAAGACCCAGACGACCTCCAGGCTCTCACTCCAGGGCATTTCCTACGTGGTGCCCCACTTCTCTCAATACCCGAGCCAAACGTTGAGAATGAAACTCTCATAAACAAATGGCAAAAATTAAGGGTACTTCACCACCAATTCAGTAGAAGGTGGAAGGCTGAATATCTCCAAGAGCTCCACAAACGCTACAAATGGAGAACTCAACAGCCTAACATTAAAGAAGTTGACCTAGTCGTCGTCAAGGACGATCTCTTGCCCCCCAATGAATGGCGCCTAGGTCGCATCACATGCCTTCACCCTGCTCCAGACCAAAATGTTCGCGTAGTGGACATCCGCACCCAAAGCGGCATTGTTACTCGCAACATAACAAAACTCTGCATTCTGGCGCCCGCGTAGTCACAAAGCAAATATGCAGATGTAATCCACACACACTCATATACACACTCATATACATACTCCTATGTACCCACTCACATTTACATACTCACATACACTCTCATATGTTCACTTACACAATAACAATTCACACAAAACACTAACTTTTGTTTTCTCGTTCAACACTCTTCTCGTTGCAGATCCCAGGACTTCGGGAAGTGCCGGCTGTGCTGCCGCAATCATTCCTTGCGGTATTGCCGAGCCTTCCAGGCGATGACGCCAGAGGAGCGACAGGAGTCTGTGCGCGCGCATCGGTATTGCGTCAATTGTTTGGCCACCTCCCACAGTACCGGTGCGTGCAATTCGCGGGACAGCTGCCGTCGGTGCGGACTGGCCCATCATACGTTGCTGCACTGCAATAAAAGCAGTGTGAAGAACAGTATTTTTACATAAAATTATTACATAATTCATATTTAAAAATAAAATAGGGAAACGAACATGAGCACAAATTTACGAATTTGCATTGTGACTAACCCAATACAAATCAAATAAATTCAATCTCTAAGTAATTTTTTTTCAATACCTTAAAAGTACCAATGAGGTTCATAACTCTTAAAAATCTATATGAAATAATATCAATTGCCTTTAATTAGAAATTGTCAATATTTTCTTATTTATAACACGCATGCGTAATGCCGTCGGCAAAACCACAAATTTTTGTAAACATATTTGTGCAAAATAAGTTAATTTGAGCAGATAAATGCAAGTTTACAGAAATTTAACAAAATTCTTCTACTAAATCTCTGTGCAATAACATTCTGGATTCCCTAGCGCGCGCGTTTCAAAAATTTATTTTTATCGTATACGAAATGCACCTTCTCATTATTATACGTTCTCTGGTATTGAATTGTTGTATTTACCAAACAAAACTTACGTGGTAGTATCTTGTTTGTAAATAGGGTGAGGTAGATGTCACAGCTAACTTATGTCGGAACTTTAATTATTAATAAATGAAAGTTGACTAACAGAAACCGAAGGGTGTACATGTGTTTCGTTCACTACTTAACAGCCCCAATAAAAAAAAATCCAGGGGATTTAAATCTGGGGAACGGGCTGGCCAAGAGAAGGTGCCAGATCGTCCAATCCACCTTCCCCGATATTTCTGGAACTGCGTAATGCGCTGGGCAGCCATCTTGTTGATACCACATGTGGCGACGATCTGTTAGTGGTATGTCCTCTAACAAAGTTGGTAAATTTTCTCGTAAAAAATGTAGGTAATTTGTATTTTTTTGATTGGGGCGTTCTCAAAGAAAAAGTTGATTCAAAGCCTTTTGAGAGCGTAGCCGAACTGCGTGAACGAATTTCTCAAGCTGGTGAGGACATCAGTTCTCGAAGATATGCCCGGCTAATAAGTAGATCCTTTCAAGAAGATGTAGGGCGTGTATTGAGGCTGATGGTAAACAATTTCAACATTTATTGTAATAAAAAATGTTATTTCCCTATCTGACTTTTATTCCAATAAACCTAAACTAAACTAGGTCAAAATTATTCATTATTTTATTAATTTTACTTACTTTTGTTGACTTTGGTAAAATGGCGTCACTATCTGTCTCGCTCGCTCATGGCAAACATGTCCACTATCCATCTCTCTCATCATTTTGCCGTAAAATTAAGAACCTACCAAGAGCTTGTGCGATTAAAAAGCATTTGAACTAAGTTAAATGGGTTAGCAAAAATCGGGTTACTTGAGCTTTTTATTTTTTTACTCGTTTTTTTAGTATGAAAGTAACAAGTATTGTACCATTTTACAATCCTTATTAAATATGCAAACTTTTAATGCACTTGCCAAGGCACAAGTCGACAAATTATAAAAATTTTAAATTCATAGTTTAACAAATAGTCTTAATATAATAAAAAAAAACTTGGGGCAATTGTGTTATTAGTTTTGACTTAGGTCCTAGAAATATTATTTAGGGTTAAGGTTCCAAAGTTTAAATGAACAAAAATAATAAAAATTAACCACAATAACCGAAAAATGGTTACAGTTTGACCAACTTTCTGGGTTTTCCTTAAATGCCCATAATTTTCAAACTGCATGGGATTTTTATTTATTTATTTTATTGCATATGTTGATCTCTTATTTTAATTTGTGATATTTATGTTTAATTAGTATTTTTTAATTTTTATGTAAAAATGGATTAATTTTTTATGTTTTATGACTGTTGTATATCATACGCTTATTTAATATATGGTTGTACATATATGAGTGATATAGGCCTAATGAGGAACCGAGCACCCAAAACTAACTTCGGTAACGCGCCTATTGCATACCTCATAGGTGGTGTGAAAAGTGCAAAATACCCAAAAAAAAACATATTTAAACCTCCCAAAATAATTTTCTTCCGTAGTGAGAGCATTCTCACGAGAACGAGAGTTTCGTATCATATAATCTTTGGTCGTGCCCTGCTTGCTCTTCAAACTCTAAACGCACTCATATTATCGGTATAAATTAATTAATTTAAAAATCAGTAACGCGACACTAGGAAAAAAAGAGGGCGCGGTTCGCGCCTTTTTAGCGATTTTAGTGGTATAATTTTTTTTTTGCAAACTAATAGTGGCCGCTGTGGTCGAGTTGGTAGCGGTGCGTGCTATAACTCGATATGCCGGTGAGTTCGAGGTTCGAATCTCAGTCAGGGCAAAGCAAAATCTGAATTATAGAAAAAGTCTTTTTCGGTCACCCCTCGGCAGGCAATAGCAATCCTCCGCGTGCAAAACAATTAAACAACTAAGGGTTTTTTAATAAACGAAGTGTATAGTGGCAATTTGTAGTAACAACAACATGAAACCTTTGCATTTTAACTTTATTTTGATATTAAAGTGCTTAAACAAAAGGATGTTATAATTTAATGTTCCTTATCCACTTTTTGAGAATTGTATAATACACCATTAGCTTACTCAACAACACCGGAATATCCCAATTTCATATATTTTTATGTACAAATTGCTTTATATTCGCTAAATTACCGCTGTTTTTGATGTTTAGTTGTTGGCATGCATAAAACACAAAACTTGTATAAATGCTTCGCAATTGCAAACTGGTGTGATCGCGTTCTTTACGATTTCGCCCCCATGTTGGTACTTTCATTTCGCTTCATACTCATATTCTGCACGCTATGATGTAGAAATGTCGCAATCTTCTAATTTATCATTCTTGCATCCGAATCACGAACAACTCGACGCCGTCTCTAATTTTAATCGGAAATTTATCGAAAATGGTTGCCAAAGTACATATGAATATCAAAACAACACAAAAATTAAACAAACAAGGAACAATTAAATGCTTAAATGGTTTTAAACGTTGTGTTTGTGATGAAAATAATTATGAGAAAGAGGGTGTTGGGCAAGCCTAGAGTGAAAGAATACGCAAAAGTATGTATGTTAGTATAACAACAGCAACAGTAGCGCGATTCAGTAACTTTTTTAACAACACTCGAAGTTGCCAAATCAGCTAAACAAAAGAAGTTAACAATACTGCTATTCAGTAACTCTTTTTTTGACAACATACGTTATTGCAAAATCAGCTGTGTTGTCAAGCTAGCGTCATCTAGTTTTGTGTTGTTAAGAAACGTTAAAGGCTATTTGCGTGTAAAAATAAAATTAATAAAAGAAATAGCGTTTGAATATTTGGCCATAAATTTATATCAGAGTGGTCGTGAACTAAATGCGCATCCGGTGGATCGGCGTTCACTCCGAAACGTAGACAATCCCTTCGAATTGCCGTCGAACGAGTGCCGGAAACTTTATCGGCGAAGTTAAAACGTAGTCAAAAACTTGGTTGCCCAATTGGACTCTAAACTAAAAGGATCTAGAATAACTTCAATATCCACCAAGAAACAGGTAAGTCATTCAATCTTTAAACAATTTGCAGTTTTCTATAAACGCATTAATTGTGGTAGGTGGTGTCTGCTTTGCGTTTCTACGCCTGTGGTTGTTACCAACGCCCTGTAAGAGAACAGTGGGGTATTTCGATGAGCCAGTCATCGATAAGCCGTTGTATCCACTGTTCTGTTCAATAAAAAACGAAGTCCAACGTTTCCAATAGTTTTATTATAATTCAGTTTTAAGTGTGTACATCGTCCGGCTGTTACTGAGTGTCTGCCCTCAAATATTTCTGTTGCTGCTGACAAGCAGCTTACAGTGTTGTCATCATTGTACAGGGTTGCCACTCTGTTAACTTAAAACTCATAACATCTCCTTTTTTTTTTTTGTTACATTAGGATATAATCTTATTTATCCTTTTTTTTTTTACATTAGGATATAATCTTATTTAGTAGTGTTTATACATAGTCTTTTAGATAACTTGGTCTTTATGGTACGACCCGATATAGTTGTAGTAACAGGAGTGTCAAGTGTAGTTATTTCGGTACCTGTATTGCGTATATTGGGTTGTTCCTTACTATTACTACAGAGATTAGATTGACTCGTATTACAATTTAAATTATTCGATACCCTTTGTCTGGGCTCTTCTAGTGGTATATCTAAATCTGGTTTTATTTCTTTGAATTTTGGGGCTTTAGATAGGTTTCTTTGATTGCCCGTTATAATTATGATGTTTGTTGATAATTATACCACTTTGATGAGGCATTGTTTTATTTCTTTCATCATGTACCTTTACTTTATCACCCACTTTAAATTATTTTATGGCTTTCGTACCTCTGTCATAGTAAATCTTTTGTTTATTTTGTCTTTCATATAATCGTTCCTTAAAATTCTTTGATTTTATTCTCTCTTCATTCATATTTGGTAAAATATTTCTAATTTTTCGGGTAAACATTAATTCTGCTGGCGTAATGCCACTATTATCAATCGGCATATTTCTTAATTGCAACAGAGCCATTTCTTTATCTTTTCCTTCCTGAATAGTCTTTTTTTAACATATTTTTAATAGTTTGTATGTGTCTCTATGCTAACCCGTTTGATTGGTGATATTTTGGTGTTGTTATCTTATGTTCGAAACCCCATTGCTCTGTAAACTCCCAACTAGTATACTGTGTATCCGAATCTGAATATAGTACTTTTGGTATTCCATACCGTGCAAAGAATTCTTTTAAGGCTTGAATTGTCGATTCTGTTGTTATACTATTTAAAATTTGCATATGTATCTACTACCATTATATATTTTGTACCGCGTAAGTAAAATATATCCGATGCCACTATTTCCCAAGGATGCTTTGGTATGGCTTTCTCAATCATAGGCTCTTTACTATTGTCTTTTTGATACCCACAGCATATATCGCAGTTATCTACTATATCATCAATTTGTTTTGACATACCTAGCCAAAATATAGTCTTTCTAGCTAACATTTTACATTTTTCTTTACCAAAGTGAGCATAATGTAGTTTGCCTAACATTGCTTTTCTCATTGTATGTGGTACTACAATGCATTGTGTATAATAACAAGTGAGATATCTTTTCGATAAACGTCAAAATTTGGAACAGCTGAGATCACCTGTTTTTGCAAAGTAAATTCGCAACCCTGGCGTTCCTCCTATATTTTACCCGAATGCAGGGACGGATTCAGGGGAGGGGTTCTGGGTGTCTGGATTCCCCCAAAAAATCGGTAGTCTCAGAAAATTTCAACCGTGTTTTAAAATCCGTAGCACACACAAAAACTCACTCTAGACAAAAAAATTAAAAATTATTACCCAGTAACTGGTATACAAAGAAAGCTTTTTTGCCGAAAAGTATATTTTATTCTAAAAGTTTATGACTTATCAAACCGCCTTCGTAATATGCAATTTTACAAACACATTTACCGAAGTTTTCAAATCAGTGTTACGTTGCCAGTCACGGTGGCTCCGAGTGAACGGTCCTTTTCTATTTTACGGAGATTAAAGATGTATCTCGAGATATTGAGGTTACTAGTGACCTAGATATTTTGGCAAAGAAAAATAGGATAATCGATGAAGCACTTTAAACCCCTGACGTTTTATGATTCAAATCATATCATAGCCCACGATGGCTTTATAAAAATGCATTCCACATTTTACCCAATATTATTATATCTATGTTTATAATGGATATTAATCGAATATCTCAAAATATGTAAAATATCCTAAAAAATTTAAACCCCCCCAAAATATTTTCAGATCAGCTTTTTCCAACTTCGGGCCATTCGTAATTGTCGACATATTGGCGGCCAGCTTAGGTATCCTGTCAAACGCCATCTTAGGTATCCTGTCAAAAGCAACTGTCAAATAAGATATCTCACTTGTTGTTATACACAATGCTACAATGCGAGTGTTCTTTAACAACAAACCATGGCATTTGTAATGAAGTCAACTCGTCGGAGGGGCTTGTAGAGAAGCTGTGCATGCTAGTTTTAGCCTGGTTCTTAGCTCGTCGGCTGGGGTGGTTCATGCTCTCTACATTTATGCAGCCCTTGACCATTCCAAAAAAAATCATGCACATTTTATAAAAAAAATCAGACGACAAAAAAAACTAAAGAGATTACCCCCAAAATAACCAATTAAAATAATACGGACGGACCATGAAAATTGAATGAAAATCCGTTTGATCAACCCATTGGAGTAGCCGCACTCTCGCTGCTCCGTTCTCCCCTACCCAACCAAGGAGATAAACTTGTCTTTATCGCCGAACCCAACCAAACTTGCAAACCTAAGGCTCACATCATCTCACAATAACAAAATATTTAAAGTTTCATTTTGGCATCTATTACAATTCTAAAAATATTTATTTATAAATTCAGTATAAGTACTTTTACAACTTATCATGCTTAAATGAATGTATATTCACAAAAAAAATACGTATTTCTGTTATAAAATTAATATATTCAGAATTAAATGAAAAATGGGAATCTGGTCACCCTAATTATTGTGATTAAGAATAAAGAAAACGCTATGTAAACAAAATACGAAATAAAGCTAAGCTGTCTAATTCAACTGCAATAGATATATATGTATGTACATACACATGTAATAAAAGGAAATGTCAAACTTACATAGCTCTGTCCCGATGAAGTCAGCAGGCGCCTGATGATCTGTTCGGTGGCCGGAGAGTATAAGCATATACAGCTCTAAAGGGCCGTACACATACAACTTTCCTCGCTTTACTTGACACTTCCAACTTCAACAACAAAGCATGGGGTGTAGAAGGTTTGCTACATAGAACGCTTTGACAGTTTCTGCGATAATTGTTTGTTCTGAATTGCGATATGTGATTATTCCGAGTATTTTGTTTAATAAAAGAATAATAAATCTGTTTTACAGCTTCTTATGTATGTTTGAAATTCGCGAGTGTAATAAACTTTATTAAGACTGAGAAGTAACAAGTCTTCTTGCAGCATCTTTCGACAAAATAAATAAAACGATGAGGGTGGTTAACAAAGAGGTGTTTCATTTGCTATTTGTTCATATTTTACTTATTTTCTCTTTTTAAAAGTAATTATACATGCAAAAATTATAATATACTAGTGAATTTTCTATATCGTGTGTATATGCACGCAGAAATAAAATGGAAATGTAAACAGTTGGTTGTCAAAGTGTACAAAAGTTGAGAGTTCGCCATGATTTTGCTTCGTTTTGCTTTGCTTTACTTTTTTCGCCTTGTATTTAGCAGCACTCGTATAAAATCAGGTATTCAACTTATCTGTCAAAGCGGAACTCTGAAGCAAAGCAAAGCGAAAGACTTATGTGTACGGCCCTTCAGTATTATTAATAAAATAAAACCCTGTATATACACATCAAATGTCCGCTCTAAAACAGTTTAACAGCGAACTCAATTATCGCATTTTGTTTACTCACACTACCGCTATGATTTTACGCACGTTTATACTTCGCCAGTGCGGTGCACAAATTTTGATTAGGGTGGCCAAAGACCACTTGTTTATCTAATTACAATTAAGTACAACCAAAATATTAAATTAAGCCAACAATAGATATATTTTTTTTTTTTTTAGTTACAAACAAATCTATTAATATGTAAATTCATTCATGTATAATTTAAGCAAAATTTTGTTACTTTAAGATTATTACTTAAGTTTTCTTTGTTATTTTTTTTCTTACTCAATTTTGTTCTTTTTTCCATGCATTAGTGGTATGAAAAATGTATGTATGTATATATATGTATATACCCTTAGTTTATTTTATTTTTTTATTTCTGTTTTAGATTTTTAAATTAAACCAATCTGCATGCGAACATGCTGCTGAAGTATGCCAATGTATATATCCATATTTGTGCGGATGTATACTTAAGCGTATGTAGGTTTGCTGAGCGAATACTAGTAATGCGCATGGCTTCATGCCTTGTGGATTTGGGCAAAATCTAAAGATTCTTGATTCCTTCGTGGGCGACTCCAATCGATGTGCCGGGAAAAGGTCTTCTAGTCCCAGATCAATGATGTAGTCCTCGATTGAGTCCTCGATACGATCACCACACGTGATCACTGCTTGCAGCAAATAAAATTCCGACAGGAGTTTCGTTTCTGTGCGCTTTTTCCGCGAAATATTTTTAATCGGTTTGAGTTTCCGCGCAAACACGATTACACAGGGCTTAATTAAACTTATTTCGCACGAACTTGCGAATATTAAATTGGATAAAGTTATATCACCTCACAAGCGCGACTTCTTCTCCCTCGAGGTTGTATCCAAAAAAAAAAAAACCAGCCGTCGGCGAAAGTCTTTTTTTTTTTCCTCCTGTCATTTTGCCGAGCAAGTGTTTTGACAAAATTGACAGGCGCTATGATTTCTCTCATTCACCAATCTATTACAATGGTGGATTTGGTTTGTTTGCTAAGGTGACCGCTTAGACTTATTTTTAACATAAATTGAATTACCAATTTATTTATTATTAATTTTATTAGGGGTTTTGGTATATAAATATTTTTGGTGACTTACAAAAAAGTTACAGTATATATTTTATTTTTGCTTTTGCCTATTTACAATTATGCTCGCGCTCACAAAGCAGATGCGTTCGAGAAGATCCTCCAGGAATTCAGCATTGTAGAAGGCATCTGAAAAAGGCGATGATTTAATACGGCTGCATGTCCTTGGCGTGAAATGTACCTATAAGCTTCCCTTGTTGGTCTTCAAGAACATAGTAAGAGGATCCTATTTTTTCTCGAACCCTAGCCCTGAGAAAAGTTTTATCTAGTTTTACATTAATGGACTTTGCCATATTACTTTGCGAAAAATTCCTGCGTAGCACTGCCTGTCCCTTCATGTACGTCATTTGCCGTGCCCTCAAGTTGTATTGAGATTCATTACGCTCATAAGCTTTTCGTAAATTTATTCTTACATGGTCTCTCACTTTTGAAATATTATCGAAGCGGAAGTTGGGTTCAACAATTCCTTCAGAGGCCATGTCTATATTTCGTAGAAGCTCATAGTTATCGCCATGTGTTACCATATGCTGTCCAAAAACAACAAAATACGGGCTAAAGCCAGTAGATTGGTGGATGGAGTTACGGAGGGCGGAGTTTATGCTGCTGAGATGACAATCCCACTCTCGTTGATCCTTTTTAATATACGCCCTCAAAGCCGCATTGACCGATCGATTAACTCTTTCCGATGCGTTGCTCTGAGGCGAATATAACGCTGTAAACATGTGTTTGATGCCGCACTTAGTCAAGAATGCTTCAAATTCCTTGGCCTTGAATTGGCTGCCATTATCGCTCACAATATATTCAGGCACTCCAAAAACATCAAAAACTTGGACTTTCAAAAAGTTTATTATTGGTGATGTTTGCAATTTCTTTAGCGGACAGAGAAAAGTAAACTTTGACAAGTGGTCAAGTACAATTAAAATTCCTATGTGTCCATCCTTCGATCTTGGAAAAGGCCCAATAAGGTCGACATATAGCTTCTGGAAAATTCTTTCTATTGGAGTATATTTTCCCATGGGTGGTCGTAGTATTTTGGTAGGATGTTTCGTCGTTATGCATACTTCGCAATTGGCTACATACTCACTTACATCTTTAAACAATCCTGGCCAGTACAGATACCTACGTAACCGTTCAGTAGTGTTCGACACCCCACCATGAGCACTTGTCAGATTATCATGAGCATGCATAATTACCGCACATCGCAAAGACTTAGGAACGACTAACTTCCACGCAGTGTTTTCTTTTTCTGGATCCCCGGTGTAAAATTCAGTCCGGTGGTAAATAAACTTGTTGCATATTTTAAAATCAGGGAACTTGTCACGCTGTTTCTCCAATTTACTTCTTAGTTCGACATAATCCGAGTCATGGAAAGCGTTTGAAGTTATATCTAGATCTGGAAAATAATCAATAGTAATTGAGGATATCAGTTGATCAACAGAGTGCATACGGGAAAGAGCATCCGGTACAACATTGGCACTGCCTCTTCGGTACTCTATCTTAAAATCGAATGACTGAAATTTGAGTGCCCATCGGGCTAGCCGTCCACTGAGGTCACTTTGCTTCATTAACCAACACAGGCTTGCGTGGTCAGTCACCACGGTGAAAGTTTGTCCTTCCACATACGCTCTAAACTTTTTAATGGCTAGTACGGCTGCCAAACACTCTCTTTCCGTAACAGAGTAATTTTGTTGTGCACTGTTCAGCTTTTGCGACATATAGGCTAGTGGAATTTCTTCACCGTCATCATTTTTTTGCGCCAATACCGCTCCTATGCCGTGTGAACTTGCGTCACACTGTATAACAAACGGTTTCTTGAAATCAGGATTTGCCAAGAAAGGTGCCGATGTAAGTCTAGATTTTACCAAGTCAAATGATAATTGAGCTTCATCTGTCCATTCGAATGACTTTGATTTCTTTAGCAGTTCGGTAAGTGGATGCGTAACTTCGGCGAAATTTGCTACGAATCGTCTATACCACCCCACCATTCCAAGAACCTGCGGAGCTGTTTGACCGTTTTTGGAACTGGATAGTCGGTTATCGCAGATATCTTTTCTGGGTCTGTCTTTAGAGTCCCTAAACCTACTACATATCCAAGATATCGGACTTCTTTCAAGCAAAATTTTCTTTTTGCTATGTTTATGGTCAAGCCTGCCTTAATAATTTGGTCTGCCACTGTCTTTAACAACTCGACATGCGATTCAAAATCTTCTGACACTAGCAAAAGGTCATCGAGAAACACGAATACCTTCTCTTTCAGATTGTATGGGATTACTCGGTCCATAAGTCTACACATTGTCTGAGGAGCATTGCATAACCCAAATGGCATTACCGTATATTGATACAGGGGTCTATTAGGAACCGTGAATGCGGTTTTTTCTCGAGAATTTCTTTCAAGTAGAATTTGCCAGAAGGCGTCCTTCAAGTCTAAGCTTGAAATGAATTCTGCTCGCGGTAGTCTTGATAATATCCCCTCAATATGTGGAAGCGGATATGCATCTTTTACAGTTACGGCATTTACTTTCCGGCTATCTAAACACAATCGCACTTTTCCTGGCTTACGCACTAACACTACCGGCGATGACCAAGGACTACTGGACTCTTCAATCACTCCAATCACTTCAATCTATTTCCTCATGCATAAGTTTCTCTATAGCAGGAGACACTGGAAAATGTCTCTGTTTAATAGGTTTCGCATCCCCGATATCTATTGTATGTTCAACTAATGTAGTTTTTCCTAGCCCCGTTCGTTCAAACTGCGGTAAGCACCGAATCGCTTGTTGAAGTCTCCATTTTTGTTCGTCACTCAAACTATGTAAGGTAGAGTCCTTCTCAGCTATTTCAATTTCGCTTATTATGTTAGTGGCAATTCTAAAAGCCTTCCAAAAGTCGATTCCGAGATATATGTCTTGAATTAAGTTCGGTATTATATAAAATTCAACTATTTGGTTTTCGCTCTTGTAAGTTACTGCTAAAGGCAATACTCCGGCTATTGCTTGCCGCGAACCGTCCGCTGTGCGTGTATTCGTTTTAAGAATTTTAACCTTCGAATTATTTTTTAACACGCTTTTTGCCAGCTCACCTCCCAAGCAACTTACTGACGCTCCTGAATCGAGAAGTCCCAACTGAGTCTTGCCCATAATTTGTATGGAAGCATATGGCCGAAGATCGTTAGTCTTATGAAAAATGGATGAAATATTGTTTAATTTACTTTGCTTCTGTTTAATGTTAGCCCAAAACTGCTTTGCACGTTTGGCTGAACGTGTTTGTTGAAAAATTCTATCTCGCGCCTCATGATATGCAATTAACCGTTTGTGAAATGGTACAATGGGAAAAAGTTTGGGGTTTTGCTGCGAAAAGGGTTTTGGACTCTTTAATATTGAAATTTGCTTGTTTACTTTTCCGTTTCCGATTTTTTGAAGGGATGTCTGAGCCTGGCGCTGACATCCCGAACTCCGTTTTCCGGATTATTACAGTTTGGACAATTAGGTAAGAAAAATGCAATAAGCCCACATCCGTAGCAAAACACTCTTCGTGGTTTAATACAGTTTTTATAGTTATGACCCGAGGCATCACAATTCCAGCAAGTTTTCTCAGTGTATTGTCTATTAGTAGCCAAACTCGCAATATCATAATCCTTAACAGGTTCTCCGTCTTCAATTGCTACCTCTGATACGTTCCTACGTATCTGAAAATTTGATCTTTGCATATGCGATTTATTTTGTATATCGGAGATCAAATTTTCTCTTCGCCGACATGCTTTACGCAAATCGGAAATTGTATTTAAATCTAGATGTAACAGCTCTAAGCGTATTTCCGGCTGCAAATTCCTTAAAATAATCTCTACTAGCTCACAATCAGCTAAAGGCTGCCTTAAGCTATCTGCTGTCGATAAGACATGGTCCAAATAATTTTCAAAAGTTTCCCCACTTTTTTGTTTTAAATTTCGAATGGATTCCTTGATTTCGAAGTCTGTACGAAAATCTTTGAAATTTCTACGTAAGTCGTCGCAAATGTCCACCCAATCTAAATCACGTACCGAATGGTGGTAACGCCAAAACCATCGCTTAGCTTTACCTTCGAAAAGCATATGTACATTTTGACAAAGAGAATGATAATCGCCTCTTAAAATAGTATTAGTAAGAGCATTAACTCTGTAGATAAATTCATCTACCCGTACACTCGTAAGAGCGCCATCAAACGTAAGCTTCCAACCGGAAATAATTTTCGAAGCAACAGATTGATAAATCATTCGATTCCTTCGGGAGCTCTTCCTGAGCTATGTAATAAATTATGGTCCTGATTTGAGGTATCCCCGTTGTTATTACTAGCTTGATTCGATCTATCGGATACCTGCACAATGTTGCGCGTTTCCGATACCCTCTGATTTCGGAAATATGAGTCAAGGGATTCGGCGACCAGCCTACCTATTTCTTCATGTTTATTTCTTGAAAACTGTGCTTCATAATCACGAAAACTTTCCTGTACCGCATTTTGTATCAAACTATAATTTACGCCATTGTTATTACCGTTATTGCGATTTTGACGAGGAGTGCGGTTAGAATATCCTCCGCGTCCTCTACCGCGATTCGAATTTGCATTAGATGAAGTACTATTACCCGCTCTGGCCCGAGTTATAGGACCCTGTTGCATCTCTTTTGGCCTAGCGCCCTGATTTGCAAATACATCAATTTGTTCCTGCTCAGCAAAGCTTTTTAATGACTGCGTATCACATCCGAGATGGCATACTGGACAAACTTCATTCTCATTCAGCCAACCCGAAATACACATTCGATGAAAATTGTGCTGACATGGTGTAACTGAAAGATGGCTCTCGGGAATATCTTCCTTGCATATACCGCACGTTACAAGGGGATTACCAAGCTGAAGCAAATTTTCATTGCTGTGATGAACTGCCATGATTGCAAACAAAAAAAAATCTTCTAAGCTTTGATACTTTGCTATATAATATATATTTTGCCTACTTCTAGCAAATTATAATACTTTCCCTTCAGTCAACTATATAACTCTGTGTATTATTTATAATGTATAAATATAAGTAAATTATTACTGAAATTATTGTGAGATTATGATGTTATTGCCTTAGATCTGCGAAAAGGAATACTGGGTTTGATCTAGATTTCCAAAAATACGAAGTACAAAACTAAGGGTAGCTTTGCATTTTTACAATTCTGCCTTTGGGAATCTACTTCAAAAATATAAAGCATTTGAGTTTCCTCATAAACAGAACTAATGGAAAATTATAAATGTTATTTTAAGAATCAACATGGTTATCATCAAAGCAAAATTGTCTTTTAAATTATAATTACAGTGCCGATACAATTTTCTTTTGATTTTCTAAAAACATTATTGACTTTAAATCTGGTTAGAAAAGGCAATTCCTTATACTAATTTCCAAAATTTAGATGTCAACAATAGTGCTAAGAAGCAATATGTGCTGGTAGGTCACGTTAGAAGTACTCTCATTAAACCTATTCCCTACACCTAAAACATCTTGCTAAATATGTTATTTTATTAAATTCTAATAAAATATGTTATTAAATGGAAACCCCTTGAAAATTTCTATGTCGGGGGCCCCACGTTGGGCGCCATTTTGTAATGAAGTCAACTCGTCGGAGGGGCTTGTAGAGAAGCTGTGCATGCTAGTTTTAGCCTGGTTCTTAGCTCGTCGGCTGGGGTGGTTCATGCTCTCTACATTTATGCAGCCCTTGACCATTCCAAAAAAAATCATGCACATTTTATAAAAAAAATCAGACGACAAAAAAAACTAAAGAGATTACCCCCAAAATAACCAATTAAAATAATACGGACGGACCATGAAAATTGAATGAAAATCCGTTTGATCAACCCATTGGAGTAGCCGCACTCTCGCTGCTCCGTTCTCCCCTACCCAACCAAGGAGATAAACTTGTCTTTATCGCCGAACCCAACCAAACTTGCAAACCTAAGGCTCACATCATCTCACAATAACAAAATATTTAAAGTTTCATTTTGGCATCTATTACAATTCTAAAAATATTTATTTATAAATTCAGTATAAGTACTTTTACAACTTATCATGCTTAAATTAATGTATATTTACAAAAAAAAATTCACAGAATACGTATTTCTGTTATAAAATTAATTTATTCAGAATTAAATGAAAAATGGGAATCTGGTCACCCTAATTATTGTGATTAAGAATAAAGAAAATGCTATGTTAACAAAAAATCGAAATAAAGCTAAGCTGTCTAATTCAACTGCAATAGATATATATGTATGTACATACACATGTAATAAAAGGAAATGTCAAACTTACATAGCTCTGTCCCGATGAAGTCAGCAGGCGCCTGATGATCTGTTCGGTGGCCGGAGAGTATAAGCATATACAGCTCTAAGTATTATTAATAAAATAAAACCCTGTATATACACATCAAATGTCCGCTCTAACAGTTTAGCAGCGAACTCAATTATCGCATTTTGTTTACTCACACTACCGCTATGATTTTACGCACGTTTATACTTCGCTAGTGCGGTGCACAAATTTTGATTAGGGTGGCCAAAGACCAGTGGTGGTCTTTTGTTTTTATGTTTTACTTGTTTATCTAATTGCAATTAAGTACAACAAAAATATAAAATTAAGCCAAAAATAGATATATATATTTTTTTTTAGTTACAAACAAATCTATTAATATGTAAATTCATTCATGTATAATTTAAGCAAAATTTTGTTACTTTAAGATTATTACTTAAGTTTTCTTTGTAGGTTTTTTTTTTCTTACTCAATTTTGTTCTTTTTTCCATGCATTAGTGGTATGAAAAATTTATGTATGTATATACATATGTATATGTATATACCCTTAGTTTATTTTATTTTATTATTTCTGTTTTAGATTTTTAAATTAAACCAATCTGCATGCGAACATGCTGCTGAAGTATGCCAATGTATATATCCATATTTGTGCGGATGTATACTTAAGCGTATGTAGGTTTGCTGAGCGTATACTAGTAATGCGCATGGCTTCATGCCTTGTGGATTTGGGCAAAATCTAAAGATTCTTGATTCCTTCGTGGGCGACTCCAATCGATGTGCCGGGAAAAGGTCTTCTAGTCCCAGTTCAATGATGTAGTCCTCGATTGAGTCCTCGATACGATCACCACACGTGATCACTGCAAATAAAATTCCGACAGGAGTTTCGTTTCTGTGCGCTTTTTCCGCGAAATATTTTTAATCGGTTTGAGTTTCCGCGCAAACACGATTACACAGGACTTAATTAAACTTATTTCGCACGAACTTGCGAATATTAAATTGGATAAAGTTATATCACCTCACAAGCGCGACTTCTTCTCCCTCGAGGTTGTATCCAAAAAAAAAAAAACCAGCCGTCGGCGAAAGTCTTTTTTTTTTTCCTCCTGTCATTTTGCCGAGCAAGTGTTTTGACAAAATTGACAGGCGCTATGATTTCTCTCATTCACCAATCTATTACAATGGTGGATTTGGTTTGTTTGCTAAGGTGACCGCTTAGACTTATTTTTAACATAAATTGAATTACCAATTTATTTATTATTAATTTTATTAGGGGTTTTGGTATATAAATATTTTTGGTGACTTACAAAAAAGTTACAGTATATATTTTATTTTTGCTTTTGCCTATTTACAATTATGCTCGCGCTCACAAAGCAGATGCGTTCGAGAAGATCCTCCAGGAATTCAGCATTGTAGAAGGCATCTGAAAAAGGCGATGATTTAATACGGCTGCATGTCCTTGGCGTGAAATGTACCTATAAGCTTCCCTTGTTGGTCTTCAAGAACATAGTAAGAGGATCCTATTTTTTCTCGAACCCTAGCCCTGAGAAAAGTTTTATCTAGTTTTACATTAATGGACTTTGCCATATTACTTTGCGAAAAATTCCTGCGTAGCACTGCCTGTCCCTTCATGTACGTCATTTGCCGTGCCCTCAAGTTGTATTGAGATTCATTACGCTCATAAGCTTTTCGTAAATTTATTCTTACATGGTCTCTCACTTTTGAAATATTATCGAAGCGGAAGTTGGGTTCAACAATTCCTTCAGAGGCCATGTCTATATTTCGTAGAAGCTCATAGTTATCGCCATGTGTTACCATATGCTGTCCAAAAACAACAAAATACGGGCTAAAGCCAGTAGATTGGTGGATGGAGTTACGGAGGGCGGAGTTTATGCTGCTGAGATGACAATCCCACTCTCGTTGATCCTTTTTAATATACGCCCTCAAAGCCGCATTGACCGATCGATTAACTCTTTCCGATGCGTTGCTCTGAGGCGAATATAACGCTGTAAACATGTGTTTGATGCCGCACTTAGTCAAGAATGCTTCAAATTCCTTGGCCTTGAATTGGCTGCCATTATCGCTCACAATATATTCAGGCACTCCAAAAACATCAAAAACTTGGACTTTCAAAAAGTTTATTATTGGTGATGTTTGCAATTTCTTTAGCGGACAGAGAAAAGTAAACTTTGACAAGTGGTCAAGTACAATTAAAATTCCTATGTGTCCATCCTTCGATCTTGGAAAAGGCCCAATAAGGTCGACATATAGCTTCTGGAAAATTCTTTCTATTGGAGTATATTTTCCCATGGGTGGTCGTAGTATTTTGGTAGGATGTTTCGTCGTTATGCATACTTCGCAATTGGCTACATACTCACTTACATCTTTAAACAATCCTGGCCAGTACAGATACCTACGTAACCGTTCAGTAGTGTTCGACACCCCACCATGAGCACTTGTCAGATTATCATGAGCATGCATAATTACCGCACATCGCAAAGACTTAGGAACGACTAACTTCCACGCAGTGTTTTCTTTTTCTGGATCCCCGGTGTAAAATTCAGTCCGGTGGTAAATAAACTTGTTGCATATTTTAAAATCAGGGAACTTGTCACGCTGTTTCTCCAATTTACTTCTTAGTTCGACATAATCCGAGTCATGGAAAGCGTTTGAAGTTATATCTAGATCTGGAAAATAATCAATAGTAATTGAGGATATCAGTTGATCAACAGAGTGCATACGGGAAAGAGCATCCGGTACAACATTGGCACTGCCTCTTCGGTACTCTATCTTAAAATCGAATGACTGAAATTTGAGTGCCCATCGGGCTAGCCGTCCACTGAGGTCACTTTGCTTCATTAACCAACACAGGCTTGCGTGGTCAGTCACCACGGTGAAAGTTTGTCCTTCCACATACGCTCTAAACTTTTTAATGGCTAGTACGGCTGCCAAACACTCTCTTTCCGTAACAGAGTAATTTTGTTGTGCACTGTTCAGCTTTTGCGACATATAGGCTAGTGGAATTTCTTCACCGTCATCATTTTTTTGCGCCAATACCGCTCCTATGCCGTGTGAACTTGCGTCACACTGTATAACAAACGGTTTCTTGAAATCAGGATTTGCCAAGAAAGGTGCCGATGTAAGTCTAGATTTTACCAAGTCAAATGATAATTGAGCTTCATCTGTCCATTCGAATGACTTTGATTTCTTTAGCAGTTCGGTAAGTGGATGCGTAACTTCGGCGAAATTTGCTACGAATCGTCTATACCACCCCACCATTCCAAGAACCTGCGGAGCTGTTTGACCGTTTTTGGAACTGGATAGTCGGTTATCGCAGATATCTTTTCTGGGTCTGTCTTTAGAGTCCCTAAACCTACTACATATCCAAGATATCGGACTTCTTTCAAGCAAAATTTTCTTTTTGCTATGTTTATGGTCAAGCCTGCCTTAATAATTTGGTCTGCCACTGTCTTTAACAACTCGACATGCGATTCAAAATCTTCTGACACTAGCAAAAGGTCATCGAGAAACACGAATACCTTCTCTTTCAGATTGTATGGGATTACTCGGTCCATAAGTCTACACATTGTCTGAGGAGCATTGCATAACCCAAATGGCATTACCGTATATTGATACAGGGGTCTATTAGGAACCGTGAATGCGGTTTTTTCTCGAGAATTTCTTTCAAGTAGAATTTGCCAGAAGGCGTCCTTCAAGTCTAAGCTTGAAATGAATTCTGCTCGCGGTAGTCTTGATAATATCCCCTCAATATGTGGAAGCGGATATGCATCTTTTACAGTTACGGCATTTACTTTCCGGCTATCTAAACACAATCGCACTTTTCCTGGCTTACGCACTAACACTACCGGCGATGACCAAGGACTACTGGACTCTTCAATCACTCCAATCACTTCAATCTATTTCCTCATGCATAAGTTTCTCTATAGCAGGAGACACTGGAAAATGTCTCTGTTTAATAGGTTTCGCATCCCCGATATCTATTGTATGTTCAACTAATGTAGTTTTTCCTAGCCCCGTTCGTTCAAACTGCGGTAAGCACCGAATCGCTTGTTGAAGTCTCCATTTTTGTTCGTCACTCAAACTATGTAAGGTAGAGTCCTTCTCAGCTATTTCAATTTCGCTTATTATGTTAGTGGCAATTCTAAAAGCCTTCCAAAAGTCGATTCCGAGATATATGTCTTGAATTAAGTTCGGTATTATATAAAATTCAACTATTTGGTTTTCGCTCTTGTAAGTTACTGCTAAAGGCAATACTCCGGCTATTGCTTGCCGCGAACCGTCCGCTGTGCGTGTATTCGTTTTAAGAATTTTAACCTTCGAATTATTTTTTAACACGCTTTTTGCCAGCTCACCTCCCAAGCAACTTACTGACGCTCCTGAATCGAGAAGTCCCAACTGAGTCTTGCCCATAATTTGTATGGAAGCATATGGCCGAAGATCGTTAGTCTTATGAAAAATGGATGAAATATTGTTTAATTTACTTTGCTTCTGTTTAATGTTAGCCCAAAACTGCTTTGCACGTTTGGCTGAACGTGTTTGTTGAAAAATTCTATCTCGCGCCTCATGATATGCAATTAACCGTTTGTGAAATGGTACAATGGGAAAAAGTTTGGGGTTTTGCTGCGAAAAGGGTTTTGGACTCTTTAATATTGAAATTTGCTTGTTTACTTTTCCGTTTCCGATTTTTTGAAGGGATGTCTGAGCCTGGCGCTGACATCCCGAACTCCGTTTTCCGGATTATTACAGTTTGGACAATTAGGTAAGAAAAATGCAATAAGCCCACATCCGTAGCAAAACACTCTTCGTGGTTTAATACAGTTTTTATAGTTATGACCCGTGGCATCACAATTCCAGCAAGTTTTCTCAGTGTATTGTCTATTAGTAGCCAAACTCGCAATATCATAATCCTTAACAGGTTCTCCGTCTTCAATTGCTACCTCTGATACGTTCCTACGTATCTGAAAATTTGATCTTTGCATATGCGATTTATTTTGTATATCGGAGATCAAATTTTCTCTTCGCCGACATGCTTTACGCAAATCGGAAATTGTATTTAAATCTAGATGTAACAGCTCTAAGCGTATTTCCGGCTGCAAATTCCTTAAAATAATCTCTACTAGCTCACAATCAGCTAAAGGCTGCCTTAAGCTATCTGCTGTCGATAAGACATGGTCCAAATAATTTTCAAAAGTTTCCCCACTTTTTTGTTTTAAATTTCGAATGGATTCCTTGATTTCGAAGTCTGTACGAAAATCTTTGAAATTTCTACGTAAGTCGTCGCAAATGTCCACCCAATCTAAATCACGTACCGAATGGTGGTAACGCCAAAACCATCGCTTAGCTTTACCTTCGAAAAGCATATGTACATTTTGACAAAGAGAATGATAATCGCCTCTTAAAATAGTATTAGTAAGAGCATTAACTCTGTAGATAAATTCATCTACCCGTACACTCGTAAGAGCGCCATCAAACGTAAGCTTCCAACCGGAAATAATTTTCGAAGCAACAGATTGATAAATCATTCGATTCCTTCGGGAGCTCTTCCTGAGCTATGTAATAAATTATGGTCCTGATTTGAGGTATCCCCGTTGTTATTACTAGCTTGATTCGATCTATCGGATACCTGCACAATGTTGCGCGTTTCCGATACCCTCTGATTTCGGAAATATGAGTCAAGGGATTCGGCGACCAGCCTACCTATTTCTTCATGTTTATTTCTTGAAAACTGTGCTTCATAATCACGAAAACTTTCCTGTACCGCATTTTGTATCAAACTATAATTTACGCCATTGTTATTACCGTTATTGCGATTTTGACGAGGAGTGCGGTTAGAATATCCTCCGCGTCCTCTACCGCGATTCGAATTTGCATTAGATGAAGTACTATTACCCGCTCTGGCCCGAGTTATAGGACCCTGTTGCATCTCTTTTGGCCTAGCGCCCTGATTTGCAAATACATCAATTTGTTCCTGCTCAGCAAAGCTTTTTAATGACTGCGTATCACATCCGAGATGGCATACTGGACAAACTTCATTCTCATTCAGCCAACCCGAAATACACATTCGATGAAAATTGTGCTGACATGGTGTAACTGAAAGATGGCTCTCGGGAATATCTTCCTTGCATATACCGCACGTTACAAGGGGATTACCAAGCTGAAGCAAATTTTCATTGCTGTGATGAACTGCCATGATTGCAAACAAAAAAAAATCTTCTAAGCTTTGATACTTTGCTATATAATATATATTTTGCCTACTTCTAGCAAATTATAATACTTTCCCTTCAGTCAACTATATAACTCTGTGTATTATTTATAATGTATAAATATAAGTAAATTATTACTGAAATTATTGTGAGATTATGATGTTATTGCCTTAGATCTGCGAAAAGGAATACTGGGTTTGATCTAGATTTCCAAAAATACGAAGTACAAAACTAAGGGTAGCTTTGCATTTTTACAATTCTGCCTTTGGGAATCTACTTCAAAAATATAAAGCATTTGAGTTTCCTCATAAACAGAACTAATGGAAAATTATAAATGTTATTTTAAGAATCAACATGGTTATCATCAAAGCAAAATTGTCTTTTAAATTATAATTACAGTGCCGATACAATTTTCTTTTGATTTTCTAAAAACATTATTGACTTTAAATCTGGTTAGAAAAGGCAATTCCTTATACTAATTTCCAAAATTTAGATGTCAACAATAGTGCTAAGAAGCAATATGTGCTGGTAGGTCACGTTAGAAGTACTCTCATTAAACCTATTCCCTACACCTAAAACATCTTGCTAAATATGTTATTTTATTAAATTCTAATAAAATATGTTATTAAATGGAAACCCCTTGAAAATTTCTATGTCGGGGGCCCCACGTTGGGCGCCATTTTGTAATGAAGTCAACTCGTCGGAGGGGCTTGTAGAGAAGCTGTGCATGCTAGTTTTAGCCTGGTTCTTAGCTCGTCGGCTGGGGTGGTTCATGCTCTCTACATTTATGCAGCCCTTGACCATTCCAAAAAAAATCATGCACATTTTATAAAAAAAATCAGACGACAAAAAAAACTAAAGAGATTACCCCCAAAATAACCAATTAAAATAATACGGACGGACCATGAAAATTGAATGAAAATCCGTTTGATCAACCCATTGGAGTAGCCGCACTCTCGCTGCTCCGTTCTCCCCTACCCAACCAAGGAGATAAACTTGTCTTTATCGCCGAACCCAACCAAACTTGCAAACCTAAGGCTCACATCATCTCACAATAACAAAATATTTAAAGTTTCATTTTGGCATCTATTACAATTCTAAAAATATTTATTTATAAATTCAGTATAAGTACTTTTACAACTTATCATGCTTAAATTAATGTATATTTACAAAAAAAAATTCACAGAATACGTATTTCTGTTATAAAATTAATTTATTCAGAATTAAATGAAAAATGGGAATCTGGTCACCCTAATTATTGTGATTAAGAATAAAGAAAATGCTATGTTAACAAAAAATCGAAATAAAGCTAAGCTGTCTAATTCAACTGCAATAGATATATATGTATGTACATACACATGTAATAAAAGGAAATGTCAAACTTACATAGCTCTGTCCCGATGAAGTCAGCAGGCGCCTGATGATCTGTTCGGTGGCCGGAGAGTATAAGCATATACAGCTCTAAGTATTATTAATAAAATAAAACCCTGTATATACACATCAAATGTCCGCTCTAACAGTTTAGCAGCGAACTCAATTATCGCATTTTGTTTACTCACACTACCGCTATGATTTTACGCACGTTTATACTTCGCTAGTGCGGTGCACAAATTTTGATTAGGGTGGCCAAAGACCAGTGGTGGTCTTTTGTTTTTATGTTTTACTTGTTTATCTAATTGCAATTAAGTACAACAAAAATATAAAATTAAGCCAAAAATAGATATATATATTTTTTTTTAGTTACAAACAAATCTATTAATATGTAAATTCATTCATGTATAATTTAAGCAAAATTTTGTTACTTTAAGATTATTACTTAAGTTTTCTTTGTAGGTTTTTTTTTTCTTACTCAATTTTGTTCTTTTTTCCATGCATTAGTGGTATGAAAAATTTATGTATGTATATACATATGTATATGTATATACCCTTAGTTTATTTTATTTTATTATTTCTGTTTTAGATTTTTAAATTAAACCAATCTGCATGCGAACATGCTGCTGAAGTATGCCAATGTATATATCCATATTTGTGCGGATGTATACTTAAGCGTATGTAGGTTTGCTGAGCGTATACTAGTAATGCGCATGGCTTCATGCCTTGTGGATTTGGGCAAAATCTAAAGATTCTTGATTCCTTCGTGGGCGACTCCAATCGATGTGCCGGGAAAAGGTCTTCTAGTCCCAGTTCAATGATGTAGTCCTCGATTGAGTCCTCGATACGATCACCACACGTGATCACTGCAAATAAAATTCCGACAGGAGTTTCGTTTCTGTGCGCTTTTTCCGCGAAATATTTTTAATCGGTTTGAGTTTCCGCGCAAACACGATTACACAGGGCTTAATTAAACTTATTTCGCACGAACTTGCGAATATTAAATTGGATAAAGTTATATCACCTCACAAGCGCGACTTCTTCTCCCTCGAGGTTGTATGGACACTGAAGCATTCCTTTTTTCCTTTTTTTCAACAAATATTTTCACTACACTTCAGCACACTACACACTAGCTCTTAAAAGTAATTCACTTTGCTTACTTTTTCTTATGGTGCCTGTGCAGCCATCTTCTCCGGAGAATTTTATGCCGGCTTGGCTGCGCAATACCTGTAAGTTTCAATAAAATTAGTTAAAATATATGTACGTGTCGAAATTTCTATACATACCTTTGAAATCCTTTCCGCGTTGCTTCTGCTGAAATTAAAGACTGAAAAAAAACTGAACGAAGTTTCACAACAAAGTGATCGTATTTTACGATTCGTTAACATGGCAGAACAGCGTAGTCTATTGCTTGCACACTCTAGCACACGCGATTTCTGGGCTCTAAAATTCGGAATATTGCCGTTTCTTCTAACTTTAGGAAAACAGCAAAAATCAAAATGCGAATGTTTTGGTAACAGCTGAAAAAGTTGTGTTGGTACTAGTGAATTTAATTCGCTTTGGTTACCTCCATCTTGTAGGGTACACGGTATGTATTTTACATATGTAAAGCTAATGCATTAACCCTTTAAGCTGTATTAGAGATTTAACACAGACATATAAGCCTACGTAATCTTCTAATTAAGAAATATTACCTTTCAAAGGAGGTAACTTTCCATGTAAAAGAAAAGTGGTAGCTTTACATACAGTGAATGTCACTCAAAATCGTACAAGCGCCGTCGGCGAAAGTCTTTTTTTTTTTCCTCCTGTCATTTTGCCGAGCAAGTGTTTTGACAAAACTGACAGACGCTATGATTTCTCTCATTCACCAATCTATTACAATGGTGGATTTGGTTTGTTTGCTAAGGTGACCGCTTAGACTTATTTTTAACATAAATTGAATTACCAATTTATTTATTATTAATTTTATTAGGGGTTTTGGTATATAAATATTTTTGGTGACTTACAATAAAGTTACAGTATATATTTTATTTTTGCTTTTGCCTATTTACAATTATACTCGCGCTCACACATTCTGATAATTCTTCTTTAACAGAAAAGTAAGGTTTTACAACTTTATTTACGTCGCTCTTATTCTCTGGCCAACCGTTTTTTACATACATTATTACTTCCTGTAGTTCTTTATCTTTACCTGTCTCTAATTTCAGTTCGTTCATTCTTGTATCCGATACGCTTAAATAATTTTCGATTATCATTACATAACATTTTATTTTCTCTTCTTCAGATGATTCTGTATTCTTTAAATAAGCTCTACTTAAATGATCAGCAAGAAGTAATTTTTTACCTGGTACATGGACAAGCTCAAAATCGAAGTTATGTAAACTGATTCTCATTCTTTGTAACCTCGGCGGTATCTTGTTCATTGTTTTTTTAAAGATAGAAATTAATGGTTTATGATCTGTTTCTACAACAAACCTCTGACCGAATAAATATTGTTTAAATTTATGATATCCGAATACAATCGCTAAACTCTCTTTTTCTATTTGACCATACATCTTCTCAGTTTCTGTCAACGCTCGCGAGCCATATGCCACTGGTCTTTCATCATGGATTAGTACACACTAGAGGGCTGCATGAGCACATTCATTTCTTCTGTTAGCCGGATTACACGAATGTGAATGCGATACTCATTCAACTCAGGCACTCATGCGATCATAAATATGTGTACTTACAGAGAAAAAAGAGACCAATATGGGTACTCTCTGCTTATGATTTAAGGGATGTACAAATTTTTCTCTTCGCTACGCTCATTTATAGTCATCGATCATTCATGCATTCACGGCCTGTCCGGATTTTGCACGAATGTGACGAATGTGGCGGACGTTGCGCAGGGAGACGCCACCAAAGGCACATACACACATATGCAAGACGCAGCTAGCGATGGCTGTTATTATGTGTGTACGTAACAACGCTTTGCATATGCGTTGTTTTCGCTTATGCTTACTACTTTTTTATTAAAGCGGATTAAAAAATTCTTTTAACTCATGTTATTTATACAATACTATTATTATTTAAGACTTAAATAATATTGATGTGAATAAAATATTAGTGGAAATTTGAATTCATTAAATTATCCAAATAATCCTCAAAGATAATTTGAATATTTAAATATTTTCTGAGTTGTTTTTTTGATATTATTACTTTTCCACAATTCAATGTACATATGTATGTAGGTATTAATTAATTATAATGGTTTTTTTGGAATAAATTCGAAATGTCTTATGTATGAATATGTTTTATAATACCATTGAAACTATAGTGCACTTCCATTTTCAAAAATCAGAACCAGAAACTTTATAATTTTTTTTTTCAAAGGTATACAGAATATGATATACGATCACACACAGGAAGGGAATATATGTATGCATGTATGTACATACATACATACATACATATGTGTTCACAAGCGCAGACGCACACTATGCATACGCACAATACACATCTATGTACATATGTATGTGTGTACATAAATACAAATCTACAATCTACATTTATTTGAAAAAGTAACTGCAGAAGAAGTCATACAAGCAACAAAAAGAATGGACATAAAGAAAGCGCCTGGGCCAGATTGCGTGCCAAACAAAGTCCTAAAAGTGGCTATCGATCACAAAATGTCGTCGTTCGTCTCAGTCTTCAACGCATGTTTTGCAGAAGGTTGTTTTCCATCGATTTGGAAACAACAAAAGCTCGTGCTACTTCCCAAGCCTGGAAAACCCACGGAGAACCCATCGAGTTACAGACCGATTTGCCTGCTAGACTCTACGGGTAAACTCTTCGAACGCATTATCTCCAACAGGTTGGAGGTAGAGATTGAGGCACTGGGTGGTGTATCGAATGATCAATACGGCTTTAGAAAGGGAAGATCTACTGTGCATGCTGTTACCGAAGTAACTCAGCTCGCGAGACAAGCAATCAGTGGGTCTCGATGGCTAGGAGGAGCCAAAGAGTACTGTCTGATTGTAACACTTGACGTGAAGAACGCCTTCAACTCGGCCAACTGGGCAAAAATTTTAGACACACTGGAACGCATAGGAGTATCACTCTACCTGCGACGGATAATGAGGAGTTATTTCCACGATCGCATACTCTGGTATGACACAGAGCAAGGAAGGAAGACGATGGATATTACCGGCGGCGTACCACAAGGGTCAGTCCTCGGCCCATTACTGTGGAATATCATGTACGACGGCATTCTTCGGCTGCGGCTACCACAGGGTGTGAAGGTGATCGGCTTCGCCGATGACATCGCTGTGGTGATATCTGCCAAACACCTTCAACAGATATCTGACACAGCCACCACAGCAGTGGAGAAAATAAAGACATGGCTCGACCAACAGGGGCTAACGTTAGCAGAACAGAAGACAGAGTCAGTTCTTATCTCAAGCAGGAAAAAGCTGGAAGATATAACGTTCAGAGTTAACGGCTATCCTGTATCCACGAAGCCCGCGATAAAGTATCTAGGTATCAAAATCGATAGAAGGTTGACGTTTAAAATGCACCTTGAATACGCTAGAGACAAGGCAGCAACCACGACGACTTCTCTATCAAGAATTATGCTCAACGCGAGAGGACCAAAGCAGCGAAGCAAAAAACTGCTGGCAGGAGTAGTTAGAAGTCAAATAATGTACGGAGCTCCGGTGTGGTTCGAGGCGGCATGCCACTCATCTTACTTCCGGGGCATAAAGTCAACTTATCGCCTGTGTGCACTCAGGGTATGCAGTGCATTCAAAACTGTGTCCGATGAAGCAGCTCTGGTAATTGCAGGTATGTACCCAATAGACATTCTAGCTAAAGAGTCTGCATACATATTCACAAGGGTGAGGGTAGCAAAGGAAGCCGCTCGCAAGGAAGCCAAAGACATAAGCCTAGCGGAGTGGCAAAATAAATGGGATCGCACGCCAAACGGGCGATGGACACACCGATGTATACCGAATATAGAGCGCTGGATTCAAAGAAGCCACGGCGAAGTAGATTTTTACACGACCCAATTTTTAAGCGGTCATGGATGCTTTAAGTCGTATCTACATAGATTCAAACACGAGGTCGACCCTTACTGTGACTTCTGTGGTATCGGAGTAGTAGACAACGCGGAACATGTTTTCCTGATGTGCCCGCGCTTTATTCAGGAGAGGAGCATACTCCAATCAGCAGTTCGAGAAAACCTTTCACCACAAGCGATCGTTAATTACATGCTGATGGGCAAAGACGAATGGAATTTGGCCAACGGCTTTATTTCATCGACGATGAAGGTTTTAAGAAGTGAGGAAAGAAGAAGACGCAGAAGTTCCACTACCATATAAGACGAGGTAAGAGGTCTTGTGTGCCCTAATGCATCACAGCAGATTGGATCCAAGGCCGTTGCAACCGCCAAGTGGTACGAGTGTACGAGCAGATTGGAATCTCGGCCTTTCCGACTGCTTAAGGCCTTCCGTAGAAACACAAACTCAGGCGTGGATGCGGATTGGAACCTAGGCCGTTCCAACCGTCAAACTACGCAACGAGGAAAAAAAAATTATAACAAAAATAAATAACTTAATAATATAAAAGTGTTTTTCATACATAAATGCAGCACAGGAATTAATGCATCACAGCGGATTGGAACCCAGGCCGTTCCAACCGCCAAGTAGAGCATCCACAACCTCCGCTGGACCCAATAATCAAGCAGATCGGAATCTCGGACTTTCCGACTGCTCAAGGTCTTTCTGCCGAAAAACGCACACTCAGGCGTCGACGCGGATTGGAACCCAGCGCGTTCCAACCGCCAAAGCTCCCAACGGGAGAAATAACATAATATAATATTATATTCCATTCAGTAATATACAAGTATTTTTCAGTCATAGACGTAGCAAAGGATTGAAGAATCTGGGGCGGATTGGAACCCAGGGCGTTCCAACCGTCAAGAGCTACGACGCAAACCTGGTCATCGTCCAGTTGGCAACTTCCAAATAATACGTTTACCTACATGGAATCACTCGTCGCATGCATATGCAAGTAAGTACATCGATGCCTTATTTATATTAAATAACTTAAAGGGGACGAGGCTGCGGCCCAAGACAGCTTACAATAGACTTAGAACGTACGATCGAGCTTAGTGCTCAAACCACCTCCCGACGGAATACCTGACGGTGGTACCGGGGGGTTCGGTACATGACAGTAGGAGGTTTAGTGCTGGTTAAAGTCCCACACTGACGGGGTACAGGCTTTCGATGCTTCCTCCTCGTAAAAAAAAAAAAAAAAACATAAATACAAAAGGGATAATCACCAAGTTGAGCAAATGGCCTGGCGCTCAGCAAGTAGGCTGCATATATGTACATACATGTACATACATGCGTATTTACGGATGTGAAGAAGCTAGCGAATATTTATAAAAGGGTTTTACTACCATACGTTATACCCACGCATAAATAGACATAAGTATGTACGTACATATATAAATACGTATATATATATATGTATGCACCTCAGCGTCAAAAGCAGGTTACAGTTGTATGCAATACTTACAATGTTTTTTAACACAAATCATTTCCGTTAATTCTTTATAAAATAATATCGCATTCTTTAACTAGAACCATATCAATTAAAGTTTCTAAACTTGTACAGAGTGCATACATTTTCCAAATATCAAAGTTTTCCATCCAAAATTTCTAACGTTTTAATGAGAAATTGAAAATTTCTAACATTTTGATGAGAGTCTTAAGTAATTCTATATATAAAAACATTGTGAAAATTTTTTCTAAATATGTTTTCTTTCCATTTACATTTGCGCCTACTTATGAACATATTTTCATACAAATGTGCATTGACTTTATTATAAGTGAATGCATTTATTTAATAGTTACTTATTAATTTCAGTAAAATTCAATGTAGATTATGCATGTATGTATGTACGTAAATATGAAGAGACATGCAATTATTGCATTTTTTCTATTTAATTGCTTATATAATGTAGCCGCTATCATTTGCAAAAATTGGCGCCGTCATAAAATCTTTCAGTCGAATGTGGTCTCATACACCCGGATGAGGTCTCATACGTCCGAATGCGCATGACTAGTTGTACAACATATTTGCCACTCTTTGTACAACGAATGCCTCTCTTTCTGAATGCGACTGAGCGCAGTATTCTCAGCTATCTGCACACTCATTCAGTCATCTCGCTTGCTGTGAGCAGAATGCGTAGAATGTTGCGCTTACGTGTGAATGTGTTAAAACGGCCAATGAGTACATTCATGCAGACGTCTAGTACACACTAAAGGTCTGCATGAGTGCAAAAAAATGGCTTCATGAATCACTCACACAAATTTTAGCTTCGAATTCATTCAAATCATTGCCAATGAATTGCAGACTCAAACTCAATGTGGGGATTTGGTGCTCAACCGGATGGTACGTATGAATTCTATCCTCAACAAAAACCGGTTTACACAGCGTTTATGTACTTTGGTTTGAATGAACATAGTAGAAAATGTGTGTGGAATGAATGGAACTTGTGCGCAGAGGAAGTTGAATGATGTTTGAGATTACTAATAAGTATTCTTGTGCAGTGGGTCATTCGAATGATTGAACACCATCTGTATACAATAGAATTACGCAGTTAATGTATTTTTTAAATACATATGTATGTACATATTTACATATTACTTGTGTTAAAATTAAAAGTAATAAATTATATAATTATATATACGTATGTATATAGCTCAAATATTTTAGTACGTACATATTTAATCACATAGTAAAAGTAAAACATGAGCTAAAAAAATTAGGCTGAAACGTTGTCCTCCTTAGTGATAGTATTATGTATATAAGTACATATATATATGCATACATACATATGTACATACATATGTGGTATGTAGTATATGCTTGACAGTATAGGGATAAGGGCAACATACGGTAGCTGGAAAACATATACAGTGGCTCAAACGCATAATCTGACAGTGGTTTTTTTATACGAAAGTTTATTTTAATTGAAAGAAAAAAGCCAGAAAAAAGAACAACAATGATTCAATTTTTATGGTGAGTATTTTCCAATCTCTCATTTTTCATACAACAAAAAAACAACAAGAATAAATTCAATTAAAATAAACTTTCGTATAAAAAAACCACTGTCCGATTATGCGTTTGAGCCACTGTATGTACATACAATGCTTATTTTACATATATATATATTATACTCAATTAGGCAAGATCTTGTTGCATTTATATGTAAAAAAAATGTTAAGAACAATGTACAAATTTGCAGCACTAACCACTACATTGTCACGCGAAAAATTTGTGGTGTTTCTGAATTTGAGCGGTATAGTTGAAAGCGGTCTTACGTACTTGTGTTTGCATAATGTATGTATGTATGCATGTATATAGTTAGAAGAAACCAGTTGCGTGAACAGGATAAGAAAATATTTTAGCATGTTGCCCGTTATGACGCGATGTATGTATGCATGTGTGTATATATGTACATACATAGATCACGATGTAGCAAAATAGAGTATTCTACAATTCTTGTACATATCATATGCATGTACATATGTACATACGTATGAATTTAGTCATATGAAGTGCCACTACGTCAATCGTATTAGATAGATTTTGTTTAATCGACACATGCATAAAACCCTTAATTGTCCTATTGCATGAATTTATTAATATAAGCATTTGATTATTTTTTTATTGATCACAATTCATAAATCTGGTCCACTGACTTTTTTCAAATTCACGCAAACAATGATTTTTGGTGGGAATATTTAATGTGTTTTACTAATAAACATGAAATGCGTTTTTTAAGAATTATTGACATTTTTACTTTTGTTTATTTAATATTCATTAATATTTAGTAATAAAAAATAAAGTACATTTTATAAAAAAAAACCTGCAAATCTGAGTTTTAAACAAACAACAAAGTGAAAATCTTGAAAGTATAAAAACTGATGTAGATTTTAAATTTTTTTTTGACAAAAGGGCAATTGTTTACTAGGAACGTTAAATTGTTTGCTTACCACCTTTAAATTATTTTAAACTCCACGTTAATAAAAATATAATGTTTAATAAAAAGGCAGTTGGATTTCGATTTTAAATAGAAATTATTAGAAACGTGCGTCACCATTAAAATTTAATAATTCAAAAGAAAATTGTCAATACTGAGCCGCCTCCGTATGTACGTACATATTATGTTATTAAAATATATGTATGTATGTTACTAAATAATGAATTTGGAAAAAAAAAACCAGAAATAAATGTGTTTTTAAAAAAAAATATTTAAGAACTGTTTTTCTGTGGTGGTTTAAACTTAGTCTAAAATAGTTTAAGTTAGTTCCTGCGCTTAATTAAATTTGTTGCAAAAAAAAAAAAGTACTCAACTATCAGCTGACAAGTGAAACTAAGTTCAGCCCAGACATATCGGTCGTTTAAACTAAGTTTTAACCCCGTTTAAGGTTGACTGAAAAACTGCAAACAGAGTTTAAACTTAGATTAAACGACAAACTATCAAAAACGAGTTTCAAAAGTTTACACCAAATCCTGAATAATTTATATATTAAGTCTCTTTTCATAATGATTAAATAGAATTACATACATACATATGTACTCGCACGGTGCTTTGCTTAAGTATGTATGTACATACATATGTGAGCACATATGTAAGTACATACATCTACATCAATATCATCGCAAAAATCTTCCTGAAAAAAATTGCTGTTGCGTTTTCGCATATCACATTTTCGAGTTAATTTGAATTATGGTGAATTATGGTGAATTATTATGAATTTTGATGAATTATACAACGTTAAGCCGCTCGTGTCTCATTGTGCTCGCATTCATAGGTTCGGCGCCATGGCATCGTTTTACTTATGAAACGAACGAATAGCGTTTTCGGCAATAGCAAAGCCACCAACTGCCGCACAACTTCGCCACCTGTATTCATACGGACCATTTCAAATGGTGAGCGGCTTCACGCGACCGAAAAAACCGGTACGAGTAAGTTGTGCATTCATGAATGAGTTAGTTCATGCAGATGTTTAGTACACACCCTAACCCCTCACTTGACGCATCTACGCTTAACTTTAGAGGTTTGTGGACATCGAAATATGCTAACACTGGTGGTCTACATAGCACCTCTTTAAGTCGCTTAAAATAGTTGTGCTGTGTGTACCCCCATACAAATGGTACATCCTTTTTTGTTAGATGCCTTAAGTTGCTAGTAAGTTGTGCTGCATTTGGAATAAACTTGGATACATAATTTACGGTTCCTAAAAATGTTAATAGCTCTTTTTTATTTTTTGGTACTTGCATTTTTTTAATAGCTACTACTTTATCCTTATCAATTTCAATGTCTTCAGCCGAGAAGATATGGCCCATATATTTTACTTTCGTTTCCATAAACGTACTTTTATTCTTATTAAATTTAATCCCATACGCTCTAGCTCTATTAAAAACTTTATCCATTATCTTAGCTAGTTGTTCTTTAGTCTGTGCCCATATCAGCATGTCATCAGCATATATTCCTCCATTTTCGATGTCTTCAAAAATTTTATTGAAAACTCTGAAAAATACTTCTGGACTTGAGCTTATACCATACGGTAATCTATTAAAATAATATCTTCCAAATGGAGTGTTGGGTTTTTTACTTTTGCCGCGATTTCATCACCTGTAGGTAGCTGTATATGTTCTCTTTTTATACATGTATTTAAATATTGGGGGTCTAAACAAATTCTAATTGATCCATCTGCTTTACCTACAACTACTAATGAATTAACAAAATCTGTAGGCTTTTCAATTTTTGATATTATACCCACAGATTCCATTCTTTTTATTTCTCCTTTTAATTTATTTAATATTTTAAAAGGCACATGTCTGCACGGTTCCACTTTACCTACAGTTCCTTCTTTTAACTCGATTTTATATCGGTAATCTTTTATTTTACCATAACCAGAAAATACATCTTCATTTCGCTTGATTATATCAAAACCTTCAGTTATATCATATGCATTTACATATTCACTATGTTTCTTATCTTCATCCGTATTGACTCTTTTTATTAATTTAAATTCTATGGAGCTTTTTAACCCTAATATCGGAACACTTTTCCCATCGAATATTTGAAACTCCACATATCTTTTTGTATTACCGATCTGACGATTCAATTTTACTTTGCCTAATGTGTTCATCTTTTCTTGATTATAGTTTTTTAATATTACATTAGATTTTACATAGTTTTTAATCTTCAGCTTTTTGCAAATTTCAATGGGTATTATATTACATTGCGCTCCTGTGTCAATTTTAAAGGGTATTTTTATTTTTGCATCTAAAATATATACATTTTGTACCCATTCATCATGCGCATTTATCATATCTATATTAACCCTATCGCAAAAACAATCATCGGTATCAATACATTCCGGCTTATCACTCACCTCTACAGCATTTATTGTACGTTTCTCTTTATTTTTACATTTGCCCGCGAAATTCCCTTTCTTTCCGCATTGTCTACATTCTTTGTTGTACGCTGAACAATTCCTATAATGGTGATTATAACCGCATCGCAGGCACTCTACCTCTTGTTTGACACTGTTTGGTGCTGTTTCTGTCGCTTTTATGTTGTTGCTGCCTACTCTTTTTCTGTATGTGCCGCTACTCTGCTTAGTAATTGTTGAAATTTCTTTTGTCGCTTCAATTTGTTTTACCTGCTCCTCCGATAGTTCCGCGCTTTTACAAATTGTTATGGCTTTTTCTAACGTTAAATCCATTACTCGTAGTAATCTGTCTTTGACTCTTTTGTCATTTATTCCTGAAACTATGCGATCTCTGATAAATCTGTCTTTCAGACTTCCAAAATTGCAGTCTACACTCAGCTTTCTTAATTCGGTTAGGTATGTGTCGAAAGATTCACCAGTTTCTTGGTGTCTGGTAAAAAATAGGTGCGAACTAACACTTTCATTTTTTATCGACACAAAGTACTCTGTAAACTTTTTAAGCACTGTGCTATAATTTTTCTTTTCCTCTTCGTTTCCCCAATACAATGCAATAACAATGCTACCTGTGCTTCATCTGCCATCTTGTTCGTGCCGGACGCTATACGATATATCTCGAAGAGTTGGCTCCATCTTGTCCAGCTTTCTGCACCCAATTTCTTTAAATTATTTGGGGGTTTTAATCCTGTTAACGAAGTAGATGTTGTCGTAATCGCCATAACATCCACCGGGTGACAGATGCCATCAACAGTTCTTTGTTTTTCAAGAATGTAAAATTTCCAATGACCCAAAATGAGCCCCAAGCTGCCAAAGAAATATTTGCGTCAGCAGCTTCTCCATTCGTTGCAGGCACTATCGGGGCAATCGATTGCACCCATGTGTCGATTTTGGTTCCCAAAAATCATGAGGAGGCTTACGTGAACCATCACGGATACCACTCTTTAAATGTGCAAATGGTAAGCTTTTCTATAACAAAAAAAGTAATATGAAACAGTTGTTAATGCTTTATTTTTTCAGATATGTGATCCATATTTGAAAATTTTGAATGTTAATGCTAATTTTCAAGGGGCAAGGCACGATTCTTTTATTTGGAGTTCATGTGCAGTCCATAGAGTGATGCGACGATCATTCGACAATGGCAATCAAATGTTTTTGATTGGTAAGTTTTTTTAATTCGTAAAAAAATTCAATGTTACAAGAAATTTTCTGCAGGGGACTCTGGATACCCGTTGGAGCCGTGGCTTATGACGCCTTGGGTGACCAACCATACGAATTTGAAAACGAAATAACTTTCGAAGCCCCAACTGACAATATTGTTGTACATGATCCTGCAGCCTCTTGCGTAGCTAAACGTGTCCAAGATAGAATGATTAATAACTTTTTTTCTTAAATCACATCTTATTTACTTAAGTTTTTACAACACAAGTTTTTTTTTAAACACATATGTATGTATATCTGTGGCATTTTGTGAAACTCAATTATCTCGAGTTAGGCCATTTTAGTTTTTCAGCATTTCCTTTTTTGTATGGCATTTAAAAATATAATATATATGTACATACATACATACATAGTGATACATCCATTTTTTCTAAGATTTGTTGTAAAACCAGAAATTAAAATATCGAAAAAGTTTGTTTAAATTCAAGTTTTATTATACATTATATGTATATTAAAATTCTCTTAGACTTAATTAATATTAATTATGGTAAGAGTTCAACTTTTCGAAAATAAATGAATATAATTAAATAAAACGTAACTTTTCATTTAATGACGGAAGTGTGAAAGGAAAATAAGTTTAATTAAACAAAAAAAGATATTCATATTTAAACCATTGAACACATTTAATTGAAACTCAAGGTACGTACTTCAGATACAAATTCATATACATACTAAATAAATAATTTTAAACATAAAGGAAATGAAAAAAACGAATTAATCTTAAAAATTAAAAGAAAAATTCAAACTTAAAACTAATTAAACTAGACTTAAAAACTATTATTTACATTCTTAAAACTACTGCTATACAATATTTACAAGTTGTCGTTACTGCTTGATAAGCGGTTAAAAGCTTCGGCACAGGCTTTCAACCCTTCTCCCACGACAGTGATGGCCTGCGCCATAGCAAGGTTGCAAGGGTTGCCTCGGCTTGCCTGTTGTTGCTTTCGGCCAGCATCTATTAAAAAAGAACAAATACATATTTTTAATATTTACGTAAAATTTTATTTAATATAAAGATTGTAATTAAAAACTCGAAAGTTAGACTAAAATTCACAGTTATATTTACTCACCTTCAATGCATCGTCCTGCTTTTCAGCGATTGCTGAAATGTTTTTTCAGCATCGCTCTTATCCTCCGCCCACTTCCGTTTCAGAGCTCTACGCGGCGTCTGCCTCGGCGTCTTGGGCGTGCTGGTTTTCACCTCGCTCACCGCGTAAAATTGCGCTGCCGGTATCTCCCCGAAGTCTATCGACTCCCCGTCCTCCATTATTAATTGGAACTCCTAAAATGTATTAAATTTTAAAAATTTAGTTATTCACAAAAATTGCTTTACCATACACTTACCTCTTCAAAGGGCACATTATCGGCTGCCTCCTCGTGGCCCTCGACATAGCTGCCGCCAATCAGAGCAACTACGCGCCTATACACCTCTGATAAAGGCGCCTGTTCGATGGGCCTGTTGCCGGTTCGGAAGAGGCGGTCACGCACTTTTGTGCTTGTCCGGCTTTTAAGGTCGCGCCACACCTGTTTTCAAAATAGTGAAATATATATATGTTTATTATATTAATATATTAACTATATAATAGTAATTATAAAATACATTAATACATTAACAAAATACATTAACACTAATTGCAGCACTTTCGGAAATATGCTTCCTTTGTACGTGCACTTTTAAAACAAGATTGGTACTTACCGTGCGCCATTGCTCCACAGACTTGTTTACTCCTCCAATGGCGTTGAGCTTGTCTGCCATTTCCGCCCACTTCCTTTCGTTCTCCAATTTCCCATGGAGCCGCTGGAATTTGCCGGTGGCTAGCCTCTGGTGCTCCGTCATGAAGTCGAGCAACGCAAGGAGTTGCTCTGTCGATGCCCGACTCCGTTTGGCTGCAGCTGCACTCGTTGATGCCATTCTGAAATAAAGCAAAATATTTATAAGCAGTATTTTGTTCAAATTAAATAAATATATCAAAAAATACTTCCCTTTTGTTGAAATGTGTGCTCGAAGACTATTGGCGCGATGAAATTATCTTGTTTTTTTCTTATTCCTCTTTGTGCTTTTCGCGTATTTTGACATTTCGTAAAGCAGAGGTGCCATTTTTTGTCAATTTGAATAAATAAGAAAAATCAGCTGTTCCGTATGATTAAGCATGAGTTAGTGAATCGCACATTGGTTATTGCAAACAGCAAACATTGTTAACTAACTGAATCGCGCTACAGATATGCCAAACAAATACGAATGTGTTTTGTAAACGTGGTGATTGCCATTCGTAATTCAAATAGAGAAACACGTGATTCACTTATTGTGGAAACACCGTTTAAAGATAAGCGACAGTGAATAAAAGATATCGATAGTGAATGAAAACTATCGATATTTGTTACTGCCCTAGTAGTACGTAATTGTATATACTCGTATAGTATAATTTCTAGTTAAGAATAAACAGTTACATTAAATGAAAATATAAAAATAATATCGTATTATAGAAACTAATACCCGAATTCAGTAAGCTGTCTCAGTTATAATAGAGGCAAAAATCACATTTTTAGACGAGTTCGCATTCATTAGTTTAAAAATAACGCCTCTACCCTCAAAATAAAGTGTAAATGGTGACCTGTGATAAGCTGGTCGCACAAAATTAAAATAACAGAAAGAAAAAAAACGTTAAAGCGAGGAAAATCAATAATCTTTGGCATATTTTGAGACTTGACATGATACAAAGATAGTGAATTTAGGCATAAGTCGAATTATAATATTGCAATAATGTTTTGCTTGTTTAACAGAACTAATAAATTAAGCATTACTAAAATAGGCATTGTGAATTGTTTACCTATGGCTTAAGGAGTCAATATGTACTATGTTAAATGTGAAGTAAGTATAGTTAACATTGCCGATTGCATGTTTTAATAAAAATGTTGCGTATTCATAGTCAACATTAAGTAGGTACGTAAATTTAGGGAACAAGTCTATGAATATGACTCGATAAAAAAAGCTGTTAGAGGGCGCAGAGGGCACGACATGGGCCCCGAACACGCTCAATTCTGCTTATCGAAAATTGGTCATAAAAGGTCCGTTCCTTATCTTTTCTGACTAAAATCTGAAAAGTGTCAAAATGCAAGAGCGTAAGCAAAATCCGCTCACTGAAAGAGAATAACAAGAAAAAGTAAAGGAACGCAAAAAACCAATTTTTGGTCCGAAGAATGACAACAACAAAACTAATGTCAAATAAAACTGTAATTTTGTTTTGATCGTAGTGCAGATTTGGAACCTTTTTAAAAATAAAAATTAATAATTTACCGATTAATGTTAAATGTTCACCAGTAAGTTTCTTGGCGCATTCAAATTGGCACCAGAAGCACCCAAGATGCTCCCTTGGGGAACACCTGAAGCGGCAACAAAGTGGTTCGACAAAACACCTTCGATTGACACCACGCAACATCTATCCGACAGATAAGATTTAAGCCATTGCAGAAAGGTGGAGTGAAAGCCCAAGCAAGCTAACTTATTTGTAAGAACGCTAGGCGATACACTATCAAACGCCTTAGAGAAGTCTGCATATATACAATCGACTTGTAGTCCTTTCAAAAACGATGACATACAGTATTCACTAAAAACAGCAAGATTAGTGGCTGTGGAGCGACCAGTGACAAAACCATGTTGTTCTGGTATAATTAAAGATTTCACCGCAAAATAAATCTTGTCCTTGACAATGCATTCGAAAAGCTTTGAGATGCTAGACAGCTTGGCAATTGGCCTATAGTTCCGAACATCATTTTTCTTTCCACTTAAAAAAAAAGGCGTGATGGCTGTATATTTCCATTCATTCAGAAAAATACCTGAAGACAGAGATTTATTAAAAATAATCTGAAGCGGAATTGCTAATGCCGGACAGTTCTTCAGCAAGCTAGCTGATAGCCCGTCAGAGTCTGTTTGAGTCGAAGGCTTCAGGGAAACCAACCCCATGGTAATGTCTTCGGATGAAAAAAGTAACGAGCCAATGATAAGAATTGAAGAAATCTCCGAAGAAAAGTCCGGAGACTCCTCCTCGTCAGAAACCTTATTTTGACATAAAGAATTCAGCAAATAGATTAGCTGCTTCGGCAGGAGTACTAGCAACTTTTTTATCCAGACACACCGCGGTAGGTACACTAGAGCACGACTTTTTTGACTTTACGAGCTTCCAAAACGACTTCGGATTAGCTGTGATGTTCCGCTCAGTGCGATTGATATAATTTTTGTAAAGCAGGTTATTCAATGACTTAAATTCCTTCTGAAAATGTTGGAATTTTACAAAGAGTGCGTGGTTATTAGTTGCTTTGAATTTCTTGAAGTACTTGTTTTTGAGATTCTTTAGTTTTTTTAATTGCTTATTATGCCAAGGAGAGTGATAACATCGCTTCTTTTTTAAAGGAATAGAATTAGTGCAAAATTCATGCATCAGTGTCTTAAACGAAGAAAAACATCTGTGAGTATCCAAGTCAGATAATAATTCATCCCAATTAAATTCTAACAGAGAATCGTTTAAACTTGGAAAATCACAGGATGCGTAATCAAAAGCAGTTACGTCACTAATCGACAGTTGTAAAAACTCAAAAAACATTAACTTAATATCTAAGGGCACATGATGTATACCAGCATCTGATAATGGAGAAATACATTTTGAAATGCTGTAGTTAATGTAATCAGTTACGAAGATAAGATCTAATAATGTGTTTAACTGATTAAAATTCCATTAACTTGCTTAAGGTTTATGCTAAGAAAACTATCAATAACGAGAGATTCTGGCGGAGTAACAATATTATTAGCTGTGAGGCCTGCATTATAAGAGTTTGAGATACTACACCATCTAATGTTACATAAATTAAAATCCCCTAATACACAAAGATGACTATCGATTATTTCATCTAACACCAGAGCAGTAATATTATCCACATGCGCCTTATAGAGTTCCAGGTTACTATTAGGCGGGATAAGTATATGAGGCAATTAAATAAAAGCAGCCATATGAATTGGAGCCAATGATGCATACACAAAGTTGATCCAGCAGTGAGTCGCAATTTTTGAGGGTCTTAACAGCATCGCGATCTTTACGAAATACATCATACTGATTTAAATCAAAGAATTCACTGTCATAAAAGTCCGGGGTCAGCCACGTCTCAACAATGACAATGATATCATAAGCCTCTTCGGCGCTAAATTGGTTGACAATATTTGATTTAGTTCTTAGACCTGTGTTGTGCTAATAGACCTTCAGCCCATCAGTAGTTTCGGTAACTTCATTATAGTCGTTCCGTGTCACGTCCAATAAAGAAAATTATATTAAATTATATAAAGGGAAAATTTTCCTTTACGGAACCAGGCTTTGAAAAAAGAGAGTTATAAGGGGGGCTCCCTGAGTCCAAATCAGAAGTTCCCACCGGCCGGAGGCTTATAGTTTTTAAGTAATTTGCTGTTAAAGTGGCGAAAAATGTCAATTTTAACCTCACTTTCTGCTAGGTGCAGCAATGAAATGAAGTTACCGTGCTGCCGAAAATAATAAACTCTATGCGCATATTACGTGATTTTTTATTAAAATTTTTCAATTTATTACGAAATATTGATTTATTTGAGAAAAACGACGCAGGTGGAAATATGTAATAAAAAATCGACGTATATATTTCGCAATATTGATTTATAAATAATTGAAAATTTAATATGGAATATTGATTGATATGAGTAAAGCGCGCAGGGGAAAATTTTTAATAAAAAATCGCGCGACTTTTTATAAAAAATTATCAATTTGGTATGATATATTGATTTATGTGAGAAAAGCGGTGCAGGGGAAAATTTTTAATAAAAATCGCGCGATTTTCAATTTATTTGTATTGATTTGGTTAAGAAAAACGTCGTCTCATTTTTATCAAAAATATCTATTAACATTTTCCAGGATCTGGCATCACACATACATACTTCGCGGCCATTTGACACCAGCTGTGTTTAGAACATTGTGCAATTAGCAAGGTATATAAATATCGCATTTAGAAGTATTTATTGTTAAAATTTTAGCAAAAAAATATGTGCATTATGTTTATAATGTGTTTAAGAAAGTGTATTAACAAAAAGAAAAGTGATTTGCGCGGTTTTTGTATTTAAATATTGCTAAGTCAGTGACAAAATTTGAACAACAAATAACTTTAAAACTATAACAATTTGGACCCAAAATTTGTTAAATATCGGTGAATCAGTGCTACCCCAACACCCCCTGCTTATTTCAGTGAAATATATCAAGTACTTTGGCTAAAAAAAGCATTGGTTCCGTAAAGGAAATCTCAGACGCAATAACTTTAGCGGTTAATATTCGGTATAGCGCCGCATAAAAAGGGGTAGGTGGGTGGTGAAGGAGGAGGAGGAGGGGGATTCGTTTTTCCATGCAAAAGGAAGGCAAAGTTACCCAGTTTTTTTATTACTAATTTTCAATATATAGCAAAATATATATTTATTAGTGAAATATATCACGAAATATTTATTTTTGAAAAATGCCACAGGCCTTAATTGTGGTGTATAAACTTTTGAAACGTATCTCATAACAAAGCGGAACAATTTCGGAATAATGCACCACGATTTGGAAAAAATGGATTTACGGGGGTAGAGGGGGTTGTACAGATAACGAAACTGAAAACCAAACCGCGCGGAAACTTTAAGTTTAAAATATATTTATGCGAACTGATGAATTTCAACCGATTTTAACATAAAAAGTGTACAAACCACATACAAATCAACAGTTTAATATCCGTATATTTCACAGCACTCGTTAAAATGCCTAAATTATATATTATACATTATAAACACATATCGATGGCTTAATATAGAAAAGGCGTATCTACACTTTTCGTTACTTTTCAGGAGAAGGAAAAAACTGAATAAAACCTTAAAAACTTAAGATGCAAAAAACATTTCTATTGCAATTTTTATTCAAAATAGGTAACAAAATCAATTCTGGCATAATTTTGTTATTATTTTTAATTTCTTTGAAGTTATTTGAGATAGGGCTTTTTGTTATTATTTTTCTTGAAAATAAATTTAAGTTAGGGCTTTTTGTTGTAAGTTAAAAATAGGACAAACTAATATAATAATTCATGTTTGAAGTAAAATAAATAAATAATTAAAACTAAAATACATATTTCAAGGCAGATGTTATTATACTGAAAACAAATTAGGTTTTATAAGGTAAATTATCATAAAAATGGTGGCAATCTGCTGGAAGAAATTTTTTTAGATCTTGCAAATGTTCCCACTTTTTTTTACATATGGCTATTTTCTCTTTATAAAGACAATCGGGGCACACATTTTCAATCGGAAACTTCGATCTCTGTGGGAGTAACTGATATTCATCTGTTACATTTGTTTTAAAATAAATTGATCCTGACGAGTCATACGCCAAGGCTCGAAGCATGCTTACTGTATGATCTTCAATGCCCCTGCCTGTAATTGAAGAAAAGCTTAAGTATATATATCTAAAGAGTTGTTTCAGTGTTCAATATTCACCTGGTCGTATTGATGTGTATATCTTTGAAATATTTTTGAAATTTAAAAAATAATCATAACGCAAATGGTGCGCTTGTAGAGGTGCTGGAACTTTTCTAGCTTCCTTAATGAGTTGAACAAATTGAGACGGCAAGTTTTATTTGTTTTTTATTTATTTTTCTCTCTATAAGGGAATGCGATGCATCACATTCCATTTGCGTATGACCACTTATTAAAAACTTCTGTTCAATTGTTAATTCGCTTTCCTTTGAAAAATTCAACAAGGCGTTAGACAACACAGTATTAATAGTTTGCTTTCATATTTAAAGTATATTCACTTCCACAACAGTCGATCCTACGTTACCGAAGTGACTCGGATTTCATCCGACTAAGGACTGTTATTTCGGCGAAAAAACCCCACTTAGGCTGCCGGACACCCCCAATCCTGGGTGCAATACCTAGCAGCAGGTTTGCTACTCATACTTCTGGCCTGGGCGGGCGTCGAGTCTAACCCTGGCCCAGAAACCTATTTCTGGTGCTTCTGCCAGAGAAGGCTCCACCCGAATTCCACTTCGGTGAGGTGTAATTCGTCCAACGGATGGTGCCATCTTAAGGTCTGCTCAGGCCTTAAGAAAACCAGGGAGTGGTCCACAACCTATGTTGGCCAGTGTTGCTCGCGCACTCAAGCGCCCCAAGCCTCCACGACATCCCCCCTTGCGCCCCCCGCGCCGGTGCCTCAACGCACCCCCCTGCCTCCACGGCTCCCCGGAGCTCACAGCAACACCTAACCTTCCCACCCCCCCTCGCTCCACCACACGTGGCGCCAAACAACAACTACTGGTTGCCCCCACCATCTGTTGTGTATGCCGCGGCAGAGTGCACCGGAATGCCTGCTCGGTCAGGTGTAACGCCTACCAGGGCTGGTGCAACTTCCGGACGTGCTCTGGCCTACGCACCACAAGGGACTGGTCTGAGAGCTTTACCGCTTCCTGCTGCCGCAAAAACCCCCCGGAAGTGTCGCTTACGACACCGCCCACAACAACCTTTGGGCCCCCACAACCACAGCGGGATGCGCAGCCGGGACGGGCCGGCCCTCGGATCCAGTCCCTCAACCCCCTCAACGCGACAACCTTACCGAGACAGACGAGACTCTTACAGTTCAACTGCAACGGACTCTCGAGCAAGATCTCGGAGGTGGTTGCCTTCATGGCTCGGCACGGGCTGTTACTATCTGCGGTCCAAGAAACGAAGCTACGTCGCAGTTCAACCTTAACGAACTGCGACGGCTACAACGGGCTTCGCAGAGATCGCGAGCGAGATAATGGTGGAGGCCTAGCCTTCATTCTACACAACACCGTGCAGTATCGTCTCATCGATGTAGACATCGACCCAAGGGACAGCACCTTAGAATGTCAAGGGATTGCTGTCCGGTCAGGCGATGTCGAGCTCGAAATATTTAATATCTACATACCCCTTGTCTCCTGCTGCCCCGCTGGATATCACCCTGACATAGGTGCGCTCCTCTGTGGTGAAAACCGTTTGGTAGTTGGAGACTTCAACGCGTATCACGATCTTTGGTTCTCAAGCCTATCAAACGATCGTAGGGGAAATATTTTGGCAGAGCAGATAGACGACTCGACATTCTGCACCATGAACGACGAAGTCCCCACCAGGATTGTGGGTAGTTGCAGCAGCTCGCCAGATCTAACAACAACAACATCTAACAATAGCTAGCGCGGGTCTGATAAATAGCATAACTTGGCGACCTATGCTATCGCTTGCATCAGACCACTTACCCATAGTCATCTCGATTGACAGACCTGCCAACTATGTTGCCTCGGACCACCACACCTATGTCAACTTCAAAAAAGCTGACTGGGAGCGGTTCGAGGATTTCACTGAAGACGCCTTCAGTGCTCTTTCAACTCCAACCGACGTTCGCGTTGGGAGCACCTGAAGTCCTGCAACGTCGGTGCCGGAGTGGGCAAATTATGGTCGACCGTGAGGTCCCTGTCCAACCCGACGAGGCGTGATGATCAAACAGAAATCTCCTTTGGAGACCACGCCTCGTCGGACCCGAAGCGATGCGAGAACTATTTTAGTCGACAATTTACACTGCATCCTTCGGCCGACAGGACCAAACGGTCAGTCACCAGAAGGCTGCGCAAGTCAACACCAAGCGCACCAATTGTCCTCTCTACCACTGAGGTGAAGGAAGCCATCGGGAAGGCGAAAGCCTCCAAATCCATTGGCCCAGACGGGTTAAGCATGTTGATGCTGAAAAAATTGGGCACCGCGGGAGTAGCATATCTCACCAAGGTCCTCAATCTGTCTTTAAGCACCCTGGTCATTCCGGATATCTGGAAGACCAGTAGGGTGATACCACTGCTGAAACCAGGGAAACCGGCCGGCCAAGGCGAGTCCTACCGGCCGGTCTCCCTGCTTTCTCCAGTGGTCAAGACACTTGAGGCCCTGCTGCTCCCGCATTTCAATCACTACCTCAGCCCGGCGAAGCATCAACACGGCTTCCGGAAAGTGCATAGCACTACAACGGCACTTAACGCTATAAACACTCAGGTTAATCGTGGTCTCAACGGCAACCGCCCCTGTGAGAGAACCGTCCCCGTGGCTTTGGACTTGTCGAAGGCCTTCGACACAGTCAGCCACTCCATCCTGCTGAAGGACGTGGAGGCCTCACCTCTCCCATCGGCGTTGAGGCGATGGACCGCGAACTACCTGTGTGGTCGTCAAGCGTCGGTGTGCTACCGTGACAGTGTCAAAAGCGAGAAGAATTAAGCAGGGGGTACCACAGGGTGCCGTCCTATCCCCCTATTATTCAACTTCTACATCTTGCGACTCCCTTCCCCGCCAGAGGGAGTCACACTGGTCTCGTATGCCGACGACTGGCAGCACTTGGGGCAAAGACAAAGAAACGTTGTTGGCAACATACAAGACGATTGGCCGGCCGGTTCTAAATTAGGCCGCGCCAATATGGTCGCCTGGAACTAGCAAGACTCAGTGGTCAAGACTGGAGACCTGTCAGAACGCCGCACTCAGGACAGTGACGGGATGTCTCCTGATGACGCCTGTGGATCACCTCTACCATGAGGCTAACGTGCTTCCAGTCCAGGAGCACAATATGATGCTCACAAAACAGTTTCTACTGGGGTGCCACCGTCCAGGGCTCGCGCTGGAGCCGGCACCCAGGCACATCAGGGGACATCTCTCACAACTGACGGACGAGGTCCAGACATACGTACGCTCACCGCTGGACCAAAGGACGTACCGACAGGCTCTGGACAACATTCACAGGGAGTCGGTATCCAAATATATCGACACCCGCCCTGTGAGTGCAGTCCTGGGAGTCCAACCACCAACCACCACCCATAGCAGCTGAGGAGCTCCAGCTGCCTCGTGAGACGCGCGTTGTAAGTTAAAATTAGGACAAACTAATATAATAATTCATGTTTGAAGTAAAATAAATAAATAATTAAAACTAAAATACATATTTCAAGGCAGATGTTATTATACTGAAAACAAATTACGTTTTATAAGTTAAATTATCATAAAAATGGTGGCAATCTGCTGGAAGAAATTTTTTTAGATCTTGCAAATGTTCCCACTTTTTTTTACATATGGCTATTTTCTCTTTATAAAGACAATCGGGGGACACATTTTCAATCGGAAACTTCGATCTCTGTGGGAGTAACTGATATTCATCTGTTACATTTGTTTTAAAATAAATTGATCCTGACGAGTCATACGCCAAGGCTCGAAGCATGCTTACTGTATGATCTTCAATGCCTCTGCCTGTAATTGAAGAAAAGCTTAAGTATATATATCTAAAGAGTTGTTTCAGTGTTCAATATTCACCTGGTCGTATTGATGTGTATATCTTTGAAATATTTTTGAAATATTTTATAATTTTATTGAGCTCAAGGCCAGTTTATGGATAGTTTTAAATTTCAAAAATATGTTCATTTTTCTGTTGGCCTAGTAAAATGTTAATATTTTATAATTTTATTGAGCTCAAGGCCAGTTTATGGAAGATTTGTTTGTGAAAAAACAACAACAGCTTTCAATGGTTGAAGTTATAGTACTATTTCGGAAATCACCACATTTCCTCATCAGACTTGAAGATGTGGTGATTTCCGAAATAGTACTATAACTTCAACCATTGAAAGCTGTTGTTGTTTTTTCACAAACAAATCTTCCATAAACTGGCCTTGAGCTCAATAAAATTATAAAATATTAACATTTTACTAGGCCAACAGAAAAATGAACATATTTTTGAAATTTAAAAAATAATCATAACGCAAATGGTGCGCTTGTAGAGGTGCTGGAACTTTTCTAGCTTCCTTAATGAGTTGAACAAATTGAGACGGCAAGTTTTATTTGTTTTTTATTTATTTTTCTCTCTATAAGGGAATGCGATGCATCACATTCCATTTGCGTATGACCACTTATTAAAAACTTCTGTTCAATTGTTATTTCGCTTTCCTTTGAAAAATTCAACAAGGCGTTAGACAACACAGTATTAATAGTTTGCTTTCATATTTAAAGTATATTCACTTCCACAACAGTCGATCCTACGTTACCGAAGTGACTCGGATTTCATCCGACTAAGGACTGTTATTTCGGCGAAAAAACCCCACTTAGGCTGCCGGACACCCCCAATCCTGGGTGCAATACCTAGCAGCAGGTTTGCTACTCATACTTCTGGCCAGGGCGGGCGTCGAGTCTAACCCTGGCCCAGAAACCTATTTCTGCTGCTTCTGCCAGAGAAGGCTCCATCCGAATTCCACTTCGGTGAGGTGTAATTCGTGCAACGGATGGTGCCATCTTAAGGTCTGCTCAGGCCTTAAGAAAACCAGGGAGTGGTCCACAACCTATGTTGGCCAGTGTTGCTCGCGCACTCAAGCGCCCCAAGCCTCCACGACATCCCCCCTTGCGCCCCCCGCGCCGGTGCCTCAACGCACCCCCCTGCCTCCACGGCTCCCCGGAGCTCACAGCAACACCTAACCTTCCCACCCCCCCTCGCTCCACCACACGTGGCGCCAAACAACAACTACTGGTTGCCCCCACCATCTGTTGTGTATGCCGCGGCAGAGTGCACCGGAATGCCTGCTCGGTCAGGTGTAACGCCTGCCAGGGCTGGTGCAACTTCCGGACGTGCTCTGGCCTACGCACCACAAGGGACTGGTCTGAGAGCTTTACCGCTTCCTGCTGCCGCAAAAACCCCCCGGAAGTGTCGCTTACGACACCGCCCACAACAACCTTTGGGCCCCCACAACCACAGCGGGATGCGCAGCCGGGACGGGCCGGCCCTCGGATCCAGTCCCTCAACCCCCTCAACGCGACAACCTTACCGAGACAGACGAGACTCTTACAGTTCAACTGCAACGGACTCTCGAGCAAGATCTCGGAGGTGGTTGCCTTCATGGCTCGGCACGGGCTGTTACTAGCTGCGGTCCAAGAAACGAAGCTACGTCGCAGTTCAACCTTAACGAACTGCGACGGCTACAACGGGCTTCGCAGAGATCGCGAGCGAGATAATGGTGGAGGCCTAGCCTTCATTCTACACAACACCGTGCAGTATCGTCTCATCGATGTAGACATCGACCCAAGGGACAGCACCTTAGAATGTCAAGGGATTGCTGTCCGGTCAGGCGATGTCGAGCTCGAAATATTTAATATCTACATACCCCTTGTCTCCTGCTGCCCCGCTGGATATCACCCTGACATAGGTGCGCTCCTCTGTGGTGAAAACCGTTTGGTAGTTGGAGACTTCAACGCGCATCACGATCTTTGGTTCTCAAGCCTATCAAACGATCGTAGGGGAAATATTTTGGCAGAGCAGATAGACGACTCGACATTCTGCACCATGAACGACGAAGCCCCCACCAGGATTGTGGGTAGTTGCAGCAGCTCGCCAGATCTAACAACAACAACATCTAACAATAGCTAGCGCGGGTCTGATAAATAGCATAACTTGGCGACCTATGCTATCGCTTGCATCAGACCACTTACCCATAGTCATCTCGATTGACAGACCTGCCAACTATGTTGCCTCGGACCACCACACCTATGTCAACTTCAAAAAAGCTGACTGGGAGCGGTTCGAGGATTTCACTGAAGACGCCTTCAGTGCTCTTTCAACTCCAACCGACGTTCGCGTTGGGAGCACCTGAAGTCCTGCAACGTCGGTGCCGGAGTGGGCAAATTATGGTCGACCGTGAGGTCCCTGTCCAACCCGACGAGGCGTGATGATCAAACAGAAATCTCCTTTGGAGACCACGCCTCGTCGGACCCGAAGCGATGCGAGAACTATTTTAGTCGACAATTTACACTGCATCCTTCGGCCGACAGGACCAAACGGTCAGTCACCAGAAGGCTGCGCAAGTCAACACCAAGCGCACCAATTGTCCTCTCTACCACTGAGGTGAAGGAAGCCATCGGGAAGGCGAAAGCCTCCAAATCCATTGGCCCAGACGGGTTAAGCATGTTGATGCTGAAAAAATTGGGCACCGCGGGAGTAGCATATCTCACCAAGGTCCTCAATCTGTCTTTAAGCACCCTGGTCATTCCGGATATCTGGAAGACCAGTAGGGTGATACCACTGCTGAAACCAGGGAAACCGGCCGGCCAAGGCGAGTCCTACCGGCCGGTCTCCCTGCTTTCTCCAGTGGTCAAGACACTTGAGGCCCTGCTGCTCCCGCATTTCAATCACTACCTCAGCCGGCGAAGCATCAACACGGCTTCCGGAAAGTGCATAGCACTACAACGGCACTTAACGCTATAAACACTCAGGTTAATCGTGGTCTCAACGGCAACCGCCCCTGTGAGAGAACCGTCCCCGTGGCTTTGGACTTGTCGAAGGCCTTCGACACAGTCAGCCACTCCATCCTGCTGAAGGACGTGGAGGCCTCACCTCTCCCATCGGCGTTGAGGCGATGGACCGCGAACTACCTGTGTGGTCGTCAAGCGTCGGTGTGCTACCGTGACTCAGTGTCAAAAGCGAGAAGAATTAAGCAGGGGGTACCACAGGGTGCCGTCCTATCCCCCTATTATTCAACTTCTACATCTTGCGACTCCCTTCCCCGCCAGAGGGAGTCACACTGGTCTCGTATGCCGACGACTGGCAGCACTTGGGGCAAAGACAAAGAAACGTTGTTGGCAACATACAAGACGATTGGCCGGCCGGTTCTAAATTAGGCCGCGCCAATATGGTCGCCTGGAACTAGCAAGACTCAGTGGTCAAGACTGGAGACCTGTCAGAACGCCGCACTCAGGACAGTGACGGGATGTCTCCTGATGACGCCTGTGGATCACCTCTACCATGAGGCTAACGTGCTTCCAGTCCAGGAGCACAATATGATGCTCACAAAACAGTTTCTACTGGGGTGCCACCGTCCAGGGCTCGCGTTGGAGCCGGCACATCAGGGGACATCTCTCACAACTGACGGACGAGGTCCAGACATACGTACGCTCACCGCTGGACCAAAGGACGTACCGACAGGCTCTGGACAACATTCACAGGGAGTCGGTATCCAAATATATCGACACCCGCCCTGTGAGTGCAGTCCTGGGAGTCCAACCACCAACCACCACCCATAGCAGCTGAGGAGCTCCAGCTGCCTCGTGAGACGCGCGTTGTAAGTTAAAATTAGGACAAACTAATATAATAATTCATGTTTGAAGTAAAATAAATAAATAATTAAAACTAAAATACATATTTCAAGGCAGATGTTATTATACTGAAAACAAATTACGTTTTATAAGTTAAATTATCATAAAAATGGTGGCAATCTGCTGGAAGAAATTTTTTTAGATCTTGCAAATGTTCCCACTTTTTTTTACATATGGCTATTTTCTCTTTATAAAGACAATCGGGGGACACATTTTCAATCGGAAACTTCGATCTCTGTGGGAGTAACTGATATTCATCTGTTACATTTGTTTTAAAATAAATTGATCCTGACGAGTCATACGCCAAGGCTCGAAGCATGCTTACTGTATGATCTTCAATGCCTCTGCCTGTAATTGAAGAAAAGCTTAAGTATATATATCTAAAGAGTTGTTTCAGTGTTCAATATTCACCTGGTCGTATTGATGTGTATATCTTTGAAATATTTTTGAAATATTTTATAATTTTATTGAGCTCAAGGCCAGTTTATGGAAGATTTGTTTGTGAAAAAACAACAACAGCTTTCAATGGTTGAAGTTATAGTACTATTTCGGAAATCACCACATTTCCTCATCAGACTTGAAGATGTGGTGATTTCCGAAATAGTACTATAACTTCAACCATTGAAAGCTGTTGTTGTTTTTTCACAAACAAATCTTCCATAAACTGGCCTTGAGCTCAATAAAATTATAAAATATTAACATTTTACTAGGCCAACAGAAAAATGAACATATTTTTGAAATTTAAAAAATAATCATAACGCAAATGGTGCGCTTGTAGAGGTGCTGGAACTTTTCTAGCTTCCTTAATGAGTTGAACAAATTGAGACGGCAAGTTTTATTTGTTTTTTATTTATTTTTCTCTCTATAAGGGAATGCGATGCATCACATTCCATTTGCGTATGACCACTTATTAAAAACTTCTGTTCAATTGTTATTTCGCTTTCCTTTGAAAAATTCAACAAGGCGTTAGACAACACAGTATTAATAGTTTGCTTTCATATTTAAAGTATATTCACTTCCACAACAGTCGATCCTACGTTACCGAAGTGACTCGGATTTCATCCGACTAAGGACTGTTATTTCGGCGAAAAAACCCCACTTAGGCTGCCGGACACCCCCAATCCTGGCTGCAATACCTAGCAGCAGGTTTGCTACTCATACTTCTGGCCAGGGCGGGCGTCGAGTCTAACCCTGGCCCAGAAACCTATTTCTGCTGCTTCTGCCAGAGAAGGCTCCATCCGAATTCCACTTCGGTGAGGTGTAATTCGTGCAACGGATGGTGCCATCTTAAGGTCTGCTCAGGCCTTAAGAAAACCAGGGAGTGGTCCACAACCTATGTTGGCCAGTGTTGCTCGCGCACTCAAGCGCCCCAAGCCTCCACGACATCCCCCCTTGCGCCCCCCGCGCCGGTGCCTCAACGCACCCCCCTGCCTCCACGGCTCCCCGGAGCTCACAGCAACACCTAACCTTCCCACCCCCCCTCGCTCCACCACACGTGGCGCCAAACAACAACTACTGGTTGCCCCCACCATCTGTTGTGTATGCCGCGGCAGAGTGCACCGGAATGCCTGCTCGGTCAGGTGTAACGCCTGCCAGGGCTGGTGCAACTTCCGGACGTGCTCTGGCCTACGCACCACAAGGGACTGGTCTGAGAGCTTTACCGCTTCCTGCTGCCGCAAAAACCCCCCGGAAGTGTCGCTTACGACACCGCCCACAACAACCTTTGGGCCCCCACAACCACAGCGGGATGCGCAGCCGGGACGGGCCGGCCCTCGGATCCAGTCCCTCAACCCCCTCAACGCGACAACCTTACCGAGACAGACGAGACTCTTACAGTTCAACTGCAACGGACTCTCGAGCAAGATCTCGGAGGTGGTTGCCTTCATGGCTCGGCACGGGCTGTTACTAGCTGCGGTCCAAGAAACGAAGCTACGTCGCAGTTCAACCTTAACGAACTGCGACGGCTACAACGGGCTTCGCAGAGATCGCGAGCGAGATAATGGTGGAGGCCTAGCCTTCATTCTACACAACACCGTGCAGTATCGTCTCATCGATGTAGACATCGACCCAAGGGACAGCACCTTAGAATGTCAAGGGATTGCTGTCCGGTCAGGCGATGTCGAGCTCGAAATATTTAATATCTACATACCCCTTGTCTCCTGCTGCCCCGCTGGATATCACCCTGACATAGGTGCGCTCCTCTGTGGTGAAAACCGTTTGGTAGTTGGAGACTTCAACGCGCATCACGATCTTTGGTTCTCAAGCCTATCAAACGATCGTAGGGGAAATATTTTGGCAGAGCAGATAGACGACTCGACATTCTGCACCATGAACGACGAAGCCCCCACCAGGATTGTGGGTAGTTGCAGCAGCTCGCCAGATCTAACAACAACAACATCTAACAATAGCTAGCGCGGGTCTGATAAATAGCATAACTTGGCGACCTATGCTATCGCTTGCATCAGACCACTTACCCATAGTCATCTCGATTGACAGACCTGCCAACTATGTTGCCTCGGACCACCACACCTATTTCAACTTCAAAAAAGCTGACTGGGAGCGGTTCGAGGATTTCACTGAAGACGCCTTCAGTGCTCTTTCAACTCCAACCGACGTTCGCGTTGGGAGCACCTGAAGTCCTGCAACGTCGGTGCCGGAGTGGGCAAATTATGGTCGACCGTGAGGTCCCTGTCCAACCCGACGAGGCGTGATGATCAAACAGAAATCTCCTTTGGAGACCACGCCTCGTCGGACCCGAAGCGATGCGAGAACTATTTTAGTCGACAATTTACACTGCATCCTTCGGCCGACAGGACCAAACGGTCAGTCACCAGAAGGCTGCGCAAGTCAACACCAAGCGCACCAATTGTCCTCTCTACCACTGAGGTGAAGGAAGCCATCGGGAAGGCGAAAGCCTCCAAATCCATTGGCCCAGACGGGTTAAGCATGTTGATGCTGAAAAAATTGGGCACCGCGGGAGTAGCATATCTCACCAAGGTCCTCAATCTGTCTTTAAGCACCCTGGTCATTCCGGATATCTGGAAGACCAGTAGGGTGATACCACTGCTGAAACCAGGGAAACCGGCCGGCCAAGGCGAGTCCTACCGGCCGGTCTCCCTGCTTTCTCCAGTGGTCAAGACACTTGAGGCCCTGCTGCTCCCGCATTTCAATCACTACCTCAGCCCGGCGAAGCATCAACACGGCTTCCGGAAAGTGCATAGCACTACAACGGCACTTAACGCTATAAACACTCAGGTTAATCGTGGTCTCAACGGCAACCGCCCCTGTGAGAGAACCGTCCCCGTGGCTTTGGACTTGTCGAAGGCCTTCGACACAGTCAGCCACTCCATCCTGCTGAAGGACGTGGAGGCCTCACCTCTCCCATCGGCGTTGAGGCGATGGACCGCGAACTACCTGTGTGGTCGTCAAGCGTCGGTGTGCTACCGTGACTCAGTGTCAAAAGCGAGAAGAATTAAGCAGGGGGTACCACAGGGTGCCGTCCTATCCCCCTATTATTCAACTTCTACATCTTGCGACTCCCTTCCCCGCCAGAGGGAGTCACACTGGTCTCGTATGCCGACGACTGGCAGCACTTGGGGCAAAGACAAAGAAACGTTGTTGGCAACATACAAGACGATTGGCAGGCCGGTTCTAAATTAGGCCGCGCCAATATGGTCGCCTGGAACTAGCAAGACTCAGTGGTCAAGACTGGAGACCTGTCAGAACGCCGCACTCAGGACAGTGACGGGATGTCTCCTGATGACGCCTGTGGATCACCTCTACCATGAGGCTAACGTGCTTCCAGTCCAGGAGCACAATATGATGCTCACAAAACAGTTTCTACTGGGGTGCCACCGTCCAGGGCTCGCGTTGGAGCCGGCACCCAGGCACATCAGGGGACATCTCTCACAACTGACGGACGAGGTCCAGACATACGTACGCTCACCGCTGGACCAAAGGACGTACCGACAGGCTCTGGACAACATTCACAGGGAGTCGGTATCCAAATATATCGACACCCGCCCTGTGAGTGCAGTCCTGGGAGTCCAACCACCAACCACCACCCATAGCAGCTGAGGAGCTCCAGCTGCCTCGTGAGACGCGCGTTGTAAGTTAAAATTAGGACAAACTAATATAATAATTCATGTTTGAAGTAAAATAAATAAATAATTAAAACTAAAATACATATTTCAAGGCAGATGTTATTATACTGAAAACAAATTACGTTTTATAAGTTAAATTATCATAAAAATGGTGGCAATCTGCTGGAAGAAATTTTCTAAGATCTTGCAAATGTTCCCACTTTTTTTTACATATGGCTATTTTCTCTTTATAAAGACAATCGGGGGACACATTTTCAATCGGAAACTTCGATCTCTGTGGGAGTAACTGATATTCATCTGTTACATTTGTTTTAAAATAAATTGATCCTGACGAGTCATACGCCAAGGCTCGAAGCATGCTTACTGTATGATCTTCAATGCCTCTGCCTGTAATTGAAGAAAAGCTTAAGTATATATATCTAAAGAGTTGTTTCAGTGTTCAATATTCACCTGGTCGTATTGATGTGTATATCTTTGAAATATTTTTGAAATATTTTATAATTTTATTGAGCTCAAGGCCAGTTTATGGAAGATTTGTTTGTGAAAAAACAACAACAGCTTTCAATGGTTGAAGTTATAGTACTATTTCGGAAATCACCACATTTCCTCATCAGACTTGAAGATGTGGTGATTTCCGAAATAGTACTATAACTTCAACCATTGAAAGCTGTTGTTGTTTTTTCACAAACAAATCTTCCATAAACTGGCCTTGAGCTCAATAAAATTATAAAATATTAACATTTTACTAGGCCAACAGAAAAATGAACATATTTTTGAAATTTAAAAAATAATCATAACGCAAATGGTGCGCTTGTAGAGGTGCTGGAACTTTTCTAGCTTCCTTAATGAGTTGAACAAATTGAGACGGCAAGTTTTATTTGTTTTTTATTTATTTTTCTCTCTATAAGGGAATGCGATGCATCACATTCCATTTGCGTATGACCACTTATTAAAAACTTCTGTTCAATTGTTATTTCGCTTTCCTTTGAAAAATTCAACAAGGCGTTAGACAACACAGTATTAATAGTTTGCTTTCATATTTAAAGTATATTCACTTCCACAACAGTCGATCCTACGTTACCGAAGTGACTCGGATTTCATCCGACTAAGGACTGTTATTTCGGCGAAAAAACCCCACTTAGGCTGCCGGACACCCCCAATCCTGGGTGCAATACCTAGCAGCAGGTTTGCTACTCATACTTCTGGCCAGGGCGGGCGTCGAGTCTAACCCTGGCCCAGAAACCTATTTCTGCTGCTTCTGCCAGAGAAGGCTCCATCCGAATTCCACTTCGGTGAGGTGTAATTCGTGCAACGGATGGTGCCATCTTAAGGTCTGCTCAGACCTTAAGAAAACCAGGGTATGGTCCACAACCTATGTGGGCCAGTGTTGCTCGCGCACTCAAGCGCCCCAAGCCTCCACGACATCCCCCCTTGCGCCCCCCGCGCCGGTGCCTCAACGCACCCCCCCTGCCTCCACGGCTCCCCGGAGCTCACAGCAACACCTAAGGGACTGGTCTGAGAGCTTTACCGCCTTCTGCTGCCGCAAAAACCCCCCGGAAGTGTCGCTCACGACACCGCCCACAACAACCTTTGGGCCCCCACAACCACAGCGGGATGCGCAGCCGGGACGGGCCGGCCCTCGGATCCAGTCCCTCACCCCCCTCAACGCGACAACCTTACCGAGACAGACGAGACTCTTACAGTTCAACTGCAACGGACTCTCGAGCAAGATCTCGGAGGTGGTTGCCTTCATGGCTCGGCACGGGCTGTTACTAGCTGCGGTCCAAGAAACGAAGCTACGTCGCAGTTCAACCTTAACGAACTGCGATGGCTACAACGTGCTTCGCAGAGATCGCGAGCGAGATAATGGTGGAGGCCTAGCCTTCATTCTACACAACACCGTGCAGTATCGTCTCATCGATGTAGACATCGACCCAAGGGACAGCACCTTAGAATGTCAAGGGATTGCTGTCCGGTCAGGCGATGTCGAGCTCGAAATATTTAATATCTACATACCCCTTGTCTCCTGCTGCCCCGCTGGATATCACCCTGACATAGGTGCGCTCCTCTGTGGTGAAAACCGTTTGGTAGTTGGAGACTTAAACGCGCATCACGATCTTTGGTTCTCAAGCCTATCAAACGATCTTAGGGGAAATATTTTGGCAGAGCAGATAGACGACTCGACATTCTGCACCATGAACGACGAAGCCCCCACCAGGATTGTGGGTAGTTGCAGCAGCTCGCCAGATCTAACAACAACAACATCTAACAATAGCTAGCGCGGGTCTGATAAATAGCATAACTTGGCGACCTATGCTATCGCTTGCATCAGACCACCTACCCATAGTCATCTCGATTGACAGACCTGCCAACTATGTTGCCTCGGACCGCCACACCTATGTCAACTTCAAAAAAGCTGACTGGGAGCGGTTCGAGGATTGCACTCAAGACGCCTTCAGTGCTCTTTCAACTCCAACCGACGTTCGCGTTGGGAGCACCTGAAGTCCTGCAACCTCGGTGCCGGAGTGGGCAAATTATGGTCGACCGTGAGGTCCCTGTCCAACCCGACGAGGCGTGATGATCAAACAGAAATCTCCTTTGGAGACCACGCCTCGTCGGACCCGAAGCGATGCGAGAACTATTTTAGTCGACAATTTACACTGCATCCTTCGGCCGACAGGACCAAACGGTCAGTCACCAGAAGGCTGCGCAAGTCAACACCAAGCGCACCAATTGTCCTCTCTACCACTGAGGTGAAGGAAGCCATCGGGAAGCCGAAAGCCTCCAAATCCATTGGCCCAGACGGGTTAAGCATGTTGATGCTGAAAAAATTGGGCACCGCGGGAGTAGCATATCTCACCAAGGTCCTCAATCTGTCTTTAAGCACCCTGGTCATTCCGGATATCTGGAAGACCAGTAGGGTGATACCACTGCTGAAACCAGGGAAACCGGCCGGCCAAGGCGAGTCCTACCGGCCGGTCTCCCTGCTTTCTCCAGTGGTCAAGACACTTGAGGCCCTGCTGCTCCCGCATTTCAATCACTACCTCAGCCCGGCGAAGCATCAACACGGCTTCCGGAAAGTGCATAGCACTACAACGGCACTTAACGCTATAAACACTCAGGTTAATCGTGGTCTCAACGGCAACCGCCCCTGTGAGAGAACCGTCCCCGTGGCTTTGGACTTGTCGAAGGCCTTCGACACAGTCAGCCACTCCATCCTGCTGAAGGACGTGGAGGCCTCACCTCTCCCATCGGCGTTGAGGCGATGGACCGCGAACTACCTGTGTGGTCGTCAAGCGTCGGTGTGCTACCGTGACTCAGTGTCAAAAGCGAGAAGAATTAAGCAGGGGGTACCACAGGGTGCCGTCCTATCCCCCTATTATTCAACTTCTACATCTTGCGACTCCCTTCCCCGCCAGAGGGAGTCACACTGGTCTCGTATGCCGACGACTGGCAGCACTTGGGGCAAAGACAAAGAAACGTTGTTGGCAACATACAAGACGATTGGCCGGCCGGTTCTAAATTAGGCCGCGCCAATATGGTCGCCTGGAACTAGCAAGACTCAGTGGTCAAGACTGGAGACCTGTCAGAACGCCGCACTCAGGACAGTGACGGGATGTCTCCTGATGACGCCTGTGGATCACCTCTACCATGAGGCTAACGTGCTTCCAGTCCAGGAGCACAATATGATGCTCACAAAACAGTTTCTACTGGGGTGCCACCGTCCAGGGCTCGCGTTGGAGCCGGCACCCAGGCACATCAGGGGACATCTCTCACAACTGACGGACGAGGTCCAGACATACGTACGCTCACCGCTGGACCAAAGGACGTACCGACAGGCTCTGGACAACATTCACAGGGAGTCGGTATCCAAATATATCGACACCCGCCCTGTGAGTGCAGTCCTGGGAGTCCAACCACCAACCACCACCCATAGCAGCTGAGGAGCTCCAGCTGCCTCGTGAGACGCGCGTTGTAAGTTAAAATTAGGACAAACTAATATAATAATTCATGTTTGAAGTAAAATAAATAAATAATTAAAACTAAAATACATATTTCAAGGCAGATGTTATTATACTGAAAACAAATTACGTTTTATAAGTTAAATTATCATAAAAATGGTGGCAATCTGCTGGAAGAAATTTTTTTAGATCTTGCAAATGTTCCCACTTTTTTTTACATATGGCTATTTTCTCTTTATAAAGACAATCGGGGGACACATTTTCAATCGGAAACTTCGATCTCTGTGGGAGTAACTGATATTCATCTGTTACATTTGTTTTAAAATAAATTGATCCTGACGAGTCATACGCCAAGGCTCGAAGCATGCTTACTGTATGATCTTCAATGCCTCTGCCTGTAATTGAAGAAAAGCTTAAGTATATATATCTAAAGAGTTGTTTCAGTGTTCAATATTCACCTGGTCGTATTGATGTGTATATCTTTGAAATATTTTTGAAATATTTTATAATTTTATTGAGCTCAAGGCCAGTTTATGGAAGATTTGTTTGTGAAAAAACAACAACAGCTTTCAATGGTTGAAGTTATAGTACTATTTCGGAAATCACCACATTTCCTCATCAGACTTGAAGATGTGGTGATTTCCGAAATAGTACTATAACTTCAACCATTGAAAGCTGTTGTTGTTTTTTCACAAACAAATCTTCCATAAACTGGCCTTGAGCTCAATAAAATTATAAAATATTAACATTTTACTAGGCCAACAGAAAAATGAACATATTTTTGAAATTTAAAAAATAATCATAACGCAAATGGTGCGCTTGTAGAGGTGCTGGAACTTTTCTAGCTTCCTTAATGAGTTGAACAAATTGAGACGGCAAGTTTTATTTGTTTTTTATTTATTTTTCTCTCTATAAGGGAATGCGATGCATCACATTCCATTTGCGTATGACCACTTATTAAAAACTTCTGTTCAATTGTTATTTCGCTTTCCTTTGAAAAATTCAACAAGGCGTTAGACAACACAGTATTAATAGTTTGCTTTCATATTTAAAGTATATTCACTTCCACAACAGTCGATCCTACGTTACCGAAGTGACTCGGATTTCATCCGACTAAGGACTGTTATTTCGGCGAAAAAACCCCACTTAGGCTGCCGGACACCCCCAATCCTGGCTGCAATACCTAGCAGCAGGTTTGCTACTCATACTTCTGGCCAGGGCGGGCGTCGAGTCTAACCCTGGCCCAGAAACCTATTTCTGCTGCTTCTGCCAGAGAAGGCTCCATCCGAATTCCACTTCGGTGAGGTGTAATTCGTGCAACGGATGGTGCCATCTTAAGGTCTGCTCAGGCCTTAAGAAAACCAGGGAGTGGTCCACAACCTATGTTGGCCAGTGTTGCTCGCGCACTCAAGCGCCCCAAGCCTCCACGACATCCCCCCTTGCGCCCCCCGCGCCGGTGCCTCAACGCACCCCCTGCCTCCACGGCTCCCCGGAGCTCACAGCAACACCTAACCTTCCCACCCCCCCTCGCTCCACCACACGTGGCGCCAAACAACAACTACTGGTTGCCCCCACCATCTGTTGTGTATGCCGCGGCAGAGTGCACCGGAATGCCTGCTCGGTCAGGTGTAACGCCTGCCAGGGCTGGTGCAACTTCCGGACGTGCTCTGGCCTACGCACCACAAGGGACTGGTCTGAGAGCTTTACCGCTTCCTGCTGCCGCAAAAACCCCCCGGAAGTGTCGCTTACGACACCGCCCACAACAACCTTTTGGCCCCCACAACCACAGCGGGATGCGCAGCCGGGACGGGCCGGCCCTCGGATCCAGTCCCTCAACCCCCTCAACGCGACAACCTTACCGAGACAGACGAGACTCTTACAGTTCAACTGCAACGGACTCTCGAGCAAGATCTCGGAGGTGGTTGCCTTCATGGCTCGGCACGGGCTGTTACTAGCTGCGGTCCAAGAAACGAAGCTACGTCGCAGTTCAACCTTAACGAACTGCGACGGCTACAACGGGCTTCGCAGAGATCGCGAGCGAGATAATGGTGGAGGCCTAGCCTTCATTCTACACAACACCGTGCAGTATCGTCTCATCGATGTAGACATCGACCCAAGGGACAGCACCTTAGAATGTCAAGGGATTGCTGTCCGGTCAGGCGATGTCGAGCTCGAAATATTTAATATCTACATACCCCTTGTCTCCTGCTGCCCCGCTGGATATCACCCTGACATAGGTGCGCTCCTCTGTGGTGAAAACCGTTTGGTAGTTGGAGACTTCAACGCGCATCACGATCTTTGGTTCTCAAGCCTATCAAACGATCGTAGGGGAAATATTTTGGCAGAGCAGATAGACGACTCGACATTCTGCACCATGAACGACGAAGCCCCCACCAGGATTGTGGGTAGTTGCAGCAGCTCGCCAGATCTAACAACAACAACATCTAACAATAGCTAGCGCGGGTCTGATAAATAGCATAACTTGGCGACCTATGCTATCGCTTGCATCAGACCACTTACCCATAGTCATCTCGATTGACAGACCTGCCAACTATGTTGCCTCGGACCACCACACCTATGTCAACTTCAAAAAAGCTGACTGGGAGCGGTTCGAGGATTTCACTGAAGACGCCTTCAGTGCTCTTTCAACTCCAACCGACGTTCGCGTTGGGAGCACCTGAAGTCCTGCAACGTCGGTGCCGGAGTGGGCAAATTATGGTCGACCGTGAGGTCCCTGTCCAACCCGACGAGGCGTGATGATCAAACAGAAATCTCCTTTGGAGACCACGCCTCGTCGGACCCGAAGCGATGCGAGAACTATTTTAGTCGACAATTTACACTGCATCCTTCGGCCGACAGGACCAAACGGTCAGTCACCAGAAGGCTGCGCAAGTCAACACCAAGCGCACCAATTGTCCTCTCTACCACTGAGGTGAAGGAAGCCATCGGGAAGGCGAAAGCCTCCAAATCCATTGGCCCAGACGGGTTAAGCATGTTGATGCTGAAAAAATTGGGCACCGCGGGAGTAGCATATCTCACCAAGGTCCTCAATCTGTCTTTAAGCACCCTGGTCATTCCGGATATCTGGAAGACCAGTAGGGTGATACCACTGCTGAAACCAGGGAAACCGGCCGGCCAAGGCGAGTCCTACCGGCCGGTCTCCCTGCTTTCTCCAGTGGTCAAGACACTTGAGGCCCTGCTGCTCCCGCATTTCAATCACTACCTCAGCCCGGCGAAGCATCAACACGGCTTCCGGAAAGTGCATAGCACTACAACGGCACTTAACGCTATAAACACTCAGGTTAATCGTGGTCTCAACGGCAACCGCCCCTGTGAGAGAACCGTCCCCGTGGCTTTGGACTTGTCGAAGGCCTTCGACACAGTCAGCCACTCCATCCTGCTGAAGGACGTGGAGGCCTCACCTCTCCCATCGGCGTTGAGGCGATGGACCGCGAACTACCTGTGTGGTCGTCAAGCGTCGGTGTGCTACCGTGACTCAGTGTCAAAAGCGAGAAGAATTAAGCAGGGGGTACCACAGGGTGCCGTCCTATCCCCCTATTATTCAACTTCTACATCTTGCGACTCCCTTCCCCGCCAGAGGGAGTCACACTGGTCTCGTATGCCGACGACTGGCAGCACTTGGGGCAAAGACAAAGAAACGTTGTTGGCAACATACAAGACGATTGGCCGGCCGGTTCTAAATTAGGCCGCGCCAATATGGTCGCCTGGAACTAGCAAGACTCAGTGGTCAAGACTGGAGACCTGTCAGAACGCCGCACTCAGGACAGTGACGGGATGTCTCCTGATGACGCCTGTGGATCACCTCTACCATGAGGCTAACGTGCTTCCAGTCCAGGAGCACAATATGATGCTCACAAAACAGTTTCTACTGGGGTGCCACCGTCCAGGGCTCGCGTTGGAGCCGGCACCCAGGCACATCAGGGGACATCTCTCACAACTGACGGACGAGGTCCAGACATACGTACGCTCACCGCTGGACCAAAGGACGTACCGACAGGCTCTGGACAACATTCACAGGGAGTCGGTATCCAAATATATCGACACCCGCCCTGTGAGTGCAGTCCTGGGAGTCCAACCACCAACCACCACCCATAGCAGCTGAGGAGCTCCAGCTGCCTCGTGAGACGCGCGTTGTAAGTTAAAATTAGGACAAACTAATATAATAATTCATGTTTGAAGTAAAATAAATAAATAATTAAAACTAAAATACATATTTCAAGGCAGATGTTATTATACTGAAAACAAATTACGTTTTATAAGTTAAATTATCATAAAAATGGTGGCAATCTGCTGGAAGAAATTTTTTTAGATCTTGCAAATGTTCCCACTTTTTTTTACATATGGCTATTTTCTCTTTATAAAGACAATCGGGGGACACATTTTCAATCGGAAACTTCGATCTCTGTGGGAGTAACTGATATTCATCTGTTACATTTGTTTTAAAATAAATTGATCCTGACGAGTCATACGCCAAGGCTCGAAGCATGCTTACTGTATGATCTTCAATGCCTCTGCCTGTAATTGAAGAAAAGCTTAAGTATATATATCTAAAGAGTTGTTTCAGTGTTCAATATTCACCTGGTCGTATTGATGTGTATATCTTTGAAATATTTTTGAAATATTTTATAATTTTATTGAGCTCAAGGCCAGTTTATGGAAGATTTGTTTGTGAAAAAACAACAACAGCTTTCAATGGTTGAAGTTATAGTACTATTTCGGAAATCACCACATTTCCTCATCAGACTTGAAGATGTGGTGATTTCCGAAATAGTACTATAACTTCAACCATTGAAAGCTGTTGTTGTTTTTTCACAAACAAATCTTCCATAAACTGGCCTTGAGCTCAATAAAATTATAAAATATTAACATTTTACTAGGCCAACAGAAAAATGAACATATTTTTGAAATTTAAAAAATAATCATAACGCAAATGGTGCGCTTGTAGAGGTGCTGGAACTTTTCTAGCTTCCTTAATGAGTTGAACAAATTGAGACGGCAAGTTTTATTTGTTTTTTATTTATTTTTCTCTCTATAAGGGAATGCGATGCATCACATTCCATTTGCGTATGACCACTTATTAAAAACTTCTGTTCAATTGTTATTTCGCTTTCCTTTGAAAAATTCAACAAGGCGTTAGACAACACAGTATTAATAGTTTGCTTTCATATTTAAAGTATATTCACTTCCACAACAGTCGATCCTACGTTACCGAAGTGACTCGGATTTCATCCGACTAAGGACTGTTATTTCGGCGAAAAAACCCCACTTAGGCTGCCGGACACCCCCAATCCTGGGTGCAATACCTAGCAGCAGGTTTGCTACTCATACTTCTGGCCAGGGCGGGCGTCGAGTCTAACCCTGGCCCAGAAACCTATTTCTGCTGCTTCTGCCAGAGAAGGCTCCATCCGAATTCCACTTCGGTGAGGTGTAATTCGTGCAACGGATGGTGCCATCTTAAGGTCTGCTCAGACCTTAAGAAAACCAGGGTATGGTCCACAACCTATGTGGGCCAGTGTTGCTCGCGCACTCAAGCGCCCCAAGCCTCCACGACATCCCCCCTTGCGCCCCCCGCGCCGGTGCCTCAACGCACCCCCCCTGCCTCCACGGCTCCCCGGAGCTCACAGCAACACCTAAGGGACTGGTCTGAGAGCTTTACCGCCTTCTGCTGCCGCAAAAACCCCCCGGAAGTGTCGCTCACGACACCGCCCACAACAACCTTTGGGCCCCCACAACCACAGCGGGATGCGCAGCCGGGACGGGCCGGCCCTCGGATCCAGTCCCTCACCCCCCTCAACGCGACAACCTTACCGAGACAGACGAGACTCTTACAGTTCAACTGCAACGGACTCTCGAGCAAGATCTCGGAGGTGGTTGCCTTCATGGCTCGGCACGGGCTGTTACTAGCTGCGGTCCAAGAAACGAAGCTACGTCGCAGTTCAACCTTAACGAACTGCGATGGCTACAACGTGCTTCGCAGAGATCGCGAGCGAGATAATGGTGGAGGCCTAGCCTTCATTCTACACAACACCGTGCAGTATCGTCTCATCGATGTAGACATCGACCCAAGGGACAGCACCTTAGAATGTCAAGGGATTGCTGTCCGGTCAGGCGATGTCGAGCTCGAAATATTTAATATCTACATACCCCTTGTCTCCTGCTGCCCCGCTGGATATCACCCTGACATAGGTGCGCTCCTCTGTGGTGAAAACCGTTTGGTAGTTGGAGACTTAAACGCGCATCACGATCTTTGGTTCTCAAGCCTATCAAACGATCTTAGGGGAAATATTTTGGCAGAGCAGATAGACGACTCGACATTCTGCACCATGAACGACGAAGCCCCCACCAGGATTGTGGGTAGTTGCAGCAGCTCGCCAGATCTAACAACAACAACATCTAACAATAGCTAGCGCGGGTCTGATAAATAGCATAACTTGGCGACCTATGCTATCGCTTGCATCAGACCACCTACCCATAGTCATCTCGATTGACAGACCTGCCAACTATGTTGCCTCGGACCGCCACACCTATGTCAACTTCAAAAAAGCTGACTGGGAGCGGTTCGAGGATTGCACTCAAGACGCCTTCAGTGCTCTTTCAACTCCAACCGACGTTCGCGTTGGGAGCACCTGAAGTCCTGCAACCTCGGTGCCGGAGTGGGCAAATTATGGTCGACCGTGAGGTCCCTGTCCAACCCGACGAGGCGTGATGATCAAACAGAAATCTCCTTTGGAGACTACGCCTCGTCGGACCCGAAGCGATGCGAGAACTATTTTAGTCGGCAATTTACACTGCATCCTTCGGCCGACAGGACCAAACGGTCAGTCACCAGAAGGCTGCGCAAGTCAACACCAAGCGCACCAATTGTCCTCTCTACCACTGAGGTGAAGGAAGCCATCGGGAAGCCGAAAGCCTCCAAATTCATTGGCCCAGACGGGTTAAGCATGTTGATGCTGAAAAAATTGGGCACCGCGGGAGTAGCATATCTCACCAAGGTCCTCAATCTGTCTTTAAGCACCCTGGTCATTCCGGATATCTGGAAGACCAGTAGGGTGATACCACTGCTGAAACCAGGGAAACCGGCCGGCCAAGGCGAGTCCTACCGGCCGGTCTCCCTGCTTTCTCCAGTGGTCAAGACACTTGAGGCCCTGCTGCTCCCGCATTTCAATCACTACCTCAGCCCGGCGAAGCATCAACACGGCTTCCGGAAAGTGCATAGCACTACAACGGCACTTAACGCTATAAACACTCAGGTTAATCGTGGTCTCAACGGCAACCGCCCCTGTGAGAGAACCGTCCCCGAGGCTTTGGACTTGTCGAAGGCCTTCGACACAGTCAGCCACTCCATCCTGCTGAAGGACGTGGAGGCCTCACCTCTCCCATCGGCGTTGAGGCGATGGACCGCGAACTACCTGTGTGGTCGTCAAGCGTCGGTGTGCTACCGTGACTCAGTGTCAAAAGCGAGAAGAATTAAGCAGGGGATACCACAGGGTGCCGTCCTATCCCCCCTATTATTCAACTTCTACATCTTGCGACTCCCTTCCCCGCCAAGTCCACGGCGACCTTGTTTACATCTTGGACGAAGCAGGTCGGGCTCACCCCCGACATCCACATCGAGGGGACCCCCATTCCGACGGTTAACCACCCAAAGATCCTGGGAGTCACCCTCGACAGCCTGGTCTCCTTCTCAGCGCATACAACCGCAATCGTCAACAAGGTACAGAGCCGCAACAAAGTCCTCAAGTCGCTCGCCGGCAGCACTTGGGGCAAAGACAAAGAAACGTTGTTGGCAACATACAAGACGATTGGCCGGCCGGTTCTAAATTAGGCCGCGCCAATATGGTCGCCTGGAACTAGCAGGACTCAGTGGTCAAGACTGGAGACCTGTCAGAACGCCGCACTCAGAACAGTGACGGGATGTCTCCTGATGACGCCTGTGGATCACCTCTACCATGAGGCTAACGTGCTTCCAGTGCAGGAGCACAATATGATGCTCACAAAACAGTTTCTACTAGGGTGCCACCGTCCGGGGCTCGCGCTGGAGCCGGCACCCAGGCACATCAGGGGACATCTCTCACAACTGACGGACGAGGTCCAGACATACGTACGCTTACCGCTGGACCAAAGGACGTACCGACAGTGAATGCAGTCCTGGGAGTCCAACCACCACCTATAGCAGCTGAGGAGCTCCAGCTGCCTCGGGAGACGCGCGTCACTCTGGCTCAACTCCGATCTGGATATTGTAGTAGGTTAAACTCCTACCAACCCAGGATCAACCCCGACACCCCCAACACTTGCCCAGCATGTGGAGGGTCTCCGCACGACACCAATCACCTATTCACATGCTCGGCCAAACCTACTCAACTAACACCCCTCTCCCTATGGTCCGACCCGGTTGAAACGGCTCGTTTCCTGGACTTTTCGTTAGTTGAGCTTGACGATAATGATTGAGGGAGCCCGCCAGCCCAGTGGGGCGTAGCTAGCCGCTACAACAACAACAACAACAACAACATGTATGTATGTATGCATGGATGAAAGTTCGCTAACAGCGAAAGCAAAAGAAGTTTTGATTTTCTTATTTGATTAAACACCAGGAAAGAAGTGTATGTTTCCCTTTATGCAAATTCTACACAAAACTCAACTGTGTTAGTTAAGCAGACCATCGTGCAACCAATAGCGCAAGTATATTTTGGTATTTGTAATAAATATTTGTTGGGGAAGCATCAGAAGTCAATAAAATTTAATCAATAAAATAAATTTCTTAGAAACTGGTGCGAAGCGAAATATACAAGCAGCGCTGCGGTCAAAACAAACGAAGTTTTGGTTTACTGTAAGCGACTGTTGATCTTCGGCTTTTGCTTTTACTTCATAAAGTTGAATTCGTTTTCTGTTGCACGCTCAAGCGCAATACGCAATAAAGAAAAAAGATACTGCCAATGTTCAGCAGATTCCTAATTTGACAACGCTGTACTGGCAGGCAGAATGAACAATAGGAAAGTAATGTATATTTCTGATGTACATATTTGCTCAGTACCTTCTACAAATAGGCAACGGTGCAGCAACTATAACACGCAATGTGTATATTATCATGTCCGATATAACTTAGGAACCTCTGTTAGAATTATTGACGAGCTTATTGTTAATGCTTATCCAAACATTGCAAACACACCAATTATGAATTCGACTTGGCTTTGCGAACGTGCAATTATCACTTCAAAAAATTCGATAGCCGAAGAAATTAATGAAGCAGTATTGAGCAGAATAATATCAGAATACAAGCTCTATAAGTATGTAAATACAGTGACTGACCCCAACGATATGGTTCATTACCCTTAAATCCCGCTGGTATGCCTCCACATGAGCTGAAAATTTTAACCGGTCCGGCAAGGGATGAAATTACTAATGATCCCAACACATTTTTCATTTACGTTTAAACGTGTCCAGTCTCCAGTAAAGACATGCTTTGCCATTACCATCAATAAGTCCCAAGGGCAAACCTTCAACGTTGTCGGCATTGATCTTCGTAACGAAGTGTTAACCCATTGCCAACTATATGTGGAACTTTCACGTACCGGTTCTTCAGCAAATCAAACTTATCTTATTCCCGAAAATGGAAATGAAACGAAAAATGTTGCTTTTACTGAAGTTTACAAAAACTGAAATGTAAATAACTCTATTTTATAATAATAATTATTACATACATTTAATTTATGCTTTACTCTTTTCTATGAAAAAAAATATAAAGTACATATGTATGTACATATATTTTCATGCCTTTTATTATAAATTTTTTTTACTGTTTAAATGTATTTAAAAGTTCAAAAGTACATAGCAAATCCTTGGGTAATAATAAAGACAACATGTTCCTCCTTCACATTGATGTAAATTGCTCACGAGGCGTGGCAAAGCACGCCGGGTATTAGCTAGTTATGTAATATTTACCGTTGATAGTGAATATATTGAAACAACAAATGACATAACTAGTGTTTTTAACTCAAAAATGTAATTAATAATTTTAGTTAAAGAAACACTTATTATAGTACATATATAGCCAAATTTCCGGCCTCTCTTTCCGAAGCCATGTAAAAGTTCCGGCCTCTCTTTCTGAAGCCATGTAAAAGTAATTTTGAGTTAAATGAGCCACTCCGTAGTTTGTGTCAGGATTTTAACACTCACTCCGGTTCTTTTGATATTTCAGACTCACTTTTTTACATAAAGAAAACTAAACTCAATCCTCTCAATAATTAATACATACATACATATACATATGTATATTACTATTCGATCAGCTGATGAGCATTTGTTCTGTAGCTGAACAGTTTTAGATCTCGACACTTAACAAACCTCTGCCTTTCATGACTCGGCGCAACATATATGAAAAAAACAAATTTTTTTTTTTTATATATCCGTGCGTCATGCGGATGCGCCCCTCGCGTCGGTCGGGCGGGTATGGAGGGATAAAACCGTTGGGATTATTATTATTATTATTATTAAATTCCTTGGTTTGCATATTAATGCAAGTCTTTGCATTAGTTAAGTGATTTATGTACGGTTACTTACACTGACCATAAGCCACTAAAGGTCTTGCATTTCAGGCATTTTTCGATTTGGATTTTGCAAGGACTAGTAAGTTATAGTCTAAGAGCCAGTGGCCGGCAGATTGTATGTATTTTACCAAAGACGAAATAAGAAGGAGTCACAAAGCAATGCGATGGTAGCTATGACGGCACTCAGCTAAGAAAGGTATACAAATCACATGAAGTTGAAAAGTATTTTAACAAATTTTATTTGTATATTTATTATTTGTATTATTATTAAAAGCTTACTTTTGAGACGGCAGACGTTTTCGCCGGTTGTAACATCCTGGCAGACGACGAAATCTCACCCTCGTGGCTAGTATATGAGCCATTGGGTTTATAGGCTTTTAAAAAACATAATAATTATAAAATTTTAATATTAATGAAATTTTGATTGGTAATTTTCTTTGTTCATAAGAAAATTGAAATTCAGTTATGAATAATGATAAAAAAAACAATAATTATATTGCAGAGGGCTCCTCTGGATGTGGTTGTTCTAAATTGATGCACTCCAGGTAACCTTGCTGTGTATTTTCACTTAAACCCTTTCAAACTTTATCTCTGTGATTCTCAACTCTGGGAAAGCACGCCAGAGGGAGCTGAGGTTCTAGTATCCCCTTTGTTTTGGACGGTATCAACTTTCCTTTGCCAAAACCCTCGTTAGAGAAGTTTAGTTAGAATCGCTTTGCCGCATGGTCAATGATGAAATGTATTGGCTCAAACTCCAGGACACATGCGCATCGCTCCCGTAATACCAGGCGCTTAATTTTATCAAGATACTGTCTAACCGAGGACAGGACGAATCTGGTCCCCCAAGCCACCGCCCTGTAGGCGAGCATTAGCCTTACTATCATAATGTACATCCACGCAGGATATTGGGGCCTCAGTATTCTTTGTAACCGGGAGGCCCCTCCTCCACGGCCTCAGTCCGCCGTATTGATCGCGTGGTAGGATCTTTCATTGATGCCCAGATTAAGCCTCGGTCCGTTGTCCTCTGTGCTACTGGAGATAACCACACCGAGGAGTGTATTCTCTCGTTCTGGGTTCTCAGCAGCCGAAGCGCATACTCCGCCAGGTCGTCGGCCCTTTACGGTCAGAACACAGTGCCGTTTTGCAGCGAAGGAATCTTATCCGCTCTCTTTACACACATCACCAACCCCTTCCGCCTTTCAGCTTGACGCCACAACGGGAAGTGGCGGCTGTTCTCGCTGCCACCGGTTGCTCCGGTGATATGCTTCCTGCGGCGCTTCGTGGCGGGCTCTGCTGAAGGCTGCTTCACTGCAGGTTCACCGCTACTCCGCATTTCTACAGGACGGGGTCGCAGGTACCCTGTAATAGGTTCTTCTCTTCTCTGCTTGCTTACAGAGCCTGCTGGTTCGCAGGGGTAGGAGCTAACCCCGCTTCCGCTCGGGGGTCAGTACGAGTGGCTCTCGCGTGAGCGCAGGGACCGAAAGCTTTCTTCTCCACCTACATCCGCCATGGCCCGTTCCTCTTCTGGGGTTTTCTCTGATCAAAACACCGGATGTACCACTTTGCCCCCGATCCGCTCAGTCTTTTGCGGTTCCGGTCATCGAGAGCACACGAATGGCCACGGGGGAATTTCTAGGGTGTTTGGCCCTTCGGTGGTTCCTTCTTTGCTGCTGTCACCCGGCTGCATTGGAGGCAGTCAGCTACGTGACGTGTCCCGCCTGCCTGGTAATCTCTGGCATCTACCCGAGCGCAACCACTCCTGGATCTACGCAGGTTTCAGAGTATGTTAGAAACTCACATTTCTGCTTGCCTCTGCAATCACAGTTTCCTGCAAGAATCATACATACATACATATGTATACAAGAATCATATACAGCACAGCTGCGAGTACTTTTTACATTTAAGTATCTTTTGAACAAAGGGTGAACAAACGAAAATTTTTGGTGCACAAACGATTTAGCTTGAAAAAAGTTTAATTTTTCACTTTTGGGTTTTTTCATAAAAATTTGATTTTTAAATAACTTTTGAACAAAGATTGGAAACGAAAATTTTTGGTGGACAAATGATTTAACGTAAAAAAATGCTAAATACTATTTTTGCATTTTTGTAAAAAAAATTTTTTTTAAATAAAGGGTGGAGAAACGAACATTTTTTTTCTCTAAAATTTGCATAAGTTGGTGTCAACTTCACAGAGCTCAAGGTGTGGTTGTTTCATACGCCTAGTTACATACATATGTACATATGTACATACATATGTAGTTTTTGTTATCTCCCCCGTAAATCCACTGTATATTTTATACCGTTTTAAGTAACTGATCTCCATGAGACAAACGATACTCGATATTTTTTTCTCATTATCTCCGTCCCTTTCCGTGGCTTCAAGAAATTGACGACGCGAAACTTTTTTCTGCCTTATTTATCAGTCTTTCTTTTTTTCCATAATAAGGTCATCGAATTAATTTTTACCGAGAGTCAAAATAGATTATAAAAATGAATTAATTCTAAAAAAAAGTTCAATCAAACAACGTAAGAACTTACCAGTTATACACGAAAATAGCTTGATCTTTCAAAATTGTTTCACAAGGTTTATACTGTCCATCACTAATCAATATTTTACACAAAACCCAACTATAAATATGGTTAAATATGTATATACAAAATATGTCTTTGGATTTGCTAAAAAATGAAAACGGATTCTTTAGGTTTCTAAAATTAATAACAATTAGCGTTTTGGTAAGTGCTCCATTTCAGGGCTGCTCAACAAACGAAACGATACCGTTTATCAAAACGGAATCGAGTCTTTAACGTTAAAACGTTATAAAATTAACGCAAACGAAACCCGAAGGTTCACAATATCAGCTGACATCTTGTGGCATTGTCAGCACACTTGAAATTAAACGTTTTTCGTAACGTTTTAACGTTAAAGCCAGAGTTTTGTTTCGGTAAAATATATTTTGAACGTTAATATACATACATATATACTCGCTACATTTACGTTTGTGGAAATCGTTGTTGATTCAGTTATATTGGCCATAATTATATACATAAATTATATATAGACTTCAGACTGAAGTCGAATATTGACGAATAAAATAAAATAATTTAGATATTATTCAATTGTTTTATTTTTCCGGCCTTGAGCTCATTAAAAATCTATATATAATTTGTGGAAATCAATATAAAAATACTAAAATACAAAAACGCCCAAAAAACCTAAATTTCGGCGAAACGGAAGTGCCACGCCCATTTCCAAGTTTGTATAAACGACCAATTTAAAAAAAAAAGGTATTATATCACTGAAGTATCGCATTTTTCAGATTTTGTAAAATTTTTTATATTCCCTCTTTGTTGCCAAAAGGATCACTTTTAGCACTTTCGATGCAGAGGTTGCCGAAATACGTTAGTTTTCGGATTTATCAATAGTACCGTTATATGGGCCGCGTAGTTACTTTTCAATTACTGAAATGTTGAACGATTAGCTTAGTGATGTCAAAAACATGTGTTAAATTTAGTGACGATATCTGACACTGTTATTGAGATACAGACATTTTTTAAATAAGCGTGGCAATGCCCATTTTTCAAAATTTTACTATAATCCAGTTGTTTTTGTTTAAAATTGCTGCAAATATTAAATTTTAACTTATTAATTCCAATAGATTCCAAAAAAAAAAAGTTTTTGCATGTTTCGTAAATGCTGTGGTCGTGATTATGGTCCGATTAAAATTTTTTTTGACAATATTAGTATATGGATATTTTTACCAATTTTAGTGAAGATACCAACACTGTTATTGAGATACAGACATTTTATCATAAGTGGGTGTGGTAACGTCTATTTTTCGAAATATCATAAAAATCTAGTTTCTTTTGTTTTAAAACGCTCCAAAAGTCAAATCATATTCAATTTGTTTCAATAGATACAAATAAAAAACAAAGTTTTTGCATTTTTAAAAATTTGCGTTTTAAGGGAGGTAGGCGTTTTTATTGATCGTTCTCGACCAACCTGCCTTTGCTAAAAATTTAAAAGAAAATAAAAAAAAAAAAAATTATTAAATCCAAAAATATATAAATTACAAAAATCCAAAAAAAATTCCTAATCTAATTCAAAAATATAATTCCTAAAATAAGCAAATAAATGAATTTAAAATAAAAGAACATTTTGCTTAGTTTTCAAATACTTTACACAAAAAATTAATTACAAAAAATAAATAAAATTTCAAAACTAAGAAATTACTAAATTTAAATACATTTTGGAAAAACCAGGAAGAAAAACCAAAAAACAAAAAAAAAAGAAAATTTTTTTTATAAAAAAAAAATTATAAAATCAAAAACAAAAATATATAAACGTTAAAACCCAAATCAAAAACTTGAAACTTAAAATATCCAAAAAAAGAACTTAGACTTATTCCTCGAAATTAAACTGTACAGCAGTGGTGGAGGAAAAAAAATAGAAAAAAGGGTGAATTTCAATAAAAAAAAGAAATGAACTAATAGTTTTGATTCTTTTTCAAAAAATTACATAAAAACTTAAAAATTAAATTTCAAAACCAAGACACAACTTATTTAAACAAACATTTTCAAAAAAAACGAAAGGAAACGCGAAAACCAAATTTTTTATAACAAACCAAAAAGAAATCAAAAACCACGTTGTGAGAAATCCAAGAGGTACAGTCGGGTATGCAGCCGAAAGCCGCTAAAAGAATCACGCCACATAACGGCCATTTGTTTTGACCCCCATAACGGCTATTTTTGCCACGCCGTGACGCGGCATAAGCAGCAAACAGCAGTAGCAACGGTAAAAGCAGCAGAGAGCAACAGCGGTAGCAACAGTAGCAGCAGCAAGTAAACAACAGTAGCAGAAGCAGCAAGCAAACAGCGGTAGCAACAGTAGCAGCAGCAGCAAGCAAACAACAATAGGGCAGCAACGAGCAAACAGCGGTAGCAAGCAGCAGCAGCAGCAAGTAAACATCATTAGCAGCAGCAGCAAGCAAATAAAGGTAGCAGTAGTAGTGGTCACAGCAAGGTGAAACGGTGAGAAACACCAACATACACTTCTGTTTAAATTAATCTTTTTTTTCTTAAAGATTGTTACCTTTGTATTTTATTAATTATCTTTCCGATATATATACTCCTATTATTACCTTTCTGATATACAAGCGTGTAATTACCTTTTAATATGTTATATACAAACCAATAATTTTCATTACTTTTGTACTTTATAATCAACTTTTGGAAAAAGTTTAAATTAAAACTTACAGTTTTCCGGGGAAATCATTTCGGGCAGTTTCCCCTTAAAACGGTTTACAAAACTTGGTTCGCGGGTTCAGTCCGGCTTTGAAAAATTCTGTTAACTCACTCGTTTTTGGACATTCTAGAGACAACACCGTTCAGCTACCACCCAACGTAAATCATCAAGGTAATATTGTAATAAAACTAATATACCAAATATATATATTGAATTAACAACCAAACTAATTCTTGGCTTTTCATTATTTACTTTCACTGCGAGTAAACACTGGTGCCCACTGGAGATAACTCTCATTTAAAGCACCATAAGTTCAGTATAGAACATTTTCTCTCGTAAATTTCAAAAATTTCCTTTTCATACATTCTTACATTTTGATATTGTCTGGCGAACGGTTATTTTTTTCGTAAATTTTAGTCGATACGCAAGCCGACATTTCTTTAATCAAAATTTGAAGTTTAAACAAACATTTTTCAATAAATAAAACGATTTACCGGTGTCACTTCTAATACTGTTTCTACTTTAGGTAAAATCACAGTAAATTTAAATTTTTCGAACTTTTTTATAAGACGTAATCTACATGTGAATGACGATTTCAACATTCCATCAGACGGTATACTAGGTAAAGACTTTTTAAAAACAAACAAGTGTGTTATTATCTATGCAAACGACTGCATTTCCTTCTGGGTAGGCAAAGAAAAAGTCGCGAATCCGATTCTTCACGGGACACAACGCGATAACTTTGTTATACCTCGCAGATGCGAAGTTTTTCGACCTTTTGACTTAGGCAAGCAACCGGAGCCACTCTTCGTGGACTCACTAGACATTGATAACGGTGTGTTTACAGCGAGATGCATTGTTAATGCTGGTAACCCAATCATCAAGATTATAAATACCACATACGATGTAAAGTACGTAACGAACTGTAATATTCGGACCGATAAACTTTCTAATTATCATGTTTATTCCATCAAAAATACGACGAAAGACGATAACCGCACAAACGAACTTATTAAATTTTAAAGAAACAAATTCCAAGCAATAACGCAAGCAAATTACTCGACTTATGTCTAGAATATGCAGATATATTCGCTCTGCCTGACGACAAAATGATATTAAATAATTTTTACGCACAAAAATTAAGACTGACAGACACAAACCCCGTTTACATTAAAAAATACCGATTACCATATTCTCAGCGTGAGGAAATAAAAAGCCAAGTGAATAAATTGTTAAACAATGACCTTATCGAACCAAGTTACTCAAATTATAACAGTCCTTTAATTATAGTTCCAAAAAAAGACAATGATGGGCGAAAAGCAAATGATGACAATCGCTTTTTCAGGTATTCCGGCTAATGTAGCATTTTTGTACGTCGACGATATCATCGTCATAGGCTGTAGTTAAGCACATCACAAAAACATTTCCAAAGTTTTCGATACATGTCGATCTTTGAATCTCAAACTTAATCCAAATAAGTGCAATTTTCTAAGGCCAGAAGTAACATTTTTCGTCCACAAATGTTCTGCAACGGGTTTGTTGCCAGACGATTCCAAAATTAACGCAGTTAAAAAATATACAAAACCGACTGACAAAGACGCAGTACGACGATTCGTTGCATTTGCAAATTACTATAGAAGGTTAATAATAATTAATTGAATCGTTTAAACAGAAAAAAAGTAGAATTCATTTGGGATTGTGAGTGCGAGAAAGCTTTCGAATCACTAAAATCAGCGTTAATGTCACCTAAGTTGCTACAATATCCAGATTTTTCCAAACAATTTATTATTACAGCTGATGCTTCAAAAACCGGATGTGGCGCTATTCTTAGTCAAGAACAGCAAGGTAGCGATTTGCCTATTTGTTTCGCTTCTAAAGCATTTAATAAAGCAGAACAGAAAAAACCAATTATAGAGTTGGAACTTTTAGCTATTTACTTTGCCATAAAGCAATTTCGTCCATACATTTACGGAACTAACTTCCTTGTTAAATCAGATCACAGACCACTACTTTTTCTTTTCAATATGAAGGATCCATCTTCAAAACTTGCGAGAATTCGTCTCAAATTAGCCGAATATAATTTCATTATAGAATACATTAAAGATAAATCAAACGTCAGTGCCGACGCACTTTCACGCATTTCCATTGACGAGATTAGAGAATCAACGAAACACGTTCTTGCAGTTAAAACTAGAGCGATGACTAAGAAATTAAACGGAAAAGACACACAAAACAGCGACATAGACGATTCAACGCAGACTTTAAACGTTTACGACAAATTTACATTGAGTTTTTCGAAAACGATACCGCGTATTAAATCAACAACGAATTACGATAAAAATAAAAGAATTTCAAATTTACAAATTTGCGCACATATAAAACACAAAAAACTCGAGTTACTTAATGTCGAAATTGTTAACGAAATAATGAATTTAGATGACTTACTTTCGAGGCTCGAAAACGAAGCCGGCAATCGCATCATTAAACATTTTGAATGGCCAAAAAAGATACATTTTTTAAATATTATTCTATAGCAGAATTAAAAAACAGCGGAAACAAAATTTTAAAGAATTTACAAATTATCCTTACAGATACAGTAGAGAGTGTAGACAATGACGATCAGAAATAAAAACTAATGACAATTTACCACACTGACCCGCTTTCAGGAGTACATTGCGGAGACAAAAAAAATTTATGCCAAAATACGTACAAAATGCTATTGGAAAAACATGATCCGTGACATTGCTAAATTTGTAAAAAGTTGCGAAAAATGTCTATTAAACAAAGTTAAGCCTAAAACTAAAGAAAATCTTGTTCTTACACCAACACCTTGCAAACCATTCGACATCGTAGTTATTGATACCATAGGACCTTTACCTGAGTGTCGAATAATGGTAATAAGTTCGCACAAAAGTGCTAAAACAATTGCATCTGCCATTTTTGAGAGTTTCGTGTTAACATACGGTATTATGAATTCCATTAAATCCGATTTAGGTACAGAATTCAAAAACGATATTTTTTCAGAATTAACGAAAATTTTAAAAATCGAACATAATTTTTCAACCGCATACCATCATGAAACCGTGGATACAATTGAACGAAACCATAGAGTATTTAACGAATATTTGCGTGCGAATTTAGAAGAAATATATTCCGACTGGGACGTATATTTAAAATATTTTACATTTTTGCATAACACAAATACTAACACAGTTTTCGATTACAAATTTACTCCATTTGAATTAATATTTGAAAGAAAGGCTATTTTGCCAAAAGAAATAAAAAAAAGAAAATATCGATCCAATATACAACGTTGAAAATTATGCAAAAGAAGTAAAATATAGAATGCAAAAATCACACGTACTCGCAAAAGAACTTATTAACAAACATAAACTTCGAAATAAAACTCTATACGACCAAACCGCGCGTCCTTTATCAGTTAACATAAATGATTTAGTTTTAATTCAAAAAGAACAACGAGATAAACATGCAAACATATACCATGGTCCATACATAGTAACAAATATTGACGGTGTAAACATAACGATTTTTGATAAAACAAAAAATAAAGAAAAAACAATACATAAAAATCGAATTCAAAAAGTAGACTAAAAACAAATATTTTCTTACTTTACTTAAATTATTAAAATAAGTGCTAATCTAGCAAAAAGTCTAAAAACATTAAAAATGCTAAATAAGCAAAAAAAATCTATAAATAATAAAAATGCAAATTTTGAAGTATCTCATATTTATGTACATATATATAAATACAAACAAGAATTTGTTCAATAACAATATCGTATTAAATTTTAAAAATTTCTATCTATTTTTAAGCAATGCCAAAATATGTATCCATTATTTTCCAACTAACGACACAAAGCAAATGAAATGTATAAAAAATCATTGTAATCGTACATATGTATATAGCCAATTCAACGCATCTAATGTAAAATTCTAAACAAAAGAGAAAAAAAACCATGCATTTTTTTAATGCATTAATCTATTAAATTATAATACTTCATCTTAAAAATTATAAATGCATACATATTTGTAATTACTATTATTACGGTTACTACGCAAACAGTACTTAAATAAGTAAAAATAAATTTACTACTTAGTTAATAAAACACAACTAAAGATATTTTTAATTTGCAACAAGCATAATATTTAAATTGTATCAATTTCTATTCTTAAATTGGATTGTTGTGAATGAACGATTAAAAGGGGAAAGGATAATTGATAAATCTTACTAAAATTCCTTCATTCAAAACAATAAAGTTTTTTTCTTTACCTATGTGGAAGAAGAATATAGCAAGATTGATCACCTTGCTACATCCTTCTTTTCAATAGGAGGGTGATGTAATAGCACAGGGTATGAATACCCTTAACCAGCTCATAAATACAGTCCAACTATAAAAATCTATTACAATTATAAGCCTATAATGTTATAACCGCAACTAACTTTAAGAAAACGAAGGCAAAACGATACGAAGGTGATAGAAGCCGCCTGAGGCATCGAGTATTCAAACCGAATATGTCGGAGTGGGTCCACTAAAGCTCCCTCTCTATTAGCCGTGACCCATGGCTCCACACGGGTTGGATACCGTATCTCGCACATGGGTTGCTCACGTTGCCCAGGGTGCACGAACGTGGACGTAAGAGTAGGGATTGAGTACAGCCGTGCAACTGTAACCGCATACCCAGAAGCTCCACTGTACCCCATTGCACCCCTAGTGCATTTAGAGTCTGGATTAATGCTACCTTTTCCCAGGACATTTCCTATGAATTTTATTTCACGCTGCCTGTACTGCATTATATTCGGATTAAACCTAATATAATTAGCCCTAGCGCAGTCATTAGAGACATTGGAATTTCATTACGCCTAAATGCTGTCCTAATAGAAGTATTTATATGCGAACTTTTCTTGTCCAACTCTAAAAATCCACTTCTAAAGATCTAAGACTGAAAACAATTATTTATTTGCCAGCTCATAAGTTAAGTCATCCATTATTGGTATCAAAAATGTTCTCTTTAATATAAGTATTCAAGGGTTTTGAATCTAAAGAAACTAGTCTAACCATTAAGTTTTTCGACAATTTGTAAATTATTAACGCAGTCAGTCGGATAGCCATCGGGGGAAATTACATCAGCCATTTCATCCAGCTCATTTTCTAGCTTGTCAATTAAAGCTAACGGTACTCGTTTTCTATAATGTAAAACTGGCTTAGTCCCTGTAAACAGATTGAAAACGTGGCGGAAAACTTGCCTAGTCCACTAAAAATATCCCTGTTTAATACTACAAATTTATTTTTTGGTAATCTCAACATGGCGTTCATTATTTGAACCCTTATTCCGTATTCAAAATTCATAACAAATGCCCAATATATAAAAGAGCACATTTGGAATATAATTGGATTTTTAAAAAAGTTGTATTCTATAAGTATAAATGAAATTTATGTATGAAAGTACAAAATACATATATTGTTTTTAAGTTTGGTAAGAACAATAAGCGCATTTGATCGTTGTCTTCGAGTGATCCTTACAAATGAATTTTATGGAAGCTTCAATATTTGTTACTATATTTTACGCTGTTGGATTGATTTGGGCAGACGAACCAACGAACGTGTCTTACATTTCTCCATTGTGGAATTATTTCAGAAGTTTCTGCAGTATCTGCAGTACTATGGTGTTGGCGGGGCTGCTACGAGGAAGGGTAGTTCTTTGCGATCTCTAGTTAAAGCAAAATCCCGAAATTCCATAGTAATGCTATCCAATTATGTCCAAATACATTGTGACTTGAAAGAAATATAAATATATGTATATTTCAAATTTTAGTCAATGCCGAAGGGCATGAATGAAAAAAATTATGATTCTATGTATACCATCGGTATTTGCAATGGCATATTGTGTATTACCAGGTGCGGTATTCATAACGTTTTTTTTAGCACTTCTACAAGCTCCGCTTACAAATGATTTAAAAGAGCACATACCATTTATAATTTTATGATAGAAAAGTTCCTACAACCTGCTGAAAGGCAGACATTTTTTCTTCTTCGTCTGTATCTTCAAAAAAATTGGGGTAATGGGCGGATCCAACTTCGAAAATGTCGTCTTTATTCATTTTAGAGTTTTCCAAAATTAGTTCAATGCCCTCTATATAATTTTTCCACAAAAAACAGAACACAAACTCACCAAAAAATATTTTTACGAATACTTAACAATTTTTAATATCACTTTTATTCGCAAACAACCAGAAAGTTCTTAATCTTTTTTAAAATGCGTGAACAATTATCAACTTCACAACAATACGTACAAAAACTGGTAACGATAACTTGCTGCAATAATAAATATGAACTCACTCAAGTAATTAATTTATTTTTTGAAGCAGCTGAGTTTTCACTTGCTATTGCTTGCACGAGAGTGCACCAGAAATTCGAAAGGAAGTTGCGCCGGGCCGGTAGGAAGGGTGGTCGTTGGTATTAAGGTTTCTGACAAATCATACAGTTCAAAATTATATCCTTTAACCGATGTCGCATACTTAATTGAAAAGAAGCGTTCGTTTCGGATCTGCTATAGATTCTCGCGAGGTGAACGTTGAGTACTGTTGTGCTCCGTTTATACTATTTCCTTTTGATCTTTTGCTATAACGACATCGATCACCAACTTTGCAGTCACCAAGTTAAGAAGTCAGACCTGAATTTTTGCGAGTGTGGGGAGGTCACAAAAGGCCATTTACGAAATTATGGTTGAAACTTTCCTTGATTATGTTCAAGAGGTCTCTGACCTATTGCCAATAGTTTACGCTCGTTGGTAGCCGCGTAAGGGTGCAAGAAATCATCGTTATTGGTCGGATTTTTGTGAGATACCCCAAAGCATCAGTCGTCAAGTCAAATGGCTTCTTATAATCTGAGTTTAGCAGTCGCATCTTCCGTTGACAAGATGTCTTTGATTTTATTGAATGTCTTCAGCGTATTTATATCAAGCCAATCTAAACTTCCTTAGTTGTTGCCAGTCTCCCCCCGTATCTTGTTAAGGGTTTAGCCACTGACGCATTATTTTATGGATCTCCTGCAATGCCGCGATGTTCCTAGGAATGACTTCAGGGTCCGAAGGGTTTTTGAAATCTACCTTTTTTCTTTGCCCGGCAAGTTGTAATTCCATCCTTGGACACATTAAATCCAAGGAATTCTATTTATTGCCTTATGAATTTTGTCTTTTCCTGTACCGGAAGAAATGGTCTCAGTAAAATCAACCATTTGGTACTGTTGGTCTTGTTCGGAAGTTCGGTCAAATTAATCCCATTTTAGTTAATTGAACGGAATATTTTTCAAAAAACCTTATTCTGTCATATGAAGAGTAACAAGTAAGTTAACTAAATGCTGTCAAAGTTACTGATTTACGGTTAATTAAACTTTTTTTCTCTTAAAAGAACTAAATTTTTATGAGCCTTCAACCGTAAATAAATTGTTTGATAAGTTAAAAAAAAATAAGCGTAATTTAATAAGTTTATACATAGATAAATGTAAAACTTAAGAACTAAAAAAACCACCGCAATATACATAAGTCTGATTTTATCACAACGTTGTTATGTAACTAAAACGTTCAAATTTTCATATTAACTAATGTCATAAGTAATTTGCTATCAAATTATTTTTTTTTTATTAAAAAATGTTTTTTTTTATACTGCTCATTACACACACAAAAGTGGGCCTACAAAGCCTTCGTTTTCTGTTTCCTGTCTCTTTTCGTTGTGAAATTTTTTTCAATCAGTTGGAAAAAAAAAATTTTATACATACATATATTAATATTTAAGTAATTAATGAACCAAACACGTACATCGTGTGGACAACGAGACATCCTGGATTAATGGGTTTAATAGTCCGGCTATAAATCTATGTTCTACAGTAAAAAAAAAAATTTTGTTCTGTTATTGCATCAGCCAATTTCAAAGATAATGTTAAGTTGGCAACACAAAAATTCACAATCGCAAACAAGCGTGAGCAAATTGTGACAATATGTAATGTGCCTTATTTATTTTGCATGCCATAATGTTGTCATCGTTATGGTCTCGCTTGTATATATACACGTCATGATTCAGTTATAAAAGGTTCTGCACTTACTGACAGCTAAATTCTGACACTCCTTAATCTATAGTTGTATTTTGGTTAAAAAGTGCGAAATAAAATATGTATTTAAATAAAATTTTTTAAGTATTTATTTAATTGATATACATATGAGCTAGCTAATACCCGCGATATTTTACTTTGCTATTTTACACAAATAAAATGTATAAATAATGCGTTATTTTTTCTAGTGGCAAAAAATAATAAAAAATTGTTTTTAAAAAGTCAACTATTGTGTTGTTGTTGTTGTTGTTGTAGCGGCTAGCTACGCCCCTTTAAGCTGGCGGGCTCCCTCAATCATTATCGTCAAGCTCAACTAACGAGAGGTCCAGGAAACGAGCCGTTTCAACAGGGCCGGACCATAGGGAGAGGGGTGTTAGTTGAGTGGGTTTGGCCGGGCATGTGAATAGGTGATTGGTGTCGTGCGGAGACTTTCCTCAGGCCGGGCAAGTGTTGGGGGTGTCGGGGTTGATCCTGGGTTGGTAGGAGTTTAACCTGCTACAATATCCAGATCGGAGTTGAGCCAGAGTGACGCGCGTCTCCCGAGGCAGCTGGAGCTCCTCAGCTGCTATAGGTGGTGGTTGGACTCCCAGGACTGCATTCACAGGGCAGGTGTCGATATATTTGGATACCGACTCCCTGTGAATGTTGTCCAGAGATTGCCGGTACGTCCTTGGGTCCAGCGGTAAGCGTACGTAGTCTGGACCTCGTCCGTCAGTTATAAGAGATGTCCCCTGATGTGCCTGGGTGCCGGCTCCAGCGCGAGCAAGTCTCTATTAGGGTGCCCCGGACGGTGACCACTGAGTCCTGCTAGTTCCAGGCGACCATATTGGTGCAGCAAGATGTAAATAGGGTCGCCGTGGACTTCGCAGGAGACAGCGCCAAATTCCGTCCAGTAAAGTACTGTCGTTCACTCCGGTGGACGAACGTCTCGCCACAATCCGCATCAAGGGGAGATTCTTCAACATCTCCCTGATTTGCGCCCAGGCCCCGACGGAAGAGAAGGACGATGGGACCAAAGATCGCTTCTACGATCTCCTTGGTCGCACGTATGAGCGGTGCCCCCACCACGATATAAAAATCGTGCTTGGCGATTTCAATGCCAAGGTGGGCAAGGAGGGCATCTTTGGTTCTACAGTCGGAAAATTCAGTCTCCACAACGAAACGTCCGATAACGGAATGAGACTGATCGACTTCGCCGGGGCCCGAAACATGGTAGTCTGTAGTACCAGGTTCCAGCATAAAAAGATTCACCAAGCTACGTGGCTGTCTCCAGATGGTAAGACACGAAACCAAATCGACCACATTGTGATAGACGGAAGGCATGCTTCCAGTGTCCTAAATGTGCGCACGATCCGAGGAGCCAAAAGATCCGCACGCGCCTCTGTGCAGCAAAAAGCGCACGCAAACGGACACAAGGAAAGCTCGACGTCGGAAAGCTGCAATCGCAACAGACAGCCACCCACTTCGCCACTCGACTTGCACTCCTGCTCTCTGAGAGCAATAATCAACAGCACGATATTTCCGAGCAGTGGAACCATATTTCTCGATGTCTACATACCGCCGCTGAAGAATCCATCGGATTTCAGCGAGCCCGAAAGAACAACTGGTATGACGAGGAATGCCGCGCCGCTACGGAACGTAAAGACGCTGCCTACAGGGCCACACTGCGATCGGGCGCAACGCGAGCTGTGCGGGAGCGTTATCGTGAGTTGAAGAAGGAAGCAAGACGCATTTTTCGTGAGAAAAAGAGAGAGGCCGAAATGCGTGAGTGCGAAGAGCTTGAGATGCTGGCCGACAGGAAAAGCGCCCGAAAATTTTTTCAAAAAGTTCGACGGCTTACAGAAGGTTTTAAGACCGGGGCGAATTCCTGTAAGAATGAAAACGGCGACCTGGTGACTGATGTCCACAGCATACTTAAATTATGGAGGGAGCACTTCTTCACACTGCTTAATGGAAGCAGCTGCAACAAAGATGGAGAAGATGTTGAACCCGAATCCCCAATCAATGATGATGGACGTGTTGTACCATCACCCGACCATGACGAAATTCGGAAAGCGATAGCACGGCTGAAGAACAACAAAGCCCCCGGGGCTGACGGGTTACCAGCTGAGTTATTTAAGTACGGCGGAGAGGAGCTGGTTAAGTGCATGCACGAGCTCATCTCTAGAATATGGTCGGAAGAACGCATGCCTACTGATTGGAACTTAAGTGTGCTCTGCCCAATCCACAAAAAGGGTGATCCTGCAGTCTGTGCCAATTATCGCGGGATTAGCCTTCTTAACATCGCGTATAAGGTTCTGTCAAGTGTATTGTGCGAAAGACTTAAGCCCACCGTCAACGAACTGATTGGACCTTATCAATGTGGCTTTAGACCTGGTAAATCCACCACCGACCAGATATTCACAATACGCCAGATCTTGGAAAAGACCCGAGAAAGAAGAATCGACACACACCATCTTTTTGTCGACTTCAAAGCCGCCTTCGACAGCACGAAAAGAAGTTGCCTTTATGCCGCAATGTCTGAATTTGGTATCCCCGCAAAACTTATACGGCTATGTAAAATGACGTTGAGCAACAGCACCAGCTCCGTCAGGATTGGGAAGGACCTCTCCGAGCCGTTTGATACCAAACGAGGTTTCAGACAAGGTGACTCTCTGTCGTGCGATTTCTTTAACCTGATGCTGGAGAAAATAATTCGAGCCGCAGAACTAAATCGGTCAGGTACCATCTTTTATAAGAGTGTGCAACTGCTGGCGTACGCCGATGACATTGACATCATCGGCCTTAACAACCGCGCAGTTAGTTCTGCCTTCTCCAAACTGGATAGAGAAGCGAAGCGAATGGGTCTGGAGGTGAACGAGGGCAAGACGAAGTATCTCCTGTCATCAAATAAACAGTCGGCACATTCACGACTGGGATCAAACATCACTGTTGACAGTTATAAGTTCGAGAAAGTAGAGGACTTCGTTTACTTAGGAACCAGCATTAACACCAATAACAGCGTCAGCCTTGAAATCCAACGGAGAATCTCTCTTGCCAACAAGTGCTACTTCGGACTGAGTAGGCAATTGCACAGTAAAGTCCTCTCTCGACGGACAAAAACCATACTCTATAAGTCTCTTATCATGCCCGTCCTATTGTATGGTGCAGAAGCATGGACGATGACAACATCAGATGAGAGGGCTATTGGAGTGTTCGAGAGAAAGATTCTTCGAAAGATTTATGGACCTTTGCGTCTTTGCGACGGCGAATACCGCGTTCGATGGAACGATGACGTAGATATAGTGCAGCGGATTAAGAAGCAGCGGCTCCGCTGGCTAGGTCACGTCGTTCGAATGGATGAAATAGCTCCAGCCCTGAAGGTTTTTGACGCGGTACCCGCGGGTGGTAGCAGAGGAAAAGGAAGACCTCCTCTGCGTTGGAAAGACCAAGTGGAAAAAGACTTGGCTATACTTGGGACTTCCAATTGGCGCCAGTTAGCACGAGATAGGGACAGCTGGCGTGCTTTGTTGACCTCGGCCAAAATCGCTTAGGCGGTTAATGCGCCAATTAAGTAAGTAAGTAAGTAAGTAAGTAGTGAGCAAGCTCTGCGAGGTAGCTGTTCACCTTAGAACACAGGCCATCAATTCCATTGCCGGTAGCCATTATCGTGCAGTCGTCGGCATACGAGACCAGTGTGACTCCCTCTGGCGGGGAGGGGAGTCGCGAGATGTAGAAATTAAATAGTAAGGGAGATAGGACGCCACCCTGTGGTACCCCCTGCTTTATTCTTCTCGCTTTTGAGACTGCGTCACGGTAGCACACCGACGCCTGACGACCACACAGATAGTTCGTTTTCCATCGCCTCAACGCCGCTGGGAGAGGTGAGGCCTCCACGTCCTTCAACAAGGTGGAGTGGCTGACTGTGTCGAAGGCCTTCGGCAAGTCCAGAGCCACGAGGACGGTTCTCTCACAGGGGCGGTTGCCATTTAAAGCACGATTAATCTGTGTGTTTATAGCGTTAAGTGCCGTTGTAGTGCTATGCACTTTCTGGAAGCCATGTTGATGCTTCGCCGGGCTGAGGTAGGGGTTGAAGTACGGGAGCAGCAGGGCCACAAGTGTTTTGAGCGCTGGGAAAGCAGGGAGATCGGCCGGTAGGACTCGCCTTGGCCGGCAGGTTTCCCTGGTTTCAGCAGTGGTATCACCCTGCTCATCTTCCAGATGTCTGGGATGATCAGGGTGGTAAGAGACAAATTGAGGACCTTGGTAAGGTATGCTACTCCCGCAGTGCCCCATTTTTTCAGCATCAACATGCTTAACCCGTCTGGGCCAATGGATTTGGAGGCTTTCGCCTTCCCGATGGCTTCCTTCACCTCAGTGCTAGAGAGGACAATTGATGCGCTGGATTTTGCTAGCGCAGCCTTCTGGTTACTGACCGTTTGGATTTGTCGGCCGAAGGATGCATTATGAATTGTCGGCTAAAATAGCTCGCGCATCGCTTCGGGTCCGACGAGGCGTAGTCTCCAAAGGAGATTTCTGTTCGGTCATCACGCCTCGTCGGATTGGACAGGTGTGTGGTGCGTGCTAGTGTATAACAACAGTATTCCACTACTCCATTGCACATATGTATATTCGGCAAAATGCGATATCAAATATTTACATGTTTATAAATACTGATATTTTTGTTCTTTAAACAATAACAAAACACATGCACAGTCAAGTTTTTTGCCGTTGTAACAAAATAGCCCCGCCCCCCGCCGTCTCCTAATAAAAACGAGTTTTTCTTATCAGACCGACAATGATTTATTAACTCCGTAGAACTGGGAAAGTAACGCCTATGCTACGACATGGGAACATATGAGTAAAAAAAAGTACAATAAAATTATTCACAGCCGAAACCCATTGGCAGCAATTATAAACGGGGCGAGTAAAGAATAATTTGTTTCAAAACCATTTATAGGTTATATTTACTTATCTGTTCAAGTACGAGATAAATAAAGAAATTTTATATACACATCAGTCAATTTAAATATTATTCACATTTTTGTAATTGTTTACACAAGTAACTGCAAGAACTTCAGCTAAACGGTGTGTTGAGAACCGACTTCACTCTACACTGCTTGTCATGAATTTGCACTTTCGAAGTTCGTGTACGCGAGCCTGTAGTGAGATAAGAATTAATTTTCATTTATTAAATCACTATTGTTGTTATGATAATCTTAGTAAATTATTATTCATTTCCGTGTATCCAAGATTTTTCACTTCCTCGATATTTTGTGCTTGCAGACTACTAAATGCGGATGTGGCAAAAGTCTATATATTGCGAAGACAATCGAGCAGTTACCTCATATCTGTTCGTGTTTTCGCACTTTTGTAAACGCTTCAACTGATATCTTATAGATTCAGTAACATCCATAGTAATACACTTTCCATTTCAAAGCGATCCCATATCATTGATCCATGTTTTAAAAATTTATGCGTGTACTTATAAAGTGAACACTCATCTAGGTGATTAAAAATTGGCGTAGAAATTCACGTTTTGTGGGATGGCGTTGGCCAAGAAAGGAAAATCACAATTGAATACCATCACGATATTGACCAATCAAACCATCATTTGAAGGAATATATACGAAATTTTTTCGTCACTCCTTTTTATAATTGATATATTTAAAATATTGCTATATTATTATAAAATAACACATATTTTTTCTAGAACTTACCGGAATTCACGCAATCACAAAATAAAATGTCAATAGTGTTAAAATTTATAAATTAGACAAACGAATTACTGACTCGCTTGCCAACGCTTTTTTTTTTGTAATATAAAGAAGTTTACAATATACTACTATTACAAGTGAAAACTGTAGAATATGCAACATTCTTCATGAGGTAAGGAGCCGATTTGTCATGCGGGAAAGAGTGAGCTGCTTTATTCCTTTTATTATGCAATCATGTATACGCGTGATGTTTATGCTCTTTAACCCTAGTTCTACCGACGAGTCACCACGGTGACTATTTCACATTTTGCGTCCAATACTCTAAATAAAAACTGCTGCAATTTTTTTTAGCAAACCTTTCTTTACGACCCTTTTTTCAGCTCAATTTTAATTTTTAGAAACAAAGTGACTGCGTCGTCCGAAATGAGTTATAAAAATCGTCGGCCGAACTAGGGTTAAGCACATGCTCACTCCCTACCCATGCCTGTTAATTATTTTCATTTACATTCGTAAATTTTGTGAAATTCGGGAAGTTAATTTACATATTATATGTGTATGCATATGACATATAGTAGATATACATATGAACAATTGTGCTGAAGTGTTAATAAATTTATTCCTATTCAGTTTAAAATAAGGTGAAACTGTTTAAAAAGGTGGTTAAAAATGCCTTGTGAAATTGTAAACTTAATTGAGAGGGTCGAACCTATTTTACGATTGGAAGGCGAACCACTTTTAAGATTGGACTTAAGAAAATATTTATCCTTTTCTAAAAGGTAGGGTTATTACAATTAATTCCCTTTTTTTAATATACTTTCTTTAGCGTTTTTGCTTAGAATTCGAATAAGACATACACTTTTTATAGAAAATGTTGGTCCAAACAAATTAATCCGCCCTAACTTTTAAGAAATTGAAATATATATTTTTAAACATCTTATTTCAGTATGGCAGAAGGCAAAACACTTTTAAGATTAGACTTTAGAAAATATTTATCATCTTCTAAAAGGTAGGGTTATTACAAATAATTACCGTAAGGGTATTATAATTAAAATTTATTGCAGGGTCGGGCATTGGCGTAAATGAGCTTCAGTACCTTACTGAGTCCGACTTAGACAAAATATTTCCGGACGTAAATATGTAAATACTCCAATGCCGCACCATTGCACATAATCGTGAACTGCTAATATTTAATTTCAAATTGTCTTTTCAAAAACTTATACCGATGTTACATTTACACTTTTCGGAAAATATTTGCAAATGAATGCCAGTCTCCGATTGTTTAAAATTGCAATCCAAATATAGAGGTAATTTCTTGTCATTTATACTCATATTACAAACATATTTTAGTTACATTTGTTTTTATTTATACTTTCAGGAGTTGCAGCAAATTTTGAAAGCAACACGAGTTGAACAAGATGCACTGGAATATTTTTAACATAACAGAATTTTAGCACCACAGCATCAGCAAGCCACTGTCAATTGCGTAAATGATTTTATTTTATTTTAAGATGTCAGAAGCTAATGGGTAAATACATCCGGCGGAATGTATATTCAAGCGGTTCTGTGGAGAGAATACGGTGAGTATATTTACTTTAATATTTTAAATACTTTATGTATATGTGCGAGGGTGTTTGAAAAGTTTCCATCCTCAACGTAAGGGTAGCAACACTCGTTAATAAAAGCTGGTGAAAGTAGTTATGTATCTTTTGACAGTTACTCACCAAAGTTTCAGACATTTTGGATGCGCAGTTTTTAGTTGAAAGTCGATTGGGAGACGATGAAAGTTCAGGAAGTTAAAAAATTTGCAAAAAAGGGTTTTGTTACATTAAATCAAGATTTAGGCATAATAATAATAAAGCTGTCCGTGCGTTGCTCACGTTAGACCAAAAACGCCATCTGCGATAGAAAATCCTCGAATTGCGATTTAAAGTGCTTTACCTTTCGTCTTACTCACCAGATCTAGTCCCAAGCGACTTCTTTTTGTTCCCTCATCTAAAAACTGCGCTCGGAGGAAATAGGGGATAATCACCATTGTGAACAATTTTTTTGCAGAGAGAAGTTCGTACCAGTACTATTTAGACGAGTAAGAAAGAGGGGAGCATCGCTGGGAGAAGTGTAAAGGTACAAAAAGACTAAATAGAAAAATTGAGTCATTACTAGGTCGGAAACTTTTCAGACCACTCTCGTAAATGGCATATTGAATAGGTACCAGCAGGTCATCTAGACTTATTTTAATGTTTTAAATGTAAATAAAGTTTGACAATTGAGATTCTACTTGAAATATTAAAAATAAAATCAGCGGTTCCCCTGCTACTGCATATTTAATATGACATGGCATGATAATATACATACATATTCAAACAGAGAACGTGCAGACAAGCCGTCGGGAAAGCTGTACGATCGCTATTGTAATGTGCTTAAAAGCGTCGATTGTCATTTACCCTGAGTTCCTGTAGCACTATTAGAGATTCGCAGTCTTTTTGTGATGAACCTGGAAATATTTTTGATGAGGTAGACGACCAAATTTCTCAACTATATAAAACTTGGTCGAAATACAGTGACACACCATTGAAGAAAGTTGAGCAGAAATTGAAAATAAAATTCGCGGCAAGAAGAAAATCGGTCATAAATTCGTGTCGAATGTAATTTCAGAATGGCCCTACTACAAAAGTAGTACACCTGGTCAGGGCCGGCGAAAGCCCTATGTACGGTGGGTACAACTACACACTTGAAATTTCTGAACATGGGTAATTAACCACTCCATTGAGATAAGAAAGCGATAAAGATATGGCTTTCGGGATCATGAAAAGGAGTAACATAAATCCAGTCGCTCTAAAAGATGTTGTGCAATTCCTTTGCGAAAATGAATTGTATATGGGACTTGTACCTGAGTATATGCGCTTCGTTCGACTACTTATGACCATTCCAGGTTCATTCTGCTCTAATTAGAGAAGTTTTTCTGTGCTACATAGGGTAAAAAATTACTTGCGCTCAACAATGCAGCAAAAACGACTCAACCATGTGGTAATATTGCATTCGTACACTGATTTAGTCGATAAGCTAGATATAGATATTTTAATGAATGAATTCATTACTTGAAATTCAAAAAGAATGTCTCTGTTTGCTCTGCAGATATAGAAAACTGTCTGTAAGTTCAAAAAATTAAAAAATGTAATACTATACTTGTAAATAAAAATGTTAACAAAGTTTAAAGATACTTCTAAAATACTAAATCATGAATTTGATGAACCCAACGTTCAATATTGACTTCTAAAGCTTGAAGAGAGTCTGGTTTATTGCTAAATACCATTGACTTTAAATAACCCCACATAAAGTAGTCTAATGGTGTTAAATCACAACTTCTTGGAGGCCATTCCAAGTCACAATTTCTTGAAATAATCGAATCTCCAAACTTTTCTCGCAATAATTCGGTTGTTACACGTGCTGTGTGGCACGTAGCCTCGTCTTGTTGGAACCAAATGTTGTCAAGATCAACTTCTTCCAATTGCGGTCATAAAAAGTTGGTTATCATCGATCTATACCGCTCTCCATTGACAGTAACGGTGTCACCAGCTTCATTTCGAAAGAAGTTCGGACCGATGATTGCACCAGACCAAAACCACACCAACCTGTCAATTTAGGTGAATGTAATGGTTGTTCATAAATAATTGGCGGATTTTCTTTGCACCAGAAATAGTTTTATTTACCGCACCACTCAAATGAAAAAGAGCCTCATCGGAGATGATTTTCTTAAAAAAGTTCCAATTGGAGAACGATTATTCTGATAATAAAATTGATTGTCGCGAAACGACACTTAGAAATCATACCATCCCTATTGGAAAACCCTTTATATCAGATTCAAAGCGAATTTACAATGAATCAAGCTCATCAGTTTTCATAACGTTGTAGAAATGTTATAATGCCGACGTCAAAATATCGCTATAATGGAAGGCTGAAGAAGGTTACAATGAATGAGCTCATGGACTGCTTCATTTTGCATATAAAATCCGTCAACTTTAGAAGAAGCGATTCTTGATATGATACAACGTTTTGAGCGACAAAGTGGCACACTGCAGCCTGTAACAGTTGTGGTAGGAGGGAGTAATTTCAGTGAGTTTTATGTATTTTACGATGCGAAATATCTGCATCTGAGACAAAAACTTTTTTGCATTTTACCCAATTATTGGTGATAAACTATTTGTATGTGAATTAACGTTTATATACAATTCATTGACGAACAGTACCATCATGACTTTCCAACATTACAAACGTATTTGCCTTTAGACAGGTAAACATGTAGATATGTACATATGTACAGATGTAAATATATATGACGTTTGCAGCTGACCAACCGCTCCTATACGAGTGACCAGGCGCTCCTATACGAGTGGTGTCGTAAACCTTGCCGTACTGACATAATATTATACATCCTCCCCGGCTGAGTCCTGCTGACTTGGAACCCCTTCGTTAGCTTCAAGGATACGACAGACCCGCTGGACTGAACGTTGGCACTGATGTTTGCGGGGGCAGTCCTCTTTCAAAGGTTCGGTACTCAATGGTGACCACTCGTACCAGTCTATAACTCCCCGGATGTACGGCAGTGATTCAACCGATCCGCCATCGAGATGGAGGAAGATGCTCTTGTTGTATCGGACGATGTTATAGACCTTCAGATTGGGGTAGGTCACGCCCATTTGCATCGAGCCTGTAGCTGAACGAAGTACTCTTCCTTCCAACGGTGCCAGAAACTGTGTAGCATGAGCTGAAGTTGTTGGTACTAGTTTAGTCGATTTTCGGGAGCGTCGGGAACTTCGGCCTCTGGTCGAGCATTTAAAGGTCGTCCGATAAGAAAATCTCTAGGAGATAAGGCGACACCAACCTCCGGGTCGCCGTGAAGAGCAATAATAGGTCTGGAATTGAAACAGGCCTCGATGCGTACGAGCAGTATACTCAGTTGATTAAACGTGAGGGTGCGTGTGAGGACGGCCGCCTCCCATAGACCTCTATGATGGGGTGCGGCAGGAGTAATGAAATGCCAGCGAATTCCGGCGTCCGACAGTCGTTGCTGGGAATAGGTGTTGAACCATTCTACCAGGTCGGCTTGAAGTTGATGGTTCGCCACGACAAATTGAGTTCCATTGTCGCTTTACATGTTAATGCAATAGCCTCTACGACCCACAAATCAATCAAATACGTCCAGAAATGCTCGGGTGCTTAAGTCCTCAGTCAGTTCTATGTGCACGGCTTTTGTACACTTGCAGACGAAAATCGCAGCATAAGTCTTAGTAGTGGCAGTAGACCGTTTGCCTCCATGGCAGATGAGAAAGGGACCGGCGTAATCTAATCCGGTGTTCGAAAAGGACGTAGTGATCAGGTCAGTTGTTTGTTGTTTACATGTTGAGAATGCATTTCTTGTTAATTCATGTTTATCTGTTGTTTACGTGTAGGTCAGTTGTTTGTTCTTTACATGTTGAGAATGCATTTCTTGATAATGCATGTTTATCTGTTCTTTACGTGTAGGTCAGTTGTTTGTTGTTGATAATGCACTTCTTGATAATGCATGTTTGGTTGCTATTGATGGTGTTAGTGGAAACGTTGTTTACGTGCCTTGTGATGACGTCATTAACTCGCGCGACGGTCGACAACGAATTAAATTACTGTTCGCTAACATCGGTTGCTCAACCAGCCTTTGGCAGGACGATCGTTGAGTTCGGTCAGTAAGGTTTGCCTATCGCTAAGGACTTACGTCGGTGTTGCCGTTATTTATCTTGACCTAATCCAGCATTTGGACCTCCTGATTGCTCATTCGGCTCACGCGGCTGGTGATTCGGCTACAAGCTCTCACCTCTTCATATATTCGGCGATTGTATTTGTACTTGTATTTCGTCTCCCACCTTCCTTACTTCGTTTCTATAGTGGCTTAGAGCTTTTGTGATGTTATAAGGGCTCAAAAGCTTCGGCTGCAGTTTAAGTCCAGCACCGATTGCGTTCGCTTAATGGCTACTAGCTTGTCGACTTAGTAACTGACTGCTTATCTTCGCTTGCTATTGAAGGATTGACGATTCTTCTGCTGAATTTGGTTTATATTCTCCTATGCTTCATTTTGTTTCTCCTCTCGCTGTTATCCAGCTCCGCAATGGTTCCGTCTTCTAAAAACTGACTTAATTCAGGTACGATATTAATTCGCATCTCGATTCCCGTTGGCAATGTAAAGAGTGACACCTTCGCACATCGAAGTGGCGTGCTTTTGATGTTTTTTTTGGAATCGCTCGAGGGATTGTCTCCGCGAATTTTCACCAGCATAAGAACGATTACTTTGTGGATTTGCTCCACCTGTCCTTTTCTTCTAGCGACGCCCGTGGCTATCAGAGATGCTGTATTCCTTCTTGTGAACAGTATTCTTTAAACGAGTTCGACGTAAACGCCGCGATCCGAGATGATATGATTTAGCTGATTTACGACACCATCGCTAACGCGGTTTTTGATGCATAGAGCCACACAAAATTTGAAGAGATCCATCAACACGAAGATTATCGGTATATCGTTTCGATGTCATTTCCATTGTTCCTAGATGGTCGCATGGTAGGTTCACAGTGGCCAATCATCTTTGTTTATAGGCGTCAAATATCCCTCCATCCTTACTGTCTTGCTCTCCGCGACGATGCCTTCTAGGCCGCTCTTCACTACTTTTGCCTCTATCGCAGAGAACTGTGGGATACAAAAGGTATTTTCAACCTTCTCTTGCGTACTTTCCGACGTGAAATAAGCCTGGTTTAATGATATTTTTCTCCATAAAAATCCGCCTTTGCGACACCTCTTAAATTCCCTACTTTAATCATTCTGTAACACAACACCTGAAAACAGCCTGACCTCAAAATATTTAGAACATTTTATTGGAGGAATGGTTAAAAATTTCTGCCGCGGCCACAATAAAACTTAAATTACCCCGGCCGACAAATAAACACTTTTTAAAAGTTGTTTGTATTTGTGCTACAAATATCAGCATTTTATACTATTTGACACACAAAAACACCTACATAGTTGCCCTATCACATCAGACTTTTTTTAAAATGGGAAAACGCATTTTTTTTTTAAATTAGAGAAAAAATTTATAATTATATTAAAAATACATACATATAAGTTATCACCAGCTACTCCATAATATCATTATGTTGAGTTTGTCGCCAGCCACTGCACAACACCGTTTATGCTGAGCATGCAAAATGAACACCTGCAACAACAGCGCATCTAATATCATAGATCGTGGGAGTATGTTTGTGCTGACGAGGGGACTGTATGAACAGCGGAGCCAGCAGCACAGCCAGCAGCGAAGCCATCAGCCACCAAAGCAGATTAGGTTAGCTATAAGTTGACTTCTACTTGTAAGCTTAGTTTAAGACCAGAACTCAATAAAGCATATTCAAATAATTGGCGCCCAACGTGGGGCTGGGAAAATAAAACAAGTTTAATTTATAAACAAAAAAGGACGTCCTCCAAAAGACAACGCCGCAATCATCAAGAAGGAAGAGCAGAAGGACAACACCATTACAATTAATATTATATAAGAAGTAGAAGCAGAAAAAAAATTTAAGTGATGTGCTCATAATAAAAAAATAGTGAAGTGATATTGAATAAAGTGATATTAGAACAAAATTTTACAATACAATTAGTCCTAATTTTTGCCTATGAGTGAGGAGGAATTAGGATCGATTTTTGAAAGATTAAACATTTGTGAAGACAATAGAAACAATATGAACGCTGATCAATTGAGTAATATCATTCAATCTGCCGTGTCGACGGCACTAGAAGCACAGAAAAAAGAATTTGAATTACAGATAGAAAGTCTCGAAAAGAAATTTTCACAAATAAATTCTGTTAACACAATAGAGGTTTATAACGAGACGCAAATTGTTTCAGGAGTAAAATGTGAAGAGTCGATGGATGTAATAAAATCTTTGCCCGAATTCGACGGGCAACAAAATAATTATGTTTCTTGGCGCCAAGCGGCGCACACAGCCTACAAGGTATTTCAAGGTTTTGAGGGTAGTTCAAAACATTACCAAGCTTTGGCAATAATCCGAAATAAGGTTAGAGGACCTGCCGACAGCGTGTTGGCCTCATTCGGAACAGTGTTAAATTTTAAAGCAATAATTGCGCGCCTTGATTTTACGTACGCTGATAAGCGTCCGATTTATTTAATAGAACAAGAGATTTCTACTCTTCAACAGGGTAGATTATCTGTTCTCCAATTCTTCGACGAAGTGGAAAAAAAACTAATGCTACTCACAAATAAAACTCTTATGACATATGATAAGAGCTTAGCTTCCACAATAAATGAAAAATATAGAGGTGACGCTCTCCGCGTTTTTGTTTCCGGGCTTAGGAAGCCACTTTGCGACATTTTATTCGCATCCCGACCAAAAGATCTGCCATCAGCTCTTGTATTGGCACAAGAGGTAGAATCAAACCACGCTCGCTATATATTTGCCTCAACATTTGCAAATATAACTGAAGAAATAGCAAAACAAAGAAATAGTATTGAGAACAGACCTAATATTGGTGGTATGAAAAAAAACAGTTTTGAAAATAAACTTAATAATGGTGGTATGAATAAGAATCCGCACTATTATTATAAGAATAAGGAACGGGTTGGCGACCCCCCTAAAAAAGTAGATCAGATTGAACCAATGGGCGTGGATCCTTCCACCACTCGAAGATTAGGAAATTTTAAGAGTTACCCAGATAAGCAACCATACCAGACGCAACCTAAGAGGCCCGCATTTTCGGATCGAAATACCGCTCCCAAGCTTCAAAGAGTGAACCATATAGTCAATGACAAAGAAGAAGATTATAGCAACAGAGCACAGACGGCAAGCGTTGACATATAAGAAGAAGAACAGGTTAATTTTTTAGAGAAAGGTCAGCTCTACCATGGATCAGTAGAACCATTGGGAGGGCAAAGAGGCACATCAGACTTTGAGTGGACACAGGTACTGCGAAAAACTATATAAATAATTTAGGTGAGCTTAGAGGCATCAGACCGGTGTCTTCTCCTTTTCTAGTTAAATCAATCCACGGATTTAATAAAATAACAGAAAAATGTAAAGTTAACGTTTTCGGTGTTGATACCGACTTTTTCATTTTGAAAAACCTAACATCTTTTGACGGTATAATAGGGCTTGACCTTTTAACAAAGGTGAATGCTCAAATAGATCTTGGAAAAAAATGTATACGGCACGATTTAGGTACAGAAAATGTGTTATTCTTGGAATGTGAAGATGTAAATGCATTGAAAGTTGAGAAAGAAGAAATTCCTTAAGAAGTAAAAGAACAATTTATGAAAATGATAAAAGACCAAAGGGAGGTATTTGCAGACGCAAAGAAAAAACTTCCCTATAATACGAATATCGTCGCTACGATTCGAACGTCAGACCAAGACCCGGTCTACTCGAAATCGTATCCGTACCCAATGGGGGTAGCGAATTTCGTAAACGAAGAAGTCAAACAACTTTTAAATGATGGCATAGTGAGACCATCTCGGTCCCCGTATAACAGTCCAGTATGGGTTGTTGATAAAAAGGGAACTGATAATGACGGACATAAAAGGAAACGTCTTGTTCTAGATTTTAGGAAGCTTAACGCAAAAACCATTGATGATAAATATCCTATTCCTAACGTTATGGTGATATTATCAAATCTAGGCCAAGCGCAATATTTTACAACCCTAGATCTAAAATCGGGGTTCCACCAAATAGAATTAAAAGAAAGCGACAGAGAAAAAACAGCATTTGCGGTAAACAATGGAAAATACGAGTTTTGTCGTTTACCGTTTGGACTCAAAAATGCAGCCAGCATTTTTCAGCGGGCCATTGATGACATCTTCAGAGAAAAAATAGGTAAGATCTGTCACGTTTACGTAGATGATTTCATAATATTTTCAAAAACAAAAAAACAACACGTTCGAGATATTCAATGGGTTTTGAGTGCTCTATGTAGTGCAAACATGAGGGTTTCTATCGAAAAATCAAAATTCTTCAGGACGGAGGTTGAATATTTAGGGTTCTTGGTTTCGAGAAGTGGTATAAAAACATGCCCAGGAAAACTAGAGGCAATAAGAAGTTTTAACCAACCAAGAAATCTTTATGCGCTTAGATCATTTCTTGGATTGTCCAGCTATTATAGGTGTTTTATAAAAGATTTTGCCACAATTGCTAGGCCTTTGACAGATTTGCTTAAAGGGGAAAATGGTAAAATAAAAGCAAATCAGTCAAAAAAAGTAGAAATTGAGCTAGATTCGAAACAAATTTATGCTTTCAATAAACTGAAAGAAATTTTGATGTCAGAGGAAGTAGTTTTAAAATATCCAAATTTTAATCAAGAATTTGACTTAACAACAGATGCTTCGGCATATGGTCTGGGCGCAGTGCTCTCTCAAGGAGGGAAACCAATAACGATGATATCTAGAACCCTTAAAGACAGGGAGTTGCACTTTGCCGCCAACGAAAAAGAGTTGCTCGCTATTGTGTGGGCTCTAAAGACCCTTAGAAATTATTTGTATGGGGTGAAGAATCTTAATATATTTACTGATCATCAACCACTAACCTTTTCCGTTTCGGACAGAAACACAAATGCAAAGATCAAACGATGGAAAGCCTTCATTGACGAGCATAATGCAAAATTGCATTATAAACCAGGAAAAGAAAATTTCGTGGCAGATGCCTTGTCCCGACAGCCAATTAATGTTTTAGAAGAAGACGCAACTTCAGATTGTGCCACTATACACAGCGAAGAGTCTTTAACTTACACCATGGACACCACTGACAAACCTGTAAATTTTTACAGGAATCAAATTATAATTGAAGAAGCCGAAACCCCTTCAAAGCGCATCTTAATAATGTTTGGAAAGAAAACCAGACATATTGTTAACATCGCGGATAGGAGTGGTCTCTTAGAATTGCTTCTGGATACGGTAAATACAGAGGTAGTGAACGCGATTCATTGCGAACTTCCAGTTCTTGCTCATATTCAACATAAACTGATAGAGGCCTTTCCGGCAACAAAATTTCTATATGCAAAGAAATTCGTTATTGATGTAGTAGACCCTAATGAGCAAAGAGAAATTGTTGTAACTGAACACAATAGAGCGCACAGAGCTTCACAAGAAAACGTCAAACAAATATTGAATGACTATTTTTTTCCAAAAATGGTCAAATTGGCAAGGGAGGTCACTCTAAACTGTAAAATATGTTCACTTGCCAAATATAATCGACATCCGGTGAAACATCCTATTGCCAACACTCCCATTCCTACCCATCCGGGTGAGATGCTTCACATTGATATTTACTTTACAGACTCGAAACATTATTTAATCTGTATTGATAAATTTTCAAAATTTGCTATTGTTCAACCAATGGAGTCAAGAACAATTATAGATGTTAAACCAAAATTACTGCAAATTTTGAATCTTTTCACAGGAATAAAAATAATTTACTGCGACAACGAGCGCTCTTTTAATTCGACTACAATAAAATCAATGCTATCTAATTATTTCGATATAGAAATTGTAAACTCCCCTCCACTTCATAGCACATCAAATGGTCAAGTGGAAAAATTTCATAGTACTTTGGGAGAGATATCCCGCTGTTTGAAAATTGAAAAACAAATAGAAGATACAACAGATCTAATCCTACTATCTACCATAGAATATAACAAGACTATTCAAGGCGAATTGATTAAAGGTGGTGGCAAAGCGAATTCATCAAAATTTGTCAAATTAAGAATGTCATAATCGAAGAGAATTGAAGAATGGAAGTTATTGTTTGTTTTGTTGTCAGATGAAAGAAAATTTATTTTGGTAAGTTGAATTATGTGTACATATTTACATTTATTGATTAAAACTTAAAGATTCTTTGCAGCACGTGCATTCCTGTAGATCGTAGAAGCAATCTTTTAATACACATGGATTTCAAAACACATACTTAGGAGAACTTATATCCAACTCTCGGCGTTGTTCCAGGCGAGGCTGCAAATCAACATTTTCGTTAGTATGCGAAGAAGAGGGTCCTATTTCCGTGCTATATTAAAAATAGACATACCTGTAAACTTTTAAAAAGATAATAATTTTGTAAATTACCCAAACTGCCTAAATCTGATGTCATTTCTGGATTTGTAATCAGAAGCCGGCAAGCAGGTGCACTCTGCAAAAGCCACCGTCTTTGCCAACAATTTGAACTTTCTTCCTCCACATTCCATGTCCATGCGTGAGAAGTGGTCGGAACAGACAAAATATTTTGTTTCAAGCTGCGTTCGGCAGGATCTCGACCACATCAGCCGCTCAGAATCGCTAATTGTAACCTTAAAAAATTGTCCTTTCCCGTTTTCTATTTTTTTTAGGCACACCGCGCACTTTCCCATTTTTTAATATTTTGAAATGTCTTTATTTTTGACAAAATTTCCCAAGTTTCGAAATCACGAGCTTCAAAATATGTAAACAAAATACTTCATCATTACCTTTTACTGACATCCTTAATTTTATAAAATAAGAAGAACAAGCAAACAGCTGATTGATTACCACCACCTTATATGAATTCGCCTTGAGACTATTCATTCATTTACAAATAAAACTCCAATAAGTATTTTTCATTCGGAGAGAACAGAAGAATATAGAGATATAGCAGATAAACTAAAGGTCGCTCAAGAAAATATGCTTGGATATCATAACAAAAAGAGGTATCAAAAAGTGTATAATGTAGGCGACAAGGTTTTTGTTAAATCAAAAAAAAGGTTGGGTAATAAACTAACTCCTCTATACTCAGAGCAAACTGTAGAAAAAGATTTAGGAACAACTGTTATCATAAAAGGGAGGGTGGTCCATAAGGACAATCTCCTCCGAAGTAATAATCAAGAATTGTAATTGGTCTGTTTGTTTTTAGGTCAACGTTCGTTCTAGTCTTCTTTGCCACTCTCGCAACCGCAGAAGTAATCGAATATTCGCATTCGAATTACATTCCAATTTCCGATGGTGAAGTTGTACAATGAGAAACCTATGGTCACCTCAATCACGTAGTAAATCTAACAGAATATTCAGTATTGGTGGAGGAGTCAAATAAACTTCTACACATCTTTCCATCCTCCGCTATGATTAAATTACTAGAGGCCGATTTTAATCACATTCAACAATTGCTAAAAACAATCAACATTCCACCCAGAAGGGCTCGCAGCTAAAATTTCCTAGGAACGACACTCAAAATAATAGCTGGAACCCCGGATTTCGATGACTTTCAAAAAACAACCATAAAAATAGAGGAATTAATAGATGCAAATAAGCACCAGGTACAAATTAACTCACAGTTTCAGGAACAGATTAATAATATAACAGAAATAGTGAATAAAATAGTTAAGGAGGTAAAGAAGGAAAAAATCGATACTGGTTACCTGTTTGAAATGCTGCTTGCCCGCAATAGAGCGATAGTTATTCAGTTAGATAATATTATATTTTCAATCACTCTGGCAAAAATTGGTATTTTAAATCGCTTGTTACTTGATAATCACGATATAAATTCGTTTCTGGAACATGAGCACCTCACAAACACGACAATAACGGATGTAATGTTAGTCTCTAAGTTTAAAGTGTTACAAAGTAATAATATTATAATATTCCTTATTAAATATCCGAAACCTAGTATAGTATGTAAGAAACTCTTAATTTTCCCGGTGGCCCACAATTTTACGATGCTGGACTTGGAGGAAGATTCAGTAGCCGTTTGCGAAAAAAAATCATTTTCTATAGCTGACTGTGCTGGAGCAATAAAACCATTTTGTAAAATATCACAAAAAAGAAGCTGCGCGCAACACCTAATGTCCGATTTAAAAGCCCAATGCGGAACAACCTTCAGCCACATGCCTCCCTTTAATTAAATCAGTGATGGCCTTGTAATTGTGAATGATGCACCTGTGACAATAAGAAACGTTAACCGTACCACTAATTTAATTAAGGGTACTTATGTGATCACATTCGAGAAGCAAATTATAATTAATGAAACGAAATATTTCAACGAAAAGACTACGCCCATGAGAACAGCTGAAATTCCGCTGAACGCAGAAATAGATTTTAGAGAATACAAAGAAATAATCAGCTTGCCATACTTAAAGTATCATAGCATACAAAATAGGCAACTCATTAACGGGCTGTATTCAGATTTAGAAAAGCGATCAACAATTGGTATTTGTAGCGTCACTATCAATGTCGTAGGCGTCGCGCTAATTTGTTTATTTTTTTGGAAATTCAAACAAAGGCAAAAAAGACAGTCCGCAGAGTTATTAAAAATAACAATAGACAAAGCATTGGAAAGGACCGAGGACGGCTCCAACTTGGCAGGGGAGGAGTTATCACCAGCTACTCCATAATATCATTATGTTGAGTTTGTCGCCAGCCACTGCACAACACCGTTTATGCTGAGCTTGCAAAATGAACACCTGCAACAACAGCGCATCTAATATCATAGATCGTGGGAGTATGTTTGTGCTGACGAGGGGACTGTATAAACAGCGGAGCCAGCAGCACAGCCAGCAGCGAAGCCATCAGCCACCAAAGCAGATTAGGTTAGCTTTAAGTTGACTTCTACTTGTAAGTTTAGTTTAAGACCAGAACTCAATAAAGCATATTCAAATAATTTATATTCAAGTATTTACAAAGAAAACATTGAGTCTAAACATTGCTACTGGACTATTTAGAGTGATATCTTTTACGTTTAGCGACAAAATTACGTCTGCGTGTGTTTTTTTTTGTGAGGATCTTCAGTTATATCACGTGTCAGTGACCAGCAGTAATCAGCCATCATATTCACATTCAATCGACATTGGTATCTTGTGTCCATAGTTTTTATGCCCCAGTGAAACCTTTCTCCTTGTTCTTCACTCTAATCACTAAGGTTATCAGGAATAAAATTCACATGTGAATCCAGAAAGTGGTTTTATTTTCATATTACACCTCAAGTTTTGATACTTATCTAATAAGTTTGCAACCTTATTTTTATAGTCAGGGTGTTTGTTATTTCCTAAAAAATTGTTGTCAATATCTTTGAACGCTATCCAAGCATTAAATTCAGTATTATTGATTGTTGAAATCAAATTTTTTATCAGCCATCAAAGATCTGATTTGTGGTCCATCAAACACTCTTTCTTTAATTCTTGGAAATTTTTGAGACAAATATTGAAAACCAGCATTGTTTTTATCCAGCGCTTTAACGAACTGTTTCATCATACCGAGTTTGATATGAAGCGGACGTAGTAATATTATTTAGAATCAATTAAACTTTCCCATATAACAGTTTTGGTTCCTATTTTGAGATTTTTACGAGGATTCCATTGTTTTTGTACGTATAGCTTGTCTCGTGTTCTACTATTCTACTCGCACAAGAAACAAGGATATTTTGTACATACATATATCTTGACTGCTGACCTTATAGCATAGCACAAAGCTGCCAACCGTGTTTTTCATATCCAATTTTTCTAGTACTGTTTCTAAATTTTTATAAGTCTCTTTCAAATGAACAGAGTGAGCGACTGGATCAGAAGCATACTGATTAGTGTTGTGTAAAATAACAACTTTTAGACCCCGCTTCGAAGAATCTATAAAAATTCTTCAATCTCTAAGATTATATATTGCTCCTAACTTTTCCACAAGATCAGGAATATTTTTACAATAAACTAATGATTCTCCTGACCAAAAAAAGGTACAAATTCTTCTCACGTTTCCTATACCAAGCAAAATATCTATAAGGAGCTAACAGGTGTTTTAAATGAAGTCTAGGCCCAAGAAGTTGAGCAGATTCATAGATCTAGAACTAAATCATTCAATTCACCTTGAGTAAATTTCTGTGGTTGATTTAAAATTGTTTCCAAAACGTCCGTCAACTCTTCTTCTGATGATGTTGGACTAAGATCAGATATTGAGCTTGAAAGCGGCACTGACTGGCATGTCTGGACCGTTTGAAATCAGAAATATTTTTTAGAAGTTTTTCAACAACAAATCATTGATAAAATTTATTAAATAAAATATAACTCGTTTCGAATGGGTGTATCGTTGTTGCCAGTAATATAATTTCTCACGAGAGGTCGCAAAATCCTAAAATTTAATTTAATTTTGTCAAAAAATTTAAATTGCCAATGTATTAACTTTACTAAAAACGTGATGTCATACGATGAAATGAGGTCTAATTTCGTGATCGGAACTAACAAATTGGTAGAAAAAATAAATCAGACCTTGAACAAGGAAAATAATTGCGGCCGGTGTTATCATTCAAATGTTCTTTTTATGCGTTGGCCTGGGTCTATCATCCGATATTTTGTTTGAACATTTTCCGAAGACGTTAAAATGAGTTCGATGGAGGATGTAACTCGGCGATCAGTTGAGGGTCTGTATCGCTGGTAGCTTATCTTGTCACAAGCAAAACGGAAGAATGTGTCGCGAAAAAGAGGAGGAGTTAGCTCATACATTTTAGTTGGGCAATGTTGTGGCTAGATAAATTTGTCCGCAGTATTTCGGTTTTGGAAGGGGGGCAGCGTATGTTGTGTCCGAAGTCGTATCTGACGAATAGAGATCACTTAAAATTTTTTTTCGGTAGGCTTTTTTGCTTTTCGGGTTTAAATTTTTTAGTAATCGGGAAGCGGTGTATTGACGAAGGATGCCGAATCCTCTTAAAGTAAAAGGGGGTTCCGACGAACTCGCGCCGGCGAGAGATAAAAGCCGCAAACCTGTGCCCAGTCGAAGTCTTTGTGTAGCGGAGAATGCGAATTGAGTACAAAGCGCGTCAACAATAGTCGTATCGACTGCCGAATGGAAATAAGGACCGTTCTCTTATCGTGAACACGAAGCAACAAAAATAATAAGCGACTGGAGCCTAAAATTTTATGGGGGACCGAAGTCCATCTCGACCTCAAAGGAGCTCAAAGCTAAATTTAAGTTTTCTGCCGGAAGGTGAAGCTCAAGAATGATATTGGCTATGCATGGAGGAGGGCGCCGAAGGGGACTTATCGGATTCTTACTCGTTGTACACTGGCGCACTGAAACGCCAGGCGATGCATTAGCGGAAGCAAGACTTCTGTGAAAATTTCAAAAAGTTGTACGAGTCCATGCGGGGAATATACATATACTCGTATAACAATGAGAACGAGGATATCTGAGCGCAGTCTTAGAGATTTCGTGAGGAAAAATTCTTCGGCTATTACATGACCATGTTGAAGATCTGAGAAGGAAATGTCGATGGGCAGAGAAGTATTTGTCCGAGTTCGAGCCCATAGTCATTCGCGGGAAAGCACTGGAGGAAATAGGAAACGACCTAGAAGGAAAAAATTGCACCCGTTGGAAGCCTTGTACCGGCCGGTGAAAGAGAGATTTCCACGCAAGGACTCATAGTGGCCTCTGGCGCTCGAAAGAAGGAAACACCCAAAGGTCCGCCCGATGCAAGTGAGATGAGAAATTCCCATTTGTTACCAATGCAATCTTCCTAGCGGGCAGCTGTGTGAAGGCTATCAACAGGAAACCGAAAGATTGGCAGGAAGGTCGGGCAACCCTTCCAACCTTATCAAATCCCGACGAAGTAACACCACACGAAATTGCAATCGGTATCCGCTCCCTCAGGTTAGGGCGTTCATATGTTGCTTTCCATCTTCGATGGTCATGTGGATGAATTCGAATGCCCAAATAGAACCTGATTGAACATATTGAAAATTCGAAATGAAGATCGGAGCAAACAGGCAAATAAAGCGACTCTTATTAGAGATGCGATGGACAAGCGACCGTTTGATAACTGGAAGGCCGACTCGGTGAATAGTAGAACGTCTAAAAGCTGCTTTGGGTCAACCACTGTGGCATGAAAATATTGGATTTCGTAGTATATGCAGGGAGTTAAATCGCAGGCGGTGGTTGAGAAACCGTCGAGAAACCGGGGAAGAAGTGTTTGTGTGTGGAGGAATGGTCACAAATTACGGCCGAATCTACAATAAAAGTCGCATATTCCAAAACATTTTACAGAAGTACTTATTAAAAACGGTTACTCTACTAGTTATTAGAACGGCGTACAGTGTTATTTACTAAAAAAAAATTGCTAAGTGGAGACAAACAAGGTCTTCATTCTTATCCTATATTGTGTTTCCAAACCAATGATTAGGCCTATTATCGCTTACGGTTTCCGTGTGTGGTGTTATATCGTGGAGACAAAAACCGATGTACATATCCACAATATTTGGCAGAGTTCAAACATCTACATGCAAGGCGATTATCCGGACTGTAAGATCAACATCATTCATTTGCCACGCATGTACATTGTTCTTCTTTTATGGCACTACAACCGTTTGTCGGTTTGGGCGGAGAACAAAAAGCTTCGCCAGTTCCCTGTTCTTCGATAGGTTTTGCCAATTATTCACACCAAGTGAAGACGGGTCCTTCTGCTCTTTCCAGTGTATTCATGGGCGTTCTTGCCTCCGTTGTCCAAGGATTTCGAAGGATTTTTCACCGGAGCATCGTCATCCATACAAACGACATGGCCAAGCCATCGCAGTCGTTGAATTTTTATGCGCTTGACTATGTCCATATCATTATACAGCTCATACAGTTTATCATTTCAACTTCTTCGGTACTCATCGTTAACGCGAACATGACCATAAATTTTGTTTAGAACATTTTTCTCGAAAGCCCCCAAGGCCTTCTCATGGCTGTTTAGCATCGTCCATGTTTCTGCGCCATACAAAAGGACGGGGATGATAAGGGATTTGTAGAGCGATATTTTCGCTTCCTTTTCCAGACTGGAATATGCTGCACTGACGGCCCTGTTAAGGCCAAAGGTGTCAATATCATCCGCAAACACCAGTGGCATCGTACTTTTGTTACAAATTGTGTCACTGCGATTCAGATTATCAGCTCTAAGTACGAATTCCAGCATCAGATTGAAGAAGTTGCATGAAAGTGAGTCGCCTTGTCTAAAACGTTGGACGTAGGACGGCCATAATGAGAGACTTATAGAGCGTGATTTTTGTTCGTCGAGAGAGGACTTTACTGCTTAGTTGCTTATTCAGACCGAAGTAGCACTTAATGGCAAGAGTGATCCTCCTTTGGATTTCGAGGCTGACATTATTATTGATGTTAATGCTGGTTCCTAAGTAAACGAAGTCTTCTACTTTTTCAAAGTTATAACTGTCAACAGTGATGTTTTATCCCAGTCGTGAATGTGCCGACTGTTTATTTGATGACAGTAGATACTTCGTCTTGCCCTCGTTCACCTCCAGACCCATTCGCTTTGCTTCTCTATCCAGTTTGGAGAAGGCAGAACTAACTGCGCGGTTGTTAAGGCCGATGATGTCAGTGCCTGACCGATTTAGATCTGCGGATCGAATAATCTTCTCCAGCATAAGGTTAAAAAAGTCACACGACAAAGAGTCACTATGTCTGAAACCTCGTTTGGTATCAAACGGCTCGGAGAGGTCCTTCCCGATCCTGACGGAGCTGGTGGTGTTGCTCAACGTCATTTTACATAGCTGTATAAGTTTTGCCGGGGTAGCAAATTCAGACATTGCAGCATATAGGAAACTTATTCTCGTGCTGTCGCTTTAAAGTCGACAAAAAGATGGTGTGTGTCGATTCTTCTTTCTCGGGTCTTTTTCAAGATCTGGCGTATTGTGAATATGTGGTCGGTGGTAGATTTACCAGGTCTAAAGCCACACTGATAAGGTCCAATCAGTTCATTGTCGGTGGGCTTAAGTCTTTCACTCAATACACTTGACAGAACCTTATGGGCGATGTTAAGAAGACTAATCACGCGATAATTGGCACAGACTGCAGGATCACTTTTTTTGTGGATTGGGCAGAGCACACTTAAGTTCCAATCAGCAGGCATGCGTTCTTCCGACCATATTCTAGAGATGAGCTCGTGCATGCACTTAACCAGCTCCTTTCCGCCGTACCTAAATAACTCAGCTGGTAACCCGTCAGCCCCGGGCGCTTTGTTGTTCTTCAGCCGTGCTATCGCACGGTTTAACATCTTCTCCAAGGTTGTTGCAGCTGCTTCCATTAAGCAGTGTGGAGAAGTGCTCTCTTCATAATTTAAATATGTGTACATCAGTCACCTGGTCGCAGTTGCCATTATTACGGGAATTCGCCCCGGTCTTGAAACCCTCTGTTAGCCGCCGTACTTTCTGGACAAATTTTTGGGCGCTTTTCCTGTCGGCCAGCATCTCACGTATTTCGGCCTCTCTCTATTTCTTTCGGAAAATGCGTCTTGCTTCCTTCTTCAACTCACGATAACGCACCCGCACAGCTCGCGTTGCGCCCGATCGCAGTGTAGCCCTATATGCAGCGTCTTTACGTTCCGTAGCGGTGCGACATTCCACGTCATACCAGTTGTTCTTTCGGACTCGCTGAAATCCGATGGATGCGAGTGGCTGCCTGTAGTGATTGCATTTTTCCGACGTCGAGCTTTCCTTATGTCCATTTGCTCGCGCTTTTTGCTGCACAAAGGCGCATGCAAATCTTAGCTCACATAAGTTCAACATCTTCTCCAAGGTTGTTGCAGCTGCTTCCATTAAGCAGTGTGGAAAAGTGCTCCCTTCATAATTTAAATATGTGGACATCAGTCACCTGGTCGCAGTTGTCATTCTTACGGGAATTCGCCCCGGTTTTGAAACCTTCTGTTAGCCGCCGTACTTTCTGGAAAAATTTTCGGGCGCTTTTCCTGTCGGCCAGCATCTCACGTATTTCGGCCTCTCTCTTTTCCTTTCGAAAAATGCGTCTTGCTTCCTTCTTCAACTCACGATAACGCTCCCGCACAGCTCGCGTTGCGCCCGATTGCAGTGTGGTCCTGTAGGCAGCGTCTTTACGTTCCGTAGCGGCGCGACATTCCTCGTCATACAAGTTGTTCTTTCGGGCTCGCAGAAATCCGATGGATTCATCAGCGGCGGTATGTAGACAGCGGGAAATATGGTTCCACTGTTCGGAAATATCGTTCTGTTGATTATTGCTCTCAGAGAGCAGGAGTGCAAGTCGAGTGGCGAAGTGTGTGTCTGTCTGTTGCGATTGTAGCTTTCCGACGTAGAGATTTCCTTGTGTCCATTTGCGTGCGCTTGTTGCTGCACAGAGGCGCGTGTGGTGCCACAAGAAAATGATCCGAGTCGATGTTGGCTCCTCGGATCGTGCGCACATTTAGGACACTGGAAGTATGCCTTCCGTCTATCACAACATGGTCGATTTGGTTTCGTGTCTTACCATCTGGATCTGTTATCGGACGTTTCGTTGTGGAGACCGAATTTTCCGACTGTGGAACTAAAGATGCCCTCCTTGCCCACCTTGGCAATAAAATCGCCAAGCACGATTTTTATGTCGTGGTGGGGGCACCACTCATACGTGCGGCCATGGAGATCGTAGAAGCGATCTTTGGTCCCATCGTCCTCTTCCGTCGGGGCGTGGGAGCAAATCAGGAAGATGTTGGAGAATCTCCCCTTGATGCGGATTGTTGCGAGACGTTCGTCCACCGGAGTGAACGACAGTACTTCACGGCGCAGTCTGTCTCCCACCACAAATCCGACACCGAACTTGCGCGCCTTTACATGGCAGCTGTAGTAGATGTCGCAAGGGCTATTGATTTTTTCCCTTGCCCCGTCCATCGCATTTCTTGGATGGCGGTGATGTCAGCCTTTGCTCTGCTGAGGCACCTTCCCAATTAAGGGTCCGGATATTCAAGGTGCATGACTCAAATCATTGTCCTTAATACATTTGCCGTGGTCGTCATCAAAAACTTTGTTTTTCTTTTCATTGAAAGTTGTTTTTTTTTACGTGGGTGGTTTCAAGCCCTGCGCACAACGCATTGCTGGGGGTGAAAATTTTAACTCCTTTATATAGCCAACCCGCTTACTTCAAGACAGACGGCCGCTTGCAGCCGCGCCTCCTGGACCCTTAAACCGAATATGTCGGAGTGGCTCCGCCTAAGCTCCCTCTCTATTGGCCCAGGGCTCCACACGGGTTGGTTGCCGTATTTCGCACATGGGTTGCTCACGTTGCCCAGGGTGCACGAACGTGGACGTAAGAGTAGGGATTGAGTACAGCCGTGCAACTGTAACCGCATACCCAGAAGCACCACTGAACCCCATTACACCGTGCTGTTTATATACGGTGTCAGTCTTTAACACAGTATCGTTTATAGGACCTTGTATGCGATATTTAGAAGGGTGAGCCCACGGTAATTGGCGCAAACAGCGGGATCACGCTTAAGGCAAGGTACACTGAGATTCCATTCTTCTGGCAAATTGTGCTTAAAAACTGGTACATGCTTCCTACCAGCTCTTGAACAGCTCAGACGGTATTGCGTCTGCTCCAAGCGCTTTGTTGTTCTTGAGCCGTCTTAGTGCTGTTCTCACTTCGCCTTGGTCGAGTGGAGGGATTTTTTTGTTCATCTCAAAAGATTTTTCTGGGCTCCTCTTCTTCAAACGGGTCACCAGAGCTCGTGTTAAGTAGCGTTGAGAAGTGGTCCCTCCATAACTGAAGTGTGCTCTATACGTCCGTCGCCATATTTATTTATTTATTTATTTATTTAAGTTATTAATCTACAGTACAAAGTACCTTACAGACTAAGAAAAATAATATAGAGTGGCCAAATTTGGCTAATATAATACTAACAATTAATATCAATACCATGCTAAGCTATTGAACCTAGAGTTTTCACAAAATTATTTCTAGATAAAGCGAAATCAGGTACGCTCGAATTAGATAATGCATTAAATTCCCGAAGTGCACGAGCTATTGGGGCGTTACTTGCAAAGTTAGTCTTAAAGTTCTCTACGTAAAAAGGGAAAAAATTGCGAAGACTTCTTTGTGGAACATTAAAGCTAATCCGCTCAAGTAAAATAGGGCAATCAGTGATGCCGTTAATAATATTGAAAGTGAACGAAAGTGAAAGGACAGTCCTTCTCTTTTCTAGAGGCTTCAGGCTAATTAGCATAAGCCGCGAAGCATAGGAAGGAACAGGAGCCTCAAATCGTAGGGAACGTAAAGCTTGCTTAAGAAAGATTTTTTGAACACGCTCAATTCTGCTTATCGAAAATTGGTCATAAGGTCTCCAAATTATAACGGCATACTCTAAGTGTGACCGGACAAGAGCTGTAAATAATAGTTTGAAGGTATAGGGATCGGAAAATTCAGATGTATTGCGGCGAATGAAACCCAGAACTGAGTATGCTTTTGCAAGAATAAAAGTAATATGATTATGGAAAGAATATAACTCCGAGATCCTTAAACTCCGTAACATTTTGTAGTATATAACTAGCAATGGTGTATGATGTGCTAGAAACGTTATGTCGCCTCGAGAATGATAAATGAAAACATTTTTTAATATTCACGGAGAGACGCGACTTAACGCACCAACGATGAAGATTGTTTAGATCTCCTTGAAGCCTCTGAGCATCCACTGAATTCTGCACAGTTGAAAATATTTTTAAATCATCAGCATAGAGCAGAAACTTTGAAGAAGAAAAGCAACTGCTGATGTCGTTGATAAAAAGAACAAAGAGTAGTGGCCCCAAGATGCTCCCTTGGGGAACACCTGAAGCGGCAACAAAGTGGTTCGACAAAACACCTTCGATTGACACCACGCAACATCTATCCGAGAGATAAGATTTAAGCCATTGCAGAAAGGTGGAGTGAAAGCCCAAGCAAGCTAACTTATTTGTAAGAACGCTATGCGATACACTATCAAACGCCTTAGAGAAGTCTGCATATATACAATCGACTTGTAGTCCTTTCAAAAACGATGACATACAGTATTCACTAAAAACAGCAAGATTAGTGGCTGTGGAGCGACCAGTGACAAAACCATGTTGTTCTGGTATAATTAAAGATTTCACCGCAAAATAAATCTTGTCCTTGACAATGCATTCGAAAAGCTTTGAGATGCTAGACAGCTTGGCAATTGGCCTATAGTTCCGAACATCATTTTTCTTTCCACTTTTAAAAAAAGGCGTAATGGCTGTATATTTCCATTCATTCAGAAAAATACCTGAAGACAGAGATTTATTAAAAATAATCTGAAGAGGAATTGCTAATGCCGGACAGTCCTTTAGCAAGCTAGCTGATAGCCCGTCAGAGTCTGTTTGAGTCGAAGGCTTCAGGGAAACCAACCCCATGGTAATGTCATCGGATGAAAAAAACAACGAGCCAATGTTAAGAATTGAAGAAATCTCCGAAGAAAAGTCCGGAGACTCCTCCTCGTCAGAAACGTAATTTGACATAAAGAATTCAGCAAATAGATTAGCTGCTTCGGCAGGTGTACTAGCAACTTTTTTATCCAGACACACCGCGGTAGGTACACTAGAAACGCACGGTACTTTCGCAATTAGAACACCACCACCTCTCAAGCAGCCAGTCTTAACAGCATCGCGATCTTTACGAAATACATCATACTGATTTAATTCAAAGAATTCACTGTCATAAAAGTCCGCGGTCAGCCACGTCTCAACAATGACAATGATATCATAAGCCTCTTCGGCGCTAAATTGGTTGACAATATTTGATTTAGTTCTTATTCCTGAAGTGTTGTGATAATATACCTTCAGCCCATCATTAGTTTCGTTAACTTCATTATAGTCGTTCCGTGTCACGTTTTATCGAAACTGGTTGATGAAACACCTAGCTTGAAATTCACCCGTTTATATTTGTCTACTGGGTTGTCTTTCTTGATCAGAGGAAAGCAAGAGAGAGAGTTTATCTCAATACTTGCATGTTTAGCTAGGAAGTTTATTATGTCAGCTGCAGTGACAGACGGCTCAAACGAGGATAGATGTACCCATTTCTTCCGAACAGAGACACTCAATTCGGTGGTATCGCTTACACCAACAAGAACCTTTGCCTTTGCCTTCTTCCTCCCTTCATTCCTCACCTCAGTCCATGCAGCGTTGTCCATCAAAACTTCGTTTGCATTAAGCGATGATGATTGAGAAGCAGTCATAACATTAGAGGGGACATTACCAACAACAGCAACAGAGTTATTTGTGCGCACGGCATTAGATGCATTAGAAATATTTGTAGCATTAGGTACGGCAGTGAGATCGACAGTGTCGTATACCCGAAGCATAGCAGCAGCAGCAACATCAGCTAACGAAACAGCATTAACAGACGTAACTGAATTTCCATACTCGTCTTTGCAGGAACCACTTGTTTGCTGCCTTATTTTCTGATAGAATTTTCGTAGTAATTGGCTGCAGGGTGGCTTTGCATGCTGCGTATTTCTCTGCAGCAGCGACGCGGCGCTCGTCGTCATACCAACTGTTTCTCCGTAGTTGGTAGTACCCAACCACCTCCTCCGCATCGGTACGTAGAGATCGGGAGATCTTATCCCATTGCTCGTTAATATCAGGGCGATGAGCAGTTGCTTGGTTTAGCAGGTTTAGGAGTCGAAACCGATTTTAACAAGTCGTCTACCGTCAAGTTCGATGTTGGAATCTTGTGCTACTTACTACATGTTTCGCGTCACGGCGAAGTCGATCAGCCTCTCCGTTGCCAGAGGTATTCTCATGGAGGCCGAAGCTTCCGACTGTTGGACCAAAAATGTCTTCTTTGGTCACCTTAGTGACTTCGCCAATCATAATTTTTAGATTGTGTCGGGGGCGCTCGTATGATCCCTCTAGGCGCTCGTAGAACTCATCCTTGGTCCCATCATCCTTCTCCTCTGTCGGGGCGTTCGCACAAATTAAGCTTACATTTACAATACAGCAGATTTATATAGCGAGCCGCTTGCCCCAAGACAGAACAGACGCCGCGGACCTTAGTGGACCCTTAAACCGTATATGTCGGAGTGGCTCTACTAAAGCTCCCTCTATTACCCGTGACCCAATGCTCCACGCGGTTGCCCAGGGTGCACGAACGTGGACGTTATAGTCGGTATTGAGTACAGACGCGCAACTGTAGCCGCATACCCAGAAGCACCGCTGTACCTTATTGTGCACTTCAAATAAGATTATATCAATCCTATGTTTCTATACAAGAAAAACTTTGGTACATACTTTCCTTCTAGGAAGAAATAGAGCAACAGTGCTGAACGCTTTAAAGTATTTATTTTTATAAACAGCTCCGTCTTCTTCGAGGTGTGTACAATTGTGGTCTTCCCAAGACGAGGTAAGGCGAACATTACTATCTTCTGCAATCAAGGATTTAGGAATAACAATTTCGCACTAGATAATATGGAATCCAAATATAAACCAGGCATTCTCCTTCTACAAGAAACACTCATAATAGAAAGCATCTACACTTTCTGCATCAAAAAAACTATCAAATCTACCACCACAACAAAGATACATCATATTAATAGCAATTTTAATAAAAAACACAATAAACTCATCATATCACAGCACTTCTGCAAGTAACCTTTACATCAAAGTGTAACAGTAAATGGACTCAAAGATCTTTATATTACAAATGTGTACATATACATATACAAAGAACTGACATTAATTCACAACGCTCTCATTAGTAGCAGAAGTCCCTTGTATAGAATATATCATCACAAAATTCCACTCAGACAACCTGTGGGATAAAAAACGACGTAAATGGCAGATCTCAGAAACTTTTCTAAGGGAGCATAATAGCACAAACACACCTAACTACAATCCAAATTGGTTTGTGGTACGTTTGCCCCCATGAGGGTGGGGGTAATGCTATTTTCTTCTCCATGCCGAGCATATGCAGATGGTGCCACGCGACTCTTAGTATTGAACATATTAAATTAACACCAGAATTTGCTGAAAAGTAAGATTTTATTTATTTATTTAAATTAAATAAGTCTACAGAGGTAATTGTTCTTACAGACTATGGCTTATTATAATAGTTTATTACATGTATGTATGTATGTACAATGTCGAATTTCCGACTGTTAAAGCTTGAAGTCAAGTAATTACCGCCTTGAATAGTAAGATGGTATACCATTAAGGGTAGCAATGTTGACGCCAGTAGGGACGTACATAAATTTAGCAATAGGAAGGTTACGGATAGTGTCGTCAGTAGGGCGGCATAAGAGGTATCAATAGGGATACGGCTGATGGTGGTGCCTGTACGGGCACTATAAGTCCAATTATTTAGTTTCTTACAGACTACTAACGGCTCTAGTTGAATATTGTAAAGAAATTACTCTTAAATTTATCCATACTTAAGCTAAAATCAATAACACTAGAATATGAATTGCATAATTCAATGCATATAGCAATTGGTTCATTTCTAGCATAATTCGTAGATATAGTAGATATGTTTCGTAAACGCGAGTTTGGAGTCAAAAATAATGCCCAAATCTTTAATTTCAGTATTTCGCTTTATGACGCAACTATTTAGCTTATAAGCATAGTTGATTTCACTCCTAGGTTTTCTCGAGTACGTAACTGCACAACACTTATCTATATTAAGGTTCAAACAATTTGATGTACCGTGGCCGCTGTGGTCGAGTTGTTAGCGGTGCGTGCTATAACTTGATATGCCGGTGAGTTCGAGGTTCGAATCTCAGTCAGGGCAAGCAAAATCTTAATAATAGAAAAAGTTTTTTCTAATAGCGGTCACCCCTCGGCAGGCAATGGCAAACCTCCGAGAGTATTTCTGCCATGAAAAAGCTTCTCATTAAATACATCTGCCGTTCGGAGTCGGCACAAAACTGTAGGTCCCTCCATTTGTGGTATAATATAAAGACGCACACCACAAATGGTAGGAGAAGCTCGGCCAAACACTGAGCTATATAGTGTACGCGCCAAAACTATTATATATACATACCAAATTCATCCAGATCAAGCTGAAGACCATAGCAATCTGAAAGATCACGCACAGCTGAAAACAGCTTAACGTCGTCGGCAAACATTAAGCACTTTGCAAAATTAAAACAGCTAGGCAAGTCGTTTATGAATAGAATAAACGAGAGGGACCCGCAATGAGTGCCCTGTGGAATGCCTGACCATGTATTGACAACCACACAAGATGCTGTGGGCCCAATTTTCACAAGTAACCTTCTTTGTTGTATCTGCACAGCTTTTGTAGAAGTATACTGTGTTTCACCTTATCAAAGGCATTAAAAAAGTCTGTATATATTATGTCTAACTGATTGCGGTTCTCATAAGCTTTAATTATTTATTATTAATTTGAGCAGGTTGACCTACCGGGAAAAAATCCATGCTGACTATTGGATATTATATCCCTTACATGATCAAATAACTTCGATTTAATTATGTGGTCAAATAATTTGGCTAGCGTACACTGTTTCACTATAGGTCTATAGTTACAGACATTATTACGATCACCAGATTTATAAACTGGGGAAATACAACATAAGTTCCATTGGTCGATAAAAATTCCTTTATCTAAGCAGTTTTTGAAGAGAAGAGATATAGGATAAGTCAAAACAATTGCACTTTGAGCTAGGCTTCAATGCTGAAATAGCTAGCAATACATCTTCTTCCGAAACCGAGAATCCTGTGATGGGTGTCAAAGAAGTTGGGAGTGATATAGGTGCTGCAAGAACAAATTTTTTATAGACCCTCTGAAAGAAGTTCGCAAACAAGTCACATTCGTTAAGCATATTATGAGAAGTGACGTTTTCATGTTCAAGACTTGTAGGAAATCCATTAGTTTTCCTTCTCGAATCCACAAATTGCCAGAAACTGGACGGGTTTGATTTTAAATTGTTTTCAACTTGAATCATATATTTTTTATATAGAGGTTTATGTAGATGATCGAAATTACTTCTTAACGATGGAAACGAATCCTATTAACAACATAATTTCTTTTCCTAAGCTTTTTAAAGGCTTTACACTTTTTGTTTTTCAGATGTACAAGTTTAGTATTAAACCAAGGTGGCTTATTTCGAATTAAAGACCGCTTTATAGAAATAAAACTGAAAATTTCAGAGGACAGTATTTGCTTAAATTTTTCATAAGAAATCGTTTGACAATATAAAAAGTTTAGAAACGACCAGTCTGTGGAATTTAGTTAGCATAATCTAGTTCGTCTACTGGTTTAGACTCAATAGGATTGAAGTTGTAAAATTGCAATGTTATCAGGATTGCCTTGTAATGAATGCTATTTTTCGATATTGGAGATAACCATTCCTCGCAGAATATTTTTAAATCGTCAGAAGAGAATACAAGGTCTAAAAAATTTTGAATTTTCATTTAGAATTGCACAACGTTGTTTGAATCCATAAGATAATAATGTTCGTCATCATATCAATGTCTGATTTGAGATCCACTGGTACCAAATTATTTCCGCGAAGTACCCTCGAAATATTAGGCAAGTTAAAATCTCATAGAAAAACAATTTCATTAAAACTTTCAACTTTGTATATACATAGATTACATTTTCCAAGTGCTTTTTATAAATAGTTATATCACTGCTCGGAGGAATATAATATATTATAACTATTAACGACTTATCATTAGTAAACTTACTATTAACGCATATTTGACCCAGCATGCCATCAGCCAGATTAAGACTGATTTGATTACTGGACAAGTATGCTCTTATGGCAAGTAATACACCACCTTCCTTTTCTTGACCGGTGACAGAAGAGTCGCCATCCTTTCGGCAGACGTTATTGTAGGTATCGAAGTATTCATTTGAAGAAATGTAGTCGTTAAGCCAAGTTTCAGTAATGGCAATTAAATCGTATTCACGTATAGATGTGGAACGATATATCTGAGACGTTTTAGTACTTATGCCACCCATATTTTGGTAGTACAATAGATAATTGTTAGCGAGAATACATTTATTGGGCTCACTGTTCGATATGCTTGCATTTATGTTTGCATTGCAGCTTCCTTTTGAATAAACTGAAAAGGGCGTACTGTAACATTCTAAGGCCAAACGGCAGCATTGGACATTTTATCAAACCACGTTTCAGGCACTTCAAGTTTGAACGATATACGATTTAGCGAATCAGTCGGTGTATTTTTCTTCAAGAGCCTGTAGCAAAGGAGGAACTTTTTATTAATGCCCGAGTACTTCGCAACATAATCAATAATGTTATCATTCGAAACAGTCGGTAGGAACGATGAAATATGAAGCCACTTTAACCGGACAGCAACACTAAGCTCCGAATTGTCATTTGCACCATCCGCACGTGGTTGGTTACTCTTACTCTTTTTGTTACTGAGAGCAACCCATTTAGAATTACCATCTTAACGAATTTCACCGGAAGGTACAGCATTCGATAAGGAATGTACATCATTATTGTTGACAACAGCGGCATAGCTAGAAGCATCATTTGTTGTCGGCCGTTTAACAGACATAACCGGAAAAGAGCAGCATTTTTTACTGTACGCTTAGCAGATGTAGCTGGAAGTGTAGGCGTAACATAAATGTTATCAGGTACGGCGCTGTTAATCAAAGCAGAAGGTACTTGCTGGCTCATTCTAGCGTGGGAAACATAACAAGGCATAACACAGGCCATGTTGTTAACAGCTGCCGTCGACCCATTCGGGTGGGATGGCTGATCGTTAGTCAATGTGATGATACTTTCCCTCGGCATAGCAAGCGTAGCCTCGCCCCGCTCACCAGAAGGGCTTACCAAGAGAGGAACGGGGACAGCTGCAGACTTTTTCCGTGCTCGATTTTTACTGCAATTGCTATGCTCAGCATTTGTTGCATTGAGAGCGTTAACAGCAGTTTTTATCGCATTAACATTATCTGCAATCATATTAATACACTTCGTATTTTTGTTGTCAATGCTACTCTTAGGTATGTATATTATTAGCACTAATTTCACTTTTTATTTCAGCAATTTGTGCAGCTAAGTCTTTAAATTTCGATTCGAATGCACTCATTATAGATTCCAAACCGAGTTTTTGTGCGATCAATACCGAGTCATATGCTCTACACAACTTTTCAGGAATATTGACGCATTCCATACACAAATAGTCTATATTCGTATTCAGATATAGAGCCCTCACAGCAAAACAAAACACGTCTACACTCCACGAACGCCACGTGTAATTTGCAGTTTCTAATGGGCACAATTTTTGAACGGGGCGTTAAAGTGTATTGTTTTGTACTTTTTGAGTTACAACTCTAACTTTACCATACATTTTACAGCTTTCATGTAAATTTTTGCAATAAGCGATTGTCAAAAATGAAGAATTGCGAAAAAATTATGTTTTTTTCAAGGTTTGACCCGTGATAACTCCCAACGAGATTATTTTTATGATAGACTTATGTACATCATTTTAAAGGTCTAGCAAAACATTTTTAATTTTTGGAATCGGTTGAAAACAGTCGAGTTTTAAAAAAAAAATTGGAGGGTTCAGGGAGTATAAGAACCCTTTTCTGATGTTGTACTCGACCATATCTATAAGCTCTACTAAGCTTTTTTATGGGTGTATTTCAAAATTTTTTTTTGTCGCACTCGCGTCACTTCTTGCAAATTACTTGTCGCGGTTGCCACAAAAGTCGTCCATAATGATACTATTAACGATTAATAGATAAAATAAAGCGAGAGTAAAACAAAACACCTCTACACGCCACGAATATAATTGAATATAAATTCATTCATATATTCTAGCGAACACCTTCTAAGTGCATGTATGTAAAATAACGGAAGTGAGACGGTATTGGCGGTACTTAAAGAACAGATCGATCGAACTGCTAACAAGTAAAAATATTTAAAGAAATAAAGAAATAGTGTATAACAAATGAAAAAATAAGAAAAGTGAATGCACTGACCGTCAATATTTACCTTTTAAACATTGTCACATCTCGGGCGGGATTTCACGCACGACATACTTCTGTTATCAATGTTCTGAATTTTTGTATAATAGCAGTGCCTCACCCAGCACGCGTTAATTCATATATGACCCAGAAAAAAAAGACTGTGGTGAGAGTGAACCAACGACCATAGGTTGTGCGAGGCGCAGGCAAATCACCCAAGGGGTGTGTGGTAAGATCGCGGGTAAAGTAAGTGCACTTTACGCCCGTATGATAAATGTGGAAAAAGCTACTCGCGCCAAACACCTAACAGTCTGCGATATACGAAGCTCAGGGTGCAAGCAGATTTTGTGTATCCCGCAGACTATTTAATAGGTAGGTAATACCATTCGAAAGTAAATTAGAACTTTGTTAGGCAGGTTTGAGACTACGTCTCAGTGGCAAAAGGTAAATTAAGTATTTGTTTCTGTAAAGCTACCAACGGTTATCTCACTTTACATGAAACTTTCTGCATTATAAAAAGGTGTTTTGCTATGTTCTAAATAAAATTTCACCAGAATCATGGGATTTCAGCTCAGGGAGATTATCAACACCAAAATGGTCAGAAACAGGATATAACATAACATACATCTGTGGTGTGCAAAGCGATTGAGAGAACTGTGCCTGCAGCACGTTGTATTCCGTGAACAGGAGAAAGGAGTTAAAATGCTGAGGACGGACGGATGTCAAGGAGCATTTATTCTTAAATAGAAAATTCAAGCATAGTAGTAATGCCATTGTGGTGAGTATTTTCGGTAGGGGGTTTGACCAACTTTTTACTTATAAAAATTAGGCAGAATGTGATCATTAAATGATCATAAAGAGTACTAGACGGGCGTTTCGATGATTCAAGTCACAAAACGACTCGAATATTGGGTTGGCCCAATTTTTTTAATTTGGTATACTTATATTTGTTTATATATTCTTTTTTTTTTTAAGGGACTCAGGTTATTCGCTAAAACCTTGGCTGCTTAGGTCTTGCCGAAATGCAAATGAATATTCTGCAAAATTTTTGTTCAAATTAAAAATGTTCAAAACCGAGAACAATTGTAGAGCAAGTGACGACAATAATCAACATTTGAATAATATGGAGGAACCACTTCATCATATCAACATTTGAATAATATGAAGGAACACATCATGATGGGGATTATATGGCAATTTCTTCTCCTGGTGCTGAAAATTAAAATCAAATTTTTCTTAAGTATTAAAATTTTATTTTTAAAAAGGTATTTATTATTATTACTATTATTTATTACAAATAAAATTGCAATTAATACATTTAGCACTATCGGCAAGGCTATTGGCTGGAAAGGTATTTAATTTAGTTTTATAGAAACTATATCCGTAATACTGAATCGAATATTAAAACGAACCCTAAGAGATTGTGGAACTATGTTAAATAAAAAAAAGTTTGCTCCAGCTTGCCATCTGGACTTCTCTTGGATGACAAAGTTGCACAAACCTCTAGTGATGATGTAAACTTATTTGCTGAATTTTTTAACTCAAACTTTGCTCAAGATGACGGCATATCTGCAGACTTCTCTGCTAGTATACCAACGTCTCTTAACTTTGGATCGTTAAGTCTTACATCATAAGACATAACCAATGGTATACTTAAACTAAAACCGTCTAAACTTGTTGATATAGATGGTCTTTCTGCAATTCTTATTAAAAATTGTCCAGCTCTTGTTCATCCGTTGAAGTTTATTTTTAATAAATCCCTATCGCTTGGAACTTTTATTGATGATTGGAAGCTTACATCAATAACGCCTAGTTTTAAAAATGGCAATAAAAATGATGTTAGAAATTACAGGCCTATTTCTAAACTTTCTACTATCTCAAAAATGTTTGAACACGCAGTTAATGTTAAATTAAGTTTTGCAGTTAAATCAATAATATCCCCATATCTGCATGGGTTTGTGACGGGTAGATCTACTGTATCTAATCTCGCTGTTCTTAGTGAATACTGTTTTGACGCCTTCCTGTCAGGTTTTCAAGTTGATTGCATATTTACGGACTTCTCAAAAGCATTTGATAGAGTATCACATAAAGTTTTAATTCACAAGTTAGCTTGTTTTGGCTTTCATTCAGTTTTTTTACGTTGGCTCGACTCATATCTGCGGAATAGATGTTGCGTTGTTTCTATTGATGGTGTGGCGTCCACCCGTTTTGTCCCTTCTTCGGGGGTGCCGCAAGGTAGCATTTTAGGTCCACTTATGTTTATACTCTTTATTAACGATATTACTAATTGCTTTTCCTTTTCTAAATTTTTGCTGTATGCAGATGATCTAAAAATTTTCTCCGCAATAAAAAACTCAGCTGATGCACTCAGCCTCCAAGCTGATATTAATAACCTTTACTGCTGGTGTTTGAAATCGCGGCTCTCTTTGAACCTTAATAAGTGTTCACAGGTAACCTATTCTAAGATTTTTAATGTCCTGCCTACCAATTACTCTTTTTCGTCTTACGCCCTGAAGTGTGTGACTGAGATAAAGGACCTTGGAGTAGTGTTTGATGAAAGATTTTTTTTTAATAAGCATATTAATCAAATCATATAATATCAAAGGCGTACTCTGTGTTAGGCTTCGTGAGACGCAATACCTTGAATTTCTCAGGTCCATACACCTTGAAATTAAAGTATACTTCTTTTGTTCGGTCGCACCTCGAGTATGCAGTCTTCATCTGGAGGCCATATAACCAACTTGCCTTAAATAGGGTTGAGCGTGTTCAAAAAATATTTCTTAAATTTGCCCTTCGATCTTTGAACTTTGTAGATCCGATACCATCATATCATTCTCGCTTCATGCTATTAAATCTTAAATCTTTAGAAAGTCGCAGATCTGTACTGAGCCTATCCTTCACCTACAATATTATTAAAGGTGTTGTTGATTGCCCTTATTTGCTGGAAAAGATTAGGTTTAATGTTCCCCAGCGAACCCTTCGAACATTTTTACCATTTTATGGTGATAATGCTAGAACACTATATGCCATCAATGCCCCGATTTCGCGTGCCACTCGACAATTTAATAGTATAAGTAATGCTGTTACGATCGACTTTTCAGTCCCAAGATCGGTTTTTTTGAATCTTTTGAACTTCATTTTTTAGTTTATAAATTATTTTTAATAGTTCTAAGCAAACTTTACAATCGTTATAGTCTGTAATGTTTTGTTACACTAAAGACTAAGTTTATAAATAAATAAAATAATAATAGTAAAACTAAAAATAATATTAGTTTTGCTTCATAGCCTTCTTTTTTGAATTTTAGCATTTCCCTCATATTTTTTAATTTCTTCTTATTCATTGCATTTTATGCTTCAACTTCTTTTATTCCATCCCTCAAACTTCCCAAATTTCTACAAACAGCAGGATTGATAACCATTTTAGGTGATACTCTATTTGGTTGTCAACTCGAGTGTTTAAAAGATTATCTCGTCCAGCAGTAGTCATAAGAAATCGCGAAAGACGCCACTGCAAGGGCTTGTATTAAACGAAAGCTATGGTATCCGTAATAGCATCCTTTTGGTCTATAACTTCGAGTGTAGGTAGTCTTTCATTACTTAATGTTTTTTGTCCACCTTTTTGATAAAATTCAGGCAGAAAGCGATTGGTGAGTACGGGGTCGTAGTGAAAATCTCCTACCAAGTGCAAATACTGTTTGAAAATTAAAACGAGCAACTTTTATAGAAAAAGAAGCCTAACGAGAATAGGGAATGTCAGCCATGGCATTTGGAGCCACATTTTCACCATGCTCAGCACAATTCGTGAAAAAAACAATGCGTAGGAATTCAAAGCAGGATTTCCTAACGAAACAAATGCCATCCCCAATAATCACCAGGCTGTCAAATGAAGTTCATCGACTTCAAAACAAGGTATATTCGAATTAAAACTGTTTGTTTCAAATTTGAAACAGGTCAGCGAGCATCTGAACGGTGGCGCAGCTTCAGACTTCTCGATAACGATCGTGGGCATGTATTGGGATACTGAAAGGGACACCCTGAAGTTAACCTTTTCACTTCTCTAAGCTGGTACTGCAAGGGATTATAAGACCTATAAGACGAAAAAGTTGTCAATATAGCAATTTCGGTATTTGATCTTTCCGGCCTTACAATAGAGGTCACTTCAGCGGCAGAGCTGGTATTGCAAACAGTGTGGAGAGTAAAGGTAGAATGGAACGAGAGCATCCCGGACGATACATACGAAATGCGGCTTATTAAAACTTTGATAATACCGCGATGCTAAGAACGTACAACAGTGTGGATGTTACGCTTCCGCAATATTTGTCAGCGTGACCTACTAGACAAACGGTAAGCTAAAAAACTTACAGCGTGCACTTTATCGAGCTGCATATAAGGCTGCATCTCTCTTCTATTACGAAAAAACTACTAGAATGTAGGTGATCATCGATTGATTCTTTCGTCAAAGATGAATGAAATAGTTTTTATATTATTCGTGGCAAAGGTCGAATAGACAATGCATTTTTTACGCACGTACCACTTCACGGATCTGATTGTTAGCCTCTATCTACTCGACGGTGGTAACACCAAAAATCTGCCGAAAGTTTTGGAAACCTCTTGTACGAGTAACAACACGACGCACTGTAAGAGGCTGTCCAAAATCCAAAATTGAAAGAGCTCTGCCCGAAAACACTAGTATGGGCGCTTTGCCCTAAGACAGGTTGATGCCCTTCCTTTTTTCTTGTCAATAAAGGCAGGCGCAAGGAGAAGTGTTGGATAGCACTCTTCACACGTTCTCGAGCGTTTGAAAAAAAAACACGAATGTCCCTCTTTCAAGGCTCAAGCGGAAACTAAAACTTTCTTCGTCTTATTAATAGCTTACAATTTTACAATAAATAAAAAAATTTAAATTTGTGCTACAACTTTCAAATGTCTCTGCAAGCTATCAAAGTAACGATTTTGGCTAATATTCTCTTTGGTTCTCAACTTGAGTGTTAAATGGTTATACTTCCAGCCAAAGTCGAAACAGATCGATGACGAAATAATACCGCTTGACTGAAAATGCTCTATCCAAATTTATGGTATTCGAATTTCCCCCTAACCCCCCTCCCCTATTTCCTTTATTTAACTTGCATTTGGTTTGAATACTTCCACAGTTGTTGCACAAACCTCTAGAGATGATGTAAACTTATTTGCTGAATTTTTTAACTCAAACTTTGCTCAAGATGACGGCATATCTGCAGACTTCTCTGCTAGTATACCAATGTCTCTTAACTTTGGATCGGCAAGTCTTACATCAGAAGACATAACTAATGGTATACTTAAACTAAAACCGTCTACACTTGTTGATATAGATGGTCTTTCTGCAATTCTTATTAAAAATTGTCCAGCTCTTGTTCATCCGTTGAAGTTTATTTTTAATAAATCCCTATCGCTTGGAACTTTTATTGATGATTGGAAGCTTACATCAATAACGCCTAGTTTTAAAAATGGCAATAAAAATGATGTTAGAAATTACAGGCCTGTTTCTAAACTTTCTACTATCTCAAAAATTTTTGAACACGCAGTTAATGTTAAATTAAGTTTTGCAGTTAAATCAATAATATCCCCATATCTGCATGGGTTTGTGACGGGTAGATCTACTGTATCTAATCTCGCTGTTCTTAGTCAATACTGTTTTGACGCCTTCCTGTCAGGTTTTCAAGTTGATTGCATATTTACGGACTTCTCAAAAGCATTTGATAGAGTATCACATAAAGTTCTAATTTACAAGTTAGCTTGTTTTGGCTTTCATTCAGTTTTTTTACGTTGGCTGGACTCATATCTGCGGAATAGATGTTGCGTTGTTTCTATTGATGGTGTGGCGTCCACCCCTTTTGTCCCTTCTTCGGGGGTGCCGCAAGGTAGCATTTTAGGTCCACTTATGTTTGTACTCTTTATTAACGATATTACTAATTGCTTTTCCTTTTCTAAATTTTTGCTGTATGCAGATGATCTAAAAATTTTCTCCGCAATAAAAAACTCAGCTGATGCACTCAGCCTCCAAGCTGATATTAATAACCTTTACTTCTGGTGTTTGAAATCGCGGCTCTCTTTGAACCTTAATAAGTGTTCACAGATAACCTATTCTAAGATTTTTAATGTCCTGCCTACCAATTACTCTTTTTCGTCTTACGCCCTGAAGTGTGTGACTGAGATAAAGGACCTTGGAGTAGTGTTTGATGAAAGATTTATTTTTAATAAGCATATTAATCAAATCATATAATATCAAAGGCGTACTCTGTGTTAGGCTTCGTGAGACGCAATACCTTGAATTTCTCAGGTCCATACACCTTGAAATTAAAGTATACTTCTTTTGTTCGGTCGCACCTCGAGTATGCAGTCTTCATCTGGAGGCCATATAACCAACTTGCCTTAAATAGGGTTGAGCGTGTTCAAAAAATATTTCTTAAATTTGCCCTTCGATCTTTGAACTTTGTAGATCCGATACCATCATATCATTCTCGCTTCATGCTATTAAATCTTAAATCTTTAGAAAGTCGCAGATCTGTACTGAGCCTATCCTTCACCTACAATATTATTAAAGGTGTTGTTGATTGCCCTTATTTGCTGGAAAAGATTAGGTTTAATGTTCCCCAGCGAACCCTTCGAACATTTTTACCATTTTATGGTGATAATGCTAGAACACTATATGCCATCAATGCCCCGATTTCGCGTGCCACTCGACAATTTAATAGTATAAGTAATGCTGTTACGATCGACTTTTCAGTCCCAAGATCGGTTTTTTTGAATCTTTTGAACTTCATTTTTTAGTTTATAAATTATTTTTAATAGTTCTAAGCAAACTTTACAATCGTTATAGTCTGTAATGTTTTGTTACACTAAAGACTAAGTTTATAAATAAATAAAATAATAATAGTAAAACTAAAAATAATATTAGTTTTGCTTCATAGCCTTCTTTTTTGAATTTTAGCATTTCCCTCATATTTTTTAATTTCTTCTTATTCATTGCATTTTATGCTTCAACTTCTTTTATTCCATCCCTCAAACTTCCCAAATTTCTACAAACAGCAGGATTGATAACCATTTTAGGTGATACTCTATTTGGTTGTCAACTCGAGTGTTTAAAAGATTATCTCGTCCAGCAGTAGTCATAAGAAATCGCGAAAGACGCCACTGCAAGGGCTTGTATTAAACGAAAGCTATGGTATCCGTAATAGCATCCTTTTGGTCTATAACTTCGAGTGTAGGTAGTCTTTCATTACTTAATGTTTTTTGTCCACCTTTTTGATAAAATTCAGGCAGAAAGCGATTGGTGAGTACGGGGTCGTAGTGAAAATCTCCTACCAAGTGCAAATACTGTTTGAAAATTAAAACGAGCAACTTTTATAGAAAAAGAAGCCTAACGAGAATAGGGAATGTCAGCCATGGCATTTGGAGCCACATTTTCACCATGCTCAGCACAATTCGTGAAAAAAACAATGCGTAGGAATTCAAAGCAGGATTTCCTAACGAAACAAATGCCATCCCCAATAATCACCAGGCTGTCAAATGAAGTTCATCGACTTCAAAACAAGGTATATTCGAATTAAAACTGTTTGTTTCAAATTTGAAACAGGTCAGCGAGCATCTGAACGGTGGCGCAGCTTCAGACTTCTCGATAACGATCGTGGGCATGTATTGGGATACTGAAAGGGACACCCTGAAGTTAACCTTTTCACTTCTCTAAGCTGGTACTGCAAGGGATTATAAGACCTATAAGACGAAAAAGTTGTCAATATAGCAATTTCGGTATTTGATCTTTCCGGCCTTACAATAGAGGTCACTTCAGCGGCAGAGCTGGTATTGCAAACAGTGTGGAGAGTAAAGGTAGAATGGAACGAGAGCATCCCGGACGATACATACGAAATGCGGCTTATTAAAACTTTGATAATACCGCGATGCTAAGAACGTACAACAGTGTGGATGTTACGCTTCCGCAATATTTGTCAGCGTGACCTACTAGACAAACGGTAAGCTAAAAAACTTACAGCGTGCACTTTATCGAGCTGCATATAAGGCTGCATCTCTCTTCTATTACGAAAAAACGACTAGAATGTAGGTGATCATCGATTGATTCTTTCGTCAAAGATGAATGAAATAGTTTTTATATTATTCGTGGCAAAGGCCGAATAGACAATGCATTTTTTACGCACGTACCACTTCACGGATCTGATTGTTAGCCTCTATCTACTCGACGGTGGTAACACCAAAAATCTGCCGAAAGTTTTGGAAACCTCTTGTACGAGTAACAACACGACGCACTGTAAGAGGCTGTCCAAAATCCAAAATTGAAAGAGCTCTGCCCGAAAACACTAGTATGGGCGCTTTGCCCTAAGACAGGTTGATGCCCTTCCTTTTTTCTTGTCAATAAAGGCAGGCGCAAGGAGAAGTGTTGGATAGCACTCTACACACGTTCTCGAGCGTTTGAAAAAAAAACACGAATGTCCCTCTTTCAAGGCTCAAGCGGAAACTAAAACTTTCTTCGTCTTATTAATAGCTTACAATTTTACAATAAATAAAAAAATTTAAATTTGTGCTACAACTTTCAAATGTCTCTGCAAGCTATCAAAGTAACGATTTTGGCTAATATTCTCTTTGGTTCTCAACTTGAGTGTTAAATGGTTATACTTCCAGCCAAAGTCGAAACAGATCGATGACGAAATAATACCGCTTGACTGAAAATGCTCTATCCAAATTTATGGTATTCGAATTTCCCCCTAACCCCCCTCCCCTATTTCCTTTATTTAACTTGCATTTGGTTTGAATACTTCCACAGTTGTTGCACAAACCTCTAGAGATGATGTAAACTTATTTGCTGAATTTTTTAACTCAAACTTTGCTCAAGATGACGGCATATCTGCAGACTTCTCTGCTAGTATACCAATGTCTCTTAACTTTGGATCGGCAAGTCTTACATCAGAAGACATAACTAATGGTATACTTAAACTAAAACCGTCTACACTTGTTGATATAGATGGTCTTTCTGCAATTCTTATTAAAAATTGTCCAGCTCTTGTTCATCCGTTGAAGTTTATTTTTAATAAATCCCTATCGCTTGGAACTTTTATTGATGATTGGAAGCTTACATCAATAACGCCTAGTTTTAAAAATGGCAATAAAAATGATGTTAGAAATTACAGGCCTGTTTCTAAACTTTCTACTATCTCAAAAATTTTTGAACACGCAGTTAATGTTAAATTAAGTTTTGCAGTTAAATCAATAATATCCCCATATCTGCATGGGTTTGTGACGGGTAGATCTACTGTATCTAATCTCGCTGTTCTTAGTCAATACTGTTTTGACGCCTTCCTGTCAGGTTTTCAAGTTGATTGCATATTTACGGACTTCTCAAAAGCATTTGATAGAGTATCACATAAAGTTCTAATTTACAAGTTAGCTTGTTTTGGCTTTCATTCAGTTTTTTTACGTTGGCTGGACTCATATCTGCGGAATAGATGTTGCGTTGTTTCTATTGATGGTGTGGCGTCCACCCCTTTTGTCCCTTCTTCGGGGGTGCCGCAAGGTAGCATTTTAGGTCCACTTATGTTTGTACTCTTTATTAACGATATTACTAATTGCTTTTCCTTTTCTAAATTTTTGCTGTATGCAGATGATCTAAAAATTTTCTCCGCAATAAAAAACTCAGCTGATGCACTCAGCCTCCAAGCTGATATTAATAACCTTTACTTCTGGTGTTTGAAATCGCGGCTCTCTTTGAACCTTAATAAGTGTTCACAGATAACCTATTCTAAGATTTTTAATGTCCTGCCTACCAATTACTCTTTTTCGTCTTACGCCCTGAAGTGTGTGACTGAGATAAAGGACCTTGGAGTAGTGTTTGATGAAAGATTTATTTTTAATAAGCATATTAATCAAATCATATAATATCAAAGGCGTACTCTTTGTTAGGCTTCGTGAGACGCAATACCTTGAATTTCTCAGGTCCATACACCTTGAAATTAAAGTATACTTCTTTTGTTCGGTCGCACCTCGAGTATGCAGTCTTCATCTGGAGGCTATATAACCAGCTTGCCTTAAATAGGGTTGAGCGTGTTCAAAACATATTTCTTAAATTTGCCCTTCGATCTTTGAACTTTGTAGATCCGATACCATCATATCATTCTCGCTTCATGCTATTAAATCTTAAATCTTTAGAAAGTCGCAGATCTGTACTGAGCCTATCCTTCACCTACAATATTATTAAAGGTGTTGTTGATTGCCCTTATTTGCTGGAAAAGATTAGGTTTAATGTCCCCATCGAACCCTTCGAACATTTTTACCATTTTATGGTGATAATGCTAGAACACTATATGCCATCAATGCCCCGATTTCGCGTGCCACTCGACAATTTAATAGTATAAGTAATGCTGTTACGATCGACTTTTCAGTCCCAAGATCGGTTTTTTTGAATCTTTTGAACTTCATTTTTTAGTTTATAAATTATTTTTAATAGTTCTAAGCAAACTTTACAATCGTTATAGTCTGTAATGTTTTATTACACTAAAGACTAAGTTTATAAATAAATAAAATAATAATAGTGAAACTAAAAATAATATTAGTTTTGCTTCATAGCCTGCTTTTTTTAATTCTAGCATTTCCCTGATAATTTTTAATTTCTTCTTATTCATTGCATTTTATGCTTCAACTTCTTTTATTCCATCCCTCAAACTTCCCAAATTTCTACAAACGCCTTTGTGTGTATCGGCAGGATTGATAACCATTTTAGGTGATACTCTATTTGGTTGTCAACTTGAGTGTTTAAAAGATTATCTCGTCCAGCAGTAGTCATAAGAAATCGCGAAAGACGCCACTGCAAGTGCTTGTATTAAACGAAAGCTATGGTATCCGTAATTGCATCCTTTTGGTCTATAACTTCGAGTGTAGGTAGTCTTTCATTATTTAATGTTTTTTTGTCCACCTTTTTGATAAAATTCAGGCAGGAAGCGATTAGTGAGTACGGGGTCGTAGTGAAAATCTCCTACCAAGTGCAAATACTGTTAAATTAAAACGAGCAACTTTTATAGAGAAAGAAGCCTAACGAGAATAGGGAATGTCAGTCATGGCATTTGAAGCCACATTTTCACCATGCTCAGCACAATTCGTGAAAAAACAATGCGTAGGAATTCAAAGCAGGATTTCCTAACGAAACAAATGCCATCCCCAATAATCACCAGGCTGTCAAATGAAGTTCATCGACTTCAAAAACAAGGTATATTCGAATTAAAACTGTTTGTTTCAAATTTGAAACAGGTCAGCGAGCAACTGAACGGTGGCGCAGCTTCAGACTTCTCGATAATGATCGTGGGCATGTATTGGGATACTGAAAGGGACACCCTGAAGTTAACTTTTTCACTTCTCTAAGCTGGTACTGCAAAGGATTATAAGACCTAAAAGACGAAAGAGTTGTCAATATAGCAATTTCGGTATTTGATCTTTCCGGCCTTACAATAGAGGTCACTTCAGCGGCAGAGCTGGTATTGCAAACAGTGTGGAGAGTAAAGGTAGAATGGAACGAGAGCATCCCGGACGATACACACGAAATGCGGCTTATTAAAACTTTGATAATACCGCGATGCTAAGAACGTACAACAGTGTGGATGTTACGCTTCCGCAATATTTGTCAGCGTGACCTACTAGACAAACGGTAAGCTAAAAAACTTACAGCGTGCACTTTATCGAGCTGCATATTATCAGCTTTTTTCGTTTGATCAAACAAAAATAACTTGCTGTCTCCATTATCGTTCAGTTATCGCAGGAGATCTGTCAAATTCAAATTCATCGCCATCGAAATCTTCTCACAGATGAGTTCATCGCCGTCATATGAAAAAGTTTATGAAGTAAAACACTTCTGCCAACTGTAGCGCGATTCTGTAACTTTTTTAGCAACGCTCCAAGTTGCCAAATCAGCTAAACAACGGAAGTTAACAATACTGCTATCCAGTAACTCTTTTTTTGACAACATACGTTATTGCAAAATCAGCTGTGTTGTTAAGCTAGCGGCATTTAGTTTTGTGTTGTTAGAAACGCGATAGTAAATATATTTGTGTAATTAAATGTATATTGTATATAATGTATATAAATGAATATTAAATGTGTATATATTTATATAAGTATATAAGTAAAATATACGCATTTGCGACATATACAGAAACATTTTAAAAACCTTTTTTATTCAAAAAAAACTTCAACAGTATCAAAATTAAATTAACATTAAGGTACATAGTTTTGAAGAATTAAAAAATTTATTTATTAAAAGTATTCCATTGACAAGCTTTCTGCCACAGAGGCAGAGAACTTATATTTGACAGAGAAGATTTTCACGCGAATATCAGTGTGAATTGTCAAAATCCAAGTGAATGTCTTGCATAATCCCACCACGCCAGGGCTAACAGGGGAAATAGCGAGAGTGGAAAGTTAACAGAGCTGACTGAGGCCGAAAGAAATCAAACAGCTTGTATATTCTCATATATGTAAGAAAAATTGACTTATTTTGGGTGGATTTTGACAATTTAATAAAAAGCAGAATAATTATAATATATTTGATAAAATGTATATTCATACATACTTATGTATGTGCATTTGTGAAATTAACGACTGAAGCGGCCCCTTTTTTGTTTTATGAATATGGGTTTAAGTAATGCCCAAATGTAAGCATAATCCACCTGTTGTTTTGCCGACGGTATTACAGATGAGGAAGTTTATGAATTTCGTTGGATATTGGATAAATAAATTAAAAAGCCGAATTGTATTTATTAAATAATAATAACCTTTGTTTTATTAATTAATGGAGGACTCTTCATGTGTTATTTGTGTGTACGTACATATGATATGATAAGATTTCCTATAATGGTGGTGCGCAAACGCAAATGTTAAAATGCCGGCGGCGATTTGCATTTTTTTATCACATAATTTTTATGCTTTTATATAATAAGTTATTCGCAAAAATTACTGTAAATCATGTGTATACATATGTATGTACATTCATAAATGCATGGATATTAATTTAAAAATTTTTTTTCATCCAAACTTTGTTTATACTTGAGCATTTATTATACTAAGTAAAATTAATAGGTATTAAGTAGCATATGTCTGCATGTACACATTTTATGTATGCACGTAAATTGTACCCCAATAATTACATGTACATTGATATATGTACATATCTGTGTATTGATATAAACCCCCATTCAACATAATACAAATCAATATTTTACCCATTATACCTAAGTATATACATATGTACTTATCTATGCGTACATATGTATACAAAAAAATTTATATATGTACATATACATATATGTATATACGTATGTATATACATATATAAATGCTTACATAAAATCAAATGTACTCGTATTTACAAAATTATATAAATCAACCTTGACCTATGTATGTATGTACATACATCACATGCCAAAAAATAAATTAAAGGACAAATGACGTCTTTGTACATACAAATGTACGCACATACTTATATTTATACATATTTACACAACAACGTGCGCACACTTCTGTCCTCACTTCCCGCAGCAACTACTACATCAACAGTTACACCGGCGCCATAAATCCTAAACCATTTCATTCATAAATTGCGCGTGCGTAAAACTCATTTCATTCATAAATTGCAGCACAACTTAAAATCTGCCAGCGAAGAACATTTTTCGCGATCTTGCAAAAATTTATAAATTTAAACATTTTCGTCTTCAGCTTTGCAAGTACAGGGGCGCTGCCTATTTCTGGCTCAGACCGGCAAATGTGTTGGTGAAAAATAAATGAAAATATATATAATAGACATTCCTCAGCTAATACGATATTCTTTTACCAAATTCATATCTAATTTATGAATATTTAATCATTACGAACGATTATATGAGTGGCTCAGTGCCATCCTTGCCTAAGCCTCAATTTAGTCATTTGCTAATAATTAGTGACAAAGTTAATAGGTAATTAAAAATTAAACAGCCTTTTTAGGAAGGTTTGAAACATTTAATTAAACTGAAAATACATTCCTTGAATACTACAAATTAACTTAAGAAAATAAGAATTTTATTGTCTCATCATGACTTTGGTACAAACGTATAGGCACTTTTGGCGCTTACTAAGCAAATAGGACGTGATGGTTAGGCATCCTTGAAGTGATGAGAAAAATTGCTATTCGTCATTTTCTTCAATTTCTGATTCTTCATTTTGCTCAACAACCCCTACATTAAGTGATTGGTAAAAGTCGTGATGCTCTGGAGGCACAAATTTCAAAAGATCTATCAAATCCTTTTTCTTCTCTTTAGTTATAGCGCGTCCATTTGGAAACAGGGCCGGTAATTGAGATGGAAAATAAAGCGAAGGGCGACCCCCACCAGATTTTTTTGTCAGGTCTAGTGTACTGAAAAGTAAATCATTTTCAACATAATTGTACTTATAAAACATTTTCTTTGGCTCTACTTTTCGCAACTGAATCCATTTAATTTTAAGCCATTCGACCTTCTCTTTTTTAGTTGAAATCTTCCTATGTGTAATAGATTCTTCCAAAGTTTTTGTACTAAAAAACAAATCTTTCGTCATCTGATGAACATTGAATTTAGGACTTTTTTTCTTAGCGAAATTAATTACATTTAACCAATCATCGGGATGGAAAATATGGGGATGGTGCTTTTTCTCCCTTTCTAATATTCCAAAATCTTGGTCGCATGTTGAAAACCTGTGCCCCGGTACAAAAAATTTCATGTCAATTTTTTCAATTTTCGAATGTTGTAGAACATAAGAAAGAGCCAAAACCACTTTAATATTTCGGTTTTGGCCCCCGCAACTGTCACTATAAAGAGTGATTTCTTCTGTAGTTGACGGCAAGCAGTTTTTTATGTGGTACAAAAGACAATTTGCGATTTCTTGTGCGCCTCTTGATGCAATATTTTCATCCCAAACGTGCGTGTGTCCAACATTATTTACTTCATCATGTATGCATAGGTTATACAGCCAGAGTTGACGTTTGTAGTATACAACTCCGGTAGTCAAAACTGGAGTAGGTAATGTCTTTTGTTGGTCGAAAACGATTACTTGCTTTGTATTATTGCTAGATCTGGCTGCAACGGCATCTCGTTTTTTCATATCCCGGATGTCATCTTCTTGTCGTAAATGAATGTCATGTTGCACTTTGGAAGTCTGCTTTTCAGCTTCTGTGTGCAAAGTATTTATTTTTAGCTTGAATTCGTCGCATGTTTGACAAGTGTCTTTCTGCGGTTTGTGAAAATGCAGGTTTAATTTTGTATTAAAAATGTGTCGGAAAATAAATAAGGAAACTGTATGGTGCTTATTGTCAATGGACCAATTTTTATACATATCATACATCATTTTCATGTTTAGGTCTGGATTTAAATATTTTCTGTTACTATCTCGCCTGCAATAATGACTATCGTACGATGGAAATTGTTGTATAAAATCGCAAACCCTTTGTTCATCTGCCAAGCTAGTTTTATTATGTGGAGTATGTTTTCGTCTTAAGTCACCTCTCGTATGGTGTCGTCGCATACAGCCAGTGTCCCTTTAAAGAATTTTTTGCAAACAATTTTGTCTTCCCCTTGTTCATCTCGAAGCCTGTAGATTCTTGTGTTAACCCTACGACTGTTTTCATTTTTGGTATATTTTTTTTTAATATCTGTAACCACAATTTGACCTGCAAGGAAAGAGTGTTTCATGGGCCCATCCATACTGTAAAATCCCTTGAAAATATCTCTTCTTCGTTCTTCAGAAATCTGTTGAGAACAGTGAAGTACACATCCACATTCTGATAAGTCACACCGTTTTTGTGGAATGAGTCGTCCTTTTGTAGATAGATATTCTTCACCACGTGCACGCTTTAGTTTTCTAATATATTTTTTATGTTTGTGAGGCTGCCTGACTCTCTTTCGCCCTTTATTATTCTCCACGAGCTGCTCGTCATTCTCTCCCGATCGGCTCTCACCTAACAATTGTACGCCTAATAATAATAATTTCATGCAAAGTAACGCAAAACAATGGAACATAACCTAACTTAAACACATAAAATATTTTGTTAGCCATGAACTTGGTTAAGAATAAATGAAACTATAATAAAATTTTATCAAAAATTCTTTTCTCGCAATAACAAGAATAAATGCTGTTAACTGTTCTTATGCAATTAATTTTAACAGTTCACCATTTAGGAAAGGCCAGAAATGCCTAACCCTCACAATCTTTTTTATATGCGAAAAAACAATATTTAAAGAATGAGAATAATAATATTTATTTATAGAGAGGTGGGGACATACCTGAGACCTCATCTGAAGGTAAGTAGTCTTTGTCTTTATCACTATCGTCACCTGAAAAGTCGGATAACGAAAACAGCATGTCGCTCGCGGCCGCCATGTTTTGATGGTTAGGCAGAAATGGCCCAAATAACTTTTGACATATTGAGATTACCAAAACTGCCCATAGATGTCAGCCTTGTCTCGTTCAAAAATTAGGGATGTGCAACTTTGGCACGGATAGTTTGGAGTATTTCTAAGTAGTATAGCATAATAACTCCAAATATGAAATTTCGAGGGTTAGGCAAGGATGGCACTGAGCCACTCATATTGTAAAATACCAATAAAAATATATAAATGCATTCGGTATTATTTCGCAAAATCGGCCTTGCCTAGAGAAATACTCAGCACATCTTCATCACCTCAATACGCGCTGTGTAGATTTGTATGAGCTTAAATATATATGTAAATATGTAGCCGAATTTTGTCGCATTTGAACAACAGTGTTGGTCATCATTAAATTTGCAAACCATTTACTGCAATTTGCAGTCGGAGTAGGAAATCTACTACTTTATGAAAACTAGTTACAGAAATTCATAATGAATTTTCACTTTTAATTTATTTAAAAAATGTATCACACTATATCCCACCTTAATAAGTATTAAGAAGCCATATATTATTGATTTTCTCCCAGTTAAACGTCTCTGAGAGTTAAATCGAATATTTTTTTATGACTCCTATTTTTTCTTGGACCTACTGCGAAACGAAAAGTATTGGCACCCAACTCTAATTTATGGTGGTGGTTTATTGCCTTCGTCTCGCAGCAGAATTGTCGGAAATCCGAGCAGAAGCAAACATTTAGAGCTCAAGGGTGGTTTGCGGGCACGTGAACAAATGTACGTTTGTGTTTATTGTATGTACATATGTGCATAAAAATATGCGTTTGTATTTTTGCTTGCAAGTAAGATGAATTTTAGGCTTCTATTTGTTTGATCAAATATTTTAAACATGGGTGATATGTATTAAATTTAGTTTCGGAAAGCATACTAAATTATATTACATGTGATAACAAGTAACTAGTAAAATCAACAAATAAATATGCATATGTTCATACATATGTATATAAATTCTATTAGGCATATTGTTGGCTTTTTACATATATATACATATGCATGTATGTTTGTAGAATATATACTTATGTAATATTTATGATTCTAGGTAAATACATAAGAAACCTGTGAAGATTCAAAATTACTGAATTTATATCAACCAAATTGAATGTTAAAAAGTAAATAAATTGCTCATATGGCTATGCTATGCATTGTACCAAATTTAAAAAATATTGCTTCATAAATTATTTTTATAAATTTAAGTGAATGAATTTACCAAAAATTAAATAAATCTCAAACTCGACCGATAACATAACAAAAATATATTAAAACTCTCGCTTTTTCAATTCTCGCTCTGGCACTGTTATTTTTTTCGCTCTATCGCTGTCGAATCGTGGTGAACATTCATAAGAAATATAGTGGTGAGACTCGATAAGAAATTAAGTACCCCTCAAAATCAGAGGAATGTGTGTCGGAATGGACTAGGATAAGGCTTCTCTGTCAATACACTTTCTCTGATACTGGCTTCCTATCAATTCCAGCACCCGCTCCTCCAGCTGCGTTAAGGGTGGCAGCTTTAAGGGCCTGTTGCCGGTTAAAGCCTGCTGCCTTCTCCGGTCGCGCACTCGGACACTGGTCCTACTTTTTAAACCGCGCCAAACCTATGTTAGAAGAAGAAAAAAACACTATGAAATAAACAGGTAAAATTATACATACATATACATATACACACAAAGAACGTCTGTGCGTAGTGGCTATACATGGAATTGGCTTCGCAATATGCACTTGTTTATCTACACAAACAAGATATTTATTTTCACAAACATTATAACACATCTATTAATGAAAGTCATGAATTTATGTACATATACACACGCGGTTTAATTTTTCACAATTCCAAGCACGATGCACATTTGCCAGCACCACACAGCTCTTGTGTGTACATTCAAACATTACGAGGTTATTACTTACCGTGCGCTTTGGTCGGCGGACTTTTCCCATCTCCGATGGCATTATTATGGAAGCCTTCTCTTCCCACCTCTTTTCCAGCTCCATCCTGCCATGGAGCCGATGCAACTTTCTGCTGGCTAGCCCCGGATTCTCTTGAAAGAAATCCAACTATTTGCCGAATGAATTGCAATGTTAAATTTTTTTGCATTCCTTTTTATGTTTTCGTAAATTGGGACACTTTGTTACCTGAGATGCCACTTTTTGTCAATTAGAATAAATAGGACAAATCAGCTGTTTAGTGTTGTTTGGTATAAGTTGGTGAATCGCACAATCGCTATTGCAAACCACAATTTTTTTTAGCTAACAACACGTCAAGTCGTGTGTCAAGTGTCAAGTGAATCGCACTACTGATATTACTCAGTGATAATGTACTATAAATAAATATAATATTCTGTGGCTGAAAAGTTGTTTAAATGGCGTCGAATAAGGATTTTCTTTGAAAATGCCGGGACATAACTCAAAAATATGTGTATCTATTCGATGTTGCCTTGACAAGTGTTGCCACGAAATAAAAATTTACCTGTCAAACTCACTGTCTGACAGTTCATCACCTGCGATCGATCGCCAGTGATTGGCGATGAGCGGTCTCCACAAGCGATGCTTCGCCGGAGATCGATATCCTGCGATAACTGAGCGCTAATGGAGACAGCAAGTAAGCATTAATTATGCGAAAGAAAGCAGGTCAGTTTTCGTTTCTGAATGAAAAACATATGATGTTACCGCCACGAAGTTTACAAGCAAATGAAAAATTTACTGTCCATGTAACAGCTTATTTCAAGCGATAGATGTCAAGAAATAAACTCTAACGTGTATTGACACGTGCCCTTATGGCTACCTTACCCCACATCTCCACAGAAAATAGTTGATGTTCTAACATCTGTCATTTTAGCAGGAAAAAATTAAAACATAAACATTTGTAAGATGTTGTCAACCAAGTAAGTTCGTTTAAGAAAGCGCAAATATGCTAAAAATAATACAAGAAATATGTTTTCTTTCCTCCCAAATACGTAAACAATAATAAATGCAATAGAAAACAACTCAGTTTTTGCTTTTGCATGAAAATATCTTCGATGTTGACCCGACGAAATTTACAGCCAAATGAAAAATTAGCTGTCAAAGTAACAAAGATGCCAAGACATAAACGCTCACATAAATGGCTGACATGAAGAAATAGCGGTCTTCATTGAAGATCTATTTTAGGACATCAGCTATTTTGTGTGGAGATGTCAGCAAGCGACAATTAGCATCTGTCAAATATTAAAATACACACGGTCTTATGGGCACAAATATTTTGACAACAGCACGATTTCACGGCAGCAGGCTTGCATTTGTCGTTGTCGCCAAATTAAACCATTATAATTTTGTCGACGACAATAAGCAGCTGTAGTGCTGCCACTAATATGTGAAATGTAAAACAAGTCTTACGTTATTTTACCAACAAAGGCATAAAATAGCTCTGATATTTCATATATAATAACAATTGCATAGTTCTTTATCTCAGTAGGTAGTTCAATGGACATTTCATAAACTACGTATTCTAAGGATTTTTTGCGTACTCCGTTCTTAGTCTATACAGTTTTGGCTACTTCTAGTTTCATAATTATGTATCTCATTATTATATAGTTTTCTATCACTCAAGTAATTTTATATTATGCAAGTTATCACCAGCTACTCCATGATATCAATTATGTTGAGTTTGTCGCCAGCCACTGCGCAATACCATGTATGCTGAGCCTGCTAAATGAAAATCTGCAACCAGCAGTGCTTCTATCGTGGGTGTATGTTTGTGCGATTAAATATCAGAACTGAGAAGCCCGTTAGCAGCGCAGCCAGCAGCGAAGCCATCATCCAGCATAGGCAGCGTAGGTTAACTTTAAGTTCAGCTTCTCTTGTAAGTTCAGTTTACGAAAGGAACTCAATAAACATACTTTGTTATTACTTGCACATTATTTATCAAAGAACAAGAACTTGTAAAGGAACGCACTTTGTAGAGTTTAAGTTTTTACTTCTGTAATGCAATCCTGCGGGGTGCTTTAAATTACAAATTTAGTTAAGTCCGGCAACGCTACCAATTGCATTTAGATCTGTCACAAAGTGTAAGAAAATTGCTTAACATGTGCACAAATTTCTCTTTAACATTAACTTGCGGAAAAAACCATAATCATCGATAAATACCGTGCAGTCCTTCCGTCACTTCGTTGACTACTTGTTCGATTGTTACCAAATTAGTCACATTTGTTCTAGCCGTGGGAAAAAATAAGCATTTCCCCTCCCTGTTTCACGTCGGTGTGATCATCCTACTCGCTCTTACTCATGGCATTTACACATATCTTTTTCTACTCTCGCTCTAACATTGTCGGTTACCTAGTCTGGTAGTTGTACGTTAACAGTACTAGTTTTAGTAGTTATCGGCTCTGTTCTTTACTTGTTATCTGTAACCACATTTGTTTGTTACCCTTATTGTTAGCTTCTTGTTATCGGAAACAGTTTTATAAGTTACTCTATTTGTTACCTACTGGTTACCGCTAACCGTTAGCTACGGTTACCTAACGATTGCCTTTAGTTTACTAAATTTTTTGAAATAAAAAAATATTTTGTTTTTAAATTTAAGTTTTTCTTACAATATTTATCAGGTTACACTATTTAAACTTATATTAAACTTATATTTTTATCCATGCAAAAGTCCTCATACATACATATGTACATATGTATATAGGATGAGTGTTGATGCCCTAAGGAACGTCATCCTTCAACCTGCAGAAGTCCATACCTATCCGGTATTTTGCTAAAAATATAAAAAGTTATAAATCAAAAGTTGAGAATTTTTCTGCAAAATAATAATTTTTTTAAAAGTAAACAAAATGAACGCAAAGATAATTTATTTTTCTTTCTAATAGCATCCATTTCTATTTTAAATTTTGAAAGATTTTAAAAATTTTTATACTTGACTTACAATTATGTGAAATGCCGTATATGCACAGTACACATACATAAATGAAGACAATTTTCAAAAGTTTGAAAATTTTATTACAAATATGTATGTATTTATGAAGTTTTAAAAAAATAGAATGGACTGAAAGATAATTTATTATTATTTCTTATAACATCCATTTTTATTTGAAATTATCGTACATTTTCAAAATATTGATACTTGACTTACAACTATGCAATTTTCAAAAACTAGAAAATTTCATAAAAATTATTTAATAAATTTAAAAAAAAAATAATGGACTTAAAGATAATTGATTATTCTTTCTAATAATATTCATTAAAATTTGTAATTGTATTACATTTTCAAAAATTTTATTTCCTCCGCGATCCGCTCCATGTTGGTGTTTACATGTGATCTGGAAAAAAGATTAGTTTTTTTAATTGTGACTAACTTTCAATATTTTTTTAATGATATACACATATGGATGGTTAAATAAAAGAAGTCCTAATATATTATCTTTTCCAACATGCACACCCAATAAATTGTTAAATTTCAGTTATGTAGATTGCGCAATTTAAACATTTGCATCTATGATTTGGAACGTGAATGGATTTGGGCATTAATGGATTCTTTGTTTCCATTCAACAAATTTTATATATTTTCACTGCACTTCAATAGGACTTAAAAATAATTCACTCTACTTACTTTTTCCAATGGTGCCTCTGCAGCCATCTTCTCCGGAGAATTTTCTGCCGGCTTGGGTGCGCAATATCAAGTTTGAATAAAATTAGTGAAAATATATGTACGTGTCGAAATTTACGATATCCTTTCCGCGTTGCTTCTGCTGAAATAAAAACCAAAATATTAATATTTTAATTAGTAAAACTGAAAATAAAGGCAACTTACTGCAAATCCAACGAAGTGTCACAACAAAGTGATCGTATTTTGCGATTCGTAAACATGGCTGTGCTGCTTAGTCTATTGCTAGCCCTCTCTAGCACACGTGATTTCTGGCCTGTAATATTCGGAATATTGACGTTTCTACTAATGATCCTTAATTTAATTTTTAGTTACAATGAGATTTAACTGCTTAACGGGATTGCTTACCAAATAATAAATTCTATAGGCCTTTTTAAGTTGTTTCTATTGCAATCATGAACATATTAGCTGGAGATTGATCTCCTGCGAAAACTATAGCTAATGGAGACAGCAAGTAAGGGAAATTGAGAGCGCGAATTGAAAGTTAACTTGAACCGGGAATTCCTAGTTTATGTTGGAAAAGTGTTTGCCAATAGCAAAAAACAGCTGATTGTTATTTAGATAAATAAAAATGTTTGTTTAAGGGCCGGTATTACAATGCATTTTTAAGCCGAACTTAAGTCTAATTTAAGATTTTGCACTTTACCAACCAATTCTTAAGCTCGACTTATGTTCATCTTAAGTCGCCGAATTTCTCGTCTTAAACTGATCTTATCTCTGCGAACATCTGATTATTGCTTGTCAAATTGCTTCTTCTATTTGTATCTTAATTTTTTTTTTTAATTCAATTAAATTAATTATTTGAAATTGAAAATACATTTTGAGTAAACCGAACACAAATCTATTTATATGATTTTTTTTTGTATTTGCATAAATGTCAAAATATGGAAAAACAAAGCACATTTTTGTGATACTACCATATTTCTGAATTAAATATTTTCCATACTTAAGTTTCCATTGTGAAACGCAAATGTGAGCAAAATCTTAAACTGGTCTTAGCTAAGATTTTTTCTCAATTAGGACTCAAGCTCGACTTAAGATTAGATTGTAAAATCGACCCTTATCGATAAAAATCACGTCGGGGCCACCAAAAAATGTACCGCCACCGAGCCTTTTCGGAGTCTAATATTTTGCAAATAATTTCATAAGACCGAATTCAGACCACAAATTACAATTTTTTGTAATTCAAATAGCGATGACTGCGGGAGGGTTCGAATAAGCCCGGACTTTCATCGTCGTCTTTGCAGGAACCAGATCTGGTCTTGAAATCACTTGTTTTTTACCAAATTTTCTGATGGAATTTTCACACATATTTTTTGCATCCATGCCTTTTCCAATTCATTTTCTGCTCTGCGATGTCAGAATTATGTTTGTGGATGCCTTAGCAGTTGGATAAAGACCCCTTCCCTATATAAGATCCGAATATTACAGGTGAATACAATTCGCTGCACTATATCTACGTCATTGTACAGCTCGTACAACTCATCGCTCAGCAGGCATGCGTTCTTCCGACTATATTCTAGAAATGAGCTTTGCATGCACTTAATTAGCTCCTCTCCGTCGTACTTGAATAACTCAGCTGGTAACCCGTCGGCCCCGGGGGCTTTGTTGTTCTTCAGCCGTTCTATCGCTTTCCGAATTTCGTAATAGTCGGGTGATGGTACATGGCGGGGTGCGATAAGGCCATGCGGCTTTATCTCCCATCGTATTGGCGTTATCACGCATCATATTGAGAGATAATGACATATTTTACTTTTGACAATTGAGAGATAAAGCCATACGGCGTTATCTCTCAATTCATTGCTCTTGCATTGTTATTGTGCATTTGATTATTATTCATTATATTCCGTAACTCTGCTTATGAATGTCATATTGCATCCACGTGTTTTGTGAGTAAAATGGAAAATAGTGAAATAATTTGTGAATATAAATTAATTCCGGGTTTCAGAAAAAATAGTTCGTTATTATTAATAGAAAAAGAAAACCAAATTTTCAAGTATAAATATTCTAATAAAAACATAAAGTATTATTATTGTTATGGGGATAAATGTACAGCTGGAGTTGCCATTGATTGTAATAGTACAAGATATTGCCGTAAAACAAGAAAAAGCGGCAAGAACGGACACAATCATGGCGAACAAAGTGCTTTAATTGAAAAATTAAAATTGATAAATTCGATAAAAAATGAAGTGATGACTGCTTCATTAAAACGTTCAAGTGTACGGAATATATTTGATGCACAATGTAAAAAATTTAAGGAAATAGCACATGCAGTGGAATTCGGGAACTTATGTTCGACCCATGTCACCATTATAAAGTTTGTAAAATATGCTTCCAAATAATGAAAGAAAACAATAAAGCAAAAGGCGTAAAAACATTGTGCCCTATTTGCCGTATGGTAATAATAGAATTAAAATTAAATGTTATTATATATCTACAGTTTTATTGAAATTTTTGTTTCTGTAAATCTATTTGTTACATCTAGTTTTTTTTTTTAAGTCGTTTTTTTTTTGTTCGAAATTTATTGTTGAAGTAATGTTAAGTTTTTTTTTTTAATTTAAACCATACTCCTGAAGAATACTTAGATGCTTCAAATGAAAATGATGCTCAAAAGGAAACATTTTTAGTTTGAAATTAACATAAAAAAAGTAAAACTTTGTTTTTTTTTTTAAAATGGTCAGTGGGAAATTCGCAAAAATTATTACCTTTTCAAATGATTTCTAATCACAACAATTCTTTTTTTGTCAGTGAAATATAATAATTTTTCTTTTCACAGAATTTTTACACCTCTATTAGAACATTCTGTAAAACGGAAAATCATTAGGTTTTGTTTTTTCAGTGAAAACTAAGGATTTTCTCAATGAAAAGTTAGAGGTTTTCTTTTACAGGGAAAATTGTTATTATATTGGCTTTCAGATTCTCGGATATAAGAAACATCGCCAAAATAAACCTTTTAAAATAAAATATCAAATGAAATATAAAGCCATGTGAGATAATGCCATATGGCCTTATCGCTTTTTGCGATGGGAAATAAAGCCATACAGAAATTTTGACAAAAATATGGCTTTATCTTTCCTCGAATTGAGTTATAAAGCCATATGGCGTTATCTCGCATGGCTTTATCGCACCCCCCATGGTACATCACGTCCATCATCATTGATTGGGTATTCGGGTTCAACATCTTCTCCAAGGTTGTTGCCGCTGCTTCCATTAAGCAGTGTGGAGAAGTGCTCCCTTCATAATTTAAATATGTGGACATTAGTCACCTGGTCGCAGTTGTCATTCTTACGGGAATTCGCTTCGGTCTTGAAACCCTCTGTTAGCCGCCGTACTTTCTGGACAAATTTTTGGGCGCTTTTCCTGTCGGCCAGCATCTCACGTATTTCGGCCTCTCTCTTTTTCTTTCGGAAAATGCGTCTTGCTTCCTTCTTCAACTCAGATTAACGCTCCCGCACAGCTTGCGTTGCGCCCGATCGCAGTGTGGCCCTGTAGGCAGCGTCCTTACGTTCCGTAGCGGCGCGACATTCCTCGTCATACCAGTTGTTCTTTCGGGCTCGCTGAAATCCGATGGATTCTTCACCGGCGGTATGTAGACAGCGAGAAATATGGTTCCACTGTTCGGAAATATCGTTCTGTTGATTATTGCTCTCAGAGAGCAGGAGTGCAAGTCGAGTGGCGAAGTGCGTGTCTGTCTGTTGCGATTGTAGCTTTCCGACGTCTAGATTTCCTTGTGTTCATTTGCGTGCGCTGGTTGCTGCACAGAGGCGCGTGTGGACCTTAGCTGATACAAAAAAATGATCCGAGTCGATGTTGGCTCCTCGGATTGTGCGCACATTTAGGACACTGGAAGCATGCCTTCCGTCTATCACAACGTGGTCGATTTGGCTTCGTGTCTTACAATCTGGAGACAGCTACGTATCTTGGTGAATCTTTTTATGGTTGAACCTGGTACTAAAGACTACCATGTTTCGGGCCCGGCAAAGTCGATCAGTCTGAATCCGTTATCGGACGTTTCGTTGTGGAGACTGAATTTTCCGACTGTGGAACCAAAGATGCTCTCCTTGCCCACCTTGGCATTGAAATTGCCAAGCACGATTTTTATATCGTGGTGGGGTCACTGCTCATACGTGCGGCCATGGAGATCGTAGAAGCAATCTTTGGTCCCATCGTCCTCTTCCGTCGGGGCGTGGGAGCAAATCAGGAAGATCTTGAAGAATCTTCCCATGATGTGGATTGTGGCGAGACGTTCGTCTAACGGAGTGAACGACAGTACTTCACGGCGCAGTCTCTCTCCCACCATAAATCCGACACCGAACTTGCGCTCCTTTACATGGCAGCTGTAGTAGATGTCGCAAGGGCCTATTGATTTTTTCCCTTGCCCCGTCCATCGCATCTCTTGGATGGCGGTGATGTCAGCCTTCGCTCTGCTGAGAACATCAACCAGCCGGGCAGAGGCACCTTCTTTATGTGGTGTATATCTGACTCAATAAAAATATAAAACGCATCAAGAAACGAAGACATAGAAGAGAATTTTACAGAAAGCAACCAACGTCGTTTGCAACGCTTGCTTTACGAAATACAATTCGACGATCGTCGCTTAAATGATTTCTTCAAATAGATGAAGCTAGCTGCTGTGTCGGAATTTAGCGAGAGTATTTTGCACGATTTGTGGATCAATCGTATACCAGCTTATTCCAAAAAAGTCATCATTACAATGAACGTGACGATTTTAGACAAACTGTAAACCGCCGAATCCTTTACTGAAGCGTTTAAACTCCACAAGGATTACATAAACGCGATATCTTCCTTAAATTAATGTAATAGTTGTGAATAAAATTGGGAAACATAAAAAGCGCTTCAAAGAGCAGTTCGGCAAAGTTTGGGTAAAAGCAAAAAAGTGGTACCAATTATGTACATTCCCCCACCAGAGGCAGTATTGCTTGTGCCGGCTGTTTTATTTCTGGGTCGATTTGTTTTATTTTCTTAGCTTTGTTTTGATTTGTTTTGTTTCGTTTTATTTAGTTTTGTTTTGTATTGCCTTTGTTATACTTTTTTTATTTTAACTACAATCAACATTCAAAATTCATATTATCTACTCCTATGTTTGTAAAACCTTGACCGATTGAATACGTATGCATGTAAATCGAAAAACTAATCACATGCGACTGTGACGCCACAAAATTATTTTTGTTCTCCGTGTGCATCACCATTAAACAATTAGGCAAAATGTATTACAAGGTACGAAAACTAATAGATTTTCCTCTAAAACTCTATACCAAAATTGGTGTCTAAATATATAATCGTTTTGAGGGTCATACGAATGTATTCAATGCTTGGCGAAAGTATTACAAAGCGTTCGTCTCCGCTATTTTAATATTCATATATTTGCCTATTTTAGTTTATGGCAAACAAAATCAGCATCCCACAGAACAATCAAAATATTCCAATAATGGCAGAGATGATAATATTTCATTCTTGTTTTATAAATCCGCTAATGAAGCTGACAGAGCCAAGCGCTATCTGTAAAAATCATTAGGAAACTTTTTGGAAAATCTGCAGAAAAATCTCACATCATCAACTATTTTAAAGACACTCAATACTGAGGTAACTGTGGAAAGATTACAAGAGAAATTAAAAAAAATTACAAGGTCATATGGAATTTTTAAAACTGCTTCTAACGACTTGGATGAATTCTCGCGTAAAGCTGAAATTGGTTTGAATGTATACCTACTAGAAACCGAATATTACCTTCACACGTTAAAATACAATTGACTTCCTTCTTTGCAGAAATGGAGTTTTTAATGTTTCGACGAAGGAATCGAAGTTATTATTAACACTTTAGGAATGATACGAACTTTATTTGATGGCTATGGAGATATCCAACAGAACATCCTAAATTCCTGGAATTTTAAAATTGATAACTGGTGTTTCAATCAATATTTTGAGTTTTTGCAGAAGTGGTCTACCGATACATATATAATTGTGGAACCAATTCAAAACTTGAAATGGTATATAACGTTTACGCAATAACTGAAACCGTTATTAAACATGTGATGTGCCAACTTGAGCTTAAAATGCAACGACTCTTTAAATGTCTAATTTTAAATAGATACCCAGTTAAGTGTAGTTTTTTACGTTACACCGAAAGTGACTTTGAAGAATTATTTACTAGTTTAAAATACTTGCAAACATATTATGACTTTGAAGTAAATAGGGGACGGGTAGCAATTAAAATGCAATCACACAACGAAGAAGTTTCACTTTTAAGCAATAATCAGTTTTACGATTGTATACCCAACGGATTCCCAGAGCGTCAAATGTTTAAAAGCGTTAAGATATGTTTCGCTTTAAAAAAATAGTATCATTGTTTACTACACATTTTCAGTTTAGTTAGCACTTTATTTGAGAGAATAAATACAAGTTATTTCTCTTATCAGCACTATAAAAGTAACAATTTCGTTAGTTTTAACAACATACCTATGTATAAAATAATCGAATAAATATTGCTTATTACAATAAAATTTAACAAAGTTATTAAAAATACATAAAAATTAAAGGAACAACAGTTACTATAAAAATAAATATAAATAAATATATTATTTCATTATAACTAGCACATTACTCTTAATTTTAAATGGAAATATGTGTAGTATTACATTTTGTCATAGTTAAAGTCGCCTTTAAAAATGACTGTAATATAAGGACTTCTCCAATCAAAATGAGATGATGGTGTGACGTATATGCGCAGATCGTAAACTATTTTTGTTAGCTATCGGCGCAATCTATTATATATCAATCTTGCGTTCGCATTGATAAGTACTAGAATCCTTAAACGACTCACTCAATCATGCCATACTGTTGAAACTCAGCGACATGATCTACACAACACTAACGCAGTGTTTGAAAAGCATAGCATGTAAGCTCACTGCACTGAAGTAAGAAAAGATAAACACGAAAGACAACACATTTTGAAGGCAGTTAATTCGAAAGGCAATAGATTTTAATTTGTCTTTAAAGTGTTTAGCAGATACATGTGTTTTTATTTTAAACATTTTAAGTTATTTATATATTGATTTAAAAGCATAAAAGAAGTAAATTTTTAATTCATTTTTTGAAACTATCATTTTAGAAACGAAAAAAAAAAAATGATATAAAATAACAAAAGAAAAAATTCACTTTAAATAATACTACGTTCCCTTTACTTCCGGCCTCCAAAAGGTTTCCTAATGATTTTTGCAGATAGCGCTTGGCCCTGTCAGCATCATTAGCGGATTTATAAAACAAAAATAAAAGATTATCATCTCTGCCATTATTGGAATATTTTGATTGTTCTGTGGGATGCTGATTTTGTTTGCCATAAACTAAAATAGGCAAATATATGAATATTAAAATAGCGGAGACGAATGCTTTGGGACCTCCACATTTCATTTAAAAAAAAATTCTACTAATCTGTAATACTTTCGCCAAGCATTGAATACATTCGTATGACCCTCAAAACGATTCTTTATTTAGACACCAATTTTGGTATAGAGTTTTAGAGGAAAATCTATTAGTTTTCGTACCTTGTAATTCATTTTGCTAAATTGTTTAATGGGTGATGCACACGGAGAACAAAATAATTTTGTGGCACAGTCGCATGTGATTACTTTTCGATTTACATACGACTGAGTATTTAATCGGTCAAGGTTTTACAAACAAAGAAGTATATACTATTATTTTTGAATGTTCTTTCATTTGTAGTGAAAATACAAATAATTCTCTAGTCAAACCATGTAAGTCCATGTTTCAAACTATATTCAAAATAAATAATAATTTGACCAATAAATGAACTTATAAATATACAATTTCATAGAGTATGTACTTTTACAGCCCTTTTAATTAGTTTTACAATTAAGAGAAACTCCGTCTTCTATTTCATATAAAAAGATTGAATTTCATTGAAAAATTTATAATTTATGAACTTATAAAAAAACAATTTCTTTGAATATCTTGTTTTGCAGCCCATTTAATTTTAGTACAATCAAGTGAATCTCTTCCATATAGAAAAAGCAAGCTTGCGTTAATTGAAAAATTTATACAGTTGGTCATTAAAATAAAAAAAGGTAATACAAAACAATACAAAAAAACGAAACAAAACAAAACAAAATAATACAAAACAAATCAAAACAAAGCTAAACAAAATAAAGCAAGTCGATACAAAAATAAAACAGCCGGCACAAGCAATACTGCCTTTGGTGAGCGGGAATGTATACTTGGTACCACTTTTTGCTTTTACCCAAACTTTGCCGAACTGCTCTTTGAAGCGCTTTTTATTCACAATGTCCATACGCTTTTTAACTTGACACTTTGTCTATAAAAAAGTACTTTATAATTTTTTTGATAAAACTAATAGTTTGCGAGCTATGAAGTGATAAACAATGAATTACGCCAAGACACCTTACATTTTTAAAGCTGCATAACTAATGTTTTAAAACTTCCATAACTTAAAAAAAAAAAATTCTTTGACTTTATTTTACGTTTACATACATTTTAGGGCCTCCTCTTAACATATCCAAAATTCGCGGAAAAGTATTTTTTGACAACTTGTAATAGTGTGGAATGCCTCATATAGATATTATATTTGTATGCTTGCAACATTAAAGCTTTTACCAGAAGTAATTCAATATTCACCAAACAGTTAACCTTCGGTAAAATTGAGGTCTATAACTAGTAGAAGCATATGCTAGTTTTTTCCATTGTTCTTCTCTTTCTTGGCTTGCACTGTATGTCTCGAATATTTTTTCATTGCTTTTCGAATTAAGAGTGAGACAACACGTTGCCCTTCTTTGCGTTTCTTCTTTCTTCGATGTGCAAAGATATAAGACGCCGCAATGGAAAGAGAAGTATGTTAATATTCTTCATAAAAATTATTAATTTAAGCATTGATTAAATTGTGTGCGTGTATATACATATATATAGATCACTTCAAATAATGCATCCACTTTAAGCGATGTTCAGAATAACGGAGTGAAATTAGATTTTTTTTCTATAAAATCAAAACTTCTGAGCAAGGAAATTCCAACTATGCGACAAAAGAGGGCGTAGCACCGTTTGGCGTGTTTTTGGGCAAATAAAAACTGGCGCCGGTGAGGAATGTCGTTGCGTGCAAAAGTTGTTGGAATGTGTACAAATACAATCAGAAGAGTACATCCAATTTGTTGAGGCATAAAAGACAATGAGCCTAGTATAAAAGTGGAAGTTAGTGCTGATTTGTATTGGGATGGAACAAATATTTTGTCACAATGAGTGATTGGAAATTGTCGTCCCTTTCAAATTGTAGAAAATGAAGGTATGAAATTTTTTTTGGATTTATACTAACGATTGGCGCAAGGTATGGACCTCATGTTAGTGTAAAAGCTCGAGCGAAAGCAGGATGTGGATGAAGCGCAATATAGTGCCCAGGTTACCCTAGACACCTAGCCAATCCCACATCAAGACCGTAGTGCACGATGAGGAATCGTATCCTTCCAGAGGTGACCCTGTTTCCACCGAACACTACGGATCTAGACCCGGAGGGTGTCGAAACTACCCTTCCCCCCTAATCCAGGGTGTCATGCGTTACCGTGCCCATGGATGGTTTGCAGTCAGGGGGCTTTTCCGACTGTATTCTAACGGCGCCTCCCGGGAGTAACGGTGGACTTGCTGCGGCATGGGGCTCTGCCGTAGTCGACCGTTCTCTTCCCCTTCCCTTTACTTCCGGCTACCGAACGGTCTCGGCTCAATAGGTGGCCAAAGAACAAGAATAAAGTGAACAAAAACCAACAAACAGCCTCGGAACCCTGCACGGGTAGTGCCGCCGACGGACACGGCGAAGAAACGTCCAACCCTATCTCGGGAACCGCAACGACGGTGCCGAAAGGGCCTGCACGGCCCAAAACCCGATTTCGATCCTCCGCAGCAACTGGAGATATGGCCCCACCCTTTGAGGGTAAGTCATCCTCCGGTGAAGCCGGAAGTACTAAGCTCCTCGAGGGAAAGTCGCTTCCGGTGGAAAAGCTGAGGAAGATCAATCCCCCCAGGCCCACCAAGGCCTCTCCTACCCTGCACAGTTTGGTGGTCAAACAGGGGTCCTCCACGGACGAAAAACCAACCACCGCTGGGCAAAACACGGGCAAAGCCATTAAGCCTCACGTCAGGGCCCAGCGTGACCGGAGGGCAGCCCCTAAGGTCATAAAACGGCTGGAGGCTATACCATACGCCCAACTGACGGAGGCGCAAAAAGCCTCTCTCGTGTGGGCCAAGGGAGTCTTGAACGCCAGTGAAAAGCGCCCCGTAGGGAACGGCGCAAAGTACAAACCTCCCACTCGCACCGACCAAAGGAAGGACCTGGCCTCCAAGAGACAGCGTTCTCAGGACGATACCCCGAGTGGATCGAAGAGGCAAAGGACTTCCTCCCCCCCGAACCGTCGGTCGATGGCCATATCAGCTAAGCCATTTAGCGAGGCGGCAAAAGAGCTCTTTACGCTGGCTGTGCTCGACAAGAGCCATCCCGACGGAAATATCAGCACGGACAACTGGAAGTCCGTCCTGATGGGTCTCTGCAGGGTCTATAAGGGCATACTCTTGAAGTATCCCGGCCCTGCACCAGTCGTCCGCGACGCCGGCTGGTATCAAGGGAGAATCAAGCTGGTCGCGTGCGCGGACGAGCGTGCAGTCCGACTGTACAAGGAGGCAATCTCCTCGGTGGGACAGCTGTGGTCCGGGGCGGACTTGATGGCTGTCCACAGGGACAAGATCCCTAAACGGCCTCGAGCCTGGGCCTGGGTCCCAGCGGAACCATCTACACCGCAGGAGATCCTCGAACTCATCCGCCTTGGCAACGGAGATCTACCCACCAATGATTGGAGGATAGTCCGAGTTGGCGAGACCAAGGAGAAGCAGCGTTACGTTGACCTCGTCATCAACGATGCTTCTATCCCAGTGCTCGCGGACTGTGGTGGGGTAATAAGTTACGGCTTCTACTCCATCACCATCAAGGTCCACAAGAGGGCGGAGGGAGCCAAACAGACGGACAAGACGGGCAACGCCTCGAGCGCACCCGATTCCGTTACCACTCTCACTGCGAGGAGGCCAACAAACCGGGAGACACCTCGAGCGTCCCTAAGGCCCCGGAGCCAGAGCCGAGCGCCCTGTGCGCAACTGAGGACATCCCATCGGGGGTATCGGACGTCGCGACGGATGCTGAGAGCGAAACGGGCTCAGCATCCGCTTACGTTGGGGCGATATACAGCCGATGGGTAGCGCCAGATGATGAGGACCAGTTTCTGGCTTCGGAACCTGAGGAGGCGGACCTTGACATCACAGCCAGGGCCGTCACCCAAAGAGAAGAGCCAGAGGCAATGGACGTCGTTGACTCTAGAGATGGTGCAGATTCTACAAATTAATCTGCACCACTCCAAGGCAGCTTCGGCTGCCCTCCTTCTCCGACTCAGCGAAAGAGCTGAGGACATCATTCTCGTCCAAGAGCCGTGGATCGTCAGAAACAGGGTTTGCGGACTAAACCCTGATGCCAACCAAACGGTAACAGCCCCAGTAGCAGGTAGGATCTGGTCATGTATTCTTATTAAAAAATCACTTTCTTATATTCTCCTCTCTCAATACAGCGACGAAGACACAGTAAGCATAAGCGTCTAGCTGAAAGAGAGCATCGTCTGGTTCCTGACCAGCTACATGGCCCACGACAGCCAATCTCTCCCTCCAAAAAGGCTGAAGGAAGCCATCTAGGGGCTGACAAGCAAAGACTCCCGGTCATAATTGGAGCTGACTCAAACGCACATCACGAGATATGGGGCTCAAGCGATACCAACCCTCGAGGTGAGTGTTTACTTGATTTTATATTAGCAAATAATCTATATATATGCAATCGGGGGAACGATCCCACCTTCATGACCTCTGTCAGAAGAGAAGTGCTGGACATCACCATCGCATCAGGCAGCATGTCAGACCTAATAAGCAACTGGCAAGTGTCCAAAGAGCACTCTTTCTCCGACCACCTCTACATAACTTTTAAGATCAATCTCAATCCCTCTACTCTAACAGCGTATAGGAACAAGAGGTGGACGGATTGGCAGAAATATAAGAACGCTCTCTCAGCCTCTTTGTCCAGACACGTTTATCACGATAGGCCAGTACTATCGCAAACACCTGATGAAGCGAGTCCCTTAAACACGAAGGTCGTTTCTCTCGATGAGCTGGACTCACCGTCAAAAATAGATGAAGCAGTAGACCTTGTAACAAACGCTTGCAACTCTGCTTTCAGAATCTCCTGCCCTAAGACCCTACCAAAGGGTAAAAAGAAACCCCAGTGGTGGAATCTAGAGATTTCAGCACTCAGGAAAGAGAGCAGGCGACTCTTTAACCAAGCCAAGAGGACAGGTCTTTGGCAACCATACAAAGACGCTCTTAAAACTTTCAAGAAGGCCATTAAGACAGCACAACGCAAATCTTGGCAAAACTTCTGTAACAACATAGAAGAAAACTCCGAAGCCAACAGGCTAAGGAAGGTTCTCTCCAAAAGTGCTCCAACGATAAATTCTATTCAAAAACCAAACGGAGAATGGACATCTACAACCGACGAAATGCTGGATCTACTAATGACCACCCACTTTCCCGGGTGCTCTGATTACTCCAACATCTTGCCAGGTCTCCAAGCCAACTCACTCTTAGGGAATACCGCAGGGGACATAGTGAGCCACGACAAGGTGGAATGGGCAGTAATGTCCTTCGAACCGTACAAATCTCCAGGACCAGACGGAATTTTTCCCGGACAACTGCAAGCGGCGAAGGACCTTCTTTGTCCACTGCTTACACAGATTTTTACAGCATGCCTTACCTTCCCCACATTCCTTATGAGTGGACGAAGGCGAAAGTCGTTTTTCTACCGAAGGGAGGCAGGGCCGGTCACGCAAAACCCAAGGACTTCAGGCCCATAAGCCTCACCTCATTCCTAATCAAAACACTTGAGAGACTAATAGATGAGCATCTTCGGCGAAATATTAGGAAAGATAAACTCTCCTCCAACCAGCATGCATACTCAAAGGGCAAATCCGTGGAGACTGCTCTCCATGCCATCGTCTCAACGATTGAGAAAGGATTGGCCATAAAAGAGTTCACGCTGGGGATCTTTTTAGACATCGAGGGAGCTTTCAACAATGTCTATCCCGAGGCCGTTATCGAATCACTCCGTATGGTGGGGATACGGCAGGGACTGATGGACTTTGTGGGGCTCCTACTCACGATAAGATCGATCTTCTCAACAATAGGCGACAGCTCTAAATCCAAACATGTGGCTAGAGGTACACCCCAGGCAGGTGTTCTGTCACCTTTACTCTGGAACCTTACTGTAAACGACTTACTCTTAAACCTCAAGAGCACCGGCTGTAAGGTCGTTGCATATGCTGATGACTTGGCAATAACAGCAACGGGCAAACACCTTCAAGTCCTAAGCAATTTATTGCAAAACGCTCTAAATATCGTAGCTCGCTGGTCTGTGGAATGTGGACTTAATGTCAATCCCACCAAGACCGAAGCAGTGCTCTTTACAAGGAAATACAAAATTCCCGCTTTCAAACTACCATCCGTAAACGGAGTAGTTCTCAGTCTCTCAACCGAGGTCAAATATCTCGGAATTTTACTAGATAAAAAACTAGACTGGAGGCGGAACACTGAAGACCGCTCCAAGAAAGCTATCGTTGCTCTATATGCCTGTAAGACGGCCGTGGGGAAGAAATGGGGTATAAAGCCACACATTGTACACTGGATGTACGCAGCTGTGATAAGACCCTTTCTCTTCTACGCGATCGTCGTATGGTGGCCGGCATTGAGCAGGACTCTTACCAGAGTCAAACTAGAACGGGTCCAGAGGGCAGCCGCAATGCTCATCACGAGAGCACTGCCCTCTACACCCACCAAATCTCTGGAAATAATGTTAAATCTCCCACCGGTGGATCTCTACGGCAAATTTCTGGCGGCCTGCAGTGCTGCTAGGCTAAATGCGATCCTTCCGTGGAGAAATCTCAACTCCGGGCACGCAAAGGTCCTGGAAACTCTGCCCGACAACCCGATGAGGTTGGATTACTTTCTACACCCTCCATTCTCTGGAAATAGATTCTCCACAAGAATCGCAGAGAGGAGCGAATTGATGGGTACCGTGGACCTAGATCCAGGATCGACGGCTGTATATACAGATGGTTCCAAGTTAAACGAAAGAGTAGGCAGCGGGATTTACTCTGGTGAACTCGATCTAAACCTCAGTCTTCGTTTACCGGACCACTGTAGTGTTTTCCAGGCCGAACTAAATGCAATAATGGAAGCAGCTCGTGGCCTTACAACGTGCACGCCTTAGAACGAGGCATTACCATTTGTTCTGACAGCCAGGCTGCTATCAAATCTCTGAATTCCTACGGTACAACCTCCAAGTTAGCCTTTGAATGCAGAGCAGCTCTAAACCAGCTGGCGGATATTTGCTCCGTACATGTTGTTTGGGTCCCTGGCCATAAGGACATCCCTGGCAATTTGCCTGGCTGATGAACTAGCAAGGAAAGGGACTGAACTAACTGTGATAAACTCTGCTCAAGAGGCGGGTTTACCATTAGCATCCTATAAACACAGATTAAGATCTGAGCTTATGGGTAAGGTAAATTTAAGGTGGGCATCGGAGCCCACCTGCCACATTACAAGACAAATCTGGCCAGAAGCCGATGAGAAGCGCTCTAAAGCTCTCACGATGCTTAGCCGCTCCTCTCTCAGATTAGTAGTTGGGGTGATAACCGGGCACTGTCCCATGGGCACGCATGGGGAAAGGCTAGGTTACCCAACAAATTATTTTTGCCGCAGTTGCCGAAACGAGGAGGAGGTGGAGAGTATTGGGCACTATCTCTGCCACTGCCCTGGCTTGGCCAAGACGCGCAGTAAAGTTTTTAATAGCTACTTTTTGGACTGTTTAGCTGACTTGAACTCGGCAAACATTTCCAACTTTCTACTCTACATCAAGCGCACTGGATGGTTCAATTTTTGAAAGAAGGGAGGGAGGGAATGCATGGCTTATGCCAGTGGTACCACAATGGGCTTCTCACAGCCTAAGTGTGCCACCGTGCTCCGGTGCGGTGGCAGTCACCCTAACCTAACCTAATACTACTTCTGAGATCTTCATTGCATAATGCAGCTACTTTAATTATTGCTTATTCAATTGAATGTGTTAATTTTCATATTAGTGTGTAAAAACATTATTTTGTGATTAGAAATCGGATCGCAAGCAATGGCACTTCGTTTCTCTGATATTAAGCATCTAGCTTTTGAAAAGACTCGTTCCGAAGGCACTACTCGCAGGCACTGCCAACACACTGCATGCAACTTTGTAAAGCAAAGCTTTCATATTTTATTAACTTATTATTTACGAGTACATTATCACTTTCACTTACAATTTTAGCAGGTTGTAAAAAAGCTGCGAAAAGCCTAGATTTGAGTTATCTAAATTTGGTGACTCAGTAATGTAGCTTGACATTAGTTTTTTACACTCATTCCTTATTAGCATCTTGCCATTCTCGTTATTAGCTTATTGTTTGGAGGAAATAAATATACAGCTATTTTGTGATATATAGTGGTGTTATCGAGCACGTCGTCATTTAGCAAAGAGCTGAGCTTAAATTTGAATTTTTGCAATTTAAATCAGTTTGTCTGAATATGCAAGTGTCTTTTAGACTGTATATATGTGGAAGTACCAAATGCAGTGTTGGATAACTTTCGCCTTCTAACTCTTTAAATGATTCTTCAAATACTTCCAATATTTTTAGAATTTCCTCAACATAATTCAAGTTGATACCGCTCACTCTTGATATCTGTCCCTTTTGTTGCAAAATATTGGTAATATCAGTCCAGTTTTTTTTTAACAGAGCTTGAAAAGCTTTTTAGAGACGTTTCTAAGGCTGCATTCTCACCAGATTTTTTTTAAATCTGATGAGCTTCGCATATTTTATGTAATTCATGGATATATTTAATTGATTGCTCCAGAACGTTATTCAATAAGTGGTTAAGGCAGGAAATGTTTTCATAGGTTGCAAACGCCTTCATATTTCTTCCGCCATCGGTTACAAAAACGGCTTTTTTAACAACCAAGAAATCGAATTTATTCAGCAGGCTCAGCACTTTCCGTTGAATATTTTCCCCTAAAATATAGTTAGTGGTTGATATTCTGTTCTAAGGCATTTTTAAATAAACAGATGTGTACATATGTATTCTTAAGGACAATACACGTCTTAAACTGACAACACTTTTTTACTTATGTACCTGTGCACCTTTCTTTGTTAACTGATGAAAAGCCAAAAAGGCGAGTAACCAGTTTGCCTTCTCTTATATAATATATGGTCAGGGACGCATACGATGTTTTTATGAAATTTTCAGTCCAAATATCGGAAGTTAAGCCATACCCGCTGCTGCTTAAGTCCTGAATATCACTTTGGACTATGGATAGGGGCCGTCATATAAAGTATTTATATTTCTCGCAACCGTTGTTGGATGTGACAGCAATGACAGCAAAAAAAACATATTGATAGATATGTATGTAAATTCAAATGGAGATCGGTAGAAAACCGATAAACTTAAAATTAGAAATTCAATTTGGAGATCAGTAGAAAAACAATAAACTTAAAATTAAAAATTCAATTTGTTAATGGAGATCAGTGCAAAAATAATGCAACTAAAATGTAAATTTATCAAAATTAATTCTTCTGGTGGGAATATTTAGGAGAACATTCTACACATAGTTGTGGTTTATTAGGGCATATTGGGCAGTAGGTGGGGGTCCTTTTTAAGCTCTTTCTGGCTGTTACCCTATCAGTAGATTTTTTTGACAAGGAATAACATAATACGCACGGACGCCTAATTGTATTTCCGTTATCGTCCTTTCTTCTTTATATAAAATGTTTTTCTTTTGGTATGGGTTCTGGAGACATGAAATCCAACAAAGCATTTAAAATCTCCTGCCGAAACTTGGTTATTGAAATTTGTTTGTTTGTAGCCTTTTTATATATTCTAAAGGCATTTACGACAGAAATTCCAAGTAACAGTTCAACAGCCACTTTGCGGTACCACTTAACACCTCTTCTGAGAGTGGTGGCGTAGGAGGTCATTTGATCGGATATATCAACACCTAATTTGGCTTTATTGTAATCAATAACAGCAAGAGGTTTTTCAATAGCTCGTTGCCTTTGCTTCCTGGTGGATGGTGGGTTGTTGGTACTGGTGGATGGTTCATAACTGTCTACATTTGGATCTCTCGACGTGGCTACCATTACAGGGGCGTGTTTCGTCGAAAGAATCCTAACATCTCTGGTGTCCTTCCACTTTAACACAACCACTCCATTTCCCTCCTCACGGGCTACCATCTCGCCTCTTTTCAGATTAGCTTTCATAACTTCTGCCGGACAATTATTTTTGTTGGCCCGTAATGTTCCAACAAGGTGGGTATTTGCATGTAGCATGGAACGCGCAAGTTCATAACTAGTATAATAGTTATCCACAAAAAATTACTGTCGCACATTTTCGTGCAACGTGGCACCGCAACATGTTTTATGTTCTCCCAGGCCATGTCGCACGCAAATGTGCGACACAAAAAAACCGTTATAATTGCAAAATTAGGGACCAAAATAAAGTTGCGAGTAGTCAAAACTTATTTTTAGGCACTAAGAAACAAACAAGAACAAAAATAAGTTGTTGGCCTCAGGTGACCAAAATTGTTAAATGACATTGCTACTGAACGATCAAAATTTTAAAAAGGCTTTGGCAGCCAACGTGTTAACATGAGGTCCATACTTTGCGCCAATCGTTAGTATAAATCCAACACATTTTTTCAGACCTTCATCTTCTACAATTTGAAAGGGACGACAATTTCCAATCACCCTTTGTGACAAAATATTTGATCTATATATATGTATATACACGCACACAATTTAATAAAATTTTAATCAATGCTTAAATTAATAATTTAAGGCATTCCATCACCACATTTCCTCATCAGACTTTATGATTATTAAATAAAATTAATTTTTAATTTTAATATTTCATAACCACTTCTCTCAGGCTTTGAACCCGGGAGCTCGGAGTTGCAGAGCCAATACGCTACCTATTGTGCTACGCTAGCCGAGTTGGCTGTTGTGTTTATTTCATCTTCCTTAAACAAACCAACTACAAACAAGAGCAACTGATCTGCCGCTATTTAACTTGTTTGTGTGGTTGTTGTTTGTGTTTTTCTTTGCAAATTCTGTATAATGTATTTTTTACTTTATATTCTAATGCATTTTTAAGGCGTGCTCATCCTTGTATGCAATGTTTGTTCATTTATCTGTTGGCGTAGTAAATGTTAATATTTTAGAATTTTTTTTTTTATTGAGCTCTTCCTTAAACAAACCAAGGAAGATGAAATAAACACAACAGCCAACTCGGCTAGCGTAGCACAATAGGTAGCGTATTGGCTCTGCAACTCCGAGCTCCCGGGTTCAAAGCCTGAGAGAAGTGGTTATGAAAAATTAAAATTAAAAATTAATTTAATTTAATAATCATAAAGAAGTCTGATGAGGAAATGTTGTGATTTCCGAAATAGTACTATAACTTCAACCATTAAAAACTGTTGTTGTTTTTTCACAAAAAAATCTTCCATAAACTGGCCTTGAGCTGAATAAAAAATTCTAAAATATTATTTTTTAATTTCAGAAAGGAATTTTAAATTTATACTGAATTACATATAATAAATGAAGTACCTTTGAATTGCAAAAAATTGTCAAACTTTAATATCTTAAAAAATTTAATCTGCCTTCACAACGCATTGAAGTTTCAATAAATATAAAAGATTTCAAGGTCGCGAGCTACAATGAATGAAGCTGAGGCAGATACGGTTCCATCTAAGTTCAGTGCTGGACCTAACTTTAATGCTTTCGCTTCTTCATCAAGTTTCGCCTTGACACATAATCTATTCGCTCCGAATAACAATCTGTTGATACGCAGCGACTGTATCAATAGTGAAACTACATATCAACATAATCCCGTGAACCAGTCCGCAAACTTGGATGTTATAATGCCATCCGGAGCTCCTTTCGCTAGTGGAGTGCATTCCGAGCCACCTGCCGAAATGGCGCTGCAGGATAACCAACCAACTAGTCCATCTCACTCCGTAAATTCTGTAAACTCACAAGGGCTTCGCCGCCGTGCCGAACTGTTACACGAGCAAAGCGAAATCTTAAGGCAGAGGGAAGCTCTACTAAGAGAGCAGCACAGTTTTCTGGACCCAATAAATGCAATGGGATTCGACGACGAGCTAGAAGAAAGGCAATATACTAGGCTTTTAACTACAATGCAGAATTCAGCGCCACAAACAGCGTGTGCAATGCAACTACCACCAAATTTGGTTGCACCATTCAACGTAGCTTCATCAGCTGCAAATATTTTTCAAAGGCCTAATCCGTTTGACTCCACTCCATTAACATCAACTGTTCAACAACACCTTGATGATCCACCTGCATCTGTCCTTCAATCCTTACTAGAGAGAATTCAGTCACTCGAGCAGCAGTTACAACGTTACTCACTGCCTAATAGAGGATGTCCTCCACCCCAACCACAACCTACGGAAACAACCTTTCCCACAGCTGGGCATGTTAACGGCTTATCGTTTGGTGCGTCAGCTTATCGCCGATTAACTCGAGACAAGGTCGCTTCTCGCAACAGTCTTGTTAAAGAGTTGCCTAAATATGACGGTAAGCCAAGAGAGTGGCCGTTGTTTTACCCTGCCTTTAACCAATCGACTGAAGTTTGTGGGTTCTCGTACGAAGAGAACCTGCTAAAACTGCGGCAAGCCTTGAAAGGGCAAGCACGCAATGCTGTCAAAAATTGAAGCTGATAAGCCGTCAAGAAATGTCAATGTGTGTTCGTCAACGCAACCTGCCAATGTTAATATGCATAGTTCGGGTAGATCTAGCACACTGTTTCGAGTACTTCCTGTAGTTCTACACTCGGGGCGTCATAAAGTGTGAACCTATGCTTTCATATATGATGGTTCGTCACTTACACTTATCGACGAAGAGCTGTTGAAAAGACTTAAAGTAGCAGGTACGCCGCAGCCACTTTGTTTACGTTGGACTGGTGATACACATCAGTATGAGGACGATTCGGTCGTGGTTAACTGAACTATATATAGGCTAAAGAAAATGAAAAGAAATTCGCTCTCAAAGGCGTTCGCTCAGTTAAAAAACTGGACTTACCAATCCAATCGCTAAACGCTGTCGAATTGGAGTCAAATTTCAAATATTTCAGAGGTTTGCCATTGCAGTTTTATTCAAATCCTGCACCACAACTACTGATTGGGTTAAACAACGCTGCGCTCGGATCCGCCATTAAATCTTTATGTGGCACCGAAAATGAATCAATAGCAGAGAAGTCTAAGCTTGGATGGACCCTGAAAAGCCTGACACCAGATGCCGGTATGGAAACTGTTTCTTGCGTCTATCACATTTGTAACTACTCTAACGAAGACGAGCTGCTTCAAATAACTAAAGCGTATCTCTGCCTCGATAATTGTGGCGTGAGTGATAACTCTGCTCTTATAATATCCAAAGATGCCGAACGCGCTTTGAAGCAGCTACGACAACACACCGTACGAGTCGGTGATCGCTTCGAGACAAGTTTATTGTGGAAACATCCCGATACTGAGCTCCCTGACAGTTTTAAAATGGCCTTGTTTCGTGCGCAATGTCTACGTAAGAGGATGCAACGTGACCACAACCTGAATGAGGCGCTTCAGCAGCAAATCGAGGATTATATTCAAAAGGGATATACCCGACGATTGACGCCACACGATGCTGACCTTGGAAAATACTGGTATTTGCCGATTTTTGCAGTAACAAATCCTATTAAACCAGGAAAGGTACGGCTAGTCTGGGATGCAGCAGCAAAAGTAAATGGTGTGTCATTGAACAGCATGTTGCTTAAAGGCCCGGACCTAACGACCCCTTTACTCTCGGTGCTGTTTAAGTTCAGAGAAAAGCGAGTTGCTATCATGGCAGGTATTGCTGAAATGTTTCTTCAATTTCAGGTCAGACAAGAAGACCAAAATTTTTTACGATTTCTTTGGTACGAACCAAACGCCAAGGAGCCAACCACATTTGTGATGGTCGTTATGACCTTTGGGCCACATGCTCACCCAGCTGCGCTCAATACGTTAAAAATAAAAATGCTGCTGAGTTTCCTGAGAAGTTTCCTCAAGCAGCACAGTGTATAATCGAAAACCACTACGTTGATGATATGCTGGTTAGTATTGGCACCGAAGAAGAGGCTATTAAGCTAGCGCAAGATGTGCGTTACGTTCATTCGAAGGGAGGCTTTCATATTAGAAATTTTTTGTCGAACTCGAGCCGAGTGTTAGCTGCCCTAAATGAGAGCTCCACCGACGCACTATGTCTCGATCCTGAAGAAGAATTACCGACCGAGAAGGTGTTGGGAATGTGGTGGGTTACTGTTAGCGATCATTTTGCATTTCGTGTATCCGCAAAGTACAGGGACTCCGAACTCCTTTTCCGTCGACGACGACCGACTAAGCGCGAAGTCTTGAGCTTAGCTATGACGATTTACGACCCGATGAGGCTTATCGGTTTCTACGTGGTCTTCGCTAAAGTTATACTGCAAGAAATATGGAAAACTGGGTGCGACTGGGATGACCCAATTTCAGATAACCAGTTAAGTAAGTGGCTGAGGTGGCTTAAACTCATTCCAAGAATAGAAAATTTAAGAATACCACGCTGCTATATGCCGAAAATATTTGCTGGAGCCCCCCGAATAGAAATGCTCCACTCAAGCTGATGTCGATCCCTCGTCTAGAGCTCAAAGCAGCACTTTTAGGGGCTCGTCTTGCCAATCATGTTGTCGAATCGCATTCTATTCGGGTTGATAGCCGCACATACTGGTCAGACTCACGAACAGTCTTATCCTGGCTACACTCTGATAATCGCCAGTATAAGCAATTTGTAGCTTTCAGAGTCAGCGAGATCCTGGAACTGACTGACGTTAAAGAATGGCGCTGGGTTCCAACTGCCGCCATTGTCGCTGACGAAGCCACGAAATGGCGTGTTGATCCAGACATTTCTAGCAACAACCGATGGTTTAGTGGACCTTAATTTTTGAACCTTCCGCCTAACGAGTGGCCTGCGCCCGAAGAACCGCGAAGTATCGCAACCGAGGAGCTTCGTCCCCCGTTCATTGGATCTCACCACATAACATCAGCACAGTATATGGTAGTGCCCGAACATGAGAGATTTTCAACTTGGAACCGTCTTCTTCGACCAACTGCTATGGTTTTGTACTGCGCTAGGATCTGGTTAAGCGTGATTCGAGACGATCGAATAGTTGGTGAAGTCCCAAGTACTGAAGATTTTTGTAAGGCAGAAAGGTATCTTTGGAGGAAGGCCCAGCTCGACGAATTCAAAGACTATAGCGATTTTGGCAACAGGGAAGGCTGTTGACAAATCCAGCACAATTTATAAGTTATCACCCTATCTAGATGACTACGGTGTTTTGCGAATAGACAGCAGAGTTAAGATAGTAGGGCGACCGGATCAAGTTTTATTGCCACACAACCACCATATTACGCACTTGATTATAAACGATTTTCATGTAAAATATCACCACGGCAGCCTCGAAACAGTCGTTAACGAAATTCGGCAATCTTATTCGATAAGTAAACTCCGTATTGTGGCCAATAAAATTCGACGCAATTGCCAGGCTTGTAAAAATAGAACAGCGCAACCTCTACCACCGATTATGGCCTATTTGCCTCCAATGCGAACTTCAGCAATCTGCTGTGCGTTTTCTTACGTAGGCGTCGACTACTTTGGTCCGCTACTTGTCACTGTGAAAAGGAACACCGAAAACAGATACGTCGTGTTATTCACATGTTTAACAACCAGAGCGGTGCATCTCGAAGTAGCATACTCGCTATCCACAGCCTCCTGTATTTTAATGTAAAAGATATACTCCAAAGAATTTTAACAACTAGCCGCCCAAATGACGAACTTCTTCGTGCCTTTTTAATGGAGCTAGAGATGACGATTAATTCTAGCCCATTAACTTATATTCCTATCGATCATGAAGGAGAAGTAGCACTCACACCTAACCATTTTTTGCTAGGTAGTTCGAGTGTTATTAAGCCGATCGCGGAACCAGTTACTGAGGGCGTTTTAATGCGCTGTCATTGGCGCACATCACAGCAACTCGCCGACGCCTTTTGGAGACGTTGGGTCACTGAATATTTTCCGACAATAACATGGAGAACCAAATGGTTTGTGGACGTTATAGCCGTTGAGGTCGGCGACATTGCTTATATAGTCGATCCCAACTGCCCAAGGAACTGCTGGCCAAGGCTCAAGGTGATCGAAGTCCGAAAGAGTGCAGTCGGAAGGGTAAGAAGCGCCACAATAAAAACCACTTGTGGTATCTACGAAAGACCTGCTGCCAAATTAGCCGTTCTGGATCTAAAAAGTTCGGAACATCCTGATGGAGAGGATATACCAGGGGGGAGTATTACGAACGATCAGGCAGCACAATTAACGTAAGAACTACTCGCTAACTTGAGAGTTGTCATACGTGGCAAATTCTGATTGGTCGACTAGAACAATCAGCAAAAAAAGGATAAATCTGGCAAAGCGGGAGCCGCTTGAAATTTGTTAAGGAAGGCAGGTCGACACGATTAAATTTTTTAATTCCAGAAAGGAAATTTAAATTTATACTGAATTACATATAATAAATAAAGTACCTTTGAATTGCAAAAAATTGTCAAACTTTAATAATTATTAAATACGTTTTTATAGACAAAGAGTCAGTTTTATTTCTGGGTCGATTTGTTTTATTTTGTTTAGCTTTGTTTTGATTTGTTTTGTATTATTTTGTTTTGTTTTGCCTTTTTTATACTTTTTTTAAATGAGCTTAAATTACTAAAATTAAATGGGCTACAAAACTAGACACTCAAAGAAATTGTTTTTTTATAAGTTTATAAATTGAGTTTTTGCAGAAGTGGTCTACCGATATATATAGTTGTGGAACCAATTCAAAACTTGAAACGGTATATAACGTTTACGAAATAACAGAAACCGTTATTAAACATGTGATGCGCCAACTTGAGCTTAAAATGCAACGACTCTTTAAATGTAGCAAACTTTTTTTTATTTTGAAATCGTCGCTATGCTCTTTTGCGCTATCGACGCTATGCTCTTTACTCTGAACGCCGCATCAAGATTGATGAATAAGGGATTGCGCCTTGCGCAGGTCCGTTACTTTTTACGTTACGATATTGGTTGTCTGATTGACGTCACATCATCAACGTTTCTTTAAATTGCAACACGAGTGAATTGAATATTTGGTGTTATTTTATTTTAAAAGTTTAATTAAAGTTTTTTGTGAATTGCAGCGCGATTTTATTACATTATTCGAACTTATTAAGCAATTCTCCAGTCAATATGAGAATACGTTATTGATGGTGTGACGTATATGCGCAGATCGTAAACTGTTTTTGTTAGCTGTCGGCGCAATCTATTCTATATCAATCTTGTGTTCGCATTGATAAGTACTAGACTCCTGCAACGAGTCAGTCATATTTAGTTTCAAGCCTTACTGTAGAAACTCAACGACATGATCAGCACAACACTAACGCAGTGTTTGAAGAGCATAGCATGTAAGCAAAAAGAGAGATTGTCGCTCACTGCACTGAAGTAAGAAAAGATATTCGAAAGGCAAAAGATTTTAATTTGTCTTTAAGGTGTTTAGCAGATACATGTGTTTTTATTTTAAATATTTTAAGTTATTTATATATTTATTCAAAAGCATAAAAGAAATGAAATTTTTGAAACTATCATTTTACAAACGACAAAAATAAATATGATATAAATTAACAAAAGAAAAAATTCACTTTAAATAATACTACTTTCGAGATCTTCATTGCATAATGCAGCTACTTTAATTATTGCTTATTCAATTGAATGTGTTAATGTTCATATTAGTGTATAAAACATTATTTTGTGATTAGAAATCGGATCGTTTCTCTGATATTAAGCATCTAGCTTTTGAAAAGAATCGTTCCGAAGGCACTACTCGCAGGCACTGCCAACACACTGCAGGCAACTTTGTAAAGCAAAGCTTTCATATTTTATTAACTTATTATTTACGAGTACATTATCACTTTCACTTACAATTTTAGCAGGTTGTAAAAAAGCTGCGAAAAGCCTAGATTTGCGAGTAGAGGGTAAATTAATGGAAGAGTCTGAGCTATCTAAATTTGGTGACTCAGTAATGTAGCTTGACATAAGTTTTTTACACTCATTCCTTATGAGCATCTTGTCATTCTCGTTGAACAATATTTGCTTATTGGTTGGAGAAAATAAATATACAGCTATTTTGTGATATATAGTGGTGTTATCGAACACGACGTCATTTAGCAAAGAGCTGAGCTTAATTTTGAATACTTTATGCAATTTAAATCAGTTTGTCTGAATATGCAAGTGTCTTTTAGCCTGTATATGTATATGTGGAAGTACCAAATGCAGGGTTGGATAACTTTCGCCTTCCAACTCTTTAAATGATTCTTCAAAAACTTCCAATATTTTTAGAATTTCCTCAACATAATTCAAGTTGATACCGCTTACTCTTGATATCTGTCCCTTTTGTTGCAAAATATCGGTAATATCAGTGCAATTTTTTTTTAACAGAGCTTAACAAATAAAACACATCGTTCCATCTCGTTGGTGAAAAGCTTTTTAGAGACGTTTCTAAGGCTGCATTCTCACCAGATTTTTTTTTTTAATTCAGATGAGCTTCGCATATTTCATGTAATTCATGGATATATTTAATTGATTGCTCCAGAACGTTATTCAAGAAGTGGTTAATGCAGGAAATGTTTTCATAGGTTGCAAACGCCTTCATATTTCTTCGATCGGTTACAAAAACGGCCTTTTCAACAACCAAGGAATCGATTTATTCAGCATGCTCAGCACTTTCCGTTGAATATTTTCCCCTAAAATATGGTTTGTGGTTGATATTCTGTTCTAAGGCATTTTTAAATAAACAGATGTGTACATACATATGTATTCTTAAGGACAATACACGTCTTAAACTGACAATACTTTTTTACTTATGTACCTGTACACCAATCTTTGTTAAATGATGACAAGCCCAAAAAGCGAATAACCAGTTTACCTTCTCTTATATAATGCATGGTCAGTGACACATACGATGTTTTTATGAAATTTTCAGTCCAAATATCGGAAGTTAAGCCATACCCGTTGCTGCTTAAGTCCTGAATATCACTTTGGACTATGGATAGGGGCCGTCATATAAAGTATTTATATTTCTCGCAACCGTTGTTGGATGTGGCAGCAATGCTTCCACATTAACATGAGGTCCATACTTTGCGGCAATCGTTAGTATAAATCCAACACATTTTTTCAGACCTTCATCTTCTACAATTTGAAAGGGACGACAATTTCCAATCACCCTTTGTGACAAAATATTTTTTCCTTCCCGCTTCAAATCAGCACTAACTTCCACTTTTATACTAGACCCACTGTCTTTTATGCGTCACCAAATTGGATGTACTCCTTTGATTGTATTTGCACACATTCCAACAACTTCTGCACGCAACGACATTTCCTAATTCCTCACCGGCGCCAGTTTTTATTTTTCCAAAAACACGCCAAACGGTGCTACGCCCTCTTTTGTCGCATAGTTGGAATTTCCTTGCTCAGAAGTTTTGATTTTATAGACAACAAATCTAATTCCACTCCGCTATTCTGAACATTGCTCAAAGTGAATGCATTATTTGAAGTGATCTATATATACATATGTATATACACGCACACAATTTAATAAATTTTTAATCAATGCTTAAATTAATAATTTTTATTTTAAGGCATTCCACACTATTGCAATTTGTCAAAAAATACTTTTCCGCGAATTTTGGATATGTTGAGAGGAGGCCCTAAAATGTATGTAAATGTAAAATAAAGCCAAAAAAAATTTTTTTTTTAAGTTATGGAAGTTTTAAAACGTAAGTTATGCAGCTTTAAAAATGTAAGGTGTCTTGGCGTAATTCATTGTTTATCACTTCATAGCTCGCAAACTATTAGTTTTATCAAAAAAATTATTAATAACTGTTTTATAGACAAAGAGTCAGTTTTATTTCTGGGTCGATTTGTTTTATTTTGTTTAGCTTTGTTTTGTATTATTTTGTTTTGTTTTATTTCGTTTTATTTTGTGTTGTTTTGTATTGCCTAAACTAAAACTAAATGGGCTACAAAACTAGATACTCAAAGAAATTGTTTTTTTTATAAGTTCATAAATTATAAAATTTTCAATGAAATTCAATCATTTTATAAGGAATAGTTGACGGAGTTTCACTTAATTGTAAAAAAAACTAAAAGGGCTGTAAAAGTACATACTATATGAAATTGTATATCTTTAAGTTTATTTATTGGTCAAATTATTATTAATTTTGAATATAATGGACTGATCAGGTTGGACTAGAGAATTATTTGTATTTTAACTACAAATGAAAGAACATTCAAAAATAATATTATCTACTCTTTTGTTTGTAAAACCTTGACCGATGGAATACGTATACATATATGTATGCAAATCGAAAAACTAATCACATGCGACTGTGACGACACAAAATTATTTTTGTTCTCCGTGTGCATCACCCATAAAACAATATAGAACCGTTTTGAGGGTCATACGAATGTATTCAATGCTTGGCGAAAGTATTACACATTAGTAGAACTTTTTTTTTAAATGAAATGTGGAGGTCCCAAAGCATTCGTCTCCGCTTTTTTAATATTCATATATGTATTTGCTTTTTTTAATTTATGGCAAACAAAATCAGGATCCCTCAGAACAATCAAAATATTCCAATAATGGCAGAGGTGATAATATTTCATTCTTGTTTTATAAATCCGCTAATGATGCTGACAGAGCCAAGCGCTATCTGTAAAAATCATTAGGAAACTTCTTGGAAAATCTTCAGAAAAATCTCACATCATCAACTATTTTAAAGACACTCAATAGTGAGGTAACTGTGGAATGATTACAAGAGAAATAAAAAAAAATTACACGGTCATATGGAATTTTTAAAACTGCTTCTAACGACTTGGATGAATTCTCCCGTTAAGTTCAAATTTTTTTGAATGTTACCAGAATTGAAATTGCTGCTATTTTAACATAACTTCGACGTTTACCTACTAGAAACCGAATATTACCGTCACACGTTAAAATACAATTGACTTCCTTCTTTGCAGAAATGGAGTTTTTTATTGTTTCGTTTCTTGAAATAATGGACAAAGGAATCGAATTTATTATTAACACTTTAGGAAGGATACGAACTTCTAAATTCCTGGAATTTAAAAATTGATAACTGGTGTTTCAATCAATATTTTGAGTTTTTGCAGAAGTAGTCTACCGATATATATAATTGTGGAACCAATTCAAAACTTGAAATGGTATATAACGTTTACGCAATAACAGAAACCGTTATTAAACATGTGATGCGCCAACCTGAGCTAAAAAGGCAACGACTCTTTAAATGTAGCAACGTTTTTTTAAAAAATGGATTTGCTTTTATTAAAATATTCTTCGTTAAGAATTTTTATTTAATGAAAATTAGTATAAATAAAGAACTTAAAAATTTCATAATTTGTCCAGCACACATCTATTTCGATGCATTCCATCCCTCTGATTCCACAATGAATTTCTACACAAAGTAGCACTTATTAATTGTATAATATTAATTTTTTGTATTTTTTTTTTAAGTATAACGTCAAAAAAATCGAAATATTGCAAGAATGAGAGTCGAGCATAGCGGCGAAAACAAAATATTTTGAAATCGTCGCTATGCTCTTTTGCGCTATCGACGCTATGCTCTTTACTCTGAACGCCGCATCAAGATTGATGAATAAGGGATTGCGCCTTGCGCAGGTCCGTTACTTTTTACGTTACGATATTGGTTGTCTGATTGACGTCACATCATCAACGTTTCTTTAAATTGCAACACGAGTGAATTGAATATTTGGTGTTATTTTATTTTAAAAGTTTAATTAAAGTTTTTTGTGAATTGCAGCGAGATTTTATTACATTATTCGAACTTATTAAGCAATTCTCCAGTCAAAATGAGAATACGTTATTGATGGAGTGACGTATATGCGCAGATCGTAAACTGTTTTTGTTAGCTGTCGGCGCAATCTATTCTATATCAATCTTGTGTTCGCATTGATAAGTACTAGACTCCTGCAACGAGTCACTCATATTTAGCGATACTGTAGAAACTCAGCGACATGATCAGCCCAACACTAACGCAGTGTTTGAAGAGCATAGCATGTAAGCAAAAAGAGAGATTGTCGCTCACTGCACTGTAGTAAGAAAAGATATTCGAAAGGCAATAGATTTTAATTTGTCTTTAAGGTTGTTTGCGGGGGCGCGTTTCCACGGAATGGTGAACGCTCCGGCGCAAATTATCGGATTTGAGATATGAAATGAATAAAATGCAGACAGGTACAATTAGTACTATGTTTTATTCAAAATTTCACTCAAGTACAAATGTGATTATAATATCTAATTATTTTGAGGTAATTGGTATTGGAAAAGTGGTCTTACCGGTGAACTGGCTTGGATGCTCCGATCTTTTGCTTGGTCTTCAAAGAAGTGCCGGTACCAAAAAACCGGCAAACACATCTGACCTGCCGGACCGCAACCCTTCGTCGAGTTTCCCCTCAACTTGGTTACGGTACGGCAGGTTGCGCTCAGTAACGGCTGAGGCAATTATGTCTTTGCGTGTGTGTGTGTGTACGTATACACAAAGCAAAACACATCACAGTTCGCGCACGAGGGTGGTAAAAAACTATAACCGCCTACTAGGGTGGCGCGAAATATTTAGGCCGGCGGCCTAAACATTCCGGCCCCCTTGCGGTCAGCAACCCACGTTAATGAAAAAAGATCGCAACTACCATGCCAGTAAATCGTACTCTTTTTTATAAAAGAAGACAGTATGTTTCGTTTGAAATGATTGAATAACAGTTTATTTATTTATTTTCGTCGTTAAGTATTTTTAGACGCTACTGTAGTGTATACTTTCTTAATATATGTATATACGTGTATGTATATGTATTTGTATAGCACTCGCCACCCCACTTTTCGCGTTTTTTTTTTTCACACAAGGTGTTTTGCCAATTTTGTAAAGAATATAACTATATATATATATATATATAAATGCGTATACAATGTTACAATATCGCGACGGTTTGTGAAAATATTTGATTTTCGGTAAATTGACTGGAAATTGGTTTGCGGAAAAATTTCTTGTGTGTTAACAATATATATAACCTCAAACAGGGCAGTGACAGTGCGGCACGTGTGAAACCAACAAAGAGTTTAAAAGTGAACCAAGATAGATTGCACCGACAACAAAAAAGGCAGAATTAATTGAAATCACAATAAACCGTGATGTTTTAACCAAAGTTTAATGCCGGGTGCAGTAATTTAATAAAAAAAAAACTTTTAGTGTACTGGGTTTTCGCACTGTTGCACTGTTCGTCACTGAACCGGAGGACCGTGGTTTTTTGCTAATTTGTTTCAGTTCACCGTAAATCACTCGCGCAGTTTAACAATATTAAAAAATTTTTGTTTTTGGTTTTTTCTTTTAAATTTTTTACACAGTTTCAATGGAAGTGCACTGAATAATTCAACCACGTACCTTATTTCAAATGTTTTAAATTCTGTCGTAGAGTAAATTGGACGTCTGTGCGGACTTGTTGTTGTATTGAAAAAGCGCGGGTGGATAGCTGGTTTACACGCTGGCTTATAGCTTGGATATATAGCTGGTTTATAGCAGCTGTGTATGATGGCTTATAGCTGGCGTATATGATGGCTTATAGTGCTTCTGTAGAGTGGACTGTAATTTTATATCCGGCTCGAAGGACCACTGTTTGCGGGGGCGCGTTTCCACGGAATGGTGAACGCTCCGGCGCAAATTATCGGATTTGAGATATGAAATGAATAAAATGCAGACAGGTACAATTAGTACTATGTTTTATTCAAAACTTCACTCAAGTACAAATGTGATTATAATATCTAATTATTTTGAGGTAATTGGTATTGGAAAAGTGGTCTTACCGGTGAACTGGCTTGGATGCTCCGATCTTTTGCTTGGTCTTCAAAGAAGTGCCGGTACCAAAAAACCGGCAAACACATCTGACCTGCCGGACCGCAACCCTTCGTCGAGTTTCCCCTCAACTTGGTTACGGTACGGCAGGTTGCGCTCAGTAACGGCTGAGGCAATTATTTATTTATTTATTTATTTGCTTTCAGTCTACAAAGAAATTTCTTACAGACTAATTGATAAATTTAATTAAATAAAGCGAGTAAACTTAATTTAAACCTGTATAAGTTAACATTAAAATCAATAACATTATTGTAGGTATTACATAAACGCAGCACAATGGGGCAGCAGACCAGAAAAGTTGGCAAAAACTAATTTTTTCAAAATAGCCGGTAGCACTTTTCGTTTATTGCTTTGGATTTATGAATATACTAGCAACAATAAACCAACGGTTTTTCAATGTCATTTTCACCACCTCTCTTTTCAGAGCCTTACAAACACAGAGCTTATTTTCGCAATAAGTGCAGTTTGATTTTTGTGCATTTTCTATTCACAGTTTGAATATATATTTTCCAGTCGCTGACTATAATTTAGCAACTTTAATTATGGAACCATCAACATCGGGTATTTATAAAGATTCATTTATATTCACTTTGTGCGTAATTGTGATTTTCACATTTTGGTCGTTTTTTTTCGGAAACCTACCTTAATAAGTTTATTTTCCTACAGTTTAAGTTTTAAAAATTGGAAAAGTTAGTGAGCCCGGCATGATCGGCCGGAAATTTTTTAATTATCCTGTAATATGTATATTTATGTACTTAATTGGAAAAAAAAATTGTGCGGATTTTTTGCGTTTTGGCATTTGCTCGCATTTATGTATGTGCCTATGTACTACCTTTTGTTATAGTTTAGTTCGAAGCTTTTTTTACTTTGTTTTGATTATTTGTTTGTCAAACGTCAACTACAAGTACAAATGTGAACTGCATTGATCTTTATTATTTTAGTTGTAAATCGTCAAATATAATCCAGTGTTGCCATACTATCTTAATTTTATAATCTTTTAGTGGTTGATTTAACTTTTCATTTCAGGTGTTAGTTCAAAAACAATTTTTGTCAATCGTAGGGAGTTCATTCAAATAATATTTTGTTGTGAAAAAATCACAACTGATGAAAAGTTTATTTTTTTAAAAACTGAATTGGAAAAACAAACAAAATTTCAGCAAGTGACTAAAGAAGAATTTAATAAAACATTGAACCGCCTGAAGTCTGAATTTAAACTTCGTTGGAACAAATCGTACCGAAAAAAGACGTTTTTAATGAAATTAATAAAACATGGCTGGATTGCTCAATTTGTTTTATGAAAAATGCAAGCCGAAAAGGTGGTCGGCCTGAGAGATCTTTTGAAGAAAGCTCAGAGCGTACCAAACGAATGAAAACAAAAGATTTGAGGGAATCTTCGCCAGTTGATGTCCTGAGTTATGCTACTCAAATGAAATTAAGGGAATCGGGTGAAGTGAAGGCATCAAAACTTTTGATGAAAAGCTTATCTCAGAATTATGATAGCGCAAATATGTGTTCAAAAACTTCATCAGGCCATTACGAAAGTACTTGTTTGTCAGGTGAAGATGCTTTGGCTGTCGTGGTAGATGCCAAGTTGACAAGGAATCAGTACAATATAATAAGATTGGCTGCTCGGGATAAATTTCCTTCCTATAAAGTAATACAGGAAGAAAAATAGAAATGTTATCCTTCCAAAGAACACATCAAGGCAACTAATACGCTTGGCTGTGCAACTTTACAATCCTTACTGGACTACACAATATGTCGTCTGATTATTGCACAGAGGACTGTAATAGATTCCATTCCCGCAAAGGATTTAAACAAATTGCGTATGTACACAAAGTGGGGATTCGATGGTAGCTCAGGCCATAGCTCATATAAGCAAGTATTTCATGGTATTGAAGCTTCTGATTCTGCTGTTTTCATAACTAGTATTGTGCCTATTCGTACTGTGTTGGGCGAAAAAGTTGTTTGGCAAAATCCTGCTCCATCTTCGACGCGCTATTGCAGGCCTTTGAAAATTGAATTTATTAAGGAATCCTCTGAAGTTTCAATAGCGGAGAAAAACAGAGTTACTGAAGAGATGGGAAATCTTAAACAATCTAAAACGATATGTGATGGAAAATCTATTGAAGTTGAGCACGCTTTACTTTTTACTATGGTGGACGGGAAAGTTTGTAATGCGATAACCCAGACGACATCCACTCAAAAGTGCTACATTTGTAGTGCAACATCAAAAGATTTTAACAATATTGACAAAATGGTGAAACGATAAATACATACAGATAACTTAAGCTTTGGACTATCAATATTGCACGGATGGATAAGATTCTTTGAGTGTCTTTTGCATCTGTCTTATAAACTGCCAGTAGAAAAATGGCAAGTTCGAAATGACTTGGGAAAAAATATTGTTGCTGAAAATAAAAAACGAATACAAAACGAATTTAAAAAACGCTGCGGTTTGATTGTTGATGTTCCAAAGCCAGGGTTTGGAAATTCTAATGATGGCAACACAGCGCGACGATTCTTTAGGGAGGCAGAGGTTTCGGCCGAAATTACAAAATTGGATTTAACTTTGATTAAAAGATTGCACAATATATTAATAACTGTAGCCAGCGGACATGAAATAAATGTTGAAAAGTTCACGAAGTATTGCCAGGACACTGCTAGGTACTTTGTGGATAAATACCTTTGGTATCGTATGCCTCCAACAATGCATAAGTTTTTAATACATGGCCCTGAAATAATTTCTCACGCTTTACTACCAATCGGCCAATTATCGGAAGAAGCACAAGAGGCTTGCAACAAGGATTTTAAAAGATATCGCGAACACCATTCAAGAAAATGCGGCCGTGTGGAAACTAATATTGACATATTCAATTCATTTATGCTAAGGTCTGATCCGGTAATAAGTTCAAAGAGAAAATTCAAAAGAACTAATAACCAATACTTCAGTATTGGAATTATTGATATGTCCACTTATTCCTATTAACGATGAAGAATATGATGATATTTACGATGATGACGGTCAACAAAACGAAAATTGGTCTAGTGATGAAAGTAGCAATAGCAACTAAATACTTCCTAAGTTACTTTCAAATAATTTGTTTATTTTGTTAAAATAATTTCTTTTGTATTCTTTAAATTATTTTTATAGTTTAATTGTTATTATTGAAATAAAATAAAATAAAAAATAAAGCAGTCGCCACCAATCACTATATGAACGGTTCAGGTAAATCTGATACAGTCTAAAAACTTCGGTTGTAAGCGCAATATTCTGAAATTTGGTACACATACTTACTTTAGTAAGAGGAATCAGGGTACCAATTTCCAACTTCCTAGCTTAAGCCGTTTAGTTGATGCCAACTTTTAGGTCATTCTGCCCCACTGTGCGCAGGCATCTAGCTATCGGCTCGTTATATGAGTAATTGTTCTTATGAAAAGGTTCTACAAATAAGCGCTTGTTCCTAAGATCTCTTTCAGAATTATACATAGTGAGAAAGTTACTAATTTGTTGGCAATTTATGCTACCATTAATTAATTTGTAAACGAAGGTTAATGAAAGACAAATTCTTCTCTCGTGGAGAGATTGCAGACCAAGCAGTTTCCTTCTACCAATATATGAAGGAGGACCATCTTGCCAGTGCAACTTCAAAAGAGCAAATTTCGTAAATACCCTTTGGACTTTTTCAATCTTATTTGAGTGGATCCAATAGTAGGGATTCCATACCAAAGCACAATATTCCAAGCGACTTCTTACTAATGAAATGTAAAGAGATTTTAAAGTATTGGGGTCCTTGAAGTCTTCAGAATTTCTTCGTATGAACCCAAGGATAGCGAATGACTTAGAGACAATGTAACCAATATGTTTTGAAAATGAAAGTAACGGCTGAAGCAATTATGTCTATGCGTGTGTGTGTGTGTACGTATACACAAAGCAAAACACATCACAGTTCGCGCACGAGGGTGGTAAAAACCTATAACCGCCTACTAGGGTGGCGCGAAATATTTAGGCCGGCGGCCTAAACAAAGGCGTTTAGCAGATACATGTGTTTTTATTTTAAATATTTTAAGTTATTTATATATTTATTTAAAAGCATAAAAGAAGTGAAATTTTTGAAACTATCATTTTACAAACGACAAAAATAAATATGATATAAATTAACAAAAGAAAAAATTCACTTTAAATAATACTACTTTCGAGATCTTCATTGCATAATGCAGCTACTTTAATTATTGCTTATTCAATTGAATGTGTTAATGTTCATATTAGAGTGTAAAAACATTATTTTGTGATTAGAAATCGGATCGTTTCTCTGATATTAAGCATCTAGCTTTTGAAAAGACTCGTTCCGAAGGCACTACTCGCAGGCACTGCCAACACACTGCATGCAACTTTGTAAAGCAAAGCTTTCATATTTTATTAACTTATTATTTACGAGTACATTATCACTTTCACTTACAATTTTAGCAGGTTGTAAAAAAGCTGCGAAAAGCCTAGATTTGCGAGTAGAGGGTAAATTAATGGAAGAGTCTGAGCTATCTAAATTTGGTGACTCAGTAATGTAGCTTGACATAAGTTTTTTACACTCATTCCTTATGAGCATCTTGTCATTCTCGTTGAACAATATTTGCTTATTGTTTGGAGAAAATAAATATACAGCTATTTTGTGATATATAGTGCTGTTATCGAACACGACGTCATTTAGCAAAGAGCTGAGCTTAATTTTGAATACTTTATGCAATTTAAATCAGTTTGTCTGAATATGCAAGTGTCTTTTAGCCTGTATTTGTATATGTGGAAGTACCAAATGCAGGGTTGGATAACTTTCGCCTTCCAACTCTTTAAATGATTCTTCAAAAACTTCCAATATTTTTAGAATTTCCTCAACATAATTCAAGTTGATACCGCTTACTCTTGATATCTGTCCCTTTTGTTGCAAAATCTTGGTAATATCAGTCCATTTTTTTTTAACAGAGCTTAACAAATAAAACACATCGTTCCATCTCCTTGGTGAAAAGCTTTTTAGAGACGTTTCTAAGGCTGCATTCTCACCAGATTTTTTTTTAAATCAGATGAGCTACGCATATTTCATGTAATTCATGGATATATTTAATTGATTGCTCCAGAACGTTATTCAAGAAGTGGTTAATGCAGGAAATGTTTTCATAGGTTGCAAACGCCTTCATATTTCTTCGATCGGTTACAAAAACGGCCTTTTCAACAACCAAGGAATCGAATTTATTCAGCATGCTCAGCACTTTCCGTTGAATATTTTCCCCTAAAATATGGTTTGTGGTTGATATTCTGTTCTAAGGCATTTTTAAATAAACAGATGTGTACATATGTATTCTTAAGGACAATACACGTCTTAAACTGACAATACTTTTTTACTTATGTACCTGTACACCAATCTTTGTTAAATGATGACAAGCCCAAAAAGCGAATAACCAGTTTACCTTCTCTTATATAATGCATGGTCAGTGACACATACGATGTTTTTATGAAATTTTCAGTCCAAATATCGGAAGTTAAGCCATACCCGTTGCTGCTTAAGTCCTGAATATCACTTTGGACTATGGATAGGGGCCGTCATATAAAGTATTTATATTTCTCGCAACATGAGGTCCATACTTTGCGGCAATCGTTAGTATAAATCCAACACATTTTTTCAGACCTTCATCTTCTACAATTTGAAAGGGACGACAATTTCCAATCACCCTTTGTGACAAAATATTTTTTCCTTCCCGCTTCAAATCAGCACTAACTTCCACTTTTATACTAGACCCACTGTCTTTTATGCCTCACCAAATTGGATGTACTCCTTTGATTGTATTTGCACACATTCCAACAACTTCTGCACGCAACGACACTTCCTAATTCCTCACCGGCGCCAGTTTTTATTTTTCCAAAAACACGCCAAACGGTGCTACGCCCTCTTTTGTCGCATAGTTGGAATTTCCTTGCTCAGAAGTTTTGATTTTATAGACAAAAAATCTAATTCCACTCCGCTATTCTGAACATCGCTCAAAGTGAATGCATTATTTGGAGTGATCTATATTTACATTTGTATATACACGCACACAATTTAATAAATTTTTAATCAATGCTTAAATTAATAATTTTTATTTTAAGGCATTCCACACTATTGCAATTTCTCAAAAAATACTTTTCCGCGAATTTTGGATATGTTGAGAGGAGGCCCTAAAATGTATGTAAATGTAAAATAAAGCCAAAAAAAAATTTTTTTTAAGTTATGGAAGTTTTAAAACGTAAGTTATGCAGCTTTAAAAATGTAAGGTGTCTTGGCGTAATTCATTGTTTATCACTTCATAGCTCGCAAACTATTAGTTTTATCAAAAAAATTATTAATAACTGTTTTATAGACAAAGAGTCAGTTTTATTTCTGGGTCGATTTGTTTTATTTTGTTTAGCTTTGTTTTGATTTGTTTTGTATTATTTTGGTTTGTTTTATTTCGTTTTATTTTGTTTTGTTTTGTATTGCCTAAACTAAAACTAAATGGGCTACAAAACTAGATACTCAAAGAAATTGTTTTTTTTTTATAAGTTCATAAATTATAAAATTTTCAATGAAATTCAATCATTTTATAAGGAATAGTTGACGGAGTTTCACTTAATTGTAAAATAAATTAAAAGGGCTGTAAAAGTACATACTATATGAAATTGTATATCTATAAGTTCATTTATTGGCCAAATTATTATTAATTTTGAATATAATGGACTTATCAGGTTGGACTAGAGAATTATTTGTATTTTAACTACAAATGAAAGAACATTCAAAAATAATATTATCTACTCTTTTGTTTGTAAAACCTTGACCGATGGAATTCGTATACATATATGTATGCAAATCGAAAAACTAATCACATGCGACTGTGACGCCTCTAAATTATTTTTGTTCTCCGTGTGCATCACCCATAAAACAATATAGAACCGTTTTGAGGGTCATACGAATGTATTCAATGCTTGGCGAAAGTATTACACATTAGTAGAACTTTTTTTTTAAATGAAATGTGGAGGTCCCAAAGCATTCGTCTCCGCTTTTTTAAAATTCATATATGTATTTGCTTTTTTTAATTTATGGCAAACAAAATCAGGATCCCTCAGAACAATCAAAATATTCCAATAATGGCAGAGGTGATAATATTTCATTCTTGTTTTATAAATCCGCTAATGATGCTGACAGAGCCAAGCGCTATCTGTAAAAATCATTAGGAAACTTTTTGGAAAATCTGCAGAAAAATCTCACATCATCAACTATTTTAAAGACACTCAATAGTGAGGTAACTGTGGAATGATTACAAGAGAAAAAATTACACGGTCATATGGAATTTTTAAAACCGCTTCTAACGACTTGGATGAATTCTCGCGTAAAGTTAAAATTTTTTTGAATGTTACCAGAATGGAAATTGCTGCTATTTTAACAAAACTTCGACGTTTACCTACTAGGAACCGAATATTACCGTCACACGTTAAAATACAATTGACTTCCTTCTTTGCAGAAATGGAGTTTTTTATTGTTTCGTTTCTTGAAATAATGGATGAAGGAATCGAATTTATTATTAACACTTTAGGAAGGATACGAACTTTATTTGATAGCTATGCAGACATCCAACAGGACATTCTAAATTCCTGGAATTTAAAAATTGATAACTGGTGTTTCAATTAATATTTTGAGTTTTTGCAGAAGTAGTCTACCGATATATATAATTGTGGAACCAATTCAAAACTTGAAATGGTATATAACGTTTACGCAATAACAGAAACCGTTATTAAACATGTGATGCGCCAACCTGAGCTTAAAATGCAACGACTCCTTAAATGTAGCAACGTTTTTTTAAAAAATGGATTTGCTTTTATCAAAATATTCCTCGTTAAGAATTTTTATTTAATGAAAATAAGTATAAATAAAGAAGTTAAAAATTTCATAATTTGTCCAGCACACATCTATTTCGATGCATTCCATCCCTCTGATTCTACAATGAATTTCTACACAAAGTAGCACTTATTAATTGTTTAATATTCATTTTTAGTATTTTTTTTAAATTATAACGTCAAAAAAATCGAAATATTGCAAGAGAATGAGAGTCGAGCATAGCGGCGAAAACAAAATATTTTGAAATCGTCTCTATGCTCTTTTGCGCTATCGACGCTATGCTCTTTACTCTGAACGCCGCATCAAGATTGATGAATAAGGGATTGCGCCTTGCGCAGGTCCGTTACTTTTTACGTTACGATATTGGTTGTCTGATTGACGTCACATCATCAACGTTTCTTTAAATTGCAACACGAGTGAATTGAATATTTGGTGTTATTTTATTTTAAAAGTTTAATTAAAATTTTTTGTGAATTGCAGCGAGATTTATTACATTATTCGAACTTATTAAGCAATTCTCCAGTCAAAATGAGAATACGTTATTGATGGTGTGACGTATATGCGCAGATCGTAAACTGTTTTTGTTAGCTGTCGGCGCAATCTATTCTATATCAATCTTGTGTTCGCATTGATAAGTACTAGACTCCTGCAACGAGTCACTCATATTTAGTTTCAAGCGATACTCTAGAAACTCAGCGACATGATCAGCACAACACTAACGCAGTGTTTGAAGAGCATAGCATGTAAGCAAAAAGAGAGATTGTCGCTCACTGCACTGAAGTAAGAAAAGATATTCGAAAGGCAATAGATTTTAATTTGTCTTTAAGGTGTTTAGCAGATACATGTGTTTTTATTTTAAATATTTTAAGTTATTTATATATTTATTTAAAAGCATAAAAGAAGTGAAATTTTTGAAACTATCATTTTACAAACGACAAAAATAAATATGATATAAATTAACAAAAGAAAAAATTCACTTTAAATAATACTACTTTCGAGATCTTCATTGCATAATGCAGCTACTTTAATTATTGCTTATTCAATTGAATGTGTTAATGTTCATATTAGTGTGTAAAAACATTATTTTGTGATTAGAAATCGGATCGTTTCTCTGATATTAAGCATCTAGCTTTTGAAAAGACTCGTTCCGAAGGCACTACTCGCAGGCACTGCCAACACACTGCATGCAACTTTGTAAAGCAAAGCTTTCATATTTTATTAACTTATTATTTACGAGTACATTATCACTTTCACTTACAATTTTAGCAGGTTGTAAAAAAGCTGCGAAAAGCCTAGATTTGCGAGTAGAGGGTAAATTAATGGAAGAGTCTGAGCTATCTAAATTTGGTGACTCAGTAATGTAGCTTGACATAAGTTTTTTACACTCATTCCTTATGAGCATCTTGTCATTCTCGTTGAACAATATTTGCTTATTGGTTGGAGAAAATAAATATACATCTATTTTGTGATATATAGTGTTGTTATCGAACACGACGTCATTTAGCAAAGAGCTGAGCTTAATTTTGAATACTTTATGCAATTTAAATCAGTTTGTCTGAATATGCAAGTGTCTTTTAGCCTGTATATGTATATGTGGAAGTACCAAATGCAGGGTTGGATAACTTTCGCCTTCTAACTCTTTAAATGATTCTTCAAAAACTTCCAATATTTTTAGAATTTCCTCAACATAATTCAAGTTGATACCGCTTACTCTTGATATCTGTCCCTTTTGTTGCAAAATCTTGGTAATATCAGTCCAGTTTTTTTTAACAGAGCTTAACAAATAAAACACATCGTTCCATCTCGTTGATGAAAAGCTTTTTAGAGACGTTTCTAAGGCTGCATTCTCACCAGATTTTTTTTTAAATCAGATGAGCTTCGCATATTTCATGTAATTCATGGATATATTTAATTAATTGCTCCAGAACGTTATTCAAGAAGTGGTTAATGCAGGAAATGTTTTCATAGGTTGCAAACGCCTTCATATTTCTTCGATCGGCTACAAAAACGGCCTTTTCAACAACCAAGGAATCGAATTTATTCAGCATGCTCAGCACTTTCCGTTGAATATTTTCCCCTAAAATATGGTTTGTGGTTGATATTCTGTTCTAAGGCATTTTTAAATAAACAGATGTGTACATATGTATTCTTAAGGACAATACACGTCTTAAACTGACAATACTTTTTTACTTATGTACCTGTACACCAATCTTTGTTAAATGATGACAAGCCCAAAAAGCGAATAACCAGTTTACCTTCTCTTATATAATGCATGGTCAGTGACACATACGATGTTTTTATGAAATTTTCAGTCCAAATATCGGAAGTTAAGCCATACCCGTTGCTGCTTAAGTCCTGAATATCACTTTGGACTATGGATAGGGGCCGTCATATAAAGTATTTATATTTCTCGCAACCGTTGTTGGATGTGGCAGCAATGCTTCCACATTAACATGAGGTCCATACTTTGCGCCAATCGTTAGTATAAATCCAGCACATTTTTTCAGACCTTCATCTTCTACAATTTGAAAAAGACGACAATTTCCAATCACCCTTTGTGACAAAATATATGTTCCTTCCCGCTTCAAATCAGCACTAACTTCCACTTTTATACTAGACCCACTGTCTTTTATGCCTCACCAAATTGGATGTACTCCTTTGATTGTATTTGCACACATTCCAACAACTTCTGCACGCAACGACACTTCCTAATTCCTCACTGGCGCCAGTTTTTATTTTTCCAAAAACACGCCAAACGGTGCTACGCCCTCTTTTGTCGCATAGTTGGAATTTCCTTGCTCAGAAGTTTTGATTTTATAGACACAAAATCTAATTCCACTCCGCTATTCTGAACATTGCTCAAAGTGAATGCATTATTTGAAGTGATCTATATATACATATGTATATACACGCACACAATTTAATAAATTTTTAATCAATGCTTAAATTAATAATTTTTATTTTAAGGCATTCCACACTATTGCAATTTGTCAAAAAATACTTTTCCGCGAATTTTGGATATGTTGAGAGGAGGCCCTAAAATGTATGTAAATGTAAAATAAAGCCAAAAAAAAATTTTTTTTAAGTTATGGAAGTTTTAAAACGTAAGTTATGCAGCTTTAAAAATGTAAGGTGTCTTGGCGTAATTCATTGTTTATCACTTCATAGCTCGCAAACTATTAGTTTTATCAAAAAAATTATTAATAACTGTTTTATAGACAAAGAGTCAGTTTTATTTCTGGGTCGATTTGTTTTATTTTGTTTAGCTTTGTTTTGTATTATTTTGTTTTGTTTTATTTCGTTTTATTTTGTTTTGTTTTGTATTGCCTAAACTAAAACTAAATGGGCTACAAAACTAGATACTCAAAGAAATTGTTTTTTTTTATAAGTTCATAAATTATAAAATTTTCAATGAAATTCAATCATTTTATAAGGAATAGTTGACGGAGTTTCACTTAATTGTAAAAAAAACTAAAAGGGCTGTAAAAGTACATACTATATGAAATTGTATATCTTTAAGTTCATTTATTGGTCAAATTATTATTAATTTTGAATATAATGGACTTATCAGGTTGGACTAGAGAATTATTTGTATTTTAACTACAAATGAAAGAACATTCAAAAAAAATATTATCTACTCTTTTGTTTGTAAAACCTTGACCGATGGAATACGTATACATATATGTATACAAATCGAAAAACTAATCACATGCGACTGTGACGACACAAAATTATTTTTGTTCTCCGTGTGCATCACCCATAAAACAATATAGAACCGTTTTGAGGGTCATACGAATGTATTCAATGCTTGGCGAAAGTATTACACATTAGTAGAACTTTTTTTTTAAATGAAATGTGGAGGTCCCAAAGCATTCGTCTTCGCTTTTTTAATATTCATATATGTATGTATTTGCTTTTTTTAATTTATGGCAAACAAAATCAGGATCCCTCAGAACAATCAAAATATTCCAATAATGGCCGAGGTGATAATATTTCGTTCTTGTTTTATAAATCCGCTAATGATGCTGACAGAGCCAAGCGCTATCTGTAAAAATCATTAGGAAACTTTTTGGAAAATCTTCAGAAAAATCTCACATCATCAACTATTTTAAAGACACTCAATAGTGAGGTAACTGTGGAATGATTACAAGAGAAATTAAAAAAAATTACACGGTCATATGGAATTTTTAAAACTGCTTCTAACGACTTGGATGAGTTCTCGCGTAAAGTTCAAATTTTTTTGAATGTTACCAGAATTGAAATTGCTGCTATTTTAACAAAACTTCGACGTTTACCTACTAGAAACCGAATATTACCGTCACACGTTAAAATACAATTGACTTCCTTCTTTGCAGAAATGGAGTTTTTTATTGTTTCGTTTCTTGAAATAATGGACGAAGGAATCGAATTTATTATTAACACTTTAGGAAGGATACGAACTTTATTTGATAGCTATGCAGACATCCAACAGGACATTCTAAATTCCTGGAATTTAAAAATTGATAACTGGTGTTTCAATCAATATTTTGAGTTTTTGCAGAAGTAGTCTACCGATATACATAATTGTGGAACCAATTCAAAACTTGAAATGGTATATAACGTTTACGCAATAACAGAAACCGTTATTAAACATGTGATGCGCCAACCTGAGTTTAAAATGCAACGACTCTTTAAATGTAGCAACGTTTTTTTAAAAAATGGATTTGCTTTTATTAAAATATTCCTCGTTAAGAATTTTTATTTAATGAAAATTAGTATAAATAAAGAAGTTAAAAATTTCATAATTTGTCCAGCACACATCTATTTCGATGCATTCCATCCCTCTGATTCCACAATGAATTTCTACACAAAGTAGCACTTATTAATTGTATAATATTAATTTTTTGTATTTTTTTTAAATATAACGTCAAAAAAATCGAAATATTGCAAGAGAATGAGAGTCAAGCATAGCGGCGAAAACAAAATATTTTGAAATCGTCGCTATGCTCTTTTGCGCTATCGACGCTATGCTCTTTACTCTGAACGCCGCATCAAGATTGATGAATAAGGGATTGCGCCTTGCGCAGGTCCGTTACTTTTTACGTTACGATATTGGTTGTCTGATTGACGTCACATCATCAACGTTTCTTTAAATTGCAACACGAGTGAATTGAATATTTGGTGTTATTTTATTTTAAAAGTTTAATTAAAGTTTTTTGTGAATTGCAGCGAGATTTTATTACATTATTCGAACTTATTAAGCAATTCTCCAGTCAAAATGAGAATACGTTATTGATGGTGTGACGTATATGCGCAGATCGTAAACTGTTTTTGTTAGCTGTCGGCGCAATCTATTCTATATCAATCTTGTGTTCGCATTGATAAGTACTAGACTCCTGCAACGAGTCACTCATATTTAGTTTCAAGCGATACTCTAGAAACTCAGCGACATGATCAGCACAACACTAACGCAGTGTTTGAAGAGCATAGCATGTAAGCAAAAAGAGAGATTGTCGCTCACTGCACTGAAGTAAGAAAAGATATTCGAAAGGCAATAGATTTTAATTTGTCTTTAAGGTGTTTAGCAGATACATGTGTTTTTATTTTAAATATTTTAAGTTATTTATATATTTATTTAAAAGCATAAAAGAAGTGAAATTTTTGAAACTATCATTTTACAAACGACAAAAATAAATATGATATAAATTAACAAAAGAAAAAATTCACTTTAAATAATACTACTTTCGAGATCTTCATTGCATAATGCAGCTACTTTAATTATTGCTTATTCAATTGAATGTGTTAATGTTCATATTAGTGTGTAAAAACATTATTTTGTGATTAGAAATCGGATCGTTTCTCTGATATTAAGCATCTAGCTTTTGAAAAGACTCGTTCCGAAGGCACTACTCGCAGGCACTGCCAACACACTGCATGCAACTTTGTAAAGCAAAGCTTTCATATTTTATTAACTTATTATTTACGAGTACATTATCACTTTCACTTACAATTTTAGCAGGTTGTAAAAAAGCTGCGAAAAGCCTAGATTTGCGAGTAGAGGGTAAATTAATGGAAGAGTCTGAGCTATCTAAATTTGGTGACTCAGTAATGTAGCTTGACATAAGTTTTTTACACTCATTCCTTATGAGCATCTTGTCATTCTCGTTGAACAATATTTGCTTATTGGTTGGAGAAAATAAATATACATCTATTTTGTGATATATAGTGTTGTTATCGAACACGACGTCATTTAGCAAAGAGCTGAGCTTAATTTTGAATACTTTATGCAATTTAAATCAGTTTGTCTGAATATGCAAGTGTCTTTTAGCCTGTATATGTATATGTGGAAGTACCAAATGCAGGGTTGGATAACTTTCGCCTTCTAACTCTTTAAATGATTCTTCAAAAACTTCCAATATTTTTAGAATTTCCCCAACATAATTCAAGTTGATACCGCTTACTCTTGATATCTGTCCCTTTTGTTGCAAAATCTTGGTAATATCAGTCCAGTTTTTTTTAACAGAGCATAACAAATAAAACACATCGTTCCATCTCGTTGGTGAAAAGCTTTTTAGAGACGTTTCTAAGGCTGCATTCTCACCAGATTTTTTTTTAAATCAGATGAGCTTCGCATATTTCATGTAATTCATGGATATATTTAATTGATTGCTCCAGAACATTATTCAAGAAGTGGTTAATGCAGGAAATATTTTCATAGGTTGCAAACGCCTTCATATTTCTTCGATCGGTTACAAAAACGGCCTTTTCAACAACCAAGGAATCGAATTTATTCAGCATGCTCAGCACTTTCCGTTGAATATTTTCCCCTAAAATATGGTTTGTGGTTGATATTCTGTTCTAAGGCATTTTTAAATAAACAGTGTACATATGTATTCTTAAGGACAATACACGTCTTAAACTGACAATACTTTTTTACTTATGTACCTGTACACCAATCTTTGTTAAATGATGACAAGCCCAAAAAGCGAATAACCAGTTTACCTTCTCTTATATAATGCATGGTCAGTGACACATACGATGTTTTTATGAAATTTTCAGTCCAAATATCGGAAGTTAAGCCATACCCGTTGCTGCTTAAGTCCTGAATATCACTTTGGACTATGGATAGGGGCCGTCATATAAAATATTTATATTTCTCGCAACCGTTGTTGGATGTGGCAGCAATGCTTCCACATTAACATGAGGTCCATACTTTGCGCCAATCGTTAGTATAAATCCAGCACATTTTTTCAGACCTTCATCTTCTACAATTTGAAAAAGACGACAATTTCCAATCACCCTTTGTGACAAAATATTTTTTCCTTCCCGCTTCAAATCAGCACTAACTTCCACTTTTATACTAGACCCACTGTCTTTTATGCCTCACCAAATTGGATGTACTCCTTTGATTGTATTTGCACACATTCCAACAACTTCTGCACGCAACGACACTTCCTAATTCCTCACTGGCGCCAGTTTTTATTTTTCCAAAAACACGCCAAACGGTGCTACGCCTTCTTTTGTCGCATAGTTGGAATTTCCTTGCTCAGAAGTTTTGATTTTATAGACAAAAAATCTAATTCCACTCCGCTATTCTGAACATTGCTCAAAGTGAATGTATTATTTGAAGTGATCTATATATACATATGTATATACACGCACACAATTTAATAAATTTTTAATCAATGCTTAAATTAATAATTTTTATTTTAAGGCATTCCACACTATTGCAATTTGTCAAAAAATACTTTTCCGCGAATTTTGGATATGTTGAGAGGAGGCCCTAAAATGTATGTAAATGTAAAATAAAGCCAAAAAAAAATTTTTTTTAAGTTATGGAAGTTTTAAAACGTAAGTTATGCAGCTTTAAAAATGTAAGGTGTCTTGGCGTAATTCATTGTTTATCACTTCATAGCTCGCAAACTATTAGTTTTATCAAAAAAATTATTAATAACTGTTTTATAGACAAAGAGTCAGTTTTATTTCTGGGTCGATTTGTTTTATTTTGTTTAGCTTTGTTTTGATTTGTTTTGTATTATTTTGTTTTGTTTTATTTCGTTTTATTTTGTTTTGTTTTGTATTGCCTAAACTAAAACTAAATGGGCTACAAAACTAGATACTCAAAGAAATTGTTTTTTTTTTATAAGTTCATAAATTATAAAATTTTCAATGAAATTCAATCATTTTATAAGGAATAGTTGACGGAGTTTCACTTAATTGTAAAAAAAACTAAAAGGGCTGTAAAAGTACATACTATATGAAATTGTATATCTTTAAGTTCATTTATTGGTCAAATTATTTTTAATTTTGAATATAATGGACTTATCAGGTTGGACTAGAGAATTATTTGTATTTTAACTACAAATGAAAGAACATTCAAAAATAATATTATCTACTCTTTTGTTTGTAAAACCTTGACCGATGGAATACGTATACATATATGTATACAAATCGAAAAACTAATCACATGCGACTGTGACGACACAAAATTATTTTTGTTCTCCGTGTGCATCACCCATAAAACAATATAGAACCGTTTTGAGGGTCATACGAATGTATTCAATGCTTGGCGAAAGTATTACACATTAGTAGAACTTTTTTTTTAAATGAAATGTGGAGGTCCCAAAGCATTCGTCTTCGCTTTTTTAATATTCATATATGTATGTATTTGCTTTTTTTAATTTATGGCAAACAAAATCAGGATCCCTCAGAACAATCAAAATATTCCAATAATGGCAGAGGTGATAATATTTCGTTCTTGTTTTATAAATCCGCTAATGATGCTGACAGAGCCAAGCGCTATCTGTAAAAATCATTAGGAAACTTTTTGGAAAATCTTCAGAAAAATCTCACATCATCAACTATTTTAAAGACACTCAATAGTGAGGTAACTGTGGAATGATGACAAGAGAAATAAAAAAAAATTACACGGTCATATGGAATTTTTAAAACTGCTTCTAACGACTTGGATGAATTCTCGCGTAAAGTTCAAATTTTTTTGAATGTTACCAGAATTGAAATTGCTGCTATTTTAACAAAACTTCGACGTTTACCTACTAGAAACCGAATATTACCGTCACACGTTAAAATACAATTGACTTCCTTCTTTGCAGAAATGGAGTTTTTTATTGTTTCGTTTCTTGAAATAATGGACGAAGGAATCGAATTTATTATTAACACTTTAGGAAGGATACGAACTTTATTTGATAGCTATGCAGACATCCAACAGGACATTCTAAATTCCTGGAATTTAAAAATTGATAACTGGTGTTTCAATCAATATTTTGAGTTTTTGCAGAAGTAGTCTACCGATATACATAATTGTGGAACCAATTCAAAACTTGAAATGGTATATAACGTTTACGCAATAACAGAAACCGTTATTAAACATGTGATGCGCCAACCTGAGCTAAAAAGGCAACGACTCTTTAAATGTAGCAACGTTTTTTTAAAAAATGGATTTGCTTTTATTAAAATATTCCTCGTTAAGAATTTTTATTTAATGAAAATTAGTATAAATAAAGAAGTTAAAAATTTCATAATTTGTCCAGCACACATCTATTTCGATGCATTCCATCCCTCTGATTCTACAATGAATTTCTACACAAAGTAGCACTTATTAATTGTATAATATTAATTTTTTGTATTTTTTTTTTAATTATAACGTCAAAAAAATCGAAATATTGCAAGAATGAGAGTCGAGCATAGCGGCGAAAACAAAATATTTTGAAATCGTCGCTATGCTCTTTTGCGCTATCGACGCTATGCTCTTTACTCTGAACGCCCCATCAAGATTGATGAATAAGGGATTGCGCCTTGCGCAGGTCCGTTACTTTTTACGTTACGATATTGGTTGTCTGATTGACGTCACATCATCAACGTTTCTTTAAATTGCAACACGAGTGAATTGAATATTTGGTGTTATTTTATTTTAAAAGTTTAATTAAAGTTTTTTGTGAATTGCAGCGAGATTTTATTACATTATTCGAACTTATTAAGCAATTCTCCAGTCAAAATGAGAATACGTTATTGATGGTGTGACGTATATGCGCAGATCGTAAACTGTTTTTGTTAGCTGTCGGCGCAATCTATTCTATATCAATCTTGTGTTCGCATTGATAAGTACTAGACTCCTGCAACGAGTCACTCATATTTAGTTTCAAGCGATACTCTAGAAACTCAGCGACATGATCAGCACAACACTAACGCAGTGTTTGAAGAGCATAGCATGTAAGCAAAAAGAGAGATTGTCGCTCACTGCACTGAAGTAAGAAAAGATATTCGAAAGGCAATAGATTTTAATTTGTCTTTAAGGTGTTTAGCAGATACATGTGTTTTTATTTTAAATATTTTAAGTTATTTATATATTTATTTAAAAGCATAAAAGAAGTGAAATTTTTGAAACTATCATTTTACAAACGACAAAAATAAATATGATATAAATTAACAAAAGAAAAAATTCACTTTAAATAATACTACTTTCGAGATCTTCATTGCATAATGCAGCTACTTTAATTATTGCTTATTCAATTGAATGTGTTAATGTTCATATTAGTGTGTAAAAACATTATTTTGTGATTAGAAATCGGATCGTTTCTCTGATATTAAGTATCTAGCTTTTGAAAAGACTCGTTCCGAAGGCACTACTCGCAGGCACTGCCAACACACTGCATGCAACTTTGTAAAGCAAAGCTTTCATATTTTATTAACTTATTATTTACGAGTACATTATCACTTTCACTTACAATTTTAGCAGGTTGTAAAAAAGCTGCGAAAAGCCTAGATTTGCGAGTAGAGGGTAAATTAATGGAAGAGTCTGAGCTATCTAAATTTGGTGACTCAGTAATGTAGCTTGACATAAGTTTTTTACACTCATTCCTTATGAGCATCTTGTCATTCTCGTTGAACAATATTTGCTTATTGGTTGGAGAAAATAAATATACATCTATTTTGTGATATATAGTGTTGTTATCGAACACGACGTCATTTAGCAAAGAGCTGAGCTTAATTTTGAATACTTTATGCAATTTAAATCAGTTTGTCTGAATATGCAAGTGTCTTTTAGCCTGTATATGTATATGTGGAAGTACCAAATGCAGGGTTGGATAACTTTCGCCTTCTAACTCTTTAAATGATTCTTCAAAAACTTCCAATATTTTTAGAATTTCCCCAACATAATTCAAGTTGATACCGCTTACTCTTGATATCTGTCCCTTTTGTTGCAAAATCTTGGTAATATCAGTCCAGTTTTTTTTAACAGAGCATAACAAATAAAACACATCGTTCCATCTCGTTGGTGAAAAGCTTTTTAGAGACGTTTCTAAGGCTGCATTCTCACCAGATTTTTTTTTAAATCAGATGAGCTTCGCATATTTCATGTAATTCATGGATATATTTAATTGATTGCTCCAGAACATTATTCAAGAAGTGGTTAATGCAGGAAATATTTTCATAGGTTGCAAACGCCTTCATATTTCTTCGATCGGTTACAAAAACGGCCTTTTCAACAACCAAGGAATCGAATTTATTCAGCATGCTCAGCACTTTCCGTTGAATATTTTCCCCTAAAATATGGTTTGTGGTTGATATTCTGTTCTAAGGCATTTTTAAATAAACAGATGTGTACATATGTATTCTTAAGGACAATACACGTCTTAAACTGACAATACTTTTTTACTTATGTACCTGTACACCAATCTTTGTTAAATGATGACAAGCCCAAAAAGCGAATAACCAGTTTACCTTCTCTTATATAATGCATGGTCAGTGACACATACGATGTTTTTATGAAATTTTCAGTCCAAATATCGGAAGTTAAGCCATACCCGTTGCTGCTTAAGTCCTGAATATCACTTTGGACTATGGATAGGGGCCGTCATATAAAGTATTTATATTTCTCGCAACCGTTGTTGGATGTGGCAGCAATGCTTCCACATTAACATGAGGTCCATACTTTGCGCCAATCGTTAGTATAAATCCAGCACATTTTTTCAGACCTTCATCTTCTACAATTTGAAAAAGACGACAATTTCCAATCACCCTTTGTGACAAAATATTTTTTCCTTCCCGCTTCAAATCAGCACTAACTTCCACTTTTATACTAGACCCACTGTCTTTTATGCCTCACCAAATTGGATGTACTCCTTTGATTGTATTTGCACACATTCCAACAACTTCTGCACGCAACGACACTTCCTAATTCCTCACTGGCGCCAGTTTTTATTTTTCCAAAAACACGCCAAACGGTGCTACGCCTTCTTTTGTCGCATAGTTGGAATTTCCTTGCTCAGAAGTTTTGATTTTATAGACAAAAAATCTAATTCCACTCCGCTATTCTGAACATTGCTCAAAGTGAATGTATTATTTGAAGTGATCTATATATACATATGTATATACACGCACACAATTTAATAAATTTTTAATCAATGCTTAAATTAATAATTTTTATTTTAAGGCATTCCACACTATTGCAATTTGTCAAAAAATACTTTTCCGCGAATTTTGGATATGTTGAGAGGAGGCCCTAAAATGTATGTAAATGTAAAATAAAGCCAAAAAAAAATTTTTTTTAAGTTATGGAAGTTTTAAAACGTAAGTTATGCAGCTTTAAAAATGTAAGGTGTCTTGGCGTAATTCATTGTTTATCACTTCATAGCTCGCAAACTATTAGTTTTATCAAAAAAATTATTAATAACTGTTTTATAGACAAAGAGTCAGTTTTATTTCTGGGTCGATTTGTTTTATTTTGTTTAGCTTTGTTTTGATTTGTTTTGTATTATTTTGTTTTGTTTTATTTCGTTTTATTTTGTTTTGTTTTGTATTGCCTAAACTAAAACTAAATGGGCTACAAAACTAGATACTCAAAGAAATTGTTTTTTTTTTATAAGTTCATAAATTATAAAATTTTCAATGAAATTCAATCATTTTATAAGGAATAGTTGACGGAGTTTCACTTAATTGTAAAAAAAACTAAAAGGGCTGTAAAAGTACATACTATATGAAATTGTATATCTTTAAGTTCATTTATTGGTCAAATTATTTTTAATTTTGAATATAATGGACTTATCAGGTTGGACTAGAGAATTATTTGTATTTTAACTACAAATGAAAGAACATTCAAAAATAATATTATCTACTCTTTTGTTTGTAAAACCTTGACCGATGGAATACGTATACATATATGTATACAAATCGAAAAACTAATCACATGCGACTGTGACGACACAAAATTATTTTTGTTCTCCGTGTGCATCACCCATAAAACAATATAGAACCGTTTTGAGGGTCATACGAATGTATTCAATGCTTGGCGAAAGTATTACACATTAGTAGAACTTTTTTTTTAAATGAAATGTGGAGGTCCCAAAGCATTCGTCTTCGCTTTTTTAATATTCATATATGTATGTATTTGCTTTTTTTAATTTATGGCAAACAAAATCAGGATCCCTCAGAACAATCAAAATATTCCAATAATGGCAGAGGTGATAATATTTCGTTCTTGTTTTATAAATCCGCTAATGATGCTGACAGAGCCAAGCGCTATCTGTAAAAATCATTAGGAAACTTTTTGGAAAATCTTCAGAAAAATCTCACATCATCAACTATTTTAAAGACACTCAATAGTGAGGTAACTGTGGAATGATGACAAGAGAAATAAAAAAAAATTACACGGTCATATGGAATTTTTAAAACTGCTTCTAACGACTTGGATGAATTCTCGCGTAAAGTTCAAATTTTTTTGAATGTTACCAGAATTGAAATTGCTGCTATTTTAACAAAACTTCGACGTTTACCTACTAGAAACCGAATATTACCGTCACACGTTAAAATACAATTGACTTCCTTCTTTGCAGAAATGGAGTTTTTTATTGTTTCGTTTCTTGAAATAATGGACGAAGGAATCGAATTTATTATTAACACTTTAGGAAGGATACGAACTTTATTTGATAGCTATGCAGACATCCAACAGGACATTCTAAATTCCTGGAATTTAAAAATTGATAACTGGTGTTTCAATCAATATTTTGAGTTTTTGCAGAAGTAGTCTACCGATATACATAATTGTGGAACCAATTCAAAACTTGAAATGGTATATAACGTTTACGCAATAACAGAAACCGTTATTAAACATGTGATGCGCCAACCTGAGCTAAAAAGGCAACGACTCTTTAAATGTAGCAACGTTTTTTTAAAAAATGGATTTGCTTTTATTAAAATATTCCTCGTTAAGAATTTTTATTTAATGAAAATTAGTATAAATAAAGAAGTTAAAAATTTCATAATTTGTCCAGCACACATCTATTTCGATGCATTCCATCCCTCTGATTCTACAATGAATTTCTACACAAAGCAGCACTTATTAATTGTATAATATTAATTTTTTGTATTTTTTTTTTAATTATAACGTCAAAAAAATCGAAATATTGCAAGAATGAGAGTCGAGCATAGCGGCGAAAACAAAATATTTTGAAATCGTCGCTATGCTCTTTTGCGCTATCGACGCTATGCTCTTTACTCTGAACGCCCCATCAAGATTGATGAATAAGGGATTGCGCCTTGCGCAGGTCCGTTACTTTTTACGTTACGATATTGGTTGTCTGATTGACGTCACATCATCAACGTTTCTTTAAATTGCAACACGAGTGAATTGAATATTTGGTGTTATTTTATTTTAAAAGTTTAATTAAAGTTTTTTGTGAATTGCAGCGAGATTTTATTACATTATTCGAACTTATTAAGCAATTCTCCAGTCAAAATGAGAATACGTTATTGATGGTGTGACGTATATGCGCAGATCGTAAACTGTTTTTGTTAGCTGTCGGCGCAATCTATTCTATATCAATCTTGTGTTCGCATTGATAAGTACTAGACTCCTGCAACGAGTCAGTCATATTTAGTTTCAAGCGATACTCTAGAAACTCAGCGACATGATCAGCACAACACTAACGCAGTGTTTGAAGAGCATAGCATGTAAGCAAAAAGAGAGATTGTCGCTCACTGCACTGAAGTAAGAAAAGATATTCGAAAGGCAATAGATTTTAATTTGTCTTTAAGGTGTTTAGCAGATACATGTGTTTTTATTTTAAATATTTTAAGTTATTTATATATTTATTTAAAAGCATAAAAGAAGTGAAATTTTTGAAACTATCATTTTACAAACGACAAAAATAAATATGATATAAATTAACAAAAGAAAAAATTCACTTTAAATAATACTACTTTCGAGATCTTCATTGCATAATGCAGCTACTTTAATTATTGCTTATTCAATTGAATGTGTTAATGTTCATATTAGTGTGTAAAAACATTATTTTGTGATTAGAAATCGGATCGTTTCTCTGATATTAAGTATCTAGCTTTTGAAAAGACTCGTTCCGAAGGCACTACTCGCAGGCACTGCCAACACACTGCATGCAACTTTGTAAAGCAAAGCTTTCATATTTTATTAACTTATTATTTACGAGTACATTATCACTTTCACTTACAATTTTAGCAGGTTGTAAAAAAGCTGCGAAAAGCCTAGATTTGCGAGTAGAGGGTAAATTAATGGAAGAGTCTGAGCTATCTAAATTTGGTGACTCAGTAATGTAGCTTGACATAAGTTTTTTACACTCATTCCTTATGAGCATCTTGTCATTCTCGTTGAACAATATTTGCTTATTGGTTGGAGAAAATAAATATACATCTATTTTGTGATATATAGTGTTGTTATCGAACACGACGTCATTTAGCAAAGAGCTGAGCTTAATTTTGAATACTTTATGCAATTTAAATCAGTTTGTCTGAATATGCAAGTGTCTTTTAGCCTGTATATGTATATGTGGAAGTACCAAATGCAGGGTTGGATAACTTTCGCCTTCTAACTCTTTAAATGATTCTTCAAAAACTTCCAATATTTTTAGAATTTCCCCAACATAATTCAAGTTGATACCGCTTACTCTTGATATCTGTCCCTTTTGTTGCAAAATCTTGGTAATATCAGTCCAGTTTTTTTTAACAGAGCATAACAAATAAAACACATCGTTCCATCTCGTTGGTGAAAAGCTTTTTAGAGACGTTTCTAAGGCTGCATTCTCACCAGATTTTTTTTTAAATCAGATGAGCTTCGCATATTTCATGTAATTCATGGATATATTTAATTGATTGCTCCAGAACATTATTCAAGAAGTGGTTAATGCAGGAAATATTTTCATAGGTTGCAAACGCCTTCATATTTCTTCGATCGGTTACAAAAACGGCCTTTTCAACAACCAAGGAATCGAATTTATTCAGCATGCTCAGCACTTTCCGTTGAATATTTTCCCCTAAAATATGGTTTGTGGTTGATATTCTGTTCTAAGGCATTTTTAAATAAACAGATGTGTACATATGTATTCTTAAGGACAATACACGTCTTAAACTGACAATACTTTTTTACTTATGTACCTGTACACCAATCTTTGTTAAATGATGACAAGCCCAAAAAGCGAATAACCAGTTTACCTTCTCTTATATAATGCATGGTCAGTGACACATACGATGTTTTTATGAAATTTTCAGTCCAAATATCGGAAGTTAAGCCATACCCGTTGCTGCTTAAGTCCTGAATATCACTTTGGACTATGGATAGGGGCCGTCATATAAAGTATTTATATTTCTCGCAACCGTTGTTGGATGTGGCAGCAATGCTTCCACATTAACATGAGGTCCATACTTTGCGCCAATCGTTAGTATAAATCCAGCACATTTTTTCAGACCTTCATCTTCTACAATTTGAAAAAGACGACAATTTCCAATCACCCTTTGTGACAAAATATTTTTTCCTTCCCGCTTCAAATCAGCACTAACTTCCACTTTTATACTAGACCCACTGTCTTTTATGCCTCACCAAATTGGATGTACTCCTTTGATTGTATTTGCACACATTCCAACAACTTCTGCACGCAACGACACTTCCTAATTCCTCACTGGCGCCAGTTTTTATTTTTCCAAAAACACGCCAAACGGTGCTACGCCTTCTTTTGTCGCATAGTTGGAATTTCCTTGCTCAGAAGTTTTGATTTTATAGACAAAAAATCTAATTCCACTCCGCTATTCTGAACATTGCTCAAAGTGAATGTATTATTTGAAGTGATCTATATATACATATGTATATACACGGACACAATTTAATAAATTTTTAATCAATGCTTAAATTAATAATTTTTATTTTAAGGCATTCCACACTATTGCAATTTGTCAAAAAATACTTTTCCGCGAATTTTGGATATGTTGAGAGGAGGCCCTAAAATGTATGTAAATGTAAAATAAAGCCAAAAAAAAATTTTTTTTAAGTTATGGAAGTTTTAAAACGTAAGTTATGCAGCTTTAAACATGTAAGGTGTCTTGGCGTAATTCCTTGTTTATCACTTCATAGCTCGCAAACTATTAGTTTTATCAAAAAAATTATTAATAACTGTTTTATAGACAAAGAGTCAGTTTTATTTCTGGGTCGATTTGTTTTATTTTGTTTAGCTTTGTTTTGATTTGTTTTGTTTTGTTTTATTTCCTTTTATTTTGTTTTGTTTTGTATTGCCTAAACTAAAACTAAATGGGCTACAAAACTAGATACTCAAAGAAATTGTTTTTTTTTATAAGTTCATAAATTATAAAATTTTCAATGAAATTCAATCATTTTATAAGGAATAGTTGACGGAGTTTCACTTAATTGTAAAAAAAACTAAAAGGGCTGTAAAAGTACATACTATATGAAATTGTATATCTTTAAGTTCATTTATTGGTCAAATTATTATTAATTTTGAATATAATGGACTTATCAGGTTGGACTAGAGAATTATTTGTATTTTAACTACAAATGAAAGAACATTCAAAAAAAATATTATCTACTCTTTTGTTTGTAAAACCTTGACCGATGGAATACGTATACATATATGTATACAAATCGAAAAACTAATCACATGCGACTGTAACGACACAAAATTATTTTTGTTCTCCGTGTGCATCACCCATAAAACAATATAGAACCGTTTTGAGGGTCATACGAATGTATTCAATGCTTGGCGAAAGTATTACACATTAGTAGAACTTTTTTTTTAAATGAAATGTGGAGGTCTCAAAGCATTCGTCTTCGCTTTTTTAATATTCATATATGTATGTATTTGCTTTTTTTAATTTATGGCAAACAAAATCAGGATCCCTCAGAACAATCAAAATATTCCAATAATGGCCGAGGTGATAATATTTCGTTCTTGTTTTATAAATCCGCTAATGATGCTGACAGAGCCAAGCGCTATCTGTAAAAATCATTAGGAAACTTTTTGGAAAATCTTCAGAAAAATCTCACATCATCAACTATTTTAAAGACACTCAATAGTGAGGTAACTGTGGAATGATTACAAGAGAAATTAAAAAAAATTACACGGTCATATGGAATTTTTAAAACTGCTTCTAACGACTTGGATGAGTTCTCGCGTAAAGTTCAAATTTTTTTGAATGTTACCAGAATTGAAATTGCTGCTATTTTAACAAAACTTCGACGTTTACCTACTAGAAACCGAATATTACCGTCACACGTTAAAATACAATTGACTTCCTTCTTTGCAGAAATGGAGTTTTTTATTGTTTCGTTTCTTGAAATAATGGACGAAGGAATCGAATTTATTATTAACACTTTAGGAAGGATACGAACTTTATTTGATAGCTATGCAGACATCCAACAGGACATTCTAAATTCCTGGAATTTAAAAATTGATAACTGGTGTTTCAATCAATATTTTGAGTTTTTGCAGAAGTAGTCTACCGATATACATAATTGTGGAACCAATTCAAAACTTGAAATGGTATATAACGTTTACGCAATAACAGAAACCGTTATTAAACATGTGATGCGCCAACCTGAGCTAAAAAGGCAACGACTCTTTAAATGTAGCAACGTTTTTTTAAAAAATGGATTTGCTTTTATTAAAATATTCCTCGTTAAGAATTTTTATTTAATGAAAATTAGTATAAATAAAGAAGTTAAAAATTTCATAATTTGTCCAGCACACATCTATTTCGATGCATTCCATCCCTCTGATTCCACAATGAATTTCTACACAAAGTAGCACTTATTAATTGTATAATATTAATTTTTTGTATTATTTTTTTAATTATAACGTCAAAAAAATCGAAATATTGCAAGAATGAGAGTCGAGCATAGCGGCGAAAACAAAATATTTTGAAATCGTCGCTATGCTCTTTACTCTGAACGCCGCATCAAGATTGATGAATAAGGGGTTGCGCCTTGCGCAGGTCCGTTACTTTTTACGTTACGATATTGGTTGTCTGATTGACGTCACATCATCAACGTTTCTTTAAATTGCAACACGAGTGAATTGAATATTTGGTGTTATTTTATTTTAAAAGTTTAATTAAAGTTTTTTGTGAATTGCAGCGAGATTTTATTACATTATTCGAACTTATTAAGCAATTCTCCAGTCAAAATGAGAATACGTTATTGATGGTGTGACGTATATGCGCAGATCGTAAACTGTTTTTGTTAGCTGTCGGCGCAATCTATTCTATATCAATCTTGTGTTCGCATTGATAAGTACTAGACTCCTGCAACGAGTCACTCATATTTAGTTTCAAGCGATACTGTAGAAACTCAGCGACATGATCAGCACAACACTAACGCAGTGTTTGAAGAGCATAGCATGTAAGCAAAAAGAGAGATTGTCGCTCACTGCACTGAAGTAAGAAAAGATATTCGAAAGGCAATAGATTTTAATTTGTCTTTAAGGTGTTTAGCAGATACATGTGTTTTTATTTTAAATATTTTAAGTTATTTATATATTTATTTAAAAGCATAAAAGAAGTGAAATTTTTGAAACTATCATTTTACAAACGACAAAAATAAATATGATATAAATTAACAAAAGAAAAAATTCACTTTAAATAATACTACTTTCGAGATCTTCATTGCATAATGCAGCTACTTTAATTATTGCTTATTCAATTGAATGTGTTAATGTTCATATTAGTGTGTAAAAACATTATTTTGTGATTAGAAATCGGATCGTTTCTCTGATATTAAGCATCTAGCTTTTGAAAAGACTCGTTCCGAAGGCACTACTCGCAGGCACTGCCAACACACTGCATGCAACTTTGTAAAGCAAAGCTTTCATATTTTATTAACTTATTATTTACGAGTACATTATCACTTTCACTTACAATTTTAGCAGGTTGTAAAAAAGCTGCGAAAAGCCTAGATTTGCGAGTAGAGGGTAAATTAATGGAAGAGTCTGAGCTATCTAAATTTGGTGACTCAGTAATGTAGCTTGACATAAGTTTTTTACACTCATTCCTTATGAGCATCTTGTCATTCTCGTTGAACAATATTTGCTTATTGGTTGGAGAAAATAAATATACATCTATTTTGTGATATATAGTGTTGTTATCGAACACGACGTCATTTAGCAAAGAGCTGAGCTTAATTTTGAATACTTTATGCAATTTAAATCAGTTTGTCTGAATATGCAAGTGTCTTTTAGCCTGTATATGTATATGTGGAAGTACCAAATGCAGGGTTGGATAACTTTCGCCTTCTAACTCTTTAAATGATTCTTCAAAAACTTCCAATATTTTTAGAATTTCCCCAACATAATTCAAGTTGATACCGCTTACTCTTGATATCTGTCCCTTTTGTTGCAAAATCTTGGTAATATCAGTCCAGTTTTTTTTAACAGAGCATAACAAATAAAACACATCGTTCCATCTCGTTGGTGAAAAGCTTTTTAGAGACGTTTCTAAGGCTGCATTCTCACCAGATTTTTTTTTAAATCAGATGAGCTTCGCATATTTCATGTAATTCATGGATATATTTAATTGATTGCTCCAGAACATTATTCAAGAAGTGGTTAATGCAGGAAATATTTTCATAGGTTGCAAACGCCTTCATATTTCTTCGATCGGTTACAAAAACGGCCTTTTCAACAACCAAGGAATCGAATTTATTCAGCATGCTCAGCACTTTCCGTTGAATATTTTCCCCTAAAATATGGTTTGTGGTTGATATTCTGTTCTAAGGCATTTTTAAATAAACAGATGTGTACATATGTATTCTTAAGGACAATACACGTCTTAAACTGACAATACTTTTTTACTTATGTACCTGTACACCAATCTTTGTTAAATGATGACAAGCCCAAAAAGCGAATAACCAGTTTACCTTCTCTTATATAATGCATGGTCAGTGACACATACGATGTTTTTATGAAATTTTCAGTCCAAATATCGGAAGTTAAGCCATACCCGTTGCTGCTTAAGTCCTGAATATCACTTTGGACTATGGATAGGGGCCGTCATATAAAGTATTTATATTTCTCGCAACCGTTGTTGGATGTGGCAGCAATGCTTCCACATTAACATGAGGTCCATACTTTGCGCCAATCGTTAGTATAAATCCAGCACATTTTTTCAGACCTTCATCTTCTACAATTTGAAAAAGACGACAATTTCCAATCACCCTTTGTGACAAAATATTTTTTCCTTCCCGCTTCAAATCAGCACTAACTTCCACTTTTATACTAGACCCACTGTCTTTTATGCCTCACCAAATTGGATGTACTCCTTTGATTGTATTTGCACACATTCCAACAACTTCTGCACGCAACGACACTTCCTAATTCCTCACTGGCGCCAGTTTTTATTTTTCCAAAAACACGCCAAACGGTGCTACGCCTTCTTTTGTCGCATAGTTGGAATTTCCTTGCTCAGAAGTTTTGATTTTATAGACAAAAAATCTAATTCCACTCCGCTATTCTGAACATTGCTCAAAGTGAATGTATTATTTGAAGTGATCTATATATACATATGTATATACACGCACACAATTTAATAAATTTTTAATCAATGCTTAAATTAATAATTTTTATTTTAAGGCATTCCACACTATTGCAATTTGTCAAAAAATACTTTTCCGCGAATTTTGGATATGTTGAGAGGAGGCCCTCAAATGTATGTAAATGTAAAATAAAGCCAAAAAAAAATTTTTTTTAAGTTATGGAAGTTTTAAAACGTAAGTTATGCAGCTTTAAAAATGTAAGGTGTCTTGGCGTAATTCCTTGTTTATCACTTCATAGCTCGCAAACTATTAGTTTTATCAAAAAAATTATTAATAACTGTTTTATAGACAAAGAGTCAGTTTTATTTCTGGGTCGATTTGTTTTATTTTGTTTAGCTTTGTTTTGATTTGTTTTGTTTTGTTTTATTTCGTTTTATTTTGTTTTGTTTTGTATTGCCTAAACTAAAACTAAATGGGCTACAAAACTAGATACTCAAAGAAATTGTTTTTTTTTATAAGTTCATAAATTATAAAATTTTCAATGAAATTCAATCATTTTATAAGGAATAGTTGACGGAGTTTCACTTAATTGTAAAAAAAACTAAAAGGGCTGTAAAAGTACATACTATATGAAATTGTATATCTTTAAGTTCATTTATTGGTCAAATTATTATTAATTTTGAATATAATGGACTTATCAGGTTGGACTAGAGAATTATTTGTATTTTAACTACAAATGAAAGAACATTCAAAAATAATATTATCTACTCTTTTGTTTGTAAAACCTTGACCGATGGAATACGTATACATATATGTATACAAATCGAAAAACTAATCACATGCGACTGTGACGACACAAAATTATTTTTGTTCTCCGTGTGCATCACCCATTAAACAATATAGAACCGTTTTGAGGGTCATACGAATGTATTCAATGCTTGGCGAAAGTATTACACATTAGTAGAACTTTTTTTTTAAATGAAATGTGGAGGTCCCAAAGCATTCGTCTTCGCTTTTTTAATATTCATATATGTATGTATTTGCTTTTTTTAATTTATGGCAAACAAAATCAGGATCCCTCAGAACAATCAAAATATTCCAATAATGGCCGAGGTGATAATATTTCGTTCTTGTTTTATAAATCCGCTAATGATGCTGACAGAGCCAAGCGCTATCTGTAAAAATCATTAGGAAACTTTTTGGAAAATCTTCAGAAAAATCTCACATCATCAACTATTTTAAAGACACTCAATAGTGAGGTAGGTTAGGTTAGGTTAGAGTGGCTGCCACCGCACAAAGCACGGTGGCACACTTAGGCTGTAAGAAGCCCATTGTGATACCAATGGCGTAGGCCATGCATTCCCTCCCTCCCTTATTCTCAAAAATTGAACCATCCTGTGCGTTTGATGTAGAGTATAAAGTTAGAGATGCTTGCCGAGTTCAAATCGGCTAGACAGTCCAAAAAGTAACTTTTGAAAAATTTTCTGCGCGTCTTGGCCAGGCCGGGGCAGTGGCAGAGATAGTGCTCAATGCTCTCCACCTCCTCCTCGTTTCGGCAGCTGCGGCAAAAATCATTTGTTGGGTAACCTAGTCTTTCCCCATGCGTGCCCATAAGGCAGTGACCGGTTATCACCCCAACTACTAATCTGAGAGAGGAGCGACCAAGCATAATGAGAGCTTTAGAGCGCTTCCCATCAACTTCCGGCCAGATTTGTCTGGTAATGAGACAGGTGGGCTCCGATGCCCACCTTAAATTTACCTTATCCATAAGCTCAGATCTTAGTCTGTGTTTATATGATGCTAAGGGTAAACCCACCTTTTCAGCAGAGTTTATTACGGGTAGCTCCGTCCCTTTCCTAGCTAGTTCATCGGCCAGGCAGTTGCCAGGAATGTCTTCATGGCCAGGGACCCACACAACACATACGGAGCACATATCTGCAAGATGGTTTAAAGCCGCTCTGCATTCAATGGCTACCTTGGAGGTTGTACCGTAGGAGTTTAAAGATTTAATAGCAGCCTGGCTATCAGAATAAATGGTGATGCCTCGTTCTAAAGAGGTACACGTTGTCAGGCCACGGGCTGCTTCCATTATTGCGTTTAGTTCGGCCTGAAAAACGCTACAGTGGTCCGGTAAACGAAGGCTGAGGTTTAGATCGAGTTCGCTTGAGTGAATCCCGCTGCCTACTCTTTCGTTTAACTTGGAGCCGTCTGTGTACACAGCCGTCGATCCTGGATCCAGGTCCACGGTACCTATCCATTCGTTTCTCTCTGGGATTCTTATGGAGAACCTATTTGCAGAGAAAGAAGGGTGTAGGGTATAATCCAACTTCTTATCGGGCAGAGTTTCCAAGACTTTTGAGTGCCCATAGTCAAGATTTCTCCACGGAAGGATCGCATTTAGCCTGGCAGCACTGCAGGCCGCCAGAAATTTGCCGTAGAGATCCACTGGTGGAAGATTTAACATTATCTCTAGAGATTTGGTGGGTGTAGAGGGCAGTGCTCCCGTGGTGAGCATTGAGGCCGCCCTCTGCACCCGTTCAAGCTTGGCTCTGGTTTGAGCCCTGCTCAGTGCCGGCCACCATACGACGACCCCCTAAAAGAGAATGGGCCTTATCACAGCTGTGTACATCCAGTGTACAATGTGTGGCTTTATTCCCCATTTCTTCCCCACGGCCGTCTTACAGGCATAAAGAGCAACAATTGCTTTCTTGGAGCGGTCTTCAATGTTCCGCCTCCAGTCGAGTTTTCTATCTAGTACGATTCCGAGATATTTTACCTCGGTTGAGAGACTAAGTACCATTCCGTTTACCGATGGTAATTTGAAGTCGGGGATTTTGTATTTCCTTGTAAAGAGCACTGCTTCGGTCTTAGTAGGGTTGACGTTAAGTCCGCACTCCATAGACCAGCGGGTAATAATATTTAGAGCGTTTTGTAGTAGATCACTGATGACTTGAAGATGTTTACCCGTGGCTATGATTGCCAAGTCGTCAGCATATGCCACGGCCTTGCAGCCAGTGCCCTTCAGGTTTAAGAGTAAGTCGTTTACGGTAAGGTTCCAGAGTAAAGGTGACAAGACACCTCCCTGGGGTGTACCTTTAGCCACATGTTTGGATTTAGAGCTATCCCCTACTGTTGAGAAAATCGATCTTTTCCTGAGTAGGAGCCCCACAAAATCCACCAGTCCCTGCTGTACCCCCACCATACGTAGTGATTTGATAACAGATTCGGGGTAGACATTGTTGAAGGCTCCCTCGATGTCAATAAAAATCCCCAGCGTGTACTCTTTTATGGCCAATCCTTTCTCGATCGTTGAGACGATGTCGTGGAGGGCAGTCTCCGCGGATTTGCCTTTAGAGTATGCGTGTTGGTTCGGGGAGAGTTTTTCTTTCCTTATATTACGCCGAATATGCTCGTCTATGAGCCTCTCTAGAGTTTTGATAAGGAATGAGGTGAGGCTTATTGGCCTGAAATCTTTGGGTTTTGCGTGGGCAGTCCTGCCTCCCTTTGGTAGAAAGACGACTTTCGCCTTCGTCCACACATTAGGAATGTGGGTGAGGGTAAGGCATGCTGTAAAAATCTGTGTGAGAAGTGGACAAAGAAGGTCCTTCGCTGTTTGTAGTAGTGCGGGAAAAATTCCGTCAGGTCCTGGGGATTTGTAAGGTTCGAAGGACATTACTGCCCATTCCACCTTTTCGTACCTCACTATATCCCCTGCGGTATTCCCTAAGAGTGAGTTGGTTTGGTGACCTGGCAAAATGTTGGAGTCATCAGAGCACCCAGGAAAGTGGGTGGTCATTAGTAACTCCAGCATTTCGTCAGCTGTAGATGTCCATTCTCCGTTTGGTTTTTTAATAGAATTTATCGTTAGAGCACTTTTCGAGAGAACCTTCCTCAGCCTGTTGGCTTCGGAGTTTTCTTCTATGTTATTACAGAAGTTTTGCCAAGATTTGCGTTGTGCTGTCTTAATGGCCTTCTTGAAAGTTTTAAGAGCGTCTTTGTATGGTTGCCAAAGACCCGTCCTCCTGGCTTGGTTAAAGAGTCGCCTGCTCTCTTTCCTGAGTGCTGAAATCTCTAGATTCCACCACTGGGGTTTCTTTTTACCCTTCGGTAGGGTCTTAGGGCAGGAGACTCTGAAAGCGGAATTACATGCGTTTGTTACGAGGTCTACCGCTTCATCTATTTTTGACGGTGAGTCCAGCTCACCGAGAGAAACGACCTTCGTGTTTGAGGGACTCGCTTCATCAGGTGTTTGCGATAGGCCTAGCCTATCGTGATAAACGTGTCTGGACAAAGAGGCTGAGAGGACGCTTTTATATTTCTGCCAATCCGTCCGCCTCTTATTCCTATACGCTGTAAGAGTAGAGGGATTGAGGTTTATCTTAAATGTTATGTAGAGGTGGTCGGAAAAGGAGTGTTCTTTGGACACTTGCCAGTCGCTTATCAGGTCCGAGAGGCAGTCTGAGGCGAGGGTGATGTCCAGCACTTCTCTTCTGACAGAGGTGATGAAGGTGGGATCGTTCCCCCGGTTGCATATATACAGATTATTTGCTAATATAAATTCAAGTAAACACTCACCTCGAGGATTGGTGTCGCTTGAGCCCCATATTTCGTGGTGCGAGTTTGAGTCAGCTCCAATTATGACCGGGAGTTTTTCCTTGTTAGCCTCTTTGATGGCTTCCTTCAGTCTTGGAGGAGGAAGAGATTGGCCGTCGTGGGCCATGTAGCTCGCCAGGAGCCAGACGGTGCTCTCTTCCAGCTGTACGCTTACGCTAACGGTGTCTTCGTCGCTGTATTGAGAGAGGAGAAAATAAGAATATACTTTTTTTATAAGAATACATGCTCTGATCCTACCTGTCACTGGAGACGTTACTAGTTGGTAGGCGTCAGAGTTTAATCCACAAACCCTGTTCCTGACGATCCAGGGCTCCTGGACAAGAATAACGTCTTCAACCTTTTCGCTGAGACGAAGAAGAAGAGCAGCCGAGGCTGCTTTGGAGTGGTGAAGATTAATTTGCAGAATCCGCACCATCTCCGCAGTCTGCGATGTCCATTGCCTCTTGCTCCACCCTCTCGGCGGCGGCTACGACCGTGGTGTCGTGATCCGCCTCCTCAGGTTCCGAAGCCAGAAGCTGGTCCTCTTCGAGTTGCGTTACCCATTGGCTGTACACAGATCCCACGTATACCGACGCCGAGCCCGCATCGCTCTCGGCATCTGACGCGGTGTCCAATACCGCCAATGGGACGCCCCCGGTTGCCTCCGTTGAAATCGGCTCGAGGTCAGTAGGGGCGCTCGCGGCGTCTCCTACTCTGCTGACCTCTTCGCCGACAGAAGAAGTCGCTGGTCCGCTTGAAGCGTTGCCTGCGTTTTCGGTTTCCCTGACCTCCGCCTTGTGGATTTTAACTGTGATGGAATAAAAGCCGTAGCTTATAACCCCACCACAATCCGCAAGAGCTGTGATGGAAGCATCGTTGATGACCAGGTCAACGTAACGTTGCTTCTCCTTGGTCTCGCCAACTCTCACTATCCTCCAATCGCTGGTGGGTAGTTCTGCGTTGCCGAGGCGGATGAGCTCCAGGATCTCTTTCGGTTCTGCTGGTTCCGCTGGGACCCAGGCCCAGGCTCGTGGCCGTTTGGGGATTTCCTCCCTGTGGACGGCTCTCAGGTCGGCCCCGGGCCACAGCTCTCCCACCGATGAGATTGCCTCCTTGTAGAGCCGTACTGCGCGTTCGTCCGCGCACGAGACGAGTTTGATTCGCCCTTGATGCCATCCGGCGTCGCGGACGACTGGTGAAGGGCCGGGATACTTCTCGAGTATGCCCTTGTAGACCCTGCAGAGACCCATCAGCACGGACTTCCAATTGTCAGTGCTGATGTGTCCGTCGGGATGGCTCTTGTCCAGCACGGCCAGTGTGAGGTGCTCTTTGGCAGCCTCGTTGAACGGCTTTGTGGCTACGGCCATCGACCGACGGTTTGGTGGGGAGGACGTTCTGTGCCTTTTTGAACCGCTCGGAGTCTCCTCGAGAGATCGCTGTCTCTTTGAGGCTAATTCTCTCCGGTGGTCCAGTCGAGTGGGTGGTTTGTCTTTTCCGCCGTTCCCCAAGGGGCGCTTTTCGCTTGCGGCCATGACTCCTTTAGCCCACTCGAGTGAGGCTTTCTGTGTCTCCGTCAATTTGTCGTATTGCATAGCCTCCAGCCGTTTTATGACCTTCGGTGCTGCCCTACGATCGCGCTGGGCCCTGACGTGGGGCCTGATGGCTTTTGAGCAGCTGGGGCTCTGATCTGTGTCATTTGCCTCAGCTGCTTTCATGCCTTTGTTCTGCGCAGTGGTGGTCGCTTTCTTGTCCGTGGAGGACTCCTGCTCGACCACAACACTTTGCATAGAGGGGGTGGCCTTGATAGGCCTATGGGGGTTGGTCGCCCTTGGCTTTCCCACCGGAAACGACTTTCCCTCGGGGGGCTTAGTGCTTCCGGTTTCAATAGAGGGTGGTTTTCCTTTTAGAGGCATAACCACTCCTCCAGTCGCTGTGGGGGACCGAATGTGTGGGTTGGGCCGTTGAGGCCCTTTCGGCACCGTCGATGCGGTTCCCGAAGGTTTTAGGGACTTTTCTTCGCCTTGTCCAGTGGCGGCACTACCCGTGCAGGGTTCCGAGGCTTCTCGATAAGGGTTCATTTTCATACTGGTTCTTTGGCCACCTAATGAGCCGAGACCGTTCGGTGGCCGGAATAGAAGGAAAGGGGAATGAAACGGTCGACTACGGCAGAGCCCCATGCCGCAGTAAGTCCACCGTTACTCCCGGAGGCGGACCGGTATCCGGGAGGCGCCGTTCGAATACAGTCGGAAAAGCCCCCTGACTGCAAACCATCCATGGGCACGGTGACGCATGACACCCTGGATTAGGGGGGAAGGGTTGTTTCGATACCCTCCGGATCTAGATCCATAGTGTTCAGTGAAAACAGGGTCACCTCTTGAAGGGTACGATTCCGCATCGTGCACTACGGTCTTGATGTGGGATAGGCTAGGTGCACCGGATGTCCTATGCACTGTGTTACGCTTCATCCACACCCTGCTTCCGCTCGACCCCCTAATAGTGAGGTAACTGTGGAATGATTACAAGAGAAATAAAAAAAAATTACACGGTCATATGGAATTTTTAAAACTGCTTCTAACGACTTGGATGAGTTCTCGCGTAAAGTTCAAATTTTTTTGAATGTTACCAGAATTGAAATTGCTGCTATTTTAACAAAACTTCGACGTTTACCTACTAGAAACCGAATATTACCGTCACACGTTAAAATACAATTGACTTCCTTCTTTGCAGAAATGGAGTTTTTTATTGTTTCGTTTCTTGAAATAATGGACGAAGGAATCGAATTTATTATTAACACTTTAGGAAGGATACGAACTTTATTTGATAGCTATGCAGACATCCAACAGGACATTCTAAATTCCTGGAATTTAAAAATTGATAACTGGTGTTTCAATCAATATTTTGAGTTTTTGCAGAAGTAGTCTACCGATATACATAATTGTGGAACCAATTCAAAACTTGAAATGGTATATAACGTTTACGCAATAACAGAAACCGTTATTAAACATGTGATGCGCCAACCTGAGCTAAAAAGGCAACGACTCTTTAAATGTAGCAAGGTTTTTTTAAAAAATGGATTTGCTTTTATTAAAATATTCCTCGTTAAGAATTTTTATTTAATGAAAATTAGTATAAATAAAGAAGTTAAAAATTTCATAATTTGTCCAGCACACATCTATTTCGATGCATTCCATCCCTCTGATTCCACAATGAATTTCTACACAAAGTAGCACTTATTAATTGTATAATATTAATTTTTTGTATTTTTTTTTTAATTATAACGTCAAAAAAATCGAAATATTGCAAGAATGAGAGTCGAGCATAGCGGCGAAAACAAAATATTTTGAAATCGTCGCTATGCTCTTTTGCGCTATCGACGCTATGCTCTTTACTCTGAACGCCGCATCAAGATTGATGAATAAGGGATTGCGTCTTGCGCAGGTCCGTTACTTTTTACGTTACGATATTGGTTGTCTGATTGACGTCACATTATCAACGTTTCTTTAAATTGCAACACGAGTGAATTGAATATTTGGTGTTATTTTATTTTAAAAGTTTAATTAAAGTTTTTTGTGAATTGCAGCGAGATTTTATTACATTATTCGAACTTATTAAGCAATTCTCCAGTCAAAATGAGAATACGTTATTGATGGTGTGACGTATATGCGCAGATCGTAAACTGTTTTTGTTAGCTGTCGGCGCAATCTATTCTATATCAATCTTGTGTTCGCATTGATAAGTACTAGACTCCTGCAACGAGTCACTCATATTTAGTTTCAAGCGATACTGTAGAAACTCAGCGACATGATCAGCACAACACTAACGCAGTGTTTGAAGAGCATATCATGTAAGCAAAAAGAGAGATTGTCGCTCACTGCACTGAAGTAAGAAAAGATATTCGAAAGGCAATAGATTTTAATTTGTCTTTAAGGTGTTTAGCAGATACATGTGTTTTTATTTTAAATATTTTAAGTTATTTATATATTTATTTAAAAGCATAAAAGAAGTGAAATTTTTGAAACTATCATTTTACAAACGACAAAAATAAATATGATATAAATTAACAAAAGAAAAAATTCACTTTAAATAATACTACTTTCGAGATCTTCATTGCATAATGCAGCTACTTTAATTATTGCTTATTCAATTGAATGTGTTAATGTTCATATTAGTGTGTAAAAACATTATTTTGTGATTAGAAATCGGATTGTTTCTCTGATATTAAGTATCTAGCTTTTGAAAAGACTCGTTCCGAAGGCACTACTCGCAGGCACTGCCAACACACTGCATGCAACTTTGTAAAGCAAAGCTTTCATATTTTATTAACTTATTATTTACGAGTACATTATCACTTTCACTTACAATTTTAGCAGGTTGTAAAAAAGCTGCGAAAAGCCTAGATTTGCGAGTAGAGGGTAAATTAATGGAAGAGTCTGAGCTATCTAAATTTGGTGACTCAGTAATGTAGCTTGACATAAGTTTTTTACACTCATTCCTTATGAGCATCTTGTCATTCTCGTTGAACAATATTTGCTTATTGGTTGGAGAAAATAAATATACATCTATTTTGTGATATATAGTGTTGTTATCGAACACGACGTCATTTAGCAAAGAGCTGAGCTTAATTTTGAATACTTTATGCAATTTAAATCAGTTTGTCTGAATATGCAAGTGTCTTTTAGCCTGTATATGTATCTGTGGAAGTACCAAATGCAGGGTTGGATAACTTTCGCCTTTTAACTCTTTAAATGATTATTCAAAAACTTCCAATATTTTTAGAATTTCCTCAACATAATTCAAGTTGATACCGCTTACTCTTGATATCTGTCCCTTTTGTTGCAAAATCTTGGTAATATCAGTCCAGTTTTTTTTAACAGAGCATAACAAATAAAACACATCGTTCCATCTCGTTGGTGAAAAGCTTTTTAGAGACGTTTCTAAGGCTGCATTCTCACCAGATTTTTTTTTAAATCAGATGAGCTTCGCATATTTCATGTAATTCATGGATATATTTAATTGATTGCTCCAGAACGTTATTCAAGAAGTGGTTAATGCAGGAAATGTTTTCATAGGTTGCAAACGGCTTCATATTTCTTCGATCGGTTACAAAAACGGCCTTTTCAACAACCAAGGAATCGAATTTATTCAGCATGCTCAGCACTTTCCGTTGAATATTTTCCCCTAAAATATGGTTTGTGGTTGATATTCTGTTCTAAGGCATTTTTAAATAAACAGATGTGTACATATGTATTCTTAAGGACAATACACGTCTTAAACTGACAATACTTTTTTACTTATGTACCTGTACACCATTCTTTGTTAAATGATGACAAGCCCAAAAAGCGAATAACCAGTTTACCTTCTCTTATATAATGCATGGTCAGTGACACATACGATGTTTTTATGAAATTTTCAGTCCAAATATCGGAAGTTAAGCCATACCCGTTGCTGCTTAAGTCCTGAATATCACTTTGGACTATGGATAGGGGCCGTCATATAAAGTATTTATATTTCTCGCAACCGTTGTTGGATGTGGCAGCAATGCTTCCACATTAACATGAGGTCCATACTTTGCGCCAATCGTTAGTATAAATCCAGCACATTTTTTCAGACCTTCATCTTCTACAATTTGAAAAAGACGACAATTTCCAATCACCCTTTGTGACAAAATATTTTTTCCTTCCCGCTTCAAATCAGCACTAACTTCCACTTTTATACTAGACCCACTGTCTTTTATGCCTCACCAAATTGGATGTACTCCTTTGATTGTATTTGCACACATTCCAACAACTTCTGCACGCAACGACACTTCCTAATTCCTCACTGGCGCCAGTTTTTATTTTTCCAAAAACACGCCAAACGGTGCTACGCCCTCTTTTGTCGCATAGTTGGAATTTCCTTGCTCAGAAGTTTTGATTTTATAGACAAAAAATCTAATTCCACTCCGCTATTCTGAACATTGCTCAAAGTGAATGCATTATTTGAAGTGATCTATATATACATATGTATATACACGCACACAATTTAATAAATTTTTAATCAATGCTTAAATTAATAATTTTTATTTTAAGGCATTCCACACTATTGCAATTTGTCAAAAAATACTTTTCCGCGAATTTTGGATATGTTGAGAGGAGGCCCTAAAATGTATGTAAATGTAAAATAAAGCCAAAAAAAATTTTTTTTTCAGTTATGGAAGTTTTAAAACGTAAGTTATGCAGCTTTAAAAATGTAAGGTGTCTTGGCGTAATTCATTGTTTATCACTTCATAGCTCGCAAACTATTAGTTTTATCAAAAAAATTATTAATAACTGTTTTATAGACAAAGAGTCAGTTTTATTTCTGGGTCGATTTGTTTTATTTTGTTTAGCTTTGTTTGGATTTGTTTTGTATTATTTTGTTTTGTTTTATTTCGTTTTATTTTGTTTTGTTTTGTATTGCCTAAACTAAAACTAAATGGGCTACAAAACTAGATACTCAAAGAAATTGTTTTTTTTTATAAGTTCATAAATTATAAAATTTTCAATGAAATTCAATCATTTTATAAGGAATAGTTGACGGAGTTTCACTTAATTGTAAAAAAAACTAAAAGGGCTGTAAAAGTACATACTATATGAAATTGTATATCTTTAAGTTCATTTATTGGTCAAATTATTATTAATTTTGAATATAATGGACTTATCAGGTTGGACTAGAGAATTATTTGTATTTTAACTACAAATGAAAGAACATTCAAAAATAATATTATCTACTCTTTTGTTTGTAAAACCTTGACCGATGGAATACGTATACATATATGTATACAAATCGAAAAACTAATCACATGCGACTGTGACGACACAAAATTATTTTTGTTCTCCGTGTGCATCACCCATAAAACAATATAGAACCGTTTTGAGGGTCATACGAATGTATTCAATGCTTGGCGAAAGTATTACACATTAGTAGAACTTTTTTTTTAAATGAAATGTGGAGGTCCCAAAGCATTCGTCTTCGCTTTTTTAATATTCATATATGTATGTATTTGCTTTTTTTAATTTATGGCAAACAAAATCAGGATCCCTCAGTACAATCAAAATATTCCAATAATGGCAGAGGTGATAATATTTCGTTCTTGTTTTATAAATCCGCTAATGATGCTGACAGAGCCAAGCGCTATCTGTAAAAATCATTAGGAAACTTTTTGGAAAATCTTCAGAAAAATCTCACATCATCAACTATTTTAAAGACACTCAATAGTGAGGTAACTGTGGAATGATGACAAGAGAAATAAAAAAAAATTACACGGTCATATGGAATTTTTAAAACTGCTTCTAACGACTTGGATGAATTCTCGCGTAAAGTTCAAATTTTTTTGAATGTTACCAGAATTGAAATTGCTGCTATTTTAACAAAACTTCGACGTTTACCTACTAGAAACCGAATATTACCGTCACACGTTAAAATACAATTGACTTCCTTCTTTGCAGAAATGGAGTTTTTTATTGTTTCGTTTCTTGAAATAATGGACGAAGGAATCGAATTTATTATTAACACTTTAGGAAGGATACGAACTTTATTTGATAGCTATGCAGACATCCAACAGGACATTCTAAATTCCTGGAATTTAAAAATTGATAACTGGTGTTTCAATCAATATTTTGAGTTTTTGCAGAAGTAGTCTACCGATATACATAATTGTGGAACCAATTCAAAACTTGAAATGGTATACAACGTTTACGCAATAACAGAAACCGTTATTAAACATGTGATGCGCCAACCTGAGTTAAAAATGCAACGGCTCTTTAAATGTAGCAACGTTTTTTTAAAAAATGGATTTGCTTTTATTAAAATATTCCTCGTTAAGAATTTTTATTTAATGAAAATTAGTATAAATAAAGAAGTTAAAAATTTCATAATTTGTCCAGCACACATCTATTTCGATGCATTCCATCCCTCTGATTCCACAATGAATTTCTACACAAAGTAGCACTTATTAATTGTATAATATTAATTTTTTGTATTTTTTTTTAAATATAACGTCAAAAAAATCGAAATATTGCAAGAGAATGAGAGTCAAGCATAGCGGCGAAAACAAAATATTTTGAAATCGTCGCTATGCTCTTTTGCGCTATCGACGCTATGCTCTTTACTCTGAACGCCGCATCAAGATTGATGAATAAGGGATTGCGCCTTGCGCAGGTCCGTTACTTTTTACGTTACGATATTGGTTGTCTGATTGACGTCACATCATCAACGTTTCTTTAAATTGCAACACGAGTGAATTGAATATTTGGTGTTATTTTATTTTAAAAGTTTAATTAAAGTTTTTTGTGAATTGCAGCGAGATTTATTACATTATTCGAACTTATTAAGCAATTCTCCAGTCAAAATGAGAATACGTTATTGATGGTGTAACGTATATGCGCAGATCGTAAACATTTTTTGTTAGCTGTCGGCGCAATCTATTCTATATCAATCTTGTGTTCGCATTGATAAGTACTAGACTCCTGCAACGAGTCACTCATATTTAGTTTCAAGCCATACTGTAGAAACTCAGCGACATGATCAGCACAACACTAACGCAGTGTTTGAAGAGCATAGCATGTAAGCAAAAAGAGAGATTGTCGCTCACTGCACTGAAGTAAGAAAAGATATTCGAAAGGCAATAGATTTTAATTTGTCTTTAAGGTGTTTAGCAGATACATGTGTTTTTATTTTAAATATTTTAAGTTATTTATATATTTATTTAAAAGCATAAAAGAAGTGAAATTTTTGAAACCATCATTTTACAAACGACAAAAATAAATACGATATAAATTAACAAAAGAAAAAATTCACTTTAAATAATACTACTTTCGAGATCTTCATTGCATAATGCAGCTACTTTAATTATTGCTTATTCAATTGAATGTGTTAATGTTCATATTAGTGTGTAAAAACATTATTTTGTGATTAGAAATCGGATCGTTTCTCTGATATTAAGCATCTATCGTTCCGAAGGCACTACTCGCAGGCACTGCCAACACACTGCACGCAACTTTGTAAAGCAAAGCTTTCATATTTTATTAACTTATTATTTACGAGTACATTATCACTTTCACTTACAATTTTAGCAGGTTGTAAAAAAGCTGCGAAAAGCCTAGATTTGCGAGTAGAGGGTAAATTAATGGAAGAGTCTGAGCTATCTAAATTTGGTGACTCAGTAATGTAGCTTGACATAAGTTTTTTACACTCATTCCTTATGAGCATCTTGTCATTCTCGTTGAACAATATTTGCTTATTGGTTGGAGAAAATAAATATACATCTATTTTGTGATATATAGTGTTGTTATCGAACACGACGTCATTTAGCAAAGAGCTGAGCTTAATTTTGAATACTTTATGCAATTTAAATCAGTTTGTCTGAATATGCAAGTGTCTTTTAGCCTGTATATGTATATGTGGAAGTACCAAATGCAGGGTTGGATAACTTTCGCCTTCTAACTCTTTAAATGATTCTTCAAAAACTTCCAATATTTTTAGAATTTCCCCAACATAATTCAAGTTGATACCGCTTACTCTTGATATCTGTCCCTTTTGTTGCAAAATCTTGGTAATATCAGTCCAGTTTTTTTTAACAGAGCATAACAAATAAAACACATCGTTCCATCCCGTTGGTGAAAAGCTTTTTAGAGACGTTTCTAAGGCTGCATTCTCACCGGATTTTTTTTAAATCTGATGAGCTTCGCATATTTCATGTAATTCATGGATATATTTAATTGATTGCTCCAGAACGTTATTCAAGAAGTGGTTAATGCAGGAAATGTTTTCATAGGTTGCAAACGCCTTCATATTTCTTCGATCGGTTACAAAAACCGCCTTTTCAACAACCAAGGAATCGAATTTATTCAGCATGCTCAGCACTTTCCGTTGAATATTTTCCCCTAAAATATGGTTTGTGGTTGATATTCTGTTCTAAGGCATTTTTAAATAAACAGATGTGTACATATGTATTCTTAAGGACAATACACGTCTTAAACTGACAATACTTTTTTACTTATGTACCTGTACACCAATCTTTGTTAAATGATGACAAGCCCAAAAAGCGAATAACCAGTTTACCTTCTCTTATATAATGCATGGTCAGTGACACATACGATGTTTTTATGAAATTTTCAGTCCAAATATCGGAAGTTAAGCCATACCCGTTGCTGCTTAAGTCCTGAATATCACTTTGGACTATGGATTTATATTGCTCGCAGCCGTTGTTGGATGTGGCAGCAATGCTTCCACATTAACATGAGGTCCATACTTTGCGCCAATCGTTAGTATAAATCCAACACATTTTTTCAGACCTTCATCACCTTATAATAATAATAATTTTGGCGCTTACACTATATAGCTCAGTGTTTGGCCGAGCTTCTCCTATCATTGGTTGTGTGCTTCTTTATATTATACAAATGAAGGGACCTACAGTTTTTTGCCGACCCCGAACGACAGATGTATTTTATGAGAAGCTTTTTCATGGCAGAAATACCCTTGGAGGTTTGCCATTGCCTGCCGAGGGGTGACCGATATTAGAAAAAACTTTTTCTATGATTAAGATTTTGCTGGCCCTGACTGAGATTCGAACCTCGAACTCACCAGCATATCGAGTTAATATAATTCCACTCCGCTATTCTGAACATCGCTCAAAGTGGATGCATTATTTGAAGTGATCTATATATATTCCACACTATTGCAATTTGTCAAAAAATACTTTTCCGCGAATTTTGGATATGTTGAGAAGAGGCCCTAAAATGTATGTAAACGTAAAATAAAGCCAAACAAAATTTTTTTTAAGTTATGGAAGTTTTAAAACGAAAGTTATGCAGCTTTAAAAATGTAAGGTGTCTTGGCGTAATTCATTGTTTATCACTTCATAGCTCGCAAACTATTAGTTTTATCAAAAAAATTATTAATTACTTTTTTATAGACAAAGAGTCAGTTAAAAAAAATTTTTTTAAGTAAACTTGTTTATGCCTTTATTAATAAAAAAAAAATCTAGTTGCTGAAAAACCATGTTTGCAAGATTTTAAAAAGTAAAAAGAAATATATGTGATAGAACGAATATTAAAGAATAAACTGACCAATTTTTATAAGGTCCAAAATCTTAATTTTTGCGTGAAGCAAATGCCTAATAAAACCAAGTGCTTCGCTGTGTACCATAAGTTGTGACTGGCATCGACCAAGCTTGCTCAGGTCCTTTAAGGAAACACCATTTAAAAATAGGCCAGTTTATTCTTTGATATACATACTTACGTTCTATCACATATGTTTTATAAATTTTTTTAAATCGTGCTTACATGATTTTTCAGCAAATTGATTTTTTTATTAACAAAAGAATAAAAGAGTACTTAAAGAAAATAAATTTTTTTATAAATCTCTGACTTAATAACACTGTCCAACAAATGAAGACTTTTTGAATGGAACAGAATAGCGACCCCATAATTCTGAAAGGGTATGTTGAATAGATCATTTTTGTAGAACAAAATTATGGTCCAGCACGTCTGAGTTTTTTTTTTACAGTGGGTCAAAGTTTTAATTTTTTGGTCGAAGGGAGCATTATACTATATGAAAAAAATGTTGTAAGTTAATGTCTGAGAGAATTCTTATGGTCAGAGTTGTATTGTGGAATTGTATGAGGATTATTTTTGTGGAAGATCTTTATGGGTCAATTTGATCCTTTTTTCGAGAAAATCAAAAAATAGCCTTTAAAAAAGGACATTTAGGGATTAAAATATTCTACGAAAATGTTTGGCGGAAAATTTCAGTGGGGGTCACCAAAGATACCATTGTTGTAAATAAAGCTCTTTACGATTAATTAGCAAAATTACACGCCAACATATACAAAGCAGGTGAAAACGTCGTCAAGTTCGGCCGGGCCAAACACTGAGTTCTCGCGTCTAGTCAGCTGTGACTTACAAATCAGCTGTGACTTACAAATCGGGTGTGATAAAATTAAGCATAATTGAGCTACTAGGCAGTAAATATCGGGTGTGATTTTTATTAAAATTAATATAAAAAAAAGAACAATTAAAGCTTAAAAAAGCATGTCGGATTCTGTTTGCAAATTAAGAGAGCAAAAAATTAAAACTTTGACCCACTGTAAAAAAAAACTCAGACGTGCTGGACTATAAGTTTGTTCTACAAAAATGATCTACTCAACATACCCTTTCAGAATTATAGGGTCGCTCTTATGTTCCCAAAATGCTGCTGGACAGTGTAATTGTTACCAATTTTTTTTACTGACGCTCGTGTATCATGCTTGAGTTTTATAGAGAAAATTGCGGAACAACGTAAATAATCAAAATTGAGCTATATTATTTAGACACACGAAATTTAAATTTTTTTGTTATTATAATAAAATTTGAATAAAGTTTGAAACTTAAGTTCATATGGCTTCTATTAAAGTATGGTCTGTTTTCTAATTGAAAAGTAATAGAAATCATATGTATATGTAAAAGAAAACAAAGTAGCCAAAATTTGTCAATTTATGTAAAACGGTGGTCAAAAGAATTCAATGACCCTTAAGTCACGAAGGCTCTGTTCACAACGTTAGTGAGGCCCATACTGGAATATGGATCTGTTGTTTGGAACCCGCGCTATCAAGTTCATTCCGACCGAATAGAGTCAATCCAAAAACAATTTCTGCTTTTTGCTTTAAGGAATTTTCGTTGGGATTCTCAGTACAACCTGCCGCCATATATAAGTCGTTTAAAACTCATTAATCTTCCTACAGTTGCTAGTCGCAGAGAAATGCTAGGCATTGTATTTTTGGTCAAGTTACTAACAGGCTTGATCTATAGCCCATCTCTTCTAAGGGAAATAAAACTAAACGTTCCCTCCAGAATTTCAAGACATTTCTGGCCTCTCTTTCTGAAGCCATGTAAAAGTAATTTTGAGTTAAATGAGCCACTCCGTAGTTTGTGATTTTAACACTCACTCCGGTTCTTTTGATTTTTCGGACTCACTTTTTTACATAAAGAAAACTATACTCAATGCTCTCAATAATTAATACATACATACATATACATATATTACTATTCGATCAGCTGATGAGCATTTGTTCTGTAGCGGAACAGTTTTAGATCTCGACACTTAACAAACCTCTGCCCTTCATGACTCGGTGCAACATATATGAAAAAAAAACAAAAAAATTTTTTTTTTTATATATCCGTGCGTCATGCGGATGCGCCCCTCGCATAGGTCGGGCGGGTATGGAGGGATAAAACCGTTGGGATTATTATTATTATTATTATGGGTTAATTATAACTTATGTATGAATTTTGCATCAAAAATTATGTTTAGATTTTAATAATACTTGAAAGTAATGATGTTATGAATTCTTATTCATATTAGTGCATTATTATATGTATATACATATATACGAGTATGTATATGCACTTTGGAAGAATTTGAAAGTACGTATATACTATCAGCCGTGCTCCCAGTTTCACATTCACAAATTTCCCTGTGGATTCGGTTTGAAATCACATGTTTGATGCTACCAATTTTACATTCACATACATTTTTGTGAATTGAATCCGAATGCTTGGTTGTATGTGAAATAAAAAGTAAATGACATAAAGTCTGTGAATGTTTAATTATTTTCGATTGGAATTATTTTTAAAATATTCTTTGATGTTTGTAGAAGCCATTTATGACATTTCTGTATTAGTTATTCATTGAAATAAGCGTATTTTTAAGTCTTTTGCTAATGACTCCTCAAAAAAGCATACATAGCCGAAAAGGAAATTTCAACTACAGCTGTTTGTGAATTGCCACAACGATAACCGATATGTGTGACAGAGATGACCATATATGCGTAGAAATTTGTGAAGTTGGGAGCACGGCTGTATATATATATGTTTATAGAAGCACCCGGAGGTACTCTGTCAGACTGAGGGGGTGAAGACGGCGGTAATTAGGAAATTCAGCCACACACGGTTTTCAAAAATACGTACTAAAAACGAAGAGAACCCCGAGTTAAAAATAGACAAAAGAATTTTAACGACTTGATTCATTCTCTATCGGAGATCGAATTAAATCGGTTGTTAAGTATGCAGGCGACTATATCTAAAAGACAAAGAAAACAAAGCGATCATCTACTTAGGTATATACTCGCATGTAATAACATACAACAATAAATCTGAATGCAATGCTACAATTAATAGAGGCAACGCATTAGTTGTTGGTGCCTCTTCTTTTTTAAGAAAATATAACTTCGCCCAAATGCAGTTTACAAACCATAAACATCAAGGAAATAAGTGGTGGTTCCAATTTGTTTATGCCTGGTTGATGCTTACGTAGGAAATGTTTCAAATTCAATGAAGAACAAACTGCTTGCAAAAAATGTAAACACGATTCATATTTTTACTATACAGTGTCGTACAAAGTACAAATAAAGGTTTTTTTTAGACATGTGTTTTTAAGGAGAAATAAAGCGAATATAGTTTAATGCTTATGTTTTAAAAATGATTTCAGCCAAGTGACCGCCGGCTGCCTCGAATAAATTCCTGCCGAGAGGCCCAATTTTTGACCACTTTCTGCACACAATAACGCGCAGAATATTATCTTCTAAAGCGTCAATCGTCTCGGGCTTATCTGCGTAGACAAGCGACTTTATATAACCCCACAAAAAATAGTCCAGCAGTGTTAAATCGCACGATCTTGGAAATTGATTGAACCAAAGGTCGTCAGGCACGAAAAAGTCATTAATCATGGCTCTATAGCGTTCCCCATTGACTGTAACATTATGGCCGGACAGGGGCGGATCCAGAAAAAAAGTCCGGTTTTTTGTTAAATGTATGTTTATTATATTGATAGGTCCTACTTTTTTTTTGACGAGTATTCAGTGTCTATACAGTACAAATTAGCCTATCATAATTTTTTACCGATAATTTAGCTTATGAAGGAATATCTATTCTCCTTGTCACCTTCGACATAATATCAATTACATTCTCATTTGTTACTTCCACGTCTCGATGCACGTTCAACAACGCTAACCCATTCAATCGGTCTTCACTTGTTTTGTTTCGTAAATACGTTTTTAATCTAGGCAAAGATGTAAAAGACCGTTCGCTCGAAGCCACGGAAAGCGGAAGAGTTGCGTAAATTAGAAAAAGCCGATGTATCGATGGGTACAACTGCTTGTTGCAGTTGTTTAGAGCGTCTAGAAATGATTTTGCTCGTTGCTGTCGTCGGTTTGAAAAAATTCGAAATCTTTTTCGATGTCATTTTTGTATAACTTGTAGAGTTCTTATTTAATTGCGAACACATCTGTCGGCTAGTTTGGCTCGTCATTTGAATTTTTTTTCAGTCTGGTAAGCTGACAAATCAATTTTCAACCTCACAGTGCAGAACATGTGAGGCGCAAATTTTGAAATTCGTTTTTTGGTTACCAGATTGCCTCTGTGTGTAGCATAAGATAGGGTTGTATCGCCAAGGGGTTGAACAACCATTCAGTTCTGATTTCTGAATCAATAACTGAATCCATCAATCGCTATAATAAGGTATATGGTTGTCGACGGGACTCAACTTTCAAAGGCTGTGTGGGGAAGCCTTTTTTATAACGACCTCAAATTAAAAAAACCATAAGAACCCTTCTGATCTAAACGTGGTCGATCCTAAAAAGTTGACTAAATCGAAGATAGCGAGAATTGCGGTGACGAAGAAAGCCACTTCAGTTCTTTTATATTTTGTGCAACAATTTATGAGTTTTCTAAGCATCTAAAAACATTATAGCAACAACCAATCGAAAATTTGTTTCTTTGTTCTACAGAATTCAGAAAAAACAGATTTCCAGATATACGAAATCTTAGTTTAATATATTAATTTTCTTTGCGAGGACGAACAAAATTATCAACCGCTTCAAGGCGCTGTTTCTGTCAAAAATTTTATTAATATTTCGAAATATTTTGGCCAAATATGCGAAAATAAATAAATATTCGGATTTTAGATTGCATAAGTTACCAAAGATTGAAAATTTCTAAACATACTAACACACCAATTCAAAAAATTACCATTATTTGTGGACGGTTTGAACACATTCATATGGAACACATTTATAAAGAAAGTCGTTATATTTTACCACAATTGATAGACGTTCACTGCAAGATAATTCAGATAATACAATTGCACCTATATTCGTACAAAATTATATTCCTCGTTTCGGCATTCCACTTAACATTTCAGCACATCAAGGATCACAAAAACCATTAAAATTACCCATTGAATTAACAAAAAAAAAACTATCACACACATTTTATGCATTTCCATATCATCCTCAACCGCATGGAATGATTGAAAGATTTCATAGGACATTAATCACAATGCAACATCCGATAGAAGATATCAAAAATTCAAAGTGTTAAGATGGTGCCGCGTCCGCTTTTGCAACAAACAATTTTCTTGAAAGGCATGGGTTCATTTCATATACATACATATATACACAACAACATACAACCATACCAAATTAGAGGGTTTGGTATCAAAAATTCATTGTGTTTATGAGGTGCCATGCTATCTTGTTCAATAGGCTTCAGTTTTTTCCATCAGCATGGGTTTGATTTCATACTTGTACACATCCGTACCAAATTCTACTAGTCCATCTTATGCCCTTTTAGAGATATACGGTGCCCAAAATTCAGAGTACGTCACGCACACTTTTCAAATAAATTCATTGATAACTCAAACTTAAAATGGTGAGAATTTGTCTTTCTAAGTAGTTTATTCAATAGCATTCACTGTAAGAAACAAACAAACTCCCAGAATTTATACATATATTTATTTCATTTAGTTCCATAACTATGTATGCAACATATAAATGTCCGTTCATTATGATTATTTGCATTAAAATATAGGACTATATCATCGTTAATACTAAAATGTTTTTCTAACAAATTTCTTACCACAACTACATATATTCGCATGTGCATACCATGATGTGATATTTCAAACTTAAGACGAATGAAATATAATTTTCTAAATTGTAGTTTTAACTTTTTTTTTGCATGTTTTTCACGTTCACCGCACTGCGCGTCAGGCCTTTCACACAAAATTTGCCAGACATTGGCGAAACAATTGACGGAGCTCAAATATCGTTTTAAAGGGATTTCTCTGTTTTCCTAAGAAAATCCGCTTCTGATATTTCATGAAAATACACGGCTCATGCGTATTCTCGGCAATTCATAACTGCCTTGGCTCCTCAAGAGGGTGGTCTTTTGACTGCAGCTATTGAAAGTTGTGAAACCTATTTCACCACAGTTGCTAAGGATCAAAAGTTGAAGTTTCAGTTATTCACCGCTCTCCTGGTGCTAAAAGAAGCTGTATTTAACTCTCGTCCACTCTCCCCCGTTACTCAACATCGAAATAATTGTGTGGCCTTAAAGATAGGCTACTTCCTTCATTTATTTACAAGAACCCAAAACTGATAACCTCTGTATATTTAAAAATTGCAAAAGCTTAAAGTGCTACTCCATTAGTTCAGCACTCGCTGGAAAAATTAGTACTTGAAGAAACTACGCAAGAGACAAAGTGGGAAACTCAAGAACTAAATCTTAACGAAGGTAGCCTGGTCGTCTCAATAAACACCAGCGTCGAGAAGAAAAGCCGTGTCGCCCAATTGAGAAACATTGTGGAAAAATGTTTAATACCATCTTGCATCAACCAATATATGTCATATTACTCCATTTATTTATTTTCACCCATATTCATATGCCATCCGCGTCGTAATAATCATGAAATTCGACTGTCTTTACAGATTCTTCAATTCCAACATGGACTACAGTGTCGGTGGTGCGCCGCCATCATTCTATGCGGTTCTTTCCCGCATACCTGGTGACGGTTCCTCTGGCATGTGTGGCAATGTAGCATTCACGTGCGACTTTTACATTGCAAACAGCTACCATTGCTTGCGAATTAAGCATTAAAGCGTCTTTAAAATCGTAAAAAAGCAGCATGATCGAATGCATATACATACACGACGAATACAGGAACATTTTAATAAAGCTGTATGAGGATCAAAATCACATGGAATTCCTCCATATGCTCCGGCTCAGATGAGTATTTCTGGGCGAAGTGATCTTACTCGGATTTGTTCATAATTCCATTACCAACCGCCAAATTTGTAAACCAAAATAAACCTTTGAATAAAGAATTTATTACATTTTTGAACTCATAAGTAAAATCAAATTTAATAATTTCTTGCGCAAGCTGCGCCGCAACAGTTCACTTAAAGGTGACCGATTAAGGACTCATACCACGGTGTATCATGTAGCCCAAAAACATGTTCATAAATTTTTTTTATTTAACTTGCTCCAATCTTGAATGTGAAGTACAAAGCTATTAATTTCTGTAATCAAAATCCGACTGATAAAATTTGCTAGAGCTGACTGGCACAACACAACCAGGCGGATGTTACCGTTCGCCTGTGGCATAATTATACATTTTTTGTATGCTCCGATTAAAGTAGGGGTATTCATCTAAACGCGCAAATGCCTCGCAACCGCATAAACCTCGTAAACGTTTTTATTTTTGTATGAAAAACCGGTTTGCTTAAGAGGTTTACGCAGTTGCGAGGCATTTGCGAGGCATTTGCGCGTTTAGATGAATACACATAGTGTTTAATATTTTTTTCTTTAAAAATCATACATATGTATGTACATATATCTGATTGCAAACTTACAAAAGACTAGCAGGAGACTGGTAGCCGCTAAGCAACTATACTAGAATTTTCTTAACACAAGGCAACCTGCTACTGGCTATCGGCTACTGAAAGTATGTAATGTATGTAGATCTTTATATTTTTTAATTATTTCTTCTAAATGTACTTGTCAAAAAATTAAAATCAGGGAATATGTCTGAGCTTTTGTGTATACTGAGATCAATCGCCAAACATAATACGAAGAACGGTTTTAGTAGCCGTGGCTACTGTACTGTACACTGATCTCCATACATAATAGGGGCATATGTATATTTCATATTATATACTTAAAATATGTGTAAGCGTATGGTTAATGGCAAAGTTTGAAACATGATCGTTTATAACTTACTTACTTAATTGGCTCGATTAATTTTATTTATTTACGGGAATTATAATAACGGATAATTAAGGTAGTGTACAAAGAATAAAAGTTATAAATAAGGACAAAATATTATAAGAATAAGGATACAAATTTTAGAAATATTTAACTAAGTTAAATTAAATTAACAGTATGATATATGTATGTATATGTAAAACTACATGTTAAGACAAGAAAGCAAAAACAAAAAAAACGAACATTAAATGTATGCTTAAAATTTACTTAGAATAGTTTTAGTTTTATAAGTAGTGAGGTGGCCAGTTTAAGAATTAGAGGAAGAGAAATATTTATAAAGAAGATGCTTGTAGTTGCTTTAGTTTAAGTTGCTTCTTGTAGAACCAGGGATTGAGTTCCACAAACGTGTGGCATTGACGAAGAATAGTCTTGTTGAGGTAACATATAAAAACTTGGAACAATAAGATTACACGAACGAGTGGATTTACAAAATATGAGTTTGCCATAGAGATATGAAGGTGTATTGGCTTAGATAAGTCGAAAAAGGAAGATACAACTTCGAGCTTTCTGATACTCAAAAACATCACAACCAAGCAGTTGGGATCTTCAAGCAGATATGTGGTCAAACTTTCTCAGGTTGTAAACATAACGCGTAATGTAATTAAAGGCAAGGTCTATTTTGTGGGCCGAGCACGAATCTAATTTATTGTAAACCAACTCAGAATAAGTGATTATTGGCAGAATTAGTTGTACCGCGAGCTTTTTTCGTATATGAAAAGGAGTAAAGTGGCAGATCTACTCAAGGGTATTTCTGCCATGAAAAAGCTTCTCATTAAATACATCTGCCGTTCGGAGTCGGCACAAAACTCTAGGTCCCACCATTTGTGATATAATATAAAGACGCACACCACAAATGGTAGGAGAAGCTCGGGAAAGCACTGAGCTATAAAGTGTAAGCGCCAAAATTGTTATATTATTACACGTCAGGTTCGAGTTAACCGCAAAACCCAGGTTTGTAATTTTATTAACAAATTTGAGGGGATCATTACCAATGTTTATTGATGGAATGCTACTCAGAGAAAATTTCTTTTTTTAGACAGGTAACACAAATGATTTTTCACTGTTTAAGCTGAGGCCATTGTGCATTGTCAATCGTATAATTGACGAGCGATCACTATTAACTTTAAAACAAAGATCACTTATATCACTGAAATTGCTAGAAAAATATATCTGCAGATCGTCAGCATAAGCATGCACGCTTAAAAATTTACACACGACATATTTCGTTTATAAAAAGGCTAAAGAGTAGGGGTCCAAGAATGGAGCCCTGAGGAATACCAGCAGTTAAAGCCATAAGATTGGATGTTTTATGCTCTGTTACGACATATTGAAACCTGCCAGTCAAGTAACTTTCATGGTAATCAATGCTCTTTCACTAAATCCAAAATAGTATCTTAACTTGTAACATAGTAAATTGTGGTCAACTGAATCAAATGCTTTCGAAAAGTCAAGTAAACAAACCGTTTGGTCGTTCGAATGCAGAGGAGGCCTCCCTTTTCCTCTGCTACCACCAGCGGGTACCGTGTCGGATACTTTCAGAGCGTTGATAACTATCAGCTGAAATATTAAAAGCTTAAGCTATGAGCTTGTTAAGATAGTATCTGGATATTCTTTGCATACTATCATCTCCCCGTTAAAAGCCTTCGTATTGTGCAGCTGGGCAGGACGGCCTAACTAATGCACTAAACTTTGCAGGATGCTAAATGATGAACTGCATAAAACTTGATGTCTTTTAATTTTGTGGTAATATGTTAATACGCACACCTCAATTAGTTGGAGAAGCTCGGCCAAACATTGAGTTATACATATAGTGTAAGTGCCATGTCACATGTTGGTCATATGTATTAGACGTATGCATGAATGTAGTCATTGGCCGTTTTAACACATTCACACGTAAGCGCAACAATGTACGCATTCTGCTCACAGCAAGCGCGATGTCTGAATGAGTGTGCAGATAGCTGAGAATACTGCACTCAGTCGCATTCAGAAAAAGAGGCATTCGTTGTACAAAGAGACCCAAATATATTGTACAACTAGTCATGCGCATTCGGATGTATGAGACCACATCCGGCTGTATGAGGCAACATTCGACTGAAAGATATTAGACGGCGCCAATTTTTGTAAATGATAGCGGCTACATTATGAAAGCAATTAAATAGAAAAATGCTATAATTGCATGTCTCTTAATATTTACGTAAAAACATGCATAATCTACATTGAATTTTACTGAAAGTAATAAAGAACTATAAAATAAATGCATACACAAAAGGCACATTCAATAGGTAGCAGCAGTAGAAAAATTAAAAAAAAAAAATTTGAGCTCTGTATATTTTGTTTTTGCTTTTAAAAGCTAAAATTTCAAAAATATTTTATCAACTACCTTAAATTGTACTGAAAGCATTCTTATCACAACGAACTCCAAAATTTGACAATTCAAATTAAAATAAAATATGAAAAAAGTTCAAAAAAAAAGTTTGCTGCGGCTACCTATTTGATGTGCCTTGATACACATATCGGGTGTTTTTTTTAGGGGTATAGAACTTCGAATTGAAATAAAACACAAGAAAATTGTTTTAAGGTCCATCAATTTGGCTTTATTGGAATGATAATTTTATGCCATTAATGTTTAAATATGATTTCGGGCATGTGGCCGCCGCGGCTGGCTCGAATAAAGCCAATTCTACAGGTCCAATTTTCAACCACTTTTTCGAGCATATGGGGCCGTATGTCGGCAATAACGCCACGAATGTTGGCTTCCAATTCCCTAACGTTTCTGGTTTGTTGGTGTAGACGAGCGACTTCACATATCCCCAAAGAAAATAATCCAATGGTGTCAAATCACACGATCTTGGTGGCCAATTGACAGGTCCATTCCGCGAAATTATGCGCTCAGCGAATGTTTCCTTCAATAAATCGATTGTGACGTGCGCTGTGTGGCATGTAGCGCCGTCTTGTTGGAACCACAACTCATCCACATTCATGCCATCCAATTCGGGAACAAAATTGTCGGTTATCATGGCTCTATACCGGTCTCCATTAACGGTAACTGCCTCTCCAGCATTATTGCGGAAGAAGTATGGCCCAATGACTCCACCAGCCCATAGAGCACACCAAACAGTCAGTTTTTGTGGATGTAATGGCGTTTCAAGGGTCTCATGTGGATTCTCTTCACTCCAAATGCGGCAATTTTGCTTGTTGACGTAGCCATTCAACCAAAAATGAGCCTCATCACTGAACAAATTTTTGCGATGAAAATCAGCATCGAGATCAATCTCATTTTCGGCCCATACACCAAAATCACGACGCATTGCATGGTCTCGCGGCTTTAATTCTTGCACAAGCTGGATCTTGTAAGGTCGCAAGCCAAGATCTTTGCGCAAAATCTTCCATAAAGTTGATGGACAAAGCTCCAATTGCTGTGCACGGTGGCGAATCGATTCATTCGGGTCCTCTTCAACACTTTGCTCTGCAGCGGCAATTGTTTCTTCGGTGCGCACTGTTCGACGTCTCTGCGGATGCGTATTATCACATAGAGTAAACGTAGTGCGAAAACGATCCATGGTTAACCGAATTAATTGCTCTGATGGACGATTATGTCGACCATAAAATGGACGGAGCTCACGGTAAACTTCGCGAACTGAACCATTATTTTCGAAATAAATTTGCACGATTTGCAAGCGTTGTTCTTTTGTCAACCTGTTCATGATGAAATGGCAAACCAAACTGAACATAAATGACATTAGAGTTGCCAGATTTGACCACAAAATGCCAGTTTTATCTCTATTCGAAAAACAAACCTGTAAAAAAACACCCTATATAATAAAGTCAATATGTTCATATGTAGGCGCAAATGTAAATGAAAAGAAAACAGATTTAGAAAAAATGTTCACAATGCTTTTTATACATACACATATAGAATTACTTAAGACTCTCATCAAAATGTTAGAAATTTTCAATTTCTCATTAAAACGTTAGAAATTTTGGATGGAAAACTTTGATATTTGGAAAATGTGTGCACTCTGTACAAGTTTAGAAACTTTAATTGATATGGTTCTAGTTAAAGAATGCGATATTATTTTATAAAGAATTAACGGAAATGATTTGTGTTAAAAAACATTGTAAGTATTGCATACAACTGTAACCTGGTTTTGACGCTGAGGTGCATACATATCTATATACGTATTTATATATGTACGTACATGTATGGTAGTAAAACCCTTTTATAATTATTCGCTAGCTTCTTCACATCCGTAAATATGCATGTACATATGTAGATGTATATATGCTTATGCAGCCTACTTCTGAGTGCCAGGCCATTTGCTCAACTTGGTGATTATCCCTTTTGTATTTATGTACTTCTTCTTCTTTCATTGGCTCGATAACCGCCTATGCGATTTTGGCCGAGCTTAGAACAGCACGCCAGTTATTTCTCTCTTTCGCTAACTGGCGCCAGTTGAAAATACCAAGCTGCACTATATCTATGTCGTTATAAAGCTCGTACAGCTCATCGTTCCATCTTCTACGGTATTCGCCATCGCAAAGGCGTAAAGGCCCATACATATTTCGGAGAATCTTTCTCTCGAATACTCCCAGAGCCTTCTCATCAGATATCTTCATCGTCCATGCTTCTGCGCCATACATTAGGACGGGCATAATGAGAGACTTGTAGAGCGTAATTTTTGTCCGTCGAGAGAGGACTTTACTGCTTAGTTGCCTACTTAGTCCGAAGTAGCACTTGTTGGCAAGAGTGATCCTCCTTTGGATTTCGAGGCTGACATTATTATTGATGTTAATGCGGGTTCCTAAGTAAACGAAGTCTTCTACTTTTTCAAAGTTATAACTGTCAACAGTGATGTTTGATCCCAGTCGTGAATGTGCCGACTGTTTATTTGATGACAGGAGATACTTCGTCTTGCCCTCGTTCACCTCCAGACCCATTCGCTTTGCTTCTCTATCCAGTTTGGAGAAGGCAGAACTAACTGCGCGGTTGTTAAGGCCGATGATGTCAATGTCATCGGCGTACGCCAGCAGCTGCACACTCTTATAAAAGATAGTGCCTGACCGATTTAGTTCTGCGGCTCGAATTATCTTCTCCAGCATAAGGTTAAAAAAGTCACACGACAAAGAGTCACCCTGTCAGAAACCTCGTTTGGTATCAAACGGCTCGGAGAGGTCCTTCCCAATCCCGACTGAGCTGGTGGTGTTACTCAACGTCATTTTACATAGCCGTATAAGTTTTGCGGGGATACCAAATTCAGACATTGCGGCATAAAGGCAACTTCTTTTTGTGCTGTCAAAAGCGGCTTTGAAGTCGACAAAAAGGTGGTGCGTGTCGATTCTTCTTTCTTGGGTCTTTTCCAAGATCTGCCGCACTGTGAATATCTGGTCGATAGTAAATTTACTAGGTCTAAGCCACACTGATAAGGTCCAATCAGTTCATTGACGGAGGGCTTTAGTCTCTCACATGCAATGTTAAGAAGGCTTATACCACGATAGTTGGCACGAATTGCAGTATCACCCTTCTTATGGATTAAGCAAAGTACACTTAGATTCCAATCAGTACGCATGCATTCGTCCGACGATACTCTACAGATAAGCTGGTGCATGCACTTTACCAACTCTTCTCCACCGTATTTGAATAACTCTGCTGGCAGCACGTCAACTCCGCGCGCTTTGTTGTTCTTTAGCCGTGCTATTGCTATACGGATTTCATCGCAGTCGGGTAACGGAACATGAATTCCGTCGTCATTGATTGGGGTTTCGGGATCATCATCTTCTCCAAGGTGGTCTCTGTCACTACCACTAAGTAGTCTGGAGAAGTGCTCCCTCCATAAACTAAGTATATTCTGAACGTCAGTTACCAGGTCGCCGTTGTCTTTCTTACAGGAATTCGCCCCGGTCTTTAAACCTTCTGTTAGCCGTCGTACTTTCTGAAAGAACTTTCGGGCGCTTTTCCTGTCGGCCAGCATATCAGGCTCTTCGCACTCACGCATTTCGGCCTTTCTCTTCTCTCGAAAAATGCGTCTCCCTGTAGGCAGCATCTTTCCGTTCCGTGGCAACGCGACATTCTTCATCGTACCAGTTATTTTTCCGGGCTCGCTGGAAACCAATAGATTGTTCAGCGGCGGTACGTAAAGAGCAAGAGATGTGGTTTCATTGCTCTAAAATATCGCTGTGTTGATTAGAGCTCTCAGAGAGCAGGAGTGCGAGTCGAGTAGCGAAGTGCGTGGCTGTCTTATTGTGATTGCAACTTTTCGACGTCGAGCTTTCCTTGTGTGCCTTTCCGCACGCTTTTTGACGCACAGAGGCGCGTGCATATCTGGCTGCGACAAGATAATGGTCCGAGTCGATGTTGGCTCCTCGGATCGTGCGCACATCTAGGACACTGGAAGCGTGCCTTCCGTCTATCACAACATGGTCGATTTGGTTTCGTATCTTACCATCTGGAGACAGCCACGTAGCCTGATGTATGCTCCTATGCTGGAACCTGGTACTACAGACTGCCATGTTTCGGGCCCCGGCGAAGTCGATCAGTCTCAATCCGTTATCAGACGTTTCCTCGTGGAGACTGAATTTTCCGACTGTGGAACCAAAGATGCCCTCCTTGCCCAGCTTGGCATTAAAATCGCCTAGCACGATTTTTATATCGTGTTGGGGGCAGCGTTCGAACGTGCGCTCCAGGAGTTCGTAGAAGCAATCTTTGGTCCCATCGTCCTTCTCTTCCGTCGGAGCATGGGCGCAAATCAGGGAGATGTTATGCGGATTGTGGCGAGACGTTCGTCCACCGGAGTGAACGACAGTACTTTACGGCGAAGTCTCTCTCCCACCACAAATCCGACACCAAATTTGCGCTCCTTTACATGGCAGCTGTAGTATACGTCGCAAGGGCCTACCGTTTCCCTCCCTTGCCCCGTCCATCGCATTTCTTGAATGGCGGTGATGTCAGCCTTCGCTCTGCCGAGGACATCTACCAGCCGGGCAGAGGCACCTTCCCAATTAAGGGTTCGGACATTCCAGTTGCATGCCCTCAAATGATGGTGCTTAAAACGTTTGCCGTGGTCGTCATCTAAAAAGGGGGGTCCTGTCCGAGGCTTTTCTTTACTTTTTATTGGATATTTGGTTTACGTGGCGGGTTCCAAGCTCTGCGCACAACCCATTGCTGGGGGTTGAAATTTTAAATTCGTTTCTATAGCGAGCCGCTTGCTCCAAGACAGACGCCCGGTTGCAGCCGCACCTCCTGGTGAACAGACGCTGCGGACTTTAGTGGACCCTTAAACGGAATATGTCGGAGTGGCTCCAATAAAGCTCCCTCTCTATTAGCCGTGACCCATGGCTCCACACGGGTTGGTTACCGTATCTCGCACATGGGTTGCTCACGTTGCCCAGGGTGCACGAACGTGGACGTAAGAGTAGGGATTGAGTACAGCCGCGCAACTGTAACCGCATACCCAGAAGCACCACTGTACCCCATTGCACCCCTAACTGTCTGTCTTCTAAATTCGGAGTTGTTAAGGCTTCAATATTATTTGCGATCAATTTAGTGGTTTCGTCGTAAGCTGTTAAGTTTAAAAAGTGAAGAACTTAATGGAAGTGACTTATAATAATAATAATCCCAACGGTTTTATCCCTCCGTTCCCGCCCGACCAAAGCGCATCCGCATGACGCACGGATATATAAAAAAAAAAATTCTTGTTTTTTTTTCATATATGTTGCGCCGAGTCATGAAATGCAGTAAAGTACTTGTTAAGTGTCGAGATCTAAAACTGTTCAGCTACAGAACAAATGCTCATCAGCTGATCGAATAGTAATATATGTATATGTATGTATGTATTAATTATTGAGAGGATTGAGTATAGTTTTCTTTATGTAAAAAAGTGAGTCGGAAATATCAAAAGCACGGGAGTGAGTGTTAAAATCCTGACACAAACTACGGAGTGGCTCATTTAACTCAAAATTACTTTTACATGGCTTCAGAAAGAGAGGCAGGAAAAGTCTTGAAATTCTGGAGGGAACGTTTAGTTTTATTTCGCTAAGAAGAGATGGGCTAGAGATCAAGCCTGTCAGTAACTTGACCAAAAATACAATGCCTAGCATTTCTCTGCGACTAGCAAGTGTAGGAAGATTAATGAGTTTTAAACGACATATATATGGCGGCAGGTTGTACTGAGAATCCCAACGAAAATTCCTTAAAGCAAAAAGCAGAAATTGTTTTTGAATTTACTCTATTCGGTCGGAATGAACTTGATAACGCGGATTCCAAACATCAGATCCATATTTCAGTATGGGCCTCACTAACGTTGTGAATAGAGCCTTCGTGATGTAAGGGTCATTGAATTCTTTTGACCACCGATTTACAAATGCAAAAACACCCTTGGCTTTGTTAACTGTAACATTTATGTGAAGATTAAAATTAAATTTCGGGTCCATTGTAATTCCAAGATCAACAAAGTTAAACACTTGTTCGAGGTTATGGTTACATATTTCATAAGAAGCTGGTTGAACTGCTCTGCGAGAAAAGCACATTACTTTACATTTTTTAAGGTTCAGTGGCATGTAATTTATTTCACACCAGTAAGTCATGCTATTTAAATCCGCTTGTAGTAAGGACCTTTCCTCAACAGAATGATACGATCTAAAAAGCTTTACATCATCAGCATACAATAAAATTTTTGAATAATTTATTACAGAAGGTAAGTCATTTATAAAAAGTAAAAACAGAATCGGACCAAGGTGACTTCCTTGCGGGACCCCTGAAGAAACATGAATTTAGACAGAGCTCAGCCATATCTTCTAAAAACACATTGTATCTATCCTTTGATGATATTGGAACTATAAAGTCGTCTACAAGAGTCCATGATATGCCTGGCATATTGAAGTCGCCAAGTACAATCATCGAGTCATGTGCAGTAATCATTGAACTTAAAGATCTAAGTAACGCAATATGTTGAGAATAAACCGATAAGTCAGAGTTAGGGGGGATGTAGCAAGCAGCTAAATAAAAGAAACCATTTCCTACCATAACTCGTATGGCTTTAAATTCGATTGACTAGATGAGGGGGATATTAACATCTTCGGATGGTATTGAAGAATGAACTGCAAAAAGAACACCCCCACCGATTCTGTCCTTACGGTCATTTCTATAAATTTCATATTGATTAGGAAGGATCTCTGAATTAAAAATATGTGGTTCAGCCAGGTTTCAGTAAAGCAAATTACGTTATAGTCACAGTATAAGCCTTTTAAATATAAATCGTTCAATTTAGTATTTAAACCTCTAACGTTTTGGTAGAAAATACTTAAAGTAAAATTTAAAATTAGGTTTTTGGCTCATTGTCACGATTAGGAATTGAAGCTAAGTTATTTATTTAATTTTTATTATTATGTGGCTTGTATTCAAATTCGCAAACAAATGCCCCGGTTGGCCAAAAAGAATTGTTAAGCAAAGTATCAAAAACTTCAGGTGCCACATCACTTTTAAAATTGATACGTTACGTTCGTATTTAAAGTTAAATTTTCGGATTGCTAAGTTACAAGTCTTAATTTTTGATGAAATGTAAAACTCTATATCATCAGAAGAAGTGTCCCTAGCAAATCTAGAAACAAAAATCGATTTTCTCAAAGGAACCACAACCAGCTTCTTTGCAGAGCAGTCAGCCTCATCCAATGGTGCTACAGTTTTTGCAACAATAGGAGCAGATTGGGATGGTGGAAGCGATTGAGGCGGTGATGGACCCACCTCAGATGAAGATGCCTGTAAGTTCTCATGATCAGAATTGCTTTTATTAGAGGAAGAAGCGCGAGTGCAGATAGCTATTGATGAAGTTGAAGAAGACGGGCCCTGAGGCAGAGGGACAGGAGACAAAAGATTACTTAGCTCAATTGGTTGGGGTTGAGGCAAAATATTTTTTTGAAGTAATGTAAGAGGAGCCACAATACTTTCCTTGGGTGGACTGTGTGTCCGTTTGCGTTTGGTCCTTCTTACAGGTTGCGAAGTTTGTTTATCTAGGCACTTAAATGATTTAAACACGTTTTCATAACGTTTAAATTTATCATTAAGTGCCCGAATGTCTTTGCCGATTTCGAAAAATCCATTTCTGGTTTCTCTAAAAAAATTGGAAAAGTTCAACCTCAAACAAGACCAAGAATACCTCTTCCTTCATTTTTTAAGTCTAGGACTCTACGAGTCAATCCGGCACATTTTATATGAGCAATGCCATCGCACAACCAGCATGCAACAGAGCGTTGCTCATTATCGCTTTTATTTTTGCAGTTGTCAAAAATGCAAGACATAAAATTCAGTATGAGTAAAAACTCAAATTGTATTAATAAATCAAAGAAGAAAGCAGTTTGTAAGGTAGGGCAAGTTTTATAATTATTTAAGGTTTTAGAGCTATTTATGCAACGAACAGTTTTAGATGCACAGTAATAGACACCTAAAAAACTAAACGCAAACAGCTGTTTAAAGAATGACAACCAAAAAAGAGAAAAAAAAAGAAAATGCGCGCAAACTTAAACAAATACACAAAGTTTAAAGCAAAAAAAAGAAGCAAAAACAATGTAAATAAGAAACAATAACAATGCAAATCAACTATTGACTCGGCAATTGAAAACTAAATTAAAGTGTATAAAATTAATGCAAAAAATGCTCAACAAATATTATACTTAGCTTTAAATGCGCACAGATAAATCTCCAATATCACTAAATTATTAATTTATATACAAAGAAATAATGAAATTTCAATATAAAAATCAGTAGCACAGAGAAAACACAACTATACAGCTTGACGTTTGCGTATTTTGGCCTTTTGTTCTCTTGTTTTGATGTCCATTGTTATTTGCTAAGTCCTGTATGTCGATTTGTTGTGCAAAAATGTTTATCAATGATGAGACCAAGGAAATTATGATTGTCTTCATTTTGGTTATTTTTGGTAAAATTTTCCCAAGGGTAATAGAAATAAAACAAAAAGTTTAACTTTGTTTAATATTATTTTTATGTACTAGTCTTCCTGATTGTGTCTTAACTGTAGTATTATAGTTTTGTAACACTATTTCCTTTTGATATCTAGACGTTAATTTATTTCCTAATCTTCTATTTATTTTGACAAATATTACCTTTCCTGGGGCATATTGCTTTAATGCTGTCCTATTCTTGTTGTGGTAAGTAAGGTCGGTTATTTGTTTTTCCTTAATTTTATTTGATATTTCTAACCTATGCTTATCTAATAATTGGGGGTCACTATTGACTCTCCTTCCAAAAAATGATTCTACGGGTTTTTCTTTTGTTGTGGAATACACACAGTTTTGCCACACTGAAGGCATCTCATTATTTTTTGCAAGGTGGAATGGAAACGTTCCACTTGACCGTTGGAACAACTTGTGTATGGAGATGTACGGTGGATTTCTATACAGAATTCGTTCTCCATCACAAAGTTTATGGTTTCTGATTTGAAAGGCTTTTCGTTGTCCATAACCACGGTTTCTGGTATAAGGGAAAAAAGAATGTATCTTAAAGGTTGCCTTATATCCTCGGCTACTTTGGATTTGATTGGTTTGCAATAGCGTAATTGGAGATTTATCTACCGCAGTTAAAATTAACTGTTTTCCAATGTGGAGTATATCGATGTGCACTATTTGACCTGGGAAAGAAGGAATAGGTGTAACCTGAATTTTTGGCTTTGCTGCATGTCTGTCGTATTTATTTTCTTTACATATTATGCAAATTTTAATGAGTTTTTGAATTTTTCCTGTCATTCCTGGGAAATAAAATTTTCTTAAGATTTGTAATTTATTTTCTTTACAATTCCTATGTGCTCTGTTATGTTCCTGCTGTTGCTGGATATCTGTTATATCCGCTACTTGTATTTGAGAATATCTTATTTTAAATTTATTTAAGTGTATGGGATACAGTTCCTGTATTTTTTTTCTATAACGTCCTCTTCAGTTTGTATGCAATTTATTACAGAAGGGTTTAAGTATTTTTTTAAAAACCTGAGCGAGATTCTCCTGTGAATAACTTGTTTCCGATACGATATGTCGATGGTAGATAGGAAATACAATTTTGAATTGGTAATTTTGTGTTGTATCCTTATACAAAAAAATTTGGTTTTTAAACGCGTTAATCGGTGTTTCGACTGTATATTAAGTTATGTGATGAGCTATCTTCGGAATTTGTTGCTGTTGATAGCGCATTTAACTGTGTCGTTTGTGGTGAGATTCTTGATAATGCATCGGCCACAATGTTTGCTCTGCCGGGCTTGTACATTAATTCATAGTCATATTCCTCAAGAATTGACTTCCACCTTTTCATTTTACTATTATTGTTCTTTAAGTAAAGCGTAAGTTAAAGGTTGATGGTCTGTAGTAATTTTTACTTTGCCAGATCCGTAACAATAGTTTCTAAAATTGTTTAATGCTTATGATATTGCTAAGAGTTCCTTCTCATTAGTGGCAACATACCCTAAAAGGAATGTTTCTTTCTTAAAGAAATTACATTTGTCCAACTGAACCTTCATGTTGGCTTCTTTTAAAGTTTAGAAATTTTTTTCGATATCTTCGCAATGCTCCTTTTCGGTTGTGCTGAAGATAATTATATTTATTTATTAAAGGTTTTTATTTATTTATTAACTTAGTCTTTAGTTTAACAAAACTTTACAGACTACACCGATTATAAAGTTTGCTTAGAACTATTAAAAATAATTTAAAAACTAAAAAATGGAGTTCAAAAGATTTAAAAAAACCGATCTTGGGACTGAAAATTCGATCGTAACAGCATTACTTATAATATTAAATTGTTGAGTGGTACGCGAAATCGGGGCATTGATATAGTGTTCTAGCATTATCACCATAAAATGGTAAAAATATTCGAAGGGTTCGCTGGGGAACATTAAACCTAATCTTTTCCAGCAAATTAGGGCAATCACCAACACCTTTAATAATATTGTAGGTGAAGGATAGGCTCAGTATAGATCTGCGACTTTCTAAAGATTTAAGATTTAGTAGCATGAGGCGAGAATTATATGATGGTATCGGATCAACAAAGTTCAAAGATCGAAGGGCAAATTTATGAAATATTTTTTGAACACGCTCAACCCTATTTAAGGCAAGCTGGTTATATGGCCTCCAGATGAAGACTGCATACTCGAGGTGCGACGGAACAAAAGAAGTATACAATAATTTCAAGGCGTATGGATCTGAGAAATTCAAGGTATTGCGTCTCACGAAGCCTAACACAGAGTACGCCTTTGATATTATATGATTAATATGCTTATTGAAAATAAATTGTTCATCATACACTACTCCAAGGTCCTTTATCTCAGTCACACGCTTCAGGACGTAAGACGAAAACGAGTAATTGGTAGGCAGGACATTAAAAATCTTAGAATAGGTTATCTGTGAACACTTATTAAGGTTCAAAGAGAGTCGCGATTTCAAACACCTGAGTTTTTTATTGCGGAGAAAATTTTTAGATCATCTGCATACAGCAAAAATGTCATCGATATACACAGAACAGCGTTTGCCAATATGTTCCCTTAGTATATCGTCCCATGCACGTTGGAAAATTTATGGCGCATTTTTTAAGCCAAATGGTAGGCGTGTAAATTCGTATTTACCATTGTTAATAGAAAATGCGGTTTTTTCAATGTCAGATTTCCTTAATGGTATCTGATGAAAACCATTTTTCAAATCTAATACCGAGAAGTAATTGCTTTCACCCAATTGTGATATTACTTCTGATATTTTAGGAATAGGGTATCTGTCTGAAATTGTAACTGTGTTCAATTTCCTATAATCAGTTACCATACGGTATTGTTTGTTGCCTGCTGAATCGGCCTTTTTTTGGAACGATCCATACAGGTGAGTTGTAAGGTGATCTGGATGGTCTTATAATGTCATCGTCCAAAAGTTGTTTTACCTGTCGTTCTACCTCAGATTTCAAAGATGCTGGGTAGGGGTAAAATCTTGAGTACACCGGCGTATCTGTTGTGGTTCTTATTTGTCCAACAACTTTAGTTGTATAAGTAAGCTTTTCATCTGGCTCAGAAAAAAGCTCTGGGTTGTTATATTCTCCACAATATTTTTCTGTTTAGATAACAGATTTTTCTCATCAATTGCATTAATGCTTTGAGTAGGGAGTTGCTTTAGGTGGACTTTGTATCCATTTCCTAATATCATACAATTTTCGGCTGTATGTATAACCGCTTTCATGCTTCGAAGGGTATCGTTTCCTAAGATACCGTCGAATGATTTTAATGCAGGCATTAAGTATAATTTAACTTTATCTTGAATATTAAAAAATTGTGCATACGTATGCTCAATTATTTTTATTTCTCCTGCTATTGATTTTGCAAAAAATGGCCTTTCATTTGTTATGCGTTTTTTGCTAACTCTGGTTTCACGTAATTCTTACTGGATCCTGTGCCCACAAGAATTTTTAATGTTTTCCCGCTCTTCACCTTAGTATCAAAATATGGTAGTGAATAGCTCATTATGCTATAAAATTAAGGTTTTTGTTTGTATACTCGTCCGCGGGCTCTTCGCTCTGCTCGTCCTTTTCCATTGATGCTTCGAAATGGTACGTCCTTTGGCTTTTATTATTTTTCCTATTGTCCGCATACTGATTTGGTCTATTCCCAGTTTGAGGTGCTTGCTCAGGTCTTTTAATGTAATTTACTCGGCGTGAATGCATTGTTTGGTCTTCATCCATGAGTTCTGGCCGAGGTTGTGGCTTAGGAGGCCTGGGTGGCGTATTAGCATAAGTATTATGCGGTGCACGTTTGGCTTGCTATCCTTGTTGGTTTACTGTTGGTACATGTGCCAACTGCGGGTAAAACAACTGTGGTTTTGTCTGTGAAGGGTATTTCCTTGGAGGTATTTGATTTTTTTGGTACGACTGCCCTCTGTTATAGGCATGATTCGTCCTAAAATTTTGGTTGTCCAATTTTTGGCACAGGTGTCTTGATAAATCTCCGTTTAAGCCTCTTATAAATGTGTCTAACGCTTTGCTGCGTTAACATACTTAAAGTTTCGTTGCCCATACCTTCGCAACCTAATTTATTTAAAATTAATGATAGGTATTTATACACCTGTTGATAGAACTCAGCTATCGGTTTATTACCTTGTACCAATGTAGTCATTTGGTACTCTATAGTTGACAAATCGCGTGTGTCGGCATAATGCATCGATAGGCATTTTGTTATCGACGGCCAATCTAATGGTATGTTATATGATTCTAATGCTGTGTCAGCCTGACCGGTAATTTTGTTACGAATTACGCTTAATATTCCGTAGTACTTTGGAGATCCTTTGAGTGATTCGTATATATTAAGTATACGGTCCACACTCTTTCTCCAGGAGTTAAATTCTCCTGCACTTCCTGAAAATTCTTTCAGACTTTTAACCACATAGGGTATTCTGTCTAAATCGTTTATATTTCCCCTGTGTGCTTTTTCTATGGGTTGATCGATTGCTGTAGCTAAACTAGAGCTTGGGTTCAGGATATTCTGAACCACCTGTGGTCCTTGCTGCCTTAGAACGTTAGCTGCAATTTCAGAAATTATTTTAAAAGTTTGCTGATTTCTATGTAAGAAGGACACTTTCTGTTTTGCTGTAAATCTTCTTGAACTAGAGAAAAGAAGATTTTTCTAGTAAAAACAATGTTTATAAAAGAAAATTATGTTTGTTTTATTTATATTTTTTTATTATTATATTTTCATTTTAAATTTCCTTTCTTTAGATTACAATGCTTAATCTTACTTGTCTAATTTTTCGATTAAATTCTCCGGAGTAAGACTTCGCGGACATGCGGGTTAGACGAATCGACTCGTCCTCGATATTTTCCGTATTGTCGTAATCACGATGGGTGGCTTCTGTCTTCTTCTATAAAATTAAATATTTTTTGCATGGCCCTTTTGCTCATTAGTTATGGCTGCGAATGTGGGGGGTTTGTTCTTATTTAATTCTATGTCTACCTCGAATTTTTCAATAATTTTGTCCAGTCCGTCGTAGTCGAAATCGGCTGGTAACGCGTCCATTTGTAAGGTTAGTAGTAGGGTTTTTTGACAATATTGTTATAATATATAAAAGTATGTATGCATAATATTATTTTTCTTACTCTCTTGCGGTACTCCTGCTGCTGGGGATGTTATCGTACCTGCGGCCGTTGAAGGTAGCTCAGTTGATTTTAGTTAAAGGTCTTTGCTGCAATTGTTGTCGCTGGTGTTGATTTAAAGAGTTTTTTTTCCTTTTTAAAGTGGGCACTGCGTATCTTTACTTGTTAGTTTTCAGGATTGATTTCGCGTAACACACTTCACTCGGGCGCACGCGAGTCCTTACTTGACGTTTTTTGGACTTAATTCGCGAGTCTTTTGCTCGGGCCCCAGTTAAATAAAACAAGTGTTTTATTTTTAATTGCGGGGGCGGAGAAGGACAGCACGACCGCGTTTATTATTATAAGAAATGAATCTAAAGCTAAGTTACAATAATTTGCCTATTTATAGCTAGCTATGCCTGCGCTGCAACTGCATTCTACTGCGTGGCGTCGGTATTGTGCTGCGTGGTAAATTCATGATGCTCCGCTGCGACTGCACGTTGACGTTGTAAGTTGCTGCGCTTGTAATGTTTACAGCATTAATTCGGTCGCAGTTATGCTGACTCCGTCTGTGGCCCACATGTTTGTTTGTTGAGCAGGTCATGTTTACACAATTGCATTTGGTTCAAGTGCGGTTGTGCTGGGTCGATCGTTCGCTGGTTTCCGGTCTACATAGCTGTGCGCCACTTTGCAAGATCGGCTTGTTGTGCGTTTGTTGGTGCGGCCGAATTATGATGGGTAATAGTATTTCGGGCAACATGTGCTGTATTGGCTTTTCCTGGGTTGACCATTAATTTGAAGTGGATCAACTTGGTGTAGCCAGTTTATGATTAGTAATCGAATAACGGAATAACATTTACGAAATACGAAAATAAAGCATTTAATGACTATTGCATACTTATACCTATGTACATTTAATTGTGGAAAAGTAATAATATCAAAAAAAAACAACTCAGAAAATATTTAAATATTCAAATTTCAAATTTTCTTTGAGGATTATTTGGATAATTTAATGAAGTCAAATGTCCACTAATATTTTATTCACATCAATATTATTTAGGTCTTATATAATAAGTTATCCATCAGCTTTAATAACAAAGTAGTAAGCATAAGCGAATACAACGCATATGCTAAGCGTTGTTACGTACACACGTAATAACAGCCATAGCAAGCTGCGCCTTTGGTGGTGTCTCCCTGCACAACGTCCGCCACATTCGCCACATTCGTGCGATTTCCGTCAATGCATGAATGATCGATGACTATAAGTGAGCGTAGCGAAGAGAAAAATTTGTACATCCCTTAAATCATAAGCAGAGAGTCTCTTTTTTCTCTGTAATTCCACATATTTATGATCGCATGAGTGCATGAGTCGAGTGAGCACCGCATTCACATTCGTGTCATTCGGCTAACAGAAGAAATTAATGTGACCATACCGCCCTCTAATATGTATGTCAACTTACTGCGCTTTACTGAGCAGTTTTATTGGCATGGGCGTTACAATAAACGCTATAGTTAAAAAAGCAAAAACAATTAGCAAACAAATTTAGTGACCTGTACATATGTGATTAAATCTCTTTTTAATAGATTAGTGATACTAATACTGGAGTACTCGTATGTCTCTAGTTTTTGGAATCCCCGTTATCAAGTTCGAGTAGATTAGCTATAATCAATACGAAAACAATTCTTACTTATTAACTTAAGTGATTTTCGGTGGGGTTCGTTTCTTGAACTTCGCACAGAAATCTAGGAATAATTTTTATATTGTTTTTAAAGCTCAAGGTAATCTTAACGTTTATTGAAGAGTATTCAAACATTTTATATGTATTGTCTTAAAATCATGTAAAACTAACTTTAATAATGAATTATTTCAGCCTTTTGTGTCTGTGTCATGATTCCAACAGTCACTGTGACACTTTTGATATTTCGGAATAGCTTTTCAGCATGAAAAAACTATACTGTCAAATCTGAATAAAATATTGACTTTAATAAATTCTGACATGCTGCTGATGCATTTTATATATTATTTTAGAAAATCGATTCTCTGATTTTTCATACATCTTTAGATGCGTGTTAATGGCTCCAAGTGGTGTTTCGATTCCCTTCAATAAAATGGATAACGGTTCAAGGGCGGAATGTCTGAAATGTGGCAATGGACTGGCTGATAATAATGAAATAGTACATCGATATTATAGAAGCATCTAGGGCCTTTTGTTGCTGGTGTCACAGATATGCTTACCATAGCATTCATTGAGGCCTTTAATAGCTTCATTGAAAACCCAGGGTTCTTGGATGTATGCGATATCCGAGTTTTCGCTTTTGAACCGCTTGCACAAAACGTCGGAGGCCGCCTTGTCATGATACGGGTTCACTTGAAGGCACCTGATGTGCGACCATCAATTGGGTTGGTCTTCTTCTTCCTCTGGGCCCTATTGGCCTCTTTTCTCCCCATGTTGCCTCCCAAGAACACCCTCTCCTCCCTCTGCACAGCTCTGACACCGATGAGACCTCTGTGTCTTAATCTGATTGGGACAGCAAATGCGACTCTTGCGGGTGAGGCTGGCAGCTTCATAGTCCTCGGCTTGGGGTGCTTTCTAAGCAGACTGTCCGCTCCTAAGAATTTCCCAAGTGGTATTTAATTGGAGCAGCGACCAGAGCATCTTCTGTCTATTTTGATATCCAGGTAGTCAGTATCGCTACTTGAGCCGTTTAGATTGGGGAGCGAGTCGTTCGAGGCAGAGCCCCAGAACGTCAGAACGGCTTAATAAAACCAGACAGCGTTATGAGACTGGAGTACTCCTTTAAAAGACACACCTGGACTTACGGAATTTATCGAGCGTTTCTATCTAGATGCGCTACATTCGGTAGATAGCAGGGTCACTTCTTACAGGGTGTTACCACTTGTGGTCGCTCTTGAGCACAAGCTCCTGATCCAGAGTGTTGCAACATGATTTAAAGTAACACCAAGAACCTTAACATACATTTCAGGACATACTCAAAATACTGAGCGTTTTGTCAATGTTGTAAGCGAATCTTCACTTCCAAAGCGCAGTTGCTAAGTGATGGGGTTTGCTTTAACTGCTTTAATTTATTATTGAAAAACAGTGCTATGTTGGACTTGATACACCCAGATACATAATATAAATGTAATAAAATTAGCCAGTATTCCTTTGCATAAAACAAATAAACTTAAGCGTTTTAATATGGATGACGTAAAAGATATGTACATATGTATTTCAACACCAAGTGATCGTAATTTGTACCTTTATAAACGAGTGAGGAAGATAATGTAAAATATCCATTTATAGAAGCTGTTGTTAGTTTGATGTTTGAAGTTATTGAATTCACCGAAAATCCGAAAGCCACGTTCATATAAGCCATCAATACGATATTTTGTTACTTGGAAGCGACTACTGCATAGAGTACAGATCAGCACCCGGATTCCAGCATTCGCTATCGCTAAAACTCCATCGCAAAAAACCGCTAAATGAATTTTAGCAATATTTAGCTATTTTCGCGATTCTGACATGATTTTGACACAGCTAAAATGCCGATTTCAGCATATTTTCCATCGCTAAAAATTTCCATTTTTCTCTAAAAGAAATGTTAAATTAGCGACGAGAAAAAGTTGATGCTAAAATTATCAGAGACAATAAATAAGAGGTAATATTTTTATTATTGTTTGTTTTAAATGCTTGATATTAAAGAAACATTGTAGAATAGCATTTTATGTAAATTAGTTAGTATTTGAGCTGTAGAACAGTTTTTTAAGTAATTAAATTGGTATTTAAGCTAAAGGTTAAGTTCCTAAAGCTGTAGAAAAGCATTGTTTTTTTGCGTACTATTCTTGACAATGAATTACTTATACATCCAATAACGTGCAATTTGAGAAATAATTTTTTACTGAAATTTATATAGAAATAACTCTATATATAAAAATAAAATTAATACACTTATTGGTTTTTCTTTTAATTTAAACTTTTAATTTATTGAATTATTGTAAAAAATAATTACTTAAATTTACTTAAATATATACAAACATTGCCGAGTGAAATATTAAATTAGGTTCTTACACATTCCTCGTACGAAAACTTTGATGATTTACTGTACATTTTTATCTGTGCTTTAACCAAATTCAAAAATTTTATAATTCTTAAGTGGTCATTACAATTTTGATATTGCTATTCTCAATTGTTAGAAAACGTAATCTTATTAGGCAGTTATATAGATCTTATTAAATAAAGTGTGTAGTTGTTTACAAATTGTAGTCTTGCATCATTGCCTTGATGATTACTAGTTATTTCGCTACCATAATTAAAATTAATCGTTAAAACTTATGCTATCAACATCCTCAACATCATAATTCAAGTTATTTAATATAATAACATTGGGCAAAATTATGCAAGTATTTAAAAATTTTCCGACTAAAACTAGATCGTACATTATTGTAATTATCTTCAGATTATGGGAGACCATTTCCAGGAATAGGAGTTATTAAATAGGGCAACTGAGGATAACTACTATCGCCTAAACATGTGAAAATATATGATCCGTAAATTATATAAAAGTATGTGTATATCAAAACAAAGTAAACTATACCCAAAAGACATATGCTCAAGCAAAACCTTTAACGCACTTGCCCTCCAAACTTTTGCATCGTGAGCAGTTCCTCCGAAACGAACTGTACAGTCAAGTATTCTAAAATCCAAATCGCATACCTTTAAGTAATAAAATAATATTAATATTTATGTATTAATATATAATAATTATACAACATACCACTTGAACATTTATTGAGTGCCCTCCTTTTCGCTATTCCTTTGTCTATAACGAAAGCCGCGAAGAGGCTAAGGAGTTAATTTGGTGTCTACAACATCTTTCCGATGTTGGTTATATTCAAAATTTACCTATGGTTCTTAACGTTGATAACTAGGGTGCAATTCGACTTATTTGAAATACAGGATTGCATTACACTACGAACCATATTATGTATGTTGACTTGTATACAGTTCTTCGTATTATGTATAGCAATTGATCTTAGCATACAGAAAAGCGCAAAAACATCCCTTATTTTATTTTTTTTGGCAAGTACATTTTGAAGTAATAAGCAGATTTGTTCAAATGTGAATGAAAATTAACGTAAAAACTATAAATATCGTTTTAAAAGGAAAACATTTACATACTTTCAGTAGCCGATTGCCAGTAGTGGGTTGCCTTGCGTAGTGGAAATTTTAGTATGGTTGCCCAGCGGCTACTAGTCTTCTGTTAGTCTCCATACATAATGGGGGTATTAAATAACAAGTGAGAGCCTTAAAATAAACGCAATTTAATGGCAACAATGTTTTGCATAAGCAACGGTGCGAGTAGTATGTGCTTATGATGGTTAAAAACTAATTTCTTTGTTTGCAGTTAGGACTTTTACATTGCACAATGGTTACATACAAATATTGCGGTGTAAAGGTACTTAATCAACCGTTCGCGTCTTCCTTTTCTTTTTTAGTTTCTTCTTTACTCTCCCTTTCTCTCAGCTTTATTGTCGCAATCTTGTATTCTATCATTCTTGGTATGTGCTTGATGTTCAGAGGTGTTACCAGAAAGTGTTCATATATGCGGCTCTTATACTGATGTAGAACATTTATTCGTTCGCTGAATGAAAGAAAGTTGTCTTTAATGGATTAAATGTAGCTCTTTTATACAAGTTAAATACTTACTAAACTAATAAAATAATTAAGAATATTGATATTGCATTGACGAAATAATGTGGCATGCATCAATTTACTAAAGCAGACGCAAAATGTATAAAAAGCTTTCGTTAACGAACCGTGTGAATAAAGTATATGATAAAAAAAAATGGTAGCATTTGCAATTATTAGGTAGAAGCGCTGAAAACAAATTTTATGCTATGTCTAAGCTTGCACAGCGCATCGTTCAATCGCCGTTTTCACCGTTACAAAGACGTAAAGATCAATAAATCTTTCTCTCATAATTTAATTTTCGCTCACATGTTTGACGTCATATCAAGGAATTAAGTCAATTATGTGCACACATATTTCGTCGCCTGTATTTTGGAAACATATTTTGCGTATATTTTTGTAGTGAGTGCGTTAAGAAAATCAAGGTAATTAGGAAATTTCAGTTGAGTACGGTTTCTGATTCGGCTTGTGTTCGACGCTGAAAGGCGCGTAAATTCACGCATCGGCTGATACGTCGTAACACAGCGCTGCAAAGTATTAGTGCTACTGTGGTATAATAATATCTTAAAAACTAGATACATAACCGTCTTCTAAAAGATATTTGCAGTGCAAAGTATCCGTGCTAGAGTGGTATAAAAATATCTTAAAAACTAGATACATAACCGTTTTCTAAAAGATATTATCCGTGCTACAGTGGTATAACAATATCTTAAAAACTAGATACGCAACCTTCTCTAAAAGATATTTGCAGTGCAAAGTATCCGTGCTTCTAAATTCAACAACAACTTTGTGATCAAGGATACAGTTGAATTATATTTATAAGCAATAATGGTAAGTGGCTTTCACAACTTTTCATCAGATGTTATAACACTTGCATGACATATTAAGGTCATATTATATACATACATTTTAGCAAGCACAAATTTCTAAGCCGAAAATAATTGACACGAATTGTCTGACATCTTAGGTTGAATTTTTTGATAGAAATTTGTATCTTGTTTTATAGTCTGGACGTCGTGCAAGTGCGAAACAAAGCTCAATATTATCCTTTTTGGAACCACCGAAAAGGAAACGCAAAAATTCTGCGACGAATAAAACTCTGATTCAGGATTGACAGATATATATGTGGAACGGTTTCCTCACCAAAGGCAAGAAAAGGCGACATCTGTCGATGCCAGCGTTTCGGTTATTAAAATTTCGAATATACCAACATCCGACACATCTTCAAATAATAATGCCAATTTTTAATATTCTACTGATATAGGTACTTAGATTGGGAAAGAGATTGATGACTACACTAAGAAGCAGCTTTTGGAAAATCCATGGATACCGGGTGAAGGTTATCAGTTTCCATTTTCCACAAGAATTTTATTTTTTTTATTTATTTTATTTTATAAAAGTTTACACAACAATAAAATTATTACATAAACTAAAGGTAAACGCGGCGCTAACATCGGAGGCTTTCGGCTGGCATATTGACTAGGGCGGTATCAAATGCGTCGGAGTAGGTCGGTATCTCTGAGGAAATTATATATCCTGCTAATATTGTTGTCCGTCGGGTTTTTTAACAACTGCGAAGGATTAATATCGTTAAAGAAGTGAAGTCTTTGGGCTTCAAGTTTCGGGCAGCAATGCAAGAGGTGGTTAATGCTGAGTGAAAAACTACAAAACGGGCAGCAACTAGGAGCAGCGCCTTGAAGCATATGAGAGTTTGTAATAATAGTGTGGCCAAGCCGGAGTCGGGTATATGGTGTAATGTAGTTTGACGGCATGGACGGAGAAAAGCAGGGTTTTGTACGACTGGGATTGATTGAGCAGTAGTGATGGCTATACCGGCTCCACTCTGCAAGCATTTTTTTTTCCCTCTCATGGTTGATAATCCAGTAGATGTAATTTTTAAAGAGAACGTTGGAAGTTATGGTAGGTGTAACAACCATATCTTTAGCGACCTTGTCGGCAATCGTGTTGCCCTTTATATTGGCGTGACTGGGGATCCACATGATTTTGAAGTTCTGGGGGTGTGAGATTAGGATTTCTCGAATGCTTTCAATGACGGAGTTGGTTTGGTTGCATCCCTTTATAGCTTGAAAACATGACATACTATCAGAGCAAATTATAAATTTTCCTTTATTTCGTACGGAATAAAGCATCGCATTGAATATTGCCGCGGCTTCTGCTGTGAAAATGGAGCAGAAATTAAATAAAATACCGTTAGTAATTACTTCTCCATGTTCTTTCACGAAGAAGTCTGTGTTGATTTTGAACCATCAGTAAAAATCAGATCTCATCCAGTGGATTTGTATTTTGCTGCCACTTCGTTGGTAGTATTTTTCTTGTGGAGATGGACAAGTTCATTGATGAAAGAGTCCTTTTTAACCAACCAAGGCGGATGAACGCTTTTGCGAGTATGAGGTCTTTGAAGTGGAAGGCCGTTTTCCTTAGCGAATTTAATGCATACATAAACGGATGACTGCACTTTGGGTGGCCGTTTGCGCGAAATCACAAGTTGCAGGTCCTTTCTGAGCAGAGAGTTCGGTGAAAATATTAGCTTAGCGTAGAGTTTGCGAACCGAGTCTTCGGCGTCATCGAATATTGTGTTTAACCCAGACTCTGTAAATAAATTATTTAAGGGCGTCGTTGGAAACGCGCGCAGCGACCTACGAATAGTATTATGGTAGGGGGCAGTCAGCAGTTTTAATTTATTTTTTGCGTGATGTCCATAAACATCCAAACCATAGTTAATATGTTAATCAACAATGCCGGACCGATAAATGAGCGCTTTGCAGAGAGGTACTTAACGATTATTAGAAAGTGTTCTTAAGACTGCAGTTTGATCAGTATTTTTGGAATATGCCGGTGAGTTCGAGGTTCGAATCTCAGTCAGGGCAAGCAAAATCTTAATCACAGACAAAGTTTTTTCTAATAGCGGTCACCCCTCGGCAGGCAATGGCAAACCTCCGAGGGTATTTCTGCCATGAAAAAGCTTCTCATTAAATACATCTGCCGTTCGGAGTCGGCACAAAACTGTAGGTCCCTCCATTTGTGGTATAATATAAAGACGCACACCACAAATGGTAGGAGAAGCTCGGCCAAACACTGAGCTACATATATAGTGTAAGCGCCAAAGCGACCGGTTAGCATAAAAAGGAGTAAGATGCACGCACCGAGGCAGAAGCAGGGGCAGTCGTTCGAGAAGTTGAAGTTGCGAAGTTGACCGAGCGCGAGATTACAACATTTTAAAGTCGATTTAATTAAGCCTGTTTTCCTTTTCGATCTAGTATATTAATCATTTTAGTTAGTAATTGAACTAATCCATTCATTAAAGACTATTAATAAACTCACTCTTTACATTTGGGGCTCAACCGATAAACCACATAGAATATAGCAAAATTTGGAGTTCGATCAACGAGATTTCCAGTCCGTTATAGGCAAAAACTTAACAAAAAAAAAAAAAAAAAAAAAATAGTTGAAAGTGCGCGTGTGTATTTGCAATGCGATGAGAAGAGCAGAAGCGGTAGAAAATATAACACAAAAAGAGCAACAGTATTATAATACACGGTCGCAAGCACTTACAAAAGTGGTCGTCTCCACGGCCGAAAGTAAAGACGATTTATCAAGTGAAGTAAAGAACATAAAAAGTGATAAGAAGATGGAAGCTAAGATTGACGAAAATAATGAAACACTCCGAGAAATCATCCAACTACTTACGTTGAAAATTAAAGCCGATGAAACTAGACAAAACGAACCTAAAATTACAGCCGAAAATTTTGCGAAAGTAGTGCCGGATTTCGGTGGTCAAAGCATGCCCGTTGAACATTGGTTTTCGAACTTTGAAAATAACGCAGAAGCGTACGGGCTAAATGAAAAGCAAATATATGTGCAGGCGCGCGGCAAAATGACAAAGACGGCGCAATTGTACCTAGAATCCGTGTTTGTGAGTACGTACGAAGATTTAAAGAAGACATTAGAAGCAGAATTTAAGAAGAAATGGGGAAGTGCAGAAGTGCATAAGAAGCTTTGTGTGAGAAAAAAGAGTACGGGGGAGACTTTTCACGAATGCGTTTTGCAAATGAAGAAAATAGGCGCTCTTGGTAGTGTTGACACCGATTCCGTAATTCGTTATATAGTTTGACGCGTTAAATATGAAAAGCGAGTTCAAATATATTATGTATAGCTGTAAATCATGGTCTGAGCTATATGAAAAGCATGAAATGTGCGAACACTTAAACGAAAGTGACGATAAAAGTAAAAATACATACAGTGGCAGCAAAAAAAAGTTTACAAAGCGCGAAAGTTAATCACTGTTTTAATTGCGTCTCAGCGGAGCATTTAAGGAAAAACTGTAAGGCTGGAACAAAATGTTTTAGGTGCAACACTAATGGACATATTTCAAAAAATTGTCCCCAAGCCGCAAAAAGTGTACAAGTTGTGAAAGACTGTAGGCGTTTTAAAGTAATTGACCTAAATAATGCCGAGGTCAGTTGCCTGGTTGACACAGGGTCGGACGTTTCAATTGTCAAAGACAGTATCTACAAAATGCTTAGCAAAGTAGATATGCAAAAATGTAATTCCATTTTGCGTGGTCTAGGTAATAACAAAACGATTCCAATAGGTGCGTTTATAGGCATAGTTCATGTAGATGGCATCGAAACAAAGAAGCGGTTCATCGTAGTCCACGACAGTAAAGTTGAGCATGATGTATTGTTAGGCTACGACTTTGTCTCCAGATTTTGCGTCTTAATTGATGAAAGTGGGTTTAAATTTACACTACCGGAGTATGGTAATTCAAATGAGATTAACGAGTTAAAAGTATACAATGTGGTAGAAAATATGGTGGATATAAGCTCCACATCGCAGTTCAAACCGGTGATTCAATCACTAATTAACGAGTATCAGCCGGTTAAGTCATATGTCGAGTGCCCAGTAACGCTTAAGATTGTACCCGATGGGAACATCACACCGTTCCGTCAGCAACCCAGCCGCCATCCACCCGTTGAAAGCGAAGCAATAAAAATGCAAGTTGACAATTGGTTGAAGAGCAGCATTGTACGCAAATCGTCATCCAATTTCGCAAGTAGAGTGGTAATTGTTAAGAAAAAGTACGGATCATTTAGGGTTTGTGTTGACTTCCGGCAACTTAACAGTATGGTACTCAAAGATAGCTTCCCGGTACCCTTTTATCGACGACGTGCTTGAGAAGCTGCAAGCGGCTAGAGTTTTCAGCGTTATGGACTTGGAAAACGGGGTTTTCCATGTTCCGATTGAAGAATCAGACAAAAAATTCACCGCGTTCATCACGAAAGAGGGACTATATGAGTTCAATCGGGCTCCCTTTGGCTTTTGCAACTCCCCCTCGGCGTCCATACGTTTCGTTAATTGCGTGTTCCAAGAGCTAATCGTTCAAGACGTAATGCAACTATACATGGACGATATCATCGTCTATGCTCAAACAGATGAGGAGTGCATAGACAAACGGAAGCTGGTCTTAGAAGTAGCCGCAAGATTTGACCTGAAGATTAATTGGAAGAAGTGCCACTTCCTACAGAGAAAAATCGATTTTCTGGGGCATACTGTAGAGAATGGCCAAATTTGGCCCGGCAGCGAAAAAACAGACACCGTCAAACATTTCTGCACACCGAAAAACATTAAAGCGGTTCAGTCGTTCCTAGGCTTAACAAGGTTCTTCCGAAAGTTCATCAGAGGGTATGCACAGTTGGCTCGCCCCTTGACAAATTTGTTGAAGAAAGACGTGTCATTCAAAATCGAGGCAGCCGAACTAGAGTCGATAAGGCAATTAAAAGACGCCCTTTGTCGTGAGCCTGTGCACAAGATTTACTGCAGAAATGCAATTACTGAGTTACATACAGATGCATCAAAAGAAGGCAATGGCGCAACGCTGCTGCAAAAATTTTACCAACAACTGCATCCCGTATTTTTCTGGAGTAAGAAAACCTCACCAAGTGACTCCAAACGGCATAGTTACGTATTAGAAGTCAAAGCCGCGTGTCTAGCTGTACAAAAGCTTCGCCATTATCTTCTTGGCGTTAAGTTCACGTTGGTAACAGACTGCATAGCATTCACTCAAACGGTCAAGAAAAAAGACGTTCCGCGAGAAGTAGCCCAATGGATTCTACATCTGCAAGACTTTGACTTTGAGGTTAAACATCGAGCTGCCGATAAGGTAAAGCATGTGGACTGTCTTAGCCGTTATCCGAATGTTTTCGTAGTTAGTAATAATATTTCAGCACGTTTGAGAGTGGCTCAGGAAAAGGATAGTTTTATCAGCGCTATACGAGAATTAATAAAGCACGGTCCGTACGACGGATTTAAATTTAAGGGTAGTATTTTATACAAGAGTATAGAGGGTAACGATCTGCTGGTCGTGCCTAGAGCGATGGAGCGAGAGATAATAACCGAAGCACACAACGTTGGCCACTTTGCGATTCAGAAGACGATGCATGCTGTACATCAACAGTTTTGGATACCCCACCTTGAGCGAAAAGTAGGGGAAATTTAGCAGCTGCGTAAGGTGTTTAACAAACAATAAGAAGCTGGGGAAGCAGGAAGTGTACCTCAGCTGTATCGACAAAGGGGATCGGCCTCTAAAAACGTTGCACGTCGATCACTTAGGCCCTATGGATTCAACAGCAAAGAAATATAAATTTATATTTGCTATGGTGGACGGCTTCTCTAAGTTCGTGTGCCTTTTCATGATGAAATCTACTGGTTGCGAGGAAGTTATTAAGAAGTTGAATGAGTGGTCAAGCGTATTCGGCTTGCCTTCCCGTATAGTAGGTGACCGAGGAGTTGCGTTTACATCAAATGCGTTCCAGGAGTTTGTGAAAGAAAATAGCGTCGAACATGTTTGGTCTACAACCGGTGTTGCCCGTGGTAACGGCCAAATCGAACGTATCAATCGATCTATTCTCTCCATCATTTCCAAGCTATCTGCTGATTATTCGTCGAAGTGGTACAAGTTTGTTCCGCAGGTCCAAAAAGAAATAAACTCCCATATTCACTGCTCAACAAAAAAGTCGCCGTTCGAATTAATGTTTGGCGTGAAAATTCATAACAAAAGCAGCGACAAGTTACTATTATTGCTAGAACAAGAAATGATAAACGACTTTGACACCGAAAGACGAAAGACACGAGAGGAAGCTAGATTCGAAATACAACGAGCGCAAGATGTTTATAAAAAGCAGTACGACAAAAAGCGCAAAGAGGAATACGTTTACAAAGAAGGTGATCTTGTGGCGGTGAAGCGTACGCAGTTTGTCGCCGGCAAAAAGCCAGCAAGCCCCTTTCTTGGCCCATATGAAGTAACTAAAGTTAAACGCAACGGCCGCTACGACATTAGGAAAGGTGCCCAAGTGGAAGGACCAAATGTTACGAGTACGAGCGCAGATAATATGAAGTTGTGGAAATACATTTTGACCAATGAAGAGTTGATGTCGTCCGAGGCTGAAGACGAAGAGTCGGATGGCCGAATGTAAAATGGTGGGCAACCCTGCCATCAGCGAACGGTTAGCATAAAAAGGAGTAAGATGCACGCACCGAGACAGAAGCAGGGGCAGTCGTTCGAGAAGTTGAAGTTGCGAAGTTGACCGAGCGCGAGATGACAACATTTTAAAGTCGATTTAATTAAGCCTGTTTTCCTTTTCGATCTAGTATATTAATCATTTTATTTAGTAATTGAACTAATCCATTCATTAAAGACTATTAATAAACTCACTCTTTACATATATATATTATATATTATATATTATATATTATATATTGTATATTATATATTATATATTATATATTATATATTATATATTATATATTATATATTATATATTATATATTATATATTATATATTATATATTATATATTATATATTATATATTATATATTATATATATAGAACATCGTCAGCGTACAGTTGGTGCTCAATAGTGGTAAATTTAGACAGTAGTTCACTGAGTTCATCAAACGCTATAATGAAGAGAATCACCGATAAGGGTGATCCTTGAGGAGTGCCATTATCTAGGGGAAGGATAGAGGAGCGGGTGTTCGATATAAGGACGCTTAATCTACGATGGAATAAAAAGGATTTAATAAAATTTAAGATTCGCGGACCTACTTTCCATTTTTTTAGTTGCCTTAGTACGATATGAATACCTATTCGATCGAAGGCTTTTTGAAAATCGAGAGACATCAGGGAGATGTGATTTTTATTTTACAAAGCATTAGAAATGTAGTGGTCAAGATAAACAAGTGCGTCGATAGTACCCTGCCCCCTTTTGAATGCAACCTGTTATGATGAATGAAATTATTTTTGCGGGCATACCAGGAAAGTCTGGTAGCAATAATTTTTTCTAGCAGTTTGCCTAAACAAGGGAGAAGGGAGATTGGGCGGTAATTGCAGACATCAAGGGAAGGTTTGCCAGGTTTGAGGATGGGAACTATCAAGCTGGTTTTCCACGCTTGGGGGTAAATGCCTGTAGAAAATATATTATTATACAGGTTAAGAAGACGGGATAGGGCAGGAAGGGGAAGGTTCTTGATAATGGGGTAAGAAATTCTATCGTGGCCAGGTGTTCTGCCCTTTACAGGGCAGAGACCAGCTCAAAATGCGTTATGTATTTTTCTAAGTATTTGGCAGAGATCGAAAGATTGCTGGATGGAAATCGGGATGAGGTTATTTGGTGCTTATTTGAAATAAAATCACGGGGAAGTTGAAATCAGAGGAGGCGGTTGAAAAGTGGTTGGCGAATTCTTGAGCTATATCTAGAGGATATAGAAGAGTGCCGCGAGCCGCGAAGGCGGATATTGCAGAAAATGGAGCCATCCCAGTTAGTCTTTTAATGTCGGCCCAGATCTTTCTTGGATTGGATGAACAGCTAATGTTGCTGGTAAATTTTTCAAAGCAGGCAGCTTTCGCAAGTTTGGCTTTGCGGCGAAAATTAGCATTAGCTTTTTTGTACTGAAGGATATTGGAGGAGGACCGTACACGCTTATATTCATGCCATTTGTTTGTTTGGCCTTAATGTTGAAAGTTCAGTGCTCCACCACAATGGAGCCGACTTAAGAGTTTTGCTACCTGATTGTGGGATGGGTAGATTAGCTGCACTTCTGATAGTTTTTTGGATACGGGATGATTTTTGGTTGACGTTGAGGGAAATGGGATAGGAGCTGGAACTATATGGACAAGCATTTTCGAACTTTAACCAATCAGCAGAGTCAGTCTGGTATTTCAGCCTCGGGCGGAATGATGTAGGAAGCCTGGTAATAATAGGGAAATGATCGCTGCCATGAAGGTCGTCAATTACTTGCCAAGTGCATTTAGTAGAGAGGGAAATCGGTGAGATGAAGGTGGGTGAGGGATTTGTGAGCTGAGAAGTGAGTTGGAGAGCCATTATTAAGGACAAAGGAGTTTTAGGAAAGGATTGAATCTTAAACTACACGGTCCCTAGCGTTAAGCGAAGCGGAACCCCACATAGGGCTCCAGGCATTAAAATCGCCTGCCAAAATAAAAGGACTTTAGGTTGTAGGTAAAATATTGTTAAAGTCAGTGGTTGAGAATGCTTGATCAGGAGGTGAGTAGGCGTAAACAATGATTAATTTATTGGGCGATTGAATTTCTAATACCAAGGAAGAGATGCGGGACTGGAGAGGGTAACATTTGTGTGGGACATTTTTCTTCACTAAGACACCAATGCCTTGCTTACTAGATAAAATATGTGGCAAATTATGAAAGTATCCGACATAGGCCAAAGGCGTGAGAGCGGTGACCTTGTAGGGAAGGTGGGTTTCATTTAAAAGAATTACAGAGAGATTGTCCGATTTAATTAATATTTCAAGATCGATGAAATTGTTGTAATATCCGTTTACGTTCCACTGTAGAGCAACAAACATATGCACAAATGAAAAAAAAAGAAAACTGGAATATAGCTAAAAATATTATGAGTTTGAAATGTCCATGTTATTAGTTTCTGCTGGTTGCTGGGCTGGGGACAACTTGATTGTGTCATCGTGTTTAATAGTTGGAGTTTGAGTGGAAAGAGGGATAGGAGGAGGAGAGGAAAGTGACGTGCAATAGCGAGAGAGTATGTCTGTTAAGTTGGGAGAGTCAAATAGATAAATATTGCAATTATTTTGAGAGAGTGGATTATCAACGATTGCGTTGATTGCGGTGGGGTTTTTGTTTAATGATTGCGGATAAAGGTTAGAAGTGTGAGAGTTAGGTGGAGATGAGATGTTGTTAGTGGAGGATGATGGTTTGGCTGAGTAGGTATTTATTGCAGGTAATGAGATGTTATTGGGGGTTTGTAGGGAATTAGAGGGGATGGCGTAAGAATTATGTTCGTTTGAGTCAGCAGTTGTTTGTGGTTTTTGGGTTTGTTGGTTTCAGGGGACTTTAACACATTGGCGAATGATAAGGGGTTAAGGGAGGCGGGGGTTGTGTTTTAATACGAATAGCGATGATAATCAGAGTTGAAAACAAACGCACTGTGTTAGAAACGAAACTGTTCACGCTGAGTGATAGTCGGAGACTGTCCACAAAAATTATTTCCGTCAAATAAAGGAAAAATTACCTAAGGAAGAATCATCTAGAGGCTCGTTTTATCACATGTTGCTGGAGGATTATTCTGTAAATATTGTCCAATGTTTATAAGCCGTAGAGAAGGTGGATACCAAAATAACGGTACCTTGGGAATTCATAGTGAATTGGAAATACATTCCAATCACTTGTATCATAAGAATGCAATGGATACTGGTAAAGACTTCTTAGGAACATACCATAACTCTCGTCTAGAAATAAGAAGTCTTATAGATGTCAGTCATAGATCTCAAGCGAAGAAAAACAGGGAAATGTTAAAGTCCATCATCAATGCAATACTATTTCTTGTTTAACAAAATATATCTCTGCTAGGACATCGAGACAATGGGCCAATTTCGGACGTAGCATACCCAAAGGAAAATTACGGCAATTTTAGCAGGTTATTGAAATTGGTAGATTCTGGCAATACAATCCTCGGAAATAATTTAAAAACTTCCTCTTCACGTGCAACATACATAAGTAAAACGTCTCAAAACAAGATCATCGCCTGTTGTGGATTGGTAGTAGTACAAAAAATTCTGAGACGTGTCTTCAGGTCTGATTTCTACTCTAAAAAGGTAAATTTATAAGTTTAATTTTTTTGTGATCGGCAGCGAAGTATCTTTTTTTGTGCTAATCTATATCCAATATACAATACTAGATGCACATAAAAAGATTCTCATTTCCTTGCTTTTTAGGAAAACAAACTTGTGCAGCTTTATGAGACACAATGGGTACAAAGACATTATGCCGTTCTTCAATTTACAGTCCCAGTAGAAGCACTTATGAAAATTAGTGAATGGAATTGTAGAACAACCGCAGCGAAGGCGTCAAATGTGGTGATCGTACTATGTAATTTTGAAAAATTTTGCGAAAGATGTCGCCGAATTCATTAACATACTGATAGAACTTACGGTATGATTTTGCACGGTTCTGAACAACAACAAAAATTCAAATTGGGAGCAGAAATAGCACTTTGGCAACAACAATGGAAGCTGCAAATTGATTCCGGGACTCAGATGACGTCAACTTTCGAGACACTGAAATATTGCCAAAAAGATATATATCCGACTATTCATACTTTACTTCGTGTACTCGGCACTTTACCTGCCTCGAACGCTAGCGCTGTGTGAGAATTTTTTGATTTTTTCTTTTGTTATTATTACTTTTTTCCTATACAATCCTATACGAGTACGAGTTTCAAAAGACATCTTCCTGAATTTTGCAGGTATTTTAAATACCTTTTATCCTAATGGCCCGGTGTGTGTCTTTATATTCTACCACAAATGGAGGGACAATTTTATGCCGACTCCGAACGGCAGATGTATTACATGAGAAGCAGTAATTCTCTCGGAGGTTTGTTGTTGCCTTCCGAGAGGAGACCACTATTAGAAAAAACCTTTTCTATGATTAAGATTTTACTTGCCCTGGCTGGAATTCGAACATCGAACCCAGCGGCATATCGAGCAACAGCACGCACCGCACCTCGACCACAGCGGACCACAGTTCGATTGCCTACTCCGTCCATAGTAGCACTTGTGTTTCCAAGAGATATTTTGGGCTTGGTTAAAAGGCTTACGTTGTTGTTGGTGTTAATGTTGGTTCCTAAGTATACGTACTTCTTTTTCAAACTTGTAACAATGAACTGTGTTGTGAGGGCCCAGGCGTGAATGCTACGGATATATTTTGTCTTGTCCCTCGTACATCTCCAGATCCACTCCTATCGCTTATCTATCCAATTTGGAGAAGGCAGAACAAACCGCGCTGTTGGTAAGGCTACATAATACATATAGTTATACCAAAAAGAGGAATTGATTTAGCTTCGACTCTGTCCGTCCGTTCATTTGTCTGTCTGTCCGTGGATAACATTTGATATTTGGAGCGAATTTAAACAAAGAAATTCGATTTTTATGAACCAAATGGGTGTATCTCAATCACAATGCTTATTTTACATTTTCATACCTTTTTATTTATTTATTTTTTTGCAAAAGCAGTTTTTGGGCATATCGCATCATGCATATTGCATAGAATGCTTTTAGAAGAGAAAAATAAAACACAAATTTGAATTTTAAGAGACATTTTTATTTCTGTTTAAATAGCTATCAGAAATATCGCCAAACTATTTACATAAAGTTAGCAAATAACCAAATTTTTGTAATAAAATATACAAATGTATGAAGTGATATTTTATATAACAATTTACTGGGTACACTAATCAAAATATTTTTTTTTTAATTATACAAAAAACTTCAAAGAATATAATAATAATATAAGTTTTTTAATTTAAAACAGGCATCAAAAAGCCACTATATGCTATATTGCATAGAATAACCGAAAGGGTTAATACGATTTTTTTGAATTGGCTTTTATACGTAATGGGCGTGGCACTGCCCGTACAAAAGTACATCGCGAAGGTATGTATATAAAATTCGGTTTCGCCCGAATTTATCTTTTTTTACTTGTTTTGGTTTTGATTTGACCACAGTATCCCTAACCCCCTTATCAACTAAAATTTTATTTGAACAAAGTAGGAACTTTCCGAGCGTCTATTGTGCATCACTTATAGAACTTCGTAGCTCCACAGACATGTTGCTGATAGAGAAAAATAACGATAAGATTGTAAGGGGTCACTAAATCTCAAGGAGCTCAAAGCAAAGCGTCTACAGACTCTAGTCTATAAACATAAATGCTATGAAAATGGCGTCAGATAAATACCGCGTGTTCCAAATTAGACCGAACCTAATATGAGTACATCTGTGTGAGTGTATACGATTTGGAGAATGAAAAACAACTATGACGAATAAAGGCCAACATCGAAAATTATTTATTTACAATGAAATTAATGTCAGTGGCAAAACAGAGCTTGGAATCAAAATAAAACCCCCAAAGATATTGAGATGCGGTAAGAGGTAGGAACAATAACTAATGTTTTAAAAAAGAAATCTAGTGAAATTTGCTATTATTGAGTGTTTGCGTACCAACGAGCTTGAAAGCTCCCCTGGAGAATGAAATAATCTTCCGAACATTTAATTTCATGATATATCTTCAGATCATCTGCATCTAATAAAATAGGGGGAAATAGCATTTATGAACAGCGCAAATAATAATGGACCTACGACATTGGCCCCTGAGGAACACCTGAGCTGTTAAAAATATGCCTCAAATGCGCAATCAGTGCGGGGTCCTTGCCTGTGTAACTACTTTCCCGAAGTTGATGGGAATGTCTAAATTTGAAAAGCTATCTTCAATAACAAAACTACTATCAGAGTTGCAAGAAACAAAATAAGAAGGAAAAATATCAACTTAAGAGATGGAGTCGGCTGATACTAAATTAAGTATAACCGATGTGGGAATATATGAACAGCTCTTCCTTGATTTTATCTAACTCCAAAAGAACTTAGAATTTCATTTGATATTTCTTTTTACCCTACAATTATAGCTACGGTATAATGATTTTTTGAGCCTGATAAATCTAGCTATATAAAAGACGTAACGTTTACGAAAATTAACGTCATTGGAATGCTTTTGCTTTTTGTAGAACTTATTCAGGTTAAGGGTTAAGGACTGGGATGTGACTAACACATAAGTATATGTATGTCTCAAAGTAGACTTAAAATTATCATAACAATCATAACAACTTATTCAACTTGCTGCGTGTGAGAGCTTAAAATTTATATTAAAGCTAACTTATACTAGTAGCTCTATTCTGTGCACTTGACAAATTAACAAAATATTGATAATTTATCAAGATTTTTATCAAGCAAGAAGCTATTTGTTATTCTGTGACAACCTTGATGATACGTAAAGCTTTAGACTGAAGGGCTTTTCCCCATATGTGGGGTGAACAATATAATGAAGCAGAAACAGCTGATTTCTGTTTACTTTATATTATTCACGAAATATATACTTCTACATTGTAAGTATTTCATATATTATTCATTAATTTGTAAAATAATATGTAACTTATTATTAAATTTAATTTATAGGAAGTCAAAACACGACCAAACGTGTCACGTTTCAAACGAAAATTTTGCATAGACGTGTTATCACCCAACAAAAATGTATCACTAACATCTCCTAAACTTCTTAAGTAGGTAACGCGCGCGATCTCTATTTTCGCAATTTTCCTCTTCGTCTAACAATAACAATAAAAGTAAAATCTCTTCTTCCATTCTAATAAATTAACTATGCACAAAGAGTAAAACAGATGTTTTATTTGTCAGGGCATTTGACATATTGACCGTTTATCAAGAAAAGAGCTTTTTATTTTTAACAAAGAATAGACAAATCTTGATAAATTGTCAATCTTGATAAATAAGCAAGATGTTGAATTTGTCAAGTGCACAGAATAGAGCTGTAGGTCTAATATTCGATTTAAATCATTAAGAAAACCATTAATCTGTGATAATTTAATGCAGAGCAAGTTATCAATTAAGTATGATTTTGATACACTTTGAACATGGTCTACCTGAAAAGAAGTTCGCATGCGCCATATAATTTCATGCAGAGCTGATCCTACAAAGGATCGATACCTTAAAAAGGACAGAATGAATCAAAGTTGTTTTCGCACAGCTGTTAGCATACCACCACCTCTACTAACACCAATTTTGGCGAAATCTCTGTCTTTGTGGAAAACATCAAATAGAACTGGATCGAAGGCCTCAGCATCGAATAGACTTGTATTCAGCCAAGTTTCAGTTAGAACGAAGAGGGTTTCAGTTTTGCTTCTGGGCCCCGACGATTTTCGAAATCGGCATTTATTTTAAGGTCATCACCAGTACGACTATTTACTTCTTGGCCTGAGTCTGGAGCTCTTCAAAATATCTGATGACGGTAATTTATCAAAATGAGATTCTGGAATACCAGGCTTGAAATTTATGCGTGTAATAGTGCCCAAATCAGCATCCTTATTAATAAGTTGATAGCATAAAATCATTTTTTTATTAATAGCAGCATGTTTAGCAACATAATCACTTATGTTATCAGAAGTTACAGAGGGCAAGGACGATGAAATATGAAGTCATTAACTCAAATATCAGAAACCTCTTGATTAACAACTACACAAAGTCGACGATTTTTATTAAGTATACGTTCATCGTTGTGCGAACGAAAACGACACTAAAGATGGCACAACGCCGAAACCGGTATGTCACAAAACTAAATTTGACAAGCGATGACGGAAAATTGTTCCAATATAAATCGAATTAAAAGAGCTTTTATTTTTGTCCAAGTTAGAGATCTCATTTCAGATTTTCTCTTTCAGCTCACAGAGCAAAAGTAAACACGACCAGACTTGGTTGATTCGTTACTATAGGTAAGTTGTTTATGGCTTTATTAAATGCAGAGAGAGGCGAAAGGCCGATTGACCTATAACATGCACAATTTTTTTTGTGGATCCATACTGCCAGTTTCATTAATCAAGGAGTGCAGCTCGACATTTCAAGAATACTGAAATCATTGCACCGGGTTGCCGCAATGGATATAAAAGACATCTATATTTTACGTATACCAAAGTTAAAAAAACTTTTGATAAAAATTCATGTTCATCGCATTATTTTTAAGCTTACCCATTAATAACCAATTGCAATAATTATAACTCAAAAGTTGCATTTTCTTATTGTTTAAATACCAAGCGCCATTTACTTTGTGAACGCATTAATGTTGGGTCCAGCAATAAACAAAACATTTATTTATTTGTTTTAATGTTTTTTAACTTAATTCTTGCAAAATATAAATATTTTCCAACTTGTACTCACTACTAACGACATCCAAAAATTTTAAAGCCGATACTTGCGACATTTTGGTCTTGCTACTTACAATTATAGGAAAAGGTGACATTTAGAGAACTTAGTGCAAGATTTTTCTGCAATTTCTTAGCTAAAAGTTTTCACGTGCTAAGCAGAAGGAAAGAAGCAGAAGCATAGAAAAGTTACTGACGCATTACCAATCCGGCTTTGGGAAAGGAACGTTAAAAACGGCAATGCCCAAAATTTTCTTATCGAAGTGAAAACGCAATACATTTTTTTCGCTGCGTAGCCGTCAAGTTTTTGTTGGCAAATTGATGGTCGACAATAACGAAACACCAAGTAAAAGCAAAAGCGACAGCCAATCAGCGAACAGTTCAAAAGTGAGCGCTTGCATACCGAGTCGGATCTTTAGCCTTTAGCCTATTTCGGCGCCCACCGAACTCATTTTGAGGGGAAGTTGCAAATTCTTGCTGGACAAATTTTACCCAGCACAAATTTTCAAACAATAAAACAGCTGATTGCAATTCGGATAAATAAAATTTTTTTTTTGTGGAAGAGTAAATGTTAGTTTCGTTAAGTTTAAGGTTTTAAGAAAACGTGAGTGCAATGCTTTTCATATCGCATATTTGATTGCGGACAAAAATTCCTTCATCTGTTCGTTAAAATTTCAAGAATATCTCTTTGAGAGAATATACCAAAATTCGAATTTTTGTTGCTGGACTTTTAGACGAACGGACCTATTCAGTTTAAAGAAAGTCACACCAGAGGAGACTATATCAGAATTCAATATTTGCTTAGAATAGGCGTAGCAAAGCAATGCTTCCTATAATATTATGACACTCCAGAGACTGAACAAGCGAGCTTGCACAAAACAAACAAAAGTTTTTAATTTCTTTAAGCTCTCATGAAGTATGTTCTTTTGTATCTACTTTTATTTATGCGAACACTTTGAACTTCAGTATTTTGAATTGAAATTATGAACATTATTAAATTGAATTCTAAAGAAATTCATATGTTTAAAGTAAGTGCCTTTTATTTTATATGGAAATAAGTGCTTGAGGCAACCTCGAAACTTGCAGCGAGCGCGGTTTTCATTACGAGCAAGAAGCGTGGTTACTTCTGCAATATGTCATCACCTCACTTTCTATTATTTTAAAAGAAAAAAAGAAAATAATTTTAATTTTATGCAAAATTTTAACATTTCGCACTTTACGATAAAAAAAAACTAAACGAACGAATGGTAACTCTCTCAACCCCAAAAAGTGGAGTTTGACTTCAGTGGAAACGTAATATAAGTAATTTCAGGTATCAGCCTCGAATTACGGTTTCAGACGTCCGTCTTTCATAAAGAATATTAGGCTTCCGCAGCGGCTAGTGTGTGTATATAAAGTGTTATTGTTTGATAACATTAAGGAAAAACAATTAACAATTTTATTGAGCTCGAGGCCAGTTTATGGAAGATTTTACGTGACAAAAAACAACCCTAATTTTTTAATGGTAAACGCTACATGCTGTGTTACGCTAGCAGAGTGGGCTGTTATGTTTATTCCATCTTCCTTAAGCAACCCAACTAAAAACAAGAGCAACTGATCTGCCGCTATTTAAACTAGCATGTGTGGTTGTTTCTTGTGTTTTTTGAAAATCTGTTTATTATTATTAAATATTTACTAATTTAAAAATGCAATTAAGGCGTGCTCATCCTTGCATATGATTTTATTTATTCTTCTGCCTCATTGAAAATCACACGTTTAAAAAAAACACCCTTTATATTCAAAAGTTACTCCTTAATCATTTTTTTTTATTTTTTAAACGTTTTAATGTTTTAATAATTGACAATTTTACTGAGCTCCAGTCCAGTTTATGGAGCTCAATAAAATTGTCAGGTTATAATATATTTATTAGGCCAATAAAAAAAAAACACAAAATCATTAAGGAATAACTTTTGAATATAACAGACGTTTTTTTAGACGTGTGGTTTTCAATGAGGCAATACTTTTTTCGGAGTTGGTGTTTTTGACAGAGGGAATCATTGGTCCATATTTTTTCAAAAATGAATCCGGCCATAATGTTACGTTCAATGGAGAACGCTATAGAGCCATGGTTAATGACTTTATCGTGCCTGAATTGGAGGATGTTGATGTGGACGACCTTTGGTTCCAACAAGACGGCGCTACATGCCATACAGTCAACGAAATAATCAATTTATTGAAGGAAACTTTTGGTGGGCGCATTATCTCGCGTCGTGGGCCTGTGGCGTAGCCTCCTAGATCGTGCGCTTTAACACTGCTGGACTATTTTTTGTGAGGTTATGGGAAGTCGCTTGTCTACGCAGATAAGCCCGAGACGATTAACGCTTTAGAAGAGAATATTCGGCGCGTTATTGTGTGCAGAAAGTGGTCAAAAATTGGGCCACTCGGCAGGAATTTATTCGAGGCAGCCGCCGCGGTCACTTGGCTGAAATCATTTTTAAAACATAAGCATTAAATTATATTCGCTTTATTTCTTCTTAAAAACACATGTCTAAAAAAAACCCTTATTTGTACTTTGTACGACACTGTATAGTAAAAATATGAATCGTGTTTACATTTTTTGCAAGCAGTTTGTTCTGCATTGAATTTGGAACATTTCCTACGTAAGCATCAACCAGGCATAAACAAATTGGAACCACCACTTATTTCCTTGATGTTTATGGTTTGTAAACTGCATTTGGGCGAAGTAATATTTCCTTAAAAAAGAAGAGGCACCAACAACTAATGCGTTGCCTCTATTACTTGTAAATAGCATTGCATTCAGATTTATTGTTGTATGTTATTACATGCGAGTATATACCTAAGTAGATGATCGCTTTGTTTTCTTTGTCTTTTAGATATAGTCGCCTGCATACTTAACAACCGATTTAATTCGATATCCGATAGAGAATGAATCAAGTCGTTAAAATTCTTTTGTCTATTTTTAACTCGGGGTTCTCTTCGTTTTTAATACGTATTTTTGAAAACCGTGTGTGGCTGAATTTCCTAATTACCGCCGTCTTCACCCCCTCAGTCTGACAGAGTACCACCGGGTGCTTCTATAAACATATATATATACAGCCGTGCTCCCAACTTCACAAATTTCTACGCATATATGGTCATCTCTGTCACACATATCGGTTATCGTTGTGGCAATTCACAAACAGCTGTAGTTGAAATTTCCTTTTCGGCTATGTATGCTTTTTTGAGGAGTCATTAGCAAAAGACTTAAAAATACGCTTATTTCAATGAATAACTAATACAGAAATGTCATAAATGGCTTCTACAAACATCAAAGAATATTTTAAAAATAATTCCAATCGAAAATAATTAAACATTCACAGACTTTTTGTCATTTACTTTTCATTTCACATACAACCAAGCATTCGGATACAATTCACATAAATGTATGTGAATGTGAAATTGGGAGCACCAAATATGTGATTTCAAACCGAATCCACAGGGAAATTTGTGTATGTGAAACTGGGAGCACGGCTGATAGTATATACGTGCATTCAAATTCTTCTTCTTCAATATTTTTTAATTCTTCCAAAGTGTATATACATACATACTCGTATATATGTACATACATATGTAGTAGATATAACAATGCACTGATATGAATAAGAATTCATAACATCATTACTTCCAAGTAGTATTAAAAACCAAACATAATTTTTGATGCAAAATTCATACATAACTTCAAAAATAATATTTAATTTGAACGCGATCCCTTATGAAAATCTATTTTTTCAACTTTGTAAACTTCTTTATTAAACCTATTTTCACAATTTGTAGGCTTCATAATGAACTATGTATGTTTACCAGCATAAAATTTAACAAATAATATAGGCTAAATTCGGGTGAACCAAGTTTTATACCCTGAAATCTTTTCTGTAAGCATTTTCTTGGCGACCAAAATAAGTTCTTTCTAAAATTACCGATATAAGAGAGAGGTAAGCGTGATTTAAATCTGATTTCAATAGCTTCTAAGATATCATGCAATACGTGCACCAAATAAGGTGAAATAATTTTGAAGGAACATACACCGCGCTTATGTATGTATACATATATACGTGTATAAATACGAGTATTGAAAAGGTGGCCTTTTTGCCATTTTTTATAAAAAAATATTTCTTTTTCAACACATAATTCATAAAATAAGTTTTGGGTGCAGTGATAGCAAATTTTTCGTTTATTGGGAAATTGTCGTAGTCGTCTGATGGCGAAAATTGTCAACACGTTTTTCATAATAACTTATTTTATGATCAAACAAATTTTTATTTCAATATGTGTACCAAATTTATTTAATATATGTAACTTAATTATTGGGAAACTCGCAGTTTACCTTCAAGCAGCATGCCACCGACTATTTTCCAAAGCTTTAACAAATTAGCAACCTATAATTTTTACCGTTACGTTTTACGGATAAAGCGAGGATTACATGTGCACACTCAAAATTTTATATTTGCCGAAAAATAGCATTTTTCCATTTATGTATTAAACAAAAAAAAAACCGATTCTCCTGAATGAAATAAATTTCACTGCAAAATCAAAAAAAAAAGGTTTACATACATATATCTAAGAAAAAACTGGCCTTTTTTTAAATGGTGTTTCCTTAAAGGACCTGAGCAAGCTTGCTCGATGCCTGTCACAACTTATGATTTAATACATGCATGTGCACAGCGAAACACTTGGTTTTATTAGGCATTTGCTTCACGAAAAAATTAATATTTTGGGCCTTATAAGGAGACACTTTTTAAAAATTGGTCAGTATATTCTTTGATATTCGTTCTATCACATATTATTTTTTTTACTTTTTAAAATCTTGCAAACGTGGCTTTTCAGCAACTTGATTTTTTTTATTAACAAAGACATAAACAAGTTTATTAAACATTTTTTTTTTACTGACGCTTTGTCTATAAAAAAGTACTTAATACTTTTTTTGATAAAACTAATAGTTATTATTATTATTTTTATTAGGCCATAGTAGCGCTGCGACCTTGCAAGATCTATTGTGCTAACCCTTTAAGTTTTGTCACTCCATCCTTAGGCTACTTAAGAAGTTAAGTACTTTGGAGGGTGTAGTTGCCCATATTCTGGATGCAGATAATAATCGCTCCCCCAGGTGTGTAAGCCTGAGTCTGCTTATTCTTGGGCATTCACAAATTATATGTTCAATCTCAGAGAGTCCTATTTTATTAGGATGGTATCTCAGCCTGCAGTGACCTGTCAAGTACTCGGTAAGAGTTCTAATGGTTCAGTTATACATACCTTGGATTCACTTCACTTAACTTGAAAAATGTCACATAACGATTCTATTTAATGAACATTGCGTATAAGTGATAAGCCAACACGTAACCCAACATAACTTAACTTGGAAGTCTGTTGAATCTTGATTTTCTGCGTAAAGTCCAAGTGACATTTAATATTTGTGATGCCACTTGTGTTTGTTTACTTGATTTTGACAATTCTTTTCAAACACTTGACGAGTATGTAATAAATCCATAAGCAACCGACAAATATTTGGACGAGGATGCTTGGCGCTATTTTCTGTTTCGGCAAAAAGTAAGTATTATTTATTAAATAAATGTTAAATTAATTTTATTAAATTATATTTTGTCATTTTCAGAATGATTAATGAGGAAAGGTTGATTGACCTGGTACGGGACAATGAGGTCCTATACAATAAAGCCAGCATGGGCTATAGATTGCCACAAAAAAAGTATTTTTTCTTGGGACATGTGATGGGAATATGCTTTCCATCGATAGCTCCGACACAGTTTGGCATATTCCAGAGCTTCAGGAAATCGCGCGCAATGTCTACATATTGTGATGAAGTCGGTTCCCTTAGGTTTATTGGGGATAAAACGGTCCATAACACCTCACATGTTTCCAAGACAATATTCCGTACAGTAGTTTTACCCAGTTTGTGCATGGAGGCCATAATTTCAAATGGAGTTCCATGTGCGAAATACCTAAAAAATACCAAAAATGTAATGTATAATAAAGCGAGCTATGTCTATGTGCACATGTGCACAAGGGTAATATATACATACATAGGTATGTATGTATACTTACATTATTGTTATTGTTAGACGCTCTTCCGCGCTAATTTGCTGCTTGGGGTTTTCGAGGAATTGGCTCACCAAATTCTGAAGCATGTGGAATATTGGACGCCTCATCCTGGTCAAACCGAACAACTTATCATCTACCTGCTTTGCTTTTAAGAAACCTTTGATAAAATACCCGTTTGGTCGTAGGACTCTATTGATTGGGTGCCCAGCGACGGATTCTCATTGATTGCTGCCTTCGTTTGTAGATGCGAAGAACGTTTAAAAAAATGAAGTCGAGAAAAGACTCTGCATCTATGGTTGCATGTACATATACTGACCTTCGCAAAATAAAATTATTGCTGTAATAAAACGGGGAAATGTTTAGTTATTTGTACAAAGCTTTTGAGGTGGTGGGCGGAGGTAAAGGTGCATATATATATAATTTTGGCGCGTACACTATATAGCTCAGTGTTTGGCCGAGCTTCTCCTACCATTTGTGGTGTGCGTCTTTATATTATATCACAAATGGAGGGACCTACTGTTTTGTGCCGACTCCGAACGGCAGATGGATTTAATGAGAAGCTTTTTCATGGCAGAAATACCCTCCGAGGTTTGCCATTGCCTGCCGAGGGGTGACCGCTATTAGAAAAAACTTTTACTATTATAAAGATTTTGCTTGCCCTGACTGAGATTCGAACCTCGAACTCACCGGCATATCAAGTTATAGCACGCACCGCTACCAACTCGACCACAGCGGCCACGGTAAAGGTGCATACTTACACTAAAAAAGCCATTGAACAAAATTCACGAGTCTTCGTTATATCTAAAAATCGTACAAATAACTTTGCATCCGTACTTTAAAGAAACTCAAACTAAAGTAGAATAAAATGACAGCTCAAAGACAGCTGATGAAGATGCCAGATGGTATGCGCTATGTAGCGTATAATCAGCTCTGTGTTGACCGTACGTTGTAAGTTTAAGCATAAGTAATACTAAGTATGCATAACTGAACCATAAGACCCTTTCTGATGAGGTTAAGAAGTTTTTCAGAGGTTCCACGGGATGGACTTATGAACCTTTTAGATTTTCTGTTCCCCTTTGCTGAGTGCCATTGGGGTGCGATACTTGAGTCCTCCCACTTTCTCAGAATTTCTGCAGTGTATCCTCGAGAGGGACCGCAGAACGGTTGAGGGCCGTAAAAGCTCTGTTGGGTCCCTTTTTTCGCGAGAAAGTCCGCTATTTCATTGGCATCCACGACCTCATGACCCGGAACCCACCACAGAGTGACTCTGTTGTTGGCTTCAAGTGAGTCCAGTGCCGTTCTGCAGCAGTCTACCAGCTTTGACTCCGTCTTGAAGGAGTCTACTGCCCAAAGGGCTGCTTGGCTGTCAGACACAATGTTGATTGTGGCTCCATTGGTCCTTCTGCGAAGACATTCGTGAGCGCATAACTCTATTGCGTGGATTTCCGCCCGGAAGCTGGTTGGGTATAACACCATCGGGACACTTTTTTAAAATCTAGGTCCGAACACCCCGGGCCCAGTGCTCCCGTCGATAAGTTTGGATCCGTCAGTGTACCACACTTGTGATCCTTTGTTGATAACCTTTACCATCTCTTTACTTGTGTCCCTTTCAAGTATTAAGACTTTGTAGGTCTTGGTAAAGGATAGCTTTGGCAGCAGGAAGTCTGTAAGTTTGACAATCGAATCAGCACTGAGTGGTTGTAAGGCCCCCAAATGGTCCCTAAAGTCACGACTTTTCAGACAACTAATACTAGGTTGTCTTAGAGCGCTCTGACAGGCCTCCCTCTCAATGAGTATAGCCAAAGGTGGGATGCCTATGATAATGCCAAGCTCACTGTTGGATATGTGCGCATGGCCTCCGTAATGGCCGTACATACAAGGCGATGAAGCTTGCCGAGAGTAGTGCCGGAGCTTGCCATTTAGGCTTTAGGCCACCATACTAGTTCTGAGTAGGTAATAATTGGCTTTATTACCGTGTTAAATGGCCATTATGTGAGTTTCGGGGAGTTTCCCCTGGTTTTACCGTGCTGTCTTTGACAAGCATAAAACGCTCTTGTTGCATTATTGGTAATTTCTGTGAGATGAGAGTTCCAGTTGAGTTTACTATCTAGTGTGACTCCCAGGTATTTTACCTCTTTTGAGAACTCAATCTCAGTACCTCCCAACTTTGGTTTGGTCAGGTTCACCTTCCTTTTCTTAGTGAAGGGGACAATGGTGGACTTTGATGGATTAATTGACAACCCTTTCTCATTACACCATTTGGTCGTGAGATTTAGGGCAGATTGAAGCCTAGAGCTTAGTGTCCCTTCATACCAGCCCACAACGTAGATTACAAGGTCGTCAGCATAACCGTAAGCGTGGAATCCATTCCCGTTAAGCTTCCCTAGGAGTTCATCGACAACCAGTGTCCACAATAGGGGTGAGAGAAAACCCCCTTGAAGGCAGCCACGCGTGGCCGTTACTTGAAGTGTGCTTCCTCTCAATTCAGCCATTATGATTCTGGATCTGAGCATGCTTATAACCCAGTCGGTTATAAGCATCGGGATATCCTTCCTTGCCAATCCTGCGGAGATTGCTTCATAACTTGTGTTGTCAAAAGCACCTGATATATCAAGGTATGCACACATGTTTGTACTCCAAGGCCTTTTCAAGTACTTGAATCACGTCGTGAATGGCTGTAATGGTAGACTTCCCTGCTTGATATGCATGTTGACTTTCACAGAGTGGTTTTATCTTTAGATATTTATCCATGATGAGAAAGCCAATACGTTTTTCCAAAGTTTTTATCATAAAGGAACTAAGGCTTATGGGTCTAAACGCCTTTGGAAGTTGATTCGCGTTTCTCCCCGCCTTTGGTATAAATACTACTTTCATCTCTTTCCAAGGTGAGGGAATGTGGGCAAGAAGCAAGCTCGCCCTCAGTATACTGACAAGGGTACCAGAAATGGATTCTAAACCATGCTGCAACAGACGTGGATAGATACCATCTGGACCAGGGGATTTATAAGCACTGAACGTTGAGATGGCCCAACGTAACCTGTCACAGTTTACAATTCTTCTCGCTAGGCCTCTTGTCCTCTTGTTGGTACCCACTGTAACAGTGGTCACAGCAGGACTTGGGCCCTGTAGAATGCATCCAGGGAAGTGGGTTTTCATTAGAAGCAGATTGGTCTCCTCTGGATCGTTTGTGTAGGTTCCGTCGGGCTTCTTTAGTGTGCACAAGCCATTCGTATGGTCCAGTCTAAGTGCCTGAGCAACAGAAAGAGTGGATATTCCCTCACAGAGTTTCCGCCATGTAGCCCTTTTGGAGTCTCTTAGCTTCCTATTATAGTCAGTTAGGGCTGTTTCGTAAGTGGACCAATCACCAGTCCGTTTAGCCCTATTGAATAGCTTTCTAGCCTGTATTGATTAAAATTCTAGATCATGAGTAGACATAATGTCCGCCGAGACCGTATTAGCCTCTTGTTCAATAGATAAATTAAAGAGTTCCCAGTTTGTTTTCTTTGGGTTTCTGAGGAGTTGATAAAATATGAAAGCTTGTCGTTACAAAGTAGCATGCAGTGTGTGGGCAGTGCCTGCGAGTAGTGCAACTTCGGAACGAGTATTCTCAAAAGTTAGATGCTTGATATCAGAGAAACGAAGTGCCATTGCTTGCGATCCGATTTCTGTTCACAAAATAATGTTTTTACACACTAATATGAACATTATTACATTCAACTGAATAAGCAATAATTAAAGTAGCTGCATTATGCAATGAAGATCTCGAAAGTAGTATTATTTAAAGTGAATTTCTTCTTTTGTTATTTTAAATCATATTTATTTTTGTCGTTTCTTAAATGATAGTTTCAAAAAATGAATTAAAAATTTACTTCTTTTATGCATTTAAAATATTTATAATAAAAACACATGTATCTGCTAAACACTTTAAAGACAAATTAAAATCTATTGCCTTTCGAATCAACTGCCTACAAAATGAGACAACACATTTTGTATTCGTGTTTATCTTTTCTTACTTCAGTGCAGTGAGCGACAATCTCTCTTTTTGCTTACATGCTATGCTCTTCAAACACTGCGTTAGTGTTGTGTTGATCATGTCGCTGAGTTTCTACAGTATGGCTTGAAACTCCATATGAGTGACTCGTTGAAGGAGTCTAGTACTTATCAATGCGAACGCAAGATTGATATAGAAGAGATTGCGCCGACAGCTAACAAAAATAGTTCACGATCTGCGCATATACGTCACACCATCAATAACGTATTCTCATTTTGATTGGAGAATTGCTTAATAAGTTCGAATAATGTAATAAAATCGCGCTGCACTTCACAAAAGGCTTTAATTAAACTTTTAAAATAAAATAACACCAAATATTAAATTCACTCGTGTTGCAATTTAAAGAAATGTTGATGATGTGACGTCATCAGACAACCAATATCGTAAAGTAAAAAGTAACGTACCTGCGCTAGGTGCAATCCCTTATTCATCAATCTTGATGCGAACGTGCAGAGTGAAGAGCAAAGCGACGATTTCAAAATATTTTGTTTTCGCCGCTATGCTCGACTCTCATTCTCTTGCAATATTTCGATGTTTTTGACGTTATAATTTAAAAAAAATACAAAAAATTAATATTAAACAATTAATAAGTGCTACTTTGTGTAGAAATTCATTGTCGAATCAGAGGGATTCAATGCATCGAAATAGATGTGTGCTGGACAAATTATGAAATTTTGAACTTCTTTATTTTTACTAATTTTCATTAAATAAAAATTCTTAACGAGGAATATTTTCAAAAGAGCAAATCCATTTTAAAAAAAAAACGTTGCTACATTTAAAGAGTCGTTGCATTTTAAGCTCAAGTTGGCGCATCAGATGTTTAATAACGGTTTCTGTTATTGCTTAAACGTTAAATACCATTTCATGTTTTGAATTGGTTCCACAATTATATATATCGGTAGACCACTTCTGCAAAAACTCAAAATATAGATCGAAACACCAGTTATAAATTTTTAAATTCCAGGAATTTGGAATGTCCTGTTGGATATCTGCATAGCCATCAAATAAAGTTCGTATCATTCCCAAAGTGTTAATAATAAATTCGATTCCTTCGTCCATTATTTCAAGAAACGAAACATTAAAAAACTTTATTTCTGCAAAGAAGAAAGTCAATTGTACTTCAACGTGTGACGGTAATATTCGGTTTCTAGTAGGTAAACGTCGAAGTTTTGTTAAAATAGCAGCAAATTTAATTCTGGTAACATTCAACTAAATTTTAACTTTACGCGAGAATTCATCCAAGTCTTTAGAAGCAGTTTTAAAAAATTCCATATGACCGTGTAGTTTTTTTAATTTATCTTGTAATCTTTCCACAGTTACCTTACTATTGAGTGTCTTTAAAATAGTTGATGTTGTGAGATTTTTCTGCAGATTTTCCAAAAGGTTTCCTAATGATTTTTGCAGATAGCGCTTGGCTCTGTCAGCATCATTAGCGGATTTATAAAACAAAAATAAAAGATTATCATCTCTGCCATTTTTGGAATATTTTGATTGTTCCTTGGGATGCTGATTTTGTTTGCCATAAACTATTATTATTATTATTATTTTATTGTTATTACAATTAAAATTATAAAAACAATATTCAAGCACAAGCTACCAGGGCTATCGGCTATAGTCTATAAATTAAATTATTAAATTAGGTGAAAGAAGTTAACATCTTTTAGAAATTTTTTGATTAAGTTTGTTAGTGGTAGACGGGTGCGATAAATTAGAGTTAAGCGGATTTCGGTTATTAAAGATTTGATTCCGTTGGTTGCAAAGTCTTGGACAGGTTAGTATGTGTTGTACGGTGAGGCTATTAGTGTTGCAGAACTTACAGATGGGTTGAGCGGCATGTTGCAAGAGATAATCGTGGGTGAAAATGGTGTGGCCTAGTCTCAACCGTACAAAGCATCTGTTTGCCGAAGTCGATGTGTTAGTTGGAAGTGAAATTGATGTGCCGTGAGGATTTACATATTTATAGTCGTGTTTGTAAGTCGACCATTCACTGTGAAAGATCTTTTTCAGATTTAGTGAGTACATTTTTTTTTAGCGATTTGTTTCCAAAAGGCATGTAATGGTGTAAGCAAGATTTTAATGATTGTTTTGCGGCCTGATCGGCTTGCTCATTGCCTATTATTCCAGAATGTGCTGGAATCCACATAAGTCTTATGTTTGATGACATCTCTATGAGTATCTGTTGGGCGTGGTAAAGTGGGGTTTCCTTTACGTATAGCTTTTTAATTGCTCGAAAAACTGATTGGCTGTCGGTGCATATAACGAAATTTTTCCTAGATTTTTTAGCGAATGTTAATGCTGAACGTAGGCCCTGCAATTCAGCTTCAAATATGTTGGCGTAGTGCGGCAGAAGACCGTGAGACTGGGTGATACCCATGTCATCTGTCACTGCAAAAGAAATACCGTCATCACCTTTGGAGCCATCTGTAAATAGGAGTTTCCATTCGTCTAATTTAAGTGGTGAAGTTAAGCTTTTGAATAGTTGCTGGTAAGTGACGTTACTAGTGCTGGCTTTATGTAGGTATGTAAGCTCGTTAATAAAAATGTTTTGATTGAGTTCCCAAGGAGGAAACTTAAGTTGAGAAGCGCTTGTTGGTGCTATCTCGATGTCCAAAAATTTTGCTAGCTCCATAACTTCGCAGAGCGCAGATTTGTTCGATAGTTTTGTTTTTCTTCTTTTTAGAAGTTGAACTTCATGGCTTAGGATATGGTTGCTTGTACAGTGTAATTTGTAAATGATCCGGCTTCTAAGATATTTTATACGAGACTCGATTGTAAGAAAACCTCGTTCTGTTAACAAATTTTTTACAGGGGTTGTCCTGAAAGCTCTTAGACCTCTCCTCACCGCAGCGTGATAAGGTGCTTTGATTTTGTTTAGTAGGGATTTTGCACACTTGCCATATATCTGCAATCCGTAGTCGATCTTACTTCGAATTGTTAGTCGAGTTAAATTAAGTAAGGTATTTGTGTGTACAAGACTTTTATTAGATGCCAAATATTTTACAATGTTTAGCCTGGTAGCGAGTTCATTTCTTAAGTTATTACAGTGATGCTTAAAGCTATGCTTATTATCGAAAGTTACACCTAAAATTTTCATACTATACTGTACATTTGGAATCGTGTAGGTATTGTGTCTTATAAATATCTCATTGCAATTGTGTTTTTTACATACATGCAGATGCTTGCATTTCTTCAATGAAATGAGAGCACCCGAATGTTGGGACCAATTGTCTATGGTGTTTAGAGCGTCATTGAAAGATTTTTCCACATCTGTGGGTTTATTGTTGTTGCAAATAAGATAAAGGTCGTCGGCATATAGACAATGTGTAATGTTGTTTTGTCTTATCATGAGTCTGCTTATGTCATCGAAAGCTATTAGAAACAGGGTCACTGAAAGCGGTGAACCTTGAGGGATACCGTTATGTAGAGGAAATATAGGGGAAAAAGAGTTATTGACCTTGCAACGAAATTTTCTGTGACTAAGGAATGATTTTACGTAATTGAAGATTTTTGGTCCGACTTTCCATTCTTGAAGTTTTTTTAAAATAATGTGTCCTCCAATTTTGTCGAAAGCTTTTGCAAAATCTATTGAAAGAATTGAGATGTGTTTTTTATATGAAAGGCTTTTGCAAACGTGATGGTCTAGAAAAAGAAGGGCATCTAAGGTACTAGAGCCGGGTTTGAATCCTACTTAAACCTGAGATAGAAGTTTATTTGCGGTTAAGAACCACATCAGTCTTGCTGAAATTGTTTTCTCCATAGTTTTACTTAGACATGGTATAAGCGAAATGGGCCGGTAATTTTCGATAGAGCTAGGGTCCTTCTGGGGCTTGACTATGGGGACTATAATCGCTGTTTGAAAACTCTGCGGAATTGTGCCTGTGTTAAAGATTACATTGTATAGGTCAAGAACTCTTTGCTTTATAGGTGTTGGAGTATTTCGAAGCATTTGATAATCGATTTTGTCAAAGCCCGGTGTAGTACCATTGACGGCTTTTAATGCAAAGTTTAGTTCGTTGTAATTAATAGCATTTTCCATACGTTTTGCTAATTTGTCTGTGTTTTGGACGGGTTGCATATTATAAAAATTGTTTGATAAGTGTTTGAATGGGGCAGGGAAATAAGATATCTCAGAAGATGTAGAAAAGTGTTGACCAAATTCAAATGATATGTCAAATGAATTCGTAATGGGAGAGTTGTTAATATTTATAGATATTATGTTGGAGGGCTTGTAAGTTCCTGTGAGAGTATTTATTCCTTTCCATATGGCGCCAATTGTCGAACTGGGATTAAGTTTCTTCGTAAATTCCTCCAGACTTTTAGGCTTTGCTGATTTCTTTTCTTTGTTGAAAATTGAATTTTTTATTTTAACGCAATTAAATTGTTAAGGGAACGTGATTTTTGATATTCTTTCCAAGCCGTGACTTTTTCTCTACGAAGAGTGTTGAGTTCAGGTGTCCACCAGGGGACGTTCCTTGAGCGTTTACGAGAGGTGGTAATTGGAATCGCTGAGTTAGCCGCGAACCTTAAAGCTTTTTGAATAACTGTCGCTTCTTTGTTCGGGTTGAGGTGATTGAAGTCAGGGAAACGTTTATCAGTGAGTATATTCTGATACTTAACCCAAATAGCTTTAGATGTGTTGTATTTAATTGGTTTCGTGTTGGTGTGAGTGTTAAAATTTGATAAGAGGATAGAACATATTATTGGGTAGTGGTCGCTGTTATGTAAGTCGTCGAGTGTATCAGGAAGCGAGTGGAAGGAATTGGGGTGAGCTGATTGTTACATCTATGTGAGTAAATGTGTTGTGAGTAGAGAAGTGTGTTGGGCTATTGTTGTTTAAAACGCATAGGTTAGAGTTAAGTATAAAGTCTTCCAGAATAGTTCCTCTAGGATTTGCGTTTGGTGACCCCCAGAGAGGGCTCCAACTGTTGAAGTCTCCGGCCAAAATGACAGGGCTATTTAAATTGCATACTATCTGTGTCAAGTCGGAAATGGAAAAGTTTTGCTGTGGAGGAATGTATATTGAGACCACGGTAATTTTGTATTTTAAAGACACTTCGATTGCAACTGCTGAGATATTAGTATTAAGGTTTATTAATTTGTGAGGGATGTTTTTGTGAACAAGAACTCCACAACCTTGTTTCGCAGAGTTGTTATGTGAGTGGTTGTGAAAATAGGCTGTGTATTGTTTAGGGGGATGAGGAGAAAAACCATATTTGAGATGGGTCTCTTGGAGACATATAATTTGTGGGTTGCGGTCTTTAATTAAAGTTTCTAATTCTAAGTAATTGTTTTGATATCCTTTCATATTCCATTGCAGAATATTAAGCATCATAACAATTTAATTTATATAAAATAAATCACTATTGAATCGTTTTATATAAAGCGATTTATAGTGTGGGTTCTAAATGAACGCTTTCTATGTCATTAGTGTGCATCGCAGGTGAAGTTGGGTTATCATTTTGTTGGTTAACATAATCAATGAAAGTGTTGTAGTCGATTGGTACTTGCTGGGTTGCAGGTGATGTATTAGTGTGCGTGAAATGATTCTTTTCGTGATAAAAGTGAGCTGCAGTTGAAGAGCGTGGGGAGCTGTGAAAAACGTTTGGAGATTCGAGAGAGTGTGGACTGAGATCATGATCACTTGGTGGAGAGTAAATGAGAGAGTTTTGGGTCGTAAGAGAGTGAGAGTTGTATTGAGATGTGGAATTTGGGTTTGCTGAAAGAGATGGTGTGCTCGTTATTGCAGTGTTTTTGTTATTATCATTATTTTTGTGTGTTGTTAAAGTTTGTGTGGTTGATGAAGAGGAGTTCGAGTGGGAGGAGGATTGGAAATTGAGTGAAGATCTTACTGAAAGTAAAGTTTGTGGACTTAAAGATGAAGGTGAAGAGCTATTATTAACGTTGTGGTTATATTCAGAAGTCGTTTTGCTTGGGCTTGGAGTCGAAATGTCATTATTGGTTGATTTTGAAAGAGGGGCTGAAGGGGGTGTGGAGTTTATTACCGCTGCGAACGTTTGTTTTTCGTTGATAGTTAGTGGATTTTGTGTTTTAAAGAGACGTCTGGCTTCATTGTAGCTGCACTTGTTTTGTGTCTTAATTTTTAATATTTCTTTTTGCTCAAGATATTTTGGACAGTCGCTTGATGAGGCGGGATGTGATCCAAAGCAGTTGGGACACAATGTACGCTGACAGGGTTCAGGAGTATGTGGAGGGAGGTTGCAAACTTCACAAGTGAAATTGTTGGTACATTTTTTAATTGTGTGACCAAGGAGTTGACATTTGCGGCAGCGCATCGGTGTGGGGAAATATTCCTCAACCTTGACGGAATACCATGCAACATCGATAGTAGTAGGAACTTTGTATAAGTTAAATGTTAATACCATTCGTCCAGTTGGGATAATTTTTCCATTATTATTTTTTACGAATTTATACACACTAACAACACCCTGTGATTTCAAGCCTTCAATAATTTCTTTTTCTTCTGTGCCGGCGAGGTTTTTGTCGTATATTGTGCCTTTGCATGTATTGAGAGAATCGTGGAGAGACACTACAATGGGGCACAGGCCTCCAAAGTTCTTGCATTTCAAAAATTTTACTCACAGAATTGTACTCCGTGCTGATGCTATCAATTGCCTTCCTTTTTGCAAATACACTGTATTTCGCGAGGTCATTGGAATCATTGGTTGATTTTATTACAATAAATTTTGGATTTTGTAGGTTATTAAATTTATTCACTTCAGGTAAGGGTGGAAAGAAATCTTTTGTTGCGTTTATTGTTTTTTTTCGCTTAGTTTTTGGGGGTATTAGCATACTTTCATCAAGTATGCTAAACCGGTTTCCCGAAGGGAACGAAGGCGAATTGTCCATGAAAAACACTCAATGCACACCTTTTTGAGGAAAAATAAAAAAATTAACTTTAAGAAGCACGCGGAAAATACACTTATTGATGAGAAAATAATACAGAAGCGAGAGAGAACACGACCATTCGGTGCAAATTCAGTTAGCGACTGTGCCATAAACTAAAAAAGGCAAATATATGAATATTAAAATAGCGGAGACGAATGCTTTGGGACCTCCACATTTCATTTAAAAAAACAATTCTACTAATCTGTAATACTTTCGCCAAGCATTGAATACATTCGTATGACGTTATTTAGACACCAATTTTGGTATAGAGTTTTAGCGGAAAATCTATTAGTTTTCGTACCTTGTAATTCATTTTGCTAAATTGTTTAATGGGTGATGCACACGGAGAACAAAAATAATTTTGTGGCACAGTCGCATGTGATTACTTTTCGATTTACATACGACTGAGTATTTAATCGGTCAAGGTTTTACAAACAAAGAAGTATTATTTTTGAATGTTCTTTCAAACTCCGTCTTCTATTCCATATAAAATGATTGAATTTCATTGAAAAATTTATAACTTATGAACTTATAAAAAAACCATTTCTTTGAATATCTTGTTATGCAGCCCATTTAATTTTAGTACAATCAAGTGAATCTCTTCCATATAGAAAAAGCAAGCTTGCGTTAATTGAAAAATTTATACACTTGGTCATTAAAATAAAAAAAGGTAATACAAAACAATACAAAAAAACGAAACAAAACAAAACAAAATAATACAAAACAAATCAAAACAAAGCTAAACAAAATAAAACAAGTCGATACAAAAATAAAACAGCCGGCACAAGCAATACTGCCTTTGGTGAGCGGGAATGTATACTTGGTACCACTTTTTGCTTTTACACAAACTTTGCCGAACTGCTCTTCGAAGCGCTTTTTATTCACAATGCAAAACGCTTATTAACTTGACACTTTGTCTATAAAAAAGTACTTAATAATTTTTTTGATAAAACTAATAGTTTGCGAGCTATGAAGTGATAAACAATGAATAACGCCAAGACACCTTACATTTTTAAAGCTGCATAACTAACGTTTCAAAACTTCCATAACTTAAAAAAAAAATTCTTTGCGGAAAAGTTGAGGCATAAAAGACAGTGGGCCTAGTATAAAAGTGGAAGTTAGTGCTGATTTGTAGCGGGAAGGAACAAATATTTTGTCACAATGGGTGATTGGAAATTGTCATCCAAATTGTAGAAAATAAAGGTCTGAAATTTTTTTTGGATTTATACTAACGATTGGCGCAAAATATGGACCTCATGTTAGTGTAAAAGCATTGCTGCCACATCCAACAACGGTTGCGAGAAATGGAAATACTTTATATGACAGCACCAAAAGTCCAAAGTGATATTCAGGCCTTAAGCAGCAGCGGGTATGGCTTAACTTCCGATATTTTGAGTGAAACCTCGTATGTGTCACTGACCATACATTATATAAGAGAAGGCAACTGGTTACTCGCCTTTTGGGTTTGTCATCATTTAACAAAGAACAGTGTACGGTTGCATTTTCTATAAAAATTGGCGCTGTCAGTTTAATATGTGTATTGTCCTTAAAATACATATGTATGTACACCTCTTAGAACAGAACATCAACCACCAACTATATTTTAGGGGAAAATATACAACGGAAAGTGCTGAGCCTGCTGAATAAATTCGATTCCTTGGTTGTTGAAAAGGCCGTTTTTGTAACCGATCGAAGAAATATGAAGGCGTTTGCAACCTATGAAAACATTTTCTGCATTAACCACTTCTTGAATAACGGTGTGGAGCAATCAATTAAATATATCCATGAATTACATGAAATATGCGAAGCTCATCTGATTTAAAAAAAAATCTGGTGAGAATGCAGCCTTAGAAACGTCTCTAAAAAGCTTTTCACCAACGAGATGGAACGATGTGTTTTATTTGTTAAGCTCTGTTAAAAAAAACTGGACTGATATTACCAATATTTTGCAACAAAAGGGACATATATCAAGAGTAAGCGGTATCAACTTGAATTATGTTGAGGAAATTCTAAAAATATTGGAAGTTTTTGAAGAATCTTTAAAAGAGTTAGAAGGCGAAAGTTATCCAACCCTGCATTTGGTACTTCCACATATACATATGTATACAGGCTAAAAGACACTTGCATATTCAGACAAACTGATTTAAATTGCATAAGGTATTCAAAATTCAGCTCAGCTCTTTGCTAAATGACGTCGTGTTCGATAACACCACTATATATCACAAAATAGCTGTATATTTATTTTCTCCAACCAATAAGCATATATTGTTCAACGAGAATGACAAGATGCTCATAAGGAATGAGAGTAAAAAACTTATGTCAAGCTACATTACTGAGTCACCAAATTTAGATAGCTCAGACTCTTCCATTAATTTACCCTCTACTCGCAAATCTGGGCTTTTCGCAGCTTTTTGACAACCTGCTAAAATTGTAAGTGAAAGTGATAATGTACTCGTAAATAATAAGATAATAAAATATGAAAGCTTTGCTTTACAAAGTTGCATGCAGTGTGTTGGCAGTGCCTGCGAGTAGTGTCTTCGGAACGAGTCTTTTCAAAAGCTAGATGCTTAATATCAGAGAAACGATCCGATTTCTAATCACAAAATAATGTTTTTACACACTAATATGAACATTAACACATTCAATTGAATAAGCAATAATTAAAGTAGCTGCATTATGCAATGAAGATCTCGAAAGTAGTATTATTTAAAGTGAATTTTTTCTTTTGTTAATTTATATCATATTTATTTTTGTCGTTTGTAAAATGATAGTTTCAAAAACTTAATTAAAAATTTACTTCTTTTATGCTATTAAATATATATATAAATAACTAAAAATATTTAAATTAAAACACATGTATCTGCTAAACACCTTAAAGACAAATTAAAATCTATTGCCTTTCGAATATCTTTTCTTACTTCAGTGCAGTGAGCGACAATCTCTCTTTTTGCTTACATGCTATGCTCTTCAAACACTGCGTTAGTGTTGTGCTGATCATGTCGCTGAGTTTCTACAGTATGGCTTGAAACTAAATATGAGTGACTTGTTGCAGGAGTCTAGTACTTATCAATGCGAACACAAGATTGATATAGAATAGATTGCGCCGACAGCTAACAAAAATAGTTCACGATCTGCGCATATACGTCACACCATCAATAACGTATTCTCATTTTGACTGGATAATTGCTTAATAAGTTCGAATAATGTAATAAAATCTCGCTGCAATTCACAAAAAACTTTAATTAAACTTTTAAAATAAAATAACACCAAATATTCAATTCACTCGTGTTGCAATTTAAAGAAACGTTGATGATGTGACGTCAATCAGACAACCAATATCGTAACGTAAAAAGTAACGGACCTGCGCAAGGCGCAATCCCTTATTCATCAATCTTGATGCGGCGTTCAGAGTAAAGAGCATAGCGTCGATAGCGCAAAAGAGCATAGCGACGATTTCAAAATATTTTGTTTTCGCCGCTATACTCGACTCTCATTCTCTTACAATATTTCGATGTTTTTGACGTTATAATTAAAAAAAAATACAAAAAATGAATATTAAACAATTAATAAGTGCTACTTTGTGTAGAAATTCATTGTGGAATCAGAGGGATGGAATGCATCGAAATAGATGTGTGCTGGACAAATTATGAAATTTTTAACTTCTTTATTTTTACTAATTTTCATTAAATAAAAATTCTTAACGAGGAATATTTTAATAAAAGCAAATCCGTTTTAAAAAAAAAGTTGCTACATTTAAAGAGTCGTTACATTTTAAGCTCAAGTTGGCGCATCACATGTTTAATAACGGTTTCTGTTATTGCGTAAACGTTGAATACCATTTCAAGTTTTGAATTGGTTCCACAATTATATATATCGGTAGACCAATTCTGCAAAACTCAAAATATAGATCGAAGCACCAGTTATAAATTTTTAAATTCCAGGAATTTAGAATGTCCTGTTGGATGTCTGCATAGCCATCAAATAAAGTTCGTATCCTTCCTAAAGTGTTAATAATAAATTCGATTCCTTCGTCCATTATTTCAAGAAACGAAACAATAAAAAACTCCATTTCTGCAAAGAAAGAAGTCAATTGTATTTTAACGTGTGAAGGTAATATTCGGTTTCTAGTAGGTAAACGTCGAAGTTTTGTTAAAATAGCAGCAATTTCAATTCTGGTAACATTCAAAAAAATTTGAACTTTACGCGAGAATTCATCCAAGTCGTTAGACGAAGTTTTAAAAAAATCCATATGACCGTGTAGTTTTTTTAATTTATCTGGAGTGTCTTTAAAATAGTTGATGTTGTGAGATTTTTCTGCAGATTTTCCAAAAAGTTTCCTAATGATTTTTGCAGATAGCGCTTGGCTCTGTCAGCATCATTAGCGGATTTATAAAACAATGAATGAAATATTATCATCTCTGCCATTATTGGAATATTTTGATTGTTCTGAGGGATCCTGATTTTGTTTGCCATAAATTAAAATAGGCAAATATATGAATATTAAAATAGCGGAGACGAATGCTTTATGACCTCCACATTTCATTTTTACAAACGTTCTACTAATCTGTAATACTTTCGCCAAGCATTGAAAACATTCGTGTGACCCTCAAAACGATACTATATTTAGACACCAATTTTGGTATAGAGTTTTAGAGGAAAATCTATTAGTTTTCGTACCTTTGAATACATTTTACCTAATTGTTTAATGGGTGATGCACACGGAGAACAAAAATAATTTTGTGGCATGTGATTAGTTTTTCGATTTACATACATACGTATTCACTCGGTCATGGTTTTACAAACAAAGGAGTAGATAATATTATTTTTGAATGTTCTTTCATTTGTAGTTGAAATACAAATAATTCTCTAGTCCAACCATATAAGTCCATCTTTCAAATTATATTCAAAATTATATTGAGAGCCAGTTATCAATTAAGTATGATTTTGATACACTTTGAACATTGGTTATGGTCTACCTGAAAAGAAGTTCGCATGCGCCATATAATTTCATGCAGAGCTGATCCAACAAAGGATCGATACCTTAAAAAGGACAGAATGAATCTCAAAGTTGTTTTCGCACAGCTGTGAGCATACCACCACCTCTACTATTACCAATTTTGGCGAAATCTCTGTCTTTGTGGAAAACATCAAATAGAACTGGATCGAAGGCCTCAGCGTCGAATAGACTTGTATTCAGCCAAGTTTCAGTTAGAACAAAGCAGTCATATTCCAACGAAGACGGTTTCAGTTTTGGTTCTGAGCCCCGACGATTTTCGAAATCGGCATTTATTTTAAGGTCATCACCAGTACGACTATTTACTTCTTGGCCTGAGTCTGGAGCTCTTCAAAATATCTGATGACGGTAATTTATCAAAATGAGATTCTGGAACACCAGGCTTGAAATTTATGCGTGTAATAGTGCCAAAATCAGCATCCTTATTAATAAGTTGATAGCATAAAGACCTAAGTCTTACTTTGTACTACTATAACATAAATAAATAAATAAATAAATAAAATCATTTTTTTTATTAATAGCAGCATGTTTAGCAACATAATCACTTATGTTATTAGAAGTTACAGAGGGCAAGGACGATGAAATATGAAGTCATTAACTCAAATATCAGAAACCTCTTGATTAACAACTACACAAAGTCGACGATTTTTATTAAGTATACGTTCAACGTTGTGCGAACGAAAACGACACTGAAGATGGCACAACGCCGAAACCGGTATGTCACAAAACTAAATTTGACAAGCGATGACGAAAAATTGTTCCAATATAAATCGAATTAAAAGAGCTTTTATTTTTGTCCAAGTTAGAGATCTCATTTCAGATTTTCTCTTTCAGCTCACAGAGCAAAAGTAAACACGACCAGACTTGGTTGATTCGTTACTATAGGTAAGTTGTTTATGGCTTTATTAAATGCAGAGAGAGGCGAAAGGCCGATTGACCTATAACATGCACAATTTTTTTTGTGGATCCATACTGCCAGTTTCATTAATCAAGGAGTGCAGCTCGACATTTCAAGAATACTGAAATCATTGCACCGGGTTGCCGCAATGGATATAAAAGACATCTATATTTTACGTATACCAAAGTTGAAAAAGCTTGTGATAAAAATTCATGTTCATCGCATTATTTTTAAGCTTACCCATTAATAACCAATTGTAATAATTATAACTCAAAAGTTGCATTTTCTTATTGTTTAAATACCAAGCGCCATTTACTTTGTGAACGCATTAATGTTGGGTCCAGCAATAAACAAAACATTTATTTATTTGTTTTAATTTTTTTAACTTAATTCTTGCAAAATATAAATATTTTCCAACTTGTACTCAGTACTAACGACATCCAAAAATTTTAAAGCCGATACTTGCGACATTTTGGTCTTGCTACTTACAATTATAGGAAAAGGTGACATTTAGAGAACTTAGTGCAAGATTTTTCTGCAATTTCTTAGCTAAAAGTTTTCACGTGCTAAGCAGAAGGAAAGAAGCAGAAGCATAGAAAAGTTACTGACGCATTACCAATCCGGCTTTAGGAAAAGAAACGTTAAAAACGGCAATGCCCAAAATTTTCTTATCGAAGTGAAAACGCAATACATTTTTTTCGCTGCGTAGCCGTCAAGTTTTTGTTGGCAAATTGATGGTCGACAATAACGAAACACCAAGTAAAAGCAAAAGCGACAGCCAATCAGCGAACAGTTCAAAAGTGAGCGCTTGCATACCGAGTCGGATCTTTAGCCTTTAGCCTATTTCGGCGCCCACCGAACTCATTTTGAGGGGAAGTTGCAAATTCTTGCTGGACAAATTTTACCCAGCACAAATTTTCAAACAATAAAACAGCTGATTGCAATTTGGATAAATAAAAATTTTTTTTTGTGGAAGAGTAAATGTTAGTTTCGTTAAGTTTAAGGTTTTAAGAAAACGCGAATGCAATGCTTTTCATATCGCATATTTGATTGCGGACAAAAATTCCTTCATCTGTTCGTTAAAATTTCAAGAATATCTCTTTGAGAGAATATTCCAAAATTCGAATTTTTGTTGCTGGACTTTTAGACGAACGGACCTATTCAGTTTAAAGAAAGTCACACCAGAGGAGACTATATCAGCATTCAATATTTGCTTAGAATAGGCGTAGCAAAGCAATGCTTCCTATAATATTATGACACTCCAGAGACTGATCAAGCGAGCTTGCACAAAACAAACAAAAAATTTTAATTTCTTTAAGCTCTCATGAAGTATGTTCTTTTGTATCTACTTTTATTTATGCGAACACGTTGAACTTCAGTATTTTGAATTGAAATTATGAACATTATTAAATTGAATTCTAAAGAAATTCATATGTTTAAAGTAAGTGCCTTTTATTTTATATGGAAATAAGTGCTTGAGGCAACCTCGAAACTTGCAGCGAGCCCGGTTTTCATTACGAGCAAGAAGCGTGGTTACTTCTGCAATATGTCATCACCTCACTTTCTATTATTTTAAAAGAAAAAAAGAAAATAATTTTAATTTTATGCAAAATTTTAACATTTCGCACTTTACGATAAAAAAAAACTAAACGAACGAATGGTAACTCTCTCAACCCCAAAAAGTGGAGTTTGACTTCAGTGGAAACGTAATATAAGTAATTTCAGGTATCAGCCTCGAATTACGGTTTCAGACGTCCGTCTTTCATAAAGAATATTAGGCTTCCGCAGCGGCTAGTGTGTGTATATAAAGTGTTATTGTTTGATAACATTAAGGAAAAACAATTAACAATTTTATTGAGCTCGAGGCCACTTTATGGAAGATTTTACGTGACAAAAAACAACCCCAATTTTTTAATGGTAAACGCTACATGCTGTGTTACGCTAGCCGAGTGGGCTGTTATGTTTATTCCATCTTCCTTAAGCAACCCAACTAAAAACAAGAGCAACTGATCTGCCGCTATTTAAACTAGCATGTGTGGTTGTTTCTTGTGTTTTTTGAAAATCTGTTTATTATTATTAAATATTTACTAATTTAAAAATGCATTTAAGGCGTGCTCATCCTTGCATATGATTTTATTTATTCTTCTGCCTCATTGAAAATCACACGTTTAAAAAAAAACACCCTTTATATTCAAAAGTTACTCCTTAATGATTTTTTTTTATTTTTTAAACGTTTTAATGTTTTAATAATTGACAATTTTATTGAGCTCGAGTCCAGTTTATGGAGCTCAATAAAATTGTCAGGTATTAATATATTTATTAGGCCAATAAAAAAAAACACAAAATCATTAAGGAATAACTTTTGAATATAACAGACGTTTTTTTAGACGTGTGGTTTTCAATGAGGCAATACTTTTTTCGGAGTTGGTGTTTTTGACAGAGGGAATCATTGGTCCATATTTTTTCAAAAATGAATCCGGCCATAATGTTACGTTCAATGGAGAACGCTATAGAGCCATGGTTAATGACTTTATCGTGCCTGAATTGGAGGATGTTGATGTGGACGACCTTTGGTTCCAACAAGACGGCGCTACATGCCATACAGTCAACGAAACAATCAATTTATTGAAGGAAACTTTTGGTGGGCGCATTATCTCGCGTCGTGGGCCTGTGGCGTAGCCTCCTAGATCGTGCGCTTTAACACTGCTGGACTATTTTTTGTGAGGTTATGGAAAGTCGCTTGTCTACGCAGATAAGCCCGAGACGATTGACGCTTCAGAAGAGAATATTCGGCGCGTTATTGTGTGCAGAAAGTGGTCAAAAATTGGGCCACTCGGCAGGAATTTATTCGAGGCAGCCGCCGCGGTCACTTGGCTGAAATCATTTTTAAAACATAAGCATTAAATTATATTCGCTTTATTTCTTCTTAAAAACACATGTCTAAAAAAAACCCTTATTTGTACTTTGTACGACACTGTATAGTAAAAATATGAATCGTGTTTACATTTTTTGCAAGCAGTTTGTTCTGCATTGAATTTGGAACATTTCCTACGTAAGCATCAACCAGGCATAAACAAATTGGAACCACCACTTATTTCTTTGATGTTTATGGTTTGTAAACTGCATTTGGGCGAAGTAATATTTCCTTAAAAAAGAAGAGGCACCAACAACTAATGCGTTGCCTCTATTAATTGTAGCATTGCATTCAGATTTATTGTTGTATGTTATTACATGCGAGTATATACCTAAGTAGATGATCGCTTTGTTTTCTTTGTCTTTTAGATATAGTCGCCTGCATACTTAACAACCGATTTAATTCGATATCCGATAGAGAATGAATCAAGTCGTTAAAATGCTTTTGTCTAAGTATTTTTAACTCGGGGTTCTCTTCGTTTTTAGTACGTATTTTTGAAAACCGTGTGTGGCTGAATTTCCTAATTACCGCCGTCTTCACCCCCTCAGTCTGACAGAGTACCTCCGGGTGCTTCTATAAACATATATACATATACAGCCGTGCTCACAACTTCACAAATTTCTTCGCATATATGGTCATCCCTGTCTCACATATCGGTTATCGCTGTGGAAATTCACAAACAGCTGTAGTTGAAAAATCCTTTTCGGCTATTTATGCTTTTTTGAGAAGTCATCAGCAAAATACTTAAAATTACGCTTATTTCAATGAATAACTAATACAGAAATGTCATAAATGGCTTCTCCAAACATCAAAGAATATTTTAAAAATAATTCCAATCGAAAATAATTAAACATTCACAGACTTTTTGTCATTTACTTTTCATTTCACATACAACCAAGCATTCGGATACAATTCACATAAATGTATGTGAATGTGAAATTGGGAGCACCAAATATGTGATTTCAAACCGAATCCACAGGGAAATTTGTGTATGTGAAACTGGGAGCACGGCTGATAGTATATACGTGCATTCAAATTCTTCTTCTTCAATATTTTTTAATTCTTCCAAAGTGCATATACATACATACTCGTATATATGTATGTAGTAGATATAACAATGCACTGATATGAATAAGAATTCATAACATCATTACTTCCAAGTAGTATTAAAAACCAAACATAATTTTTGATGCAAAATTCATACATAACTTCAAAAATAATATTTAATTTGAACGCGATCCCTTATGAAAATCTATTTTTTCAACTTTGTAAACTTCTTTATTAAACCTATTTTCACAATTTGTAGGCTTCATAATGAACTATGTATGTTTACCAGCATAAAATTTAACAAATAATATAGGCTAAATTCGGGTGAACCAAGTTTTATACCCTGAAATCTTTTCTGTAAGCATTTTCTTGGCGACCAAAATAAGTTCTTTCTAAAATTACCGATATAAGAGAGAGGTAGGCGTGATTTAAATCTGATTTCAATAGCTTCTAAGATATCATGCAATACGTGCACCAAATAAGGTGCAATAATTTTGAAGGAACATACACCGCGCTTATGTATGTATACATATATACGTGTATAAATACGAGTATTGAAAAGGTGGCCTTTTTGCCATTTTTTATAAAAAAATATTTCTTTTTCAACACATAATTCATAAAATAAGTTTTGGGTGCAGTGATAGCAAATTTTTCGTTTATTGGGAAATTGTCGTAGTCGTCTGATGGCGAAAATTGTCAACACGTTTTTCATAATAACTTATTTTATGATCAAACAAATTTTTATTTCAATATGTGTACCAAATTTATTTAATATATGTAACTTAATTATTGGGAAACTCGCAGTTTACCTTCAAGCAGCATGCCACCGACTATTTTCCAAAACTTTAACAAATTAGCAACCTGTGGAGATCTGGCAGCGCGAGAGATCTGGCAGCACCTGGAGATTCGGAGAGGAATGAGAATGGCGCGGTTGCGGAGGTCGGATTTGGTTCGGTTAAGTGAAATGTTCTACGAAACTGAAGTCTGATGAAATAAAGTCTAAATCAAAATAGATACGGTTTTTGTCTTATCATTGGTGGTAAAGGTGAGTTGTTACAGTGGCGACGAGGTAAATTTGTAAAAAATCTAAAGGAAAAAAAAGAAATAGGTAAACCGAAGCTGGCATAAAATATGCCGAAGCCCGAAGCAACTGGCGTACATATGTATATGTAAGAAAAAGCAGCATACATACATAAGTGTACGTCGGCGAGATAAATGGAAAAAAAAACCAAAAGCACAGGTGGCAAGGAATAGCAACTGGTATATATATAAAATATGCCGGCGAGCACGGAGAACACGAAAATTGGTGTAATACACCAACAGTTAGATACCGAAACAATTGGCATGCATACACATATGCATGGAAACATAAATAATTGTAAGTCGGCGAGCTCACTGAAAAACAAAAGCAACTCGCACAAAATGTGCCGGTGAGCAATACAAATCGGGAAAAAAATTACACCAACGATCATAGCAACTGGCATAAGTTATGCCGGCTAGCAAAAGCAACTAACATACATACAAATGTACGTTTGTGTGCGTAAACGTATAACATTGTATGTCGGCGAGCAGAATAAGCAAATGAAAATATGCAAAAAGCAAACTCAAACGCATTTTACGTTGCGCCATTGAAATCAAACAACGAGCAGTCAGCTGTTCATTTGCTGTCACCTAGTACAATAATCCACCTTACGAAGAAGTGTGCCGACGAGCTAAAGAATAATAGTGTAAACAAAGAAATTGAAAGGCAATTAATATGTGTAAATGCAAGACGCATTCACCACATGAGCTGCTGTTAAAATAGCAATAAGTTCGCCGTATTTTGTTTTCTCGACCTCGCTTTGTTATGTTTTGCACGACAGACTGCAGAGGCAAAATGGCATTTGATTTTGTTCGTATTTCTTTGCGTGTTTGCTATCAGCTGGGGTGAAATCGTCTCGCAATAATTTATGTTCACAATTTTTGAAAGAAAAAGTTGGAACTGGAAATTCTGGTGTTATTTATTTGCCATTACAAAATTAAATAAATGTATCTGTTTTATTCTCCCAATAGGATAACAAATATTAGAAGAAAATTTGCGACTTGATAAAACAAAGGCATTTAATCCAAAGTAAATTGAAATCATGAACATAGCGGGCGTACCACCATTTTTGTGCAATGCAATTGATAAAGCACTTGTTCGTTCGGAGTGGGAGAAGTGGTACCGGGCCTTTTATCTATACCTGGAAGCCGAGGACATCAAAGATCCTATTAAAAGAAAGAATAAACTGTTGCATTTAGGAGGGATGCAGCTTCAAGAGGTTATCTACAATATACCTGGCGCGCTCATAGAACCTGAAGAGAAGAAAGATGTGTTTAATTATTTAGTAGAAAAATTGCAGCAATATTTCTCTCCTAAAAGGAACTCCACTTTTTAACGTCACTTATTTCGATCTTTGAAACCTGAGGTGGGGGAAAACTTGAATAAATTTATTCTTAGGCTAAGAAACCAAGCCGCTAAGTGCCAGTTTGGTGAAACAAAAAACGAAATAATTGAAATTAACTTGAAAGACAAGCTCATAGACACATGGGCACCTACTGAGCTTAAGAAACGTGTATTAAAAAAGGAGCATTCTCTAGATGAAATAATTGAGATGTGCTTAGTATATGAGCAAATTAAAACACAATCAGAGACTATGATATTGCCGTCGCAATCTGAAAGCGTAAACAAAATTACACAAGCCGTCGTAAATAAGGAAAGGGATACAGAGTGCGGTAGATGTGTTCGAAAGGGGCATTTGAGTAGCAGCGCTGGGTGTCCAGCCAAAAATGTGAGATGTAATAAGTGTAACTTTATAGGGCATTTTGCTAAAATGCGTAAGACAAGGGCTCGTAAACGGAAACAGAATGATGAAACAACCGATATGGTAAAAAGGAAGAAAAATTATGCATCCAAAGTCCACTGTGTTGCAGGGGATTACAAATCTGATGGCGAGCATGATACACTTAACGAATTTAATTGTTTTAAAGTATCAGACAACTTCAATGAAGATCTAAATGAACTAATAGATTGTTTCATTGGTGGTATACAAATTTCGATGCTAATTGACTCTGGTTCACGCTTTAATCTTCTCACAGAAAATTACTGGAAAAGTCTGTGTAGTAAAATTGCCACAGTATGGAATATTCGTAGTGAGTCAGATGTTCAATGCCGGGCGTACGCGGGAAAAGACCTGCTGAGAGTAAAACTTGTATTTAAGTCTGTTATTGGTATTGATTTGAATTCAAATGTGATTTCTTCATTCTATGTTATTGAGAATGGCAGACAATCACTGTTGGGTAGAGATACGGCCATAAAACTAAGGGTTTTGAAGCTAGGCATCGAGGTAAATGCGCTTGAAAATCGGGTTCCTTTTCCGAAAGTAAAGGAAATACAGATATCCTTGACCATTGACAAGTCAGTTAGACCAGTACAACAACTGCTTAGGCGAATTCCATCTGCGGTAGAGGAGAAGGTTGACCAGAAGTTGAAAGAAGCGTTAGTACAAGATATTATCGAGTCAGTAACGGGTCCAAATGCATGGATTTCACCCATAGTAATTGTATTTAAAGAAGATGGTGACATCCGTTTATGCATAGATATGCGACGTGCAAATAAGGCTATTTTAAGGGAAAACTACCCATTGCCAACATTTGATTCGTTTATGACGCGACTCACAAGAGCAAAGTATTTTTCTAGATTAGACCTCAAGAACGCCTACCACCAATTAGAATTGGACGAACAAAGCAGAGAGATAACCACATTTATTACGACCAAAGGCCTATTCAGATATAAGCGGCTTTTATTTGGGGTTAACTCGGCCCCTGAAATCTTTCAGCGAACGATGGAAAATATACTGGCTGGTCAGAAAAACGCCCTTAATTACCTAGATGACATTATCGTATATGGTGAAACAGAGGCCGAACATGATAGGAATTTACAAAGCGTTTTAAAAGCTTTTGAGGAGTTTAACATAAGGCTTAATGACTCGAAATGTATCTGGAAAGCACAGAAACTGACATTTTTAGGACACGTGTTGTCTTCGGATGGTATCGACCCTGATCCAGAAAAGATTAATGCCGTTTTAAAACTTCGAGCGCCCTCTAGCAAAGAGGAAATCAGGAGTTTCTTAGGTCTAGTAACATACCTTGGCAAATTTTTGCCTGATCTGGCGGACGTCACCGAACCGCTAAGGCACCTGATTAAAAAGGACGTAAAGTTGGTGTGGGGTCCGCAACAAGAAGCCGCATTTCAAAAGTTAAAATATAGTTTGGCAAAAATACCAACACTCTCATATTTTGACCCAAAGAGACGTACTCAGGTAATAGCTGACGCAAGCCCAGTGGCGTTTGGCGCGATACTCCTTCAATTCCAAAGTGAGTCACCTCAAGTCATTTCGTTTGCCAGTAAATCCCTGTCAGAAGTGGAACGCCGGTATTCACAGACCGAGAGGGAAAGTTTGGCGTTAGTATGGGCAGTTGAACGGTTTTATTATTATCTGGCAGGGATAGAATTCGAACTCGTCACGGACCATAAGCCACTAGAAGCAATTTTTAAAATTACATCGAGACCGCCTGCAAGAATTGAGCGCTGGGTTCTCCGTTTACAATCTTTTAAATTTAAAATAATATACAGACCGGGAAAATACAACATTGCTGACACCTTCTCGAGATTATACGTAGGAAAACCCTCTAACACATTTGATCAATATGGAGAACAGAGTCTTTGTACCATTATTGAAAAGTCTGTGCCTCGAGCTCTCACAATTTTAGAAATTTATCAAGGTAGCTCCTCAGATCCCGAACTCCTAGAGGCAATTAGAAATGTTAAAGAAGATACTTGGGGCGACAAATCTATTAACAAGTTTTTTCCTTTTCGCTTGGAGCTATGTGCGGTTGGAAACATGCTTCTTCGGGGAACTAAGATCGTTATACCCAAATCGTTGAGATCTCGCGTCCTGGAATTAGCCCACGAAAGTCACCCAGGTGAAACAGTAATGAAAAGAAGAGTTCGATCGAAGGTCTGGTGGCCCCTCATTGACAGGGAAGTTGAAAAATTCGTTAAAAACTGCCGCAGTTGCTTACTAGTATCTAGGCCCAACAACCCGGCCCCAATGAAAAGACGTACCTTACCGGACGGGCCGTGGATTTCACTCGCAATGGATTTACTGGGACCTTTACCAAACTACGAGTACATTTTTGTTGTTATTGACTACTATTCACGTTATCATGAATTGAAATTTCTTAAAAGAATAACTTCAACGGCTATAATAAATTTTCTGGATGAAATATTTTCAAGATTGGGGTACCCAAAATCCTTCACTGCAGATAACGGCCGACAGTTTGTAGGTGAAGAGTTCAAGAACTATTGTTTAGAAAATGCGATTGAATTGATTACATCTCCACCGTATTGGCCACAGGCAAACGGGGAGGTAGAGAACTTAAATCGATCTTTGCTTAAGCGTCTACAAATTGCCATTGCACAGGGAGAAAACTATAGAAAAGAAATCCAAAAGTTTGCTCTCATGTACAACGTAACCCCACATGGAACAACAGGGAAATCACCATCAGAACTTTTATTTAATAGGCGCATACGAGATAAGATTCCATCGCTACAGGACGTCGAAGAACCGTTCCTGGACCTTGAAGCCAGAGATTTAGATTGTGGCAATAAAGAAACAGGGAAAAAGAGAGGGGATGAGGACCGGAGAGCCAAAGAAAGCGAAATTGCAGTTGGAGACAAAGTTCTGGTACGTAATACGATACTCCCAAATAAGCTGTCTACGACGTTTAATGCAGAAGAATTCGAAGTGATTAAACGAACAGGGAATGACGTTGTAGTACGTGGTAATGGCAAAGAGCTACGACGGAATGTAAGCCATTTGAAAAAGCTTCCAGTACCTGAAGTGACAGAAGGTGACAAAGATACAGCAAAGCAGGATACTAATCCACCGTTGAAACTTACTTTGAAAAATATAGGAGGGATGTGGAGATCTGGTAGGGCGAGAGATCTGGCAGCACCTGGAGATTCGGGGAGGAATGAGAATGGCGCGGTTGCGGAGGTCGGATTTGGTTCGGTTAAGTGAAATGTTCTACGAAACTGAAGTCTGATGAAATAAAGTCTAAATCAAAATATATACGGTTTTTGTCTTATCATTGGTGGTAAAGGTGAGTTGTTACACAACCCATAATTTTTACCGTTACGTTTTACGGATAAAGCGAGGATTACATGTGCACACTCAAAATTTTATATTTGCCGAAAAATAGCATTTTTCCATTTATGTATTAAACAAAAAAAAAAACCGATTCTCCTGAATGAAATAAATTTCACTACAAAATCAAAAAAAAAGGTTTACATACATATATCTAAGAAAAAACTGGCCTTTTTTTAAATGGTGTTTCCTCAAAGGACCTGAGCAAGCTTGCTCGATGCCAGTCACAACTTATGGCTTAATACGTGCATGTGCACAGCGAAACACTTGGTTTTATTAGGCATTTGCTTCACGAAAAAATTAATATTTTTAGCCTTATAAGGAGATACTTTTTAAAAATTGGTCAGTATATTCTTTGATATTCGTTCTATCACATATTATTTTTTTTACTTTTTAAAATCTTGCAAACGTGGTTTTTCAGCAACTTGATTTTTTTTTTATTAACAAAGACATAAACAAGTTTACTTAAACATTTTTTTTTTACTGACGCTTTGTCTATAAAAAAGTACTTAATACTTTTTTTGATAAAACTAATAGTTATTATTATTATTTTTATTAGGGCATAGTAGCGCTGCGACCTTGCAATATCTATTGTGCTAACCCTTTAAGTTTTGTCACTCCATCCTTAGGCTACTTAAGAAGTTAAGTACTTTGGAGGGTGTAGTTGCCCATATTCTGGATGCAGATAATAATCGCTCCCCCAGGTGTATAAGCCTGAGTCTGCTTATTCTTGGGCATTCACAAATTATATGTTCAGAAGTCTACGCATCTAGGCCACAAAACCTACAGTCTGCAACCTCAGAGAGTCCTATTTTATTAAGATGGTATCTCAGCCTGCAGTGACCTGTCAAGTACTCGGTGAGAGTTCTAATGGTTCAGTTATACATACCTTGGATTCACTTCACTTAACTTGAAAAATGTCACATAACGATTCTATTTAATGAACATTGCGTATAAGTGATAAGCTAACACGTAATCCAACATAACTTAACTTGGAAGTCTGTTGAATCTTGATTTTCTGCGTAAAGTCCAAGTGACATTTAATATTTGTGATGCCACTTGTGTTTGTTTACTTGATTTTGACAATTCTTTTCAAACTCTTGACGAGTATGTAATAATTCCATAAGCAACCGACAAATATTTGGACGAGGATGCTTGGCGCTATTTTCTATTTCGGCAAAAAGTAAGTATTATTTTTTAAATAAATGTTAAATTTATTTTATTAAATTATATTTTGTCATTTTCAGAATGATTAATGAGGAAAGGTTGATTGACCTGGTACGGGACAATGAGGTCCTATACAATAAAGCCAGCATGGGCTATAGATTGCCACAAAAAAAGTATTTTTTCTTGGGACATGTGATGGGAATATGCTTTCCATCGATAGCTCCGACACAGTTTGGCATATTCCAGAGCTTCAGGAAATCGCGCGCAATGTCTACATATTGTGATGAAGTCGGTTCCCTGACGTATAATGGGGATAAAACGGTCCATAACACCTCACATGTTTCCTAGACAATATTCCGTGCAGTAGTTTTGACCAGTTTGTGCATGGAGGCAATAATTTCAAATGGAGTTCCATGTGCGAAATACCTAAAAAATACCAAAAATGTAATGTATAATAAAGCGAGCTATGTCTATGTGCACATGTGCAAGTTAACATACCATAGTAGGCGACTTCAAATGAACCAACAACAACTGAAACAAATAAAATGCGCAGCTCAGGTAACGCAGACACAACAACGGAAGCGCATGCCAGCAGTCCGAAATCGTGGGAATCGCCGACTCAGCTAAAAAGAGTCACGCGGCAGTCTACGTGAGGTGTTGGTAGTTAGGGAACTAAGCATTCAGGTGCAGACACCGCAATTCAGTTGTATTGACTCGCTCGGCATTATCGGCTGCCCTTGCATAGCAAGGGAAATAAATAATTAAACCACAGACTTACCGTGTTTGATTTACTGGCGCCCAACGTGGGGCCACGCGTATTTAATATTAAAGTATCGTGGCCGTGTGCCCGGACCCAGGGCAGTGTTCAAATAAAAAAAGGCCGTATAGCCAAAAGTGAACACGAACAAAAACTAAATTAAAGTGTTTGAATAAAAAAGGCCGTATAGCCAAAAGTGAACACGAACAAAAACTAAATTAAAATGTTTGAATAAAAAAAGGCCGTATAGCCGTAGTTTGACCACTAGCAGTGTTAAATCGAGGACATTTAGCTGAAGGCTAAAAACAAGGAAAGAATCATCAAATCATAAAATTAAAACAACAATCAACTCCCTCTCCACCTGGCTGACCAAAGGAACTGGAAGACGGGAATATTAATTAGAGTCTAGAGTAGCATGAACCTGTAAGTAGAGTGCTCCATAAAATTAAGTTAGGAAAGATATAAAAGAAAGACCTCTTAGAAAAGTTATATTATAACATTATAACAAAGTGACTCGACATGGACGAAAATAGCATTCGCGCTTTAATGGGTGCCGCAACAGAACAAACGAGACGAGAATTCCAATCGACAGTGGACGCATTGACAGCTAGGCTGACGCAGAAGCGAAATATCAGCGCCACCCGCCAAGCCCTGAAATGGGGCGGACGCCAATCCCTAGCAAACCCGGAGAAATCCTGCATGTAGATATTTTTTCCACCGATGAGAAACACTATTTAACTTGTATCGACAAATTTTCGAAATTTGCCATAGTTCAGTCAATTCCCTCTAGGTCAATAGTCGATATAAAGGAACCCTTGATCCGCATTATGAATTTTTTTAAAAACACTCAGAATATTGTATGTGATAATGAAAAATCACTAAATTCTAACACAAGAAAGTCACTGCTAAAAGACCATTTTAATAGTTCAATATTTACGACACCCCCGCACCATAGTACAACGAATGGACAGATAGAACGATTTCACGGAACTCTTTCAGAAATCAGTCGGTGTATCAAACTAAGCCAGGGACTAAATGACACGAACGATCTTATCCTACTCGCGACTTACAAATACAACAGGACAATACACTCCGTGACAGGACAACGGCCCATCGACATAATTCATTTCGCGTCATCAAAATATCTGCAAGAAATTAAAAGCAACCTTATAACCAGCTAACTGACACCGTAAACAAAATAATTAGTATAACGAAAAACATGAACTCGATACTGGATACCTTTTTGATTTGATATCAGCAACAAACAGAGCAGTAATAGACGACAAGTAAGATACAATTAATTAATCCAATGTTGTTAAATAGTGATGCGGTTAAGAACTTACTAACCACCGAGCACTCTACAGATATAACAATAAGCGATTTACTAACAGTGTCAAAATTGAAAATTTTACAAGACCATGAAAACATTTATTTCGTAATTAAATACCCAATTGTAAAACAGAATTGTAAGAAATTTAAAATTAAGCCGGTTGTAAAAGATTCCAAATCAATTATAATAGAGACTTGTATAGTGTCAAAATGTAACAACAAATATCAACAGCTTGAAAATTGTAAAAACTCAGTATCAACTATATTTTGTCAATTATCAAATGTAAATAGCTCTTGTGTTTTAAACTTGTTAAGCCAACGACCAGCATCCTGCCAGACTATTACAGCTGACCATATCGACCCGGTGGAGGAAATTGACGAAGGCCTAGTCGTTATTAACGATAAATTGATTGAAGTTCGCGAAAAAGATTCCCTACCAGTAATTTTGAATGGAACATTTGTGATACAGTTTACAGAGAATGTAACCATTAATGGCACAACATACACGAACTGGCGGAAGATGGTACGCTTGTATCCTGAGGCCGTACCCGCACAATTTCTGAACCTAACAAATCATACAACATTCTTGTCACTTCCATACCTGCACAACATAAACCAAAAGAATCTGCGACATATTGCATCATTGAGGGGATTTGTTGAAGCACAATCATCTCAATGGCTTATAGCTTACGCCGTTACAATTGCTTTTTTTGTATTTGCCATATTAGCTTACATAATCAACAATCGCCGGAAGCGCAATGTTAGTATCGCAATATTGGACAGCGTTCTTAAGGAATCCGTGGACGTCCCCTCTTCTAGCGGGGGAATAGTTAACATACCATAGTAGGCGACTTCAAATGAACCAACAACAACTGAAACAAATAAAATGCGCAGCTCAGGTAACGCAGACACAACAACGGAAGCGCATGCCAGCAGTCCGAAATCGTGGGAATCGCCGACTCAGCTAAAAAGAGTCACGCGGCAGTCTACGTGAGGTGTTGGTAGTTAGGGAACTAGGCATTCAGGTGCAGACACCGCAATTCAGTTGTATTGACTCGCTCGGCATTATCGGCTGCCCTTGCATAGCAAGGGAAATAAATAATTAAACCACAGACTTACCGTGTTTGATTTACTTGCACAAGGGTAATATATACATACATAGGTATGTATGTATGAATACTTATATTATTGTTATTGTTAGACGCTCTTCCGCGCTAATTTGCTGCTTGGGGTTTTCGAGGAATTGGCTCACCAAATTCTGAAGCATGTGGAATATTGGACGCCTCATCCTGGTCAAACCGAACAACTTATCATCTACCTGCTTTGCTTTTAAGAAACCTTTGATAAAATACCCGTTTGGTCGTAGGACTCTATTGATTGGGTGCCCAGCGACGGATTCTCATTGATTGCTGCCTTCGTTTGTAGATGCGAAGAACGTTTAAAAAAATGAAGTCGAGAAAAGACTCTGCATCTATGGTTGCATGTACATATACTGACCTTCGCAAAATAAAATTATTGCTGTAATAAAACGGGAAAATGTTTAGTTATTTGTACAAAGCTTTTAAGGTGGTGGGCGGAGGTAAAGGTGCATACTTACACTAAAAAAGCCATTGAACAAAATTCACGAGTCTTCGTTATATCTAAAAATCGTACAAATAACTTTGCATCCGTACTTTAAAGAAACTCAAACTAAAGTAGAATAAAATGACAGCTCAAAGACAGCTGATGAAGATGCCAGATGGTATGCGCTATGTAGCGTATAATCAGCTCTGTGTTGACCGTACGTTGTAAGTTTAAGCATAAGTAATACTAAGTATGCATAACTGAATCATAAGACCCTCTCTGATGAGGTTAAGAAGTTTTTCAGAGGTTCCACGGGATGGACTTATGAACCTTTTAGATTTTCTGTTCCCCTTTGCTGAGTGCCATTGGGGTGCGATACTTGAGTCCTCCCACTTTCTCAGAATTTCTGCAGTGTATCCTCGAGAGGGACCGCAGAACGGTTGAGGGCCGTAAAAGCTCTGTTGGGTCCCTTTTTTCGCGAGAAAGTCCGCTATTTCATTGGCATCCACGACCTCATGACCCGGAACCCACCACAGAGTGACTCTGTTGTTGGCTTCAAGTGAGTCCAGTGCCGTTCTGCAGCAGTCTACCAGCTTTGACTCCGTCTTGAAGGAGTCTACTGTCCAAAGGGCTGCTTGGCTGTCAGACACAATGTTGATTGTGGCTCCATTGGTCCTTCTGCGAAGACATTCGTGAGCGCATAACTCTATTGCGTGGATTTCCGCCCGGAAGCTGGTTGGGTATAACACCATCGGGACACTTTTTTGAAATCTAGGTCCGAACACCCCGGGCCCAGTGCTCCCGTCGATAAGTTTGGATCCGTCAGTGTACCACACTTGGGATCCTTTGTTGATAACCTTTACCATCTCTTTACTTGTGTCCCTTTCAAGTATTAAGACTTTGTAGGTCTTGGTAAAGGATAGCTTTGGCAGCATGAAGTCTGTAAGTTTGACAATCGAATCAGCACTGATTGGTTGTAAGACCCCCAAATGGTCCCTAAAGTCACCACTTTTCAGACAACTAATACTAGGTAGTCTTAGAAGTCTCTGACAGGCGTCCCTCTCAATGAGTATAGCCAAAGGTGGGATGCCTGTGATAATACCAAGCGTATCTGTTGGATATGTGCGCATGGCCTCCGTAATGACCGTACATACAAGGCGATAAAGCTTGCCGAGAGTAGTGCCGGAACTTGCCATTTAGGCTTTAGGCCTACATACTAGTTCTGAGTAGGTAATTATTGGCTTTATTACCATGTAAAATGACCAGTATGTGAGTTTCGGGGAGATTCCCCAGGTTTTACCATGCAGTCTTTGACAAGCATAGAACGCTCTTGTCGCCTTATTGGTAATTTCTCTTAGATGAGAGTTCCAGTTGGGTTTATGGTTGGACTTTCCAATAAGGAACCAACCGCTTTGAAAAGTTGCGAAAAATGTCAATTTTAACCACACTTTCTCTTTGGTGCAGCAATGAAATGAACATACCGCGCTGCCACACATGACGAAAGTATGTTGAAAAAAACGACAATAATAAAGACTATCCGTATATTACGAGATATTTAATTACAAATAGTACGAGATATTGATTTATTTGAGAAAAGCGCCGCAGGAAACATTTTTTACAAAAAAATCGATTTGTAAATAAAAATTTCCAATATATTACAAAATATTGATTTATTCGCGAAAAGCGTTTCTGGCGCTTAATTATAGTGTATGTACTTTTGAAACGTATGGCAGCACACTTTTGCCCATACTGTCGGCCATTCTTATTTACGTTTGCGTGCCGAATGTAGTAATAATTGTACACACATTTATAAACGCGTTTATTAAGTTAAATATAATTCAAAAATGTTAACAAAGTACTCTATACCCGCGTTTTTAAACCGAATATTGTGTATTGCATAAAATATAAGTGACAACTATAATTTTGACTGCACATTTCTTAAATAATAATATTAATAAAATAAAAAAAGTGATTAAATTAGATAAATATGGAGGTTTTCCCAACACCCCACCAAGTTCCGTGACCAAATTCCTTCTACATTCGCTGAAATTGCGAATTTTTCCTTATTAGAAAGTCAAGTGAAGTTTATTATCTAGTGAGACTCCCAGGTATTTTACCTTTTTTTTAGAACTCGATCTCAGTACCTCTTGGGGGGTCTGCCATCGGATAAGCTCTTTCTCCGCCTCTGGGCCCTCTTGGCTACTTTCTTCCCCCAGTTGCCCCAGTTGGATATGTGCACATGGTCCCCGTAATGGCCACACATACAAGGCGATGGAGCCTGCCGAGGGTAGCGCCGGAGCTCGCCATTTTGGCTTTAGGCCACCATACTAGTGCTGAGTAGGTAATAATTGGCTTTATTACCGTGTTAAATGGCCAGTATGTGAATTTCGGGGAGTTTCCCCTGGTTTTATCGTGCTGTCTTTGACAAGCATAAAACGCTCTTGTTGCATGATTGGTAATTTCTGTGAGATGAGAGTTCCAGTTGAGTTTACTATCTAGTGTGACTCCCAGGTATTTTACCTCTTTTGAGAACTCAATCTCAGTACCTCCCAACTTTGGTTTGGTCAGGTTCACCTTCCTTTTCTTAGTGAAGGGGACAATGGTGGACTTTGATGGATTAATTGACAACCCTTTCTCATTACACCATTTGATCGTGAGATTTAGGGCAAATTGAAGCCTAGAGCTTAGTGTCCCTTCATACCAGCCCACAACGTAGATTACAAGGTCGTCAGCATAACCGTAAGCGTGGAATCCATTCCCGTTAAGCTTCCCTAGGAGTTCATCGACAACCAGTGTCCATAATAGGGGTGAGAGAACACCCCCTACTTTCATCTCTTTCCAAGGTGAGGGAATGTGGGCAAGAAGCAAGCTCGCTCTCAGTATCCTGACAAGGGTACCAGAAATGGATTCTAAACCACGCTGCAACAGACGTGGATAGATACCATCTGGACCAGGGGATTTATAAGCACTGAACGTTGAGATGGCCCAACGTAACCTGTCACAGTTTACAATTCTTCTCGCTAGGCCTCTTGTCCTCTTGTTGGTACCCACTGTAACAGTGGTCACAGCAGGACTTGGGCCCTGTAGAATGCATCCTGGGAAGTCGGTTTTCATTAGAAGCAGATTGGTCTCCTCTGGATCGTTTGTGTAGGTTCCGTCGGGCTTCTTTAGTGTGCACAAGCCATTCGTATGGTCCAGTCTAAATGCCTGAGCAACAGGAAGAGTGGATATACCCTCAGAGAGTTCCCGCCATGTGGCCCTTTTGGAGTCTCTTAGCTTCCTATTATAGTCAGTTAGGGCTGTTTCGTAAGTCGACCAATCACCAGTCCGTTTAGCCCTATTGAATAGCTTTCCAGCCTGTATTGATTAAAATTCTAGATCATGAGTAGACATAATGTCCGCCGAGACCGTATTAGCCTCTTGTTCAATAGATAAATTAAAGAGTTCCCAGTTTGTTTTCTTTGGGTTTCTGTAAAACTGGCTTGTGTCAGTTGGAGATGTATGTGCAGTACTCCTTTAGGGCAATTGCTTCGCTTGTGGGCATTACGTTGCTGTCTCCTGGGAGGTAGGCTGAGGCATTTACAACCTGTTGTACCCCCATCTAAGTTGGCACCGCAGTCCATACGGCCACAAGGTCCTGATGTATCAACTCTCAAATGGGAAAAAAGGTTGTATCTTATCACTATGGCCGCTCTGGGCCTACTGCTGTTGGTGTTATATAGTAGCTTACCATCGCATTCATTGAGGACTTTGACTGCCTCATTGTAAACCCATGGTTCTTGGATGAATGCGACTTCCAAGTTTTCTTTGTTGAACCGCCAGCACAAAACGTCTGAGGCCGCCTTGGCGTGATCCAGGTTGACTTCCAGGCACCTGATGAGCCTAATGGCAACTCTCAAATGGGAAAAAAGGTTGTATCTTATCACTATGGCCGCTCTGGGCCTACTGCTGTTGGTGTTATATAGTAGCTTACCATCGCATTCATTGAGGACTTTGACTGCCTCATTGTAAACCCATGGTTCTTGGATGAATGCGACTTCCAAGTTTTCTTTGTTGAACCGCCAGCACAAAACGTCTGAGGCCGCCTTGGCGTGATCCAGGTTGACTTCCAGGCACCTGATGAGCCTAATGAGGCTTCTTGGGGGGTCTCCCATCGGATGGGCTCTTTCTATGCCTCTGGGCCCTTATGGGCACTTTCCTTCCACTATTGCATCCCAAGAGTACCCTCTCTTCCCTCATCTGCTCTGCAGCACCCTGTCCCCGATGTGACTTTAGTCGGGGTCTGAACCTTATCAGGGCGGCAGACGCTTTTCTTGCGGGTGAGTATTGGGAGTAATTTTTCCTCGGCCTGGTATTTCCATCTGCGCAGCCTAGTCGCCCTTTGGGGTTTTCAACCGAGGATAAATAAATGGGCTGCTCCATAGCGGTCTTCTGCAGTGTTGCGGCGTCCTTTGAGCAACAGGGTCGGTCTTCGTTCGCCGTGCTACTGCTAGCCGCAGAGGTGGAATTCGTTGCCACAACTGTGCTTGCGGAGGATGCATTGACACGTGCCACTGTCGGGCCTGTCTTGTGGATGCGCACCCTTCCGAAGCCATAGTGTACGACATGCCCCAGTCTGTCAAGTGTCTCAGAGGAAGAGGGGTCAACAGCCAGGGTTAGCTCCGAGGTGGGTCCCCTTTGTACCCTGTTGAGCGCCCTCCAGTTTCCCACCTGTAGACCCGCATTTTGACCCTCGCTAAGAGCCAGAATATTTTCCACGGATGTGGTGGCCGCCTCTGGAAAATAACCCACATAGACCTTTGGTTTTGGTACTTCAGTTGCATTGACAACTTTAATATTTGTGCCCTTCCACGGCTTTAGCTTGGGAGCCACTTCCCGGAGCCATTCCGATGTCTCTGTATCCCAGCAGCTGATGGACAGCCATTGGGCTTTTTGGAGCCCTTACGCTGCTGCCTCACCGCTTCCAGGATGGCGGACTGGATCAGCTGTAGTTGCTTCAGAGACCAGAGCTCCTTGGGGTAACTGGGTGGTACTAGTGAACTCATCTTTTGCAGGCACCCGATCCGGCATAGCCCCAACAACCTGAGCAAAACTCGCCTTTGTCGTTGGCTGCGTTGATCCCACTTGGGCCCTTTCGTCGGTCGGTCCCGCCTTTCTGTTTGGAGAGTTGTGGACGTTGGAGGAGTCGGTGGCTTCCAACCTATCCCTCTTTTCACAACTACCCAACATCTTAGCAAGCTCCCGCTTTCCTTTAGCCATGGGCAAGAGGGCAACCCTTCTTGCTTCAAGTTCAACGACTCCCTTGGAGCGGTAGAACTTGTAGTGTTTCTTACTCGCACCAGAGAGTTGGGAGGCTGGAGAGCTTGTCTCCTCCGACTGGGATGAGAGCAAGAGCTCCTTCTCATCCGTAGGGATCTAGATATCGCGGTCCATTGGCTCTGAATTCAAGTTGGCCATTTCGATATCCAGGCCTTCCATATCACCAACTGGGCCGTTGGGACTGGGGCCGTTTACGTCCGTTGTAGTGAAAGGAGGTGTTGGTTTGCTGCTACGAATGGTAGGATTTGCATCCATTGCATTGTGGGCATCGAGTGCTCCTTTGAATTAGTCGACTGCTCTTCGCTTAAGGGGAAAGCAGAGTCGTTGAAATTCTTTTTAGGTTTATTAAAAATTTGGTCTTCCATATAAGGTCCCACGAGTAATAGGGGAAGGGCGAGGTCATCCGAGGCAGAGCTCCGGTACCTCGGAAAGGCTAAATAAAATCAGAGGGCGCCACGTGACTGGAGCACACCGTTAGAAGACAGTGCCATTCAGTCCAAGGCACGGTACGACTGACACCAGGACTTACGGATGTTATCGAGTTTTTTTCTCTAGGTCGGCCTAATAGTTTGTAAAGTGATAAATAATGAATTACGGCAAGACACCTTACATTTTTAAAGCTGCATACCTTACGTTTTAAAACTTCCATAACTAAAATTTTTGGCTTTATTTTACGTTTTCATACATTTTAGGGCCTCCTCTCAACATATCCAAAATTCGCGGAAAAGTATTTTTTGACAAATTGTAATAGTGTGGAATGCCTTAAAATAAAAATTATTAATTTAAGCATTGATTAAAAATTTATTAAATTGTGTGCGTGTATATACATATATAGATCACTTCAAATAATGCATCCACTTTGAGCGATGTTCAGTATAGCGGAGTGGAATTATATTTTTTGTCTATAAAATCAAAACTTCTGAGCAAGGAAATTCCAACTATGCGACAAAAGAGGGCGTATCACCGTTTGGCAGTGAGTGGCCGCTGTGGTCGAGTTGCTAGCGGTGCGTGCTATAACTCGATATGCTGGTGAGTTCGAGGTTCGAATCTCAGTCAGGGCAAGCAAAATCTTAATCATAGAAAAAGTTTTTTCTAATATCGGTCACCCCTCGGCAGGCAATGGTAAACCTCCGAGGGTATTTCTGCCATGAAAAAGCTTCTCATAAAATACATCTGTCGTTCGGGGTCGGCAGAAAACTGTAGGTCCCTTCGCACACACTTCGCACCACAAATGGTAGGAGAAGCTCGGCCAAACACTGAGCTATATAGTGTAAGCGCCAAAATTATTATTATTATAAAAGACAGTGGGCCTAGTATAAAAGTGGAAGTTAGTGCATATTTGAAGCGGGAAGGAACAAATATTTTGTCACAAAGGGTGATTGAAAATTGTCGTCCCTTTCAAATTGTAGAAGATGAAGGTCTGAAAAAATGTGTTGGATTTATACTAACGATTGGCGCAAAGTATGGACCTCATGTTAATGTGGAAGCATTGCTGCCACATCCAACAACGGCTGCGAGAAATATAAATCCTTTATATGACGGCCCCTATCCATAGTCCAAAGTGATATTCAGGACTAAAGCAGTAGCGGGTATGGCTTAAATTCCGATATTTGGACTGAAAATTTCATAAAAACATGCATTATATAAGAGAAGGCAAACTGGTTACTCGCTTTTTGAGCTTGTGATCATTTAAGAAAAAAAGGTGTACAGGTAAGTAAAAAAGTGTACGGCCTTAGAAACGTCTCTAAAAAGCTTTTCACCAACGAGATGGAACGATGTGTTTTATTTGTTAAACTCTGTTAAAAAAAACTGGACTGATATTACCAATATTTTGCAACAAAATTGACAGATATCAAGAGTAAGCGGTATCAACTTGAATTATGTTGAGGAAATTCTAAAAATATTGGAAGTTTTTGAAGAATCATTTAAAGAGTTAGAAGGCGAAAGTTATCCAACCCTGCATTTGGTACTTCCACATACATTTGGTACTTCCACATATGCATTTCCATTTTATTTCTGCGTGCATATACACACGATTTAGAAAATTTACTAGTATTTCATAGTTTTTGCGTGTATAATTACTTTCAAAAAGATAAAAGAAAAGAAATATTAATAAATAGCAAATAAAACACCTCTTTGATCGGTTTTTATTTATGTTGTCGAAATATGCTCGGCCTCAATATAGTTTATTACACTCGCGACTTTGAAACATACATAAGTAGCATAACTACCACTTAATTATATAAGTAAAACTCATTTCTTAATATTTTATTAAACAAAATATTTGGAATAGACACAAATAAAAATTGAAAACAAACCACTTACGTAGAAACTGTCAAAGCGTTCTATGTAGCAAACCTTCTACACCTCATGCTTTGTTGTTAAATTTCGAATTGTCAAGTAAACCGAGGATAGTTGTATGTGTACGGCCCTTTATTCATCAATCTTGATGCGAACGTGCAGAGTGAAGAGCATAGCGACGATTTCAAAAAATTTTGTTTTCGCCGCTATGCTCGACTCTCATCCTCTTGCAATATTGCGATTTTTTGACGTTATAAAAAAAAAAAATACAAAAAATTAATATTAAACAATTAATAAGTGCTACTTTGTGTAGAAATTCATTGTGGAATCAGAGGGATTCAATGCATCGAAATAGATGTGTGCTGGACAAATTATGAAATTTTGAACTTTTTTATTTTTACTAATTTTCATTAAATAAAAATTCTTAACGAGGAATATTTTCATAAGAGCAAATCCATTTTTAAAAAAACGTTGCTACATTTAAAGAGGCGTGGCATTTTAAGCTCAAGTTGGCGCATCACATGTTTAATAACGGTTTCTGTTATTGCGTAAACGTTATATACCATTTCATGTTTTGAATTGGTTCCACAATTATATATATCGGTAGACCACTTCTGCAAAAACTCAAAATATAGATCGAAACACCAGTTATCAATTTTTAAATTCCAGGAATTTAGAATGTCCTGTTGGATATCTGCATAGCCATCAAATAAAGTTCGTATCATTCCCAAAGTGTTAATAATAAATTCGATTCCTTCGTCAACATTAAAAAACTTTATTTCTGCAAAGAAGGAAGTCAGTTGTACTTTAACGTGTGACGGTAATATTCTGTTTCTAGTAGGTAAACGTCAAAGTTTTGTTAAAATAGCAGCAAATTTAATTCTGATAACATTCAAAAAAATTTTAACTTTACGCGAGAATTCATCCAAGTCGTTAGAAGCAGTTTTAAAAAATTCCATATGACCGTGTAGTTTTTTTAATTTATCTTGTAATCTTTCCACAGTTACCTTACTATTGAGCGTCTTTAAAATAGTTGATGTTGTGAGATTTTTCTGCAGATTTTCCAAAATTTTTCCTAATGATTTTTGCAGATAGCGCTTGGCTCTGTCAGCATCATTAGCGAATTTATAAAACAAAAATAAAAGATTATCATCTCTGCCATTATTGGAATATTTTGATTGTTCTGTGGGATGCTGATTTTGTTTGCCATAAACTAAAATAGGCAAATATATGAATATTAAAATAGCGGAGACGAATGCTTTGGGACCTCCACATTTCATTTAAAAAAAAAATTCTACTAATCTAAGCATTGAATACATTCGTATGACCCTCAAAACGATTCTTTATTTAGACACCCATTTTGGTATAGAGTTTTAGAGGAAAATCTATTAGTTTTCGTACCTTGTAATTCATTTTGCTAAATTGTTTAATTGGTGATGCACACGGAGAACAAAAATAATTTTGTGGCACAGTCGCATGTGATTACTTTTCGATTTACATACGACTGAGTATTTAATCGGTCAAGGTTTTACAAACAAAGAAGTATTATTTTTGAATGTTCTTTCATTTGTAGTGAAACTACAAATAATTCTCTAGTCCAACCATATAAGTCCATGTTTTAAACTATATTTAAAATAAATAATTATTTGACCAATAAATGAACTTATATATATACAATTTCATAGAGTATGTACTTTTACAGCCCTTTTAATTAGTTTTACAATTAAGAGAAACTCCGTCTTCTATTCCATATAAAATGATGGAATTTCATTGAAAAATTTATAATTTATGAACTTATAAAAAAACAATTTCTTTGAATATCTTGTTTTGCAGCCCATTTAATTTTAGTACAATCAAGTGAATCTCTTCCATATAGAAAAAGCAAGCTTGTGTTAATTGAAAAATTTATACAGTTGGTCATTAAAATAAAAAAAGGTAATACAAAACAATACAAAAAAACGAAACAAAATAATACAAAACAAATCAAAACAAAGCTATACAAAATAAAGCAAGTCGATTCAAAAATAAAACAGCCGGCACAAGCAATACTGCCTTTGGTGAGGGGGAATGTATACTTGGTACCACTTTTTGCTTTTACCCAAACTTTGCCGAACTGCTCTTTGAAGCGCTTTTTATTCACAATGTCCATACGCTTTTTAACTTGACACTTTGTCTATAAAAAAGTACTTAATAATTTTTTTGATAAAACTAATAGTTTGCGAGCTATGAAGTGATAAACAATGAATAACGCCAAGACACCTTACATTTTTAAAGCTGTATAACTAACGTTTTAAAACTTCTATAACTTAAAAAAAAATTCTTTGGCTTTATTTTACGTTTACATACATTTTAGGGCCTCCTCTCAACATATCCAAAATTCGCGGAAAAGTATTTTTTGACAAATTGTAATAGTGTGGAATGCCTCATATAGATATTATATTTGTATGCTTGCAACATTAAAGCTTCTACCAGGAGTAATTCAATATTCACCAAACAGTTAACCTTCGGTAAAATTGAAGTCTATAACTAGTAGAAGCATAAGCTAGTTTTTTCCATTGTTCTTCTCTTTCTTGGCTTGCACTGTATGTCTCGAATATTTTTTCATTGCTTTTCGAATTAAGAGTGAGACAACACGTTGCCTTTCTTTGCGTTTGTTCTTTCTTCGATCAAAAGAGTACATCCAATTTGTTGAGGCATAAAAGACAGTGGGCCTAGTATAAAAGTGGAAGTTATTGCTGATTTGTAGCGGGAAGGAACAAATATTTTGTCACAAAGGGTGATTGGAAATTGTCGTCTTTTTCAAATTGTAGAAGATGAAGGTCTGAAAAAATGTGCTGGATTTATACTAACGATTGGCGCAAAATATGGACCTCATGTTAGTGTTAAAGCATTGCTGCCACATCCAACAACGGTTGCGAGAAATGAAAATACTTTATATGACAGCACCCTATCCATAGTCCAAAGTGATATTCAGGCCTTAAGCAGCAGCGGGTATTGCTTAACTTCCGATATTTTGAGTGAAACCTCGTATGTGTCACTGACTATACATTATATAAGAGAAGGCAACTGGTTACTCGCCTTTTGGGTTTGTCATCATTTAACAAAGAACAGTGTACGAATGCATTTTCTGTAAAAATGGGCGTTGTCAGTTTAAGATGTGTATTGTCCTTGAAATACATATGTGTGTACACGTTGATGATGTGACGTCAATCAGACAAAAAATATCGTAACGTAAAAAGTAACGGACCTGCGCAAGGCGCAATCCCTTATTCATCAATCGTGATGCGGCGTTCAGAGTAAAGAGCATAGCGTCGATAGCGCGAAAGAGCATAGCGACGATTTCAAAATATTTTGTTTTCGCCGCTATGCTCGACTCTCATTCTCTTGCAATATTTCGATGTCTTTGACGTTATAATTAAAAAAAAAATACAAAAAATGAATATTAAACAATTAATAAGTGCTACTTTGTGTAGAAATTCATTGTGGAATCAGAGGGATGGAATGCATCGAAATAGATGTGTGCTGGACATATTATGAAATTTTTAACTTCTTTATTTTTACTAATTTTCATTAAATAAAAATTCTTAACGAGGAATATTTTAATAAAAGCAAATCCATTTTAAAAAAAAAAGTTGCTACATTTAAAGAGTCGTTGCATTTTAAGCTCAAGTTGGCGCATCACATGTTTAATAACGGTTTCCGTTATTGCGTAAACGTTATATACCATTTCAAGTTTTGAATTGGTTCCACAATTATATATATCGGTAGACCACTTCTGCAAAAACTCAAAATATTGATTGAAACACCAGTTATCAATTTTTAAATTCCAGGAATTTAGAATGTCCTGTTGGATGTCTGCATAGCCATCAAATAAAGTTCGTATCCTTCCTAAAGTGTTAATAATAAATTCGATTCCTTCGTCCATTATTTCAAGAAACGAAACAATAAAAAACTCCATGATTGAAACACCAGTTAACAATTTTTAAATTCCAGGAATTTAGAATGTCCTGTTGGATGTCTGCATAGCCATCAAATAAAGTTCGTATCCTTCCTAAAGTGTTAATAATAAATTCGATTCCTTCGTCCATTATTTCAAGAAACGAAACAATAAAAAACTCCATTTCTGCAAAGAAAGAAGTCAATTGTATTTTAACGTGTGACGTTAATATTCGGTTTCTAGTAGGTAAACGTCGAAGTTTTATTAAAATAGCAGCAATTTCAATTCTGGTAACATTCAAAAAAATTTTAACTTTACGAGAGCATTCATCCAAGTCGTTAGATGCAGTTTTAAAAAATTCCATATGAGCGTGTAGTTTTTTTTAAATTTATCTTGTAATCTTTCCACAGTTACCTTACTATTGAGTGTCTTTAAAATAGTTGATGTTGTGAGATTTTTCTGCAGATTTTCCAAAAGGTTTCCTAATGATTTTTGCAGATAGCGCTTGGCTCTGTCAGCCTCATTAGCGGATTTATAAAACAATGTATGAAATATTATCATCTCTGCCATTATTTGAATATTTTGATTGTTCTGAGGGATCCTGATTTTGTTTGCCATAAATTAAAATAGGCAAATATATGAATATTAAAATAGCGGAGACGAATGCTTTATGACCTCCACATTTCATTTTTACAAACGTTCTACTAATCTGTAATACTTTCGCCAAGCATTGAATACATTCGTATGACCCTCAAAACGATTCTATATTTAGACACCAATTTTGGTATAGAGTTTTAGAGGAAAATCTATTAGTTTTCGTACCTTGGAATACATTTTACCTAATTGTTTAATGGGTGATGCACACGGAGAACAAAAATAATTTTGTGGCTTTACAGTCGCATGTGATTAGTTTTTCGATTTACATACATACGTATTCAATCGGTCAAGTTTTACAAACAAAGGAGTAGATAATATTATTTTTGAATGTTCTTTCATTTGTAGTTGAAATACAAATAATTCTCTAGTCCAACCATATAAGTCCATCTTTCAAATTATATTCAAAATTATATTCAGAGCAAGTTATCAATTAAGTATGATTTTGATACACTTTGAACATTGGTTATGGTCTACCTGAAAAGAAGTTCGCATGCGCCATATAATTTCATGCAGAGCTGATCCAACAAAGGATCGATACCTTAAAAAGGACAGAATGAATCTCATAGTTGTTTTCGCACAGCTGTTAGCATACCACCACCTCTACTAACACCAATTTTGGCGAAATCTCTGTCTTTGTGGAAAACATCAAATAGAACTGGATCGAAGGCCTCAGCATCGAATAGACTTGTATTCAGCCAAGTTTCAGTTAGAACAAAGCAGTCATATTCCAACGAAGACGGTTTCAGTTTTGGTTCTGAGCCCCGACGATTTGCAAAATCGGTATTTATTTTAAGGTCATCACCAGTACGACTATTTACTTCTTGGCCTGAGTCTGGAGCTCTTCAAAATATCTGATGACGGTAATTTATCAAAATGAGATTCTGGAATACCAGGCTTGAAATTTATGCGTGTAATAGTGCCCAAATCAGCATCCTTATTAATAAGTTGATAGCATAAAATCATTTTTTTATTAGTAGCAGCATGTTTAGCAACATAATCACTTATGTTATCAGAAGTTACAGAGGGCAAGGACGATGAAATATGAAGTCATTAACTCAAATATCAGAAACCTCTTGATTAACAACTACACAAAGTCGACGATTTTTATTAAGTATACGTTCATCGTTGTGCGAACGAAAACGACACTAAAGATGGCACAACGCCGAAACCGGTATGTCACAAAACTAAATTTGACAAGCGATGACGGAAAATTGTTCCAATATAAATCGAATTAAAAGAGCTTTTATTTTTGTCCAAGTTAGAGATCTCATTTCAGATTTTCTCTTTCAGCTCACAGAGCAAAAGTAAACACGACCAGACTTGGTTGATTCGTTACTATAGGTAAGTTGTTTATGGCTTTATTAAATGCAGAGAGAGGCGAAAGGCCGATTGACCTATAACATGCACAATTTTTTTTGTGGATCCATACTGCCAGTTTCATTAATCAAGGAGTGCAGCTCGACATTTCAAGAATACTGAAATCATTGCACCGGGTTGCCGCAATGGATATAAAAGACATCTATATTTTATGTATACCAAAGTTGAAAAAGCTTGTGATAAAAATTCATGTTCATCGCATTATTTTTAAGCTTACCCATTAATAACCAATTGCAATAATTATAACTCAAAAGTTGCATTTTCTTATTGTTTAAATACCAAGCGCCATTTACTTTGTGAACGCATTAATGTTGGGTCCAGCAATAAACAAAACATTTATTTATTTGTTTTAATTTTTTTAACTTAATTCTTGCAAAATATAAATATTTTCCAACTTGTACTCAGTACTAACGACATCCAAAAATTTTAAAGCCGATACTTGCGACATTTTGGTCTTGCTACTTACAATTATAGGAAAAGGTGACATTTAGAGAACTTAGTGCAAGATTTTTCTGCAATTTCTTAGCTACATAAAAGTTTTCACGTGCTAAGCAGAAGGAAAGAAGCAGAAGCATAGAAAAGTTACTGACGCATTACCAATCCGGCTTTAGGAAAAGAAACGTTAAAAACGGCAATGCCCAAAATTTTCTTATCGAAGTGAAAACGCAATACATTTTTTTCGCTGCGTAGCCGTCAAGTTTTTGTTGGCAAATTGATGGTCGACAATAACGAAACACCAAGTAAAAGCAAAAGCGACAGCCAATCAGCGAACAGTTCAAAAGTGAGCGCTTGCATACCGAGTCGGATCTTTAGCCTTTAGCCTATTTCGGCGCCCACCGAACTCATTTTGAGGGGAAGTTGCAAATTCTTGCTGGACAAATTTTACCCAGCACAAATTTTCAAACAATAAAACAGCTGATTGCAATTTGGATAAATAAAAATTTTTTTTTGTGGAAGAGTAAATGTTAGTTTCGTTAAGTTTAAGGTTTTAAGAAAAGGTGAGGGAAAGCTTTTCATATCGCATATTTGATTGCGGACAAAAATTCCTTCATCTGTTCGTTAAAATTTCAAGAATATCTCTTTGAGAGAATATACCAAAATTCGAATTTTTGTTGCTGGACTTTTAGACGAACGGACCTATTCAGTTTAAAGAAAGTCACACCAGAGGAGACTATATCAGCATTCAATATTTGCTTAGAATAGGCGTAGCAAAGCAATGCTTCCTATAATATTATGACACTCCAGAGACTGAACAAGCGAGCTTGCACAAAACAAACAAAAATTTTTAATTTCTTTAAGCTCTCATGAAGTATGTACTTTTGTATCTACTTTTATTAATGCGAACACGTTGAACTTCAGTATTTTGAATTGAAATTATAAACATTATTAAATTGAATTCCAAAGATATTCATATGTTTAAAGTAAGTGCCTTTTATTTTATATGGAAATAGTAAGTGCTTGAGGCAACCTCGAAACTTGCAACGAGCCCGGTTTTCATTACGAGCAAGAAGCGTGGTTACTTCTGCAATATGTCATCACCTCACTTTCTATTATTTTAAAAGAAAAAAAGAAAATAATTTTAATTTTATGCAAACTTTTAACATTTCGCACTTTACGATAAAAAAAAAACTAAACGAACGAATGGTAACTCTCTCAACCCCAAAAAGTGAAGTTTGACTTCAGTGGAAACGTAATATAAGTAATTTCAGGTATCAGCCTCGAATTACGGGTTCAGACGTCCGTCTTTCATAAAGAATATTAGGCTTCCGCAGCGGCTAGTGTGTGTATATAAAGTGTTATTGTTTGATAACATTAAGGAAAAACAATTAACAATTTTTTTGAGCTCGAGGCCAGTTTATGGATGATTTTACGTGACAAAAAACAACCCCAATTTTTTAATGGTAAACGCTACATGCTGTGTTACGCTAGCCGAGTAGGCTGTTATGTTTATTCCATCTTCCTTAAGCAACCCAACTAAAAGCAAGAGCAACTGATCTGCCGCTATTTAAACTAGCATGTGTGGTTGTTGCTTGTGTTTTTTGAAAATCTGTTTATTATTATTAAATATTTACTAATTTAAAAATGCATTTAAGGCGTGCTCATCCTTGCATATGATTTTATTTATTCTTCTGCCTCATTGAAAATCACACGTTTAAAAAAAACACCCTTTATATTCAAAAGTTACTTCTTAATGATTTTTTGTTATTTTTTAATCGTTTTAATGTTTTAATAATTGACAATTTTACTGAGCTCGAGTCCAGTTTATGGAGCTCAATAAAATTGTCAGGTATTAATATATTTATTAGGCCGATAAAAAAAAAACACAAAATCATTAAGGAATAACTTTTGAATATAACAGACGTTTTTTTAGACGTGTGGTTTTCAATGAGGCAATACTTTAATCGGAGTTGGTGTTTTTCACAGAGGGAATCATTGGTCCATATTTCTTCAAAAATGAATCCGGCCATAATGTTACATTCAATGGAGAACGCTATAGAGCCATGGTTAATGACTTTATCGTGCATGAATTGGAGGATGTTGACGTGGACGACCTTTGGTTCCAACAAGACGGCGCTACATGCCATACAGTCAACGAAACAATCAATTTATTGAAGGAAACTTTTGGTGGGTGCATTATCTCGCGTCGTGGGCGTGTGGCGTAGCCTCCTAGATCGAGCGCTTTTACAAGGCTGGACTATTTTTTGTGAGGTTATGGGAAGTCGCTTGTATACGCAGATAAGCCCGAGACGATTGACGCTTTAGAAGAGAATATTCGGCGCGTTATTGTGTGCAGAAAGTGGTCAAAAATTGGGCCTCTCGGCAGGAATTTCTTCGAGGCAGCCGCCGCGGTCACTTGGCTGAAATCATTTTTAAAACATAAGCATTAAATTATATTCGCTTTATTTCTTCTTAAAAACACATGTCTAAAAAAAACCCTTATTTGTACTTTGTACGACACTGTATAGTAAAAATATGAATCGTGTTTACATTTTTTGCAAGCAGTTTGTTCTGCATTGAATTTGGAACATTTCCTACGTAAGCATCAACCAGGCATAAATAAATTGGAACCACCACTTATTTCCTTGATGTTTATGGTTTGTAAACTGCATTTGGGCGAAGTAATATTTCCTTAAAAAAGAAGAGGCACCAACAACTAATGCGTTGCCTCTATTAATTGTAGCATTGCATTCAGATTTATTGTTGTATGTTATTACATGCGAGTATATACCTAAGTAGATGATCGCTTTGTTTTCTTTGTCTTTTAGATATAGTCGCCTGCATACTTAACAACCGATTTAATTCGATCTCCGATAGAGAGTGAATCAAGTCGTTAAAATGCTTTTGTCTAAGTATTTTTAACTCGGGGTTCTCTTCGTTTTTAGTACGTATTTTTGAAAACCGTGTGTGGCTGAATTTCCTAATTCCCGCCGTCTTCACCCCCTCAGTCTGACAGAGTACCTCCGGGTGCTTCTATAAACATATATACAAATACAGCCGTGCTCCCAACTCCACAAATTTCTTCGCATATATGTATGGTCATCCCTGTCTCACATATCGGTTATCGTTGTGGCAATTCACAAACAGCTGTAGTTGAAATTTCCTTTTCGGCTATGTATGCTTTTTTGAGAAGTCATCAGCAAAATACTTAAAATTACGCTTATTTCAATGAATAACTAATACAGAAATGTCATAAATGGCTTCTCCAAACATCAAAGAATATTTTAAAAATAATTCCAATCGAAAATAATTAAACATTCACAGACTTTTTGTCATTTACTTTTCATTTCACATACAACCAAGCATTCGGATACAATTCACATAAATGTATGTGAATGTGAAATTGGGAGCACCAAATATGTGATTTCAAACCGAATCCACAGGGAAATTTGTGTATGTGACTCTGGGAGCACGGCTGATAGTATATACGTGCATTCAAATTCTTCTTCTTCAATATTTTTTAATTCTTCCAAAGTGCATATACATACATACTCGTATATATGTATGTAGTAGATATAACAATGCACTGATATGAATAAGAATTCATAACATCATTACTTCCAAGTAGTATTAAAAACCAAACATAATTTTTGATGCAAAATTCATACATAACTTCAAAAATAATATTTAATTTGAACGCGATCCCTTATGAAAATCTATTTTTTCAACTTTGTAAACTTCTTTATTAAACCTATTTTCACAATTTGTAGGCTTCATAATGAACTATGTATGTTTACCAGCATAAAATTTAACAAATAATATAGGCTAAATTCGGGTGAACCAAGTTTTATACCCTGAAATCTTTTCTGTAAGCATTTTCTTGGCGACCAAAATAAGTTCTTTCTAAAATTACCGATATAAGAGAGAGGTAGGCGTGATTTAAATCTGATTTCAATAGCTTCTAAGATATCATGCAATACGTGCACCAAATAAGGTGAAATAATTTTGAAGGTACATACACCGCGCTTATGTATGTATACATATATACGTGTATAAATACGAGTATTGAAAAGGTGGCCTTTTTGCCATTTTTTATAAAAAAATATTTCTTTTTCAACACATAATTCATAAAATAAGTTTTGGGTGCAGTGATAGCAAGTTTTTCGTTTATTGGGAAATTGTCGTAGTCGTCTGATGGCGAAAATTGTCAACACGTTTTTCATAATAACTTATTTTATGATCAAACAAATTTTTATTTCAATATGTGTACCAAATTTATTTAATATATGTAACTTAATTATTGGGAAACTCGCAGTTTACCTTCAAGCAGCATGCCACCGACTATTTTCCAAAACTTTAAGAAATTAGCAACCTATAATTTTTACCGTTACGTTTTACGGATAAAGCGAGGATTACATTTGCACACTCAAAATTTTATATTTGCCGAAAAATAGCATTTTTCCATTTATGTATTAAACAAAAAAAAAACCGATTATCTGAATGAAATAAATTTCACTGCAAAATCAAAAAAAAAGGTTTACATACATATATCTAAGAAAAAACTGGCCTTTTTTTAAATGGTGTTTCCTTAAAGGACCTGAGCAAGCTTGCTCGATGTCAGTCACAACTTATGGTTTAATACATGCATGTGCACAGCGAAACACTTGGTTTTATTAGGCATTTGCTTCACGAAAAAATTAATATTTTGGGCCTTATAAGGAGACACTTTTTAAAAATTGGTCAGTTTATTCTTTGATATTCGTTCTATCACATATTATTTTTTTTACTTTTTAAAATCTTGCAAACGTGGTTTTTCAGCAACTTGATTTTTTTTATTAACAAAGACATAAACAAGTTTACTTAAATTTTTTTTTTTACTGACGCTTTGTCTATAAAAAAGTACTTAATACTTTTTTTGATAAAACTAATAGTTATTATTATTATTTTTATTAGGGCATAGTAGCGCTGCGACCTTGCAAGATCTATTGTGCTAACCCTTTAAGTTTTGTCACTCCATCCTTAGGCTACTTAAGAAGTTAAGTACTTTGGAGGGTGTAGTTGCCCATATTCTGGATGCAGATAATAATCGCTCCCCAGGTGTATAAGCCTGAGTCTGCTTATTCTTGGGCATTCACAAATTATATGTTCAGAAGTCTACGCATCTAGGCCACAAAACCTACAGTCTGCAACCTCAGAGAGTCCTATTTTATTAAGATGGTATCTCAGCCTGCAGTGACCTGTCAAGTACTCGGTGAGAGTTCTAATGGTTCAGTTATACATACCTTGGATTCACTTCACTTAACTTGAAAAATGTCACATAACGATTCTATTTAATGAACATTGCGTATAAGTGATAAGCTAACACGTAATCCAACATAACTTAACTTGTAAGTCTGTTGAATCTTGATTTTCTGCGTAAAGTCCAAGTGACATTTAATATTTGTGATGCCACTTGTATTTGTTTACTTGATTTTGACAATTCTTTTCAAACACTTGACGAGTATGTAATAATTCCATAAGCAACCGACAAATATTTGAACGAGGATGCTTGGCGCTATTTTCTGTTTCGGCAAAAAGTAAGTATTATTTATTAAATAACTGTTAAATTTATTTTATTAAAGAAAGAAAGAAAGATGCGGGATCAGGGCAGCGACGGCGACTTCAGGGAGGTTTGCCAGCTCTTTAGGGATAGGCAGAAGGAGCTATTGGCGTTGAACAAGACTCTTAAATCATTTGGCGACATGATTGTGTCCTCCATTGGCGAGATAAGCCAAAGATAGCAGGCAAAGGCCTTACAAATTATTACGAATGCTGTGATGACTCTAAAATTGGAGCCCGCTGATTAAATGAGTTGCAAAAATCGTTATATTAAAGTTTTTGGTAATTTTGGATCATTTTCAAACTGTTAGCAAAATTACCAAAAATTACAAAATTTGTTTAATAATTTATACACATATAATTTTAAACTTTAATTTAGCTTACTATTTGTTTTTTGTTGTTTAACGTGACAGTACCTGAAGTACAATTTATTTCTTTATTTATTTATATTATTTTTTAATTATATCTATACCTTAATATTATATGAATAGTACCTGAACTAAATAAAGACTTTTATATCATTTTAAATGTATGGCCTTTGTATTTTTATATTGTGTTTAGGAATAAAACATAAAAAAGACGGAATGCTGTCGTAGAAGCGTTTCGCCGAGATGATGTGATTGAATGCAAAGCACCACCTGTGTCCTCTAGATCAATACATCATCTTCCGTTTTCTGAGGGTTGATCCAAGTTGTCTGAATCAACAAAGTCATCCGGGCAATACCAACGTTGATGGTCATTTAGCATGATGAAGTTGTTAAGGACGAGGCATCCCAAAACAATTTTCTCGCAATTATCTGGTGAACAGTTAAAACTATTTGCAATTACTTGACGGGCTCTAGATAGTCGATAATTAAAAATGGTTTTTTTTGCGATAGTTGAGTCCCCGGGTACGGCCGCATCAAATACTCCTTTAAAGGAAATGCTGCATCGCCCACAAAAAAATTTGGGAAATTCAGCCTGGATCCATTCAAGAAAGGAGTTTTTGGAGGTAATGGCAAACAGTTTTGAAGGAGTGAACGTCCAAAGAGGGTTTGTTGAAAAACACATTTAAATGAAATCAATAAATATCAAAAGGTTAAAAATCTTTGTGGCCGCTGTGGTCGAGTTGGTAGCGGTATGTGCTATAACTTATTATGCCGGTGAGTTCGAGGTTCGAATCTCAGTCAGGGCAAGCAAACTCTTAATAATAGAAACAGTTTTTTCTAATAGCGGTCACCCCTCGGCAGGCAATGGTAAACCTCCGAGGGCATTTCTGCCATGAAAAAGCTTCTCATTAAAAACATCTGCCGTTCGGAGTCGGCACAAAATTGTAGGTCCCTCCATTTGTGGTATATATATACATATATATAAAGACGCACACCACAAATGGTAGGAGAAGCTCGGCCAAACACTGAGCTATATAGTGTACGCGCCAAATTATTATTATTATTATTAAACATCTTTGTTACCTCCATCGCTTTGTCCACCGTAACTACCAATGGAAGCAGAAGTAAATGTATATTTTCCATCGCCATAAGTACTATGCTATACAATTTTTTCTTAGGACATGTGATGGGAATATGCTTCCCATCGATAGCTCCGACACAGTTTGGCATATTCCAGAGCTTCAGGAAATCGCGAGCAATGTCTACATATTGTGATGAAGTCGGTTCCCTGAGGTATATTGGGGATAAAACGGCCCATAACACCTCACATGTTTCCAAGACAGTAGTTTTACCCAGTTTGTGCATGGAGGCAATAATTTCAAATGGAGTTCCATGTGCGATATACCTAAAAATACCAAAAATGTAATGTATAATAAAGCGAGCTATGTCTATGTGCACATGTGCACATGGGTAATATATACATAGTACATAGGTATGTATGTATACTTACATTATTGTTATTGTTAGACGCTCTTCCGCGCTAATTTGCTGCTTGGGGTTTTCGAGGAATTGGCTCACCAAATTCTGAAGCATGTGGTATATTGGACGCCTCATCCTGGTCAAACCGAACAACTTATCATCTACCTGCTTTGCTTTTAAGAAACCATTGATAAAATACCCGTTTGGTCGGTCTCTATTGATTGGGTGCCCAGCGACGGATTCTCATTGATTGCTGCCTTCGTTTGTAGATGCGAAGAACGTTTAAAAAAATGAAGTCGAGAAAAGACTCTGCATCTATGGTTGCATGTACATATACTGACCTTCGCAAAATAAAATTATTGCTGTAATAAAACGGGAAAATGTTTAGTTATTTGTACAAAGCTTTTGAGGTGGTGGGCGGAGGTAAAGGTGCATACTTACACTAAAAAAGCCATTGAACAAAATTCACGAGTCTTCGCTATATCTAAGAATCGTACAAATAACTTTGCATCCGTACTTTAAAGAAACTCAAACTAAAGTAGAATAAAATGACAGCTCAAAGACAGCTGATAAAGATGCCAGATGGTATGCGCTATGTAGCGTATAATCAGCTCTGTGTTGACCGTACGTTGTAAGTTTAAGCATAAGTAATACTAAGTATGCATAACTGAAACATAAGACCCTTTCTGATGAGGTTAAGAAGTTTTTCAGAGGTTCCACGGGATGGACTTATGAACCTTTTAGATTTTCTGTTCCCCTTTGCTGAGTGCCATTGGGGTGCGATACTTGAGTCCTCCCAATTTCTCAGAATTTCTGCAGTGTATCCTCGAGAGGGACCGCAGAACGGTTGAGGGCCGTAAAAGCTCTGTTGGGTCCCTTTTTTCGCGAGAAAGTCCGCTATTTCATTGGCATCCACGACCTCATGACCCGGAACCCACCACAGAGTGACTCTGTTGTTGGCTTCAAGTGAGTCCAGTGCCGTTCTGCAGCAGTCTACCAGCTTTGACTCCGTCTTGAAGGAGTCTACTGCCCAAAGGGCTGCTTGGCTGTCAGACACAATGTTGATTGTGGCTCCATTGGTCCTTCTGCGAAGACATTCGTGAGCGCATAACTCTATTGCGTGGATTTCCGCCCGGAAGCTGGTTGGGTATAACACCATCGGGACACTTTTTTAAAATCTAGGTCCGAACACCCCGGGCCCAGTGCTCCCGTCGATAAGTTTGGATCCGTCAGTGTACCACACTTGTGATCCTTTGTTGATAACCTTTACCATCTCTTTACTTGTGTCCCTTTCAAGTATTAAGACTTTGTAGGTCTTGGTAAAGGATAGCTTTGGCAGCAGGAAGTCTGTAAGTTTGACAATCGAATCAGCACTGAGTGGTTGTAAGGCCCCCAAATGGTCCCTAAAGTCACGACTTTTCAGACAACTAATACTAGGTTGTCTTAGAGCGCTCTGACAGGCCTCCCTCTCAATGAGTATAGCCAAAGGTGGGATGCCTATGATAATGCCAAGCTCACTGTTGGATATGTGCGCATGGCCTCCGTAATGGCCGTACATACAAGGCGATGAAGCTTGCCGAGAGTAGTGCCGGAGCTTGCCATTTAGGCTTTAGGCCACCATACTAGTTCTGAGTAGGTAATAATTGGCTTTATTACCGTGTTAAATGGCCAGTATGTGAGTTTCGGGGAGTTTCCCCTGGTTTTACCGTGCTGTCTTTGACAAGCATAAAACGCTCTTGTCGCCTTATTGGTAATTTCTCTTAGATGAGAGTTCCAGTTGGGTTTATGGTTGGACTTTCCAATAAGGAACCAACCGCTTTGAAAAGTTGCGAAAAATGTAAATTTTAACCACACTTTCTCTTTGGTGCAGCAATGAAATGAACATACCGCGCTGCCATACATGACGAAAGTATGTTGAAAAAAACGACAATAATAAAGACTATCCGTATATTACGAGATATTTAATTACAAATAGTACGAGATATTGATTTATTTGAGAAAAGCGCCGCAGGAAACATTTTTTAATAAAAAATCGATTTGTAAATAAAAATTTCCAATATATTACAAAATATTGATTTATTCGCGAAAAGCGTTTCTGGCGCTTAATTATAGTGTATGTACTTTTGAAACGTATGGCAGCACACTTTTGCCCATACTGTAGGCCATTCTTATTTACGTTTGCGTGCCAAAAGTAGTAATAATTGTACACACATTTATAAACGCGTTTATTAAGTTAAATATAATTCAAAAATGTTAACAAAGTACTCTATACCCGCGTTTTTAAACCGAATATTGTGTATTGCATAAAATATAAGTGACAACTATAATTTTGACTGCACATTTCTTAAATAATAATATTAATAAAATAAAAAAAGTGATTAAATTAGATAAATATGGGGGTTTTCCCAACACCCCACCAAGTTCCGTAACCAAATTCCTTCTACATTCGCTGAAATCGCGAATTTTTTCCTTATTAGAAAGTCAAGTGAAGTTTATTATCTAGTGAGACTCCCAGGTATTTTACCTTTTTTTTAGAACTCGACCTCAGTACTTCTTGGGGGGTCTGCCATCGGATGGGCTCTTTCTCCGCCTCTGGGCCCTCTTGGCTACTTTCTTCCCCCAGTTGCCACAGTTGGATATGTGCGCATGGTCCCCGTAATGGCCACACATACAAGGCGATGGAGCCTGCCGAGAGTAGCGCCGGAGCTCGCCATTTTGGCTTTAGGCCACCATACTAGTGCTGAGTAGGTAATAATTGGCTTTATTAGATACCGTGTTAAATGGCCAGTATGTGAGTTTCGGGGAGTTTCCCCTGGTTTTACCGTGCTGTCTTTGACAAGCATAAAACGCTCTTGTTGCATTATTGGTAATTTCTGTGAGATGAGAGTTCCAGTTGAGTTTACTATCTAGTGTGACTCCCAGGTAGTTTACCTCTTTTGAGAACTCAATCTCAGTACCTCCCAACTTTGGTTTGGTCAGGTTCACCTTCCTTTTCTTAGTGAAGGGGACAATGGTGGACTTTGATGGATTAATTGACAACCCTTTCTCATTACACCATTTGATCGTGAGATTTAGGGCAGATTGAAGCCTAGAGCTTAGTGTCCATTCATCCCAGCCCACAGCGAAGATTACAAGGTCGTCAGCATAACCGTAAGCGTTGAATCCCGTTAAGCTTCCCTAGGAGTTCATCGACAACCAGTGTCCACAATAGGGGTGAGAGAACACCCCCTTGAAGGCAGCCACGCGTGGCCGTTACTTGAAGTGTGCTTCCCCCAATTCAGCCATTTTGGTTCTGGATCTGAGCATGCTTATAACCCAGTCGGTTATAAGCATCGGGATATCCTTCCTTGCCAATCCTGCGGAGATTGCTTCATAACTTGTGTTGTCAAAAGCACCTGATATATCAAGGTATGCACACAGGGCTATCTGTTTGTACTCCAAGGCCTTTTCAAGTACTTGAATCACGCCGTGAATGACTGTAATGGTAGACTTCCCTGCTTGATATGCATGTTGACTTTCACAGAGTGGTTTTATCTTTAGATATTTATCCATGATGAGAAAGCCAATACGTTTTTCCAAAGTTTTTATCATAAAGGAACTAAGGCTTATGGGTCTAAACGCCTTTGGAAGTTGATTCGCGTTTCTCCCCGCCTTTGGTATAAATACTACTTTCATCTCTTTCCAAGGTGAGGGAATGTGGGCAAGAAGCAAGCTCGCCCTCAGTATCCTGACAAGGGTACCAGAAATGGATTCTAAACCATGCTGCAACAGACGTGGATAGATACCATCTGGACCAGGGGATTTATAAGCACTGAACGTTGAGATGGCCCAACGTAACCTGTCACAGTTTACAATTCTTCTCGCTAGGCCTCTTGTCCTCTTGTTGGTACCCACTGTAACAGTGGTCACAGCAGGACTTGGGCCCTGTAGAATGCATCCAGGGAAGTGGGTTTTCATTAGAAGCAGATTGGTCTCCTCTGGATCGTTTGTGTAGGTTCCGTCGGGCTTCTTTAGTGTGCACAAGCCATACGTATGGTTCAGTCTAAGTGCCTGAGCAACAGGAAGAGTGGATATACCCTCACAGAGTTTCCGCCATGTGGCCCTTTTGTAGTCTCTTAGCTTCCTATTATAGTCAGTTAGGGCTGTTTCGTAAGTGGACCAATCACCAGTCCGTTTAGCCCTATTGAATAGCTTTCCAGCCTGTATTGATTACCATTCTAGATCATGAGTAGACATAATGTCGGCCGAGACCGTATTAGCCTCTTGTTCAATAGATAAATTAAAGAGTTCCCAGTTTGTTTTCTTTGGGTTTCTGTAAAACTGGCTTGTGCCAGTTGGAGATGTACATGTGTGGACATATTAGACGAGGATATCGTCAGGTCTAAGACCTCGCTTCTAATGGCGTTAATAAATGTCGGCTCATTTCCCCGGTTTAGAATGTGTAGGTTTCTACTAAGAGAGTAATCAAGAAAGGACTCTCCTCTTGCGTTATTGTTTGAGCTACCCCATATGATGTGATGGGCGTTGGCGTCACAGCCCAACAGAAATTTCAGCCGCTTCCTCCTGCAGTACTCCTCTAGGGCAGTTGCTTCGCTTGTTGGCATTACGTTGCTGTCTCCTGGGAGGTAGGCTCAGGCAATTACAACCTGTTGTACCCCCATTTGAGTTGGCACCTCAGTCCATACGGCCACAAGGTCCTGATGTATCAACTCTCAAATGGGAAAAAAGGTTGTATCTTATCACTATGGCCGCTCTGGGCCTACTGCTGTTGGTGTTATATAGTAGCTTACCATCGCATTCATTGAGGACTTTGACTGCCTCATTGTAAACCCATGGTTCTTGGATGAATGCGACTTCCAAGTTTTCTTTGTTGAACCGCCAGCACAAAACGTCTGAGGCCGCCTTGGCGTGATCCAGGTTCACTTCCAGGCACCTGATGTGCCTAATGAGGCTTCTTGGGGGTTTCCCATCGGATGGGCTCTTTCAATGCCTCTGGGCCCTTATGGGCACTTTCCTTCCACTATTGCATCCCAAGGGTACCCTCTCTTCCCTCGTCTGCTCTGCAGCAGCCTGTCCCCGAGGTGACTTTAGTCGGGGTCTGAACCTTATCAGGGCGGCAGACGCTTTTCTTGCGGGTGAGTATTGGGAGTAATTTTTCCTCGGCCTGGTATTTCCATCTGCGCAGCCTAGTCGCCCTTTGGGGTTTTCAACCGAGGATAAATAAATGGGCTGCTCCATAGCGGTCTTCTGCAGTGTTGCGGCGTCCTTTGAGCAACAGGGTCGGTCTTCGTTCGCCGTGCTACTGCTAGCCGCAGAGGTGGAATTCGTTGCCACAACTGTGCTTGCGGAGGATGCATTGACACGTGCCACTGTCGGGCCTGTCTTGTGGATGCGCACCCTTCCGAAGCAATAGTGTACGACATTCCCCAGTCTGTCAAGGGTCTCAGAGGAAGAGGGGTCAACAGCCAGGGTTAGCTCCGAGGTGGGTCCCCTTTGTACCCTGTTGAGCGCCCTCCAGTTTCCCACCTGTAGACCCGCATTTTGACCCTCGCTAAGAGCCAGAATGTTTTGGGCACTTCAGTTGCATCAACAACTTTAATATTTGTTCCCTTCCACGGCTTTAGCTTGGGAGCCTCTTCCCGGAGCCATTCCGATGTCTCTGTATCCCCGCAGCTGTTGGACAGCCATTGGGCTTTATGGAGCCCTTACGCTGCTGCCTCACCGCTTCCAGGATGGCGGACTGGATCAGATGTAGTTGCTTCAGAGACCAGAGCTCTTTGGGGGTAACTGGGTGGTACTAGTGCCACCCTGCACTCATCTTTTGCAGGCACCCGATCCGGCATAGCCCCAACAACCTGAGCAAAAGTCGCCTTTGTCGTTGGCTGCGTTGATCCCACTTGGGCCCTTTTGTCGGTCGGTCCCGCCTTTCTGTTTGGAGAGTTGTGGACGTTGGAGGAGTCGGTGGTTTCCGACCTATCCCTCTTTTCACAACTACCCAACATCTTAGCAAGCTCCCGCTTTCCTTTAGCCATGGGCAAGAGGGCAACCCTTCTTGCTTCAAGTTCAACGACTCCCTTGGAGAGGTAGAACTTGTAGCGTTTCTTAATCGCACCAGAGAGTTTGGAGGCTGGAGAGCTTGTCTCCTCCGACTGGGATGAGAGCAAGAGCTCCTTCTCATCCGTAGGGATCTAGATATCACGGTCCATTGGCTCTGAATCCAAGTTGGCCATTTCAAAATCCAGGCCTTCCTTATCACCACCTGGGCCGTTTGGACTGGGGTCCTTTTCGTCCGTTGTAGTGAAAGGAGGTGTTGGTTTGCTGCTACGAATGGTAGGATTTGCATCCATTGCATTGTGGGCATCGAGTGCTCCTTTGAATTAGTCGACTGCTCTTCGCTTAAGGGGAAAGCAGAGTCGTTGAAATTCTTTTTAGGTTTATTAAAAATTTGGTCTTCCATATTAGGTCCCACGAGTAATAGGGGAAGGGCGAGGTCATCCGAGGCAGAGCTCCGGTACCCCGGAAAGGCTAAATAAAATCAGAGGGCGCCACGTGACTGGAGCACACCGTTAGAAGACAGTGCCATTCAGTCCAAGGCACGGTACGACTGACACCAGGACTTACGGATGTTATCGAGTTTTTTTCTCTAGGTCGGCCTAATAGTTTGTAAAGTGATAAATAATGAATTACGGGAAAACACCTTATATTTTTAAAGCTGCATACCTTACGTTTTAAAACTTCCATAACTTAAAAAAAAAAATTTTTGGCTTTATTTTACGTTTACATACATTTTAGGGCCTCCTCTCAACATATCCAAAATTCGCGGAAAAGTATTTTTTGACAAATTGTAATAGTGTGGAATGCCTTAAAATAAAAATTATTAATTTAAGCATTGATAAAAATTTATTAAATTGTGTGCGTGTATATACATATATAGATCACTTCAAATAATGCATCCACTTTGAGCGATGTTCAGTATAGCGGAGTGGAATTATATTTTTTGTCTATAAAATAAAAACTTCTGAGCAAGGAAATTCCAACTATGCTACAAAAGAGGGCGTATCACCGTTTGGCAGTGAGTGGCCGCTGTGGTCGAGTTGCTAGCGGTGCGTGCTATAACTCGATATGCTGGTGAGTTCGAGGTTCGAATCTCAGTCAGGGCAAGTTTTTTCTAATATCGGTCACCCCTCGGCAGGCAATGGTAAACCTCCGAGGGTATTTCTGCCATGAAAAAGCTTCTCATAAAATACATCTGTCGTTCGGGGTCGGCACAAAACTGTAGTTCCCTTCGCACACACTTCGCACCTCAAATGGTAGGAGAAGCTCGGCCAAACACTGAGCTATATAGTGTAAGCGCCAAAATTATTATTATTATTATAAAAGACAGTGGGCCTAGTATAAAAGTGAAGGTGAGTGCATATTTGAAGCGGGAAGGAACAAATATTTTGTCACAAAGGGTGATTGGAAATTGTCGTCCTTTTCAAATTGTAGAAGATGAAGTTCTGAAAAATATGTTGGATTTATACTAACGATTGGCGCAAAGCTTGGACTTCATGTTAATGTGGAAGCATTGCTGCCACATCCAACAACGGCTGCGAGAAATATAAATACTTTATATGACGGCCCCTATCCATAGTCCAAAGTAATATTTAGGACTAAAGCAGTAGCGTGTATGGCTTAACTTCCGATATTTGGACTGAAAATTTCATAAAAACATGCATTATATAAGAGAAGGCAAACTGGTTACTCGCTTTTTGAGCTTGTCATCATTTAACAAAGAAAGGTGTACAGGTAAGTAAAAAAGTGTACGGCCTTAGAAACGTCTCTAAAAAGCTTTTCACCAACGAGATGGAACGATGTGTTTTATTTGTTAAGCTCTGTTAAAAAAAACTGGACTGATATTACCAATATTTTGCAACAAAAGGACAGATATTAAGAGTAAGCGGTATCAACTTGAATTATGTTGAGGAAATTCTAAAAAGAGTTAGAAGGCGAAAGTTATCCAACCCTGCATTTGGTACTTCCACATATATACAGACTAAAAGACACTTGCATATTCAGACAAACTGATTTAAATTGCATAAAGTATTCAAAATTAAGCTCAGCTCTTTGGTAAATGACGTCGTGTTCGATAACACCACTATATATCACAAAATAGCTGTATATTTATTTTCTCCAACCAATAAGCAATTATTGTTCAACGAGAATGACAAGATGCTCATAAGGAATGAGTGTAAAAAACTTATGTCCAGCTACATTACTGAGTCACCAAATTTAGATAGCTCAGACTCTTCCATTAATTTACCCTCTACTCGCAAATCTAGACTTTTCGCAGCTTTTTTACAACCTGCTAAAATTGTAAGTGAAAGTGATAATGTACTCGTAAATAATAAGTTAATAAAATATGAAAGCTTTGCTTTACAAAGTTGCATGCAGTGTGTTGGCAGTGCCTGCGAGTAGTACCATCGGAACGAGTCTTTTCAAAAGCTAGATGCTTAATATCAGAGAAACGAAGTGTCATTGCTTGCGATCCGATTTCTAATCACAAAATAATGTTTTTACACACTAATATGAACATTAACACATTTAATTGAATAAGCAATAATTAAAGTAGCTGCATTATGCAATGAAGATCTCGAAAGTAGTATTATTTAAAGTTAATTTCTTCTTTTGTTATTTTATATCATATTTATTTTTGTCGTTTCTAAAATGATAGTTTCAAAAAATGAATTAAAAATTTACTTCTTTTATGCTTTTAAATCAATATATAAATAACTTAAAATATTTATAATAAAAACACATGTATCTGCTAAACACTTTAAAGACAAATTAAAATCTATTGCCTTTCGAATCAACTGCCTACAAAATGTGTTGTCTTTCGTGTTTATCTTTTCTTACTTCAGTGCAGTGAGCGACAATCTCTCTTTTTGCTTACATGCTATTCTCTTCAAACACTGCGTTAGTGTTGTGTTGATCATGTATGGCTTGAAACTCAATATGAGTGACTCGTTGAAGGAGTCTAGTACTTATCAATGCGAACGCAAGATTGATATAGAAGAGATTGCGCCGACAGCTAACAAAACTAGTTCACGATCTGCGCATATACGTCACACCATCAATAACGTATTCTCATTTTGATTGGAGAATTGCTTAATAAGTTCGAATAATGTAATAAAATCGCGCTGCACTTCACAAAAGCCTTTAATTATACTTTTAAAATAAAATAACACCAAATATTCAATTCACTCGTGTTGCAATTTAAAGAAATGTTGATGATGTGACGTCATCAGACAACCAATATCGTCAAGTAAAAAGTAACGGACCTGCGCAAGGCGCAATCCCTTATTCATCAATCTTGATGCGAACGTGCAGAGTGAAGAGCATAGCGACGATTTCAAAATATTTTGTTTTCGCCGCTATGCTCGACTCTCATTCTCTTGCAATATTTCGATGTTTTTGACGTTATAATTTAAAAAAAATACAAAAAATTAATATTAAACAATTAATAAGTGCTACTTGGTGTAGAAATTCATTGTGGAATCAGAGGAATTCAATGCATCGAAATAGATGTGTGCTGGACAAATTATGAAATTTTGAACTTCTTTATGTTTACTTATTTTCATTAAATAAAAATTCTTAACGAGGAATATTTTCATAAGAGCAAATCCATTTTAAAAAAAAACGTTGCTACATTTAAAGCGTCGTTGCATTTTAAGCTCAAGTTGGCGCATCAAATGTTTAATAACGGTTTCTGTTATTGCGTAAACGTTATATACCATTTCATGTTTTGAATTGGTTCCACAATTATATATATCGGTAGACCACTTCTGCAAAAACTCAAAATATTGTTCGAAACACCAGTTATCAATTTTTAAATTCCAGGAATTTAGAATGTCCTGTTGGATATCTGCATAGCCATCAAATAAAGTTCGTATCATTCCCAAAGTGTTAATAATAAATTCGATTCCTTCGTCCATTATTTCAAGAAACGAAACATTAAAAACTCCATTTCTGCAAAGAAGGAAGTCAATTGTACTTTAACGTGTGACGGTAATATTCTGTTTCTAGTAGGTAAACGTCGAAGTTTTGTTAAAATAGCAGCAAATTTAATTCTGGTAACATTCAAGAAAATTTTAACTTTACGCGAGAATTCATCCAAGTCGTTAGAAGCAGTTTTAAAAAATTCCATATGACCGTGTAGTTTTTTTAATTTATCTTGTAATCTTTCCACAGTTACCTTACTATTGAGTGTCTTTAAAATAGTTGATGATGTGAGATTTTTCTGCAGATTTTCCAAAAGGTTTCCTAATGATTTTTGCAGATAGCGTTTGGCTCTGTCAGCATCATTAGCGGATTTATAAAACAAAAATAAAAGATTATCATCTCTGCCATTATTGGAATATTTTGATTGTTCTGTGGGATGCTGATTTTGTTTGCCATAAACTAAAATAGGCAAATATATGAATATTAAAATAGCGGAGACGAATGCTTTGGGATCTCCACATTTCATTTTAAAAAAAAGTTCTACTAATCTGTAATACTTTCGCTAAGCATTGAATACATTCGTATGACCCTCAAAACGATTCTTTATTTAGACACCAATTTTGGTATAGAGTTTTAGAGGAAAATCTATTAGTTTTCGTACCTTGTAATTCATTTTGCTAAATTGTTTAATGGGTGATGCACACGGAGAACACAAATAATTTTGTGGCACAGTCGCATGTGATTACCTTTCGATTTACATACGACTGAGTATTTAATCGGTCAAGGTTTTACAAACAAAGAAGTATTATTTTTGAATGTTCTTTCGTTTGTAGTGAAAATACAAATAATTCTCTAGTCCAACCATATAAGTCCATGTTTTAAACTATATTTAAAATAAATAATTATTTGACCAATAAATGAACTTATATATATACAATTTCATAGAGTATGTACTTTTACAGCCCTTTTAATTAGATTTACAATTAAGAGAAACTCCGTCTTCTATTCCATATAAAATGATTGAATTTCACTGAAAAATTTATAATTTATGAACTTATAAAGAAACAATTTCTTTGAATATCTTCTTTTGCAGCCCATTTACTTTTAGTACAATCAAGTGAATCTCTTCCATATAGAAAAAGCAAGCTGGCGTTAATTGAAAAATTTATACAGTTGGTCATTAAAATAAAAAAAGTTAATACAAAACAATACAAAAAAACGAAACAAAACCAAACAAAATAATACAAAACAAATCAAAACAAAATAAAACAAGTCGATACAAAAAAAAAACAGCCGGCACAAGCAATACTGCCTTTGGTGAGCGGGAATGTATACTTGGTACCACTTTTGGCTTTTACCCAAACTTTGCCGAACTGCTCTTCGAAGCGCTTTTTATTCACAATATCCATACGCTTTTTAACTTGACACTTTGTCTATAAAAAAGTACTTAATAATTTTTTTGATAAAACTAATAGTTTGCGAGCTATAAAGTGATAAACAATGAATAACGCCAAGACACCTTACATTTTTAGAGCTGTATAACTAACGTTTTAAAACTTCCATAACTTAAAAAAAAAATCTTTGGCTTTATTTTACGTTTACATACATTTTAGGGCCTCCTCTCAACATATCCAAAATTCGCGGAAAAGTATTTTTTGACAAATTGTAATAGTGTGGAATGCCTCATATAGATATTATATTTGTATGCTTGCAACATTAAAGCTTCTACCAGGAGTAATTCAATATTCACCAAACAGTTAACCTTCGGTAAAATTGAGGTCTATAACTAGTAGAAGCATAAGCTAGTTTTCTCCATTGTTCTTCTCTTTCTTGGCTTGCACTGTATGTCTCGAATATTTTTTCATTGCTTTTCGAATTAAGAGTGAGACAACACGTTGCCTTTCTTTGCGTTTGTTCTTTCTTCGATCAGAAGAGTACATCCAATTTGTTGAGGCATAAAAGACAGTGGGCCTAGTATAAAAGTGAAAGTTAGTGCTGATTTGTAGCGGGAAGGAACAAATATTTTGTCACAATGTAGAAAATGAAGGTCTGAAATTTTTTTTGGATTTATACTAACGATTTGCGCAAAGTATGGACCTCATGTTGGTGTAAAAGCATTGCTGCCACATCCAACAACGGTTGCGAGAAATGAAAATACTTTATATGACAGCACCCTATCCATAGTCCAAAGTGATATTCAGGCCTTAAGCAGCAGCGGGTATGGCTTAACTTCCAATATTTGGAGTGAAACGTCGTATGTATCACTGACCATACATTATATAAGAGAAGGCAACTGGTTACTCGCCTTTTGGGTTTGTCATCATTTAACAAATAACAGTGTACGGTTGCATTTTCTGTAAAAATGGGCGTTGTGAGTTTAAGATGTGTATTGTCCTTAAAATACATATGTATGTACACCTCTGTTTATTTAAAAATGCCTTAGAACAGAACATCAACCACTAACTATATTTTAGGGGAAAATATTCAACGGAAAGTGCTGAGCCTGCTGAATAAATTCGATTCCTTGGTTGTTGAAAAGGCCGTTTTTGTAACCGATCGAGGAAGAAATTTGAAAAAGGCGTTTGCAACCTATGAAAACATTTCCTGCATTAACCACTTATTAAATAACGTTCTGGATCAATTAATTAAATATATCCCTGAATTACATGAAATATGCGAAGCTCACCAGATTTTTAAAAAATCCGGTGAGAATGCAGCCTTAGAAACGTCTCTAAAAAGGTTTTCACCAACGAGATGGAACGATGTGTTTTATTTGATAAGTTTTGTTAAAAAAAACTGGACTGATATTACCAATATTTTGCAACAAAATAGCTGTATATTTATTTTTTCCAACCAATAAGCTAATCTCGTTCAACGAGAATGACAAGATGCTTATAAGGAATGAGTGTAAAAAACTAATGTCAAGCTACATTACTGAGTCACCAAATTTAGATAACTCAGAATCTTCCCTTAATTTACCCTCTACTCGCAAATCTAGGCTTTTCACAGCTTTTTTACAACCTACTAAATTGTAAGTGAAGGTGATAATGTACTCGTAAATAATAAGTTGATAAAATATGAAAGCTACAATGTAATATATTGCGACGAGTTTAACGCTCTTCATTGGTGGCACTTACGTCTCCTAGAGTTTCCTTTGCTTTACAAAGAAGCATGCAGTGTGTTGGCAGTGCCTGCGAGTAGTGCAGATGCTTAATATCAAAGATACGAAGTGCCATTGCTTGCCTATCTGATTTCTGTTCACAAAATAATGTTTTTACACACTAATACGAACATTAACACATTCAATTGAATAAGCAATAAATAAAGTAGCTGCATTATGCAATGAAGATCTCGAAAGTAGTATTATTTAAAGTGAATTTCTTCTTTTGTTATTTTATATCATATTTATTTTTGTCGTTTGTAAAATGATAGTTTCAAAAAATGAATTAAAAATTTACTTCTTTTATGCTTTTAAATCAATATATAAATAACTTAAAATATTTATAATAAAAACACATGTATGTATCTGCTAAACACTTTAAAGACAAATTAAAATCTATTGCCTTTCGAATCAACTGCCTACAAAATGTGTTGCCTTTCTTCGTGTTTATCTTTTCTTACTTCGGTGCAGTGAGCTTACATGCTATGCTTTTCAAACACTGCGTTAGTGTTGTGTGGATCATGTCGCTGAGTTTCAACAGTATGGCTTGAAATTCAATATGAGTGACTCGTTTAAAGATTCTAGTACTTATCAATGCGAACGCAAGATTGATATATAATAGATTGCGCCGATAGCTAACAAAAATAGTTTACGATCTGCGCATATACGTCACACCATCATCTCATTTTGATTGGAGAAGTCCTTATATTACAGTCATTTTTAAAGGCGACTTTAACTATGACAAAATGTAATACTACATATATTTCCATTTAAAATTAAGAGTAATGTGCTAGTTATAATGAAATAATATATTTATTTATATTTATTTGTATGTAACTGTTGTTCCTTTAATTTTTATTTATTTTTAATTACTTTGTTAAATTTTATTGTAATAAGCAATATTTATTCGATTATTTTATACATAGGTATGTTGTTAAAACTAACGAAATTGTTACTTTTATAGTGCTGATAAGAGAAATAAATTGTATTTATGCTCTCAAATATAGGAATATTAAAATAGCGGAGACGAATGCTTTGGGACCTCAACATTTCATTAAAAAAAAAAAATTCTACTAATCTGTAATACTTTCGCCAAACATTGAATACATTCGTATGACCCTCAAAACGATTCTTTATTTAGACACCAATTTTGGTATAGAGTTTTAGAGGAAAATCTATTAGTTTTCGTACCTTGTAATTCATTTTGCTAAATTGTTTAATGGGTGATGCACACGGAGAACAAAAATAATTTTGTGGCACAGTCGCATGTGATTACTTTTCGATTAACATACGACTGAATATTTAATCGGTCAAGGTTTTACAAACAAAGAAGTATTATTTTTGAATGTTCTTTCATTTGTAGTGAAAATACAAATAATTCTCTAGTCCAACCATATAAGTCCATGTTTCAATCTATATTCAAAATAAATAATTATTTGACCAATAAATGAACTTATAAATATACAATTTCATAGAGTATGTACTTTTACAGCCCTTTTAATTAGTTTTACAATTAAGAGAAACTCCGTCTTCTATTTCATATAAACTGATTGAATTTCATTGAAAAATTTATAATTTATGAACTTATAAAAAAACAATTTCTTTGAATATCTTGTTTTGCAGCCCATTTAATTTTAGTATAATCAAGTGAATCTCTTCCATATAGAAAAAGCAAGCTTGCGTTAATTGAAAAATTTATACAGTTGGTCATTAAAATAAAAAAAGGTAATACAAAACAATACAAAAAAACGAAACAAAACAAAACAAAACAAAACAAAACAAAATAATACAAAACAAATCAAAACAAAGCTCAACAAAATAAATCAAGTCGATACAAAAATAAAACAGCCGGCACAAGCAATACTGCCTTTGGTGAGCGGGAATGTATACTTGGTACCACTTTTTGCTTTTACCCAAACTTTGCCGAACTGCTCTTCGAAGCGCTTTTTATTCACAATGTCCATACGCTTTTTAACTTGACACTTTGTCTATAAAAAGGTACTTAATAATTTTTTTGATAAAACTAATAGTTTGCGAGCTATGAAGTGATAAACAATGAATAACGCCAAGACACCTTACATTTTTAAAGCTGTATAACTAACGTTTTAAAACTTCCATAACTTAAAAAAAATCTTTGGCTTTCTTTTACGTTTACATACATTTTAGAGCCTCCTCTCACCATATCCAAAATTCGCGGAAAAGTATTTTTTGACAAATTGTAATAGTGTGGAATGCCTCATATAGATATTATATTTGTATGCTTGCAACATTAAAGCTTCTACCAGGACTAATTCAATATTCACCAAACAGTTAACCTTCGGTAAAATTGAGGTCTATAACTAGTAGAAGCATAAGCTAGTTTTTTCCATTGTTCTTCTCTTTCTTGGCTTGCACTGTATGTCTCGAATATTTTTTTATTGCTTTTCGAATTAAGAGTGAGACAACACGTTGCCTTTCTTTGCGTTTGTTCTTTCTTCGATCAGAAGAGTACATCCAATTTGTTGAGGCATAAAAGACAGTGGGCCTAGTATAAAAGTGGAAGTTGGTGCTGATTTGTAGCGGGAAGGAACAAATATTTTGTCACAAAGGGTGATTGGAAATTGTCGTCCCTTTCAAATTGTAGAAAATGAAGGTCTGAAATTTTTTTTGGATTTATACTAACGATTGGCGCAAAGTATGGACCTCATGTTGGTGTAAAAGCATTGCTGCCACATCCAACAACGGTTGCGAGAAATGAAAATACGTTATATGACAGCACCCTCTCCATAGTCCAAAGTGATATTCAGGCCTTAAGCAGCAGCCGGTATGGCTTAACTTCCGATATTTGGAGTGAAACGTCGTATGTGTCACTGACCATACATTATATAAGAGAAGGCAACTGGTTACTCGCCTTTTGGGTTTGTCATCATTTAACAAAGAACAGTGTACGGTTGCATTTTCTGTAAAAATGGGCGTTGTCAGTTTAAGATGTGTATTGTCCTTAAAATACATATGTATGTACACCTCTGTTTATTTAAAAATGCCTTAGAACAGAATATCAACCACTAACTATATTTGCGGGGAAAATATTCAACGGAAAGTGCTGAGCCTGCTGAATAAATTCGATTCCTTGGTTGTTGAAAAGGCCGTTTTTGTAACCGATCGAGAAAGAAATTTGAAAAAGGCGTTTGCAACCTATGAAAACGTTTCCTGCATTAACCACTTATTAAATAACGTTCTGGATCAATCAATTAAATATATCCCTGAATTTCATGAAATATGCGAAGCTCATCAGATTTTTAAAAAATCCGGTGAGAATGCAGCCAGAAACGTCTCTAAAAAGCTTTCCACCAACGAGATGGAACGATGTGTTTTATTTGATAAGTTTTGTTAAAAAAAACTGGACTGATATTACCAATATTTTGCAACAAAATAGCTGTATATTTATTTTTTCCAACCAATAAGCTAATCTCGTTCAACGAGAATGACAAGATGCTTATAAGGAATGAGTGTAAAAAACTAATGTCAAGCTACATTACTGAGTCACCAAATTTAGATAACTCAGACTCTTCCCTTAATTTCCCCTCTACTCGCAAATCTAGGCTTTTCACAGCTTTTTTACAACCTACTAAATTGTAAGTGAAGGTGATAATGTACTCGTAAATAATAAGTTGATAAAATATGAAAGCTACAATGTAATATATTGCGACGAGTTTAACGCTCTTCATTGGTGGCACTTACGTCTTCTAGAGTTTCCTTTGCTTTACAAAGAAGCATGCAGTGTGTTGGCAGTGCCTGCGACTAGTGCAGATGCTGATTTCTGTTCACAAAATAATGTTTTTACACACTAATACGAACATTAACACATTCAATTGAATAAGCAATAAATAAAGTATCTGCATTATGCAATCAAGATTTTGAAAGTAGTAATATTTAAAGTGAATTTCTTCTTTTGTTATTTTATATCACATTTATTTTTGTCGTTTGTAAAATGATAGTTTCAAAAAATGAATTAAAAATTTACTTCTTTTATGCTTTTAAATCAATATATAAATAACTTAAAATATTTATAATAAAAACACATGTATGTATCTGCTAAACACTTTAAAGACAAATTAAAATCTATTGCCTTTCGAATCAACTGCCTACAAAATGTGTTGCCTTTCTTCGTGTTTATCTTTTCTTACTTCAGTGCAGTGAGCTTACATGCTATGCTTTTCAAACACTGCGTTAGTGTTGTGTGGATCATGTCGCTGAGTTTAAACAGTATGGCTTGAAATTCAATATGAGTGACTCGTTTAAGGATTCTAGTACTTATCAATGCGAACGCAAGATTGATATATAATAGATTGCGCCGATAGCTAACAAAAATAGTTTACGATCTGCGCATATACGTCACACCATCATCTCATTTTGATTGGAGAAGTCCTTATATTACAGTCATTTTTAAAGGCGACTTTAACTATGACAAAATGTAATACTACATATATTTCCATTTAAAATTAAGAGTAATGTGCTACATAGTTATAATGAAATAATATATTTATTTATATTAATTTGTATGTAACTGTTGTTCCTTTAATTTTTATTTATTTTTATTGTAATAAGCAATATTTATTCGATTATTATAATTATATACATAGGTATGTTGTTAAAACTAACGAAATTGTTACTTGTATAGTGCTGATAAGAGAAATAAATTGTATTTATGCTCTCAAATAAAGTGCTAACTAAACTGAAAATGTGTAGTAAACAATGATATTATTTTTTTATAGCGAAACATATCTTAAGGCTTTTAAACATTTGACGCTCTGGGAATCCGTTGGGTATACAATCGTAAAACTGATTTTTGCTTAAAAGTGAAACTTCTTCCTTGTGTGATTGCATTTTAATTGCTACCCGTCCCCTATTTACTTCATAGTCATAATATGTTTGCAAGTATTTTAAACTAGTAAATAATTCTTCAAAGTCACTTTCGGTGTAACGTAAAAAACTACACTGAACTGGGTATCTATTTAAAATTAGACATTTAAAGAGTCGTTGCATTTTAAGCTCAAGTTGGCGCATCACATGTTTAATAACGGTTTCTGTTATTGCGTAAACGTTATATACCATTTCAAGTTTTGAATTGGTTCCACAATTATATATATCGGTAGACCACTTCTGCAAAAACTCAAAATATTGATTGAAACACCAGTTATCAATTTTTAAATTCCAGGAATTTAGAATGTCCTGTTGGATATCTGCATAGCCATCAAATAAAGTTCGTATCATTCCCAAAGTGTTAATAATAAATTCGATTCCTTCGTCTATTATTTCAAAAAACGAAACATTAAAAAACTCCATTTCTGCAAAGAAGGAAGTCAATTGTACTTTAACGTGTGACGGTAATATTCTGTTTCTAGTAGGTAAACGTCGAAGTTTTGTTAAAATAGCAGCAATTTCAATTCTGGTAACATTCAAAAAAATTTTAACTTTACGCGAGAATTCATCCAAGTCGTTAGAAGCAGTTTTAAAAAATTCCATATGACCGTGTAGTTTTTTAAATTTATCTTGTAATCTTTCCACAGTTACCTCACTATTGAGTGTCTTTAAAATAGTTGATGTTGTGAGATTTTTCTGCAGATTTTCCAAAAAGTTTCCTAATGATTTTTGCAGATAGCGCTTGGCTCTGTCAGCATCATTAGCGGATTTATAAAACAAAAATAAAAGATTATCATCTCTGCCATTATTGGAATATGATTGTTCTGTGGGATGCTGATTTTGTTTGCCATAAACTAAAATAGGCAAATATATGAATATTAAAATAGCGGAGACAAATGCTTTGGGACCTCCACATTTCATTTTAAAAAAAAGTTCTACTAATCTGTAATACTTTCGCTAAGCATTGAATACATTCGTATGACCCTCAAAACGATTCTATATTTAGACACCAATTTTGGTATAGAGTTTTAGAGGAAAATCTATTAGCTTTCGTACCTTGTAATTCATTTTGCTAAATTGTTTAATGGGTGATGCACACGGAGAACAAAAATAATTTTGTGGCACAGTCGCATGTGATTACTTTTCGATTTACATACGACTGAGTATTTAATCGGTCAAGGTTTTACAAACAAAGAAGTATATACTACTATTTTTGAATGTTCTTTCATCTGTAGTGAAAATACAAATAATTCTCTAGTCAAACCATGTAAGTCCATGTTTCAAACTATATTCAAAATAAATAATAATTTGACCAATAAATGAACTTATAAATATACAATTTCATAGAGTATGTACTTTTACAGCCCTTTTAATTAGTTTTACAATTAAGAGAAACTCCGTCTTCTATTTCATATAAAATGATTGAATTTCATTGAAAAATTTATAATTTATGAACTTATAAAAAAACAATTTCTCTGAATATCTTGTTTTGCAGCCCATTTAATTTTAGTACAATCAAGTGAATCTCTTCCATATAGAAAAAGCAAGCTTGCGTTAATTGAAAAATTTATACAGTTGGTCATTAAAATAAAAAAAGGTAATACAAAACAATACAAAAAAACGAAACAAAACAAAACAAAATAATACAAAACAAATCAAAACAAAGCTAAACAAAATAAATCAAGTCGATACAAAAATAAAACAGCCGGCACAAGCAATACTGCCTTTGGTGAGCGGGAATGTATACGTGGTACCACTTTTTGCTTTTACCCAAACTTTGCCGAACTGCTCTTCGAAGCGCTTTTTATTCACAATGTCCATACGCTTTTTAACTTGACACTTTGTCTATAAAAAGGTACTTAATAATTTTTTTGATAAAACTAATAGTTTGCGAGCTATGAAGTGATAAACAATGAATAACGCCAAGACACCTTACATTTTTAAAGCTGTATAACTAACGTTTTAAAACTTCCATAACTTAAAAAAAATCTTTGGCTTTATTTTACGTTTACATACATTTTAGAGCCTCCTCTCACCATATCCAAAATTCGCGGAAAAGTATTTTTTGACAAATTGTAATAGTGTGGAATGCCTCATATATATATTATATTTGTATGCTTGCAACATTAAAGCTTCTACCAGGAGTAATTCAATATTCACCAAACAGTTAACCTTCGGTAAAATTGAGGTCTATAACTAGTAGAAGCATAAGCTAGTTTTTTCCATTGTTCTTCTCTTTCTTGGCTTGCACTGTATGTCTCGAATATTTTTTTATTGCTTTTCGAATTAAGAGTGAGACAACACGTTGCCTTTCTTTGCGTTTGTTCTTTCTTCGATCAGAAGAGTACATCCAATTTGTTGAGGCATAAAAGACAGTGGGCCTAGTATAAAAGTGAAAGTTAGTGCTGATTTGTAGCGGGAAGGAACAAATATTTTGTCACAATGGGTGATTGGAAATTGTCGTCCCTTTCAAATTGTAGAAAATGAAGGTCTGAAATTTTTTTTGGATTTATACTAACGATTGGCGCAAAGTATGGACCTCATGTTGGTGTAAAAGCATTGCTGCCACATCCAACAACGGTTGCGAGAAATGAAAATACTTTATATGACAGCACCCTATCCATAGTCCAAAGTGATATTCAGGCCTTAAGCAGCAGCCGGTATGGCTTAACTTCCGATATTTGGAGTGAAACGTCGTATGTGTCACTGACCATACATTATATAAGAGAAGGCAACTGGTTACTCGCCTTTTGGGTTTGTCATCATTTAACAAAGAACAGTGTACGGTTGCATTTTCTGTAAAAATGGGCGTTGTCAGTTTAAGATGTGTATTGTCCTTAAAATACATATGTATGTACACCTCTGTTTATTTAAAAATGCCTTAGAACAGAATATCAACCACTAACTATATTTGCGGGGAAAATATTCAACGGAAAGTGCTGAGCCTGCTGAATAAATTCGATTCCTTGGTTGTTGAAAAGGCCGTTTTTGTAACCGATCGAGGAAGAAACTTGAAAAAGGCGTTTGCAACCTATGAAAGCGTTTCCTGCGTTAACCACTTATTAAATAACGTTCTGGATCAATCAATTAAATATATCCCTAAATTTCATGAAATGTGCGAAGCTCATCAGATTTTTAAAAAATCCGGTGAGAATGCAGCCTTAGAAACGTCTCTAAAAAGCTTTCCACCAACGAGATGGAACGATGTGTTTTATTTGATAAGTTTTGTTAAAAAAAACTGGACTGATATTACCAATATTTTGCAACAAAATAGCTGTATATTTATTTTTTCCAACCAATAAGCTAATCTCGTTCAACGAGAATGACAAGATGCTTATAAGGAATGAGTGTAAAAAACTAATGTCAAGCTACATTACTGAGTCACCAAATTTAGATAACTCAGAATCTTCCCTTAATTTACCCTCTACTCGCAAATCTAGGCTTTTCACAGCTTTTTTACAACCTACTAAATTGTACGTGAAGGTGATAATGTACTCGTAAATAATAAGTTGGTAAAATATGAAAGCTACAATGTAATATATTGCGACGAGTTTAACGCTCTTCATTGGTGGCACTTACGTCTTCTAGAGTTTCCTTTGCTTTACAAAGAAGCATGCAGTGTGTTGGCAGTGCCTGCGAGTAGTGCATATGCTTAATATCAGAGATACGAAGTGCCATATGCTTGCGATCTGATTTCTGTTCACAAAATAATGTTTTTACACACTAATACGAACATTAACACATTCAATTGAATAAGCAATAAATAAAGTAGCTGCATTATGCAATGAAGATCTCGAAAGTAGTAATATTTAAAGTGAATTTCTGCTTTTGTTATTTTATATCACATTTATTTTTGTCGTTTGTAAAATGATAGTTTCAAAAAATGAATTAAAAATGTACTTCTTTTATGCTTTTAAATCAATATATAAATAATTTAAAATATTTATAATAAAAACACATGTACATATCTGCTAAACACTTTAAAGACAAATTAAAATCTATTGCCTTTCGAATCAACTGCCTACAAAATGTGTTGCCTTTCTTCGTGTTTATCTTTTCTTACTTCAGTGCAGTGAGCTTACATGCTATGCTTTTCAAACACTGCGTTAGTGTTGTGTGGATCATGTCGCTGAGTTTCAACAGTATGGCTTGAAATTCAATATGAGTGACTCGTTTAAGGATTCTAGTACTTATCAATGCGAACGCAAGATTGATATATAATAGATTGCGCCGATAGCTAACAAAAATAGTTTACGATCTGCGCATATACGTCACACCATCATCTCATTTTGATTGGAGAAGTCCTTATATTACAGTAATTTTTAAAGGCGACTTTAACTATGACAAGATGTAATACTACATATATTTCCATTTAAAATTAAGAGTAATGTGCTACATAGTTATAATGAAATAATATATTTATTTATATTTATTTGTTTGTAACTGTTGTTCCTTTAATTTTTATTTATTTTTATTGTAATAAGCAATATTTATTCGATTATTATAATTATATACATAGGTATGTTGTTAAAACTAACGAAATTGTTACTTTTATAGTGCTGATAAGAGAAATAAATTGTATTTATGCTCTCAAATAAAGTGCTAACTAAACTGAAAATGTGTAGTAAACAATGATATTATTTTTTTATAGCGAAACATATCTTAAGGCTTTTAAACATTTGACGCTCTGGGAATGCGTTGGGTATACAATCGTAAAACTGAGCTATCCGTCCCCTATTTACTTCAAAGTCATAATATGTTTGCAAGTATTTTAAACTAGTAAATAATTCCTCAAAGTCACTTTCGGTGTAACGTAAAAAACTACACTTAACTGGGTATCTATTTAAAATTAGACATTTAAAGAGTCGTTGCATTTTAAGCTCAAGTTGGCGCATCACATGTTTAATAACGGTTTCTGTTATTGCGTAAACGTTATATACCATTTCAAGTTTTGAATTGGTTCCACAATTATATATATCGGTAGACCACTTCTGCAAAAACTCAAAATATTGATTGAAACACCAGTTATCAATTTTTAAATTCCAGGAATTTAGAATGTCCTGTTGGATATCTGCATAGCCATCAAATAAAGTTCGTATCATTCCCAAAGTGTTAATAATAAATTCGATTCCTTCGTCTATTATTTCAAAAAACGAAACATTAAAAAACTCCATTTCTGCAAAGAAGGAAGTCAATTGTACTTTAACGTGTGACGGTAATATTCTGTTTTTAGTAGGTAAACGTCGAAGTTTTGTTAAAATAGCAGCAATTTCAATTCTGGTAACATTCAAAAAAATTTTAACTTTACGCGAGAATTCATCCAAGTCGTTAGAAGCTGTTTTAAAAAATTCCATATGACCGTGTAGTTTTTTTAATTTATCTTGTAATCTTTCCACAGTTAACTCACTATTGAGTGTCTTTAAAATAGTTGATGTTGTGAGATTTTTCTGCAGATTTTCCAAAAAGTTTCCTAATGATTTTTGCAGATAGCGCTTGGCTCTGTCAGCATCATTAGCGGATTTATAAAACAAAAATAAAAGATTATCATCTCTGCCATTATTGGAATATTTTGATTGTTCTGTGGGATGCTGATTTTGTTTGCCATAAACTAAAATAGGCAAATATATGAATATTAAAATAGCGGAGACAAATGCTTTGGGACCTCCACATTTCATTTTAAAAAAAAGTTCTACTAATCTATAATACTTTCGCTATGCATTGAATACATTCGTATGACCCTGAAAACGATTCTATATTTAGACACCAATTTTGGTATAGAGTTTTAGAGGAAAATCCATTAGTTTTCGTACCGTGTAATTCATTTTGCTAAATTGTTTAATGGGTGATGCATACGGAGAACAAAAATAATTTTGTGGCACAGTCGCATGTGATTACTTTTCGATTTACATACGACTGAGTATTTAATCGGTCAAGGTTTTACAAACAAAGAAGTATATACTATTATTTTTGAATGTTCTTTCATTTGTAGTGAAAATACAAATAATTCTCTAGTCAAACCATGTAAGTCCATGTTTCAAACTATATTCAAAATAAATAATAATTTGACCAATAAATGAACTTATAAATATACAATTTCATAGAGTATGTACTTTTACAGCCCTTTTAATTAGTTTTACAATTAAGAGAAACTCCGTCTTCTATTCTATATAAAATGATTGAATTTCATTGAAAAATTAATAATTTATGAACTTATAAAAAAACAATTTCTTTGAATATCTTGTTTTGCAGCCCATTTAATTTTAGTACAATCAAGTGAATCTCTTCCATATAGAAAAAGCAAGCTTGCGTTAATTGAAAAATTTATACAGTTGGTCATTAAAATAAAAAAAAGGTAATACAAAACAATACAAAAAAACGAAACAACACAAAACCAAATAATACAAAACAAATCCAAACAAAGCTAAACAAAATAAAGCATGTCGATACAAAAATAAAACAGCCGGCACAAGCAATACTGCTTTTGGTGAGGGGGAATGTATAAGTTAAGGCATGATACCGAAACCTGATATAGCAACAGCATTTCGTTGCACATACCTCACATACCCTACCGCTCTTTCTGTCAGCCCAGTGCTGACATCTAAGCTCAGTCGATGCAGCCTGACAACAGGCTAGTATGATATGATCACTTGCCTACAAAAACCCTATTGGCAACAGCCCCAATATGCTCGCCACTTGCCTAACAAAATTCATTGTGATATTGTTACCTTTATCATAACAACAAATTATCACAGCATAGCAACATCAATGCACGAGTTTGATATGCAACCCAACACTAACAAACATGATGATCACTAGCTGCGCTTACCTTAGCGACAGCATGCTGGGCAGGCAGCACAAATAGAAAGACTCTCGCCTGGCCTCACAAAACAACCCACTGCATAACAACAAACAGCGATCACTGCTTGCGCTTGGCTTGGCAACAGCATGTTGGGCAGGCAGCGCAAATGGAAAGACTCTCGCCTGGCCTCACAAAACAACCCACTGCATAACAACAAACGGCGATCACTGCTTGCGCTTGGCTTGGCAACAGCATGTTAGGCAGGCAGACCAAAAAACAACAGTTGTTGTCTGGCCCAACTGGCCACCCACTGCATAGCAACACTACATGCGTGAGCTTGGGATGCAGATCAGCTGCATGACAACAGCTTGATCAATGCTTGCCTGCTTTAGTGAACCACCCATTGCGTAGCAACGCATGGTTGACGTGCTTGGTGGGCGGGCCAGCGGCACCGCTTGTCATGCCATGATACCACCTCATGCGCATGCAACAACAAAATTGTGTTGCTAGCGGTAGAATCCAAGCGACCTTTCCGCACAACAAAACTTGCAGGTGATTACCCCTGATCGCGAGGGTATAAAAGGTGGTATCATTGCCTGTCGAGGGCAGTTCTGGTGATGTTAGGGAGTTGCGAAGTCAACATAACATATAATTAAAATAAAGTAATATGTTTAATTCAAACAAAGTGTTGAGTGTTTTATTATTTTATAAGCCATATGACTTGCTTAACTGGCACCCAACTAAGTAGAATCCAGTGTCTTTGAAAAAATAAATATCCGTCCCCTATTTACTTCAAAGTCATAATATGTTTGCAAGTATTTTAAACTAGTAAATAATTCCTCAAAGTCACTTTCGGTGTAACGTAAAAAACTACACTTAACTGGGTATCTATTTAAAATTAGACATTTAAAGAGTCGTTGCATTTTAAGCTCAAGTTGGCGCATCACATGTTTAATAACGGTTTCTGTTATTGCGTAAACGTTATATACCATTTCAAGTTTTGAATTGGTTCCACAATTATATATATCGGTAGACCACTTCTGCAAAAACTCAAAATATTGATTGAAACACCAGTTATCAATTTTTAAATTCCAGGAATTTAGAATGTCCTGTTGGATATCTGCATAGCCATCAAATAAAGTTCGTATCATTCCCAAAGTGTTAATAATAAATTCGATTCCTTCGTCTATTATTTCAAAAAACGAAACATTAAAAAACTCCATTTCTGCAAAGAAGGAAGTCAATTGTACTTTAACGTGTGACGGTAATATTCTGTTTTTAGTAGGTAAACGTCGAAGTTTTGTTAAAATAGCAGCAATTTCAATTCTGGTAACATTCAAAAAAATTTTAACTTTACGCGAGAATTCATCCAAGTCGTTAGAAGCTGTTTTAAAAAATTCCATATGACCGTGTAGTTTTTTTAATTTATCTTGTAATCTTTCCACAGTTACCTCACTATTGAGTGTCTTTAAAATAGTTGATGTTGTGAGATTTTTCTGCAGATTTTCCAAAAAGTTTCCTAATGATTTTTGCAGATAGCGCTTGGCTCTGTCAGCATCATTAGCGGATTTATAAAACAAAAATAAAAGATTATCATCTCTGCCATTATTGGAATATTTTGATTGTTCTGTGGGATGCTGATTTTGTTTGCCATAAACTAAAATAGGCAAATATATGAATATTAAAATAGCGGAGACAAATGCTTTGGGACCTCCACATTTCATTTTAAAAAAAAGTTCTACTAATCTATAATACTTTCGCTAAGCATTGAATACATTCGTATGACCCTGAAAACGATTCTATATTTAGACACCAATTTTGGTATAGAGTTTTAGAGGAAAATCCATTAGCTTTCGTACCTTGTAATTCATTTTGCTAAATTGTTTAATGGGTGATGCATACGGAGAACAAAAATAATTTTGTGGCACAGTCGCATGTGATTACTTTTCGATTTACATACGACTGAATATTTAATCGGTCAAGGTTTTACAAACAAAGAAGTATATACTATTATTTTTGAATGTTCTTTCATTTGTAGTGAAAATACAAATAATTCTCTAGTCCAACCATATAAGTCCATGTTTCAAACTATATTCAAAATAAATAATTATTTGACCAATAAATGAACTTATATATATACAATTTCATAGAGTATGTACTTTTACAGCCCTTTTAATTAGTTTTACAATTAAGAGAAACTCCGTCTTCTATTTCATATAAAATGATTGAATTTCATTGAAAAATTTATAATTTATGAACTTATAAAAAAACAATTTCTTTGAATATCTTGTTTTGCAGCCCATTTAATTTTAGTACAATCAAGTGAATCTCTTCCATATAGAAAAAGCAAGCTTGCGTTAATTGAAAAATTTATACAGTTGGTCATTAAAATAAAAAAAGGTAATACAAAACAATACAAAAAAACGAAACAAAACAAAACAAAATAATACAAAACAAATCAAAACAAAGCTAAACAAAATAAATCAAGTCGATACAAAAATAAAACAGCCGGCACAAGCAATACTGCCTTTGGTGAGCGGGAATGTATACGTGGTACCACTTTTTGCTTTTACCCAAACTTTGCCGAACTGCTCTTCGAAGCGCTTTTTATTCACCATGTCCATACGCTTTTTAACTTGACACTTTGTCTATAAAAAGGTACTTAATAATTTTTTTGATAAAACTAATAGTTTGCGAGCTATGAAGTGATAAACAATGAATAACGCCAAGACACCTTACATTTTTAAAGCTGTATAACTAACGTTTTAAAACTTCCATAACTTAAAAAAAATCTTTGGCTTTATTTTACGTTTACATACATTTTAGAGCCTCCTCTCACCATATCCAAAATTCGCGGAAAAGTATTTTTTGACAAATTGTAATAGTGTGGAATGCCTCATATATATATTATATTTGTATGCTTGCAACATTAAAGCTTCTACCAGGAGTAATTCAATATTCACCAAACAGTTAACCTTCGGTAAAATTGAGGTCTATAACTAGTAGAAGCATAAGCTAGTTTTTTCCATTGTTCTTCTCTTTCTTGGCTTGCACTGTATGTCTCGAATATTTTTTTATTGCTTTTCGAATTAAGAGTGAGACAACACGTTGCCTTTCTTTGCGTTTGTTCTTTCTTCGATCAGAAGAGTACATCCAATTTGTTGAGGCATAAAAGACAGTGGGCCTAGTATAAAAGTGAAAGTTAGTGCTGATTTGTAGCGGGAAGGAACAAATATTTTGTCACAATGGGTGATTGGAAATTGTCGTCCCTTTCAAATTGTAGAAAATGAAGGTCTGAAATTTTTTTTGGATTTATACTAACGATTGGCGCAAAGTATGGACCTCATGTTGGTGTAAAAGCATTGCTGCCACATCCAACAACGGTTGCGAGAAATGAAAATACTTTATATGACAGCACCCTATCCATAGTCCAAAGTGATATTCAGGCCTTAAGCAGCAGCCGGTATGGCTTAACTTCCGATATTTGGAGTGAAACGTCGTATGTGTCACTGACCATACATTATATAAGAGAAGGCAACTGGTTACTCGCCTTTTGGGTTTGTCATCATTTAACAAAGAACAGTGTACGGTTGCATTTTCTGTAAAAATGGGCGTTGTCAGTTTAAGATGTGTATTGTCCTTAAAATACATATGTATGTACACCTCTGTTTATTTAAAAATGCCTTAGAACAGAATATCAACCACTAACTATATTTGCGGGGAAAATATTCAACGGAAAGTGCTGAGCCTGCTGAATAAATTCGATTCCTTGGTTGTTGAAAAGGCCGTTTTTGTAACCGATCGAGGAAGAAATTTGAAAAAGGCGTTTGCAACCTATGAAAGCGTTTCCTGCGTTAACCACTTATTAAATAACGTTCTGGATCAATCAATTAAATATATCCCTAAATTTCATGAAATATGCGAAGCTCATCAGATTTTTAAAAAATCCGGTGAGAATGCAGCCTTAGAAACGTCTCTAAAAAGCTTTCCACCAACGAGATGGAACGATGTGTTTTATTTGATAAGTTTTGTTAAAAAAAACTGGACTGATATTACCAATATTTTGCAACAAAATAGCTGTATATTTATTTTTTCCAACCAATAAGCTAATCTCGTTCAACGAGAATGACAAGATGCTTATAAGGAATGAGTGTAAAAAACTAATGTCAAGCTACATTACTGAGTCACCAAATTCAGATAACTCAGAATCTTCCCTTAATTTACCCTCTACTCGCAAATCTAGGCTTTTCACAGCTTTTTTACAACCTACTAAATTGTACGTGAAGGTGATAATGTACTCGTAAATAATAAGTTGGTAAAATATGAAAGCTACAATGTAATATATTGCGACGAGTTTAACGCTCTTCATTGGTGGCACTTACGTCTTCTAGAGTTTCCTTTGCTTTACAAAGAAGCATGCAGTGTGTTGGCAGTGCCTGCGAGTAGTGCATATGCTTAATATCAGAGATACGAAGTGCCATTGCTTGCGATCTGATTTCTGTTCACAAAATAATGTTTTTACACACTAATACGAACATTAACACATTCAATTGAATAAGCAATAAATAAAGTAGCTGCATTATGCAATGAAGATCTCGAAAGTAGTAATATTTAAAGTGAATTTCTGCTTTTGTTATTTTATATCACATTTATTTTTGTCGTTTGTAAAATGATAGTTTCAAAAAATGAATTAAAAATGTACTTCTTTTATGCTTTTAAATCAATATATAAATAACTTAAAATATTTATAATAAAAACACATGTACATATCTGCTAAACACTTTAAAGACAAATTAAAATCTATTGCCTTTCGAATCAACTGCCTACAAAATGTGTTGCCTTTCTTCGTGTTTATCTTTTCTTACTTCAGTGCAGTGAGCTTACATGCTATGCTTTTCAAACACTGCGTTAGTGTTGTGTGGATCATGTCGCTGAGTTTCAACAGTATGGCTTGAAATTCAATATGAGTGACTCGTTTAAGGATTCTAGTACTTATCAATGCGAACGCAAGATTGATATATAATAGATAGCGCCGATAGCTAACAAAAATAGTTTACGATCTGCGCATATACGTCACACCATCATCTCATTTTGATTGGAGAAGTCCTTATATTACAGTCATTTTTAAAGGCGACTTTAACTATGACAAAATGTAATACTACATATATTTCCATTTAAAATTAAGAGTAATGTGCTACATAGTTATAATGAAATAATATATTTATTTATATTTATTTGTTTGTAACTGTTGTTCCTTTAATTTTTATTTATTTTTATTGTAATAAGCAATATTTATTCGATTATTATAATTATATACATAGGTATGTTGTTAAAACTAACGAAATTGTTACTTTTATAGTGCTGATAAGAGAAATAAATTGTATTTATGCTCTCAAATAAAGTGCTAACTAAACTGAAAATGTGTAGTAAACAATGATATTATTTTTTTATAGCGAAACATATCTTAAGGCTTTTAAACATTTGACGCTCTGGGAATGCGTTGGGTATACAATCGTAAAACTGAGCTATCCGTCCCCTATTTACTTCAAAGTCATAATATGTTTGCAAGTATTTTAAACTAGTAAATAATTTCTCAAAGTCACTTTCGGTGTAACGTAAAAAACTACACTTAACTGGGTATCTATTTAAAATTAGACATTTAAAGAGTCGTTGCATTTTAAGCTCAAGTTGGCGCATCACATGTTTAATAACGGTTTCTGTTATTGCGTAAACGTTATATACCATTTCAAGTTTTGAATTGGTTCCACAATTATATATATCGGTAGACCACTTCTGCAAAAACTCAAAATATTGATTGAAACACCAGTTATCAATTTTTAAATTCCAGGAATTTAGAATGTCCTGTTGGATATCTGCATAGCCATCAAATAAAGTTCGTATCATTCCCAAAGTGTTAATAATAAATTCGATTCCTTCGTCTATTATTTCAAAAAACGAAACATTAAAAAACTCCATTTCTGCAAAGAAGGAAGTCAATTGTACTTTAACGTGTGACGGTAATATTCTGTTTTTAGTAGGTAAACGTCGAAGTTTTGTTAAAATAGCAGCAATTTCAATTCTGGTAACATTCAAAAAAATTTTAACTTTACGCGAGAATTCATCCAAGTCGTTAGAAGCTGTTTTAAAAAATTCCATATGACCGTGTAGTTTTTTTAATTTATCTTGTAATCTTTCCACAGTTACCTCACTATTGAGTGTCTTTAAAATAGTTGATGTTGTGAGATTTTTCTGCAGATTTTCCTAATGATTTTTGCAGATAGCGCTTGGCTCTGTCAGCATCATTAGCGGATTTATAAAACAAAAATAAAAGATTATCATCTCTGCCATTATTGGAATATTTTGATTGTTCTGTGGGATGCTGATTTTGTTTGCCATAAACTAAAATAGGCAAATATATGAATATTAAAATAGCGGAGACAAATGCTTTGGGACCTCCACATTTCATTTTAAAAAAAAGTTCTACTAATCTATAATACTTTCGCTAAGCATTGAATACATTCGTATGACCCTGAAAACGATTCTATATTTAGACACCAATTTTGGTATAGAGTTTTAGAGGAAAATCTATTAGTTTTCGTACCGTGTAATTCATTTTGCTAAATTGTTTAATGGGTGATGCATACGGAGAACAAAAATAATTTTGTGGCACAGTCGCATGTGATTACTTTTCGATTTACATACGACTGAGTATTTAATCGGTCAAGGTTTTACAAACAAAGAAGTATATACTATTATTTTTGAATGTTCTTTCATTTGTAGTGAAAATACAAATAATTCTCTAGTCAAACCATGTAAGTCCATGTTTCAAACTATATTCAAAATAAATAATAATTTGACCAATAAATGAACTTATAAATATACAATTTCATAGAGTATGTACTTTTACAGCCCTTTTAATTAGTTTTACAATTAAGAGAAACTCCGTCTTCTATTCTATATAAAATGATTGAATTTCATTGAAAAATTTATAATTTATGAACTTATAAAAAAACAATTTCTTTGAATATCTTGTTTTGCAGCCCATTTAATTTTAGTACAATCAAGTGAATCTCTTCCAGATAGAAAAAGCAAGCTTGCGTTAATTGAAAAATTTATACAGTTGGTCATTAAAATAAAAAAAAGGTAATAAAAAAAAACGAAACAAAACAAAACCAAATAATACAAAACAAATCAAAACAAAGCTAAACAAAATAAAGCATGTCGATACAAAAATAAAACAGCCGGCACAAGCAATACTGCTTTTGGTGAGGGGGAATGTATAAGTTAAGGCATGATACCGAAACCTGATATAGCAACAGCATTTCGTTGCACATACCTCACATACCCTACCGCTCTTTCTGTCAGCCCAGTGCTGACATCTAAGCTCAGTCGATGCAGCCTGACAACAGGCTAGTATGATATGATCACTTGCCTACAAAAACCCTATTGGCAACAGCCCCAATATGCTCGCCACTTGCCTAACAAAATTCATTGTGATATTGTTACCTTTATCATAACAACAAATTATCACAGCATAGCAACATCAATGCACGAGTTTGATATGCAACCCAACACTAACAAACATGATGATCACTAGCTGCGCTTACCTTAGCGACAGCATGCTGGGCAGGCAGCACAAATAGAAAGACTCTCGCCTGGCCTCACAAAACAACCCACTGCATAACAACAAACAGCGATCACTGCTTGCGCTTGGCTTGGCAACAGCATGTTGGGCAGGCAGCGCAAATGGAAAGACTCTCGCCTGGCCTCACAAAACAACCCACTGCATAACAACAAACGGCGATCACTGCTTGCGCTTGGCTTGGCAACAGCATGTTAGGCAGGCAGACCAAAAAACAACAGTTGTTGTCTGGCCCAACTGGCCACCCACTGCATAGCAACACTACATGCGTGAGCTTGGGATGCAGATCAGCTGCATGACAACAGCTTGATCAATGCTTGCCTGCTTTAGTGAACCACCCATTGCGTAGCAACGCATGGTTGACGTGCTTGGTGGGCGGGCCAGCGGCACCGCTTGTCATGCCATGATACCACCTCATGCGCATGCAACAACAAAATTGTGTTGCTAGCGGTAGAATCCAAGCGACCTTTCCGCACAACAAAACTTGCAGGTGATTACCCCTGATCGCGAGGGTATAAAAGGTGGTATCATTGCCTGTCGAGGGCAGTTCTGGTGATGTTAGGGAGTTGCGAAGTCAACATAACATATAATTAAAATAAAGTAATATGTTTAATTCAAACAAAGTGTTGAGTGTTTTATTATTTTATAAGCCATATGACTTGCTTAACTGGCACCCAACTAAGTAGAATCCAGTGTCTTTGAAAAAATAAATATCCGTCCCCTATTTACTTCAAAGTCATAATATGTTTGCAAGTATTTTAAACTAGTAAATAATTCCTCAAAGTCACTTTCGGTGTAACGTAAAAAACTACACTTAACTGGGTATCTATTTAAAATTAGACATTTAAAGAGTCGTTGCATTTTAAGCTCAAGTTGGCGCATCACATGTTTAATAACGGTTTCTGTTATTGCGTAAACGTTATATACCATTTCAAGTTTTGAATTGGTTCCACAATTATATATATCGGTAGACCACTTCTGCAAAAACTCAAAATATTGATTGAAACACCAGTTATCAATTTTTAAATTCCAGGAATTTAGAATGTCCTGTTGGATATCTGCATAGCCATCAAATAAAGTTCGTATCATTCCCAAAGTGTTAATAATAAATTCGATTCTTTCGTCTATTATTTCAAAAAACGAAACATTAAAAAACTCCATTTCTGCAAAGAAGGAAGTCAATTGTACTTTAACGTGTGACGGTAATATTCTGTTTTTAGTAGGTAAACGTCGAAGTTTTGTTAAAATAGCAGCAATTTCAATTCTGGTAACATTCAAAAAAATTTTAACTTTACGCGAGAATTCATCCAAGTCGTTAGAAGCTGTTTTAAAAAATTCCATATGACCGTGTAGTTTTTTTAATTTATCTTGTAATCTTTCCACAGTTACCTCACTATTGAGTGTCTTTAAAATAGTTGATGTTGTGAGATTTTTCTGCAGATTTTCCAAAAAGTTTCCTAATGATTTTTGCAGATAGCGCTTGGCTCTGTCAGCATCATTAGCGGATTTATAAAACAAAAATAAAAGATTATCATCTCTGCCATTATTGGAATATTTTGATTGTTCTGTTGGATGCTGATTTTGTTTGCCATAAACTAAAATAGGCAAATATATGAATATTAAAATAGCGGAGACAAATGCTTTGGGACCTCCACATTTCATTTTAAAAAAAAGTTCTACTAATCTATAATACTTTCGCTAAGCATTGAATACATTCGTATGACCCTGAAAACGATTCTATATTTAGACACCAATTTTGGTATAGAGTTTTAGAGGAAAATCTATTAGTTTTCGTACCGTGTAATTCATTTTGCTAAATTGTTTAATGGGTGATGCATACGGAGAACAAAAATAATTTTGTGGCACAGTCGCATGTGATTACTTTTCGATTTACATACGACTGAGTATTTAATCGGTCAAGGTTTTACAAACAAAGAAGTATATACTATTATTTTTGAATGTTCTTTCATTTGTAGTGAAAATACAAATAATTCTCTAGTCAAACCATGTAAGTCCATGTTTCAAACTATATTCAAAATAAATAATAATTTGACCAATAAATGAACTTATAAATATACAATTTCATAGAGTATGTACTTTTACAGCCCTTTTAATTAGTTTTACAATTAAGAGAAACTCCGTCTTCTATTCTATATAAAATGATTGAATTTCATTGAAAAATTTATAATTTATGAACTTATAAAAAAACAATTTCTTTGAATATCTTGTTTTGCAGCCCATTTAATTTTAGTACAATCAAGTGAATCTCTTCCATATAGAAAAAGCAAGCTTGCGTTAATTGAAAAATTTATACAGTTGGTCATTAAAATAAAAAAAAGGTAATACAAAACAATACAAAAAAACGAAACAAATCAAAACAAAATAATACAAAACAAATTAAAACAAAGCTAAACAAAATAAAGCATGTCGATACAAAAATAAAACAGCCGGCACAAGCAATACTGCTTTTGGTGAGGGGGAATGTATAAGTTAAGGCATGATACCGAAACCTGATATAGCAACAGCATTTCGTTGCACATACCTCACATACCCTACCGCTCTTTCTGTCAGCCCAGTGCTGACATCTAAGCTCAGTCGATGCAGCCTGACAACAGGCTAGTATGATATGATCACTTGCCTACAAAAACCCTATTGGCAACAGCCCCAATATGCTCGCCACTTGCCTAACAAAATTCATTGTGATATTGTTACCTTTATCATAACAACAAATTATCACAGCATAGCAACATCAATGCACGAGTTTGATATGCAACCCAACACTAACAAACATGATGATCACTAGCTGCGCTTACCTTAGCGACAGCATGCTGGGCAGGCAGCACAAATAGAAAGACTCTCGCCTGGCCTCACAAAACAACCCACTGCATAACAACAAACAGCGATCACTGCTTGCGCTTGGCTTGGCAACAGCATGTTGGGCAGGCAGCGCAAATGGAAAGACTCTCGCCTGGCCTCACAAAACAACCCACTGCATAACAACAAACGGCGATCACTGCTTGCGCTTGGCTTGGCAACAGCATGTTAGGCAGGCAGACCAAAAAACAACAGTTGTTGTCTGGCCCAACTGGCCACCCACTACATGCGTGAGCTTGGGATGCAGATCAGCTGCATGACAACGGCTTGATCAATGCTTGCCTGCTTTAGTGAACCACCCATTGCGTAGCAACGCATGGTTGACGTGCTTGGTGGGCGGGCCAGCGGCACCGCTTGTCATGCCATGATACCACCTCATGCGCATGCAACAACAAAATTGTGTTGCTAGCGGTAGAATCCAATCGACCTTTCCGCACAACAAAACTTGCAGGTGATTACCCCTGATCGCGAGGGTATAAAAGGTGGTATCATTGCCTGTCGAGGGCAGTTCTGGTGATGTTAGGGAGTTGCGAAGTCAACATAACATATAATTAAAATAAAGTAATATGTTTAATTCAAACAAAGTGTTGAGTGTTTTATTATTTTATAAGCCATATGACTTGCTTAACTGGCACCCAACTAAGTAGAATCCAGTGTCCTTTGAAAAAATAAATATCCTGTTAAAGAAAGAAAAAATTGTGACTAATTTTGAACGTGCTTGAAAAAAAAAACTTTCCTTTTTCAAAAAATTGTGAACAATTTAAGAAAAAAAAAATTGTTACGTACCTGTTAAAAAAACCTAAATAAATATCCTTTCAAAAAGGAGTTGTGAATGTGTTGCAAAAAAAAAAAAACTTTTGAACAATCATCCTAATAAAAAGGTTAGCAATTGCGCCTTTAAAGCGTATTTTTTTAAAAGGAGTATAAAATAATTTGCCAAAAAATACTAAAACCAGAATAAATTGGTATTATAAAAAACACTTTTTGCGGAAAAAAAATATATTTTAAAAAAACTGTGAACAATAAAATGTTCATGAAAACCTTCTAATTGCTATACCAAACATTTGGATATTCAACGAAAAAGTTTATATGTACCAATCGGATGTGGAAGTGGCCAAACACACACAATTTTAGAGGACGAACTATCATCAGGAAAACACCAATCAACACGATCTTGGCTATCAGAAAATTCCAGCAAAATATGTACGTATGAGAAAATAACTAGTTAAGTCTTCTTAAGTATTGTAATTAAAAAAAACATAATTAGAGTAGGTCGTTTACTTAAAAAATATATTTTGTGTTCTTGAAAATAAAATTAGTAATAAATAAACATTAAAAATGGATAGAACTGCAGTGGCTAGTCTGTTGGAGTCAACAGTAGAGGTGGTTGAGCAGAATTTTAGGGAACAATTAGCAGAGCTAAAACGAGAGTTTCAAAGTATTTTACCCAAAAAAATAGAAGTTCTTAAGCCCGTTACTATTGTCCAAGGTGTGCAAAGTACTCACACGGACCTTAATTTGATAAAGTCTCTACCCGAATTTAGAGGTAAAATTTCAGAGTACGCAGCATGGAGAGAAGTAGCTAGGTTCGCGATAAGCTATTATACCGAGGGTTCAGAGCCATATTATATTGCCATGGGTATTTTGCGTAACAAAATAACCTCAGCAGCTAATGAAAATCTTAGCGCTTTTAACACACCATTAAACTTTAAAGCTATTATAAGTAAATTAGATCAACTTTATGCAGATAAACGACCACTCCACATATTAGAGAACCAACTAAACACCCTCAGGCAGGGAAAAATGTCAATTAATGAATATTACGATGCGGTTGATAGGCAACTAACATTGATTTTAAATAAAAACATAATGACCTATAGCAGCAATGAGCAACTCGTTCATGCATTTAATGCTAAGGCTAGGGAAAATGCTTTAAGAGTTTTCATTTCTGGCCTCAAACGCCCACTTTGCGATATCCGTTTTTCAGCGAACCCGCCGGATCTTCCCAGTGCACTTGCCGCAGCGCAGGAGCTGCAACATAATCGCGAAAGGTATGAGTTCGCACATACATATGCCTCAGGCATATTGCCACAAGCTTTCCAGAGCGCTCCATTGTTTAACACTGTGCCCCAACCGAATCGAGCTAACAGTTCAGCACAATATCCTGTCCCGATGGAAGTAGATCGGGGAACCTCTCTATTTAGACAAAATCCCCAAACTCGAACTAATCTTTCCGACCGATTCAACCGTCAACAAATATTTCAATAGAGAAATAGTTCTAATTTTCCAAATCTTTATCAGCAGCGGTCATGGCAATAAGCCAATAATTTTTTCCAACCACAACAACAGTATAGGATACCTCATACTAATCACACCCCCACTCAAACACCCTTGCAACGGCAACAACAACAACAACAATATAAGAGACCTTACACCCGTACAAATAACACCTCCACTCAAGCGCCCATTCAAAAACTCCAGCGTATCAACGCTATGGGAAACGAGCTATATTCTACCGAAATGGACGAATATGAGGACCCCTTTTTAAACGAACCACCGTACTCCGAAATGGGAGACACGGAGCTACCAGATGAGGTAAATTTTTTAGGCTAAGGTCAAACTTGCCCTTTATTACCCGAACCTTACCAAATGGGCAAGTTCTTAAAATTTTAGTAGATACAGGAACATCAAAAAATTTCATTAAAAGACATAGTTTTTTGAAAGGTATAACTCAAATAAAATATCCCTTTCAACTAAGATCCATAAATGGTGTAAATAAAATTTCTGAGAAATGCAAAGTAAATATTTTAGGATCTACTTCTACTTTTTTTATACTTCCACAACTAGATACTTTCGATGGAATCATTGGGTATGATTTGTTGAAAGATATCGAGACAAAAATTTACACAAAGGTTGGTCTCATTTTCCACAAAAACGGAAAGGAGAAGCTTAACTTTTTTCAGTGCCAACAAGTTAACACAGCCCAAACTAAACCAATTGAAGTACCCTGTAGTATCGAAGAATTAAAGCAACGTAATTTTAATGCATTTGCAAATCCCGATAGAGCTCTCCCATATAATACAAATGTTATATCAACAATAGACACATTAACTGATAGGCCAATTTACTCAAGAAGCTACCCATACCCAATATCGGTAGGAAAATTTGTTAATAATGAAATAGAATCTCTGCTTAAAGACGGCATAATAAGAAAGTCCTATTCACCCTACAACTCCCCTGTCCATGTAGTCTCAAAGAAAGGTTTAGATGACGACGGAAATCCAAATTTAAGAATGGTTATCGATTTTCGGAAGCTAAACGAGCATACTACTTCCGACAAATATCCCATTCCCGATACCACAGTGATACTTTCAAATTTAGGCAAGTCCAAACTATTCACAACTCTAGACCTTAAGTCCGGGTTTCACCAAATTTGTCTCCTTGAGAAAGATAGGTGCAAAACTGCATTCAGCGTGAACAACGGCAAATATGAGTTTTGTCGTTTGCCCTTTGGTTTGAAAAATGCACCGAGCATATTTCAAAGGGCAATCGATGATATATTGCGCGACGACATCGGGAAAATATGTCACGTTTACGTTGATAATATCATCATTTTTTCACCTGATGAAAAATCACGCACGTTAAGCACGTTGACTCCATATTGAAAAAAATTGAGCAAACAGGAATGCGGGTATCGTTAGAAAAATCTAAATTTTTTAAAAGCGAAAAAAAAAAAAAAAAAAAAAAAAAAAAAAAATATTGAAAGACAAATTTATATATGAAAATAAAAATATTAAAACAAGTTTAAATTAATAAAGTAGATACATATATTATAAACCCTACATATGTATTATTGTTTACACATATATGTGCGTTTATTTTAATTAATTTAAAATATTTTTTCCATTTTGGAGAATTCTTTATTTTTTGTTTTTCACTTAACATATAAACAATAATACATATGTAGGGTTTATAATATATGTATCTACTTTATTAATTTGAACTTGTTTTAATATTTTTATTTTCATATATAAATTTGTCTTTCAATATTTTTCAATTTGATTTTTTTAATAATTAATTTTCTGGATGTATAAAATAAAAGTTGTAAAAATAAAATATTTTAAATAGAATAAAAACTTATTCTATATTGGAGTATATTAATTTTTTTTTTTTATTTATATGTAGGGTTTATAATATATGTATCTACTTTATTAATTTAAACTTGTTTTAATATTTTTATTTTCATATATAAATTTGTCTTTCAATATTTTTCAATTTGATTTTTTAATAATTAATTTTCTGAATGTATAAAAGAAAAGTTGTAAAAATAAAATATTTTAAATAGAATAAAAAATATTCTATATTGGCGATCCTGCATTTATAAGTACTCATTTTAAAAATTCATCAATAACCATCATTGAAACAATAATAACAATTGTTAACCCGTTCGTGTTTTCACTTTGGTTACTTACTCCCGTTTTTACATATAACGCTACAAACCGACGCACCATATCTTGCAGTAATATTTCAAAAGAATTTGTAATAAAAGGAAATCATCGATTCAACGTGTTATTAATTGTTAGAAGCTGGCTTAACATTAACCCAGGACATTTTGTGCAATCACAAAGTTAACATTTCCGAGCGTTGCAAGCAAACCAAGAGTACGAATACTCGAATACCGAAAGCAAAAGATTTGTTATAAATTTGACTACTTTCCTGAATTAAAACATTGCGAAATAAACAATCTCAACATTCAACATCAAATTCAGCACCAACAATCCGCACAACATCACTTCAAATATTCACATTTAACGTCGCTACAACCATTACAGTGTCTACAACAACGCAATAACAATCCATATCATCTATAATCTCTTTTATAATTACAAATACTACAACCATTTTTTGCTGAACATTTTGTGTGCAATCAAGTTCGTATCTTAAATCTTTTATTAAAATAAAATTATTACAAATATTAAATATTAATTCTTAATATTAATATTATTTAAATTATTATTATTACTTATATTTAATTTACTTTTGTAAACTTTCTCTCCAATTATTTTTTTTTTATATGCCACTATCACGTTCACCTATACGTACACGCAACTTCACAACAATGGAAAACCAAAATAACAATCCAACTTACACTTCAGACTTAAACACTACACAAAATATACACAATGATAATTTAACTCAAAACACTAATAACTTAAGAACAAATTTTTCAAAATCAATTAAATTACCTCCATTTTAGGAAGAATGTCCTAAAGCTTGGTTTCTTCTTGTTGAAGGACAATTTGAAATCAATAATATTCAAGACGATAATATAAAATTTCAAAACATACTTATTGTTTTACAACGTGAAACAATTTCCAAAATTTTGGATGTTATCAATCCACCTCCTTTTATGAATAAGTACGCTACTATTAAGAAAGCGTTGTGTGAAAGATTTTCTCTTAGCGAAGAAAAAAGATTAGAAAAGTTATTTTCAAATACAGAACTAGGCGATCGTTCTCCATCAGAACTTTTTAGATATATGAAGTCTCTAATAGGTTCTGATTCTATCGTCAGTAAGGAATTACTTTTCAAATTGTGGATCCGAAAATTACCACAACAGATACAAATTCATTTAACATCAAGTAATAATCAAAATAAAGATGAAAATGTTATTCTTGCAGATAAACTTTTTGATTTATTAAATCAATCTCAATCTTCTAAATCTTTGTCAATAGCAAGTGTTGAAAATAACATCCTCGAACAATGTATTAAAAATTTAACAGAATTAACTACTGCAATTTATCAAAATTTAAACAAAATTACTTCTGATATTAATGAATTACAAATTAGATCAAGATCTAGAAATAGAAATAGAAGTAATTCTAATTCAAGAAGATTTTCTAGATCAAAAGATAATATTATTCAAACCATTTGTTGGTATCATAGAAAATTTAAAAATAATGCTTTAAAATGTATTAAACCCTGTAGTTTTAATATAAATGAAAAACAATCAAATCAAAACTGTTTAAACTGAAACGTTCCATTATGACGGTGGCTAATAATGGAAATAACATTAAATCATCACGCCGCCTATTTATTTATGATAAATTAAATAAACTAAATTTTTTAATAGATACTGGCGCTATAGTTTCTGTAATTCCTTCTTCCAAATTCAAATCATTTAAAAGAAATTCCGATCTTAATTTGACTGCAACTAACAATTCCTCTATTAAAACATTTGGTACCAAACTTTTAAAAATTGACTTAGGTCTTAGACGTGATTTCGAATTCCCTTTCATTTTAACAGATATTTCAACTCCAATTATAGGTGCTAACTTTTTAGAGAAATTCGGGATATTAGTGGATATCAGAAATAAAGAAATTACTGATTTAACAACAAAATTAAAAGTTTCTGGATCTTCTGGATTTTGCGATATATTTTCACTCAAAATACCAATTTCTGAAAATAAATTTACAACCCTTTTAAATAATTTTCCTTTAATAACCTGTGAACCAGATTACACTAAACCAGTGCAACACCATACGGTTCACAGGATTGAAACCAAAGGAGTTCTACCTTTTTCAAAACCTCGTCGTCTAGATCAAATTAAATTTAAAATAGCAAAAACTGAATTCGAATTTTTAATAAAAACTGGTATATGCAGACCTTCAAACTCTCACATTGCATCTCCTTTACATTTAGTTCCAAAAAAAAGAACCAAATGATTGGAGACCTTGTGGCGATTACAGAAGACTCAATTTTATAACGATACCTGATCGTTATCCATTACCACATATTCATGATTTAGCTATAAATTTACATAATAAACAAATATTTTCGAAAATTGATCTTGTTCGTGCATATCATCAAATTCCAATGGCTGAAGAAGACATTCATAAAACAGCAATAACCACACCTTTTGGAATGTTTGAGTTCGTACGGATGCCTTTTGGTTTACGAAACAGTGCCCAAACATTTCAACGTTTTATTAACGAAGTATTTTCCGGTTTAGAATTTGTATTTGTTTATATTGATGATATTCTTGTTGCTAGTGATAATGAAGAACAACATTTAGAACATTTAAAACTAATATTTAAAAGGCTTGAGAAATATAATTTAAATATTAAACCTTCTAAATGCATTTTCGGAACTAATAAACTAGATTTTCTCAGTTATGAAATTTCTAATCAAGGCATTAAACCATCTTCCGATCGTATTGAAACCATTACAAATTTTGAAAAACCACTTTCAATAAATAAATTACAAAAGTTCTTAGGTATGGTAAATTATTACCATAGATATGTGAAAATGTTAGCAGCAGAACTTAGTCCTCTGCATGAAATGTTAACATTTGCAACTAAACAAAAACTCAAACAGCTTATTTGGACAGAAAAGACAACCACTGCTTTTGAAAACGTTAAACAACTCTTTGCTCAACAAACTTTACTTACTCATTTTGATAAAAATGGTAAATTATCACTTGCTGTAGATGCATCAAATGTAGCAATTGGTGCAGTTTTACAACAATTTAGTAACAACACTTTAGAACCACTTGCTTATTTTTCACGAAAATTATCTTCTACAGAAATGAATTACTCAACATTTGACAGAGAACTTTTAGCCATATACAATTCAATTAAACATTTTAAACATTTTCTTGAAGGTAGAATTTTCACAATATACACTGATCATAAACCTTTAACACATGTTCTAAATTCAAAAACAGATAGATCACCTCAACAAATTAGACATCTTGAGTACATTGCACAATTTACAAATGATATTCAATACATTTCTGGAAAAGAAAACATTGTTGCTGACACACTTTCACGTATTTCAGATATTAACACAATTTTAACTCAAGATATTAATTTTCAAACTTTGTATAAAGAACAACAAAAATACCAAACTCTTCATGACTTAATTTCTGACAAAAATTGTAACAATAATTTAAAAGAAATTAATATTCCAGTTCTTAATCTTAATATTTGGTGTGATATTTCTCAACAACCTTTTAGACCTTTTGTTCCAAATTCTATGAAGAATATAATTTTTGATAAAATCCATTCTTTATCACATCCTAGTGTTCGTACTACTAGACGTTTAATTCAATCAAAATATTTTTGGCCTAACATGCGTAAAGAAATTAATAGTTGGACTTCCGCATGTATTAACTGCCAGAAATCAAAAATTTCTAAATATACTAAAACACCAGTACAAAAAATTAATATACCATATGGACGATTTGAACACATACATATGGATCTTGTTGGTCCATTACCTGTTTCAAAAGAAAATCGTTACATTTTAACTATAATTGACAGACATACACGTTGGCCAGAAGCTTATCCACTTAAAGATATTTCAGCGAATACAATTGCCAAAACATTTGTACAAAATTATATTCCCCGTTTCGGCGTTCCACTTAATATAACAGTAGATCAAGGATCACAATTTACATCAAAATTATTTACTGAATTAACAAAATTATTAGGATCTCACAAAATTCATACATCTCCTTATCATCCTCAATCAAATGGAATGATTGAAAGATTTCATAGAACCTTAAAAACTGCTATTACAGCATCAAACGATTCAATTCACTGGTCTGAAATTCTTCCTTGGATTTTATTAGGACTTCGTATATCTATTAAAGATGATTTAAAATGTTCTTCTGCAGAATTAGTTTACGGACAAACACTTAGATTACCTGGAGAATTAATCGTTTCAAATAATAATAACAATAATGAATTTGATAATACAATGGAAACACTTTCCAAACTGAGAGAACATTTTTCACACGTTCGTTCAAAAATTGTACATCATAATAAAGAAGATTTTTTTGTTCCCAAAAATTTGGATACTTGCGAATATGTGTTTGTTAAAGTTATTCATAAGTCAAATCTACAACCACCTTATGAAGGCCCATTTAAAGTTATCTCTAAACACAATAAAGTATTCAAAATTCAAAAAGGTAACTTAATAAAAACAATTTCCATAGACTTATTAAAACCTGCACATACAATTCCTATTTCCAGTTCACTAACACTTCCAAAGAAAACTAAAAAAATTACATTTAATATTAATTAATTTTTTTTTTTTATTGGAGGGGGAGTATATGTAGGGTTTATAATATATGTATCTACTTTATTAATTTAAACTTGTTTTAATATTTTTATTTTCATATATAAATTTGTCTTTCAATATTTTTCAATTTGATTTTTTAATAATTAATTTTCTGAATGTATAAAAGAAAAGTTGTAAAAATAAAATATTTTAAATAGAATAAAAACATATTCAACAGATACAAATTCATTTAACATCAAGTAATAATCAAAATAAAGATGAAAATGTTATTCTTGCAGATAAACTTTTTGCTTTATTAAATCAATCTCAATCTTCTAAATCTTTGTCAATAGCAAGTGTTGAAAATAACATCCTCGAACAATGTATTAAAAATTTAACAGAATTAACTACTGCAATTTATCAAAATTTAAACAAAATTACTTCTGATATTAATGAATTACAAATTAGATCAAGATCTAGAAATAGAAATAGAAGTAATTCTAATTCAAGAAGATTTTCTAGATCAAAAGATAATATTATTCAAACCATTTGTTGGTATCATAGAAAATTTAAAAATAATGCTTTAAAATGTATTAAACCCTGTAATTTTAATACAAATGAAAAACAATCAAATCAAAACTGTTTAAACTGAAACGTTCCATTATGACGGTGGCTAATAATGGAAATAACATTAAATCATCACGCCACCTATTTATTTATGATAAATTAAATAAACTAAATTTTTTAATAGATACTGGCGCTATAGTTTCTGTAATTCCTTCTTCCAAATTCAAATCATTTAATAGAAATTCCGATCTTAATTTGACTGCAGCTAACGGTTCCTCTATTAAAACATTTGGTACCAAACTTTTAAAAATTGACTTAGGTCTTAGACGTGATTTCGAATTCCCTTTCATTTTAACAGATATTTCAACTCCAATTATAGGTGCTAACTTTTTAGAGAAATTCGGGATATTAGTGGATATCAGAAATAAAGAAATTACTGATTTAACAACAAAATTAAAAGTTTCTGGATCTTCTGGATTTTGCGATATATTTTCACTCAAAATACCAATTTCTGAAAATAAATTTACAACCCTTTTAAATAATTTTCCTTTAATAACCTGTGAACCAGATTACACTAAACCAGTGCAACACCATACGGTTCACAGGATTGAAACCAAAGGAGTTCTACCTTTTTCAAAACCTCGTCGTCTAGATCAAATTAAATTTAAAATAACAAAAACTGAATTCGAATTTTTAATAAAAACTGGTATATGCAGACCTTCAAACTCTCACATTGCATCTCCTTTACATTTAGTTCCAAAAAAAGAACCAAATGATTGGAGACCTTGTGGCGATTACAGAAGACTCAATTTTATAACGATACCTGATCGTTATCCATTACCACATATTCATGATTTAACTATAAATTTACATAATAAACAAATATTTTCGAAAATTGATCTTGTTCGTGCATATCACCAAATTCCAATGGCTGAAGAAGACATTCATAAAACAGCAATAACCACACCTTTTGGAATGTTTGAGTTCGTACGGATGCCTTTTGGTTTACGAAACAGTGCCCAAACATTTCAACGTTTTATTAACGAAGTATTTTCCGGTTTAGAATTTGTATTTGTTTATATTGATGATATTCTTGTTGCTAGTGATAATGAAGAACAACATTTAGAACATTTAAAACTAATATTTAAAAGACTTGAGAAATATAATTTAAATATTAAACCTTCTAAATGCATTTTCGGAACTAATAAACTAGATTTTCTCAGTTATGAAATTTCTAATCAAGGCATTAGACCATCTTCCGATCGTATTGAAACCATTACAAATTTTGAAAAACCACTTTCAATAAATAAATTACAAAAGTTCTTAGGTATGGTAAATTATTACCATAGATATGTGAAAATGTTAGCAGCAGAACTTAGTCCTCTACATGAAATGTTAACATTTGCAACTAAACAAAAACTCAAACAGCTTATTTGGACAGAAAAGACAACCACTGCTTTTGAAAACGTTAAACAACTCTTTGCTCAACAAACTTTACTTACTCATTTTGATAAAAATGGTAAATTATCACTTGCTGTAGATGCATCAAATGTAGCAATTGGTGCAGTTTTACAACAATTTAGTAACAACACTTTAGAACCACTTGCTTATTTTTCACGAAAATTATCTTCTACAGAAATGAATTACTCAACATTTGACAGAGAACTTTTAGCCATATACAATTCAATTAAACATTTTAAACATTTTCTTGAAGGTAAAATTTTCACAATATACACTGATCATAAACCTTTAACACATGTTCTAAATTCAAAAACAGATAGATCACCTCGACAAATTAGACATCTTGAGTACATTGCACAATTTACAAATGATATTCAATACATTTCTGGAAAAGAAAACATTGTTGCTGACACACTTTCACGTATTTCAGATATTAACACAATTTTAACTCAAGATATTAATTTTCAAACTTTGTATAAAGAACAACAAAAAGACCAAACTCTTCATGACTTAATTTCTGACAAAAATTGTAACAATAATTTAAAAGAAATTAATATTCCAGTTCTTAATCTTAATATTTGGTGTGATATTTCTCAACAACCTTTTAGACCTTTTGTTCCAAATTCTATGAAGAATATAATTTTTGATAAAATCCATTCTTTATCACATCCTAGTGTTCGTACTACTAGACGTTTAATTCAATCAAAATATTTTTGGCCTAACATGCGTAAAGAAATTAATAGTTGGACTTCCGCATGTATTAACTGCCAGAAATCAAAAATTTCTAAATATACTAAAACACCAGTACAAAAAATTAATATACCATATGGACGATTTGAACACATACATATGGATCTTGTTGGTCCATTACCTGTTTCAAAAGAAAATCGTTACATTTTAACTATAATTGACAGACATACACGTTGGCCAGAAGCTTATCCACTTAAAGATATTTCAGCGAATACAATTGCCAAAACATTTGTACAAAATTATATTCCCCGTTTCGGCGTTCCACTTAATATAACAGTAGATCAAGGATCACAATTTACATCAAAATTATTTACTGAATTAACAAAATTATTAGGATCTCACAAAATTCATACATCTCCTTATCATCCTCAATCAAATGGAATGATTGAAAGATTTCATAGAACCTTAAAAACTGCTATTACAGCATCAAACGATTCAATTCACTGGTCTGAAATTCTTCCTTGGATTTTATTAGGACTTCGTATATCTATTAAAGATGATTTAAAATGTTCTTCTGCAGAATTAGTTTACGGACAAACACTTAGATTACCTGGAGAATTAATCGTTTCAAATAATAATAACAATAATGAATTTGATAATACAATGGAAACACTTTCCAAACTGAGAGAACATTTTTCACACGTTCGTTCAAAAATTGTACATCATAATAAAGAAGATTTTTTTGTTCCCAAAAATTTGGATACTTGCGAATATGTGTTTGTTAAAGTTATTCATAAGTCAAATCTACAACCACCTTATGAAGGCCCATTTAAAGTTATCTCTAAACACAATAAAGTATTCAAAATTCAAAAAGGTAACTTAATAAAAACAATTTCCATAGACTTATTAAAACCTGCACATACAATTCCTATTTCCAGTTCACTAACACTTCCAAAGAAAACCAAAAAAATTACATTTAATATTAATTAATTTTTTTTTTTTTATTGGAGGGGAGTATATGTAGGGTTTATAATATATGTATCTACTTTATTAATTTAAACTTGTTTTAATATTTTTATTTTCATATATAAATTTGTCTTTCAATATTTTTCAATTTGATTTTTTAATAATTAATTTTCTGAATGTATAAAAGAAAAGTTGTAAAAATAAAATATTTTAAATAGAATAAAAACATATTCTATAGCCTCACATACCCTACCGCTCTTTCTGTCAGCCCAGTGCTGACATCTAAGCTCAGTCGATGCAGCCTGACAACAGGTTAGTATGATATGATCACTTGCCTACAAAAACCCTATTGGCAACAGCCCCAATATGCTCGCCACTTGCCTAACAAAATTCATTGTGATATTGTTACCTTTATCATAACAACAAATTATCACAGCATAGCAACATCAATGCACGAGTTTGATATGCAACCCAACACTAACAAACATGATGATCACTAGCTGCGCTTACCTTAGCGACAGCATGCTGGGCAGGCAGCACAAATAGAAAGACTCTCGCCTGGCCTCACAAAACAACCCACTGCATAACAACAAACAGCGATCACTGCTTGCGCTTGGCTTGGCAACAGCATGTTGGGCAGGCAGCGCAAATGGAAAGACTCCCGCCTGGCCTCACAAAACAACCCACTGCATAACAACAAACGGCGATCACTGCTTGCCCTTGGCTTGGCAACAGCATGTTAGGCAGGCAGACCAAAAAACAACAGTTGTTGTCTGGCCCAACTGGCCACCCACTGCATAGCAACACTACATGCGTGAGCTTGGGATGCAGATCAGCTGCATGACAACAGCTTGATCAATGCTTGCCTGCTTTAGTGAACCACCCATTGCGTAGCAACGCATGGTTGACGTGCTTGGTGGGCGGGCCAGCGGCACCGCTTGTCATGCCATGATACCACCTCATCCGCATGCAACAACAAAACTGTGTTGCTAGCGGTAGAATCCAAGCGACCTTTCAGCACAACAAAACTTGCAGGTGATTACCACTGATCGCGAGGGTATAAAAGGTGGTATCATTGCCTGTCGAGGGCAGTTCTGGTGATGTTAGGGAGTTGCGAAGTCAACATAACATATAATTAAAATAAAGTAATATGTTTAATTCAAACAAAGTGTTGAGTGTTTTATTATTTTATAAGCCATATGACTTGCTTAACTGGCACCCAACTAACGTAGAATCCAGTGTCCTGTTAAAGAAAGAAAAAATTGTGACTAATTTTGAACGTGCTTGGAAAAAAAAAAACTTTCCTTTTTCAAAAAATTGTGAACAATTTAAGAAAAAAAAAATTTTACGTACCTGTGAAAAAAACCTAAATAAATATCCTTTCAAAAAGGAGTTGTGAATGTGTTGCAAAAAAAAAAAAACTTTTGAACAATCATCCTAATAAAAAGGTTAGCAATTGCGCCTTTAAAGCGTATCCTTTTAAAAGGAGTATAAAATAATTTGCCAAAAAATACTAAAACCAGAATAAATTGGTATTATAAAAAACACTTTTTGCGGAAAAAAATATATTTTAAAAAAACTGTGAACAATAAAATGTTCATGAAAACCTTCTAATTGCTATACCAATCATTTGGATATTCAACAAAAAGTTTATATGTACCAATCGGATGTGGAAGTGGCCAAACACACACAATTTTAGAGGACGAACTATCATCAGGAAAACACCAATCAACACGATCTTGGCTATCAGAAAATTCCAGCAAAATATGTACGTATGAGAAAATAACTAGTTAAGTCTTCTTAAGTATTGTAATTAAAAAAAAAACATAATTAGAGTAGGTCGTTTACTTAAAAAATATATTTTGTGTTCTTGAAAATAAAATTAGTAATAAATAAACATTAAAAATGGATAGAACTGCAGTGGCTAGTCTGTTGGAGTCAACAGTAGAGGTGGTTGAGCAGAATTTTAGGGAACAATTAGCAGAGCTAAAACGAGAGTTTCAAAGTATTTTACCCAAAAAAATAGAAGTTCTTAAGCCCGTTACTATTGTCCAAGGTGTGCAAAGTACTCACACGGACCTTAATTTGATAAAGTCTCTACCCGAATTTAGAGGTAAAATTTCAGAGTACGCAGCATGGAGAGAAGTAGCTAGGTTCGCGATAAGCTATTATACCGAGGGTTCAGAGCCATATTATATTGCCATGGGTATTTTGCGTAACAAAATAACCTCAGCAGCTAATGAAAATCTTAGCGCTTTTAACACACCATTAAACTTTAAAGCTATTATAAGTAAATTAGATCAACTTTATGCAGATAAACGACCACTCCACATATTAGAGAACCAACTAAACACCCTCAGGCAGGGAAAAATGTCAATTAATGAATATTACGATGCGGTTGATAGGCAACTAACATTGATTTTAAATAAAAACATAATGACCTATAGCAGCAATGAGCAACTCGTTCATGCATTTAATGCTAAGGCTAGGGAAAATGCTTTAAGAGTTTTCATTTCTGGCCTCAAACGCCCACTTTGCGATATCCGTTTTTCAGCGAACCCGCCGGATCTTCCCAGTGCACTTGCCGCAGCGCAGGAGCTGCAACATAATCGCGAGAGGTATGAGTTCGCACATACATATGCCTCAGGCATATTGCCACAAGCTTTCCAGAGCGCTCCATTGTTTAACACTGTGCCCCAACCGAATCGAGCTAACAGTTCAGCACAATATCCTGTCCCGATGGAAGTAGATCGGGGAACCTCTCTATTTAGACAAAATCCCCAAACTCGAACTAATCCTTCCGACCGATTCAACCGTCAACAAATATTTCAATAGAGAAATAGTTCTAATTTTCCAAATCTTTATCAGCAGCGGTCATGGCAACAAGCCAATAATTTTTTCCAACCACAACAACAGTATAGGATACCCCCACTCAAACACCCTTGCAACGGCAACAACAACAACAACAATATAAGAGACCTTACACCCGTACAAATAACACCTCCACTCAAGCGCCCATTCAAAAACTCCAGCGTATCAACGCTATGGGAAACGAGCTATATTCTACCGAAATGGACGAATATGAGGACCCCTTTTTAAACGAACCACCGTACTCCGAAATGGGAGACACGGAGCTACCAGATGAGGTAAATTTTTTAGGCTAAGGTCAAACTTGCCCTTTATTACCCGAACCTTACCAAATGGGCAAGTTCTTAAAATTTTAGTAGATACAGGAACATCAAAAAATTTCATTAAAAGACATAGTTTTTTGAAAGGTATAACTCAAATAAAATATCCCTTTCAACTAAGATCCATAAATGGTGTAAATAAAATTTCTGAGAAATGCAAAGTAAATATTTTAGGATCTACTTCTACTTTTTTTATACTTCCACAACTAGATACTTTCGATGGAATCATTGGGTATGATTTGTTGAAAGATATCGTGACAAAAATTGACACAAAGGTTGGTCTCATTTTCCACAAAAACGGAAAGGAGAAGCTTAACTTTTTTCAGTGCCAACAAGTTAACACAGCCCAAACTAAACCAATTGAAGTACCCTGTAGTATCGAAGAATTAAAGCAACGTAATTTTAATGCATTTGCAAATCCCGATAGAGCTCTCCCATATAATACAAATGTTATAGCAACAATAGACACATTAACTGATAGGCCAATTTACTCAAGAAGCTACCCATACCCAATATCGGTAGGAAAATTTGTTAATAATGAAATAGAATCTCTGCTTAAAGACGGCATAATAAGAAAGTCCTATTCACCCTACAACTCCCCTGTCCATGTAGTCTCAAAGAAAGGTTTAGATGACGACGGAAATCCAAATTTAAGAATGGTTATCGATTTTCGGAAGCTAAACGAGCATACTACTTCCGACAAATATCCCATTCCCGATACCACAGTGATACTTTCAAATTTAGGCAAGTCCAAACTATTCACAACTCTAGACCTTAAGTCCGGGTTTCACCAAATTTGTCTCCTTGAGAAAGATAGGTGTAAAACTGCATTCAGCGTGAACAACGGCAAATATGAGTTTTGTCGTTTGCCCTTTGGTTTGAAAAATGCCCCGAGCATATTTATATGGAGTATACGTTGTTTAGTTAAGAAAGTTATAATGTTAAGCTCATTTTGTTATCATAAAAACTCCAAAAATATCAACCAAAAATGAAAGACTTTTTCTAACTGAAATTAAAATTGTAATTTTCAAAAAGGCCGAAAAGGCATTACTTTACTTACAAGGATAGCCTTAGAAATAGTTGTAAGCTTTAGATTTAGCCTAACATACATATGTAGTTATTATTTTGTCGGATCAGGGACGCTCCGAACTTAAGAAGGGGAGGAGTTAAGGCATGATACCGAAACCTGATATAGCAACAGCATTTCGTTGCACATACCTCACATACCCTACCGCTCTTTCTGTCAGCCCAGTGCTGACATCTAAGCTCAGTCGATGCAGCCTGACAACAGGCTAGTATGATATGATCACTTGCCTACAAAAACCCTATTGGCAATAGCCCCAATATGCTCGCCACTTGCCTAACAAAATTCATTGTGATATTGTTACCTTTATCATAACAACAAATTATCACAGCATAGCAACATCAATGCACGAGTTTGATATGCAAGCCAACACCAACAAACATGATGATCACTAGCTGCGCTTACCTTAGCGACAGCATGCTGGGCAGGCAGCACAAATAGAAAGACTCTCGCCTGGCCTCACAAAACAACCCACTGCATAACAACAAACAGCGATCACTGCTTGCGCTTGGCTTGGCAACAGCATGTTGGGCAGGCAGCGCAAATGGAAAGACTCTCGCCTGGCCTCACAAAACAACCCACTGCATAACAACAAACGGCGATCACTGCTTGCGCTTGGCTTGGCAACAGCATGTTAGGCAGGCAGACCAAAACACAACAGTTGTTGTCTGGCCCAACTGGCCACCCACTGCATAGCAACACTACATGCGTGAGCTTGGGATGCAGATCAGCTGCATGACAACAGCTTGATCAATGCTTGCCTGCTTTAGTGAACCACCCATTGCGTAGCAACGCATGGTTGACGTGCTTGGTGGGCGGGCCAGCGGCACCGCTTGTCATGCCATGATACCACCTCATGCGCATGCAACAACACAATTGTGTTGCTAGCGGTAGAATCCAAGCGACCTTTCCGCACAACAAAACTTGCAGGTGATTACCCCTGATCGCGAGGGTATAAAAGGTGGTATCATTGCCTGTCGAGGGCAGTTCTGGTGATGTTAGGGAGTTGCGAAGTCAACATAACATAATTAAAATAAAGTAATATGTTTAATTCAAACAAAGTGTTGAGTGTTTAATTATTTTATAAGCCATATGACTTGCTTAACTTATACTTGGTACCACTTTTTGCTTTTACCCAAACTTTGCCGAACTGCTCTTTGAAGCGCTTTTTATTCACAATGTCCATACGCTTTTTAACTTGACACTTTGTCTATAAAAAAGTACTTAATAATTTTTTTGATAAAACTAATAGTTTGCGAGCTATGAAGTGATAAACAATGAATTACGCCAAGACACCTTACATTTTTAAAGCTGCATAACTAACGTTTTAAAACTTCCATAACTTAAAAAAAAGAATTCTTTGACTTTATTTTACGTTTACATACATTTTAGGGCCTCCTCTCAACATATCCAAAATTCGCGGAAAAGTATTTTTTGACAAATTGTAATAGTGTGGAATGCCTCATATATATATTATATTTGTATGCTTGCAACATTAAAGCTTTTACCAGAAGTAATTCAATATTCACCAAACAGTTAACCTTCGGTAAAATTGAGGTCTATAACTAGTAGAAGCATAAGCTAGTTGTTTCCATTGTTCTTCTCTTTCTTGGCTTGCACTGTATGTCTCGAATATTTTTTCATTGCTTTTCGAATTAAGAGTGAGACAACACGTTGCCTTTCTTTGCGTTTGTTCTTTCTTCGATGTGCAAACAAAGATATAAGACGCCGCAATGGAAAGAGAAGTATGTTAATATTCTTCATAAAAATTATTAGTTTAAGCATTGATTAAATTGTGTGCGTGTATATACATATATATAGATCACTTCAAATAATGCATCCACTTTAAGCGATGTTCAGAATAACGGAGTGAAATTAGATTTTTTTTCTATAAAATCAAAACTTCTGAGCAAGGAAATTCCAACTATGCGACAAAAGAGGGCGTAGCACCGTTTGGCGTGTTTTTGGGCAAATAAAAACTGGCGCCGGTGAAGAGTACATCCAATTTGTTGAGGCATAAAAGACAATAGGCCTAGTATAAAAGTGGAAGTTAGTGCTGATTTGTATTGGGATGGAACAAATATTTTGTCACAATGAGTGATTGGAAATTGTCGTCCCTTTCAAATTGTAGAAAATGAAGGTCTGAAATTTTTTTTGGATTTATACTAACGATTGGCGCAAGGTATGGACCTCATGTTAGTGTAAAAGCTCGAGCGAAAGCAGGATGTGGATGAAGCGCAATATAGTGCCCAGGTTACCCTAGACACCTAGCCAATCCCACATCAAGACCTAAGTGCACGATGAGGAATCGTATCCTTCCAGAGGTGACCCTGTTTCCACCGAACACTACGGATCTAGACCCGGTGGGTGTCGAAACTACCCTTCCCCCCTAATCCAGGGTGTCATGCGTTACCGTGCCCATGGATGGTTTGCAGTCAGGGGGCTTTTCCGACTGTATTCTAACGGCGCCTCCCGGACACCGGTCCGCCTCCGGGAGTAACGGTGGACTTGCTGCGGCATGGGGCTCTGCCGTAGTCGACCGTTCTCTTCCCCTTCCCTTTACTTCCGGCTACCGAACGGTCTCGGCTCAATAGGTGGCCAAAGAACAAGAATAAAATGAACAAAGACCAACAAACAGCCTCGGAACCCTGCACGGGTAGTGCCGCCGACGGACACGGCGAAGAAACGTCCAACCCTATCTCGGGAACCGCAACGACGGTGCCGAAAGGGCCTGCACGGCCCAAACCCCGATTTCGATCCTCCGCAGCAACTGGAGATATGGCCCCACCCTTTGAGGGTAAGTCATCCTCCGGTGAAGCCGGAAGTACTAAGCCCCTCGAGGGAAAGTCGCTTCCGGTGGAAAAGCCGAGGAAGATTAATCCCCCAGGCCCACCAAGGCCTCTCCTACCCTGCACAGTTTTGTGGTCAAACAGGGGTGCTCCACGGACGAAAAACCAACCACCGCTGCGCAAAACACGGGCAAAGCCATTAAGCCTCACGTCAGGGCCCAGCGTGACCGGAGGGCAGCCCCGAAGGTCATAAAACGGCTGGAGGCTATACCATACGCCCAACTGACGGAGGCACAAAAAGCCTCTCTCGAGTGGGCCAAGGGAGTCTTGAACGCCACCGAAAAGCGCCCCGTAGGGAACGGCGCAAAGTACAAACCTCCCACTCGCACCGACCAAAGGAAGGACCTGGCCTCCAAGAGACAGCGATCTCAGGACGATACCCCGAGTGGATCGAAGAGGCAAAGGACTTCCTCCCCCCCGAACCGTCGGTCGATGGCCATATCAGCTAAGCCATTTAGCGAGGCGGCAAAAGAGCACCTTACGCTGGCTGTGCTCGACAAGAAATCCCTAAACGGCCTCGAGCCTGGGCCTGGGTCCCAGCGGAACCATCTACACCGCAGGAGATCCGCGAACTCATCCGCCTTGGCAACGGAGATCTACCCACCAATGATTGGAGGATAGTCCGAGTCCGCCCTCTTGTGGACCTTGATGGTGATGGAGTAGAAGCCGTAACTTATTACCCCACCACAGTCCGCGAGCACTGGGATAGAAGCATCGTTGATGACGAGGTCAACGTAACGCTGCTTCTATCCCAGTGCTCACGGACTGTGGTGGGGTAATAAGTTACGGCTTCTACCCCATCACCATCAAGGTCCACAAGAGGGCGGAGGGAGCCAAACAGACGGACAAGACGGGCAACGCCTCGAGCGCACCCGATTCCGTTACCACTCTCACTGGCGAGGAGGCCAACAAACCGGGAGACACCTCGAGCGCCCCTAAGGCCCCGGAGCCAGAGTCGAGCGCCCTGTGCGCAACTGAGGACATCCCATCGGGGGTATCGGACGTCGCGACGGATGCTGAGAGCGAAACGGGCTCAGCATCTGCTTACGTTGGGTCGATATACAGCCGATGGGTAGCGCCCGATGATGAGGACCAGCTTCTGGCTTCAGAATCTGAGGAGGCGGACCTGGACATCACAGTCAGGGCCGTCACCCAAAGAGAAGAGCCAGAGGCAATGGACGTCGGTGACTCTAGAGATTGTGCAGATTCTACAAATTAATCTGCACTACTCCAAGGCAGCTTCGGCTGCCCTCCTTCTGCCACTCAGCGAAAGAGCTGAGGACATCATTCTCGTCCAAGAGCCGTGGATCGTCAGAGACAGGGTTTGCGGACTGAACTCTGATGCCTACCAAATGGTAACAGCCCCAGTAGCAGGTATGATCAGGTCATGTATTCTTATTAAAAAATCACTTTCTTATATTCTCCTCTCTCAATACAGCGACGAAGACACAGTAAGCATAAGCGTCCAGCTAAAAGACAGCATCGTCTGGTTCCTGACCAGCTACATGGCCCACGACAGCCAATCTCTCCCTACAAAAAGACTGAAGGAAGCCATCATAGGGGCTGACAAGCAAAGACTCCCGGTCATAATTGGAGCTGACTCGAACGCACATCACGAGATATGGGGCTCAAGCGATACCAACCCTCGAGGTGAGTGTTTACTTGATTTTATATTAGCAAATAATCTATATATATGCAACCGGGGGAACGATCCCACCTTCATGACCTCTGTCAGAAGAGAAGTGCTGGACATCACCATCGCATCAGGCAGCATGTCAGACCTGATAAGCAACTGGCAAGTGTCCAAAGAGCACTCCTTCTCCGACCACCTCTACATAACTTTTAAGATCAATCTCAATCCCTCTACTCTAACAGCGTATAGGAACAAGAGGCGGACGGATTGGCAGAAATATAAGAACGCTCTCTCAGCCTCGTTGTCCAGACACGTTTATCACGATAGGCCAGGCCTATCGCAAACACCTGATGAAGCGAGTCCCTCAAACACGAAGGTCGTTTCTCTCGATGAGCTGGACTCACCGTCAAAAATAGATGAAGCAGTAGACCTTGTAACAAACGCTTGCAACTCTGCTTTCAGAATCTCCTGCCCTAAGACCCTACCAAAAGGTAAAAATAAACCCCAGTGGTGGAATCTAGAGATTTCAGCACTCAGGAATGAGAGCAGGCGACTCTTTAACCAAGCCAAGAGGACAGGTCTTTGGCAACCATACAAAGACGCTCTTAAAACTTTCAAGAAGGCCATTAAGACAGCACAACGCAAATCTTGGCAAAACTTCTGTAACAACATAGAAGAAAACTCCGAAGCCAACAGGCTAAGGAAGGTTCTCTCCAAAAGTGCTCCAACGATAAATTCTATTCAAAAACCAAACTAGAATGGACATCTACAACCGACGAAATGCTGGATCTACTAATGACCACCCACTTTCCCGGGTGCTCTGATGACTCCAACATCTTGCCAGGTCTCCAAGCCAACTCACTCTTAGGGAATACCGCAGGGGACATAGTGAGCCACGACAAGGTGGAATGGGCAGTAATGTCCTTCGAACCGTACAAATCTTCAGGACCAGACGGAATTTTTCCCGCACAACTGCAAGCGGCGAAGGACCTTCTTTGTCCACTGCTTACACAGATTTTTACAGCATGCCTTACCTTCCCCACATTCCTTATGAGTGGACGAAGGCGAAAGTCGTTTTTCTACCGAAGGGAGGCAGGGCCGGTCACGCAAAACCCAAGGACTTCAGGCCCATAAGCCTCACCTCATTCCTAATCAAAACCCTTGAGAGACTAATAGATGAGCATCTTCGGCGAAATATTAGGAAAGATAAACTCTCCTCCAACCAGCATGCATACTCAAAGGGCAAATCCGTGGAGACTGCTCTCCATGACATCGTCTCAACGATTGAGAAAGGATTGGCCATAAAAGAGTTCACGCTGGGGATCTTTTTAGACATCGAGGGAGCTTTCAACAATGTCTATCCCGAGGCCGTTATCGAATCACTCCGTATGGTGGGGATACGGCAGGGACTGATGGACTTTGTGGGGCTCCTACTCAGGAAAATATCGATCTTCTCAACAATAGGGGACAGCTCTAAATCCAAACATGTGGCTAGAGGTACACCCCAGGCAGGTGTTCTGTCACCTTTACTCTGGAACCTTACTGTAAACGACTTACTCTTAAACCTCAAGAGCACCGGCTGTAAGGTCGTTGCATATGCTGATGACTTGGCAATAACAGCAACGGGCAAACACCTTCAAGTCCTAAGCGATTTATTGCAAAACGCTCTAAATATCGTAGCTCGCTGGTCTGTGGAATGTGGACTTAATGTCAATCCCACCAAGACCGAAGCAGTGCTCTTTACAAGGAAATACAAAATTCCCGCTTTCAAACTACCATCCGTAAACGGAGTAGTTCTCAGTCTCTCAACCGAGGTCAAATATCTCGGAATTTTACTAGATAAAAAACTAGACTGGAGGCGGAACACTGAAGACCGCTCCAAGAAAGCTATTGTTGCTCTATATGCCTGTAAGACGGCCGTGGGGAAGAAATGGGGTATAAAGCCACACATTGTACACTGTACATTCTCTTCTACGGGATCGTCGTATGGTGGCCGGCATTGAGCAGGACTCTTACCAGAGTCAAACTAGACCCACAAAATCTCTGGAAATAATATTAAATCTCTTACCGGTGGATCTCTACGGCAAATTTCTGGCGGCCTGCAGTGCTGCTAGGCTAAATGCGATCCTTCCGTGGAGAAATCTCAACTCCGGGCACGCAAAGGTCCTGGAAACTCTGCCCGACAACCCGATGAGGTTGGATTACTTTCTACACCCTCCATTCTCTGGAAATAGATTCTCCACAAGAATCCTAGAGAGGAGCGAATGGATGGGTACCGTGGACCTAGATCCAGGATCGACGGCTGTATATACACATGGTTCCAAGTTAAACGAAAGAGTAGGCAGCGGGATTTTCTCTGGTGAACTCGATCTAAAGCTCAGTCTTCGTTTACAGGACCACTGTAGTGTTTTCCAGGCCGAACTAAATGCAATAATGGAAGCAGCTCGTGGCCTTACAACGTGCACCTCCTTAGAACGAGGCATTACCATTTCTTTTGACAGCCAGGCTGCTATCAAATCTCTGAATTCCTACGGTACAACCTCCAAGTTAGCCTTTGAATGCAGAGCAGCTCTAAACCAGCTGGCGGATATTTGCTCCGTACATATTGTTTGGGTCCCTGGCCATAAGGACATCCCTGGCAATTGCCTCGCTGATGAACTAGCAAGGAAAGGGACGGAACTAACTTAGATAAACTCTGCTCAAGAGGCGGGTTTACCATTAGCATCCTATAAACACAGATTAAGATCTGAGCTTATGGGTAAGGTAAATTTAAGGTGGGCATCGGAGCCCACCTGCCACATTACAAGACAAATCTGGCCAGAAGCCGATGAGAAGCGCTCTAAAGCTCTCACGATGCTTAGCCGCTCCTCTCTCAGATTAGTAGTTGGGGTGATAACCGGGCACTGTCTCATGGGCACGCATGGGGAAAGGCTAGGTTACCCAACAAATGATTTTTGCCGCAGTTGCCGAAACGAGGAGGAGGTGGACAGTATTGAGCACTATCTCTGCCACTGCCCTGGATTGGCCAAGACGCGCAGTAAAGTTTTTAATGGCTACTTTTTGGACTGTTTAGCTGACTTAAACTCGGCAAACATTTCCAACTTTCTACTCTACATCAAGCGCACTGGATGGTTCAATTTTTGAAAGAAGGGAGGGAGGGAATGCATGGCTTATGCCAGTGGTACCACAATGGGCTTCTCACAGCCTAAGTGTGCCACCGTGCTCCGGTGCGGTGGCAGCCACCCTAACCTAACCTAACCCTAACCTAATGTAAAAGCTTTGCTGCCACATCCAACAACGGTTGCGAGAAATGTAAATACTTTATATGACAGCACCCTATCCATAGTCCAAAGTGATATTCAGGCCTTAAGAAGCAGCGGGTATGGCTTAACTTCCGATATTTGGAGTGAAACGTCGTATGTATCACTGACCATACATTATATAAGAGAAGGCAACTGGTTACTCGCCTTTTAGCTTTGTCATCATTGAACAAAGAACAGTGTACGGTTGCATTTTCTGTAAAAATGGGCGTTGTCAGTTTAAGATGTGTATTGTCCTTAAAATACATATGTATGTACACCTCTGTTTATTTAAAAATGCCTTAGAACAGAACATCAACCACTAACTATATTTTAGGGGAAAATATTCAACGGAAAGTGCTGAGCCTGCTGAATAAACTCGATTCCTTGGTTGTTGAAAAGGCCGTTTTTGTAACTGATCGAGGAAGAAATTTGAAAAAGGCGTTTGCAACCTATGAAAGCGTTTCCTGCGTTAACCACTTATTAAATAACGTTCTGGATCAATCAATTAAATGTATCCCTAAATTTCATGAGATATGCGAAGCTCATCAGATTTTTAAAAAATCCGGTGAGAATGCAGCCTTAGAAACGTCTCTAAAAAGCTTTCCACCAACGAGATGGAACGATGTGTTTTATTTGATAAGTTTTGTTAAAAAAAACTGGACTGATATTACCAATATTTTGCAACAAAATAGCTGTATATTTATTTTTTCCAACCAATAAGCTAATCTCGTTCAACGAGAATGACAAGATGCTTATAAGGAATGAGTGTAAAAAACTAATGTCAAGCTACATTACTGAGTCACCAAATTTAGATAACTCAGAATCTTCCCTTAATTTACCCTCTACTCGCAAATCTAGGCTTTTCACAGCTTTTTTACAACCTACTAAATTGTACGTGAAGGTGATAATGTACTCGTAAATAATAAGTTGGTAAAATATGAAAGCTACAATGTAATATATTGCGACGAGTTTAACGCTCTTCATTGGTGGCACTTACGTCTTCTAGAGTTTCCTTTGCTTTACAAAGAAGCATGCAGTGTGTTGGCAGTGCCTGCGAGTAGTGCAGATGCTTAATATCAGAGATACGAAGTGCCATTGCTTGCGATCTGGTTTCTGTTCACAAAATAATGTTTTTACACACTAATACGAACATTAACACATTCAATTGAATAAGCAATAAATAAAGTAGCTGCATTATGAAATGAAGATCTCGAAAGTAGTATTATTTAAAGTGAATTTCTTCTTTTGTTATTTTATATCATATTTATTTTTGTCGTTTGTAAAATGATAGTTTCAAAAAATGAATTAAAAATTTACTTCTTTTATGCTTTTAAATCAATATATAAATAACTTAAAATATTTATAATAAATACACATGTATCTGCTAAACACTTTAAAGACAAATTAAAATCTATTGCCTTTCGAATCAACTGCCTACAAAATGTGTTGCCTTTCGTGTTTATCTTTTCTTACTTCAGTGCAGTGAGCTTACATGTAGTGAGATCATGTCGCTGAGTTTCAACAGTATGGCTTGAAACTCAATATGAGTGACTCGTTTAAGGATTCTAGTACTTATCAATGCGAACGCAAGATTCATATATAATAGATTCCGCCGATAGCTAACAAAAATAGTTTACGATCTGCGCATATACGACACACCATCATCTCATTTTGATTGGAGAAGTCCTTATATTACAGTTGTTGCAATATCCGGCAACGCTTCGGCCTTTGACGTCTACGAGTAACTTCAAACTCACTTTCAACGTGTCGATCGCTGATTGGCTACTTAAATTTACCATGTGATATGGGGAGAAGTCCAAATATTTGTCGTGCGAGTGAGCATTGACTTTGGCAGACGGGAGATCGACACAAGTTTTTTAACGTAGCTTTATACTTTGTATTTCTAAATCTTTGATATTAATTGTTAATTGAATAAATAAAGGGCACGTTCAAAAAAGGTCAACATATAAAAAACTTTCCCTTAGCACAATGTCAGAAGATAAGAATATTACCGGAGCCACCAGGAAGGTTTACAGTTGCTGCCTTTGTAAAGAAGTCGACAATCCGCACATGATTAAATGCACAACGTGCAAGAAAAAGTTACATCGGAAATGTGTTGGCGTTAGCAGCAATGTGAACCGGCAGCGATGGGTTCGCAAATTATGTTCCTCCGCTGAGGCTGTAGCGGAGATTGACAAAATTATGTCTGCTCCACCAGACCCTCAGCGAAACTCTGACAATGAAGCATCTGCCTTATGCCCACCAGGAGCTACTACTGGGAAATTGGGCACTGATGAGGTGACCCAAATATCAACTGCAGCGACTGAAAATCACAAAACCTTCATAGATAATATATCATTGCAACAATCTCTATTTGGCCAATGTAATATCGACGCACCGTCTTTACTGCTAATGGGTTCTAATCCCCATAGCGGTCAAGGTAGGTTCACTACCGACGCGGTGTCACGAGTAACGGAGAAAGGAAAGTATACGCGACATCCACATCAGATACCAATCGCGCAGTTGCAGCTAGGAGAGGAACGGTATCGTCCTTCGAGTCCAGCAAAATCGATTCGTTCACATTCGTCACGAGCATCAGTAAGCAGTAAGGTTCGATTGCAAGAGGAAGAGCAAATCCTAAAGGAAGAAGCGGACATCCTAAAGCAGAGACAGGAGCTCCTTAATAAACGCAAAGATCTCCTTCGACGTATGGAACTAATGAGCTCCGATAGCGATTCCGATGACACGGACCAGCGCGTACCTAAACTGGGATGTAGTCGTTCGCAACTTGCGGACACATGTAAAATTGGCGAAATACCGATGAATATTAATCCAGCAACAACATCCATACAGTGGCTTCCTAATATAATTCCTTTAAGCTCTGCCTCAGCTCAAGTGACTAGCAACAATCCACATGAAGACAATAGTTTCGATCGTACAACGCAAGGAGTACTGCAACGTCGCTTGACACGTAACCAGCTGGCTGCGCGCACTAGCGTAGGTAAGGAGCTGCCAAAGTTTAGTGGAAACCCGGAGGAGTGGCCTCTTTTTATAGCCTCTTATAACCAAACCACTGAAATGTGTGGATTTTCACAAGATGAAAATATAATAAGACTTCGAAAGACTTTAGAGGGGCCAGCGCGCCAAGCGGTCAAAAATCTACTGTTGCATTCCCAATGTGTTCCACAGGTAATCGCAACCTTGAAGATGAAGTTCGGCAGGCCTGAACTTATCATCAACGTTTTACTACAACAAATTCGCAACATGCCCCCTCAATCGCAAGACAAGTTGGATGGCCTAGTTAACTTTGCTCTTGAGGTACAAAACGTTTGTGCATCCATGAAAGCATCCGGGCTTCAGACGCACTTAAATAATCCGGAACTGGAGCAACAACTGGTGGCCAAGCTGCCTGCCATATTCCAAGCTTTCTGGGGGATGCACAAGTCGACCATAACAGAAAGCAATCTGGAACATTTTAGCAACTGGTTGTTCCAACTTGCCCAAGGTGCCAACAATGTCATTCTGCCCGGTTCATCGCATAAAGAACGCAAGCGCGGTGTCCTGAATACCCACTCTGAGGGAAGTAAGGGACCAAAACGGGTAAGCTGTATCGTGTGTACATATGATGAACATACAATCTTTAATTGCCCCTCGTTCAAGGAAATGTCGCCAACTGACAGATGGGAAACTCTGCGGAAGCACAAACTATGCCGTCGATGCCTTCGTCCACATAGCTCCTTTAACTGCAAATCAAAAATGGTATGCGGTGTTGACCAGTGTACGCTAAGACACCATCCATTGTTACATAAGATACCAGCTGATTCCCTAACGAAACCTGTATACACGCATATAAGTGAAAGTAACACAGTACTGTTTCGTATAGTGCCAGTAATACTATACGGAAGCGGTACCGAAATATCAACATACGCATTCCTTGACGACGGATCTTCAATTACTCTAATAGATGCAGAGCTACAACGAAGGTTAAGAATCCAAGGTACAAAACGTCCACTTTGTCTGCGTTGGACTGGAAACACTCATCGCTATGAAGATGCATCCGTGGTCGCTGACGTTGTAATATCCTCGCCAGGTGGAAAGCACTTTACTCTCAAAGACGTGCATACCGTTCGTCAGCTGGACTTACCCTCCCAGTCACTCGATGTTGCAGTACTACAGACAAAATATAAACACTTGCGAAAACTTCCACTACAGTCCTATCGTCATGTTCAACCCAAACTGCTTATTGGTCTAAATAACAGTGCCTTAACTTCCACGACCAAAACTCGAACAGGAACGTTATTGGAACCTGTCGCCGAGAAAACGCGTATCGGTTGGACAGTTAAGGGACAGTTGTCAAGCGGGGAAGGTGTTCCTGAACATCATGTTTTCCACATATGCGACTGTGCAGACTCCGCTTGCGCCGAATTGCTCAAATCACTAAAAGCCTATGTTTGTTTGGATAACTTGGGCGTAGCTGCTAAATCCGCAGCAAATTTGTCTAAAGACGACGAGTTAGCACTTAATCTGCTTGATAAACTAACCAAGCGCGTTGGAAACCGTTTTCAAACTAGCCTGCTTTGGAAGTACCCACCTACATCACTTCCTGATAGCTTACCCATGGCTAAACGCAGAGCACAGTGTTTGCGTTCCAAAATGCTATGAGATTCCCAGCTATCCGAAACTTTACAGACGAAAATTTCTGGCTATCTAGAAAAGGGTTATATACGAAGGTTATTGCCTAACGAAATAGAAAATAAAAAATGCTGGTATTTACCAATATTTCCAGTAATAAATCCGAACAAACCTACCAAAGTGCGCTTAGTATGGGATGCAGCTGCTAAAGTCAATGGCATCTCGCTGAACTCTTTGCTTCTGAAAGGCCCCGACCAACTTACGTCACTTTTATCTATATTGTGCAGATTTCGTCAGCGGAAGGTTGCGATTGGCGGGGACATCGAAGAAATGTTTCACCGAGTGCTGATCAGACCAGAAGGCCAAAATTACCAACGTTTCTTATGGTATGAACCGGGAGCTCAGCAACCTTCCGTGTACGTCATGACCGTCATGACCTTCGGGGCAACCTGCTCCCCAAGCTGTGCACAATACGTGAAAAATAAAAATGCTGAGGAATATACCAGTCAGTATCCTCAAGCAGCGCAATGCATCATAAGCAACCATTACGTGGATGACATGCTCGACAGCGTAAACACTGAGGAAGATGCGTTCCGTCTAGCTACGGACGTAGAGAAAATCCACAAAAAGGCCGGGTTTCTCATCCGTAACTGGGTCTCCAACTCGAAAACGGTTCTCAAGCGACTCAACGCCGAATGTGCGGAAAATATCAACCTCGATATGGAAAATGACATGTCAACCGAAAAGGTGCTTGGCATGTGGTGGGCGACTGCTGAAGATTGCCTCACATTCAAGATGTCTGAGCGAATGAAAAATAGTGACTTGCTACGCACAAATCGACGACCCACAAAAAGGGAAGCACTCAGCCTTATCATGACCATATTCGATCCTCTTGGCCTCATCGGATATTTCGTTATGTACGCAAAGGTAATTACGCAAAGTATTTGGCGAAGTGGGTGTTCATGGGATGAACAAATCCCCGATGAAGTATATCCAAGCTGGCAGCGATGGATACAAAATCTTCCGAAAATGGAGTGCATTAAAATTCCACGATGTTATATTCACCAGACAGTGTCCAATTATTCAGAGTTGGAGCTACACACGTTTGTAGATGCCAGTGAAAATGGATACGCGGCTGTTAGCTACTTCAGATACTACGAGGAAGGAAGTGTCAAATGCATATTTGTTGCTTCGAAAACAAGGGTATCTCCCATCAAGATGTTAACTATTCCTCGCTTGGAATTGCAAGCTGCGGTGCTGGGCACACGCCTGGCGAAGAGTATCACAGGATTTCACACGGTTCCAATTAAGAAATACTATTTTTGGACAGACTCCCGTACCGTTCTCTCCTGGATCAATAGCGATCACCGCCGCTACCAGCAATTCGTTGCTTATCGAATTAGCGAAATACTCTAAAATACGGACGCAATTGATTGGCACTGGACATCGACGCATGACAACGTGGCTGACGAAGCCACTAAATGGAAGAGAGTTCCAGAGATCTGCGCCAACGCCCGTTGGTTGAACGGCCCTTCCTTTTTGAAATTTGACTCGCAAAACTGGCCACCACAAACCTTTGTATCCAGTGCAACTACTACGGAAGAACTTCGCGCGCAGTATGTTGGGGTACATCATGAAAGGCAGCTAAATGAATTCATGAAATTAGACATAACTCGATACTCATCCTGGCGTCGTCTCCTAACCATGACCGCAGCAGTTATCTATTGTGCCAAAATTTGGTTGAACCAAATAAAGAATTCTCAAGGCGGAGAAGCTTACTATCGTACACCTCGCACCGAAGACTTCCAGCTAGCTGAAATAATGCTGTGGAAACAGGCCCAGCTTGACACCTTCAAAGATGAAATATTTTCGCTCAAAAGCGGGACGTACGTTGAGCGCTCTAGTTCTATTTATAAACTGTCTCCGTATCTAGATAGCAATGACGTAATTCGCCTTGGTTCACGATTGAGCACCAGCAGTAATGTCGATTTAGTGATCCTTCCTAAAGATCATTATATAACGTACCTAATTGTGTCCGAAATCCACGCCAAGTATCATCATAGGAATTCAGAAACGGTGGTAAACGATGTCCGGCGATATTACTGGGTGCCTCGGCTAAGAGTGCTTGTTAATCAAGTAAAACGCCGATGTCAATATTGCAAGATAAACAGCGCGCTGCCCAACCCGCCTAGGATGGGCAATCTGCCGTATGCAAGAATAGCTGCCTTCCACCGGCCATTTTCATATGTCGGGGTCGACTATTTTGGACCGCTTCTGGTAACGATAAGGAGAAGCAGCGAAAAACGTTACGGTGTATTGTTTACCTGTCTCACGACAAGAGCAATCCATATCGAAATCGCTCACACTCTTTCAGCGGACTCATGCGTTATTGCCATTCGCAATTTTATCGCCAGAAGGGGTAATCCAGTGGAGTTTTGGAGTGACAACGGCACGAATTTTAAGGGCGCAGAAAGAGAATTGCAGGCCGTCTTCGAGTCAATGGACAAAAACAAAATCATCAAAGCCTTTACCAGTCCTAAAATGACTTGGAAATTCATACCGCCATTAGCGCCACACATGGGCGGTGTGTGGGAGAGATTAGTACGCTCCGTAAAAGATGTTTTTTATTCGATACTAAGAGAAAGAACGACCAGTGACGAACTATTACGTGCTGCACTGATGGAAGTGGAAATGGTTGTCAACTCTCGGCCTCTTACATATGTTCCGGTATCCGGTTATGAAGATGAAGCACTGACGCCAAATCATTTTCTTCTTGGTAATTCAGTCACCACAAAACCCATGTCGGAGGTCACCGCTGATGGACTGACTCTACGCAGAGGTTGGCTGGCCTCACAACAATTGGCTAACTCGTTTTGGAAGCGATGGGTAAATGAATATCTCCCTATCATTACGCGACGATCTAAGTGGTTTGAAAACGTCAAACCCATTGAAGTGGGAGACGCCGTACTTATCGTAGATCCACATAGTCCCCGCAATTGTTGGCCAAAGGGTCGAGTGATCGCCGTTCGTCAAAGTGTTGACGGACAAGTAAGGAGCGCAACCGTTAAAACTCTTACTGGTTTGTATGAAAGGCCTGCGACAAAGCTCGCCGTTCTTGATTTAAAACTATTGGTGGAACCTAGCCAGGATACACCAGGGAGGAGTGTTGCAATATCCGGCAACGCTTCGGCCTTTGACGTCTACGAGTAACTTCAAACTCACTTTCAACGTGTCGATCGCTGATTGGCTACTTAAATTTACCATGTGATATGGGGAGAAGTCCAAATATTTGTCGTGCGAGTGAGCATTGACTTTTTGGCAGAAGGGAGATCGACACAAGTTTTTTAACGTAGCTTTATACTTTGTATTTCTAAATCTTTGATATTAATTGTTAATTGAATAAATAAAGGGCACGTTCAAAAAAGGTCAACAACAGTCATTTTTAAAGGCGACTTGAACTATGACAAAATGTAATACTACATATATTTCCATTTAAAATTAAGAGTAATGTGCTAGTTATAATGAAATAATATATTTATTTATATTTATTTGTATGTAACTGGGGTTCCTTTAATTTTTATTTATTTTTAATTACTTTGTTAAATTTTATTGTAATAAGCAATATTTATTCGATTATTTCTATGCATAGGTATGTTGTTAAAACTAACGAAATTGTTACTTTTATAGTGCTGATAAGAGAAATAAATTGTATTTATGCTCTCAAATAAAGTGCTAACTAAACTGAAAATGTGTAGTAAACAATGATATTATTTTTTTATAGCGAAACATATCTTAAGGCTTTTAAACATTTGACGCTCTGGGAATCCGTTGGGTATACAATCGTAAAACTGATTTTTGCTTAAAAGTGAAACTTCTTCGTTGTGTGATTGCATTTTAATTGCTACCCGTCCCCTATTTACTTCAAAGTCATAATATGTTTGCAAGTATTTTAAACTAGTAAATAATTCGGGTGGGATTCGATATAGCGCCGCATAAGTTTGATTTACTGTGGCTAAACGCGTAAACCAAATTGAAAAATTCCAATGCACACAGATGAACAACAAAATAAACTTTTGTTTAACTACCTTTTTGCAAAAATCCGTCCACAAATTTTAACAGAATTTAACTTTAAAAATGCCCTTTTTTTGCATTTTTCACATATATGGTGTTGAAATTTCATTCACTGCAGTTAATATCGAGCCACTAATGCATTAAATTTGGCACACACATATTACTAACACATTGTGCTATCAGCTTTTACTGTTTTTAGAAACTAAAACTATTTAAATACTTTGCATTTCTTAAATAAATAGTTGCATTTTTAAGCCCCGCACAAAAGACTAAAATTCTTGCCAAATGCATCTGTCAAACTACTGAAAACAACGAGCGAAGGAGAAACAAAATGGAAGTTAATATAACCCAGTAAGCTAAAAGTACGCGGAAAGTAGTTGTGAGATACGTTTCAAAAGTATATACACCAAAATTAAGGTCTGTGGGATTTTTCAAAAATAAATATTTCGTGATATATTGAATATTTTGTAATTAAAAATCGCGCGATTTTTAAATATATATTTCGCTATATATTGAAAATTTGTAATAAAAAATCGCGCGATTTTTTATTACAAATTTTCGCCTGCGGCGCTTTTTAATAATAAATATATATTTCGTAATATATTAAAAATTTGTTATTCAAAATCGCGCATTTTAACATGTGTAATGAAATCACATTTTGTCTGGAGTTTAATAAAAAATGTTTACTGGGCAACTTTGTCTCCCTTTTGTATGGAAAAAGTTGGATTTTTGCCCATTTTTAAAGGCTTCCCTAGGGCCTCACCGAGGGTCTAGAGGAACCAGTGGGGGCTCATGGAAAAGTTTATTCTTTCACCTTTCTAACTGTGTGGTGGGGGGGGTGCCACGCCCCCTCCTTCACCGCCCACCCTCCCCTTTTTATGCGGCGCTATACCGAATATTAACCAATAATTCTTCAAAGTCACTTTCGGTGTAACGTAAAAAACTACACTGAACTGGGTATCTATTTAAAATTAGACATTTAAAGAGTCGTTGCATTTTAAGCTCAAGTTGGCGCATCACATGTTTAATAACGGTTTCTGTTATTGCGTAAACGTTATATACCATTTCAAGTTTTGAATTGGTTCCACAATTATATATATCGGTAGACCACTTCTGCAAAAACTCAAAATATTGATTGAAACACCAGTTATCAATTTTTAAATTCCAGGAATTTAGAATGTCCTGTTGGATATCTGCATAGCCATCAAATAAAGTTCGTATCATTCCCAAAGTGTTAATAATAAATTCGATTCCTTCGTCTATTATTTCAAAAAACGAAACATTAAAAAACTCCATTTCTGCAAAGAAGGAAGTCAATTGTACTTTAACGTGTGACGGTAATATTCTGTTTCTAGTAGGTAAACGTCGAAGTTTTGTTAAAACAGCAGCAATTTCAATTCTGGTAACATTCAAAAAAATTTTAACTTTACGCGAGAATTCATCCAAGTCGTTAGAAGCAGTTTTAAAAAATTCCATATGACCGTGTAGTTTTTTTAATTTATCTTGTAATCTTTCCACAGTTACCTCACTATTGAGTGTCTTTAAAATAGTTGATGTTGTGAGATTTTTCTGCAGATTTTCCAAAAAGTTTCCTAATGATTTTTGCAGATAGCGCTTGGCTCTGTCAGCATCATTAGCGGATTTATAAAACAAAAATGAAAGATTATCATCTCTGCCATTATTGGAATATTTTGATTGTTCTGTGAATATTAAAATAGCGGAGACAAATGCTTTGGGACCTCCACATTTCATTTTAAAAAAAAGTTCTTCTAATCTGTAATACTTTCGCTAAGCATTGAATACATTCGTATGACCCTCAAAACGATTCTAAATTTAGACACCAAATTTGGTATAGAGTTTTAGAGGAAAATCTATTAGTTTTCGTACCGTGTAATTCATTTTGCTAAATTGTTTAATGGGTGATGCACACGGAGAACAAAAATAATTTTGTGGCACAGTCGCATGTGATAAGTTTTCGATTTACATACAACTGAGTATTTAATCGGTCAAGGTTTTACAAACAAAGAAGTATATACTATTATTTTTGAATGTTCTTTCATTTGTAGTGAAAATACAAATAATTCTCTAGTCCAACCATATAAGTCCATGTATAATAATTTGACCAATAAATGAACTTATAAATATACAATTTCATAGAGTATGTACTTTTACAGCCCTTTTAATTAGTTTTACAATTAAGAGAAACTCCGTCTTCGATTCCATATAAAATGATGGAATTTCATTGAAAAATTTATAATTTATGAACTTATAAAAAAACAATTTCTTTCAATATCTTGTTTTGCAGCCCATTTAATTTTAGTACAATCAAGTGAGTCTCTTCCATATAGAAAAAGCAAGCTTGCGTTAATTGAAAAATTTATACAGTTGGTCATTCAAATAAAAAAAGGTAATACAAAACAATACAAAAAAACGAAACAAAATAATACAAAACAAATCAAAACAAAGCTAAACAAAATAAAGCAAGTCGATACAAAAATAAAACAGCCGGCACAAGCAATACTGCCTTTGGTGAGGGGGAATGTATACTTGGTACCACTTTTTGCTTTTACCCAAACTTTGCCGAACTGCTCTTTGAAGTGCTTTTTATTCACAATGTCCATACGCTTTTTAACTTGACACTTTGTCTATAAAAAAGTACTTAATAATTTTTTTGATAAAACTAATAGTTTGCGAGCTATGAAGTGATAAACAATGAATAACGCCAAGACACCTTACATTTTTAAAGCTGTATAACTAACGTTTTAAAACTTCCATAACTTAAAAAAAAAATCTTTGGCTTTATTTTACGTTTACATACATTTTAGGGCCTCCTCTCAACATATCCAAAATTCGCGGAAAAGTATTTTTTGACAAATTGTAATAGTGTGGAATGCCTCATATAGATATTATATTTGTATGCTTGCAACATTAAGGGCCGTACACATAAGACTTTGGCTTTGCTTTGCTTCAGAGTTTCGCTTTGACAGATAAGTTGAATACCTGATGTTATACGAGTGCTGCTAAATACAAGGCGAAAAACGTAAAGCAAAGCAAAACGAAGCAAAAGCATGGCGAACTCTCAACTTTCTCTCAAAAATTCTCATAAAACTTGAAACTTTCACTAAACGTGAGTAGATTCAAAAACTGCAAGTTGTGATTAAAAAGTTATATTTAATGACACTTACACATTTTGATATTATGAATGAATTTTAAAACTGTTTACATTTCCATTTTATTTCTGCGTGCATATACACACGATTTAGAAAACTCACTAGTATTTCGTAATTTTTGCATGGATAAATACTTTTAAAGAGAGAAAATAAGTAAAATATGAACAAATAGCAAATGAAACACCTCTTTGTTAACCACCCTCATCGTTTTCCTAAACTCCCCTGGATCGATTTTTATTTATTTTGTCGAAAGATGCTGCAAGAAGACTTTTTACTTCTCAGTCTTAATAAAGTTTATTACACTCGCGAATTTCAAACATACATAAGTAGCTGTAAAACACATTTATTATTCTTTTATTAAACAAAATACTCTGAATAAGCACATATCGCAATTTAAAACAAACAGTCATGGCTGAAACTGTCAAAGCGTTCTATGTAGCAAACCTTCTACACCTCATGCTTTGTTGTTAAAGTTCGAATTGTCAAGTAAAGCGAGGAAAGTTGTATGTGTACGGCCCTTAAAAGCTTCTACCAGGAGTAATTCAATATTCACCAAACAGTTAACCTTCGGTAAAATTGAGGTCTATAACTAGTAGAAGCATAAGCTAGTTTTTTCCATTGTTCTTCTCTTTCTTGGCTTGCACTGTATGTCTCGAATATTTTTTTATTGCTTTTCGAATTAAGAGTGAGACAACACGTTGCCTTTCTTTGCGTTTGTTCTTTCTTCGATCAGAAGGGTACATCAAATTTGTTGAGTCACAAAAGACAGTGGGCCTAGTATAAAAGTGGAAGTTAGTGCTGATTTGTAGCGAGAAGGAACAAATATTTTGCACAATGGGTGATTGGAAATTGACGTCCCTTTCAAATTGTAGAAATTGTAGAAGGTCTGAAATTTTTTTTGGATTTATACTAACGATTGGCACAAAGTATGGACCTCATGTTAATGTAAAAGCTTTGCTGCCACATCCAACAACGGTTGCGAGAAATGAAAATACTTTATATGACAGCACCCTCTCCATAGTCCAAAGTGATATTCAGGCCTTAAGCAGCAGCGGGTATGGCTTAACTTCCGATATTTGGAGTGAAATATCGTATGTCTCACTGAACATACATTATATAAGAGAAGGCAACTGGTTACTCGCCTTTTGGGTTTGTCATCATTTAACAAAGAGCAGTGTACGGTTGCATTTTCTGTAAAAATGGGCGTTGTCAGTTTAAGATGTGTATTGTCCTTAAAATATATATGTATGTTCACCTCTGTTTATTTAAAAATGCCTTAGAACAGAACATCAACCACTAACTATATTTTAAGGGAAAATATTCAACGGAAAGTGCTGAGCCTGCTGAATAAATTCGATTCCTTGGTTGTTGAAAAGGCCGTTTTTGTAACCGATCGAGGAAGAAATTTGAAAAAGGCGTTTGCAACCTATGAAAACGTTTCCTGCATTAACCACTTATTAAACAACGTTCTGGATCAATCAATTAAATATATCCCTGAATTACATGAAATATGCGAAGCTCATCAGATTTTAAAAAAATCCGGTGAGAATGCAGCCTTAGAAACGTCTCTAAAAAGCTTTTCACCAACGAGATGGAACGATGTGTTTTATTTGATAAGTTTTGTTAAAAAAAACTGGACTGATATTACCAATATTTTGCAACAAAATAGCTGTATATTTATTTTTTCCAACCAATAAGCTAATCTCGTTCAACGAGAATGACAAGATGCTCATAAGGAATGAGTGTAAAAAACTAATGTCAAGCTACATTACTGAGTCACCAAATTTAGATAACTCAGACTCTTCCATTAATTTACCCTTTACTCGCAAATCTAGGCTTTTTTACAACCTACTAAATTGTACGTGAAGGTGATAATGTACTCGTAAATAATAAGTTGATAAAATATGAAAGCTACAATGTAATATATTGCGACGAGTTTAACGCTCTTCATTGGTGGCACTTACGTCTCCTAGAGTTTCCTTTGCTTTACAAAGAAGCATGCAGTGTGTTGGCAGTGCCTGCGAGCAGTGCAGATGCTTAATATCAGAGATACGAAGTGCCATTGCTTGCGATCTGATTTCACAAAATAATGTTTTTACACACTAATACGAACATTAACACATTCAAATGAATAAGCAATATGAAGATCTCGAAAGTAGTATTATTTAAAGTGAATTTCTTCTTTTGTTAATTTATATCATATTTATTTTTGTCGTTTGTAAAATGATAGTTTCAAAAAATTCATTCAAAATTGACTTCTTTTATGCTTTTAAATCAATATATAAATAACTTAAAATATTTATAATAAAAACACATGTATCTGCTAAACACTTTAAAGACAAATTAAAATCTATTGCCTTTCGAATCAACTGCCTACAAAATGTGTTGCCTTTCGTGTATATCTTTTCTTACTTCAGTGCAGTGAGCTTACATGCTATGCTTTTCAAACACTGCGTTAGTGTTGTGTAGATCATGTCGCTGAGTTTCAACAATATGGCTTGAAACTCAATATGAGTGACTCGTTTAAGGATTCTAGTACTTATCAATGCGAACGCAAGATTGATATATAATAGATTGCGCCGATAGCTAACAAATATAGTTTACGATCTGCGCATATACGTCACACCATCATCTCATTTTGATTGGAGAAGTCCTTATATTACAGTCATTTTTAAAGGCGACTTTAACTATGACAAAATGCAATACTACACATATTTCCATTTAAAATTAAGAGTAATGTGCTAGTTATAATGAAATAATATATTTATTTATATTTATTTTTATAGTAACTGTTGTTCCTTTAATTTTTATTTATTTTTAATTACTTTGTTAAATTTTATTATAATAAGCAATATTTATTCGATTATTTTATACATAGGTATGTTGTTAAAACTAACGAAATTGTTACTTTTATAGTGCTGATAAGAGAAATAAATTGTATTTATTCTCTCAAATAAAGTGCTAACTAAACTGAAAATGTGTAGTAAACAATGATATTATTTTTTTAAAGCGAAACATATCTTAACGCTTTTAAACATTTGACGCTCTGGGAATCCGTTGGGTATACAATCGTAAAACTGATTTTTGCTTAAAAGTGAAACTTCTTCGTTGTGTGATTGCATTTTAATTGCTACCCGTCCCCTATTTACTTCAAAGTCATAATATGTTTGCAAGTATTTTAAACTAGTAAATAATTCTTCAAAGTCACTTTCGGTGTAACGTAAACAACTACACTTAACTGGGTATCTATTTAAAATTAGACATTTAAAGAGTCGTTGCATTTTAAGCTCAAGTTGGCGCATCACATGTTTAATAACGGCTTCTGTTATTGCGTAAACGTTATATACCATTTCAAGTTTTGAATTGGTTCCACAATTATATATGTGGCGTACTATTTACGTATTCCATGAATTTAAGTTACGTTACATTCTGCAATTGTTTAAATTACGCTTAACAGCACTGTAAGCCACTAACATTGTCTAATTTGATATTTATTATCTTTTGCTTTACCAACGTTATTCGCATAAGGTGTTTGTGTTAATTTTTCTAAGACTTCAATTAATAAATGTTTAATCATCGTGGACGCAAGTCGTTTTTATTTAAACAGCACCACATTGGTGACCCCGCGTCGTTAAAACACGCGTTTTACGTTTAAAGTAATTTACAACAGAGAAATGTCTCTTGACGACAGCGTTACTGTCACGCGCGGACGCGATTCGGGCATCTTCGAAAGCAACAGTGGAGCACCGCGTATTCCGCTGCCTAGCATGAACGAAGAGAACATCGAGGCATACTTTTATGCTTTGGAGTTCTGGTTTCATGCATCTCTCGTGCACTGCGATACCAGAAAGTCCTACATAGTTCTTGCAAGCCTTTCGCCTAATAAACTACTGGAGCTGAAGCCAATAGTTGAAGCTGCACCAGCTGCTGATAAATTCGCCTATATTAAGCAGAAAATAACAGATCATTTCACTGAAAGCCAGCAACGCGACTTCCACCTTACGTGCAAGCTGCTATAATCGCAACAAAGGTCCCTTTAACGGAGAAAGTGAAGGTGGCTGATTCAATCGCCGAGTCTATTGGTTGGTACAATGGACAAATTGACATGGTCTAATCGAAAAATGACATTTCAATCCTCAAAAACGAAGTTGCAGAGCTTTCACGCAGTTTGCAAAAGCAATTTAAGGTTAGGGATCGAACACGTTCTCGATCCTCATCACGAGCAAAAACGGTACCTCATAACGACACGAACGGTTTCCGCTGGTACCATAACAAGTTTGGCGACAAAGCTACAAAGTGTCGCGAACCGTGCTGATTTTCTACTACCACTGCAACGCAATAGGGTCGCTCGGCTGAGACGATTTCGGGTACTTGCAAACAACCTGATGTCGCCAAAAATCACCGGCTTCGCATTTTTGATACGTCATCGAAAATTAATTTTTTAATTGATACGGGTGCTGACATATCAGTAATTCCACCCAATGCGGGGACAGTTCGAGCTAAAAATACCGGTATAAATTTGTTTGCAGCGAATGGCTCTCATATAAGGGTTTTTGGTGAAACTGTTTTAAATCTTAATTTAAATTTGCGCCTAGAGTTCACGTGGAATTTTTTTGTAGCAGATGTGTCTCAGGCTATAATAGGTGCAGACTTCTTAAGTTATTTTGATATCTTAGTTGATCTTAAGAGAAGGTGCTTGATCGATAAAAAGACTGATTTAAAAACATTGTGCATGATCGATAACAGTAATGCAGCAAGCATCAAAACAATTAATTCCGACTCGAAATTTTTAAACATTTTAAAAGACAACATCGAAATCACGCGTGCACCGCCTATCGGTTCGCTCACAAAATCCACGGTCGTTCATCGGATTTTAACTACCGGTCAACCTGTCTTTGTGCGACCACGAAGACTTTCGCCAGAAAAACTGACTGCAGCACGTTTGGAATTTGAATTGCTGCTTAAACTTGGCATTTGTCGCCCATCTAGGAGCAATTGGGCTAGCCCGCTGCATATGGTGCGCAAACCAGATGGTTCTTGGAGGCCGTGTGGTGACTACCGCGCTCTCAACGCGCAGACCATCCCTGATCGCTACCCATTGCCCTTTCTGCAAGACTTTTCGAACGTGCTAGCCGATAAAAAGATTTTCTCGAAAATAGATTTGCAGAAAGCTTTCCACCAAGTGAGAATTCATCCGGAGGACGTCCCAAAAACGGCCATTACGACTCCGTTTGGGCTGTATGAATTCACCCAGATGACCTTCGGTTTAAGGAACGCCGCTCAAACGTTTCAACGACTAATTAATGAAGTTTTTCGTGAGCTCGTTTTTGTCTTTACTTACCTGGACGATATCTGCGTGGCATCGCAGACAGTTGAAGAGCACCAAAACCACTTGCGAGCGGTGTTTTCGCGTTTAAAAGAGAACAACCTAACAATTAACGTGTCGAAATCTGTGTTCGGGGTTACGGAGCTCGAGTTCCTAGGACACTCCATAACGAAGGATGGTATTAAGCCACTTCCGAGTCGTGTCACCGCTCTGCTGAATTATCAACGGCCTATGGTGGCGAAAGAGTTGAAACGATTTCTACCAATGCTCAACTTTTATCGACGTTTTTTGCCGCATGCGTTGGATACCCAAGGTCCGCTGTTCGCTATGATACCAGCAAACAGACGTAACGACCTGAGTCCTCTTATTTGGACCGAGGATACAAATCGACATTTTGAGACCTGCAAACACGAATTGGCTAATGCTGCTATGCTTGCTCATCCTATTCTTAACGCCGAAATATCGCTTTGGGTCGACGCATCTAATTTCGCTGCCGGCGCAGTTCTCAACCAAATCGTCGATAACAGCATTCAGCCCCTAAGTTTCTTTTCGCGAAAGTTTTCAAAATCTGAGCAACGATATAGCACGTATGATCGTGAGCTGACTGCTTTATACTTAGCTCTGCGCCATTTCAGATACATGGTAGAAGGAAGAAAATGCCATGTATACACCGATCATAAACCGCTAGTGTTTGCCTTTCGTCAACGACTGGACAAAGCGTCTGACCGCCAAGTAAGGCAACTTGACTTCATAGCGCAAATTACTACAGACATCCGCCACGTGGGCGGCGAAAGCAACGTCGTAGCGGATTTGATGTCACGTATCGGGTCAATATCTCTTGCGCTGTTCGACTATAACAAATTGGCAGACGACCAAAAAACAGACGCTGAGCTGCAATCAATGCTGTCAGGTAACTCTGCTCATTCACTTAAAATTAAGCAGTTTGTTCTACCTTTTAGTGTGCAAAAAATTTACTGCGACTATTCAATAGGAAAGGTTCGCCATTTCATCACGAAAAAGTTTAGATCCAGCTTCTTACACTCTGTGCATGACCTTGCACATCCTGGTACGAGAGCTACAGCCTTATGTCTGAACGTTTTATCTGGCCTTCAATGCAGCGCGAAAGCAGAGATTTCGCACGTAACTGCTTGCTATATCAACGAAGCAAGGTTGTCCGCCATAACAAAACAGCATTACAACGACGAGCCGTGCCTACCGACGATTCGCACATCTTCATATGGACATTGTAGGGCCGTTTCCCCTTTCGGAAGGAAATCGTTACTGTGTTACAATTATCGATCGCTTCACAAGATGGCCAGATGCTATTCCCATCTCAGATATTACCGCTCCTTCGGTTGCCAGGGCTTTAGTCACCGAATGGATTTCGCGATTTGGCGTCCCTGCTACTATAACTACCGACCTCGGCAGGCAGTTCGAATGTGCACTTTTTCGTCAACTAATGCAGCGACTGGGCGTTAAGCACTTACGCACAACGCCTTACCACCCGCAGTCCAACGGAATGGTAGAACGTTGGCACCGCACACTAAAATCAGCCATTCTCTGCCACAGTGCAGATAAGTGGACTACATATTTGCCATTAATTTTACTTGGCCTTCGTTCTGTCTTCAAGGAAGATTTAAATGCAACACCCGCCGAACTCGTTTATGGTACGACTCTTCGACTGCCTTCCGAATTATTTGTCGACATTAAGTCAGGTAGAGACGAGCACAATATTATAAGCGACTTCAAACCTACTATGAACGATTTTCGCCCTGTCGACGCGTCGTGGCACACAGCATCAAAAGTTTTCGTTCACCCTAATTTGAAATCTTGTGGTCAGGTATTTGTAAGACATGATTCGGTTAGACCCTCGCTTACCGCGCCATACAAAGGTCCATTCAACGTTTCACATCGCACACCAAAATACTACATCATAAAAATCAAAGGTAACGAAGTGAAAGTGTCTATCGATAGACTTAAGCCTGCTTTTACCGCAACCCTATCTGGTTCCTAGGAGGAGGATAATGTGGCGTACTATTTACGTTTTCCATGAATTTAAGTTACGTTACATTCTGTAATTGTTTAAATTACGCTTAACAACACTGTAAACTACTAACATTGTCTTATTTGACATTTATTATCTTTTGCTTTACCAACGTTATTCGCATAAGGTTTTTGTATTAATTTTTCTAAGACTTGAATTAATAAATGTTTAATCATCGTGGACGCAAGTCGTTTTTATTTAAACAGCACCACATACATATATATCGGTAGACCACTTCTGCAAAAACTCAAAATATTGATTGAAACACCAGTTATCAATTTTTAAATTCCAGGAATTTAGAATGTCCTGTTGGATATCTGCATAGCCATCAAATAAAGTTCGTATCATTCCCAAATTGTTAATAATAAATTCGATTCCTTCGTCCATTATTTCAAGAAACGAAACATTAAAAAACTCCATTTCTGCAAAGGAGGAAGTCAATTGTACTTTAACGTGTGACGGTAATATTCGGTTTCTAGTAGGTAAACGTCGAAGTTTTGTTAAAATAGCAGCAATTTTAATTCTGGTAACATTCAAAAAAATTTAACTTTACGCGAGAATTCATCCAAGTCGTTAGACGCAGTTTTGAAAAAATCTTGTAATCTTTCCACAGTTACCTCACTATTGAGTGTCTTTAAAATAGTTGATGTTGTGAGATTTTCTGCAGATTTTCCAAAAAGTTTCCTAATGACTTTTGCAGATAGCGCTTGGCTCTGTCAGCATCATTAGCGGATTTATAAAACCAAAATAAAAGATTATCGTCTCTGCCATTATTGGAATATTTTGATTGTTCTGTGGGATGCTGAGTTTGTTTGCCATAAACTAAAATAGGCAAATATATGAATATTAAAATAGCGGAGACGAATGCTTTGGGACCTCCACATTTCATTTAAAAAAAAAATTCTACTAATCTGTAATACTTTCGCCAAGCATTGAATACATTCGTATGAGCCTCAAAACGATTCTATATTTAGACACCAATTTTGGTATAGGGTTTTAGAGGAAAATCTATTAGTTTTCGTACCTTGTAATTCATTTTGTAAAATTGTTTAATGGGTGATGCACACGGAGAACAAAAATAATTTTGTGGCACAGTCGCATGTGATTAGTTTTCGATTTACATACGACTGAGTATTTAATCGGTCAAGGTTTTACAAACAAAGAAGTATATACTATTATTTTTCAATGTTCTTTCATTTGTAGTGAAAATACAAATAATTCTCTAGTTCAACCATATAAGTCCATGGTGCAAACTATGTTCAAAATAAATAATTATTTGACCAATAAATGAACTTATAAATATACAATTTCATAGAGTATGTACTTTTACAGCCCTTTTAATTAGTTTTACAATAAAGAGAAACTCCGTCTTCTATTTCATATAAAATGATTGAATTTCATTGAAAAATTTATAATTTATGAATTTATAAAAAAACCAATTCTTTGAATATCTTGTTTTGCAGCCCATTTAATTTTAGTACAATCAAGTGAATCTCTTCCATATAGAAAAAGCAAGCTTGCGTTAATTGAAAAATTTATACAGTTGGTCATTCAAATAAAAAAAGGTAATACAAAACAATACAAAAAAACGAAACAAAATAATACAAAACAAATCAAAACAAAGCTAAACAAAATAAAGCAAGTCGATACAAAAATAAAACAGCCGGCACAAGCAATACTGCCTTTGGTGAGGGGGAATGTATACTTGGTACCACTTTTTGCTTTTACCCAAACTTTGCCGAACTGCTCTTTGAAGCGCTTTTTATTCACAATGTCCATACGCTTTTTAACTTGACACTTTGTCTATAAAAAAGTACTTAATAATTTTTTTGATAAAACTAATAGTTTGCGAGCTATGAAGTGATAAACAATGAATAACGCCAAGACACCTTACATTTTTAAAGCTGCATAACTAACGTTTTAAAACTTCCATAACTTAAAAAAAAATTCTTTGGCTTTATTTTACGTTTACATACATTTAGGGCCTCCTCTCAACATATCCAAAATTCGCGGAAAAGTATTTTTTGACAAATTGTAATAGTGTGGAATGCCTCATATAGATATTATATTTGTATGCTTGCAACATTAAAGCTTCTACCAGGAGTAATTCAATATTCACCAAACAGTTAACCTTCGGTAAAATTGAGGTCTATAACTAGTAGAAGCATAAGCTAGTTTTTTCCATTGTTCTTCTCTTTCTTGGCTTGCACTGTATGTCTCGACTATTTTTTCATTGCTTTTCGAATTAAGAGTGAGACAACACGTTGCCTTTCTTTGCGTTTGTTCTTTCTTCGATGTGCAAACAAAGATATAAGACGCCGCAATGGAAAGAGAAGTATGTTAATATTCTTCATAAAAATTATTAATTTAAGCATTGATTAAATTGTGTGCGTGTATATACATACATATATATAGATCACTTCAAATAATGCATCCACTTTAAGCGATGTTCAGAATAACGGAGTGAAATTAGATTTTTTTTCTATAAAATCAAAACTTCTGAGCAAGGAAATTCCAACTATGCGACAGAAGAGGGCGTAGCACCGTTTGGCGTGTTTTTGGGCAAATAAAAACTGGCGCCGGTGAGGAATTAGGAAATGTCGTTGCGTGCAGAAGTTGTTGGAATGTGTACAAATACAATCAGAAGAGTACATCCAATTTGTTGAGTCATAAAAGACAGTGGGCCTAGTATAAAAGTGGAAGTTAGTGCTGATTTGTAGCGGGAAGGAACAAATATTTTGTCACAATGGGTGATTGGAAATTGTCGTCCCTTTCAAATTGTAGAAAATGAAGGTCTGAATTTTTTTTTGGATTAATACTAACGATTGGCGCAAAGTATAGACCTCATGTTAGTGTATAAGCATTGCTGCCACATCCAACAACGGATGCGAGAAATGAAAATACTTTATATGACAGCACCCTATCCATAGTCTAAAGTGATATTCAGGCCTTAAGCAGCAGCGGGTATGGCTTAACTTCCGATATTTGGAGTGAAACATCGTATGTGTCACTGACCATACATTATTTAAGAGAAGGCAACTGGTTACTCGCCTTTTGGGTTTGCCATCATTTAACAAAGAACAGTGTACGGTTGCATTTTCTGTAAAAATGAGCGTTGTCAGTTTAAGATGTGTATTGTCCTTAAAATATATATGTATGTACTACTCTGTTTATTTAAAAATACCTTAGAACAGAACATCAACCACTAACTGCATTTTAGGGGAAAATATTCAACGAAAAGTGCTGAGCCTGCTGAATAAATTCGATTCCTTGGTTGTTGAAAAGGCCGTTTTTGTAACCGATCGAGGAAGAAATTTGAAAAAGGCGTTTGCAACCTATGAAAACGTTTCCTACATTAACCACTAATTAAACAACGTTCTGGATCAATCAATTAAATATATCCCTGAATTACATGAAATATGCGAAGCTCATCAGATTTTTAAAAAATCCGGTGAGAATGCAGCCTTAGAAACGTCTCTAAAAAGCTTTTCACCAACGAGATGGAACGTTGTGTTTTATTTGTTAAGCTCTGTTAAAAAAAACTGGACTGATATTACCAATATTTTGCAACAAAAGGGACATATATCAAGAGTAAGCGGTATCAGCTTGAATTATGTTGAGGAAATTCTAAAAATATTGGAAGTTTTTGAGGAATCATTTAAAGAGTTAGAAGGCGAAAGTTTTCCAACCCTGGTACTTCCACATATACATATACAGGCTAAAAGACACTTGCATATACAGACAAACTGATTTAAATTGCATAAAGTATTCAAAATTAAGCTCAGCTCTTTTGTAAATGACGTCGTGTTCGATAACACCACTATATATCACAAAATAGCTGTATATTTATTTTCTCCAACCAATAAGCAAATATTGTTTTACAGCCCTTTTAATTAGTTTTACAATAAAGAGAAACTCCGTCTTCTATTTCATATAAAATGATTGAATTTCATTGAAAAATTTATAATTTATGAATTTATAAAAAAACCAATTCTTTGAATATCTTGTTTTGCAGCCCATTTAATTTTAGTACAATCAAGTGAATCTCTTCCATATAGAAAAAGCAAGCTTGCGTTAATTGAAAAATTTATACAGTTGGTCATTCAAATAAAAAAAGGTAATACAAAACAATACAAAAAAACGAAACAAAATAATACAAAACAAATCAAAACAAAGCTAAACAAAATAAAGCAAGTCGATACAAAAATAAAACAGCCGGCACAAGCAATACTGCCTTTGGTGAGGGGGAATGTATACTTGGTACCACTTTTTGCTTTTACCCAAACTTTGCCGAACTGCTCTTTGAAGCGCTTTTTATTCACAATGTCCATACGCTTTTTAATATTGTTCAACGAGAATGACAAGATGCTCATAAGGAATTAGTGTAAAAAACTTATGTCAAGCTACATTACTGAGTCACCAAATTTAGATAGCTCAGACTCTTCCATTAATTTACCCTCTACTCGCAAATCTAGGCTTTTCGCAGCTTTTTTACAATCTGCTAAAATTGTAAGTGAAAGTGATAATGTATGCGTAAATAATAAGTTGATAAAATATGAAAGCTTTGCTTTACAAAGTAGCATGCAGTGTGTTGGCAGCGCCTGCGAGTAGTGCTGCTTCGGAACGAGTCTTCTCAAAAACTAGATGCTTAATATCAGAGAAACGAAGTGCCATTGCTTGCGATCTGATTTCTGTTCATAAAATAATGTTTTTACACACTAATAAGAACATTAACACAGTCAATTGAATAAGCAATAATTAAAGAAGCTGAATTATGCAATGAAGATCTCGAAAGTAGTATTTTTTAAAGTGAATTTCTTCTTTGGTTAATATATATCATATTTATTTTTGTCGTTTGTAAAATGATAGTTTCAAAAAATTAATTAAAAATTTAATTCTTTTATGCTTTTAAAAAATATATGTATAAATAATTTCGAATCAACTGCCTACAAAATGTGTTGTCTTTCGTGTTTATCTTTTCTTACTTCAGTGCAGTGCGCGACAATCTCTCTTATTGCTTACATGCTATGCTCTGCGTTAGTGTTGTGCGGATCATATCGCTGAGTTTCAACAGTATGGCTTGAAACTCAATATAAATGACTCGTTGAAGGAGTCTAGTACTTATCAATGCGAACACAAGATTGATATAGAATAGATTGCGCCGACAGCTAACAAAAATAGTTTACGATCTGCGCATATACGTCACACCATCAATAACGTATTCTCGTTTTGACTGGAGAATTGCTTAATAAGTTCGAATAATGTAATAAAATCGCGCTGCAGTTGTCAAAAAACTTTAATTAAACTTGTAAAATAAAATAACACCAAATATTCAATTCACTCGTGTTGCAATTTAAAGAAACGTTGATGATGTGATGTCATTACTTCTACGACAGTCGGTTCTACGTTACCGAAGTGACTCGAATTTCATCCGACCAAGGACTGTTGTTTCGGCGACCTAACCCCACTTAGGCTGCCGGATACCCCCAATCTTATCTCCTCTTGGGTGCAATACTTAGCAGCAGGTTTATTACTCATACTTCTGGCCAGGGCGGGCGTCGAGTCTAACCCTGGCCCAAAAACTTATTTCTGCTGCTTCTGCCAGAGAAGGCTCCATCCGAATTCCACTTCGGTGAGGTGTAATTCGTGCAACGGATGGTGCCATCTTAAGGTCTGCTCAGGCCTTAAGAAAACCAGGGAGTGGTCCACAACCTATGTGGGCCAGTGTTGCTCGCGCACTCAAGCGCCCCAAGCCTCCACGACATCCCCCCTTGCGCCTTCCGCGCGGGTGCCTCAACGCACCCCCCCTGCCTCGACGGCGACACCTAACCTCCCCACCCCCCCTCGCTCCAAAACACGTGGCGCCAAACAACAACTACTGGTTGCCCCCACCATCTATTGTGTATGCCGGGGCAGAGTGCAGATCTGGATATTGTAGCAGGTTAAACTCCTACCTCTCCAGGATCAACCCCGACACCCCCAACACTTGCCCAGCATGTGGAGAGTCTCCGCACGACACCAATCACCTATTCACATGCCCGGCCAAACCTACTCAACTAACACCCCTCTCCCTATGGTCCGACCCTGTTGAAACGGCTCGTTTCCTGGACCTTTCGTTAGTTGAGCTTGACGATAATGATGGAGGGAGCCCGCCAGCCCAGTGGGGTGTAGCTAGCCGCTACAACAACAACAACAACAACAAAATGTGACGTCATCAGACAACCAATATCGTAAAGTAAAAAGTAACGGGCCTGCGCAAGGCGCAATCCCTTATGCATCAATCTTGATGCGAACGTGCATAGTGAAGAGCATAGCGACGATTGCAAAATATTTTGTTTTCGCCGCTATGCTCGAATCTCATTCTCTTGCAATATTTCGATTTTTTTGACGTTATAATTAAAAAAAAAAAAAAAAAAAATGGATATTAAAAAAGTAATAAGTGCTACTTTGAGTAGAAATTCATTGTGGAATCAGAGGGATGCAATGCATCGAAATAGAAACGTGCCAGATAAATTATAAAATTTTTAACTTCTTTATTTTTTTACTAATTTTCATTAAATAAAAAATTCTTAACGAGGAATATTTTAATAAAAGCAAATCCATTTTTAAACACAAACGTAACTTCGCGAATTTTTTAATGAATTGTGTTGGTTCGACGCCAAGCTCGATGCTCGACTATGCTTTGATCAAATCGATGCTACTTCGAGGCTTTGCTCGACGCTTTGCTCGTCGCTATGCTCGCCGCCCTACCATGCGCTTTGCCTTAGAGAGAAGTCCTTATATTACAGTAATTTTTAGAGGCGACTTTAACTATGACAAAATGTAATACCACATATATTTCCATTTAAAATTAAGAGTAATGTGCTAGTTATAACCAAATAATATATTTATTTATATTTATTTGTATGTAACTGTTGTTCCTTTAATTTTTATTTATTTTTAATTACTTTGTTAAATTTTACTGTAATAAGCAATATTTATTCAATTATGTTATAGATATGTTGTTAAAACTATTGAAATTGTTACTTTTATAGTGCTGATAAGAGAAATAAATTGTATTTATTCTTTCAAATAAAGTGCTAACTAAACTGAAAATGTGTAGTAAACAATGATATTATTTTTTTATAGCGAAACATATCTTAAGGCTTTTAAACATTTGACGCTCTGGGAATCCGTTGGGTATACAATTGTAAACCTGATTTTTGCTTAAAAGTGAAACTTCTTCGTTGTGTGATTGCATTTTAATTGCTACCCATCTCCTATTTACTTCAAAGTCATAATATGTTTGCAAGTATTTTAAACTAGTAAATAATTCTTCAAAGTCACTTTCGGTGTAACGTAAAAAACTACACTTAACTGGGTATCTATTTAAAATTAGACATTTAAAGAGTCGTTGCATTTTAAGCTCAAGTTGGCGCATCACATGTTTAATAACGGTTTCTGTTATTGCGTAAACGTTATCCATCAAATAACGTAGCCATAAAATAAAGTTCGTATCATTCCCAAAGTGTTAATAATAAATTCGATTCCTTCGTCCATTATTTCAAGAAACAAAACATTAAAAAACTCCATTTCTGCAAAGAAGGAAGTCAATTGTACTTTAACGTGTGACGGTAATATTCGGTTTCTAGTAGGTAAACGTCGAAGTTTTGTTAAAATAGCAGCAATTTCAATACTGGTAACATTAAAAAGAAATTCAACTTTACGCGAGAATTCATCCAAGTCGTTAGAAGCAGTTTTAAAAAATTCCATATGACCGTGTTGTTTTTTTAATTTATCTTGTAATCTTTCCACAGTTACCTCACTAGCATAGCGACGATTGCAAAATATTTTGTTTTCGCCGCTATGCTCGAATCTCATTCTCATGCAATATTTCGATTTTTTTGACGTTATAATTAAAAAAAAAAAACAAAAAATGGATATTAAAAAAGTAATAAGTGCTACTTTGAGTAGAAATTCATTGTGGAATCAGAGGGATGCAATGCATCGAAATTGAAACGTGCCAGATAAATTATAAAATTTTTAACTTCTTTATTTTTTTACTAATTTTCATTAAATAAAAAATGCCTAACGAGGAATATTTTAATAAAAGCAAATCCATTTTTAAACACAAACGTAACTTCGCGAATTTTTTAATGAATTGTGTTGGTTCGACGCCAAGCTCGATGCTCGACTATGCTTTGATCAAATCGATGCTATTTCGAGGCTTTGCTCGATGCTTTGCTCGTCGCTATGCTCGCCGCGCCACCATGCGCTTTGCCTTAGAGAGAAGTCCTTATATTACAGTAATTTTTAGAGGCGACTTTAACTATGACAAAATGTAATACTACATATATTTCCATTTAAAATTAAGAGTAATGTGCTAGTTATAACCAAATAATATATTTATTTATATTTATTTGTATGTAACTGTTGTTCCTTTAATTTTTATTTATTTTTAATTACTTTGTTAAATTTTACTGTAATAAGCAATATTTATTCAATTATGTTATATGTAGATATGTTGTTAAAACTATTGAAATTGTTACTTTTATAGTGCTGATAAGAGAAATAAATTGTATTTATTCTTTCAAATAAAGTGCTAACTAAACTGAAAATGTGTAGTAAACAATGATATTATTTTTTTATAGCGAAACATATCTTAAGGCTTTTAAACATTTGACGCTCTGGGAATCCGTTGGGTATACAATTGTTAACCTGATTTTTGCTTAAAAGTGAAACTTCTCCGTTGTGTGATTGCATTTTAATTGCTACCCATCTCCTATTTACTTCAAAGTCATAATATGTTTGCAAGTATTTTAAACTAGTAAATAATTCTTCAAAGTCACTTTCGGTGTAACGTAAAAAACTACACTTAACTGGGTATCTATTTAAAATTAGACATTTAAAGAGTCGTTGCATTTTAAGCTCAAGTTGGCGCATCACATGTTTAATAACGGTTTCTGTATTGCGTAAACGTTATCCATCAAATAACGTAGCCATCAAATAAAGTTCGTATCATTCCCAAAGCGTTTTAAAAAATTCCATATGACCGTGTCGTTTTTTTAATTTATCTTGTAATCTTTCCACAGTTACCTCACTGGGGGGGTCGAGCGAAAGCAGGGTGTGGATGAAGCGCAATATAGTGCCCAGGTTACCCTAGACACCTAGCCAATCCCACATCAAGACCGTAGTGCACGATGAGGAATCGTACCCTTCCAGAGGTGACCCTGTTTCCACTGAACACTACGGATCTAGACCCGGAGGGTGTCGAAACTACCCTTCCCCCCTAATCCAGGGTGTCATGCATCACCGTGCCCATGGATGGTTTGCAGTCAGGGGCTTTTCCGACTGTATTCTAACGGCGCCTCCCGGACACCGGTCCGCCTCCGGGAGTAACGGTGGACTTGCTGCGGCATGGGGCTCTGCCGTAGTCGACCGTTCCCTTCCCCTTCCTTTTTACTTCCGGCCACCGAACGGTCTCGGCTCAATAGGTGGCCAAAGAACCAGAAAAAATGAACTCAACAAATAAACCAGCCTCGGAACTCTACACGGGTAGTGCCGCCGACGGACACGGCGAAGTTACGTCCAACCCTGTCTCGGGAACCGCAACGACGGTGCCGAAAGGGCCTACACGGCCCAAAACCCTACTTCGGTCCTCCGCAGCGACTGGAGATATGGCTCCACCCCTTGAGGGAAAGCCATACTCCGGGGAAGCCGGAAGTACTAAGCCCCTCGAGGGAAAGTCGCTTCCGGTGGAAAAGCTGAGGAGGATCAATCCCCCCAGGCCCACCAAGGTCTCTCCTACCCTGCACAGTTTGGTGGTCAAACAGGGGTCCTCTACGGACAAAAAACCAACCACCGCTGCGCAAAACATTGGCAAAGCCATTAAGCCTCACGTCAGGGCCCAGCGCGACCGAAGGGCAGCCCCGTAGGTCATCAAACGGCTGGAGGCTATACCGTACGCCCAACTGACGGAGGCACAGAAATCCTCCCTCGAGTGGGCTAAGGGAGTCCTGAACGCCAGCGGAAAGCGCCTCTCAGGGAACGGCGAGAAGGACAAACCTCCCACTCGCACGGACCAGAAGAAGGACCTGGCCTCTAAGAGACAGCGATCTCAAGACGATACCCCCAGTGGATCGAAGAGGCACAGGACTTCCTTCCCCCCGAACCGTCGGTCGATGGCCATATCAGCCAAGGCTTTTAGCGAGGCTGCGAAGGAGCACCTGACGCTGGCTGTGCTCGATAAGAGCCATCCCGACGGGAACATCAGCACGGATAATTGGAAGTCCGTCTTGATGGGTCTCTGCAGGGTCTATAAGGGCTTACTCCTGAAGTATCCCGGCCCTGCACCAGTCGTCCGCGACGCCGGCTGGTATCAAGGGCGAATCAAGCTGGTCGCGTGCGCGGACGAACGTTCAGTCCGGCTGTGCAAGGAGGCAATCTCCTCGGTGGGACAGCTGTGGCCCGGGGCAGACTTGATGGCTGCCCACAGGGACGAGATCCCTAAGCGGCCTCGAGCCTGGGCTTGGGTCCCAGCGGAACCATCTAAACCGCAGGAGATCCTCGAGCTCATCCGCCTTGGCAACGGAGATCTACCCACCAATGATTGGAGGATAGTCCGAGTTGGCGAGACCAAGGAGAAGCAGCGCTACGTTGACCTTGTCATCAACGATGCTTCTATCCCAGTGCTCGCGGACTGTGGTGGGGTAATAAGTTACGGCTTCTACTCCATCACCATTAAGGTCCACAAGAGGGCGGAGGCAGCCAGACAGACGGACCAGACGGGCAACGCCTCGAGCGCACCCGACTCCGTTACTACTCTCACTGGCGAGGGGGCCAACAAACCGGGAGACACCTCGAGCATCCCCAAGGCCCCGGAGCCAGACTCCAACATCAAATTAAAACCGAGCGCCTTGAGCTTGCCGAACTGCTCTTTGAAGCGCTTTTTATTCACAATGTCCATACGCTTTTTAACTTGACACTTTGTCTATAAAAAAGTACTTAATAATTTTTTTGATAAAACTAATAGTTTGCGAGCTATGAAGTGATAAACAATGAATAACGCCAAGACACCTTACATTTTTAAAGCTGCATAACTAACGTTTTAAAACTTCCATAACTTAAAAAAAAATTCTTTGGCTTTATTTTACGTTTACATACATTTAGGGCCTCCTCTCAACATATCCAAAATTCGCGGAAAAGTATTTTTTGACAAATTGTAATAGTGTGGAATGCCTCATATTGATATTATATTTGTATGCTTGCAACATTAAAGCTTCTACCAGGAGTAATTCAATATTCACCAAACAGTTAACCTTCGGTAAAATTGAGGTCTATAACTAGTAGAAGCATAAGCTAGTTTTTTCCATTGTTCTTCTCTTTCTTGGCTTGCACTGTATGTCTCGACTATTTTTTCATTGCTTTTCGAATTAAGAGTGAGACAACACGTTGCCTTTCTTTGCGTTTGTTCTTTCTTCGATGTGCAAACAAAGATATAAGACGCCGCAATGGAAAGAGAAGTATGTTAATATTCTTCATAAAAATTATTAATTTAAGCATTGATTAAATTGTGTGCGTGTATATACATACATATATATAGATCACTTCAAATAATGCATCCACTTTAAGCGATGTTCAGAATAACGGAGTGAAATTAGATTTTTTTTCTATAAAATCAAAACTTCTGAGCAAGGAAATTCCAACTATGCGACAGAAGAGGGCGTAGCACCGTTTGGCGTGTTTTTGGGCAAATAAAAACTGGCGCCGGTGAGGAATTAGGAAATGTCGTTGCGTGCAGAAGTTGTTGGAATGTGTACAAATACAATCAGAAGAGTACATCCAATTTGTTGAGTCATAAAAGACAGTGGGCCTAGTATAAAAGTGGAAGTTAGTGCTGATTTGTAGCGAGAAGGAACAAATATTTTGCACAATGGGTGATTGGAAATTGACGTCCCTTTCAAATTGTAGAAATTGTAGAAGGTCTGAAATTTTTTTTGGATTTATACTAACGATTGGCACAAAGTATGGACCTCATGTTAATGTAAAAGCTTTGCTGCCACATCCAACAACGGTTGCGAGAAATGAAAATACTTTATATGACAGCACCCTCTCCATAGTCCAAAGTGATATTCAGGCCTTAAGCAGCAGCGGGTATGGCTTAACTTCCGATATTTGGAGTGAAACATCGTATGTGTCACTGACCATACATTATTTAAGAGAAGGCAACTGGTTACTCGCCTTTTGGGTTTGTCATCATTTAACAAAGAACAGTGTACGGTTGCATTTTCTGTAAAAATGGGCGTTGTCAGTTTAAGATGTGTATTGTCCGTAAAATATATATGTATGTACACCTCTGTTTATTTAAAAATACCTTAGAACAGAACATCAACCACTAACTATATTTTAGGGGAAAATATTCAACGGAAAGTGCTGAGCCTGCTGAATAAATTCGATTCCTTGGTTGTTGAAAAGGCCGTTTTTGTAACCGATCGAGGAAGAAATTTGAAAAAGGCGTTTGCAACCTATGAAAACGTTTCCTACATTAACCACTAATTAAACAACGTTCTGGATCAATCAATTAAATATATCCCTGAATTACATGAAATATGCGAAGCTCATCAGATTTTTAAAAAATCCGGTGAGAATGCAGCCTTAGAAACGTCTCTAAAAAGCTTTTCACCAACGAGATGGAACGTTGTGTTTTATTTGTTAAGCTCTGTTAAAAAAAACTGGACTGATATTACCAATATTTTGCAACAAAAGGGACATATATCAAGAGTAAGCGGTATCAGCTTGAATTATGTTGAGGAAATTCTAAAAATATTGGAAGTTTTTGAGGAGTCATTTAAAGAGTTAGAAGGCGAAAGTTTTCCAACCCTGCATTTGGTACTTCCACATATACATATACAGGCTAAAAGACACTTGCATATTCAGACAAACTGATTTAAATTGCATAAAGTATTCAAAATTAAGCTCAGCTCTTTTGTAAATGACGTCGTGTTCGATAACACCACTATATATCACAAAATAGCTGTATATTTATTTTCTCCAACCAATAAGCAAATATTGTTCAACGAGAATGACAAGATGCTCATAAGGAATTAGTGTAAAAAACTTATGTCAAGCTACATTACTGAGTCACCAAATTTAGATAGCTCAGACTCTTCCATTAATTTACCCTCTACTCGCAAATCTAGGCTTTTCGCAGCTTTTTTACAATCTGCTAAAATTGTAAGTGAAAGTGATAATGTATGCGTAAATAATAAGTTGATAAAATATGAAAGCTTTGCTTTACAAAGTAGCATGCAGTGTGTTGGCAGCGCCTGCGAGTAGTGCAGCTTCGGAACGAGTCTTCTCAAAAACTAGATGCTTAATATCAGAGAAACGAAGTGCCATTGCTTGCGATCTGATTTCTGTTCATAAAATAATGTTTTTACACACTAATAAGAACATTAACACAGTCAATTGAATAAGCAATAATTAAAGAAGCTGAATTATGCAATGAAGATCTCGAAAGTAGTATTTTTTAAAGTGAATTTCTTCTTTGGTTAATATATATCATATTTATTTTTGTCGTTTGTAAAATGATAGTTTCAAAAAATTAATTAAAAATTTAATTCTTTTATGCTTTTAAAAAATATATGTATAAATAATTTCGAATCAACTGCCTACAAAATGTGTTGTCTTTCGTGTTTATCTTTTCTTACTTCAGTGCAGTGCGCGACAATCTCTCTTTTTGCTTACATGCTATGCTCTGCGTTAGTGTTGTGCGGATCATATCGCTGAGTTTCAACAGTATGGCTTGAAACTCAATATAAATGACTCGTTGAAGGAGTCTAGTACTTATCAATGCGAACACAAGATTGATATAGAATAGATTGCGCCGACAGCTAACAAAAATAGTTTACGATCTGCGCATATACGTCACACCATCAATAACGTATTCTCGTTTTGACTGGAGAATTGCTTAATAAGTTCGAATAATGTAATAAAATCGCGCTGCAGTTGTCAAAAAACTTTAATTAAACTTGTAAAATAAAATAACACCAAATATTCAATTCACTCGTGTTGCAATTTAAAGAAACGTTGATGATGTGATGTCATTACTTCTACGACAGTCGGTTCTACGTTACCGAAGTGACTCGAATTTCATCCGACCAAGGACTGTTGTTTCGGCGACCTAACCCCACTTAGGCTGCCGGATACCCCCAATCTTATCTCCTCTTGGGTGCAATACTTAGCAGCAGGTTTATTACTCATACTTCTGGCCAGGGCGGGCGTCGAGTCTAACCCTGGCCCAAAAACTTATTTCTGCTGCTTCTGCCAGAGAAGGCTCCATCCGAATTCCACTTCGGTGAGGTGTAATTCGTGCAACGGATGGTGCCATCTTAAGGTCTGCTCAGGCCTTAAGAAAACCAGGGAGTGGTCCACAACCTATGTGGGCCAGTGTTGCTCGCGCACTCAAGCGCCCCAAGCCTCCACGACATCCCCCCTTGCGCCTTCCGCGCGGGTGCCTCAACGCACCCCCCCTGCCTCGACGGCGACACCTAACCTCCCCACCCCCCCTCGCTCCAAAACACGTGGCGCCAAACAACAACTACTGGTTGCCCCCACCATCTATTGTGTATGCCGGGGCAGAGTGCAGATCTGGATATTGTAGCAGGTTAAACTCCTACCTCTCCAGGATCAACCCCGACACCCCCAACACTTGCCCAGCATGTGGAGAGTCTCCGCACGACACCAATCACCTATTCACATGCCCGGCCAAACCTACTCAACTAACACCCCTCTCCCTATGGTCCGACCCTGTTGAAACGGCTCGTTTCCTGGACCTTTCGTTAGTTGAGCTTGACGATAATGATGGAGGGAGCCCGCCAGCCCAGTGGGGTGTAGCTAGCCGCTACAACAACAACAACAACAACAAAATGTGACGTCATCAGACAACCAATATCGTAAAGTAAAAAGTAACGGGCCTGCGCAAGGCGCAATCCCTTATGCATCAATCTTGATGCGAACGTGCATAGTGAAGAGCATAGCGACGATTGCAAAATATTTTGTTTTCGCCGCTATGCTCGAATCTCATTCTCTTGCAATATTTCGATTTTTTTGACGTTATAATTAAAAAAAAAAAAAAAAAAAATGGATATTAAAAAAGTAATAAGTGCTACTTTGAGTAGAAATTCATTGTGGAATCAGAGGGATGCAATGCATCGAAATAGAAACGTGCCAGATAAATTATAAAATTTTTAACTTCTTTATTTTTTTACTAATTTTCATTAAATAAAAAATTCTTAACGAGGAATATTTTAATAAAAGCAAATCCATTTTTAAACACAAACGTAACTTCGCGAATTTTTTAATGAATTGTGTTGGTTCGACGCCAACCTCGATGCTCGACTATGCTTTGATCAAATCGATGCTATTTCGAGGCTTTGCTCGACGCTTTGCTCGTCGCTATGCTCGCCGCCCTACCATGCGCTTTGCCTTAGAGAGAAGTCCTTATATTACAGTAATTTTTAGAGGCGACTTTAACTATGACAAAATGTAATACCACATATATTTCCATTTAAAATTAAGAGTAATGTGCTAGTTATAACCAAATAATATATTTATTTATATTTATTTGTATGTAACTGTTGTTCCTTTAATTTTTATTTATTTTTAATTACTTTGTTAAATTTTACTGTAATAAGCAATATTTATTCAATTATGTTATAGATATGTTGTTAAAACTATTGAAATTGTTACTTTTATAGTGCTGATAAGAGAAATAAATTGTATTTATTCTTTCAAATAAAGTGCTAACTAAACTGAAAATGTGTAGTAAACAATGATATTATTTTTTTATAGCGAAACATATCTTAAGGCTTTTAAACATTTGACGCTCTGGGAATCCGTTGGGTATACAATTGTTAACCTGATTTTTGCTTAAAAGTGAAACTTCTCCGTTGTGTGATTGCATTTTAATTGCTACCCATCTCCTATTTACTTCAAAGTCATAATATGTTTGCAAGTATTTTAAACTAGTAAATAATTCTTCAAAGTCACTTTCGGTGTAACGTAAAAAAACAACACTTAACTGGGTATCTATTTAAAATTAGACATTTAAAGAGTCGTTGCATTTTAAGCTCAAGTTGGCGCATCACATGTTTAATAACGGTTTCTGTTATTGCGTAAACGTTATCCATCAAATAACGTAGCCATCAAATAAAGTTCGTATCATTCCCAAAGTGTTAATAATAAATTCGATTCCTTCGTCCATTATTTCAAGAAACAAAACATTAAAAAACTCCAATTCTGCAAAGAAGGAAGTCAATTGTACTTTAACGTGTGACGGTAATATTCGGTTTCTAGTAGGTAAACGTCGAAGTTTTGTTAAAATAGCAGCAATTTCAATACTGGTAACATTAAAAAGAAATTCAACTTTACGCGAGAATTCATCCAAGTCGTTAGAAGCAGTTTTAAAAAATTCCATATGACCGTGTTGTTTTTTTAATTTATCTTGTAATCTTTCCACAGTTACCTCACTAGCATAGCGACGATTGCAAAATATTTTGTTTTCGCCGCTATGCTCGAATCTCATTCTCTTGCAATATTTCGATTTTTTTGACGTTATAATTAAAAAAAAAAAAACAAAAAATGGATATTAAAAAAGTAATAAGTGCTACTTTGAGTAGAAATTCATTGTGGAATCAGAGGGATGCAATGCATCGAAATTGAAACGTGCCAGATAAATTATAAAATTTTTAACTTCTTTATTTTTTTACTAATTTTCATTAAATAAAAAATGCTTAACGAGGAATATTTTAATAAAAGCAAATCCATTTTTAAACACAAACGTAACTTCGCGAATTTTTTAATGAATTGTGTTGGTTCGACGCCAAGCTCGATGCTCGACTATGCTTTGATCAAATCGATGCTATTTCGAGGCTTTGCTCGATGCTTTGCTCGTCGCTATGCTCGCCGCGCCACCATGCGCTTTGCCTTAGAGAGAAGTCCTTATATTACAGTAATTTTTAGAGGCGACTTTAACTATGACAAAATGTAATACTACATATATTTCCATTTAAAATTAAGAGTAATGTGCTAGTTATAACCAAATAATATATTTATTTATATTTATTTGTATGTAACTGTTGTTCCTTTAATTTTTATTTATTTTTAATTACTTTGTTAAATTTTACTGTAATAAGCAATATTTATTCAATTATGTTATATGTAGATATGTTGTTAAAACTATTGAAATTGTTACTTTTATAGTGCTGATAAGAGAAATAAATTGTATTTATTCTTTCAAATAAAGTGCTAACTAAACTGAAAATGTGTAGTAAACAATGATATTATTTTTTTATAGCGAAACATATCTTAAGGCTTTTAAACATTTGACGCTCTGGGAATCCGTTGGGTATACAATTGTTAACCTGATTTTTGCTTAAAAGTGAAACTTCTCCGTTGTGTGATTGCATTTTAATTGCTACCCATCTCCTATTTACTTCAAAGTCATAATATGTTTGCAAGTATTTTAAACTAGTAAATAATTCTTCAAAGTCACTTTCGGTGTAACGTAAAAAACTACACTTAACTGGGTATCTATTTAAAATTAGACATTTAAAGAGTCGTTGCATTTTAAGCTCAAGTTGGCGCATCACATGTTTAATAACGGTTTCTGTATTGCGTAAACGTTATCCATCAAATAACGTAGCCATCAAATAAAGTTCGTATCATTCCCAAAGCGTTAATAATAAATTCGATTCCTTCGTCCATTATTTCAAGAAACAAAACATTAAAAAACTCCATTTCTGCAAAGAAGGGAGTCAATTGTACTTTAACGTGTGACGGTAATATTCGGTTTCTAGTAGGTAAACGTCGAAGTTTTGTTAAAATAGCAGCAATTTCAATTCTGGTAACATTAAAAAGAAATTCAACTTTACGCGAGAATTCATCCAAGTCGTTAGAAGCAGTTTTAAAAAATTCCATATGACCGTGTTTCCACTGAACACTACGGATCTAGACCCGGAGGGTGTCGAAACTACCCTTCCCCCCTAATCCAGGGTGTCATGCATCACCGTGCCCATGGATGGTTTGCAGTCAGGGGCTTTTCCGACTGTATTCTAACGGCGCCTCCCGGACACCGGTCCGCCTCCGGGAGTAACGGTGGACTTGCTGCGGCATGGGGCTCTGCCGTAGTCGACCGTTCCCTTCGCCTTCCTTTTTACTTCCGGCCACCGAACGGTCTCTGCTCAATAGGTGGCCAAAGAACCAGAAAAAATGAACTCAACAAATAAACCAGCCTCGGAACCCTACACGGGTAGTGCCGCCGACGGACACGGCGAAGTTACGTCCAACCCTGTCTCGGGAACCGCAACGACGGTGCCGAAAGGGCCTACACGGCCCAAAACCCTACTTCGGTCCTCCGCAGCGACTGGAGATATGGCTCCACCCCTTGAGGGAAAGCCATACTCCGGGGAAGCCGGAAGTACTAAGCCCCTCGAGGGAAAGTCGCTTCCGGTGGAAAAGCTGAGGAGGATCAATCCCCCCAGGCCCACCAAGGTCTCTCCTACCCTGCACAGTTTGGTGGTCAAACAGGGGTCCTCTACGGACAAAAAACCAACCACCGCTGCGCAAAACACTGGCAAAGGCATTAAGCCTCACGTCAGGGCCCAGCGCGACCGAAGGGCAGCCCCGTAGGTCATCAAACGGCTGGAGGCTATACCGTACGCCCAACTGACGGAGGCACAGAAATCCTCCCTCGAGTGGGCTAAGGGAGTCCTGAACGCCAGCGGAAAGCGCCTCTCAGGGAACGGCGAGAAGGACAAACCTCCCACTCGCACGGACCAGAAGAAGGACCTGGCCTCTAAGAGACAGCGATCTCAAGACGATACCCCCAGTGGATCGAAGAGGCACAGGACTTCCTTCCCCCCGAACCGTCGGTCGATGGCCATATCAGCCAAGGCTTTTAGCGAGGCTGCGAAGGAGCACCTGACGCTGGCTGTGCTCGATAAGAGCCATCCCGACGGGAACATCAACACGGATAATTGGAAGTCCGTCTTGATGGGTCTCTGCAGGGTCTATAAGGGCTTACTCCTGAAGTATCCCGGCCCTGCACCAGTCGTCCGCGACGCCGGCTGGTATCAAGGGCGAATCAAGCTGGTCGCGTGCGCGGACGAACGTTCAGTCCGGCTGTGCAAGGAGGCAATCTCCTCGGTGGGACAGCTGTGGCCCGGGGCAGACTTGATGGCTGTCCACAGGGACGAGATCCCTAAGCGGCCTCGAGCCTGGGCTTGGGTCCCAGCGGAACCATCTAAACCGCAGGAGATCCTCGAGCTCATCCGCCTTGGCAACGGAGATCTACCCACCAATGATTGGAGGATAGTCCGAGTTGGCGAGACCAAGGAGAAGCAGCGCTACGTTGACCTTGTCATCAACGATGCTTCTATCCCAGTGCTCGCGGACTGTGGTGGGGTAATAAGTTACGGCTTCTACTCCATCACCATTAAGGTCCACAAGAGGGCGGAGGGAGCCAGACAGACGGACCAGACGGGCAACGCCTCGAGCGCACCCGACTCCGTTACTACTCTCACTGGCGAGGGGGCCAACAAACCGGGAGACACCTCGAGCATCCCCAAGGCCCCGGAGCCAGACTCCAACATCAAATTAAAACCGAGCGCCTTGAGCCTAACGGAGGACATCCCACCGGGGGTATCGGACGTCGCGACGGATGCTAAGAGCGAAACGGGCTCAGTATCCGCATACGTCGGGTCGATATTCAGCCGATGGGTAGCGCCTGATGATGAGGACCAGCTTCTGGCTTCGGAATCTGAGGAGGCGGACCTTGACATCACAGTCAGGGCCGTCACCCAAAGAGAAGAGCCAGAGGCAATGGACGTCGGTGATTCTAGAGATGGTGCGGATTCTACAAATTAATCTGCACCACTCCAAGGCAGCTTCGACTGCCTTCCTTCAGCGACTCAGCGAAAGGGCTGAGGACATCATTCTCGTCCAAGAGCCGTGGATCGTCAGAAACAGGGTTTGCGGACTGAACTCTGATGCCTACCAAACGGTAACAGCCCCAGTAGCAGGGAGGATCAGAGCATGTATTCTTATTAAAAAAGCACTTTCTTATATTCTCCGCTCTCAATACAGCGACGAAGACACAGTATGCGTAAGCGTCCAGCTTAAAGAGAGCGTCGTCTGGTTCCTGACGAGCTATATGGCCCACGACAGCCAATCTCTCCCTCCAATAAGACTGAAGGAAGCCATCATAGGGGCTGAAAAAGGAAAACTCCCGGTCATAATTGGAGCCGGTTCGAACTCACATCATGAGATATGGGGCTCAAGCGATACCAACCCTCGAGGTGTGTGTTTACTTGATTTTATATTAGCAAATAATTTATATATATGCAACCGTGGGAACGATCCCACCTTCATGACCTCTGTCAGAAGAGAAGTGCTGGACATCACCATCGCATCAGGCAGCCTGTCAGACCTGATAAGCAACTGGCAAGTGTCCAAAGAGCACTCCTTCTCCGACCACCTCTACATAACTTTAAAGATCAATCTCAATCCCTCTACTCTAACGGCGTATAGGAATAAGAGGCGGACGGATTGGCAGAAATATAAAAACGTCCTCCAAGCCTCTCTGTCCAGACACGTTTATCACGGTAGGCTAGGCCTATCGCAAACACCTGATGAAGCGAGTCCCTCAAACACGAAGGTCGTTTCTCTCGGTGAGCTTGACTCACCGTCAAAAATAGATGAAGCGGTAGACCTTATAACTAACGCATGCAATTCTGCTTTTAGAGTCTCCTGTCCTAAGACCCTACCGAAGGGTAAAAAGAAACCGCAGTGGTGGAATCTAGAGATTTCAGCACTCAGGAAAGAGAGCAGGCGCCTCTTTAACCTAGCCAAGAGGACAGGTCTTTGGCAACCATACAAAGACGCTCTTAAAACTTTCAAGAAGGCCATTAAGACAGCACAACGCAAATCTTGGCAAAACTTCTGTAACAACATAGAAGAAAACTCCGAAGCCAACAGGCTGAGGAAGGTTCTCTCGAAAAGTGCCCCAACGATAACTCTATTCAAAAACCAAACGGAGAATGGACGTCTACAACCGACGAAATGCTGGAGCTACTAATGACCACCCACTTCCCTGGGTGCTCTGATGACTCCAATATCGCGCCAGGTCTGCAAGCCAACTCACTCTTAGGGAATACCGCAGGGGACATACTGAGGTACGATAAGGTGGAATGGGCAGTGATGTCCTTCGAACCTTACAAATCTCCAGGACCAGACGGAATTTTCCCCGCACAACTGCAAGCAGCGAAGGACCTTCTTTGCCCCCTGCTTACACAGATCTTTACAGCATGCCTTACCCTCACCCACATTCCATATGAGTGGACGAAGGCGAAAGTCGTTTTTCTACCAAAGGGAGGCAGGGCAGCTCATGCAAAACCCAAGGACTTCAGGCCCATAAGCCTCACCTCGTTCCTTATCAAAACCCTTGAGAGGCTCATAGATGAGCACTTTCGGCGAAATATAAGGAAAGACAAACTCTCCCCCAACCAGCATGCATACTCAAAAGGCAAATCCGTGGAGACGGCTCTCCATGACATCGTCTCAACGATTGAGAAAGGGTTGGCCATAAAGGAGTTCACGCTGGGGATCTTTCTTGACATCGAGGGAGCTTTCAACAATGTCTATCCCGAAGCTGTTATCAAACCACTTTGTATGGTGGGGATACAGCAGGGACTGGTGGACTTTGTGGGGCTCCTTCTCAGGAAAAGATCGATATTCTCAACAGTAGGGGACAGCTCTAAATCCAAATATGTGGCTAGAGGCACACCCCAGGGAGGTGTTCTGTCACCTTTACTCTGGAACCTTACTGTAAACGACTTACTCTTAAACCTCAAGAGCACCGGCTGCAAGGTCGTGGCATATGCTGACGACTTGGCAATCACAGCAACGGGCAAACATCTTCAGGTCATAAGCGATTTACTGCAAAACGCTCTAAATACCGTAGCTCGCTGGTCGGTGGAATGTGGACTTAACGTCAATCCCGCCAAGACCGAAGCAGAGCTCTTTACAAGGAAATACAAAATTCCCGTTTTCAAACTAACCTTCCGTAAACGGAGTGGTTCTCAATCTCTCAACCGAGGTCAAATATCTCGGAATTGTACTAGATAAAAAACTCGACTGGAGGCGGAATATTGAAGACCGCTCCAAGAAAGCTATTGTGGGGTATAAAGCCACACATTATACACTGGATGTACACAGCTGTGATAAGACCCATTCTCTTCTACGGGATCTTCGTATGGTGGCCGGCATTGAGCAGGACTCGTACCAGAGCCAAGCTGGAACGGGTCCAGAGGGCTGCCGCAATGCTCACCACGGGAGCACTGCCCTCTACACCCACCAAATCTCTGGAAGTAATGTTGAATCTCCCACCGGTGGATCTCTACGGCAATTTTCTGGCGACCTGCAGTGCGGCCAGGCTAAATGCGATCCTTCCGTGGAGAAATCTTAACCATGGGCACGCAATGGTCCTGGAAACTCTGCCCGACAACCCGATAAGGTTGGATTATATTATACACCCTCCATTCTCTGGAAATAGGTTCTCCACAAGAATCCCAGAGAGGAGCGAATGGATGGGTATCGTAGACCTGGATCCAGGATCGACAGCTATATACACAGATGGTTCCAAGTTAAACGAACGAGTAGGCAGCGGGATTTACTCTAGTGAACTCGATCTAAACCTCAGTCTTCGTTTACCGGACCACTGCAGTGTTTTCCAGGCCGAACTAAATGCAATAATGGAAGCAGCTCGTGGCCTTACAACGTGCACCTCTTTAGAACGAGGCATTACCATTTATTCTGACAGCCAGGCTGCTATCAAATCTCTGACATCCTACGGTACAACCTCCAAGGTAGCCTTTGAATGCAGAGCAGCTCTAAACCAGCTGGCAGAAATGTGCTCCGTATGTGTTGCATGGGTCCCTGGCCATAAGGACATTCCAGGCAACTGCCTGGCTGATGAACTAGCAAGAAAAGGGACGGAACTAACTATGATAAACTCTGCTCAAGAGGCGGGTTTACCCTTGGCATCCTATAAATACAGATTAAGATCTGAGCTTATGGGTAAGGTAAATGTAAGGTGGGCATCGGAGCCCACCTGCCACATTACCAGACAAATCTGGCCAGAAGCCGATGAGAAGCGCTCTAAAGCTCTCACTATGCTTGGCCGCTCCTCTCTCAGATTAGTAGTTGGGGTGATAACTGGGCAATGCCTCATGGGCACGCATGGGGAAAGGCTGGGCTACGCAACAAATGATTTCTGCCGCAGTTGCCGAAACGAGGAGGAGGTGGAGAGTATTGAGCACTACCTCTGCCACTGCCCTGGATTGGCCAAGACGCGCAGTTAAGCTTTTAAAAGTTACTTTCTGGACTGTCTAGCTGACTTGAACTCAGCAAACATCTCCAACTTTCTACTCTACATTAAGCGCACAGGATGGTTCAATTTTTGAAAGAAGGGTGAGAGGGAATGCATGGCTTATGCCAGTGGTATCACAACGGGCTTCTTACGGCCTAAGTGTGCCACCGTGCTCCTGTGCGGTGGCAGCCACCCTAACCTAACCTAACCTAACCTACCTCACTAGCGAACAATTCGAGTCATCGCTTTGGATCCATGGTCCAGAGTTCTTGGTTGAAGTTCGAAATAAATGGCCCATGCTTTGCAGTATGATAAAACTGTTTTCGGAGCTGCAAAAGAAGATACTACTCGTGGTACCTCAGTCCCCAAAATATATCACACTCAAATTCAAATATGCTCATTTGTATTTGCCTACATGTACGAGTTCTGTTTTTAAGATAAGCCGCAGTTAGCTGAGCACATTATATGGCGGACCTTCCTGATGACAGAATAAACACATCGTAGGCGTTGATGGTCCCCGCAGTGATTTGTGTGGTTCATTCTTCTGAAAGAACGAAATACGCAACCGGCAGGCCATAAAGTGTTACATTTGTATATTTATAAGCTTCTCGACAAAGCCTGTTCATATTGAGCTAGTGGTTGATGTTCTAAACTCACTAAAGCGCTTCATTTCACGCGTTGACTATCAAATCGAATATAGTCTCACAACGCTCCTAGTTTTGTTAAATGAGCTACGACGCCTCCTTCTTAACGACGATCATATATGTAAATGCTGTGCATGAATTTTGTTTGGACAATACCATCGATAAGGTATTGATCCCACCTGGCTCCCCACACTTTCGTGGGTTGTGCGGGGCTGCCGTGAAAACTGCAACGTATCAGTTCTATCGAAGAGTTGCCCCTTCTTTCATACATTTTGATGAACTGCGCGTACTCGTTTACCACATAGCGGCAATCATTAACTCTAGACCAATTCTTCCACTTTCAGACCATCATGAAGGTCAAGACTTTTAAATACCAGAGCAAAGTTAATCGCTTAGGCCAATGGCAGCGCGAGTCATACTACCAGAAAATTTGTTAGCCTCGTTGGGGTGAAGAGTACTTAATCGTAGGGGAAATATTTTGGCAGAGCAGATAGACGATTCGACATTCTGCACCATGAACGACGAAGCCCCCACCAGGATTGTGGGTAGTTGCAGCAGCTCGCCAGATCTAAGAATAGCTAGCCCGGGTCTGATAAATAGCATAACGTGGCGACCTATGCTATCGCTTGCATCAGACCACCTACCCATAGTCATCTCGATTGACAGACCTGCCAACTATGTTGCCTCGGACCGCCACACCTATGTCAACTTCAAAAAACTGACTGGGAGCGGTTCGAGGTTCGACCGTGAGGTCCCTGTCCAACCCGACGAGGCGTGATGATCAAACAGAAATCTCCTTTGGAGACCACGCCTCGTCGGACCCGAAGCGATGCGTGAACTATTTTAGTCGACCATTTACACTGCATCCTTCGGCCGACAGGACCAAACAGTCAGTCACCAGAAGGCTGCGCAAGTCAACACCAAGCGCACCAATTGTCCTCTCTACCACTGAGGTAAAGGGAGCCATCGGGAAGGCGAAAGCCTCCAAATCCATTGGCCCAGAGGGGTTAAACATGTTGATGCTGAAAAAATTGGGCACCGCGGGAGTAACATATCTCACCAAGGTCCTCAATCTGTCTTTAAGCACCCTGTCTTTGATACCACTGCTGAAACCAGGGAAACCGGCCGGCCAAGGCGAGTCCTACCGGCCGGTCTCCCTGCTTTCTCCAGTGGTCAAGACACTTGAGGTCCTGCTGCTCCCGCATTTCAATCACTACCTCAGCCCGGCGAACCATCAACACGGCTTCCGGAAAGTGCATATCGATACAACGGCACTTAAGGCTATAAACACTCATGTTAATCGTGGTCTCAACGGCAACCGCCCCTGTGAGAGAACCGTCCTCGTGGCTTTGGACTTGTTGAAGGCCTTCGACACAGTCAGCCACTCCATCCTGCTGAAGGACGTGGAGGCCTCACCTCTCCCAGCGGCGTTGAGGCGATGGACCGCGAACTACCTGTGTGGTCGTCAAGCGCCGGTGTGCTACCGTGACTCAGTGTCAAAAGCGAGAAGAATTAAGCAGGGGGTACCACAGGGTGTCGTACTATCCCCCTATTATTCAACTCCTACATCTTGCGACTCCCTTCCCCGCCAGAGGGAGTCACACTGGTCTCGTATGCCGACGACTGCACGATAATGGCTACCGGCAATGGAATTGATGGCTTGTGCTCTAAAGTGAACAGCTACCTGCCAGAGCTTGCTCATTACTTTACGGGACGGAATTTGACGCTGTCTCCTGCTAAGTCCACGGCGACCTTGTTTACATCTTGGACGAAGCAGGTCGGGCTCACCCTCGACATCCACATCGAGGGGACCCCCATTCCGACGGTTAACCACCCAAAGATCCTGGGAGTCACCCTCGACAGCCTGGTCTCCTTCTCAGCGCATACAACCGTAATCGTCAACAAGGTACAGAGCCGCAACAAAGTCCTCAAGTCGCTCGCCGGCAGCACTTGGGGCAAAGACAAAGAAACGTTGTTGGCAACATACAAGACGATTGGCCGGCCGGTTCTAAATTATGCCGCGCCAATATGGTCGCCTGGAACTAGCAGGACTCAGTGGTCAAGACGGGAGACCTGTCAGAACGCCGCACTCAGGACAGTGACGGGATGTCTCCTGATGACGCCTGTGGATCACCTCTACCATGAGGCTAACGTGCTTCCAGTGCAGGAGCACAATATGATGCTCACAAAACAGTGGCACCCCAATAGAGACCTGCTGGCGCTGGAGCCAGCACCCAGGCACATCAGTGGACATCTCTCACAACTGACGGACGAGGTCCAGACATACGTGCGCCTACCGCTGGACCCGAGGACGTACCGACAGGCTCTGGACAGCATTTACAGGGAGTCGGTGTCCAAATACATCGACATCCGCCCTGTGAGTGCAGTCCTGGGAGTCCAACCACCACTCATAGCAGCTGAGGATCTCCAGCTGCCTCGTGAGAACCGCGTCACTCTGGCTCAACTCAGATCTGGATATTGTAGCAGGTTAAACTCCTACCTATCCAGGATCAACCCCGACACCCCCAACACTTGCCCAGCATGTGGAGAGTCTCCGCACGACACCAATCACCTATTCACATTCCCGGCCAAACCTACTCAACTAACACTAACTAACATCCCTATGGTCCGACCCTGTTGAAACGGCTCGTTTCCTGGACCTTTCGTTAGTTGAGCTTGACGATAATGATGGAGGGAGCCCGCCAGCCCAGTGGGGTGTAGCTAGCCGCTACAACAACAACAACAACAACAATATGTGACGTCATCAGACAACCAATATCGTAAAGTAAAAAGTAACGGGCCTGCGCAAGGCGCAATCCCTTATGCATCAATCTAAATGCGAACGTGCATAGTGAAGAGCATAGCGACGATTGCAAAATATTTTGTTTTCGCCGCTATGCTCGAATCTCATTCTCTTGCAATATTTCGATTTTTTTGACGTTATAATTAAAAAAAAAAAAAAAAAAATGTATATTAAAAAAGTAATAAGTGCTACTTTGAGTAGAAATTCATTGTGGAATCAGAGGGATGCAATGCATCGAAATAGAAACGTGCCAGATAAATTATAAAAGTTTTAACTTCTTTATTTTTTACTAATTTTCATTAAATAAAAAATTCTTAACGAGGAATATTTTAATAAAAGCAAATCCATTTTTAAACACAAACGTTACTTCGCGAATTTTTTAATGAATTGTGTTGGTTCGACGCTAAGCTCGATGCTCGACTATGTTTTGATCAAATCGATGCTATTTCGACGCTTTGCTCGACGCTTTGCTCGTCGCTATGCTCGCCGCTCCACCATGCGCTTTGCCTTAGAGAGAAGTCCTTATATTACAGTAATTTTTAGAGGCGACTTTAACTATGACAAAATGTAATACTACATATATTTCTATTTAAAAGTAAGAGTAATGTGCTAGTTATAACCAAATAATATATTTATTTATATTTATTTGTATGTAACTGTTGTTCCTTTAATTTTTATTTATTTTTAATTACTTTGTTAAATTTTACTGTAATAAGCAATATTTATTCAATTATGTTATAGATATGTTGTTAAAACTATTGAAGTTGTTACTTTTATAGTGCTGATAAGAGAAATAAATTGTATTTATTCTTTCAAATAAAGTGCTAACCAAACTGAAAATGTGTACTAAACAATGATATTATTTTTTTATAGCGAAACATATCTTAAGGCTTTTAAACATTTGACGCTCTGGGAATCCGTTGGGTATACAATCGTAAAACTGATTTTTGCTTAAAAGTGAAACTTCTTCGTTGTGTGATTGCATTTTAATTGCTACCCATCTCCTATTTACTTCAAAGTCATAATATGTTTGCAAGTATTTTAAACTAGTAAATAATTCTTCAAAGTCACTTTCGGTGTAACGTAAAAAACTACACTTAACTGGGTATCTATTTAAAATTAGACATTTAAAGAGTCGTTGCATTTTAAGCTCAAGTTGGCGCATCACATGTTTAATAACGGTTTCTGTTATTGCGTAAACGTTATCCATCAAATAACGTAGCCATCAAATAAAGTTCGTATCATTCCCAAAGTGTTAATAATAAATTCGATTCCTTTGTCCATTATTTCAAGAAACGAAACATTAAAAAACTCCATTTCTGCAAAGAAGGAAGTCAATTGTACTTTAACGTGTGACGGTAATATTCGGTTTCTAGTAGGTAAACGTCGAAGTTTTGTTAAAATAGCAGCAATTTCAATTCTGGTAACATTAAAAAGAAATTCAACTTTACGCGAGAATTCATCCAAGTCGTTAGAAGCAGTTTTAAAAAATTCCATATGGCCGTGTTGTTTTTTTAATTTATTTTGTAATCTTTCCACAGTTACCTCACTAGCGAACACATCGAGTCATCGCTTTGGATCCATGGTCCAGAGTTCTTGGTTGAAGTTCGAAGTAAATGGCCCATGCTTTGCAGTATGATAAAACTGTTTTCGGAGCTGCAAAAGAAGATACTACTCGTGGTACCTCAGTCCCCAAAATATATCACACTCATATTCAAATATGCTCATTTGTATTTGCCTACATGTACGAGTTCTGTTTTGAAGATAAGCCGCAGTTAGCTGAGCACATTATATGGCGGACCTTCCTGATGACAGAATAAACACATCGTATGCGTTGATGGTCCCCGCAGTGATTTGTGTGGTTCATTCTTCTGAAAGAACGAAATACGCAACCGGCAGGCCATAAAGTGTTACATTTGTATATTTATAAGCCTCTCGACAAAGCCTGTTCATATTGAGCTAGTCATTGATGTTATAAACTCACTAAAGCGCTTCGTTTCACGCGTTGACTATCAAATCGAATATAGTCTCACAACGCTCCTAGTTTTGTTGAATGAGCTACGACGCCTCCTTCTTAACGACGATCATATATGTAAATACTGTGCATGAATTTTGTTTGGACAATACCATCGATAAGGTATTGATCCCACCTGGCTCCCCACACTTTCGTGGGTTGTGCGGGGCTGCCGTGAAAACTGCAACGTATCAGTTCTATCGAAGAGTTGCCCCTTCTTTCATAAATTTTGATGAACTGCGCATACTCGTTTACCACATAGCGGCAATCAGTAACTCTAGACCAATTCTTCCACTTTCAGACCATCATGAAGGTCAAGACTTTTAAATACCAGAGCAAAGTTAATCGCTTAGGCCAATGGCAGCGCGAGTCATACTACCAGAAAATTTGTTAGCCTCGTTGGGGTGAAGAGTACTTAATCGTAGGGGAAATATTTTGGCAGAGCAGATAGACGATTCGACATTCTGCACCATGAACGACGAAGCCCCCACCAGGATTGTGAGTAGTTGCAGCAGCTCGCCAGATCTAACAATAGCTAGCGCGGGTCTGATAAATAGCATAACGTGGCGACCTATGCTATCGCTTGCATCAGACCACCTACCCATAGTCATCTCGATTGACAGACCTGCCAACTATGTTGCCTCGGACCGCCACACCTATGTCAACTTCAAAAAAGCTGACTGGGAGCGGTTCGAGGATTTCACTGAAGACGCCTTCAGTGCTCTTTCAACTCCAACCGACGTTCGCGTTGGGAGCACCTGAAGTCCTGCAACCTCGGTGCCGGAGTGGGCAAATTATGGTCGATCGTGAGGTCCCTGTCCAACCCGACGAGGCGTGATGATCAAACAGAAATCTCATTTGGAGACCACGCCTCGTCGGACCCGAAGCTATGCGCGAACTATTTTAGTCGACCATTTACACTGCATCCTTCGGCCGACAGGACCAAACAGTCAGTCACCAGAAGGCTGCGCAAGTCAACACCAAGCGCACCAATTGTCCTCTCTACCACTGAGGTAAAGGGAGCCATCGGGAAGGCGAAAGCCTCCAAATCCATTGACCCAGAGAGGTTAAGCATGTTGATGCTGAAAAAATTGGGCACCGCGGGAGTAGCATATCTCACCAAGGTCCTCAATCTGTCTTTAAGCACCCTGGTCATTCCGGATACCTGGAAGACCAGTAGGGTGATACCACTGCTAAAACCAGGGAAACCGGCCGGCCAAGGCGAGTCCTACCGGCCGGTCTCCCGCTTTCTCCAGTGGTCAAGACACTTGAGGCCCTGCTGCTCCCGCATTTCAATCACTACCTCAGCCCGGCGAAGCATCAACACGGCTTCCGGAAAGTGCATAGCACTACAATGGCACTTAACGCTATAAACACTCAGGCTAATCGTGGTCTCAACGGCAACCGCCCCTGTGAGAGAACCGTCCTCGTGGCTTTGGACTTGTTGAAGGCCTTCGACACAGTCAGCCACTCCATCCTGCTGAAGGACGTGGAGGCCTCACCTCTCCCAGCGGCGTTGAGGCGATGGACCGCAAACTACCTGTGTGGTCGTCAAGCGTCGGTGTGCTACCGTGACTCAGTGTCAAAAGCGAGAAGAATTAAGCAGGGGGTACCACAGGGTGCCATCCTATCCCCCCTATTATTCAACTTCTACATCTTGCGACTCCCTTCCCCGCCAGAGGGAGTCACATTGGTCGGCAATGGAATTTATGGCTTGTGCTCTAAAGTGAACAGCTACCTGCCAGAGCTTGCTCATTACTTTACGGGACGGAATTTGACGCTGTCTCCTGCTAAGTCCACGGCGACCTTGTTTACATCTTGGACGAAGCAGGTCGGGCTCACCCTCGACATCCACATCGAGGGGACCCCCATTCCGACGGTTAACCACCCAAAGATCCTGGGAGTCACCCTCGACAGCCTGGTCTCCTTCTCAGCGCATACAACCGCAATCGTCAACAAGGTACAGAGCCGCAACAAAGTCCTCAAGTCGCTCGCCGGCAGCACTTGGGGCAAAGACAAAGAAACGTTGTTGGCAACATACAAGACGATTGGCCGGCCGGTTCTAAATTATGCCGCGCCAATATGGTCACCTGGAACTAGCAGGACTCAGTGGTCAAGACTGCAGACCTGTCAGAACGCCGCACTCAGGACAGTGACGGGATGTCTCCTGATGACGCCTGTGGATCACCTCTACCATGAGGCTAACGTGCATCCAGTGCAGGAGCACAATATGATGCTCACAAAACAGTTTCTACTGGGGTGCCACCGTCCGTCCCCGACACCCGCTCACTTGTTCAGCATGTGGAGAGTCTCCGCACGACACCAATCACCTATTCACATGCCCGGCCAAACCTACTCAACTAACACTAACTAACATCCCTATGGTCCGACCCTGTTGAAACGGCTCGTTTCCTGGACCTTTCGTTAGTTGAGCTTGACGATAATGATGGAGGGAGCCCGCCAGCCGAGTGGGGTGTAGCTAGCCGCTACAACAACAACAACAACAATATGTGACGTCATCAGACAACCAATATCGTAAAGTAAAAAGTAACGGGCCTGCGCAAGGCGCAATCCCTTATGCATCAATCTAAATGCGAACGTGCATAGTGAAGAGCATAGCGACGATTGCAAAATATTTTGTTTTCGCCGCTATGCTCGAATCTCATTCTCTTGCAATATTTCGATTTTTTTGACGTTATAATTAAAAAAAAAAAAAAAAAATGGATATTAAAAAAGTAATAAGTGCTACTTTGAGTAGAAATTCATTGTGGAATCAGAGGGATGCAATGCATTGAAATAGAAACGTGCCAGATAAATTATAAAAGTTTTAACTTCTTTATTTTTTACTAATTTTCATTAAATAAAAAATTCTTAACGAGGAATATTTTAATAAAAGCAAATCCATTTTTAAACACAAACGTAACTTCGCGAATTTTTTAATGAATTGTGTTGCTTCGACGCTAAGCTCGATGCTCGACTATGTTTTGATCAAATCGATGCTATTTCGACGCTTAGCTCGACGCTTTGCTCGTCGCTATGCTCGCCGCTCCACCATGCGCTTTGCCTTAGAGAGAAGTCCTTATATTACAGTAATTTTTAGAGGCGACTTTAACTATGACAAAATGTAATACTACATATATTTCCATTTAAAATTAAGAGTAATGTGCTAGTTATAACCAAATAATATATTTATTTATATTTATTTGTATGTAACTGTTGTTCCTTTAATTTTTATTTATTTTTAACTACTTTGTTAAATTTTACTGTAATAAGCAATATTTATTCAATTATGTTATAGATATGTTCTTAAAACTATTGAAGTTGTTACTTTTATAGTGCTGATAAGAGAAATAAATTGTATTTATTCTTTCAAATAAAGTGCTAACCAAACTGAAAATGTGTAGTAAACAATGATATTATTTTTTTATAGCGAAACATATCTTAAGGCTTTTAAACATTTGACGCTCTGGGAATCCGTTGGGTATACAATCGTAAACCTGATTTTTGCTTAAAAGTGAAACTTCTTCGTTGTGTGATTGCATTTTAATTGCTACCCATCTCCTATTTACTTCAAAGTCATAATATGTTTGCAAGTATTTTAAACTAGTAAATAATTCTTCAAAGTCACTTTCGGTGTAACGTAAAAAACTACACTTAACTGGGTATCTATTTAAAATTAGACATTTAAAGAGTCGTTGCATTTTAAGCTCAAGTTGGCGCATCACATGTTTAATAACGGTTTCTGTTATTGCGTAAACGTTATCCATCAAATAACGTAGCCATCAAATAAAGTTCGTATCATTCCCAAAGTGTTAATAATAAATTCGATTCCTTCGTCCATTATTTCAAGAAACGAAACATTAAAAAACTCCATTTCTGCAAAGAAGGAAGTCAATTGTACTTTAACGTGTGACGGTAATATTCGGTTTCTAGTAGGTAAACGTCGAAGTTTTGTTAAAATAGCAGCAATTTCAATTCTGGTAACATTAAAAAGAAATTCAACTTTACGCGAGAATTCATCCAAGTCGTTAGAAGCAGTTTTAAAAAATTCCATATGGCCGTGTTGTTTTTTTAATTTATTTTGTAATCTTTCCACAGTTACCTCACTAGCGAACACATCGAGTCATCGCTTTGGATCCATGGTCCAGAGTTCTTGGTTGAAGTTCGAAGTAAATGGCCCATGCTTTGCAGTATGATAAAACTGTTTTCGGAGCTGCAAAAGAAGATACTACTCGTGGTACCTCAGTCCCCAAAATATATCACACTCATATTCAAATATGCTCATTTGTATTTGCCTACATGTACGAGTTCTGTTTTGAAGATAAGCCGCAGTTAGCTGAGCACATTATATGGCGGACCTTCCTGATGACAGAATAAACACATCGTATGCGTTGATGGTCCCCGCAGTGATTTGTGTGGTTCATTCTTCTGAAAGAACGAAATACGCAACCGGCAGGCCATAAAGTGTTACATTTGTATATTTATAAGCCTCTCGACAAAGCCTGTTCATATTGAGCTAGTCATTGATGTTATAAACTCACTAAAGCGCTTCGTTTCACGCGTTGACTATCAAATCGAATATAGTCTCACAACGCTCCTAGTTTTGTTGAATGAGCTACGACGCCTCCTTCTTAACGACGATCATATATGTAAATACTGTGCATGAATTTTGTTTGGACAATACCATCGATAAGGTATTGATCCCACCTGGCTCCCCACACTTTCGTGGGTTGTGCGGGGCTGCCGTGAAAACTGCAACGTATCAGTTCTATCGAAGAGTTGCCCCTTCTTTCATAAATTTTGATGAACTGCGCATACTCGTTTACCACATAGCGGCAATCAGTAACTCTAGACCAATTCTTCCACTTTCAGACCATCATGAAGGTCAAGACTTTTAAATACCAGAGCAAAGTTAATCGCTTAGGCCAATGGCAGCGCGAGTCATACTACCAGAAAATTTGTTAGCCTCGTTGGGGTGAAGAGTACTTAATCGTAGGGGAAATATTTTGGCAGAGCGGATAGACGATTCGACATTCTGCACCATGAACGACGAAGCCCCCACCAGGATTGTGGGTAGTTGCAGCAGCTCGCCAGATCTAACAATAGCTAGCCCGGGTCTGATAAATAGCATAACGTGGCGACCTATGCTATCGCTTGCATCAGACCACCTACCCATAGTCATCTCGATTGACAGACCTGCCAACTATGTTGCCTCGGACCGCCACACCTTTGTCAACTTCAAAAAACTGACTGGGAGCGGTTCGAGGATTTCACTGAAGACGCCTTCAGTGCTCTTTCAACTCCAACCGACGTTCGCGTTGGGAGCACCTGAAGTCCTGCAACCTCGGTGCCGGAGTGGGCAAATTATGGTCGATCGTGAGGTCCCTGTCCAACCCGACGAGGCGTGATGATCAAACAGAAATCTCATTTGGAGACCACGCCTTGTCGGACCCGAAGCGATGCGCGAACTATTTTAGTCGACCATTTACATTGCATCCTTCGGCCGACAGGACCAAACAGTCAGTCACCAGAAGGCTGCGCAAGTCAACACCAAGCGCACCAATTGTCCTTTCTACCACTGAGGTGAAGGAAGCCATCGGGAAGGCGAAAGCCTCCAAATCCATTGGCCCAGACGGGTTAAGCATGTTGATGCTGAAAAAATTGGGCACCGCGGGAGTAGCATATCTCACCAAGGTCCTCAATCTGTCTTTAAGCACCCTGGTCATTCCGGATATCTGGAAGACCAGTAGGGTGATACCACTGCTAAAACCAGGGAAACCGGCCGGCCAAGGCGAGTCCTACCGGCCGGTCTCCCGCTTTCTCCAGTGGTCAAGACACTTGAGGCCCTGCTGCTCCCGCATTTCAATCACTACCTCAGCCCGGCGAAGCATCAACACGGCTTTCGGAAAGTGCATAGCACTACAATGGCACTTAACGCTATAAACACTCAGGCTAATCGTGGTCTCAACGGCAACCGCCCCTGTGAGAGAACCGTCCTCGTGGCTTTGGACTTGTTGAAGGCCTTCGACACAGTCAGCCACTCCATCCTGCTGAAGGACGTGGAGGCCTCACCTCTCCCAGCGGCGTTGAGGCGATGGACCGCAAACTACCTGTGTGGTCGTCAAGCGTCGGTGTGCTACCGTGACTCAGTGTCAAAAGCGAGAAGAATTAAGCAGGGGGTACCACAGGGTGCCATCCTATCCCCCCTATTATTCAACTTCTACATCTTGCGACTCCCTTCCCCGCCAGAGGGAGTCACACTGGTCTCGTATGCCGACGACTGCACGATAATGGCTACCGGCAATGGAATTGATGGCTTGTGCTCTAAAGTGAACAGCTACCTGCCAGAGCTTGCTCATTACTTTACGGGACGGAATTTGACGCTGTCTCCTGCTAAGTCCACGGCGACCTTGTTTACATCTTGGACGAAGCAGGTCGGGCTCACCCTCGACATCCACATCGAGGGGACCCCCATTCCGACGGTTAACCACCCAAAGATCCTGGGAGTCACCCTCGACAGCCTGGTCTCCTTCTCAGCGCATACAACCGTAATCGTCAACAAGGTACAGAGCCGCAACAAAGTCCTCAAGTCGCTCGCCGGCAGCACTTGGGGCAAAGACAAAGAAACGTTGTTGGCAACATACAAGACGATTGGCCGGCCGGTTCTAAATTATGCCGCGCCAATATGGTCGCCTGGAACTAGCAGGACTCAGTGGTCAAGACGGGAGACCTGTCAGAACGCCGCACTCAGGACAGTGACGGGATGTCTCCTGATGACGCCTGTGGATCACCTCTACCATGAGGCTAACGTGCTTCCAGTGCAGGAGCACAATATGATGCTCACAAAACAGTGGCACCCCAATAGAGACCTGCTCGCGCTGGAGCCAGCACCCAGGCACATCAGTGGACATCTCTCACAACTGACGGACGAGGTCCAGACATACGTACGCCTACCGCTGGACCCGAGGACGTACCGACAGGCTCTGGACAGCATTTACAGGGAGTCGGTGTCCAAATACATCGACATCCGCCCTGTGAGTGCAGTCCTGGGAGTCCAACCACCACTCCCATTCTTTCATAAATTTTAATTTACCACATAGCGGCAATCATTAACTCTAGACCAATTCTTCCACTTTCAGAGCATCATGAAGGTCAAGACTTTTTAATGCCAGAGCAAAGTTAATCGCTTAGGCCAATGACAGCGCGAGTCATACTACCAGAAAATTTGTTAGGCTCGTTGGGGTGAAGAGTACTTAATGCTTCTCAAGCAGTGTTCCTAGTGGCGTGTACAGATACCCGACTTAGGTGTGACTGACATTGATCTGGTGCAAGACGAATATTTGTCTCCGCTCAAGTGGTCATTACCTAGAGTCATTAAACTTGTTTGTATCCTGCTACTGAGCTTAAGGCGGCGACTGGAGCCTCTCCAAGACCTGTCAGAAAGCTGCATCAACTTCCAAATCAGGGTGGTGTTGAAAGCCAGAGTCTTCCAACTAGAGGAGTATGTCTGCTTATACAGCAAAGGGGACAGATCAAACAATAGAAGAAGTGTAGTTGACATGGCCAACTCACTGTGCTCGCACGTACATACACATGTTTCTATATACGAGTACATATAAACGCATTGCCATTGTAATAAGCCAGAAAAAACAATAATACCACTCATTAGATATATATTTAGATATTAAATACATCTATCATGTAAGCCTTTGCTGGCCTTCCGCCTTTGGTGTAGGCGTCAGCAGGTCTATTCCGTTTTCAGATGGCACGGGCTCATACCCACCTACAGTCATCGCTATTTGAATTAATAAAATTGTAATTTGTCGTACGAGTTCGGCCTGCATAAACACAGTCAAGTGCTATAAGGTAAAAAAAACTCTACTCGACATCCATGGATGGGCAAATAAGGCAAGCAGTGACGCCCAAGACCGGAAGTGAAGGGCCAGAAATGCATAATTTCACTTGGGATAAGTAACTGGCGTAACCTCGCGAATGAGAGTGGAAACTGTGTTACAACTTTCTGTATATCTTCATGCGTTTTAAGTCAAAATAGTGTTGTTATAAATCGGTTTAGATATATTGGAATTCCGAGATGGCCACTGTGAAACATTGTGATTATATCTTGGTTGCTTTAAAATTCATTCCTTTTTCGTTTTACAATTTCAGTATTATTATATTTGAAGTGATGCTTGCGATAATGCTGATGGCCCCCACCAAAATTTATGATTTTAATACTCGTACTTCAATTTCTGATTCATCAGTTATCGCCCTAGAGAGATGGTAGTATGTGTATAAAGAAAAATTGTTGAATGCATAGTGACGTAGATTTGTTGCCGCTGTGGCCGTGTGTGTAGCAGAGCATGCTATAACTATGAATGCTTCTTGGATTCAAGGTTTGAATATGAACCCGGGAATGTTAAATCTAAAAAGTACTAGAAAAAAATAGTTATAGCGGTCGACCTTCGGCAGGCAATTGCAAAGTTTCGAGTAAATGCCTTCTTGAAAGTTGTTTCAAGAAGCTGGTCCGTTTTGGGAACTACTTGCTTACTATAAACGTATTAGTGAAACTGTACAAGCAAGGCGAATGGCTGTATTTTCCTTTTAAATTTATTGGTAGTCCTGTTAAATTTCGATTAGTGGCTTATATGTGTAAAGAAGTTGGAATTGCTACCGTCTACATGAGTTGACATTTAGGTTGGGATCATGCAGAGCTGGAAGCGTACACGTGAACAATTCCTTTAGTTCGATTAATGCATTCTCCTGCACAGGTGGCCAAAACCAATCAATGTCTTTTCTTAGAAAGCTGAGCAAAGGCGTTATTATTTCCAAAAAGTTGGAAGGAATTTGCATCAATAAGTTGCCGCCATGTCCGGTACACGTTGAAATCTGGTTTTGTTTTCTGGGCGTTTTTGTTAGTTGATTTTATTAGTAAAATTTTTTTATATTTTTTTTAAGACTTGCCTTTGATTTTTCCGTGTTAACGCAAAAGTTTAAAGGCAGTTAAATTCCATTTTCGTAAACCTCAAGAGCTGATGCTAGAGCAAAGGTTAGATTTTTGAAGGTAAATATACCCCAGCTAGTGGTCATGGTCAAATATTTCGTTGTTATCTCCGAAACTATAATTTGCCAAAAAAAAATTTTATGTTTTAGTACTGTGAAAAATTTAGATGTTTTAGTGATTGCGTTGACTTTTTCAATCATTTTTAATAGATGATCACCACTTCGTGTATAGTTATTTTTTGATTTATATTAAATTTTTTTTCAGGACTCCCAGCTTAGCTATCCCGCCTAATTTCTCTTTACTTGGTGCGTTCTGCGTGTGGAATTTTGTTTGGTGCGGTAATTTATAATAAGCTGGTCGCATTTTTTAGTGAATCGTCCTTCGCCAACGTACTGCATGGAATCAAATTGCAAAGGTATCCAGTTTAAATTTTAATTTTTTTTGGTTACCGTAATTGTTTCGTACAAACTGTTACCCATGTCTTTATTTGTCAGTGATTTATTGAGAGGCAACATAAGAAAAATACTACCCTCTCCTTCGATGCATTCCTTGATACTATCGGCAAGATCATCGTGCAAAGCGCTAACTTTTTCTTTCTTTGTACTGGTTTCTCATGTAAATTATTTTATTTTTTGCGATCGTGGGATTTTTGAAATCTCATATTTAAATATTCCTGGTTCCCAGAATTACTCAACGGGATAATGATATCCATGATTTTGCAACAACTAACCTCGAAAAACTTCTACAATTTTGTTTGCGTTTCGCTGCAATCTTAAATAAATAAAAAATAAATGAATAGATACTACATTATTTAAAATCTTAATATTGCATTAGTAACAAAACAACAAACAATTAGGTTACTCACATGGTGTCGTATTGCCGCAAGATTATTGTGCAGATTTGCATTGTATCGGGGTTTTTAACAATAGTACACACGCGAAGGCTTGTTTTATTATACTTCGAATTTTAATTCTGTAAGGTGCTTTAACAAAGTATATATATGTACATATGTGTATACATATAATATATAACATGAAGTGAAAATGTCTAGACGATGACCGCTGTGGACAACTCTTCTCAGCTGGTGCACTTTTTCTCCCTCGCTTTGCTGTCGTTTTCGCTCTTTTCTCTACATATGTACAAGTCAGATGTTAGAACACGGCGACGGCAAACTCCAAAACAGAGAATGACAGATTGTAGCGAAATTTAGTATAACAGCGACAGAGCGACGACAGAGGCAGTATAATTTACATATGTACATATGTAGTTCGATCGAGTTCGAACTGCCGCCCTCCATGCATAGTTCTAACTTTGTTTTTGGCATGATGCTGGCTTGAGGAAGTGAGTGTGCAAAGTGCAATATTTGGTTACTAAAGTTTTTTTTTCTCTCTCCTGTTTTTATTTACAATCTGTCGTATGACAATAAGCAAATGCAATTAAATCTAAAAATTGGCGCTGATGCATAAGTGGCAATTGTCCATTAAATACATTGTTCAAATATCTTTGAACATGTACATATACATATATACAGTCCACTAGTTACATAAGAATTTAATACTTAGGAAACTAAAATTGTATACACACGTCCATACATATACACTTACATTCAAATGTACCATCAGTATACTTAGCACGCACAAGAAATATGTAATGAAATTAGACGCTTGTTCGTAAAAGAAACATAAGCAAATACATATTGACAAAAACCATTTGTTGTCAGTCACACTTGTTAAATAAAATGCATGTATGTATATCAGCAGCTAATAATTTCATTTCATGATGTTGTTTATTCTAAAATAAACATACGCATTCATACATACAAACAAATCCACATTTACAAAATGGTAATGTAGATTAAAATGCAATGTGCTTGAGCATGCGTTGGTCCTTTATCAGCTAAACATAAATACTCACACACATACATACATAATTAGTTAAGCAACGTCATCTTAAGAATTTGTATATAAAGAGCTGTAAATATTTGAATAAACCAGAATTCAAAAGATTCTCAATTTCGAAACATTGTCTATTTCCTAATCCTTCCCTCTTATTTTATTCTTTACTTCCCCCCACCAGTGGTAAGGAGTTCAGAACAAAAATTAAAAGTAGTTTTCAGAATAAGGCAGTGCATGTTTACTTATTACCCCCCACCCGAGGTAAGGAATAAGTTAAACCGCTCTGAAATATAGTAATTAAACTATACATTTGGTCCATACGAGCCTTTAAGCTCAAGCGTCACCTAAAAGGGGAATTTTAAAGGACAAAAAAGCCGGAATAAAAGAAATTATCCGCAATATCCGATTCTTGTGATTCAAATGGATAAAAACCCGCTATGAGTCGAGGCACAGCAAGGTCAACTTGGCGACCAACCAATAACCTCCAACGATCCTTTTGAAGAAAACAAAACCAAGACAAAAAAAAAAAACGCAATCAACATGGGAATAAATAAAGAAAGATCCTTGAGAACCTGTTTGACATAGCGGAAAAAGTCCTACAAATTTGTAACAACTCAGTAGGCAAACCAATAAGGAGGGCAAAAATAAAAGACATAAATAAAAGACTTTTAAAATATCAAAAGGATTTTGACTCCAACTATGAAAAGCTAATGGCGTATGGTGAAACTTCAAGAAAAATTGATAAAATGTTCCATCAAATGAAACTTGCACTCAACGATGAAATTGCGTTTCCATTGCCACAGACATCATTGAAATCGCCAGTCGACGCAAACGAAGAGAACCGAGCTACCTTATCAAATGCCGTTGATCCAAAATTTACTATTTTCAAGAGGAAAATTGACAATCTCAGAAAAAAATGAATGATTTAAATTTCGAGACAGAGGTAAACTCCGATCAAATTAAATATTTGGAAACACTGTTTAGTAATGTAGAAAATACATATTAAATATTTGGAAACACTGTTTAGTAATGTAGAAAATACATATACCATCGACCTTTCCAAGTACTATAGCAATGAAATTGAGAAAGCATACGAACAAATAGCATCAGACTATTTTAAAGAGCTCCCAATTTTAAAAAGATGTTTAAAAAAAGAAGAGACAAAAATAGCATTTCGTCCTAATTTGGAATTAGAAAAGCTTAAAATTCCAATTTTCTATGGAGAAATAAAAGAATGGGCTAACTTTTTTAACGTGTTCCAAGACATGGTTAACAATAACGAACAAATATCTAGTTCGGAAAAAATGCTGCATCTACGTCTTAGCTTGAATGGTGAAGCTATGCGGCTGATTCAACATCTGCAAATATCAGCAGAAAACTATCAAGTAGCGTGGTGCCTTCTAAAAGATAGGTATGATAACAAGCGGATTCTGTTCACGACACAGTGGGACAGAATAATGGATCAACCTATAATAAATAGTAACAATGACGAAAGTGTAAGACAGTTGCTCGATACCACAAATGAATGTCTAAACGCAATAAAGTCCTTAGGCATAAAAACGGAAGAAGCTGATCCATTTATAGCTCGAGTAATTGTTCGGAAGCTAGATCAAGAAGGACTCAAACTGAATGAACAAACTGTTAGAAAGACCAGAGAGGTTCAGAAGTTATCTGATGTTTGCGAATTTTTGGATCAGCACTTTCAAACATTGAAAGCAGTAGCGGAAAAAGACAATACATTCAAAAACCGCAAGCCACAGTCTTATAAGGCAAATCATACGTCGCTCAACGCAAAATATTCAGATAAACAGTGTACCTATTGCAAGCTTTCAGGTCACACGACGAGTGATTGCAGAAAATTCAAAGGCATTACTTTAGAAAACAGACGTAAATATGCCAAAGAAAATAAAGTATGCTAGAATGCCTCAACCATAATTGGCGCGAAAATTGTAATAGCAACACAAAATGCAAAATTTGCAATAAAAACCATCATGAGCTCCTACATTCTGAGACTGAGGAAAAGAAAACATTAATGTCCACAAAAGCAACATCGACAATGGTCATTCTAGCCACAGCTCAAGTGAGGGTCAAAGCTGCGAATGGTGGTGATGTGTTATTAAGGGCTCTTATTGATCAAGGATCACAAATAACATCAATATCAGAAGAAGCAGCGCAGATATTAGGTGTGCCAAGGACAAAAGTTATGACAAAACTTCATGGACTAGGAGATGTTGTGGTTCGTGAATCGAAATTTAAGGTCAACGTACAAATAAAGCCACGATTTCTGAGTAAGCACGTCGAAAAAGTAGAGGCCGTAGTTCTCAACAACTTATCAACTCTTACAACTGCACAACCCGGATTGATCGGTTCAATTTTAAGAATTGGGAAAACCACACTCTTGCTGACCCATTATTTAATAAAGCAGACAGGATTGACATGGTTATTGGTGGAGATGTCTTCAGTAGAATTATTGAAAATGGAGTAACAAAATTCGACGGAGCTCTTGGGCAAGCTACGAAGTATGGTTGGATTCTCTCTGGGATAATAAAGCAGAAGAAATTCAGCCAAATAATATCTGCAACGACCAACTTAGAACGATTTTGAGAGGAGAGGAAATACCTGAAGATGAAAAACTTGAAGATGATGCATGTTTGAAAACGTTTAAAGAAACTGTGAAGCAAGATGGATGGGCGATTTATTGTAGAAATTCCTTTCAAAGAAGACAACGAGCTGGGGGAATCTCGCAAACAAGCTATAGCGCGTCTGATTTCAATGGAAAATAAGTTTAAAAAAAATTATAAACTGAAAGAAGATTATCATGAGTTTATCAACGAATATATAAGGCTTGGTCACATGGTTTAAGCAGATGAAAAAGTAAAAGGTAAATATTACTTACCGCATCATGCTGTTATACGCGAAAATAGTTTAACAACAAAGTTGCGCGTTGTATTCGTTGCATCTGCAAAATCATCTAACGGAAAAAGCCTTAATGATATCATGTTTGCCGGTCCAAAGTTGCAAAAAGATATATTCGATATTCTTATCAAATGGAGGCTTTGGAAAGTGGCAATAACTGCTGATGTACAAAAAATGTTTCGGCAAATAAAGATTGCAAAAGATGATCGCGATTTTCACAGAATAATATGGCGTGAAAATCCTTCGCAGAAGATAGAAGAATATGAGCTGACAACAGTTACTTATGGTACTGCATCAGTACCTTATTTGGCGGTACGCACACTATTTGAAATAAGCAACATGTGCCCAAGTGAACGGCTGCAAGCAATAATTAAGGAGGATTTCTACATGGATGACCTTATGACAGGTGCGGATACTGTTCAGCAATGTCAAAACATTCAAGAAGATATCAGCATCTGCAAACATTTGGGTTCCATCTTAGAAAATGGCTCTCAAACTGCAGCAGTATTACCGAAAATATAGAAGCTAAAGAAAACAATGAAATAATTCAAATTAAGGAAAACGAAGCAGTAAAAACACTTGGCCTATATTGGGATCCAAAACAAGACCAGTTCCAACTCAAAATAAATTTGGAAAGGGCAAAGAAGGTAACGAAAAGAAGTGTTCTTTCTCAGCTAGCTCAAATATTTGATCCATTAGGTTGGATTTCACCAATAACACTCGTCGCCAAGTTATATATTCAAAAGCTTTGGACGCAACATTCAGGATGGGACGACCAACTATCAGAAGATCTACAAAACGAATGGACGTTCCTTTTAAATCATGTTAATACAATTGAGAATATACGTATTCCACGCTGGATAGAAACTAATATTAAATCTGAAATTGAAATTCATGGGTTCGGTGATGCTTCAGGAAATGCGTACGCTGCGGTCATCTATGTCAAAGTTGGCAATTCTGTAAAGCTTCTAACTGCAAAAACCAAAGTAAATCCGCTTAAAAACAGGAAAACATTACCAAAACTGGAACTTTGTGCTGCTCACTTATTGGCCAAATTGATAAATAGAGTTTGTAAAATCATCACGAGAAGTCATAAAATTTATGCATGGAATGACTCCACAATTACACCTTGCTGGATTGAGGCAAACAAAAACAAGGACAAATTTATTCGAAATCGAGTGGAAGAAATTCAAAAACTTGTACCACAAGCAACCTGGAGACATGTAAACACAAAAGACAATCCAGCAGACGTAGCGTCAAGAGGCACATCATCTCCAAAATTACTAGATATGGACATATGGTGGTGTGGGCCAAAATGGCTACCATTGCCAGAGATTCAATGCCCAACAAATGATGTGATAAATACAGTAACAGTACTAACAACATCCAAAATTGAAAGTGAATTTATGGAGGAAGTTGTAAATCGATATTCTAGCTGGTTAAAACTTCAAAGGGTAGTGGCTTATATATTACGAATTGCTAAAAGAAAAAGAAGCCCATCAGTAAATTTGTCTGTAAAAGAATTACATGCAGCACAAAATATTATCATTCGACAGTCACAAAAACGATTTTTTAAAGATGAAGTCAAACAACTACTAAATGGTAAACAGCTAAACAATACAAGCCAAATTTTGAGTCTCAACCCGTTTTTGGATAAAAATGGAGTAATGAGAGTTGGAGGTAGGCTAACAAATTCAGAGCTATCTTATTGTTCAAGGCACCCAATAATTCTACATAAATCAACTTTAACTGCATTAATAATCAAAGATGCAGACCACGCTGCAATAAATGGTGGAAACGCAATCATAAGAAGACAATACTGGATAATCGGTGTAAAGAATGCAATAAAAAGTTGTATACGAAATTTTTGTAAGTGTATAAGACATAAGCAAGTATCCGCAAAACAAATAATGGGCGACTTACCAGAATTCAGAGTATCAACATTAAGTCCTTTTACTTATACTGGAGTTGACTATGCAGGACCTTTCCAGATGAGATGTACAAAAGGACGCGGTCAAAAATCATTCAAAGGTTACGTTGCAGTTTTTGTTTGTTTAACAACTAAACGTATTCATCTGGAAGAAGTCAGTGAATTATCATCAGATGCCTTTCTAGCAGCATTAAGAAGATTTTTCGGCAGGAGAGGAAGATGCTCTTATATTTACTCGGATAACGGAACAAATTTTGTGGGAGCAAATAAATGGATCGATAAAGAATTTAAATCCGCAATAAAGCAAAATTCAGAGATAGCACCAATATTAGCGAACGAAAAAATAACTTGGCATTTTATTTCCCCAGCAGGCCCACATTTTGGTGGAATATGGGAAGCAGGAGTGAAAGGCATGAAATACCATTTAAAGAGGGCCATTGAAGACACGAAACTAACTTTTGAAGAGATGTCAACAGTTTTAGCACAAATAGAGGCATCTTTGAACTCGCGTCCATTATATGCCCGAAATGACGACAATGGAGTTGATGCATTAACACCAGGTCATTTTCTAATTGGAAGACCAATAATGTCAAATCCATCTCCCGAAACAGATGTCAGCACTTCCACCTTAAACAAATGGAAGTTGGTTCAGAAAATTCAAAAAGACTTGGAATCGCTGGAAAAATGAGTATCTGCATACACTTCAGCAAATGACTAAGTGGAAAACACCCGTAGACAACATAAAGATGGGAGATGTAGTTATAATTAAAGAGGAAAACTCTCAAACCGCAAAATGGCCTCTTGCTAAAGTTTTAGAAGCTCATCCAGGAAGTGACGGCAGAGTCCGAGTTGTGACATTAAAGCTTCAACATAACATTCTGAAGCGACCAATTCATAAACTATGTCCTCTTGTTAAATCGATAGACAATAATCCACAAAATGAAGAGATTAAAACTAGCTTGACCACCGTATCGCAAAGGCAGAATCGATCATCAAGTATATTTGGGTTTATACTAATGTTGCTGCTTTGTATGTCGCTCAATAGCAAAGCAATGGTGCTTAATGAATCAAAAGGCAGCAACGCAGAAGTGAGCAAACTCTCTGAAAACACCACGATTTATCTGGATTCACTTGGGAAAATGGACGTTATAACATCTTCCTGGGATTTACTCATATATTATGATCTTCATGCATACTTCGAGCAAACCAACATGATATCAAATTGTCTACAAAAAATAAAAAATCAATGCCATCTTTTATCGCAGTTTGAAGAAGCATGCAATGTCATATCGCTATCATTGAGCAGGCGCTACGAAGATATAATTCATAGTCACAAGTTGATTATCGATAATAAAAAACAAAAAAGAGCACCATTAGAGTGGGTTGGCTCTATTTATAGCATGCTGTTCGGTTTAATGGATGCTGAGGATCATAAATCGAAAGAAAGAATAACTATCAATATTCCAAACCGTTGGCAGAATGGTCAAAAACGAAGATACAAATTATAAAAAATACAGTCCACTTTAAGTTAATTAAATTTACATACGAATAAATACATATGTATGTACATAATGGAAGACATTGATATTTTTCGCCCTCGGTAGAATGTTCAAATATCTTTGAACATGTACATATACATATATACAGTCCATTAGTTACATAAGAATTTAATACTTAGGAAACTAAAATTGTATACACACGTCCATACATATATACTTACATTCAAATGTACCATCAGTATACTTAGCACGCACAAGAAATATGTAATGAAATTAGATGCTTGCTCGTAAAGGAAACATAAGCAAATACATATTGACAAAAACCATTTGTTGTCAGTCACAGTTTGTTAAATAAAATGCATGTATGTATATCAGCAGCTAAGCATTTCCTTTCATGATGTTGTTTATTCTAAAATAAACATACGCATTCATACATACAAACAAATCCACATTTACAAAATAGTAATGTAGATTAAAAATCAATGTGCTTGAGCATGCGTTGGTCCTTTATCAGCTAAACTTAAATACTCACACACATACATACATAATTAGTTAAGCAACGTCATCTTAAGAATTTGTATATAAAGAGCTGTAAATATTTGAAAAAACCAGAATTCAAAAGATTCTCAATTTAGAAACATAGTCTATTTCTTAATCCTTCCCTTTTATTTTATTCTTTACTTCCCCCCACCAGTGGTAAGGAGTAGAGAACAAAAATTAAAAGTAGTTTTCAGAATAAGGCAGTGCAAGTTTACTTATTACCCCCACCCGAGGTAAGGAATAAGTTAAACCGCTCTGAAATATAGTACTTAAACTGTACATACATTAAAGGTATTTTAAAGTTTAAGATTTGTACTTTTTGTAACAATACTAAGCGGATTGGTATTATAATTTACAACTTATTCAGGGTACTTAAACTGAAGATCTAAATGGTTAATCTAGGGGATGCAGCCTTTGCAGTCGGCGAGTCTCGGCGCTGTTGTCCAATAAGTTTATGGCGTGTATGTTGGGGTGGCAGCTTAGTCGGTTAACATATCTAGAACTGAGTTTGTGAATCTCAAATTTTACCATAGGTATTTCTAGATCTTTGGGTAAGTAAGTATTTTTGATATACCACGGAGCGTTGGTAATCAGCCTGAGTGTTTTCGACTGATATCTTTAAATTATCTGAACGTTAGATTTACTTGCGGTTCCCCTGATTTGGATCCCGTATGTCCAAACCGGTTTTAAAATGCATTTATATAAAATCACCTTATTTTTAAGACTAAGGGCCGATTAACCAGTACAATTTTCTGGTTTTGATTTTAAGCTGCTCTCGATTGGCTTTTATGTGTTGTTGCCAAGTTAATCTTCTGTCTAAGTGCATCCCGAGGTACTTTGCGCTGATGCATTTTGGGATTGTTGTTAGATTGAGATTGACGCTGGGGCAATCACCTGTTTTCATGGTGAAGGTAATGTAATGGAAACAAATTACAAGTTGCAACCCTACCTAATAAGATAATTAATTTAGTACTAACCTTATAAAATACAACCCTACATCTAAGATCTATTACATTTAGTACTAGTTTGTAACTACAGCTAAGTTTAGGATCTAAGTGAAAAAATAAAGAACGCGACACTCCTTTGCGCGCACTTAAACCGAATAGTCAAGTTCTTTAAATTTTTATTGGTTCAGCTCATTTCCGAGATACCGGCAACTGGCCGAGGTACCAGCAGTACATTTTTAATATATAAAAAGCGTCGACTTGCGTCAGCAGCAACAACACTAGCGAGTGTCAGCGGAGCCCTGGCGCTCCACATGGCGGCAGTAGCCGTAGCAGCAGCCGCAGCAGCAGCAACAACAGCAGCGAGCCCCAGCGAAGCCCTGGCGCTCCACGTGGCGACCGTGACAGCGGCTTACAAAATGGCCTCCGGGCAAATGAAGCCACGCCATATAAAAGAGACGACAAAAATGAAAAAAAGTTTAAATTAAAGCGAAAAAAAAAATGCAAAAAAAAATTAAATTATATTAAAAATGTTTCAGTGAATTAAAATTCAAATTACAAAAAAAAAATTTTTTCAAATTATTTAATGGTGGTGGCTTCTTCAATAAATTAAAATTAAATTACAAAAAAAAAATTTTCCAAATATTTAAAAATGAACTTAAATTAATTTAATTTACCAAATTTAAACGAAAAAATTTTTGTTCTAAATATTTAAAAATGAACTTAAATTAAAAAGTGTAAATATCTTTGTAACCAAATTTAAACGAAAAAATTTTTTTCTAAATATATAAAAATGAACTTAAATAATCTTTTTACCAAATTTAAACGGAAATTTTTTTTTTCCAAATATATAAAAATGTACTAACATTTAAAGAGTGTAAAAACCTTTTTACAGAATTTAAACGAAAAATACAATACATTTTTTTTTTCCAAATATATAAAAATCGAACTAAATTTAAAAAGCGTAAAAACTTTGTAACCAAATTTAAACGCTAAACATTTCTTTCAAATTAACTGAATTTAATTTTTATTTTTCCAAAAATATCTAAAAATGAACAATATTGAAACGGTAAATATAAACTGGAAAAAAAAAAAAAAAAAAAAAAAACGCGGTGGTACCAAATTTTCAAACAAAAAAATTTAAAATTTTCGAAATAACAACAAACAAATAAACATTTAATAAAAAACAAACGGTGGTACCAAATTTTCACAAAAAACATTTTCATTAAATTTCGAAAACGAAAACAAAATGCTACCTACTGTAAGTCACGCCATATAAAGCACCGTTATGCTCCGTTTTACTTCTTGGTACAGGCTGCACGTAACGGCATACAAGCCACGCCACAAAAAGCGCCGTTAGTCACCGACAAACCGACTTTCTGTCTTCGGTACAGCCCACATGGAAGCATTACAACAACATCTACAAGGGTTCACCAGCGCGGGACTACAGCAGTGTTCCAGTATATATGTATATTAAGACGAGTAGCGGTTTTTGCAGCGTTGGGTATGGCGCACAGTGTGCGGAAATTATATAACGACACATGTATGTACATATTTTTCATTAAAATTAAATTTTTTTCACTTTTGCGTACTACTGTACAATTTGCATTATATACCGTAACTTTTAACTTTTTAAACTACTGTACTTTTGATAAAATGCCTTTATATTATATCCATACATATATGTATGCCAATACCTTTTCACTTTTGCGTACAACTGTTCAATTTGCATTATATACCGTAACTTTTTAGTTTATCAACTACTGTACTTTTGATTATATACCTTTACATTATATACTACATACATACAGGTATTCTTACTGTTTTTTTGCACTTTTGCTTACTGTACTTTTCATCTAATCATACGTTTTTATTACTAACATAGCCAATCCAACACATGCTCAATTACCTACATATATACATTTGTGTTACTGTTTTTTCATCGGAATTTCAGCTTTACATACAGAAGTGTGCAAACACTTACTAATATTTCTTCAAATATTACTTTTTGCAATAATTTAAAAATATTTTCTCAACAAAAACTTTTCGGTGGTGCCTTCCAGTGTTAGTCGTGAGTCAGACTTTAAAACAAATTTTTTTTTTCGAACATACAAATAATTAATTTGCAACCTTAATACGATTTTTGATCTGTGCATTGTCGTACTATGCCTACGTTGAACTTTATAACATTTTTCAAATAAACATTTCACATTAAGTCGAAATTTCAAAATTACTTTTTTTCATAAATTCTGCCATACAGTGTTAGTTAAACTAAGAATTTGCAATACGATACAATAGCACTTAGCAACAATTCAACGTTCAGATAAATAAATTGATTTTTACTAGATTTTTAAAGCTTCATCAAATGTCAGATACTGACACAGGTCATCCAGATTTTTTAATCAGTGAAGACCTATTAGGATTCGAATCATTAGCAAATATAAATTTACCCTTGAGTACTGACGATACAAAAATGGCAACTCCGGAACAGAAAAAATCTTTCATTAGCCTTTGTGCATCAATCATTAGGGAAAATTACAACGGTGATCCGCTAGCACTTGAATCATTTATAGATAAAATTAATTTAATTGAAGATCTCTCAGAAGAAAACCTACAAAGTACATTTATAGCATTTCTAAAATCAAAGCTTGAAGGCAAGGCACGCGAGGCAATTCCAACTGATATTAGTTCCATTGTTCAGATTAAAGACCCGTTACGTAGTAGAATAAAACCGGACAACTCAAAAGTTGTAGCTGGAAAAATTGCATATTTGCACATAGTAAACAACAATTATACAGAATTTGCCAAACGTGTCGAGGAGCTATCTGATGCACTACGACGTTCTTTAATCACTGAAGGTATGACACAAGCTAAAGCCCAAGAAATGGCAGTTGAACAAACTATAAATGTATGCAGATTAAATACACGTTCTGACTTAGTTAAGTCAATTTTGGCATCAACAACCTTCAATGATTCAAAGGACGTAGTAGCAAAAATGATCGTAGAACAAAATAACCAAGCAAAAGAGAGACAAGTAGTAGCGTTCCAATTAAACAATAACAGAGCAAATAATTTTCGAAGTAATTTTCAAAATTTTAATAGATACAACAATAATGGCAACAACTATAGGAACAACAACAACGGCAATAATTACAGGTCAAACAACACTGGCAACAATACTAGGTACAATAACAACAGTACTCGGGGTAACGCAAAAGAACTTATTAACAAACATAAAACGCGAAATAAAAATCTATATGATAAAACCTCGCGTCCTTTATCAGTTAGCATAAATGATTTGGTTTTAATTCAAAAAGAACCACGAGATAAACATGCAACCATATACAATGGCCCACACATAGTAACAAAAATTGACGGTGTAAACGTAACAATTTTTGATAAAGAGAAAAAGAAAGAAAAGACAGTACACAAAAACCGTATACACAAAATGAATTGAATAAAATTTTATAGATATGTCTAATGATATACTTTACTATTGATATATGTTAAAACAAACAAAATTAAACCATACCTGTACAAAACAAAAAGAAAAATCAAAATTTTTATAAGTCGTATATAAAAATTGGCTACAAAAACTTAAATTATATTAAAATCAAAATACAATGAAAATTAAAATATGTATGAAAAAAATATATTCAAAATATAAATTTAAATTTACACTTACCCTAAGAATGGTAATGTAAAACTGAATAAACTTCTATAGCAGTGGGTAACATATAGCAATACACACTGTAGCTTAATATATTGGAGTGCACACTGTACTTGCAAACCGCATCATGTTCTACGTGCTGTCTGCAGGGTTGTTTGCTATTGCGTCGCGTACGGTAGTTCGTACCACATGTATGTATGTATGTACAGCAACGTGGTAGGCCTAGCGCCACTCATATGTATGCAAATATATAAACCTTCACATTGTCTTTGACAAACATATATGTATGTTCGTTCTCGATCTTTCCATCATGTATGTATAATAAACATGCGTTGTCTCACATATTATGTACTTACATATAATTGCACATATTGTTACTATATTTGTAAGCGTCATCTATTTTTGCATCATACGATTGAACCGTTACAGTTTGAAAGCGCGCATGCGTTATTTCTTTTAGAGTATAAGTATATGAGCACTGATATTCAGTCTCTCAACTGTTGTAAATATATGCCACACACTATTGCAAATACTCTCAGACTCTCAGTCGTTCGAATGTGTTAGTAAGCATTATATTATACGTGAGCATATGTAAATGTTCTTGGTTTCTCTAATGTTTAAGTGTATGAGTGAGCTATTGCACGTATATATTATATAAGCAAGCACTGTAATTCTCTCGCATAGTACATATGTCAATGGCATAGTAGTTAATAAGTATTTATGTACATATCCTGAGCGGTATATAAAAACGATACAAGACACTGGCGAGGGTGTAAAACAATTTGAGCCAAGTAAAAAGATCAAGAAATAAAGAGACCATCAAAGCGGCAAAGATGATATGATACGAAACTCTTTGCTTCGTGAGAGCGCTGCCAAAATCCGCATTTTTTATAACATTTTCCTATAGTGCCCTATGTAAGAAATGTGGTTTGGGAGTATTCATTTTACTTTTTGGGGATTTTGCAGTTTCCACACAACCGTTGAAGTATGTAAATAGAATAAAATGCAAAATACTATGAAAAAGAAGAAATACACGATATCATCTTCTATTTTACCAAAAAAATCACAAAATATTGAAATCAACATGAAAACAATACCAAATCACGGAAATTTATAAACTTATGTACAATGCGCTATCCTACAGCCGAAAATATTTACTCAAAACAATATGCGTATTTTTATATAAATATTACGGCAATTTTAAATGCAATCAATGCCCAGTTCTCTTTGAAAAAATATCTTTATGATTTGTTTTTTTAATAAAAAACCATATTTTTAAGTAAAGCTTAAACCCAAGTACTTTTTTTATCACTAAACTATGAAATTTATTTCTTTACTTAAAGATTTTAACACCCATTTCGTTAAATAATAACATCAATTCTATTTTTTATCCAAATAAAATTTCACTGATTTGATAGCTTTTTTCAAGCATTTGCCTCTGGTAGCGCGTCTTTTTGCGTATCAGCTGTTCGTGGTCCCCTGATTCGGTAGTGTTGCCAACTCGAACCGAGAGTTCAGGGGACCAGCTCAGTAGCAGAGAGAGAGAGTTTCGTATCATATCATCTTTGAAAGCGGACAGTTCTTGTTTGAATTCGCGGAATCGGCATCCTACACTTCATCCTTTTAACTTAAGCCTATATAATTCTAAAGTATAGGTAAACATACAATATAAAAATCTACTTACATTTATATATTATTATGGCTATTAAAATTAGAATAATTAACTAATTTAAAAATAACTTTAAAAAAAAAACTTAAATAATAAGACTAAAATATTGTTAATATTAAGTGTTATTAAGTATACTTACATTCAAATTTATAAACAAATAATGAAAATTTTCTATCAATTATGTGCAGAAGGATATAGCAAGACTGATCACCTTGCTACATCCTTCTTTTTCAAAGGAGGGTGATGTAATGGAAACAAATTACAAGTTGCAACCCTACCTAATAAGATAATTAATTTAGTACTAACCTTATAAAATACAACCCTACATCTAAGATCTATTACATTTAGTACTAGTTTGTAACTACAGCTAAGTTTAGGATATAAGTGCAAAAATAAAGAACGCGACACTCTTTTGCGCGCACTTAAACCGAATAGTCATGTTCTTTAAATTTTTATTGGTTCAGCTCATTTCCGAGATACCGGCAACTGGCCGAGGTACCAGCAGTGCATTTTTAATATATAAAAAGCGTCGACCTGCGTCAGCAGCAACAACACTAACGAGTGTCAGCGGAGCCCTGGCGCTCCACATGGCGGCAGTAGCCGTAGCAGCAGCCGCAGCAGCAGCAACAACAGCAGCGAGCCCCAGCGAAGCCCTGGCGCTCCACAGTAACATATGCTAATTTTGCTGTGTTTACGATGATGTTCCAATTTCGAAGCCAATACTCTATTTCATTCAGCTGTTTTTGAACAGCTTCAGAAGCTTCGTTTGCGGAGATAGCGGAGGCAAGGAAAGCGGTGTCGTCTGCGTATGTAGCAACGGGCCTGTTTTCTTCGTTTATTATTGGCATATCAGCAGTGAAAGTTGGTGTTAATTAATAGCACCCACGGCTTAGTAAACGCGACTGTACTCACTGAGTATAAAATGGGAACTGGTTACAAAAGTAAAGAGGACTTTTTTTGTAGTATAAGTGCGCAAGGTGACTACGCGTACCAGGTTGTCCGATCCGGGATGAAGTTCAATAACACTATGCAACAAAGTAAACCTTTTTTTTTACTGGGTTCAGAGTATGTAATTCTGATTCGGTACCTTAAAACTATTTAAAACATTGAAAAAAAATTGTTCTATCACTTCAAGTTTAGTAGTGAAACGCATTTATTGATTTTACTTAAAATTATATGAAGCGGTGACATAAATTGTAAGTCTACATTAAAAAAACTTTTTTTTTTTAACGATTGGCTTTCCTCTTGTAGTCAGTAGTGGCAGTATCTATCTGGAGGCTCCAACAACAGTCTGCAAACATGGCTGGCTCCCATCTGCCCTGATAACGCTTCTCGTACTCTGCAGTTTCTTGATGAAATCTTTCACCGTGTTCATCGCTTTCTGAACCCATGTTTTGATATATGCTTGTGACCTAATGCTGACATTAATCCATCGATATTATTGCAGAACACTAATCCATTCAGTTACCTGCTTCATCTTCTTCTTCAAAAGGACTCGATAAACTAGAGAAAATACAAAATCTTTTCGGAACTGGAATGTCTGGAGAATGTGGTAGCTGCATTGACACTGATGACACAGTAGCATACTTCATCAAGTGTTTTGATTTTTTTTGAAAACCTTTCACAGTTGTTAGACAGAAGTAACAGTCGTCTTGTACCAACCCGTCAAATATTTATAACGTTTTAAACAATACACTTTCGGCACCCATGATTTGTCTTGATTTCTAATGGCAATTTTAAAATAAGCTTCATAATATTTTTCAAACAAAGGCAAAATTAGCTTTTTTTTTCACTTTTAGGAGTAAATTGACCACAAACGTAAAAATAAGCTAGGATAATTAACACAAACACGCGGAATTTTGTAGATTTATGAATAATCTAAATGTTTTGATGACGTTTGTACACACCAATGATGTAACTTTATAGCTACCCTTTACTAAGTGCAACGAAAAGTAAATAAAGTAAGATTACCGCTATTTATGTTTTGGAAGTGATATCTAAATATGAATTTGTTTTCTGTTGTCGACTAAGTATACCTAATACGAATCACCACTCAGATTATCGGTGATTTTTTTGATGTTGCATAGTGTAATTCGAGCCATATCCCACTCATTGGGCGGTAGATGTTTATCTTTGACTATTCACTCTCAATGATATTCGAAGACTGGTAAGTAATTGTAAAAGAATGCTAAAATTCTACATAAGCCACGTTTGTACATACAAGTATAGTCCTATGGTTACCTTAATATATGAAAGCTGATTCCGTGTTTCTGTGATAAAATTCGTATAGTATAACTAAAAAATTAAAAAATTTCGTCAGATAGGTTACGTGTTACATAGTTACATATAAAAACATATTCTAATGCATTACAAGTGTGTTTGAAAAATGAGCTGTCTTCAAATTGGGCTGCTGTTTTGCTAATAATAATAAATTTAATAGAGACAGTTTTACATAATTTTAAAGCCTTTATTTTGCGACAACTTGTCCAAAGTTCATAGATCCGTCATATAAATAAAACAGGTTACATATTAGTTTTATATTGCGGTTTCTAAAAATGTTCATAACTTAGAAGATAATCTCATATTTGCTTCACAGAAGCCGCAAAACCCATTCGATTCTCTCAAATGGTCAATTTTTAATAGATATTTACGACATCAACATAAGGTCGGCAGGATTTTCTAATTTGTTCCCTGATAATATAATCTATTGCTTTTGAAAAATGCTCAGCGGGTTTTTATCTCATAAACGACATAATTCGTATTTTCCGTTGTATGCACAGAGAACGGGCTTCTCTCTACCTCTATCTGAAAGCTCGATCTGGTTTAACCAGATTTAAACTCGAACGTGGTAGAATAATTTGTTTAAATGTGACAATAACACCAAGCTGTTTCTTCTCATTTCCCGTGTTATCTACTCACCTCTTATCAAGGGTAAAACATTTGATTATTGTAAGGTCGAATAATACCATTGAATAGAAAGTCAGCCACTTCTTTGCTTACGAAATCGGCTATGGCCATAGGGTATGGGTAATGTCTAGAATAAACCTTTCGTTTTGTTTTGATTGTATCTATAGTATTAATGTAACGACAGCTGTTTGCCGGGAACTTGATTATGAGTGTGTGTGTCCGATCAACCATTCAGATCAAGCATACAACCCGATCGGACTAATGTCAACTACATGATGCCCAACAGTGAAGGCATTTGAGTGAGAAAGTTCGCCCCTATTCGGTAAAGCAAACCGGTGTGTGTTTGTATATTAACTTACTACAGTATGCGTGTGTTTTGATGTTAATTTGGCACAGTGTACTCGTTTGAGTATCTTTTTCCGCGGGTACATAGTTCAAATGAGCTGTCTGGTAAGAAAAAGGGTATAGAAGGACCTGCAACACGACAAACAGGGCGAATAGCAAAAATTGCGGTTTTCTAAGAAACAAAGTAGTGTGGTTGGATCGATATAAAGTGCAAAAAAAATATAAGTGCAAAAAAAAAAAAAGAAATAAATAAAATAAAATAAAATACCATTTTTTTTATTGCTAAAGTGCTGGTACATAAAAAACTGAGCGGATCCCAAGAGTCCTACACGGAATTCAGACCAGCCAGCGATTGTAAATTATTGTACCAATGAAATGTTATTTAATTTTTAAACACCATAAGCTAGGTACTAATATCATTATGCTTACAGGTCGCCTGCTAACTCAGCCAAAGGACCAATCCCTTTCGGTTTACCTGGAGCCCGCAAATCCTGTGCTGATATCAGCATAATTCATAAGAACACATACACATACCAGCCTACTTGCTGCCAACAAAAAATATCGCATGTAAAGCATAATCGGGAGCATAGCAGTGGAGCGGATCAGAGTCTCAACAGCTTCAGAGTCTGCAAAGCGGAGATTGAGAGAAAAGAGGAGACTAGTCTCCACCACTGATCGCCAGTAGCGGACTCTGAAGCGTTCAGCAGCCGACGTCGCCGACAGCAGCAGAGCAGCATTTAGTTTTAGTTTTGTTTTTAGATACATATATTTATTTTCCTTTTTTTTTGTTTAACTTACCGGTAGAATCCTTCATGTTCATAATTTTTTTGGTTGATCAATAGAAAGGCGTGAGTGCGAAGAGCTTGAGATGCCGGCAAGCAGGGATGCGGCCCGAAAATTCTAGCAGAAAATAAGGCAGCAAACAAGTGGTTTCAAGACCGGGGCTGGTTCCTGCAAAGACGATTATGGAAATCTGGTGACGGACGTACAGAGCACACTTGAGGTATGGAGGGACCACTTCTCAACGCTACTGAATGCGAACTCTGGTGAGGAGTTTGAAGAAGAGGAGCCCAGAACAATCTTTAGGGATGAACAACAAATCCCTCCACTCGACCAAGGTGAGGTGAGAACAGCACTTAGGCGGCTAAAGAATAACAAAGCGCATGGGGCAGACGGTATACCGGCTGAGCTTTTCAAAGCCGGCAGAGAAGAGCTGGTAGGAAGCATGTACCAGCTGTTAAGCTTAATTTGGTCTGACGAGTACATGCCAGAAGATAGGAGCCTTAGTGTTCTTTGCCTAATCCATAAGAAGAGTGATCCTGCTGTGTGCGCAAACTACCGTGGGATAAGCCTTCTAAATATCGCATATAAGGTTCTATCGACGATACTGTGTGAAAGACTGAAGCCATATACGAACCAGCTGATTCGACCTTACAGTGCGGTTTTAGGCCTGGTAAATCCACCATCGACCAGATATTCACAGCACGTCAAATCCAGGAAAAGACCTTAGATAAGCAAATCGACACACACCACCTTTTTGTCGACTTCAAAGCCGCTTTTGATAGGACGAATAGAAGCTGCCTGTACGATGCCATGTCTAAATTTGGGATCCCCGCAAAACTAATACGGCTATGTAGAGTGAAGTTGAGCAAAACATTTAGCTCCGTCCAAGTTGGGAAGAACCTCTCCGAGCCGTTTGAGGTCAAACGAGGTTTTAGACAAGCTGACTCACTTTCGTGCAATTTCTTCAACCTAATGCTGGAAACTGTAATAAGAGCTGCCAATCTGAATCGCAGCATACTGCTTGCGTATGCGGATGATATTGACATCGTTGCCCTTAACAATAGGGCCGTCAGTGCGGCATTTTCCAGTCTAGAGAAGGAAGCAAAAGAGGTTGGTCTAGTAGTGAAAGAGGACAAAACAAAGTGCCTTGTGGCAAAAAACAAAAAATCCTCGCGTATTGGGACCCACTTCACTCTTGGCAACTACAATTTTGAAGTAGTCAAGGATTTGGTATACCTTGGAGCCAGCATAAACAGCACCAATAACGTTAGCCTTGAAATCAAACGAAGACAAACACTTGCCAACAGATGCTACTTTGGGCTCGGTAGGCAGTTGAAAAGCAGAGCCCTTTCTCGACGAACGAAAATCTCGCTCTACAAATCTCTCATCGCGCCCGTTCTTGCATATGGCGCAGAAACATGGAGGATGTTGACCAGCGATGAGCAAGCTTTGGGGGCTTTCGAGAGAAATGTTCTTCGCTAGATTTATGGCCCTGTTCGCGTAAGTGACGGGTACCGAAGAAGATGGCCCAAATTGACAAACGGTTGTAGCGCCATAAAAGAAGAAGAATCAATAGCCCTGATTTTGTTATTTCAATCCGTAATACCCATAGATTTATAATTCTGATTCCATTTTTCGCACGTGGCTCATTTCGTTTCTTTATGCACTTTGTATATTTCATTCTCTCAGTAAGTTCTTCCTCCCTTTTTGCCATTACCATATTTATATTTGCTAATTTTCGCAATTCTGAGTGAGTGATCATCACATAACTCTCTTTTTTTTTTTGTTTTGTTTATGTGGCTTAGCAAGGTAGGAGGTAATGACCCACCCCAACGACGAGCTAGCTTGGGATGCAAGCATGCCTGCATGACACCCCACCTGACCCAAAGGAAACTGCTACATAACAATGGCGCCCAACGGCAGGCTCAACTAAATTTTAGTTTCTCATAATTTTTACTAGTACTTTTTCATAAGTACCATTTTTTCCTTTTTTTCTATTGGACATATTAGCGCCAATAGGGTATCATCACCTACGGCATCCGTGAATGGTTTGTGCCCAATTGGAAAATGACAGGGGGTGCCCATTTCATCTTCAGAGTGCCTTCTGGGGACCTCGCGTTCTCAGAAGTGGGAACTGAAGATTAGTAAATTGGAAGATGAGACTGACCATTGCAAGCTGCTGAGTGTGTGGTCCGGCACCGAACACCCGTGAGGCTTATGGAAATTACTCGAAGGGGTCATTTATAATTTTGGGGGATTGAGGGCAGTGTGACAACCGCGTTTAGACGATGTGCCACACTTATTGAAATAATAGAACATAGTTGACTTCGACGTTTAGACAGCGGACATACGAACCATCACTCCTACAATGACCTCGCCAAGACAACACCAACACACACCAAAACACATTTCAATAATAAATAAAATATAAAAGTCTTATTATTAAACCCTACAATAAACCAAATTGTTTTGTTTTATGTTGTAATAAAATAATATCATTATAACAATCTATTATTATTAACAATACTTTATTCTATTTTGCCATTATTAAATTTTCATTAATTTGGATTTGAATTATATAGCTTTAGAATTAATTTATATATCTATTGATTTTAAACTTTACATTGCGTTTAATTTTTTTTTGTAAGTTTTGAAGAGTTGAATTTCAATATTGTTATTTTTATTTATCTTTTCCTTTTTTTGTAATATTTTTATTTAGTCTCCTTAAATCCAATGCCATAGGGTTTTTTTTTATTTCTTATTTTCTTTACATTTTGCTGTTCAGATTACAAGACACTATTCAATATTTTGTAATATTTTTGCTTAGTTTTTTTTTTTGTCTATTTTGTTAGTATTTATTTTGAGACTATAGAGGTCAATTTTTAGTTTCTGATTTTGAATTTTTTTCCCATTTTTTTTAACGTGTAAGTTTCTTTTTAATTTAAAAATATATTGTTGAATTTTAAAAGAAAAAGCAAATTGAATTTTATATTAGTAATTTTTTTATGTTTATCTTTAAAAATAAACCAGTTTTTTTTAAATATATTTTTGTTATCTTAAACTCTGTAAATTTAATTTATTTATATTTTGTATATCATTTCTTATTTAACTTCTTTATATTTTTTTATATTATGTTTTTTTTTATATCGTATTCAAATTCAAAATATTTCGTTTAAATTTATATTTATATTTTATTTAATTATTTTAAAGTCTTATAGTTTTATTATTTTTTTATTATTATTATTAATCCACGTAACTTTTTGCTTTTGGTCCAAATTCCATAACACTTTTGAATTTCTGATTTCAATTTATTTTTTTATATTTTTGTTTGGAAGATTGAATTTTATATATTTATTTTTTGTGTAATATTTTTATTTACGTTTTCAAAATCTGAAATCCTTATTTTCATATTTCGATTTTGTGAATTTCAATTAGAAATTTTCTAATGGTGAATTGTGTTAATAAATTTTGAATTTTCCTTCTAAAATAAAATTTACCGTTTATAATCTTATAAAAATAAACATATATACATACATATACATATGTACGCATTGAATTGAATAGCCTTTTAAAATATTTTGAATATAGACTTAAGTTTACTTGGAATTTTTATTATTACGTTATTTTGAATTCGATAGCTATCATTTAAATTAAAATTTTTTTGTTACTTTATAATTGCTTTATTTTTTTGCGTTGTTGTTGTTCGGATTACATAACATTATTCGCATATACTTTTCATTTTTATTTGAAGTTTTGATTTATTTTTGAGTTCGTCTGAGTTTAGAAAGTTTTGAAGTCCCAGCTTTTGGGGTATCGGATTACAGGAATAAGGATCTGTGAGAGTTATGGTGTAAGTTTTAAGGTGAATGGAAAACCGAGAGGCTGACGAACGAGAAAGTGAGGAAGTAGTGCCTGGTAGATTTGAACTGTTAAACACGAATCCTCACACGAAGCGTCGCAAGGGCACTAGGTAACGAAGCTGTAGGGTCTATATTTACCCAGATCAATACAAGTATTTCTCATCCACTGGACATTGAGCCCACCGTTTACTTCAACCGGTGCACAGCTAGAGCGTTCGAAACTTTAGGCATTGAAAATAGTAGTGGCTCTATTCCGATTACTGACGAATTCTCTAATAATTTCACGAACGACAGTGGTAGCTTTTCTCGAAAATTGGACAAAATCCTCGAGATGTCCGAAGGAGACCAATGGAACGCCACTTCTAATATCGCAGCCGCCGGACTTGCAAAACACACAGATGGTGGACCGCATCCATCAGAAATAACCGTTGAACAGCTGAGCCGATTGATGGCAATGATGACACAAAATGGAGACATGATGTCTCAATGCATGAACGAGGTCCGCCACTTGCGTGGTAATATGGCGAGTTTGAATGAACGAGTAACTGGAGTGGAAGCATCCACTCATACGCCGACAAATCGCCCTAACCTGGAATCCACACCAGATACTCGGAATGAAAGAATGAATGCGAGGCAGCACAGTGGTGAAGATGTTGCCGAAGGCAGAAGCTACTCACGCTATAGCAATGAGCCAATAGCGAAAAGTATGACGGTAGAGAGCTTCAGTTTTAGGGTAGAGAAAATGCGGGAACAATATGGTATTTCTTATCCCCACTTGTCCCGAAAGTTCCATCGTTTGGTTACTGGCAATGCTTTGAAGTGGTATTGGCAGATACTTAAAGACAATGCAGATGACCCAAGCTTCGGTTATTTCGAACTGAAGTGTTAACTGCTAAGCCAATTCAAGACGGCCGAATCAGACTACGAAATTATTAAAGATATAATGGAAAAGTATGACGGTAGAGAGCTTCAGTTTTAAGGTAGAGAAAATGCGGGAACAATATGGTATTTCTTATCCCCACTTGTTCCGAAAGCTCCACTGTTTGGTTACTGGCAATGCTTTGAAGTGGTATTGGCAGATACTTGAAGACAATGCAGATGACCCAAGCTTCGGTTATTTCGAACTGAAGTGTTAACTGCTAAGCCAATTCAAGACGGCCGAATCAGACTACGAAATTATTAAAGATATAATGGAAAAGTATGACGGTAGAGAGCTTCAGTTTTAGGGTAGAGAAAATGCGGGAACAATATGGTATTTCTTATCCCCACTTGTTCCGAAAGCTCCACTGTTTGGTTACTGGCAATGCTTTGAAGTGGTATTGGCAGATACTTGAAGACAATGCAGATGACCCAAGCTTCGGTTATTTCGAACTGAAGTGTTAACTGCTAAGCCAATTCAAGACGGCCGAATCAGACTACGAAATTATTAAAGATATAATGGAAAAGTATGACGGTAGAGAGCTTCAGTTTTAGGGTAGAGAAAATGGGGGAACAATATGGTATTTCTTATCCCCACTTGTTCCGAAAGTTCCATTGTTTGGTTACTGGCAATGCTTTGAAGTGGTATTGGCAGATACTTGAAGACAATGCAGATGACCCAAGCTTCGGTTATTTCGAACTGAAGTGTTAACTGCTAAGCCAATTCAAGACGGCCGAATCAGACTACGAAATTATTAAAGAGAGAAAGCAGCAGGCTCAAGAATCTTTTGAAGATTCCGCCTTCGCAGAAAGATACCTGAGAAGGAGTTGGTTGGCATCATTAGAGGCAATATAAAGCCGTATTAAGCCAATTTAACATTTGACTCTAAAATAGAAACGCTAGCTGAACTAAAAAACGTGTGCAAGAGAGCTGAAAAAGATATACGTGAGAATAGGAGTAGGCCGAAGCAAGTAAGCAGTTAGACTTTCCGCCACCTGAATTATGTGAAAGCATAAAAGATAGGAATACTGACGAAATAGGCCTAAAGAAACGCGGTAAACCACAAGCGTTCATGTCTATCCAACAAACTATGTCTCCATTGAATCGTCTTGTCGTTCCTTCGTCCACAACCCGTTTCACATTATGTTATTTTTCAAGTGTGGGATGCCCGTTGACTATTTTTCAAAGTAAAGTAAAGCCCGCATTGAAAATAAGTGTCAGTCTTCGTTACATAATATGATTTGTTTTTCCTGTGGAAGTGATTCGTCTTATTATGTGTTCAAACCTGGGCAGGGAAACTTGAAAATGGCGGAGATGTCCGGAAACTCTGCCCAAATACAGGAAAGGAAACCAAGAAGTCTCAATCCTAAATAGATGTAATAACTCCAGTGAAATCAAAGAAAACAAACAAGAAAATAAAGAAAAAGATAAGCAGAATAGTAGAAAATCTTTACACCAAAGGAAGATAGCGTATGATGAAGCGAGTAGACGGATATTCTGCGAGGAAATTATAGAAAAAAAAATTGGAATTAAAAAAAAATTCAGAAAATGAGGGAGAAGAAGAAAAATTTCAGAAGAATCCAAAACAAAGTTATATCGACCATAGTCACTCTGAAGGGAGATAATAGATTCTTTGCGAAGACCAAAATAGGTGGAAATGAAGTGTAAGCTTTACTTGATTCTGGGGCAGGAGCGAGCTTTCTAGGTAAAAACGCGAGTACACTCCTCCAAGGAAAAGGTGGTGAAACCTCTGTCACCGGGGTAGTAACTCTCCCAGTGGAGTGGGATGACATGACGAGAGACATGGAATTTTTGATTGTGCCTGGTTTGCAACAGGAAGTTTATTTAGGGGTCGATTTTTGGCAAGTATTTGGTATGAATGTGGTAAGCAGAAATGTGAGTATAAGTCTTGCCGGTGCTGTCGTTGCGGGCTTAGTGCCTACTGAGGGTGACTTGTCATTTGAAGCGGTGCAACATCAACTGACCTCGGAGGAGAGTCTGGCATTGGAGCGTGTAAAAGCCCAATTCCCTTCGTTCGCAGTTTTAGGGTTGGGAAAGACCGACGTCGAACAACATGTGATAGAAGTGAATTACGAAGATTTGCCCTTAAAACAAAGATTCTATCCCATATCTCCGCCAATTCAAAAGCTGATCTATGACGAGCTCGACCGAATGCTGGGGATGGGAGTGATCGAAGAGAGCAACAGCAGTTGGAGCTCTCCAGTTTCATTGTTCGTTAAGGGGACCAAGAACAGATTATGTCTTGACGCCAGGAAAGTGAATAAGCGCACAGTAAAAGACGCGTACCCTCTGCCTCATATTGATGGCATTTTGAGTCGACTGCAAAACACGAGGTACATATCAGCGATAGACCTCAAAGACGCGTTCTGGCAAATTCCTCTTGAAAGACTGCCTTCACTGTTCCAGGCAGACCGTTGTACCATTTCACCGTGATGGCTTTCGGTTTGTGCAACGCGGCGCAACGAATGTGCAGATTAATGGACAAGGTCATTTCCGCTTCTCTTCGTGAATCTGTGTTTGTATACTTAGATGACTTACTTGTTTGATCTGTAGATTTTTTGTCACATTTGTGTTTGCTCGAAAGGGTCGCTAAATGTTTACGTGAAGCTAAGCTTACTATAAATGTGGAAAAAAGCGAACTTTGTTTTAAAGAAGTCAGATACTTGGGCTATGTGTGTGAGATGGCTGTATCCGTACCAATACCAGTAAAATCGCCGCAATGAAGGATTTTCCAGAACCGAAAACTCCAAAACAGCTCAGAAGGTTTCTAGGAATGACAGGGTGGTACCGTAGATTCATACGAGATTACGCGACTATTGCAGCTCACAAAGGAAAAGATAAAAAAATTTACAATGACGAATGACGCAAAGACAGCCCCAGTGTTAACGCATCCGGACTTAAACAAACACTTTTACGTACAGTGTGACGCATCGACGGACGGAGTGAGCTGTGTGCTTTTGCAACATGACGAGGACGGTAACGAACGACCAATTGCCTACGTCTCAGCGAAACGGTTCACGCCAGTTTAAAATGGTTAGTGAAACAAAAAGATCTTTCTGGACGATTAGCGAAATGGAGCCTTAAGCTACAGGCATTCAACTTTGACATACAACACCGAAAGGGAACACAGAATATAGTACCGGACGCACTTTCTAGAGCAGACATGGACGAGTTAGCAGTAAACGACGGGAATTAAGACATATGTTTAAATTCTCCATATTTTGAGTCTAAAGAATAGGAAGAATTAAAGAAGACCATAGCGAAAAATGGAGAAAGGTGGCTAGACCTGTGCGTATCGGACGGATACGTTTATAAGCGGACACAGTTTAACAGGGGGGACACACTTCAAGAGGACCACTCCTGGAAACTCTGGGTCCCAACTGAGCTACGGCAAGGTCTGGTTGAACCCTGCCATGATTCACCTTCCGCGGGACATGGGGGAGTTCATAAACTTTAGCAAGAATAAGAGAAAAATATTTCTGGCCCGGTGTGGTGCTTGATGTTCAAAGTTACATCAAAAACTGTGATATTTGCAAAAACAACAAGACCCAAAACTTCTTCCAAAAACCACTTATGGGCAGGCAACATGTGACAGAGCGGTCTTTTCAGCGTTTGTATGTATATTGATTTTATGGGTCCGTAACGTCGTACATCTGGTGGTAATTCTTATGTGTTTGTATGTCTTGATCACTTCTCGAAATTCGTTTTCCTTAAACCCATGAATAAGGCTACTTCAGCAGAAGTTGTTAAATACTTAGAAAAGGAAGTTATCCATGTATTCGGGGTACCCGAATATATACATTCCGACAATGGGAAACATTTCGTGTCAGAAAAGTTTCGATTATTTTTGGAAAAATATGAAACAATACACGTGAACACTGCATTTTACTCTCCTTAGGCCAACGCTGCAGAAAGGGTAAACCGATCTGTGTTACAAATTATCAGGTCATATGTAAAGGACAACCAACGGAGTTGGGATAACCATGTTAGCGACGCAGCGTTCGCTATTCGAAAAGTTTTGCATTCCGCGATTGGCACATCACCATATTTCACCCTCTTTGGCATACCAATGGTGCAGCATGCCGGAGCGTATGAAGTATATCGATAATTGGGTGCATTAAGAGACGCAGACTGCGAAATCATCACAGAAAAGGATAACCTCCAATTGTGGTATATCGGCGTAATTTTAAGCAAAGTTCACAGATCGAGAATTATAATGCCTAACTAGCGCCTAAACAGGTTAAGTGTATTATTTTAAAGACCATGTATGAACTTGGAGATGTTAGTGGAAAGAAGATCGGGGTATACCACGCTAAGGACATTTTTGCTACGTAAATGCTTGTTAGACGTTGTATTCGTGTTGGATGTTACAGGTGTTCTAGCTCCATGTTACTAATTTGCCTACCTACCTTTTTGTTTGACTTATCATTATGAATATATTGTTGCGATTTTACAGACTTGACTATGTATATGTATTTATTTAATTATTTACTAATTTATTTATTTAATTTACTACATGACTTACATTTAAAATTTCTGTGATAATTATCTTATTATTGACAATGGTTATTTATCCACCTATTTATTCTTCTACTTTACTACGTATTCATATTAGCTGTGATATTTTTATTTTATTTATTGACCTATTGTAATACTAATACAATTATTTTGATTCCCAGTGAAGATAATGTGTGATTATTTGTTTTTTTTATGCATTTATTTATTTGTATTTATAGTTGATTATTTATGTATTTATTCATTGATTTAATTACTTACTTATTTAGTCATTAAGTTATTTACCCGCACACCTTACCTCTGTGACCAAGTACGTATAAATATACCTGTGATATTGTGTTGTGAGTGTATGTGTATTTACGATACTGTAAACAAAAAGACGAAACTGAACTGAACAGAAACGTGAGTTAGCCCGGCTCTAGGTCGTGGGTCGAGGCCACACGTTGAACGGAAACTAGACTTTGCAACCAGCCGAGTTAGGAATCTTTTTACTCATACGCTCCATGATGCGGGCACCATCGGCGGATGCGAGCCCGTAACGACAGATTTTTGCCGGGAACTTGATTATGGGTGTGTGTGTGTCCGATCAAACATTCAGATCAAGCATACAACCCGATCGAACTAATGTCAACTACATGATGCCCAGCAGTGAAGGCATTTGAGTGAGAAAGTTCGCACCTATTCGGTAAAGCAAACCGGTGTGTGTTTGAATGTTAACTTACTACAGTATGCGTGTGTTTTGATGTTAATTTGGCACAGTGTACTCGTTTGAGTATCTTTTTCCGCGGGTACATAGTTCAAATGAGCTGTCTGGTAAGAAAAAGGGTATAGAAGGACCTGCAACACGACAAACAGGGCGAATAGCAAAAATTGCGGTTTTCTAAGAAACAAAGTAGTGTGGTTGGATCGATATAAAGTGCAAAAAAAATATAAGTGCAAAAAAAAAGAAATAAATAAAATAAAATAAAATACCATTTTTTTAGTGCTAAAGTGCTGGTACATAAAAAACTGAGCGGATCCCAAGAGTCCTACACGGAATTCAGACCAGCCAGCGATTGTAAAATTATTGCCAGGAACTGGAGGTAAGTTTTAAAGGTCATATACATAGCTACTCAAAGATGCGCGCAGAAGAAGCATAAATATGCCCAGACATGCATGCATATACATGTGTACGTATATAAAACCTACGTTTGGGTGCACTTAAGTACACATGAATATGCCATGTTAGCATGTATAGGTACCAATGAAATGTTATTTAATTTTTAAACACCATAAGCTAGGTACTAATATCATTATGCTTACTAGTCGCCTGCTAACTCAGCCAATGGACCTCCTCCTTTCGGTTTACCAAGGCACCTGGAGCCCGCAAATCCTGTGCTGATATCAGCATAATTCATAAGAACACATACACATACCAGCCTACTTGCTGGCAACAAAAAATATCGCATGTAAAGCATAATCGGGAGCATAGCAGTGGAGCGGATCAGAGTCTCAAAGCGGAGACTGAGAGAAAAGAGGAGACTAGTCTCCACCACTGATCGCCAGCAGCGATCACTGAAACGTTCAGCAACCGACGTCGCCGACAGCAGCAGCAGAGCAGCATTTAGTTTTAGTTTTGTTTTTAGACACATATATTTATTTTCCTTTTTTTGTTTAACTTACCGGTAGAATCCTTCATGTTCATAATTGTTTTGGTTAATCAATAGCCCAGATTTTGTTATTTCAATCCGTAATACCCATATATTTATAATTCTGATTCCATTTTTCGCACGTGGCTCATTTCGTTTCTTTATGCAATTTCTATATTTCATTCTCTCAGTAAGTTCTTCCTCCTTTTTTGGCATTACTATATTTATATTTGCTAATTTCTGCAATTCTGATATTTTTTTTCTTTTATATATACATATATATCTTTGAATAATTCTTCTAACCCTTAATTTTATTATTATAGTTAACTTCGCTTACTATATTTACTTTTTCTGGAGGCCACTTAACCTTTTTTTTATTAATTTATCCGAACACTAATTATAATATCTTAGAGGAAGTAGTTACATAGTACGTAGTGAAAACGACCCACTCGGCGCCCGCTACCGCGAGTGAGTGATCATCACATAATTTTAAAATCACATTTACCTAATGGAACAGGCAATGTAGGTATGCTTTGTATATGTATATGTATATTTTTCAGTTTTGGTTGTCACAGGCTCTCAAATACATGTTGGTACCATTATCGTTGGTGACCAAGGTGAGTACGCAAATCTTATTCACTCTTTTGCAATGCTATATTTATATATACATACATATATATAATATAATTTTGGCGCCTACACTATATAGCTCAGTGTTTGGCCGAGCTTCTCCTACCATTTGTGGTGTGCGTCTTTATATTATACCACAAAATGGAGGGACCTACAGTTTTGTGCCGACTCCGAATGGCAGATGTATTTAATGAGAAGCTTTTTCATGGCAGAAATACCCTCTGAGGTTTGCCATTGCCTGCCGAGGGGTGACCGCTATTAGAAAAAACTTTTTCTATTATTAAGATGTTGCTTGCCCTGACTGAGATTCGAACCTCGAACTCACCGGCATATCAAGTTATAGCACGCACCGCTACCAACTCGACCACAGCGGCCACCACAGATTATATACATACATATCAACATATATATTATATACCTTTTTTATAACTAGTTTAAACGATCAATCACAAACTAGAATTTTTTTTGTTACTGAATGATAGGTTAAAAATTGCGATCCGAAAAGTTGACAGAAATTGGATTAGTCTTGTTTGTTAAAAGTATTCAAATTTTAATTTGAGAACTTCAATCTTATCGTTAATGATAATATTATATCATCAATAAAGTAGAGTGATAATATGAAATGAAAGAAGAGGTTTCTGTTATTATAACTAGAATTATCATGAAGTGCTAAGCACGGATTTTTGGTGTGGGTGTTGCAACAGAGGGGAAGTAGGAGCGGACATATAATGACGTGAGGACAACTGACGAACACATAGACGGAAGAATGTCAGGAAAGGGGGCATTGCTACTTTTCATTATTTTCTTTGCTCTCCGTCTCAACTTTCCTTTCAAAAATAGTCAGACATGACTCTCTTTTTTTTATTTATGTGGCTTAGTAGGAGGTAATGACCCACCCCAACGACGAGCTAGCTTGGGATGCAATCATGCCTGCATGACAGTCCACCTGACCCAAAGGAAACTGCTACCTAACAATGGTAGCTAGCCTTATCATTTTACAAAACTGTTCAGGAACGAAAGAACGAGTTTCTTCTCTTTTAATCTTGATAATTTTTACATTTATATGTATATTCATGGAACACGAGTTTCTCTGTTTCAAAAATGTGCCTTATTGTGTCCGTATTAGTGTATATTTATGTTCTAACTTGTTCTATTTAATTTTCCAGATTTCAGGATTTAGTTCGTGAAATTCTTAGTCCGGAAGGTGGGTTGAGGTCTAAGCTCATCAGGCATGGGCTGCAGCCTTGTTTGCTTTGTAATATTTATTTATTGCAGTCTTTAAGACTTCAATGTAAATACATGCTTATATTTTCAAGTCATACATGTACCTGTGTATAAACATGCATATACTACATACATATATACCTTTTACCATATGGTAAATTACAGTACATGACTCACTAGTCGAGATTGGCTGAAAGTCGCCCGGTTTTCAGGCATATTACCAGGTCATAGGTCTACCTCAGTATTTCAAACTTCTTTTATCGATGCTTAGAAGGGACTAGGTTCGAATTCACTCCAAAGATTTAATTACTTAAATTTACCAATTGTTGAGGACATAGGTCCTAATCTGATTGACTTCGACTAAAAATATAATTATTTATTTATAAATATGGAATAATTGAAATGTTTAATATGCGTATGAATTATAAAACAATATTTGCCTTATACATATATTTATGCATACTTACCTTAATTTATACTTACCTTTATATATGTATATACGTAAACTCGAATTTATACTTACCGTACTGACTATAGTTAGAATAGAATAGAAGCAGGCAAACAACAACAATTAACGTGTGGTTTTTAAGGAAGGGTACACCAGCGACACACTTACATCCATACATAGGTCTCGACAGCGGTTTGTACATATACATAGAAGGAATGCTCAAGTCCATCTATTTACAAACAAAAAAGTTTAGCGGACTCCAAAACCGGTATATGAAAATCTCGATCATATACCGCGAAGGAAATAAAAATACATATGTAAATGCATGCAAATTTTAACGCTCTTTATTTGCATAAAATCCTACGCAGAATCCGCTATACTATACATGTGCGTATGTATGTACATTGTACATACATACTATGTACATACACATTATTTCAGTTTAACGGTTTTTTTCAAATCCGCCAAACAAATATACAAATATAAAAATCATATTTACAATAATACCCAGGTATGTATGAGATTCCAAACCCTGCAAGTGAGTACCAGAGGGATGTTTGAAAAAAAAAACGGTACCACGAAATTTTTGCGCGCAAAGCAAAATATATACATCAATACAGTACAGTTTCCAACGTATGTATGTCTGTATCTCTCTCCACATATATATATATACGAACATATATCTGTGGTCACAAGCGATAATCGCCTAAGTCCTGTGTTAAAGCATAGGAATTACATATAAAAAATAAAGTACCTTTGAATTGCAAAAAATTGTCAAACTTTAATATCTCAAAAAAATTTAATCTGCCTTCACAACGCATTGAAGTTTCAGTAAGTAAAAAAAAATTTCAATGTCGCGAGCTACAATGAATGAAGCTGAGGCAGATACGGTTCCATCTAACTTCAGTGCTGGACCTAACTTTAATGCTGCCGCTTCTTCATCAAATTTCGCCTTGACACATAATCTATTCGCCTCCGAATAACTATCTGTTGATACGCAGCGACTGTATCAACAGTGAACCTACATATCAACATAATCCCGTGAATCAGTGCGCAAATTTGGATGTTAGTATGTCATCTGGAGCTCCTTTCGCTCCTGTCGAAATAGCGCTGCAGGATAACCAACCAACTAGTCCATCTCACTCCGTAAATTCCGTCAACTCACAAGGGCTTCGCCGCCGTGCCGAACTGTTACACGAGCAAAGCGAAATCTTAAGGCAGAGGGAACCTCTACTAAGAGAGCAGCACAGTTTTCTGGACCGCATAGATGCAATGGGATTCAACGACGAGCTAGAAGAAAGGCAATATACTAGGCTTTTGACTACAATGCAGAATTCAGCGCCACAAACAGCGCGTGCAATGCATCTACCACCAAATTTGGTTGCACCATTCAACGTAGCTTCATCAGCTGCAAATATTTTGCATAGGCCTAATCCACAAGACTCCATTCCATTAACATCAACTGTTCAACAGCACCTTGATGATCCACCTGCATCTGTCCTACAATCCTTACTAGACAGAATTCAGTCACTCGAGCAGCAGTTACAACGTTACTCACTGCCTAATGGAGGATGTCCTTCACCCCAACCACAACCAGCGAGACAACTTTTCCCACTTTGTTTACGTTGGACTGGTGATACACATCGGTATGAGGACGACTCGGTAGTGGTCAACTTAACTATATCGGCTAAAGAAAATGAAAAGAAGTTCGCTCTCAAAGGCGTTAGCTCCGTTAAGAAACTGGACTTACCAATCCAATCGCTAAACGCTGTCGAACTGCAGTCAAATTTCAAATATTTGAGAGGTTTGCCATTGCAGTCTTATTCAAATGCTGCACCACTACTACTGATTGGGTTAAGCAATGGTGCGCTCGGATCCGCCATTAAATCTTTATGTGGCACCGAAAATGAACCAATAGCAGAGAAGTCTAAGCTTGGATGGACCCTGAAAGGCCTGACACCAAATGCCGGTATGGAAACTGTTCACTGCGTCTATCACATTTGTAACTACTCTACCGAAGACGAGCTGCTTCAAATAACTAAAGCGTATCTCTGCCTCGATAATTTTGGCGTGAGTGATAAATCTGCTCTTATAATATCCAAAGATGACGAACGCGCTTTGAAGCAGCTACGACAACTCACCGTACGAGTCGGTGATCGCTTCGAGACAAGTTTATTGTGGAAACATCCCGATACTGAGCTCCCTGACAGTTTTAAAATGGCCTTGTTTCGTGCGCAATGTCTACGTAAGAGGATGCAACGTGACCACAACCTGAATGAGGCGCTTCAGCAGCAAATCGAGGATTATATTCAAAAGGGATATACCCGACGATTGACGCCACACGATGCTGACCTTGGAAAATACTGGTATTTGCCGATTTTTGCAGTAACAAATCCTATTAAACCAGGAAAGGTACGGCTAGTCTGGGATGCAGCAGCAAAAGTAAATGGTGTGTCATTGAACAGCATGTTGCTTAAAGGCCCGGACCTAACGACCCCTTTACTCTCGGTGCTGTTTAAGTTCAGAGAAAAGCGAGTTGCTATCATGGCAGGTATTGCTGAAATGTTTCTTCAATTTCAGGTCAGACAAGAAGACCAAAATTTTTTACGATTTCTTTGGTACGAACCAAACGCCAAGGAGCCAACCACATTTGTGATGGTCGTTATGACCTTTGGGGCCACATGCTCACCCAGCTGCGCTCAATACGTTAAAAATAAAAATGCTGCTGAGTTTCCTGAGAAGTTTCCTCAAGCAGCACAGTGTATAATCGAAAACCACTACGTTGATGATATGCTGGTTAGTATTGGCACCGAAGAAGAGGCTATTAAGCTAGCGCAAGATGTGCGTTACGTTCATTCGAAGGGAGGCTTTCATATTAGAAATTTTTTGTCGAACTCGAGCCGAGTGTTAGCTGCCCTAAATGAGAGCTCCACCGACGCACTATGTCTCGATCTTGAAGAAGAATTACCGACCGAGAAGGTGTTGGGAATGTGGTGGGTTACTGCTAGCGATCATTTTGCATTTCGTGTATCCGCAAAGTACAGAGACTCCGAACTCCTTTTCCGTCGGCGACGACCGACTAAGCGCGAAATCTTGAGCTTAGTTATGACGATTTACGACCCGATCAGGCTTATCGGTTTCTACGTGGTCTTCGCTAAAGTTATACTGCAAGAAATATGGAAAACTGGGTGCGGCTGGCATGACCCAATTCCAGATGACCAGTTTAGTAAGTGGCTGAGGTGGCTTAAACTCATTCCAAGAATAGAAAATTTAAGAATATCACGCTGCTAAATGCCGAAAATATTTGCTGGAGCCCCCCGAATAGAAATGCATACCTTCGTCGACGCCAAGGGTAGCTCCACTCAAGCTGATGTCGATTCCTCGTCTAGAGCTCAAAGCAGCACTTTTATGGGCTCGTCTTGCCAACTATGTTGTCGAATCGCATTCTATTCTGGTTGATATCCGCACATACTGGCCAGACTCACGAACAAACTTATCCTGGCTACACTCTGATAATCGCCAGTAATGGCAATTTGTGGCTTTCAGAGTCAGCGAGATCCTGGAACTGACTGACGTTAAAGAATGGCGCTGGGTTCCAACTGCCGCCAATGTCGCTGACGAAGCCACGAAATGGCGTGGGGATCCAGACATTTCTAGCAACAACCGATGGTTTAGTGGACCTTAATTTTTGTACCTTCCGCCTAACGAGTGGCCTGCGCCCGAAGAACCGCGAAGTATCGCAACCGAGGAGCTTCGTCCCCCGTTCATTGGATCTCACCACATAACATCAGCGCAGTCTATGGTAGTGCCCGAACATGAGAGATTTTCAACTTGGAACCGTCTTCTTCGACCAACTGCTATGGTTTTGTACTGCGCTAGGATCTGGTTAAGCGTGATTCGAGACAATCGAATAGTTGGTGAAGTCCCAAGTACTGAAGATTTTTGTAAGGCAGAAAGGTATCTTTGGAGGAAGGCCCAGCTCGACGAATTCAAAGACTATAGCGATTTTGGCAACAGGGAAGGCTGTTGACAAATCCAGCACAACTTATAAGTTATCTAGATGACTACGGTGTTTTGCGAATAGACAGCAGAGTTAAGATAGTAGGGCGACCGGATCAAGTTTTATTGCCACACAACCACCATATTGCGCACTTGATTATAAACGATTTTCATGTAAAATATCAGCACGGCCGCCTCGAAACAGTAGTTAACGAAATTCGGCAATCTTATTGGATAAGTAAACTCCGTATTGTGGCCAATAAAATTCGACGCAATTGCCACGCTTGTAAGAATAGAACAGCGCAACCTCTACCACCGAGGATGGCCTATTTGCCTCCAATGCGAACTTCAGCAATCTGCTGTGCGTTTTCTTACGTAGGCGTCGACTACTTTGGTCCGCTACTTGTCACTGTGAAAAGGAACACCGAAAACAGATACGGCGTGTTATTCACATGTTTAACAACCACAGCAGTGCATCTCGAAATTGCATACTCGCTATCCACAGCCTCCTGTATTTTAGCCATACGTAATTTCATGACACTCCGTTGGAGATTAGGAGTGACAATGGTAGAAACCTAAAGGGCGCTGAGAGAGAATTGAAGCCAACATTCTCACTCTTACACCGAGGATGGCCTATTTGCCTCCAATGCGAACTTCAGCAATCTGCTGTGCGTTTTCTTACGTAGGCGTCGACTACTTTGGTCCGCTACTTGTCACTGTGAAAAGGAACACCGAAAACAGATACGGCGTGTTATTCACATGTTTAACAACCACAGCAGTGCATCTCGAAATTGCATACTCGCTATCCACAGCCTCCTGTATTTTAGCCATACGTAATTTCATGACACTCCGTTGGAGATTAGGAGTGACAATGGTAGAAACCTAAAGGGCGCTGAGAGAGAATTGAAGCCAACATTCTCACTCTTACATAAAAATCTGCTGACGAAAACCTTTACTTCTGCAGGAACTAACTGGCGATTTATACCTCCTACGTCACCACACATGGGCGGAGCTTGGGAGCGGCTAGTTCGCTCGGTAAAAGATATACTCCAAAGAATTTTAACAACTAGCCGCCCGAATGACGAACTTCTTCGTGCCTTTTTAATGGAGGTACAGATGACGATTAACTCTTGTTGGATGTTAGTATGTCATCTGGAGCTCCTTTCGCTAGTGGAGTGCATGCCGTGCCACCTGTCGAAATAGCGCTGCAGGATAACCAACCAACTAGTCCATCTCACTCCGTAAATTCCGTCAACTCACAAGGGCTTCGCCGCCGTGCCGAACTGTTACACGAGCAAAGCGAAATCTTAAGGCAGAGGGAACCTCTACTAAGAGAGCAGCACAGTTTTCTGGACCGCATAGATGCAATGGGATTCAACGACGAGCTAGAAGAAAGGCAATATACTAGGCTTTTGACTACAATGCAGAATTCAGCGCCACAAACAGCGCGTGCAATGCATCTACCACCAAATTTGGTTGCACCATTCAACGTAGCTTCATCAGCTGCAAATATTTTGCATAGGCCTAATCCACAAGACTCCATTCCATTAACATCAACTGTTCAACAGCACCTTGATGATCCACCTGCATCTGTCCTACAATCCTTACTAGACAGAATTCAGTCACTCGAGCAGCAGTTACAACGTTACTCACTGCCTAATGGAGGATGTCCTTCACCCCAACCACAACCAGCGAGACAACCTTTCCCACTTTGTTTACGTTGGACTGGTGATACACATTGGTATGAGGACGACTCGGTAGTGGTCAACTTAACTATATCGGCTAAAGAAAATGAAAAGAAATTCGCTCTCAAAGGCGTTAGCTCCGTTAAAAAACTGGACTTACCAATCTAATCGCTAAACGCTGTCGAACTGCAGTCAAATTTCAAATATTTGAGAGGTTTGCCATTGCAGTCTTATTCAAATGCTGCACCACTACTACTGATTGGGTTAAGCAATGGTGCGCTCGGATCCGCCATTAAATCTTTATGTGGCACCGAAAATGAACCAATAGCAGAGAAGTCTAAGCTTGGATGGGCCCTGAAAGGCCTGACACCAAATGCCGGTATGGAAACTGTTCACTGCGTCTATCACATTTGTAACTACTCTACCGAAGACGAGCTGCTTCAAATAACTAAAGCGTATCTCTGCCTCGATAATTTTGGCGTGAGTGATAAATCTGCTCTTATAATATCCAAAGATGACGAACGCGCTTTGAAGCAGCTACGACAACACACCGTACGAGTCGGTGATCGCTTCGAGACAAGTTTATTGTGGAAACATCCCGATACTGAGCTCCCTGACAGTTTTAAAATGGCCTTGTTTCGTGCGCAATGTCTACGTAAGAGGATGCAACGTGACCACAACCTGAATGAGGCGCTTCAGCAGCAAATCGAGGATTATATTCAAAAGGGATATACCCGACGATTGACGCCACACGATGCTGACCTTGGAAAATACTGGTATTTGCCGATTTTTGCAGTAACAAATCCTATTAAACCAGGAAAGGTACGGCTAGTCTGGGATGCAGCAGCAAAAGTAAATGGTGTGTCATTGAACAGCATGTTGCTTAAAGGCCCGGACCTAACGACCCCTTTACTCTCGGTGCTGTTTAAGTTCAGAGAAAAGCGAGTTGCTATCATGGCAGGTATTGCTGAAATGTTTCTTCAATTTCAGGTCAGACAAGAAGACCAAAATTTTTTACGATTTCTTTGGTACGAACCAAACGCCAAGGAGCCAACCACATTTGTGATGGTCGTTATGACCTTTGGGGCCACATGCTTACCCAGCTGCGCTCAATACGTTAAAAATAAAAATGCTGCTGAGTTTCCTGAGAAGTTTCCTCAAGCAGCACAGTGTATAATCGAAAACCACTACGTTGATGATATGCTGGTTAGTATTGGCACCGAAGAAGAGGCTATTAAGCTAGCGCAAGATGTGCGTTACGTTCATTCGAAGGGAGGCTTTCATATTAGAAATTTTTTGTCGAACTCGAGCCGAGTGTTAGCTGCCCTAAATGAGAGCTCCACCGACGCACTATGTCTCGATCCTGAAGAAGAATTACCGACCGAGAAGGTGTTGGGAATGTGGTGGGTTACTGCTAGCGATCATTTTGCATTTCGTGTATCCGCAAAGTACAGAGACTCCGAACTCCTTTTCCGTCGGCGACGACCGACTAAGCGCGAAATCTTGAGCTTAGTTATGACGATTTACGACCCGATCAGGCTTATCGGTTTCTACGTGGTCTTCGCTAAAGTTATACTGCAAGAAATATGGAAAACTGGGTGCGGCTGGCATGACCCAATTCCAGATGACCAGTTTAGTAAGTGGCTGAGGTGGCTTAAACTCATTCCAAGAATAGAAAATTTAAGAATATCACGCTGCTATATGCCGAAAATATTTGCTGGAGCCCCCGAATAGAAATGCATACCTTCGTCGACGCCAAGGATAGCTCCACTCAAGCTGATGTCGATTCCTCGTCTAGAGCTCAAAGCAGCACTTTTATGGGCTCGTCTTGCCAACTATGTTGTCGAATCGCATTCTATTCTGGTTGATATCCGCACATACTGGCCAGACTCACGAACAAACTTATCCTGGCTACACTCTGATAATCGCCAGTAATGGCAATTTGTGGCTTTCAGAGTCAGCGAGATCCTGGAACTGACTGACGTTAAAGAATGGCGCTGGGTTCCAACTGCCGCCAATGTCGCTGACGAAGCCACGAAATGGCGTGGGGATCCAGACATTTCTAGCAACAACCGATGGTTTAGTGGACCTTAATTTTTGTACCTTCCGCCTAACGAGTGGCCTTCGCCCGAAGAACCGCGAAGTATCGCAACCGAGGAGCTTCGTCCCCCGTTCATTGGATCTCACCACATAACATCAGCGCAGTCTATGGTAGTGCCCGAACATGAGAGATTTTCAACTTGGAACCGTCTTCTTCGACCAACTGCTATGGTTTTGTACTGCGCTAGGATCTGGTTAAGCGTGATTCGAGACAATCGAATAGTTGGTGAAGTCCCAAGTACTGAAGATTTTTGTAAGGCAGAAAGGTATCTTTGGAGGAAGGCCCAGCTCGACGAATTCAAAGACTATAGCGATTTTGGCAACAGGGAAGGCTGTTGACAAATCCAGCACAACTTATAAGTTATCTAGATGACTACGGTGTTTTGCGAATAGACAGCAGAGTTAAGATAGTAGGGCGACCGGATCAAGTTTTATTGCCACACAACCACCATATTGCGCACTTGATTATAAACGATTTTCATGTGAAATATCAGCACGGCCGCCTCGAAACAGTAGTTAACGAAATTCGGCAATCTTATTGGATAAGTAAACTCCGTATTGTGGCCAATAAAATTCGACGCAATTGCCACGCTTGTAAGAATAGAACAGCGCAACCTTTACCACCGAGGATGGCCTATTTGCCTCCAATGCGAACTTCAGCAATCTGCTGTGCGTTTTCTTACGTAGGCGTCGACTACTTTGGTCCGCTACTTGTCACTGTGAAAAGGAACACCGAAAACAGATACGGCGTGTTATTCACATGTTTAACAACCACAGCAGTGCATCTCGAAATTGCATACTCGCTATCCACAGCCTCCTGTATTTTAGCCATACGTAATTTCATGACACTCCGTTGGAGATTAGGAGTGACAATGGTAGAAACCTAAAGGGCGCTGAGAGAGAATTGAAGCCAACATTCTCACTCTTACATAAAAATCTGCTGACGAAAACCTTTACTTCTGCAGCAACTAACTGGCGATTTATACCTCCTACGTCACCACACATGGGCGGAGCTTGGGAGCGGCTAGTTCGCTCGGTAAAAGATATACTCCAAAGAATTTTAACAACTAGCCGCCCGAATGACGAACTTCTTCGTGCCTTTTTAATGGAGGTACAGATGACGATTAACTCTCGCCCATTAACTTATATTCCTATCGATCATGAAGGATAAGAAGCACTCACACCTAACCATTTTTTGCTAGGTAGTTCGAGTGGTATTAAGCCGATCGCGGAACCAGTTACTGAGGGCGTTTTAATGCGCTGTCATTGGCGCACATCACAGCAACTCGCCGACGCCTTTTGGAGGCGTTGGGTCACTGAATATTTGCCGACTATAACAAGGAGAACCAAATGGTTTGTGGACGTTAAAGCCGTTGAGGTCGGCGACATTGCTTATATAGTCGATCCCAACTGCCCAAGGAACTGCCGGCCAAGGGGCAAGGTGATCGTAGTCCGAAAGAGTGCAGACGGAAGGGTTAGAAGCGCCACAATTAAAACCACCTGTGGTATCTACGAAAGACCTGCTGCCAAATTAGCCGTTCTGGATCTAAAAAGTTCTGTACATCCTGATGGAGAGGATATACCAGGGGGGAGTATTACGAACGATGAGGCAGCAAAATTAACGTAAGCTCTATGTAAGCTCTACTCTCTAACGTGGGAGTTGTCATACGTGGCAAATTCTAATTCGTCGACTAGAACAAACACATATTTCTCGCAATTTTTTCCATATATTGACAGTGATATTTTTATTTTTGTAGTCTTTGTGGCTATCCTGCCACAAAACCGGGTGGCTTTGCACCACAGAAAAAAGAATTTCAATGTTCAATTTGTCCATTCATTCTGTTCGTCGCTCAACAGTCAACTGAAAATTAAAACATGTTTTAATTGTTTAGCGACGTCGCTCAGTCGTAGAGAAATCGCTCAGTCGCTCAGTCGCTCTTCGCTTACTTCAATGGCATTTCATAGTATGTTTTAATTTCGTCGCTTATCGCTCAGCCGCTCGTCGCTCAGTGCGTGGCCGCGGCCTTAGGCGGTTATCGCTTGTGACCACAGATATATAACATTTATATAATACAGCGTTTACATTCCCGTTTGCAAAAAAAAAAAAATTTGTGTCTTACCCTAATAGTTATAGATTGTTGATACTCTCATAAACATATGTATGTATGTACATACAAATACTTGTTGCACAAATAGCGGCTCGCTCTCTTTGGCAACTATATCAATTGCTAGCCAAGAATTATAGATTGTAGAGATTGCCCTAACGAGAAAGGAAAAATGTTTGCGTGACATCACATATTCATATGATGTGAAGCGAACAATGATAATTGAAGTGAAGTAAAATTAAGAACGATAGATAGAGCTGAAAAACTTCTGATACTCGAACTATCATTAGTTTTAGCTACCTCAGTTAAAATCGGAAGTACTACCGAATGTTTAATAAAATAACTGTCCGTTTCTGTGTTTTTTTTTTATAAATAATCAAACATTTACAAATATTTATTATTGAAAATTTATGAAGCTTTATGCATTCTACTCAAGTATAAATAACCTCTTCTTTGCTTAATTATAATAATTAAATTTGTTATTGACAAATTATAAAAATTCGAATGTTTGTAAAGCAATTTATGAGTAACAGAGGTTAGAAGCAATACTATATGTATAATAGATGTTTTTCTTCTAGTTAACACTTTATAATACCAATTATTTGTAGCAACTGAATGTTAACATATTTTTAAACCACCGCTTTTGATCGATTTATTTATTTTGTAAAATTAATTTTAAATATCATATCTTTATAAAAATATATCTAGTTGTTTAACAAAATTCGTATTTGTCCAAAACTTTGCACAAAAATTTAAAACGCAAAAAGTTTCATTATAATTACCTTGCTTATTTTTATTAAAAAATTTAATTATAACGCACAAAACGAACTGTCAACGGTTTTGTGTTTCCACATTCCTTCGTTTTCTTCATTTGTGAATATGTGACGTCAGCGAATGTCAAATTCACGAGGAGAGAAGTAACAGAGCAACGAATGGCGCAATCATTAATATCTATGATTCTAGCTTGCTAGCATAACTAACGACAACAGCCTTAAACCGATATACATGTGTATGTATATGCGTATAAAATACTCTTGCAACTTTACAAGATAAATACATACATACCGTTCAACGCGAATTAGCGCAGTTGGCGTGATATATACAAACAAACACGCACACACGCTGATTCTCTTGACTCAATACTCAATATATATGTACTATGTACAATGTACATATATACTCACAAACTAACAAGCTGCTACTGGACTCAGACGCGTTGAAGCAGTACAGTGCTGAGAAAAAAAAATAACGCCGACATAAATACAGTGCAGAACAAAATAAAAGCACCGATTATCTTTATTAGGACAAATCCCAGTATAAAAGGGTTTTAGCTGAGATATTAGCCCAGAATAATTTATTTTTTTCCTTAAATTTTCCAACTCTCAACCCCTTAACCCAAAATAACTACCACTTATTCAAAACTCACTACACAAACGCAGAAAAAAAGCAGGATACACTTCCAACACTCCAAACTGCCATTGGATTCAAGACGAGGTCCAAATCCTAATTGGAAGAAGAGGAACCGGGATATAATTACAAAAAGTTCCTGTACGAAACAGCAAAACTGGACAAATACTGTCAAAAATGGTGGGGCCTCAATGAATCTAATCACACTGAAGCCGACCTGAAAACATATGTGGAGCAACTCAACAGACTCATGGCTCGTGTGGAGGCAGCAGACGAAGCAGTACAGATGAGCAACATGGACGAGAAAACTAAAAAGGCGTGCAGCTCAACGTACGTGACTTCAGTTGACTCTGGAATGAACACTAGGCTCAGGATAAACGAATTATTAAGTGAATTCAACCATACCTTGGAAATAACACATACTAATATCTCTCAAATGCCAATAGTCCAACCCCAACCACAAACCGACACTCAGAAGTGCATCAAAGTACCTGCTTGTGACACGGAAATATTCTATGGAGGATTCGAAGACTGGCCTTCATTCCGTGATATGTTCACAGCAGTGTACATAAATAACCCTAAATTATCTTAGGCTCAAAAGCTATACCTTTTGAGACAAAGAACTCGTGGAAAAGCAGGCTTAAATCTCGCAACGAAAAACTTACGATTGTCGTTGACAATCAAATAAAAACACTTTTCAATATTCAACCCGCTTTCACTGAAAATCGAGAAAAACAACAATTAATAATTGCCTCTCTACTCTTAAAGCTAATGGAGTTTCCACTGAAAGTTGGGACCCAATGCTTATATATCTCTTCTCGTGAAAGCTTTCGGACGAATCACTGGCCTAAGAAGAGCAATCTCTAAACTCGAGAAAAGAGTTACATCTCTGGTCAGAAATGGACCAATTCCTAACTATTCGATATGAAGTAGTTGAACGCCTTAGCACATACAGGCCAAACAAACCGAAACTCCCTCAACTTAATTTCACCCCACGCACATCAAAACCAACCGAACTCACTCGTTCAACACTGAGCCAAAGAGACCAGTGTCTTGCAAATTATGCAACTCAAACCACTCAATGATGAGTTGTGTAAATTTAAAGAACTCTCCATTCCAGATAAAAATAAGTTCGTAAGAGACAACAATTATTGCAAAAACTCTTTAGCGTTTTCCCACCAAGAAAAAGATTGCCGAAGCAACTTTACCTGCGTATAAAAAGGCATCACTCTCTATTCCATTACCAGACTAATCCTCAAGGGTCAAGCATCCCAAAATCGCAAACAAATAAATCACTGCCCAAGTGGCACTTGACCAAGAAAGGCCATGTACCTCTAAACAGGCCGACACAATGAATTGGCCAAACTCTGCCCAAACTGATGAGGAAAGAGTACTTTCACACTTCTCTAGTTGCAGAGAAAATCTCTAAAAAACTCTAATTACCAACGGCTCTCATTGACCAAGGTTCCCAAAAAATATTTGTAACATCGCGCGTTCAAAAGTTACTTGGTCTACCAACAGTGAAGAGCCATCATGAAATTCTTGGAATGGGTGGGCGAGCAATCCAAAACGCAAACAAAATTTGCTCAAGAACGATATGAACTCAGAGAGTTCGCCACACTCCCTCTAGCAGAACCCGACTTTTTTGAACCCAAAAAAATATATATGGTAGTTGGTAGTGACATACTACCAAAAATACTGCTTCCAGGTTTCAGAAGTAACATTACTTGGAAGCTTATTGCTCAAAAACACCATATTTGGGTAAATTTTAAGTGGCCCTACAACTGAACGAATCTCCACAATCTCTACTCAAGTAGTCAAAAGTTCAGCCGACTCTCTTGGTTATCTCCTCAAAAGATTTTGGGAGCACGAGGAAGTCCCTTTAACCCCAACTCAAACAAATGATGATAGATTCTGTGAAGAACTTTACAAAAGCAACACCAGAGGACGGTCGCTACGTAGTAAAACTCCCGTTTAAATCATTATTTCCCAATTCCATCGCTCTGGGGCACTCAAGACCCGCTGCTCAACAGCAATACCTAAGTATAGAGCGAAATATCGAGAAAAAGACAGAACTTCAAGGAACATACTCGAAAGTCCTTGAAGAATATTTAACTCTAGACCATATGGAACCCACAAATTCTCAAAAAATCATACGTGACGGCAAATACTTTTCATTTTATCTGCCACATCACGCTGTTATGAAACCCTACAGCAAAACTACTAAAGTTTGAGTAGTTTTTAATGCGTCAAAACTCTCTCACTCTGGCGTATCCCTCAATGATGTGCTACACACAGGTCCTGTCCTCCAAAATGACCTATAGCTAATCATTCTCAAAAGGCGGATTTACAAATATGTTTTCAATGGCGACATTGAGAAAATGTACAGTCAGATATACATTTATGAGGAAGACCTTGATTTTCCTCCTCAAACTCCAATTAAAGATTTCAAACTCAAAACGATAACATTCGGCGTTAATTGTGCGCCCTACTTGGCCATAAGACTGCTACACCAATTAACCGAAGACTCTAAACAAAAATTTCCCAGAATCTCTGAAATTCTAGTCAACGAAATATATGTTGATATATGGTGTTAGCTAAAGAATCGATATCCCAAACAATCGACACTTTCTCTTATTCTGTTAAACCGCTTCCAGACAAAAATGCTGCAGAACAAAGGCAGATAAGAGCATTCCATGCTTTTGAACATAGCGACTTTCTTGACCGATTCTCCTCCTTTTCACGATCACTCCGAGTAGTGGCCTTTATGTATCGTTTTGTACATAAGGCAAAGAAATGGCTATCCCGCTCACCTTCACTATAACTCAGGAGGAAGTATATCAAGCAAAGTTGCAATTAATCCGAAACGCCCAACCTAAATACTACGGTAACACGATGGCAACATTGGAAGTTGGAAATCCAGTAAGCAAGAAGGACTCATTACAAAATCTAAATCCAATTTTAGACAAAGTAGGCATATAACGCGTGAACGGACGGCTCGCTTACGCTGCCTTGAGTTATAACGAGCGTCACCCTATCATCATCCCAGATGATTTAAAATTCTGCTTAGAATTCCTCCACTTACTCATTTCCATTTAAAACTGCAGGTGTCGAGTTTGCTGGTCCGTTCCTTGTGAAAACATCCACTCTTCGTCGAGCCTCCCACTCTAAGGCATATGTTTGCGTCTTCGTATGCTTCTCCACAGAAGCAATTCACCTCGAAGTCCGCTCCAACTTAACCACTGACGCTTTTAAAGCCGCATTTGCGCGTTTCGTCGGTCACCGAGGATTACCACACAAACTCATGTCCGACAACGGAAAAACCTTCATCGGTGCTCAGCGAAGCCTTACTAGAGAAATGTCTGCGTTCCTCAATGAAACATCCGCAGAAATTGCCAACGCATATGCTGTGCAAGGTCTCTCCTGGCAATTAATTCCGCCGTATGCTCCCCATATGGGCGGATTGTGGGAAGCCGCAGTGAAGAGTTTTAAAATTCAGCTCACTAAGGTGGCTGGTAACCACATATTCACTTACGAGGAGTTCAACACTCTTCTCGTTCGTATAGAAGCGGTACTTAATTCTCGCCCATTTTCTCCAGGTCACTTTCTGCGAGAAGCTACATTGCTTTCCATTCGAGAACCAAATTCTGAGAACCTCTCCCTCATTAACAAGTGGCAAAAACTAAAAACACTCCACCACCAGTTCAGCACTCGTTGGAAAAATGAGTACTTGAGGGAACTCCAGAAGCGCCACAAATGGAAGACACAGGAAGTCAACCTTAGCGAAGGTGACTTAGTCGTTATCAAAGACGATCTTTTACCTCCCAATGACTGGCGCCTAGGGCGCATTAATAAACTCCATTCTCACCCAGATAAGAATGTCCGCGTTGTAGATGTTCGCACCCAAGGCGGAGTTTTTACGTGAAACATAAGCAAACTCTTGGCGTCACCCTAGATATGAAACTAAGCTGGAGAAATAATATTATCCAGCGCACTCAAAAGGCTTCTGTGGACCTATACTCCTGCAAAGGGCCATTGGAAAGAAATGGGGTCTAAATCCAAGCGTATGCCGCTGGATCTATACAGCGGTAGTAAGACCAATTCTTCTTTATGGAGTCATCGTACGGTGGCCTGCCTTGAACAAAAATGCTAACCTCAATCTACTTAGTAAAGTACAAAGAGCCAGTATTATCTGCATTAGCGGAGCTTTACGAACATGTGGGCACTCAAGCATACTGAGTAAGTATAGCTTCCTTCCGGACTGCACTGATCGCTTCGTCGATACCATGGTCCCAGACAGAAACTTCGCGATGTTGATTCCAGGTAGAGAGGAGTGGTCTAAAAATTTCTATACCCCACCTGGAAGTATTACGGTGTTCACAGATGGTTCGAAGCTGAATGGCAGAGTGGGAGGAGGGGTCTTCTCCTGAGTCTTATCTCTGAGCTGTTCTTTTAGGCTGCCGGATCACTGTAGTGTTTTTCAAGCTGAGGTTTCAGCCATTAAGGAGGCTGTGGACAGGTTGCAAACCGTCTTAAAAGCCAACAACGTTTTTATATTTAGCAATAGCCAAGCGGCAATTAGAGCAGTGAGCTCAGCTGCGATAACTTCAAAGATTGTACTGGACTGCCGCCGATCTCTTCAGGAGATGGCTAAGCAGAACAGACTAAACCTCATCTGGGTTCCAGGCCACAGGGACATCAAGGGTAACTGTATAGCGGATGAACTTGCGAGGGAAGGGACAACCAAGCAGATTCTTCCTGGTAAAGAACGCATTGGTATGCCCTTTGGTACTTGCAGGCTGCTCTCAAAAGAATATGCTTATGCTCGTGCGAATGAGAGGTGGGCACAGACCACGACTTGTAGGATATCTAGGCAGACTTGGCCTAGATGGGATCGTAAACGGTCGCGTGGTCTGTACACCTTAAAACGGGATGATATATCTCAGGTCATTGGAGTCCTTACGGGGCACTGCCTCATAGGCAACCACGTGGGGCGTCTCGGTGTACCATTTCACAGATGCTGTAGAAGCTGCAAAAATTATGAAGAGGAGGAAACTGTTCTCCATCTTCTATGCAATTGTCCAGCGCTAGCAAGAAGCAGGCTACGATTTCTAGGGGTACCACTTTTTGGAGACCTCGGAGAATTAGGTTCTATAGACCCAAGATGCGTGGCGAGATTCGTCAAGAGCTCAAAATGGTTCAGCAAAGGGGAATGAACACTTAGCTAGTGGTATCACAACGGGCCTCCAATCATGGCCTAAGTGGGTCGCTGAAGCAACGGTGACAGCCACACATACCATACCATACCATACCATAAGCAAACTCTGTTTACTGCTCCGGCGTAACGATATACTCACCTATCATCTCACTCCGTTTATTATTTCTCTCACTTACCTCGATTTTACTCTTTACTCATCATCATTACTAATGATGTTGTTCAAACATATTGTTACAGACATCAGGACTACATCAAGTGTCGGCTATGCTGCCGTAACCGTTCGCTGCGCTACTGCCACGCCTTCCCCGTTATGACGCCGGACGAACGGCATGAGTCGGCGCGAGTGCACCGATATTGCATAGATTGCCTCGCCACATCACATGCTACGGGCACATACGAGCAGTCATCGGTGCGTTGCGCACCATATGCTACTGCACCGAAGTTCTGCCGCTCCTTAGCAAAAATCGAAGATCAAACCCCAGTCGAACAGAGCCACCGTTCGTCGAGGGATCAAAAAGCCACGCCCCAATCAGTCCAAACAAACGCACGCCCGCCAGCATGTTGATGACATGGGTCCTAATCTGATTGACTTCGACTAAAAAATATAATTATTTATTTATAAATATGGAATAATTAAAATGTTTAATACGCGTATGAATTATAAAACAATATTTGCCTTATACTTATATTTATGCATACTTACCAAAGGGCAAATTGTTTCAACCAAAGTGTTAAATAAATAAACTCAAGGTGTGGAATAAAACTAGAATAAAAATCAAAGTTTTCCGAACTCAAAATAAAATTAAGTGTAAAGATTATAATAAATTTGTTTTATTCAGCCAAGCTCTTAATATAATCATAACCTTATACTCGTGCACATACTATTTTCATTTCAACTACAACTATGCCCATGAACCAATTATATCTTTCAACCATGAACTATGCCTAACATTTCTTTGCGTCTAGCAAGGGTTGGAAGATTAATGCGACTTATATAATCTGGTCGGTTATACTGAGAATCCCGAAAAATTCTTAGAGCAAAAAGCAGAAATTGTTTTGAATTCACTCAATCCTGTCTAAATAAATTTAATAGCGCGGTTTTTTAACAACAGATCCATATTACAATATTGGCCTCACTCACGTTCTGAAAAGAGCCTTCGTAATTTATGTGAATATTGAAGTTGAGTTTTGGATCTATGGTTATCCCTAAATCAAGAAAGTTAAACACCTTTACGAAATTATGATAACATATAACATAAGAAGCCGGTTAAACCGCCATGTGAGAAAAGCACATTATTTTAAATTTTTTAAGGTGGAATGTAAATTACTTCACACCACCAGTTAACTATACTATTTAAATCTGCTTGTAGTAAAGACTTTTCATCAACAGAATAATACTATCTTAAAAGATTTACATCATAAGCATACATTTTTGGAATATTTTATTACAAAAGTTATATAATTTATAAAAATTAAAAAAATAATTGGACCTTACGGAACCCTTGAAAATACATGAATAATGCTCGAACAAATATTTTTAAAAAGGAGTCGTTTTGATCTGTCGTTGAAGAAAGAATATATCCAACGAAGTAATCTCTCTCTTAAAAAAAATTTGAGCAGCACCGGAGTAATGTTGAAATGAAAAATTTCTATACATAATGACTCACCAAGGAGTCATATATTAACCGCTATTCCGCTCTCAGCGAATTTGTTAGAATATGGTGTGTGAGTTACATTGTTACAATTTCTGATGATTGCCCCGCAGAAAAAATTTTGAGTGAGTAAAGCGAAAAGCTAATCAATAATCTGCAAGGCAAATTCATTCCCGTATGTGTCATTGGTGGTATAATGCAAGACTTTTACAATTAAAAGATATTATTAAAAAACATATTCTATGCATATATTAATAATAATAACTATCAATATTTAAGCGTTTGTATAAAGGTTTTTAACACCATTCAGGTCCTGTACATGTGTTACCTGTGTTGCGCTTATTTTATAGCGCGGCAACGTGGGAATTAATGAAATAAAACACAAATTTAATATAGTGCGCTCGTGACAACACACTTTAAAAACTTTTGTTTTTTAAGTTCTCTACATGTATGATCGTTTTTTTACACTCGCAGTTATTTATATAGAAAAATGACATGAGCTGTTTATACAGTTAATTTTAATACATAATGCTTTACATACATACGTTCATATGTAGATAGATAGTAGATATAAGTAAGGAAATGTAAATATAATGCATAAAGGTAAAGTGCAAAAGGAATAAAGAAAATAAGGTGCGAATGGATCTTCACTGCTTGGGCATACTTTTTGGCGGTAACATTCCCTCTCCCGTAAAGGAGTGTGTTTTCGCGAGTTTACTCTCTTCATTACCGACGTCCAGAACTGCAATTTTTGCGACAGGTCGATGAAGCTTGGCGGATTTTGTTTGCACTACGACGCTACGGACTTGACCATCCTTAGCATTGACGGTATCCACAATTTTTCCTTTGGGCCAGCAGTTCCTTGGTAGGTCTGGGTCCATTATTAAAACTACATCTCCGATGCACACTGGTTTTTGTTTAATAAACCATTTACTACGGCGCGAAATAATTGGCACGTACTCTTTTATCCACCTATGCCAAAAACGATCAGCAAACTGCTGCGTCTGACGCCAACGTTGTCGTAGGTCACCATTATTTTCACATATTGGCTTATATCCGTCAGATGATCCAATTAACAGGTGATTAGGCGTGAGGGCTTCGTCATCGGTATGTTCCAGTGAAACAAACGTTAATGGACGGGCATTTATAACAAACTTGACTTCGCATAATGCACAACGCAGACTTTCGTCATTGAAATTCGAAGATGGGAGTATTTCATACAACACTGCTTTTACTGATCTTACAAGCCTCTCCCATATTCCACCCATATGGGGAGCGCCTGGTGGATTGAATTTCCATTTTATTTCCTCAAAGCTGGAAACAAAACTTGCGAAGTTTACACCCCGGAGACTATCGCAAATAATCTTTTCGCTGGCCCGAAAATTAGTGCCATTGTCGGAAAAAATCTCTCTTGGGTATCCACGACGTGCGATAAAATTTTTAATAGACATTATACATGAACTTGTGTCCAAGCTGTGTGCTATCTCGATATGCACGGCACGTAGGGTCAAGCATGTAAATAAAACGCCCCATCTCTTTTCTCGTCTTCTTCCAACGATAACGAACAGCGGAGCAAAATAGTCAACCCCTACGTAGGTAAAGGGTCTGTCGAAGGCCGCGAGTCGTGCCACTGGTAGTGATGCCATTTGTGGCATTTGAGGCATTGCGCTGGCGTTCTTACATTTTTGACACGTTCGACGTACCCTTCTGTATAACACTCTAAGTCGAGATATAAAATATTGACTTCGTAATCGGTTAATAATCGTTTCATGCATTAGATGATGCAGATTTCCATGCATCCACCTCACTACGAGGAATGTGATATGGTGAGAATTAGGTAAAATTATAACGTCTTGGTCGTTATTTAGATGCTCTGCACGACTTCTACTTCTAATTATTCCTTCAGAGTCCAAGTAAACATTCAAAGAGTATAATTTACTCGACCTCTCAAGGGTTTTACCGCGTTGCAAAAGACATATTTCTTCGTTGAACTCCGCACTTTGCGCGTGTTTCACCAAAAAACTTCGTGCGCACTTCACATCTTCGAAATCGATCGCAATCTTCTTCGACTTCACGCCTTTAATTGCAGTTTGTAGTTTTTTCACATACAATATACACGTAGCCACTGCTCTGCATAAACGTTTCCAATCGGAAAAGTATTCAGCGTTAATTGTTATTTGTCGCAACTGCAGCTTATCAATGTGCAACACAAAATGTTTGAGCTCTGGAACTTCTACATCATTAACGCTTGTTTCGGCGCACAGTGGCCATGCTTCTGGATCTGATAGCAGGAAATTTGGACCAGCAAACCACAGCTCGTAGTTCGATCTCGTTGTAAATTTAGTAGCTAAGTCAGCAGGTTTGGCTTTTGATGGCACCCAACGCCACTGATTGACGTTTGAAGCTTCTAAGATTTCACCCACTCGATACATAACGTATTGGTGGAAGTTCTTTGGGTCCATTCGGATCCAACGCAGAACAGTTTTAGAATCTGTCCACCAATACATGGAATTTAACGGAATACGCTGCACATTTGTTACCATATTGGCCAACCTTACGCCGATTACCGCTGCTTGCAACTCTAGCCTAGGGATTGAGAGAGGTTTCAATGGTGAAACTTTCGATTTTGCCGCTACAAGGGAAACCATCACGTCGCTACCATTTTTAACTCGAAGATAGCAAACGGCTGCGTAAGCTCCTTCTCCGGCATCAACAAAGGTGTGGAGTTCCACTTTCTCTGCATCTTGCAGTAATAAAGAGAAGCATCTCGGTATGTCGACGGAGCGTATGAGTTGCATCACATTTTTCCATTGGCACCATTTATTGTTAAGGTTGTCACCCAGTGGTTCATCCCAAGCAATGCCGACACGCCATACATCTTGCAATAAGATTTTTAAGCCAATGGTGTAGCAGCTTACGAATCCAAGTGGGTCGAAAATCGACATAAGTACTTGCAAAATTTCCCTTTTTGTTGGTGTAAGTGATTCATCCATAACATCTCTACGAAGTCGTGTAAATCTACAAATATACTTGAAACTGTCATTTAATGGATCCCAAAACATACCAAGGACTTTTGTTGTAGAACCCCGTTCTTTTATTTTTGTTGTTGTAGATAAATCTTTCTCCAGTCTCTCAACTACTGCTGTTGAATTTGATGTCCAACCGCGAATATTGAAGCCGGCAGCGGCGTGAATTTGTTGGATTTGCTCTGCTACCTCAAGCGCCGATTTCTCATCATCAACGCTCTCAATCATGTCATCCACATAATGACTTTTTTGTATTGCTTCAACCGCTCGTGGAAATTTGTGTTTGAAGTCATCCGCGTTTTTGTCACGTATGAAGTGCGCAATGCAGGGTGCACAATTGAGTCCGAATATCATAGCGCGCATGACATAAATACTTGGACACAGACCATCATCGCCGTCATCGTACCACAAGAACCTTTGAGCGTGCATGTCTATATCTCTGATCCTGATGCGATGAAACATCTCAGCGATGTCGCCGCATATACCAATTTTGCCAACTCTAAATGCCAAAAGAATATTCACAAGTTAGTTAAGCAAATCTGGGCCGCTAAGTAGAAAGTCGTTAAGGGAAGTTCCATTTGCCTTGGCTGCAGCATCCCACACCAATCGAATTTTGCCAGGTTTGTTTGGATTCGTTACGACGAATATCGGCAGGTACCAAACCTTTTCTATTGGAATAGCAAAGTAGATTAAAAACTTTTGTATTTTAAGTTATCTACATGTATGATGGTTTTTTTTACACTCGCAGTTATTTATATAGAAAAATGACATGAGCTGTTTATACAGTTAATTTTAATACATAATGCTTTACATACATACGTTCATATGTAGGTAGATAGTAGATATAAGTAAGGAAATGTAAATATAATGCATAAAGGTAAAGTGCAAAAGGAATAAAGAAAATAGGGTGCGAATGGATCTTTACTGCTTGGGCATACTTTTTGGCGGTAACAACCTGATTAAAAAAATCGAATACACTAACAGTACATGACTGTAGACTCGGGTCTGCAATAGTAAATATCAGCGTCCGGATGAGACATACGTACAAACGTCTCAACATTATTTTATAGTTTGTACAAAACTTTTGATGATCACTCAGCTCATGAACGGTACTTCCCTTATGTGTACAAACGAGTCCACTAACTGTAAATGTATATTTTGACACGTTTAGGTACTAACAACAGGGATACACGTACATACATATGTAACACCAATATCGCTGTGTCATTTTGATTGCTCTTGCTATTGATATGCACACACTGTAAGTATGTATATAACTCTTTGCCCGTGTCTTATTTTCAGCATTTTGCACAATTTAAGAAAATAATATATTATAAAGTAAATGAAAAAATAAAAAAGATACATAAAATAAGAAAATTTAAATAAAAAAGTGCCCACGCCTCAGGGTTTAAATCCCTGGCGTACGAGTTGACAGCTAAAATCGCCGAAAAAATGCGACTTCTCATGGCAACCTGTTAGTCATTGGCTCAAACCTCGTGACTCGGACGATTTTTCTCTTTTAAATTTAGTATTTTTTGTATTTTTTACATTGTTCTTTTTTATTAAATTGGTTTATTTTTACCTTAATAATTTTTTTTACGTTTTAAATTTTTTTTATTTTAAGAAATTTTTTTACTATTTGGAGCTATGTTTAGTAGTCCCTATTAAAATTGTTGGAGCAATATACATATATATCACTCGTTTTGATTAAAAGTTTTTTAAATGTCAAAGTTTTTATAAAAAACCAAGAAGTTAAAAATAACGGATTTTTTGAGCAAAACCGTTTCTCCACTAAAAGGTTTTGTTTTACAATTTTTAGATTTTTTCATAATTTGTTCCCAAACTAACATAGTTGTAATTTTTTTAGAAACAGATTAAACAATAAATAAAAAAAAGGCAAAAATAAGCAACAAGTTCACAATAAATGAGCTGCGAATTACACACTTTATTATTAATTTTTTGATGGGTTGCCATGCTAACTTGACGGACGATAATACAGAGACAATTCGTTGAAAAAGTATTTCTGTTAAACATTAAAATCCATTTAATTTCTATTGGACAATGTCATTAGTGTGTTTCCGTGTAAGTTTGAATTTAATTGTAAAATAATTACAATTTGCAATTAAAAGTTTTATTACGATAAATTTATTACTAGTTGGCAATTAAAGTTCATTGCAATTAATTTTATGGGAATTAACAATTAAAAGGTTGATTGCAATATTCCCAAAACTGTCACTGTGGTTATATTTAAAATGTTTCCGATTGAAATTGCCTACTTTTTCATTTAAAAATTAAAGCACGTACTTTTTGCATATTTCAAAGCTTTTTTAGTAGCAACGTCTGATTCTTCTAAGTTTGGACGTGAACGCAGATCTACAAATTGACGGTACCTTCTATCATCGGAGCACAAAACATTCTTTAAATTTGATAGAAATTTCACGTTTCGAAGCCGCCATCTGCATGAATGTCGCGGCCCCGCAAAGCCAGTTCAATCATCGGATCCTCTTGTCTAAATGCTATTTAGTCAAGTAGGGTTGCTACATTTTTTTTCTAAAACTCGTAGGGCTTTTCCAGCGGTAAAAAAATCAGTACATTTTGTTTATTAAAGTAGAAATTTTACTGTTAGTTTTAATATACGCACATTAAAACACATATAATATGAAGTTTTACAAATTTAGGTATATATGTATGTATGTACATACAGAAATATGTCACAAACATACAAACCACAACCAGACCACAATAAATTCAATTATATTTACATTTTAATTTGTTATACGCGTCAAATGAATTTGTGCATTAAATATGTACATATGTAACATTCACGACATTCATATAGGTATAAGTAGGAAAAATTTAACTATTTTATCTGTATTTTTTCCAATCCTTGTTGAATTTTTGTGTCATTTTGAATAATTGTTGGCCGTCATTACTTTTTAAAAACTCAATAAAATCTTCGCAATTCATTAAAACATTTACTTATGTTTGGACTTTAATTTCAATTGACCAAACTTGAGATGGAAAAATCAATGCAAATCAGCATTAATGCATGCAATAATATGCTCAAACTTAAAAGTTATCTTTTTTTAATACCTAAATGAGAGTCTACCGGCATGTTCAGCTATTTGATTATATTGTACTCATAAATAGTATTTTGTGCTCTTTCGTAAAAAGTAAAAATAAGTTATTCCAGCAAAATGTTTAAATAATGACCAATATAATATTTCAATAACATGCCGCATTGAGGAATCAATTTCGGTACATAGTTTTGATAACTTCCTCGCTCATTTATTATTTTTTTCTACTAACAATAAGGAATTCTTCCAATGCAAATCACATATCCGATTCTGAAAAATTCACTGAGAGCGGAATAGCGTCAAGCAGATGAACGTAATCGTTGTTTCTCTCAATTCTGCATTCGAGCGGCCTTGTGCAGAAAAGAACGAGCTCAACTGTTCTGTTTTTCTGTGAACAGTGGGCAATATACGATATTTTACTATCTCTCCGACTGAATATCAATTTTTAGTTTCAATAAGAACTAATAATCATCTATGTTGGTAAGAAAATTTTTTATAATAAACACCAAAAAGTATTAACACTATTATAACATTTATATATAAATACAATTTTTGTTAACCTTTTCTTTAAAATCTTTTTTTAGAAGCTGACTGCGTCACTTTTTTGCTTTATCTTTTGCAGGTCTAGATTGAACTAATCATAAAACAATTGAGCACGACCTGAGTTGTGATCAATACGTTTGTACAAACTCCAAGATACTTTTCCAAACATATACTTAATAATACTAGAAGACCCGGCGAGTTCGGCCCGCACAAAATTTATAAGTAAATTAAAACTTTTTTGAATCGTTGTTTACACGTTGGCTGTTTGCATTTTTTTATGAAATTGTATTTAAATATTATGAATTTAAATTTAGTCCAATTCTATACACTTTATCAGAAGCGTAAATACGTGTAACTCTTGTAATAACGGTTTTTTTAAATTATTTATTTTTATATATTAAATACATTTTATGGAAATTTAACGTGTGAAATATGACATCAGACAAATGACCACCACTTTGCTCGATACCGGCATTGGCTCTTTTTAGCGCATTTTGCATTACACGGCGTAATGTTTCTGGTTGCAGGCGCCGTATTTCGACTCGAATATTCTGCTTGAGCTGTCCAAGTGTCTGTGGTTTGTTAACATACACTTTGTCTTTTAAATATCCCCATACAAAAAAATCGGGCGCAGTTAAATCTGGTGAACGAGGAGGCCAAGGGAAATCTGAATTTCTTGAAATTATGCGTCCACCAAAACTTTCACGCAGCATGTCCATAGTTTGCCTAGCAGTATGCGCAGTGGCTCCATCTTGTTGAAACCACAAATTAGGATGTTGCTCCAGCATTGGCCGCAAAAAGTTGTCGATCATTGTTCTGTAAGAAGCCCCGGATACCGTTTCTGGCGTTTCATCCTCATTCTCAAAGAAATATGTATGTCCCGATGATTTTTGTGGCCATAACACCGCACCAAACAGTGCATCTGATTGGGTGTGACTGATGCTGATGTATTGCCCTTGGATTTTCGGAGCCCCACTAAACTTGTAATCATGGAAGATGTGGGCGCTGATCTTACGTTAAAAAAACGGCGATAATTTCGCTGCGTCAGAACAATTGATCGTTGAGAAGAATAATAAAAACTGATAATTTTAATGCGTCGTTGTGAACTGTACGTATTCATTTTAAATTTCCAAGAGTTCAGTTATAATCTGCAAAAAGAAAAAATAAATAATGTTAAAAAATAAAAAAGTTATTTGTGTTTCACATCAGCTGGTCTTATTTGGGCCACCTTGTATTTGTCGAATTAATTGAAATGCATCCGCTTATATTTAGTAATTATTAGGCGACTATTCTATAAGTAACAAATATGTTTGTAGACCGGAAGAACAATTTGCTATCATCAAAAATGTTAATGTAGAAGTGATTTATTCATGCATAAGTTAAAATATTATGTTTTCGTTGTATCATGAAATCATGATTATAATATGATTTGCCGGTTAAAGTGCAGAAGACCCTTAATTACCTCCTAGCTCTTTGCATTCATATCTTTTTTCTGCTGGGCAATCAAGAACTGCCTCAAGGCAACTCACAATCGCTTGTCTGACAAATTCACTTAGAGCAGAATAGCTCTTAATAAATGGCCGCTACTACAGTTTCTCTCAATTGTGCGCGCAATCCTGCATTCGTGCGGTCTTATGATACACATAACGTATGCTCCACGCTCAATTAATGCTCAAATTTGCAAACACATACAAAATGAATCTAGGGTGTTTCTCTGTGGACAGTGTGTTGGAAACTAAATTTTTGGTTTTCGTAATAAACAACAAGTAACATTTAATTTGGTTAATAACTTTTAATTACATATGTTATTAATAAAATAGCAAATACTTATAAACAAAAAGTATTTAAATTAATATCATAAAATACATTACATTAATTACATAAAATTAATATTTTTGATTTGGATATTGTAGTTATCATATCAAAAATGTATATAACATATAATAATATTTTTGATTGGGATATTGTAGTTATAATATCAAAAATTTATAATTTAAGAGCTGTCGGTGTTTCAGGTTGATGTAAGAAATTTTTGGGGGCTCAATTATACTCATCAGGAAACGTTTGAACAAACGCTAAAATATTGTTGGGACGTATGTTCGTGTATCCCTGTTGTAAGTACTTTAACGTTTTCAAATGTACCGCCATTTCCAGTTAGTGGACTCGTTTGTACCCATCAGGGAAGTACCGTACATGACCTGGGTGGTCATCAAAAGTTTTGTACAAACTATAAAATAATGTTGAGACGTTTGTACGTGTGTCTCATCCGGTCCCTGATGTTTCCAATTTTGTGGGTCCAAGGCTATAGAAAAGTACAGTTAGTGGAGTCGTTTGTACTCATCAGCAAACTACTGTACAGGGCCTGGGTGGTGCCCCAAATATTTGTACATACTCTGCAATATTGTTGGGTCGTTTGTACTTGTGTCTCACTTGGTCCCTGATGATTGTCCTTTTGTGGGTCCAAGGCTATAGAAAAGTACAGTTAGTGGAGTCGTTTGTACTCATCCGAAAACAATTTACAGGACTTGGGTGGTGCCCAAAATGTTTTTACAAACTCTGCAATATTGTCGGGTCGTTTGTACTTGTGTCCCACTTGTGATGTTTGTACTTTTGTGGGTCCAAGTCTATTGAAAAGTACAGTTGGTGGAGTCGTGTGTACTATCTTTGTTACAATTATTGAATGTTGAATAACTTTTTTATTTCGACATTACTCCGATGATGCTCAAATCTAACTTCCTTGCCCTACTTGCCTGTTACCAGTAAATAACGATTTGCCTTGTCAACGAACGATGTGTGCAACTGCTATGGCCATCAACCTTTGAATTCACCACACAACCTGAATCTATTCTACACTCTCTTCTTAACACACTATAACATTTGCCCGATTTCGACCATAAAACCAAGCTAGTTATTGCTCGTGATTTTGGTGGGAACCCTTAAGAAATGTGACGGGGTGGTCTCCAGAAATAAGAACACTCCGATACAAAAAACGAATAGCTTGGAGACAATATCAAAGGTATCCCACTCATAAAATCTTAATAGTATAAAAAAACGCAACGCTCTATTTAATAGAGTATAAAAGCAAGCTAAGACCTGAATTTCTGCAGAGTTTACGGAAAAATTACGCCCCAGGTCTTACTCTTAGCATATGGAACGGTGTGCAAACAGTTAAGGGCACTTAACCTATGATCAACATATCTTACACTGACCCCAACTCCATCCCATTATAATATGCTCAGAATGCTTCTAAATCATCAGAGACTTCTAACTATTTTCCTCAGCCAGCGATACCGACAGCTTTAGATATAGAAAAATACATCAACTATAATGAACTTAACTATGCTGCGTCAAGTTGGACGCACATTAAAACAAAGACTCATTCAACACAATAAACAGTTACATCTCACTCACATTTTCCCTTTTTAACGATATCCCTCGCCGATCTCCACTTTCCATAACACTCTTTCACTCAGTTCCAATACACGCTAAGGCTTGGGTTTCTAGTTTTTGGGCCCCCAGCGGGACAGAAATATTAACAGAAACAATAACTTTTAAAATATGGTTTCATAAGGAGCTGTCGGAAAGGCTGATATTTCTATCTGCCCCTTGATTAGCTTGTTACGAACAAGCGATATTTATATAAATGTATATTCCACCTTTGCGCACACCCTTCTTATCTAGGATGAAAAGAATTTCCCGAGCTTTTATTCATACTATATTTCAGCTTTTCTGTCTGCATTTTGAAGCCATGCTACTTTAAGTTTAGCTGCAATAGTGTCAATTGTATTGACCTACATCAAATATACAACAAAGCCAATCGCTGACTGTGCAATACAGCAGTGTAAACAAATACATAGCTTAGCGCATTGACCGCTGCACTGCCGCAACGCTATCGCTGCGCCGGTAGAATATTTTGGTGACACATTGTGCACAGCCAACTGCATGCACTATTTTGATTGGTTGCCCTTCCATCGGCAACAAAGACATTGGAATAAAGAGTGGAGTTATGAAAATGTATTTACATGATTATTTCATATAAATAGTTGTAAGTTTTACTAAATAAAATTAGAATAATTCTGACAGTGAAATACTGACGTTTTATATCTCAAAACATTTCGGCAACCTAACGGCTGCCTATTGAACGGCAGAATCCTCTCTGCCTTAATAAAAAAGAGGAGTTTCATAAATTATAAAGACACATAGGACCAACACATGGCGATCCTGCCAAACACAAAAATTAATAAGATTGTAGATACTCATGGCATACCGACTTGCAAACGCGATCAACATGAATCCGCTCAAGATTTTCTATTTCGTGGCTTTACTTGTGGCCGGCGCCAGCGCTTCACCCAGGCATGAAAAGAACAAGGACAATGCCGTGTCGAGTAGCTTGAAGCCCACCGATTCGTTGTCGCTGTCCGAACTCGAGTCCACGCAATCAGTTGACGATATCACTTTGCAACAGTTAGAGAATATGTCGTTGAGGAAGACGAGCAAAAACTTGGGAGAATTTATCAATTGTCCCAGATCAACCACGCACTGGAACCTTCTGTTCCAAGTTCCACCAACGTTCCTGTAGTGTTGATGAAATCTTACGGCCAACCCGGACAAACCAACCTCAAAGCTTTGGTCGAAACTTTGGCAGTGAAAATTAGTTCAAGCTCACATGCACCGCTACCAGGGTCAGCAAAAGCCAATCAACAACAACAAGGACATTTAATAACGGATAAAGGCATCAAAACCGACCCAGCCAAATGCGAAGTAGTACGTAATTACCCAAGACCAAAAAATGCAGATGAGACAAGAAGATTCATAGCATTCTGTAACTATAATAGACGTTTAATAAAAGATTTTGCCCTCATACTCAAATGTTTAAACTCACTATTAAAAAAGGGAAAACCATTTATCTGGTCGGAGGAACGCGAAAAAGCATTAAATAATCTAAAACAAAAGCTAATTAACCCACCAATACTACAATATCCAGATTTTGATAAACCATTTATATTCACATCAGACGCATCTGACTTTGCACTAGGAGCAATTTTATCACAAGGAGAAATAGGTCACGATCTACCAATATCATACGCAAGTAAATCATTACAAAAGCATGATATAAACAAACCAATCATAGAGAAATAATTACTAGCAATCCATTGGGGAATTAACTATTTTAGAACATATCTTTCGGTAGAAAATTTATCGTAGTAACTGACCACAGACCATTAGTATCATTATTCTCGAACAGAAACCCATCGTCGAACATGACAAGAATAATAATAGAGTTATCAGAATACGACTTTGAAATTATATACAAACAAGGAAAAATAAATACCAACGCAGATGCATTATCACGCATAAAGATAGATAGTGATGTACTCAAATCAATGATTCCAACATACAAAAGCGAAAAGGAAGATAAGAAGAACATTAATATTATAACAAGGAGCAAGGCCGCAAAATTAAAGAATATTGAGAAAAATAATTAGCGCAAAAGAATATAAATACCGGTACACGCATTAATAAAAAATAATTACAGTTCTCAAGAAGCCTGATCAACTTCATATTTGGGAATTGTATGTACATCTTTTAATGACGTAAAGAAAATGAAAAAATTGAAATTTTATATTGAAAAAAAAAAGAAGTACTACAATTGAAATAATTGATAATGAAGTGCACGTAACCTGTAGCGATGACCCTTTGAATCTAGATTCATTGTTGGAGAAATAACATGGTTCACTAAGAAGTTCACGTATAAAGGAGCTAGCCCTTTGTGACAAAGATTTTATACTTAAAAACATAGATATGAATGCATTCAAGAAGAAATATAATGAATTAGAAATGAATAAACGCGCGCCAATAAAAATACTAATATATAGAGCTCCAAGAGAAGTAGAAAGTATGATACTTAAATATAAATTGATAGATGAATTTCACTGCTCTAACATTGCAGGTCACTTAGGAATCCGAAAAACTATTTTAAAACTCAAACAAAGATATATTTGGAAAAATATGCGACAGATGGTAAAATAATTTATAAACAACTGCAAAAAATGCACACAAAACAAAGTAGTTAGACATACAAAAGAACCACTTGTAGTGACAGACACACCAACCACAACTTTTGACACCATAACAATTGACACTGTAGGCCCATTGCGCATATCTAATGGCTACGATACATATTGGCAATGCAATGCGACGCAAAAACAATAGCAACCACTTTAGTTGAACAACTCATTCTAAAGTACGGTTTCGTTAAAAATTAAAATCAGACAGAGGGACAGAATTTGTAAACGAGCTAATGAATAACGCATGTATGTATGTAACTTACTCAACACAAGATTAATATTTTCCACGCCATATCACCATCAAACAATAGGCGCACTTGAGAAAAACCACAGAACGCTTAACGAGTATTTACTTTCATTTGCCGACGACTATGAATGGGACAAATAAATCTCATATTACACTTTCGCATACAACACCACCCCTCACGTAGACACATTGTATTAACCGTATGAATTAGTATTTGGTAAACTACCAACTCTAGCAAGTGACAACGTAAATAAACCAAACAAAATTAACGACATTGATAATTATGCCAATGAATTGAAAATGAAACTTCAAACCTCAATAAAAAACGCAAGGAATATTATAAATATTGTAAAAAATAAACAAAAAGAAAAATATGACAATAATGTAAATATAAGTAATTTTTAAATAGGATACCTAGTTTATGTAAAAGTAGAGAATAGAAAGAAAAACATATAAAATTGTAAAGAAAAGAGGAGTAAACTCAATGTTATAATGATCAATTAAATACCTTCATTCGATTACCTAATAGTCTATAACTAAAAATGATAATTACTTCTATTGGTTTATGCAACCCTGCTATGTAACATAATTTGCTATGCAACACTGTCAACTTTTAATTGGAATAAATCAGTTTGGTTTTGTCAGCTAACGCATCGGTCTCGTTTTTAAACTCCACATTAGATATTAATGGTAAACATAAAGAGCTACATAACAATATATTAAAAAAGTACAAAGAAATACATTAAGAAAACCAAAATAATTAATAAGCATAAATTATAATTTATATACAACAAAATCATAGTAATCACATCCATACACATGTAAAACACTTGCATATCACAAAAAAAAATTTATTTCATTACGCGAAAGAATTAAATTTTTTACTCTGAAGGGTAAGGGTGTAGTGACCTACATCAAATATACAACAAAGCCAATCGCTGACTGTGCAATGCAGCAGTGTAAACAAATACATAGCTTAGTGCATTGACCGCTGCACTGCCGCATCGCTATCGCTGCGCCGGTAGAATATTTCGGTGACACATTGTGCATAGCCAACTGCATGCAACAAAGGGAGTTATGGAAATGTATTTACATGATTATTTCATATAAATAGTTGTAAGTTTTACTAAATAAAATAAGAATAATTCTGACAGTGAAATACTGACGTTTTATTTCTCGGCAACCTAACGGCTGCCTATTGAACGGCAGAATCATCTCTGCCTTAATAAAAAAGAGGGGTTTCATAAATTATAAAGACACATAGGACCAACACACAATGGTCTTATAGCATTTTCATTTTCCCGATTAATTAATTAAAACTTATTAAGAGATCAAAAGTTGTACTAGTCGCGTGTTGCTTTGCGACTATTACTGTGCTACATATATATAGTAAAGTGAGCGGATGGAAAATTTTATATCGTTCTAGGTATTAAATAAAATTACAAAAGAATAAGCGTGGATTAATAAAACCCAAAGTGTGCGAGCACATCGCCTCAAATTTACACTTACGATGATAACCTTATTACAGCTAAGGAACAACTTAAAATTGTTTATATTTTTCGTCTACCTAATACGATACCTAACACCAGCTAAATTAGCTGGGTCAAAAGATGAGCGATTTACGCACGGTAAGGAAAGATCATTTAACACTGTTGATGAAAGGCATTTACTACAAGTGGACTAAAATAGCATGTCTAAATGGTGACAAGTAAATGGGAAGCCACTATCCCTTAACAAATTTAAAGTAATGTGATTTACTAGCAGGGCGGTTCAACCAGCCTCTTATGACATAAGTAACTATAACATCGAACAAGTGTTTAACTTTGTTGATCTAGGAATTCCAATGGACCCAAAAATTAACTTCAATCTTTACATCAATGCTACAGTCAACAAAGATAAGGATGGTTTTGCGTTTGTAAGACGATGGTCAAAAAAAATTCAGTGCCCCTACATTACAAAGGCTCTTTTCACAACATTGGTAAGGTCAATACTAGAATATCGTTTCATCGTTTGGAACCCGCGCTATCAAGTATACTCAGACAAGATTGAGTCTATTCAAAAAAGGTTCCTGATTTTTGTCATGAGGGAGTTTCGCTGGTATTCCCAGTGTAACCAGCCACCCAACATTAGTCGTTTAAAACTTATTAATCTTTCTACGCTTGCTATGGGTAGAGAAATGTTAGGTATAATATTTTTGGTCAAGTTACTGACAGACTTAACGTCTAGTCCACCTCTTCTGGCCGAAGTGAAGTGGAACGTTCCCAACCGAGCTTCCAGGCATTTCCGGCCTCTTTTTCTGAAACCTTGCAAAAATAATTTTGAATTAAACGAGCCACTCTGTAGTTTATGTCAGGATTTTAACTTTCACTCCGGTTCTTTTGATATTTCCCACTCACTCTTTTACATAAAGAAGACTTAACTTTGTACTCTCAATAATAGTGGATTACATACACAATTACGCTTAATACATCTTTTACTATCCAAAATAATTGAATTTCTAATCAGCCGATGAACTTCTGTAGCTGAACAATTTTATAGTCTCGACACCCAACAAACTCCTGCCTTTCATGACTAGGCACTGCATATGCAAAAAAAAATTAAATCCGTGCGTCATGCGGATGCGCCCCTCGGGTGGGAATGGAGGGTAGAAACCGTTGGGGTCATTATTATTATTATTAAACTGAGAGTGCAAAAAATTGTGGCGTAACTTGTTACTTAAACTGAAAGTAAAGTATTCTCTTCGCAAACTTTAAGCAGTCGATTCAAATTACACTCGAGGTAGTAATTTTTATTTAAGTTTTTTTTAAAGATACTAGTTTTTAAGACACAGTATGTCATTTACGCTAAAAATATTTTATATTTTTGCAACGATTTATTACTTTATATTAATCAGCTTGATACATAACTAATTGCTAAAATGCGTACGCAAACTGTAATGTGTAAAGTCTGGCTTAGAAGAATCCATCACAAAGATAAGATTTAAATTGTTTTCGCTTGAAACGACAGAAGTTGAAAAACAACTTTATTTAAGGGTTTCGAAAAACACGCGGAACTCGAACAGTAACTCTCGAATAAGCGCACGGCATTCTGAGTTGTGCTAGCGAATTATATTTTTCGTTTTTGAATGCAGTAACTACTTAGTTTTTTTTTCTAATTAAAAAAACGTAGTAGTTCACTAATTAAAAAAAAAAATTATTTTTGGCCATGTTTTAGGGCCCAATACAACGATCAGGCGGGACATGATTGCAAAAGCGATTTCGCATTCCAACTGCAATGTACTCTTCTAATCCAGTGCACTAGGGAATAATGAAGAATTTGATAGTATAAAATTTACTTAATAGGTATTTTTATATTTCAGGTGGTTTGTATAAAATGTGATAAGAAACAAAATGTCACGATAGTAAAGCTTTTTACTGACTTGCCCCAAAGTATGGATAAATCTTCGGCAACTACTGATGATTGTTCAATGCAGCCTTTTAGCCACGTAATTCCATCGAAACCTTTGTGCCTTGAATCCTGTCATATATATCCAAACGCACCGTATAACCCGTATGTGAATCCATACTGTAGTCCTCGAAGTAATCGCCGGCGACCTCCTCTGCGTGAATCTAGACGTGTTTCAATTGAGCAGTCAGGCAGTTTTTTACAACTAAACCAGTATAAACTTATGGATCAAATTGGCCAGGTAAGTAAAAAAAATTTCACCAAACTATGTAACGAATATACTTATCACAAAAAGTGCTAAAAATCCAATGAACAATTCGTTTGTTTTACTCGTAACCGTTGTTCATGCACGGTCGAGAGAAACAGCGGTTGTGCCTTTCGCGAACGGTTAATCCTGCAATGAAAACCGTTGATTTTCCCCACTCAGTTTAGTTAAAGCTTTTAAAATCAATAGAATTTTTGCAGTTAATTGAATGAACATCGTGCAATTGCATACATCCTGTTTCATGCAGCTGAACAAGTTGTTCTCTGTGTATATTTGCTAATGCAGTCGCACGCTTAGGATGAGACTTTTTAAAAACTTTTCGACTTCGCATATAGTGCTGCAAACTATATCGATCAATTGAACTTTAATGGACTTAGAAAACAAGTGATAAGTTACAGTGCGGATCACCTTAAAACATATCGGCAATATTTAAAAAAAGAGAAAGCAACATTAGTTCTTCACAGCCTAACCCACTTTCCCGCTAGGTCCAGTAACAACTGGTTCTGAGGTTTCGTACTTTCTTGCAAGTTCTTGAAAAAAACTACTGTATGAATTCTAACTTCGCATTCGTTGTGCCAAAATCAGCTTCAATCATGAAGCAACGGTCAGCAATACCTTCAACAACAGGAAAGCGGTCAACGGAAGCAGGGGAATACCCACTTGGATCTATTGCATTAAAATAAATACATTGGGTTTTAACGTTAAATCGTAAAAAAATACTTTTAATAGTAATAAAATTTGACGGCCAGTGTTCAAAGTAGAATCTCCAAGCTCTGGGGAATTAAAAAAGGAATATTTCCTGCACCGCAGTATCAGTGTTGAATAACCACCGATTCTTTTCTCGGAGTAAAAAAGTATCAAATACAAAGCCAAATAGAAAATAGACAACATTCCAACCAAGCTATGCAAGCATCCTAAAACATGGAGCAATAAAATGGTTCAATTATTAATTTTTTGAAATATATCTTTCGAGAACAGCACTAAATGACAAGAAATAAAGATGTTTTCATATAATGGTACCTCAAATACTTATTTTTATAAAATCGATAAATAATATTGGTCTTCTTACTAAGTTTGATTCATTAGACTCCTTTTTTTGGTAAAAGTAAAAGCCTCTTCTTGAATTTAACATTTCTCAAATCGTGGTAAGTGCTCCAAACAATTTTGTTTTCGGAATTATTCAAAATAAATATTGCCGCAAAAGTGGATCGATTTCAATATCATTTCTGATGTTGGCAAAGGTTTACGAAGAAGAATCTTGAACCTGGTACAAAACGAAAGAATCCACTCATCTCTGGGTAATAGTTCGCAGCTGCTCCTCTCGGAGTCGTTCATGGACTTAATCTATCGTTCATGGACTTAATCTAGCTCTTTTATGTCTGATCATCTTGAAAATAACTTTTGGTCCTTATAAAATTTAATTCATTGTGTAATAGTTGCCATAGTGGCCGCTGTGGTCGAGTTGGTAGCGGTGCGTGCTATAACTTGATATGCCGGTGAGTTCGAGGTTCGAATCTCAGTCAGGGCAAGCAAGATCTTAATGATAGAAAAAGTTTTTTCTAATAGCAGGCAATGGCAAACCTCCGAGGGTATTTCTGCCATGAAAAAGCTTCTCATTAAATACATCTGCCGTTCGGAGTCGGCACAAAACTGTAGGTCCTTCTATTTGTGGTATAATTTAAAGACGCACACCACAAATGGTAGGAGAAGCTCGGCCAAACACTGAGCTATATAGTGTACGCGCCAAAATTATATTATTATAATAGTTGCCATAATCGCTTTAAACTTTAAATATTAAGGAGCCAACTTTTATTTTTTTTTATTTTTATTTATTTCAATTTCGGCTTAGATCTAACACAACAACCCAGTGGTTTTAATTTATAGTGTTAGATGCTAGGATTATGTGACTAAGTTCAACTACATTTGAATATTAATAACTATTTACTGGCTAATTAACAATTGATAATAATAGCTAATTAATTAGTTAATTTATTATAAGATAGGAAATATGTGAACAGCGTGAAAAGAAACGGAGAAGTCAAAGAATAATGTATAGCCAAGGTATTTGAAAAAAAGAAGTGTACTGATGATAGGAATAGGAAAAGTAAATGACAAAGTGACAAAAACCGCGATGATCCACCTAATATACGCTTCAGAGAATTGCTGCTGTAATTCCCTCCTGAAATGCAAAGCGCTCCTGGTGCCTTTGACTGTTAGTGGTAAAGTGTTCCAAAGACGAATGACGAAGACAAAAACTGACGTTCGGATATGAGGCAATTGCATTTAGTATAAGTGATTTGGAGTGCTCGTCGACATCGGGGAAACTGCAATCGTTCATGGAGATACATAGGCTCATGTGTGGTTAAAATTTTGCGAAGTATTGTGGGGCATTTCAGCTCCAATAGCTTATCAAACGTTGTACCACATATCTTAATGCTATATTTCGAGATATGTTCGCGGCGTCGGATTCCGTAGACATATCTGGCGATATTATGTTAAAAAGGGTGTTGAGTTTTTTCTTGCTCACACTATCGCAGTTAGCATTCAGCTCGCATCCATACAAAACTGTCGGCAGCAGAAAGGTTTTCGCCAACTGCAATCGAACTTTTACTGGTGTGAAATACTGAGTTGCCCATAATGATCTAAGCATTCCATATGTTTTCCCCATTATGCTAGAAATGTGATTGTTCTCTGTTAGTATCCTGGTAAATATTACTCCAAGCTTTCTGGCAGTGTCAACAAAATCTATCACAGAATTGTCTAAAATTACTTTGGGGTATTCTTTAAGTTTGAAATGTCTTCTATTAATTACAATACATTGCGATTTTTTTGGGTTTAGGACTAAACCGATTTTTTAGCCCAGTCGTTTATCAGTTCGAGGTCAAAATTTAAGTTACGAATACAGACATTGATGGACGGAAAGGGACAGCTCACATACAATTTCACGTCGTCGGCATAAATATGAATATCACAGCATTTTATTATGTTGGATATGTCGTTAATATACAACACAAATAACAAAGGGCCAAGTATTGACCCCTACGGAACACCCCTAGACGTAAACAGAAATTCAGACAGAGCACCACCAACACTAACAGCTTGTGATCTATTTTTAAGGTAAGATCTAATAAGGTTCAATGCTGGTGACGCGAAATTAAACAAGTTTTTTAGCTTTAAAGTTGAAAGAGAATGGTCAACGGTGTCAAATGCTTTCGATTAATCAAGCAGTGTTAAAAAGTAACATAATTTTTGTCAATGTTTTATCGTCTGAAACCTTAATAAGTGCAGTGATGCAGCTTCTACTAGCCCTGAAGCCTGATTGATGTGAGCTCAGCAAGGAATTTCGATTAAAAAATATATTGATATGTCGATGCATTAAACGCTCCAGTACATTGGACAGGAAAGGCAATATAGCAATTGGTCGAAAATCGCCATTAAGTTTAGAGATAGGGATAATTTTTGCTATCTTCCAGCACGCAGGAAAAACACCAGTTTTTATGATGGTATTCATAGCATGATTAATGTAAGGAAGAATTTTGGGGAGGATACATTTAAGGAATTTTGGGTGAATCCCATCAAAACCAACTGCATTTTATTTTACAGCATCACATTCATCTACACTGAACTTATATTCATAATACCTACTTTAATTTTTGATTCTTGATGGCCTTCGTAACACTACTCCTTTTAATTTTGTATTCGTTGTAGAGCATTTCAGTTTTTTGTTTCTTCCATTTTAGCTACGCAACGTTACGTCTGTCAATTAACTTTTGTATGTAAGCGTTGAACCAGCGGCGACTGTGTGTAACGCTTTGCTTCGTTACAAGTGGCACAAACCGGTCAAAAAGGGTACTTATATGAGTCTTGAGGAAATTAATTTGACCTTCAGCCGATACCAAGTCACAAACGTGATTCCAGTTTACTGTATCGACAGCTAGCTACCGAAAGGTGTTCATAATTAATGCGAGTAAAGTCACGATACGAATATTTAGTTTTATCAAGTACGAAATTAAAGTCATAAGAAAGTAAAATAGATCGTGCTTCGAAAAATAAGGTACTGAAAGTTGGTCATATAGAAGTACTTTTGCCTTCACGCCGTCTAAGAATATGTCCAAAAGGGTTCTGCTTGTTTGAGTAAAATGCGTAGGTGCTAAACAATTAACGGTGAACAAACCTACATAATGCATGGATAATGCATGGACAAATGCATGGACAAAGAAAAATTAGATTCAAATATGTATCTGAATTCGTCAATATTGGTTGATAGGCTTTGAGCATTCAAATGACAGATTTTCAATCCCAAAATGCGAATGATATTAAAAGTTCCGTCGCTGGAACGACAAAAATCATCAAATTTCAAAGTCATGAGCGCTTAAAATTGAATTTCAAGAGAAAAGCCATTGCAAGGTAGGAAGAGTAAGGATGGAGGCAGCTTTTTGTCAGATATGTGAAGAGAGACATCATAAAGAGAAGAACAGAAGATATAGAGAAAAAATAATCATACTTAATGACTAATATAAGAAACATAAGATACATTAATAAGATGAAATGCATATGTAATATTGAGTGACGTAAATAAGCGCTCACGAAACAGTCGCTGCAATCTGACGTAGAACTTCACTGCTGGATACTTGCACCCCATTGCTGTTGGGACGAACACGTACATAGACATTGCCGCGAATTGAGAATACAGACATAATTTGTTTTTGTTTCCTCAATTGCATGGCAGACTACATTATGTCCCGCCTTCGCTTAGTGAAGCTCTCGTGCATAGTTGAGCGAAAGTTAAAGGTAAAATTAAAAAAAAAGGCTCACTATGTCTTAGCAGGGTTTCAACGCATTTACTTGTATATAATACGTAAGTAAGGGGTTGGGATCAAAATATTTCACCAATACCTTGGGTCAATATACCTTGGCTACCCACATATAGTTAATTTCACAGGGAAGCTGGAATAACATTTCACACCATTACACAAAAATCAACCCCAAAGGAAAAAAAAACCTGACTATCCACGTTATTGTAATCCCGTCGAGATCACTAACTTTGTAAGACTTCGCATTGGTCACACTCAAATAACGGACGAATTTATACTCACGCAAAATTCTAAACCTATGTATTTGTCTCTTCTGTCAAAGACAGCAGCTAAGTATTGAACATATTCTCGTTCTAGTGTATGCGTTATTTGTGAGGACTTACACAGTTGAAAAGAGTGTGTAAAACCGTAAAACAAATTCTGAATATTAAAAATGCAGTTATAGGGGTTGCACAGATTACAAGTCATTAAAAGAAAAAGTAAACAAGAAAAGCACTAACATTTAACCTCAACCAATTGTACCTACAACACATAACATTTCTGTCCAGACCAATTTCGTAACCTATGCCCAAGCTTTAAATGGCGCGTGTCAGCCCTAAACGCAAGAAGACTATGCTTCATTAACCAATCTTTTCGAAAAACATTTAATAATTTTATTATAAATTAGAAATCAAAATCCTCTGGATTTGTAACTCTCAGAGGAACCCCTCCTAAAATCATTTAGTGCTCTTAAGAAACTTAAGCAGATCTCTGATTTTTACGTTAAGAGACACACGTCATTTCACAGCCACAATGAAGTTCGTCGATTATTTTGTGAAGGGATTTTATTTCCGTTTAACTGTCAGTGAAAATGTAGATATCAATCTCGGGTATCGTATCACACTTTACCAGTTGTGTGGCCTTATCGACTGCCATCAGTTCCGCCTGAAAGACGCTACACTGGTCTGAAAGCTATGGGAAATCCCCAAACACCGGCAATATAAACCTTCACCCAATCTTCCCACGATCCTTGATTCATCTGTGTATATGTATATGGATTGACTCGCCTTTTTCCACCACGTTTCGTTTCAACTCTTTCTTTGAAGTTAGGAGGGCCGTTAACGCCGTGGTGAGGGTAGTGGGCGGAAGGGCATAATCTACCAAAGCAGGAAGCTCCGAGTATTCCGCCAACGGCTTAAGTCAACATAGAAATGAGCTTCAAGTCTTCGTAGAAAACCAGGCAATAGATGTACTGCTAATATCCGAAACTCATTTGATTAACTTCAACAATTTTAATATGTAAAAGCTCGCTGTGCAACAGGAAAAAAAATAAACACTTTCCACTAGAAGAGTATTGAAAAACTACATTCACTGTACTTCAGTATATATATATACATATAGCTGCCAAAATTTAGTACAAAAATGGCTAAAAAATTGGAGAATTAAAGTCAAAGAGTTTAAGAGTATACAAGTGAAGTTTACACTAAAAATAGATACTTGCCCTTTGGTTTCAATCAACGACATAATTGTTCCGCATAATATTTCGTTGCTTACCTGGTAGTTACGTTGGACAAAGACTCACCAGGAAAAATCTCATAGACAAAAAGATTACACATGCTGAATTAAAAGTTGCAAATTTGCATTGGATTATGGACCCTAAATCCAAATTAAGCTTAAAAAACAAAGTGCTACTTTTTAATATGATGATACATTATCTTGGACAAGGACCTTATTATTAACACGGTGATGAATGATAAGATAGAGATAATTAAAAAAACTCCGAAGGTATTTCTGCCAAGAAAATGCTTCTCATAAAATACATCTGCCGTTCGGAGTCGGCAAAAAACTGGAAATCCCTCCATTTATAGTATAACATAAAGACGCACAGCACAAATGATTGGATAAGCTCGGCCATACAATGAGCTTAGGTCTTTTTTGTGCGGATTCGATATTTTTAGGTTTTTCAAACAATCTTTTTTCGTTTAAGCGATTTTTATTTTTTAGAGTTAACAGTTTCTTTAGTGTTAAAGAGACATAGAGAGTTACGAGTATCATTATGAGTTTTTTCCAATTTAGTTTTTTTAAATTTATACTTAAATCAACTCGTTTTTTTAGTTTTAAATTGAATAAAAAAGTTGTTTACATTCATACAAAAAAGAAATATACGTTTCAGGATTTTCAAAAACCGCACCAATTTAGATACTTCATGTAAAACACTCCAAAATCCCCATAAAAAATTTCAATGAAAATAATCAATTTATTTTTTCAATTATGTTAAACTTTGAATTTCTTTATGCGGATTTTTGGAACGTTTTACATGAAGTATCTAAATTGGTGCAGTTTTTGAAAATCATGAAACGTATCCTTCCTTTTTGTATGAATGTAAACAACTTACATATGTGAAACTGAAGAAATAAATTGATTTTTTTCATTGAATTTCTTTATGCAGATTTTTGGAGCGTTTTACATGAAGTATCTAAATTGGTGCGGTTTTTCAAAATCCTGAAACGTATCCTTTCTTTTTGTATCAATGTAAACAACTTTTTTTATGCTCATTTTCTTATTTGACTTTATGAGCAACGCATAATAATAATAATAATTTGGCGCTTACAGTATTTAGCTCAGTGTTTGGCCGGGCTTCTCCTACCATTTGTAGCGTGTGTCTTTATATTCTACCACAAATGGAGGGACATACAGTTTTGTGCCGACTCCGAACGGCAGATGTTACGGGTGTTTTTTTAGACGTGTGGTTTTCAATGAGGCAATACTTTTTCCGGAGTTGCTCTTTTTGGAATCTGTTAGAATATTCGGCGCGTTATTGCTGACATGCGGGCCCTATTGCTGCAAAAAGTGGTCGAAAATTGGGCTTCTCGACTAGAATTTATTCGAGCCAGCCGAGTGACCGCCGCACTTGCCCGAAATCATTTTTAAAACATAATGACAAACCCTTATCTTTATAATAAATTTAAATTCTTGGCAATATCATAAAATTATATGCGTTTTATTTCTTCTTAAAAACCACATGTCTAAAAAAAACAGCCTTTATTTTATGAGAAGTTTTTTCATGGAAGAAATATCCTCAGAGGTTTGCCATTGCCTGCCGAGGGGTGACCGCTATTAGAAAAAAACTAGTCTATGGTTTGGATTTTACTTGCTCTGGCTGATATTCGAACCTCGAACCCAGCGGCATAGCGAGTAATATTAATATTAATAATAATAATAATTATATCCAAGGCTAAGCCAAGCTGTTGGGTAGATGGGAAGGTTTGAGACCACTTAAATGAACCTCTTCTTTTTTCTTCTGCATATTACAATCTTTTTTGATTAGAGAGCAGATGACATTGTAGCAATATATTTTTTACTGAAGATTTAAGTCAACGTCCATAATATAAAATTCCATTATATAGTCATTATATACTCATTTAAAAATAATAAAAAGATTTATGCAGCAATAGAGTTTCAGTTAAATACTAACGTTATAATTATATTTAAAAAACACATATTTTATAGGGCTCGTACGGCTTAGTTAAACTGGCATACTCTGAAGAGGACTCTACTCATTATGCAATGAAAATCCTTTCAAAACGTCGACTGATTCGGCAAGCTGGATTAACAAAACGTGGTAAAAGTAAACCCATTTCACCATTAGAAAGAGTATATCGAGAAATCGCAGTTTTAAAAAAGTTAGATCATCCCAATGTTGTGAAATTGATCGAAGTGTTAGATGATCCAAGGGAGGACTCACTCTTTATGGTTTTCGAACTCGTAAAGCAAGGATGTGTGCTTTGTATTCCAACAAATTCACCGCTAGCTGAAGAACAAGCATGGTTTATTTTTCGAGAAACCATTCTTGGTTTGGAGTATTGTAAGTAGCACTAATTAATGTTTTCTTGTCTATTCATATATATATAAATACATACTTTTTCGAACGAGTATATCTAATGCTATATCGGAAACAAATGTAACGATTTGTATATACTGTTTTAACAAATTATTTGGTTTTTTTTTAAGCGACGAAAACTTTTTTACTGCGGTACGAATTTTAATGGGAATGCGAATTTGAATTAAAAGCTTTAGTAAATAATGAATCAAGTATTACAATATAAATAAAAAATTAAAGCTTTTTAAACAATTCTAATACCAAATTATTTTTGAAGATATTCTTTTTAAATTTAAAAATTTAAATTTATTTATTACACAAGTCTGCAAATAAAAAATAATTGAGAGCTGTTTTGGTTTTTTGTTTAATGTTTATATTTTTGGGTATGCTGAATCCGAAAATAACTTTAATTTTGTCATAGAACGTCACGTTTTCTGACAATGTAGGTGTCTATGTTAAACAAGTTATCATCTTAAAATAAAATATAAAAGATTAAAAAAAATTTTTTAAATTTATAATTGCGTAACAAAACTAATTTATTTATGTAAAATGCATTAATTAGTAAGCACTAAACACATTTCTTTTTCTCAGTGAGACTCCTTTTGGTACATTTTCGCTAGTGGGAAGCATCGGGAAGGTCTTATTTGAAGCGTCCAACAGTAGTCTGCCATCATTGTAACGCTCCATCTTCCCTGGTATATATTTTCCATCTCCTTAATATCTTGGAGAAATCGGTCACCTTGCTCTTCACTCACGTCTCCTAAATTTTCTCAAAAGTAGTCGAGGTGGGAATAAAGAAAATGTACTTTTAAACTCATCAAGCAACCTAAAGCTTGAAATGCTTTTAACATTATTTTGACGATTTGTTTGTAGTTAGGATCTTTGTTATTGGCTAAAAATTTCTTTATGACCTCTTTAAAGGCAATCCACCCTTCTCTTTGAGGATCCGTCATGGTTGTGATGAATAGTGGATCAGCCATAAGCCGTCTAATATCTGGTCCAACGAAAACACCTTTTTCAACTTTGCCTCCGAGGACCTGGAAACTTTGATATTAAGTATTTGAAGCAATTTCCATCTCTTGGAAGTGACTTTACAAATTGCTTCATCAATCCCAGCTTTATGTGAAGCGGTGGTAGAAGAACTTTATGAGGAGGCACCAAAGTTTCATGCAGGACATTCTTTTTGACTACTTCCGTTTTGAATTATACCCTTTCACATTACACGAACAAAAGTAACAATCATCACTATGGTTCTTATAAGTTTCCTTAGTAGAATGTTTCAAAAAAACACTAATGCAATGTTTTCCATTTTGCATATTTAGATGCGGACAAGAATTCAATCAGCTGTTCGTTCAATTTGCAAGTTTCTGCAAATTTTGCGTTCGCGTACTGTTTTGGATATTTTTCTTTTGTGAGAGAAGAGAAGACCATTCCACTGAATTTTGCTGTTGGATATTTTCTGTTGGAGATTGTAAACGAACGTACCTAATATCATATAGAAACGTTGTTGAACATTTACTTTTTCAAGTGTCTTTATTCAACTGAACTCTTTACAATAAGTCTTCTTAGCTAAAAGCTGAACTTTTATATTTAGTAATATTAATGAGTGTAGGAGAGAGTAAAGGTAATTATGAAGGTTCGGAAGCATGTTGCGTGCATGTTTAGTGTGGGGGCGAACGTATGGATCTAGAGTGCGAGAAAGTAAGTAAAGTGTGGGTGGTAGTATTTTAAATAAGAGTAAGACTCAGTTAGTATTAAGAGTACGATTAGAATAAGTATAGGTAACGTATATAGGACTATTATGTAACTCCTCCACCCTTAAGTTATTTGTGTCCTCGCAAATATGTAATAGTATTACAATTATTGAGGAGTTTTAAATTAAAATTGAATGAAATTACAATAAAATAAGTTAACATTTTCAATGTTCAAATTATATTTTCGTTTAAATTGACTTTTGTAATATTTTATTTTTCTATTATTTGAAGAATCCACAACATAATTACCTTGGCGATCATACTTTTCACGTTTCTTATATTTAGGTTTAGTTTTCGCAATTTGCCTATTAAATACAATGTTTTCTAATTGCTTCGGTTCAGCCTTTCCATCTTTGTTCAATTTATTTATTCTTTGAATTTTTTGTTGTTCAAACTCTTTACATGATTTATTTATCTCTTCTTTGTCAAAGTTTTTTATTATAAAATCAATTGGCCGCTTTTTTGTGGTAGAATGAATTTTTCTATTATATGCGTTAAAAATTTCAAAAAGTTTATTGTCTAAGTCTATCGTTTTATTTTTTAGATGATCATTAAGTGTACCGTTTAATCTTTCGATGTTAGAATTACCTGTCTTAAGGTAAGGCGTAGTTACGGGAGGCTCAATATTTTGTTCACTTAAAAATAACTTAACAGCGCTATGTAATATGCAACGATCGTTATCGAAGATAAGTTTATTCATTTTCCCTAAAAATAAAGTACGTTCTTTTAAAGCTGCTAGAATCGCAATCCACTTTCTATCATTTAATTTATGAAATGTTGCATACTTTGAGAATTTGTCTATGGTGGTCAGATACATTTTATTTCTGCAAGGGGACCAAATGTCTATATGGACTATGTCATTAAAGTGTGTAGGGGTTTCTGTAATTTGGTAGGGAAATTTTAGGGGATTTCGGTCGTGCTTAGCTATAAAGCAAATTGAACAATTATTTATATAAAGTGTTATTGTTTTATAAAGCTTCGGGTAAAAGTATTTATTCTTCAACTCTAAAAATACTTCTTGTATTTTGAAACGCAATAAAAAGGTCAACGTTTTCGCAATAGATACACATTATGCCTTTGTCTATAAATATACCTTGCATAATATTGCAAAGATCTGATTCCGAAGTAATTTCTACGTGATTTTGATACTTTTTGTTTACAATTTTTACTACACATTTCTCTTTCTCTCCATAACGTAAGTATATTTGATTTTTGTAATAATTGATTGCTTGTTCTGTTATAAATATATAATGCAGGTTATCTTCAAATGCGCTATGTATTGTTGCAGCTGTTGACATAATGTCAACTTGTTCATCACTTTCTCTATTAACTTGGTTTCCTTCACGTAATTGGCTATTAAAAATATTCACATTTCCTAAATTTTTAACTTTATCTTTGACACAATATCTACTTAGAACATCAGCGACTCTGTTATCTTTGCCTTTAATATCCGCTATATCAAAGCCGTACTCATTAAGTAGGATTTCCCACCTTTGTAGCTTCATGTTTGGTTCTCTAATATTATGAAGCCAAACTAAGTTGGTGGTCAGTCTGAATTAGAAATTTGCGACCGTACAAATATGTGCGAAAATGTTTCACTGACCAGACAACAGCAAGTGCTTCTTTTTCTATGGTTGAGTAGCAAGTTTCATGGTCAGATAACGTTCGAGATCCTTAGCAAATTGGGTGGTCTTGTTGGCTTAAAACTGATCCAATTGCGAATTGTGAAGCATCCGTTGTAAGGAAGAACTTTTTATTAAAATCTGGGAGTTGTAACACTGGCTCACTAGAAATAAGTTTTTTAAGTGTTTCAAATGACTTCAGGAATTCTTGGCTTATATGTATATTCTAATACAGCATCTTGCTTTAAAAGACAAACCATGGGGTATGCAACTTTCGCCTAGTCTCGCATAAATTTGCGGTAATAACCGATGCTGCCTAAAAATATTTTGATTTCCTTTATGTTTGAAGGTGGTTGCATTCTGTTTATTGCCTAAATTTTCGAGGGATCAGGCTTAATACCTTCACCTGTTACAAGGTGTCCTAAAAATGTTGTGGTCAATGCAGCAAAATGACATTTATCTAATGGACTCTATGTGCTCCTGAAAACTAGTGGAAAATATCAAAATATCATCTAGATATACAACGCAAACTTTATTTATGTGATCTCTTAATACATGATTTATTAATCTTTGAAATGTTGCAAGTGCTGTCTTAAGGCCAAATGGCATACGATTAAATTCGTAATGGCCAATTGCAGTTGAAAAAGCTGTCTTATCCCTATTGTCGGGGTGCACCTCAATCTGGTGGGATCCAAGATCAATTGTGCTAAAGTAACAACATTTTCCCAACTTATCAAATTTCACTACTGAAATATAAGTTTTCACCATCTTTATAAAAAATATATTTAAACTTATTTACAACAGTCTTTAAAATTTCTTGATCTTTAGAATTTAAATGCTTAGAAAACACACTAAGTAACGAGTGTTCTACTATTTCTTCTTCTTCATTAATAAATATTTTCAAATGTTCATTTTTTAGATAATCATCTACTATTAATTCTTCTTCTTCAAAAAATAAATTGGTATTGTTGCATCTTTTGTTATTAACACTCTATTCTCGTAGTCGATTTTACAACTAAAATTAAGCAATATATTGTTACTTATTAGACCATCAAAGTAGTTATGAAATTTAAATTCTAGGAAATTAACATTAAAATTTGGTTTATGAAATTCTTTAAACAATGGAAAGCTATACTGGACGTCTGTAGTAACAGCTCGATTTATAACTAATAAAGTGATAGAACGTGATTTTATTCTCCATTTGGGATTACAAATAGTTGGGTTGGTTTATGATGCTAAATTCTGCACCTGTATCTATTATAAACTTAAGTTTTCTAATTTTTGTTTCAACAGTTATATAGGGTAACTTCCTTGGCCCTCTAATTGACTCCTATTTCCATAGGCTCTACAACTGTTTCACTGCGAAAATGATTATTAATTCTGTTATTTAACAGTCTTTCATTATAGTTATTGTTATTTTGATTAAAAAAACTACTCGAGCTACGATTCATTCTGTTTGTTTGGTTGTTGTAGTTGCTATTAAAACTAGGTTGAGTAAAAGAGTTTTGTGTTGCACTGTTTCAGTTATTTTGTCGCTGATTGTTATTAATGTTATTGGTGTTAAACTGTTGTGTATGCTGTTGACTAAACGTATCGTTTGCTCTATTGCTGTAATTAAGTTGCTGACTATTCTGTTGATGAACATAATTGCTCATATTAGCTTCTCTGTTATAATTATTATGTTGCCTATGCTTTTGAGAAGCAAAATTCATGTTATTAACATTATGTTCTAAGTTATTCTCTCTGTGAGCCGTTTGGTGATGTTTATAGTTTAAGTAACCATTTGATTTTATAATTTCATATGCGTCCTTTAAAGTTTTTGGATTCCTGCTTACAATAATACTTTTGACAGTCTCAGGTAAACCATATTTAAATGAGTTCAAAGCAATTCTAGCATTGCTTTCACTATTTATACAAGAAGAGCTATTACCATAAAAAGTTGATGCGTTATTTAAGCGACAAAAAAAGTATTAAGTGAATTATAAAAAGTTTCAATTGTAGAATTACATCTACAAATTCTAATCTTGTCAATTAGTTCATCAACTGAATTCTTTTCGCCATGATTATCTATAAGGACTTTTTTTATTTCTGGCCAGGTGTCTGGATTTCCTTTAATTAAAATGGATCTTCTAGCATTTCCAATAATTTTATCTTTAATCTGGAAAATTAATTGAATTTTATATTCTTCAGCAGTAAAACTGTCTAACATTGGACACATGTGGACATGAGCTTAAATTTCACGTTAATGTTTAAACTATCCATATTTGCTAAACTGATTTAAATGAAATGCTAATTAAATGGATAAATTTCAGTTTTTGAAACTACGATCTTCTACGGAAACGTACAAAAAAGTGTATTTGTATGACATATGTATGTAACCATAACCTCGAACAAGTATTTAACTTTTTTGTTTTTTTTTATTTTTATATTTTTTATTTTAAAAGTCAAATAACTTACAAGTTCTTACTGACTAAAACGATAACATTTAGAGTATACTACAGAGGTTCTTATGAGTAAAACTTAGAATTAAAGAGCAGAAAGCACTAAAACAAAATAGAATTCAATAATTTAGAAAACACACTCTTTGGCAAAGAAAAATCAAGCAGGGTAGAATTCGAAATCTCGTTGAGTTCTCGAAGTGAATGGGGCATTTCTTGCATAATTCGTGCCAAGGGTCTTGAGGTAAAATGGAAAGTTAAAACGAAGTGTTCTCGCAGGAATAAGAAATTGAATAGAGAGCAGTAATGAGTGGCAATCGATTTCGCCACTTATCAATCCATGCACGAAAGTCAAAGAAAGGATAGTCCTTCTGCATTCTAGGGTCTTAAGATCAATCAAGAGGATTCGGGAATTGTAGGAAGGGACGGGAGTGGAAAAATTAAGGGAAGATAAAGCATATTTAAGAAAAATCTTTTGAATACGTTCAATTCTATTAATAGCAAATCTATTATGAGGTCTCCAAAGCATATTCAAGTTTTGGACGAACAAAAGACGTGTAGAGTAATTTCAGAGTGTATGGATCAGTAAAGTTAGAACTATTTCGACGTACAAAACCCATCGCGGCATATGATTTTGATATGATTGAATTTATGTGGTTATTACATAAAAAAAGAGGCATCGAAAATTACCCCAAGGTCTTTGGTCTCGTCAACAGACTGAAGGGGAGTACCAGAGATACTATATGACGTTCGAACAATGTTTCGTATTTTCGAGAACGTAACATGATAGCATTTGTTGATATTGAGATGGAGGTGAGACCGACAGTAAGGCTATTAATTTCATTTTGAACCCGAGAAGCATCTTCAGGGGTCTTAATCGAAGAAAAAACTTTTAGGTCGTCCGCGTAAAGCAGGAATCTCGAAGACGAAAAGCAGCTGCCTATATCCTTTATAAAAAGAACGAGGAGCAAAGGTCCTAGGATACTTCCCTGGGGTACACCAGATGATGCAATAAAGGGAGTAGAGGTTACCCCTTCGATCGAGACCACGCAGCACCTATCACTTAAATAGGATTTTAGCCACTCAAGAAATATAGAGTGAAAACCAAACATAGCTAGCTTGCGCAATAATATGCAATGGGATACTTTGTCGAAGGCTTTGGAAAAGTCGGTGTATATACAATCAACCTGAAGCCCAGAAGAAAATGTGTCAATGCAGTATTCACTAAAAACAGCTAGGTTAGTTAACGTAGACCGTCCGGCGACGAAACCATGCTGGTGAGGGGAAATTAAACTCTTAACAGCAAAATACATTTTTTCCTTAACTATACACTCGAAAAGTTTTGAAATTGTAAACAGCTTGGATATTGGTCTATAGTTTTTGACATCATTCTTTTTACCGCTCTTGAAAATTGGAGTAATTGATGTTAGCTTCCAATTATCCAAAAATACTCCTGTATTTAGCGACATATTGAAGATAAATTTCAGCGGTAATATTAGCGCTGGGCATTTTTTTAGAAGGGCGGAACATATACCATCAACGTCGGTCGGGGTAGTGACTTTTAATGAGTTAATTCCCCTAATTATATCATCAGAGGAGAGACTTAGTGAACCAAAACTTAGTGCTGAAGGCAGGTTATAATGACACACAGGGAATGAATCTTCAATGTCATCATTAGAAAAATTTGAACTGAAAAATTCAGCAAATAAATTGGCGACTTCTAAAGGTGAACTAGCAAATTTTTCTCCAAGACATACTGCTGAAGGAATACTACCATTAGATTTATTTGATTAAATGTACTGCCACTAAAGATGTAGTTTCTGTAGAGAAACTTATTTAAAAAGTTGAATTTTTTCAAAAGATGCTGGTACTTAGTAAAATGAGACTGAGCCTTAGATTTCCTGAACTTATTATAGTACTTGTTGCGTTGATGTAATTTATAATTATACCACGGTAGTTTGTAGGGCTTTGGTTTCCTAATTGGAATATTATTAAGACAAGTTTCATTTACGCTATATTTGAACCCAGAGAAACAACTATCAACATCTAATCCAGAAAACAAGTTCTCCCAGTTAGTTTTAAGAAAGCAAAGGTTAAGTTTAGCAAAATCACAACAACCAAATTTGAAAGTAACTTTATCTACGGAGTTATTATGAGAGAATTCATAAAATTTAACCTTAAGTGATAACGAAAAATGATGTTTGTCTGATAGAGAAAATGGGGGAAAACATTGGGAAATAGTGGCATTAATATACGGACTGGTAAAAACGAGATCAAGAATTCTATTAAGCTTATTGGTAAAATAATGAATTTGAGCTAAATCTAGACTTAAGATATTATCTATGCAATACGACTCATGCGCAGCTGTAATCTTGGTTGGAGTAAGACCCAAATAAGACAACCTTCCAGACCACAAGATATTGGGAAGGTTGAAATCTCCGAAAACACACAGTTGATTATCACCTAGCTTGTTATCAACTAGATGAACAATATTATCTGTGTGTGCTTTATAGATGTCGTAGTTGCTTCTCGGTGGAATATATGATGAAATTAGATATAAGGAGCCATAACCAGGTGATCCAATTAAACAAATACACAACTGATCCAAGATGGTATCAGAATTACTAAGAGTTACTTGAAAAGCACGTAGTCTTCGTTGAACCGCAACTAGCACACCACCACCAAGAGAGCAACCAGTTTTCATCGCATCTCGGTCTTTACGAAAGACATTGAATAATTTAGTATCGAAAAACTCTTGATCAAAAAAGTCAGTATTGAGCCACGTTTCCACAAAGATAATAACATCAAATTCCAGATGAGCGCTTAAAATGCGAATAGCTCGGATTTAGTACGAATGCCACCCATATTTTAGAAGTAAATCTTTAAATCATTAAATTGATAACATTTTTTGTTAGTTAATTGCTAAGCGATCTTATTTTTGTCAGCAGCCTTTTGAGTAAATTGGAAAGGTCTAACTTTAACATCAGCAGGCCATAGTGTAGGATTTAAAACCTTGTCCAATAGCCTAGGCGAGACACCTAGCTTAAAATTAATTTTCTTCGGCTTGCTAATATCTGTATCTTTTTTGATTAGAGGGAAATAGGAAATTTTACTACTATCAATTAAAGCGTTTTTCATTACATAAGTTATAATATTTTCGGCACTGACAGAAGATTTGAAAGACGACAGATGAATCCATTTTTTAGATGCAACTACGTCCAGATCCGTGCCGCTGTTAACCCCAATTACCACGTCAGTAGTGAACTGTTTTTTATGTATTTTACTTTGCATTCGCGTCCACTGTGCAGGCCATTGCAGGTTTAAGTCAGCCGAAGGGAGTGATGATATATGTCTAGGGAGAGTATCAGCGTTTTGTTGACATTGGACTTTATTAATATCAGCATCAATAGAAGCAGAAGATATATCAGTAGCGAAATTAGCAGCAGCGGCAGCATCAGCATACGTGAGAAGTCCCGTATTGGTAGAGGACGTCAACGTTGTCGGGCGTCTAGGCGCAGACAAAAAAAGAGCAGCACCGGTACCAACACCATCAGAGAAAGCTGTGCTCTTAAAAATTTTACTCGTTGATCTAGTCACGCTGACTGGTACACTCTCACAAAGAGAAACAGCGGGTACAACGTCAGTGGAGCGAGGTGAGCGAAATGAATGAGCAATACTCGTACTTTGCAAAGTGTTGTTGGTTGTTTAGAGCTTAGCATCGGTACATTTGTTGGTGTCGCGAGGCGCTTGGATTAAATTAGCAAGTGAGGAGAACGCCAACAGCAACTCATCAAAACGAAATTTATTTTGCAAAGAGTGGATTTCAGCTTGCAGCGATTCTGTCAGTTTGACAAGCGATATATTATCTTCACGCAGAGCATTTACTGCAGCAACCATGTGAGTGTTCTCTACCTTGAGAGCGGAGATTTCTATTAGAGCAGACTCTAATGCTGTTGTTTGTTTAGATATGTGTCGTTTGACGAATTTGACTAACTCACTCAGCTCCACATTACAAGCATTCATCCAGGTTAAATGGATGTGGAGGCGAACGAAGAGAGCGACGACGAACAGCTGTACACAAATTACAGAGAAATTGCTTACCCGATTTAAGCAAAAACTCAAGATCAGCTGGCTGAAGGTTATCGCAATCTAGGTGTTGACCTAGGTCTCACAATGGACCCAAAACATAACTTCAATCTTCATATCAATGCTACAATCAACAAAGCTAAGGGTGTTTTTGCGTTTGTAAAACGATGGTCAAAAGAATTCAGTGATCCCTATATTACGAAAGCACTTTCACAACATTAGTGAGGCCAATACTAGAATATGGTTCCATTGTTTGGAAACCGCACTATCAAGTTCATTCTGACCGGATAGAGTCAATTCAAAAACAATTTCTGGTTTTTGCTTTAAGAAATTTTCGCTGGGATTCCCAGTATAACCTGTCACCCTATAATAATCGTTTACAACTTATTATTCTTCCTACGCTTGCTAGTCGCAGAGAAATGTCAGGCATACTATTTTTGGTCGAGTTACTGACAGGTTTGACGTCTAGCCCACCTCATCTGGCCGAAGTGAAGTGGAACGTTCTCTCCCGAATTTCCAGGAATTTCCGGCCTATTTTTCTGAAACCTTGCAAAAATAATTTCGAATTAAACGAGCCACTCCGTGGTTTACGCCAGGACTTTCACTTTCATTCGGTTCCTTTGATATTTCCGACTCACTTTTTTACATAAAGAATACTATACTTTGTACTCTCAATAGATGATGGATTACATACACAATTATTCGTCGATCATATGCAGCCGCCTGCCTCCGGAAGCATCCCGGCTGCACATTTGTGAAATTTATATTTTTCTCATTTTCGCTGTGGGATGTACCCTCGAGCTATGGTGGAAATATTCTTTGCAGCCGCTGTGGCTGCAAGTTTTTGTGGTGTGTACCCCCGACTTATGGTGGCTGCGAGTCTGCTCGTGGTGTGTACCCCCGAGTAGAATCGCAAATTTTATTCACAATGAAAGCCGAAGGCATTTTGCTCCTTCTCATTTGTTATAAGTTCTCTGCTCTAACTATACATACATCTCTATGCAAGCGTTGCACTGGTCTGATTTGTTTTTGCTGTTTTTGGTTAGCTTACTGCCTTCGTTGTCGTCTAATAACTTATTTCTATACCTCTTTTGTTGTTTCTGCTTTTTATTCGTTGTTTATTTTTATTTTTTTCTTTTTGTTTTATGAAGCAAATGTAAATTATGAATTATTGTGTAATTATTTGTTGTAATTTTGTAAATAGTCTTTGTCTCACTTCTTTTCTAGGGAAATTTAATGTATGTGTCGATTTGTTGTTTGTCTTCATCGAGTTCACTTTATTGGTTAATTTTGTATTGGTTACTTTTGTTTTGTTTTCTGTTTTGCTGTAAGCTCTCTTTGAGTGCCACAAATTATTCAAACACTCGTAGGATGCTTTCTCTCCAAAACGGCATCTTAATTACCGTTTTTTCCTTTTCTCACAGTTACATCGGTTTGGTTAATTTTGTTTAGTTTTCTGTTTTTTTCTTTTCTTACTGTATATCGGAAACATGTTTTTAATTTCTTTTGGATTTTGTTATAACAAAAATTCTTAACGAACCATTTTGTCGTTTGCATTACTTTTTTTTCAAAAGTAATTTATTTTTCTTAAATTTTCTCTCCGTTTTTCTCTTTTCGATTCACGTTAATTACCATACATTTTATTTTAAAACAAGTGTTCTTTTTGAACGTTTTGTCTTTTATGTAATTAACTTTTTTATTTTAATTTTTCAAAAGTAATTCATTTTTCTTAAATTTTCTTTCCGAAAATTAGTTCTTAAGTTTTTCTTAATTAACTTTTTATTTTAATTTTGCAGTGCGTGTGAGGTTCGCAATTGACTGCGCCAGAAGCGATGTTGAACATTTACTTATTTCAAGTGTCTTTATTCAACTGAACTCTTTACAATAAGTCTTCTTAGCTAAAAGCTGAACTTTTATAGTAATATTAATGAGTGTAGGAGAGAGTAAAGGTAATCATGAAGGTTCGGGAGTATGTTGCGTGCATGTTTAGTGTGGGCGTGAACGTATGGATCTAGAGTGCGAGAAAGTATGTAAAGTGTGGGTGGGAGTAGTTTAAATAAGAGTAAGCATAGGTAATTAAATATAAGCGTAAGACTAAGTTAGAATTAAGAGTGCGATTAGAATAAGTATAGGTGACGTATATAGGACCATTATGTTACTATATATTCGCCACAAATATAACAGAAACTGTGAGACGAGTTCACGCACTTCCGCACAGACGACATTGCACTATACTGAACCAAGATCTACAAAACAATGAGTTAACAGTTTTTTGTTGTTTTTTTTACTCCAACAAGGTTGTCGGCCACCGTTCCCGATTTGCACAAGAAAATTTTGTTGAGCGATGAAGTGTTATATATTGTTATACGTAACTTATTGTTATACGCGAATTGTTATTCCAAATACATGTATACGTGTATGTTTATTTTACTGGAATTCCATTAAATGTATGTACAATGTACATATTTACATACACTCACTTTGGCTCTTATTCGTTCTCTCTATTATTTTTTATATAAGACCGTTAGTCGATAAACGAAGTAGTACATAAGTAATGTACTACTACATAGTATGTTCGGTTTTGATCTTGGGATGAAAATAAAAAAGCGAGAGGCCGGTATTCGTTATCAGTCACTCAAAGGCGTAAGTCGGTGTAATTGTTAAATTGTTAAATTATTAAATGTAAAATATAAAATGTTAAATAGTAAAATTTATAACTAATTAAAAGACAATATAATAATATAATAAAGGAAATTTATAAAATAAAACTAATAAGAACAAATTAAAAGAATAAAAAGCGCATTTACTAGCAGTTGCAGGCAAACACTTTTACTGGCGACGAGGATAGGATGCTGGCAGTGAAAACTAAAAAAAATTTTCTAATATATCATACGAGTGATAAAATTGAAAAAGTAACATTTCACGTTAAAAAACAAGTACATATTAATTTTGTACAAGCCTGCATAAAATATAAAACCCTTGGTGACAAATTGTTTGATCGAAACCATCGAGTGGCTGCTGATAATTTCACCAAGTGTCTGTAACTGTACGCGCCGAGGTCATTGCAAGAGCAAACCAACTGTTCTTTGTTCACTAAAATCAATTTATGATTTATATTCTAAAAACTTTTCTATCTTATTATAATTAAAAATATATATTGACAAAATAAAAGAAAGTTTAATTGTGAAAATTATAAATAGTAATTAAAAAAAAATAAAAAATTAAAAAATTAAAAAATTAAAAAAACGCAAAAACTTAAAGCGGAACAATAAAACTGACAATTAAAATATTTCTATCTAACACAAAAAAAAAACACGAACCGATAAATTTTGAAAAATTGTCATATAAAAAAAGTATAACGAAAACCACTAAGGACAAACAGTAAAAAGTTCCAGAAAAATAAAACGTTAGTAACAGAAAAGGCAACACGAGTGAAAAAAAAACACGAATAGCAAAATCTTAAAATTCATCACCTTTGTTAAAATTATCAAGGACAAACGGTAAATCGTTCCAGGAAAAACCTGTTGGCAATAAGAAGAATATATGTATGTACATATACCGAGCAAAACAAAACACCAAAAACAACCGTCGTTAAATCATCATATTGACGAATAAAAACGACATAAGACAAGACTGTTGGAACTGTTGGATTATTGGTACGTGCTGGAAGATACCTGGGCTTGTGACACTCTGGAGGAAAATTAAGTTATGTGCGGTATTTGTGAGTTAAGAATTATTATTATACATTTTATTAGTAGGTACATATTATTTTTCTTTATTTATTTTTGTGGTAAAAATTTATGTTAATTTTTTTTCAAAAACGAAATTATTGTGAGCGTGTGCGTGTGTGTGTGCTTTCCACACATTGAATTGCATTGCATTATAGAGTAATTTTCTCTCTCTGCCTCCTGACTTGATTTTCGTTCTTACATAATGGCGCAATTGGTAATTGATCCAATGAAATATTTGGGAAGGTTGCCACGTTTTAATGGAAACACTAATGATCTTCAAAACTTTTGTGACTTAATAGACCGAGTATACCCTTTCTTAAATACTTTTGATGTGGGGGCGCAACCTATATTTGTCGACACTATTAAAAGTAAATTAAAAGATCGAGCAAAACTAGTTATTGATATAAATTGCCAGGCGATATCTTGGCCAGAAATAAAAAATATTTTAGTGAACAATTTCAGCGACAAAAAAACTTGCGAGGAATTATACGATGAAATGAGAAGTGTAACGTTCAAATCGAATTGTATTGAGTTCTATAACGAGATGAGAGATAAACTTAGGCGTTTAAATAATAAAACATTGGTAGTGATGGGTATGATTGATGCATTGGGTGCGTGCACAAAAAACAATCGAAGATCCGCTCTCAATTTCTTTACAAGCAAAATTCCGGAACCGATTAAATCGATTCTCGTGTGTAGAGACCCAGAAACCATAGAGGAGGCAATGGACATTTTGTTCAAAGCTGGCTATGCGTACCACGGAAAAGCAGACAACAATGGGCAAAAACCGAATTATGTATATACATACATATACATACATATGTTTGTAAAGACGTTACAACACCAGGCCGAAATATCCGAAAAGGTAGAAATTCCGCTGTTTGAAGAATTGGGAAGTAGCCTAGAAAAAATCGAATTTTTGGTATGCTGGTTTCATGATAAGTTTGATGGTTTATTGGGGAATAACATTTTGAAACAAATCAAAGCTAATATAAATTACGAAAATAAAATACTGTCAACATTAGATAAAAGGGTGCGAATGTTTTTCCAAAATAAAGACGACGTGAATTTGTTTCAAAAAAAGGGGAAGTATGTTGTACAACTTCCTGTGGCGCAGTTCGAAGGTTTGGTCTATAAAAAATATGAAATGTTTGACGAAGAAGGTGTTAAAATTCTGGAGGGTATTTATGAATCAGTTGATGGTTTCATAGATGCAAACATTAATATTTTGGATGATAAATCAAAAGAAATTTATTTTATGCCAAGAGATGGTGAGTCTGTTGACACGAATAATTATTATATTACACCTGATTTACAAGAAGAAATCCACCCGCTGTTGTGGCAGGGGCTCGGATTCTGGAGGCCCCAACCATTGCAAAAGTCTCCTGTGTCATAGACCAGGAGCGCATCCTGGAGGATTGTGGAGGGGTAGTACCAATCCTCTCTTCTTCAGAGTCGGAAGGGGACCCACCTCTTGCAGGGGATGCGTGTCGGGGAGCAGCTCGCTGCCAACGACCCTCCGATGACGGAGTGGGTCCTCTTTCAAAAACCCAGAAGAGGAGGAGAAGGATGATGATGACGACGCGGGCAGGGGAAACCTCTTGTGTGGCCAGTCAGACTCCTGTTGCTGCATCTAGCAAACGGCCCACGTCTATGGAGGTTACTCCAGAAGCCAGTAGGACATTGGTGGATGTAACGACTTCCAAATCAGCTGGCGGACGCTGCAAGAAAAGGAAAACTGCGCCGACACCCATCAGTGCTTGCCCCAATGTCTCCTCTGATCTTGTGGCGAACAATCAAGGATAGCGGCGGAAGAAAGCGGTATCAGCCAGACAGACCTCGAGCGGCACGAACCCCTCGCCTAAAAACAAGGGAGGTAGTGACGTGGGGGTTGGTCGAGGCGAAACCGCCCCTGCCATGCCCTTAGAGAAAGAAAAACTCCCAAGTACGTCAGGAGGTCTGAGGGCCCGGTCAACTTATTGTGAGACCGTGAGAGGCCCTCCGCTAGTTGCCGTAATTAGGAGGACGGGTTCGACACAGCAGATGACTACTGCAGAAGTAAAACACTGCAAGAGCCATCTGATCCGAGCGGTCATTGCCTCCGGCCCTGCAGCCAATGCCCGTGGTTATAAGGAGAGGGATGGAACCATTATGCTGAAATGCCTCTCCCAAGCAAACTGTGGTTGGCTCAAGACTGTGGTGCAAAGAATCCCGCACATAGGAGGAACACGATTCACTATTTACAGTGAAGAGTGCAAGTCTCTCAGTAAAGTGCTCTGTTGGATTCCAGATCCAGATCTGAGGACCGCAGATGTGCTTTCCTGTTTCCGTGCCCAAAGTCCGGGATTTGGACACCAAGCACAGGCGTGTCACATCTCACAACCAGGAAGGTAGAAAAGGTGCTCCTCTGGTGGTAAAGATGGACCAGAGCTCCGTGGATATCCTCGCCTCAGTCTCTTCCTCTGGACCGTCTCATTAATAGTTGATCCCAAGTGAGTGACCAAGGCGATGCATGGTACCGTCCAGTGACGGTAACTCAGATCAATTTGCAGCACTTTAAAGCCGCTACTTCTTTTATAAGTAGAAAGTTAACCAAGCTGTACACAAAACCCCACATAACAGTCATTCAGGAGCCCTGGGTTTTCAAACAAAAACCCTGTGGATTGAGTGACTTACGTGGTGCCAATATCTTATATGCCGAAAGCTCGGTCAGACCGAGGACTTGTCTTACAGTATCTTCTCATTTTGCTGTAACTAAGCTTGTACAGTTGGGTATTGCGAAAACCGAAACGTCGGATTGATCCTCTGTTGCATTGCTAATGCCCCAAATAAAAATAATGACTGCTCTACCTGATAGTTCGTATAAGGCCTGTCTGGCTCGAACACTTCTAAACCGCACGCCTGTTCCCTGGTGAAATAAGCAACTGCAGAAGATGATAGGCGAATCGAAAAAATATCTTAACCGGGCCCTCAAAACCAATCTCGAAATGGACTAGGAAGAACATCGCTGCACTTAAGGAGAAAATAAGAGGCTAATTCGCTGTGCGAAAAGGGATTTTTTTAAAGAATACTGCAGCGGGATTTAAACCTTGGGTGAAACAGCTCGACTGGTAAAAGTTCTGAAAAAGGACCAATACGTAAAGCTGGGTTCGCTCAAGAGGCCTGATGGCTCTTTCACAGAGACCAGGACGAAGACTTACTCTCTTCTTCTAGAGACTCACTTTCCTGGAAATCAGGTTATGGTAACGCCCTATTCTCCCTCGCCAGGGGAGAGAAGGAATGCGAGAACCACCGCGACAAGATATGACTGGTTTGTTGCCAGAACTGTGGCGAGGGAAGATGCCATAAGATATGCTATTGAGTCTTTTGGCAGTTTCAAATCGCTCGGTGCGGATGGCATCGCACCTATTGTACTAAAAGAAGGTGTCGAGCTCGTGTTGGCGACCTTAAAAAATATTTTCACAGCGTCGCTCGCCTTTATACCAAAGGTTGGCAAGGACGACTATGCTAGCCCCAGAAGCTACAGACCTATTAGCATGACATCATTCATGCTAAAATGTCTGGAAAGATTAGTAGACCTACGTATTCGTAGGGAGGCGCTGTCATCACATCCTCTGTCTTTGCATCAACATGCCTAAGAGGCGAGAAAATCCTGTGAGACGGCTTTACAAAATCTAGTTGCCAGAGTTGGCTAGGTCGTCGATAGGAAACAGTTCGTCCTGGGCATTTTTGTAGATATTGAGGGTGCTTTTGACAATGCCACCTTCGATGGCATGTGCATAGCTGCTCTACGGCATGGGGTACATCCTTCGCTGGTAAACTGGATTCGTTCAATGCTGGCGCAGCGGATTATCAGGATTCACGCAGAAGGGGATCAATACCTAAAGTGTGGAGTAAATAAGGGTTGTCCTCAGAGCGGTGTGCTTTCCCCTTTGCTCTGGTGCTTGGTAATTGACTCTCTTCTTGTCACTCTTGATGACTGGAATATCTACGGTCAGGCCTATGCCGACGATGTGGCCAGTCTAGTCACGGGCCCATCTCTGTCGGCTGTTTGCAGGAAAGCGCAGACAATACCTCACACTTAAGGGAGTCACAATTCAGCCTTCTTCCGAAGTGAAGTATCTAGGTGTAATTCTGGATGCCAAACTCTCGTGGAAATCTCGCGTTGAGTAAAAGACCTCTAAAGCATTGGCTGCCTTCTGGGGTCTGATCAGAACCATAATCAGCTATGATTCAGTGGTATAGTGGAGCAGACTCCCAATTGATAGCGTTGGGGACCTGCTTGCTAAACTTCAGAGAACAATCGCGCTGTGCTGTACAGGGGCATTCTCTACAACGCCTGACGCTGCTCTTGACGCATTGCTGCACTTACCGTCACTTTGTATATTCATACGTGGGGAGGCCTTAAATGCCACCTGCATACTTAAAAGAAAAGGATATTGGTATAAAACGGAGTGGGCCGAGGCGGAAATTGCTGGCGGCAGAGATATGGACACTTGCGTCTTTTCAATGCCACAGGATAGTACGCCACCGTTTCCTTTGCTGATGAGACTCTATAACGATGAGTTCCCTGAGGCTGAATGCTGGTTTAATGCCAACACGGAGCCCGGTCATACACGTTGTCGAATCTTTACTGATGGCTCCAAAACTGACTCTGGGTCAGGATCTGGAGAAAATGAGGATAAGCTTCACTTTTCTCTTGGGGAATATGCCTCGGTCTTCCAGACCAAAGTATTTGCAATTCTCAAGGCCATGGACTACGTGGTGGAAAGTAGGTGGAGGGAAGGAGTATACGTTTCTGCAGTGACATCCAAGCTGCACTCAAGGCATTGGCCAGCCCTCTAACTACGTCCAAACTAGTTCGGCAATGCAAGTACCGACTGAACGATGCTGGTAAACATAATGAACTTGCTTTACTCTGGGTGCCTGGTCACTCGGGAGTACCTGGTAATGAGACATCAGGTGTTCCTTGGCCCGCAGCCAGCTATAGCACTCCCACCTTCGGCCATCCATGCCACCATCAGAAACTGGGTTAATACTTCGCTTAGCAACGACTGGGAGGCGTCGAGAGGTTGCAGATGGGCAAAACTCATGTTACCTTCAATCTCAGAAGGACTATCAAAACACTTGCTCTCGCTTAACAGGCAAGACTGCAGGCAGCTTGTTAGACTGTTGACCGGTCACTTCACGTGGCATAGACACCTGACAATGATCGGCGTACATGACAACTCCATATGCCCATTCTTTTTTGCTTAATGGAAATCAAGCAGTATACACTACGTGTATACTCTTGTTATTTTGGCGAGTGTGACATGAATAAATATGAAAGAAAAAAGTGGAAAAATGTTAAAAAACAAAATACTGACAGCGACGCTTTTCAAACCCTTCGATGTATACATACAAGCGAAGCAAAAATAAAAGTAGACATTTATCATATTCTAACAAATGGTGATGCTATATACAGTAAAACAACAACCTTAGAGATTTTTTATTTAATTATTTCAGGGCTTAAGACCGATCGGTTATTGGGAAAAATTATCAGGAAACGAGTATAAAAAGCTAAATTCGGGCGAAACCGAATTTTATACACCCTCGCGATGTATTTTTGTATGGATGCTGTCAAGGTCATTTGTCAAAAATTCATAAAAACCCCGTTTCTTTGGTTCAAATCGCTGCACAGTGGTCTGAAATCGAAAAATTCTGGGCGAAACGAAGCAACGACATTTTTATTTTAAATATTTTTGAGCTTAAGGCCGATCGGATTATTGGGAAAATTATTAGGAAAAAACAACAATACTCTAAGCGGTAGAAGTTATAGTACTATTTCGGAAATCACCACATTTCCTCATCAGACTTGTTTCTTCTTGGCTTCTGCGGTAGTCGAACCCACAACAACATGCGCAATACTTAAGCCGGCAACGAAGTGCATTCAGCTAAGCCTACGCTGTGGGAGCTGTTATCTTTCTTGCTTTCCCTTCACAACTTACTCCAATCAATTATTTTTCGTACAGTGCAGATATCTTTAAGGTTACCAACCTTTCGCTGAATTCAAAAATGACGTCAGTATGTAAAAATTTAAAATGGCGGACGAGTTTTCGGAAAAAATTGTTTAAGAGCTGAAATTAAGTTTAAGGGGGTTTTTGAGATCGCTGATTTTAAAAGTAATGTCAAAAACAAAATTTAAGATGGCTGACACAAAATGGTGGGTAGTTTTTCGGAAAAAGTGGCTTTAAGAGCTAAAATTAAGTGTAAGTGTACATATAAAGGTGAAATATTTTATATGAGAAATGTTAAATACATCAAACAACCTAACATATAAGGAATATCATAGCAAATAGTCTTAGGGCCGTTTGCACCACTAAAATTACCTGCGGTTAGCTACAATTCAGCTTACCATTCCGCGCTTTAAGTTCCGATTAAGCGCTTAACCGGAGATGGTGCAAACGGTCCTTAGACTGTGTAACGACTGGCTTACAATTGGACATATTGAATCTGCATAACAATTGTTTGATATATTGTGGTTGATCTGTGTTTATACTGTTGCATTTTCCATTCATTTGAATTCTTATACCCAAATAACGTTTTACAGATCCTAGGTTTTTGTTTTAAATTGAGAACTTAAGATACTTTTTTCATTTCAGTCTCTTTAACATCGTTTCGAAAAAGCAAAAAATCATCAACATAGATGGTAACTATAATTTTTATATCATTATCAATGTTTGTAACTAGGCATGGTTCATAAAACTAATTGCATACCCTAACTTGCGCAAACAATATTTTACCCTTCCGTCCCAAATTAAAGAAGACTGTTTCAAAACTTTGCCAATAATTTGCTTTTAAACTATTCAGGAAGAGTCATATAAATATCTTCTAAACGTAGAGTGTTTTACTACAGGAGTAAACGTTTCAGAGTAATATACCATACCTTTGCGTGAAACCTTTATCAATAAGTCGCACACTGTAACGCAGACTTTCACCTACGTCGAGCTATTTGTTAAGAACTCACTAAGATTGAACTATTGTCGCACTAGTACGTCATATTTTATTTTTTTTTTACTTTGCTGATTTTCGAGCATTACTTTAAATGCTTTCAAACGCTCAAAAATTTCACTTTTTTGCAACACGTCAATACTTTTTGAACTCTTGATGAAAACGGCAATCGCATCTGCTTTCCTTGACCGCAGGTTAAACATAAACTTTTCTTGATATCACAGACAGAGGAGTAATTTAAACCATCAACTCCACTTCTCATTTTGTTTAAGTCACAACTGTTAATATTGTTAGACGTCTGTGCTATAACTTCGCGCTTACAACAGCTGCGGCAGCCAAAACCGTACTTGTTTTTAAAACTAATTTGTAACGACCATTCACTAAATCTGCTTGAGCAACCTGGACATGTTTTTGGTTGCGAACGTAACAGTGGTATGCTTCAAAAGAGGCATGGTTTCCATTTTCTATAAGCCCACTGACAATAAGTTCTTTAATAAATTTGGCACGCACAGAACGTTTTTAACTGTAACTGTATAATAACAACGGGTTGTAATTACTAGATAACATCAGTAGTTATATAATTCCAGCTGGCAAACCAGCTAAAAGTAATGAATCTACCCAATCATCGCTGATTTGAAAATCTGTACTATCCAATTTGTGTACCGTCTCAACAACATGAGTCACAGTTCATTAACCGCAATGAGATTATATATTGCAGCAAGGTTATTTTCCTTGAAAAGCCTGAGTCATCAAACAATACTTTTAGCTTTCTCCATAACTCTTCGGAAGCGTTCGTTGTCTTGATATGCACGTACAAACTTGGGTCAATAATCAATACTAGTTTTGCTTTAGTCTCTGTGACTTATTTGACTTTTATTTCTACTCCAGCTGCTGATTTTATGTAGTGAACTATTCTTTGGAGTAACAGCATATTTTCAGCCGCAAAACACTATTTTTTGTTTTTTTCTCTGCCTTTTAACGTGAACCCAAGTTTAATGAAATTTACTGCCATAATTTCGTAATAAATGCATATTCAAAGTATTTTTCTAAAAAAAAAGTTATTTGAGAAATGGCGTGAGGTCCATAACCAATTAGTGAGAACATGTTTTTAGCTGTTGACAGTCGTATTTTAAGTAAGCTAAAGTGTTTTAGTATACCCGGGAGTACTTCTACACAAGGGTATATTAACTTTGTTCGCATAACGGTTGTTTGTAACAGCCAAAAATAATCGAGATAGATATAGACATATATATACCAATATTATAAGAATGAAAAGAGGAATTGATTTAGCCCTGACTGTCTGTCCGTCCGTCTACCGTGGTTACAATAACTTGAGTAAAAATTGAGATATCTTTATGAAATTTGGTCAAGATCGGTTTATAACCACCAAATATTGGAAAATGCAAAAACTTCGTTTTTTAGGTTCTATTAGAGCAAATTGAGTAAGATTTTGTATTTAGAGCGATTTTAAACTAAGAAATTAGATGTTAATAAAATTTTGAAAAATGGGCTTTGCGACGCCCACTTATGAAAAAGTTTCCGTATCTCAATAACAGTATATGTAGGTATCGTCATTAAATTTGGTGGACATATTGTCCTTGATATCGCTGTTATCATAGTTAAAAATCGAACCATAAATACGCCCGCCTCCCATATAACGGAAATTTTGAAATATGCAAAAACTCCGTTGTTTCGGTATCCAGTAGAATAAATTGGTTAAAATTTGATATTAAAAGCGATTGTAAATAAAGAGATTCAACAGTTATGAAATTTTAAAAAATGGGCGTTGTCACGCCTATTTATAATAAAATGTCTGTATCTCAATAACGGCTAGATATTGTCACTAAATTTGAAATCCGACCTTAACTACAGCTTTGAAAAATGCAAAACCTCGGTTTTTTCGGTATCTATTGGAACAAGTTGGACAAAATATAATATTTGTTGGTGTTTGACCAAAGAATCTGGGTTTTTATGATATTTTGAGAAATGGCACTGCCCATACAAAAATACATCGTCAGGGTATATAAAATTCAGATGTTTGCTTTTTTACTTATTCATATATATATTTTAAACAAATCGTTGAGTGTTTCTCTAATAAGGGCGTTTATTTGTGCATAACAACTGAAAAATAACAAACATTTTCTCAGATATTAATTAGCCAGGCAACTATGTATACATATATCAACTCGTGGTACGATATATTGGTATTCACAGTCTCTTAAAAGGCTTAAGTTTTACATCTTGAGGAATAAAGTACTTTGTTTTCCATAATTGCCTGAGGACTGAATACATCCGGCTGAATGATGCTTTAACATGATCAACACACGTAAGTTTTGGATTAAGTATAAACCCAAGTATTTTAACAATCTTCTCATACTTCACTACGCACCCACGGTCATAATTGTAGAAACATCGTTTAGATTGTAGGGAAAATAGGACATATCAATTGCCTGCGTTTTGGACACATTAAGTTTAAGCATGTTGTTTTTCGATCACAGAAAGATAGCTTTTAAGTCCTAATTTATTCGGAAAACTAAGTCTTCTGTTAACCCAAGAGGGGCCGAGAGGTATTTCTGGACGTTATCAGCATAAAGATGAGTTGATAAAATTTTGCAACATTTTTCTATGTCATTAATGTATAAACTGAATAAAATCTGACCAAGAATAGAGCATCGCGGCACAACAGATTCTACTGGTTATAAGCTAGATACGTTACCCCTAGGTAAGGTTAGGATTAGGTTAGGGTGGTAGCGCCTAAGGGCGCACTAAGACTTCTGCTTATATAGTCCATTGTGATAACACTTTATACTATAAGTTTCCTTCCCTGAACAGAAAACGATACCCACCGGTAGAATTTACTTGCTAAGAGAAACGTCGAGTGTTATTTATGAAGGAGCGTAGCCTTTCGATGGATACACCGGAGAGCCTGTCGGGAGTATCCAAGAAGTTTGAGACAAGGTGTCTGCATCTAAGCCTTGCGAAAGCAGGGAAGTTTAGAAGGCAGTGTTGAGATGACTCCTCCTCTTCATCCTCCACACGGCACTCACAGCTTGGATCAGAAATGATGCCCAGCCTAACGGCGTAGGTCCCCATGGAGCAGTGTCTGTCAGAACGCCGATCAAGACTGAGAGTAATGGCCTGGTAGTGTTTTACAGCTCCCCAGACCGTCTGCCAAAAAGGCCTTGCAACTTTGCAAGTCGGGGTTTCCGCCCAGCGCTTGCTGAGCTGACTTAAGGCCGATTTTTCCCCGAGCAGACCACATGGGGACAGGGGATGGATGGATGGATAGAATTGGGGTAGGCCGGAAAACCCAAACACGAGTTAACCAACCGCTCAGACATTGTTGCCCATTGTACTTGAGGCCTGTAAAAATGGTAAACAGGATGAGGGAGAAGGGGTGGGTGGGGAATCATAGGAGGCAATTACTCCTCAGCAAACTTCCCCGATTCTTTAACGAACCTGCGTAGTCCGCTAAGGGAGAGAGAATGTATCTTGCAGAGAAAATGCTCTGTACTATCCTCATCCTCAAGGCAGAATGCGCATAGCGGATCGTCGATGATACCTATGGTGACCATGTGTTGCCCCCATGGATTGTGCCCCGTAATCAGTCCTGTCAGAGCTCGCAGCTCCCTCCCCCTCTGGTTGAGGAGAAATTTCGCCACTGCTCTGTCTGGCCTTTTCAGAAAGCACTTAGTTATTTTGCAGGAGTCAGTACTGCACCAACGGTCCTCATGAGCTTTGCTCATAAGTTCCCTCATGTACCTGACAGTTCACGTTATACTTGACCCAATGATTGGTTCCCGTCCAACTGAACAGTCCGAAGACCCGCGGTTTGCCAATTCATAGGGCAGTTCGTTACCTTGAACACCACAGTGTCCCGGCACCCATACAAGCTCAAGCTTATTCCGTCTTGCAACGGAGTTTAGCCTTAACTTAAATTCGTGGACAATTTTTGAAGAAACACGAGTGGTTTCCAAAGCCTTTAGGGCAGCTTGGCTGTCACTACAGACCTTTATATCATCTCCAACTTTCGCCAACTTTAAAGTCTGCTACCTTGAGTATTGCGAAGATCTCCGATTGCAACACCGTGGTCATCTGACCCAAAGCAGAGAAGACTCTGCAGTTACCATCCAGATGCCAGCCAGCTCCAGTCCCATTATCAGTCTTGGAACCATCAGTGTATAAAGTTTTTACCGAGCCCCCCAGAAGAGTATTTGGATCTCTCCATTCCTCCCTTGTAGAAAAGCTAACGGCGTACTTTCTCCCAAAGGAGACCCACGGTATCATTTTGTCATTGTGGGCCAGAAGCAAAGGGTATTCCTTTGACACCCTCCCTGTGTCCGAAACTCCTGTCCTCGTGCCACAGGCCGTAAGCATGCAGTCGACATATCATCTTAATTGCCTTTTCCTGGATCGCTAAATCCAAAGGTAGCAAATCCCATGGTTCTACGCCACCATACCACAGTAGAGTACATGACTATCGGACCGACTACGGGTGTATATACCCAAAGTACCATAGCCGGTCTCAGACCCCAAGTCTTGCTAAAGGTTCTCCGCTCGATTTACATTCAGCTTGACATGAGTTTTCCAAGTCGCCTTGCTATCTCGAGTTACCCCTAAATATTTCACTTCCCCGGAAAGACTTACGTCTACGCATCTGAGCACCGAAAGGTTGAGACCCTCCAATTTTCTCTTCCGCGTAAACAAGACTATCGTTGTCTTGCTGGGGTTGACAGCAAGGCCTTGCAAAGTGCACCACTCATCAATCATATTTAGAATTCTCTGTGTTTTTGCACAGACTTCCCTGAGAGACTTTCCTGACGCCAAAACACACACGTCGTCAGCGTAGGCCTGGATGTGGGCAAAGCTTTGCATTTCCGTTAGTAGAGAGTCCACTACCAGGCACCACAAGAGAGGCGAGAGTGCACCGCCCTGAGGGCATCCTCTCCCAACTTCTGCCATGGTAGATAGGCCAGTTACTTCCCCAACGGTCAGCAATCTTCTTGATAGCATGAAGCGAATCTATCTTACGATTCTTTCATCCACTCCATGCCGTCTAGCCGCAGAGCATATAGAGTCAAAAGTAGCGTTGTCAAACGCTCCCTCAACGTCAGCAAATACTCCCATTGTGTATTCCCCTGCTTCAAGCCCCACTTCGATCTTTGTTACAAGATCATGCAAAGCTGACTCACAAGATTTTCCACTCTGGTATGCATGCTGGTGAGTACTAAGGGGACTGTCCACCAAGACCCTTGATCTAATGTACCTTTGACCATACGCTCGAGGCTCTTCAACATGAAGGACGTCAAACTGATCGGCCTGAAGCTTTTAGCCAGGGCATAATCATCCTTTCCCGGTTTGGGAATGAAGACAACCCACGCTGTTCGCCAAAGGCCAGACTTCTTCGGGTACACACCATCCGTACCAGGTGATTTGAAGTCACCAAAAGAGGTTAGTGAAAACCTCACTGATTCCTCGGTCACCACCCTCGTTGTTATGGACCAGTTTCATCCGAGGGCTCTCCCAGTCGTGTCATCCACTTCCACATCTCTGCCAGTGTCAGGAAAAAGCAACCAACCAACCAACCAAAGTACTCGTTACCTTGTGGTTCGCCTTTTCAATTGAGTTTAAACTTTTGAGTTTAGGAAGATCTGGTATTCTCTCTTCTAGGAGCAACCCATATCTGCCCCTGTCCGCCTTTCGAGAATTCCTTTTGGCATTTGACAAGTATCAGTACCTAGCCGGAACTCAATGAACCGATGATCAGATAGAGATTCCTCATCCACGACCATCCATCCTTTGACGTGATCCACCATGACTTTGTTGGTCAAGGTGGTCAAGGTTAGATCAATCACTTCTTGTCTTCTGCTGGTAGGCTTGTTACCTACGTCCAATAGCTTGTTTCCACGAGGGTTACACTTCGTGCTACCCCACATAGTGTTCTGTGATTTGGCGTCACAGCCCACTATCAGGCCCATACCATTAGACGCGGCGTACTGCACGATGCCCATGATCCCCTTCGATGGAGAGGAAAGCATAGAATCGTAAGGCAGGTAGACTGAAACTACAATTGACTCGATCCGAGAACCACCACAACAATACATAATCTTTGCTGCGACGACATCTTGAGAGCAGAACTCTATAAGCATCGTGAATTCAACCGAGCCCGGTACAATAATGCATGCACGCGGCCTGTCCGTCCCTGTGAACTGAAGGACTTTACCCCAAGAAATGCTTACAAGTCCACAGATACGCCCACGGCATACCCCTGTTTCCGGAATTAGGATTAATAGGGGGCTTGTATGCAGTTTCCCATGCCTACTGCATAGAAGAGCAGTAGACGATTTGCTATGCTGCAGATTTATATGGGTAAAAATAATCTCCGACTCACCAAGTGGTAAAGCCATTAACTATTACTTCCCTCTTTACCTTTCCCTATCCTGGGTTCGGAAAGTAATCCTTCCGGGGTGTATGTAAGGGCGGTACCCTTATCTAGTTCGAAGAACTTCTAACGAGCTTGGGTCTATGCCTACCACCAGAAAAGAGCCTTCTCAATTGCTGGAAACCGGTCCTCTGGTATACGAGTACACATGCCATTGGATAGTTTCCGTCCCACATTCTGGACACCGATACGCTGTAGAACCTCGCTTGGTTTCCGGGAAGTACCCGGTATCCAAGCGGAGGCTCTCACTACCCTTCTACTACATCCGTCTCTTAGGTAGTTTTCGCAGGCTGGTATCTTCGCTACTATTTTGGTCAGCCACTCTCGGGAATGCTCATCGAAGTATTGTATCTTGACGATACCGCCCTCCTGGAGCATCCCCTCGAATTTAGGTTTGTCTTTCGACTCGCCAATTGCCTTCCAAAGGTAGCTGTCGAGAAAGTCTCTTTGCCCTTTGGACAACGATCCTTCCCCATTATAGGTGTGTATATCGGTGTGTATATCCCGACGTTTGGGATCCTCCAACTCCCATACCTGATGGAAGTTGGCGAGTGGGCGTTTGGTTCGAGCCTGCAGGCATATCCGATTCCGATCCTGAGATCTTCATCTTCTTTGCTTTGCGAGTCTCGCCACATACTCGCGCAGACCCCTGCTCAGCATCGGAAGAGAGCTCCGGAACAGATGGGTCACCCTTCCCCGTTGCCTTTCCGGGTATAGAGCTGGTAAGGAAAGGATACTGTGTACTCGCTCGATTTACCTTCAGCTCGACATGAGTTTTCCAAGTCACCTTGCTATCTCGAGTTACCCCTATATATTTTACTTCCCCGGAAAGACTTACGTCTACGCATTTGAGCACCGGAAGGTTGAGACCTTCCAAGTTTCTCTTCGGCGTTAACAAAACTATCGTTGACTTGCTGGGGTTGACAGCACCATTCATCAATCATATTTAGGATTATGTGTGTTTTGCACAGACTTCCCAGAGAGACTTTCCTGACGCCAAAACACACACGTCGTCAGCGTAGGCCTGGATGTGGGCGAAGCTTTGCATTTCCGTTAGTAGAGAGTCCACTACCAGACACCACAAAAGAACCGAGAGTACACCGCCCTGAGGGCATCCTCTCTCAACCTCTGCCATGGTAAATAGGTCAGTTTCTTTCCCAACGGTCAGCAATCTTCTTGATAGCATTAAGCGAATCCATCTTACGATTCTTTCATCCACTATATGCCGTCTAGCCGCAGAGCACATAGAGTTAAGAGTAGCGTTGTCAAACGCTCCCTCAATGTCAGCAAATACTCCCATTGTGTATTCCCTTGCTTCCAGCCCCACTTCGATATTTGTTACAAGATCATGCAAAGCTGATTCACAAGATTTTTCACTCTGTTATGCATGCTGGTGAGTATTAAAAGGACTATCCACCAAGACCCTTGATCTAATGTCCCTTCGAACATACGCTCCAGGCTCTTAGGTAGTTTTCGCAGGCTGGTATCTTCGCTACTATTTTGGTCAGCCACTTTCGGGAATGCTCATCGGAGTATTGTATCTTGACGATACCGCCCTCCTGAATCATCCCCTCAAATTTAGGTTTGTCTTTCGGCTCGCCAATTGCCATCTAAAGGTAGCTGTCGAGGAAGCCTCTTTGCCCTTTGGACAACGATCCTTCCTTATTATCGGTGCGTATCTCCACCATCATTGCTCCTGCAACCACTTGTGCAAACGGCGCTGAGGTAGATGGTTGAGACACAACCGACGTTTGGGATCCTCCAACTCCCATACCTGATGGAAATTGGCAAGCGGGCGTTTGATTCGAGCCTGCAGGCATATCCGATTCCGATCCTGAGATCTTCATCTTCTTTGCTTTGCGACTCTCGCCACATACTCGCACAGACCCCTGGTCAGCATCGGAAAAGAGCTCCAGAACAGATGGGTCACCCGTCCTGTCACGCTTCCTTCTCTTCGGCTGCCTTGCGGTTGGCTTTTCACGCGTTTTCGGCTCACCACTATAGGACTTCCACTCACAGATAATCCCTTGGTTTGCACCAGGTTTAACCGTTGTCGGTTCCGTCACTGATACCAGTGATCGGCTGCCTGAAGAAGAGGCAGGACTATCTAGCATCCTAGCGTCTGCCACAGCGTTAGCTGCTTGGTCCTGCTTGGATGCTAGTTCGCCCTTCTTCTCATTCAGGAATAGGCTCTCCATTGACTTAGTCAATGTGCCCACCAGTGGCTTGCTTCCTCCAAAAGCCTGGCCGCCAGTCTCAGCCATAAGGGATGGTGGGATTTGGGCCTGCACATCCGACGCACAGTCCACCGACAAGTCGACGGTGGGATTCCCAGCTAACTGGTTACCCCGTACCGAAAATCCTGGTCTGAACTTCACAATAGTTAAAGGGGATTGGAAAAGAGGAGATGGGTAGCGCGAGGTGGGAGGCATCACGTCCAAAGATCCGCCATCGTCTTACACTTCAGACTAAGACTGTGTATCAAAGTACCATAGCCGGTCTCAGACCGCAAGTCTTGCTAAATGTTCTCCGACACTATCCGAAAACGTTCAGCGCTCGATTTACCTTCAGCTTGACATGAGTTTTCCACGTCACCGTGCTATCTCGAGTTACTGCTAAATATTTTACTTCGCCTGAAAGACTTACGTTTACGCCTTTGAGCACCGGAAGGTTGAGACCTTCCAATTTTCTCTTGTTTTTGCACAGACTTCCCAGGGAGACTTTCCTGACGCCAAAACACACACGTCGTCAGCGTAGGCCTGGAAGTGGGCGAAGCTTTGCATTTCCGTTAGTAGAGAGTCCACTACCAGACACCACAAAAGAGCCGAGAGTACACCGCCCTGAGGGTATCCTCTCCCAGCCTCTGTATTGGTAGATAGGCCCGTTTCCTCCCGGGTTTAATAACCGTTTCAAACAGCCAGAGGACAACTCTGGGAGAGAGACCCCATCTCTTCCCGATGGCACTCCTACAGCCACGATGTTCGGTTTCCAGTTAAGCTTCCTGTCTAGAATGACCCCAAATTACCTGACGCAGTCAGAAAGCCGAAGAGAAGTGCCATCGATCTAGGGTGACTGGGCCTCTAGAACTCTATATTTCCCGGTAAACAAAACCAGCTCCGTCTTGTTGGGGTTTGTAGCTGGCCCACAGCTAGCGGACCAATTTATAACCAAATTTAGATAACATTACAAGAGGTCATAAGGAACTTACCCCTGACTATGAGCGCCACGTTGTCCGCATAGACAACCACGACAACCTATCCCCTCAGTTCCTCTAGAACCTCATTTAAAACAATGTTCCAGATGAAGGGTGAAAGAACACCTCCTTGTGGGGTGCCCCTGCTCACCTTTTGTTGAGCCGATGCGCTTCGCCACGACAGTTCTGTCGCATAGAATATTTAAGATGAAGCTGGTCAAATTGGTTCCGACTCCTAGCCGACCTAGGTCCAGGGTAACCGCATCAGGAAGAACATTTTTGAATGCCCCCTCAATGTCGATGAAAACACTTAGTGCGTATTCTTTGTGCTCGAAAGACTCTTCGATGATTTTAACCGCAGTATGCAGAGCCGACTCCACGGATCTGCTCTTCGTGTATGCATGCTGAATTCTATTTCTTTTATTTAGGTCAAACTGGCTCTCCAGGCTCTTTAGAAGGAAAGACGAAAGGCTGACTGGCCTGAAATAATTTGGCGACACGTGGGAGCTTTTCCTTGGGGAAGAATGTCTTACCTGCCTCCAGGCCTTCGGTACATACCCCCTATTCACGCAGTTCACGTAGATGCGGGCAAGCCACCGACAGGAAACGTTTCTCGGCTTCTGCAGTTGTGCGGGTATTATACCGTCCGGTCACGGTGACTTGAAGGGTTTGAAAGAGTTTAGAGGCCAGATCAGGCGACGCCCCCCAGTAGTTCATTGGAGGACACCAAAGAACAGCCGAGGCACATGTCAGTAGCTATACTCGGAGGGGGTTTTCGGGGCAATAAGCTCTCAGAAGCAGCTTGGGGGATTCCTCGCTCATTGTCGCCCTTTCTTCCAACTTTGCCCTAAAGGAACAGGATTATGCGAAATAATGCGTCTGAAGCACGAAGCTTTATGGCAGCCTTCGACGGTTTCGCAGAAATTTCCCCATGACAAAGTGATGGTAAGTGCAGCAATGCATCAAGAGCAGCGCCATGTGTTTTAGAGAATGCCCCTGTACAGCACATGGCGATTGTTCTCGGAAGTTTAGAAAGCAGGTCCCCCACGCTATTAGTCGAGAGTCTGCTCCACCATACCAATGAAGCTTAGATGACTATGGGTCCGACCATAGAGGTATATATCTAGATGATACACTTTGGTGATAGACCCCACGTTTTGCCGAAGACCCGTTTTTACTGCCAAAAGGCTGCCAATGATTTAGAGGTCTTGTGCTCAACGTGAGATTTCCACTACAGTTTTGCATCCAGAATTACTCCAAGATTAGTTTTGGTTGGGTTTGCGTATATCCTTTTATCGTCACACCAAGTATCAATCTTATTCAATATTGTCTGCGCTACCCTGCATACAGCCGACAAAGATCGGCCCGTGACTATACATAGATATTTGAGTCATCAAGAGTGACAAGAAGATAATCAATTACCAAGCACCAGAGCAAATGGGAAAGCACACCGCCCTGATGACAACCATTATTTACTCCGTACTTAAGATATTGGTCGAATAGAATTTAACAGCGAAGGATCCACCCCATGCCGTAGAGCAGCAGTGCACATACTATCGAAGGTGGCATTGTCAAAATCACCCTCAATGTCTACAAAAATGCCCAAGGCGAATTGTTTCCTATCGACGACCTCGCCAATTCTGGCAACCAGATTTTGCAAATCCGTCTAACAGGATTTCCCGCCCGATAGGCATTTTGATGTTAAGACAGAGGATGTGATGGGAGCGTGTCCCTACGAATGCGTAGCTCTACTCCTCTTTCCAGACATTTAGCATGAATTATGTCATGGTAATAGGCCTGTAGCTTCTGGGGCTAGCGTAGTCATCCTTGCCAACCTTTGGTATAAATGCGACATTTACCAGCATCCAAGATTGTGGTATATAAGCAAGTGCGGGCGACGCTGTGAAAATATGTTGCAAGGTTCCCACCACGAGCTCGACACCTTTTTTTAGTACAATAAGTGAGATGCCATCTGTATCGGGCGATTTGAAACTGTCAAAAGATTCAATAGCGTATCTTATGGCATCTTCCCTCGCCACAGGTTTGGCATTCCCTCCCCTGTCGAACAAGAAGAAGGCGTAACCATCATCTGATTTCCAATAAAATGGCTTTCTAATTTAATTTTTATATATTGAGAGACCTTCTTTATAAAGTTCCAAGTCCTGTTGACGATTGCTCATCCTAGCCTTGTTAAGGAGGCGTCTGCTCGGCTTTGCCCTTCGTGTACTTCTGGTCAACGGGCACGATGTTTTGATTTGCAGTCGATGTAATATTCAGAGAGATCCGAGTCCTCATATGGGGCCTCAGATAACATTCCCTGCAGTTTTCTACAGTAGTTATCCCATCTTGTCCTACTAAGATTTCTAAAGGGTTTGCTGATTGGGCAATCTTCGTAGAAAATAAACTGAATATACTTATGGTCTGAGTGAGGGTGAGTCTCTAGCACTCTCCAGTCAGATATGCGGGGTATCAGGGAAGAAGGCCTAACACCTCACGCCTGGGCACAGATAAGAAGGTAAGTTCATTTCCCCTATTGCAAATAGCTAAGTTTTCGCTAACAATAAAATCAAAAAGTGACTCACCTCTTGTGTTTATATCCGAACACTTCTGGAGCTGCGGGGTCACCCGCTCCAGCATCGGGTTGGTAGACTTTTAGGACTACCTTTTCAAAGCCGTTGAATATAACCCCCTGGCACTCAGAGACGGGGACGAGCGACTCCGCATTCAGCAGTATAACTGCCTGCATGTTCAGGCCCTCGGACCGCTCCACCTTGACCTTCCTCCAGTTGTGCGTCGGGATGTGCCGTTGCAGTACCGGAGTAGCTCAGCCATTTTTCTGGCGTGGAAGGCACTGCAGGTAGCAGACGGGGGGCGCGCGGACGGTAAAGCAGATCCGTCACATTCACTGCCTCTAGCTTGGCGCCCTTGTAAACCTCCACTACCAGAGCTACTGCAGCCTTGTATACGTTTGCCGACCGTTCGTCGGTGCAGACTATCCTTACTTTTGTCGATCACCTCAAGGGTGACCGGGTCTTAGGTCTTTTGACCGTGAGGTTTTCACCTTCAAGAGACCTTTGTCTCTTCAGTGGCGGGATTGAGAGGTCAATTGCGCCCCTAGTCGCCACCATTTATCCCCCGGTCTTCATTTCACGCAGCACCCTACGAGCCCACTCGAGGGTCTGCGCGTGCCTCTCAAATAGCTGTTTCCACCGTTTGTTGTAGCCGTGGTTGCTTGCGACGCAGTTACCCTACCGGTCGATGACGTATTCGCCGTCGACCCATCTTAGACCTTGAGTCTGTGAGGTTCGGTCTTGGATTTTGAGGCCTGCCAAGGTTTAAAGGACGGCAGCAGTCACGACATTGATCCACCAGCCATTTCTGCTGAGTGTCACCTCAGCATACTCAGGTGGCAGCATGCCGGAACCACCAGCCCAAGATCGCCAGATCTGGAACGTTAGAGTTCAAAATCATAGTCCAAAGGAGAGAGCCAGGGGTACTTAGCGTTGAGGTGAGGCCGCAGTTCATTTTGCGTTACCCAGGAGGCGTCGCAAGGAGGCGACCTTCCTTACATCCCATACGTTACCCCTAGAAACTTCTCTTTGACATCTATTTGTGAAAAAGCTTTGAATAGGTTTAACTGTATCATTACTGAATGAAAAATATATGTCAAGCTTTCTTATGAGAAATATATGACAAACAGTGTCAAAAGCTTTCGAGAAGTCCAATAAAGTAAGGATTGTTAAGTTGCCTTTACCAAAGGATGGCCGAATATCCTCTATTATTTTAAGTATAGCGGTTTAACAGTTATGTCCTTTTACATATCCTGATTGATTTTTATATAACAGATCTTTTTCAAAAATCTAAGATAAAGACGTTAGAAGTCGTTTTGGTCTAAGGTCACAGGAAATTTTAGTGAAGTTAACGAAAAATTAATTATGTGTGTTAAGGGATGTTAATGTGATGTAAGGAAGAACGATCTTAATAAATCGTAAACTTATTTTATAATCTGATTTTATTGAAAGCATGCAGGGTGGACGAAGCTGAAGCAAATCCAGTGGTCTCGGGGACCGTCGTTTATTATTAAATAAAAAAGGAAAATTTCGTTTTAGTACGAAAGTCAATATATGTATATATACTTATGTAGAATTTCGAATGTTCATCATACAAAGTTATTTATGTGTAGAAAATATAACTTCTGTAGGGTTCTCCTTTGGTGTTGGCTGGCAGGCGTTGTTGTGCAGAAAAACTGGTGATCTCTGGTAAACGGTCCAAAACTGAGTGTGCAAGAAATTTTTTCATATTTGTCGCCGGACCGGCTGTTTCGCCTTAGCAAACCAGTTGGAAACGGCGAGGAATATTTTTGAATACAGGCTGATGCCCAGCAGTTACCAGAAAATTACCCAGCAGTAAACTGGTCCAAAATTATATGAAATTATATTTTCATTGGACACAAAAATATCATTCTCTTTAGTTACAAAATAATCGTTAATGGCTTCTACGTCAATCGTACATTCAGATTTCAAATTGGATTTGAGTCCAAGCTATTTTAAGTTATTCCAGAGAACTTTTGGTGGAAGATTCGTGTTAAGTTTTCCTTGAAAATAAATCACTTAGACTCTCGAGTGATTTTATATGCCCGATTCTGCAAACTTTTATATATATGTACGTACAACCCAATTTTTTTTTATTAGCGTTTTTTCTCAAGTAACTGTAATTTTTCAAATTGGTACATATTTATCAAAAAGATTATTTGTGAAAAGTTCAAAGGAATCTAGTAAAAAACCCTGAATCATTTTATGACTTCGTTAACTCTAGGCGCAGAGTGACTAGTTTTCCGTCTTCTATGAAATAACAAAATACCGTTTCTTGTGACTTCCAATCAATTTCCAACATGTTTGTCAAATTACTCGATTAACTCGCCTCTGAGCAAACCTTATCCATATAAACTCTGTTCCCTCACCTCTGCTATTATTCCACAGATATCTTCCGAGGAAGTATTTTATTATTTGAGTAACTTAAAAGAATCATTTAAGGCTGGCCCCGATTCGATCCCGACGTGTTTCCTCATAAACTGTGCCAAACATATTTATGAGCCCTTAACTAATTTATTTAATCTTTCTCTTAAGCTTGGGATTTTCCCTTCAGCTTGGAAAGAATCATTCATTATTCCCCTTTATAAGACCGGGAGTAGGTCCTCTATAGAAAATTATCGCGGTATAGCTAAGCTTTCTGCTATTCCTAAATTATTCGAAGCTATTGTTGTTAACCATTTAACGTATTCCATATCCTCTACAATTTCTAGAACACAACACGGGTTCTCTAAGGTAAATCTACCGTTACAAACTTGCTTGAGTTCACAACTCATGTTTCAAATGGATTCAGATAATTTATGCACACTGATGTTATATACATTGATTTTAATAAAGCATTCGACAGAGTAAGTCACTCTTTACTGATCCATAAATTCGATCTCCTTGGTTTTCAACCTAATCTCCTTCGTTGGATGTCTTCTTACCTCATTGACAGAACACAACGAGTTCTTTTTAAAAATAGTTCCTCAAACATTATTCATGTTTCTTCAGGGGACCCACAAGGAAGTCACCTTGGTCCGATTCTGTTTTTACTTTTTATAAATGACTTACCTTCTGTAATAAATTATTCAAAAATTTAATTGTATGCTGATGATGTAAAGCTTTTTAGATCGTATCATTCTGTTGAGGAAAGGTCCTTACTACAAGCGGATTTAAATAGCATGACTAACTGGTGTGAAATAAATTACATGCCGCTAAACCTTAAAAAATGTAAAATAATGTGCTTTTCTCGCAGAGCAGTTCAACCAGCTTCTTATGACATATGTAACCATAACCTCGAACAAGTGTTTAACTTTGTTGATCTTGGAATTACAATGGACCCGAAATTTAATTTTAATCTTCACATAAATGTTACAGTTAACAAAGGCCAAGGGTGTTTTGCATTTGTAAAACGGTGGTCAAAAGAATTCAATGACCCTTACAACACCCAGTGCGTATTCTTTGTGCTCGAAAGACTCTTCGATGATTTTAACCGCAGTATGCAGAGCCGACTCCATGGATCTGCCCTTCGTGTATGCATGCTGAATTCTATTTATTTTATTTAGGTCAAACTGGCTCTCCAGGCTCTTTAGAAGGAAAGACGAAAGGCTGACTGGCCTGAAATAATTTGGCGACACGTGGGAGCTTTTCCTTGGGGAAGAATGTCACTCTTACCTGAATCCAGGCCTTCGGTACATACCCCCTATTCACTCAGTTCATGTAGATGCGGGCAAGCTACCGACAGGAAACGTTTCTCGGCTTCTGCAGTTGTGCGGGTATTATACCGTCCGGTCCCGGTGACTTGAAGGGTTTGAAAGAGAGATCCGAGTCCTTATATGGGGCCTCAGATACCATTCCCAGCAGTTTTCTACAGTAGATATCCCATCTTGTCCTACTAAGATTTCTAAAGGGTTTGCTGATTGGGCGATCTTCGTAGAAAATAAACTGAATATTCTTATGGTCTGAGTAAGGGTGAGTCTCTAGCACTCTCCAGTCAGATATGCGGGGTATCAGGGAAGAAGGCCTAACACCTCACGCCTTGGCACAGATAAGAAGGTAAGTTCATTTCCCCTATTGCAAATAGCTAAGTTTTCGCTAACAATAAAATCAAAAAGTGACTCACCTCTTGTGTTTATATCCGAACACTTCTGGAGCTGCGGGGTCACCCGCTCCAGCATCGGGTTGGTAGCCTTTTAGGACTACCTTTTCAAAGCCGTTGAATATAACCCCCTGGCACTCAGAGACGGGGACGAGCGACTCCGCATTCAGCAGTATAGCTGCCTGTATGTTCAGGCCCTCGGACCGCTCCACCTTGACCTTCCTCCAGTTGTGCGTCGGGATGTGCCGTTGCAGTACCGGAGTAGCTCCGCCATTTTTCTGGCGTGGAAGGCACTGCAGGTAGCAGACGGGGGGCGCGCGGATGATGAAGCAGATCCGTCACATTCACAGCCTCTAGCTTGGCGCCCTTGTAAACCTCCACCACCAGAGCTACTGCAGCCTTGTATACGTTTGCCGACCATTCGTCGGCGCAGACTATCCTTACTTTTGTCGATCACCCCAAGGGTGACCGGGTCTTAGGTCTTTTGACCTAAGGTTTTCACCTTCCAGAGACCTTTGTCTCTTCAGTGGCGGGATTGAGGAGGGGTCAATTGCGCCCCTAGTCGCCACCATTTCTCCCTCGGTCTTCATTTCACGCAGCACCCCACGAGCCCACTCGAGGGTCTGCGCGTGCCTCTCAAACAGCTGTTTCTACCGTTTGTTGTAGCCGTGGTCGCTTGCGACGCAGTTACCCTATCGGTCGATGACGTATTCGCCGTCGCCCCATCTTAGACCTTGAGTCTGTGAGGTTCGGTCTTGGATTTTGAGGCCTGCCAGGGTTTTAAAGGACGGCAGCAGTCACGACATTGATCCACCAGCCATTTCTGCTGAGTGTCACCTCAGCATACTCAGGTGGCAGCATGCCGGAACCACCAGCCCAAGATCGCCAGATCCGAAACGTTAGAGTTCAAAATCATAGTCCAAAGGAGAGAGCCAGGGGTACTTAGCGTTGAGGTGAGGCCGCAGTTCATTTTGCGTTACCCAGGAGGCGTCGCAAGGAGGCGACCTTCCTTACATCCCATACGTTACCCCTAGAAACTTCTCTTTGACATCTATTTGTGAAATAGCTTTGAATAGGTTTAACTGCATCATTACTGAATGAAAAATATATGTCAAGCTTTCTTATGAGAAATATATGACAAACAGTGTCAAAAGCTTTCGAGAAGTCCAATAAAGTAAGGATTGTTAAGTTGCCTTTACCAAAGGATGGCCGAATATCCTCTATTATTTTAAGTACAGCGGTTTAACAGTTATGTCCTTTTACATATCCTGATTGATTTTTATATAACAGATCTTTTTCAAAAATCTAAGATAAAGACGTTAGAAGTCGTTTTGGTCTAAGGTCACAGAAAATTTTAGTGAAGTTAACGAAAAATTAATTATGTGTGTTAAGGGATGTTAATGTGATGTAAGGAAGAACGATCTTAATAAATCGAAAACTTATTTTATAATCTGATTTTATTGAAAGCATGCAGGGTGGACGAAGCTGAAGAAAATCCAGTGGTCTCGTGGACCGTGGTTTATTATTAAATAAAAAAGGAAAATTTCGTTTTAGTACGAAAGTCAATATATGTATATATACTTATGTAGAATTTCGAATGTTCATCATACAAAGTTATTTATGTGTAGAAAATATAACTTCTGTAGAGTTCTCCTTTGGTGTTGGCTGGCAGGCGTTGTTGTGCAGAAAAACTGGTGATCTCTGGTAAACGGTCCAAAACTGAGTGTGCAAGAAATTTTTTCATATTTGTCGCCGGACCGGCTGTTTCGCCTTAGCAAACCAGTTGGAAACGGCGAGGAATATTTTTGAATACAGGCTGATGCCCAGCAGTTACCAGAAAATTACCCAGCAGTAAACTGGTCCAAAATTATATGAAATTATATTTTCATTGGACACAAAAATATCATTCTTATTAGTTACAAAATAATCGTTAATGGCTTCTACGTCAGTCGTACATTCAGATTTCAAATTGAATTTGAGTCCAAGCTATTTTAAGATATTCCAGAGAACTTTTGGTGGAAGATTCGTATTAAGTTTTCTTTGAAAATAAATCACTTAGACTCTCGAGTGATTTTAGTTGCCCGATTCTGCAAACTTTTATATATACGTACAACCCAATTTTTTTTATTAGCGTTTTTTCTCAAGTAACTGTAATTTTTCAAATTGGTACATATTTATCAAAAAGATTATTTGTGAAAAGTTAAAAGGAATCTAATAAAAAACCCTGAATCATTTTATGACTTCGTTAACTCTAGGCGCAGAGTGACTAGTTTTCCGTCTGCTATGAAATAACAAAATACCGTTTCTTGTGACTTCCAATCAATTTCCAACATGTTTGTCAAATTACTCGATTAACTCGCCTCTGAGCAAACCTTATCCATATAAACTCTGTTCCCTCACCTCTGTTATTATTCCACAGATATCTTCCGAGGAAGTATTTTATTATTTGAGTAACTTAAAAGAATCATTTAAGGCTGGCCCCGATTCGATCCCGACGTGTTTCCTCATAAACTGTGCCAAACATATTTATGAGCCCTTAACTAATTTATTTAATCTTTCTCTTAAGCTTGGGATTTTCCCTTCAGCTTGGAAAGAATCATTCATTATACCCCTTTATAAGACCGGGAGTAGGTCCTCTATAGAAAATTATCGCGGTATAGCTAAGCTTTCTGCTATTCCTAAATTATTCGAAGCTATTGTTGTTAACCATTTAACGTATTCCATATTGTTTACGCCAGCTGTTTACATCAGCATTCACAAGGGGATCTGCCATTGTGAATTACTATAATTCCACTTGCAGATGTCGCTGTGATAGTACGGGAACAGGGACTCGTTACTTTCTCTCCCTTTTTTCGAGTCCTGTTACCCGTCCCGTTTGATGGGTTTCGCCTTCTGCGAAACTCCTGCACTCTTTCACTTTGTGAAGAGACGCCCCCAACGCTACATGTAAGGTTATCTGAAATTTTGTATATTTTAACCCCACTTTTTTCCAGCAGTGTTATATATATTATAAAATAAATTGCTTGTCGATGACAAGCCCCCTTTTTGCCTTTATAAATTTAATATAACTTGTGTTTTTACTTGCGAGTGCAATACGGCAATCAGCTTATTAATTTAACGATCATAAATATTCAGAAGATCGGCCTCCTATTTTTTCGAACCCCGTTGCCGTGGAATTCATGAGGAATTCCCGGCCCCTAATTCCTCCCCGCTTGAACATGGTCCTTCGAGCCGGATCATTCTGATTTTTTTTGTTAATATTTTTGTGGCTGAATTGCTGTACTCGCAAATAAAAATCGAAAACACAAGGTAAAAACATAACCCCAAAACTGCCAAGTTGCCCACTTATCCCCCATTTTAAATATCCCGTAAAGGTGTGTTTAATTAATTTTGGATAAAGAAATATATTAATATCCAATTAAACACACCTTAAAAAATTGCTTTAATATTTTCACAATCTTCTATTGTGAACGAGCAGTGGATTCCGAATTGCAATCCACAATTTGGCAGCTGCCAAAGATAGAAAAAAAAAAAAAAATAATAATAAAAGATAAATAACCTGCAAAGCGCCATTTGCACGTGTGCATAAGTTTTTCTTTTTAAAATAAATTTAAATAAGCCCTAAATTGGCGACCGCGACAACTCCGGCGACAACGAGGGATATTAGAAGGGCACGGCGGCCCCAGCGATTGGAGCATCGTTACTCATAAAAGGTAATCCTTTGAAATTTTGAATTTTATTGAATCGTGTGTTTGCAGCACCCGAGTTGCCTGCACTGAAGAAATAGCGGGTGCTCCAGAAATCGGCCAAACAACTGCCGGCGTTGTTAGCTGGAAAATTGTGCTACGTCAGTGCTGATTGCTTCGTACATCAGCACTGGCAGAATTATACATCAGTGCTGACGAAATTGTACGTCAGTGCTGAAAAATTGTACACCAGTGCTCCGGCGGGAGCAGCGTCTAATTGGGCAGTGGCCCCAACGATTGGAGGAGTGAATCCGAAGAAGAAAAAAGGTAACCATTTCACATTGGTGTTGTTTAATTCAATCTCACTTACAGGAACGGAAATTAAGTTGAAGGAAATTTCCGTGCTCCTGCACAGAGTCGAGGGTGCTCCCACAAGCACCGCTAAATTGGACTTCAGCGGCGCCCCGGCGGAAGCAGCTGAAACCAAACGGCCCAACGGTTGCTGCAAGGTCCCTACGAACGGCCCAACGTGCAGCAAGGCCCACACGAACGGCCCAACGTTCAACAAGGCCCCCACCAGTGGCCCACCGTGCAGTAAGGCCCCTACCAACGGCCCAACGAGTTGCTGTAAGGCCCACACCAACGGCCCAACGGTTGCTGCAAGGCCCCTACGAACGGCCCAACGTGCAGCAAGGCCCACACGAACGGCCCAACGTTCAACAAGGCCCCCACCAGTGGCCCACCGTGCAGTAAGGCCTCTACCAACGGCCCAACGAATTTGCTGCAAGGCCCCCACCAGTGGCCCAACGTGCAGCAAGGCCCACACCAACGGCCCAACGGTTGCTGCAAGGCCCCTACGAACGGCCCAACGTGCAGCAAGGCCCACACGAACGGCCCAACGTTCAACAAGGCCCCCACCAGTGGCCCACCGTGCAGTAAGGCCCCTACCAACGGCCCAACGAGTTGCTGTGAGGCCCATACGAACGGCCCAACGTGCAGCAAGGCCCACACCAACGGCCCAACGGTTGCTGCAAGGCCCCCACCAGTGGCCCAACTGTAACATATAGTAAGCAGTCAATCCAGGTAAGCCTTCGACATTACAACGTATATTCGCGAAGGGCGGACACGCAAAATAAATATCATATTCTAGAAAAGGAATAAAGTAAAGGGAATCTTGCTTTTTTTTATATATTTAAAAAAAAAATTTATTGCGATTTTTGTCTGAGCGCCTGCATCAAGGGAATTTCTACAGTGTTGCGTTGGTACACTGTAAGAGATTTATCTCTATTTCTTCAAAAAAAAAAAAAAAAATAATAATTTTAAAAAACTAGTTCGTAATTAGTTTTTGGGTTTGAAGTGAAGGAATATATAGAAATTAAAGTTGAATTTGAAAATTTAAATAAATAAGTGGTTTTTTTGGGACTTAATCTATATTAGCTATTTAGCTATTTAGCTGGTGGTGAGTTACACCGTGAGAAATCAATTTAAACTTTTTTCGGAGTTTTAAATTCTTTTATACTTAAGTTGAAATCTACTTGTTCGTGAGTTGAGTGGAGCAAAGTGTATCCAGTGGTGCTTTACACTGTGAGAGATTAGCTTGAATTTTGGAATTTTTTTTCTTTAAATATATATTTTCAGATTACATTGTATTCTGATCTTTAGTTAACTTCGACTTTTTTTGGAATTTTGGTTTTTGAAAATTTCGTTTCCTTTCCTAGGACACGTTATTAAACGAATTTTGCAATTTTTATTCGGTTTGACAAGAAACTTTGGTTTCCACTAGTAGGTTTTTTTTTGCCTTATATAAAATTAATTGGTTTTTTCCGGTTGTGCGATACACGGAAATAAATCAAGCCAATTAATTTTCTGGATTATCGTTTTGTCGAACGTGGATTTCTCCCGCGTTAGAATCTTTACAATTAACGATTTTAAATAATTTAATTTTTTATTCGTGCGAGCTATTTGGAAGGCCTTCGAAGAAATTAAGTTATCGCCAGTGGATCATAACACTGAGGGAAATAAATTCGATTTTTTTTGGATTTTTATTTCCGGCTTTTCCGTGATTTTCCCCAGTGGTGCCTAACACTGAGGGAAATACATTCGATTTTTTTTGGATTTTAATTTCCGGTTTTTTCCGTGATTTTCCCCAGTGGTGCCTAACACTGAGGGAAATAAATTCGACTTTTTTCTGGATTTTCGGAATTTTAATTCCCGGTTTTTTTTTTTCGTGATTTTCCCGAGCGAAGCGTTACACTGAGAAAAATAAATTTACTTTAGTCTCTGACTTATTTTTTCTCGTGATTCAATCGGGATTTCATTCAGTGGTGCGATACACTGTAAAAATCTTTACAACGTCTTGTTTTTCGAAACATTTTTCAAACGTTGGAGTTTGAAAACTTGAAACTTTTTTTCGTGGATTAGTCTTTACGACATTATATTTAAATCGTTTGCTTTTTTCAAAAGATTTTCAAGAAAAATTTCGTAAGCTTTTTCGTGACATGGCCACACTCAACGATTTTTCGCGCGCATGCGATGCGCTGCTTGAGTTTGAGTCGGGCTATAACACGATGCCCAGTAACTGCCATTCGATCTTCTCTCTGGAAATGCAGAGAGAAGAGCTTAAGACGTTGTGGGTCAAGGTTAAAGACGAATTTGATAAGTACTCAAAGACCTTGTCCGACAACGAAAGCGATCAGTCCGCTCTTCGGTTGGCCAAGTGCCGATACCAGGACTGCTACACCGCATACTTGACTTGCGGTGCGCTTATAGGTGAGACTGCTCATGGTCTCACTTTTGCTCAACAAAGCAGTTCAACGGTCAATCACGGGCTTCATGAAGTTGAACTGCCTGCGCATTCAAATATCCGTTTACCTCCATGTGATACGGAGATATTCTACGGTGACTACATGTCGTGGCCATCGTTTCGAGATTTATTCACAGCGATTTACGTGAACAATTCGCGCTTAACCCCGGTCGAAAAGCTGTATCATTTGAATCAGAAGACCCGGGGTGAAGCAAAGGATATAGTTAAAAAATCCCCTCTGACTAATGACGGCTTCGCCACAGCGTGGCAAAATCTATCGGAACGATATGAGAATAAGCGGATAATGGTCAATAGTCAGCTGAAAATCCTATTTAATTTACCATCGGTCACGGTAGAACGCGGAACCGATATTAAGAATCTACAACGATCGGTCAACAATTGCATCTCAGTGTTAGAAATGTACGGTATTGACATTGAGAACTGGGATGCAATTTTCGTGTTTTTGGTGTCGAGTCGGTTGCCAGACACCACCCTAGCGCTATGGGAACAAGGGATTGTGAGGAAGGCGGAAATTCCGAGGTGGGAGGAATTAGACAGCTTTCTCACAAGCCGGTTCCAAACGTTGGAAACTGTTTCCGACATTCGGGGTGCTAGAGCGGTAAAGCCGACCGTCAGTCGACCACCCGCCGCAAGCTATGAGAGGCGAGTGTCGGCACACCATGGGCAGTTTTCTCAACCTACCTGTAGGTTATGCCCCGAGCAAACCCATGTATTGAAGGGTTGCCCTAAATTTTTGGCAATAAAGTTGACGATCGCGTCACTGTTGAAGAAGAACATAACTTGTGCATGAATTGCCTTGCACATTCCCATATGGCAAAAGATTGCAAGAGCCCTTTCTCTTGTTGGAGTTGTCACCAAAGACATCACTCCCTTCTACATCGACCTTCTGCGTTACAGTTGCCCAGCACGTCAGCTCCACAGCCGTCACCCCGAAGTAAGGTTCCCCGCCCCCCACAACCACGATCAGCACAACCCAGAACGACACAACCCCGACCAAGCACGAGCAATGTGCAATCCCTACATGCTGCAAGCAATTGCAATATATTGCTAGGAACTGCCATGGTCAACATCTACCATCTAGGAGTCACCTACCAAGTCAGGGCTTTACTTGATTCGGGATCGGAAGGGACATTCATCACTGACCGGCTCCGGAAGCGCATCGGGCTGCCAACGAAAGTAGCTGATACTCAGGTAACAGGGATAAGTGCCACGGTATCGGCAAATGTGCGAAAAGTAGCGCATCTGGTCATAGGTTCTCCTGTAAACCCCCAGTTTAAAATGGAGGCAAGAGGCCTCGTTTTACCCCAATTGACAGGAGACCTCCCCAAGTTTTCATTGGACCGGGTGCATCTTGGATCACTCCCCCCCATTAGGTTGGCCGATGTAAATTTCTATAGGAGTCAGCAGGTGGATGTCATATTGGGTGCGGATGTATACCCGGCTGTTATCATGGACAACGTGGAGCGAAACGTGCTGGGATCACTTCTGGCGCAGGAGACGGTGTTCGGGTGGATCCTTACAGGGCCAGTTCCTCGGACGGTCACAACAAGCTGTTTTTCGTCATGTGTGTCGTACTGCACACAGATGACGAACCCCCAACTGACACGTTTTTGGGAGTTGGAAGAAGTTTCACCCAAAAGGAAGATCACCCCCGAAGATGCATTTTGCGAGGAGCTCTATAAGAGAACGACGGTAAGGGATGAATGCGGACGATATGTAATATCGCTACCCTTTCGACGGGAGTTCCCAGAAAGCATCAACCTCGGCTATTCTCGGACTGGAGCGGCACGGCAATTTCTTCGAAGTGAGGCCAGTTATCTGCGCAGGCCTGACTTGAAGAAGGAATATGATCGAGTCTTAAAGGAGTACATCGATCTCAACCATATGGTCCCGGTTGGAAACACAGGGAATCGAACGTTTTACCTGCCACATCACGCCGTCGTCAAACCAGAGAGCACTACGACCAAGGTTCGAGTAGTGTTCAACGCGTCGTGCCCGTCTTCAAATGGAGTCAGTTTAAACGACGTCCTCTACCCCGGTCCAATCTTGCAGGCAGATTTAGTTTGTCTTCTATTGAAGTGGCGTTTATTTAAATACGTCTTTAATGCAGACATTGAAAAAATGTATAGACAAATCTTGCTTCAGCCAGATCAAACTGCATTTCAAAGAATTCTTTTCAGAGAGTCCCAGGACGCTGAATTGCAAGACTTTGAACTAAAAACCGTAACGTTCGGAGTAAATTGCGCTCCTTATCTGGCGATACGAACGCTACATCAACTCGCTGAAGATGTTAAAACGAAATATCCGCTAGCATCAAGAGTTTTAAAGCAACACATGTACGTGGATGATGTGTTGGCTGGAGCTCATGATTGCACAACAGCATTAAAAATGCGTGATGAGCTACTCGAAGCTCTTAAAAGTGCAAGTTTTCCTCTACGGAAATGGACGTCGAATTCGAAAACAATTTTAGCAGGTTTACCAAAAGACCACATCTACAAGGAAAACTTCTTGGAAATTGACGACATGAGCGAGACGAAGATGTTGGGAATCCGGTGGAATGCAATACATGATATGTTCCATTTCACAGTGCAGCCGATACTCGTGAAGCAGGATTACACCAAGCGAGAGGTATTATCATGTGTAGCAAAGTTGTTCGATCCAGCAGGATGGCTCGGACCAATTGTTGTTGTAGCCAAAATACTGATGCAGGATATCTGGCTATCCAAAATAGACTGGGACGACAGTCTACCCCGAAATTTGCTACTGCGATGGGAATCATTTCTGGATAACTACGATAATATTCAGAAAATAAAAATTCCTCGTTGAATCCGGTTTTCACCATGGAATGAAGTAGAATTCCACGGATTTTGTGATGCCTCCGAGAAGGCATATGCGGCGGCTTTATATATTAGAGTCCGCGAAGGCACTTCCCAAAAAACACCCCATATTTATTTGCTGGTAGGTAAAACAAAGGTAGCCCCAGTAAAAACGGTGTCTCTCCCCCGATTGGAGCTGTGCGGAGCATTGTTGTTAGCGGAATTAATTAATGCCTTCCTTCCACAGCTTGAAATTTTGCAGCCAACTATCCATAAATGGACTGACTCTACGATTGTTCTCTCATGGCTCAAGAAACCAGCGTGTTCATGGACAACCTTTGTGGCAAACCGAGTCTCAAAAATAGACGAGCTTGTTGGAGTGACTGGATGGAATCACGTGGATTCTGCAGATAATCCAGCAGATCTCGGAAGTCGAGGCGTCACACCACAGGATTTAGAAGCCAACGCGTTATGGTGGCACGGACCAAAGTGGTTACAGAAAGAGCCATCAGCTTGGCCCCAAGCGAGTAGTTGCAATGACACGTTGGAAACAGATGTAGAGCAGAGGAAAGTACGAGTTCACGCGACAGGTGTCTCAGGAGAAGGAGATATCCAGGAGCGTTTTTCGGACTTCTCTCGAGCCTTGAGAGTGATAGCGCGAATTTTTCGATTTTATCGTAGAGTTCACCCTGTCCATAAGTTGGTGATAAGCGACCAGAGAGACGAAATAACATCCGAGGAAATCAAGGAGGTAAAGCGTCGCCTTATTCTTGTAGCACAGAGGCGACACTATCCAGAGGAGTACAGGGCTGGCGGCGCTTCCGCGCCCCTTAATGCGAAAAGTCCAATAGCCACTCTTAATCCGTTTCTCGACAGAAACGGAGTTATGAGAGTGGGGGGGCGACTCGCGTTGTCGAGTTTACCATATAACGAACGGTACCCTATAATTCTTCCTTATGATTGCCAGTTTTCAAGACTGCTCGTAAAATTCTCACATCTGATTTCCCTACACGGTGAAAATCAGCTACTGTTGAGACTTTTGCGGTCTGAATACTGGATAATACGTATGAAAAATTTAATCAAAAATACTGTACACAATTGTAAAGTATGTATTATTTACAGGAAGAAAGCGCGGGAGCAGTTAATGGCAGCCTTGCCAGTGGAACGAACAGAAGTGTCCAGTCCCTTCACGAACACTGGAATCGACTTCACGGGCCCAATCGAAATAAGGAGTTTTACGGGCCGAGCATGCCGTATCACCAAAGGATATGTCTGCGTATTTGTCTGTTTCGCGACTAAGGCAATACATTTGGAGGCAACCAGCGATTTGTCAACCCCGACGTTCCTGCCAGCCTTTTCGCGATTCGTATCCCGACGCGGTTGCCCTCTAAATGTATACTCGGACAACGGCACCAATTTTGTAGGGGCGAACAAAGCACTGAGGCAGGATTTCAAAGCGTTCGTCTCTACGGTGGCAGACATACGCTCATCAAGGTATCTCGTGGCACTTTATACCTCCAGGAGCACCTCATATGGGAGGGCTCTGGGAAGCAGGTGTAAAAAGCTTCAAGATACATTTCAGGAAAGTCGCTCATTCAATGCGTTTCACCATAGAGGAGCTTTCCACACTGTTGGCAAGGATCGAGTCGTGTTTGAATTCTCGACCAATCAGCCCCATTTCTGAGAACTCTGAGGCAATGGAACCCCTAACACCAGGAGATTTCCTAATTGGAACCCCGATACTCGCGATTCCAGAGCCCGAAGTCACGGAGAATCCGATGTCCATCATCAATCGATGGCAAAAGATTAAAGCCATCCAGCAGACGTTCTGCCAAAGGTGGAAGGCGGAGTACCTGAAGGAGTTACAGAAACGAACAAAATGGAGGCTCCCCCAACGTAACATCGAGACAGATGACCTGGTGGTTATTAAAGAGGACAATCTGCCTCCAAATGAGTGGCGACTTGGCAGAGTAGTTAGAGTTTTTTCAGGTCCTGATAGTCGCGTCCGTGTCGTAGAACTACGAACGGCGCGGGGAAACATAACTCGGCCAATTGTAAAATTGGTTCTTTTACCGCCATGTTAAACCGAATTTAACATTTCCCTCTCTTTCCAGATAACCCCAAATCAAGAAATAAATTTCGAAATGGAACACTCATCCAAAGTTACTGGATCGAAGAAATGCCCTGTGTGCAAGAGCAACCACCCGTTGCTGTACTGTAGGGAGATGCGCCGCAAGGACCCGGTCGAGAGACTACGGGCTGTCCTCGTCCACCGGCACTGCTCCAATTGCCTATCGGCACATCATACGGCCGAGAATTGCGCATCGAAGAGGACGTGCGACCGATGTGGAGAGCGGCACCACAGTCTCCTCCACCTCCATGAGAAAGCATGGGAGGAGGAAGACGGTGCGATTAACGAAGAAGGGGATCGCCGAAGACGACTCCGCTGTGTCTACGGCGCCCAGCCGTTGCCCGACTCCAGCGAGGATGAGATCCTCGAAATAGACGCAGACGAGAGTGACCTGCAGCCCGTCAACGATAGTGGCGAGTCCAGCGAGCCGCCGGTAGCCAGACCAAGACTTTCGGTTATCCGGTCGGCGGTACAGAGGGCCGCACCGACGCCATCAAAGCGGCCCAACCCCAGACCGCAACCGCGACGTCCACGACCGCAGCCCCAACGCCGCGGTGTGAGAGACGCCCGAGAGCGGATTACGGGCACAGCCCGTGGCGCTCAAGGGCTCTCTGTCCTCACGCCAACGGTCACAGTGCGGATAATGACGCGGGTAAGACCTCAGGTGGTAAGGGCAATCGTCGATCCAGGGCGGTCGAGGTCATCGATATCGCTACAGCTAGCGCGAAGGCTGCAGTTGCTGCCGAATGGGCGCCAAAATGTGTGCCAGTTCACCCTAAAAGGGTGGAACGAGCGGCTGCAGGTGTCTGCTAATGTGAAAACGCAGCTGTCCCGCATCACCCCACAACGCACCCTTGATGCGCGAGTCGTCAGCAAATTTGACAACATGCGCCTCGCGGACCCGAATTTTTACCGCTCGAGCGCGGTATCGCTGATTTTGGGAGCCGAGGTGTACGCGATGATCCTGCGTCCAGGACTGATGGCAGCGACTCCCACCCGACCGGCCGCGCAGAACACAATGTTCGGGTGGATGGTATCTGGCGGCACCATCTATTAGAATAGATTAGCTCGTAGCTTACAATTTCTTTTTAATTTATTTCTTTTTTGTAACCTTGGATTTTGAATTTTTAAATGAATTGTTATGCAAGTTATTCAATGAAATAGCAAACATTATTTATGTATATAATCTAAACAAATTTTATAGTAACTTATTGCAGCGATACTGCAAGGCGGGCGGCATGTTTACGCCAGCTGTTTACATCAGCATTCACAAGGGGATCTGCCATTGTGAATTACTATAATTCCACTTGCAGATGTCGCTGTGACAGTACGGGAACAGGGACTCATTACTTTCTCTCCCTTTTTTCGAGTCCTGTTACCCGTCCCGTTTGATGGGGTTCGCCTTCTGCGAAACTCCTGCACTCTTTCACTTTGTGATGAGACGCCCCCAACGCTACATGTAAGGTTTTTGCATTAACATACTTATTTAACCCAACTTTATTTTCAGCAGTGTTGATTTTATATTATAAAATAAATTGCTTGTCGTTGACAAGCCCCCCCTTTTACATTTATAAAGATAATATAACTTGTGTGTTTTACTCGCGAGTGCAATACGGCAATCGGCTTATTAATTTAACGATCATAAATTTTCAGAAGATCGGCTTCCTATCTCCTCGATCCAAGTTGCCGTGGAATTCATGAGGAATTCCCGGCCCCTAATTCCTCCCCGCTCGAACACATATCCTCTACAATTTCTAGAACACAACACGGGTTCTCTAAGGTAAATCTACCGTTACAAACTTGCTTGAGTTCACAACTCATGTTTCAAATGGACTCAGATAATTTATGCACACTGATGTTATATACATTGATTTTAATAAAGCATTCAACAGAGTAAGTCACTCTTTACTGATCCATAAATTCGATCTCCTTGGTTTTCAACCTAATCTCCTTCGTTGGATGTCTTCTTACCTCATTGACAGAACACAACGAGTTCTTTTTAAAAATAGTTCCTCAAACATTATTCATGTTTCTTCAGGGGACCCACAAGGAAGTCACCTTGGTCCGATTCTGTTTTTACTTTTTATAAATGACTTACCTTCTGTAATAAATTATTCAAAAATTTTATTGTATGCTGATGATGTTATGAGGTGGGTTTTGTCAAAGGCTGAGGTGAGCTCAGCCGATCCAGGGTCGAGTGTTGGTCCCACTAACCCCCACTGAAAAAAACACAGTATTTGCGTGTGTTTATGTCGAACACACACACACACAGACGGCACAGAGTGTGAACAGCCTTTCGTCTAGGAGAGAGAGAGAGAGAGGGAGCGTACAACGGTTATTCTTCGTGATCGTCGGAGCGGCGTTATACTCGTCGTACAGCGGTTACTCTTACTAGCGTCGGAGCGGCGGTGGGTACTCGTCGTACAGCGGTTACTCTTCAGGAGCGTCGGAGCGGCAGTGTGTACTCGTCGTACAGCGGTTACTCTTACTAGCGTCGGAGTGGCGGTGTGTACTCGTCGTACAGCGGTTACTCTTCAGGAGCGTCGGAGCGGCAGTGTGTACTCGTCGTACAGCGGTTACTCTTACTAGCGTCGGAGCGGCGGTGGGTACTCGTCGTACAGCGGTTACTCTTCAGGAGCGTCGGAGCGGCAGTGTGTACTCGTCGTACAGCGGTTACTCTTACTAGCGTCGGAGCGGCGGTGTGTACTCGTCGTACAGCGGTTACTCTTCCTAGCGTCGGAGCGGCGGTGTGTACTCGTCGTACAGCGGTTACTCTTCAGGAGCGTCGGAGCGGCAGTGTGTACTCGTCGTACAGCGGTTACTCTTACTAGCGTCGGAGCGGCGGTGTGTTCTCGTCGTACAGCGGTTACTCTTCAGGAGCGTCGGAGCGGCAGTGTGTACTCGTCGTACAGCGGTTACTCGAGCAAGACGCTTACCTAGCAAGACAGACTATTAGAGAACCGTCGCTCTCGTAGTCGCACGCTACATAAGTAGGGGCTGCAACGAGAGTGGCGGGGACTGCTGTGGCCGTGCAGGCCGTGGAGACTATGCGCTCCAGAGAAGGCCCTAGCGCAGTGGGAGCGGAGCTAGGAGAGGGAGGGGAAGGAGCTGATCAGCTCTGGGCTAGTTTGGCCAGGAGAGGATGCTAGATGCGCTAGATCCACCTCGCTCTCCCAGTCGGGCGGGTGACTGTCCTAACCAGGTGAGGATGCTAGATGCGCCAGAAGGCACATCACCACCTCGCTCACCCAATCGGGCCGGGATTAGCTTGACTAGGAGAGGATGCTAGATGCGCCCGAAGGCACATCACCACCTCGCTCACCCAGTCAGGCGGGGATTGGATAGACCAGGAGAGGATGCTAGATGCGCCTGAAGGCACATCACCACCTCGCTCTCCAAGTCGGGCGGGGATTGATCTCTAAGCCAAGCGGGTAATTGGCCTAACTGGGCGAGGATGCTAGATATGCCCGAAGGCACATCACCACCTCGCTCACCCAGTCAGGCCGGGATGAGCTTGATCAGGGGAGGATGCTAGATGCGCCGAAGGCACATCACCACCTCGCTCCCCCAGTCAAGCTTGTGGTTTGGCTCAGCCAGCAGAGGAGGCTAGTTATGCCCGTAGGCAAGTCTGCACCTCGCTCTACTAGTTAAGCCGACCGCTTACCTAGCAAGACTGACCTGACCGCGCGCATGTTCAAGACTTTATATGCGAAGGCCGAGCAACTGTTTGAGAATTCGTGCTTGTGTGCGGCCAGCCCGTCCAGTAGCGAACGAAGAAGGGATTGCTATGGTTCAGTTGGCAGCGTATGCACTTGTATGTGCGTGTGACGGTAGTGGTTTATGGTGTGTGCTGTATGAGCGCATTGTTGGTAGGCTATTGCTACGGTGTACTTGGCAGTGCGTATATATGCATGTGTGTACTGCGGTCGTAGATCTAGAGTGTGCTGTAGCACTGTGAAGTTGGTAAAGCATTGTAACGCAGCAAATTCTACGTTACAGTCCCCCTCCCACTTCGGCGGACGAAAGGCTGTTGTGTTCTGGAGTTTGTGATCCAGTGGATCTGCACTACCTTAGGCAAAGCCTAGGTATTATTTACCACCGCGGTGTGCGGCGGTTCGGCCGGTGTGTGTGTGTGAGTATCGTGTGAATTTATTTTTGTTTTTGTTTTAACAATGTAGGCTTATTCCTAGGGTATAATTCATATATACAAATTTTTTTTTTTTTTTTTTTTTTTTTGTTAACAATGAATGCTTATTCCTAGGGTATAATTTTTATTTTATTTTTGTACATTTATAGATTTTGTATAATTGTAGATTTGTACATATGAAGATAAGGTAATTCATTTAACATTTCAGCAAAAATTTCATAACTGAGATCTATTCATATATAGATAAACATTTTTTTTTTTTTTATTATTTTTTTTTTTTTTTTGGCTCAATAATTAAATTATAATTAAGTAATACTTAAGTTTGGTGTTTCAGCTTAGTCGGTGAACCTCATATGATACCGTTTGCCCTTGTATTTTACCGTTGCATGGTCTGCTCCTTGTCGTGCTACCAGGACTGTTTGTTGCTTGAAGCGTGTAGCCCATCGCCTTTTGTTGCTCGTTGGGCGTTTCAAAATGAAGCCATTGAGTGCGTCACAGTCTTTGCTGTCTGGTGGTGTGTCGCTTATTTCGCCGGGGTCCTTTTCGGTGAGGATAGCCAGTGGGACTCCCCATTCGACATCATGCAGCGTTTCCTCTGGTTGCTCGCCGGTTGCTGGTTCGCCCTCTGTTTCGGTTATTGTGCACAGGGGTTCGTTCGGTGATGCTGATGCCAGTATCAGTGGTGGTCCGTGGAAGATACGCACCCGCTGGATCCGTGGCTTGTTTGGAGGCCAGGGCACGGCCTCGAATGGTGGATGCCAGGGACGCACTTGCTGTGGCTCATCGGGAGGTGCTGGCTGTCTGCGTTGTTGACTCATTGCGGGATCTGAATGATTTTTTTTCTGAATCGTGAAGTGGTATCCTTCCAGGTACGGCCTCATCTTGCGTATGCCCCACAGTACGGCTAGACATTCTTGCTCGGTGGCGGAATAGCGTTTTTCTAGGCTCGTTAGGCTTCGGCTGGCGTATGCCACAACTCTTTCGCGGTCGGAGTGGCGTTGGAACAATACGACACCAAGTCCTTCGCTGCTGGCATCGGTTTGGAGCAAAAACGGACGGTTGAAGTCGGGGCAGCAGAGTATAGGTGCGTTGGTCAGCTTTTCCTTCAGGGCTAGGAAAGCTAGCTCTTGCGGTGTGTCCCATGCCCATGCCTGGCCTTTCTTCAGTAGTTGGTTTAGGGGTGCTGCGAGCGTGGAGAAGTCAGCTACAAAACGTCGGTACCATGAAGCAAGGCCGAGGAATCGTCGGAGCTCACGAATGTTCAGTGGCGCTGGCATCTCATTTACTGCGGCTGTTTTTGCGGGGTCGGTGTGTATTCCTTCAGAGCTAACTATGTGCCCCAGGTAGTGGAGCTTTTGCTGGACAAAGCTACATTTACTGAAGTTTACCTGCAACCGGTTCCTCTGGAGCCGCTTGAAGACTTCTTGCAAGTTCTCCATGTGTTCATCAAAGGTGTCTCCTAAAACGATGATGTCGTCCAGGTAGGCGAATACTTTTGGTTGAAGCTCGGGGCCGAGGATCGTGTCCAAAGCGCGTTGGAAGGTAGCCGGTGCGGAATGTAATCCGAACGGCATGACTTTCCACTGGAAAAGTCCCCTTCCTGGAACCGTAAATGCTGTGTACGGTCGTGACTTTTTGGCTAGCGGTATCTGCCAATAGCCGTTCTTTAGGTCAATTGTGGATATGAATTTTGCTTCTTTGAGCTGGTCGAGGGTTGCGCTGATCTGTGGTAGTGGATATGCGTCGGGTTGGCTGGCGGCGTTGAGCTGACGGTAGTCGATGCACATCCTCCAGCTCCCCTGCTTCTTACGGACAAGTACGATTGGTGAGCTGTATGCACTTTTTGATGGCTCGATTCGCTTTCCAGCCAACAGCTCGTCGACTTCAGCGTTGATTACCTGCTGCATTGCAGGATTTCGAGGGTAATAACGCTGCTTCAGCGGTCGGTCGTGTTTGAGGGTGATGACGTGTTCTGTGGCAGTGCTAGGCCCCGTTATTTCGTCAAAAATTTCCTGGTGAAGCGATAGAAATTCGGTAAGCTGCTTATTCTGTTGTTCGCTTATATGTTCCCTTAAGGTAAGTGCGGATAACTTGGCAAGTGTACCTGGCTTTTGAGGAGTGGCGGCGGGCAGCGGTTGGCCATCTAGTGTGAGGACAACACCCTTTTCCCTGAGGAAATCCATTCCTAATATCATGCTTTCAGCGAGATTCGGAAGCACTGAGACCAGCATGCCAGTTGTCCGTCCGTTATACTGTATTTTTACTGGGTACGTAAACAAGCTTGATACGCACGTTTGGTCAGCGAGCTGCACATTGCGGTGGTTGGGCTGCGGTCGGATTCCTTTCCCTTTTAGATGTTGATGTATGGTGTTGTTGATATAGGTGAGAGTGGCGCCAGTGTCCACCAACGCTCGCACGCTCATGCCTTCGATTATCACTTTAGCATAGAATCGGCCGTCCATCTTCATCTTCGTTTGTGTGTTAGCGTCCGCAGAAGCCATAGGAGTCGATGATGCTTTTGTCTTAGGCCTTGCACTGCAAGCGTCGATGGCCACGTTGTTTGCAACGCCAGCAGGTTTCTTGGCTCTCGTACAATTCGTCCAGCGGTGCTAGGCTGTGTGCGGGCTGCCTGCTTTGCCTGGCTTCTTCGCTCTTCAGAATGTCGAATTCGTCGGTAAGCTCCATGAGCTGCTCGATTGTCGTGAATTCGCTTCTCTTAATGAAGAGGCGATATTCCACGCGGAGGCCGTCATAGATGCGTTCCAGATGGTCTTCTCTACACATGGTCGGATGCTGGCGGATGAGCGTTTGTAGTGCCAAAATATAATCTTTGGCCCGTTCTCGGTGCTGCTGTCTGCGCTGTCGTATGGCGTCTTCTAGCTGGCTCATATGACGTCGTGGCAGAAAGAACCGTTCGATTTCTGCACGGAAAGCAGCCCACGTGTGAATCTGCGATTTTCGCACACGGTACCATTGAAGGGCTTTTCCGCGCAGCAATTCCGGTAGGGTGAAGAGAATGCTGTCCAGCTGGATGCGGTAACATTCGGCTAGCTCTGAGACTCTTTCCAGGAATTCGTGCAGCGTCTCGCTTCCTGAAAAATGAACGTCCCAGCGTCGGACAGTATTCATCAGCTCGGCATCACTCATCTCGTTTCGTCTTGATGAAGCGTGTTTCGTCTCCTCCGGTGATTTCTTGGCGTAGTCAACCGGGATGGAGGGGAGCCGGTTCGGCTGTTGTTTAACGGGACTCCTCTCCTCAGCGTTGACCTCCATCTCGAGGTCTCTTAATAAATTTTCCGTTGACTTACGGTTGCGTTTAGCTTTAACGTATGCGCTCAGTGCGCTGCGTAGGTCAGCGACCGTGAGTCCGTCTACGAACACGCGGTGTCGCTTACACTCTTCAATAAGCTTCTCTTTCTTCAGCAAGTATATCCAACTCAGGGAGTTGGCATCCAGCGTGTTGTTGTTATTTTCGCTGGTGCGCGTGTCATCTGTCTCTTGGTGTGTGTTCGGTAGACTCGCTACAGCAGTGTTGGTGCTTGTTGTTGCTTTTGCACATGCGCCTGCGGAGTCGGGTCCCTGCTCGGGCGCCATTTATGAGGTGGGTTTTGACAAAGGCTGAGGTGAGCTCAGCCGATCCAGGGTCGAGTGTTGGTCCCACTAACCCCCACTGAATAAAACACAGTATTTGCGTGTGTTTATGTCGAACACACACACACACAGACGTCACAGAGTGTGAACAGCCTTTCGTCTAGGGGAGAGAGAGAGAGAGGGAGCGTACAACGGTTATTCTTCGTGATCGTCGGAGCGGCGGTGGGTACTCGTCGTACAGCGGTTACTCTTCAGGAGCGTCGGAGCGGCAGTGTGTACTCGTCGTACAGCGGTTACTCTTACTAGCGTCGGAGCGGCGGTGTGTACTCGTCGTACAGCGGTTACTCTTCAGGAGCGTCGGAGCGGCAGTGTGTACTCGTCGTACAGCGGTTACTCGAGCAAGACGCTTACCTAGCAAGACTGACTATTAGAGAACCGTCGCTCTCGTAGTCGCACGCTACATAAGTAGGGGCTGCAACGAGAGTGGCGGGGACTGCTGTGGCCGTGCAGGCCGTGGAGACTATGCGCTCCAGAGAAGGCCCTAGCGCAGTGGGAGCGGAGCTAGGAGAGGGAGGGGAAGGAGCTGATCAGCTCTGGGCTAGTTTGGCCAGGAGAGGATGCTAGATGCGGCCGAAGGCACATCTCCACCTCGCTCTCCCAGTCGGGAGGGTGACTGTCCTAACCAGGTGAGGATGCTAGATGCGCCAGAAGGCACATCACCACCTCGCTCACCCAATCGGGCCGGGATTAGCTTGACTAGGAGAAGATGCTAGATGCGCCCGAAGGCACATCACCACCTCGCTCACCCAGTCAGGCGGGGATTGGATAGACCAGGAGAGGATGCTAGATGCGCCTGAAGGCACATCACCACCTCGCTCTCCAAGTCGGGCGGGGATTGATCTCTAAGCCAAGCGGGTAATTGGCCTAACTGGGCGAGGATGCTAGATATGCCCGAAGGCACATCACCACCTCGCTCACCCAGTCAGGCCGGGATGAGCTTGATCAGGGGAGGATGCTAGATGCGCCGAAGGCACATCACCACATCGCTCCCCCAGTCAAGCTTGTGGTTTGGCTCAGCCAGCAGAGGAGGCTAGTTATGCCCGTAGGCAAGTCTGCACCTCGCTCTACTAGTTAAGCCGACCGCTTACCTAGCAAGACTGACCTGACCGCGCGCATGTTCAAGACTTTATATGCGAAGGCCGAGCAACTGTTTGAAAATTCGTGCTTGTGTGCGGCCAGCCCGTCCAGTAGCGAACGAAGAAGGGATTGCTATGGTTCAGTTGGCAGCGTATGCACTTGTATGTGCGTGTGACGGTAGTGGTTTATGGTGTGTGCTGTATGAGCGCATTGTTGGTAGGCTATTGCTACGGTGTACTTGGCAGTGCGTATATATGCATGTGTGTACTGCGGTCGTAGATCTAGAGTGTGCTGTAGCACTGTGAAGTTGGTAAAGCATTGTAACGCAGCAAATTCTACGTTACAGTCCCCCTCCCACTTCGGCGGACGAAAGGCTGTTGTGTTCTGGAGTTTGTGATCCAGTGGATCTGCACTACCTTAGGCAAAGCCTAGGTATTATTTACCACCGCGGTGTGGGCGGTTCGGCCGGTGTGTGTGTGTGAGTATCGTGTGAATTTATTTTTGTTTTTGTTTTAACAATGTAGGCTTATTCCTAGGGTATAATTCATATATACAAATTTTTTTTTTTTTTTTTTTTTTTTTGTTAACAATGAATGCTTATTCCTAGGGTATAATTTTTATTTTATTTTTGTACATTTATAGATTTCGTATAATTGTAGATTTGTACATATGAAGATAAGGTAATTCATTTAACATTTCAGCAAAAATTTCATAACTGAGATCTATTCATATATAGATAAACATTTTTTTATTTTTTATTTTTTTTTTATTTTTTTTTTGGCTCAATAATTAAATTATAATTAAGTAATACTTAAGTTTGGTGTTTCAGCTTAGTCGGTGAACCTCATATGATACCGTTTGCCCTTGTATTTTACCGTTGCATGGTCTGCTCCTTGTCGTGCTACCAGGACTGTTTGTTGCTTGAAGCGTGTAGCCCATCGCCTTTTGTTGCTCGTTGGGCGTTTCAAAATGAAGCCATTGAGTGCGTCACAGTCTTTGCTGTCTGGTGGTGTGTCGCTTATTTCGCCGGGGTCCTTTTCGGTGAGGATAGCCAGTGGGACTCCCCATTCGACATCATGCAGCGTTTCCTCTGGTTGCTCGCCGGTTGCTGGTTCGCCCTCTGTTTCGGTTATTGTGCACAGGGGTTCGTTCGGTGATGCTGATGCCAGTATCAGTGGTGGTCCGTGGAAGATACGCACCCGCTGGATCCGTGGCTTGTTTGGAGGCCAGGGCACGGCCTCGAATAGTGGATGCCAGGGACGCACTTGCTGTGGCTCATCGGGAGGTGCTGGCTGTCTGCGTTGTTGACTCATTGCGGGATCTGAATGATTTTTTTTCTGAATCGTGAAGTGGTATCCTTCCAGGTACGGCCTCATCTTGCGTATGCCCCACAGTACGGCTAGACATTCTTGCTCGGTGGCGGAATAGCGTTTTTCTATGCCACAACTCTTTCGCGGTCGGAGTGGCGTTGGAACAAAACGACACCAAGTCCTTCGCTGCTGGCATCGGTTTGGAGCAAAAACGGACGGTTGAAGTCGGGGCAGCAGAGTATAGGTGCGTTGGTCAGCTTTTCCTTCAGGGCTAGGAAAGCTAGCTCTTGCGGTGTGTCCCATGCCCATGCCTGGCCTTTCTTCAGTAGTTGGTTTAGGGGTGCTGCGAGCGTGGAGAAGTCAGCTACAAAACGTCGGTACCATGAAGCAAGGCCGAGGAATCGTCGGAGCTCACGAATGTTCAGTGGCGCTGGCATCTCATTTACTGCGGCTGTTTTTGCGGGGTCGGTGTGTATTCCTTCAGAGCTAACTATGTGCCCCAGGTAGTGGAGCTTTTGCTGGACAAAGCTACATTTGCTGAAGTTTACCTGCAACCGGTTCCTCTGGAGCCGCTTGAAGACTTCTTGCAAGTTCTCCATGTGTTCATCAAAGGTGTCTCCTAAAACGATGATGTCGTCCAGGTAGGCGAATACTTTTGGTTGAAGCTCGGGGCCGAGGATCGTGTCCAAAGCGCGTTGGAAGGTAGCCGGTGCGGAATGTAATCCGAACGGCATGACTTTCCACTGGAAAAGTCCCCTTCCTGGAACCGTAAATGCTGTGTACGGTCGTGACTTTTTGGCTAGCGGTATCTGCCAATAGCCGTTCTTTAGGTCAATTGTGGATATGAATTTTGCTTCTTTGAGCTGGTCGAGGGTTGCGCTGATCTGTGGTAGTGGATATGCGTCGGGTTGGCTGGCGGCGTTGAGCTGACGGTAGTCGATGCACATCCTCCAGCTCCCCTGCTTCTTACGGACAAGTACGATTGGTGAGCTGTATGCACTTTTTGATGGCTCGATTCGCTTTCCAGCCAACAGCTCGTCGACTTCAGCGTTGATTACCTGCTGCATTGCAGGATTTCGAGGGTAATAACGCTGCTTCAGCGGTCGGTCGTGTTTGAGGGTGATGACGTGTTCTGTGGCAGTGCTAGGCCCCGTTATTTCGTCAAAAATTTCCTGGTGAAGCGATAGAAATTCGGTAAGCTGCTTATTCTGTTGTTCGCTTATATGTTCCCTTAAGGTAAGTGCGGATAACTTGGCAAGTGTACCTGGCTTTTGAGGAGTGGCGGCGGGCAGCGGTTGGCCATCTAGTGTGAGGACAACACCCTTTTCCCTGAGGAAATCCATTCCTAATATCATGCTTTCAGCGAGATTCGGAAGCACTGAGACCAGCATGCCAGTTGTCCGTCCGTTATACTGTATTTTTACTGGGTACGTAAACAAGCTTGATACGCACGTTTGGTCAGCGAGCTGCACATTGCGGTGGTTGGGCTGCGGTCGGATTCCTTTCCCTTTTAGATGTTGATGTATGGTGTTGTTGATATAGGTGAGAGTGGCGCCAGTGTCCACCAACGCTCGCACGCTCATGCCTTCGATTATCACTTTAGCATAGAATCGGCCGTCCATCTTCATCTTCGTTTGTGTGTTAGCGTCCGCAGAAGCCATAGGAGTCGATGATGCTTTTGTCTTAGGCCTTGCACTGCAAGCGTCGATGGCCACGTTGTTTGCAACGCCAGCAGGTTTCTTGGCTCTCGTACAATTCGTCCAGCGGTGCTAGGCTGTGTGCGGGCTGCCTGCTTTGCCTGGCTTCTTCGCTCTTCAGAATGTCGAATTCGTCGGTAAGCTCCATGAGCTGCTCGATTGTCGTGAATTCGCTTCTCTTAATGAAGAGGCGATATTCCACGCGGAGGCCGTCATAGATGCGTTCCAGATGGTCTTCTCTACACATGGTCGGATGCTGGCGGATGAGCGTTTGTAGTGCCAAAATATAATCTTTGGCCCGTTCTCGGTGCTGCTGTCTGCGCTGTCGTATGGCGTCTTCTAGCTGGCTCATATGACGTCGTGGCAGAAAGAACCGTTCGATTTCTGCACGGAAAGCAGCCCACGTGTGAATCTGCGATTTTCGCACACGGTACCATTGAAGGGCTTTTCCGCGCAGCAATTCCGGTAGGGTGAAGAGAATGCTGTCCAGCTGGATGCGGTAACATTCGGCTAGCTCTGAGACTCTTTCCAGGAATTCGTGCAGCGTCTCGCTTCCTGAAAAATGAACGTCCCAGCGTCGGACAGTATTCATCAGCTCGGCATCACTCATCTCGTTTCGTCTTGATGAAGCGTGTTTCGTCTCCTCCGGTGATTTCTTGGCGTAGTCAACCGGGATGGAGGGGAGCCGGTTCGGCTGTTGTTTAACGGGACTCCTCTCCTCAGCGTTGACCTCCATCTCGAGGTCTCTTAATAAATTTTCCGTTGACTTACGGTTGCGTTTAGCTTTAACGTATGCGCTCAGTGCGCTGCGTAGGTCAGCGACCGTGAGTCCGTCTACGAACACGCGGTGTCGCTTACACTCTTCAATAAGCTTCTCTTTCTTCAGCAAGTATATCCAACTCAGGGAGTTGGCATCCAGCGTGTTGTTGTTATTTTCGCTGGTGCGCGTGTCATCTGTCTCTTGGTGTGTGTTCGGTAGACTCGCTACAGCAGTGTTGGTGCTTGTTGTTGCTTTTGCACATGCGCCTGCGGAGTCGGGTCCCTGCTCGGGCGCCATTTATGAGGTGGGTTTTGACAAAGGCTGAGGTGAGCTCAGCCGATCCAGGGTCGAGTGTTGGTCCCACTAACCCCCACTGAATAAAACACAGTATTTGCGTGTGTTTATGTCGAACACACACACACACAGACGTCACAGAGTGTGAACAGCCTTTCGTCTAGGGGAGAGAGAGAGAGAGGGAGCGTACAACGGTTATTCTTCGTGATCGTCGGAGCGGCGGTGGGTACTCGTCGTACAGCGGTTACTCTTCAGGAGCGTCGGAGCGGCAGTGTGTACTCGTCGTACAGCGGTTACTCTTACTAGCGTCGGAGCGGCGGTGTGTACTCGTCGTACAGCGGTTACTCTTCAGGAGCGTCGGAGCGGCAGTGTGTACTCGTCGTACAGCGGTTACTCGAGCAAGACGCTTACCTAGCAAGACTGACTATTAGAGAACCGTCGCTCTCGTAGTCGCACGCTACATAAGTAGGGGCTGCAACGAGAGTGGCGGGGACTGCTGTGGCCGTGCAGGCCGTGGAGACTATGCGCTCCAGAGAAGGCCCTAGCGCAGTGGGAGCGGAGCTAGGAGAGGGAGGGGAAGGAGCTGATCAGCTCTGGGCTAGTTTGGCCAGGAGAGGATGCTAGATGCGGCCGAAGGCACATCTCCACCTCGCTCTCCCAGTCGGGAGGGTGACTGTCCTAACCAGGTGAGGATGCTAGATGCGCCAGAAGGCACATCACCACCTCGCTCACCCAATCGGGCCGGGATTAGCTTGACTAGGAGAAGATGCTAGATGCGCCCGAAGGCACATCACCACCTCGCTCACCCAGTCAGGCGGGGATTGGATAGACCAGGAGAGGATGCTAGATGCGCCTGAAGGCACATCACCACCTCGCTCTCCAAGTCGGGCGGGGATTGATCTCTAAGCCAAGCGGGTAATTGGCCTAACTGGGCGAGGATGCTAGATATGCCCGAAGGCACATCACCACCTCGCTCACCCAGTCAGGCCGGGATGAGCTTGATCAGGGGAGGATGCTAGATGCGCCGAAGGCACATCACCACATCGCTCCCCCAGTCAAGCTTGTGGTTTGGCTCAGCCAGCAGAGGAGGCTAGTTATGCCCGTAGGCAAGTCTGCACCTCGCTCTACTAGTTAAGCCGACCGCTTACCTAGCAAGACTGACCTGACCGCGCGCATGTTCAAGACTTTATATGCGAAGGCCGAGCAACTGTTTGAAAATTCGTGCTTGTGTGCGGCCAGCCCGTCCAGTAGCGAACGAAGAAGGGATTGCTATGGTTCAGTTGGCAGCGTATGCACTTGTATGTGCGTGTGACGGTAGTGGTTTATGGTGTGTGCTGTATGAGCGCATTGTTGGTAGGCTATTGCTACGGTGTACTTGGCAGTGCGTATATATGCATGTGTGTACTGCGGTCGTAGATCTAGAGTGTGCTGTAGCACTGTGAAGTTGGTAAAGCATTGTAACGCAGCAAATTCTACGTTACAGTCCCCCTCCCACTTCGGCGGACGAAAGGCTGTTGTGTTCTGGAGTTTGTGATCCAGTGGATCTGCACTACCTTAGGCAAAGCCTAGGTATTATTTACCACCGCGGTGTGGGCGGTTCGGCCGGTGTGTGTGTGTGAGTATCGTGTGAATTTATTTTTGTTTTTGTTTTAACAATGTAGGCTTATTCCTAGGGTATAATTCATATATACAAATTTTTTTTTTTTTTTTTTTTTTTTGTTAACAATGAATGCTTATTCCTAGGGTATAATTTTTATTTTATTTTTGTACATTTATAGATTTCGTATAATTGTAGATTTGTACATATGAAGATAAGGTAATTCATTTAACATTTCAGCAAAAATTTCATAACTGAGATCTATTCATATATAGATAAACATTTTTTTATTTTTTATTTTTTTTTTATTTTTTTTTTGGCTCAATAATTAAATTATAATTAAGTAATACTTAAGTTTGGTGTTTCAGCTTAGTCGGTGAACCTCATATGATACCGTTTGCCCTTGTATTTTACCGTTGCATGGTCTGCTCCTTGTCGTGCTACCAGGACTGTTTGTTGCTTGAAGCGTGTAGCCCATCGCCTTTTGTTGCTCGTTGGGCGTTTCAAAATGAAGCCATTGAGTGCGTCACAGTCTTTGCTGTCTGGTGGTGTGTCGCTTATTTCGCCGGGGTCCTTTTCGGTGAGGATAGCCAGTGGGACTCCCCATTCGACATCATGCAGCGTTTCCTCTGGTTGCTCGCCGGTTGCTGGTTCGCCCTCTGTTTCGGTTATTGTGCACAGGGGTTCGTTCGGTGATGCTGATGCCAGTATCAGTGGTGGTCCGTGGAAGATACGCACCCGCTGGATCCGTGGCTTGTTTGGAGGCCAGGGCACGGCCTCGAATAGTGGATGCCAGGGACGCACTTGCTGTGGCTCATCGGGAGGTGCTGGCTGTCTGCGTTGTTGACTCATTGCGGGATCTGAATGATTTTTTTTCTGAATCGTGAAGTGGTATCCTTCCAGGTACGGCCTCATCTTGCGTATGCCCCACAGTACGGCTAGACATTCTTGCTCGGTGGCGGAATAGCGTTTTTCTATGCCACAACTCTTTCGCGGTCGGAGTGGCGTTGGAACAAAACGACACCAAGTCCTTCGCTGCTGGCATCGGTTTGGAGCAAAAACGGACGGTTGAAGTCGGGGCAGCAGAGTATAGGTGCGTTGGTCAGCTTTTCCTTCAGGGCTAGGAAAGCTAGCTCTTGCGGTGTGTCCCATGCCCATGCCTGGCCTTTCTTCAGTAGTTGGTTTAGGGGTGCTGCGAGCGTGGAGAAGTCAGCTACAAAACGTCGGTACCATGAAGCAAGGCCGAGGAATCGTCGGAGCTCACGAATGTTCAGTGGCGCTGGCATCTCATTTACTGCGGCTGTTTTTGCGGGGTCGGTGTGTATTCCTTCAGAGCTAACTATGTGCCCCAGGTAGTGGAGCTTTTGCTGGACAAAGCTACATTTGCTGAAGTTTACCTGCAACCGGTTCCTCTGGAGCCGCTTGAAGACTTCTTGCAAGTTCTCCATGTGTTCATCAAAGGTGTCTCCTAAAACGATGATGTCGTCCAGGTAGGCGAATACTTTTGGTTGAAGCTCGGGGCCGAGGATCGTGTCCAAAGCGCGTTGGAAGGTAGCCGGTGCGGAATGTAATCCGAACGGCATGACTTTCCACTGGAAAAGTCCCCTTCCTGGAACCGTAAATGCTGTGTACGGTCGTGACTTTTTGGCTAGCGGTATCTGCCAATAGCCGTTCTTTAGGTCAATTGTGGATATGAATTTTGCTTCTTTGAGCTGGTCGAGGGTTGCGCTGATCTGTGGTAGTGGATATGCGTCGGGTTGGCTGGCGGCGTTGAGCTGACGGTAGTCGATGCACATCCTCCAGCTCCCCTGCTTCTTACGGACAAGTACGATTGGTGAGCTGTATGCACTTTTTGATGGCTCGATTCGCTTTCCAGCCAACAGCTTGTCGACTTCAGCGTTGATTACCTGCTGCATTGCAGGATTTCGAGGGTAATAACGCTGCTTCAGCGGTCGGTCGTGTTTGAGGGTGATGACGTGTTCTGTGGCAGTGCTAGGCCCCGTTATTTTGTCAAAAATTTCCTGGTGAAGCGATAGAAATTCGGTAAGCTGCGTATTCTGTTGTTCGCTTATATGTTCCCTTAAGGTAAGTGCGGATAACTTGGCAAGTGTACCTGGCTTTTGAGGAGTGGCGGCGGGCAGCGGTTGGCCATCTAGTGTGAGGACAACACCCTTTTCCCTGAGGAAATCCATTCCTAATATCATGCTTTCAGCGAGATTCGGAAGCACTGAGACCAGCATGCCAGTTGTCCGTCCGTTATACTGTATTTTTACTGGGTACGTAAACAAGCTTGATACGCACGTTTGGTCAGCGAGCTGCACATTGCGGTGGTTGGGCTGCGGTCGGATTCCTTTTCCTTTTAGATGTTGATGTATGGTGTTGTTGATATAGGTGAGAGTGGCGCCAGTGTCCACCAACGCTCGCACGCTCATGCCTTCGATTATCACTTTAGCATAGAATCGGCCGTCCATCTTCATCTTCGTTTGTGTGTTAGCGTCCGCAGAAGCCATAGGAGTCGATGATGCTTTTGTCTTAGGCCTTGCACTGCAAGCGTCGATGGCCACGTTGTTTGCAACGCCAGCAGGTTTCTTGGCTCTCGTACAATTCGTCCAGCGGTGCTAGGCTGTGTGCAGGCTTCTTCGCTCTTCAGAATGTCGAATTCGTCGGTAAGCTCCATGAGCTGCTCGATTGTCGTGAATTCGCTTCTCTTAATGAAGAGGCGATATTCCACGCGGAGGCCGTCATAGATGCGTTCCAGATGGTCTTCTCTACACATGGTCGGATGCTGGCGGATGAGCGTTTGTAGTGCCAAAATATAATCTTTGGCCCGTTCTCGGTGCTGCTGTCTGCGCTGTCGTATGGCGTCTTCTAGCTGGCTCATATGACGTCGTGGCAGAAAGAACCGTTCGATTTCTGCACGGAAAGCAGCCCACGTGTGAATCTGCGATTTTCGCACACGGTACCATTGAAGGGCTTTTCCGCGCAGCAATTCCGGTAGGGTGAAGAGAATGCTGTCCAGCTGGATGCGGTAACATTCGGCTAGCTCTGAGACTCTTTCCAGGAATTCGTGCAGCGTCTCGCTTCCTGAAAAATGAACGTCCCAGCGTCGGACAGTATTCATCAGCTCGGCATCACTCATCTCGTTTCGTCTTGATGAAGCGTGTTTCGTCTCCTCCGGTGATTTCTTGGCGTAGTCAACCGGGATGGAGGGGAGCCGGTTCGGCTGTTGTTTAACGGGACTCCTCTCCTCAGCGTTGACCTCCATCTCGAGGTCTCTTAATAAATTTTCCGTTGACTTACGGTTGCGTTTAGCTTTAACGTATGCGCTCAGTGCGCTGCGTAGGTCAGCGACCGTGAGTCCGTCTACGAACACGCGGTGTCGCTTACACTCTTCAATAAGCTTCTCTTTCTTCAGCAAGTATATCCAACTCAGGGAGTTGGCATCCAGCGTGTTGTTGTTATTTTCGCTGGTGCGCGTGTCATCTGTCTCTTGGTGTGTGTTCGGTAGACTCGCTACAGCAGTGTTGGTGCTTGTTGTTGCTTTTGCACATGCGCCTGCGGAGTCGGGTCCCTGCTCGGGCGCCATTTATGAGGTGGGTTTTGACAAAGGCTGAGGTGAGCTCAGCCGATCCAGGGTCGAGTGTTGGTCCCACTAACCCCCACTGAATAAAACACAGTATTTGCGTGTGTTTATGTCGAACACACACACACACAGACGGCACAGAGTGTGAACAGCCTTTCGTCTAGGGGAGAGAGAGAGAGAGGGAGCGTACAACGGTTATTCTTCGTGATCGTCTGAGCGGCGGTGGGTACTCGTCGTACAGCGGTTACTCTTCAGGAGCGTCGGAGCGGCAGTGTGTACTCGTCGTACAGCGGTTACTCTTACTAGCGTCGGAGCGGCGGTGTGTACTCGTCGTACAGCGGTTACTCTTCAGGAGCGTCGGAGCGGCAGTGTGTACTCGTCGTACAGCGGTTACTCTTACTAGCGTCGGAGCGGCGGTGTGTACTCGTCGTACAGCGGTTACTCTTCCTAGCGTCGGAGCGGCGGTGTGTACTCGTCGTACAGCGGTTACTCTTCAGGAGCGTCGGAGCGGCGGTGTGTACTCGTCGTACAGCGGTTACTCTTCAGGAGCGTCGGAGCGGCAGTGTGTACTCGTCGTACAGCGGTTACTCGAGCAAGACGCTTACCTAGCAAGACTGACTATTAGAGAACCGTCGCTCTCGTAGTCGCACGCTACATAAGTAGGGGCTGCAACGAGAGTGGCGGGGACTGCTGTGGCCGTGCAGGCCGTGGAGACTATGCGCTCCAGAGAAGGCCCTAGCGCAGTGGGAGCGGAGCTAGGAGAGGGAGGGGAAGGAGCTGATCAGCTCTGGGCTAGTTTGGCCAGGAGAGGATGCTAGATGCGGCCGAAGGCACATCTCCACCTCGCTCTCCCAGTCGGGAGGGTGACTGTCCTAACCAGGTGAGGATGCTAGATGCACCAGAAGGCACATCACCACCTCGCTCACCCAATCGGGCCGGGATTAGCTTGACTAGGAGAAGATGCTAGATGCGCCCGAAGGCACATCACCACCTCGGTCACCCAGTCAGGCGGGGATTGGATAGACCAGGAGAGGATGCTAGATGCGCCTGAAGGCACATCACCACCTCGCTCTCCAAGTCGGGCGGGGATTGATCTCTAAGCCAAGCGGGTAATTGGCCTAACTGGGCGAGGATGCTAGATATGCCCGAAGGCACATCACCACCTCGCTCACCCAGTCAGGCCGGGATGAGCTTGATCAGGGGAGGATGCTAGATGCGCCGAAGGCACATCACTACCTCGCTCCCCCAGTCAAGCTTGTGGTTTGGCTCAGCCAGCAGAGGAGGCTAGTTATGCCCGTAGGCAAGTCTGCACCTCGCTCTACTAGTTAAGCCGACCGCTTACCTAGAAAGACTGACCTGACCGCGCGCATGTTCAAGACTTTATATGCGAAGGCCAAGCAACTGTTTGAGAATTCGTGCTTGTGTGCGGCCAGCCCGTCCAGTAGCGAACGAAGAAGGGATTGCTATGGTTCAGTTGGCAGCGTATGCACTTGTATGTGCGTGTGACGGTAGTGGTTTATGGTGTGTGCTGTATGAGCGCATTGTTGGTAGGCTATTGCTACGGTGTACTTGGCAGTGCGTATATATGTATGTGCGTACTGCGGTCGTAGATCTAGAGTGTGCTGTAGCACTGTGAAGTTGGTAAAGCATTGTAACGCAGCAAATGCTACGTTACAATGTAAAGCTTTTTAGATCGTATCATTCTGTTGAGGAAAGGTCCTTACTACAAGCGGATTTAAATAGCATGACAAATTGGTGTGAAATAAATTACCTGCCACTAAACCTTAAAAAATGTAAAATAATGTGCTTTTCTCGCAGAGCAGTTCAACCAGCTTCTTATGACATATGGAACCATAACCTCGAACAAGTGTTTAACTTTGTTGATCTTGGAATTACAATGGACCGGAAATTTAATTTTAATCTTCACATAAATGTTACAGTTAACAAAGGCCAAGGGTGTTTTGCATTTGTAAAACGGTGGTCAAAAGAATTCAATGACCCTTACAACACCCAGTGCGTATTCTTTGTGCTCGAAAGACTCTTCGATGATTTTAACCGCAGTATGCAGAGCCGACTCCACGGATCTGCCCTTCGTGTATGCATGCTGAATTCTATTTCTTTTATTTAGGTCAAACTGGCTCTCCAGGCTCTTTAGAAGGAAAGACGAAAGGCTGACTGGCCTGAAATAATTTGGCGACACGTGGGAGCTTTTCCTTGGGGAAGAATGTCACTCTTACCTGAATCCAGGCCTTCGGTACATACCCCCTATTCACTCAGTTCATGTAGATGCGGGCAAGCCACCGACAGGAAACGTTTCTCGGCTTCTGCAGTTGTGCGGGTATTATACCGTCCGGTCCCGGTGACTTGAAGGGTTTGAAAGAGAGATCCGAGACCTCATATGGGGCCTCAGATACCATTCCCAGCAGTTTTCTACAGTAGATATCCCATCTTGTCCTACTAAGATTTCTAAAGGGTTTGCTGATTGGGCGATCTTCGTAGAAAATAAACTGAATATACTTATGGTCTGAGTAAGGGTGAGTCTCTAGCACTCTCCAGTCAGATATGCGGGGTATCAGGGAAGAAGGCCTAACACCTCACGCCTGGGCACAGATAAGAAGGTAAGTTCATTTCCCCTATTGCAAATAGCTAAGTTTTCGCTAACAATAAAATCAAAAAGTGACTCACCTCTTGTGTTTATATCCGAACACTTCTGGAGCTGCGGGGTTACCCGCTCCAGCATCGGGTTGGTAGACTTTTAGGACTACCTTTTCAAAGCCGTTGAATATAACCCCCTGGCACTCAGAGACGGGGACGAGCGACTCCGCATTCAGCAGTATAGCTGCCTGCATGTTCAGGCCCTCGGACCGCTCCACCTTGACCTTCCTCCAGTTGTGCGTCGGGATGTGCCGTTGCAGTACCGGAGTAGCTCCGCCATTTTTCTGGCGTGGAAGGCACTGCAGGTAGCAGACGGGGGGCGCGCGGACGGTGAAGCAGATCCGTCACATTCACAGCCTCTAGCTTGGCGCCCTTGTAAACCTCCACCACCAGAGCTACTGCAGCCTTGTATACGTTTGCCGACCATTCGTCGGCGCAGACTATCCTTACTTTTGTCGATCACCCCAAGGGTGACCGGGTCTTAGGTCTTTTGACCGTGAGGTTTTCATCTTCCAGAGACCTTTGTCTCTTCAGTGGCGGGATTGAGGAGGGGTCAATTGCGCCCCTAGTCGCCACCATTTCTCCCTCGGTCTTCATTTCACGCAGCACCGCACGAGCCCACTCGAGGGTCTGCGCGTGCCTCTCAAACAGCTGTTTCTACCGTTTGTTGTAGCCGTGGTCGCTTGCGACGCAGTTACCCTACCGGTCGATGACGTATTCGCCGTCGCCCCATCTTAGACCTTGAGTCTGTGAGGTTCGGTCTTGGATTTTGAGGCCTGCCAGGGTTTTAAAGGACGGCAGCAGTCACGACATTGATCCACCAGCCATTTCTGCTGAGTGTCACCTCAGCATACTCAGGTGGCAGCATGCCGGAACCACCAGCCCAAGATCGCCAGATCCGAAACGTTAGAGTTCAAAATCATAGTCCAAAGGAGAGAGCCAGGGGTACTTAGCGTTGAGGTGAGGCCGCAGTTCATTTTGCGTTACCCAGGAGGCGTCGCAAGGAGGCGACCTTCCTTACATCCCATACGTTACCCCTAGAAACTTCTCTTTGACATCTATTTGTGAAATAGCATTGAATAGGTTTAACTGCATCATTACTGAATGAAAAATATATGTCAAGCTTTCTTATGAGAAATATATCACAAACAGTGTCAAAAGCTTTCGAGAAGTCCAATAAAGTAAGGATTGTCAAGTTGCCTTTACCAAAGGATGGCCGAATATCCTCTATTATTTTAAGTATAGCGGTTTAACAGTTATGTCCTTTTACATATCCTGATTGATTTTTATATAAGAGATCTTTTTCAAAAATCTAAGATAAAGACGTTAGAAGCCGTTTTGGTCTAAGGTCACAGGAAATTTTAGTGAAATTAACGAAAAATTAATTATGTGTGTTAAGGGATGTTAATGTGATGTAAGGAAGAACGATCTTAATAAATCGTAAACTTATTTTATAATCTGATTTTATTGAAAGCATGCAGGGTGGACGAAGCTGAAGAAAATCCAGTGGTCTCGTGGACCGTCGTTTATTATTAAATAAAAAAGGAAAATTTCGTTTTAGTACGAAAGTCAATATATGTATATATACTTATGTAGAATTTCGAATGTTCATCATACAAAGTTATTTATGTGTAGAAAATATAACTTCTGTAGGGTTCTCCTTTGGTGTTGGCTGGCAGGCGTTGTTTCGCCTTAGCAAACCAGTTGGAAACGGCGAGGAATATTTTTGAATACAGGCTGATGCCCAGCAGTTACCAGAAAATTACCCAGCAGTAAACTGGTCCAAAATTATATGAAATTATATTTTCATTGGACACAAAAATATCAATCTCTTTAGTTACAAAATAAACGTTAATGGCTTCTACGTCAATCGTACATTCAGATTTCAAATTGGATTTGAGTCCAAGCTATTTTAAGTTATTCCAGAGAACTTTTGGTGGAAGATTCGTATTAAATTTTCTTTGAAAATAAATCACTTAGACTCTCGATTGATTTTAGTTGCCCGATTCTGCAAACTTTTATATATACGTACAACCCAATTTTTTTTATTAGCGTTTTTTTTCAAGTAACTGTAATTTTTCAAATTGGTACATATTTATCAAAAAGATTATTTGTGCAAAGTTAAAAGGAATCTAATAAAAAACCCTGAATCATTTTATGACTTCGTTAACTCTAGGCGCAGAGTGACTAGTTTTCCGTCTGCTATGAAATAACAAAATACCGTTTCTTGTGACTTCCAATCAATTTCCAACATGTTTGTCAAATTACTCGATTAACTCGCCACTGAGCAAACCTTATCCATATAAACTCTGTTCCCTCACCTCTGCTATTATTCCACAGATATCTTCCGAGGAAGTATTTTATTATTTGAGTAACTTAAAAGAATCATTTAAGGCTGGCCCCGATTCGATCCCGACGCGTTTCCTCATAAACTGTGCCAAACATATTTATGAGCCCTTAACTAATTTATTTAATCTTTCTCTTAAGCTTGGGATTTTCCCTTCAGCTTGGAAAGAATCATTCATTATACCCCTTTATAAGACCGGGAGTAGGTCCTCTATAGAAAATTATCGCGGTATAGCTAAGCTTTCTGCTATTCCTAAATTATTCGAAGCTATTGTTGTTAACCATTTAACGTATTCCATATCCTCTACAATTTCTAGAACACAACACGGGTTCTCTAAGGTAAATCTACCGTTACAAACTTGCTTGAGTTCACAACTCATGTTTCAAATGGATTCAGATAATTTATGCACACTGATGTTATATACATTGATTTTAATAAAGCATTCAACAGAGTAAGTCACTCTTTACTGATCCATAAATTCGATCTCCTTGGTTTTCAACCTAATCTCCTTCGTTGGATGTCTTCTTACCTCATTGACAGAACACAACGAGTTCTTTTTAAAAATAGTTCCTCAAACATTATTCATGTTTCTTCAGGGGACCCACAAGGAAGTCACCTTGGTCCGATTCTGTTTTTACTTTTTATAAATGACTTACCTTCTGTAATAAATTATTCAAAAATTTTATTCTATGCTGATGATGTAAAGCTTTTTAGATCGTATCATTCTGTTGAGGAAAGGTCCTTACTACAAGCGGATTTAAATAGCATGACTAACTGGTGTGAAATAAATTACATGCCACTAAACCTTAAAAAATGTAAAGTAATGTGCTTTTCTCGCAGAGCAGTTCAACCAGCTTCTTATGACATATGTAACAAGTGTTTAACTTTGTTGATCCTAAAATTACAATGGACCCGAAATTTAATTTTAATCTTCACATAAATGTTACAGTTAACAAAGGCAAAGGGTGTTTTGCATTTGTAAAACGGTGGTCAAAAGAATTCAATGACCCTTACAACACCCAGTGCGTATTCTTTGTGCTCGAAAGACTCTTCGATGATTTTAACCGCAGTATGCAGAGCCGACTCCACGGATCTGCCCTTCGTGTATGCATGCTGAATTCTATTTCTTTTATTTAGGTCAAACTGGCTCTCCAGGCTCTTTAGAAGGAAAGACGAAAGGCTGACTGGCCTGAAATAATTTGGCGACACGTGGGAGCTTTTCCTTGGGGAAGAATGTCACTCTTACCTGAATCCAGGCCTTCGGTACATACCCCCTATTCACTCAGTTCATGTAGATGCGGGCAAGCCACCGACAGGAAACGTTTCTCGGCTTCTGCAGTTGTGCGGGTGTTATACCGTCCGGTCCCGGTGACTTGAAGGGTTTGAAAGAGAGATCCGAGTCCTCATATGGGGCCTCAGATACCATTCCCAGCAGTTTTCTACAATAGATATCCCATCTAGTCCTACTAAGATTTCTAAAGGGTTTGCTGATTGGGCGATCTTCGTAGAAAATAAACTGAATATACTTATGGTCTGAGTAAGGGTGAGTCTCTAGCACTCTCCAGTCAGATATGCGGGGTATCAGGGAAGAAGGCCTAACACCTCACGTCTGGGCACAGATAAGAAGGTAAGTTCATTTCCCCTATTGCAAATAGCTTAGTTTTCGCTAACAATAAAATCTAAAAGTGACTCACCTCTTGTGTTTATATCCAAACACTTCTGGAGCTGCGGGGTCACCCGCTCCAGCATCGGGTTGGTAGACTTTTAGGACTACCTTTTCAAAGCCGTTGAATATAACCCCCTGGCACTCAGAGACGGGGACGAGCTCCGCCATTTTTCTGGCGTGGAAGGCACTGCAGGTAGCAGACGGGGGGCGCGCGGACGGTGAAGCAGATCCGTCACATTCACAGCCTCTAGCTTGGCGCCTCGGTCTTCATTTCACGCAGCACCCCACGAGCCCACTCGAGGGTCTGCGCGTGCCTCTCAAACAGCTGTTTCTACCGTTTGTTGTAGCCGTGGTCGCTTGCGACGCAGTTACCCTACCGGTCGATGACGTATTCGCCGTCGCCCCATCTTAGACCTTGAGTCTGTGAGGTTCGGTCTTGGATTTTGAGGCCTGCCAGGGTTTTAAAGGACGGCAGCAGTCACGACATTGATCCACCAGCCATTTCTGCTGAGTGTCACCTCAGCATACTCAGGTGGCAGCATGCCGGAACCACCAGCCCAAGATCGCCAGATCCGAAACGTTAGAGTTCAAAATCATTGTCCAAAGGAGAGAGACAGGGGTACTTAGCGTTGAGGTGAGGCCGCAGTTCATTTTGCGTTACCCAGGAGGCGTCGCAAGGAGGCGACCTTCCTTACATCTCATACGTTACCCCTAGAAACTTCTCTTTGACATCTATTTGTGAAATAGCTTTGAATAGGTTTAACTGCATCATTACTGAATGAAAAATATAAGTCAAGCTTTCTTATGAGAAATATATGACAAACAGTGTCAAAAGCTTTCGAGAAGTCCAATAAAGTAAGGATTGTTAAGTTGCCTTTACCAAAGGATGGCCGAATATCCTCTATTATTTTAAGTATAGCGGTTAAACAGTTATGTCCTTTTACATATCCTGATTGATTTTTATATAACAGATCTTTTTCAAAAATCTAAGATAAAGACGTTAGAAGTCGTTTTGGTCTAAGGTCACAGGAAATTTTAGTGAAGTTAACGAAAAATTAATTATGTGTGTTAAGGGATGTTAATGTGATGTAAGGAAGAACGATCTTAATAAATCGTAAACTTATTGTATAATCTGATTTTATTGAAAGCATGCAGGGTGGACGAAGCTGAAGAAAATCCAGTGGTCTCGTGGACCGTCGTTTATTATTAAATAAAAAGGAAAATTTCGTTTTAGTACGAAAGTCAATATACATATGTATATATACTTATGTAGAATTTCGAATGTTCATCATACAAAGTTATTTATGTGTAGAAAATATAACTTCTGTAGGGTTCTCTTTTGGTGTTGGCTGGCAGGCGTTGTTGTGCAGAAAAACTGGTGATCTCTGGTAAACGGTCCAAAACTGAGTGTTCAAGAAATTTTTTCATATTTGTCGCCGGATCGGCTGTTTCGCCTTAGCAAACCAGTTGGAAACGGCGAGGAATATTTTTGAATACAGGCTGATGCCCAGCAGTTACCAGAAAATTACCCAGCAGTAAACTGGTCCAAAATTATATGAAATTATATTTTCATTGGACACAAAAATATCATTCTCTTTAGTTACAAAATAATCGTTAATGGCTTCTACGTCAATCGTACATTCAGATTTCAAATTGGATTTGAGTCCAAGCTATTTTAAGTTATTCCAGAGAACTTTTGGTGGAAGATTCGTATTAAGTTTTCTTTGAAAATAAATCACTTAGACTCTCGAGTGATTTTAGTTGCCCGATTCTGCAAACTTTTATATATACGTACAACCCAATTTTTTTTATTAGCGTTTTTTCTCAAGTAACTGTAATTTTTCAAATTGGTACATATTTATCAAAAAGATTATTTGTGAAAAGTTAAAAGGAATCTAATAAAAAACCCTGAATCATTTTATGACTTCGTTAACTCTAGGCGCAGAGTGACTAGTTTTCCGTCTGCTATGAAATAACAAAATACCGTTTCTTGTGACTTCCAATCAATTTCCAACATGTTTGTCAAATTAATCGATTAACTCGCCTAGGAGCAAACCTTATCCATATAAACTTTGTTCCCTCACCTCTGCTATTATTCCACAGATATCTTCCGTGGAAGTATTTTATTATTTGAGTGACTTAAAAAAATCATTTAAGGCTGGCCCCGATTCGATCCCCACGTGTTTCCTCATAAACTGTGCCAAACATATTTATGAGCCCTTAACTAATTTATTTAATCTTTCTCTTAAGCTTGGGATTTTCCCTTCAGCTTGGAAAGAATCATACATTATACCCCTTTATAAGACCGGGAGTAGGTCCTCTATAGAAAATTATCGCGGTATAGCTAAGCTTTCTGCTATTCCTAAATTATTCGAAGCTATTGTTGTTAACCATTTAACGTATTCCATATTCTCTACAATTTCTAGAACACAACACGGGTTCTCTAAGGTAAATCTACCGTTACAAACTTGCTTGAGTTCACAACACATGTTTCAAATGGATTCAGATAATTTATGCACACTGATGTTATATACATTGATTTTAATAAAGCATTCAACAGAGTAAGTCCCTCTTTACTGATCCATAAATTCGATCTCCTTGGTTTTCAACCTAATCTCCTTCGTTGGATGTCTTCTTACCTCATTGACAGAACACAACGAGTTCTTTTTAAAAATAGTTCCTCAAACATTATTCATGTTTCTTCAGGGGACCCACAAGGAAGTCACCTTGGTCCGATTCTGTTTTTACTTTTTATAAATGACTTACCTTCTGTAATAAATTATTCAAAAATTTTATTCTATGCTGATGATGTAAAGCTTTTTAGATCGTATCATTCTGTTGAGGAAAGGTCCTTACTACAAGCGGATTTAAATAGCATGACAAATTGGTGTGAAATAAATTACCTGCCACTAAACCTTAAAAAATGTAAAATAATGTGCTTTTCTCGCAGAGCAGTTCAACCAGCTTCTTATGACATATGTAACAGGTGTGTAACTTTGTTGATCTTGGAATTACAATGGACCCGAAATTTAATTTTAATCTTCACATAAATGTTACAGTTAACAAAGGCCAAGGGTGTTTTGCATTTGTAAAACGGTGGTCAAAAGAATTCAATGACCCTTACAACACCCAGTGCGTATTCTTTGTGCTCGAAAGACTCTTCGATGATTTTAACCGCAGTATGCAGAGCCGACTCCACGGATCTGCCCTTCGTGTATGCATGCTGAATTCTATTTCTTTTATTTAGGTCAAATTGGCTCTCCAGGCTCTTTAGAAGGAAAGACGAAAGGCTGACTGGCCTGAAATAATTTAGCGACACGTGGGAGCTTTTCCTTAGGGAAGAATGTCACTCTTACCTGAATCCAGGCCTTCGGTACATACCCCCTATTCACGCAGTTCATGTAGATGCGGGCAAGCCACCGACAGGAAACGTTTCTCGGCTTCTGCAGTTGTGCGGGTATTATACCGTCCGGTCCCGGTGACTTGAAGGGTTTGAAAAGGAGATCCGAGTCCTCATATGGGGCCTCAGATACCATTGCCAGCAGTTCTCTACAGTAGATATCCCATCTTGTCCTACTAAGATTTCTAAAGGGTTTGCTGATTGGGCGATCTTCGTAGAAAATAAACTGAATATACTTATGGTCTTAGTAAGGGTGAGTCTCTAGCACTCTCCAGTCAGATATGCGGGGTATCAGGGAAGAAGGCCTAACACCTCACGCCTGGGCACAGATAAGAAGGTAAGTTCATTTCTCCTATTGCAAATAGCTAAGTTTTGCTAACAATAAAATCAAAAAGTGACTCACCTCTTGTGTTTATATCCGAACACTGCTGGAGCTGCGGGGTCACCCGCTCCAGCATCGGGTTGGTAGACTTTTAGGACTACCTTTTCAAAGCCGTTGAATATAACCCCCTGGCACTCAGAGACGGGGACGAGCGACTCCGCATTCAGCAGTATAACTGCCTGCATGTTCAGGCCCTCGGACCGCTCCACCTTGACCTTCCTCCAGTTGTGCGTCGGGATGTGCCGTTGCAGTACCGGAGTAGCTCCGCCATTTTTCTGGCGTGGAAGGCACTGCAGGTTGCAGACGGGGGGCGCGCGGACGGTGAAGCAGATCCGTCACATTCACAGCCTCTAGCTGGGCGCCCTTGTAAACCTCCACCACCAGAGCTACTGCCGCCTTGTATACGTTTGCCGACCGTTCGTCGGCGCAGACTATCCTTACTTTTGTCGATCACCCCAAGGGTGAGCGGGTCTTAGGTCTTTTGACCGTGAGGTTTTCACCTTCCAGAGACCTTTGTCTCTTCAGTGGCGGGATTGAGGAGGGGTCAATTGCGCCCCTAGTCGCCACCATTTCTCCCTCGGTCTTAATTTCACGCAGCACCCCACGAGCCAACTCGAGGGGTGCCTCTCAAACAGCTGTTTCTACCGTTTGTTGTAGCCGTGGTCGGTTGCGACGCAGTTACCCTACCGGTCGATGCCGTATTCGCCGTCGCCCCATCTTAGACCTTGAGTCTGTGAGGTTCGGTCTTGGATTTTGAGGCCTGCCAGGGTTTTAAAGGACGGCAGCAGTCACGACATTGATCCACCAGCCATTTCTGCTGAGTATCACCTCAGCATACTCCGGTGGCAGCATGCCGGAACTACCAGCCCAAGATCGCCAGATCCGAAACGTTAGAGTTCCAAATCATAGTCCAAAGGAGAGAGCCAGGGGTACTTAGCGTTGAGGTGAGGCCGCAGTTCATTTTGCGTTACCCAGGAGGCGTCGCTAGGAGGCGACCTTCCTTACATCCCATACGTTACCCCTAGAAACTTCTCTTTGACATCTATTTGTGAAATAGCTTTGAATAGGTTTAACTGCATCATTACTGAATGAAAAATATATGTCAAGCTTTCTTATGAGAAATATATGACACACAGTGTCAAAAGCTTTCGAGAAGTCCAATAAAGTAAGGATTGTTAAGTTGCCTTTACCAAAGGATGGCCGAATATCCTCTATTATTTTAAGTATAGCGGTTTAACAGTTATGTTCTTTTACATATTCTGATTGATTTTTATATAAGATATCTTTTTCAAAAATCTAAGATAAAGACGTTAGAAGCCGTTTTGGTCTAAGGTCACAGGAAATTTTAGTGAAGTTAACGAAAAATTAATTATGTGTGTTAAGGGATGTTAATGTGATGTAAGGAAGAACGATCTTAATAAATCGTAAACTTATTTTATAATCTGATTTTATTGAAAGCATGCAGGGTGGACGAAGCTGAAGAAAATCCAGTGGTCTCGTGGACCGTCGTTTATTATTAAATAAAAAGGAAAATTTCGTTTTAGTACAAAAGTCAATATATGTATATATACTTATGTAGAATTTCGAATGTTCATCATACAAAGTTATTTATGTGTAGAAAATATAACTTCTGTAGGGTTCTCCTTTGGTGTTGGCTGGCAGGCGTTGTTGTGCAGAAAAACTGGTGATCTCTGGTAAACGGTACAAAACTGAGTGTGCAAGAAATTTTTTCATATTTGTCGCCGGATCGGCTGTTTCGCCTTAGCAAACCAGTTGGAAACGTTGAGGAATATTTTTGAATACAGGCTGATGCCCAGCAGTTACCAGAAAATTACCCAGCAGTAAACTGGTCCAAAATTATATGAAATTATATTTTCATTGGACACAAAAATATCATTCTCTTTAGTTACAAAATAATCGTTAATGGCTTCTACGTCAATCGTACATTCAGATTTCAAATTGGATTTGAGTCCAAGCTATTTTAAGTTATTCCAGAGAGCTTTTGGTGGAAGATTCGTATTAAGTTTTCTTTCAAAAATAAATCACTTAGACTCTCGAGTGATTTTAGTTGCCCGATTCCGCATACTTTTATATATACGTACAACCCAATTTTTTTTATTAGCGTTTTTTCTCAAGTAACTGTAATTTTTCAAATTGGTACATATTTATCAAAAAGATTATTTGTGCAAAGTTAAAAGGAATCTAATAAAAAACCCTGAATCATTTTATGACTTCGTTAACTCTAGGCGCAGACTGACTAGTTTTCCGTCTGCTATGAAATATCAAAATACCGTTTCTTGTGACTTCCAATTAATTTCCAACATGTTTGTCAAATTACTCGATTAACTCGCCTCTGAGCAAACCTTATCCATATAAACTCTGTTCCCTCACCTCTGCTATTATTCCGCAGATATCTTCCGAGGAAGTATTTTATTATTTGAGTAACTTAAAAGAATCATTTAAGGCTGGCCCCGATGCGATCCCGACGTGTTTCCTCATAAACTGTGCCAAACATATTTATGAGCCCTTAACTAATTTATTTAATCTTTCTCTTAAGCTTGAGATTTTCCTTTCAGCTTGGAAAGAATCATTCATTATACCCCTTTATAAGACCGGGAGTAAGTCCTCTATAGAAAATTATCGCGGTATAGCTAAGCTTTCTGCTATTCCTAAATTATTCGAAGCTATTGTTGTTAACCATTTAACGTATTCCATATCCTCTACAGTTTGTAGAACATAACACGGGTTCAATAATTGTAAATCTACCGTTACAAACTTGCTTGAGTTCACAACTCATGTTTCAAATGGATTCAGATAATTTATGCACACTGATGTTATATACACTGATTTTAATAAAGCATTCGACAGAGTAAGTCACTCTTCACTGATCCATAAATTCGATCTCCTTGGTTTTCAACCTAATCTCCTTCGTTGGACGTCTTCTTACCTCATTGACAGAACACAACGAGTTCTTTTTAAAAATAGTTCCTCAAACATTATTCATGTTTCTTCAGGGGACCCACAAGGAAGTCACCTTGGTCCGATTCTGTTTTTACTTTTTATAAATGACTTACCTTCTGTAATAAATTATTCAAAAATTTTATTCTATGCTGATGATGTAAAGCTTTTTAGATCGTATCATTCTGTTGAGGAAAGGTCCTTACTACAAGCGGATTTAAATAGCATGACTAACTGGTGTGAAATAAATTACATGCCACTAAACCTTAAAAAATGTAAAGTAATGTGCTTTTCTCGCAGAGCAGTTCAACCAGCTTCTTATGACATATGTAACCATAACCTCGAACAAGTGTTTAACTTTGTTGATCTTGGAATTACAATGGACCCGAAATTTAATTTTAATCTTCACATAAATGTTACAGTTAACAAAGGCCAAGGGTGTTTTGCATTTGTAAAACGGTGGTCAAAAGAATTCAATGACCCTTACAACACCCAGTGCGTATTCTTTGTGCTCGAAATACTCTTCGATGATTTTAACCGCAGTATGCAGAGCCGACTCCACGGATCTGCCCTTCGTGTAAGCATGCTGAATTCTATTTCTTATATTTAGGTCAAACTTGCTCTCCAGGCTCTTTAGAAGGAAAGACGAAAGGCTGACTGGCCTGAAATAATTTGGCGACACGTGGGAGCTTTTCCTTGGGGAAGAATGTCACTCTTGTTCATGTAGATGCGGGCAAGCCACCGACAGGAAACGTTTCTCGGCTTCTGCAGTTGTGCGGGTATTATACCGTCCGGTCCCGGTGACTTGAAGGGTTTGAAAGAGAGATCCGAGTCCTTATATGGGGCCTCAGATACCATTCCCAGCAGTTTTCTACAGTAGATATCCTATCTTGTCCTACTAAGATTTCTAAAGGGTTTGCTGATTGGGCGATCTTCGTAGAAAATAAACTGAATATACTTATGGTCTGATTAAGGGTGAGTCTCTAGCACTCTCCAGTCAGATATGCGGGGTATCAGGGAAGAAGGCCTAACACCTCACGCCTGGGCACAGATAAGAAGGTAAGTTCATTTCCCCTATTGCAAATAGCTAAGTTTTCGCTAACAATAAAATCAAAAAGTGACTCACCTCTTGTGTTTATATCCGAACACTTCTGGAGCTGCGGGGTCACCCGCTCCAGCATCGGGTTGGTAGACTTTTAGGACTACCTTTTCAAAGCCGTTGAATATAACCCCCTGGCACTCAGAGACGGGGACGAGTGACTCCGCATTCAGCAGTATAACTGCCTGCATGTTCAGGCCCTCGGACCGCTCCACCTTGACCTTCCTCCAGTTGTGCGTCGGGATGTGCCGTTGCAGTACCGGAGTAGCTCCGCCATTTTTCTGGCGTGGAAGGCACTGCACGTAGCAGACGGGGGGCGCGCGGACGGTGAAGCAAATCCGTCACATTCACAGCCTCTAGCTGGGCGCCCTTGTAAACCTCCACCACCAGAGCTACTGCAGCCTTGTATACGTTTGCCGACCGTTCGTCGGCGCAGACTATCCTTACTTTTGTCGATCACCCCAAGGGTGAGCGGGTCTTAGGTCTTTTGACCGTGAGGTTTTCACCTTCCAGAGACCTTTGTCTCTTCAGTGGCGGGATTGAGGAGGGGTCAATTGCGCCCCTAGTCGCCACCATTTCTCCCTCGGTCTTCATTTCACGCAGCACCCCACGAGCCCACTCGAGGGTCTGCGCGTGCCTCTCAAACAGCTGTTTCTACCGTTTGTTGTAGCCGTGGTCGCTTGCGACGCAGTTACCCTACCGGTCGATGACGTATTCGCCGTCGCCCCATCTTAGACCTTGAGTCTGTGAGGTTCGGTCTTGGATTTTGAGGCCTGCCAGGGTTTTAAAGGACGGCAGCAGTCACGACATTGATCCACCAGCCATTTCTGCTGAGTGTCACCTCAGCATACTCAGGTGGCAGCATGCCGGAACCACCAGCCCAAGATCGCCAGATCCGAAACGTTAGAGTTCAAAATCATAGCCCAAAGGAGAGAGACAGGGGTACTTAGCGTTGAGGTGAGGCCGCAGTTCATTTTGCGTTACCCAGGAGGCGTCGCAAGGATGCGACCTTCCTTACATCTCATACGTTACCCCTAGAAACTTCTCTTTGACATCTGTTTGTGAAATAGCTTTGAATAGGTTTTACTGCATCATTACTGAATGAAAAATATATGTCAAGCTTTCTTATGAGAAATATATGACAAACAGTGTCAAAAGCTTTCGAGAAGTCCAATAAAGTAAGGATTGTTAAGTTGCCTTTACCAAAGGATGGCCGAATATCCTCTATTATTTTAAGTATAGCGGTTAAACAGTTATGTTCTTTTACATATCCTGATTGATTTTTATATAAGAGATCTTTTTCAAAAATCTAAGATAAAGACGTTAGAAGCCGTTTTGGTCTAAGGTCACAGGAAGTTTTAGTGAAGTTAACGAAAAATTAATTATGTGTGTTAAGGGATGTTAATGTGATGTAAGGAAGAACGATCTTAATAAATCGTAAACTTATTTTATAATCTGATTTTATTGAAAGCATGCAGGGTGCACGAAGCTGAAGAAAATCCAGTGGTCTCGTGGACCGTCGTTTATTATTAAATAAAAAAGGAAAATTTCGTTTTAGTACGAAAGTCAATATATGTATATATACTTATGTAGAATTCCGAATGTTCATCATACAAAGTTATTTATGTGTAGAAAATATAAATTCTGGTGTTGGCTGGCAGGCGTTGTTGTGCAAAAAAACTGGTGATCTCTGGTAAACGGGCCAAAACTGAGTGTGCAAGCAAATTTTTCATATTTGTCGCCGGACCGGCTGTTTCGCCTTAGCAAACCAGTTGGAAACGGCGAGGAATATTTTTGAATACAGGCTGATGCCCCGCAGTTACCAGAAAATTACCCAGCAGTAAACTGGTCCAAAATTATATGAAATTATATTTTCATTGGACACAAAAATATCATTCTCTTTAGTTACAAAATAATCGTTAATGGCTTCTACGTCAATCGTACATTCAGATTCCAAATTGGATTTGAGTCCAAGCTATTTTAAGTTATTCCAGAGAACTTTTGGTGGAAGATTCGTATTAAGTTTTCTTTGAAAATAAATCACTTAGACTCTCGAGTGATTTTAGTTGCCCGATTCTGCAAACTTTTATATATATGTACGTACAACCAAATTTTTTTTATTAGCGTTTTTTCTCAAGTAACTGTAATTTTTCAAATTGGTACATATTTATCAAAAAGATTATTTGTGCAAAGTTAAAAGGAATCTAATAAAAAACCCTGAATCATTTTATGACTTCGTTAACTCTAGGCGCAGAGTTACTAGTTTTCCGTCTGCTATGAAATATCAAAATACCGTTTCTTGTGACTTCCAATCAATTTCCAACATGTTTGTCAAATTACTCGATTAACTCGCCTCTGAGCAAACCTTATCCATATAAACTTTGTTCCCTCACCTCTGCTATTATTCCGCAGATATCTTCCGAGAAAGTATTTTATTATTTGAGTAACTTAAAAGAATCATTTAAGGCTGGCCCCGATTCGATCCCGACGTGTTTCCTCATAAACTGTGCCAAACATATTTATGAGCCCTTAACTAATTTATTTAATCTTTCTCTTAAGCTTTGGATTTTCCTTTCAGCTTGGAAAGAATCATTCATTATACCCCTTTATAAGACCGGGAGTAAGTCCTCTATAGAAAATTATCGCGGTATAGCTAAGCTTTCTACTATTCCTAAATTCCATATCCTCTACAATTTCTAGAACACAACACGGGTTCTCTAAGGGTAAATCTACCGTTACAAACTTGCTTGAGTTCACAACGCATGTTTCAAATGGATTCAGATAATTCATGCACACTGATGTTATAAACACTGATTTTAATAAAGCATTCGACAGAGTAAGTCACTCTTTACTGATCCATAAATTCGATCTCCTTGGTTTTCAACCTAATCTCCTTCGTTGGATGTCTTCTTACCTCATTGACAGAACACAACGAGTTCTTTTTAAAAATAGTTCCTCAAACATTATTCATGTTTCTTCAGGGGACCCACAAGGAAGTCACCTTGGTCCGATTCTGTTTTTACTTTTTATAAATGACTTACCTTCAGTAATAAATTATTCAAAAGTTTTATTCTATGCTGATGATGTAAAGCTTTTTAGATCGTATCATTCTGTTGAGGAAAGGTCCTTACTACAAGCGGATTTAAATAGCATGACTAACTGGTGTGAAATAAATTACATGCCACTAAACCTTAAAAAATGTAAAATAATGTGCTTTTCTCGCAGAGCAGTTCAACCAGCTTCTTATGACATATGTAACCATAACCTCGAACAAGTGTTTAACTTTGTTGATCTTGGAATTACAATGGACCCGAAATTTAATTTTAATCTTCACATAAATGTTACAGTTAACAAAGGCCAAGGGTGTTTTGCATTTGTAAAACGGTGGTCAAAAGAATTCAATGACCCTTACAACACCCAGTGCGTATTCTTTGTGCTCGAAAGACTCTTCGATGATTTTAACCGCAGTATGCAGAGCCGACCCCACGGATCTGCCCTTCGTGTATGCATGCTGAATTCTATTTCTTTTATTTAGGTCAAACTGGCTCTCCAGGCTCTTTAGAAGGAAAGACGAAAGGCTGACTGGCCTGAAATAATTTGGCGACACGTGGGAGCTTTTCCTTGGGGAAGAATGTCACTCTTACCTGAATCCAGGCCTTCGGTACATACCCCCTATTCACGCAGTTCATGTAGATGCGGGCAAGCCACCGACAGGAAACGTTTCTCGGCTTCTGCAGTTGTGCGGGTATTATACCGTCCGGTCCCGGTGACTTGAAGGGTTTGAAAGAGAGATCCGAGTCCTCATATGGGGCCTCAGATACCATTCCCAGCAGTTTTCTACAGTAGATATCCCATCTTGTCCTACTAAGATTTCTAAAGGGTTTGCTGATTGGGCGATCTTCGTAGAAAATAAACTGAATATACTTATGGTCTGATTAAGGGTGAGTCTCTAGCACTCTCCAGTCAGATATGCGGGGTATCAGGGAAGAAGGCCTAACACCTCATGCCTGGGCACAGATAAGAAGGTAAGTTAATTTCCCCTATTGCAAATAGCTAAGTTTTCGCTAACAAAAAAATCAAAAAGTGACTCCCCTCTTGTGTTTATATCCGAACACTTCTGGAGCTGCGGGGTCACCCGCTCCAGCATCGGGTTGGTAGACTTTTAGTACTACCTTTTCAAAGCCGTTGAATATAACCCCCTGGCACTCAGAGACGGGGACGAGTGACTCCGCATTCAGCAGTATAACTGCCTGCATGTTCAGGCCCTCGGACCGCTCCACCTTGACCTTCCTCCAGTTGTGCGTCGGGATGTGCCGTTGCAGTACCGGAGTAGCTCCGCCATTTTTCTGGCGTGGAAGGCACTGCAGGTAGCAGACGGGGGGCGCGCGGACGGTGAAGCAAATCCGTCACATTCACAGCCTCTAGCTGGGCGCCCTTGTAAACCTCCACCACCAAAACTACTGCAGCCTTGTATACGTTTGCCGACCGTTCGTCGGCGCAGACTATCCTTACTTTTTTTGATCACCCCAAGGGTGGGCGGGTCTTAGGTCTTTTGACCGCGAGGTTTTCACCTTCCAGAGACCTTTGTCTCTTCAGTGGCGGGATTGAGGAGGGGTCAATTGCGCCCCTAGTCGCCACCATTTCTCCCTCGGTCTTCATTTCACGCAGCACCCCACGAGCCCACTCGAGGGTCTGCGCGTGCCTCTCAAACAGCTGTTTCTACCGTTTGTTGTAGCCGTGGTCGCTTGCGACGCAGTTACCCTACCGGTCGATGACGTATTCGCCGTCGCCCCATCTTAGACCTTGAGTCTGTGAGGTTCGGTCTTGGATTTTGAGGCCTGCCAGGGTTTTAAAGGACGGCAGCAGTCACGACATTGATCCACCAGCCATTTCTGCTGAGTGTCACCTCAGCATACTCAGGTGGCAGCATGCCGGAACCACCAGCCCAAGATCGCCAGATCCGAAACGTTAGAGTTCAAAATCATAGTCCAAAGGAGAGAGACAGGGGTACTTAGCGTTGAGGTGAGGCCGCAGTTCATTTTGCGTTACCCAGGAGGCGTCGCAAGGAGGCGACCTTCCTTACATCTCATACGTTACCCCTAGAAACTTCTCTTTGACATCTGTTTGTGAAATAGCTTTGAATAGGTTTTACTGCATCATTACTGAATGAAAAATATATGTCAAGCTTTCTTATGAGAAATATATGACAAACAGTGTCAAAAGCTTTCGAGAAGTCCAATAAAGTAAGGATTGTTAAGTTGCCTTTACCAAAGGATGGCCGAATATCCTCTATTATTTTAAGTATAGCGGTTAAACAGTTATGTCCTTTTACATATCCTGATTGATTTTTATATAACAGATCTTTTTCAAAAATCTAAGATAAAGACGTTAGAAGTCGTTTTGGTCTAAGGTCACAGGAAATTTTAGTGAAGTTAACGAAAAATTAATTATGTGTGTTAAGGGATGTTAATGTGATGTAAGGAAGAACGATCTTAATAAATCGTAAACTTATTGTATAATCTGATTTTATTGAAAGCATGCAGGGTGGACGAAGCTGAAGAAAATCCAGTGGTCTCATGGACCGTCGTTTATTATTAAATAAAAAAGGAAAATTTCGTTTTAGTACGAAAGTCAATATACATATGTATATATACTTATGTAGAATTTCGAATGTTCATCATACAAAGTTATTTATGTGTAGAAAATATAACTTCTGTAGGGTTCTCTTTTGGTGTTGGCTGGCAGGCGTTGTTGTGCAGAAAAACTGGTGATCTCTGGTAAACGGTCCAAAACTGAGTGTGCAAGAAATTTTTTCATATTTGTCGCCGGACCGGCTGTTTCGCCTTAGCAAACCAGTTGGAAACGGCGAGGAATATTTTTGAATACAGGCTGATGCCCAGCAGTTACCAGAAAATTACCCAGCAGTAAACTGGTCCAAAATTATATGAAATTATATTTTCATTGGACACAAAAATATCATTCTCTTTAGTTACAAAATAATCGTTAATGGCTTCTACGTCAATCGTACATTCAGATTTCAAATTGGATTTGAGTCCAAGCTATTTTAAGTTATTCCAGAGAACTTTTGGTGGAAGATTCGTATTAAGTTTTCTTTGAAAATAAATCACTTAGACTCTCGAGTGATTTTAGTTGCCCGATTCTGCAAACTTTTATATATACGTACAACCCAATTTTTTTTATTAGCGTTTTTTCTCAAGTAACTGTAATTTTTCAAATTGGTACATATTTATCAAAAAGATTATTTGTGAAAAGTTAAAAGGAATCTAATAAAAACCCCTGAATCATTTTATGACTTCGTTAACTCTAGGCGCAGAGTGACTAGTTTTCCGTCTGCTATGAAATAACAAAATACCGTTTCTTGTGACTTCCAATCAATTTCCAACATGTTCGTCAAATTACTCGATTAACTCGCCTCTGAGCAAACCTTATCCATATAAACTCTGTTCCCTCACCTCTGCTATTATTCCACAGATATCTTCCGTGGAAGTATTTTATTATTTGAGTAACTTAAAAGAATCATTTAAGGCTGGCCCCGATTCGATCCCGACGTGTTTCCTCATAAACTGTGCCAAACATATTTATGAGCCCTTAACTAATTTATTTAATCTTTCTCTTAAGCTTGGGATTTTCCCTTCAGCTTGGAAAGAATCATTCATTATACCCCTTTATAAGACCGGGAGTAGGTCCTCTATAGAAAATTATCGCGGTATAGCTAAGCTTTCTGCTATTCCTAAATTATTCGAAGCTCTTGTTGTTAACCATTTAACGTATTCCATATTCTCTACAATTTCTAGAACACAACACGGGTTCTCTAAGGTAAATCTACCGTTACAAACTTGCTTGAGTTCACAACACATGTTTCAAATGGATTCAGATAATTTATGCACACTGATGTTATATACATTGATTTTAATAAAGCATTCAACAGAGTAAGTCCCTCTTTACTGATCCATAAATTCGATCTCCTTGGTTTTCAACCTAATCTCCTTCGTTGGATGTCTTCTTACCTCATTGACAGAACACAACGAGTTCTTTTTAAAAATAGTTCCTCAAACATTATTCATGTTTCTTCAGGGGACCCACAAGGAAGTCACCTTGGTCCGATTCTGTTTTTACTTTTTATAAATGACTTACCTTCTGTAATAAATTATTCAAAAATTTTATTGTATGCTGATGATGTAAAGCTTTTTAGATCGTATCATTCTGTTGAGGAAAGGTCCTTACTACAAGCGGATTTAAATAGCATGACTAACTGGTGTGAAATAAATTACATGCCACTAAACCTTAAAAAATGTAAAATAATGTGCTTTTCTTGCAGAGCAGTTCAACCAGCTTCTTATGACATATGTAACCATAACCTCGAACAAGTGTTTAACTTTGTTGATCTTGGAATTACAATGGACCCGAAATTTAATTTTAATCTTCACATAAATGTTACAGTTAACAAAGGCCAAGGGTGTTTTGCATTTGTAAAACGGTGGTCAAAAGAATTCAATGACCCTTACAACACCCAGTGCGTATTCTTTGTGCTCGAAAGACTCTTCGATGATTTTAAACGCAGTATGCAGAGCCGACTCCACGGATCTGCCCTTCGTGTATGCATGCTGAATTCTATTTATTTTATTTAGGTCAAACTGGCTCTCCAGGCTCTTTAGAAGGAAAGACGAAAGGCTGACTGGCCTGAAATAATTTGGCGACACGTGGGAGCTTTTCCTTGGGGAAGAATGTCACTCTTACCTGAATCCAGGCCTTCGGTACATACCCCCTATTCACGCAGTTCATGTAGATGCGGGCAAGCCACCGACAGGAAACGTTTCTCGGCTTCTGCATTTGTGCGGGTATTATACCGTCCGGTCCCGGTGACTTGAAGGGTTTGAAAGAGAGATCCGAGTCCTCATATGGGGCCTCAGATACCATTCCCAGCAGTTTTCTACAGTAGATATCCCATCTTGTCCTACTAAGATTTCTAAAGGGTTTGCTGATTGGGCGATCTTCGTAGAAAATAAACTGAATATACTTATGGTCTGATTAAGGGTGAGTCTCTAGCACTCTCCAGTCAGATATGCGGGGTATCAGGGAAGAAGGCCTAACACCTCACGCCTGGGCACAGATAAGAAGGTAAGTTCATTTCCCCTATTGCAAATAGCTAAGTTTTCGCTAACAATAAAATCAAAAAGTGACTCACCTCTTGTGTTTATATCCGAACACTTCTGGAGCTGCGGGGTCACCCGCTCCAGCATCGGGTTGGTAGACTTTTAGGACTACCTTTTCAAAGCCGTTGAATATAACCCCCAGGCACTCAGAGACGGGGACGAGCGACTCCGCATTCAGCAGTATAGCTGCCTGCTTGTTCAGGCCCTCGGACCGCTCCACCTTGACCTTCCTCCAGTTGTGCGTCGGGATGTGCCGTTGCAGTACCGGAGTAGCTCCGCCATTTTTCTGGCGTGGAAGGCACTGCAGGTAGCAGACGGGGGGCGCGCGGACGGTGAAGCAAATCCGTCACATTCACAGCCTCTAGCTGGGCGCCCTTGTAAACCTCCACCACCAGAGCTACTGCAGCCTTGTATACGTTTGCCGACCATTCGTCGGCGCAGACTATCCTTACTTTTGTCGATCACCCCAAGGGTAAGCGGGTCTTAGGTCTTTTGACCGTGAGGTTTTCACCTTCCAGAGACTTTGTCTCTTCAGTGGCGGGATTGAGGAGGGGTCAATTGCGCCCCTAGTCGCCACCATTTCTCCCTCGGTCTTCATTTCACGCAGCACCCCACGAGCCCACTCGAGGGTCTGCGCGTGCCTCTCAAACAGCTGTTTCTACCGTTTGTTGTAGCCGTGGTCGCTTGCGACGCAGTTACCCTACCGGTCGATGACGTATTCGCCGTCGCCCCATTTAGACCTTGAGTCTGTGAGGTTCGGTCTTGGATTTTGAGGCCTGCCAGGGTTTTAAAGGACGGCAGCAGTCACGACATTGATCCACCAGCCATTTCTGCTGAGTGTCACCTCAGCATACTCAGGTGGCAGCATGCCGGAACCACCAGCCCAAGATCGCCAGATCCGAAACGTTAGAGTTCAAAATCATAGTCCAAAGGAGAGAGCCAGGGGTACTTAGCGTTGAGGTGAGGCCGCAGTTCATTTTGCGTTACCCAGGAGGCGTCGCAAGGAGGCGACCTTCCTTACATCTCATACGTTACCCCTAGAAACTTCTCTTTGACATCTGTTTGTGAAATAGCTTTGAATAGGTTTTACTGCATCATTACTGAATGAAAAATATATGTCAAGCTTTCTTATGAGAAATATATGACAAACAGTGTCAAAAGCTTTCGAGAAGTCCAATAAAGTAAGAATTGTTAAGTTGCCTTTACCAAAGGATGGCCGAATATCCTCTATTATTTTAAGTATAGCGGTTAAACAGTTATGTCCTTTTACATATCCTGATTGATTTTTATATAACAGATCTTTTCCAAAAATCTAAGGTAAAGACGTTAGAAGTCGGTTTGGTCTAAGGTCACAGGAAATTTTAGTGAAGTTAACGAAAAGTTAATTATGTGTGTTAAGGGATGTTAATGTGATGTAAGGAAGAACGATCTTAATAAATCGTAAACTTATTGTATAATCTGATTTTATTGAAAGCATGCAGGGTGGACGAAGCTGAAGAAAATCCAGTGGTCTCGTGGACCGTCGTTTATTATTAAATAAAAAAGGAAAATTTCGTTTTAGTACGAAAGTCAATATATGTATATATACTTATGTAGAATTTCGAATGTTCATCATACAAAGTTATTTATGTGTAGAAAATATAACTTCTGTAGGGTTCTCCTTTGGTGTTGGCTGGCAGGCGTTGTTTCGCCTTAGCAAACCAGTTGGAAACGGCGAGGAATATTTTTGAATACAGGCTGATGCCCAGCAGTTACCAGAAAATTACCCAGCAGTAAACTGGTCCAAAATTATATGAAATTATATTTTCATTGGACACAAAAATATCATTCTCTTTAGTTACAAAATAATCGTTAATGGCTTCTACGTCAATCGTACATTCAGATTTCAAATTGGATTTGAGTCCAAGCTATTTTAAGTTATTCCAGAGAACTTTTGGTGGAAGATTCGTATTAAGTTTTCTTTGAAAATAAATCACTTAGACTCTCGAGTGATTTTAGTTGCCCGATTCTGCAAACTTTTATATATACGTACAACCCAATTTTTTTTATTAGCGTTTTTTCTCAAGTAACTGTAATTTTTCAAATTGGTACATATTTATCAAAAAGATTATTTGTGAAAAGTTAAAAGGAATCTAATAAAAACCCCTGAATCATTTTATGACTTCGTTAACTCTAGGCGCAGAGTGACTAGTTTTCCGTCTGCTATGAAATAACAAAATACCGTTTCTTGTGACTTCCAATCAATTTCCAACATGTTCGTCAAATTACTCGATTAACTCGCCTCTGAGCAAACCTTATCCATATAAACTCTGTTCCCTCACCTCTGCTATTATTCCTCAGATATCTTCCGAGGAAGTATTTTATTATTTGAGTAACTTAAAAGAATCATTTAAGGCTGGCCCCGATTCGATCCCGACGTGTTTCCTCATAAACTGTGCCAAACATATTTATGAGCCCTTAACTAATTTATTTAATCTTTCTCTTAAGCTTGGGATTTTCCCTTCAGCTTGGAAAGAATCATTCATTATACCCCTTTATAAGACCGGGAGTAGGTCCTCTATAGAAAATTATCGCGGTATAGCTAAGCTTTCTGCTATTCCTAAATTATTCGAAGCTCTTGTTGTTAACCATTTAACGTATTCCATATTCTCTACAATTTCTAGAACACAGCACGGGTTCTCTAAGGTAAATCTACCGTTACAAACTTGCTTGAGTTCACAACACATGTTTCAAATGGATTCAGATAATTTATGCACACTGATGTTATATACATTGATTTTAATAAAGCATTCAACAGAGTAAGTCCCTCTTTACTGATCCATAAATTCGATCTCCTTGGTTTTCAACCTAATCTCCTTCGTTGGATGTCTTCTTACCTCATTGACAGAACACAACGAGTTCTTTTTAAAAATAGTTCCTCAAACATTATTCATGTTTCTTCAGGGGACCCACAAGGAAGTCACCTTGGTCCGATTATGTTTTTACTTTTTATAAATGACTTACCTTCTGTAATAAATTATTCAAAAATTTTATTGTATGCTGATGATGTAAAGCTTTTTAGATCGTATCCTTCTGTTGAGGAAAGGTCCTTACTACAAGCGGATTTAAATAGCATGACTAACTGGTGTGAAATAAATTACATGCCACTAAACCTTAAAAAATGTAAAATAATGTGCTTTTCTCGCAGAGCAGTTCAACCAGCTTCTTATGACATATGTAACCAAAACCTCGAACAAGTGTTTAACTTTGTTGATCTTGGAATTACAATGGACCCGAAATTTAATTTTAATCTTCACATAAATGTTACAGTTAACAAAGGCCAAGGGTGTTTTGCATTTGTAAAACGGTGGTCAAAAGAATTCAATGACCCTTACAACACCCAGTGCGTATTCTTTGTGCTCGAAAGACTCTTCGATGATTTTAACCGCAGTATGCAGAGCCGACTCCACGGATCTGCCCTTCGTGTATGCATGCTGAATTCTATTTCTTTTATTTAGGTCAAACTGGCTCTCCAGGCTCTTTAGAAGGAAAGACGAAAGGCTGACTGGCCTGAAATAATTTGGCGACACGTGGGAGCTTTTCCTTGGGGAAGAATGTCACTCTTACCTGAATCCAGGCCTTCGGTACATACCCCCTATTCACGCAGTTCATGTAGATGCGGGCAAGCCACCGACAGGAAACGTTTCTCGGCTTCTGCAGTTGTGCGGGTATTATACCGTCCGGTCCCGGTGACTTGAAGGGTTTGAAAGAGAGATCCGAGTCCTCATATGGGGCCTCAGATACCATTCCCAGCAGTTTTCTACAGTAGATATCCCATCTTGTCCTACTAAGATTTCTAAAGGGTTTGCTGATTGGGCGATCTTCGTAGAAAATATACTGAATATACTTATGGTCTGATTAAGGGTGAGTCTCTAGCACTCTCCAGTCAGATATGCGGGGTATCAGGGAAGAAGGCCTAACACCTCACGCCTGGGCACAGATAAGAAGGTAAGTTCATTTCCCCTATTGCAAATAGCTAAGTTTTCGCTAACAATAAAATCAAAAAGTGACTCACCTCTTGTGTTTATATCCGAACACTTCTGGAGCTGCGGGGTCACCCGCTCCAGCATCGGGTTGGTAGACTTTTAGGACTACCTTTTCAAAGCCGTTGAATATAACCCCCTGGCACTCAGAGACGGGGACGAGCGGCTCCGCATTCAGCGCGGACGGTGAAGCAGATCCGTCACATTCACAGCCTCTAGCTTGGTGCCCTTGTAAACCTCCACCACCAAACCTACTGCAGCCTTGTATACGTTTGCCGACCATTCGTCGGCGCAGACTATCCTTACATTTGTCGATCACCCCAAGGGTGACCGGGTCTTAGGTCTTTTGACCGTGAGGTGTTCACCTTCCAGAGACCTTTGTCTCTTCAGTGGCGGGATTGAGGAGGGGTCAATTGCGCCCCTAGTCGCCACCATTTCTCCCTCAGTCTTCATTTCACGCAGCACCCCACGAGCCCACTCGAGGGTCTGCGCGTGCCTCTGAAACAGCTGTTTCTACCGTTTGTTGTAGCCGTAGTCGCTTGCGACGCAGTTACCCTACCGGTCGATGACGTATTCGCCGTCGCCCCATCTTAGACCTTGAGTCTGTGAGGTTCGGTCTTGGATTTTGAGGCCTGCCAGGGTTTTAAAGGACGGCAGCAGTCACGACATTGATCCACCAGCCATTTCTGCTGAGTGTCACCTCAGCATACCCAGGTGGCAGCATGCCGGAACCACCAGCCCAAGATCGCCAGATCCGAAACGTTAGAGATCAAAATCATAGTCCAAAGGAGAGAGCCAGGGGTAGGTACTTAGCGTTGAGGTGAGGCCGCGGTTCATTTTGCGTTACCCAGGAGGCGTCGCTAGGAGGCGACCTTCCTTACATCCCATACGTTACCCCTAGAAACTTCTCTTTGACATCTATTTGTGAAATAGCTTTGAATAGGTTTAACTGCATCATTACTGAATGAAAAATATATGTCAAGCTTTCTTATGAGAAATATATGACAAACAGTGTCAAAAGCTTTCGAGAAGTCCAATAAAGTAAGGATTGTTAAGTTGCCTTTACCAAAGGATGGCCGAATATCCTCTATTATTTTAAGTATAGCGGTTTAACAGTTATGTCCTTTTACATATCCTGATTGATTTTTATATAAGAGATCTTTTTCAAAAATCTAAGATAAAGACGTTAGAAGCCGTTTTGGTCTAAGGTCACAGGAAATTTTAGTGAAGTTAACGAAAAATTAATTATGTGTGTTAAGGGATGTTAATGTGATGTAAGGAAGAACGATCTTAATAAATCGTAAACTTATTTTATAATCTGATTTTATTGAAAGCATGCAGGGTGCACGAAGCTGAAGAAAATCCAGTGGTCTCGTGGACCGTCGTTTATTATTAAATAAAAAAGGAAAATTTCGTTTTAGTACGAAAGTCAATATATGTATATATACTTATGTAGAATTTCGAATGTTCATCATACAAAGTTATTTATGTGTAGAAAATATAAATTCTGGTGTTGGCTGGCAGGCGTTGTTGTGCAGAAAAACTGGTGATCTCTGGTAAACGGGCCAAAACTGAGTGTGCAAGCAAATTTTTCATATTTGTCGCCGGACCGGCTGTTTCGCCTTAGCAAACCAGTTGGAAACGGCGAGGAATATTTTTGAATACAGGCTGATGCCCAGCAGTTACCAGAAAATTACCCAGCAGTAAACTGGTCCAAAATTATATGAAATTATATTTTCATTGGACACAAAAATATCATTCTCTTTAGTTACAAAATAATCGTTAATGGCTTCTACGTCAATCGTACATTCAGATTCCAAATTGGATTTGAGTCCAAGCTATTTTAAGTTATTCCAAAGAGCTTTTGTTGGAAGATTCGTATTAAGTTTTCTTTGAAAATAAATCACTTAGACTCTCGAGTGATTTTAGTTGCCCGATTCCGCAAACTTTTATATATACGTACAACCCAATTTTTTTTATTAGCGTTTTTTCTCAAGTAACTGTAATTTTTCAAATTGGTACATATTTATCAAAAAGATTATTTGTGAAAAGTTAAAAGGAATCTAATAAAAAACCCTGAATCATTTTATGACTTCGTTAACTCTAGGCGCAGAGTGACTAGTTTTCCGTCTGCTATGAAATAACAAAATACCGTTTCTTGTGACTTCCAATCAATTTCCAACATGTTTGTCAAATTACTCGATTAACTCGCCTCTGAGCAAACCTTATCCATATAAACTCTGTTCCCTCACCTCTGCTATTATTCCACAGATATCTTCCGAGGAAGTATTTTATTATTTGAGTAACTTAAAAGAATCATTTAAGGCTGGCCCCGATTCGATCCCGACGTGTTTCCTCATAAACTGTGCCAAACATATTTATGAGCCCTTAACTAATTTATTTAATCTTTCTCTTAAGCTTGGGATTTTCCCTTCAGCTTGGAAAGAATCATTCATTATACCCCTTTATAAGACCGGGAGTAGGTCCTCTATAGAAAATTATCGCGGTATAGCTAAGCTTTCTGCTATTCCTAAATTATTCGAAGCTATTGTTGTTAACCATTTAACGTATTCCATATCCTCAACAATTTCTAGAACACAACACGGGTTCTCTAAGGTAAATCTACCGTTACAAACTTGCTTGAGTTCACAACTCATGTTTCAAATGGATTCAGATAATTTATGCACACTGATGTTATATACATTGATTTTAATAAAGCATTCGACAGAGTAAGTCACTCTTTACTGATCCATAAATTCGATCTCCTTGGTTTTCAACCTAATCTCCTTCGTTGGATGTCTTCTTACCTCATTGACAGAACACAACGAGTTCTTTTTAAAAATAGTTTTTCAAACATTATTCATGTTTCTTCAGGGGACCCACAAGGAAGTCACCTTGGTCCGATTCTGTTTTTACTTTTTATAAATGACTTACCTTCTGTAATAAATTATTCAAAAATTTTATTGTATGCTGATGATGTAAAGCCTTTTAGATCGTATCATTCTGTTGAGGAAAGGTCCTTACTACAAGCGGATTTAAATAGCATGACTAACTGGTGTGAAATAAATTACATGCCACTAAACCTTAAAAAATGTAAAATAATGTGCTTTTCTCGCAGAGCAGTTCAACCAACTTCTTATGCCATATGTAACCATAACCTCGAACAAGTGTTTAACTTTGTTGATCTTGGAATTACAATGGACCCGAAATTTAATTTTAATCTTCACATAAATGTTACAGTTAACAAAGGCCAAGGGTGTTTTGCATTTGTAAAACGGTGGTCAAAAGAATTCAATGACCCTTACAACACCCAGTGCGTATTCTTTGTGCTCGAAAGACTCTTCGATGATTTTAACCGCAGTATGCAGAGCCGACTCCACGGATCTGCCCTCCGTGTATGCATGCTGAATTCTATTTCTTTTATTTAGGTCAAATTGGCTCTCCAGGCTCTTTAGAAGGAAAGACGAAAGGCTGACTGGCCTGAAATAATTTGGCGACACGTGGGAGCTTTTCCTTGGGGAAGAATGTCACTCTGACCTGAATCCAGGCCTTCGGTACATACCCTCTATTCACGCAGTTCATGTAGATGCCGGCAAGCCACCCACAGGAAACGTTTCTCGGCTTCTGCAGTTGTGCGGGTATTATACCGTCCGGTCCCGGTGACTTGAAGGGTTTGAAAGAGAGATCCGAGTCCTCATATGGGGCCTCAGATACCATTCCCTGCAGTTTTCTACAGTAGATATCCCATCTTGTCCTACTAAGATTTCTAAAGGGTTTGCTGATTGGGCGATCTTCGTAGAAAATAAACTGAATATACTTATGGTCTTAGTAAGGGTGAGTCTCTAGCACTCTCCAGTCAGATATGCGGGGTATCAGGGAAGAAGGCCTAACACCTCACGCCTGGGCACAGATAAGAAGGTAAGTTAATTTCCCCTATTGCAAATAGCTAAGTTTTGCTAACAATAAAATCAAAAAGTGACTCACCTCTTGTGTTTATATCCGAACACTGCTGGAGCTGCGGGGTCACCCGCTTCAGCATCGGGTTGGTAGACTTTTAGGACTATGTTTTCAAAGCCGTTGAATATAACCCGCTGGCACTCAGAGACGGGGACGAGCGACTCCGCATTCAGCAGTATAACTGCCTGCATGTTCAGGCCCTCGGACCGCTCCACCTTGACCTTCCTCCAGTTGTGCGTCGGGATGTGCCGTTGCAGTACCGGAGTAGCTCCGCCTTTTTTCCAGCGTGGAAGGCACTGCAGGTAGCAGACGGGGGCGCGCGGACGGTGAAGCAGATCCGTCACATTCACAGCCTCTAGCTTGGCGCCCTTGTAAACCTCCACCACCAGAGCTACTGCAGCCTTGTATACGTTTGCCGACCGTTCGTCGGCGCAGACTATCCTTTTTTTTGTCGATCACCCCAAGGGTGACCGGGTCTTAGGTCTTTTGACCGTGAGGTTTTCACCTTCAAGAGACCTTTGTCTCTTCAGTGGCGGGATTGAGAGGTCAATTGCGCCCCTAGTCGCCACCATTTATCCCTCGGTCTTCATTTCACGCAGCACCCCACGAGCCCACTCGAGGGTCTGCGCGTGCCTCTGAAACAGCTGTTTCTACCGTTTGTTGTAGCCGTGGTCGCTTGCGACGCAGTTACCCTACCGGTCGATGACGTATTCGCCGTCGCCCCATCTTAGACCTTGAGTCTGTGAGGTTCGGTCTTGGATTTTGAGGCCTGCCAGGGTTTTAAAGGACGGCAGCAGTCACGACATTGATCCACCAGCCATTTCTGCTGAGTGTCACCTCAGCATACTCAGGTGGCAGCATGCCGGAACCACCAGCCCAAGATCGCCAGATCCGAAACGTTAGAGTTCAAAATCATAGTCCAAAGGAGAGAGCCAGGGGTACTTAGCGTTGAGGTGAGACCGCAGTTCATTTTGCGTTACCCAGGAGGCGTCGCTAGGAGGCGACTTTCCTTACATCCCATACGTTACCCCTAGAAACTTCTCTTTGACATCTATTTGTGAAATTGCTTTGAATAGGTTTAACTGCATCATTACTGAATGAAAAATATATGTCAAGCTTTCTTATGAGAAATATATGACAAACAGTGTCAAAAGCTTTCGAGAAGTCCAATAAAGTAAGGATTGTTAAGTTGCCTTTACCAAAGGATGGCCGAATATCCTCTATTATTTTAAGTATAGCGGTTTAACAGTTATGTTCTTTTACATATCCTGATTGATTTTTATATAAGAGATCTTTTTCAAAAATCTAAGATAAAGACGTTAGAAGCCGTTTTGGTCTAAGGTCACAGGAAATTTTAGTGAAGTTAAGGAAAAATTAATTATGTGTGTTAAGGGATGTTAATGTGATGTAACGTAGAACGATCTTAATAAATCGTAAACTTATTTTATAATCTGATTTTATTGAAAGCATGCAGGGTGCACGAAGCTGAAGAAAATCCAGTGGTCTCGTGGACCGTCGTTTATTATTAAATAAAAAAGGAAAATTTCGTTTTAGTACGAAAGTCAATATATGTATATATACTTATGTAGAATTTCGAATGTTCATCATACAAAGTTATTTATGTGTAGAAAATATAAATTCTGGTGTTGGCTGGCAGGCGTTGTTGTGCAAAAAAACTGGTGATCTCTGGTAAACGGACCAAAACTGAGTGTGCAAGCAAATTTTTCATATTTGTCGCCGGACCGGCTGTTTCGCCTTAGCAAACCAGTTGGAAACGGCGAGGAATATTTTTGAATACAGGCTGATGCCCCGCAGTTACCAGAAAATTACCCAGCAGTAAACTGGTCCAAAATTATATGAAATTATATTTTCATTGGACACAAAAATATCATTCTCTTTAGTTACAAAATAATCGTTAATGGCTTCTACGTCAATCGTACATTCAGATTCCAAATTGGATTTGAGTCCAAGCTATTTTAAGTTATTCCAGAGAACTTTTGTTGGAAGATTCGTATTAAGTTTTCTTTGAAAATAAATCACTTAGACTCTCGAGTGATTTTAGTTGCCCGATTCTGCAAACTTTTATATATACGTACAACCAAATTTTTTTTATTAGCGTTTTTTCTCAAGTAACTGTAATTTTTCAAATTGGTACATATTTATCAAAAAGATTATTTGTGAAAAGTTAAAAGGAATCTAATAAAAAAGCCTGAATCATTTTATGACTTCGTTAACTCTAGGCGCAGAGTTACTAGTTTTCCGTCTGCTATGAAATATCAAAATACCGTTTCTTGTGACTTCCAATCAATTTCCAACATGTTTGTCAAATTACTCGATTAACTCGCCTCTGAGCAAACCTTATCCATATAAACTTTGTTCCCTCACCTCTGCTATTATTCCACAGATATCTTCCGAGGAAGTATTTTATTATTTGAGTAACTTAAAAGCATCATTTAAGGCTGGCCCCGATTCGATCCCGACGTGTTTCCTCATAAACTGTGCCAAACATATTTATGAGCCCTTAACTAATTTATTTAATCTTTCTCTTAAGCTTGGGATTTTCCCTTCAGCTTGGAAAGAATCATACATTATACCCCTTTATAAGACCGGGAGTAGGTCCTCTATAGAAAATTATCGCGGTATAGCTAAGCTTTCTGCTATTCCTAAATTATTCGAAGCTATTGTTGTTAACCATTTAACGTATTCCATATCCTCAATAATTTCTAGAACACAACACGGGTTCTCTAAGGTAAATCTACCGTTACAAACTTGCTTGAGTTCACAACTCATGTTTCAAATGGATTCAGATAATTTATGCACACTGATGTTATATACACTGATTTTAATAAAGCACTCGACAGAGTAAGTCACTCTTTACTGATCCATAAATTCGATCTCCTTGGTTTTCAACCTAATCTCCTTCGTTGGATGTCTTCTTACCTCATTGACAGAACACAACGAGTTCTTTTTAAAAATAGTTCCTCAAACATTATTCATGTTTCTTCAGGGGACCCACAAGGAAGTCACCTTGGTCCGATTCTGTTTTTACTTTTTATAAATGACTTACCTTCTGTAATAAATTATTCAAAAATTTTATTCTATGCTGATGATGTAAAGCTTTTTAGATCGTATCATTCTGTTGAAGAAAGGTCCTTACTACAAGCGGATTTAAATAGCATGACTAACTGGTGTGAAATAAATTACATGCCACTAAACCTTAAAAAATGAAAAATAATGTGCTTTTCTCGCAGAGCAGTTCAACCAGCTTCTTATGACATATGTAACCATAACCTCGAACAAGTCTTTAACTTTGTTGATCTTGGAATTACAATGGACCCGAAATTAAATTTTAATCTTCACATACATGTTACAGTTAACAAAGGCCAAGGGTGTTTTGCGTTTGTAAAACGGTGGTCAAAAGAATTCAATGACCCTTACATCACGAAGGCTCTGTTCTGGATCTGTTGTTTGGAACTCGCGCTATCAAGTTCATTCCGACCGAATAGAGTCAATTCAAAAACAATTTCTGCTTTTTGCTTTAAGGAATTTTCGTTGGGATTCTTAGTACAACCTGCCACCATATATAAGTCGTTTAAACTCATTAACCTTCCTACACTTGCTAGTCGCAGAGAAATGCTAGGCATTGTTACTGACAGGCTTGATCTCTAGCCCATCTTTTCTTAGCGAAATAAAACTAAACGTTCCCTTCAGAAATTCAAGACATTTCCGGCCTCATTCTCTGAAGCCATGTAAAAGTAATTTTGAGTTAAATATGCAACTCCGTAGTTTGTGTCAGGATTTTAACACTCACTCCGGTCCTTTTGATATTTCACATTCACTTTTTTACATAAAGAAAACTATACTCAATGCTCTCAATAATTGATACATATGTACATACATATATATTACGGGTCGTGTTTAGTATAGTGCCGCATAAATTTGGTTTACTGTGGCTAAACGCGTATATCCAATTGAAAAATTCAAATGCACATAGATGAACAACAAAATAAACTTTTGTTTCACTAGCATTTTGCAAAAATCCGTCCACAAATTTTATCAGAATTTAACTTTAAAAATGCCATTTATTTTTGCATTTTTCACATATATGGTGTTTGATTTTCATTCACTGCACATAATATGGAGGCACTTACGCATTCATTTTGGCACACAAATATTATTAACACATTGTGCTATCAATTTTCACTGTTTCTAGAATCAACATATACTAAAATACTTCGCAATTATTAAATTTAACTTGCATATTTAAGCCCCGCACGAAACTCTAAACTTCCTTCCAAATACATCTGTCAAACTACTGAAAACAACGAGCGCAAGAGAAAACAATGGCAAATTGATATAACCCAGTAAGCTAAAAGTACGCGGAAAGGAGTTCTGCAATACGTTTCAAAAGTAAATACACAATTAAGGCCTGTGGCGTGTTTCTTAACTAAATCAATACTTTGTACTAAATTGAAAATTTGTAATAAAAAATCGCGTGATTTCGCCTGCGGCCCTTTTCACAACTAAATAAATATTTCGTAATATATTGAAAATTTGTAATTAAAAACCGCTCGATTTTTTATTACAAATTTTCGCCTGCGGCGCTTTTCACAATAAAATAAAAATTGCGTAGTATATTGAAAATTTGTAATTAAAAATCGCGCGCTTTTCACATATAAATAAATATTTCGTAATATATTTAGCTTAATTTGGAAACGGCTCAAGTAAAAAAACCAAAAATAATTCATTTCTTTTTCGAAAATTTTATTAATTTTTTTTCGATTTTTTCAGAAACGGCTCAAGTAAAAAAAATTAAAAATAAAGCAACAAATAAGCTGAAAATTGCCCACTAAATTGTTTTTTTTTTTTAATTTGTTGGAAATTTTTTCCTTGACGTCAAGTTAGCTCAATTTGGATTTATTCACTACGGCAATAAATTAGCTGCAAATTCCCGTCTTAATTTATTTATTTTTTGCTGGGGTTGCCATGTTAACTTGACCGACGTGTATTCCTTTCGTGGTAAGGTTCTTTTACGAATAAAATCTAATGAAGAGCCTAAAGTAGAATGCACCAGAGATGAAGTAGATTCTCTTATAAGTACCTCAGTTAAATGATTAAAGAACGGGGAGAATGCATATTTTGTAATTAACTTTTGTTTAAGTTTGTATATTAGAGAATAGATTAGAAAACAGTTTAAGTTCAATATGTAATTTTCCAAACTCTTATTATCTAACTTCTCCTGATTCTCTTTTTATCTCCTATCTATCTTCACGCCGTCATTATGGCTGTAAATAATGCATCTGTCGGTTCTTACGGCTTCATTATGTTGAACCTGGTGAGCAATTCTCATTCCGGTTTTAATTCTGCCAACTCAATGCTAGATGCTTGAATCAAAACAAACTTAATTGAGCTTTATATTTGATTCTGTGTTTTGATGTTCTGTGTATCACTGACAATATATAAATATAAAAACCGCGCGATTTTTTATTACAAATTTTCCCCTGCGGCGCCTTTCACATATAAATAAATATTTCGTAATATATTGAAAATTTGTAATTAAAAATCGCAAATTTTCGCCTGCCGTTTTCTCAAATAAATAAATTTTTCGTAATATATGAAACGGAAAAAGACCTCCACACATACATCATTTATCATATTGTCTGGAGTTTATCAAAATATGTTTGCTGGGTAACTTTGCGTCGATTTTGTATGGAAAAAGTTGAATTTTTGCCCATTTTTAAAGGCTTCCCTAGGGCCTCACCGAGGGTCTAGAGGAACCAGTGAGGGCTTATTAAAAAGTTTTTGGTTTTTTTACTTGAACCGTTTCCAAATTATGCTAAATATAAAGAAGGCATGCTCGGAGGTTCATCGTCCCAAACTTTCATGCATTTATTGCCTTCCTCTGCACGCCAGACATGAACAAATTTTTTTGAAAAATGAAGAATGGATTTCTTTGTCGTTTAATATAATTTAAGTTAAAGGTGATCTCAATATGGTTTTTCGTTAAAATTCTGTAAAACAGAGTGTTTTTGATATCATAGATGTGCATTTAACATTACCAGTAAAAATGCAGTAATACATAAATTTGTACTAACAATGAAAACTTCTTTGCATTACCAGAAAACTTCTACTGATTACTGAAATTTACTTTGCATTACCAGTTAACTTTTACTGATTACTGAAAAAAATTGTAGTAAGCAACACATTTTTACCGATTACTGAAAATAGCAGTAAGCATTACATTTTTACTGATTACTGATAAATATCAATTTTCCATATGTTTTAAATATGTTTCTTTTAGCATTAAGAAAATTCGGGACTCTAAATGATCCGACCCCCTTTATGCATTTAATATATACTGCAATATGCCCATCTATGTTTAATATGTATCACAGCTTAGCAAATATGGACACAGGTAATAAATTTGTTTACTTTCCCGAATTTGGGTTTCGGGTGGAAACTTGGTTATTTTAACGAGGAATGCATGCCTTTATATAAATCCCGGTGGCATTTTTAAAATATCGACGAAATTTCGCTAAACACACTATAATTATGACAAAATCAGAATGAATCGCGAACCGCGTTAAAAAGACAATGTGCGAAACGGAACCGCGTTAAAAGAGATCGATATATTATGTCTTTAAATAATTTTTTTAGTATGAAAACGCTGACATCAATAACTTCTATCTCTTCAATTCAGTAGCACACGACATAACTTCTGTCAGACTTTTAAATAAACGCACATGCAAGTAAATCGCTCCGTAGCCAGGCTCACTACCGCAAATAGACTGCGCAGCCTTTGAAACCATCGGTGTTAATAAAGCTAAAGCCATTGGTGTTCCACTCATTATGTATTTCATATAAAAACTTTCTATATACCGTTTATTTCTGTCTATATGCTTCCCCGTATTATTGAATTTGGCATAAAAAAGGCGGTGTGTGAAAAAGGTACTTTCTGGCAGATTCCAGGGTGAAATTGTGGCTTAAGAGAAATGTCTATTTCTCCAGCATATTTGATAACTTTGCATTTTGTAGACGTTTGCCTTAATTATCTGGTTCTTTTAATTGCGTTTTTAAGTCGCTGTTCAATATGGGGTTGTTGAATACGCACAGTTTCGGGGTTAGACACAGTGTTTGATATATTCGATCTTTCAACTAAGAAAGTCCAGCTCAGCTATACGATTTTTTAGAGGCGTGGTAGGAAATACTAGTAGCCTTTTTCGTACTGCTGAATGGTAAAGTTGTTGTATGTCAGCAAAGGTGTTCATTCTCCATAAATTGGGAATCCATAATCAATATGGGGACTCGTCACTTAAATAACCGCCAGGATGTTAAAAAAAACACAATTCACGACCACTTGACTCTCAACCGAAAAATGGATTACTTGCTTTCGTTCGTGTCGCACGGTTCAGGTTAAGGGTTGCGTCCCAGCCCGTCAGTGTTGTATTGCCGACCTCTGGTCCGATACTCCAATCCCTCACCAATAACATATGAAATTTATGTTTTTGTTATATTATTGAGTGATTGGGTGTGCATTACTGTAATTTGATGTCAAACACTTTACAATATTTAATCTTTAACTCTGCAGGTACACGATCAAGAACTTACTACAAGTGGGACACACGTACTGCTTGTCAAATTGACCTGACTTGAAAGCCGTGACGTAGGCTGCACGCAACTTGATAGTCAATTTTATTTTCAAGATACCGTTGTCAAAGAAACAACCTAAAATTCTTGCCTCACTGAAGGTGCACCAAGAAATTAATAAATTCATGGCTTTTGTATAGTTCTATGAACCACAACACTTCGCAATTTTTATCAATTTTATTCATTTGTAAATTGCGGTAAAATTTTTTTTATTTATTTATTAAAATTATTCCACTTACAAACTAAAGCACTGGCTACCAGGGCCTTCGGCTTGAGTAAAATATTAATATCCATTCATTATGTGCTATACATACATATGTATGTAGATGTAGATATATACATATGAGGGAATTATTAGATATGAGCTAAGAGAGTGTATTAAAATAAAAGAATAATAACAGTACATAGTATTTACAAATGCACAAATGCTCTTCAATTTAAATAAGTTTCGTAAAGTTTTTTTTTTGTGTAACAAATTTTGCAATTAGTTCTATATGACGGTCAACTGTTTGTGCAAGAAAATCAGATGGTTTGTTATTATCAAATATCGATGATCGAATTTGTTGTAGAGTTGGACAGTGGTCGATGAGTTGAGTCACGTTGAAATCCGGAGATCCACAGTGCACGCAGTTTGGCCGGGAATCGCCATTCAAGAGGTGGACGTGTGTTTCGAGAGTGTGCCCAATCCTGAGACGCGCGAATATAGATATTTTCCTACAAGAGGAGATTGTAGGGTAAGTAGCTTTCTCGCCGGTGGGGTTATGGCCTTTGTAGTAGTGGCTAAAATCATTCCATTCACTTGAAAATGTTTCTCTTAGATATCTATGTGCGTATATCGTCCCCGGTAAAATAGTCAGCCATATGCAGAGGCTCTCTACCTGCTTCTTTTGCTCTTTTGTACGCCATTTCGTTACATTGTTTACCTATGTGGCCTGGTACCCACATTATTTTTATTTGATTGGTGTGCTGGAGTAGGATGTTGCGAATTTTCACAATCATTGGCGTGCTGTTTGATTGGTTGTAAATAGCTGCGATGGTGGATTTACTATCGCTACAAATAAGAGTTTTCTTTCCATTATGGGAAGCATAAAGTACTGCTTCAAGTAGAGCAGCGGCTTCGGCTGTGAATACCGAGAAGTACGATGGCAAAGAGTATACAGCAATGGTGGCACCAAACTTATTTGTCACGGCAAACGTTGTGTTGGTGGCAGATTTAGATCCGTCCGTATATACTATATCCCAATCATGTTTGAAAGGCTCTAGGACTGCGTTGTGTAACTGTTGATATTCGTTGTTGCTGGTAAATTGTTTGGGGTTTTTTGCAAATCTTTAATAAGCGATGTTATGAGCCCAGAGCATGTCGGTGATATTGCTGTTTCAGCCAATGATGGAGTTGCTATGATATGGAGCCGTTTCGATAGGGTTAAACAACGCATTATGGTGGAAGGTTTGTTAGTTGCGATTGGTTTTTCAATGACGGACTTAACCTGTGCAAGCAATAACTCGCTTCTGGCGTGAAACAACTTTGGAATGAGCATCATAGTATTGCGTGTAATTCAAGAGGAAATATCGGGCAATCCAGCTTCTGTAAGTGCTGCTTTTGTTGGCGATGTTGGGAAAGCACGAATACTTCTTTTAGCTGCGATGTGGTATGGAGCATGAAGTAGCTTAATATGTGTCCTGGCACAGTGTCTGTATATCGGCAGTCCAAAATCGATGTTTGATAACAACAAAGATTTTGTAACATTTACAAGTGAATTCGTATGACACAGACAACGTTTGGAAGATAAAAATTTTATAATGTTTAATCTAGAGAATAAGCTTAACCTAACAGATTTTCACGGTCACGGAAAGGGGTGATCCTTGAGGTATCAGGGAGGTGAAGGTTGAGATTGGTGCTTGTTTGCGCAAACAAGAAATTTCCGATTAAATAAAAATGACTTAACAATATTGTACATTTTGGTACCAATTTTCCAACGTTTTAGTTCATCAAGAACTATATGTGTTCCTATCCTATCAAATGCTTTTTCGAAGTCCAAGCTCAGCACGGATGTGTGGTTTCGAGCAGCAATTGCTGCAGAAGCAAAATGTTCGAAATAGAGTAGGGGGTCGATAACACCTAATCCTTTTTGAAACCCGAATTGGTGGGGGTTTATAAGCCGATTAGCTTTGGCGTACCACATAATTCGAGTAGAAGTTATTTTCTCTAAAGTTTTTGACATGCAGGGAAGGAGGGATATTGGTCTGTAATTCTGTACATAGGAGGTGGGCTTATTACGTTTTGGGATGGGTATAATTGTGGCAACTTTCCATTGTTGGGGGTATGTCCCGGAGTTTAAAATTTGGTTGTTTAGATTTACAAGTCTACTTTTAAGGGGAAAGGGGATATTTTTTAAGATAGGATAAGATATTTTGTCGGCACCGGGGGTTTTGCCCTTAAGTGTCGAAATGGTGGCATCGAATTCATTTACTGAGATACAAGCTTCAGTGAGTTGGGCTTTTGAGGAGGGGAATGGGTTACTGTAGTTTTCAGTGAAGGCTAGATTTTTTAGGGAGTTAAACTTGGAGGGAAACTTTGTGCTATGCGAGTAAGAGGACCAAGTCTGTGCGAATTTTTCTGCGATATCCTGTGGTGAGTAAATAGGTCCCCGTCTGTGTGGATGTGAGAGGACACCCCGTTAGGATTTTTATCTCCGACCATATTTTTTTGGGATTCGAGCTGGGGTTAATACTCGCCGTTATATTTTCTAATTACTGTTTTTTGGCAGATTTTAATTATTTCCTAAATGCTGCGTTTGCTTTTTTATAGTCAAGTAGATTAGTGTTTAAACTTTGTCCATAAGCGTCTTTTGTTATTCCTAACGATCGTGAGAAGGTTTGACCAATAGGGCAATTTAGCTGAGAAAAGTTTTGTGTTCGTTTGAGGGATATATATATATATTATTGTGGTTGTTTCAGCATTTATGTTTTGACGTGCGGGTTTACTATCACACAACGACATACATACATATAGCGCCGAATTTTGGCCAATCTGCCTTTTCTGTCAGAAACTTTGACCGAGGTTTTACGGTATACAATATTGGAATTGAGAGGGAGGGGGAGATGATGGGGAAATGGTCGCTATTGTGTAGGTCGTCAGTTGTGTGGGAGGAGAGTTTAGGAGCCATTGTTGTGGAAGCAAGAACTATGTCGGGGTGAGTGAATGTTCTGTTTGTAGAGAAATGGGTAGGTTGGCCATCGTTAAGGACAATAAGGTCGTGCGTTAATATTACATCTTCGATTATTTCGTCTCCTTTGTTCGCAGAAGTGGAGCCCCAGAGCTGACTCCATCCATTAAAGTCTCCCACAATGATAATTGGGGTAGTAAAGCGGCTTATTATGCTGGAAAGGTCATTAACGCTAAATACTTGGTGAGGTGGAATATAGGAGTTAAATATTGTGATTTTGAATCCAACATCTATTTCAATTGCTATAGAAGATAAATGGGAATTAATAAGAATTTGTTTGTGATTAATTGATTTTTTTATGAAAATACAAATTGTATTTTGAGAATTATTGTGAAAGTAACTTTCATATTTGTTGGGAGCATGGAGCTTTCTGTTATGGGGAAGATTTGTTTCCTGTATACAAATAATATCAGGGGAATATTCATTAATTCATATGTTTAAGTCTGGGTAATTGTTAAGGAGACCGTTCATATTCCATTGCAAAATTTGTACCCTTTATTCTATCATTAGGGAGGGATCGGTTGTTGGGGGGATGTGAAAAGGGAAGAGGTTAAAACTGGAGAAGTAAGGTGAGAGAGAAGAGAAGATATCATGTGGTGAGTTGCTGAGCCATCGACTGAAGTATTTCTCTTGCTAACTGGCGTTGGAAATCCCAAGTATAGCCAAGTCTTTTCCACTTGGTCTTTCCAACGCAGAGGAGGTCTTCCTTTTTCTCGCCCACCACCAGCCGGCACCGCATTAAAAACTTTCATGGCTGGAGCTATTTCGTCCATTCGTACGACGAGGCCTGGACAGCAGAGCCGCTGGTTTTTAATCCGCTGCAATATATTTACGTCCTTCTAAAGCTCGTACAGCTCGTCGTTCCATCCTACGCTGTATTCGCCGGCGCAAAGGTCTACAAATCTGTCAGATAATATTTATCTTAAACACTCCAATAGCCTTCTCATCTGATGTCATCGTCCATGCTTCTGCGCCATACAATAGGACGGGCAAAATGAGATACTTATTGAGTGTGGTTTTTGTTCGTCGAGAGAGGACTTTACTGTGCAATTGCCTACTCAATCCGAAGTAGCACGGAGAGGTTCTCCGTTGGATTGCAAGGCGACATTGTGAGTTGTAAGGATAAAGAAGTCGCACGACAAAGAGTCACCCTGTCTGAAACCTCGATTGGTATCAAACGGCTGGGAGAGCTCCTTTCCCATCCTGACAGAGTTGGTGGTGTTGCTCAACGTCATTTTACATAGCCGTACAATTTTTGCGGGGATACCAAATTCAGGTATTTTCAAAGAACATGCGTACTGTGAATATCTGGACGATGGCAGATTTACCACGTCTAAAGCCACACTGATAAGGTCCAATCAGTTCATTGACGATGGGTTTAAGTCTTTCACACAATACGCTCGACAGAACCTTATAGGCGATATTAAGAAAACTAATCCCGCGATAATTGGCGCTAACTGCAGGACCACCCTTCTTGTGGATTGGGTAGAGCACACATAAATTCCAATCAGCAGACATGCTTTCTTCCGACCATATTCTAAAAATGAGCTCATGCATGTACTTAACCAGCTCTTCTCCGCTGTACTTGAATCTCTCAGCTGGCAACCCTTCAGCCCCAGGGGCTTTGTTGTTCTTCAGTCGGGCGATGGTTAATCGAGCCCATCATCATTGATTGGGGATTCGGGTTCATCCTCTTCTCCAAAGTGGTTGCAGCTCCTACCATAAAGCAGTGTGGATAAGTGTTCCTTCATTAGTTAAGTATGCTGTGGACATTAGTCCCCAGGTCGTCGTTTTAATTATTACAGGAGTTTGCCCCGGTCTTGAAACCTTCTGTTGGCCGTCGTACTTTAAAAAAAGTGTTTTGCCGATTTTCCTGTCGGCCAGCATCCCAAGCTCTTCGGAATCACGCATTTCGCAATGCATCTTGCTTTCTTATTTAACTCACGATAACGGGAGCGTTGCGCCCGCACAGTAGTCCTGTAGGCAGCATCTCTACGTTCCGTAGCAAAACGACATTCCTCATCAGAGCAGTTATTTTCCGGTGGATTTCTGAACGTAGGTATGTAGACAGAGGCGTGTGAGGATCTTAGCTGCCACAAGATAATGGCCCGAGTCGATATTATCTCCTCGGATCGTGCGCATATCTAGCACACGGGAAGCATGCCTTTCGTCTATCACAACGATGTTTCGTCGTGAGGACGGAATTTTCCGACTGTGGAACCAAAGATGCTTTTGCCCACCTTGGCATTAAAATCAATAAGCATGATTTTTATATCGTGACGGGGGCTCCGCTCATACGTGCGGATAAGGAGATCGTAGAAGCGATCTTTGGTCCCATCGTCCTTCTCTTCCGTCGGAGCGTGGGCGCACTTCAAGGTGATGTTAAAGAATCTTGTCTTGATTATAATTGACAGTACTTTACGGCGAAGTCTCTCTCCCACTACAAATTCGACACCGCTCCTTTACATGGCAGCTGTAGTAGATGTCACAAGAACCTACTGATTCCTTCCCTTGCCTCGTCCATCGCATTTTTTGGTGGTGATGCCAGCCTTTGCTCTGGCGAGAACATCAACCAGAGGGTGAGGACATTCCAGATGCATGCTCAAAAAATACATTTATATAGCGGGCCACTTCTTCCAAGACAGACTTTCGCTCGCAGCCGCACCTACTGGTGTACAGACGCTGCAGACCCTGGTAATCCTTTAGCCGAATATGTCGAAGTGGCCTCATCAGGTTCACCTTCTCACTTTAGCTCACTCCCAAACTAATGTTCGGAAGCTACCAAGAGGACACTTGGATGAAATCACCCGGAAATCGTGAGCTGCTGGACCCGCATGCGAAAGAATCGCTCTGGCCACTCCCAAGTGAATGGCAGTCAGAAACATTCCGCACTTTCGTGGACTTCTGCACACGAATCCATCCTCCACTACACATTCTTGACTACCTGGCAATTTAAAATGTTTGAATTTAAGTGAATTATTTCTCTTATCATGAACTAGTGCGTTGATTTCGATTAATCGAATTCCAAAACTGCTTCATAATTCCATTCGATTGGAATTATGTCGCTGCGCTTATAGGTATTGATCAGCTTTTGCAAAGGCGCTTGGCGCTGTGCAAGGTGCTATAAAAGTTGATGGCTGCTACGAAGCTATTTAGCTCTTTTGCGGTGGTTGGCCTCTGGACGGGCAAAATCGGATAGAAGTGACCTAAGAATCTGAGCTGCGTTTTTCCAAACTCGCATTTCGACGGATTAAATGTGAGAAGTGTTTTTCAAAGTCGATCAAAAATTAATAGAACGTGTTGCAAATCTTCTGAAATGCTCGATGAGGCGATGCATACGCCGTTCACATATGGAAAGACGAAGTCTAAACCACGAAGTGTTTCCTGTGGCGCCACGTTTCGGAGTAAATTCAAATAGACCAAATATATTCCCTATGACTGTCTTCTTACATCTTCAGGTCTGACTGGCACCTGATAAACCGCTCGCTGTATATCAATTTTGCCAAAAATCGTTTTGCAGGTGGGTATCGTGGTAGAATCGTGTGTAATGAAATCGGGTATCTGGCAGGCACTGTTATTTGGTTTAGGGCCCGGTAATCCTCGGTCGTCAACCACCCTGGGTTTCGAACCATGTGGAGTAAGCTGGCCCAATTACTTTTTGATTGGTGGCAGACCCCGATTAACATTAAATACTCGAACTCAGCTTTGGCTGAGGAAAGCTTCTCGAGATCTTGTTTTCACACGCGACTGTTAACAGGCTGCCGAGTTGTTTTTATAACGTGGGGTACATCGGTATTGACAGGTCTGTGTTCTGATTCTGAATAGTGCACGGGGCTTCGAGACTTCAATAATTAAATCAAAATGACGGATAAAATCGCTTCCAATCGGGGACCTACGTCAGCTACGATGAAACTCCACTCGAAGTTTCATCGCAAACCAAGGATAATACAACGGCGAAGAATACCATGTGTGTTGATTTGCTGCATAAAGCTTTACAGACGTCGGCTGCAAAATGATTAACGGATGCATTCTTAGTGTGACACTGAAATGAGCACCGGTGTCGATCAGATATTTAACTTCTGACGATCGGTCAGCAACGAATAATTGGTTAATGCCAGCGCTGCTTACGATTTGCGTTGGCTTTCAGGTCGGTTCCCTCTCATTCTCCTAATATTCGGTGATTCCATCATTCCTGAAAATTTGGCGGTTCGGAGAGCTAACTGCTGCTTCGGCAGCTGCAAGAGCGCATACGATGAGGATCGCGTTGGTGGCTGCGACCCCAAGTACTCAAGGTGGCGAACCTTTTTTGCCATTGGTTAATAGTGCTTGTGATTTGCGCCAACGTAATTGCTACCTCGGTAGACGGGGCGTTCGTTATTAGTGCTTCTGAAACAACGCAAATCTGCCGCTGAGACACTGTCTACATACATTACTGCGTCGGCTACTGCAATCTGCACGTCAACTAGGCCTTCGTATGCGATTATGGACGCACGAATGAGTTCTGGTAAACGTTGAATCCCCTTACACAAAGAGTATCTTCCAAAAAGGAATAAGTGTGCTAAGCACACGTTCTAGTTTTCGGCGTTTTTTCAAATTTGTAGGAAGTGTAAGCGGGTCCAACGTTGCCATTACGTGGTAGTAGTGCTGAATATCACTGCGGACATGCATATGCCATGAACCAGTAATCTTCTAATGTAAACCAGGCATCCATGTCGTTGCGTATGATGCGCGGCATTGGAATTCGCGCATGGATTTCGTTTTGCGTTGACACGGATAACGGCTGCTGTTGGGAAAACGGTAGCTGTGCGCTTTGCTGTTGTTGTTGGACTAGGTTCTGCTGTTGAACCAACGGAAAATTTGTACTTTGTTGGTCTTGGATCAACGTTCTTGCAGCGTTTTGCTGTTAATGCCCTAAAAGTGCCGTTGCGGTTGGCTGCTGTAATCCAGGAGTCTAAGTTATTGCTTGCCCTTGGGTTGTCTCCTGCAGAGCACCGTTACGAAATTGGCTTGGCAACGCAGTATAATCTTCTTGCATGTCATCGTTTCCTGTGACGGTAACTCTGTCTGTCCTCCGCAATGCGTTCTCCATTTTCAATCGCGATGCGCAGCAAAAATGTTTTTTTTATAAAGTAAATTAATGTGCAAAACATTGAGGCAAGCATTGCTTAAAATTAATGTATTACTAAACGAAGGCAGAAGTAAAGAGGACTTCTGACAATAATGTAGCGGGCGCGGTAGCGCATTAAAATGACCTGCACTGGGTAGTGCTGAAAACAAATGAATTTATGTATAAATACGTCTATGTATTTCTTTCGTTTAAATATTTTTAAAACTTAGGAGAAGAGCCTCTACTTTACCAATTTATTTTCAAAACTTGAACTATTATTTTCGTTTGGAAAACATTTTTTAAGGCTACATTGATAGAAATCCTTCTTATTTTCTAATCGAAATACTTTAAATTTTTCAAATTTGACTAATTGTTGGCAGTCATTACTTTTGAAAAATTAAAGAAATTCCACGCAATTTATTTTCGTATTCGAACGAAGTGGAATATAACTTTTAAAAATCAAAATAGGGCGACTATATAAGCTTAAAAATGAACAAATTTTTATTTAATTGGGGATATGTGAAATAACTTCAAAATTGTTGTGCTTAATAGTGTCGGGATCAAAAAATCAGTACAAATAAACCCAAATTCCCGAAAACAAGGACATTTGCGTTCTGAATTTGGTCATGGAAATTTTTAGTACAGCGAATGAAAATTCAGTACTGTCCCAAACCAGTACGTCTGGCAACCGTAGTGAACTTCCATAGGAACATTATGAATATTTGTAGGCGTAATTGGCGGTAGGCATTCAAATATCCGATAACTTACATTATACCTTACAAAAATTAAATCTAAAATACGCTTAGGCTTATTTACATTTCCATTAATTTCTTAAGGATATTCCAAAAGATATTAACACCATTTATTCACCATTCCTGAAACTTAGATGCAAAACATTGTTGACGTGAGCTCTACAAATGTCGGTGGAATATAAGAGACACAAAGAAAGAGAACTTCGCATATTTTCACAGAGTTGTTCGCGAAACAAGTCCACGTTTTGAATTTGGACTACAATCGAACGCAATATACGCTACAATGCTATAAACACACCTCCACCTCTGGACATCCCAGACCTGATTTCATCTCAATCCTTTCGATAAACTTCATATAACTCACGATCGAAGAACTCCGAGTTATGGAAATTAGGAGTTAACCATCTGCCAACGAAGACATAAATATCAAAGTCAGCTTTTGTTCTCTTTAAGCTTATAAAGAGCAACCACATTAGTATTCACATTAGTTTCCGTAGAAATTTTTTGCTGAATACACCGAAAAGGGCGAACTATCTGCACTAAGCTTCGTCTCAAACCAGGGCCGCGTGCACGGGGGGTTTTCTCTTTTTCACCGCGCTCCACTCCTCATTAAGACTGGGTTTTAATTTCATTGTTTTCCTTAGCATTAGCACAAACAGCATTGGCATCCCCAACTGCATGAAGTTCCAACGCCGTTCAGTTACGCTAAGCGCCATTTTTTTTATGTATATATATATATTCTCTATATGTGTTAAGGATCTTTTAGTGACTTAGCTAAAAAAATAATGAAGGGCCCTAAAGAAACAACAGCTGCCCTAAAGAAACAACACTAGTTAAGGATATTAAATTGGAGTTTATTTCACAATGTCTCAGTACTATGTTAAACTAGCCCGTCCCGAACTCGACTGCCCGACCGCTGCATCCATTGAGTACATTTCAGCTCGGCTACATGGCAGCGGCGCAATGGTTGTATAACTTGTTTACAACCCGTTGTCTGAGACCGGCCATGGCCTTGATTTCCCATTGCGAATTTGTTGGATGCTAGTGACAATGGCTCCCGTTGTGTTATATGATGAAATTGAAATGTGCTGACACTACGGCACGTGTAACGGGCAACCGTTGGAGCGCCCCAACAGCTGCGCGTTAACTTATATATATATATCCTATATATATATATTCTTTATATATATATTCTTTATATATATATTCTATATATATATATTCTTTATATATGGACACAAACTGATGCAAATGTAGATGGTCTCATGGTCAGTTGTGTGTCAAAAGTCAAAAAACTACAAAGGTTCTTACTGACTAAAAACGATGACTTACTCATATGTTATAGAATTGAGTTTAAAAATTTGAAAAACACAGTTTTCGACAAAGAAAAGTCCAGCGCAACAGAATCCGAGATTTCGTTTAATTCACGAAGAGAACGCACTAAAGGAGCATTCCTTGCATAGTGAGGTTCTTAATATAAAAAGGATAGTAAGAACGGAGAGTTCTAACTGGTATGAGAAATTGAATAGCGTGAAGTAAGGAGGGACAATCAATATCACCCTTGATCACACCGGAGATAAAGGAGAGGGATAGAGTAGTTCTTCTGATTTCAAGAGATTTCAGATTATTGTGTAGGAGACGGGAATGGTAAGAAGGAATTGGATTAGAAAAATTTTAAAATCTGAGGGCAAACTTGAGGAAAATTGTTTGAATACGCTCGATCCGCTCTATTGCAAATTTGTGATAAGGTCTCCAGATGAAAGCAGCATATTCAAGCTTAGGGCGAACTATCGTTGAGAAGGTGAGTTTAACGTATAAGGGTCGGTAAAGTGTGTGCTATTTCGTCGTAAAAAACCTAGGACAGCATACGATTTGGATATTATAAAATTAATATGGCTGTTAAATGAGAAGGTAGGGTCAAAGATTACTCCAAGATCTTTGATCTCATCAGGAGACTGAAGAGCCTTGTTTTCAATGTAATATTTCGAATTCAACACGTTACGCATTTTGGAATAGGTTACATGAAAACACTTATTTATATTAAGACAAAGGAGTGATCTACTACTCCAAAGATATAATCTGTCTAAGTCTTCCTGAAGGCAACGTGCATCTTCAGAACTTTTTATGGCGGAATATACCTTTAGGTCGTCAGCATATAGCAAAAAATGTGAGGACTTAAAACAGTTTCCAATATCGTTGATAAAAAGAACGAATAGAAGAGGACCTAAGATACTTCCTTGCGGTACACCTGAAGTGGCTATGAAGTGATCAGAGGTTACCCCTTCGATCGAGACCACACAGTGTATATTGCTTAAGTATGAACGCAACCATTTAAGAAAAATGGAGTGAAACCAACGGAGGCTAGTTTATGTAATAATATATTGTGTGATACCTTATCGAAAGCTTTGGAAAAATCAGTATAAATGCAGTCTATTTGCTGGTTGGATTAAAACGTTTCCAAGCAAAACTCACTAAAGACGGCTAAGTTAGTAACTGTAGACCGATTGGCAACAAAGCCATGCTGATATGGGGAAATTAAGTTTTTTACGGCGAAGTACATCTTATCTTTAAGGATTACCTCGAAAAGTTTTGAGAAAGACGAAAGTTTAGAGATTGGGCTATAATTAGCTACATCATTCCTTTTCCCACTCTTGTAAATTGGAGTGACTGTCGTTATCTTCCAATCACCAACGAAAGTCCCAGTATTTAGTGATTTGTTAAAAAGATGTTTAAGAGGTTCAACTAGAGGCGTGCACTTTTTCAGTAAGTCAGTACAGAAACCATCGACATCAGTTTGTGTGGAGTTTTTTAAAGTACTTATACCCCTAATAATGTCATCAGACGTGAGTTGTAGATGGCCGAAATTAATGGTAATGGAGTCGCAGTTGTCATGTTGAAAGGAACGAAAGCAAGTGCCAAAATACTTTAGGATTTGATTTTATATTCGATTCTGCCCTTAAGGTATAATTTGTTCAAACAACAGAATTTCTTCGAGAGTCGTTGATACTTGTCAAAAAATATGTTGCTGTTAGATTTACAAAATTTTTTATATAACTTATTTCGTTGGTTCTTAAGCGAGACTTGAAGACAGAGTAGCACTGATTGACATCTGGATTAGAAAGCAAATGAGTCCAACTAGTTTTGCCTAAGCAAACATTTAGGTTTGAGTAGTTACAAGACCCATATTTAAAAGAGATTTTTTTTTTCTGATCTACCGATGGCAAATTCGTAAAATTCAACAGATAGACATAATGGAATATGATGTTTATCCGCTGGTGAAATCAGGGAGAAACATTAATTGATATTCGTAATTATATTAGTACTTACGAAAACAAGATCGAGAATTCTATTGAGCTGGTTCATATAACTATTACATTGGACTAGATCTAGACTTAAAATGTGATCAATACAATAAGATTCTTTCAAAGTACTTATATTATCTGGCAGTAGCCCAGATTTAGAGAAACGTTTTGACCACCTGATGTTAGGGAGATTGAAATCGCCGAGTATGCACAGATGATTATTACAATGTTTGTAATTGTATTTTAATACTTTAGGAAATTGAACATAAACTGAACAGTGTCTCGAACTTACGTTTAGATTTGGCCAAAAGCTGTGTGAGCTCCTAGGTCCTCTGATAGCAAAAGTGGAATGGAATGCGCCGTTTTATTGGACAAAAGCCCAACCCACCGTTTTTCTCTAACTCGCTAGATTTCGAAAGAAAAACAGTTGGTTGGAGAACTCGAATAAGAACCGTTATGTGCTGAAAATCTTTCAGCCGCGTTGGAACAAATGACAGGGTGACAAGTATTGTCAAGTATATAGAAAATTAGGCTGTTAGCCTAAAATACCGGCCCCCTTGTTGCGGCAAAGGATAATTTCTAAAAAAAAACCCGCGTTAGCTGACACAACGTTTGCCTGAAACATATGAAAAATATTGCATGTTAATACGTGTAACAGTTTAATCAAATGGTACGCCTTATAGTCTTAAACTAAGTCCATGTCATGCTCGACGCTTATGGCTCGGATCGCTAGTTCAACATATGGAGAAAGCTGGCTCGTCCTGTGTGGTGGTTTCCTTAACTATTTGGAAGAGATAATATTGGGAAGTCGGCTCAAATGAAAGGCCATTAGTTTAAGTAAAATTTGCACATGTTTATTTAGTGTATGTATATTTTTGGTTTTTGTCAGGATGGAAACCGGGCGTTTAGAAATTAATACAAATAAACTTTATTTAAAAGAGACATTAATGATGTACAGATTTATTTAGTTCGTATTTTTTCGACTGTTCGGCTTCGCTTCTCAATTGCGACTCTCTTAAAGTCTCTCTTCCTCTCATACTTGACAGCTCGTCCTTTCCTGACTCTCATCAATCGGCCTCGATTGGTCGTCTGATGCATAGTCGTCGCTGTCTTCTTCTTCGTCTAATTCAGGATTTAACTGACACCATCGCTTCATATTGTCGCTAGACATTATGCCGCAGTATCGTCGTCGTGTGATAGATGTGTCCGGTAAGTCTTCCACGACATACCTATCGTAGTCTAAGACTTTTGAGACTATCTAATTTGTGCGTATCACCAGTTGCTGCTGGCACCTTTGTAATTACTACCAGGTCACCTTCGTCGTATCGTTGTCGTCGTTTATTGTGTGCGTTGTATCTACATTGCCACCTTTCTTTCTCTGCTTCGATGTTTTTCTTAGCTTTGCTAAAAATTTCTTCTCGGCTCTCGTTGTTGGTGGAATCTTGCTTATCGCCCAGTGCTTGTATAAGTCTATTCAAGCTGAAGTCTCGCATGTTGTAGTTAAAAATTATATCGTTTAGACTTATTCTTGTAGTAGTGTTAATCTGGGAATTTATGCTCCATTGTAGAGTAGGTAAAGTTGTGTCCCACTCTCATGGTTGTCTAAAAACGTCTCAAACTCTTTTGAAGTGTACGCTGTTCCTCGGTCAGTGGTGATTTGACCCGGTTGACCAAACGTGGACATAACTTCTTGTAGCATCGAAATCACAGGAGCGGATTGAGTATTTCGCACGGCTTTCATAATTGCGTATTTGGAAAAAGCACATATCAACACAATGATATGCTGATTGCCCTTCTTGCTTTTGGGAAATGGTCCCAAATGATCCAAGTGAACGGATCTGAACGGCATCGGAATAACTTCGGCCAAGTGCATCTAGCCCTCAGGTTTGCCTCCTTTGGTTTTGTTTACACAACAATCCAAGCATGCTGCTATGTAGCTCTTCGCGTACCGTCTCATACGGTGGAACCAGAAGTCTCGCTGAATACGTTGCAAAGTCTTTTCAGTACCGAAATGTCCTGAATAGTCGTGACATGCGTTCGTGATCCGCCATCTCGCTGCTCGTGGCACTACCAACCGTCGCTCGCCATTTACCTTACGTAATAACCGTCCTTTGTATAACTCGTAGTCTTGATGAACTTGCTTTGATGATGTTGAACTGGACTTTAACGTTGATACAATTTCTTGAAGCTGTCTGTCTTGAATCTGCAACGAGAACACCCAATCGCTGCTACCCACAATCGTTACTGATAACACATTTTCAGCAGCCGTTTGGCATTCGCTTGGAGGTAGGCTTGGTGCTCGACTCATTCCATCGACGTGCTGCATTTTACTACCTTGCCGATGTATGGTTTTTAAATCGAATTCCTGTAATCTCAACCACCATCTCGCTATGCGTGGAAGAAGTGGTGTTGTCGATTTAGTGGTAACAATAGCGTTACAATCAGTTACCACGGTGAATGGCTTGCCCAAAAGATACATACGAAAGCATGTAAGCGTTTCGACTATCGCAAGTACCTCTAGCTCGTGACTGTGAAATCGTGTTTCCGCTGCACTGCACTGTCGGCTATAGAAAAACACTGGTTTTACTCCATCGTCTTCGTTTTGTAACATAATTCCGGATAGTCCTACGTGACTGGCATCCGTATGTACCTCGTGCTGTCTGTGGGGGTCGTACAAGGTCAGCACCGGTTTCTTGGTTATAGCTTCTTTTAATTCCGTGAATGCTTCATGCTGAGCCGTTGTCCATTCGAAAATAGCATCCTTCCTCAATAACGAGGTCAATGGACTTGCTAGCTGGCTGTATCTTCCTACAAACTTACGGAAGAAACCGGTTAAACCCAGGAATTGCTTTACCTGAGTTACGTTGGTTGGCTGTGGAAACTCCTTTATGCATATAGTCTTTATTTCTCCGGGTGCTATAACCGCTCTTGATACTTCATGGCCCAGGAAATTTACTTTATCCGCCATGAATTGACATTTCGAAGGTCGCAAAGTTAGTCTCTTTAACGCTTCCAGTACCTCTCGCAGTACTGTCATACCCTCTTCGGGCGTCGCTGTTGCTATGATTAGCTCGTCAACATAGCTTACCACCTTGTTTCTGTACTTGAGTGCTGATATCATTTTCATCACCATCTCTTGAAATACCATTGGTGCGTTTACTAAACCGAATGGCATTACGTTGTGTTCATACAAGCCTTCGTGCGTTAGGAATGCAGTATAATTCTTGCACCCCTCCTCAATCGGTATCTGGTAATAACAGCTGGTCATGTCTAATGTGGTGTAGAATCGTCCTCCGCTTAGCTTAGATAACTGCTCTTCAACCACTGGCATCGGAAAATGTTTACGTATGGTTACCGCGTTTAACGTTCGATAATCCACGCACATTCTACTCTCTCCGTTTGATTTTGTCACTAGAACTACTGACGCTGCGTGCGGTGATGTACTGGGTCGAATCACCTCGTGGTCTAGCAACTCCTTCAAGATCGTTGAAAGGTCTTGCTGCTTCGCAAATGGTACCTGGTATCGTCTACCTACTATCGGACTTGGAGTAGTAACTTCGATAGTCATTGTCGTTGACTTCGATCGTCCCAGCGTTGATATTCTTTCTGAGAAAGAATCGTCGTTGTCAGCCAATAGCTTAAACACGCTTTGCTTATCGGCTTGTTCTACCCTTTCGTTAACGTTGAAATGTTTCGCGTTCTTGACCTGTAGTATGCACATACATAACTGATACACACACACAATACACATTGCGCACAATATAACAAACACACAGCCATACAAACATACACAATGCACATAGCACAGAATGAAACATACTGACACACACGCACGTATAATGTACACTGCACGCGCGCAGGCACCACACACAAAGTGTCACATAAAACCAAATGTCTGGGCGCAGAACAGCGAGCTCATTACACAACAAGTACAAGTACTTTTGGTGATTGACCGCTTAGCAAAAATACTTAATACATTCTGGTATCAAATTGCTGTCATTGCATTTCGGCAATTTGAAGGCCAATAAATAAAACAAACAATACAAAAACACCAAGTGCATTTTACCCTAATCATATTTTATTTAGTACCGTGTGAAATCAATGCGTGAGAAAATATTTGTTATTTCGTGTTGATTTCCCATTGGTTAATTAAGAATTAGTAATAAGTTTCCTCTGTGAGGAAATTAGTATATAAGAACAACATTTTTTAAAATAAAAACAATGGTAATTTACAAACTTAACCGTTTGCACATTATTGTTCGCAAGAGCGGCCTGGTGGCCTACAATATAAAGCGAGTTGCGCTTATAATACAACACAAATAATCCTCCTAACTAATATTACAGATAACTGCTCTTCAACCACTGGCATCGGAAAATGTTTACGTATGGTTACCGCGTTTAACGTTCGATAATCCACGCACATTCTACTCTCTCCGTTTGATTTCGTCACTAGAACTACAGACGCTGCGTGCGGTTATGTACTGGGTAGAATCACCTCGTGGTCTAGCAACTCCTTCAAGATCGTTGAAAGGTCTTGCTGCTTCGCAAATGGTACCTGGTATCGTTTACCTACTATCGGACTTGGAGTAGTAACTTCGATAGTCATTGTCGTTGACTTCGATCGTCCCAGCGTTGATATTCCTTCTGAGAAAGAATCGTCGTTGTCAGCCAATAGCTTAAACACGCTTTGCTTATCGGCTTGTTCTACCCTTTCGTTAACGTTGAACTGTTTCGCGTTCTTGATCTGCAGCATCATCGACCCTGAGTCGATAATCAGTCGTCTATCGCGACCACACAGCACATCTCTTCCAAGCAGGAAGTCATAATTCAACATGCTGTCCGGTACCTCGTACAATTTGGTCTCAATAACCTCACCCTTCAGTTTTATAGGCGTGTCGATGACTCTGGTGACCTTAACAATAGAGCCACCGAACCCTTGTAGTCGTAAGGATGTTGGTATTTTACGTTCACTATTTACTGCTGCTGTTGTTCGTATGAGCGAATGATCGCTACCCGTATCAACCAAAGCATGAAACTTCACGCCTTGCCATTCAATCTCTTCCACAATAGGTGGATTCTGCTGCTGCGACCCTACGCTGCATTCAATTTTAGCAACTCTGTGCTTTGGTTCTGTCGCTGCACACTTCCTTGCGTCATGTCCCACCTTGACGCATTTGCTGCATCGTAGCTTATTTTGTGGCTGAGGGCATTTGGCTGCATAGTGGCCATACCCGTTGCAATTATAACACTTAAGACGCTTGCTTTTATCTTCTGTCGAAACGTTGACATCAGCTACATTTATAGTTTGAGCGATGCGTTGCCCACTCGCCTGAGTCGTTGCACGTATACTGTCGATTGACTGCCTTAAATGGTCACACGATCGCACATTCATTGCTAACAAAGTACGTGTTAGTGTACTATCGTTCAAGCCGTTGATGATGTAGGAATTTATTGATTCCTCATTTACGCCACCTCGCCTTCCAATGGTTAGCATCTCGTAAAAATATTATATAAGCGGCTCGTTAAGTTTACGCCGGCCTGATGCCTACTCGCGATGAATATCTGCTGCCGTTACGCTGTATGGAAAATCTTGCATAAGCATTCGCACAAACTTGGACCAAGATCTAAATACTGGTTGAGCGTCCAACCAATTCTTAGCGATGCTCTTCATTTTATTTTGAACTGCAAGTAACACCGTCTCATTTTTCCATCGATATACCTGCTGCAGTTGCTCTACTTTTGTCACAAACTGTTGCGCAGTCATCGTTTTTCGCAGAGGGTCAAATTCCGGAAGAACTCCTACGACTTCTGGGACACTAGTCGTGTGCACAAATTGCGGTAGCACATTTCGCTGCGGTGAGGGTTCAGAAGCCCCTGCTCCACCCTCCGTTGCTGATGCTGCTATTTCTAACTCGTCTCCAACTTTATCGTTCGTTGTTGCCGGCTTAAGCACTGTTTCGATCGTCTTTATCGAATTAGCCAAACTGAAAACTAACTCTTGCAGCTGGCTGAATGGCTGCTCCCATGGTTCAACTGATGACACCTCCTGCATTTCAACTTCGTCTGACTCTAATGCTTCCATTAGAGCTGCTACTTTATTTGCTTTATTTCCGCTAATTGCTAAATCGTACTTACGCAAAAGTTTATTTAATTGCGCTACGTTTAAATTTCCCAATTTGATCATTTCTCCTGTACCTTCTTACTTGCTTGCAGTTTTTTAATTTACCTTTTTCTCGTTTTTCTTTTTAGAATTCTCCCACAAAAATTTATTCTAGAAAATTCCTTGTGTTTCGCTCAACACTTCGCTGTCGTTCCCCTTTTCGTTGTAACAAGTGCCAATTTGAGTGCTTTCCGCCTCTTCGTTGTGCCGTCGTTGCTATGGTTGCAGATTTTCGTTGCATTAGAATCCGTGGTTGCTTGTTGTTTCGCCGTTACCAATATACGCGTAGACATCTGTGTGATTTCGTCGCAAGTTCGTTGCTCGGTTTTTTCTGCCTTCGTTGAGCTGTTTCTGCATATGCGGCGTCGGTGATTTGAGCGTTCATGTGCTGCTGCGTGCACAGCCGTTGCTCCGTTTTTCTCTAATTTCTGAGTCGTTTCTTTGCGTATGCATCGTTGCTTGTTTGAGCGTTCATGTGCTATTGCGTGCACAGCCATTGCTCCGTTTCAACCCTATTCGTTGCGAATTCGTCTATCGCCGTTGGTAAAGTGAGTGTGAGTGCGGTTGCTTTGCACTGTCGTTCACTTTGTTCGTTGCTCGTACTTCTCCTTCGCATACGGCGTTGGTAATGTCAGTGTGTGTACTACTTCGTTGCCGCACCTGCACCGTTTACATTCTTGTCGTTGAGTGCCCTTTACCATTCGTATGCGCGTTGAGATGCTCTGCCACGTTGAGCGTTCCTCTGCTGCGTTGACTTCTTCGAAGTCCGTGTGTGTGTATGAATTGTTCCACAGCTTATTACTAATTATTATTTTACCGATTTCTTTTAATTAAATATTTGTTTCTTTACACTTTTGTAAACGTTCTCGATACCCGCTTCTGAATCTGTCAGGATGGAAACCGGGCGTTTAGAAATGAATACAAATAAACTTTATTTAAAAGAGACATTAATGATGTACAGATTTATTTAGTTCGTATTTTTGCGACTGTTCGGCTTCGCTTCTCAATTGCGACTCTCTTGAAGTCTCTCTTCCTCTCATACTTGACATTTTATTGTTGAGAATGGTTTCTGACTCTCCGACGGATGGCACCGGATAGTATTAGCGCGAAGATTGTTCCTTGCTTGAGCAGGCCGCACAGATATGATGGTGGCGTGCCGCATCACTGAGGCGTAAAGATCTGCGCCTAATGTCAACCGAACGGGCGATGGTTTAAAGAACTGTGGGTCAGCGAGCTTCATGAATTGGAAAGAAGCTGCACCTTTGGGGTCGATCTGACTGGCAGGAGTCATGCGGAGATGACTCTTTACCACTACAGCCTGCGTTGTGACCCGTTCCATAACTACATGCTTTTCACGGAGAATGAGGGAACATTTGTTGTTTCTTGTGCCCAAGCGTTCTAAATGTAAGTCCGTCATGAGATCTCCGTCGATGATCGTGTTTACCGAACAGGGGTCGATGATGGCGCGAACTAAATGTAGGCGCTCGCCAGCCTCAATCTTCACTTTTGCCGTGGGCGCAAGGGGTTCGAATGCCCTCATAATTGGTGCTGCCGTAGTATCGTGTGTTAGTCAGCCCGCTCTGAACCCCGATGGCAGTTTGCGAAGCACCGCGATTTCACGCTGTCTAGAGTGGCGTAGATACGGAGGAAAGCGTGTCGAAACTCTAAGGGGCGGTAGGTAAGGCCGTGTTCCCGAGCGAACCTTTTTTTGCATTCTGTGTTGTATCGGTCGGGAAGGATGTGATCCCGAGCCTTGTGCAAAATGAAAAGTCGACTGAGCAGGCGGTCTGTAAGAACGCGTTACCGAGCCGCGCTGCTTCGACGGTCGGAGAGGACCTGTCTCCGAGCCGTGACCACGTCTTTCGTGCTGAAGGAACACGAGTTTCCGGGCCGTCACTCGTCGCTGCAGTAGACCTCTGGACGTCGATTGCACTTTCAGCCAATTCCGCTTCTTCCACTCGTTCGGCCCAGGCTTTAGTCCGTTCGTTGACGTGACATGACAGTTCACCATCGGTGGCTTCGCCTTTCTCTAACATCTATCTGGTTGTCTTTTGTCGCCCTCCGCTTCCAGATGTAGAGATGTGTGCTGATTCTCGTGGCATCGGTGGCATCGGTCTTGACTGCTACAAATTTCCAACCTATGGAATGGCGATAAGCAGTAAGGGCAATACCGGTTAATTAATACTGCTACGACCTTTCCTCGATAGACTTTGCGCGGTACAGGCAGAGCCGTACCCCCGTGCGCTGCTCGGACTACTTGCGGGCCATTGTGAAGGGGGTAATTTTACTGCAACGGAAAGAAAAATATATGCCTCTTAGTAAGTTGCATTTCTTAATAGTTAGGTGGCGAGCTGGTGGAAGAGGATGTTGCGGAACTGTTGATATGTTTCATTGGGGCCCGAACCAGCTTGACTATAGGTCTGGAGACCAGTCCCTTTTCGGTGCGAATGTCTACAACCCGGATGTGACTATCGGTGCCGCGGTGGATATTGACAACTCGTCCTAGTGTGTCCCGGAGTCAGCGGTTCTAAACTAGTTGGATAATTAGTTGCAGGACTAAGTGGTCTAGAATTAAGACATGATTTGATTCGACAAAGTAAAGTGGTGAATTCTTCAAATGTGTATTTAAAATCCATTGCTACGTTTCGAAAACGGGATTTGAAACTTTTTACCCCTGCCTCCCATAGCCCACCCATGTGTGGAGCTGATGCTGGGATGAAATGCCAAGAAATTTGTTGATAAAGATACTTAGAAATAACTGCCGCACGAGTGTTGGCTTTTTGGACACTCCGACGTGCTATAAATCTCGACAATGCTGCCAGGAAAGTGGGAGTACTCAAATCATTTGTTGCTTCCAAATGAATCGCTTTGGTTGCGGAGAAACAAAAAAAACAGACATAACCCTTTAAGACGACACAACTTCTGCCTCTACAGTTTTTGATATCGAAGGGTCCTGCGAAGTCAACACCTGTGTTGGTGAACGCCCTTGAGAACGTAGTGCGTTGGGATGGGAGTGAGGCCATAATTTGGTTTTGAAGTCGCCTTTTGTGTATTGTACACACCTTAAAGTTGTGTATAATGGTTTTTATCATTATTTTGACCCGTGGTATCCAGTATTGCATTCGAATCAGACGCAATATTAGCTGGTTTTCTCCGTGCAGGGAAATCTCATGAATAAATGCGGTAACAAGTCGCGAGAGATGACATTTGTTTGGAAGCAGGATTGGATGCCGCCCTTTTTAACAGAAATCTGCTGGAATCGATAAAGGGATTCAAGGCAAGAATTTCACTTTTGGGGTTTATTGTTTGCCCAGAGCTTAAGCTTGAAAATTCAGTAGGGAAGTGTTGTTGTGCAAGGTGTGATTACTTCCCGTGTCGTAGCTTTGATTTCCTCTACAGAAGTCGATCTAGAAGTCGCGGTAAATTTAAATTTTCTGGTGGGAAGCGTACTTTGCAAGAATCGCAAGACATACGATACCACTCGCAAAGCTCTCGAGAGTGAGGAAAATATATGGAGTATAAACGAAACCTCAAAAATGTTTGTCGCGTGAACCTGTAAGCGTGTTTCCTCTTCATCCGTTCGTAGAACCAACTCCTGAGAAGGCCATCCCGGTTTGCCGTCTTGAAGCCAAGAAGGGCCCTGCCACCACAACGAACTTTCTACTTAGTCCGAGGCTGTTACCCCACGACTACCTAAATGTGCGAGATTTGAGGACGAATCGACGTGGTACCAATGATGAGGGGGTGGCTCCAAGCCCCAAGATCAATCTGGTCAAAACCAACAGCAACCTCCTCAGCAGCTCCAAACACCGCAGAAAACAAATGCAAATTCCCAAACACAACACCAAGAGCAGGTAAATGCTAATGCTACAGGTTCAAATGTACAGGACAAATTTGCGATGCTTCAAAAACAGCTTCAACTCCTGTATCAACAGCAAGCCTCGACCGATAAATCTACACCAGGTAAGGAATGGACACTATAGAACCCAAAAAAAGGCCTCGAGAAAGCCCAAGTAAGCTCATTAATACCAAAAAGCAAGCAAAACTTGATAAATACTGGCTTGGCGAATCTCACTCAAAAGAAAACCGCTTTTCAACTCTTGAAATAGAAGACGATGAAGACACAAAGCCCAAAGAAAAGGATCCCAAGCCCCCTCCAATCTTCGTTGACAAAGTTAACAACATTTCCCCTCTTATGAAGCTCCTATCAGAAACTGCTCCTAGTTCGTACGACCTTAAGATCATCAACAATGAGCAAGTTAAAATACAAATGTGCTGGCCCCCACCTGTCTGCAAACTGCTCGCGCAAGACACAGTCTCCCAAAGATGTTATATGTGCTCTTTGTGAAGGAAACCATCCAGCAAATTATAAAGGCTGCATGGTGTACCAAAATCTGCAAAAACTTAAATACCCACCGTTAAGAAAAATGGACGACAATTCTAAAAGTGTCAGTCAGCAGAAATCCGCTCCACTTTTACCCAATCGAACCTCTCAACCACTCCAAGCTTCATTTACCTTCGCTCAAGCAGTGAAAACCACACAAGATAACTCAATCCCTCAACGAAAAGAAAACGTCTCTGAACCCTTAAGCGAGATGCGTGAAATGATAATGCTTCTCAAGCAAGTCATGCAACAAATAACAACTATGATGAATCTTCTTGTCAACCTAACGACGAAGTCCATCGTGCCTACAATCCCAATCCCATAAATATTTTGCTGTGGAATGCTAATGGCCTGTCAAAACACGTACTCGAGTTAAAAACGCTACTCAAGTCTCATAACATAGATATTGTCCTAATATCCGAAACCCATTTCACCGAAAAGAGCTATTTTCAAATCCCGAACTACAAACTCTATCACACAATTCATGCTGATAAAAAAGCACACGCTGGCTCAGCTATATTAATAAAACGCACTATATTAACTCATACTGCACGGAGGCTATCCAAGCAACTAATATAGTTGTCGAGGACTTGAAAGGCCAAATAACCATATCAGCAGTATACAGCCCACCCAAGCATGCGATCAAGAAAGAGGATTACGTAACATTCTTCAAAACTCTTGGAACCAGGATTTTAGCTGGAGGAGACTACAACGCAAAACACACGCAATGGGGATCTCGCCTCGTTACTCCTAAAGGCCGACAAATCCTGGCGGCTATGGCAAGATTAAATCTTTACTCAGCCTCCTCAGGCTCTTGGAAATCAACACCCACTCTAAGCAAACCCCAGTGTACTAAAATCTCTTCTCTTGTAAAAGAAAAACTTACCAAAAAACGCCAGGCGAGAAAGAAGTGGCAGCAGACTAGACATCCCGATGACAAAACAAGATTAAATACGCTAACGAGAGAACTCAAAGAAGTCTTGCAAAAAGAACGCAACTCCCAACTTCATCGGTACCTCAGTAACCTAGAGGCAACAGCTGCCAGCGACTATTCTCTCTGGAAAGCAACAAAACAATTAAAAAGGCCAACTCTAGCACAGTCCGCCATCAGAATGGAAAACAACCAGTGGGCTAAAAGTGATCTCGAAAAAGCAAACACATTTGCTCGTCATCTCAAAAGAGTGTTTACTCCACACGAAATTTAACCTTCTCCCAATACATCACAAAAAGTAAGTCAGACTCTCGAACTACCCTACCAAATGGACCTACCCATAAAAAAATTCTCAAAAGTTGAAGTTAAGGAAGCGATCAAAAAACTCAAAGCTAAGAAGGCTCCCGGCTATGACCTAATTACTGCGGAAATCCTAAAACAGCTCCCAGAAGAAGGAATCACTTTCCTGACTTTTATTTATAACGCTATACTTACGTCAGGTTTCCTTCCACCCCAATGGAAAGTTGCCCAAGTAAAAATGATTCCTAAACCAGGAAAAAATGCAGACAAAGTTGAATCATATCGCCCAATTAGTTTACTACCTATCACCTCTAAAATTATGGAGACTCTTTTCCTCAAGAGATTGATGCCGTTAATAGAAGAACGAAAGATTGTTCCTAATCACCAATTCGGTTTCAGAAAAAAACACAGCACAATCGAGCAAGTGCACAGGCTTGTAAATTGCATTCACACTGCATTCGAACAAAAAAAGTATTGCACAGCTGCATTTCTCGATATATCTCAAGCTTTCGATCGAGTATGGCATGACGGCTTACTTTACAAAATAAAGAATACCCTCCCCATAAACTATTACATCTTCATCGAGTCCTACCTCAGAAATCGATTTTTCTTTGTTAAGCAAGGCGAAGAGCAGTCTGAACTCCACGAAAGTTCAGCTGGTGTACCTCAAGGCAGTGTCATGGGTCCCATCCTGTATCTGCTATACACCTACGATTTACCAGCAACCGACGAAGCAATCGTTGGCACATTTCCAGACGATACTGCGGTTCTCGCTACGGATACTCTCCCAGAACTAGCTTCGCTTAAGCTCCAAAACGGCCTAAACAAAATAACTCAATGGCTGAAAGATTGGCGAATTAAGCCAAATGAGACAAAGTCTGCCCAGGTTACGTTCTCCCTTAAACGTAAAACCTGCCCGCCCGTTAAACTCAATAACGTGGACATTCCACAGCATGATGTGAAAAAATATTTAGGCATGCACCTCGACAGAAAGCTTACGTGGAAAACTCATATTTTCAGCAAACGCAAAGCACTGGGAATGAAGCTCACTACACTGGTTACTGAACCCAAAATCTCAAGTCTCACTCGACAATAAACTCTTACTCAACTCATGTGTTCTAAAACCGGTATGGACATATGGAATACAATTATGGGGCTCTGCAGCAACCTCAAATATAGAAATACTCCAAAGGTTCCAATCAAAAACTCTTAGAATGATTGTGAACGCTCCGTATTATATCACAAACAACCAAATACACCATCATCTAAAAATCCCTACTGTTGCTTCTGAAATAAAAAAGCACGCCTTGTCTCACCAACAACAAACTCATGAGCACCCAAATCCCCATATTTCTACACTCACTTTTCATACAGTATCTTTCCGCCGACTAAAAAGGAAATCAATATCAGACCTCTACTAATATTGAACACCTGCGAAAAATATATGGTTACACCACTGGGTGTATTCCATTCATGATTACTTTTATTTAGTAATAAGTTTTAAATATTGTTTAATGTAAATACAGATCGCAATAAAAGATATGAATTAAAAAAAAAAAAAAACAATAATTCAAGGCGGGGAAGCGAGATGGTTTTAACTGGTGTCACTCTTGTTTTGGCTAATAACAAGTTTACGTATACTCCGGTCTCTTTTTCAACGCGCATATAGATGGCCGCAGCGTAGGCCTTCTCCGATGCATCACAGAATCCATGAATTTCAAACTTTTCGGACGGGGCAAATTGAACGGAGCGAGGTATCTTGATGTGATATACAGCCGAATATTCGTTCACAAACGCGTTCCATCGATTTAATGTCGTTATGGAAACTTGGTCATCCCAATTGGTCCCTTCTAACCAAATATTTTGCATTAAAATTTTCGCAATGATTATTATTGGTGCTAGCCATCCTAATGGGTCAGAAAGTTTCGCGATGTTTGATTGCGTTTTGTCACTATTTGAAGCTGATCTAGCCCTTTCGCAGTGAAATAGAACTGATGCGTACATGCATTCCATAGGATGCCGAGAGTTTTAATACTGCTAGGTGTCTTCAAAATCTAAAAAGTCTTGACTTAGCAGATGAGACGAAGGGATACCGCTCAAGACTTGTCTGCTATTAGCGGGCTACTTTCTGAGTGCGAAACCGGCTGAACCTAAAGCCTCGAAAATTTGATTTCTGGCTTGAATGGTAGATTCTATGTCGTGACCTCCTGCGAGAACATAGTCGACATACATGTGTCGCTGAAGAATGCGAGCAGGGACTGGATGTGACTCGTGAACATCATCCGCTAATTGGAGGAGCGTCCATATATCAAGATAAGGAGCACAATTTACTCCGAAGGTCACGGTATTAAATTCAAACTGACGTATTGGTTCACAAGGTACGCCGCGAAACAGGACTCTTTGAAATTTCCTGTGATTAGGATGAATTAATATTACTATTGGAAAAGTTTCCAACGAAGAATAAGAATCATCAGATCGGACGGACAGGATGCGTTAAACACTACCCGAACTTTTGTGAAAGTACTTTCGGGTTTACTTACCGCATGATGTTGTAAGTAAAAGTACTCGTTCGGAGCTTCAGTGGGAGTAAGCCTCACTTCAGCCAAAATTGCTTGTATTCTGCAAGCACTCTGGAATACTCCTCTCGTAAGGAGGGGTTTTTCGCTAGCCTACCTTCACTGCGAAAAAAATGACAAAACGCGGTTCTTCTAGAACACCCTAGACGAAAAGGGAGAGAGACCATGTATCTACCCCAGTCTACTCGCGCAGTGGTATTTTTGAATACCTTTTCGCAAAAACCCTCCTCAGTTGTGTGTGTTCTACCACGTGGGATATCCTCCAGTTCCCAGAATGCACTGAGCTGCTTATCCAACGCGAACTCATTTAAAAAGGATACACACGAAGTTATTGATTTCTCTGCATTAGTATGTCCAGTCAGGATCCAGCAGAATATTGTTTCTTGAGCTAACAAGGAACCCAAGGTGTCCTTACGCAAGCCATCCAGTATGATTTTAGGACAGACGTCCCCTCCGAGAACAACGTCGACTGGTTCGTTGGCGAAGAACCGCTATCCGCTAAAATCAGGTCCGGAAAAACTTGCCGTAATGCTGGATCAACTTCGCACGAGGGAAGATTCCCCGTCCGTTGGCGTAGGACTAACGCAGTCGTTGATACTGAAGCTGTTGAATCAATGGACGAACCTATCTTGATGGAGCACGCCAGGTTTGCCTTCGCCGAAACAGTATTGCTGATCCCAGAAATTGTTGCATTCACCTTTTTTTGTCGGAAGGCCGATACGACGTCTGAGCCGGTCAGTAATAAAGGAGCATTCGGATCCTGAATCAATCAATGCTCTTGCCGGAAAGGTGGAACCGTTATATAATATATTTATTTGAGTAGTCCCCAGAAGAATTCTTTTGTTCATATTTGCAAAACATGACTGAACTTGACTGTGGGGGTCATAGGCGGATACCGTTCGACTAGTGTCAGAAGTGACCCGATTTGAACTAGTATGCGACCAGTTTGGATATTCAGGACGACTAGTACTTGCAGTGGCCAAATTTGCACTAGTATGGGAGCAATTAGGATAGTCAGAGCGACTAGTACCAGAGTTGGTTCGATTGGAACAGGTATGGGACCAGTTTGAATTTGCAACGTTTTTTGGTGGAACTTGCTGAACTGCGTTCAAATGAAGCATTGAATGATGTCGCGAGTGGCAAATTGAATTTAGAAGATTGTGGCCGTGAAGTACTAGGCCCTCTAATATCGAAGACAGTTTCCAAAGTCTGAAATCGACTTGTCAGAAATCTGTCCATACCCCCCCATTTTGGGATTTTAATTTTATCCTGCACGGATTGCAGGTAATTTTGTAGAGTACAGGTAAGTAATTATCTTCCTACCGGGGACAGGCTGAAAAGGATCTTCAATTGGCTGTTTACTAGAATTCTCTTATTCTCATAACGGTCTGTGAGATTTTTCCATGCTTCATTCTCTTTCGCTTCACCCTGAGTTTTTTAAATAAGGTGGAATAGCTTCACTACTGGCCTGAGACGTTCATTTAGAATATATATGACCGTGAACATGTCACGAAATGTTAGCCATGACCTATAGTCTCCTTAAAAACCTTTGGTATCACAAGGCGGCAGTCGAATATTGTGATCCGTATTTAAATGTTCCTCAGATTTTTCTTTTTCCCTTTTTTCTGCGAGTTTTTAGGATAGGTCACCGATCACTTCCATGCACTTTACGTAAGCAGCATAGGCTTGCTTGTGCTTTTTCTTACAGAAAATTATTGCAAAACTAAAAATTAAAATATTTCGAGAAAAAAACACAAAACTAATCGGTAAATTTGTGAAAGAAAAATACCCCGTTAAAGAAAAACTCCCTCCAATACACCAGCCAATAATTACAACAAAAATACTGAAAATTTTGAAATAATATGTACAATGTAATTTTATTTTAAAAGTTCTTATTCTTATTTAATAATATTTTATTTCGTTTATATATCTGTGGACATTTGACAAAACAACCTCTTTCAAAAAAGCAAATTTTACAGGAGAGCGAAAAAACATGTTTAAAGCTTTGCAGTAGAAATACCTCTTACTATTAAAGGACGGAGTCAATTTAAACTGGATGCAGATCAATAAAGACGCGTTTTCCAATCAATTGATTTAAATTAAATATTTTACTTTTCTAGATAAATATAAATCAAATAAATAAGACTTTTTGTCAAATGCTTTTTTTTACTGAAAATCAACTTACCTCATACAAGCTGTTTTGTCAAATTTGATTTGTGCAAAAAAAAAATCCTTTTTTTTATCTTATCTTGACACAAGTTTATTTGCCAAATGGTAAGTTAAAAATAAGACCAAAAGAGGGTTTTCTTCAAATGACATTTGCCTTTTATTTAGGATTTCACACGTATTACAAAGATAAACTTGAGGCTTCTTAAACTTTATATTTAACTGACGAAATATTTCCTGATATTTTGATTCTGAAACTGGTTCAGAGTATTTTTCTTTATACAATCTATATAAGAGAGCAAGGTTGAGGCCACGTTGGAAATACAGCTGACTCGTGTGACGACGACTGTAATGACTTTGGTACTTGGGTATACTGTTTATATGTTGAAGCACTTCATTATATTTTTCTGTTGATAACTTATGATGAGGAGGGTGCTTGCCTCGTCGATCATTTGCGACACCTCCATCAAAATTGCCTTGGATCTTTTGCCGACATACTGTTTTAATACTTTGATCCGTTTCTCCAAATATTTTTAAAAAACACTTTTTGCATACACGAGTTTTCTGTCCATTGATTTCAAAATGATAAAAGTAAACAAACTGTCGATTTCTAGGATTTGAAGCCTTTCTGAGCGTTTCAGTGTTTTTGGACTCAACGTGTATCATACGAGCAATATACTGACGCCGCTTGTTATAATCCCCTAGTTCCCAGTATGCTTTGAATATTTTTTTCTGTTGATCCATAGTTATTTTTGTGTTACATTTTGTATAGCAATCCACCAATTCTTCAGTTTTCTTTGCAGGAATTGTCTTATTCTTCCAAGTAACATATTCTTTTCCCATATTTTTGTTAATTTTATTAGCTTTTTTAACTTTTGTTGACCTTAGGTTATTTAAAAGCAGCTCTTCATTAAATTGTGGTGAAACAGTATCGCTTAGATTTGATTCAATCACACCTTCCATGATTCGGATACTTTCCGATGTAGTATTTAAGCCCGAACTTTCTGACGGTAAATAATCTCAATCGTTGTAATCAGTTTCGTGAAATATATTTTCTTCCGAGTGGTCACTTTGAATGCTGCTCAGTTGGCAAGTATTTACATGTTGCCGTAGCTTTGCAATTTTATCAGTATCGAAAATCGTATCATAGGATGAAGCTGTTTCATTCGGGAGTTCATTAAAAACCTCACCATCTGCCAGGTTATATGGATGAACTCTTCTATTATTTGGAACAATTTCACTAAGACACGTATTAGAGGACGAAGCCTCTTCATTTGGGAGTTCATTTAGCACCTCCCCATCCGCAAAGTTAAATGAATGAGCTCTTCTATTATTTTGCACACTTCCACTAGAACACGTATTAGAGAGCATTTTCACTTTCCTGGCTAAAGCCACTAATTTTTTACCTCTTCCCATTTTATCCAATAAATTTTTATTTTAATTTTGGAAGCAACTTAAATTTGATAATTTCACTTTTAATTGTTTGACTAAAGCACTTCTCTGGAAATACGATTTCACTTTTAGTACTTTTTTTTTTTTTAATAAATAACTTGTACCGATACAAGACGTTTTGTCACAATGACACTTGGCGACTGAGTGAGTGGTAGCTTAACTTGTTTTAATAAGAAAAGCATTTTTTTTTAGATATGCATTTGACAAAAGAACTTCAATCGAAAGAAGTTATTTTGTCAAATGCCAATTTCTGATTTTACTCAGACGATATATAGAGACAAGCTTTTTTGATAAATGTACGTTATGATTTTACGTTTGAAATTCCAACTTATTCGAGACAAGCTCTTTTGTCACCCGAAAATTTGAAAAATTACGAAAGAAGTTGTTTTGATGACTCTATAATTTTTGAACTAACGGTCCTAGGACAATGGCGATAAGACAGAAAAACGCGCCTTGAAAATTCATATATATGATAAAAATCCTGGAAAATTGTCTTATTTCGAGAGAAGTTGTTTTGTCAAATGTCCACAGATATTATTTGTACTTTAGGAATTTTTCGGAGTCAATTAATTGCTCGCCACCCAATACTGGTACATGCAGCCGTTCTGAATTCACCGCACTTGGTTATCTTCAGGTTTGTTTTGATAGTCCGTTTTATAAGCGATAATTCTTAATTTTGTGCACTATTATGCGAACGTTAAATCGCTATCACCATCACTTTTTATATTATTATTTTTCGGAAATATTGCGAAAGGTGATTTAGTGTAAGATAACTCAATTAAAATGTTAGTGTGCAAATCCCATTTAGTGTTGGAATACTTCACGTGCCGCAAAACGAATATTGCTGTTGGTGTGTGGACATACGTATGTATGTTTGCAATTTTATTCTTGCAGATGGATGTTGAGAAGTACCAAATTTAACACAAAGCACGCAACTCGGAATCTAGATTAATAATTTACGTTAAAATTATCTTGATAGCTGTTTTACAATTTAACGAACATCTCATGAGAAAGGAAAATGAAATTTGAGGTTATGACCAACAATGAAACACCCGCGTGGCCAGAAGGTACCAGTTGCAGCTTTGTTCCCGCTCACTATTAATTTCGATTTTGCAATAGAAAACCTTGCACTTTGAATTACACTATCATACAAAATCACCCGCGCACTCAATCACTGGATTAACGCGAAAATGTACATAAGTATATCTCTTTAATATTTAATTCGTAATTATTTTTCAGTACGTATGTATTAACTTTAACTTAAACCACGTACCTTATGATTTCCTCGGTGTTTTGTTTAAGTTGAATGTAAATGTAGTATGTGCTCTTGTAATTGTGTGCTGGCAAATGTATGTAGATTGTGTTCCAAATCCTGTTGTATGTTAATATGATGTACAAATGTCCAGAATTATATGGTGTGGCGTATTGTTGATGTGGAAGTGCTCGATGTTTTGCTATAGAATTATGGAAATGGTTGTAGTGTTTGTTGAGAGTCCATTTTCTGATGACTCGCTTTATTAACGCCGACGAAGGACCATGGACACAAGCAGACACAAATGTAGATGGTCTCGTGGTCAGTTGTGTGGATAAAGAAAATTAGACAGAACAGATTAGGATTAGAAAATTGTATTACAATGTTTGTATATGTATTTTAATCTTTTAGGAAATTGAACATGAACTGAACAATAGGGAAATGTCTCAAACTTACGTTTGGATTTGGCGAAAAGCTGTGTCAGCTCCTGGGTCCTCTGATAGCAAACGTGGAATGGAATGCGCCGTTTTTTTGGACATAAGCCCAACCCACCGCTTTTCTCTAACTCGCTAGTTTTCGAAGGAAAAACAGTTGGTTGGAAAACTCGAATAAGAACCGGCATGTGCTGAAAATCTTACAACCGCGTTGGAACAAATGACAGGGTGCTACGTACTTTGTTTAATGGCTGCTGTTTGTCACGGTCGATAAACATTTAGGCTTGAGCTCAACTTGAGGTTAAGTTGAGAACTAGGGTACTTCTCAAACCTCCAAGGTTGTTTCTCAAGTGCATCTCAAGTTGAGAATCATAGCGTTCTCAACAAAAAGGGCATTTTTTTTGTATGGCAATAATTATGATTCTCAAGTTGAGAATAAGTTAGTTCTCAACTTGATCTCAAATGTGATTCTCCAATTGGTCTCAAACGTTTAGTAGCAGTACTTAAATAAAAATCGAAAATATAATTTCTTCCTTTTGAATTTAAAACACCGTGAATAAATGTATGTAAATTCATTATACTCGTACTTTATTGCTTTTGATAGTCATATGAAAATACCAGAAAAATGAGAAGAGTTGTAGAAATACGTTGGATATCAACTTGAGAACTATGAATTTCGCCAAGGTTTGAGAAAATTGGAGAAATACGTTGGATATCAACTTGAGAACTATGAATTTCGCCAAGGTTTGAGAAAATTGGAGAAATACGTTGGATATCAACATGAGAACTATAAATTTCTCCAAGGTTTGAGAAATATTTTTTTAATGTTTGTTGGGAAAGGTTGTTAGTATGCTCTTTGTCGATTTGATAGCATTAGTGATGTGTAACGCAACGCAGCGCTGCAAGTAGCGCAATAAGGCGTTGACAGCAAAACAATGTATTCAGAGCGAAATAGTGCGTTGTCAGCAGAATGCGTTGAGGGTGATATATTATGTTGATAGCGCAATACCAAGAATGATAGGAAAGTTGGATACTTCAACAAGAACAAGAAAAATAAAATGATAGGATACGTCATTTCGCTGCAAATTGGCACAATACTGCGTTAAGAGCTCCACAATCACTTTAGTGTCCCAGCACAATGAATGAGCGTTTTGATATTTTTCCCCATTCAAGCAATTAAACATATAAAGTTTTTGAAATTTTCCTTAAAATATGTATTTTTTGTGGAGAAGTACAGAACACGATTATGTGAAATAATCTTTGATTACGAATATACGTAGATAACAAACATTAACGGCAAACAGAGACAAAATTGCTCAAAAAAAAAAACACCTCCAAAATTTGTAACGCACCAGTTGATAATACGATGTGTATTACAATATCGCTACCCGATACATATGTATCATGGCGCAATTGAGTTAACTCAATCTATTAACGCATTACAGTGCGCTTGCGCCAATGTATCAACGCATGAAAAATTGCGCCACTACCCACCCCTAGATAGCATCTACCTATTCGATGACTTAGTTATAGTATTTGTATGCAATAAGCGGCCAGCAGACAATCTTACTTGTTTGCAAACATGAGTGACGTGGCGAAAAGTAAGAGCGTGTGACGGTAAAAAATTCATGTAAATCATTAATATTTTACAGTTTTTAAAATTGATTATTTTTTTACTGTCGGGACATGAGTTTGCATTAACAAATAAACGTGCTAAATTTTGCATCGCATACTTTTACTTCGCACAATGGTTGCATACAAATATTACCGTGTGAAGGCAGCTAATCGATCGTTCGCGTCTTCGTCTTCTTTTTTACAATTTCTTCTTTGTTCTCCCATTCTTCGGACACTTTTGCGTCACTGATGTTTGCTCTCAGCTCGATAGTCGCAATCTTGTATTCTATCATTCTTGGCTGGTTGTATGTTTTCACAAAGGCGGATTCAATAAGGTGGCGTTGAGGCGCCAGCTGGGTTTTTCGCCTTGGTGAGCATTATGTCAAACTGCTTCGTTCTGATTGGCTGCCAATATTAATGTCGAATGGTATTTGACATGATACTCACCAAAAAGCAAAAACAAAATACGTGTTGGTTTTTTACTTTTATGCGGTTACCGCCACCTTTTTGAATCCACCTTGGTTTCAACACAAACTAAGGATTTGTATAAATTATCACGCTAATATCTCCGGAGTTAACAAACCGATTTCAATTTGATATTTTTGTGCAAATGTACACATCAAGATCAAGAGGTGGACGCTGTGGTCGAGTGTGTAGCGGTGCGTTCTATAACTCGATATCCCGCTGAGTTCGAGATCACCCCGAGGGTACTTCTACCATGAAAGAGCTTCTCATAAAATACATCTGCCGTTCGGAGTCGGCACAAACCTGTAGGTCCCTCCATTTGGAGCACAACAAATGACGGACACCACAAATGGCAGGAGAAGCTCGGCCAAACACTGAGCTATATATTATAAGCGCCAAAATATTATATTTATATATCAAGAGCTTTTGTTTGATTATTATGTAGTAGTAATTAAAGGCACTCTGTTACAATTATCAAAGTTTATTTAGTTAGAATTATATTTTATACAAAACCTTAAATCGTTCCGATTGTCTTCTTCAACTGACTGTTACATTCTTATTTCTATTATTTGAATCTATTGATGGCCACTTTGATATTTTTTCGGTGAGTTGCTGTCTAGTTACATTCCCACAACCGGCCGTCCTGACCTATTATTCGACCTCGAATAATTACGTCCATCTTTTCATATTTTCTGCTACTGTTATAGATTTTCTTTGTCCCTCCTGGTTCCCTAGTTTTCCAACTTGGTATCTGTCATGATTTAGTTTTTAGCGACTATTCTGTATGGTCCAAGATACTTCAATTTAATTCCCACTCCAAACTAGGTTTTTACTTCATTATATGTACACCCTCTTTTCGTCGTTTATTAAAAGTCTTCCAACTCGTATTTTCTCTATGTTTCCCCAAGCCTTTTGTATTGCTGAATCACGTTCGAAGATCAACTTTCTATTTTGCTTAAAATATTTTGTAAATCCAGATATTCTGTCATACAAATATCTAAATGTGATAATAGCACTGAGTCAGGTTACCTTGCCATTTTTTAGACAAAATTCTGATAAAAGTCCTGTGGACACGTTCCACCTGGCCGTTGCCACGCGGTACACCGGAGCGCAATACTCTTTGGACGCAACCCGAAAATTTAAGACCGTTTTTCTAATTTGCGTATTACCTCCTCAACCCGGTGGTTTTGTTGGATATAACCAAAAAAATGTTTTAATTGCGTTTGAGTCAATGTCCACGTGCTCAATATGGAAAGTCTCTAGTGGCTCACAAGTTTTCGTCCATGGTCGGAAATAAGCCCTCTTTTTAGCCCTTCTTTGCATCTTTTAAGATGCACTCTACACACGAATTAACTTTGCTCTGTACTTTTTGACTTAAGTTTGGTATGTAATAATTTGGCTGCTCTTTACAATTATGAGTATAATGAACCTTTTGTTTACACTTAAAACAACTAATGCAACTCGTTCCAGTCCCTGGACACTCGCTCGCGATATGGCCTTCTCTGTCACACTTGAAACATTTTTTCCTGGACAAACCTTTTTCTCCGAAGAAATCTGAACTGCACTTCCCTTGTTTGCTGATGGCTGTAAACCCCTGACTTTCTTATAAAGGCTAATATGTTCTTTTAATTCATTTAAAATTCTTTCTTGGTATAACATTCCTTTGTTTGCCCGAACGTCAGATATACCATCTACAAAATATTCAATAACAATTCTCATGTCCAATTTTGTTCGCTTGCCCATTTATTTTATAGCAAAAAGATATTCTTGCAAAGTTTCTTTTTGGTGATTACGTTGGTTTTTCGTCGCTCGATATACCTCGGAAGCACATAGTTTTTTGCCAAATTCATCGGCAAGGGCTTGCTTTAAATAACCCCAACCCTTGCAACTACTAAAACCTGTACGAATAAACAAATTTTAGTAAATTATTCCAGCCGACTATCAGCGATAGTGTTCAACGATTTTTTCGACTCGTTATCGCTTCCTGCCTCTTATCCTTCGTTGCCAAAAACGACGTAAACGCAATTATAAGCTTTTTTCCTGGCTGTTGCGCTTAACTCAAACTCTTTCAATTTCTCTTTCAACATTTCTACAGTTATCGATATAATTGAATCGGCGTCAATTGTAAGTTTTTTACACCACACAAGCCACGATTAAACACGAAAAAGAGATTATACTTATTAGAATTATTCAATTTCCTTTCATTTGATTGCTCTTACTGATATACGGCTTATACTTTTATCGTTATTTGTATTGCTCTTTGTTGTATAACAGGTTTTTGTTACATTTGAAATATTATCGCTTGCTTTTCCGATCTACATTATCGTACGACACTCCTCACTATGCATTCATATTTTACTTGTAATCTGTAAAGCCAACCTTTTATTCTTTGTACTTAAGGTATGATGAAAGGGATCGAGCCTAGTTGAAAAAGATAAATCCGACCTAGCAACACCAATTTGCTTCGAAAAACAAGCCCTATTAGCCTTGTATGAACCTTCCTTACAACATTTTGGACAACCATTCTTCGAGAAAAAACTTATTACGAATGAACTTATAATAGGGAAATCTACTAAGGCTCCAAGAATTGGCCACAACACTCTATTCGAAAGAAAATGGTTTCTGAATTTCTATGTGCAAAAAATCACCATTTCGAATTGTTCGAACTGCAGTTTTATCGCGACTTGTATTTAGAAGTATTTTCGCAGAAAGCGACAGATCTGTTACACCTTTTCTGCGCATTGTTTTTAACAAATCGTTAAAAACATTTTGCCTAATTTTATTCCTAACATCCCAATACCTTACTCTCTTAGCCAAACGCTTTCTACTTCGTAGGCCTCAACCGAATCTAAACTACACTCAAGAACATTGATCTGATCTGCATCTAAGTATGTATGTAAGTCCTATTCCAAATTACACTGAACACTAAAAGCACTCCTCGAAGAACTCGACGTGGACAGAACAGTTCCACTTGAATCGCAACTACCAACTATTTTGCACTTATTTCCACTTAAAACTTCACATTTCTCTTCTTTTTTAAATTTTTTCACTTCACTTTGGAACATCTTGTTCTCCTTGCTAAGACAATTATTTAAATGCTCTCTTTTCATTTTTTTAATTATCTTTTCTACTTATCTTATTAAATTTAAATATTTTTAAGAATTGTGGCGGCGATGGATGCGCGATCACTCCCGCATCAACGTCACTGAGCCAGCAATGCCAACGAGGGAGAACCGTGCACATACATTATTATTCTATATATCTGCTTGTTTTTGCTAGTTTGTGACGTTTAGGTGCGTGTTTTTTCTTGTTGTTGCGAACGTCCAAATTCTTAGCTACTTTTTTTTAGATGTATATTCCTAATTATTTCTAATTAATTTAATAAATTCAATTAAATTTGTTAATACTTTCATTTCCATATAATCCCAGTTCGGTACATTTAAATCATTTTTCATCACCTGGGGGTCAATTCTAGTTCTGTGAAACGGGGAAATAAAAAGGGTTTTAACCTTTTCACAACACTCCCGATGCGCGCTCGGTGATAAAATGAAAAGAAACGTCAAACTGTTTTCATTTAAAAAAAAAAGTGGAACGAAACGACCTTTTCACGTTTTCACATCACTGTCTATTCGCGTTTTGAGAAAAACTGAAAACAACTGCCGAAATCTTTTCATATGATAAAAAAGTACACTTACAATTCGTGAAAACAAGATTTAATTTCTTACCACCGTTTAAGAATACATACATACTTAATTGGCGCATCAACCGCCTAACCGATTTTGGTCAAGGTCAACAAAGCACGCCAGCTGTCCCTATTTAGAGCTAACTGGCGCCAATTGGAAATAGTAGCGTTGGATTTCAAGGGTGACGCTGTTATTGGTGTTAATGCTGGTTCCTAAGTAAACGAAGTCCTCTACTTTTTCAAAGTTATAACTGTTAACAGTGAAGTTTGATCCCAGTTGTGAATGTGCCGACTGTCTATTTGATAACAGGAGATACTTCGTCTTGACTTCGTTCACCTCCAGACCCATTCGCTTCGCTTCTCTATCCAGTTTGGAGAAGGCAGAACTAACTGCGCGGTTGTTGAGACCGATGATGTCAATGTCGTCGTCGTACGCCAGCAATTGCACACTCTTATAAAAGATGGTGCCTGACCGATTTAGTTCTGCGGCTTGAATTATCTTCTCCAGCATCAGGTTAAAGAAATCGCACGACAAAGAGACACCCTGTCTAAAACCTCGTTTGGTATCAAACGACTCGGACAGGTCCTTCCCAATCCTGACGGAGCTGATGGTGTTGGTAAACGTCAGTTTCCATATCCGTATAAGTTTTGCCGGGATACCGAATTCAGACACTGCGGCATATAGGAAACTTCTTCCCGTGCTGTCGTAGGCGACTTTGAAGACGACAAAAAGATGGTGTGTGTCGATTCTTCTTTCTCGGGTCTTTTCCAAGACCTGGCGTATTGTGAATATCTGGTCCGTGGTAGATTTATCAGGTCTAAAGCCACACTGATAAGGTCCAATCAGTTCATTGACGATGGGCTTAAGTATTTCACACAATACACTCGGCAGATCCTTATACGCGATGTTAAAAAGACTAATCCCGCGACAATTGGCGCAAACTGAAAGATCACCTTTCTTGTAGATAGCGCAGAGTACACTTAAGTTCCAATCAGCAGCCATGCGTTCTTCCGACTATATTCTAGAAATGAGCTCTGCATGCACTTAACCAGCTCCTCTCCGCCTTACTTGAATAACTCAGCGAGGACATTGCTGTTCTTCAGCCGTGCTATCGCTCTCCGAATTTCGTCATGGTCGGGTGATGGTACATCACGTCCATCATCATTGATTGGTGATTCGGGTTCAACATCTTCTTCAAAAATGCGTCTGTCTTCCTTCTCCAACTCACGATAACGCTTCCGCACAGCTCGCGTTGCGCCCGATCGCAGTGTAGCCCTTTAGGCAGCGTCTTTACGTTCCGTAGCGGCGCGACAGTCCTCGTCATACCAGTTGTTCTTTCGGGCTCACTGAAATCTGATAGATTCTTCAGCGGCGGTATATAGATAGCGAGAAATATTGTTCCACTCTTCGGAAATATCGTTCTGTTGATTATTGCTCTCAGAGAGCAGGAACGAAAGTCTGGTGGCGAAGTGGGTGGCCGTCTGTTGGGATTGCAGCTTTACTACGTCGAGCTTTCCTTGTGTCCATTTGCACGAGCTTTTTGCTGCACAGAGGCGCATGCGCATTTTAGCAAGAATGTCGATGTTGGCTGCGCGGATCGTGCGCAAATTTAAGACACTGGAGCATGCCTTCCGACTGTCACAACATGGTCGAGTTGGTTTTGTGTCTTACCAACCGGAGACAGCCACGTAGCTTGGAACATACTACCATGTTTCGGGCCCTGGCGAAGTCGATCAATCTCAATCCGTTAACGTTTCATCGTGGAGACTGAATTTTCCGACTGTAAAACCAAAGATGCCCTCCTTGCCCACTTTGGCATTGAAATCACCAAGCACGATTTTTATATCGTGGTGGGGACACCGAGATCGTGGCACCGTGTGGCGAAGGAGATTGTAGAAGCGATCTTTGGTCCCATCGTCCTTTTCTTCCATCAGGGCGTGGGAGCAAATCAATAAGATGTTGAAGAATCTCCCCTTGATGCGGATTGTGGCACGACGTTCGTCCACCGGAGTTAACGACAGTACTTTACGGCGCAGTCTCTTTCCCTCCGTAAATCCGACTCCGAATTTGCACTCCTTTACATGGCAGCTATAGTAGATGTCGCAAGGGCCTATCGCTTTTTTCCCTTGCCCCGTCCATCGCATCTCTTGGATGGCGGTGTTGTCAGCCTATGCTCTGCTGAGGACATCAACCTGCCGGACAGATGCACCTTCCCTATTAAGGGTTCGGACATTCCAGGTGCCTCCCTTAAATCATTGTCCTTAACACGTAAGCCGTGGTCGTCATCTTAAAAGGGGGGTCTTATCCGAGGCTTTGTTTTTATTTTCATTGAAAGTTGGTTTTTTTAAGTGGCGGGCTCCAAGCCCTGCGCACAACCCATTGCTGGGGGTGAAAATTTGAGTACAGCCGTGCAACTCTAACCGCATACCCAGAAGCACAACTGTACCCCATTGAACCCATATACATATCTTGATGTATTTTGGAACGATTTTCCATCATCCCTAGTCAAGTTTGGTTTGGAAACAAACTGACGGAAAATCTTTTCAAAGTATGTACCAACCCTGTCGAAAACCTCAACAACCAAAAAGAAATTACATAACTTAATGAATTGGAGCCAAGGCTTTAAAATTTATTTTTTTTATTAACATTTTTCTTTAGTTAACAATAACAAAAATTTGTAGTAAACGTTTTCAATTTCTCTTTTAGGGGCTGATATTTATAGGTGTGTACCGTCTATTAGGCGATTACCTGGATCTGACGATTAAGATAGACAAAATTTCCCAAAAACATTTGGCTACGAAATTTACAGAAAACCGACAGCCTCAGACACCATAACATAATACATAACACATTAAATCATTCTCAAGAACACAAATACGCTGCTATAAGACAACTTACAAACAAACTTGTACGAATACCTCTATCGCGAGAGGCATACGGAAAGGAACTAAACACAATACACAACATAGCAACAAACAACGGATATAAAAACAAGCTTGTGGATAAATTCAGAAAAATGTATGCAATTCAAAAAAGAAGCAACAGAGAGCTAGACGAAAAAATTTGGACAGTAATGACTTATACAGGAAAAAATACATACAAACTTGCAAATTTTTCCAGATAGTATAATATCCACACGACGTTCAAAACTGGAAACAACCTAGGAAGGATACTTAAAAGCAGCACGAATAAAAAATACCCATTGAACAAACAAGGCGTAAATAAACTGACCTGTGATATAAAAATATAGCTATATTGGACAAACACGACTAAAGTAAGATCAAGGTTTCGTGAACACATAAGGGACTACAGCAAAAGGATACGAAAACCCACGGCAATACCTGAATCTAATTTTGCAAACTATTGGGTAAACGCAAAATGTTCACCCGCAAACATAAAGAAAACCATTAAGGTACTGCATGTACAACAAAAAGGACGGCGTCTAAATGCTTTTGAAAACATGAAAATATATAACAAAAAACATTTGATGAGAGGATAATAAACGAACAAATACACAGCAACTCTGATGCGATATTTGCACCATTAAGACTTGTTTACAAAAAACAAAAAACAAAGACGTAGGTAAAATGACAGATACCAACATAGAAAACAATCCTGCAATACCCAAACGGACTAAAATTACTGACTATCTACCTGTTCTTACCGCGAAGGCAGATTCGAGATAAAATATACCCTTTTGGACTATAACCATGCGAGACTTCATACACCTATACTCAGGACACTTAACATTTGTTAACATTTACGATTATGCACCAATACCTGCTTGACGAAAAAAACGAAATAAATATGGAACAACATGCATAAACTGAACAGAACGAAAATTGACACTGAAGATGGCACAACGCCGAAACCGGTTTGTCTCCAAACCAAACTTGACAAGGGATGACGAAAAATCGTTCTAAATTACACTGTCCAACAAATGAAGACTTTTTGAATGGAACAGAATAGCGACCCCCTAATTCTGAATGGGTATGTTGAGTAGATCATTTTTGTAGAACAAACTTATGGTCCAGCACGTCTGAGTTTTTTTTTACAGTGGGTCAAAGTTTTCATATATGAAAAAAATGTTGTAAGTTAATGTCTGAGAGAATTCTTATGGTCAGAATTGTATTGTGGAATTGTATGAGGATTGTTTTTGTGGAAGATCTTAACCCTGTAACTGGTCTCTTTATGGGTCAATTTGACCCTTTTTTCGAGAAAATCAAAAAATATCCTTTAAAAAAGCACATTTAAGGATTAAAATATTCTACGAAAATGTTTGGCGGAAAATTTCAGTGGGGTCACCAAAGACACCATTGTTGTAAATAAAGCTCTTTACGATGAATTGGCAAAATTACACGCCAACTTCTATAAAAAAATTATAATTTTGTTTTAATAGTGGTTTATTATAGTATGTACATATTTATTTTTTTGCTTCAGCAGTAGTATGACAATGGATTAAACTTAATATGCTTTCCTGTATTTAGCTTGACGTGAATGTTCCGATGTGTCAAGGTTTCTGTATAAGCCCCATACGTAATCAGCAAGCATTACACTTTGGGATTTCCCTTTGAATCTTTCTTCCAATACCTTTATATCCTGATGAAACCTTTCACCGTGTTCATCTGAAACCGCTCCAAGGTTTTCTTTAAAAACATTGAGATGAGAGTGCAGAAAATGCAGCTTTAGTGACATCTTAACGCCAATATTGTTAAAACCATTAGCATGCTTTCGATATTTTCTGCATAGTTTTGTGCTTTTGAGTTTCCAAGGAATTCTGATATAACCAGCTGCATAAAGTCAAATGCTGTCTTTTGCATATCCGACAGATGACCATACAATTCTTCATCTTGTAATAATTTTCTTATATCGAGTCCAGCGAGCATTCCTAGAAAACGTAATTTACATTAAATGAAATAAATTATTTCTTAAAACCGTATTTTACCTTCTTTTAATTTTGCTGCAGATAATCTGGGGAAAATTGTTTGAATGCGTTTGAAAGCCTTTCCTTGTGTATTTAAGCTTTTAATAAAATTTTTCACCACACCCAACTTAATATGCAGCGGTGGAAGTATGACCTTATCTTTTGGGACAAGGGATTCATGGATTACATTTAAGTCACCAATAATATTTTCTTTACGTTCTTCGAAATATTTAATATGATAATGGCTGCTGGTAGCACGTGAATCCCATTTACAAAGAAAGCACATATATTTTGTGTATCCTGTTTGCATTCCAGTCAATATTGCAATCATTTTGAAGTCTGCGCATACTTCCTATTTATATTTATAGTATTCAATTTTATTTAAGAGATTTGAAATATTTGCGTATGTTTCCTCCTTTTTTGTGGAATACGCAACCGGTATTGATGGATGCTGATTTCCATTGTGCAGTAAAACTGCTTTTAAGCTGTGTTTTGAACTATCTATAAATAGTCGCCAAGCGGAAGAGTCCAGTGGAAGCTTTAGATATTTTAGAACCTCTTCAATACTGCAACAGTATACAAGTTCTTCTGATTTTTTAAAATAACTTTCCAGATCGGCGTGTCTTTTTCTTGGCGATGTAATGTTTACATCGGCTTTTATGAATTTCCTGTTTTTCAATCTGGAACATAATATTTCAGCTTTCTCTTTTGTTAGTCCTAAATCTCTTACAAGATCTTCAAAATAAGCTTGGTCTATCAAATTAGGACATATGTTTAAACCATCAGGAGGCAAGTAACTTATATCTGATATGTTTTCAACCGCCGCTGTTATTTCTGTATTGGCGTATGTCATATTGGCCGAAAATGTATGTGTAGGCGGTTGAGGCACCGGAACACCTTCACAGCGCACTTCTGGTAAAATGACATTATTTGTTGCTTCGTATGTCATTATCGCGTAGTGCCTTTGGCTTCTACCAAATTTGTAATTTACGCAGAAATAGCATGTATCTGATTTGTGATCTTCAGGTTCAATCCATATAATAGGCGCAGAAAATGGCAGCGCCTTAGTATCGCCTTTGTACCAGGTCAAAAGACCAATTTGGCAAGTAGTACATACAGTTTTTGGTATCCAAGCTTCACATAAAAATCGTATTCCAAAGAAAAGAAAATATGGTTCTTCAATTGTAGGGAATATCTTTCTTCTGCTTTGATGGCGGTAAAATGTCCACAAATAAAACAAAACCAATCTCTTAATTTGCAAACAGAATCCGCCATGCTTATTTAAGCATTAATTGTTCTTTTTTTATATTAATTTTAATAAAAATCACACCCGATATGTACTGCTTAGTAGCTCAATTATGCTTAATTTTATCACACCCGATTTGTAAGTCACAGCTGATTTGTAAGTCACAGCTGACTAGACGCGAGAACTCAGTGTTTAGCCCGGCCGAACTTGACGACGTTTTCACCTGCTTTGTATATGTTGGCGTGTAATTTTGCTAATTCATCGTAAAGAGCTTTATTTACAACAATAGTGTCTTTGGTGACCCCCAGTGAAATTTTCCGACAAATATTTTCGTAGAATATTTTAATCCTTAAATGTCCTTTTTTAAAGGACATTTTTCGATTTTCTCGAAAAAGGGGTCAAATTGACCCATAAAGAGACCAGTTGCAGGGTTAATATCTTCCACAAAAACAATCCTCATACAATTCCACAATACAATTCTGACTATAAGAATTCTCTCAGACATTAACTTACATATAGTATAATGCTCCCTTCGACCAAAAAATGAAAACTTTGACCCACTGTAAAAAAAAACTCTGACGTGCTGGACCATAAGTTTGTTCTACAAAATAGATCTACTCAACATACCCTTTCAGAATTATAGGGTCGCTATTCTGTTCCAAAAATGCTGTTGGACAGTGTTATTAATCTAAGTTGTTTTGTTAAACGTTGTAATAAGGAGCTTTACGGCCGGTTTTTTTTTAAAGAAAAGTAAAACATAGTTTTCTTTATATTTTCCTACGCGTTTCGGCGTCTTTTTTTCCGCCTTCATCAGGGAGTCTGCATTTATTAAAAGGCACATATAAAAACACAAACAATTAGACATAAATATAACTATAAACAAAATTTATACACATACATATATATTATATACTTATATAATTACTTACTTACTTAATTGGCGCATTAACCGCCTAAGCGATTTTGGCCGAGGTCAACAAAGCACGCCAGCTGTCCCTATTTAGAGCTAACTGGCGCCAATTGGAAATAGTAGCGTTTGATTTCAAGGGTGACGCTGTTATTGGTGTTAATGCTGGTTCCTAAGTAAACGAAGTCCTCTACTTTTTCAAAGTTATAACTGTTAACAGTGAAGTTTGATCCCAGTTGTGAATGTGCCGACTGTCTATTTGATAACAGGAGATACTTCGTCTTGACTTCGTTCACCTCCAGACCCATTCGCTTCGCTTCTCTATCCAGTTTGGAGAAGGCAGAACTAACTGCGCGGTTGTTGAGACCGATGATGTCAATGTCGTCGTCGTACGCCAGCAATTGCACACTCTTATAAAAGATGGTGCCTGACCGATTTAGTTCTGCGGCTTGAATTATCTTCTCCAGCACCAGGTTAAAGAAATCGCACGACAAAGAGACACCCTGTCTAAAACCTCGTTTGGTATCAAACGACTCGGACAGGTCCTTCCCAATCCTGACGGAGCTGATGGTGTTGGTAAACGTCAGTTTCCATATCCGTATAAGTTTTGCCGGGATACCGAATTCAGACACTGCGGCATATAGGAAACTTCTTCCCGTGCTGTCGTAGGCGACTTTGAAGACGACAAAAATATGGTGTGTGTCGATTCTTCTTTCTCGGGTCTTTTCCAAGACCTGGCGTATTGTGAATATCTGGTCCGTGGTAGATTTATCAGGTCTAAAGCCACACTGATAAGGTCCAATCAGTTCATTGACGATGGGCTTAAGTATTTCACACAATACACTCGGCAGATCCTTATACGCGATGTTAAAAAGACTAATCCCGCGACAATTGGCGCAAACTGAAAGATCACCTTTCTTGTAGATAGCGCAGAGTACACTTAAGTTCCAATCAGCAGCCATGCGTTCTTCCGACTATATTCTAGAAATGAGCTCTGCATGCACTTAACCAGCTCCTCTCCGCCTTACTTGAATAACTCAGCGAGGACATTGCTGTTCTTCAGCCGTGCTATCGCTCTCCGAATTTCGTCATGGTCGGGTGATGGTACATCACGTCCATCATCATTGATTGGTGATTCGGGTTCAACATCTTCTTCAAAAATGCGTCTGTCTTCCTTCTCCAACTCACGATAACGCTTCCGCACAGCTCGCGTTGCGCCCGATCGCAGTGTAGCCCTTTAGGCAGCGTCTTTACGTTCCGTAGCGGCGCGACAGTCCTCGTCATACCAGTTGTTCTTTCGGGCTCACTGAAATCCGATAGATTCTTCAGCGGCGGTATATAGATAGCGAGAAATATTGTTCCACTCTTCGGAAATATCGTTCTGTTGATTATTGCTCTCAGAGAGCAGGAACGAAAGTCTGGTGGCGAAGTGGGTGGCCGTCTGTTGCGATTGCAGCTTTACTACGTCGAGCTTTCCTTGTGTCCATTTGCACGAGCTTTTTGCTGCACAGAGGCGCATGCGCATTTTAGCAAGAATGTCGATGTTGGCTGCGCGGATCGTGCGCAAATTTAAGACACTGGAGCATGCCTTCCGACTGTCACAACATGGTCGAGTTGGTTTTGTGTCTTACCAACCGGAGACAGCCACGTAGCTTGGAACATACTACCATGTTTCGGGCCCTGGCGAAGTCGATCAATCTCAATCCGTTAACGTTTCATCGTGGAGACTGAATTTTCCGACTGTAAAACCAAAGATGCCCTCCTTGCCCACTTTGGCATTGAAATCACCAAGCACGATTTTTATATCGTGGTGGGGACACCGAGGTCGTGGCACCGTGTGGCGAAGGAGATTGTAGAAGCGATCTTTGGTCCCATCGTCCTTTTCTTCCATCAGGGCGTGGGAGCAAATCAATAAGATGTTGAAGAATCTCCCCTTGATGCGGATTGTGGCACGACGTTCGTCCACCGGAGTTAACGACAGTACTTTACGGCGCAGTCTCTTTCCCTCCGTAAATCCGACTCCGAATTTGCACTCCTTTACATGGCAGCTATAGTAGATGTCGCAAGGGCCTATCGCTTTTTTCCCTTGCCCCGTCCATCGCATCTCTTGGATGGCGGTGTTGTCAGCCTATGCTCTGCTGAGGACATCAACCTGCCGGACAGATGCACCTTCCCTATTAAGGGTTCGGACATTCCAGGTGCCTCCCTTAAATCATTGTCCTTAACACGTAAGCCGTGGTCGTCATCTTAAAAGGGGGGTCTTATCCGAGGCTTTGTTTTTATTTTCATTGAAAGTTGGTTTTTTTAAGTGGCGGGCTCCAAGCCCTGCGCACAACCCATTGCTGGGGGTGAAAATTTGAGTACAGCCGTGCAACTCTAACCGCATACCCAGAAGCACAACTGTACCCCATTGAACCCATATACATATCTTGATGTATTTTGGAACGATTTTCCATCATCCCTAGTCAAGTTTGGTTTGGAAACAAACTGACGGAAAATCTTTTCAAAGTATGTACCAACCCTGTCGAAAACCTCAACAACCAAAAAGAAATTACATAACTTAATGAATTGGAGCCAAGGCTTTAAAATTTATTTTTTTTATTAACATTTTTCTTTAGTTAACAATAACAAAAATTTGTAGTAAACGTTTTCAATTTCTCTTTTAGGGGCTGATATTTATAGGTGTGTACCGTCTATTAGGCGATTACCTGGATCTGACGATTAAGATAGACAAAATTTCCCAAAAACATTTGGCTACGAAATTTACAGAAAACCGACAGCCTCAGACACCATAACATAATACATAACACATTAAATCATTCTCAAGAACACAAATACGCTGCTATAAGACAACTTACAAACAAACTTGTACGAATACCTCTATCGCGAGAGGCATACGGAAAGGAACTAAACACAATACACAACATAGCAACAAACAACGGATATAAAAACAAGCTTGTGGATAAATTCAAAAAAGAAGCAACAGAGAGCTAGACGAAAAAATTTGGACAGTAATGACTTATACAGGAAAAAATACATACAAACTTGCAAATTTTTCCAGATAGTATAATATCCACACGACGTTCAAAACTGGAAACAACCTAGGAAGGATACTTAAAAGCAGCACGAATAAAAAACACCCATTGAACAAACAAGGCGTAAATAAACTGACCTGTGATATAAAAATATAGCTATATTGGACAAACACGACTAAAGTAAGATCAAGGTTTCGTGAACACATAAGGGACTACAGCAAAAGGATACGAAAACCCACGGCAATACCTGAATCTAATTTTGCAAACTATTGGGTAAACGCAAAATGTTCACCCGCAAACATAAAGAAAACCATTAAGGTACTGCATGTACAACAAAAAGGACGGCGTCTAAATGCTTTTGAAAACATGAAAATATATAACAAAAAACATTTGATGAGAGGATAATAAACGAACAAATACACAGCAACTCTGATGCGATATTTGCACCATTAAGACTTGTTTACAAAAAACAAAAAACAAAGACGTAGGTAAAATGACAGATACCAACATAGAAAACAATCCTGCAATACCCAAACGGACTAAAATTACTGACTATCTACCTGTTCTTACCGCGAAGGCAGATTCGAGATAAAATATACCCTTTTGGACTATAACCATGCGAGACTTCATACACCTATACTCAGGACACTTAACATTTGTTAACATTTACGATTATGCACCAATACCTGCTTGACGAAAAAAACGAAATAAATATGGAACAACATGCATAAACTGAACAGAACGAAAATTGACACTGAAGATGGCACAACGCCGAAACCGGTTTGTCTCCAAACCAAACTTGACAAGGGATGACGAAAAATCGTTCTAAATTACACTGTCCAACAAATGAAGACTTTTTGAATGGAACAGAATAGCGACCCCCTAATTCTGAATGGGTATGTTGAGTAGATCATTTTTGTAGAACAAACTTATGGTCCAGCACGTCTGAGTTTTTTTTTACAGTGGGTCAAAGTTTTCATATATGAAAAAAATGTTGTAAGTTAATGTCTGAGAGAATTCTTATGGTCAGAATTGTATTGTGGAATTGTATGAGGATTGTTTTTGTGGAAGATCTTAACCCTGTAACTGGTCTCTTTATGGGTCAATTTGACCCTTTTTTCGAGAAAATCAAAAAATATCCTTTAAAAAAGCACATTTAAGGATTAAAATATTCTACGAAAATGTTTGGCGGAAAATTTCAGTGGGGTCACCAAAGACACCATTGTTGTAAATAAAGCTCTTTACGATGAATTGGCAAAATTACACGCCAACTTCTATAAAAAAATTATAATTTTGTTTTAATAGTGGTTTATTATAGTATGTACATATTTATTTTTTTGCTTCAGCAGTAGTATGACAATGGATTAAACTTAATATGCTTTCCTGTATTTAGCTTGACGTGAATGTTCCGATGTGTCAAGGTTTCTGTATAAGCCCCATACGTAATCAGCAAGCATTACACTTTGGGATTTCCCTTTGAATCTTTCTTCCAATACCTTTATATCCTGATGAAACCTTTCACCGTGTTCATCTGAAACCGCTCCAAGGTTTTCTTTAAAAACATTGAGATGAGAGTGCAGAAAATGCAGCTTTAGTGACATCTTAACGCCAATATTGTTAAAACCGATTAGCATGCTTTCGATATTTTCTGCATAGTTTTGTGCTTTTGAGTTTCCAAGGAATTCTGATATAACCAGCTGCATAAAGTCAAATGCTGTCTTTTGCATATCCGACAGATGACCATACAATTCTTCATCTTGTAATAATTTTCTTATATCGAGTCCAGCGAGCATTCCTAGAAAACGTAATTTACATTAAATGAAATAAATTATTTCTTAAAACCGTATTTTACCTTCTTTTAATTTTGCTGCAGATAATCTGGGGAAAATTGTTTGAATGCGTTTGAAAGCCTTTCCTTGTGTATTTAAGCTTTTAATAAAATTTTTCACCACACCCAACTTAATATGCAGCGGTGGAAGTATGACCTTATCTTTTGGGACAAGGGATTCATGGATTACATTTAAGTCACCAATAATATTTTCTTTACGTTCTTCGAAATATTTAATATGATAATGGCTGCTGGTAGCACGTGAATCCCATTTACAAAGAAAGCACATATATTTTGTGTATCCTGTTTGCATTCCAGTCAATATTGCAATCATTTTGAAGTCTGCGCATACTTCCTATTTATATTTATAGTATTCAATTTTATTTAAGAGATTTGAAATATTTGCGTATGTTTCCTCCTTTTTTGTGGAATACGCAACCGGTATTGATGGATGCTGATTTCCATTGTGCAGTAAAACTGCTTTTAAGCTGTGTTTTGAACTATCTATAAATAGTCGCCAAGCGGAAGAGTCCAGTGGAAGCTTTAGATATTTTAGAACCTCTTCAATACTGCAACAGTATACAAGTTCTTCTGATTTTTTAAAATAACTTTCCAGATCGGCGTGTCTTTTTCTTGGCGATGTAATGTTTACATCGGCTTTTATGAATTTCCTGTTTTTCAATCTGGAACATAATATTTCAGCTTTCTCTTTTGTTAGTCCTAAATCTCTTACAAGATCTTCAAAATAAGCTTGGTCTATCAAATTAGGACATATGTTTAAACCATCAGGAGGCAAGTAACTTATATCTGATATGTTTTCAACCGCCGCTGTTATTTCTGTATTGGCGTATGTCATATTGGCCGAAAATGTATGTGTAGGCGGTTGAGGCACCGGAACACCTTCACAGCGCACTTCTGGTAAAATGACATTATTTGTTGCTTCGTATGTCATTATCGCGTAGTGCCTTTGGCTTCTACCAAATTTGTAATTTACGCAGAAATAGCATGTATCTGATTTGTGATCTTCAGGTTCAATCCATATAATAGGCGCAGAAAATGGCAGCGCCTTAGTATCGCCTTTGTACCAGGTCAAAAGACCAATTTGGCAAGTAGTACATACAGTTTTTGGTATCCAAGCTTCACATAAAAATCGTATTCCAAAGAAAAGAAAATATGGTTCTTCAATTGTAGGGAATATCTTTCTTCTGCTTTGATGGCGGTAAAATGTCCACAAATAAAACAAAACCAATCTCTTAATTGGCAAACAGAATCCGCCATGCTTATTTAAGCATTAATTGTTCTTTTTTTATATTAATTTTAATAAAAATCACACCCGATATGTACTGCTTAGTAGCTCAATTATGCTTAATTTTATCACACCCGATTTGTAAGTCACAGCTGATTTGTAAGTCACAGCTGACTAGACGCGAGAACTCAGTGTTTAGCCCGGCCGAACTTGACGACGTTTTCACCTGCTTTGTATATGTTGGCGTGTAATTTTGCTAATTCATCGTAAAGAGCTTTATTTACAACAATAGTGTCTTTGGTGACCCCCAGTGAAATTTTCCGACAAATATTTTCGTAGAATATTTTAATCCTTAAATGTCCTTTTTTAAAGGACATTTTTCGATTTTCTCGAAAAAGGGGTCAAATTGACCCATAAAGAGACCAGTTGCAGGGTTAATATCTTCCACAAAAACAATCCTCATACAATTCCACAATACAATTCTGACTATAAGAATTCTCTCAGACATTAACTTACATATAGTATAATGCTCCCTTCGACCAAAAAATGAAAACTTTGACCCACTGTAAAAAAAAACTCTGACGTGCTGGACCATAAGTTTGTTCTACAAAATAGATCTACTCAACATACCCTTTCAGAATTATAGGGTCGCTATTCTGTTCCAAAAATGCTGTTGGACAGTGTTATTAATCTAAGTTGTTTTGTTAAACGTTGTAATAAGGAGCTTTACGGCCGGTTTTTTTTTAAAGAAAAGTAAAACATAGTTTTCTTTATATTTTCCTACGCGTTTCGGCGTCTTTTTTTCCGCCTTCATCAGGGAGTCTGCATTTATTAAAAGGCACATATAAAAACACATAAATATAACTATAAACAAAATTTATACACATACATATATATTATATACTTATATAATTACTTACTTACTTAATTGGCGCATTAACCGCCTAAGCGATTTTGGCCGAGGTCAACAAAGCACGCCAGCTGTCCCTATCTCGTGCTAACTGGCGCCAATTGGAAATCCCAAGTATAGTCAAGTAATTTTCCACTTGGTCTTTCCAACGCAGAGGAGGTCTTCCTTTTCCTCTGCTACCACCCGCGGGTACCGCATCAAAAACCTTCAGGGCTAGAGCTATTTCATCCATTCGAACGACGTGCCCTAGCCAGCGGAGCCGCTGATTCTTAATCCGCTGCACTATATTTACGTCATTGTACAGCTCGTACAGCTCATCGTTTCATCGTTATATACTTATATAATTACTTACTTACTTAATTGGCGCATTAACCGCCTAAGCGATTTTGGCCGAGGTCAACAAAGCACGCCAGCTGTCCCTTCTCGTGCTAACTGGCGCCAATTGGAAATCCCAAGTATAGTCAAGTAATTTTCCACTTGGTCTTTCCAACGCAGAGGAGGTCTTCCTTTTCCTCTGCTACCACCCGCGGGTACCGCATCAAAAACCTTCAGGGCTAGAGCTATTTCATCCATTCGAACGACGTGCCCTAGCCAGCGGAGCCGCTGATTCTTAATCCGCTGCACTATATTTACGTCATTGTACAGCTCGTACAGCTCATCGTTTCATCGTTATATACTTATATAATTACTTACTTACTTAATTGGCGCATTAACCGCCTAAGCGATTTTGGCCGAGGTCAACAAAGCACGCCAGCTGTCCCTATCTCGTGCTAACTGGCGCCAATTGGAAATCCCAAGTATAGCCAAGTCATTTTCCACTTGGTCTTTCCAACGCAGAGGAGGTCTTCCTTTTCCTCTGCTACCACCCGCGGGTACCGCATCAAAAACCTTCAGGGCTGGAGCTATTTCATCCATTCGAACGACGTGCCCTAGCCAACGGAGCCGCTGATTCTTAATCCGCTGCACTATATTTACGTCATTGTATAGCTCGTACAGCTCATCGTTCCATCACACGGTATTCGCCGTCGCAAAGACGCAAAGTTCCATAAATCTTTCGAATAATCTTTCTCTCGAACACTCCAAGAGCCCTCTCATCTGATGTTGTCATCGTCCATGCTTCTGCGCAATACAATAGGATGGCCATGATGAGAGACTTATAGAGTATGGTTTTGGTCCGTCGAGAGAGGACTTTACTGTGCAATTGCCTACTCAGTCCGAAGAAGCACTTGCTGGTAAGAGAGATTCTGCGTTGGATTTCAAGGTTGACACTGTTATTGGTGTTAATGCTGGTTCCTAAGTAAACGAAGTCCTCTACTTTTTCAAAGTTATAGCTGTCAACAGTGATGTTAGATCCCAGTCGTGAATGCGCCGACTGTCTATTTGATGACAGGAGATACTTCGTTTTGCCCTCGTTCACCTCCAGACCCATTCGCTTCGCTTCTCTACCCAGTTTGGAGAAGGCAGAACTAACTGCGCGGTTGTTAAGGCCGATGATGTCAATGTCATCGGCGTACGCCAGCAATTGTACACTCTTATAAAAGATGGTGCCTGACCGATTAAGTTCTGCGGCTCGAATTATCTTCTCCAGCATCAGGTTAAAGAAATCGCACGACAAAGAGTCACCCTGTCTGAAACCTCGTTTGGTATCAAACGGCTCGGAGAGGTGCTTCCGAATTCTGACGGAGCTGGTGGTGTTGCTCAACGTCATTTTACATAGCCGTATAAGTTTTGCCGGGATCCCAAATTCAGACATTGCGGCATATAGGAAACTTATTTTCGTGCTATCGAAGGCGGCTTTGAAGTCGACAAAAAGATGGTGTGTGTCGATTCTTCTTTCTCGGGTCTTTTCCAAGATCTGGCGTATTGTGAATATCTGGTCGGTGGTAGATTTACCAGGTCTAAAGCCACACTGATAAGGTCCAATCAGTTTATTGACGGTGGCCTTAAGTCTTTCACACAATACACTTGACAGAACTTTATAGGCGATGTTAAGAAGACTAATCCCGCGATAATTGGCACAGACGGCAGGATCACCCTTTTTGTGGATTATGCAGAGCACACTTAAGCTCTAATCAGCAGGCATGCGTTCTTCCGACCTTATTCTAGAGATGAGCTCGTGCATGCACTTAACCAGCTCCTTTCCGCCGTACTTAAATAACTCAGCTGGTAACCCGTCAGCCCTAGGCGCTTTGCTGTTCTTCAGCCGTGTTATCGCTTTCCGAATTTCGTCATAGTCGGGTGATGGTACATCACGTCCATCATCATTGACTGGGGATTCGGGTTCAACATCTTCTCCATCGTTGTTGCAGCTGCTTATATTAAGCAGTGTGAAGAAGTGCTCCCTCCATAATTTTCGTATGCTGTGGACATCAGTCACCAGGTTGCCGTTTTCATTCTTATAGGAATTCGCATTTCGGCCTCTCTCTTTTTCTCGCGAAAAATGCGTCTTGCTTCCTTCTTCAACTCACGATAACGCTCCCGCACAGCTCGCGTTGCGCCCGATCGCAGTGTGGCTCTGTAGGCAGCGTCTTTACGTTCCGTAGCGGCGCGACATTCCGATGGATTATTCAGCGGCGGTATGTAGACAGCGAGAAATATGGTTTCACTGCTCGGAAATATCGTTCTGTTGATTATTGCTCTCAGATAGCAGGAGTGCAAGTCGAGTGGCGAAGTGGGTGGCAGTCTGTTGCGATTGCAGCTTTCCGACGTCGAGCTTTTCTTGTGTCCATTTGCGTGCACAGAGGCGCGTGCATATCTTGGCTGCGACAAGATAATGGTCCGAGTCGATGTTGGCTCCTCGGATCGTGTGCACATCTAGGACACTGGAAGCGTGCCTTCCGTCTATCACAACATGGTCGATTTGGTTTCGTGTCTTACCATCTGGAGACAGCCACGTAGCCTGATGTATGCTCCTATGCTGGAACCTGGTACTACAGACTACCATGTTTCGGGCCCCGGCGAAGTCGATCAGTATCAATCCGTTATCAGACGTTTCCTCGTGGAGACTGAATTTTCCGACTGCGGAACCAAAGATGCCCTCCTTGCCCACCTTGGCATTAAAATCGCCTAGCACGATTTTTATATCGTGTTGGGGCAGCGTTCGAACGTGCGCTCCAGGAGTTCGTAGAAGCAATCTTTGGTCCCATCGTCCTTCTCTTCCGTCGGGGCGTGGGCGCAAATCAGGGAGATGTTGAAGAATCTCCCCTTGATGCGGATTGTGGCGAGACGTTCGTCCACCGGAGTGAACGACAGTACTTTACGGCGCTGTCTCTCTCCCACCACCAATCCGACACCAAATTTGCGCTCCTTTACATGGCAGCTGTAGTAGATGTCGCAAGGGTCTACCGTTTTCCTCCCTGGCCCCGTCCATCGCATTTCTTGGATGGCGGTGATGGCAGCCTTCGCTCTGCCGAGGACATCAACCAGCCGGGCAAAGGCACCTTCCCAATTAAGGGTCCGGACATTCCAGGTGCATGCCCTCAAATCATTGTCCTTAATACGTTTGCCGTGGTCGTCATCAAAAAAGGGGGGTCTCATCCGAGGCTTTGTTATCCTTTTCATTGGAAGTTGTTTTTTACGTGGCGGGTTCCAAGCCCTGCGCGCAACCCATTGCTGGGGGTGGAAATTTTAAGTTCGTTTATATAGCGAGCCGCTTGCTCCAAGACAGACGCCCGCTTGCAGCCGCACCTACTGGTGAACAGACGCTGCGGACTTTAGTGGACCCTTAAACCGAATATGTCGGAGTGGCTCCACTAAAGCTTCCTCTCTATTAGCCGTGACCCATGGCTCGCACATGGCTTGCTCACGTTGCCCAGGGTGCACGAACGTGGACGTAAGAGTAGGAATTGAGTACAGCCGTGCAACTATAACCGCATACCCACAAGCACCACTGTACCCCATTGCACCCCATATATGTACATATATATATATACTACTTACATTTATTCTACAAAACTAAAAAGAACCATCATTATAATCACTTAATATCATAGTATTCTGCGTCATCGCACGTCTGTTCTTCTACTGCGCATTATTGCTGTTCTGTATGCGCAATTTATGTTGTCCACGTCTTCCTTAAAATTCATCGCGTCTTGTATTTTCTCTTGAATGCGTAGGCCTTCTAGTGTAAGTCTCGTTCTCTCTCGTCTCTCTACGTCTAATATTTTAGTGTTGTTGAAGTCTGCTGTATGTCCACTGTTTATCATGTGTTGAGCTAACGCAGTTGCAGTTTTTTTGTTTCTTGCATCTGCTTTATGTTCGCCTAGTCTGACGCCAAGCGCGCGCTTAGTTGTGCCTATATAAATTTTATTGCAAGGCTCGTCAGTTTTCCCTTTGCATTTAATTTCATAGACAACATTATGTTGTTGTTCCTTGTTTATTTCGTCTTTTGTTTTGGTAAATATTTTATTGAGAGTGATGTTTGGCTTATGTGCGAATATTACTTTTGTATTTTTGATGTTTTGTGAAGTGTTTTACTATCCGTTAGTCCTTGTATGTATGTGACTCCTGCAAATATTTTGTTTTCATTTCTTGGTTCGGGTTCAATGTTCACTTCTTTCGATTGTCGTTTTTGTTTTGCTATTGCTAATAAATTTTCTATTGTTTTGACTGGGTACCCGTTTTTTATTAATATGTTTTTTTATTTTTCCCTTGTTGTCTCTCATGTACGCCTGGTCGCTCAGCTCGTAGACTTTGTAATAAAGTTAATTGCTGTATTCTTTTTTTTTTGTGTCCATGGATGATTAGAATGAAAAGTTATCATTCTAGACGATGCTATAGATTTAGCATACCAATTCGTTATAATTCTATTATCTGATTTATGAATTTCCATGTCTAGGAAGGCTAACTTTTGCCAACTTTCAAGCTCAGTAGTGAATTGGATTTTTCGATGTTGCGAGTTCAATACTTTTAATATGTCTTCCACGTCATTTTTCTTAACTATTGCGAATATATCATCTACATATTTATTTAAGTATTGGATATATATGTCCTTACATTCGAGTTCAGCGATGCTTTTGTCCAGTATTTTGTCAAGTACAATGTCAGCAACTGTGGGTGATAATGGATTTCCCATCGGCATTCCGCGTACCTGTTGGTAGTATGTCCCGTTGTACATAAAATAATTATTGTCCCGTGGGCAGAATTCTAAGGTGTTTAAAAATTGCTTCTTTGTAAGTGTTGTGTGGTTTTATCGTGAAGTCCATTGTTGCAAAATTGTACGGATAGCTAGTTGTACTGGTATGTTTGTAAAAAGGGATACCACATCGAAGGAAATCAGGACTTCGTCTTCTTCAATAATCAAATTTTTCAGCTTTTCTTTGCAACGAATTCTTAACATTGTATTTTTCCGAGATGATGTTGTTAAGGGTTTTTCCTATGAATTTTGAAAGATGATATTACCTTGTTTGTAAATATCATTAACAGTTGTGTTGTTTTTCCTTACTAGTTTCTGTGTTGGATCCGCTCGCATAGGTTTGTATGTGTCTTTGTCACTCAGGATTTCCTTCATTTTCTCCATGTATTCAGTTTTATTCATTATTACTGTTTTATTTCCCTTGTCTGAACTTGTAATTACGATTGAATCTTTGTGTTGTTTTATTAGTCGTTTTGTGTCTTCAAATATTTTTAATAAAAACTTCTCTTTGTTATTGTTCTTAAGTTTACTTTTAAATGTATTTAATCTTGTAGTTATGTTGCATCTCGCTGTGTCTTTATCTCTTGCATCCTCTAATGTCTGGATTCCTTGCTCTATCTCTGCTATCAGTCTGGTGATAGAGTTTTCCTTGTTATGGGAAGGGCGAACTTTTTTCCCAAAGAGAGAAGCCATCTTGACTCCTTGGGAATTGAAATATTAGATTTGTTCATGAACCAATCCTCGTTGATAATAAATCCATAGCTCTTAAAATTCCGGTCTATTTGTCCTAGCAATTTTTCAGTTAGATTTTTCTCTGTGTGTGTCTTGATATTCTTTAAAGTTTGTTTTTGATTCTCTTCAATTGAATCAAAATCTACCTTTTTCAGTTTTTGGCGAAGATCTTCCCTAACGTGGCCTATGTTATTGTTAGCTAGTTTTATTTGAATGTTTGTTTCTTTTATTTCTAAGTTCAAGATTTTCATCGTAAATTGTTGTTCTATTTTTCGTGATGTCTAGTTGGAATCCGCTTCTTATGTTGTTTGTTTTACCCCTTAAATGTGGCGGTGTTATTTTGATCTATAAATAATAATAACACCTTTTTTACCTTTTTCATCTCGAGTTCTTTCCAACAAATGCAAAACTATAAATATTCCCGACTTTAAATGTTTACGTTTTACTCGTCTTTGACATTTAGCACAAAAGTGTCAATAACAAAGTTGCAAATGTTTCACGAGTTCAGTGGAAATTAAACATCTTTTTCACAGCAAGAACCAAAGTCGCAAAATATGCGTTCGTGAAAAGAGGGAGTGAAAATTAGTTGTGAAAACAAAAATTGAAAGTTTTTTTTGTCGCTTCACGTTTACACAGAACGAGAATTGACCCCCTGGACATGTTTATTTGCGATCACACTAGTTCTTCTTTTATAGCTTTGATAATTTACTTAAAGTCACAGCCCTACTTCTTCCGTTGTATTTTTGTTTTGCTAACATTAAATTCATGATTATTCCACGTTCTATTTACTCACGCTTGCATACATTTTATTTTAATTATTAATCTATCGCTTTAAGTTGATATTTTTAGTATTTATACAGTCGTAGTTTGTTTGTTGACCCACTCGCTGCCCGCAAACGCGACTGAGTGAGCAAAGTGCCATATGACGTGGGCAACAAAGCCTTGGCTGTTAAAATAGGCATGTAGGTACTCAGGTATGTTTGTAAAATACTTACAGGTCCTCTCAGTATGCTGGCGCCAACATTGGTGGACTAAAAGGGTGAGTACAATTGTTTTTCTTTACACACGTATATACATACATACATACCGACTTATTTGGGTAGATCTGCATACCAACAACTACGTTGATGAGTATTTGGTTGTAGATATTCTACAAAATCTTTTTGGACATATACACACAATCGGCAGTCTCTTTTAAATTTACTTTGCGTAAATATAATCAGGTGAAGAAATCTGCTTCCCATTTTGAAATTTTTAAAAAAATAAAAAAAAAAGTATTGAAGTATAATTTTATACGAATAGATGTAACTATTTAATTCCTATTGTAAACAAATAATCAGAAGGAATCCGAAAATATGCTTTATTTAATAAATATTTGAAATCGCTAATTTGTGTGTGATAATGGAGAACTGAATTCTTCAAAAGTTGGTGTGGTTATCACGCCTAGGCTGAAGAGAGGACATGTGGATGCCAACGATGGTCAGGACAAATAGCTGACTTACGGAAAATTATACTGCCGGACTTTGTCAGGATAAAGGGTGACTCCATCTACTAAGCAACGCTCATGGCTCCACGCGCTTTACGCGTAGAAAGGGGAGGGGACGACTCCACCTGACAGCTTTCTTTCTTCATTCTTTACCCTCTCTTCCTTTTTTTACTTTTTTTTTGTATCACTTTGCTGCAGAAGTTGCTGGCATGATAAATTTCTATGTTTATATGGGTGCAGGTAAGGCAGGTGGTAAAGATCCCCCCCCCTTCAGAAGCGAGACGGGCCCGCCACCATGCCTCCGCACCACCTGGCATCCGCTGTATAATTCACCTATGTATGTAACAAATCGGCAACTTCTTTTTCTCTCTCTAGCTTACATTTAAGTAAACTGTTGCTTTCACTTCTTTTCCATTCTTAATGGGCTCGTTGTTTTCGTGTTTTTACCATCGTGCTTTTTTTTTTACTTTGCACGATTTGAAATAACCGTCCCTTTTTTCTTGCGGCTGCGTGCTGTCCACGTGGAACAGGCTACACCAGCCTTCGTCAATGAGATTCATTATTTTTCATAAATTTCTGTTACTGTTGGTTTGGGACACTTATCGAGTTGAGAAAAAAATAAGTGTTATTTGGTATTAGGTTACTGGTATACTGTTTTTGCTTTAGTGCTTGTTATTATGGTAAGCTCTTAGAGAAGACGATCTCCGAAAAACTTGGAAAAATAAAAACATATAAATAAAAACATATTCGATTTTTTTGAAAACTTGAAATATAAAACTCCACATTTAGTTAAAATAGCGCTTGTTGTATTTGCCATACCAGCGACTCAGGTGACTGTAGAAAGAGCCTTTTTAGCACTTAACTTTATTTTAAGTGAGAGACGGGCCAAATTAAATACGGAAAAAATAAACTCATTATTTGATCTTGATTTTCTTCTGATTTTCCGACAGGGAGGAAATTTGATGTACATTGAAATTGTTCTAATATATGTACATCAAACTAATTGGTAGTTAAACTAAATTCTTAAAATTATAATAATATAATTAACTCTGCAGTTTTATGTTCAATTTCTATAAAAAATCGTACATTTTAATGGTCATATGTACTTATACGTAACCATGAAGAGAATTTATTTTATTTTTTGACTCAAACTAACTCGAAAATGTACTAAACTTTAATAACAACCATTTCAAAAGTCAAATTTATTATCCTAATTTATACATAAAAATGCCAAATGTAGGCAAAAATTACAAATTGTCAGTGTATAAAATCATAAATGTATACGCTATCTTCTGCATAAATGTTCGCAGAAATTCAGTATAAATGTATAAATGTTGTCTAAATCAATGCCTAATGTTTCATTTTTCCACTTATGTATGTACATATATACACTTATATTTTTACATATGTTTTTTAATAACAGGCAAACGAAGACATTTAAAAATAAAAGTTAATGCCAAAGTGTCTTTTCCTAATAGAAATTTATTTCAGTAGTTGGAAAATAACAGTAGAAAACACAAAATGATCCTAAGATAGATTTTGTACGGTGAAAAATGGGTTTTGCTTGATACTTTTATGTTTGTGTCAGTGAAAATACTATGAAAATAAGTATATAATGTTATTTTCGATATCTGCTCTTACTTCAATATTTGTCTAATTTACACCCAAACTTTTCTTCTGCAAGGCATTTATTTTATTTTTGGCGCTTGAACAGGTATAGTTGGACTTCTTTAAGAATTCTTATTCGAGCTGAATTCGGTCACCCAGGAGCTTTAATTTGAGACGATCAAATTTATAATATAATATTGACAACTCATGCATTTGTTATAATTTTTTTATACTGTTATCTGATATAATTGTTGGAAATTCATTAGTTCCTTTGATATAAGGAACCCCAGATATAGCCTTTTCTAGAATAAATACTTTAATTTTTTGATTATTACCTCCATCTTTAACATTATTATTAGTAAGAAGTATGGAGCAGGAACAGGTTGAACTTTTTACCTACCTTTATCATCAGTTAATAATTAGTAATTTTTTTCTTTACATTTAGCAGGAATTTCTTCAAATTTAGGATCAGTGAATATTATCTCAACAGTTATTAATATACGATCTACTAGAATAACATTTAAGTCGTATGTTCTGCTTTTCAGGTGACTTTGCACATACTTCAATCAGTACATTCAGTCAGACTATCCTTTAGTCGGGTCCTACAATCAGGATTTAGGTGAAGCAGTTGAATTAGCTGATGCGGCACAAAGAGTTTTGATGTTGAGGCGCGAGGACTCTGAAGAAAATTTTGAAAAACTTTCTGAAGCTGTCGTTGTGATTTGTAATGAATACAAAATTCCAATTGAAAAACCAAGAATTTGTCAAAGGCTGACGCAACGCTGCAACGTCTTTGACCGACACCGTTGAACATTATTATCGCATTAGTATATATGTACGTTAGGCCGCGTCGATTTGTATGGGTGGAAAAAAACCAACAAAGCGGCTAGCAAAAACGAAAACTACAGAAAATTTTGCCAAGAAACCATAGGTCTAAAATTAATTCCCAGTTCGCGCAGAGCGACTTTAGATTTTGAGGTCATACATTTAAGTTGTACTCAAAAACCTATACTTTCATAAGAAGCGATCCGGAAAATTGTGCTTGGTTTCTTGGATTATAACGAAAGTTTGTGCTTCTATGTATGCAGCATACAGATATTCCCATATTTTTTTGAAAAATGCTAAAATTCTGAAAAATACGGTGGATCGAAAATAAAATTTTATTATTGTAATTAAGTTTTCAAAAAATTTAATGTTTTTGTGGTGCAAGTTACAGACATTGGTTTTTTTTGCTGATGACTGGGAATCTTTTCTAGTTTTAGTTTTTTTAGGTTTTAAAGTCTTTTTTGGATTCCATGCGTGGTGTTGTAGTACGACTTTCTATAGTTACGGCCATGATATCGTCTCTATTCTTTGCGATAGCGCGTCGGGAAACTGTTGTCAGAAGCTGTACACAACGCTCAGTTGCTTGGGTATGACATGGAATCCCTGGGTCAGGAAGCGGCGGATCATCAGACTCAATAAACTGCAACAAGTGTTTGTATGGAATGTTTGCTGAGAATGGAGGCTCAGACAAAACACTGTCATCATCTAGGTCAACCAGATCAAAGTAGTCTGAGCATTCAAAATTTATTGCGTGCTTTTTATCATAAACCCTTAGATTAGTCGGATCACAAACTTTATCACGATAATGTAGTATCTTTTTTATGGCTCTTTCGCGAACATCTTTTCTCTTATCATAAAGCATTGCCAGTAAGATATTTTCAGGATGAGCGAAGTATGAATTATTTTGGATTACAGTGTTAACAATTTCTCGCAGCGTTGGTGGTAAATATCGCGTGGACTGTATAAATTTAAAAAACAAGAGACTGCCGTATACAACTGAGTTGTAGAACTTAATGTTAAAGTACATCGGTACGTAAACTTTCATTATGTAAGTTTGTTAGTCATCGAGAGTGCAGAATTTGTCCCGGTTTCATACTGGCTAAATTTTCGGGGCAGAAAACATCACAAACTACATTTGCCATTCGATACAAGTACTGAACGTCAGTCGATAGCGTTTTTTCATGAACGGGTGGAGGCATATCTCCCAACGAAATGGCCTCAAAGTCGGGTACAGCCTACAGAAAGATTATATTTATTTAGCTCAGATTAAAATATACATGTTAGGCTCTTAAAAACAATTGTTTGCTTACCGCCATCTGCTTGCATGTTTCGATTTGCTTTGTTATTATCCCACTGGCTGTGCGCGGTCCGCTTGTAGTGGACTTTTCCAATGCGGAGAACAAGTGACGAAGGGGAAGTTCATTAAAGTATAATAAACAAACAAACCAGTGCAATGGTCTATTCAACATGACTTCGAATCTCCTTAAAATTCCATTTTCAGAACCTGTGTTTGTGGCTTCTCCATCACAGCAAATTCCAATCAGTCTCTCAAGAGACATATTTTTTTCTATAAGGAACTCGCACAATTGCCTCTGTTTTGTTTTAGCGTCCTCGGCGTCGACTTTTACGTAACCCAACAATCTGCTCTCAGGCTCTTTAAGAACCACTTAATGTGATTCTTTTACCATTCTCGGATGATATCTTCCATTTTCTTCTTCGCTCGTCAGAGTGTTGTTTTTTCTGCCATCAAAGGAGAAGGCTACCAGATCACAGTCATTGCGTTGCTTTCTTCGAAGAGAATCCCTGCATTTCTTTCTTTCACGTGAAACTTTAGATTTGTCCATAATTATTGGTTCCCCATTTTCATCATTAAAGTCAATATCTTTGAAAAGCGATGTGGCCAAAAAAGAAGCAACCCTATACCCGATTCCAAACCTATCGCCCGCCATAGCGAAATGAGGTGTATCGTACCTTTTGGTATTAATTTTTTTTTCGACGAACTTGGCTCTCTTTCAGTTGGCATGGCAAACATCACATCTGATTCAACATCCACATTTCTTGAGCCAGGAAAAAAAGTTGGATCAAGACTAGTTGGCGCCAGTGTTGATTGTTGGTCAACTGCAATCGCCTCGAATTCGGGAATGGTTAGCCTCCTCTTACTGTGCTGATCAATCATAAACTCTTGGAGTTCAATGGGTATTAAACCACAGCAGCAAGGCAATGTTTTTGCGCACTGACATTTTCCAATATAAAACACTAGATCAATTGTTTCCAGAAACGTTGAAGACTTACTTGGTCTACTTTTAAATTTTATTTCATTATGATATTTATTTAGCAATGTTTTCAGTTTTTTCGAGGCAGTTTTTTCATTGATTACCGGAATGTTTAGTTTATTCCAAATTTCTCAAATTTTTTTTGCCACTTGTGTGTTAAGATTACCGTACGATTACTTTTTTTTTGTTGTTTTTTGCTCAGCCACGCGTAAAAATAAATAGTAACTTCATACGTCACGATTACTTGGTAGATTTAGATCACTTAAATCTCCTGGCAAGCCAATATTCAGACTGGGAAGAACACAAGACCCGGAGTTCATTGAAATTATATCAATTTCTGAATTGGTGGAATCAACTGACATTGCAGACGTTTCCATTATAATTTATTAATCGAAAACTATTTAAAACTTGAAAAAGGTTATTTAGAACATACTATTGTTTATTCAACGCAGACCACTTGTGTGGTAAGAGTACCGTACGATTGCTTTTTTTTTGTTGTTTTTTGCTCAACCACGTTAGTTACAAAAGCCTGCTATTATTGCATTAATTGCATGGCATGCTGTTATTTTTAAAACTATAGGTTTTTGAGTACAATTTAATAAGTATGACCTCAAAATCTAAAGTCGCTCTGCGCGAACTGGGAATTAATTTTAGACCCATGGTTGCTTGGCAAAACTTTCTTAGAATTTTCTGTAGTTTTCGTTTTTGCTAGCCGCTTTATGCGAAAAAAAGTTGATCCGCCCTAATGTACGTCCCCTACTTGGATCAGTTCACTATACATCTACAGGATCGACTTTTGAAGCATCGGGATATCTTGGCAAATTGTGCTTGTCTTTTTCCCAAAAGAATGCCACATTTCGATGGAGCGTCTTGTAAAGCTCTGTTCCAATCATATGCTCCAATTTTGCAAGATATGTTCCATGAAATATGGATAAGTAAAGTTCAAATTTGGAGGGTACAAATCGCAGGTACATATATCCAAAACCCGCTTGAAGCACTAGACAGCTGCCAAAAATACGCTTTCCCAAATGTCCACCAAATTCTACGAATCATGGCGATTTTGCCCGTTACCACGGCGGCAAACGAAAGGTCATTTTCCACGCTACGACACTTGAAATCTTATTTGCTTCTATTAATATCCATCGCAACGTCGATGTAGACATTGACTTGGTATTAAAAGAGTTTTTTTTGTGCCTCGAAAAGTCGCAATGTTATCGACACATTGATTAGAAAAAAGTGCATGGAGTAAAACCATGTTAAAATGTTTGTAATAAGATTGAAATTAAATTATAATTATTTAATCCACTCTTCAAAGTCATGCATTTATAAAGAAGATTTACCAAAATTACTTTTTATTGCTTAATATTTTATTTTAATTGCTTTGCATATAATCCCTCGACACGATCCTTGTATGGTATACTCAAAAACACGACATTTTTTCCTTCGTTTCTCATTAAACGTATATAAATATAAGTGAATCAAATTTCAGTCCATTTAGAGGATAAGTACTAAATCCTGATTGATTAAAAAGTCAATTTGTTATTATATTCATTGGAGAAAATTTAACATTCTTCTCTCAACATTTTTTAGGATATTTTATAATTTTATTGAGCTCAAGGCCAGTTTATGGAAGATTTGTTAGTGAAAAAACAACAGTTTTTAATGGTTGAAGTTATAGTACTATTTCGGAAATCACCACATTTCCTCATCAGACTTCTTTTTGATTATTAAATTAAATTATTTTTAATTTAATTTCTCAGGCTTTGAACCTGGGACCTCGGAGTTGCAGAGCTAATACGCTACCTATTGTGCTACGCAAGCCGAGTTGGCTGTTGTGTTTATTTCATCTTCCTTAAACAAACCAACTACAAACAAGAGCAACTGATCTGCCGCTATTTAACTTGTTTGTGTGGTTGTTGTTTGTGTTTTTATTTTGAAAATTCTATATTATATGCATTTTTAAGGCGTGCTCATCCTTGACTACAATGTTTGTTCATTTTTCTGTTGGCCTAGTAAAATGTTAATATTTTATAATTTTATTGAGCTCAAGGCCAGTTTATGGAAGATTTGTTAGTGAAAAAACAACAACAGTTTTTAATGGTTAAAGCTATAGTACTATTTCGGCAATCACCACATTTCCTCATCAGACTTCTTTTTGATTATTAAATTAAATTATTTTTAATTTAATTTTTCATAACCACTTTTCTCAGGCTTTGAACCTGGGAGCTCGGAGTTGCAGAGCCAATACGCTACCTATTGTGCTACGCTAGCCGAGTTGGCTGTTGTGTTTATTTCATCTTCCTTAAACAAACCAACTACAAACAAGAGCAACTGATCTGCCGCTATTTAACTTGTTTGTGTGGTTGTTGTTTGTGTTTTTATTGGCTCTGCAACTCCGAGCTCCCAGGTTCAAAGCCTGAGAAAAGTGGTTATGAAAAATTAAATTAAAAATAATTAAATTTAATAATCAAAAAGAAGTATGATGAGGAAATGTGGTGATTTCCGAAATAGTACTATAACTTCAACCATTAAAAACTGTTGTTTTTTCACTAACAAATCTTCCATAAACTGGCCTTGAGCTCAATAAAATTATAAAATATTAACATTTTACTAGGCCAACAGAAAAATGAACAAACATTGTAGACAAGGATGAGCACGCCTTAAAAATGCATATAATATAGAATTTGCAAAATAAAAACACAAACAACAACCACACAAACAAGTTAAATAGCGGCAGACCAGTTGCTCTTGTTTGTAGTTGGTTTGTTTAAGGAAGATGAAATAAACACAACAGCCAACTCGGATAGCGTAGCACAATAGGTAGCGTATTGGCTCTGCAACTCCGAGCTCCCAGGTTCAAAGCCTGAGAAAAGTGGTTATGAAAAATTAAATTAAAAATAATTTAATTTAATAATCAAAAAGAAGTCTGATGAGGAAATGTGGTGATTTCCGAAATAGTACTATAACTTCAACCATTAAAAACTGTTGTTGTTTTTTCACTAACAAATCTTCCATAAACTGGCCTTGAGCTCAATAAAATTATAAAATATTAACATTTTACTAGGCCAACAGAAAAATGAACATTTTTTAGGATAAGCAGGAATACTTCGACGTTATTCAGATTACCCAGACGCTTATTCAACAAGAAATGTTGTTTCAACTATTGAATATTCGGTTTCATTATTAGGCATTTTTTTTCTTGTTTATTATTTGTGAAAGTTTAGTATTAACCCGTTAAGTAATTTATCCTACACAATTGCCTTCTGTAATTGAGTGATTAGAAAATACATCGTCAGCTAAACACATATATTCTGAAATACCTTTTATTAATTTCACATTTATTTGAAATTAATGATAACATGAGTTAAGATAGTGCCTTCCCGCTTATAGAACAGTTAATATTCTTCGGTGATTATGATTTAATAATTTTTGTTATATTTACAACTTTAGTGGGTTATTTAATATTGTGTTTAGTTTTAATAACCATACAAATCAAAATTTATTCCACGGACAAACAATTGAAGTAATTTGAACTATTCTTCCTGCTATTGCATTATTATTTATTGCATTTTCTGCAATTCGTTTATTATATTTATTAGATGAAATTAATGAACCCTCAGTAACTTTGAGTCAAAGAAGATTTTTCCGTTGTTTGCAATAAGGCAAAGAAAATCCTAACTAAACTACGACATGCGGATCAACTTCTCAGAAATTCATAGAAAGGCCAGGTATAGACCGCTACCTCTTCGTTAAGTAATATCTAATGGTAGTTCCACGGAAACGGAGCAGGGGTAGGTTTTTAAGTCCGGTGAGTCGAAAGGCAAGTCCCACACTACGGCTTTCAATGCTTGGTGCCATCGCTATAAAACAATTTATACACATACGTCAATGTCCTTTCGAATGTCCGCTAACTACCTGTTTGAATTATTTGGTTTCGTTTTGATTACTTTTATCTCAAATTATAGCCATGCTTGACATCATTAAAGGGATCATGATGAGCCAAATTAAAATTAGGTTTTATGTCGACGGAGAGTTTATTGCTTTTGTGGGTAATGTCCTTTATCGCCCCTATTACAAAAAATATCAATTTCTTTTACCAAACCTTCTGATGCAATTTATCTTTGAGACTTACTGCCGTTTACACCTTAACCACCCCATCGTTATGGGCAGTAAATTAGAAGCTTCAGAAAAGTCATATTAAATATAATATATTCGTATATTATTTTCAACAGTAACTTGGACTGGGTGAAGCTGTTTTAACCAGTAGGTGTTTCAAATGCGTAAAGGCATATAACTAGAGTTCGAAACGCGTATTAAACAAACGCGTATATATATAGATACTATAAGTACTTTTAGGTAAACAATTACATTAATATACCTACCTTCTTAAGGATAAGACACACTGTAAAATTTCTTTGTGTTAAAGTTTTTTTGTATGCATAGTTTAGCTATTTATTCTTGATTTAATTGTTGCTTTTACTTTGTTGGAGTTTTTACATAGGCCTATAGCCATCTTTAATGTTTTTCATTTCATTTCATTTATTGCCAAAAATTAGTACAATAAGATCTATGATCTTTTATAGTACAACAAATCATAAGTAAAATTAGAAAACCAAATAATAATAAATAAATAAATAAATAAAGGTATAATAGTTATTAAAGCTAAGTTTTTAAAGAATACTACGGAAATTTATAAATAAAGCAGTGGATTACATATTGAGCAGAAAGTAGGAATTAGATAGCGAAACTCATAATAATACAATACATATATATATTTTATTTTAATGAAAGTACATAAATATATATGACATTCTCGAAGTTGGTTTTATTCAGACTACTACGAATGTGCATTGAAATAGAGTTCCACGTAGTTGAATATCATCAGCATATGATCGGCCGAAAATCACCGGGACTACATGCAGACTTGTTTTTGGAAATTGGTTGCACAGTGGCAACTTTCCACGCATCAGGAAAGCAAGAAGTTGTTATACTATGATTGATGGCATGAGTGAGAGTAGGCAATATATACGGTGCAATAATCTTTACAAATTTAATTGGATTGGTATACTATCCGCTCCGATTGCATTCGACCTAATCTTATTGACACACATAACTACATCACATTCCGATACAGTATTAAACTCAAAGACTTGACAAACAGACGCTACGGACGAGGAACAGGGTATAAAATAAGTATTGACACAAGATGGAGTAGCACGACTGACAAAAGCATCAGTAAGGTCTTCAGGTCTAAGGGAACAATGGGAACTGTCACTAACATGTACACAAAGATTTTTGAAGTTGCGCGAGGTGTCCAACATTTTCCTATAGTATCTACATTTCTCTCTCTTTATAATGGCCGTGGTTTCATTTCGGGCAAGCTTGTATGCATGCCAGTTGATCTCGGTGCGGTGCGAATAAACTTGTTGAGCCAAGGACACGAGGAAGATTTACCACGGTGAGTGCGAGTCGGAACGTTAGTTCTATATAGATATAAGACGATCTCAATCAAAAAGCTCAATTTATCATGCACCGAACTTAGGCCTCAGCAAGCGAACCAATTGACGCAGGAAATGTCGCTTAAAGATTATTTACATTCATCAAACGATAATCTGGTAAGATGACATTTGGTCAAGTTTCAGAACAACAGACATATCAGACACAATAAAATAATCAAGAAGGCTGGGACAACAGTTTTGCCCAACAAACTCCGACTATATAAATCACCACATAACAGATTTAAATTAAAATGTCCACAAATAATAATATCATTATAGACGTACGACAACAGAACTTTGGACAGTGAACTAGACACTTCAACTAGCAAGTGCTCAGTAGCGCTACCAGTTATTCCTGGTATCAACCGAGTTTTTAGGTACTTTTTACAATACATAGCAACACCGCCAACCCTTTTAATCTTCCTATCCATCCTATAAAGGCTGTAACCTTTTATGTCAAAATGGGCATCCTTTACCTCCGGTCTAAACCAAGTCTCTGAGGCACAAATGACATGTATAATATATGCACGAGGGAGGAGACGACCCCATCTTAACTGACTGTTTCTCTTAATCCTTTTTTATGATCTTTATTTCTCATTTTTCTAGATTTAATTATATCTGCCATACCACAACGGAAAAATCGCCTCCTCCATCCAACGAGTAATCATGGGCCCGTAAGCTTGTTTGCATACTTCCCAGCCTTGCCTCAACATGTAGCTACATAACAATTGTGTCCTCAAAGTTTTCTCTTCCCCTAGATCTTTCCTTTATTTGGGTATTTTTCGGTCCACCAATAAACCACCAGGCAAGGTTTTAAGCCAGTTTTTCTAACCATTGGTGTTTGGCTTTGAAATCCACGGATCCTCGATTTTCTGTGAGCCTATTTTCAGTAAAACCACGGTTAGACATGCGAAAGCCTCTAGAAGAGCTATTTTTCGGTCCACCAGTAAACCACCAGGCAAGGTTTTAAGCCAGTTTTTCTAACCATTGGTGTTTGGCTTTGAAATCCACGGAACCTCGATTTTCTGTGAGCCTCTTTTCAGTAAAACCACGGTTAGACATGCGAAAGCCTCTAGAAGAGCTATTATTTTAAAACTTGTGCTGAGACATCTCCAATCCGGCGCCTACGTGTGAAATTCGCCTGCGATGACTATATTTTCTCTGCCTCTTGCATCAATCCAGAGAGCCAGGCACCTACGTACCTATAGTATTGCCCTTCCGCTTGTATCGATTTCATTCTGTAAAATTGTTTGCGAGCGATGATCTTATACAGCTTGGCAGTGGTTTTAGATTTATTGGCCGGTTTGACCATAATTGAGCACGATTTGCTAAAATCTTTGCTGGATCGGCAATTTTTGGAAGAATGACAACATTTGTAGCAACGCTTTGGTTTAATTTTTAATCGTATTCGGTAAATTCTTTGAAGAATGACCGAAGTGAAAACATTTGTTGCAACGCATTGGTTGAACTTTTAATCGTATTCGCTAAATTACCAACCGACCTGATTGTAACCTTACCCTATGCTAACAGCAGACTTGTTTCGCTTTCAAGCAGGACCAAAGATGCTGTTTTTGTACCGCCCTAGGCCTTTCGCATAGATTTATGTAGGAGACTTGCGCTTGAGCACAGCAACGCGTGTTTATGGCGGAATACACTTCATAGGAAGAGGTAACTTCATCGATGTCGTAAAATTTCAGTTAGAGTTTTAACCTCCGCCTCTTTTGCCTGTTAGGACGTCGCTAACAGCCGTATGTAACTTCGCAGTGTTTGAATCATCGTTTCGATTGGGCTGAAAAAAGACATCCATGCTGAATTCTCATCCGCTATCCTGCAATTAGAATCCAATATCTGCTGATCACTATTTTACTTGGTTGTTGATTGCATCTTACTCTGACTTTGACGGTTAGTTATTTCAGCTTGCGTTGTAGGAGAACTAACACGCGTGCCCTCTTCTATTGGTTGTAGGCACTTTTCATTTACGACCGATGCTCGACACCTTTTGCCGGATGTTTTCTCATTCGCTGGCGCATCTGATTGCGTCAACTTCGCCGAGAAGTTTATTGCCGTTGGTGCTAAACCACTACTCTCAATTAACTCAAAAAGTTTGGGGATGGTAGTCAGGTCATTCTTCATCTGCTGATTTACATGCTTTTGGATATCTATCATCCTTCTCGTCTTATTAATTTTTTCTTTCATTATGCATAGAGCGCCTTTAATGTTTGGTCTGATTTGGCTATCGCTTTAATTCTCTGCGAGTCTTTTGAGATCGCATTCTCTTTGCGTGCAGCTGTTGAATCCACGTTATCAGCTTTATTATCGCTGTTATCGGCATTCGCGCTATCACTGGGTAAGCACATAGGTGGTGCGATGTGTACGAGACATCTCGCAGTAATTACGCTTCGTTGGAAAGGTGTAGACTTTCCGACGATGATTGCTGCACCGGGTACGGATTTTGCATTTGCACTTTAATATTTTTTGCAGAGCTATCCATTATAATTACTAGTCTAACGTCATCAGATCGTGGAGAAGAGTCTATCCGATTGGTGCAGGCCCTTGTTTAGATCAAAATACTTGGCACCACGTTTTTTGACTTTTCTTCATTTCAATTAACTTAAGACCACCTTAAACTAAAGGACAACAGTTTGAGGCTTCGCCTCCCACTTTCCCTGATGGTTTATATTTATTTTTCTAGTATTTTTCGCGAAAAACTTCATCTGTACCCGCGAAATTAAACAAGTTGTTGAAACGTCCACTTTCAGCGATATAAGCGTTGCTGATTAGCAGGGTCGTGCGCAAGGTGGGTTTTGGGAATTGAAAGAAATATTAAAATTATTCTTGTAAAAAACCTAAAATCGTTGGGTCAAGCACATCAGAATACCAAAGTTTTTGAAGTCTGCTGAACCTCAAAACAGATGTACAAGATTTATTTTAACCCTAGTTCGCCCGACGAGTCACTGGGGTGACTACTTCACATTTTCGTCCAATACTCTAAATAAAAACTATCAAATGCGGATTACTGTTAATGTTGCTTGAAGTCTATTTTAACTTAATTACACTTTTTCAGCAATTGTTTAGCAAACTTTTCTTTGCGACCCTGCATTTACTGCTGAATTTTAATTTTTAAAAACAAAGTCACCGGGCTGACTGCGTCGGCCACAATGAGATATAAAAACCGTCGGCCGAAGTAGGGTTAAGAAAGCAGAGCGTTCTACATCAGTTATGCACACCGGAGCCGTATGGGGTTGCTCGGCTTTCGTCCACAGATCGTGTGTGCGCAGCTGACGATCAGTCGCAACGTTGGCAGCGAATCAGTTTTCCTTTGTGCGTTGTGCTGTCCCCAGTGTTGCAAACTTCAAAAATCCCATCCTTCTCAGGAAAACGCTCATTTTAACCCATTTAAAAAAAAAAATCATTATTTAATCCTTATGTTATAATTTTCAAGTGTTACATCAAATTTAAGTATTATTTCAAGAATTTTATGTTTGCTTGCATAATAATACTTACTAATGAGTTTTATTTCTCGCTTAAGAAATAAAACTTACGTGGTGAGATTTATTTTTTTGTTGTAAAATAAAACTCACATTGTTTTATTTATTGTTCAAAAATACTTCTTATTTTGTATGTTTTATTTAGCACTCACTGACCTGTTAAAACAATAAAAAAAATATAAATATGAATATGAATCATGCAAAACTTCTTTTTTAATTTTTAATAAGTTATACCGTAGATCGCCTAAAATAAGTTTTAAAGCTGAAAACGACCTTTCAACACTAGCTTGCGTTGCAGGCACACTGTACACAATATTGACTCATTGGTAGAAGTGTGGATTAAAAATTAAAAAAAAGCCGAAATTTACATAAGTTTTGATTTTCTAATAAATACTTTGCACTTAAACGGAATTCCGATGGTACACCCTGTATATTAATATTCGCTTAGCTGTAAAAACAACGCATCAATGGATATCCATCGAATTATGTTTGCAAAATGGTTTCATATTGTGGCAATATCCTAAAACAAGAATGACATACGAAAGAGAAACCGAGAAAGAGATAGAGATGTCGAGAAAACGCAAATAGAACAATCGCAATCGAGAACTTTCGATAACGATCGATAATGTCCTAGAGCTGCTACAGTGTACGCAGCTCGGAGTATAAAAAGGCGTTGCCACTGCGCTAGAAAATTCAGTTTGAAGTTTTAAAACTTTGAAGGGTGAAGTTGTAGTAAAGCAGTAAGCTAAGAATTTTAGGGTTGCGAGCGGGCCAGTATAAGTATCCGTGAATTAAATAGCGTTGTTATGTGTGGTAAATAATTTGTTAATAAATAAAGTTAGCATTAAGAAATTCGGAACGTGTTTTATTTAACAATCGAGTGGTCGAACGTGACGGATTTTGGAAATCATCGGCGTTTCAGGGTAAAATTGTAACAACTGGTGTCAGATAGTGGGATTGTTAAATAAATACCAAAGGATAATAGCACGAAATAACAGAGATTCAGGATCTGAAGATTGAGGAGCACAAACAAAAGCTGGAAAAATGTCATTTAGCAACTTCGGGAAGAATTGGTATCACGTATGTATGTGGGAAGCTATGGAGCAAGAAGGAGTTGAAGTTGGCAACTACGAGTTCCAAGGTAAACCTGAACAAGAACAACTCGAAGAAAAGCAGGACAAGTTTGACGCTGAGATGCAGGAGTTGAAGGGTTGTCTCCGTAATTTGCAGTTGAATCGTACGCTCCTAAGGTAAAAACGCCATCTTTTGATGGTACAGTTCCTTTTCAGGTTTTTAAACTTCACAATACAAAATATTGCAGTTGAACTGTGCGGACGTGCTTTTACTATCGCTCCTCATATCCTTGTATATCTTGTAAATTATTATTATCAAAGTTGTTATAAATCTAAATTCTAATCAGAAGTAATCAAAACCATAAATCGCAAACTCATCAAACCATCAATCAAAAGAGTAAATTATTAAATCAATAAAAATAAAATAGAATAAAATAAAACATCATTCCAACCATAACTTGTGTGAACAATAAGTAAACAAAAACAACTACGTCGAGCCGTTTGTGTACTTTGCTCCCGCTGTTGCTGTCACTGCCGTTTATTGACAACGATTAGCTGGATATATTCTCTTCTGTGTTAACAGCTGTGCGGTTGTGCGTTGGTGCTTTTGTTTTTGTCTCTATTTCATTTTCTTATCCGTCTATCGCTGCAATTGCTCAGCATTCATTAAATAATGACTACTCGCACAAAATCTGCTCGCCTGGTAATCGCTTCAACGAAAAAGATACTCGCAACTACGCCTAAGAGTGCCTTGCCCGACATTGCGTGGATCTCGCAGCTTGAAGCGAAGCTTATGAGTGCTATGACAGAAGTTGTAAGAGAGGTGGTAAAGGAATCAGCTGACGCTATTATGCAGAAACTGGGAGAGGCGACTGCTGAGCTGGCCAACATGAAGAGAGACCTACTAACTTTTGAGCGTAAAATTGAACAAATTGAGGGCGACCACAAAGAAATGGCAGAGCTGCGCAATGATGTATGCGCACTAAAGGAGGAAATGGAAAACAAAAGCGTTGAAACAGATGTTGTTATCAGCGGCATTCCGCAAGTGCCAGACGAAAAGGTAGGGGAAATTTTCAATAAAATCTGTCAAGTTATGCAGCTGAATGCTCTCCCATATCGATCGGCTTTTCGTGTTCGCAACAGCAAAGCGAAAAATACACCGCTGATTGTTAAACTAGTCTCCTCCCATGATCGCTCCCTGTTATTTGCTGCCGCTGCCAAGTTTTTCAAATTAAACAAAAGAGGTATTGAGCTAAGTGATATTGGGCGCCAATCCGAAGGAACAATACATCTAAATGAATCTCTCACCAGGCGTACGCGTGCGGTGATGCAATTCGCCACTCAACTGAAAAGGCAAAAGTGTGTAACATCTGCCTTCTCTTTTAAGGGACAGGTGTTTGTTCGTGTGCGGCCAAATAAAGCCGCGGTTAAAGTAGTCAGCATAGATGAAATTAAAGCGTTAACTGCTGAGAGCAAATGACTAGTTTCTAAGATTTATTGTAATGTTCTTTGTATTTTTTCCTTTTCTTATATCTTGATTCGCTTTACCTTTCTCTTTTCTCACCTTACCCCTTTATCCATTCTGAGTGCTATGTATGTATATGTGGTTATTATTTGTCATCGCCCCCAGTGTGCAGCGTTTATTGCTCTGCATTGTTTATATGAACAGTAAAAAACATGGTGGCTCCAAAGACGGCACGTATAATTTGATCCGGCTCATTGGCAATCAAAAACGCGGTCTAAGAGTATGCCATCTTAATGCTCAAAGCCTCCAACCTAAAATTGACGAATTTAGATACATATTTGAATGCTCCAATGTTGATGTTGTATGTGTATCTGAGACTTGGTTCTCTTCGTGTCATATTGATAACTTAATATGTATTAGTGGCTATAAAGTGTTTCGTCTAGACAGAATCGGGAATGGTGGTGGTGTCGCTATATATGTAAAATCTGGCATTTCGTGTAAACTTAAATGTAAATCTGAACCTTTAGAAAGTGTTGAGTATATTTTCGTCGAGCTGGCATCTAAAACAAATACAATTTTAGTTGGATGTGTATATAGACCTAATTGCCAGATTGCATATTCCAATTTCGTTGATTTTGTTGAAAATCTGAGTTTAAACTATAGTGACATTATTATAACTGGTGATTTTAACAGTAACTTACTAACGGAAACCAAATTCTCGCTCTCGATGGAAAATCTCGGTCTGTACTCGGTGAACAATACGATACCTACCCATTTTACGCAAACTAACAACACCCTATTAGACGTATTCTTTGTAAATGAAATGACTAAAGTAATTCTCTTTGACCAACTATCTGTACCAAACTTCTCAAAGCATGATTTAATTTTTCTTATTTACGATATTACTTTTACGTATGATACGTTTCAATATACATATCGCGACTTCATGCATATTAATTATAACCATCTTGAGTTAGCTGTGGACGCTGTCGACTGGAAATCTGTTCAAAATTTGGTTTCGGCGGAAGAACAGATATGCTTTCTACAAAAAAACATCAGCACACTTTTTGATAAGTTTGTACCGCTTGTTACTAGAACAAACATAGTGAGGAGCAAGCCATGGTTCAATAATGACATTAGGAAATCAATTGACAAGCGAAATAAGGCGTATAATAGATGGAAACAATCCAAGTCGGAAAATAACTATCTAGACTACAAGATCCTAAGAAGAGAAGTTACCAAGGCCATTAAGGCACAAAAATCTAAATTCTATGAACAAAAATTTAGCTCTGCCGTAGGTTCTAGGCAAACATGGAATCATATTCGCGAAATCGGCATTGGTAATAGAAACATTCCGGGCAATGAATCCCTTAATGTGAATGAGCTTAATGAAAAATTTGTCCAAGTGCCCGCTGGTAGTAATAATAATATCTGTTATGATCGTTATAATGTTGGTAAAACTGTCTCTGTGCCTGGTTTCTGTTTTAAATGTATTGATGAATGTGATGTTGTCCAATCTATTCTGAGTGTTAAATCTAATGCTGTTGGTCTTGATGATGTGCATCCAATATTTGTTAAGTGTTTACTGCCAAAAATTTTAACTTTTATAACCTATGCATTTAATACTATTCTCACTACGTCTTCATTTCCAAACTGCTGGAAAATGGCCAAAATCATTCCGGTTAAAAAGCCCAATGGTGAATATAGGCCCATTGCGATACTTCCTTATTTATCTAAGGTACTGGAAAAAATTATGAGCAAGCAAATCAACCACTTTATATCAAAGAACTCCTTGATGACCCCGCACCAATCAGGCTTTACTACAAATAGAAGTTGTATTACAGCGCTCATTAAAGTCTCGGACGATATTCGGCTAAATATTGACAAAAATCACGTAACATTTTTAACTCTTCTTGACCACTCAAAAGCTTTTGACACCGTTGACCACAAATTAATGAGCTTAAAACTTGACAGCCTATTCAACTTTTCAACATCGGCAGTAAACCTAGTAAAGTCTTATCTTGTTCACCGTTCGCAATCCGTAAGTGTACGTGACAGTGTGTCTAACCCGTTGCCTATTTCTAAAGGTGTTCCGCAAGGATCAATTCTTGGTCCTCTACTGTTCACGTTGTACATTAATGACCTTCCATCTGTTTTGAAATATAGTAATATTCACGTTTACGCAGATGACGTCCAACTGTATCTTTGTTGTCCCCTAGTATCTGTCAATGCATGTATTACTAACTTAAACACATACTTATATTGCTTGAATCAGTGGGCGTCTGATAATGGCTTGGCGCTTAATCCAAGCAAGTCCCAGTGCATTGTTATCTACAAGAAATATTTAAACCTTGACGGCTATACCGGGTAAAACTCAACAATTCTGTGATAAAATACGTGGACACATCAAAAAACCTAGGAATAGTTTTCAATAGAACTTTGACGTGGAACAACCATATTCTTAGCACTATTGGCAAAGTATATGGCATGCTTCGGACTCTGTGGGGTATTCAGTACTTTACGCCGTTAAAAATACGACTTTTACTAGCCAAAACGTATCTTTTACCGACGTTATTATATGGTTGTGAATTGTTTGCAAATGTAGTAGGAAACTTAATGTTCTGTACAATAATATCCCGCGATATATTTTTGGTATTAAACGTTATGAGCACATTTCTGAATTCGCGTTGAAAATCTTTTCTATAACTTTTGATGACATACTCAAAGTCAGGTGCTTAACGTTATTGCATAAAGTCATGACAACTAAGGAGCCGAGTTATCTGAAGGAACGACTGTCATGGACCAGATCTTCCCGGTTTCCGACTATTTCGTCTTTGAAATCGAGTTGCCTGACCTCTGAACGTCAATTCCTTGTGTACACGGTCCGTCTTTGGAATTGTTTACCACCAGCGATTAGGAATAATAAAACCACGCTGCGATTCAAAGGTGAACTCATGTGTCACTTTACTAAATAATTGATATGGATACCATTAACTCTTCTTTTTGAATCTATTTATCTCTTCTGTCCCTTTTTTCTTCTACTAAACCTTCTTACTAATGTTATTATATCTTCTATCTTAATATCTATTTAAATTCATATATTAGTATTTTTTGTTAAGTCTAAATCTAAGTCTAAATTTAAGACAAATTTTATGTTATAATTAGGTATCTACGAGTACATGCACTGTAATTTAAAACCTCTGGTTGTTGTGCATGTACCTTAATAATCAAATAAATAAAAATAAATAAATAAATTTGAAAAGACTGCGTCGGCAAACAACTGGAGTATGGAAGACAAGACTGCCGCACTATTAGTAGCACTAAAAGGACCGCCACCTGAGATCCTGCAAACTGTTCCCGAGCGTGAAAGGGATAACCACGTGCGTTTATGGTGCCGTAGAAAGACGTTACCGTAGCCAGCATAGGAGACAAATTTACCAGATGGAGCTGGAGAATCGCTTCCAGAAATCGAACAAGACTTTGCAAGAATTTTCTTCCGATCTTGAGAGGTTGGCTCATTTGGTTTTTGAAGATGCATCTGGGGAATACCTTGAAAGAGTAAAAATTCAGAAATTTGTAAATGGTATACGAGACACATTTACGAAGCGAGCAACATATGCGAATCCGAAAAAAACTTTTGCTGAAACTGTCTCGTATGCCCATACCCAGGAAACAGCAGCGCTCTTAAGTCGTCTAGCATATAAAGCACACCGAGTAGAAGTATAATCACCGGATGTAATGAATGAAATGCTTAAAACACTTAAGGCGATCGCAGGTAAAATTAGTTCTGATTCAACAGGAAAAAGAATTGGTACGGGAAAATGTTGCGGATAATAGATCGCACAATAGCAACCGAGTTGCCCTGGAAGATAGCCAACATATTCCAGCAAAATCAGAAACTATTGTTTTGGGCGAAGATTGACGGAGATTGTGGGACAAACAAGTTGTGGGTTGTTGAAACAACACCAGGTTTTACACCGGACGTACTAATAGGGAAAACGATGGCAACGGCACAAAAATATGGACTCGTCCCAGTGAGGGTTCTTAATGAGTTTAAATCACCAATTACACTGCGTAAAGGACATTCGCGCTAGACTAACGTGCAAACAAATCAATCGTTCTTTTGTAAACAAAAAATCGTGTGAAGTAAAAGCTAAAAACTAAAAACTCTTCAGTGAGCTTGATGTACGGAAATAATGGTACGAGTGACGAAAGCGAAGGCTGGCAAGCCACGTATGGGTATAATCATAAATCAGTGAAGCGTAAGAGCAACGATTAGTAAGCTGCAGAAATGCAGCACAACAACAATCAACACTAATCGATTCGCTGCATTGGACACAAACATGCAAAATGATGACAACAACGACGTAGAAGAAGACTCGGCACCAACAACATTGATTTCACATAAACCACCACCAATTTTCATACCGCAGGTGAACAACATAAGCAAAATGATAAGTAGTTTTTTGCCAATAATTGGCAAAGAAAGTTTTACATACAAAGCAGGCAAAGACGGGCAAGCAAGAGTAATGACCGCAAATAGTGAAACCTACAGAAAACTTGTCAACTACCTAGATTCTAGTAATATTGTATTCCACACTTACCAATTAAAAGAAGAGAAACCCTATCGCATTGTCATAAAAAACATGCACTTTACAACGCCAATCGCAGATATTAAATTTGACTTAGCCAACCGCGGTCACAATGTTCGTAATATTGTAAACGCAAAGAGCAAAGTTACAAAAATGCCGATATTTTTTGTAGACCTTGAACCCGCCGAAACAATACTGTAAAAAACCGTATAGATGTGTGAAATGCGGCCAAGATCATTCCTCCTCCACTTGCCAGAAAAGTATAAATATACCACCAAAATGTGTTCATTGCCTCCAAAATCATACTGCAAACTACAAGGGCTGTAAAGTATACCAACAACTGGTTTCTAAGAGAGACTCACATAAGATAGTTCGTAATGTACCAAAACCAAATGACACAATTAACTTCAAATCTGATGGTCAATTTCACAACAATAATTTTAGTTATGCAGATATCACTAAAGGGCAACAAACTGTCACCCCTAGCAACTATAAAAACGAAAGCCTAGAGAAACTGAAAGCACTGATTTCCAAGCAAATAGAGTTAACTACAACGCTAATGACAATGATGTCTTCTTTTATATCTAGATTATGCAATTAAGTCTTATATTAGCAATTTGGAATGCCAATGGACTAAGCAATCATAAACTAGAAGTTGAGTTATTCATTAAGACTAACAACGTCGACATACTACTGATATCAGAAACGCATTTCACTAATAAAACATTTTTTAGAATAAATGGATACGACCTAGTAATCACAAACCATCCCGATGGTAAAGCACATGGTGGCTCTGCCATTCTCATCAAATCAGCAATAAAATATATCCAATTGGAACCTCTTGCTACCCCCTCGATACAAGCTACTTCCATTAAAATCCAATGTGTCAACGGCGATACTGTTATAAGCGCACTGTACCTGCCACCTCGTTTTAATATTGACTAACAAACATTTCAGGCATTTTTCGGAAATCTAGGCGCAAGATTTTTGGCTGGAGGTGACTTCAATGCAAAGCATCCCTGGTGGGGGTCGCGACTTACGAACCCTAAAGGACGAGAGTTATACAAATGTATTTCTGAAAAAAACTTTAGCGTATTATCTACTGGAAGTCCCACCTACTGGCCCACCGACTCGAATAAAATTCCACATCTTATTGACTTCGCCATTTACACCGGAATAGGCGCTGGCCGTCTAGAAATATTTGATAGCCAAGACCTAAATTCAGACCACTCTGCTCTTATCATTAATTTTAACATACCTGCTCTCCTTACCACACGGAAGCAACGTATTCTAAGAAAATCATCCGATATATTGTTTTTTCAATACTGGCTCAAATCCAATACTGATCTTAACGTGGAAATAAATTCAAATACGGAGTTAGATGACGCCGTTGAGAACTTTACCTTGAAAATTCACGAGGGCGCTTCTCTTACAAACCGCTACTTAAAAGCTACTTTTCAGCCATTTCTCCTTAACAGTGACTCTTATCGCCAAGAAACTGAAGCGTATTTAGAAGCTCCTTGCCAAATGGACCAACCCTTACCCTTCGTTCGACTGTCTGAAGTTAAAGCTGAGATCACACGTTTAAAAAACTCAAAATCTCCAGGATATGATAACATCGATGCCTGGACAATAAAAAACTTACCAAAAAATGCCTAGTCAACCTATTCAATAGCAGCCTTAGATTAAGCCACTTTCCTACGCCGTGGAAATGCGCTCAAATCATCATAATCGCCAAACCTAACAAGCCTGAGAATGAATTAACGTCATATAGACCAATAAGCCTGCTGTCAATATTCTCAAAAATACTCGAGAGAATATTTCTTCAGAGATTATTGCTGGTACTGGAGTCCTCTTCAATCATACCTGATCACCAATTTGGTTTCAGACCTATGCATGGTACACCGGAGGAATGCCACCGCATAGTAGCTTGGAAGACAAAAAATACTGTTCTGCAGTTTTTCTGGACACACAACAAGCTTTCGACAGGGTGTGGCACACAGGACTTCTCTTTAAGTTAAAAAAAATACTACCTTATTTCTATGATCATACCTAGATGGCAGACACTTCTTTGTAAAAATTCAAGACAAAACATCCGATATCTCCGAGATAAATGCAGGTGTCTGCAAGGTAGTGTACTTGGACCAACACTGTACACGATATATACTTCTGATATGCCAGTTATAGAAGATGAAAACCTGACAGTTGCTACCTATGCAGATGACACTGCCATCCTCGCATTCTCTCCCGTTGAGGCATCGGAAACTGTTCAAGAGCAAATGAACAATATTGAGTCTTGGCTACAAAAGTGGAACATCGTGGTGAATACCACAAAGTCAGCTCACGTCACTTTTACCGTGAAAAAGGGAGACTGCCCCAGTGTCAGCCTTAACCAAACAGTTATTCCAAAATGTAGCAGTACTAAATACCTTGGTATGCACTTGGATAGGAGGCTTACTTGGCAGCAACATATAAAAGCCAAGAGATTACAGCTTAAGACGAAAACAAGTAAAATGTACTGACTTCTTGGTCCCAAATCTAAACTTAGCATAAGAAATAAGATACTACTATACAAATCAATTTTAAACCAATTTGGACGTATCGAAGCCAATTGTGGGGTACAGCAAGTAATTCCAATGTGGAGATCCTCCAAAAATACCAATCGAAAACGCTAAGATTAGTAGCTAACGCGCCATGGTACATTAAGAACATGCATTTACATAAAGATCTTGGAATAGCCAACATAAAGGATGAAATTAAAATATATATATTCCCAGATATGTTAACAGATTAAACTATCATGCTAATACTCTCGCAATCAACTTATTAGACAATAGCGAAGACACTCGGCGGCTACAGAGGCTGCATCCATTAGACCTACCATTTATGACATAGCTTTTAATTTTAACTACTGTTCGTTATGTTAGTTACACCTTAAACTATATTTAAGGAACAAATTGCACTCTACGCATCAATGTCATTAATATATATTATAACATTTTACTTATTGTCTACCGACAGATTGTAAACGAAAAGCGGCTATTTGCAAGTAGAGGTAAATGAAAAAGTCAAAGAGAAGACGGTCTTCAGTGTTGGAGATGATCTATGGCAATTTACAGTTATGCCTTTTGGATTGTGCAACGCACCTGCTTCTTTTGAAAGACTCATGGATCACGTGCTCAAAGGAGTAACTCGGATGAAGTCCAAAGAAGTGCTCGTTGTTTAAGAAGGAAGTAAATTATCTAGGACACTGCAAAGGGTTTATTCAATATCCAAAAAGCGAATGACAAAGATGTTCAGTTGTACAAAATGCATCCTTTTTTTCACTCTAAAATACTTTTGCTTACTTTAAGGAATGACCTGATTTATCATGTATCAATCTAATGCATTTATACTAATTTACGTACATATCTATGTACATGTATCTATGATAAGAGCGCATTTTGAAAGTCACTCTAAACCGGTTCGTGTGCATTAATATTATTAATCATTAGCGGGAGCGCAGATCTACAGCATGCAAATTTGTATGTATCTATGTACATATGTAAGTTTATGTATGTGGACATGCGCAGATGTCCTTAGCACAAAAACTAAATAATGAAATGATGAGCAACCACGATTTAAAGAATACAGAGGTTGCGCCTTCCGCAAGCCGCTATTCGCTCTCAATATATTTGACAGAATAAGCTGTTTATGCCACGTCACAGGAAATTTATTTACATTTATTTGTTTACAAACAAACAAATGTGCTTATATTACTTTCTGTGATTTTGTGTGAATTTATTTAAATAACGCGTTTAAAAATGAAGTGTGCGGTCATTAATTGTAATAGCGATGGACTTTGGCGAAATTGCACGACACCGGGCGAACTGTAATCCACTGTATCAAATACAGGACACTTTATGTCTAAATATTCTTGTTTAGAACGTAAATACTCAGTGCATTCACATACAAAGCTTATTTTTATGCACAAACACCACGATTTAGATAATTATGTATCTGTTTGTATTTAATCAATAATAATAAATAAAATCAGTAAATACTTTATAGACAGGGTTTTCAATTACAAATTTCACGAATGTATTTTGGTTTTTCTGTTGACACCTTTGACTGAATTCTCCCATTCTCTCTCTATTCTAAGCTGTGACGTTGCACGCATTCTGCTTTGCATGATTTCTCGTCGGGAAGGCGTAATCTTGTATTCTATCGTTCTTGATGGTCAACTAATATTACCAGTGATGGTACATATAATAACAAGCTATCAGTGATGGTGCGTAATAAAAAAAGGTATTAAAAATATAGTTGATTTTAGTAGTAAGTATGTATGTGTGAGGCAATGTATCTAATATTAAATATCAGCTTTATTGAAAGAAATGGGAAGGTTTGTCTTTGTAATTTACCTCACATAACTGGCCACGCTTTTAAGTGACTTGCTATTTTGTATTTTTCCTTGTCAAGCGCAATTGTAGGATCCGAAATATCTAGCGTTTTAAAAAGCTGTCAATAATAGGAAATTTTTATTTGTAATACTTAATCTCTGTAACTTAAGCAATTTTCTCCGAAATGTCACTATTAAATATTATACTATCAGGGAAAAATTCAGTGTTCGGATTATCTATAAGTTTATAATTTATTTATATTCCTGAAGTTAAGTATTTCATCTGTCAAAACTATTTTTAAAAGAAGCGCCTCGACTCTGAATACAGTTTTTGAACTAGTAGGTGCCACTGTGTTTGGTAATTCAGTTTGTAAATTGACTTTGAAGAGTAAAGCTGTTAATCAATAAGCAAAGAGTTTTTAAAGTGGCGAGTTCGCAAGTATTAGATTCCGCGAATTAAAAAGCGTAGTAAAGTATTATGAATTATTGGTTAGTTAATAAAGTTAGCATTAAGATAATCTCGGCGAGTTTTTTTTAACAATCCAGTGGTCGTAGCCGAAGGATTTGGGAAATTATCGGAGTTTTTGTGTTAAAACGTAACAATTGGTGTCAAAAGTGGGATTGTGTGTAAGTTAATCCCTAAGGATAACGAGGAAAATTACGAAGATTCAAAATCTGAAGATTTAGGAGCTCAAGCAGGAGCTAGATAAATGTAATTTGCAACTTCCGGAAGAAAAGCTGAACTGGTATCACGATTGTGGGAAGCTATGGGCAGGAAGGACTTGACGTTTCGCATTCGAAATTTCGGCACAATCTTCACTGCTGTCTGAGATGTCTGCCTTTAGAATTTTGGCAAAGGCAACGCAGTACTAAAGAACAAACAGGAACAGCTCGAAGAAGGGCAGGATAAATTCGAGGCTAAAGTAGACGAGTTGGAAACTCGTATTCGGAATTTGCAGTTGAATCGCCCAACTAGCTCGGCGAATGCTCCTAAGGGAAAAACTCCGTCATTTGACGAAGCAGGAAAATCGCTTACAATAACCGAAGGAGACTTTACAATAATTTGCTTCCGAGGTTGAGAGGTTGGCATATTTGGCTATGGGATATACATCTGGGGAGCACCTTGAAAGAGTGAAAATTCAGAGATTTGTAAATGGGATACGTGACACTTATATCATAGTATTTATGGTCAAGTTACTGACAGGCTTGATATAAGCTCATCTCTTCTTGGCGAAATAAAAATAAATGTCCCGAGTTTCAAGGCATTCTTCTGAAGTGATGCAAAAGTAATTTTTAACTTGACAAACTACTCCGTAGTTTGTGTCAGGATTTTAACCCTCACTCCGGTTCTTTCGATATTTCAGACCCACTTTTTCATGTAAATAATACTACATTCAAAACTCTCAATAAATGATACATACATTTATTTTTTTATTTAGTCAGCTGATGAGCATTTGTTCTGTAAATTAACAGTTTGAGATCTCGTCACTTAACAAACTTCTGCCTTTCATGACAGGACCGCGAGGAACATAACTGTTTGCGGATATGAGCGGGTACTAACTGTGGATACATGTGCATCACATTATATTATTCGGTCAGATCTGGCCTCAAAGGAGGTAAGATCGTTATCTGGAGCAAAGTCAAAGACAGTAACTGGTGAGGACATACGAGTTATAGGAGAAGTAACCTGCAAAGGTTAACTTGGGGTACAATAAAGTACAGTGTTGCTTCTGGGTATGCGGTTACAGTTGCACGTCTGTACTTAATCCCTACTCTTACGTCCACGTTCGTGCACCCTGGGCAGCGTGAGCAACCTATATGCGAGATTCGGTAAATAATCCGTTTGGAGCCGTGAGTCACGGCCAATAGAAAGAAAGCTTTAATGGAGCCATTCCCATATATTCGGTTTAAGGGTCCACTAAAGTCCGCAGCGTCTGCCTTGGAGCAAGCGGCTCGCTATATAAATGAATTCAAAAGTTTTACCCCCACCAATGGGTTGTGCGCAGTGCTTGGGACTCGCCACGTAAAACAAATATCCAATGAAAAGCAATGCAAAGCTTCGGATGATAGACCCCTTTTTAGATAACGCCCACGGGAAACGATTTAAGGACCACAATTTGAGAATATACACCAGGCATGTCAGAACCATTAATTGGAAAAGTGCCTCTACCCGGCTGGTAGATGTCCTTGGCAGAGTAAAGGCTGACATCACCGCCATCAAAGAAATGCGATGGACGGGGCAATGGAGGCCCTTGCGACGTATACTACAGCTGTCATGTAAATGAGCGCAAATTTGGTGTCGGACTTGTGGTGGGAGAGAGACTTCGCGGTAAAGTACTGTCATTCACTCCGGTGGACGAACGTCTCGCCACAGTCCGCATAAAGGCGAGATTCTTCAACATCTCCCTGATTTGCGCCCATGCCCCAACGGAAGAGAAGGTAGTCTGTAGTACCAGGTTCCAGCATAGGAGCATTCATCAGGCTACCAGGCTGTCTCCAGATGATAAAACACGAAACCAAATCGACCATGTTGTAATAGACGGAAGGCACGCTTCCAGTGTCCTAGATGTGCGCACGTTCCGAGGAGCCAACATCGACTCGGACAACTATCTTGTCGCAGCCAAGATACGCACGCGCCTCTGTGCGTCAAAAAGCGTGCGGAAATTGACACAAGGAAAGCTCGACGTCGGAAAGCTGCAATCACAACAGACAGCCACGCACTTCGCTACTCGACTCGCACTCCTGCTCTCTGAGAGCACCAATCAACAAAGCGATATTTCAGAGCAATTGAACCACATCTCTTGCTCTTTACGTACCGCCGCTGAACAATCTATTGGTTTTCAGCGAGCCCGGAAAAATGACTGGTACGATGAGCAATGTCGCGTTGCCATGGAACGGAAAGATGCTGCCTACAGGGCCACGTTGCAATCGGGCGCAACGCGAGCCTTGCGGGAGAGATATCGTTAGTTGAAGAAGGAAGCGAGACGCATTTCACGATGGAAGAAGAGAAAGGCCGAAATGCGTGAGTGCGAAGTGCTTGAAATGCTGGCCGACAGGAAAAGCGCCCGAAATTCTTTCAGAAATTACGACGGCTAACAGAAGGTTTTAAGACCGGGGCGAATTCCTGTAAGAACCACAACGGCGACCTGGTGACTGACGTTCAGAATATACTTAGTTTATGGAGGGAGCATTTCTCCACACTACTTAGTGGTAGTGGCAGAGACCACCTTGGAAACCCCAATCAATGACGACGGAATTCATGTTCTGTTACCCGACTGCGATGAAATCCGTATAGCAATAGCACGGCAAAAGAACAACAAAGCGCCCGGAGTTGACGGGCTGCCAGCTGAGTTATTCAAATACAGTGGAGAAGAGTTGGTAAAGCGCATGCACCAGCTTATCTGCAGAGTATGGTCGGACAAATGCATGCCTACTGCAAGAAGGGTGATACTGCAATTCGCGCCAACTATGGCGGTATCAACCTTCTTAACATCGCATATAAGGTTATGTCGAAATTGTCTGAGAGTAAAGTACACCGTTATTGAACTGATGGGACCATCGTTCAGATAATAACCGCGCGCCAGATCTTGGAAAAGACCCAAGAAAAAAGAATCGACACGCACCACCTTTTTGTCGACTTCAAAGCCGCTTTCGACAGCACAAGAAGAAGTTGCCTTTATGCCGCAATGTCTGAACTAGGTATCCCCGCAAAACTTATATGGCTATGTAAAATGACGTTGAGCAACACCATTAGCTCCATCAGGATTGAGAAAGGCCTCTATGAGCCGTTTGATACCAAACGAGGTTTCAGATAGGGTGACTCTTTGTCGTGCGATTTCTTTAACCTGATGCTGGAGAAGATAATTCGAGCCGCAGAACTAAATCGGTCAGGCATCATCTTTTATAAGACTGTGCAACTGCTGGCGTACGCCGAAGACACCCGCGCAGTTAGTTCTGCTGTCCCCAAACTGGATAGAGAAGCGAAGCGAATGGGTCTGGAGTTGACCGAGGCAAGACGAAGTATCTCCTGTCATCAAATAGACAGTCAACACATTCACGACTGGGATCAAACATCTTTGTAACAGTTATAACTTTGAAAAAGTAGAGGACTTCGTTTATTTAGGAACCAGCATTAACATCGATAATAATGTCAGCCACGAAATCAAAAGGAGGATCACTCTGGTCACCAAGAGCTACTTCAGACTGAGTAGGCAACTAAGCGGTAAAGTCCTCTCTCGACGGACAAACACCAATCAGAAACCAAGGCCCTCATTATGACCGTCTTATTGTATGGCGCTGAAGCATGGACGATGAAGATATCTGATGAGAGGGCTCTAAGTTGTGATTGGAAATGAGGTAGCGGCATACTAGTTTATAGTCATACAGATAACGACGAATAGTAACGTGGAATTGTGGATATTCTTGCAGTGTGGATATCGAGGCAGTGAAAAGACCGAGACACAAAATGAAGAGAGTTTATTTGGAAAGGCTTGCGTCATTTGGAACATTTAGTGTGTCTGATTGGTACGGACACGAGTGTCAGACCAAAGCGAAACCGAGATAAAGATAGAGATTTCAATAAATCCAAAATGGAACATTCGCAATCAAAAAATTTCGATAACGATCGATAATGTTCTAGAGTTGCCGTAAGGCACGCATCTCAGAATTCAGTTTGTAAATTGACTGTAAAGAGTAAGGGTGTTAATCAATAAGCAAAGAGATTTTAAAGTTGCGACTGCGCAAGAATTAGCATCGCGAATTAAGAAGCGTTGAAAAGTGTTATAAATTATTGGTAAGTAAATAGAGTTAACATTAAGAAACTCTCAGCGAGTTTTATTTAACAATCCAGTTGTCGTACCAAAAGGATTTGAATAAAAACGTAACAGCATTTTTATGCGATGCAATCGCACGCATTCTAAGGCAAAATTGATGCGCTGGCATTGGTAGATCGGTCACCATTGTGCACCGCTATTATACATACATAAATCTGAAGGGTTTACAAAATCTAAGTGTGTAGCTAAAATTTTTTAACACACTATGAAGTAGATTATTAATATGAATTGAATTAAAGACAAACGCAAAATCATCCAGTATATTTTCCTGTTTAAATGTTGTTTATTTCTTTTATAAACTCAAAGGGGGTTTTAGTCGTTTCGACTAACAAAGCCCACATACAGGGTCCAACGAGCGAAGCACGTCCGTTAAAATCACAATAGCGTAATGTGAAATTTTCAAACTTACTTTGGCACTATCTCAACTAAGTAGTTGTTATAGCGTTGATTTCATATATTTTTTATACATCAATTTAGGTGTCAAATTTCATTGTACACATGCTTATTTTCTTATTATTTTCAGTACATTATCAGCATATAATTCATGGTGATTTGAAGCCCGAGAATTTATTACTAACCGAATGCGGACACGTTAAAATTGCCGATTTAGGAGTATGTAATGAATTTTTTGGTGAGGATGCTAAGATAAGTAGTGCTAATACAGCGGGTACACCAGCATTTAGAGCACCAGAATCGCTAAAGCTTGGTCAGGTAAGTTTGAGTAGTATTCTGAATTACTCTATTTCGTTGTGCAGTTATCAGCTGTTCTAATAAGAGAGAATGAAAGAAAGTAAAAAAAAGAGATTTTTTATATACAAATTTGTATTGAGCTTTTGTACTAAAATTAACAAAATAAAATGTGCCGTTTTCAACATAACTCAAGCAATTTGAAAAAATCGGTTTCTAATTTTTAAATCAAGAAAAAATCGAAAATAAAATGCCGTTAATGCCCGAATTTAAAATGAAGCCCATAGTAAAATCTTTATATTTACTGAATTTTGGAACGATTTTCCGTCATCCCTTGTCAAGTTTGGTTTTAGGACAATTCGGTTTCGTCATTGTGCCATCTTCACTGTCGTTTCGTTGAGAACGAAAAACTTCATCAAGAACAAAAAGAAAATCTTAAAATTTTGACCAGAAGTGAATAAAAACGCAAAAGCGAATAAAAACGTAAAGGCAATTCTCTTCAACTCATATATATAGTCTCAAATTTTAAAGCTTGAAATTATACCAAATTACTGAATTCCGGCTAAAATGTTTTGGAGTCAATCTATTTTTTTCTTTAGTTTTTATAAAACTTGTATACAAATTTTCCGTCCTCTTATGACATTTGTTTATATACAATATATTAAATCTTCTAAAATACCTTTGTTGCATTTTTTCTGCAAATTATTTAGATTTCGAATATATATACATATATAATGTTCTTTTCTAATTGATAAGCACTTCGTGGGTGTCGTTTCTATAAAAGTATAATGGATATAAAATTACTAAAAATTTTGCTGCCGTATTTTTATTATTTCTCAAAGGCTATATCTTTACAACTAAGTAAAAACCGGTTTTAGAGATAAAAAACCGATTTATTCGATATACGAAAAATCAAGACTTCAAAAAAACCTTACAAAACTTTATCTAAAAGCGAGGAAAGGCAATTCACTTCAACTCATACATAGTCTCAAATTTTAAAACTTGAGATTATATCAAACTACTGAATTCCGGCTAAAATGTTTTGGAGTCAATCTATTTTTTTCTTTAGTTTTTAAAAAATTGTCACTGAAAACAATCTTGTGACATTTGTTAATATAAAATGTATTAAATCTTCTAAAATACCTTTGTTGCGTTTTTTCTGCAAATTATTTGGATTTCGAATATATCAGCCGTGCTCCCAGTTTCACATTTCAATTCCACAATGTGATTTTAACAATTTTCTGTGAAAGTGAATAAGTGTGCTCCCAATTTCACACATATATGTATGTAGGTTATCGTTGTGGCAATTCACAAACAGCTGTTGTTGAAATTTCCCTTTCGGGTTCAGCTATGTATGCTTTTTTGAGGAGTCATCAGCAAAACACTTAAAAATACGCATATTTCAATGAATACCTAATAAAGAAATGTCATAAATGACTTCTACAAACATCAAAGAATATTTTTAAAATTATTCCAATCGAAAATAATTAAACATTAACACACTTTTTGTCATCTACTTTTCATTTCACATACAACCAAGCATTCGGATTCAATTCACAAAAATTTATGTGAATGTGAAATTGGGAGCAGCAAGCATGTGATTTCAAACCGAATCCACAGGTAAATTCGTGAATGTGAAACTGGGAGCACGGCTGAAAGAATATGTTTGTACGTACTTAGTAAAGGTCTGCATGAATGCGAAAAAATGGCTTCATGAATCACTCATACAAATTTTAGCTTCGAACTCATTCAAATCATTGCCAATGAATTGCAGACTCAAACTCAATGTGGGCATTTAGTGCTCAACAGAATGGTACGTATGAATTCTATCCTCAGCATAAACCGGTTTCCACAGCATTCATGTACTTTGGTTTGAATGAACATTGTAGAAAATGTGTGTGGTATGAATGGAACTTGTGCGCAGAAGAAGTTGAATGATGTTTGAGATCAGTAATAACTATTTGTGCAGTGAGTAATTCGAATGATTAAATTAGGCGAAATAGTTAAAAAGCAAATATGACGTGCAACAGTTGTTGACAGAAATACGCAGTTAATATAACATATAAGAATTAAACATAGACGTAAGTTTAGTAAGACTAATTGTATGTTTTTAAATAAGTACATATGTATGTACACATTACTTGTATCAAAATTAAAAGGAATAAATTGTATAATTATATGTATGTAGCTCAAATATTTCAGTTAGACAAATCGGTTTTGCTGGATAAATTCATATATGTATGCATGTACATACATACATATTTAATCACATATACAAAATAAAACATGAGCTAAAAAATTAAGCTAAAATGTTGTCCTTTGCCATCGTTTATGCCCAAAGAAGTGTTTCAATTAGTGAGAGTATTATGTACATACATAAGTACATACATATGTATATGCATACATAGTAGACGTCTGCAGAAATGTACTCATTGGCCGTTTTAACACATTCACACGTAAACGCAACATTCTACGCATTCTGCTCACAGCAAGCGCGATGACTAAATGAGTGTGCAGATAGCTGAGAATACTGCGCTCAGTCGCATTCAGAAAGAGAGGCATTCGTTGTACAAAGAGTGCCAAATATGTTGTACAACTAGTCATGCGCATTCGGATGTATGAGACCACATCCGGCTGTATGAGACCACATTCGACTGAAAGATTTTATGACGGCGCCAATTTTTGCAAATGATAGCGGCTACATTATATAAGCAATTAAATAGAAAAAATTCAATAATTGCATGTCTCTTCATATTTACGTACATACATACATGCATAATCTACATTGAATTTTACTGAAAGTAATAAAGAACTATAAAATAAATGCATACACAAAAAGCACATTCAATAGGTAGCAGCAGTAGAAAAATTAAAAAAAAAAATTTGAGCTCTGTATATTTTGTTTTTGCTTTTAAAAGCTAAAATTTCAAAAATATTTTATCAACTACCTTGAATTGTACTGAAAGCATTCTTATCACAACGAACTCCAAAATTTGACAATTCAAATTAAAATAAAATATGAAAAAAGTTCAAAAAAAAAGTTTGCTGCGGCTACCTATTTGATGTGCCTTGATACACATATAATAAAGTCAATTCACATTTGTATAAAAATATGTTCATATGTAGGCGCAAATGTAAATGAAAAGAAAACAGATTTAGAAAAAATGTTCACAATGCTTTTTATACATACATATATAGAATTACTTAAGACTCTCATCAAAATGTTAGAAATTTTCAATTTCTCATTAAAACGTTAGAAATTTTGGATGGAAAACTTTGATATTTGGAAAATGTGTGCACTCTGTACAAGTTTAGAAACTTTAATTGATATGGTTCTAGTTACAGAATGCGATATTATTTTATAAAGAATTAACCGAAATGATTTGTGCTAAAAAACATTGTAAGTATTGCATACAACTGTAACCTGGTTTTGATGCTGAGGTGCATACATATCTATATACGTATTTATATATGTACGTACATGTATGGTAGTAAAACCCTTTTATAATTATTCGCTAGCTTCTTCACATCCGTAAATATGCATGTACATATGTAGATGTATATATGCTTATGCAGCCTACTTCTGAGTGCCAGGCCATTTGCACAACTTGGTGATTATCCCTTTTGTATTTATGTACTTCTTCTTCTTTCATTGGCTCGATAACCGCCTATGCGATTTTGGCCGAGCTTAGAACAGCACGCCAGTTATTTCTCTCTTTCGCTAACTGGCGCCAGTTGAAAATACCAAGCTGCACTATATCTATGTCGTTATAAAGCTCGTACAATTCATCGTTCCATCTTCTACGGTATTCGCCATCGCAAAGGCGTAAAGGCCCATACATCTTTCGGAGAATCTTTCTCTCGAATACTCCCAGAGCCTTCTCATCAGATATCTTCATCGTCCATGCTTCTGCGCCATACATTAGGACGGGCATAATGAGAGACTTGTAGAGCGTAATTTTTGTCCGTCGAGAGAGGACTTTACTGCTCAGTTGCCTACTCAGTCCGAAGTAGCACTTGTTGGCAAGAGTGATCCTCCTTTGGATTTCGAGGCTGACATTATTATTGATGTTAATGCGGGTTCCTAAGTAAACGAAGTCTTCTACTTTTTTAAAGTTATAACTCTCAACAGTGATGTTTGATCCCAGTCGTGAATGTGCCGACTGTTTATTTGATGACAGGAGATACTTCGTCTTGCCCCGTTCACCTCTAGACCCATTCGCTTTGCTTCTCTATCCAGTTTGGAGAAGGCAGAACTAACTGCGCGGTTGTTAAGGCCGATGATGTCAATGTCATCGGCGTACGCCAGCAGCTGCACACTCTTATAAAAGATAGTGCCTGACCGATTTAGTTCTGCGGCTCGAATTATCTTCTCCAGCATAAGGTTAAAAAAGTCACACGACAAAGAGTCACCCTGTCAGAAACCTCGTTTGGTATCAAACGGCTCGGAGAGGTCCTTCCCAATCCTGACTGAGCTGGTGGTGTTACTCAACGTCATTTTACATAGCCGTATAAGTTTTGCGGGGATACCAAATTCAGACATTGCGGCATAAAGGCAACTTCTTTTTGTGCTGTCCAAAGCGGCTTTGAAGTCGACAAAAAGGTGGTGCGTGTCGATTCTTCTTTCTTGGGTCTTTTCCAAGATCTGCCGCACTGTGAATATCTGGTCGATAGTAAATTTACTAGGTCTAAGCCACACTGATAAGGTCCAATCAGTTCATTGACGGAGGGCTTTAGTCTCTCACATGCAATGTTAAGAAGGCTTATACCACGATAGTTGGCACGAATTGCAGTATCACCCTTCTTATGGATTAAGCAAAGTACACTTAGATTCCAATTAGTACGCATGCATTCGTCCGACGATACTCTACAGATGAGCTGGGGCATACACTTTACCAACTTTTCTCCACCGTATTTGAATAACTCTGCTGGCAGCACGTCAACTCCGCGCGCTTTGTTGTTCTTTAGCCGTGCTATTGCTATACGGATTTCATCGCAGTCGGGTAACGGAACATGAATTCCGTCGTCATTGATTGGGGTTTCGGGATCATCATCTTCTCCAAGGTGGTCTCTGTCACTACCACTAAGTAGTGTGGAGAAGTGCTCCCTCCATAAACTAAGTATATTCTGAACGTCAGTTACCAGGTCGCCGTTGTCTTTCTTACAGGAATTCGCCCCGGTCTTTAAACCTTCTGTTAGCCGTCGTACTTTCTGAAAGAACTTTCGGGCGCTTTTCCTGTCAGCCAGCATATCAGGCTCTTCGCACTCACGCATTTCGGCCTTTCTCTTCTCTCGAAAAATGCGTCTCCCTGTAGGCAGCATCTTTCCGTTCCGTGGCAACGCGACATTCTTCATCGTACCAGTTATTTTTCCGGGCTCGCTGGAAACCAATAGATTGTTCAGCGGCGGTACGTAAAGAGCAAGAGATGTGGTTTCATTGCTCTAAAATATCGCTGTGTTGATTAGAGCTCTCAGAGAGCAGGAGTGCGAGTCGAGTAGCGAAGTGCGTGGCTGTCTGTTGTGATTGCAACTTTCCGACGTCGAGCTTTCCTTGTGTGCCTTTCCGCAAGCTTTTTGACGCACAGAGGCGCGTGCATATCTGGCTGCGACAAGATAATGGTCCGAGTCGATGTTGGCTCCTCGGATCGTGCGCACATCTAGGACACTGGAAGCGTGCCTTGCGTCTATCACAACATGGTCGATTTGGTTTCGTATCTTACCATCTGGAGACAGCCACGTAGCCTGATGTATGCTCCTATGCTGGAACCTGCTACTACAGACTACCATGTTTCGGGCCCCGGCGAAGTCGATCAGTCTCAATCCGTTATCAGACGTTTCCTCGTGGAGACTGAATTTTCCGACTGTGGAACCAAAGATGCCCTCCTTGCCCAGCTTGGCATTAAAATCGCCTAGCACGATTTTTATATCGTGTTGGGGGCAGCGTTCGAACGTGCGCTCCAGGAGTTCGTATAAGCAATCTTTGGTCCCATCGTCCTTCTCTTCCGTCGGAGCATGGGCGCAAATCAGGGAGATGTTATGCGGATTGTGGCGAGACGTTCGTCCACCGGAGTGAACGACAGTACTTTACGGCGAAGTCTCTCTCCCACCACAAATCCGACACCAAATTTGCGCTCCTTTACATGGCAGCTGTAGTATACGTCGCAAGGGCCTACCGTTTCCCTCCCTTGCCCCGTCCATCGCATTTCTTGGATGGCGGTGATGTCAGCCTTCGCTCTGCCGAGGACATCTACCAGCCGGGCAGAGGCACCTTCCCAATTAAGGGTTCGGACATTCCAGTTGCATGCCCTCAAATGATGGTGCTTAAAACGTTTGCCGTGGTCGTCCGTTTCCCTCGCTCCGTGGAACTACCGTTAGGTATTACTTCGCGGAGGGGGAGCGGCCTATTGCCTTTCTATGAATTTCTGCGGAGTTGCTCCGCTTGACGCAGTTTAATTAGGATTTTGTTCGCTAAATTGCAAACAACAGACCAATTTTCTTTGGACTCGAGCATAGTATCTACTAGATTTTTAACCGAAAGCGATTTCCCTAACTTCGTGTTCAAGTCATCCCTTTCTATTGCAAACCGTGGACAGACGAAAAAACAGTGTTCGGCGTCTTCGACCACCTGATTTGCACAAAAGGTGCAATAAGGGTCATCGTCATGTTTGAACCTGTGCAAATAAGACTTGAAACAACCATATCCCGTAAGAATTTGGGTTAGGTGGAAATCAACTTCGCCATGTCGCCTATCTAGCCATTTGTCCAGACTGGGAATCAACCTAAATGTCCACCGTCCCTTACCAGCTACACTCCACCGCCTCTGCCAACCCCGCAGGCAACTCTGCCTCGCCGCTTCTCGTCTTACTTTATTTGTCGGGGGTGCCACAACCTCTTTCGCCAAAATCTCTATTGGACAGAGCCCTGCCACTACCAGAGCTGCTTCTTCCGACGTTGTTCTGAACGCGCTGCACACCCTGATCGCGCAAAGGCGATATAATGATCTGATCTCGCGTGCGTACGAAGTCTTTTCGAGCGCACTCGACCAAATTGGGGCACCGTACAGAAGTACATACCGTATCACGCTTGCATATAGCTGCCTGCTTTGTTGCTTAGGGCCTCTTTTTCACCATGAGCCGTGAAAGCGCCGCTGCAACTTTTTCTGCTTTCTCAACTGCATATTCTAAATGAGGCTTAAATATTAACCTAGCGTCGAAAATCATGCCTAAATATTTGAGGGTACACATATGTATGTATGTATATTTGTATGTACATACATGCATAGATATATTCCCTTTCTGTGTATGATCCTATATCATATTCTGTATACCTTTGAAAAAAAAAGTATAAAGTTTCTGGTTCTGATTTTTGAAAATGGAAGTGCACTATAGTTTCAAAGGTATTATAAAACATATTCATACATAAGACATTTCGAATTTATTCCAAAAAAACCATTATAATTAATTAATACCTACATACATATGTACATATGTACATTGAATTGTGGAAATGTAATAATATCAAAAAAACAACTCAGAAAATATTTAAATATTCAAATTTCAAATTATCTTTGAGGATTATTTGGATAATTTAAGAAGTCAAATGTCCACTAATATTTTATTCACATCAATATTATTTAAGTCTTAAATAATAATAGTATTGTATAAATAACATGAGTTAAAAGAATTTTCTAATCAGTTATCCATCCGCTTTAATAACAAAGTAGTAAGCATAAGCGAAAACAACGCATATGCTAAGCGTTGTTACGTACACACGTAATAACAGCCATCGCTAGCTGCGCCTTACATATGTATGTATGTGCTTTTGGTGGCGTCTCCCTGCACAACGTCCGCCACATTCGTCACATTCGTGCAATATCCGGACAGGCCGTGAATGCATGAATTATCGATGACTATAAATGAGCGTAGCGAAGAGAAAAATTTGTACATCCCTTAAATCATAAGCAGAGAGTACCCATATTGGGCTCTTTTTTCTCTGTAAGTACACATATTTATGATCGCATGAGTGCCTGAGTTGAATGAGCACCGCATTGACATTCGTGTAATCCGGCTAACAGAAGAAATGAATCTGCTCATGCAGCCCTCTAATGCATACATACATATGAGGTTTAGGGATAAGGGCAACAATTTCTTGTTTTTATTGTGCATATTAATTCACTAAAAATGTTATTTTTAACTCTTTTTGAAAGCAAGAAGCAAATTATAACGGTAAATTCATTCCGAGCAGTACCTAAACCAGCGATCAGCACATTTAGCTTTAGCAATTTCATGTGAATGAGGCAGCAATAGCTAATCACTGAACAATACTAAGAGCGTGCAATATGGAATATTACAAAGCAAAATATTCTTATGTTGCTCAATTTATTAAACCGCTAGGTAAGTAACTGTTACAGCTGCGAAATTATTTGCTTATTATTAAATTTAAAATGTCATTGCTTTATTCACTTTTGTCTGAGTCTTATAAGTGACAACTTGTGTGATTAAAAATAAAGTGCTTGTGAATAAAAAAATAATAAAAGAAATAGTAATTGTGCGTATTATACCTACATTATCGATTTAAAGAAATAAAATTTACAATATTAAAATGGCAAAAGCATGCAAAGAGAATATTTCTCCGGTGAAAACAAGAAAAGCTGTTGAAAAACAAAGTCAAGTTGCTTTCATTGGATAGGTGTCACATCAAATTGTGGGAGCCAAGTTGCCGTCAAATAGACAAGTTTTAGAGTTTTTCTATAATATGAGATTTGTTAAACTGACTGCAAAGAATAGTACAGGGTTAACGATAGATGCTGCTTTGATATTCTGGCAACAAGCTCGCATACCAACCCGCGAGCCACATAAATGTGCCAGCAAGCTTTTAAAAATGTACGAGGATTGGAAATCCTTCAATAAAATAAAAGTGGAAAAACTGGCAGCTGGAATGAAGCAAAAATTTGATGGTTTCGTGGATTCGTTAGATGATCTCTTTGATATTGCAGCTGCCGATGCATTGATGTTGATGAAGGATCAAGAGGACAAAGATTTCTTGGAAATATAACGGCAAAAAGGACGGCCTGGTTCAATGATGGGCGTAGATATGAAATTATCTTCGAAAGATAAAAGATCGAGATTAAGAAAACAAAGAGAAGAAAATCAGAAATTAAAAAACGAGAGAGAAGCAGTATTTCAACATAATGATAGGCTATTTTATAATATTTGTTGTGGATATTCCATCTATAACGTTATTGCTCCTAAAATTGATATAAAATTCTGTCTCCATTTAAGTTTGCTACGAAAGCGAAAATGAAGTTGATCCAATGGAAGATGATGATTATGACTATGTATTTGAAGTTGTCCCACCAAAAAAACCACGTTCCTCTGCAAAAACGCAATGGGTTACGCCACGGTTATGCACTGCAATTGATAAACCAAAGGTTGAAAATGGATTTCAAATACTGCGATTGTTCTTAACATTTTTCTTATTTCAGGTGTCGGAAAGATTGGCGATGCATATATTAATGACAACGACAGAGGCTTTGAAGATTCCTGTCGATAGTTTAGTCTTGAATCGTACTTCTCTGCAGCAGTTACGAGAAAACAATCGAAGAAATCAATATGGTGAAGCCAAATCTGAGTTCATGGAATTGGTATATATGTATGTAGTATAATGCATAAATATTTCAGTGAGTTTATATCGGCTTTTTTCTGCATAAAACAGTGAAGTACTAACGATCGCTTGGTGGTTTACTGGGATGGAAAAATTTTGACTGATTTAGTTGGCCGATCAAAAGTAGACCGTATAGCAGTTCTTGTCAGTTACAATGGCACAGTTAAATTTTTGGGTGCTTCCAAAATTGAATCGGGTACTGGTAAATGATCTTCTTGGTCGAAATCTTTTTAAACTTGGTTGCCGTCATCATATCTACGAGATTTTGCTCAAACACGTTTTTGATAAAAAGTGTGGCCAAGCAGTGCACCCGAAAATCTCATGTTCAACCGATTCGCTGACATATGGCACAATATTAAACAAAATGAATACAAGTCTGGTCTCGAGGATCCACTAGTATTCATAAAAATTGCTAACGATGAATGTGAGCAAATCAAGCTATTTTGCCGCAACCAACTCAAAGGAACCCAAATTCGCGGTGATTATAAAGAACTGTTGGAACTAACAATGTCATTTCTTGGAGAAAATGTAGGCTCTTTTCGCACATGTGGTGCAACATCGCATGCACGATTTATGGCGAAGGGAATCTATTGCATTACAATTTTTCTCTTTCATGACCAATTTCATTTGACTGCAAGAGAGCTCAATAGCATTCGAGATATTGCAATATTTATTGTAAAACTTTACATCAAAGCCTGGTACGGATGCACAAATGCTATTGAATGCCGCAATCAGGATTTAAATTTTATACATGCCGCATTCCAATTTTCTCAAATAGATAAAGTCGTATCTGATGTCGTGACAAAGAACATGAAGAATCGCTTGTGGTATTTAACTCCAGAAATAGTGGGTCTTGCATTTTTCGATCCCAACGTATCATACACAATAAAAAAAAATGGTGGATCGCTTGATCGCAAAGGATCCAATTGTTGCTTTTGTTAAATACCGCACTTTATCAAATATGGAACGTTTATTACAATGCGATTTATCTGATTTCGTTTCATATAAATCAAAAGCTATGTTTTCAAATTTTGGACTACAAACTGACTTTTTCAAACTCGACCCATCGGGAGGAAAATGAATATTTTCTAGCTGCCTCAGAATTATTTTCAAAATTATTTGTAGTTAACGACGCTGCTGAGCGTGGCGTTAAATTTATGAAGGATTATAATCACGGTTTAACACGAGACGAAGAAGAGGCTCAATTTATATTGCAAGTTGTTGACTCATATCGTAAAATATATCAAACGCATACAAAATCTGCATTGATTGAGTAGTAATATAAAATGTTTCAGTCTTTTCATATTTATATTGATTTATTTTATTTAAAACTATACGAATATATATGTTAAATTATAAGAACCAGAGAAATAGCAATAAAGCTGCCTTCGCTCAAACTTAAACAACTTTTGGGTCCATTAATGTTTATCCGATCAGCTTCAAATTTTTTGTGTGGTTTTTTCAAACAAAACGAAAACCTTTTCAGCCCGGCGCTTATTAAAACGAAATGGTTTTACCAAAATGGCCAGGCTATTAGTTATGTGCATGGGCGTTTCTAAGAACGGTTATATAAAATAGGGTTCTTAGGTTGACGCCTCTAAACAGTATACAAACAAGCCGGTCCATTTCATTTAATAAAGGGTGCGGAAGTGCAGATATAGATCGGTATATGTAGTAGTACTTCGTTTGAGGTACTATTAACGCGCATTTTTGACTATAGAAAATTTGTCGTACTATATTATTTTTAATTCTCCTAAATTTAGAAAGCTTCAAGTGCAAAAATTTCCTATTTTTAAGGAGATAACGGCGTTTTAAATTGTATTTGTAAGACCGCTTAGCAAATGCACCGTCGCTCCCTCGCGTACCTAAAATCTCTTGCCCACAGCCAAGCATTCAACTGGCCCATTAGGAACATGCTGAACTTAAGTCATAAAATAATTGCTTATTCTGTAATTTTTCATTTATGAAGTTTACACGCTGTGTAATTTGTCGTATTTCCAAGTTCGCTATTGAAATAACAGTGGATGGTGTGAATACGCTGTGCTATTTCGGTTATTATTGTGATAAAGCAATTAATAATAATATTAATTTGGTGCTTACACTATATAGCTCAGTGTTTGGCCCAGCTTCTCCTACCATTCATGGAAGAAAAACCTTTGGAGGTTTGCCACTGCCTTCCGATGGGTGACCGCTATTAGAAAAAAAAACTTTTCTATGATTAACATTTCACTTGCCCTGACTGAGGTTCGAATCTTGAACTCATCGGCATATCGAGTTATAGCTCGCACCGCTACCCACTCGACCACAGTAGCAACTATATTCAAGCAATTAATGAGCAATAAATCGCTTATAAAAACTTGAGCGGCCGGTTTTGTTAAAATTTGTATATTTATGTAAATAAACCTGAAGTGAAGATAAACAGAAACAGATGATCGAATGAAATACTCAATTAACACACTAATGCACGAATTCAGAAATTTGGTATAATCTCAAGCCTCAAAATGAGCTAGAGATTATTATTACCTTTCCTCGGTTTTTTTCTTTTGTTTTTATTTTAAGTTTTGCCAACCTGCTCATCATCAGGTCACAATTTGGAGACTTTATTTTGAGACAAGAGGCTTTATTTTGAAACTAATGAATGTCAACTGGTCTAAAATTGTGACTTTTGTCTCTATTAGGGACTGAGATTGCTTACTGAATTCGGGAATAAGTATTAATTTCAGATTTGTATTGAAATAAGAAAATTTTACATCGACAGCAAATTTTTACATTAAATGAAACGACGCGATACGTAAATTTTTGAAGCAACCAAGTCCGACTAGGTACGGATGTACGGAAAGCGAGAATTTGTTCGCTGATTGGTTGTTGCTGTTGATTCTTCGCCTTGGCGGTTACACGTATAAAAACAATTTTACGAGGTTGTGCTTGTTTGCACACTCCCGTTAGGTTTTAGTGCGTTTATTCTTTCCATATTTTCTATTTTTGTCAGTTACAATTCAAGTGTTCTAAGTGCCGGTGTAACAATTTAAATATGAACGACGCAGAGTTATTAGATTTGCTATTTCAATTGAAAGGTGAAATGTTTTTCGATTTCTTCAAAGGTGAGTAGGTTTTTTTTTCAGGGGCGTTGTGGTAGCGCACTACCCTCAAGTGGCCCTTTGAAACCAGGATAAACCTGTTTTTTTCGTCGAATTCTCCACCCTACGGAACACCCGTCAAGCATTACATCATGGGGGGGAAAGGCGGTTTGTCGCCATTTTTCACTGCTTTGTAGCATAGACGCTACGAGCGATTCTGGTGAACAAATTACCCCGGTTATGTTGCGAATTCGCCGTGCTTTTTGGTCAACCAGCTTTTTAAATCTGGAATACAGCGGTAAGTCCAGCGACCTTTTGTTGCGTTACTCCATTTGTTCTACCAGGTATGCATACTGGCCTCTCTTGCCAGGGATCGCTCCATATTGTTATCCGCAATGATTGCCGCTTCGTTCACTAGTATATCGATAGGATACATCTCAGCGATTACTAGTGCTGCTTCGTCGGGAACCGTTTTAAAAGCGCAGCACACGCGGAGCGCGCATAGGCGGTATGTTGCCTTTATGCCGCGCAAGTACGATGTGCACTTTGATGCCGAGTGCCAGACTGGAGCGCCGTATAATATTTGGCTCTTTACAGTGCCTGCATTTAATTGGCGTCGTCGTTGCTTTAGACCGCGTGCATTTAGCATTATCCACGATAGTGCTGTTACTGTGGCTGATGCTCTTTCGTTGACGAATTCGAGGTGCGATTTAAACGATAGCCTCCCATCTATCATTATTCCCAGGTAATTAACTGCTGGCAGTGTTGTTATATCGTGGTCGCCAACTTTCATTGTGACTGACTCCACCTTTTTCCTGCTGGTAAGGGTCCGAGTACGGAACCTTGTGGAACACCGCCTGTGACTTTCAAGTTTCTCGCGCCCGCTGATGTTGCGTACTCCAAAACGCGTCCTTCAAAATAGCTGCGCATGGTTTCTCGTAAGTAGGTCCAGCGCATCCAGAGTTTTAGCCCAGTTGGCTGTGTTGAAGGCATTTTTAACATCAAGAGTCACCATTATGCAGTATTTTTTAGATCCCTCAAGCCATCGAGTACCACTAATCGCCTCTTGTGCTATTTTCGTAGCCAAGTTTACGGCGCCGACAGTGGATATTCCTTTTCTCAACCCGAACTGGGTTTCAGATAAACCGTTTGCGGCATGAACTTCGCTTTCAAGGCGGTTGTATGTTATACGCTCTAGGATTTTACCTGCAGAGTCGAGCAAGCATATTGGCCTGTAGCTAGATGGCTCCGTAAGGGGTTTACCTGGTTTGGGCAAAAGTACCAGCCTTTGTTTCTTCCATATCGTGGGTAAAGGCCAGTTTAAGCACCTTATTTGGAACTCCGTCGGGACCCGGAGACTTTTTGTCGTTGAGTCTCTTTAGTGCTTGAATAACTTCTTCAGCGGTAACCTTGCGGAAAACGTGCTCTCTAGTTTTTGGGGTAGATGAGACCAGCTTTCTTTGCTCTGGAAAAAGTATGTTCACTGTTTGTCTTAGAATTTGTGGACATGTTGAAATAGAGTCTTTTACGTCTTTTAATTTCTTTGTCACAATTTTGTATGTTGTTCCCCATGGATTATTCTCAGCTTCATCACAGAGTTCAAGGAAGCATTGACGCTTGCTTTCTTTAATTGCAATCTATAGTGCGCTCCTCGCTAATCTGTACATTTCTCTGAAGTCTGTGAAGAGTGGTCTTCCTTTTGCTCTTTGGAAGCGTATTCTGGACTTGATACACTTTTCTCTAAGGTTTTGTATGTCCTCTTTCCACCAATAAACCGGAGTATGTTGCTTGGTGGCAGACTTGCGACACATCGACGCATTGCGTGCTGTTCGAATATTATTCATAAATTTTATGCACTTGTTGTTCGCACACCCCGTGTATTCTGTAGTTTGTAGCAATTATTTGAACACCTCTTGGTCGAGGGTGCTGATTTTCCACCCTTGGCGCTTTAGTCGAAGTTGTCGTTTAACAGGTTTGCTACTGTTTAATTTTATATCGCATATAATAGCCGAGTGATCACTTTGAGTGTAGCATGCGCTTATACGAGTGTGATGTCTATGACGGAGCCGAAGCCATTTCTCGAAAAGGTGTGTTCTGCGCCGGTGTTCAGTATCGCCACATCTAAGCAGGCAAATGCTTCCAGCAGCGCTCTTCCCTTTGGAGTTGTTCGTGAGCCCCACTCTGTGGCCCAGGCATTAAAGTCGCCTGCAATTATGAACCGCTGTTTTGTTATGGCATCTCAAACATGTTTAGAGGGGTAATTGGCGGAATGTAGCAGCTGTATATATAAATATCGTCTATTTTACCGCGTATAAAACTTCTTTCGCTCAGTACATTTCCTATATGTATATGCAAGATTTTGTCCACAAGACCATATTGCGGCTTTCCCACCGATGTCCTGAGTCCAATCGACTGACTTTCTCTTGTAAGGCTCGCTCAGTAGTGCTATGTCGACCTTTAAGTCGAGAACTGTTTGCGACAGGAGGTCTTGCGCGGCTTCGCAGTGGTTAATATTTAGCTGCAATAATCTCATAGTCGTTTTAATTTTTGGATCGCTTCTTTATAAGCTGGACATTTAATGCCACCACTAGAGTGGTCAGTGCGTATTTCTCGTATATTTTCGCACAATAAACATTTTGGGGGATTTGTGCACGCCCTCGCTACATGGCCGTCTTCTCTGCATTTAAAGCATGCACTTTTATAATGTATTTGGCTGGAGCAGTTCTTTGCTATGTGGCCGAAGTCGAGGCATTTAAAGCAGCGTTTAGGCTGCATTTTTGCGCGAATGCGGCGTACAACCAAGCCAATCCGGACTTTGCCGGTTGCTAAGAGCGTTCTCGTTATTTCTGTGTCTCAGTGGGCAGAGAAACCGTTGCTGTCTGCGTTCCACCGTATGCTTTCCGCATTGATTAGATGCTCGAGGACTCTACATTGAAGCTAAGAAGCTGAGAGTTAAGCGCCAGGCACACCTCCTCGATGGTGGTCATTTCGTCCATATCGTGTATTTCCACGATTGACTCTTACCTGAGGCATTTCACTTCTGCTTTTCCTGCGAGAACTTGCCCCACCGCTATTCTTAATTTCGCTGTGTTCTCATCGGATTGCTTAGCAAGTTGGAAAAGAAGATCACCGTTCGCGGTTTTCCGGATTTTACGAACCATCGTGTTCATTCCACTCAGGGATTCTTCTCTTTTAACAGCCTTCAAAATGTCCGCGTATGAACATTCGCCTGTACTTTTCACGATGAGGGCATCTGGCCGTACTGCCTTAGATTTTTGGCGCTTCCGTTTTGTAAATGTTTGCCACGGTTCGCTTTCAACTATTGTTCTAGCTCCTCCAGTGACCGTCTTTTCAGCAGCAACGACATAGTTTGTTGTGTTTATAAAAACCCCTTTTTTCTTTTTAGCTGGACCCTGTAGAGGAGATGATTCACTTGCAGCTTGTTCGCGAGACCTTTTTGCAGCGCCATGTGCAGTTTTCCTTAAAGAAGGAGTTGTCTGCGATTGCTTTGCATCCTTTACGCTTTGTCTTTTCTTTCATCTCCGACTTGCTCGTAAGAGATGGCAATCGCCTTCACTAAATCTCTAAAATTTTGGTTGGAACGTTTGCCGCTTTCCATAATATTACAGAGGTCGCCAATGAGCCTACCAAGACAAAGGAAGGCATTTTCCTCGTTATTGCCACCGCTTCTTATGTGCTCTGGGTCGGCGACGCAGAGAGCAGGTGCGATAACCGAAGGAGCTGAACGGGGTGGAGAATGTCCCAGTCGCGACCGTCGCCCGAAGGGATCTTGAGCGATTCCTTCTGCAACTTGCAGACTGGAGGCTGGCGAAGATCTTTCCATTGCGCTGTTTTTGAAGCGCAGACTTGTTGCATCCGAAACACCTTGCATTTATCGACGACACCAACCTTCTTGCAGTATGGACACGCACCCGTACCGAGGAAAATAAGGGTAGTTCACAATTGTGCTGAATAAGAACAGCTGATTTAGAACAGCTGATTTGTGGGCCTTAAATTCGCGGGAGCACGATAGTATTTGGCGCTCACTAACCCACTTTTGTTGCTTTTTTTTTTTTTGGTTTATTTTTTTAAACACTTAGATTTTGTCCTGTGTTTCAGGTAGCGCTCTCGCTGTTGTATGAAACGAAGCACTACACTTTTGCACTCTTCACTGGTTTAGAACGCGGTTAAAATTCGAACTTTGACTGCACTTTGAGGGTTCTTAACTCAGGAGCCCTTTTATACACGACCGATCGGAAAAACAAACCACACGGCGGTGAAAGTGCTTATACGCAGAAAAATGTGCAATGAAGCAATTATATTGCGCTTTGAACTTTTTGTATTGTACAAACGCCTACATGTATGTGTACAGAAGATATACAAATAACTTGTGCATTAATAACACATACATATATAAGTATGTATATAAGTTTTTATTCTAATATTCCATGCAGCTCTACGTTTTGCATGTGTGTATGTACTTACATATGTTGTGCGTAGTTATTTTAATGGCTTTTTTTACAAACCATAATATTACAAAAGATGATGCAATTCTAAAGGGCCGTACACATAAGACTTTCGCTTTGCTTTGCTTCAGAGTTTCGCTTTGACAGATAAGTTAAATACCTAGATGTTAAATGAGTGCTGCTAAATACAAGGCGAGAAAAGTATAGCAAAACAAAACGAGGCAAAATCATGGCGAACTCTTAACTTTTGTACACTTTGACAACCAATTGTTTACATTTCCGTTTCATTTCTGCACGCATATGCACACGATTTAGAAAATCCACTAGTATTTCATAATTTTTGCGAGTATATTTACTTTAAAAAAACGAAAAAATAGAAATATTAATTATTATTGTTATTAAAATTTCTTAGTATATTGCTTTGTACTTTACATATGTAGATAGAATAATATGGAGGAAAGATTAATTGAAGCGATTAAGCGTCACAGTCATTCTCAGCCGAGTTGTCAAACCGTTCGGTCGCTTTTCTTTCTTGCTTGATCTTGTGTACACTTCTTCGCTAACTAACGGTTCGCAATTAACTGATTCGCGCAACGTAACCTAGCTTTGCACTTGTACGCATAAGGCTATTTATTTATAATTTTTCTCGTTTTCTATATTCACCTGTATAAGTCAAATACAAATTTATTTCATACAAAAGAAGTATCTTTTTTTTCGCAATGCCCCCTGGGGCGAATAAGCTGGGAGATAACAGGTTTGGCTTTTTTATCAACAAATCATCCCCTGGTGCTGGTGCAGTTGAAGTAAGTCTTCACAGCACGCTCAATTCTGTAAAGGGTACGATATTCGCGCCTTTCATTTGTCAACTACCTGCAAACGAAATTATTGACGGTCTTAAATACCAAGGTGTCTCAGCAATCCACAAGTTTACGAAATTGATTAACGGAAATTGCGTTTTCACCGGTGCTATATTACTTACATTTGATAAATATACATTACCTAATCGCCAAACCCCATGCGTTGTCGAAATTGTCAGCTGCTAGGACATACAGCCAAACGCTGTAACAATAATTCTTCTTGCGCTATTTGCAATCTTCCCCCTAATCACGCTTCTCCCGGCGAATGCAATAGAGTGCACTGCGCTAACTGCGCAGGAGATCGTCCAGCAACCTCAAATATTTGCCCAAAATTCAATCAATCCAAAGAAATACTAAAAACAACGATACAGAAATGTTCCATGCGTGAAGCAATAAATTTTTATAAAAATCAGTTTCCTAGTACTTCTTTCCATTTTTCTTTTGCCAATGTGGCCAAAACATCTTCCAACAAAGATATCATTACAAACTCAAAAAAAATCGGCTGACATAGAAAATACCGTTACAACAAAAGAATCATATCAAAAAAATAACGCTACAACCTCTAATACTTCCAACCAATTAACCAATAATTATCCGCAATCCTAAACAGAACAACCTGAAACTTTCCTTAAACTCTTCCCCCTCCCTCCTTTTTCACCACTTTCACTAAATTCTTCGCTATCTCCACACAACTCTTCCCTCTCAGAACTCGAATACACTATTTCACCACTTACCAATAACCCCAAACCCTCCACTTCCTTCATCAATGGAACAATAAATACTTAAATAATTACAGAATTAACTCTCATAATATTTATTTTCTCTTAACTATACATGCTATCCATACTTCAATAGAATATAAATGGTTACTTAAGAAATTATATTGAACTTGAACTATTAATTAAGATTCTTAATCCCTCAGTAATATTATTAAATGAAACACACCTGGCTTACAACATTTCATCCTATACCCCTAAAGCTTATATTTGTCATTTCCAAAACCTCCCCTTCAATGCTACCAGCAAACAAGGGATTGCAAACCTAGTCAAACGAAATATGCCTCATATCATCCTTCCCTTATCCCCCTCAAGTATTTCCTCATTATCCATAGCAATTCTTTCCCCAGAAAAAATTGTTATCACCTGCGCTTATACCCCTCCCCTTGGAACTTTTAGTTTAGCTGACATTTCTGGTCTCATTCCCACAGGCTCTACACCTTTCTTATTGGCTGGAGACTTTAAGGCCTGTAGTACCCTTTGGGGATCTGCCTCTGTTAATTCTAAAGGCCGCATGATTGAAGATGCTATTCTTCATTTTCCTATCCTAATTAAAATCTCTTCCTCCCACACTTCACCCATTTTTAAACCAAGAATATTTTTTAAAACAGACTTGGCTGACTGGAACAAATTTCAAGTATCTTGTCTCCTCTACTCTGAATATTTTCCTTCTTCATCTAATACATATAAACCAGGAAACCTCAAGAATTCAAAAAATTATTAGATCTGCAGGCAATCAATCTATTCCGCAATCATCCGCTAAACCTCGAAAACCTTCTCCTCTTTACGCTCTCTTTCTCACCTTCCTTCTAATCAATTATCTTCTTCGGCTAAAAGGCTTATATTTCATTAGTTGAACTTCAAATGGCACTCTCCGCGGTGAAAGGTAAGACACTAGGGACTGATAAAATATCCTACCCCATAATAAAGCACCTTCCTTCTCCTATCCTCTCCCGTCTCACTTTCCACTACAACAATATTTTTTAAACTGGCGTTTTTCCTCAAATTTGGAAAACAAGCGCCATCGTTCCTATTTTAAAACCTGGTAAGCCAGCTTGTGAAGTTACCAGCTATCGCTACTTCCTTGCTTAAGTAAACTTTTGGAGAAAATTATTACTTCCAGACTCTCTTGGTACCTCCATTTTAATAAGTTGATACACCCTAATCAAGTAGCATTCAAAAAAGGCAAAAGCACCATCGATGCCCTTCTAAACCTCGATTATTTTATATCTGACGCTTTATCCAATAAAAATCATGTATCGCTTCTTTCACTTGATTTTGAAAAGGCGTTCGACCGAATTGGTAAACATATTGTTCTAAGGCAACTCATCAAATGGAAGGTTGGCCCTCGCATTTTTAATTTTGTTAAATCTTTTCTTTCCAGGCGTAAAATCAAAGTCCTTATTTCTGATATTTCCTCCCCTACTTTACCTCTTGAAAAAGACACTCCCCAGGGATCTCCCCTTTCTGTAATACTTTTTACCATAGCATTTGATGAAATAAGCTCTACCCTATCTAACTTTCCCAACATCCGACATCAAATATATGCTGATGATATAATTATTTTTTCTAAATCTTCTGGTCTATCCCTAGCAGCTTCTTATTTCAAGGAACTCCTTTCCATCTTATCCTCATGGTCTCGTTCTTCAGGCACTTCAATTTCTTATTCTAAGTCTAAATTACTTCATATTTGTAGAAAGCATAATTGTTCTTTTCCATTATTCACATTCAACAATGTAAATATTTTATGTTCAAATACTATTAAGTTTCTTGGAATTGTATTAGATAGTAAATATGCATTTAAGCAACATTGTCAATATCGTAGAAATATACTCATTATTAACTCAAATATTGTTAAGTACCTGTCATGTAAGCGTTCGCACATAGGGCCAGCTTTACTGTTAAACGTTGTAAGGGCTATTATACTCTCTGTCATCATCTATGGTCTTGAAATCTACGGTCATCATGCAAATAATAATTTTAAAATGCTCGCTTCCCCATATCACACTGCAATTAGAAGGTCTCTTCGAGCTTTCCCCTCATCTCCTAAAAAAAATATATTGGCGGAATCTGGATTACCGTTCCTGAAAGATAATATTGAAGACAGCACTAGCAAACTTTACACAAAGTTGACTAGTGGCTCAAATCTGACGTTACGAAAAGCGTTCTACTGAGCCTCTTCCTACATCACTTCCAAATGTAGCACACCAAAAGGGATATACAACTCTATGTTTCTGGAATCAATGACGCGACTTAAGAGCAACAACTGGCGATTCGTCTTTACCGATGGTTTAAAGGCGTTAAATACATCTTTTGCCGTCGTTAGCGAAAGAAATGAACCAATTTCGTACGGTTTACTTTTTCCATTCTGGTCCATCTTTACTGCTGAAGCTACTGCAATTGTTCAGGCAATTGAACACGCTGTGAAAAATGCTGGTAAATACGTAATATGCACAGATAGCCTGTCCTGTTTTCAAGCCATACATAATTGCAGCAACTCCATCAACATTATCAGCTGCATAAGATACCGTCTCATTTAATTTCCCAACAAACTTAAGATAATGTGGGTACTCAGCCATACTGGAATTGATGGAAACACGTATGCGGATAAATTGACCAAAGAAATTACATCCATTCCTACGTCAACCTCCAGCTTCCTTATCAAAAGCGACGTATGTATATCTCCTAATACACCAAAATAGATGCACCAAACTTGCTCTTGACTGTATAAACTACAATCATCAGTACGCCAGGATAAACCCATCAAGTATCAACCCTCATTATCCTTCATCTATCCCCGCAAACATAATCACAGCATTTATACGTATCCGAATAGCTCACACGATAGTCACTCATGCGCGCCTTCTCGAGAGAGGCCAATTCAACTGTTGTGTATTCTGTGATACATATCCATCAGAGACAACTCAACTTCGCTGCTACTGATCCCGTCTTACTTCTTATGAATCCAACTGAAGATAACATAAGGAAAATATATAAGTTCCTTAAAGACGCTGACCTACTCAGAAGGATATAGACCCTTGTGACGATTGCCGGACAGCCGATAGCCTCTGTTGCTAGTGCTGCATAACAGGTTTTAGTTTATATATTTGTAATTAACATTGTATAAGCTTAAAACAATAAAAATAAATAAAAAATAAAGCGTCACAGTGTCCTGTTTAATAAAACACGCCCATTTGAAAGAAGATGTGTTGACTACAATCAAGCGCTAATATCTGCTGTTAAAAGCATATGTATATAAATTTAAAATTTTTATTGCAATATCTGCCTTTTGCCTTATGCAAGCGTGATCTATCGGTGGTCCATTCGAATCTTTTGTCAATCCTTCCTAAACAAGTCCAAATAGCAAATGAAACACATCTTTGTAAACCACCCTCACCGTTGTCTTAAACTCCCACAAACACAAATCGTGAAGTTAGTTAGCGAACGACATTTTTTCTCGCGGTCTGAATTTTCATAAAATTACCTGAGCTGTTGGTGAATTTATAAAAAATAAAAGTGGCGGTCAAAAGGACTCAAAGTGTTGGAGCTCTTCAACTTCAAGTCAGCGCTGGAGGATAACTTAACACACAACAAACAAATATAAATCTTATTTATTATTTTCGTCGCCCCTCTGGCACGAACGGGGGTCCATACATCCCTATACGTACATACTTCAATATATGTGCGTGCGTGTGTTCATGTATGCTATGCAGAACTGTTTACGAGAATAAAGCAGTAAACAGAGAGGAAGATTGCGAAGCCACTGTAGGGAGTTGTCAAACTTCTAATAGCGACGTGCAGATTGGCTTGCTCATTAAACGTTACCTAATATGGTACGCGGTATGCAAGATTAATAACTTTAATAAACTAACATTAAATTATTACACGTAATAAAATAAATAATGAAATAATCGTATAATTCGACCAAACTTGTTTAATAAGGGAGCTGCTATAAAATCAAAAAATATACAGTCGTACCGAGGGGAACTGGCGCATGGACGCCAACTCACCTTGCGGTGGTTGGGTGCGTTCCGATTGTGCAAAAGGAGAAACTATGCCGTTTAACTCTGAGTCGGAGTCTCATTTTGTGCGGAGCTCAATAACAATGAGGTCACCAGAGCGCCCCGCTTTCGCCATGCAGGAATCTCAGAGGTCGGATGAGCGGTCGCTAATTTTCTTAGCCACGGGGGCCAGAAACTGAGTGACTCAAATAACGAAAGAAGTGAAAGTTTAGGTAGAGTGAGCGATGATGGTAGCGTCGCTGGCCTCAAATGCACAAAAGCAGCGTTTGCGATGAAAAGAAAAATTAAGGGGCTAAAACGGATGATGGATGGGCAAAGACACCCCAAACAACAAATGAAAAATGTCTTAGCAAGCATAGCAAAGCTCTGCGAAGAGATAAGAAGCAGCGGCATTCCATCAAGCAAAACGTCTGAAGATACAAAAGCAACTCAGGCGGAGCCCAAAGCTGAACCTTTCAAGTAGGGAAAAAGGTTAAGAGCTGCAAATGATGACAATGTGTCTGCAGAAAGGCCTAGTTAACCTTCGGGAATTCGCGTACGTGTTCTTTCTCCCCGGAGCGAGTCTGACCAACAGACAAAAAAATTGAAACGTGGTAAGAAACAGTTCAAGGATGACTCAAACATAGAGAAAGGAAGAGGCACAAAAAAACCAGCAAAAAAACTGGGCATAGAGGCTCATGACCAAAAGTGAACCAAGGTCGGAAAATTGAAGGCCACTGTTGGAAACTTGCTGATACGCGTGGCAATTTATGACATAGATGAAATTACCACCAGCGAAGAGATATGCCTAGCCCTGAACTCACTAAGATGGGACCTTGGTATAGAGACCAACCACATTCGCTCTCTGCGAAGGACATATGGAGGCACGAAATCAAACTGAGTTTTCGTCAACTTATTTGAGTAATAAGTATATAATTACGTGTCTCATAAAACTTTCTCTACGCTATATACTGAGAAGTTCTGTTGCCTTGATTTCGCGTGTAAAAATTTAAATCTAAATTTAATCGTAAACAAAAATATACAAATATGACAACAAGAGCCAAAGTTGTGCGCCCAGCGTGACTTACTCCGCAAAACAACTCTCTCGGTAAAGAAGAGAAAAAAATTAGCTCACCACCTTCTTCTTGGATTGAGCGGATTGAGGAGCAACTGGAATTGCAGAGAAAGAGCATTTTCGAAGAGATAGCTCAACGAGTGAAAGCGTCTGAAGAGCGCCTGATGCAACGATTTGGCTAAACTGCCAAAGGCAATGAAAAACATAGATGAACGAGTGAACAATTACATAAGGAAATTGTGCTGCTTAAATCGGAGCTAAATGAATGCCAAAACCAAAGCGTGTCCACCGATCTTATTATCAATGGATGGCGAGAACATTGAAGAGACTTTTGGCAGCCTGTGTCAGACTCTATTTGCCTGCGCTCCATGTATGCACTGCCTTTCGAGTGCGAAATCAGAATAAAGTTAGCATCTTCTGTTGATTGCTCTGTCATTTTTAAATCGTTAGCTAGCTTTAGCAAAGAAAAATCGCTTCGTGATGTTGGACTAAACTCTAATGGCAAAATACACATACATGAGTGCCTTACGAAAAATAATCGGGAGCTAATGCGCGTCGCAATGCAGCTTAGAAGAGAAAGAAAACTTGTGGCTGCTTTCTCATTTCGAGGGTATGTGTATGTTCGCGTCCGATCTAAATGCAAAGCAGTGGAGGTACTCAACATTGAAAACATTAACGCTGTATGTATGGTTGTTATGTTTACCATTTGCCTAAATCATATGTGCTCATTTTTATACTCTTGTTCTATCATCTGTTGTCGTATATTCTTAATTTGTCTCTTAACTACAGTCTTTCTATATCTTATATACATACATACTGTACATGCTTGTTATTAGTTGCGTCTGTTTTGGTTCAGTATTGCGAATATAGGCCCGTTCGATAAGTCAGACTATCGCGTTAGTGAAAATAAAAAAGCTCTTACATTCTATGTAAAGAATATAATCCTTTTAATGTTGTACACTTTAATGCACGTTGCCTAAGGCATGAAAAACTAGATTTTTTTAGATATGTGTTTGATGACTCTGCAGTGGATGTATTATGCGTTTCCGAGACCCGGTTTCACAACGACCTTCCTGATTTCAACCTTTCTTTAACTGAATACAATTTACTGTGAAATGATCGCAAGCATAGAAAAGGGGGAGGAGTAGCCATGTACTGTAAAAATAATCTCAAATTCAGACTGCTAACAAAATCAAGTAACTTTGAAACTAAATATATGTTTACTGAACTATCTGACGGCGAAAACAAAATTTTTATCTCATGTGTTTATAATCCTAATAAAAGTGTTGTCCTTGATTCATTTTTTGTTGATCTTAACAAGTATGTGTTAGATTATGAGCGTATTTTAATATGTGGAGATTTCAATGTAAACTTACTAACAAAAGATCCATATAGTGACAAATTAATGGACCAACTGGCAACAGCAGGACTTTGTGTTGTTAATAGATCTTTACGAATGAGATATGCTAGTAATTCTCCACCCAGTCTTCTTGACTTCTTTATAACGTGTGATCCTCAGCATATCCTTAAATTTGACCAAGTTGGCTTTATTTCCGACCATGATCTAATATTTTGTACTCTCGTCCGTCCCGCGCAAAATTGTAATGGAATTTATAATAGGCCCCTTAACCCACATTATTAACCATAGTCTTACAAGCTCGTGTTTCCTATCAGTTTTGAAAAAAGCTCTCATACTGCCAATAGCAAAGAAAGTGGCGCTAGTTGTGCTGGTGACTGTAGGCCAATAAGCATATTGCCTGCCTTTTCCAAGGCCTGCGAAAACTTGATGGCTTCGCAAATTTCTGCATTTGTACATAACAATAATCTTCTTTCGCCACTACAATCTGGCTTTAGACAAAAGCATTGCTGTTCGACAGCTATGGTAAAAATACTGGACGACATTAGATCTAACTTTGACAATGATGACTTGACTTTTCTTTGCTTACTAGACTTTTCGAATGCGTTTGACACAGTGTATCATAATTTACTGTGTCTTAAGCTGAAACATTACTTTGGTCTCAGAGATAATTCAGTTAAACTTATGGCCAGCTACATTGAAGGCAGAAAGCAGAAGGTCAAGTCAATAAATTCGATATCTTAGCCTAGATCTGTATATCCTGGTGTACCGCAGGGATCTGTCCAAGGTCCGCTTTTATTTAGTATTTTTGTCAATGATGTTTTTTCTGTGTGTCAGTATGTGAATGTTCATGCGTATGCTGATGATATACAATTGTACTTGTCCAGTCGTATTGGTTTAATTGAGGATTTATGTTTCAAAATTAATAGTGACTTCTCTGCTATATCTCTCTCTCTCTGGGCTAGTGAAAATGCTTTGTGTCTAAATGCGTCAAAGTCATACGTCTTGCCTATATGTAACAGTGTTTTATATGTTGATAATATTCCCTCAGTTTTACAGATAAGGTAAAAAATTTAGGTTTTATACTTAATTCAAAACTTTCGAGTACGGACCATATCAACAGGGTTGTGGGTAATGTATATGCTATACTTCGCGAACTTACGGTCTCAGCTGCATTTACGCCAATTGAAACCCGGCGTAAATTGGTACTACAGTTAATTATGCCACTAATCATATACTCTGAAATAGTGTACAGTAAGTTAGACTCAATATCTTCTCATAAAATCAATGTAGCATTCAATAATGCTACACGTTATGTGTATGGGATCGATAGATATGATCACATTTCTGATTGCCGTATAAAGATCCTGGGTTTAAGCTTGGATAACTTCCTGTCAGCAAGAAATTGCATATTTATGTACAAACTCTCTATATGGAAGACGCCAACTTATATGTTTGAAAAGCTGATATCAGTAAGGTCGCGGTGACACCACGGACTTATTGTTCCAAAGTTTAAATACTTAACATCATCAAGGCTATTTTCCATTAACGCGGTTAGAATTTGGAATTCGATACCTCAAACCGTCAGGGCTGGACCAAACAGATTAAACTACAAGACACAAATGTATGACTATTTTAAATCTGTCTGATAGCATTGAAGCGGGACATTAATCTAAAACTTAACTTTTTAACTATTATATTTCTTCATTTTCTTCATTTTCTTCTCTTTCTTGTTTTTGATTCACATTAATCTTTAAGGTTTATTTAAAAAAAAAATTGTAATATGTTAGATTTAAGTTATTAGCATTATATCTTCCACGTACACTACATGATAGTTGAAGTACTATTAAAAGACCTAAGTCTTACTTTGTACTACTATAACATAAATAAATAAATAAATAAATAAATAAAAATAAGGGAAAAGTCCATATTGGCTGGGTAGTATGTAGAATAAGAGAAATTCTACAACCTATGCGGTGCTATAAACGCCTTGACGTTGCTTTAGGTGTGAACAAACAGGGCATACTGCTAAAGGCTGCAACAACACGCCTGCTTTGAACAAAGAAATGCACGGATCGCTTTGACCACAGCACCGGAGGCGCCAAATGCCTAATTTACCAAGAAGTCATCCGAAAAATGAAAAGGCTATGAGATTACTCTAGCTTAACTTAAACCATTGTCAGTCTGCCCAAGACCTGCTTGCGCAAACTGTGAGGGATTCTCAACATAGATATTGCAATCATCAGAGACCATTACAAACAAAAGAATGGCGCCACATGGCTCCAAAACGATGACGACAAGACTGCAATATGGATATACGGTAACGAACCAAAAAATATGCAATGCGTCTCCGCAGAAACTGGCTGCGTGTGCGCAAAAGTGGAAAACATTTATATATACAGCAACTACATTCCACCCAGCATGCCGCTTACTGTGTTTGAAAGCATTGTGTTCAGCCTCAGCAGCGATGCCAGCGATAAAAGTGAAGCCATAATAGCTGTCATATAATATAAAGACGCATACCACAAATGGTAGGAGAAGCTCGGCCAAACACTGGGCTATATAGTGTACGCGCCAAAATTATATATTTACATACATACATAATAGCTGGCGACTCATCGCTTGGGCCCGAGAATGGGGTTGCCCTAGAACGTATCCAAGAAGCAAAGCTCCTTTAGAGGATTTGCCATGCCGAGACGTAGCTTTGCTAAATACGGTTTATCAGCACACCTTTAACCCAAATGGATTTGGGTCAATTATCGACCTCACCTTTGCGAGGTCATTTAAAACGTGATATTGCAAAATTCCAACGAGTAGATCGAACAGGAAACTTCCGGGCTGGAAATTAACATCCTTCGATGTTCGTTCGAAGCGTTCCCGTGTCACAGTACCAGGAGCCTGCAGAAATCATGAGGAGAAATTTATGACAGACATCCGAGCTGCTTGCGATGCGTCAATGAAATGAAGCCCCTCTCGTAAAAATTTCAATGCCGTCTATTGGTGGAACGATCACATCGAAGCGCTGAGAAAGAGCTGCTTGCAAGCAAGGAGGTCTTTTCATCGTTCAAGAGAAAGGACACATTTTTTAGAATGCCAAATAATATATATGGCAGCACGAAACTTGCTCAAATATTTATTTATTTATTTAATTCTTTATTACGGTCTGCTTACCTAAAATTTCACAATATACATGTATAACATAAAGATACATATGTATTCCAAAATTAACTTATTAGGTACAATATTTACTGTAAAAACTAAAACGTATTTAAAGTAAGAAGCGTATTTTTACAAGCACATATTCATTGAGAATAAAAATGTGTATAAATGTGTACTAATTTATACACATTTTTATTCTATAGCAATATAATTTGTAATTTCTCTAGATGCGTACTTTATTATTGACGATGTCGGAATGGACGAGATTCCGAACATCATCCTATCTGCCCTATGGCGGCGACAGGTGGTCTGAGTTGAATTGAAGGGTCCCAGAGCCATACTGATTATACAATTCTTCTTCAGGCATAACATACCTTTCGATGAGTTATGTACATATTATTTCTGCTGTCGGAATGGACGAGAATCCCTGCGGCATAGGATCATCTCCACTCTATGCTTGACATGCGGTTTATTTCTCAGACGTAACAGGCTTTATGAGCAACACCTTATATACGCTGTCGGAATGGACGAGATGCCGAGCAGCATCTCATCGTCCGACGCAGGTGGTTTATTTCGCAGGTATAAAAGGCTTTTTAATGAGTAATATCTTATTTAAGCTGTCGGAATGGACGAGATTCCCAGCAGCTTACGTGTTGAAATGATTTAGTTTCAGAATTGCTCTGGTGGAACGGATGGAAAGGACTTGTTTCCAGGCCGAACCTATTTATCTAATAGGTAATAACTTGCAATGATCAGCTAGGATCCTCTTGAAGGTAGTAATGTTATTACAATTTCTTATTGAACTTGGTAGCTCATTAAAACATTTCAGTCCTTTGTAAAAAATATGTATCGAAGACTATCACTTAAATATTCCGGCAGGCTACCCTATTTTATACTAAACACGAATTTCATGGCGTTTCATTGCTGTTTCACGCTTCGCCAATTCAAAGCTTCAATCATTTCCTGTATAATTTATCAATTTGTGTGTCGCCAGCTATAAAGAAGATCGTTGGACAGTTTATAAAGTGCGGCTCAGTTATACATCTGTATATTAGAGTTTTATATCTTCTTCCTAAGTACTTACAAGATCTTTTTATAAGAATAATTTTTATCATTTTTATTAACTGTGTATTTAATGTGATCCAATATCGTACAGCAATAGCACGGCTCAAGAACAACAAAGCGCCCGGAGTTGACGGGCTGCCAGCTGAGTTATTCAAATACGGTGGAGAAGAGTTGGTAAAGCGCATGCACCAGCTTATCTGTAGAGTATGGTCGGACGAATGCATGCCTACTGATTGGAATCAAAGTGTACTTTGCCCAATCCATAAGACGGGTGATACTGCAATTCGCGCCAACTATCGTGGTATCAGCCTTCTTAACATTGCATATAAGGTTCTGTCGAGCGTATTGTGTGAGAGGCTAAAGCCCACCGTCAATGAACTGATTGGACCTTATCAGTGTGGCTTTAGACCTGGTAAATATACTATCGACCAGATATTCACAGTGCGCCAGATCTTGGAAAAGACCCAAGAAAGAAGAATCGACACGCACCACCTTTTTGTCGACTTCAAAGCCGCTTTCGACAGCACAAAAAGAAGTTGCCTTTATGCGGAAATGTCTGAATTTGGTATCCCCGCAAAACTTATACGGCTATGTAAAATGACGTTGAGCAACACCACCAGCTTCACACTGGATAGAGAAGCAAAGCGAATGGGTCTGGAGGTGAACGAGGGCAAGACGAAGTATCTCCTGTCATCAAATAAACAGTCGGCACATTCACGACTGGGATCAAACATCACTGTTGACAGTTATAACTTTGAAAAAGTAGAAGACTTCGTTTACTTAGGAACCCGCATTAAAATCAATAATAATGTCAGTCTCGAAATCCAAAGGAGGATCACTCTTGCCAACAAGTGCTACTTCGGACTGAGTAGGCAACTGAGCAGTAAAGTCCTCACTCGACGGACAAAAATTACGCTCTATAAGTCTCTCATTATGCCCGTCCTGATGTATGGCGCAGAAGCATGGACGATGAAGATATCTGATGAGAGGGCTCTGGGAGTGTTCGAGAGAAAGATTCTGCGAAAGATTTATGGGCCTTTACGCCTTTGCGATGGCGAATACCGTAGAAGATGGAACGATGAGCTGTACGAGCTTTATAACGACATAGATATAGTGCAGCGAATTAAGATTCAGCGGCTTCGCTGGCTTGGTCATGTCGTTCGAATGGATGAAAGCGCCCCAGCTCTGAAAGTATTCGACGCGGTAGCCGCCGGTGGTAGCAGAGGAAAAGGGAGGCCTCCTATGCGTTGGAAAGACCAGGCGGTAAAGGACTTGGGTACGCTTGGTATTTCCAACTGGCGCCAGTTAGCGAAAGAGAGAAATAACTGGCGTGCTGTGCTAAGCTCGGCCAAAATCGCATAGGCGGTTATCGAGGCAATGAAAGAAGAAGAAGAATACCTAGATACTTAATGACGTTTACTCCTTCGATTCTGTCATCCTTTATTTTTAAGCTGTAGCTTACTGAGTTAACATTACATGCCGTAGAAAGAACCATAAACTTTGTCTTTTTCACATTAAGTTTAAGTATATTTACACATAGCCATTTATATAAGCAGTCAATATCGTGTTGCATATGTGCCATTGCATTAGGTAGGTTTCTGTCGCTGATCGTCAGGAGAGTATCGTCAGCGAAAGATTTTGCTTTGCAATGTTTTAGTACCGTATTTATGACATTAATATAAACGTAACAAGCGTCAGTGTTTTCTACAGCTGTGCCATGACGCCGAAGAAAACCTATGGGAAACCGCATACAAAGTAGTAATGAAAAAGCTTAAAGTCACCAAAGCTGCAGTCCCAACTTGCCCATTGTTTCTCAAAGCAGTAGTAGATACTTTGTCCTCTAAACAAACACGTCATACAGAAGTCATACAAGCTACAAAAATAATTGATATTAAAAAGGGCCTGGACCCGATTGCGTGCCAAAGAAAGTCCTAAAAGTGGCTATCGGCCACAAAATGTCCTCGTTCGTCTCAGTCTTTAACGCATGTTTTGCAGAAGGGTGTTTTCCATCGATTTGGAAAAAACAAAAGCTTGTGCTACTTCCTAAGTCTGGAAAACCCACGGAAGACCCATCGAGCTACGGACCCATTTGACTGCTTGACTCTACGGGCAAACTGTTCGAGCGCATTATCTCCAAATATCGGAAACAAGGTGTTGGCTAAAATTCTTATATATTCTTATTGTAATAGTAATCTTTCCTATTGCTGAGTACGTCGTAGAAAAGTTACGTACGCAACCGTCCGCTACGAATACGAAAAATTTGTTATCGCTGATTTCGTGTGAACTCAATTGCCAAATTTTGAGGTTTTGACACCAGCTGGCACAAAGTAAGCACACAAATTTTATCAGAATAATTTACTTTTGTAGCTCTATTCTGGATTTATTAAACAAACTAAATTTCCTTGGGGGTGCGAGAAAAATATTTCTCAATTAAGAAAGGTGACAAAATTTAGCAACAGTTAAAATGCAGCGGAAAACTTTAAGTTTTACCGGCGGCGTACCACAAGGTTCAGTCCTCGGCCCATTATGTGGAATATCATGTATGACGCCATTCTTCGGGTGCACCTACCACAGGGTGTGAAAGTTATCAGCTTCGCCGATGACATTGCAGTGGTGATATCCGCCAAACACCTTCAACATATATCCGAAACCGCTGCAGTGAAGCAAATCAAGGCATGGCTCGAACAACAGGAGCTAACACTAGCAGAACAGAAGACATAGTCAGTTCTCATATCAAGCAGACAAAAGCTGGAGGATATAACTTTCAGAGTTAACGGCTACCCTGTGTCCACGAAGCCCACAATAAGGTATTTCGGTATCATAATCGATAGAAAGTTGACGTTTAAAATACACTAGAGACAAGACAGCAACCACAATGACTTCGGGACATAAAGTCAACATATCGCTTGTGTGCACTCAGGGTATGCAGTGCATTCAAAACGGTGTCCGATGAAGCAGCTCTGGTAACGAGAAAAAAAAAAACAAATATTATAATATAAACGTATTTTCCAGACAAAGATACTGCACATGCATCTATGCATCACAGCGGATTGGAACCTAGGCCGTTCCAACCGCCAAGTGGTGCTTCCAGATCGCTCGCTTGGCCCAAGGAACGCGCAGATTGGAATCTCGGACTTTCCGACTGTTTATGGTTTTTCGCCGAAACACACACACTCAGGCGTTGATGCGGATTGGAACCTAGGGCGTTCCAACCGCCAAACTACGCCACAAGAAAAAATAATATAATAATATAAAAGTATTTTTCAGACATACATAAGTATATGCAGCAATGGAATCAAGCTTCTAAGATGTTGGTGCCGGATTGGAACCTAGGCCGTTCCAACCGTCAATGCAAAATTGGTATAGTCTAGTTAGTAACATTCAAACTTAATACGTTTGTTTGAATGGAAATATTAGACGCATGCATATGTAAGTACATTGATGTCGTTTATAATAAATATCATAAAGGGGACGAGGCTGCGGGCCACGACTGTTTACAATAGACCTAAAACGTACGATCTAGCTTATTGCTCAAATCACCTTCCGACGGAATACCTGATGGAGGTACCGGGGGGATCGGTGCATAACAGTAGGAGGTTTAGTGCTGGTTAAAGTCTCACACTGACGAGGTATAGGATTTCGATGCTTCCTTCTCGTAAAAAAAACAAAAACATACGAACATAGATCATAAGTACAGAACTGCTGTAAGTCAACTTGTTATTCAGTGTACGCTGCTGTACGTATTTTTTTACAGAACATGATATTACATTATATGCCTTAAAGTATTTAAAGAACAAACTGTTTAAGGCGCCGCCTAAAAAATCAGCGGTCGTGCGCTTAAGGAACCAACCAGCAGTGCGTTCAAGCCGTTCGGTTTTTTTGGAGTAGCCCGAGCGCGAAGGCGCACAGCCGCCCATCCCAACGGCAGCCCGCCACCGGCATAGATTTTGTTGACTAGTTAAAACCCTTAGCTCGGAAACCGCGCACGCGACTGCAAAACAATTAATTTTGTAAAAGTATATATACCTTATAAGTGAATTGAACTTAAAATTAAATAAAAATTTTAACTGAAAAATTTAAAGAAAATGAAGAATCTTTTTATTTAAACTAAAAACATTTGGTGAGAGCGAAAGGAGACCAAAGTGGATTATTTATTGGTCCTTCCCAGCCAACATTGGAACAAGCCCTATTGGGAAATATTATACATTTACTTAAAAATACAATCAAAAACAAAAAATCGTTCGTTCGCAACTCATAAATTTCACAAACAAAGTTTTTGAGTGCTACAAAAAGTGACAAAAACAATAAAAAAAGTTACGTAAAAAGCAAAGTGCGTAAATAGGCACATACAGAAATGAACAAATACAAATTAACTTAAAAGCAAGGCGAATTCATTAAAGCGTAAAAAAGAAAATCAACTATATTCAAAAAAAAAAAAATATTATACATTCAAAAATAAATAAATGAAAACAGTGAGCGCAAGAGTACTACAAAAAAAAAACTACAAAATCAACGGCAACAGCTTTAAGTGGCAACAGCAGCAGCATTTGTAACAACAACATTTGCGGCATCGTCAGCAACATAGCCAGCATTTGCGGCAACAACAGCATTAGGAAGCGCAAACGACAAACATAAAGGGAAGTACACAACCACATGCATATATGTACATACAAAAAAAAAAGGAAGTTGTAAGTAGGCAAATTTTTAATTTTCTTAAAAAAAAAATTTTAAACAATACAATATCCCTTGAAGGTTATATTGTTTTAAACAAAACTGCCAGTGAGGGCTTATGCACACATGTACATACATATGTACGTACGCACATGCATGGATGTATGTATAAAAAGTCATAAAGGGCATTTTCCTTAAAGCCAAAAATGTGTTTAATAAAATTGCGGATATTTTCTTACCGCGAAACATTTCATTTCGGTAATTTGCCGCTAAAAATAAAAATCCAAAAATAAGTTGGGGAAAATAATCCGTTTTACCCAAAAAGCGGTAAATATATGTATATTCATTTACCGCCAATTTATACATATATAAATATATGTATATACATATACGCGGATATATGCATGGTACATAATTAAAAAGTATTCCGTTTCGGTTTTTAAATGCCTACTCCACTGTACATAATAAAATATCAGCAGATTACTTTCCCTACTTACCAATTTCTGCCGTTGTTCGCAAAGGTCGTTGAACTTTGGCAAAACGTAAGGGCATTTTTGCATATGCCAATTACATATACGCACCTGCAAATTGCATTTTCTGCTAATATTCGCTTAGCACCAAACACTTTGTAACGAAGAGAGTGGCTATAATTTTTCAAATAATTCAGCCACCACTCAGCCAATGCTCTTTCTCCGATCTTGGCTTCTCTTCGCTTTACTCGGCTGCACTCACCAAGCTAAGAGAGTTCAAACAAAACGCGCTCACGACTCACCAAGTGCAGTATCCACAACTCACCTCAGCGTTGAGCGGCTTTTGTGTGTATATATTTGCACTCTCCCGCATACATACATACACTTTGACTTTTCAACATACATAAATATTCACAGCTGACCCATTTCTGGCTTCGTATGTAATCCAAATACACACATACGTACGTGTTTGCTTACTTGCGCGCAAATATTTCTACATACGTACATATGATATTAGCATATACATGCATGCGAACAACGTAAATTGACACCGAAATTCCGAAAGATATTCTAATACTTAAATACATGGAAGCAACCCGTTTGGGAATTTTTCGCAACCAAAAAGTGAAATTTAGCAATATCTTTTAGGTGTTCAATCTTATATATACACATATTATACAATTACATACATACATACGTATATTTCTACTACGTATATAATATATATATATATCTTTAAACAAACATACATACGTATATTTCCACTACGTATATAAAAGTGAAAGTGTTTGCGTTTTTTTTGTGTTACATAAAATAAAAATCCCAATTCGCGGATTTTAGTTTGGCAGTCCGGTTTCCAAGCATCCAAGTTTAATACATACAAAAAAACGCAAACACCGCCTCAAAACCTCACTCATTTCCAGGTTCTCTGTGGCACTAAGTGCAACTTTTTCTGGTAACTAATGGTTTTTTTTTCATAAACTCCCACGAAATATTATCGGTTACATATTTTCTTACAAATAATTTTTTTTTCGGCTTATCCCAAATGCCACCTGGACACAGTCCACCGAAAATGTCAGACATTGAGACACGGTCAAAAACCGCTGCGCTAGAAACAAGCGTGAAAACCAAAACTAAAACATTTGACCCCTCCGTGCAAAAGTTTATAGCGGAAAGTGACAGTCTCATGAGCAAAATTCAGTGATGCGCCAATTCAAGACCACACAGAAGAGATGATACCCTTCCGGATAATTTCAAAAATGCTGCCTTCAAGTCCCACCTTGCGACACGGAGACATTTGATGGTTTATGAAGAATGGTCGGCTTTTCGTGACATGTTCACAGCGGTATACATCAACCACCCGAAGCTCTCCCGTGCTCAGAAATTGTATTATCTTCGATAGAAAATCCAGGGAAAAGCCGGCTCAATTGCAAAGCAATATCCGCTCAGCGATGACAATTTCAAGCTGGCCTGGGAAGCTTTACGGTCACGGTACGAAAACAAACGTATCCTGGGTGACAACCAGATTAAAATTCTTATGACTCTGCCCACTATCCAAACCAAAGCTGCAAACCTCGATAAACAACTGTCTGTCGATTCTCCACTCCAAAGATGTTAAGACAGACAGCTGGGATCCCATCTTGGTATACATATGCTCATCAAAGCTGCCCGAAAACACATGGTCACTTTGGGAACAATCTCTCTCTTCCCGAAGAGATTTACCCACATGGTTTCAAATGGAAGACTTCCTTACTTCAAGATACGAAGTAGTCGAAAGATTGAATAGGCTTCATCCAAGCCAAAGTAAACCAAAACCTGTCACTCATCAAAATGCTTCGCAAAGCAGGCCTTTTAACAGGACCAACGCTTTCGGGGCAGAATCGACGAGAGAAGTAGCCTGTGCCTACTGCAACTCTCCTCATCTGATTAGAGTCGGCCAACAATTGAAACAAATTTCGGTTTCGAACCGTATACAATTCGTAAACCAAAGCAAGTTTTGCAAAAACTGTCTTGCTAATTCTCACAGCACTTATAAATGCCTGAGCAATAGATCGTGTACACATTGCCAACAACGGCATCACTCACTATTGCACGTCAATCCAAAGCCACAAGCTCGCCGCTCTAGTCTGAGAACCTTTGGTGCCTCTGCGCAGCACACTACTGCCACCTCGACATCTCCTGCTCGAAAAGTGCAGTCAATCTCCAACTCCTTCGAACAACCGTGCTGATCCAAACAGGCACACATACAATAATTGCTTGCAGCCAATGACAGAAAATTCTCCTTCCAACTGCCATGGTCGCAGTGGAACACGAAGGGGAATTGTTGCAACTTAGAGCCTTAATTGACCAAGGCTCACAAAGGACTTTCATTTCCTCAAAAGTTCAAAAACGGTTGGAAATTCCATTCCAACATTCCTGCTTCGAAATCCCTGGCATGGGTGGACACGTCGTCCAAAACTCATCCAAAGTTTGTCCCCTTACACTGGTTGCATCCAAAACCAGGCAAAGGATAAAGGTTCAGGCCATTGTGAAACCACAATTAACGAGGCATATGCCAACATGATTCATTAGACATGAACACTGGCAGCAGTTCAAAATCCTTGAGCTCGCTGACCCCAATTGCCACATATCAGCACAAACTGATATGGTCATTGGCACCGATATTCTTCCACACATCCTGCTGGAAGATTTGCGATACCATATTTGCGCAAAAGACAATTATTAGCTGGATTCTTAGTGGTCAAATAACGGAAAAGGTTGTATCATTCTCGACACAAGTAGCAGAATGCTCGAACGCAGACCTCAGTTCACAAATGAGAAAGTTTTGGGAAGAAGAAAAACATCCACTGCCTCCGCAAATTTCTCTGGAAGATCGGTCATGTGAGAATAGGTACGCAACAACAACGACACGTGCTCCAAACGGTCGATACATTGTGCGACTTCCATTCAAGAAAGATTTCCCCAAAAAACTCTCTCTTGGCCTTTCTCGATCTGCTGCCCTCCAGCAATTATTTACCATGGGGCGATTGCTACAAAAGAAAGGGGACTTGGGCACACTGTACAACGATGTGTTGCAGGAATATCTCGACCTCGGTCACATGGACTACACAATCTCCAAAACGTCACATTCGTCGTTAATTGTGCGCCCTATCTCAATATCCGTAAATTACATCAATTAGCTGATGATACGAGAGCGATATTTCCATATACTCAGAAACCAGACGTATGTGGATGACATCCTCTCAGGAAGTCATAACATTGACGACGCCACCGAATCACCTTCTCAAGTGATCAAAGCGCTAAAGTCAACTAGTTTCGTATTAAAGAGACTGACGGCCAATCATCCGGCCATATTAGAACAGTTTCCAAAGGAGGATCTTCTCGACTTCAACTTTTTTAAATTTGAGAGCGCTTCCACAGCCAAAACTCTTAGTATTCGCTGGAGCGCGCTTACAGACAAGTTTTCCTACACCATTCTGACTATGTCAACAAAAAATGCCGTCACAAAACGACAAATATTGTCGTCTGTGGCACGACTTTTTGACCCGGCAAGATGGCTGTCGCCAGTGATGATTCAGGCAAAGATTCTGCTTCAAGAACTTTGACTAGATGGCGTCGATTGGGATGAATGTGCAAAGCCCAGAGCTTTATCAAAATGGCAACAGTTCGCAGAAAATCTGCCAGCCATCTGCCAAATCGAAATCCCTCGATGTGTTAATTTCTCTCCGAAGCAAGATACTCAAATCCATGGGTTTTGTGACGCTTTAGAAAAAGCGTATTGCTCAGCGACCTACATCCACGTACATACTTACAACCAAATAAAATCCTTTCTTCTGGTTGCAAAAGGCAAAGTGGCACCAATCAAGACGGTAAGCTTGCCACGTCTAGAGCTCTGTGGCGCAGTGTTACTCGCAAAACTAGTCGCGGTTGTTCGAAAACAACTCGGCTTAGAAATATGTAACACTTTCTTATGGTCTGATTCAGAGATTGTGCTAGCTTGGCTGGAAAAGCCACCGTGCACCTGGAAAACCTATGTGTCGAACCGTACCTCTCAATTCCGAGAGTATCTTCCGAACGGTACATGGCAACATGTTGCTAGTGCTGACAATCCACACGCGCTAATCTCAATCTGACCCATGACGAGTTCCAACAAACAAAAACGCGTCTTATCGAGACAGCGCAGTTACGTCATTTTACGAATGAAAAAAACGCGCTGCAGGATAAAAAGCCCATTAGTAAAAAAAAGCCCTCTTCTTGTTCTCAATCCGGTAATGGACAAAGACGGTCTACTACGGGTTAATGGGCGATTGGCGCATTCCTCGTTGAGATACAGCAAAAGAGACCCAATCATTCTCCCAACAAAATCGAAGCTGTATTTTGAGTTTCTACATTCGCTGCTTCTTCATCCAGAAATACGATTGATGCTCCAAATGGTAAGGCAAGAGTATTACGTACCAAAGCTAAAACCTGTAATTAGACGATGCATTTTCCAATGCAAAGTGTGCACTCTTTATAAGCAACGAACACGCACACAAACTACCATTTTCTACCACTGGTGTAGATTTTGCAGGACCATTCCAAATTAAAGCGTCGGTATTAAGATCCACTACGCTTTTCAAAGGTTATGTGGCAGCATTCGTATGTTTTGCCCCAAAGGCAATTCACCTCGAGTTGTGCTCTGACCTCAAAACCGAAGCTTTTCGAGCAGCCTGGCGCTCAACGCGCAACTGAACGCGACTTTGTTAAATTCCTTACTGTCTGCAATGCAGACTCTGCCATTGCTACCATGCCATTTGGACCTGTCCAGCTTTCAAGGCAATGAAGCCACCGCAACGGTCAGCCGTAGCCCGGGCGCAAGGGTATTACGTCAACTGCCTTGCACTCACCCACACCACAAGTGAATGCGATTCGTCCGGCAGCTGCAGGGTTTGCGGGCTCGCGTACCACACGCTTATGCACATAGCAGCCAGTACCGGGCGCCTAAAAGCGCCAAAACGGCCATCCAACCAGCGCGCAAGGGTACAGAAGCCCAAACCAGCTGCGCGCGCAACCCACAAAAAGCGCGGGCAATGCCCTAAGCAGGGCAAACGAGTGTCTCAACAGCCACGTAAGAAGAAAGCCAGTATCGCGCGCACTGCTGACGGCCTACAATCCCGGAGATATCGGGGAAACACAACCACCCGTGTGCTAGGCAACACCATCCGCGCCCTGAAGGAGCTGCAGGAGGCGCTGACCAGCGCATCCCTGCAGGGCGGGGACGATGTTTAAGCAGCCGCAAATATCGGAAATAGTGGAAAAACTCTATCAGTCAACCCGAGCTTTTGTAACTCACTAGAACTAATTAACGAAGTAATTATATGTATAAACATTGAATATTAAGTATATTATAAATACATACATACATATATCTCATTTAAGATATAAATTTTAGATACTTTGAAATGCAGTGGTTCAGCAGCCTTGATAAATGAAAGAAATTAACAGAAAATGAAAGGAGGCGTCTAAGTTCCTGTATTTGCGAATATATTAATGATCATAACATAGCAGCAAGGCTAAAAATATTCGAAATAATATCGGAAACTAGGTGTTGGCTGAAATTCTAATACTTTCTCATTGTAATAGTAATCTTCCCTATTGCTGAGTGCGTCGTAAAAAAGTTACGTACGCTACGAATACGAAAAACTTGCTATCGCTGATATTGTGTGAACTCAATTGCCAAATTTTAAGGTTTCGACACCAGCTGGCACAAAGTAAGCACACAAATTTTAGCAGAATAATTTACTTGTATAGCTCTATTCTGGATTTATTAAACAAACTAAATTTCCTAAATTAAGAAAGGTGACAAAATTTAGCAACAGTTAAAATGCAGCGGAAAACTTTAAGTCATACCTTCAATCCTTTTGAATCTGAAGCCACTTTGTAAGAAAAAGTTTCGGTTGTAGAAACACATATTTAATTTTACCAGTTTTAAAATACAGATTTGTTAGAAATATTCGATTAAATAAATCAACTTTTATCAGATGGCATCTGAAGTGTTCAGAGACCGTCGTCAATGAATGAGATCCATAAATTGGCTTCGGTGCTAATTTTCTCCGACAACCATAACACGTCGCAACAAATTAATCGAAAAATCTACACAATTGCGTAACGAATGAACTCACAACGTAGCCATTGGTACTCAGTGATGACTTTTTCGTAGAATCTATGAAAATCGTACTACGACGTACTCAGCGATAGGGCTGAATAATTTTCCACGATTTACATTTTTCTTTCAGGAAACATAGCATATGTACAGAAAAGGAAAATAGCACGCTTGCGGAAAGAAAATGTATATCGATGATGATTTTGCGAAGCTTTATGAAGGAAAAGAAAAGCAGTTGTTGCAAAATTGGGAACAGTTTGAGGAAAAGGTGGAGCCAATACTTAAACGGTCAGTAAAGCACCCTTTTACTTTGGAATTGATGCATAAGTTGGACTCCGAAAATCTTGAAAGAGGTTAAACATTTATTCTTAAATTTTCTGTTATTCATCCAGCACAATAATAATAATACAGCCTGATGTAGATACATTTTTTTTTTTCCTTTTATTTAGTTTTCATTATATTTATGTATATGTAGCGGGAGCTACATATTTTTACTACCGGCGTTCATGACGGGCGCTCTCCCACGTTCACCTCAGCATCGCAAGAAAAACCAAAAAAATTAAAATTTAGTATGGCACACACGGCGCGCGGTTGACAACTTAAGATCTTCACTCAATTTAATATCGAAAATTTGTGTTTGCTTAATTAGCTTTACTTACATCGTTGTACATTAGATTTAGTATATTTGAATAAAGAATATATCTTGGTTAATGATTAATCGATGTCAAAATCACTACATATATATACCTGATTGAGTTATAATTATTTCGCTGGGTGTATTTAAATGCTAATTTAAAATTGAAGACCCTATGAAAATTGAGGGAGCCATTTAGTAATAATATACATAGAATTATATTTTTAGACGCTCGTTTTGTTATTGTTGCACTTTGCCTGCCAGCCCTCTTGAAACCGAAAGCCCGAAATAACAAAAAGAAAACCACCATAGTAAATTCGAGGGATTCATTTCGCCAGGAGCTGCAGCAAAAATATATGTATGCGATAACAGACGAGTACTTTGACAAGAATATTAGTCTACAGCAGTTCATCTGTCCAATTGAAGATGGTACCCTGATTTGACCGAGTATTTTATATATTTTGCAGGCATTTACAATAAACATACTAATATTGTAAAATTATCGGTATATGCTTTAAGATTTTTCATGTGTTCGATTTACAATATCCAAACTGTAAAATGGTATGGACTTTTCAGGATCAGTACTTTTTAAAGTTTTTATTGACAAAAAAAACTTAACATCGACTTTAATTAATGATCTAAAATTAAGTGCTCTGCGTGGGAAGAGAGTTTTCCAAATTGCGAAGATTAATTTATTAATTTGAAGTATTCCCACCAAAAAAAAAAAAAACGATTCTTTTAAATGTGGTTTCATTAATTGTTATCAAAACTTCTCGAACTTCCGATCATTACGAAAACATATGCGCAAACTACTATTCCTAAAATCAGGGCCTTTAACGAATTTGTGGACTTTTTTATTTTAATCAAAACATAGACTTCAAAAAGCTTATACAAACAATATTCCTTCTCGCATATATGTTATTTTATCTTTAGTTTATAAGCTCTCGCTAAATTTTTCGCTCCTCATATCTAACTTTACATATAACGTGTATACATTTAGCACTAAGCAACGTCACCTTATAATTTAAAAAAATTTATCCGTTTTCGCAATGTTTTTTACAAAAGATAATCTAGAAATATGTAAAAGCCTTGATTTTTGTAAGATAAATGATAAAATTTTTCAATAAGATATGTATGTAATAATAACCATAATATGGCGCTTACACTATATAGCTCAGTGTTTGGCCGAGCTTCTCCTACCATTTGTAGTGAGCGGATTTATATTATAACACAAATGAAATTGAACACAGCGACATTTCGAGTTATAACACGCACAGTTAGCCACTCGATCACAGCGGCCAGCCATATATGTATGTATTTGCTTTAAAACCAAATATTCTAATTTCAAAAATCAAATAAATTTTCAAATTATTAATTAATATGCTTTTACAGAAAGTTGTAATACAATATGAAAAACATTTATTATATTTGATGTTGGGAGAAGAAACAAACCACTTTATAATAACGCATTTAATAGAATTAAAATACCCACCTATCGAAGCATTGAAATTGAATAAATTTAAATATGTAAAACTAAAATAACATTTATAACCGTATCACATGTATATTTATTTTTTCGGTTCGTCCTATATGTTCATATGATAAAATGTTTACAAAATAAATATAGAAACAACAAGGAAAATGTATTTTATTGAAAGAAATGTGAACTTAAAAGAAAGAGAGAATAAAATGTACATTATAGATTAAATTTAGGTACAACATATAAATTATTAAACTAATCGTTGCGGCGACTACGCTGAAATAAATTAATTAAAAAAATGTCTTTTAATTAAAAGGAATTTTTAACCACCTATGGATTACTAGAAGCTAACCGTTAGCCTATAATAGTGGTTATAGGTTACAAATGACTAACTATAAGGATAACCTATATAACTGTTTTGGAGAACTAGAAGCTACCATGTTAGTAACTAGTGCAATGCATAAAGGTAACCCATAGCTAACTGCAAATGTAACAAATAATTTGATTAGCTAAGCATAAGGGTAACAAATAAATAGCGAGTTCACAGGCCGTGTTATTTGTCGTATTCCTTTGGTGGGCTATTGAAAAAAAAGAGGAACGCGTGAACGCACTGTGCTATTTCGTTTCAAGCAATTAATAGTAAATGTTAATAATTTACAATTTTGATTGAGCTCAAGGTCAGTGTTTATGGAAGATTTTTGTGAAAAAACAACAGTTTTTTTTTTTATGGTAGAAGTTATAGTACTATTTTGGAAATCACCACATTACCTCATCAGACTTCTTTTTATTAAATTAATAAAATTTAATTTTTTATAACCACTTCTCCCATGCTTTGAACCCAGGAGCTTGGAGTTGCAGAGCCAATACGCTACATATTGTGCTACGCAAAAATCGTCCATAAACACTGGCCTCTAGCTCAATAAAAATTGTAATTTATTTTATATATTCAAACAAAAATAAACCTCAAATGATGATAAACAGAAAGAGCTGATCGTATAACACACACAATTACAACTCTAAACATACCTTTCAGAGTTGTATTGAAATAAGAAAATTTAAGTTTACAACTGTTGTATTACGAGAACACAGTACGTCAAATAGCACGGCCTGTAAACTCCCAAAAAGTTTTTAGCAATAACTGATAAATAACATAGCCGGTTACTTATGTCAGCGATGCCCACAATTTTCATATGAAATTTCACGCACCAATTCATTGAAAACGAAATTTTTTTGTCTAGCAAAAAGTGTGAGTACACTGTAAAAATTCGGTAGTTTTTTTTTAACTTAAATAATAAATTTCATTCTTTGACATGACGACTCAAATGTAAAAATTCGGCAGTTTTTTTTTAACTTAAATAATAAATTTCATTCTTTGACATGACAACTCAAGTAATGCCTCTTCAAATTAAATCACAACTTCTCTGAATGATACTAAAACAAACCATGCACTGTGCCTCTGCCTTATAATTTTCTGAAAACAGAAAATCAACTTTCCAATTGCTATTAAATTCCAGTTTTATTTTCAAATGCAAGAAGCAATCAATTTGTTCAGTGTGTAGCCGTCAAAATTTTTTTTGGCGAATTGATGTGCGACAATAACAAAAAACAGTGAAATAAATGAAATAAATGAAAGCTACATCCAAGAATGATAAATAAGAAGATTGCGACATTTCTACGTCATAGCGTACGGAATATGAGTATGAAGCGAAATGAATATACCAACATGGCGACGAAATCGTAAACAAACCCTATTTATATATGTAAATAAAACTCAAAAAAGGTTAGAGACACTTTTACTGAAGTTCACCTTTATTTGATCTTGAATATCCATTGACTGACCGCTTTACTCTTATCGCTCATTAATTTAAACCCTTTTAACAGTGGTTTTCCAATGCACGCGTAAAGTGGGTGTTCCAATAAGGAACAGTTCACTTACAATTGAATAGGTGAGAGTTCATACATAACTCTCTTACAATTGAATAGGTGAGAGTTCATACATAACTCTCCCCTCCTTAAAAAAAATTCGAGTCCCTTCGAATTGCAGTAAACTAAAAACAAAATACATTTTTTTTTTCATTCTTAAAATTACTTAAATATTAAATATTTTTTTAATTAATAATTAATTTGGTTGTAACAGAAGGATTAATATAGTTTTCATAAACACAATTTTTTATTTAAATTTTTTTTTTTTCAAGTTATAATGTAGAAAAGCATTTTAATGGCCTCCTTATTAATGCAACATCGATTTTGTTTGGGTTGTTTTTATTATAAATATTATATCTTTTAGATATTTTGTTTCTCGCTGCTTGGGCATTTTTTATATATAACTTTTTATTACTATATTATGGAATCTTATCTCTCTTTGAATTTATTTTATTAATTGCTCTTGTTTTTTCATTAAAAATGTTTATTTTTATTTTTTCTAGATCTAAATCTGGATTGTGCAAAAAATCAAGTGGTTTGGTTTTTGTTATGCTATGAATTGTATTGTTGTAAAATCCGACCACTTTTATTACAATTTCTTCCATTGTTTCGTTTATTCTTGATTCATTTAAAATTCGTATGTGTTCAATTATCGTTGAGTGGAAACGCTCAATGTCAGCATTGCCAGTGTGGCTGTTGGGTGTTGTGAAATGTCCATGAATATTATTTTCCCTACAGAACATACGGATTAATGAATTATTGAATTCATTATCCATTATAATTTTTTCTGGTGTCCCTAAGTATGAAATTCGTTCCAATAGCTTAACTTTAACTGTGCACATGTTTTTATCATCCAGTTTGTGCATTGATGCCATTTTCGTAAACCTATCAATCGAGGTTAAAAAATAAAGGCGCGGTATATGGAAAATATCGATGTGCACGATCTCGTTTGGCTTGCTTGGTGTTTCTGTTTGGTTTAAATATTTTTTAAAAGGCTTGCGATCATATTTGCACATGTTGCATTTGTCACAGTTATTTATAAATTTATTTATATATGTATATCCTCAAGTTCGGATAAAAGAAATCAAATTTCATTTGTTCATAATTTTCTATAACACCCCTGTGATTGCCGTCAAGATGTATTTTTTCAATAATCGTAAACAACTCTACTTTTGTTTCAATATCGTGGGCTAACTTTGTACATTTAGTAAAGCTAATCTTACTATCATTTAAAAATAAACTTATTAATTTTTTCTGAATGACATGATACTGGGAATCAGGCAACTCTGAATGAACTCCGATTTTACCCTTTTTTATATGTGTTCTAAATAAATCGACCAAATAAGCATTTTCATTTAAATCACTCTCTGCAACATAAATTACTCTGTACTTGTTAAACAAAAGTTCAAATTCTTTACTCTTTCTTTTTACAATTCTAATTTGTGTCAAATATTTGTTGACAATTGTATCGGCAATTAAAAAATGTTCATTTTGATTCTCCTCAGCCGAATGCACATTGGTAACAGAATTTTCAAACAATGACTTAATGTCAAAAGTTTCATCCTCTATACGTTTTTCCTCTGTTTTTATCCGGCTAAGAAAATCAGCAACTTTATTTTTACTTCCTTTTATATAAACAACTTCAAAATTAAACTCCGACAACAGTGTTTTCCACCTGATCACTCGTTGGTTAGGCTCTTTCAGGGAAAACAACCATTTTAATGGCTGATGATCTGTCTCTACGCAAAATGACTTGCCAAACAAATATGGCCTAAAGTATTTAAGTGCCCAGACAATAGCCAGCAACTCTTTTTCAAGCGTGTGATAATTCTTCTCATGTTCATTTAACGCTCTGCTCGCAAAGCAAACAGGTCTGTCTGTCTGGCTAAGCACTGCGCCAACGGCAACGTCACTTGCGTCCGTAGTCACAACAAACTTTTTCGTCAAATCAGGGAAAGCTAACAATGGAGGAGATGTAAGTATCTGTTTTAATTTTTCAAATGCAGCAACATACTCAGGATCGTTTTTATTTATTTTTGCATCTTTTTTAAGGTATTTAATTATTGGGGCTGCTATCATTGAGTAGTTTTTTATAAACTTTCTGTAATAGCCACTAAGCCCTAAAAATTATTTTATCTCCTTCGCTGACTTTGGCAAATTCAAATTTTGAATAACTTTAATTTTTTCCAAACTTGGTTTAATACCATGTGAAGTTATTTCATGACCCAGAAAAGTGGTGTGTTTAGTTAGAAATTTGCATTTGTTAAATTGTACCTTTAAATTACATTTAGCTAAAGTTTTAACAATTCTCTCCAAATTCTCCATGTGCTCCCTTAATGACGTTGAAAAAACCAATATGTCGTCCATGTATAAAATACAAATATTGTTTATAAACTCATGCAACACCATATTCATCATACGCTGAAAAGTTGCGGGCGCATTTTTTAAGCCAAGCGGCATACGCACATACTCGAAATGCCCCCGCGAACTTGAAAACGCAGTCTTTTCAATGTCACTCTCATCAACCATGATCTGGTGGAACCCTTTGCCAAATCTATAGTTGAGAAGTAGACTGCGCGACCCAATTTTTCAAACAACGACTCGATGTTAGGTATTGGGAATTTATCATCGATAGTTACACTATTGAGCCGTCTATAATCTACAACTAACCGCCAACTTTTTTTTCCGGTATTATCTACCTTTTTAGGTACAATTAACAAAGGCGCATTGTACGGCGAACAACTTGGCCTTATAATACCATTTTCTAACATCGAGTCAATTTGCTTGTTAACCTCGTCTTCCAGCGCAAAAGCATTTCTGTAATTTTTGACATAAATTGGTGCATGAGGTTGCGTAAGTATTTTATGTGAAATGCATGTTGTTGCTGTCAAATTTTGTCCGTCCTGGTAAAGTATTTGTTTCTTTCTTTTTAAAAATTTTAAAACTTCATGTCTTTCTTCATCATTGAGATCGTCCATAAGCATAGAACTAAAATCAATGTCATTTTTCTCCAAGAAGCAAATGTCTAAATCATGTAAACTAATGTTACTTTCCCTAGGTCTGCTAACAAATGGCAAAACATCACTTTTCACAATCAAAGCGTTCACTGCAAAGTTTACTATAATTTTCAGCGGCATTAATATATTTGCACCAATTACACAGTGTTACAAAATGGAAAAAATTTAATGAACTTTTAAAGTGACATATTGGAAATTGTTCACCTGGTCGAATATAACTCAAAACGGTTTTTGGAAAATTTGTAACACCCTCAAAATCTTGCTTTACCGTTAAAAACCCGTTCTTCGGAAGTGTACGCGCTAATCTTTTCATTACTTGGCCATTTCTTTACCGATTTTCAATATGAAATATGTTTTGGAAAGGCAAGGATTATACCTTTAAAGAGCTAGCGTGTTGTAAGTTTTCATCGGATAAACTTGGAAAATTTGTTTTTTCTTCAAATTTTTCTACTTTGACCGCATTTTATTGCAGTATTTTACTAAAAATATATCAAGTATGAGGAATTATTTTGAAAGTACATTCATGTCCAAAAATTTTGAGTGCTCATGCAATGAAATCGGACAAAAATTGACGAAGCTATTAAATTTTTTCTGCTATTAAATAAATTTACCTTGCGAAAAGTTTTTTTTTTTTAATTTTTCTACTTTGGCCGCATTTCGTTGCGTTATTTTACTAGAAACATAGCAAGTATGAGGAATTATTTTAAACACTTTCATTTCCAAAAATTTTGAGTGGTCATCTAATAAATTTACGCCGTCAATTCAACCTTGCGACCGCTTCGCAATTATATTGTGTAATAAGTGTGGTAAAATGTGTGATAGGCGCAACAAATTTTGTTACGCCTGCGGTCTATTTGTTGACAAGAAATATCGGTTCGATTTAAGAACAAATAAAGCTGTGGTTGAAGCGTTCAACCTCTTTTTCAGTTGCTCATATGTGGAAAGTGCTTGGTATGAACCCGAATATATTTGTTCGATGTGCTGTACAACATTAAAACAATGGAAAACCGGTAAATGCGATGACCAGCGTATGCCGTTTGTGACTCCTATGGCTTGGCATTATCAAATATATCACAAGCCGGAGGATTGCTACTTTTGCCAAACAAAAATCACTGGTCACCACTATAAAAGTCGCCACCTCATAGAATATGGCAATGTGTTGACTGTATCGAAACCGATTCCAAGAGGAAAACAAGATCAGCGAACTAAAGACAAAAATCCAGCTACATTTCCTGATTCAAGCCACAAACCTTCTAATGAGGTAAATGACGAACCGTACCTTCCAACCAAAGCAATAGAAACGGAACGTCATTTCGTGTCAAATCACGATTATTGTGATCTTGTGCGGGATATGGATCTGTCTATAAGACAGACAGAGATTCTGGCCTCCAGATTAAAGCAGTGGAATATAGTAAAGTAACGTCTGCACGAGACAGAGACCTATCTTCGTTCGAACACATTTTCAAAGCTTATGACACCAATAACAAACTAGTTTATTGCGTTGATGTGGATGAATTGTTTGCTGCACTCGATCACGTGCACTGTCCACAAGATTGGCGATTATTTCTAGACGGTTCTTGCAAAAGTAAGTATTTAATGTGTTATGAGTGTGAGAGAACTAAATTTAAATACAATTTATCAATTCATTTTCAATTGACTAACATCGTAGGTCTGAAAGCAGTATTGCTGCACAACAGAAATGAATTGCCATCAGTTCCATTGGCATACGCTACTGATATGAAAGAGACTTATCAAACGATGGAAAAAATTCTACGATTGCTTAAATACAATAAATTTCGCTGGCAGATTGTCTCGGACCTTAAAGTCCTGACAATTCTACTTGGAATGCAAGGTGGCTACACTAAATATCCTTGTTACTTTTGTGAATGGGACAGTCGTGCCAAAAATCATTACAAGTGTAACATATGGCCACCGAGAAGTTTCAAATTGGCAAAAATAATGTTCTCAATATTGCATTAGTTAAGCCTGATGATATAATTTTGCCGCCATTGCATTTAAAATTGGGGTACATGAAACAGTTTGTTAAACGACTCGAAAAAAACAGCGAGGCTTTTCTACACCTGAAACTTGTATTCCCCAAGTTGAGTGACGCCAAGATTAAAGAAGGTACTTATAAAAATTTCCCAACAAGAATTCTTCAAAAAGAATTCATCCTAATTTATTTTTACATTTTGATCATGAATTACAGGCGTTTTCGTTGGACCGCAGATTCGTAAGATTATGACTGATGATGACTTCATAAAAAAAATGAACCCAGTAGAGAAAAGAGCATGGCTAAGTTTCATTTCTTTGTGCCGAAACTTTCTTGGAAACACGAGAAGTTCAAATTACGTTGAGGTGGTCCATGAATTTTTGGAAGCTTATGGAGAAATGGGATGCAACATGTCTATAAAAATTCGCTTTTTGCATTCTCATTTGGAATTTTTCCCGGATAATCTTGGTCAATTCAGCGACGAACAAGGTGAAAGATTTCACCAAGAAATCTCCAACATTGAAAAACGGTTTACAGGAAAGAACCAAGTTAGGATGATAGCTAATTACTGCTGGTCACTCAAACGTGAAACAGATGACTCGTCTTATAAACGCAGAAGATCAAGCAAACATTTTTAGCTATTAAGTTATTTAGCATTTTAATGATTAATTTTTTTTTTATTTTCAGTCACAATAAAAATTTGAAGTTGAAAGATAAACAAAATGTATGAATTTTTAAATATGGTCATCATCTAAAATAATTTAAATAGTAATAACTCTGTCAATTTCCAACCGATTTTCGATTGAAATAGCTTAATCGACGCAGTACTAAATTCACTTTAATAATATTGTCTTTGATAGGTACCTTTCTGAATTAAGAGTATCGTAAAATCGTAGTCAAAGTTTCAAAATTAATTTTTTTTTATTAAGTTACGATTTTTTTTCTCTGTAGCTTCGTCAGTTCTCGTTTGATTTTAATGAGTTATACGCCATTAAAATAGTGATTTGTCACCTTTCAAAATATATGTATAAACAACTTTTGAATCGGATGAAAATTCGCAAAGATATTGATGATTGACTAGCGAATGACCTCAAAAACAGTTTTTTGGCCCTAAAATGAGATTTTGGGAGTGTTTCGCAAATTTCAAGTATACAGTTTTTCTTAGTTTTATAAGGCCTAACGCCTAGGCTAGGTCTCTTTCAAAGTTCATTTTCAGTGTTACACAGTGTTATGCAATCAAACGGTTTATTAATGAAGTCAATGAGCTTTAGAGACATTGTTTGACCTTGGACATCAAACTCAGCGGGCGCATCAACAATAACTTCTTTCGAAATTATGCGAGAGCCCAACAAAGTATTTAACACAATATGACTTTTTAAGTACCTATGATTTTTAAAATTTTGAAAAGTATTTGTGTCTCCCAATATTGTCATGGATCCAGTGTCAATTAAACATCTCACAACAGTGCCACTGATAGTTAAATCCACTATGGGTAAGTTGGATTTACCGGAGAAAGCCGAAAATTTTCATACATTTCTACGTTGTCTACATCCATATGTTCTGGCTGTTGCTGTTGCTGAGCGCGATAATTTCCACTCTGCCTGCGATTGCCACTGTTTGTAGCAAAATTACCACTATTATTTCTATTATACACATTAGGATTAATATAATTATTATTATTTGAATGCTTATTTATATCATAATTATTATCAAAATGTCGGTAATTATTATTATAATTGGCATTATTATTTCTGTTATTATTATTATAGCTACTTGAATGCACGAAACCATGTCTAAAATTACCAGAGCTCTTATTTCTATTTACAACTTCGCTGTTATTTTGATGTTGCATGTTATAATTTTGAAATCTATTTACATTTACATTTTTTCTGTTCAACTTATTTCCTTCACAGTGAAATGCACTTCTGTTACATGCATTTTGTCGATTATCCTCATTTGTATGAGGAAATTGTCCTACGATTATGGCCTTATTCTCATTTTGAGTTTTCAAATGGATTTCATCTAATATATTATTTTCTATATAATAACTTTTTGCTTGATCTATTGAATTTATTTTATTTTGCAACAAAAGTGTTTTCAAATGAAATGGCAAAAAATTTATATAAATGTCAAAAATCATCGTTTCAATATTTTCAGGGCTGAACACTTGATTAACGCCACCCTCCAAATCATATTTTGCATTCATTGTTTGCAAAATATCCTTCAACTTTTTATGCAATTCAGATATATCTAGAGGCTTAACATTCATTGCTGCATTTCTTAAATTAATATATGATTGCTTAACGCCAAAAGCAGATTTTAGTTTTCCTATTAAATCCTCCCAATTTCCTCCTCTCACACTTTGAATTACCTTAAGTGCTTCACCTTGGATCCTGTTCATTAACACCTTCATTACCACAGCTTGATCAGCCTCCGCAGTCAACTCCAAGACAATGTGTACATCCCTCAGAAAGTTCATCAACGAATAATCATCAGTGCCAGTAAAGGCAGGAATGCTCCTAGCTTCCCTCAAAGACTCACTTAATGGAAGCGTCATTTTGCGTTAACAGCAATCGCTAGCAACTCGTCCGTCTTTTACTCGAAAAATCAAGTACAGTTTCAAAATCACTGTTATACTGTTTCTTGTTTTTACTTTTTGCTATGTTAGATAGCGTTAGTTTTCAGTCACCTTGATCAATATCACAAGTAATCGGTGTCTTTAGCTGCATTATACTTTTTAAGCTTATTATTTCTTTATTTGTATCGGGAATGCCAATTTTATATTGCGCATCCCATCCTCGTCGCCATTTATATATGTAAATAAAACTCAATGTCTCTAACCTTTTACTGAAGTTCACCTTTATTTGATCTTGAATATCCATTGACTGACCGCTTTACTCTTATCGCTCATTAATTTAAACCTTTTTAACAGTGGTTTTCCAATGCACGCGTAAAGTGGGTGTTCCAATAAGGAACAGTTCTCTTACAATTGAATAGGTGAGAGTTCATACATAACTCTCTTACTATTGAGTAGGTGAGAGTTCATACATAACTCGCTCTCACACCAGTGTGCAATTGTGAAGCATTTATTCTTAGCTCGTCAACAACCAAAAAAGGAGTTTTTGACTAAAAACAGCGGCAATTTAGCAATTGGTACATTAAAATATGTAAAATTGTGATATTCCGGTGTTGTATTTGTATAATTCTCAAAAAGTGCATAAGTAACATTAAATTATAAAATCCTTTTGTTTAAGCACTTTAATATCGAAATATAGTAAAAATGCAACGGTTTCTTGTAGTATTTACTACAATTTGCCTGAATTTTCTGTTTCTTTTCCCTTTTGACTTGATATTCTGGTATGATATGTCGTCACACAGCTGTCAAGCCGAAACAAAAGAGATAACGGGACGAAAGTGTAGCCATCTTCTAATTTATCATTCTTGGGCCACACCCATACAGCGAACAGTTCAAGCGAACAGCTCAATCGAACAGCGATAGCATACCCAGTCGGACTTGGTTGCTTCAAAAATATACTTGTTGCGCTCAAAATTTTGTACAAAGCAATGATCAAACAAACAATAAACAGTGGTTAATATGTGTATATAAATTATTTGCATGTACAAGCATAAGAGTATACGTATGTATATAGTATAAGATACGTATGTATGTAGTATAGCTAGATCATTTAGGGTGATCCAGTTTTATATATTTTTGTCGGTAACATCCCCTCACCAGTAAACAAGTCATGATTCATGCGTTTGCTTTGTCCTCAGTACCGACGTCTAGTATCGCAATCTTTGCGTCTACGATTCTATCTTTAGGCCAGCAATTCCGCGGCAAAACTTGATCGACTATCAACACCACATTGCCAGTCTTTATTGGGGGTATTTTGTTGAACCACTTACTGCGACGTGAGATAATCGGCGCGTATTCCTTGACCCACCGATGCCAAAATCGATCAGCAAATTGTTGCATTAGACACCAACGATGGCGCACGCTACTAGTAGCGGTACAAATTGGCTTATAGCCGTCCGACGACCCAAGTAGAAGATGATTTGGAGTAAGAGCTTCATCATCACAGCTTTCCAGTGATACATAGGTAAGTAGTCGTGAATTTATGATGAATTCCACTTCATGCAAAGCACTTCGCAGACTCTCATCGGTAAAGCTCGTACAAGGAATTATTTCAAAAAGAACTCTTTTTACTGACCTCACTAAGCGCTCCCAAACTCCACCCATATGAGGAGCACTCGGTTTACTTTTTCAGCCGCTTTATTAGTTGTACCGTTATCAGAAAAAAATTCTCTCGGATACCCTCGACGTAAAACGAAGTTTTGAATCGCCATGATACACGAACTTGTATCTAAGCTGTGTGCAATATCAATGTGTACTGCCCGTAGAGTAAGGCATGTGAACAACACGCCCCATCTTTTTTCGCGCCTTCTACCAACAATGACGAGTAGTGGGCCAAAATAGTCAATGCCGACATAAGCAAAAGGTCTTTCGAAAGCAGCGAGCCTTGCAGTTGGTAAATCCGCCATTTGTGGAACCTGTGGCTATGGAGCCGCAATAGCGTGTTTACATTTCTGACAACTCTGACGAACCTTTCGGTATAATAATCTTAATCGACTTTGATTTATTACAGAATCATGCATCTGATGATGGAAACGATCATGAGCCCAGTGCACTATTAGGAAGGTAATATGATGGCTGTTCGGATATACTATGATTGTTTAAATGTTCAGCGCGGCCTTTGCTCCGGATTATCTTATCTGCGTCCAAGTAAACATTGATTGAAATCAATTAGCTAGATTTATCGATATGGTTTCCCCGCTTTAGTAGGTTTCTCTCATTACTAAATTCAGAGCCCTGAGCATACCTGATCAGAAGCCTGAGCCTGTTGAATCTGGTCGAAACTGATGTTTGTTTTCGGTTTTTTACCTGTTACGAACGCATGCAGTCGGTTAATATATAGTATAAATGTAGCCACAGCTCGGTAAAGGCGCTTTCAAACAGAAAAGGATTCTATGTTCAAAAACGGATATGGATTGTGAATTTTTGCAGTGTGTAAGGCGTAATTCTAGATTTCTGATACATCAATGTCATCCTGATTTAAGTCGTCATATTTTGGCCACCCATTTGGGTTTGACGTTAGAAACTCTGGACCGCTAAACCACGGTTTATAGTTGCACTTTGCAGTGAGCTTGGAACTTAAATCGGCTGGATTCGATTTTGAAGGCACCCATTGCCATTGTTCTGCATTCAAAGTCTCTAGAATTTCACCTACGTGATGCATGACATATTGGTGAAAGTTTTCCGGTTCCATTCGATTCAAAGTTTTTGAGCCTGACCACCAAAATCTGGATTTTATACCAATGCGGTGTACGTTACTCACCAAGTTAACCAGCCTGACTCCAATAACTGCTGCCTGGTGGTGCAACTTTTGATTTCGCAGCCACGAGTTACTGTAACGTCGTCATCTTTTCTCACCCGCAAATAACAAACCACTGCGTAGACACACGCTCCAGCATCCACGAAGGTATGGAGTTGGACGTCATCTGCATCCTTTAACAGAAATGAGTAACAACGCGGAATTTCGCATATTTGGTTCCAAATTATTCCAAGCGTCTTCGTCGTGGAAGCCCATTCTTTACTAGTTTGAACTAATGCGTTGTTTTCTTCTAGATGCTTTAAAACGGTTAGAGAATTTGAAGACCAACCACGTATGCTAAATCCAGCATGGTTGTGCATTTTCTGAACTGTCGGCGCACATTTAAGTCCGAATGTCAATGCTCGCATAACATAAACACAGGGGTTTTGTTGTTCACCGCCTTCATCATACAACAAAAACCTCTGGGCATGCATGTCACTCTCCCGAATGTTAATGCGGTGGAACATCTCCGCAATATCGCCGCATATCGCAACTCTACCAACTCTAAACGATAATAAAATGTCAACCAGCGGAGTGAGCAAATCTGGGCCATTAAGGAGAAAATCGTTAAGCGAGACTCCATTTACGTTTTACTAGGCTTGTTTTGATTGGTAACGATGAAAATTGGTAAATACCATATTTTTCCCATGGTCCGCAATCTCCTTCTGAGTAAGTTTCTGTGCGTATCCTATGGCAAACAAATTATCGATCTTGGCTTGTATGATCGACTTTAGTTTTGGCTCTTTGACGAATCTTTTTTGTAAGCACTTCAGTCGTCGATGAGCGTAAGCATAGCTGTCTGGTAGCGATACATTACAATCACGCCAAATTAGATCAATTTCAAACTGTTTGCCGATTTTTTGACACGTGTTATTTAAAATACTTACGACCTTAAAGTCGTCTTTAGGCACGCCTTACATGCAACTCCTCATATCCTCTTCGACAGTCACAGGTGTGTATATTAAGTAGGTATTTATCAGTACGACCAAGGTCGCACACCTGCAGAGTCCATCCAAGACGCGTCTTCGAAGCTTTGGGCTGTGACTAGGTTCCTTCCCTTATTTTATGTGGAACTGCAAGCTTTCATTTGTCCAAGCCGATTAAAATTGATAGTTTTACGTTGTCATATGATGCGAGTGGGAGGCCTGCTATATGCGGATACATTGTCTGCAACTCAGACACTTTAATTGATTGTACTGGTAGGTCAAGTTCGTCAACGGTGCTATGTTCTTCAAGGTATACTTTCGACTATTTGGTGAACTTGAAATTTTAACAGAAGCCCTTATTGGATGTTTCTCCATTCGCGTCGTATTTCCTGTCCATTTCAGACACAATGGGTCTTCTTCACCATCTAGCCCCATCTCGTCAAATACTTTTCTTTTCAGTAACGTTACGGACGAATCCTCGTCTAAAAATGCGAATATATTACAATTTTTGGAATGAACGTGAATCGGCACGATCCTGAAAAGAGGTTGAGCTCTTTCGTAGCCGTTACTGTGGGTGTTTACAAGTGCGTTTGAGAGATCAATTGTATTACTTACTGGTTCAGTTTGACTCATTACCTATTTATGAAGCAGAGGATGATGTTTGGCTGTGCAGCCATCTTTATCGCAAATCCTGTTCAAATAGCATTTGCTACTATGTGGGTTAAGACACTGGCGACAGAGGTTATTGGCCTTTACTGCTTCCCAATTGCGTTGTACTGAAAAGTTTTCGAAGCATTGTGCTACCTTGTGTTCATAGCAGGGACCCAACCAGTTATGACTTTTATAATAAAAGTCTGATAAAAAAAGTATTTTTTTGAATAAAAAATTTTTTGTTGCAAAATTTCAGCAAACATTTGACTTTTATTTTTTCAGTCAGAAAATAACAGTTAAACCAAGCCAAATATTTTTTTGTCAAAAATAAAAGGCTTGGTCCCATAACGAACAAACCGTTAATCCGATTTTAATAAATGAGGTACCAGATGATTGGTCTTAGTGTCTAGAATTTAAATATATATACTTTCTTTAAGATTGGGCAACTCTGACTTAAGATATAGGTCAAAAACCGAAGAAATCATATTCACTTATATGCATATATTACACAGTGCGGCAACAAAAATTTTTGTTTGAAATATACCCGGGAAAAACTTAGTAGAGTTTATAGATATGGTGGAGTATAGCATCAAAAAAGTGTTATTTTATTCCCTGAACCTTCCAATTTTTTTTATTCGGAAAACCCGTTATTTTCGTACTTGGTGCACTTAACTATTGAAAACTCGACTATTTTCCAACCTATTTTTAAAACTAAAAATGTTTTGGAAAGAAGATTGTTAGTCCTTTACTGTGTTTTCATTATTAGGTGCAAAAAAAGACTTTCCTCGTATATGGATCTTCATAAGTTTTTTTTTTTTTTTTTTTTTTTTTTTTTTTTTTGGGAAACTCCCGTGAAGAGAAAACTCTCATGAGTACTGCTATTCCCATAGCAGCATGCACGACTTGCAGTCTCTTGACTACACCTACGTTACTAAACTCTCTCCACCACGACCATTCTCCCCGCGGAACTGCCAAAGGAGGTACTCACGGGGCTGGTTAGCTTACTCGCTCTTTACCTGTGTTGTTGGCTACGTCTTGCCATCTCTGCACGCCTAAGGTCTACGTGAATGCGCGATACGAGAGCACATATTTTTCCCCACCTTTCGCTTGACTGGAGCATGAAGTCAATGATGTTTACTCCGTCTAAGATTGTACGAACTTGAGGAGCGTAACGTGGACATTGGAACATAATGTGTTCCGCATCTTCTTCGCTGTCTCTACATGTTGGGCAGCAAGGGGAACTATCATGATCAAATTTAGTTAAGTACTTCCGATATACTCCATGTCCCGAGAGGAACTGTGTAAGGTGAAAGTTTGTGTCACCATGGTTTCTCTCCAACCATTTGCTGATATTTGGTATCAGCTTATATGTCCACCTGCCTTTTGTGGAGCTATTCCAACGATTCTGCCAGGTGTTCATTGATCGGCATCTTTCTTCCTCTTTTACTTCGTTTGGGTTTATTGTTCCGTTACTCCCGGAAAGCCTTTCATAAATTCGTTTCATTTCATGAGCCATGATATCTACTGGAATTTGTCCAGCTATAACATAAGATGCTTCGTCTGAAATTGTACAGAATCCACAAACCGCTCGTAAGGCGCTTAGCCGATAGACAGTTGTTATCTTTTTCGCGTAGCTTTTCACCAGCAGCGCGTCGGCCCAGACTGGGGCCGCATACAGTAGGATTGAGCTAATAACCCTACTGTAGAGGATTCGTTTACTGTGTCTCGGTCCTCCGTTATTTGGCATAATGCGCGATAAGCTTGACTGCACTCTAGATGCTTTCTTAGAGACGTACTCCAAGTGGGGCTTGAAATTGAGTCGGGAGTCTATCATCACACCCAAATATTTGATAACAGGCTTGGATGTGATTACCTCTGTCCCCACGCGAATATTCCGAAACTCCACTGCCTTCCTGCTGCTTATTAAAAGTGCCTCGGTCTTATGGTCGGCCAGCGTTAGGTGCATTGATTGAAGCCATGTTTTGATTTTAAGTACAGCTTCGCCAGCTGCTGCTTCAATTTGTTGCAAATGTTTTGCAACAATTACAACCACGATATCGTCTGCAAAACCAACGACTTTTGTGCGTGGAGGCATTTCCAGGTTAAAGACGCCGTCGTACATAAGGTTCCACAAAAGTGGTCCAAGGACTGATCCTTGTGGGACGCCTGCTTTTACGTCATAAACCTCTGGGCCGTTATCGCTTCTGTAGAGGAGTTTGCGGTGCGAAAAATAGCTTCCTGTAATTTTGAGGATATAACTTGGAGTGCCTTTTCTTAATAATGTATCCATGATGTTTCGCCAGCTTGCGGTATTGAAAGCGTTTTTAACGTCTAATGTTACAATGGCGCAGTATTCTTTTTTCCCGCCACGCCACCTTGTGCCTTCTATTGCTTTAACCGCAACGTCAACTACTGTTTTGATTGCATCTATCGTGGAACGGGATTTTCTGAAGCCGAACTGGTTTATCGACAGGAACCCATTTTCTTCGGCGAACGACGTAAGTCTGTTGCATACTATTCTTTCAAGAATTTTTCCAAGCGTGTCTAGTAAACATATCGGACGGTACGACGACGGCTCATCTGGGGGCTTGTTGCTGTTGCCTTTAGGTAGCAGCACTAATGTTTGCTTCTTCCATGTTGCTGGGAAACAGCCTTCAATAAGACACGCGTTGAATGCATGCACAAATATTTCTGGGCGCTTTATGATAGCGGCTTTCAGGGCCTTATTTGGTATACCGTCCGGCCCTGGAGCTTTACAATTTTGGATCTTCGTGCATGCAGTTAGCAACTCCTCTTCAGTTACCCTTGGGGTTTCACTTGTTTCATAACGTGGAAAGACTGATGGGATGTCTTCGACCCTTTGAGGAAAAAGGGTTGTTATGATATTTCTCAACATTACTGGGCAAGTAATGTTTGGTGACTTTACGCTTTTTGCTTTTGATAGCACTACTCTGTAAGCGGTGCCCCAGGGATTGATGTCTGCTTCGTCGCAAATTTTTCTAAAATGTTCCTGTTTGCTTGCTTTTATGGCTGCTTTAAGGCCTTTCCTTGCCTTCCTCAGAGCAGCTAGGTTTTCGGGAAATTCAGAACTTCCTCTGCTGCGTTGCATTTTACGTCTTGCACTGAGACATTTCTTTCTTATCATTGCTATATTCCTGTTCCACCAATAGCACGGGACGAATTTCTTGTTAAGTGACCTTCTTGGCATCGACGCATCGCATGCTTCAGTTAGGCCCAAAGCTAAGTTACTCACAACGTCTTCTGCCGGCCCTTCTATGGGTTTATACTCTTCGATTATATACTCCAAAGCATCATTATCGAGCATAGATTCTTTCCATTTTGGCCCTGTGAACTTTGGCTTTAGCTTTTGTCTCTCCTCTGCTATGTCCATTATAATGGCTTGGTGATCACTATGGGTGTACTCCTCGCTTACCCTCCATTTGATTTTGTTGGCCAGTGAATCGCTTGCGAGGGATATATCTATTATAGACCCCGTTCCCATTTTTCTGAAGGTTAGCGCAGATCCGGTATTTAGGATCGTGGCATCAAGCTGGGCAAATGTTTCCAGCAGCATTTCACCTCTCTTATTTGTTACTCTACTGCCCCATTCTATTGCCCAGGCATTGAAGTCCCCTGCGATGATTAATGGAGACTTGCCGCGAGCTTCCAGGGCAATATCGCACAAAAGTTTTTGGTACACTGTTTTTGAGAGGCTTGGCCTTGCATAGCAACTGATGATGTGTGTTCCATTTATTTTGCAAAGCACGAATCCTTCTTCCGCGCTATGCATCTCTTGGTATGCATATGCACCGCAAAGCCAGATAGCTGTGCTTTTTTTCTTGTCGCTGGCCCAAGCTCCATCATCTTTGCACTTGTACGGTTCGCTGATGATTGCCAAGTCAGCTCTTATATCTTTCACCGTCTGCGATAATAGATCTTGCGCAGCTTCGCAGTGATTTAAATTTATTTGTATAATTCTCATATGCGTCGGTTAGCTAAGGCCTTCCTGAAAGCAGCGCATTTATAGCTACCTGCTACATGGTCAATGTTATCCCTATTATTTGATTTGCACAAGACGCAGTGTGGGCTGTTTTTGCAGTCTTTTGCGAAATGTCCCTCGACGCCGCATTTTCTGCATTGCTTCGATCTATCTATCTCGCTAGTGCAGTTTCGAGACACGTGACCATACTCCAGGCATTTAAAGCACTTTTGCAAGAGCACACGTTCACGTATACGGCAGATGACCCACCCTATTTTAATTTTGCCAACCTGGAGAAGCTTCTGGGCTGTAGGGGCTGGGCTCTTCATAAGTATGTACATACGTATGTATGTACATACATATTTAAGTTACAAACATATTTTATTTAGCGTATTTTAGCTTTGGTTCCATGCTCTGACATACATATGTATGTACATACGTACCAGAGAACGGCATTGAGTGCGCTCGAGTGTGCATATTCATCATCCCTAAAATTTGATACAAGCAAGCACAGCCGTCTGCTGCTGTGCGCTCATTCATGCTCACTCATAAACATAAGGCTGACATGTGCGGGATATATCATTACATTTTCGAGTGTGGTAGTTCACATGATTGGCCGTGCATGTGAAGGCGCAAACTTGCGCATGTACACACTTGAGTGCACTCGGGCATCTACTAATGGCGATTTCTTTTCTACAAAAAATGTTGCACTTCATTGCCCCGCTCTTGTGTGTACGTGCGCAGAGGGCAATGTTAAGGCAACATTTTCTGTAGAAAAGAAAACGCCATAAGTATTTATCCTATTATTTACAGATAAAAGAAACGACTTAGTTAATTTTAATTAATATGTATTGTATACATTTATTTAACAAAAACATTTCATGAGATCCAACATGTAGGGTTAGTATTTAAAAATTTTTTAAATAGTAGGAGTTAAATTTAAAATGAAAATAAACATTTCATAAGACTTAATTTAATTTCAAAGTTCTTAATCTGCTAGATAGAAAATTAAAGTTATAGGAACAAAAATCACATTTCAAAAACTCTCTTACAATATGTAGACTTAGGTCATAAAAATGCCAAATACCAAACAATGAATGCAAGTTTGAAGTTGTTTATCGCTAATCAACTACTGCTTGCAAAGAAAAATATTGTTACGGGTAACCCGAGTGGCTCGCAAACAACACTCGATTGTCGCGAGCGTTTGTCGCCGGCGAGTGTGTTACATACATGCAACTTTGTATGCTGACGCAAATTTGTCCGACGGATAATGTAGCGAGCATGTATGCATCGTCATGATCGTATTGATCTATGAGCAAACAGACAAGCGACGGTTTGTACACGAAAACAACAAAGCATGCAAAATACGGCTACATGCGCGAGTATACACACAATTTCTGCACTCGTTGCAGTTCTCTGATACGTACCTACGTATAGGAGCCTAATTTCCTTTTGAATTTATACACATCAAATCAATATTTACATTATTTGCAAGTTGTTATTATCATATACGTCACTCACTCTAATTACATGTGCGTTTTATAGCTTAAAATCGAGCGTGAAACCGTGTTTTTTAGTGAAAAGTTATTCAATTCAAAACGATGGGACGAAAGCGCAATTTTTGCATACGAGAATATTTTGAAGGTGATAGTCAACTAGGAAAATGCAAGGCATGCGGACAAATTATCCAGCTAAATTTTACTACTAATTTAAAGCGGCATTTGCAAACAAAACATTTGGATATATTTCATGAGTATGAAAAGCGTTTTAAACATGAAAATGTACCATGCGACAAATTTGATAAGAAAGTGAAATTTACTTTGGAAATGTCTCCAAATGAGGTAGTGAATGCGTGTATTAATTTTATAACGAAAGACTCTCTTCCTTTATCATTTTTCGACTCCAATTCGTTTAAGACTCTTACGAATCTAATATTCGATGGACTAAAAATTCCGAGAATTACATCGGTGAATATTATGGAGTTTGCAAACGAAAAGTGGAAGATGTTGAAGTGTTCAATTAGAAATATAATTAGTGGTAAACTTCTATGTATAAAAATTGATACCGCAACACGGAGTGACCGTGGTGTTCTTTGTATAAATGCCCAAATATTTCTGCATGATAAAATTGTTCAAAATCAATCCGATATGCAAAAAGAAACTCAGAGACTTACTTCAATGTGTTCTGGTTTATTTGATTTCAGCCGGAAGAAGAAAAGGAATAGAAAAGTAGTTATAAAGGTTGACATTACGTCGCTATACTATGTATGATGCCAGATTTGTTACATATATTATTAATTTCAACACTTTCCCTCAAATCTGGCACAATTTACAATAAAATGCTTATATTAAGAGAGAATTCCAAAAATAATACATTATTATAAATAGGTTTACATAAATCTCATACCGAGTTTTTTAATGCAATGGTTGTGCTTTGTTGTTGGCAAATTTTTTGTCAAAACGTCTGCTGGCATATCTTCCGTGCCTATATACTCAATGGCGATGATTTTATTCTCAACAGCTTCTCGGACGAAATGGTGACGAATATCTACGTGTTTGGTACGATTATGGAAAACAGGGTTTTTGCTTAGCTTACCGGCACCTTGGTTATCGTTGTAAATTATAACTGTGCTGTGTGTTTCAATTATTTCTCCCATTAGTCGTCTCAAATGGATTGCTTCTTTAGTTGAATCGGAGAGCGCCATGTACTCTGCTTCGGTGCTTGAGACAGCTACAGTGCGCTGCTTCCTGGATTCCCAACTTATGGCGGCGTTGGCAAATTTGAACGCAAAGCCTGTGAAAGATCTTCTGTCGTCGATGTTTGATCCCCAGTCAGCATCGGCGAATCCTTCTAAGCAGCGGTTGTTTGTACGAGTGTAAGCGATTCCAAGATTCGGTGTACTTTTCAAATAACGTAAGACGCGTTTGGCTGCAACCCAGTGTGCGTTTCCGTAGTTTGTATTGAATTGGCTCAATACGCTCACGATATGCGCTATGTCGGGCCTGGTTGACACAGCAAGATACATCAGTGAGCCAATTATGCTTTGATATGGTACGTTTTTCATAGTACGGAGCTCTTCTTCGGTTTTTGGAGACATGTCCTTGCATAACTTTATGCTCGCATTTGCGGGTGTGCCGGCCGGCTTACAGTCGTTCATTTTGAATCTTTTTAGTAATTGTGCTATGTATTTCGATTGGCTCATTGTGATAGTACTAGTTTTTAGGCATTGGTTAAATTCAATTCCCAGACAATATTTTATTGGACCCAAGTCCTTCATTTCAAATGCAGATGCAAGTTCGATTTTTATTTGCTTTAGTTTTTCATTGTTGTTCGATGCGACGATTAGGTCGTCGACGTAAATGGTGATAAGTGCAATAGTGTCTTTGGTTTTGTAAACGTAAAGGAACGGATCACATTTCGATGCTGACATCTTCATGTCTCGTAGCTTCTGATCAAGCTTTTGATACCATAATCTGCCTGACTGTTTTAGGCCGTAGATTGCCTTTTTCAGAAGGCACACCCTATCGTCGTTGTATTTAGATGCTTCAGTTTCGTCTAATATACATTGCAAGTCGTTTGGCAGCGACATGTATATCTCTGTTTCTAGCGTGCCATTTAAATACGCACTCACAAAGTCAAGTTGGTGTACCTCTAGGCCCATTTCTGCGGATATGGCAATCAGTGATCTAATAGTGTTAAGTCGAGCGACTGGAGCAAAAGTTTCACAATAATCGATTCCATATCGCTGGGTGAAGCCTTTTGCTACTAGTCTGGCCTTTTTGGAATCTACGCTACCGTCAGACTTGTATTTAGTACGGAGGGCCCATTTGGATTCAACGATCTTTTTACCCACTGGGCGATTCACTACCTCCCAGGTGTCATTAGCTATGAGCGTTTGGTATTCTTTTAACATGGCTTTTTTCCATTCGCTTGCTTCAGTACCTGATAGTGCTTCCATTGGAGTTACTGGGTCCGTGCTTTGGGCTAGTGCTAAGCTTTGTGGCTCTTCTTCGGGTGCTACCTCTTGGTCGCTGGTGGAGTTGTCTTCGCTCGATAACATTTCGGTGATGGGTACCATATTGTATTCTAATCGCGGTCTCCCGCGGCGCTTCGTTCGGACTTTCTTACGGCGACCTCTTCCTCTTTTAACTGCTTCTTGTAAATTTTGTGTGTCATCGATGGTCTTCGTTGCTTCCCGTGGTTGGCTTTGCGGTTCTGCATTTGCTTGAAACTCCGGCTTCGTCTTTCCTAGCGTTGAATGTATTACGACATCGCTCGTTAAAAAATTTTCATACATAGGTGTCGATTTTCTGCTGTGGAACGAACGTTACATCTCTACTTCGGCGAATTTTTCTTGATACGGGATCCCACAAGCGGTAACCTTTGGATACCTCAGAGTAGCCTACAAATACGCATTTTATCGTCTTTGATCCGAACTTGCACTTACCCGCAGTTTTGTTTAGCATGTAGGCGGTGCTGCCGAACTTTTGTAAATGACCAACATATGGTGTCCTTCCAGTCCATATTTGGTAGAGAACTTCGCCGTTTAAACTTTGCGATGGACAGCGATTGCGTGAATAGTTCGCTGTATTGACAGCTTCTGCCCAATATACTGGAGGGAGCCCTGCTTGTATTAGCAAACATCTAGCCATTTCGACGACTGTTCGATTCTTGCGTTCGGCTACTCCGTTTTGTTGTGGGGTGTATTCAACTGTGAACTCTTGACGTATACCTTCGATTTTCAGGTAATTTTTCATGGCGTTACAAGTATACTCGGTTCCATTATCGCTACGTAGGCACTTTATTCGCTTACCGTGTTGATTTTCGACAAGGCACTTATATTCTTTGAACTTTTCTAAAACTTCGTTTTTGTGCTTCAAAAAGTATATTTCGCACCATCTGCTCTTGTCGTCAATAAACGTGACAAAGTATCGTGAGCCGGCAAAGGATTGCGTTTTCATCGGCCCACATACATCGCTGTGCACTAGCTCTAAAACATCTTTTGATTCACGATTTGACTTTTGGAATGGTTTCTTTGTTTGCTTTCCCTGAATGCAAGTACTGCACGGTGTCAAGTTCACTTTCGTGTTAACGTTTATACCAATCACCTTCTTTTTGTCAATAATTGCTTTCAGGTCTTTTTCGTTGAAATGTCCAAATGCTTCGTGCCAATCTTGAAGCGTTTTCGGATTTGCAACTGCTGCCATTTCTATCGATTCTTCAACGTAATACAAATTTCCCTTACGCTCCGCAATTAATATTTTGGCGCCTGTCGATGAGTTCTTTACGATGGCTCTATTTTCCGTGAATGTTACTTCGAGAAGGTGCTGAGCCATTTTTGGTACTGATAAGAGGTTGGTTCGCAAATCCGGTACGTACAAAGTGTTGTTAAGAGTGACGTTGCAGCCGGTTTTCGATTTTATTTGTACTGTACCGCGCCCTTCTATTTTCGTGAAACTGTCGTTAGCTAACGCCAACATTTTGTCATCTGGTGTTTGAAAGCTTTGAAACTTTTCACGCAAAATACACATGTGGGACGATGCCCCTGAATCTAGGCACCATATGTCTTTAGCATTTGTGGTGTTTGCGCCTAAAACTATCTCCTCGACATTGCATGAGGTGTCGCAGTTCTCATGCCTCTGTGGTTTTCGATATTTAAAATTGTTGGCCTTGCAGTCCCTGGCTTTGTGCCCGATTTTTCCACAAGTGTGGCAAGCATATTTGAAGACTGACCTTTGTTGATCACCGTTGTTTCTATTTGAAGAACGGCTACCACTTTTATTTTGGGATTTACGATTTGCATATAATGCACCCTCATTACAAGAAATTTCATTTCGTTTTCGAGCCTCAAACTCTTCTAGTAGTTTCACTTTTAAAATTTCTAATTTTGGTAGCCTTTCTTGCGACTCGATGGCAATTCTAAACGTTTCGTATTCGTTAGGAATACTATACAACAATAGAATTGTAAGTAGTTCATCTATGACGACCAGATCCAGCTCTATTAGCTTATCTACGATTTCGAAGAATTTTCGTAGGTGTTCGCGCATGTCATCACCGGTGTTCATTTTGTGCAATATGAGCGATTTGAGTAACATTGCCTGCCGAGCTGGCCCACGCGATTGATACACTGTGTGTAATTTATCCCAAATGTCTTTTGATGTAGGGCAGTTCTTAATTTGCTGCAATTCCGTTGGACAGATTGATAGTACCAAATCTGACCTCGCTTTAGCATCGTTATCTTCCCATTCGCCCACCGCCGCAGGCGGCTCTGCTGGCTTTACACAGCTACCATTCACGTACTTCCACGTCTCATTTTTTGTTAAAATTGCTTCTACCTGTATTTTCCAGGTATCAAAATTGTCTTTACCCAGACGTTCGATTTTGATAGTCGTAAAACTCATTTTTAGTTGTGATAATTTGTTTTGCCGCAAATTCGTTTCTATATTTGTTTGTAATACACTTTGATTGCTGCTTTCTTCTTTAAATTTTCGATTTTGTTTTGATTTTACTTCTTCGTATTCGCTTGTCATTTGACTTCACACTTCTTCTTAATTCTTCAATTTCTGACACAATGTTGTCTTTGTTTTTGTTTTATTCGGTTGTTTTAGTTGCTAGCAGCTTATTGAATTCGCCTTGCTGTCATCTGATTAGCTTCGTTCGTTTGGTGATTAGTATAATACTTTCGCAGTTGTCGTACACTTGCTTTCGCTATTGTATAATACTTTCGCAGTTGTACGTGTGCTTTCGCTGTACACTTAGATAGGGTTTTCGTGAAAAATAAGTACGGCTTACCCATGTGTATTACTGATACGCTAAACTTGTAATCTTACTTCTTGTTAGCGATTCGACCACTTGACCATGGTTGTTTGGGCACTCTTCAGGCGCAGTGGAAGCGTGCTGGGCCCATAACCTGTTCAAAATCAATCCGATATGCAAAAAGAAACTCAGAGACTTACTTCAATGTGTTCTGGTTTATTTGATTTCAGCCGGAAGAAGAAAAGGAATAGAAAAGTAGTTATAAAGGTTGACATTACGTCGCTATACTATGTATGATGCCAGATTTGTTACATATATTATTAATTTCAACAAAAATTGAAATAATTACGTTGTCAATGGAAGAAATAAAGGGTAGACATACAGCAGAGAACATAAAATTGAACATAGAAAAAGTAATGCGAGCATATGAAATTAGTAAGGAACAAATTTACGCTGTTACAAGCGATAACGGACGTAATTTGATTAAAGCGGCAGAGCTTATATCAGACACGGTCAGTGACGAAGATTCTGAAGAAGAAACCGTAATCGAATCAACCCCAATTGAATTTTCTGGAGATCCAATGCCCATAATAGCTGATCACATTATATCAATAAAATGTGCAGCGCACATGCTCCAGCTTGCTGTGAAGGACTTTTTAGAAGAGTACAGTCTAGGAATAGTAAGCAGCAGTCGTCGACTTGTGAAACTCCTCAGAACTCCTCTAAAACGGTAAGTAATTAGATGATTATCTTTTTCAGTGAAGTTTTGAAAAGCTTTTAGTTACATGTCTACGTGTACTTCCTAGATGTGAGATAAAAGACTTAGGTCTTCCAAAACCGCAATTAGATGTTCCAACTCGCTGGAGTTCCACTTTCAATATGATTCGAAGCCTCTGTCAGCTTAAAGAATTCTGTGACAACAATTTGCCAGAGTCTGATAATTTAACTATTGACGAATGGGAATTGTTAGGACATCTTTTAGTTGTGTTGCAAATTCCACATTTACTCACCGTGAAGCTCCAAGAGAGTCAATTACTTTTGGGTGATTTTTATAAATATTGGCTGGAGATGACACTTCAGTTAAAAAATAATGAGAACGAAATTAGCAAGAAACTTCTGAATTGCACTGAAATCAGACAAAGTTCCCTTTTGGAAAACGAAATTGTAAATGCTGCCTTGTTTTTGGATCCGATATTGAGAAGAATGCTTTCGAAAGAAAAGATGCAAAGTGCTAAAAACCATCTCAAGGGACTTGTTCGTCGAATGGAGAATTTGAAAAAGGTTGTTTCAATAAGTTTTATCTATTAAAATGGTATGTTTATTATATATTTTTTTTTAATTAGATTCACAATTCATCCCCTGAGGAGACTCAACACAGGGAAGACACGACATTTTTGATTGATGAGTCCTCAATGCAAAGTTCTTCTTCTCTCTTGCGGAGTTGCATTCGAGAACTTGAGCTTGCTAATTCATCGTCAGATGACGACTCTTACGTGTTCAACGATGAACTAAAAAAAGTTTATTATGAGATTGACTCCTACAAGGAAAAACGAGTGGATTTAGACACGGATATTGTCGAATATTGGAACAGTAAAAAATATACATTTCCATATCTACGAAAACTTGCTTTTGCCGTGCAGTCAGTACCTGCAACACAAGTCAGTGTCGAACGAGCTTTTTCGGCATTAAAACTTATTTTAACCGATTTACGATACAATCTATCCGATCAAAATGTAGAAACAGTATGCCTTTTAAAGCTCAACACCAATATAATGCTTGATTACAAACTCTACTAAGGTTTTCCCGGGTATATTTCAAACAAAATTTTTTTGCCGCACTGTGTAATATATGCATATATGTAAGTGAATATGAGTTCTTCGGTTTTTGACCTATATCTTAAGTCAGAGTTGCCCAATCTTAAAGAAAGTATATATATTTAAATTCTAGACACTAAGACCAATTATCTGGTACCTCATTTATTAAAATCGGATTAACGGTTTGTTCGTTATGGGACCAAGCCTTTTATTTTTGACAAAAAAAATATTTGGCTTGGTTTAACTGTTATTTTCTGACTGAAAAAATAAAAGTCTATAATTAACAATTAAATTTGTACTTTTTTAAATAAGTAAAAAAAATTAAAATTATCCTTGATCCTCGCACAGGACATCATAAGGATGACAAGGACATCAACTATTTTCTTCCACGAAAATTTTTAGGCTTTGACTTTTTGGTTTTTGGAATATATCATAACAGTTATTTTTGGTCCCTGGTTCATAGCTCTTGCAAATTTTACATCTTGGGTCCTGTCGACAGTATGTGTGTTGACCATCCGAGTATGAGTTGGCGCTAAGTTTAATACGGTACTTGCGGCTTCAGCTAAGCTGTACAACCACTCACTAAACTGCTTGACCACAGGTATTTTTTCGTCTTACAGGTGAACTGAAAAGCACAACTTTTGACTGTTTGGAAGCTTGTTTACCAGCTCTTTAACGAGCAATGGGTTGTGCAGATACATAAACGTTTGGCACCCTTCCATGGTGGTGCAAATGTTGGGCACACAAAGTGCAAATTCGACAAGAGCCTCCAATTTGTCTTTCACCGGCGGAAGGGAACGGGCTCAGTTTACTGCTCGCTCGAGAATATGTTCTGGTCGACCGAAACACATTTTAAGGGTTTTGATGAATTTAGGTACCATGGATGCTTGAGCACCTTAAATTTGACCGTCTCGCGCGCTCTACCTTTAAGGCTCGCTTGTAGTCTTATCAAATTTTCAGCTTCGGTGTACCCTGCGACATTGGTGCTGTTCTCAAAACTGCTGATAAAAAGGGGCCATTCGTCCGAATCTCCGTTAAAGGACGGAAGCTGTTTTGGAGTAGCCTGTCTTGCGGCCAGTTGGGCCGGTGAAGGGCTGTTTGTCATTAAAGAACACGAGTTGCTAGTTGAAGGCAAGTCGTCATCCTGTGACATGATTCTGTATTTGCTGTCTAAGTATTGTTGTAGAATCCGCATCTCCTCCTCCAATCGTTCCAATTCCAGGAGGTGAATGTCATCCTGGGCTGCGATGTGTAAGTGTTGGTGGAAGGTTGCAAAGTCGGAAACGTAATTGGCATTAGTATGTCTTCCGTGGTTGTCTTAGATGCAGTTGTGCTTGAAGGTGCAACCACTTTTCGTTGTCAATTGTTCTTAGAATCCGAATTTTGCACTGCTTTTGAGGCAAATATAGGAAAATGCATTCACCGGTTACCTTTCTTGGTAGTTGGTGATGACGATGCTGTCGGTTGCGGGTTGGCAGCTGACCAGCTGTGTTCGCAAATCGCACAGTACCAACTTATGTCAGCCACATTGCTGTCGACTCCGACGCAATTAAAGTGATACCAGGCGTCGCAGGTGTCACACTGGACCATTTCTTCGTTGTCTGCTCCATCACATTTAGGGCAGTTATGCTCAAAATTTTTGCTTCTCGTATTAAACATTTGCGCTATTAGATCGAAAGAATTTCGGTTTAAAAAAAGGAAATTAATTTTTAAGAAATGTTGCGCTCAAAATTTTGCGCCGCCGTTGTCTATAGTTAAAGTTGAAAAAAAAACAATTTTCCGTACCACGTGGAATCACGCTTAAAAATTAATTGTATTCAACCTTCTCTTTTACAACTGTAACATAAGAAACTCATTCAACCCATATTTATTCTTAAAATACTAGAAATCTGACGTGAGGTCATTTTAACTATAACAATTGTATAACAAGAAATGGTATTTATGTTCATAGGTATAAATAGATATATAATGTACAAAGCAATGATCAAACAAACAATCAACAGTAGTTAATATGTGTATATAAGTTATAAGCATGTACAAGCATTCGAGTAGACGTATGTATGTAGAATAGCTAGATCGTTTAGGGTGATCCAGTTGTATAAATTTTTGTCGGTAACAGTAATCATCACATCATTTTATGGAATGTTAAAATTTAGCCTTACAATATAGTAATATGATAACGTGTTTGATCTGATCATAAAAAAATTATATGAACCCAAAATATACCAAGATGTAATTATTTTAGGAACTTTGTTCTGCATGTACCTAATGAGCCCGCGTACAAGTTTCGGTAGTGCGCAAGAGGATTGTTAGTGCGCGCGCGGGGATGTGCGGTGCACTTTGCTCTGCTGAAGTATTTTACAAAAAAAAAAATGTGCGGAAGTGTATATGGCGTGGGCATCGCTGACTTATGTATAAAACTGGCACTGCTAACAAACAATTATAAGACTCTGAAACCTACAATGGTAGAGCAAGAGTGGAATAAGAACCAGGGTGGGGAAAGTGGTTAATTTTTTCCCACGGCTAGAACAAAATTGACTAGTTTGCTAACAAGTTTGCAAGTGAACGCAAACGCTTCGCTAACTTGTTAGATAACCATTACCCGTATTGTAGGGCTCTTATTAAAATAATATGTTACCATTGCGTCGATTCAGTGAAATAACTTTATACCAAAATAATGTGATTGCTTGATTCAGTTATATTCGGCGGGGGATATATGTCCATTTGTCACTCCGGCAAGGATTATATGATACGAAACTCTTTCAACCGCTGGTAAAATAGGGGGACTGATCTCGTTTTTCATGCTGGCAACAAAACCGAATGAGGCCCCTTATTATCGGCAGACAAGTAAAATAGCGAGATGCCAGAGGCAAAATGTGCTAATTATCAATAAAATCAGTGCGCTTTCTAATTGTGCAGAATAAGATATTGAGTGGTAGTTGTTTGCAAAAAAAAGCAACGTAGGTATAAAATATTTTTAAGAATATAAAATATAAAAATATAATATACAAATTTTCCAAAGAAAACTGCTTATGTATTACTTTTTTTAATAATGTTGAACTACATATTGCATAAGCATACAAACATATACACATTTCGATTGAATTTAATATGTTTGATTATGTGAAAACTGATATTTTTTTATTTCAGTTAAAATTGTTGGTATACTATGAAGTTTTCATGCTGAACTAATAAATTTATAACTTTTTTCATGAAAATATTTAATACCCGTATTTTACTTGTTACTTCATTGTATTTGTATTATTTACGTCTGCATAAAAGGGCTGACAGACGGGCAATGTTATCTGGATAAGTAGCCTTGATTTGAATTAACTCATGCATAATCCTCTTCCAAATGCGCTTTAGCACACGTATAAATGCACGAAAATTATTTGCATAAGTACTGAATATTGTGATTTCAATATGGTGCCACTTTTGACAGAAACATACTATTGTGAACTAGCAAAATGTTTACAGCTGCTGTCAAAAGTGTTTATTATTAAAAAATAGTTGCAAATTAATCCAAATTATAAATTAAACTGAGATTTCTTGTGGGTTTGGAGGCTTGGAATTCATGCAATCCGAAAAATTTTCGCAAACTGCTTAGCAAAAATCCACAACAATTCCACTAACAGTACTGCATCCTATAGACTTGCAAAAGTTCTATATTCCAAAGCGAACAATGAGATAGCCACTATTTTATGAAGTGGAATACATTGCCTCAGATTGCTGTTCACCTTTTCAATGCCCTCAACTGTTCCACAAATTTTGCGAAATCCATTTGTTTTGAAATAAAAATTTTCTTTGAAACGATTTTCGTCCTTTGAAGGTTCGTCTCGTTTCCAAAAGGAGCTATAGCGATCTTTCATGGAATAGTATGCATGTGTATAAATTATTTATATCGTTACAGCAAATAAAATATACTCACACATTTGCACAACTACCTTTCTCTAATGTTGAGAAGTGTAACCACCCAAGGCTTTAGAATCCTGCTAAGAATTACGTATGTGCCAATCTACTCGTAATGCATATTTTGATTTTATTAAGCAACTTTAAGATTTTTTTGTTTTTTTACTCCGACAAGGTTGAAAGTTGATGTATTTTGGAACGATTTTCCGTCGATCCTTGTCAAATTTGGTTTTGAAAAACACATCAACTTTAAGATAATAATTTTAACCTTTTTTTAATTCGTAATGATTCTTTGCCATTTAATTAGCTGCCAATCTTATTTTTCTTACTTTCCATTTTCAGCTCAATTTCGTTTGTCAAATCAGCTGATGTCGAAATGCAGATAAATGTCGTCTGTCAGGAATAAAATATTATGCAGATGTATGAGCTCGTGTATTTGCATAAGCATTTCTGGATATATAATATAAGCACGCTCAACATTTATCGGGATTATGAACTTGGTACGCAAAACGGCAAAACTGTCTCTTCACTTTTTCCATTTATTTCACAAACATTCGTGAATAACTCTTTGTGAAATATACATAGTTATAATTGAAATGCATTGTGGGATTCAAAGCTTTGTTTACCCTGACTGTTAATAGTTATACAATAATTATTAACATGATTTGATTTTGCCTCTGTGGTCGAGTGGGTAGCGGTGCGTTCTATTACTCGATATCTCGCTGGGTTCGAGGTTCGAATCTCAGCCAGCGCATGTCACATCTTAATCATAGAAAAACTTTTTTCTAATAGGCCAAGCACGGCCAAACACTGCGCGATATAGTGTAAGTGCCTAATTATTATTATACTATAATATTACATTTATGGTGGTACGCAACATGGTAAATTCGACTCTAATACGAGTATTAGATTACAATGGCCGCTGTGGTCGAGTTGGTAGCGGTGCGTGCTATAACTTGATATGCCGGTGAGTTCGAGGTTCGAATCTCAGTCAGGGCAAGCAAAATCTTTATAATAGAAAAAGTTTTTTCTAATAGCGGTCACCCCTCGGCAGGCAATGGCAAACCTCCGAGGGTATTTCTGCCATGAAAAAGCTTCTCATTGAATACATCTGCCGTTCGGAGTCGGCACAAAACTGTAGGTCCCTCCATTTGTGGAATAATATAAAGACGCACACCACAAATGCTGGCAGAAGCTCGGCCAAACACTGAGCTTATATAGTGTAAGCGCCAAAATTATTAATATTATATTATTATTTATATAAACCAAAAGTGACTTGATGGTGCATGAGCAAACGGGGTTTGTTTTTGTTTGGTTCATTTTCGTAACCTCTATGCACCATAATTAGACTTAAGACGTTACTTAAAAATGTAATAAAAAAGTGAATGAAATATGAATATTAATAAAAAAGCAATACACATTTTTTTTATTAAAATTCATTAATTGTAGTGAAATTAAAAATACAAAATTTTTAGTATTTAAAAGCTGTAGATTCTAAAGTTACGTTATATAGCGACCCCTAACTCTTACAAGCTCTCTTGCATTCTCTAAACTACCTCCTCTTGCTCCTCCAATACTGCTGCACAAACAAGCAATAACTCCGCCATTCCTGAATATTTTTTTTTACGACACTGATTACGAATGAAAATTAACAAATTATTGTAATACTTGCTCATCAAAAATCAGCTGCTTTCGTAATGTGAGGCTCTCATAAGCACGTCACAAATTTTCCTCACTGTTGTGAACAATTGAGCTTTTCATTTTGCGCTAGCATAAGGGTAACCTCACAATTGTGAGGAACCTCTCAACAGTGAGCAAGGTGAGTTTTGTGAGGGTATTAGAATAGGGCTGATAGTTTTCTAATAAATATTTCACTAGAAATTTGGTTTCTAATTTAGAGCCCACTTTCATAATAACAATAATTACAGTTTTATGCCGACTCCGAATGGCAGACGATTTTACAAGAAACTTTTTCATGGCAGAAACACCCTCGGAGGTTTGCCATTTCCGAGGGGCGACCACTATTAGAAACAACTTTGAGACTCGAGCCATGTCCACTGCGACATACTGAGTTGTACCACGCACCGCTACACACTTAGCCAAGGTGTCGACTTTATCATGAATAAAGTTATGCGACGTTTTCTTGCTCTTCATAACAATTCATTGCTTAATTGAATGCTCGAAGTTGGGTTCCCCGCTGGCTGCCCTGTTTGGCGAATTTCGATGTGAGAAAAGTTTTATTTATTATTTCATTCCAGATAAGCTAGCTTAAAATCACATATTTTCTTCGCAACAGCAGCGTAAAAACTTTATAAAATTTAAAAAAAAAAATGTAAATACTTCTTCTTTAGAAAGTTATACGTTGCGTTGTAAAAGTTCTGAAAAAGACCATTCCGTAACGCTGGGTTCCCTCAAGAGGCCTGATGGCTCTTCCACAGATACCAGGACTGAGACTTACTCTCTTCTTCTAGAGACTCATTTTCCTGGAAATCAGGTGATTGTTACGCCTTCTTCTCCCTCGACAGGGGAGGCAGGGAATGCGAGAATCACCGCGACAAGGTATAACTGGTTTGTTGCCAGAAATGTGGCGAGGGAAGATACCCTGAGATATGCTATTGAATCTTTTGACAGTTTCAAATCGCCCTGTCCGGATGGCATCTCACCTATTGTACTAAGAGTAGGTCTCGAGCTCGTGTTAGCAACCTTGAAAAATATTTTCACTGCGTCGCTCGCACTTGCTTATATACCACAATCTTGGAGGCTGGTAAATGTCGCCTTTATACCAAAGGTTGGCAAGGTTGACTATGGTAGCCCCAGAAGCTACAGACCTATTACCATGACATCATTCATGCTAAGATTTCTGGAAAGATTAGTAGACCTACGCATTCGTAGGCAGGCGCTGTCATCACATCCTCTGTCTTTGCATCAACATCCCTAAGAGGCGGGAAAATCCTGTGAGACGGCTTTACAAAATCTGGTTGCCAGAGTTGGCGAGGTCGTCGATAGGAAACAGTTCGTCCCGGGCATTTTTGTAGATATTGAGGGTGCTTTTGACAATGTCACCTTCGATGGCATGTGCACTGCTGCTCTACGGCATAGGGTACATCCTTCGCTGGTAAACTGGATTCGTTCAATGCTGGCGCAGCGGATTATCAGGATTCCGGCAGAAGGGGATCAATACCTAAAGTGCGGAGTAAATAAGGGTTGTCCTCAGGGCGGTGTGCTTTCCCCTTTGCTCTGGTGCTTGGTAATTGACTCCCTTCTTGTCACTCTTGATGACTCGAATATCTACGCTCAGGCCTATGCCGACGATGTGGCCAGTCTAGTCACGGGCCCATCTCTGTCGGCTGTTTGCAGGAAAGCGCATACAATACTGAATAAGATTGATACTTGGTGTGACGATAATCGGCTCTCCGCAAACCTAACCCAAAACTAGTGTTGTGCTCTTCACTAGGCGGAGAAGGTTGGATGGCCTCATTCCCCTCACACTTAAGGGAGTCACAATTCAGACTTCTCCTGGAGTGAAATATCAAAACAGTCGTGGAAATTTCACGTTGAGCACAAGACATCTAAATCGGCAAAACGTGGGTCTATCAACAAAGGGTATCCTCTGGATATATATATCTATGATCAGACCCATAATCAGCTATGCTTCAGTGGTGTGGTGGAGCAGACTCTCAATTAATAGCGTGGGGGACCTGCTTGCTAAACTTCAAAGAGCAATCGCCGTGTGCTGTACAGGGGCATTCTCTACAACACCTGGCGCTGTTCTTGATGCATTGCTGCACTAACCGTCACTTTGTATATTCATACGTGGGAGGCCTTAAAGGCCACCTGCAGACTTAAAAGAAACGGATGTTGGAATAAAACGGAGTGGGGCGTTGCGGAAATTGCTGGCGGCAGAGATATGGACACTTGCGTATTTTTAATGCCACAGGATAGTACTCGACTAAACTATGTTGGTAAACATAATGAACTTGCTTTACTCTGGGGGCGTGGTCACTCGGGAGTACCTGGTAATGGGACATCTGACCATTCGGCCAGAATTTGCTCGGATCAGGTGTTCCTCGGAAACTGGGTGAATACTTCGCTCAGCAATGACAGCGAGGCGTCGAGAGGTTGCAGATGGGCAAAAACAAAAACATCAATTCCAGAAGGACTATCAAAACACTTGCTCTCACTTAACAGGCGAGACTGCTGACCGGCCACATCACGTGGCATAGCCACCTGACAATGATAAGCGTACATGACAACTCCATATGACCATCCTGTTTTGAAGAGGAAGAGACGGCGGAACACTTTCTGTGCTTCTGCTCCGTCTTTGCAAGAACTATGTATGAGGCAATTGGTAGCGACGTGTTGAGAGACGAAAACCTCAGGTCTTTGACCCCCCAAAATTTGCTAAGATTTATTCGTAAATCCTGCAAATTTAAAACAGATTAAAAGGAACATGAAAACAATACAAAGGACGGCATGTAGTCTGAGTTTCTGTTTTCTGCACGCGTTGTTTTGGGCCTGATTCCCACAAAAAAAAAAAATTGATACAAAATCATCCTGTTGCCAATTTAAAAGCGCAAACACAGCAGTTTACTCAATTAAATTAAAAGCCATTGTTAATTTTTATGTTTTTGGTTGAATTTAATTACTGTTCTTTTTGTGATCTGGTTGCACAGTTTTAACAGTATTTTAGTCACCGGTTTGGGTGTTTGTGAAGAGAATTATTTGAAAATATTTCCAAATTGTCGTCGCGAATGTCGTCAATCGGAAAATACGAGATGTATGTATATATGTCTCTAAATCGAATGTCGCTTCCGATAAATCGAATTTTAAGAGAACATATTTATATAAATTTTTCTTGAAGTGTGCCTTTTCATTTAAGCAATAACTATTTTTTGTAATTTAATTTCAGTACGTATACTGCGGAAAAGCTGCTGACATTTGGTCATTGGGAATAACACTCTTCGCACTTGTTTATGGAAACTTGCCATTTATTGCTAACTCAATACCAATTCTATATGAGAAAATAAAAGCGGATCTACTTGTTCTTAGAGACACTCCAATATTAAGTAGACATTTAAAGGACTGCATATGTAAGATGTTGACTAAAACACCTGATACCAGAGTTACTCTGCAGCAACTAAAAGTTCGTTATTTTATTTTTTATATAGCAATCTATTTTGATATGACTTAATATTATTTTAAGGAACATATATGGGTGACTAAAGAACGAACACATCTTCTTCCTAATGAAAGTGAAAATTGTTGCTTGGTGAAGGTCAGTAAAGAAGACATCAATGGCGTTGTGCAGAGCAGAGTAGATAACTTAATTTTAATAAAAACAATGTTACAAAATCATTCATTCGGAAACCCGTTTAATAACGTGATTTTACAATCACAACAATCATGCTCTGTAAATTGTCTGGAACAGTTCAAACGTGGTGTACGTTCGAATTCAGCACCTGGATCATATAGCCAGTAGTAAGTATCTACATACTTTAGTCATTTATTTAAATATGTTTATATTCGTAAGCATATCAAAGTGTCAAAATCATTATTTTTTGGCAATACTTACTAAGATATAATCAAGAAACAAAAAGTTAAAGCATATGTCGTCGAAAAGACTGAGAAAATAGAAAAAAGAAAATTAGACTACACTTGCTAGTAAGAAGTAAATTTTTTAACTCAATTTAATGTTGTTTCCTGTTTTTTTTTTTTTAAGTTACATTCATATGTTATTCTTGTTTGCTTTTTGGATTGTAACTATTTTGAAAATTACTTTAAAAATGTTTATATATTTTACTAGCTTTTAGAAAATATAAGAGATTTTTTGTGAGAATTAAATAAATTGATTTAATTTTTAATAGAATTTTGACATTTGTTTATTGAAAAACAAAAAAGGAGATACAAACAATTTACAAATAAATCTATGTTCTACACATTTCAAATAATAATTCAAAAGTTGTTGCCTCCAATCGCGTTTTGCATCTACATTTAGCTCCTCAAGTTCAAGATAGACTTCTTCGTTTGTGCCTTTATTGGGTTAAATCACCGAAGTCTTTATATAGATATGCCGAATCTACGATAATAAAGTAAAAACTTGACAACATTTGCTCACATTTACTTTCAGCAGCGTGAATGAGTTGAGATCTTCTCAAAACTATGAGATCATGGAGCGACCTAGGTTCACCACATGTTACATATATTAGCCTTAAATTGCCTTTTTTAGTGTAACACCTGACCACTACCATACTGGTCAGGAAGCTATGTAGACGATGAATATTTTGGTAAAAATAGGATACGACTTTAAGTTGCTGAATATGATATAATTCCATTTACATATTACTTGTTAGATACTCCGTTGTTTCACGCATTAGTCTCATTATATTTGAAGTCCATCTCACTCAATGCATCGAGAGTACCTTCAAAGTTGTAATGCTTGTTGGGATACTATTATTATTGCATATTTACTTTGTATGAATATTACTTTGTAACAAATAACCAAGTTTGTTGAAATAATTTCCTTCGCTTATTTTAGAACCAGATTATTCAAAACCGGTTAAACATTCAACGGTACATCGACTTGATACAATAGGAAACCTTCCATTTTCTGAGCCAAGGCGCTTAGATCCCAATAAGTATCAGGTTGCTAAACAAGAATTCGATTTTTTAGTTAAAACTGGAGTATGCAGACCTTCAAATTCCCAAGTAGCGTCTCCACTACATTTAGTACTAAAGAAAAAGGTTAATGACTGGCGTCCCCGCTGTGATTTTAGAAGACTGTAACTGTACCGGATCGTTACCCCTTGCCCCATATTCACGATTAAATTTGAATCTTAGGAATAAAAAGATATTTTCAAAATTAGATTTGGTTAGAGCGTACCAAAAAATTCCAATGGCAGAGGAAGATATTTACAAAACAGCTATTACTACTCCTTTCGGTATGTTTGAATTCATACGAATGTCTTTCGGTCTTAGGAATTCAGCACAAACATTTCAAAGGTTCATTATTATTATTATTATTATTATAGTGCTTTTGATAGGGAATTATTAGCAATTTATATAGCCATAAAACATTTTAGGTATCTTTTAGTAGGACGACAGTTTACGGTTCATACCGACCATAAGCCCTTGGTTTTTGCTCCAGTTTCAAAAACTGATCGTTGTCCAAGGCAAACAAGACATTTGGAGTTTATAGCACAGTTTACTGATACTTTATCTAGAGTATTTGAAATTGATGCTATTAGAAATTCCGAAAAAAATTTCAAAATTTTACAGTCTGAACAGCAATAGGATAGGGAACTTAATAAACTTATTTCTGGACAAACATTTAAAACTAATTAAAATTCCTCTTCTTAATTTTAATATTTGGTGCGAAATGTTGGGAAGAAAACCCCAAACCGTTTGTTCCAAATAAATTACGCAAAACGGTATTTGATATATGTATTACATGGCATAGCACGTCCTGGTACCAAGGCAACGCGCCGTTTTTTAGTCAAGAAATACTTTTGGCCAAATATAAATAAAGAAATAAATACTTGGTCAAAAGAATGTATTAATTGTCAAAAATCTAAAGTCTACTGTCATACGAAGACTCCAGTTAATAAAATTCCAATTTCAAAAGTCAAATTTAAACATATACATTTAGATATTGTAGGACCTCTTTCTGTTTCAAAAGAACGTCGCTATATTTTAAGAATAATTGATCGGTTTACTCATTGGCCAGAGGCGTATGGATTAAGGGACATTTCTGCAACAAAGATTGCAAATTTTTTAAATGAATATATATCTCGTTTCGGTGTTCCGTTAGAAATAACCACTGATAAAGGCACTCAATTTACATATAATCTGTAGAATTGACAAAGCTGCTTGGTAGTCATAAAATTACAACGTTTTTCAATCATACGCTAGAAAATGGCATGGTAGAACGCTTTCATAGGCAATTGAAAGCTTTAATTATGGCTTGAAATGGAACCAGAAATTGGTACGATAAATTACCTATTATTTTGTTAGGATTACGATCGACCTTTAAAGAAGATATTTCAGCTACACCAGCTGAAATGGTTTTCGGTCAAAACTTTGGATTACCCGGTGAACTTGAAAATTCAACTTCGTCAGATGTTTTAAGTGGTTTGCGTGAACGTTTTAGAAACTTTAAATCAAATATTAGACACCATAGAGATCCTTATACTGGTATTTTTGTTCCACGGGACCTACAAAATTGTAAATTAGTTTTTGAACGGGCTATTAATAAACATTCTCTTCTACAACCGTATGAAGGACCTTTCAGAGTTGTTGAAAAAGACAAGAAATGTTTTAAGATAAAAATTAATAATGAGATTAAAACCATTCCTGTTGACAGATTGAAACCAGACAAAATTGAATTAATACCAAATCCTAACACTAACAGTCACATTGAGATCACTATTCTAAACAAAAAAAGAGTTGCGTTTAATTTATTTGACAATAATTCTCTAAAAGAGGGAGTATTGCAGGGATATTATTATTGTTGCATATTTACTTTGTATGCATATTACTTTTTATGTTAATTAAATTGATTTAAGAATTATTTGTTAAGTTTTGTTTTCAAAAAGTAAAAATTTGATGTCTTTTATGATTATTATAAAAAGAACATTTTTCTTGTGAGAAAGAATGTTTTCTTCAACTGCAAAAAAAAATCTAATTTTGTGTAGATACTACATATTTTTAACTGATTCTACACTTGTCGTGATGTTTAACTTCGCTTTCTGAGTCTTCAGAGGCTGAACTGGAACTTGTAAATAGGGTGTCCAATATTTCGTTCAGTCTTTCCCATGCCCCAGACTGATCTAATGAACTCTGCTCAGTCATACTCATTGACACAATAAATACACGATAACTTATTATTTATTATTATTTTTGAATAAATGAATAAATTTAAACACTATTTTTCGGAATTACTCATTTTGTTTTGTTTTGAAAGCAAATTTCACAAACAGACCATTTATTATAACGTTATTATGGTGAACGTTATTTTGCAGGTTGGTAGCAATAGACGAGAGCTTCTGTCGTGGATTTCGTGAAGCGGAACTGTGCAAAATTCTCACAATACGATATTCTTAAGTTATTATAATAATATTTTGTTCCTCCCATTTTGGAATATGCTACATTTACTTGGAACCCATTGTGTCATTCCTGTAACGAAAACTTTAAAACTGAGTTAGAATGGAATTATTGAAATAAATGATCTCGAATTCTATCTTACTTGATTTCTCTAGTTATAGGAATTTATTTTTAAATTTTCTTAATTATTTATTTTAACTATTCAAATTCTTGTGTTAAGTTTTACGAAAAGTCTCCGTGAATTATAATACCATTTTTGCATAGAAGAATAAATAAAAAAAATATTAAATAAGGTTTGTCTTTTATTTGCTATGGGTAGGGGAAGAGATTTTGTTAACGTTATCGAAAGTGTGTATATTTACGAGAACTTGCCCGAGGATAGGGTACCCGGTTTCTCTTCTTTGGGTCAATGGCATCCTGCAGTCAGTTTTTCATGCGCAAATACTTGCATACTACCATAAACATCCAAATCAATGGCGATATCATCTTTGATTTAATATATAGAGCGGTAGCATTACAAAATTAAGATTGTATATTGTTTTCAGGACATTATGACCTTTTGAAATAGACACAATATCAAAAAAATTGGCATTATTCCCATTTCACTTTTCTAATATGGTCATAAAGTCAATTCGTGTTTTCTCAAATGGACACAATGTCAATTATTTTGTTTGGCGCTGTCGCATGTTAATGGATTAATATTTAGTAGAATCTTTGAATACTTTTGCTACCTGTCACAGACACTAAATCGAAACAGCGGTAGCAAAACCCAGTAAGAGTTGTGGGGAAATACGCGCGTGTTGAAATACACGTTGCGAAGTTGTAATTATAAACAATATGGAATTTCTTGAATATGAGTATATAAATGGATTTTAGGTAAATACTACGTTGGTATATACCAAAACAAGAAAAACAGATTTATGGGATATTCATATCCATATACTCGTACAACAAAGGCAAGAGTTATGAGTGTTATGACAAAAATTGCGATGTTAGTGTTCTCATTGCTGGATATGAAAGATGCAATGAAACAAAAAATTAAAAAGGCGTGCAAAAGCGCATTCTTAAAAAGATGGTCTACGTGAGACGCTTTTGACAAGGAGTGCCGTAATGAAAAGTGCTCTGCTCATTTAGTGTAATACGGGTAGATGCGACGCACTCCATGCCGAATAAAAAAACGTGTACTGCCAAAAAGATTTAAGAAATACTATTATCGCCCATCTACATTACACACGCAGAAGTAGAAGAAAGCTTTTTAGCAGTTCCATCACTACTCCATTAATTGACTATATTCAAGAATAAATGAAATTTCGTTTGGCGTATTTATGGAAATATGCGCCAAGTGACTAAAATCGTACGGACATCGCATGAGTACATGTGATGAGATGATTTACCTTATTTGATCCTCAACCTATGCGAATAAAATTTTATATCTGTACATCTAAAGATGAGTAGAAACAATGAGGTTTGAAAATCATTTGACCGTGGCGGCACCTAGCGGACCGATTTTTCACTGAATCTTTTCTTCTCCTCGAAGGACTGTATATTCTGAATTACATTTTGATAAAGTGTGTGTGCTTTGCCCTTTGTCTTTAGGTTAGGTTAGGTTAAATTGGCTGCTTGCGATCGCGCCAGCACACATAGGCCTTCTTTAGGCCCATTGTGGCACCACGCGGATTTGAAAAATCCCCCTACTCGAACCAACATGTGGAAACTGCGAATTTTAATAGCTTGTGAATCTCTACTTTGGCCAGATCGCTGAGGTCTCCGAAGAACTCTGATCCCAAAAATATTCCTTCTTCTAGCCCATAGTGCAGGACATTCACATAGCAGATGCCTCACGGTTTCAGGCTCTTCTTCATTTCTGCACCTTCTGCAGAAGTCATTGCAGGAAACACCTAGTCTCTCTGCGTGTCCGCCGATCAGTATATGACCTGTTATGATTACTAAAGCTAGGGACAGGTTTTCTCTGCTGAGCATGAGAAGACCTTGTGATCGCTTAACGTTCCACTCCGGCCACAAGAGCTTGGACTTGATACAGGTATTTCCGTTTTTCCAACGGTCCCCTGCTTCCTTAAGGGTTGAGTCCCTTAGAAAGAGCTTGCAGGTAGCGAGCGGCATACCTTAACCCTTCCAGCGTGATGAAAGCGGAGTTGATGTCCTCCTTCTTGCAAGCTCATCCGCTGTTTCGTTGCCTGGTATGTTGCTGTGCCCTGGCACCCATACCAAGTGAAGAGCAAACTGCGCCGCCATCTCGTTTAGATATTTGCGACAGGTTGCTACCGTTTTAGACTTACAGTTGACCGAATCAAGTGCCTTTAGTGCTGCTCGGAAATTCAAAGATATCTGAATTCAACCTATTCTGTTCTTAGGTAGTCTACCGTCTCCTGTATAGCAGCGACCTCAGCCTGAAATGGTCAGGAAGACGGAAAGATTTTTCTAATCCTACTTTAGCCGAGAAAACACCCCTTCCCACTCTGTTCTCAAGCTTTGAGCCATCAGTGTAGAAGTGGAGTGAATTCTCCGATCCAGGGGGTCGATCGGACCACCAGCCTCTTTCAGGAATTAGTATGTTAAACATGTTCGTGAAGCTTTGAATGGCGGTGCAGTAATCTGTAACTTGCGAGCCTAATTTGTTTGCGATTGTTTCGTGTCCTACTTGACTAGACTTCCATACGGGCAACTCTCTTAGTCTGAGGGCGGCACACACAGCGAATTGTTTTCCTGCGATACCAATCAGGAGGATATTGAGTATGGTGTCTAAAGCTTCCGAGGGGGTTCTACACAAAGCGCCACCTATGCATATCAGCGCCGATCTTTGCACCCTTTGCAGTGCTGAATGTGAGGTTTTCATGGCCACCACACCAGTGCCCCATATAGAAGGATTGGTCTGACTACCGCTGTGTATATCCAGTGCATAATTTTGGGAGAGAAGCCCCATTTTCTTCCGATGGCTCCGTTGCAACTGTAAAGGGCCACCGTTGCCTTCTTACTGCGCTCCTGGACGTTCTGTGTCCACGAAAGCTTTACCTCTAGTATCACGCCTAGATATTTTGCGACGTCCCCTAGCCTCAGTGCTCTATTAGCCACTACGGGAAGCCTAAGAGGTGGGATCTTATATTTTCTTGTAAAAAGAACAAGTTCAGTTTTGTCCGGGTTTACACCCAGACCTTTGTCTTTGGTCCAGTTCTCAACCCTTTTAAGTTTTTCCTGCATGATGTCGCACAGCGTCTGAGGAAATTTACCCTTTACTACCACCGCAAGGTCGTCGGCATAAGCTACTACCTTCGACCCTCCCCTCTCCTCCAGGGCCTCCAGTAGGCCGTTAAAAGCCACCACCCACAGAAGGGGAGAAAGGACCCCACCTTGCGGGGTTCCTCTGCTTGTACAGCGTTTTAAAGTTGCCTCCGCTAACTGTGCTCTCACAACCCTGTCAACCAGTAGGTTTTGTACGAGGGATACCAGATATTGATCGACGCCCAGCTTCGCCAGAGCACTTGTGATCGCTAGTGGTTCTATGTTATTCAAGGCACTCTTAATGTCTAGAAATGATATCAGTGTGTACTCCTTGACCTGCAGGGAGTTCTCTATATACGACACAACTTGATGAAGCGCCGTTTCAGTGGACTTCCCCTTCATGTAAGCATGCTGGGAAGATATTAATTTGTGAGTTATTGAATCTCTGATGTGAAAATCAATTACTCTCTCTAGTACCTTCAGTTGAAAGGAGCAGAGACTTATAGGCCTAAAGTAGGGTTTAAATGTCTCAATTGCCCAGGTTACTTTCTCTAATGTGAGGAAGTCAGCAGCCGCCGATTGTTCCTTCACTGCAGTCGATCTGTTTGAGAGCCCACCCGCCGCGTACGGAAAGTGCGTATCCAGGAGAAGTCTGAGAGTTTCCTCTGCCGACCCCGTCCACGTCCCGTCCGGCCTTAGCTAGGTTCTTGGAGCTATACGGGGTGAGCCGGAGAGAACCCTTCTCAGCCTTGATCCCTCCGACACAGATTCCATAGAGCCGCAGTAGTCCCTCCAAGAAGATCTCTTAGACTGCCTTAAGAGCTTTTTATAGTCCCCTAAATGGGACCTGTAAATTTCCCATTGTGAGTCACTTTGGGTTCTTTTGGCTAGGTTAAATAGAGTTCGACAGATTCTCCGAGCCTTGTCAGTACCTATGTTCCACCACGGTGGTTTCTTTTTGCCTTTTGGCTTCTTAATTGGGCAGGCCTTATCAAGAGCCTTCCCACATGCCGTGGTAAATTGGTTTACCATGTATTCTAGCTTCCCTGGGCTACACTGTACGCTTACTCGTTGGCCTGAAAGTCGCTTATCTAGTTCATTCCTATATCTAGACCAGTCGGCATTTTTAAGGTTTCTAATGGGTTCAGTCCTAGGGGAGACCCCCTCTAAGTAGAAGGAGATGTATCGATGGTCCGAAAAGGAATGCTCTTCAAGCACTTTCCAGTTTTTGACCACCGCCTCTGCTTCCACCGACACGAGAGTCACGTCCAGGACTTCCCTTCTACTACTGGTTACAAAGGTGGTTCACTTCCTCTTACTTACAGCTAGGTTGGCTATTAATATGAAATCGAAGAGTGACTCACCGCTTTCGTTGGTGTCGCTGCTGCTCCATTTGAAGTGGTTCGCATTCGTGTCACCGGCAAGAATCAGCGCTCCCGCTGTGTACTGGCGACCTTTCCACCATCGGCGTCGGAATTGGTCTATCATAGAGGTCAGCCGGATCACCTGACTATTGACCTCTAGGCTCATGGTCGTCGTGTCCTGGTCACTAAATTGAGGGAGAATCAGAAATTTTAGTTTCGAGTTAACAAGAATGCAAGCTCTAGGTCTACCCACAGTTGCCCCACTTATCAGTGTATACTCCGTCGTCTGGAGCCCACAAATTCTATGCCCAACAGTCCAGGGCTCCTGGATGAGGGCGATATCTGCTGCCCCCCCCTTTTCGCCAGCTGGAGCAGCAGTGCAGCAGATGCTGCTTTACAATGGTGGAGGTTGGTCTGGACGACGCGCACCATCTTGGTCGCATCTTTTTTTCCCTCCACCATAGTACGGTTGGCTTCGTCGTCATCGTCTGACATAAGCTCCTCCTCCGTATACTTGCGGAAGGTGGACCCAATGCCCAGCGACGACGTCGTGAACGCATAGCCCCCGGACAGATCATCCATCGGATCAACCTGGCCAGGCTCCGCATCCCCTTTATCCTCGCTAATCTGGTCCACCTCCGCTTCTACGCTGCGCGCTTCGTTGATGTCGTTCGAGTACACCCTAACGCGAGCGGTGCCGAACCTATATTTAATAGTCCCTTCCGTCCTTTCCAGAAACGGTAGGGATTCTCTATTCAGAATCAGAACCACCTGATGCGTCGCTTTGGTGCTGCTCTCCACCTTCAGAACCTTCCAATTTCCTGCAGGGAGCGCCGGATTAAAAAGGTGGATATTCTCCAGAATTCCTTTTGGCTCTGCGGGCTTCGCTGGCAGCCACACTCTTGCCCTCGGTCTGGAGGGGACCTCCTTGAAGTCCATGGCCCGGAGCTTCGCACCCGGGTAGACCTCTCCCAAACTGGCAACCGCCTTCTTGTACAACGCGGCAGACCTGGTGTCATCGCATGCAACCACCTTTACGCTGCCCTGGAATCAATCCGCATCCTTACATGATGGGGGCGGTCCAGGGTTCGCTCGAAGCACGCTTACCACAATGCCCGATAACTCCGATTTCACACATTTCCGATGGGCTCGCAAAACCGGTTCATCGCCGTGATTTTCATCCACCACAGCTAGGATGATCTTCTCCTTTGCAACTTCCGCAAAGGATGGACCGTGGGTTTTAACCCTTTTCGGATTATTCTGCGCAACCTCCATCGGTCTTTCGCGCTTGTTTACTGTTTTCTGCCCCTTTGGAGCAGTCAGCTGGAAATTGGGCATAATAGTATTTGCCCACTCGATTTCCGCCAGAATCTCCACACGATCACCGGGCAGCGCCCGACTACAGAGATCCTCCGCTATTTTGGACCTTTTCAAAGTCCTAATGGCAGCCTTCCTTTGTCGCGAAGTTGCTGCCTCCAAGCTTGGCCTGTCGTCCGGCCTTGTGAACGCCGTGGGTGTTAGCGGTGGCGCCTGAGGGAACCGCGCACCAGCTTTAGCAGCCGGTCTCGTTGTTTTTTGTTTTGGTTTTGTCCATACTTGGTCCCACGAGTAGCGGAGAAAGGGGTTCGTCCACCCCAGGCAGAGATCCGCATTACCCGGGGTAAGGCCTGAATACAACTGGGTGCGGCACGGTTCCCAGAGGGCGCCGTACGAGACTGGGCTATTTAGGGGCTCCCAGCCACGCTGATCATCAGCACGCATGACACCTTGATCCAGCCCCTACCTTAGAGACCACGATCAAGAACCATTTCCATACAGCAGAGCCATTGAGAGACATAAGCACATGAAACTGATCCCTGATCTTAGCTGGGCACCTTCCCGACATCGTACGGGATTGCTCTGTAGTGCTCATTTCCAGTCGGCGCCCTCGCGGAGGGTTCAGTCCAAGGATTTTTGCCAACCTCCCTTTGTCTTACGATAAAATGAAAAAGAGAGCAACACAGGCTAAAAGTACTTAGCTTCATTTAATAATACCGCATTTCAGCGTTCATTTGTTTGTGGGCTGAGAGCATTAAAAAATTTGCTGTTACATAACTTGCCCCCACCTACAGAACGCGCCAACACACAGCTGAACTGAAAGAAAGCAGTAATTTTTTTGTATGTACGCACAGTGTTGTTGTGGTTTTTTTGATTAAAACCTCTTCACCTGCCTTAACGTCATCGTATCGGAAATATATATTCTGCAAACCTGTGAACGATTACTTTCGTATGGTATACGTTTCATAACGATACGATGACTTTAAGGCATTCATTTTGGTACGACAACAAATTCCTTTGCGAATTTGTGTATGTACATTAGGAATGTCAATATTTGGCATTTTGTTGATCACGGGATTTTCGAGATTTAATAACGAAATCCCGGGACAATCCCGGGATACCGAATTTCATAAAGTTTTGATTAATTTGCCAAAAAATGTAACACGTCTGTAATTGTTGTATTATAGAAGTATACAAAATAACATTAATATAACAAAGAAGAACGATTTGTTGTAAATCATGTAAATATTGGTATTTTCAAGAAAAAAAGGAGATACACGTAAAATTTGACACACATACAAAATAATTTATACTTCAAGTACAAATATACTTATTTGGTACAGAAAAAGCACTGGTGCGTCTCAAAACTTGTTGGTTGGATTGTCGACAATAAGTTAAATGCTCTCTGTAGGACATGGCCTTTATCGCCTCATTACAAAAACTATCAACTTCTTTTACCAAGCCTTCTGATAAATTGTATGCCTTTCGATTATTGGACAATTGCGAGATGCTGGTTAAAACTTGATGCAATTTATCTTTGAGACTTTCTGCCTTATCCACTTTAGGCAGCTCGTTGTTAGTTCTATTAACATCGCTTTCATAATGACACTCGTTTTCTACTCGAGTGGCATATTCTCCAGCACATTTATAATGGCAAGAATAAAACAAAGGCTTAAGGGAGTTAACAAGCTGTGTTGTTTGTCCATTGTGAGCTCTCTAAAGGCTTTGTTTTACCCTTAAAAGGGGAATTTTTAAGAATGATACAAAATTTTAAAAATAAATAATAATAATAATTTCCGTCATTTGAATAGACTTATCCCGTGAGATTCGGAACCTAAAAAAGGTCGTGATCCCTTTATTTCAGGATCTCGGGATTGACATGCCTAGTGTACATACATATATGTATGTACATATATTTACTGCTTGGTAGCTACATACATATATGTTAATAAAGCCTCCTCCAACAGAAAGCGCATACACACAGTTCAACAGAACGAAAGCAGTTTTTTTTTGTACGGAGTTCAACAAAAATACAGCAATTTTCGAAGATAATAGCCGAGAAAAATGCGCGAAAATCAGACACTTTACCCAAGGAAGTCAATTATAAAAATACCGGTTATTAGAACGTTTGGGGCTTATATAAAAAACAAAATCCCCGCTTAATGCAACAACCGGTCTTATAAAAAAAAAACGTACTTGTATTAATAAAACCAATGATGTATGTATTTGTAACGCTTTGACAATTTTTGGAAATAATTTGACCATGAATGATTTAAACGAACTTCGTTTTTATATTTTTAATTATAAATACATAAACAGTATTGTGCATACATTTGCAACACAATTCAAATTGAAATTGTTTGCCACTAATGGTTATTTATGTATTAACTTTTAATAATTTTAACTTAGCACATATGTGTATAATAATAATAATAAACCCAACGATAATAACCCTCCTTTCCCGCCCAACCGGCACGAGAAGCGCATCCGCATGACGCACGGATTTTTTTTTTATATTTTTGTGCCGATTCGAGAAAGAGTTTGTTAACTGTCGAGATCTCAAACTGTTCAGCTACAGAAAAAATAATTAATTTATCAGCTGGCCGAATTGTTACTATGTACTAACGGAAATCAATTTAAGAGAGAGGACAGCACATTATTATTGATGCTAAAGAGCGAGTCTGACACATCAAAGGTGTTGGAAAGCAAGTTAAAATCCTGACACAAACACTGGGATGGCTCATTAAGTTCTTAATTTGTTTTACATTGATTCAGAAAAAAGGGTTTAAAGTGCTTCTTAACACGAGAAGGGACATTGAAATTAACTTCTGTCAAAAGAGGACTATCAATCGATCACGTTACCAACTTCACCATAAACATTATGCCTAGCATTTTTCAACGATTTGAAAGAGTAGGAAGATTAATAAGTTTCAGCCGACTAGTATACGGTGGCAGTCTGTGAGTAGAATGCCAACTAAAGTGTCTTAAGGCAAACAGTAAAAATTGTTTTGAACCGATTTAAGACGGTCAGAATGCACCTGATAATGCGGATTCCATATTATAGAACCATATTCCAGTATCGGTGGCCGCTGTGGTCGAGTTGGTAGCGGTGCGTGCTATAACTCGATATGCCGGTGAGTTCGAGGTTCGAATCTCAGTCAGGGCAAGCAATATCTTAATCATAGAAAAAGTTTTTTCTAATAGCGGCCACCTCACGGCAGGTAATGGCAAACCTCCAAGGGTATTTCTGCCATGAAAAAGCTTCTCATTGAATACATCTGCCATTCGGAGTCGGCACAAAACTGTAGGTCCCTCCATTTGTGATATAATATAAAGAGGCACACCACAAATGGTAGGAGAAGCTCGGCCAAACACTGAGCTATATAGTGTACGCGCCAAAATTATATTATTATATATATTCCAGTATCGGTCTAACTAAACTAGTAAAAAGCGCTTTCGTTATGTAAAGTTCGCTAAATTCGTTCGATCATCTTTTTACAAAAGCAAGAACGCCTATTGCTGTATTGACTGTAATGTTAAAATGTACGTTAAAATTTAGTTTGGGATCCATTGGGATACCCAGATCGACAAAATTGTGTAATAGAATAAGGCCACAAATACTGTATTCAAAAGAAGCCGGCATTGTCGCTCTCCGAGAGAAGCACATATATTAAAATTTTTTAAGATTTAAAGGCATGAAATTTACGTTACACCACAAGACTATGCTTTCTAAATCATTCTGCATCAAGGATCTCTCATCAACAGAGTTGTATGATCTAAAAATTTTAATATCATCAGCATACATTCGAATTTTTTAAAATTTTAATACAGTAGTTATGTATATCATTAATAAATAGCAGGAAGAGAATTGGGCCGAGGTGGCTGCCTTGGGGAACTCCTGAGGACACATCAATGACATCCGATGCAACATTTTTAAAAATGACTCTTTGCGTTCTGCAATGCAGGTAGGAATATATCCAACGAAGTATACAAGGTTGAAATAAAATTAGATCAAGCTTATGAATAAGTAGAGGGTGGCAAACTTTATCGAAGGCTTTACTGAAATCGGTATATACGACATCAGCGGAGATATTTTGACGGAATGACTTTAACACATGAGTTGTGAATTCAAGCAAATTCGTAATAATATATTTGCCTTTACAAAATCCATGTTGAGAATTAGTAATTGATGAAGACATTAAAAAAGTTAACTGACTAGTGACGATAGCCTCAAATAATTTTGGAATAGCGGAAATCTTGGCTATGCCACGATAATTTTCAATATTTGACCTATTTCCGCTTTTATGAAGAGGGATTATAAAAGATTGTTTCCATGCGGAAGGAGAAACTCCCTGTTTCAATGACAAATTAAATAAGTTTGATAAAGGTAGGTAGAGGTTCTCCGCACAATTTATAAGAATGCATGTCGGAATCATGTCAGGACCAGGCTTGGATGAGCTTTTTAAAGTTTTCAGATAAAAGAATACCTCCTCTGGAGTTATTGTAGGTGTTCGAGCGGGGAAGAATTAGGGGCCGGGAATTCCTCATGAATTCCACGGCAACGGGGTCCGAAAAAGTAGGAGGCCGATCTTCTGAAAATTTATGATCGTTAAATTAATTAGCTGATTGCCGTATTGCACTCGCAAGTAAAACACACAAGTTATGTTAAATTTATAAATGCAAAAAGGGGGCTTGTCAATGACATTAATTAAAGTAGGTAAATTAATGGCATGATTAGACTTAAAAAATAGTGCAAATAAATTAGCAATCTGAATTGTTAGAAGTGATATTTTCAAATTTCATTGCGGACGGAAACTTTTGTAGCTTTTGCTTAGAGTTTACGAAACCATAAAATGATTTGGGATCAGAAATAATAGAATTTTTCATTTTGCGTATATATGCTTTATAACATTTTTTGTCCAACTAAAAAAATATATATGGCGAAGAATTTAATATTTTAAATAGTGCAAATGCAAGCCCGTTATTTTATACATTTTGAAGCTACTAGACCTTTTATTTTTCAAACATTTCAGTTCTCTCGTAAACCAAAATTGTGTTGGCTTTGAATGAGAACATTCAAGTTTAGGTACAAGGTTCTCAAACAATTCATACAGAGTATTATTAAAATGATGAACGTTTTTCTAAATATTTTCATTATATTTTGGCCATATGAATTTAGATAGTACCTTATTAAGCTTTTTATAATTTTTTTTCGCAAAATTAAATTTAGTGTTAGAAAAGAGTATTTCCTGTATACATCCCATAATTTCACAAGCTAAATACATAGCTGGATGAAAGACGTATTCGAATAAAACCAGAGTGTCACACCGATTCACAGACGTTGTAGCCATGTTGTCGACGTAAACCAAATCCAGCACCCTTCCAAAATTTATAAGAATAACATTAATTTGATACAGGCAAAGTTCAGCCATCTCATCCAAAAATTCATTTGTACTCATTTTAGATGAAAAACGTACAATAATTTGGCAACAATCTTCCACGATATGTATATATATAATATAATTTTGGCGCGTACACTATATTGCTCAGTGTTTGGCCGAGCTTCTCCTACCATTTGTGGTGTGCGTCTTTATATTATGCCACAAATGCAGGGACCTACAGTTTTGTGCCGACTCCGAATGGCAGATGTATTTAATAAGAAGCTTTTTCATGGCAGAAATACCCTTGGAGGTTTGCCATTGCCTGCCGAGGGGTGACCGCTATTAGAAAAAACTTTTTCTATTACTAAGATTTTGCTTGCCCTGACTGAGATTCGAACCTCGAACTCACCGGCATATCAGGTTATAGCACGCACCGCTACCAACTTGACCACAGCGACCACGATATGTGGGGAGGTTAAAATCACCCAAAACTATCATGGAATTTGAGCAGTTGGTCATTGAACTAACAGTTTTGAGTAAAGCAATACATTGCAAGTAAACAGAAGAGGCTTAGATACGTAGTTCGAACTTCAACAGAAACAATGTTAATACAAATTTAAAAACTTCACAAAATTTTTTTCACAATTTAAAACACTTTATATTCTGCAAATCTGTGAACGATTACTTTTCGTTTGATATACGTTTTATTCCGATACGATGACGTTAAGGCATTAATTTTTGTACGACAAAATTGCGTATTAATATATAGATATTTTCGGAAGAGCCCATTATGACAAAGCATGAACTTTCCAAATGTGATGCTGTTGAGCAATTTTACCAAGATCCCATCATATGGTGAAAATATAGTTTTGCTATATCTATGTCTCGTACCATAAAAAATTTATCTTGCAAAATAGCCACATAAGAAAGACGTTTTAGATTGTTGGCACCTTCAATGTTGTCCCATGTTGAAAATTTAAGCAGCTGATAAAAAATGCAAATCGAATATTTGGATCATGTAAGTAACATATAAGTAGCATATTTGCAAAAATACTTTAAGCATTGTAACAAAACGAATGTTTACAACTTTACCCATTCTTTTACATATGTGCAAATGACAAACAAATCGGAGGCTGTTTATGATAATATGTGACAGTACATAAATACTAATTTAATTAATCTAGTTTCATTCGTGAATGACTATGTAAAAGGTATAAGAAATGCTTTAAACAGAGCTTTTCCTTCGGAAAAATTAAGTGGTAAGTAATAATTTATTAACCTTTAATCCTTTTACCATTACAAGATGCTGGTTTCATTTAGCCAAGCAATAAATATATACCTACTATATGTAAATAAAAATAATGCGCTAAGAAGAATAATTAAGAAGTTTATTGTTTCACCGCTTCTGAAACCAGATATGATATTTACAGCTTTTGGTTTTCTCTAGATAAGGGCTAGGGGTTCAAAAACCCCCATTCTCCTCTGGTGAAGGAATAATACGCTAATAATGATAAAAATTATTTTAAGATAATTTAATTTAATAATCAAAAAGAAGTCTGATGAGGAAATGTGGTGATTTCCGAAATAGTACTATAACTTCAACCATTAAAAACTGTTGTTGTTTTTTCACTAACAAATCTTCCATAAACTGGCCTTGAGCTCAATAAAATTATAAAATATTAACATTTACTAGGCCAACAGAAAAATGAACAAACATTTGTAGACAAGGATGAGCACGCCTTAAAAATGCTTACAATATAAAGTAAAATATTTATACAGAATTTGCAAAATAAAAACACAAACAACAACCACACAAACAAGTTAAATAGCTGCAGATCAGTTGCTCTTGTTTGTAGTTGGTTTGTTTAAGGAAGATGAAATAAACACAACAGCCAACTCGGCTAGCGTAGCACAATAGGTAGCGTATTGGCTCTGCAACTCCGAGCTCCCGGGTTCAAAGCATGAGAGAAGTGGTTATGAAAAATTAAATTAAAAATAATTTAATTTAATAATCAAAAAGAAGTCTGATGAGGAAATGTGGTGATTTCCGAAATAGTACTATAACTTCAACCATTAAAAACTGTTGTTGTTTTTTCACAAACAAATCTTCCATAAACTGGCCTTGAGCTCAATAAAATTATAAAAAATATTTTAAGATATCTGTAAAATTTTTTTTATTAAGGTAGCCTAATGGTGACAACAATGTTTTTCTTTCCAATTCGGAGAACGTAGAGTTTTGCACATTCAGCGGCTATTGAGGACTACCTATTTAACCCAAGAATACTAACCATTCTTATTTTATAAAAAAAAAAAGAAAATTGCATCTGGTCACACAGGAAGCTTCCCATCTTATTAAAATCTCATTTTGCTTCATATTTCGTGAGGAAAAGATGTTTCGTGTGAAAGTCGGGTTGTTTAGTAGTAGACTTCAATTCCATATTATAGCAATTCCATAAATTTTACGACTTAGATCTAAAATTACTGTTGACAGTTATAACTTTGAAAAAGTAGAGGATTTCGTTTACTTAGAAACCAGCATTAACACCAATAACAGCGTCAGCCTTGAAATCCAACGCTGAATCTCTCTTGCCAACAAGTGCTACTTCGGACTGAGTAGGCAATTATGGTGACAACATTGTTTTTCTTTCCAATTCGGAGAACGTAGAGTTTTGCACATTCAGCGGCTATTGAGGACTACCTATTTAACCCAAGAATACTAACCATTCTTATTTTATAAAAAAAAAAGAAAATTGCATCTGGCCACACAGGAAGCTTCCCATCTTATTAAAATCTCATTTTGCTTCATATTTCGTGAGGAAAAGATGTTTCGTGTGAAAGTCGGGTTGTTTAGTGGTAGACTTCAATTCCATATTATAGCAATTCCATAAATTTTACGACTTAGATCTAAAATCACTGTTGACAGTTATAACTTTGAAAAAGTAGAGGATTTCGTTTACTTAGAAACCAGCATTAACACCAATAACAGCGTCAGCCTTGAAATCCAACGCTGAATCTCTCTTGCCAACAAGTGCTACTTCGGACTGAGTAGGCAATTATGGACCTTTGCGTCTTTGCGAAAGCGAATACCGCGTACAATGGAACGATGAGATGTACGAGCTGTAGACATAGACATAGAGCAGCGGATTAAGAACCAGCGACTCCGCTGGCTAGGTCAAGTCGTTCGAATCGATGAAATAACTTTAGCCCTGAAGGTTTTTGACGCTGTACCCGCTGGTTGTAGCTGAGGAAAAGGAATACCTCCTCTGCGTTGGAAAACCCAAGTGGAAAAAGACTAAAGTTAGTTGATTATGGGGAAATTTTCAGAATATATTCGACCCAAAAAAATTTGGATCAAATCGGAGCTCTTCTAGAATCTGATCAATTGTGTAACGACATAAACCCGCAGATGGCCGATAATGAGGTTTTATGATATGCTAAATATTGCGTGCATCAATTCTTGCAATATTTTAAATGATAGTAGTCGAAGGAATAGTGAAAAAATAGTAAGAAGAAAGCATTATAGGATAAGCCTTGGTAAAACCTTGGCTTGAGTATCGGTTTCAGTGCAGCGCTCATTCAAACAAATGGACAAGTGAAAATGGAAAATCATCAAGTGGTTCATATTGTTTAAAAGAGGACACTCTGTTACTTGTGTCCGTTTTGGAAACGCAAAATGATTTCACTTAATTGCAGTCACTGCATCAAACAGCGTGTACTTTGCTGAATACCGTCCGACAATAAAAACTAATAGGATTTTAATTAGTGGACTGTTTTTTTCTTTTATGTTTGGTTTTTGGTTTCAAACCACTTTATGTACTTAAATCGAAGTAGGAGTTATGGTTTATCTATGAATACAAAATCGTAAAATTTACGAAAGGTTGGCGCCATTTAAAAGAGCGATTCAAGCAAAAATGAACTCTGCGAAGGGGAAACCAATATACTCGTTCATGTATGTACATATATAAAAAATGACAGTCGCCGAGCATTATCGATTCCAAAATATACGCGGCTTTACCTAGCTTTGGATATTGGCAATTCCAATGATTTTTCGAATGTTCAACAAGTTCAATCATAGCTGTTACGACTTCCTCGAATAAAAAACGTTTTAAATTTTGCGCTGCCTAAAAACTTATTGGATATTAACTATGAAAGAAGATCGTTTCAATGGGCTAGCTTCTTTCAATATTCATCGCACTCTGGATGTTAAGGTTGACTATGTACCTTGGCAAATTGCATTATTGAAATCAGAACAATTTACTTAAAAACGCATTATGTGACCTTCCTTTGAGTTGGGCTGAATTTTATCCACAATAAACTACAATATCCTGAATACTCTAACTAAAACAATGATATCATTGGTTGTTACAAATAATTTTACATACTGCGGCGGGGTGCGGCCGAACGCCACGCAGGATGATGCTATGCATTTTCAAAATTATACACCTCCTACTGACATATGTACAAATGTTTTAATTTCTTCTTTTCAAACACAGCTTATACACGATATAAATATTTTTTGTATTGTAATGATAACTGAGTAAAGTAATTTCTTAACTGTACCCCCAAACACAGAAAGTCCTTATATTTATGTGACATATAATCTTTTTGATAGCGGTTATAATAACATGATTATCACTGAAATTGTTTTTGAAAAAATTTAAAATTGCAAAAGTTTTATGCAATTGTTTTTTAATGCATTGTTTCAGAAAAAATGCGTAACTCGTGAATGGTTCTATAGATTATTATTATTATTTACAAGTTATTTGGCTTAAGTTTAAAACTTCAGTCTAACTATAGAATCGAACGCAATTACTTTCAAAATGTTGAGAAACGTTCTCCGAAAAAAACATGTCAACAAATTGTGCAAAAATAAATTATAACGTTAGTTTTGTATAAACAATTTATTATACTTCTGGGGCTCTGATTTTAGCCGAACAAAAAAACATTAGTACCTATTGATATTTTTTGAGCTGTACGAGTACCTAATATTTTGTGAAGTTTCTCTCTGTATCTTTAGTTTCGCTTCGAAAATGACAATTGAAAATGACAATTGATAAACAAATTACGCCCTAAAACTAATTACGTTCGAAATTGACGCACAGTTCACCATTGGTTTTTAATAAAATTTTCATGAACAAATCGACGAGCTTTCAACCAGTTCAGTTCTTAAGTGTATTTTGTATTAAATCTTTCTACAATGCCTAAGACAAATTGCTGCTGCAATGCGAAAAAAAACATAATAACGTTTATACAAAGTTTAAAATTAGTAACTGAAAAATGGAATCCAGCATGCCAAAGATTTGAAGGTAAATACATCTGTGCTTCATGTAAACTTGCAATGTACAAGGAGTAGTAAAGTAAGCCGGAAATCGTGTTTGAAAACATTGAGAATTACGAAGAAATTGAACATAATGAGTGATGACGAATTTATTACGAATATTGCAAATGATTATTATTATTATTATTACGAGCTGGAGCTTATAATTACAAATTATAAACCCAGGTAAGGAAGCTATGGCTACTATGGCCGTCAGCTACTTCTTATAATGTATTTATTACTTATAAAAAAAACATAATTATAACTTAATGTTTATTTTCATAAATTATATCTGTTAACGTAGATGCATATGTTAGATTTCATTGTAATGTTTATATATTTTTAAAAATGAAAGAATTTTTTGGATATTTTCGGTTGTAGGATTGGATAAGGATTGGGAAGGATCGTTTTGCGGAAGACGAGGTTTCTATGAGTGTTGAAAAAACAACAATCAGTTAATACGTGTTTAATGGCAATTGGAGCACTGTTGCAGTATTTGCAAGTAGTCGGCATGTTGAAGTCCATGAGATGAAGATGAGTCAGCTTTGAGTGTCCCAAACGAAGTCGTGTAAATTTTACCCAATCCATTCTTTATAACGAAGGGTCCGTACTAAGTGCTAGGAAGTTCTTTAAGGATAGTTTTTGTGTGTTATGTTCTTTGTACCAAGAAAAATATTTACGCCAGGTCTCGGATTTGTGTTGTTTTCGAAATTGCGTTTTTAGGGATTTAACTATGTTGTTAATATTTAGGTTAGCGGTTGTTAAGACTGGATTTTTGGTAGCGTATTTTGCTGAGTTGTCGGCAAACTCATTACCTTTTATAAATGCATGGCCCGGAGACCATAATAAGAGGATTTTTGGATACTTTTCGGTTAGAATTTTCCGAATCATGCTAGGATAATAGTCATTGTTGTCAATATTGGAAATAGCGTCAAGAGATGAGAGTGAATCAGAGCAAACTACAAATTTTCCTTTCTTGTTTATGATTAATTCAACCGCAGCCATTATGGCAATTAATTCAGCCGAAAATACTGTGCTACACGGGGCTAAGTTGGATACGATTATGTTTTCAGTCTCAATAGTATCACTGAAACCGGTCATGTTGTTTAGTTTGGAGCCATCTGAGTAAAGAAAAGTGTAATTTTTGTGTTCATCCTTTATTTGGGCGAATGCTTGTTGGTATTTGATGGGAGGTGTTTCCGATTTCTTGTATTTTCGTAGCTCAGTATTTACTATTGATTTTATGGACCTCCATTGAGGTAGGTTAGTCGAAATTGGTTTTAGGGGAAGAAAGAGGAGGTAAAGTTTCTTACTGTTGAAGACGGTCCTACTAACTGCTGAAGAAATTTTTTTGGAAAGTTTTTTTCTTTTAAACGATTGAACTATTTTGAAAAGAGGTGTATTAAAACTGTTCATGAGAACTTTTATTAATTTGTTGGTGAGGAAGTCTCTTTTTGTTTCCAATGGGAAAATATTGGTTTCGAAAAGCACATTGTTGATTGGAGTCGTTGTAAATGCTCCTAATGTAATTCTAACGCTGCATTAAGAATGGTTTTTAGTTTGTTTAGGACGCTCTGAGAAGAGAAACCATATAAAAAGATACAAAATTATGTTTTGGTTATCAGTATTGCTCTGGTAACGTTTATTAAGGTTAATGAGTTGCAGTTGAATTTACAGCTCGACAGACATTTGATTATATTGAGGCGTTGTGTAAGGTTTTGTTGAAGAGTTGTTATGTGTGAATTCCAATTGTATCTTTTCGTTAATGTGACTCCTAGTATCCTTAGATTATCTACATTGCATATGTGGGTATTGTTACAATGAACGGAAGAAACACACTGTTTTTTACGACAAACGTGCAAGTGCTTGCATTTCTGTAGCGAGAGTGATGCGCCTGAGTAGTCGCACCAAGAATGGATGTCTTCGAATAGAGGGTTGAGGTAAATGTTTGTGTTTTTTTTTTCCTTTTTATGTTTAATTATAAGATTGAAGTCGTCGACGTATGCGCAGAAGGAGATTTCTTTGTAGGTAGAAATTAAAAATAGGATTACTGAAAGAGGAGAACCTTGGGGTATTCCGTTGTAAGGTGAGAGAATATCGGATATAATGTTGTTAATTCTTACTTTTATATTCCTGTGAGTCATAAAGTTTTTTATGTAGTTACATATTCGGGGCCCATTTTATTAATTGGTCTATTATAGAATGGATACCGGTTTTGTCGAATGCCTTGACGAAGTCAAGAGATATGATAGATATGTGTTTTTTTGTCGATAGTGAATCGGCAACTAGATGGTCTACATATAGTAGAGCGTATGTTACCGATTTTCCCGGCTTGAATCCCACTTGGTTCTTTCTAACAAACCACCATAACCTGTTAGATATAATTTTATCGAACAGCTTGGAACAGCACGGGTTTAAATAGATTGGACGGTAAGAGGTTACTGAGGTTTTATCGGATTTTGGTTTTAAGATAGGTGTTATAATAGTGAATCTGTAGGATTGGGGGATGTATGTTTGGAGTATACTGTTATAAAAGTTAAGCAATATATTCTTTACGGACAAAGGGAGTCGGGAAATCATTGAATATGTTATTCGGTCATAGCCGGCTGTTTTGCCTTTAAGTTTTTGTAAGGCAATTTTAAATTCTAGTAAATTAATGTCCTTTTCAATTTCTAAAGCCTTAGCATTGGTGGTTGGTGGGAAGGGCATGTTGAGAGAAACTCGTTTTTTATCCTGAAATAAAGGCGGAAAGTTGCTATCGACAGATAAATTAGACCAGTAGTAGCAGAATTCATCTGCTATATCCTTACGGTTAGTAATGTTTGAGGTGTAAGTGTTGGTATTCGTCAAGCAGTGTATTTCGTGTTTTGTTTTATAATGTTAGACCAAATTTTTTCTGTTGGAGTGTTGGGACTAATTTCAGATGTAAATTCTTTCACTCATAGTCTTTTGGATTGCTTTAATTCCCTTTTAAAGAGAGAATTATATATATATAATTTTGGCGCATACACTATATACACTCAGTGTTTGGCCGAGCTTCTCCTACCATTTGTGGTGTACGTCTCTTATATTATACCACAAATGGAGGGACCTACTGTTTTGTGCCGACTCCGAACGGCAGATGTATTTAATGAGAAGTTTTTTCATGGCAGAGATACCCTTGGAGGTTTGCCATTACCTGCCGAGGGGTGGCCGCTATTAGAAAAAACTTTTTCTATTATTAAGATTTTGCTTGCCCTGACTGAGATTCGAACCTCGAACTCACCGGCATATCAAGTTAAAGCACGCACCGCTACCAACTCGACCACAGCTGCCACAAGAGAGAATTAGCTCTTTTATATCTCATTACGTTGTCTTGGTTTATATGTCCTCTTAGTTTATGCCAACATTTCTTTTTTTCGTTATGAAGTTCCTGTAGTTCCGAGTTCCACCATGGTACATTGTGAGTAAAATTGTTTGGGTTGGATTTAGGAATGAATGCATGTGCCGATTGAAGAATGATTGCATTTATATTAGCGGCCTCTTTGTTAATGTTATCTGACACCGGACCGTTGCAATTTTTGTGTGACTGCAGTTTAAATAACTTCCAATTGGCTCTTTTAGTGTTGAATCGAGTTTTTTGTTGTGGGGTGCTAATTTGGTGTGTGAGCGAAAAAGTGAAATGACTATAGGGAAGTGATCGCTTCCGCATAGGTCATCTTGTATGGCCCATTCGCAACTGGTTGCAATGGTAGGAGAGCAAATTGATAAGTCTATGTGGGTCAGAGTATTGTGCGTACTGAAGTGGGTAGGGGAGTTGTCATTCAAAATAATAAAGCTGGATTTGGAGATGAAGTTGGCGAGTGTTCTACCTCTACGATTAGTGTAGGTGGAGCCCCAATTAGGATGTCTACTATTGAAATCGCCCATGATCAAACTATGAAATGCCAGGTTTCCGAGAACATTTTCCAAATTTGTCCGACTGAATTGTTTATTGGGTGGTATGTATGCGGATATTACTGAGAGTTCTGTTTTAGACTTAATTTGGACTCCTATAGCATCGAATTCGTTATTCATCGAAATTGATTTATGTTCGACAGAATTGTGAATGAGGACGGCAGCTCCTCCGTAAGCATTGGAGGTGTTGAGGTAGTATAAGGAGAAGTTAACCGGGATAGGTGTAGGTGAATTTGGATGAATGTGTGTTTCTTGTAAGGATATTACTTTAATATTGTGCCTCTCAATGACAAAAATAGCTCATTAGCTCATGTTCCATTGCAGTATCTTTAGAGTCATAATTGATTTGTGGATAATATATTCGTTGGGTGAGGAGTTATAAGAATTGCAAAAGCTAGAGTATATGGAAAATTAAGTCTGATTACACGGCTCTACGAAAAAAATTCGTTCTTCGTCCTAAAGTGTATTTTATTTTTTTCTGGTTAATTATGAACAAAAACGAAAAGAAAATACCTTTTTCCGTATAAAGTTTGCTTCTAGATGGCAAGGAGAACGTTTTCATCAGGACATTTTGAGCTTCGATCAACGTTATCAAGGCCAATACAATGAAAACATGATAAAAATAAAAGCAAACTTTTTCATGCTCTATATTTTTTTTTCGTCTATTTACGAACTAAAGAATCGAAATATAATACTTTTGAGTCTAGGTAAAATTTCGTGTTGACCCGTGTTATAGGTAAATAACAAGTATGTAACAGTGTCTTTTTTAGTGGAAAATATATAATGAATAAAGGTGAAGATAAGTAGATACAGGAAAAGATAATCTTCATACAGATTGAATGTTTGTTAAGCTTTTTCTCTGTCAGTTTATATGTCGTCCATGGAGTCATCACTAACTTTTTCCTCGTTTGTTGTTGTTTTGATAGCCTGTTTTTCATTAGCTTTGACATTTAATTTATTTTTACATTTTAATTGTGATATGAGACGTTTCGGAGTATTTTTCTGGAGAATTTTAAGTTTGGTGTTGGTTAAAACCTTTGATGTTAATTCGGATGTAGTTGCAGTCGAATTTGATTCAAAATCCGCCTCATTCATGATGTCGTTATAGGTGGCAATAGAACGTCCTAGGTTATCTGGTATGTTGGTGGTTGAGTTGTCGATGGAAGCGGGGGTGGTGGTATTATGTTCGGCGTTTGCATCAAGCTCTTTTCTACGGTAGGAAGCTGGTTGGCGACGGCGGAAGCGTAGGAAGAAGGGGTGTGTTGGTGGCGTTGTTGGTAAATTGAGTAGGCAGTCTTATTGTCCACTTTACATGTGGTTTTTATTGCTTGCATCTCTTGTTGCTTAATAAATATTGGACACTTTCTATCGATTGCTGCGTGGTGACTTGGGATCATGTGGGAGTTGAGGCAATTAATACAGTTTTTTGAGTTCAAACACTCTTGTTTCGTTTCCGTACTCAGGTGGTAATCTCTTGCGCAGAATGGGCAGATTTTATTATTTTTGCAATATTTTGAAATATGACCGTAATTGAAACAGTTGTCGCATCTAAGGGGACGGGGAATGTGTGGACGCACATTGATTTTGTCATAGCCGATACGAATGTGTTGTGGTAATGTGGTTGAGGCAGAAGTCATGATTATTAGCCCTGTCTCTAAAAATTTTTCATTCTATTTTTTAAGGACTTTTTCGACTTGGCATACATTTTGTGTTTTTAGTTAAGACAGAACAGTTAATGTCAATAATTTGTTTGCTTGGATATGGTTTTTAGTTTTTATTAGGACACTTCTATTTCGAGTTTTCTTGCATTCTTCAACTTCACTGCTGCATGTAATGACAATTGCTTTTTTAAGTAAGAAGGGGGACACGTTTGAGAGGGTTTTAGAGTTGTTGGTTCTGGTCATGATAAGATATTTTGATCCTGGGCTCGAAAATATGGCCTTTATGTTTTTGTCCCATTGTAATAATGGTATTTTGGCGGTTTTCCCTATGTTAGGTGATTCGTTCATATTGCTAATGTTAACAGAGCCGAAGCTCTATGGCAAGTTCACACTTCACTTGTTGTTTGTTTTTTGATCCTCTTTTGGTCTTATTTGTTTATCACGATGTCATGCACTGGTTTAGTTTTTATTCGTATAGTTGTTTTTTTTTTGTCTGTTAATAGTTTACAACGGTAACTGAAAAGGTTTTACGCTGAGCGTTTGATAGTAAACAATTAGTAGTTAAGCCAGCGAGTAGAGTTTGATCTTAACGCGGCGAGAGCCACAACTGAACTGAAAGCCAAAACTTACATTTCTTAGAATTAACAAGGCTGTAGAGAAATTGTTGAATGTATTTGGAAAAGTAGTGGACTCTTCTTTTTCACCAAAACAATCGAGTACGTCTGATAATGAAAAAGAAGTGATATCTTGTTCAACGAATGAGTGGTAGTTTCTCAGAAAGCGCGACAAACAACCCTTGGGTAAACGATATGAAAGAAGCTTTACAGAGAGCAGGGACATATGCTGAAAAATTGAATTTGCTGACTACTTTGCCTTGTAATTGGAGCGTAAAGAAAATTCAGATAATTCTGCATGTTTCAAAACGAATGGCGTTCAGGGCGAAAACCCCACGTGCGGAAAAAGGGTACGGCTCCTACCCCGATCCAAAACCAGGTCGACCGATTGATCCAAAAATTACAGAAAATTCAGAGTTATGCCTGGAGCAAGAGATTCAAAGCCTGTTGTGTATAATGGGAAACAGCAGCATGAAACGGTATAATTAATATATGTATATGTATATATATAATTTGTTTAAAAATTGCCTTTCCTTTTCAAATACGGACATCACATTTTTGAATACTTATATTTTTTGTGTACACAAATTAATAAATCAAAAATAATAAATAAATAAACTAATAAAAAAAAGTAACTAAATGAACATTTGAATAAATATGTAAATATACAAATAAATAATGACATTAATAAATATATGATCATTTCAGAAGAGTTTGTTGCTGGGAAGTCTCAATGAACTACACGAGCAATATGTGAATAAAAATATCAATAAAAAAATCAGTTTTTCGACTTTTAGGAAATATTGTATCTTGGCTGGTGCCAAAGGAACGCACAATGTCTGCGTAATAATGTAATAATGTAATTCTAACGCTGCATTAAGGATGGTTTTTAGTTTGTTTAGGACGCTCTAAGAAGAGAAACCATATAAAAAGATACAAAATTATACGCTGTATTTTGGAACGAATTTCCGTCATCCCTTGTCAAGTTTGGTTTGGAGACAAACCGGTTTCGGCGTTGTGCCATCTTCAGTGTAATCTCAGAGAACGAAAAATTACACTGAAGATGGCACAACGCCGAAACCGGTTTGTCTCCAAACCAAACTTGACAAGGGATGACGGAAATTCGTTCCAAAATACAGCGTATAATTACCCGGTCGGAAACCACAACAACCAAAAAGAATATACAAAATTATGTTTTGGTTATCAGTATTGCTCTGGTAACGTTTATTAAGGTTAATGAGTTGCAGTTGAATTTACAGCTCGACAGACATTTGATTATATTGAGGCGTTGTGTACGGATTTGTTGAAGAGTTGTTATGTGTGAATTCCAATTGTATCTTTTGTTTAATGTGACTCCTAGTAACCTTAGATTATCTACATTGCATATGTGGGTATTGTTACAATGAACGGAAGAAACACACTGTTTTTTACGACAAACGTGCAAGTGCTAGCATTTCTGTAGCGAGAGTGATGCGCCTGAGTAGTCGCACCAAGAATGGATGTCTTCGAATAGAGGGTTGAGGTCAATGTTTGTGTTTTTTTTTCCTTTTTATGTTTAATTATAAGATTGAAGTCGTCGACGTATGCGCAGAAGGAGATTTCTTTGTAAGTAGAAATTGTGTCGCAAAGTTTATTGTACGCTATAAAAAATAGGATTACTGAAAGAGGAGAACCTTGGGGTATTCCGTTGTGAAGTGAGAGAATATCGGAAATAACGTTGTTAATTCTTACTTTTATATTCCTGTGAGTCATAAAGTTTTTTATGTAGTTACATATTCGGGGCCCATTTTATTAATTGGTCTATTATAGAATGGATACCGGTTTTGTCGAATGCCTTGACGAAGTCAAGAGATATGATGGATATGTGTTTTTTTGTCGATAGTGAATCGGCAACTAGATGGTCTACATATAGTAGAGCGTATGTTACCGATTTTCCCGGCTTGAATCCCACTTGGTTCTTTCTAACAAACCACCATAACCTGTTAGATATAATTTTATCTAACAGCTTGGAACAGCACGGGTTTAAAGAGATTGGACGGTAAGAGTTTACTGAGGTTTTATCGGATTTTGGTTTTAAGATAGGTGTTATAATAGTGAATTTGTAGGATTGGGGGATGTATGTTTGGAGTATACTGTTATAAAAGTTAAGCAATATATTTTTTACGGACAAAGGGAGTTGGGAAATCATTGAATATGTTATTTGGTCATAGCCGGCTGTTTTGTCTTTAAGTTTTTGTAAGGCAATTTTAAATTCTAGTAAATTAATGGCCTTTTCAATTTCTAAAGCCTTAGCATTGGTGGTTGGTGGGAAGGGCATGTTGAGAGAAACTCGTTTTTTATCCTGAAATAAAGGCGGAAAGTTGCTATCGACAGATAAATTAGACCAGTAGTAGCAGAATTCATCTGCTATATCCTTACGGTTAGTAATGTTTGAGGTGTAAGTGTTGGTATTCGTCAAGCAGTGTATTTCGTGTTTTGTTTTATAACCGCTAAATCTTTTAATGTTAGACCAAATTTTTTCTGTTGGAGTGTTGGGACTAATTTCAGATGTAAACTCTTTCACTCATAGTCTTTTGGATTGCTTTAATTCCCTTTTAAAGAGATAATTATATATATATAATTATGTCGCGTACACTATATAGCTCAGTGTTTGGCCGAGCTTCTCCTACCATTTGTGGTGTACGTCTTTTATATTATACCACAAATGGAGGGACCTACTGTTTTGTGCCGACTCCGAACAGCAGATGTATTTAATGAGAAGTTTTTTCATGGCAGAAATACCCTGGGAGGTTTGCCATTACCTGCCGAGGGGTGGCCGCTATTAGAAAACACTTTTTCTATTATTAAGATTTTGCTTGCCCTGACTGAGGTTCGAACCTCGAACTCACCGGCATATCAAGTTATAGCACGCACCGCTACCAACTCGACCACAGCGGCCACAAGAGAGAATTAGCTCTTTTATATCTCGTTACGTTGTCTTGGTTTATATGTCCTCTTAGTTTATCCCAACATTTCTTTTTTTCGTTATGAAGTTCCTGTAGTTCCGAGTTCCACCATGGTACATTGTGAGTAAAATTGTTTGGGTTGGATTTAGGAATGGATGCATGTGCCGATTGAAGAATGATTGCATTTATATTAGCAATTTTTGTGTGACTGCAGTTTAAATAACTCCCAATTGGTTTTTTTAGTGTTGAATCGAGTTTTTTGTTGTTGGGTGCTAATTTGGTGTGTGTGTGAAAAAGTGAAATGACTATAGGGAAGTGATCGCTTCCGCATAGGTCATCTTGTATGGCCCATTCGCAACTGGTTGCAATGGTAGGAGAGCAAATTGATAAGTCTATGTGGGTGAGAGTATTGTGCGTACTGAAGTGGGTAGGGGAGTTGTCATTTAAAATAATAAAGCTGGATTGGGAGATGAAGTTGGTGAGTGTTCTACCTCTACGATTAGTGTAGGTGGAGCTCCAATTAGGATGTCTACTATTGAAATCGCCCATGATCAAACTATAAAATGCCAGGTTTCCGAAAACATTTTCCAAATTTGTCCGACTGAATTGTTTATTGGGTGGTATGTATGCGGATATTACTGAGAGTTCTGTTTTAGACTTAATTTGGACTCCTATAGCATCGAAGTCGTTATTCATCGAAATTGATTTATGTTCGATAGAGTTGTGAATGAGGACGGCAGCTCCTCCGTAAGCATTGGAGGTGTTGAGGTAGTATAAGGAGAAGTTAACCGGGATAGGTGTAGGTGAATTTGGATGAATGTGTGTTTCTTGTAAGGATATTACTTTAATATTGTGCCTCTCAATGATAAAAATAGCTCATTATAATTATTAGTGTAGCCTCTTGCAGTATCTTTAGAGTCATAATTGATTTGTGGATAAAATATTCGTTGGCTGAGGAGGTATAAAAATTGCAAAAGCTAGAGTATATGGAAAATTAAGTCTGATTATAGGTAAATAACAAGTATGTAACAGTGTCTTTTTTAGTGGAAAATATATAATGAATAAAGGTGAAGATACGTAGATACAGGAAAAGATAATCTTCATACAGATTGAATGTTTGTTAAGATTTTTCTCTGTCAGTTTATATGTCGTCCATGGAGTCATCACTAACTTTTTCCTCGTTTGTTGTTGTTTTGATAGCCTGTTTTTCATTAGCTTTGACATTTAATTTATTTTTACATTTTAATTGTGATATGAGACGTTTCGGAGTATTTTTCGGGAGAATTTTAAGTTTGGTGTTGGTTAAAACCTTTGATGTTAATTCGGATGTAGTTGTAGTCGAATTTGATGCAAAATCCGCCTCATTCATGATGTCGTTATAGGTGGCAATAGAACGTCCTAGGTTATCTGGTATGTTGGTGGTTGATGGGTGTTGAGTTGTCGATGGAAGCGGGGGTGGTGGTATTATGTTCGGCGTTTGCATCAAGCTCTTTTCTACGGTAGGAAGAAGGGGTGTGTTGGTGGCGTTGTTGGTAAATTGAGTAGGCAGTCTTATTGTCCACTTTACATGTGGTTTTTATTGCTTGCATCTCTTGTTGCTTAATAAATATTGGACACTTTCTATCGATTGCTGCGTGGTGACTTGGGATCATGTGGGAGTTGAGGCAATTAATACAATTTTTTGAGTTCAAACACTCTTGTTTCGTCTCCGTACTCAGGTGGTAATCTCTTGCGCAGAATGGGCAGATTTTAATATTTTTGCAATATTTTGAAATATGACCGTAATTGAAACAGTTGTCGCATCTAAGGGGACGGGGAATGTGTGGACGCACATTGACTTTTTCATAGCCGATACGAATGTCTTGTGGTAATGTGGTTGAGGCAGATGTTATGATTATTAGCCCTGTCTCTATCAATTTTTCATTCTATTTTTTAAGGACTTTTTCGACTTGGCATACATTTTGTGTTTTTAGTTATTGTTGAGACTTGGCTTAATCCGGATTTCCGTGACGAGGAATTTTTTGACTGCAATTTGTATAGTGTATATCGTAAGGACAGAGATGCGGCGAAAACTGGATGTATGAGAGGTGGTGGAGTTCTTATCGCAGTTCAACGAAAGATATGCGCTCATTTTGTGGAATTAGCTAATAATGATTCTGTTATCGATCAGCTCTGTATTTGTGTTCGTGGGTCCTCTTCTAAGGGCTCTCTTTTTTTATTGGTATCTTATATCCCTCCAAATGGCAATGATGACCTTTATCGTGCGCATGCTAGGCGATAACCATTTGTGTGTGTTAGGCGACTTTAACTTATCCAACGTGACATGGTGCGGTTCATTTTCAAATTTTGGCCTTACGCCAATAAATGTTACTGCCTCTTTTGAGACGTATCTGCTTGACAATCTTTTAAGTCTTAATTTATTGCAAATTAATAATTTTGTTAATCAACTGAATAGAGTTCTTGATCTCATATTTATAAGTGATAATATAAGTTGCAATGTGGAGGAATGTTACTTTCCAATATCGGTTTGTGATAAACATCATGTACCTTTGGTTCTAAAATTTGAGTTTTACGAATTTTCAGTTAATCAGTCCGCTGAAATAGTTGGCTTTAACTACTCAGCCTGTGATTACTCTAAATTTAATGATTTAATATCCGACATTGATTGGGAAGAAGTTTTTGATGGCTCTGACGTTGCAAAATCTTTCTTAATTTTTAAAACGCTTTTAATCGATTTATGTATTAACAATATTCCAGTTTAAAAAAAAAGACCTTATAAGCAACCTTGGTACAATCGGGAGTTAAAAAAAACTAAAAAACCTCAGAAATAAATTTTTTAAGAAATTTATGTCAACTAGGAACCAGTTCTTTCGTCTTAAATATGAAGCCTATCAGAAGCAATTTAATTGCTTAGACAAATTTCTTTACAGAAACTACATTCTTGATGTAGAGTCTAAATTAAAATCAAATCCGAAGACCTTTTGGCAGTTTATAAAGTCTAAGAATTCAAGTGCCAATATACCTTCATCAGTTTTCTTTCAAGGTAAATTTGCACGTTGCCCAGCTGACGTTTCCAATATGTTTGCTACATTTTTCAGTTCGAACTTCACCAGTGATGTGGGCGCTTCGCCACTTGATTATGATTTCATGGTGAATTCCTCTTTTAGTTTTGGATCCTTAAATTTGTCCCTCGAAGACGTTGCTAATGGTATCTCCAAATTGAAACCGTCTTTTAAGGCCGATGTTGATGGTTTGTCAGGCATTTTGCTAAGGAATTGCCCAGCTTTAGTGCTCCCGTTGCAACTCATTTTTAATAAGTCATTAGCTTCAGGGGTTTTTATCGACGATTGGAAATTGACCTCTATTACTCCGCTTTTCAAAAGCGGGAATAAAAGTGATGTGTGCAATTTCAAAGTTATCTTCAGTATCAAAAGTATTTGAGAGTATTATTGTAAAAAAAAATGTATTTTGTATCTAAGAGCTTAATTTCGCCAAATCAACATGGCTTCGTCTCCAATCGCTCGACTGCTTCTAATCTAGCGGTCTTTAGTGAGTACTGTATTAATTCCTTTTTGGATGGTTTTCAAGTTGATTGTGTCTATACAGATTTCTCCAAGGCTTTTGATAAAGTTTCTCATTGGATCTTAGTTAGTGGTTAAGGTTCTTGATGCTGCCTTCATACGTGTTGCAGCATTCTGGATCAGGGGCTTATGCCCAAGACCGACCATACGTGGCGAAGAGTCACACCCTGCACGAGGTGCCCCTGCTTTCTACTAAATATGGCGGATCTAGAGAGAAAAACTCGATAAAATCCGTAAGTCCTGGTGTCAATCGTACCGTGCCTTGGACTGAATGGCACTACGTTAGTGTGTCTTCTAACGGTGTACTCCAGTTACGTGGCGCCTTCTGGTTTTATTTAGCCTTTCCGAGGTACCGGGGCTCTGCCTTGGATGACCTCGCTCTTCCCCCATTACTCGTGGGACCAAAATTATGGAAGAAAAACAGAAAAACAAAATAAATAAAAACAACAACCACTCTGCTTCCGCCTTCAGCGGAGAGCAGTCGGTCAACTCAAAGGAGCACTTGATGCCCGCAGAATTGATCGAAGACATGGCAACAGCAGCGGACGCAATGGACGTAAATCCTACCGTTCGGGGCAGCGAGCCAATACCTCCTGACACTACGAGGGACGAAAAGGACCCCAGTCCAAACGGCCCAAGAGGTGTCACCGAGTGCCTGGATATTGTTATGGCCAACTTGAACTCAGTTCCAATGGACAGCGATACCCAGATCCCTACGGATGAGGAGGAGCTCTTGCTCTCATCCCAGCCGGAGGAAACGAGCACTCCAGCTTCCAAGCTCTCTGGAGCGGGCAAGAAACGCTACAAGTTCTACCGCTCCAGGGGAGTTGGTGAGCTTGAAGCGAAAAAGCTAGCCCTCCTGCCTATGGCCAAGGGAAAGCGGGAGCTCGCTGGCATGCTGAGTAGTTGTGGTAAGAGGGATAGGTCGGAAACGACTGACTCCTCAAATGTCCACAACTCTCCAAAGCGTAAAGTGGGACCGACCGACAAAAGGGCCCAAGTGGGACCAATGCAGCCAAAGGCAACCTTTGCTCAGGTTGCGGGAGCGGCATCAGGTAGAATGCCTACTAAAGATGGATGCAGGGTAGCACTATTGCCGCCAAGCTACCCAAGGATGCTCTGGTCTTTGCAGCAACTGCAGCTGATCCAGTCCGCTATCCTGGAAGCGGTAAGGCAGCAGCGCAAAGGCTCTATAAAGCCTAATTTCAGCAGCTGCTCCTTCCGGCCGGGGTGGCTGGCCATCAGCTGTGGGGACGCAGAGACCTCGGAGTGGCTCCGGAATATGACTCCCAAGCTAAAGCCGTGGAAGGGCGCTACAATTAAGGTTGTTGACGCAACTGAGGTGCCCAAACCTTCGGTTTATGTGGGCTATTTCCCGGAGGCGGGGACCACGTCGGTGGAAGACATCCTAGCTCTTGTCGAGGGGCAGAACGCGGGTCTGCAAGTGGGCAACTGGAGGGCACTCAACAGGGTACAACGAGGACCCACCTCTGAGCTCACTCTCTCGGTTGACCCCAACTCCGCTGAGACTCTCGACAAGCTGGGGCACGTGGTAAACTATGGGTTCGGAAGGGTGCGTATCCATAAGAAAGGCCCTGCAGCGGTACGTAACAATGCACCCACCGCAAATACAGCTGCAACAACGGCATCCACCACTGTGGCTAGCAATAGCACGGCGAACGAAGAGCGACCCTGTTGCTCAAAGGACGCCCAAGTATTGCGAAGGCCCTCTGTGGAGCTAACTAACGTAAATTCCTCGGGTGGAAACCCTAAGGAGCGGCCGGCCTGCCCAGAAGGGAACGCAAAATCGAGGAGGAAGGAACCCCCACTCTCGCCCGCAAGGGACGCGTCTGCCGCCCTGATCAAATTTAGACCCCCATTAAGGTCACATCGGGGACAGGGCGTTGCAGAACGGTCAAGAGAGGAAAGGGTACTCTTGGGAGGAAGCAGAGGGAGAAAAGTGGCTAAGAGGGCCCAGCGAAACAAATCGAGACCATCCGATGGCAGACCCCCCAAGATGCCTTACTAAGCACATGAAGTGCCTGCAGGTGAACCTGCATCACGCCAAGGCGGCCTCGGACGTCTTGTGCTGGCGGTTCAACAAGGAGAACTTGGATGTCGCATTCATCCAAGAACCCTGGGTTTCCAATGAGGCTATCAAAGGCCTCAATGACTGCGATGGTAAGATTATATATGACACCTACAACAGTAGGCCCAGAGCGGCCTTAGTGATAAGAAGTAACACAACCTTTTTTCCCATTTCAGAGTTGATACATCAGGACCTAGTGGCCGTATGGACTGAGGTGCCAACTCAGATGGGTGTACAACAGGTTGTACTTGCCTCGGCCTACCTTCCTGGAGACAGTGACGTAATGCCCACAAGGGAAGTAATCGCCCTAGAGGAGTACTGCAGGAGGAAGCGGTTGAAATTCGTGTTGGGCTGTGACGCCAACGCCCATCATATAGTATGGGGTAGCTCCAACACCAATGCGAGAGGTGAGTCATTTCTTCATTTTACTCTCAGTAACAACCTAAATATCTTAAACCGGGGAAATGAGCCGACATTCTTAAACGCTATTAGGGGCGAGGTCTTAGACCTGACTATATGCACGGCAAATATGTCCACATTTATCTCCAACTGGCATGTCTCAAATGAGGTATCCATGTCGGACCATCAGCACTTAAGGTTCGACATAGAGGCCTCAAGGGAGACTATCCAGTTCTACAGAAACCCAAAGAAAACAAATTGGGAACTCTTTCACTTATCTATTGAACAAGAGGCTAACACGGCCTCGGCGGACATTATGTCTACTCACGATCTAGAAATTGAATCAATACAGCTTCAAAATAATCTAACATCAGCCTTTGAAGTGAGCTGCCCAGAGAAGATCAAAAAATCTCAAAGGGACGTCCCATGGTGGAACGGCAATCTCAAAAAACTTCGACAAAAGGCTCGAAAGCTATTCAATAGGGCTAAACGGACTGGTGAATGGTCCACTTACAAAACAGCCCTCACTGCCTATAACAGAGAGCTGAGAGAGTCCAAAAGGATCACATGGCGTAAGCACTGCGAGGGTATCTCCACCCTTCATGTTGCTCAGCGTCTGCAGAAAGCACTTAGACTGGATCATACAAATGGCTTATGCACACTAAGGAAACCCGACGGAACCTACACGGGTGACCCTGAGGAGACCAACCGGCTTCTAATGGAAACCCACTTCCCAGGATGTATTATACAAGACCAAAATCCTACTGCGACCACTGTTGCTACAGTGTGCGCTAACAGTAGGACAAGAGGTCTTACGAGAAGAATTGTCAACCATGACAGGGTACGGTGGGCTCTTTCAACGTTCGGTGCATACAAATCCCCTGGTCCAGATGGCATCTACCCATGTCTGCTTCAGCGGGCTATGGAATCCATATCTGGAACCCTTGTTAGAATACTTAGGGCGAGCTTGCTTCTTGCCTATATTCCCTCACCTTGGAAAGAGGTAAGAGTAGTATTTATACCCAAAGCTGGAAAAAATTCTAATCAACTTCCAAAGGCTTTTAGACCTATAAGCCTAAGTTCCTTTGTGATAAAGACACTGGAAAAACTTATTGACTTTCACATCAGGGACACCTATCTCAAGGCTAAACCACTCTGTGAAAGTCAACATGCATATCAAGCAGGGAAGTCTACTATTACTGCCATACACGGCCTAACTCAAGTACTTGAAAAGGCCTTAGAGTACAAACAGATAGCCCTGTGTGCATTCCTTGATATATCAGGTGCCTTTGACAATACGAGTTATGAGGCAATCTCCGCAGGATTAGCAAGGAAGGATATCCCGAAGCTTATAACCAAGTGGATAATAAGCATGCTGAAATCCAGAACCATAATGGCTGAACTAGGTGGAAGTAGACTTCGGGTAACGGCCACTCGTGGCTGCCCTCAAGGGGGTGTTCTCTCACCTCTATTGTGGACACTCGTTGTCGATGAACTCTTAGAGAACCTTAAAGTGAATGGATTCAATGCTTACGGCTATGCTGACGACCTTGTCATCTATGTTGTAGGCTGGGATGAAGGGACATTAAGCTCCAGGCTTCAATCTGCCCTAAATCTGACGCTCAAATGGTGCTCTGAGAAAGGGTTGTCAATCAATCCAGCAAAGTCGACCATCATCCCATTCACCAGAAGAAGGAAGGTGGACCTAACTAAACCAATGCTGGGAGGTACTGAGATCGAATTCTCAAAAGAAGTGAAATACCTAGGGATCACACTAGATAGTAAGCTCAACTGGAACTCTCATCTCACAGAAAGTACCAATAAAGCGACAAGAGCATTCTATGCTTGTCAAAGACTACACGGCAAAACCTGGGGAATCTCCCCGAAACTCACATACTGGACATTTAACACGGTGATAAAGCCAATTATCACCTACGCAGCACTAGTATGGTGGCCTAAGGCCAAAATGGCGAGCTCCGGCGCTGCTCTCGGCAAACTCCATCGCCTCGTCTGTGTGGCCATTACGGGGGCCATGCGCACATGTCCCACAGAAGCGCTTGGCATCATCTCGGGCATCCCACCATTGGCCATACTCATTGAAAAAGAGGCTTGTCAGAGCGCTCTGAGACTGTCCAATCTTAGTCGTCTGAAAAGTGGAGATTTCAGGGGGCATTTGGGTGTCCTACAACCACTCAGTGCCGATCCAATAATCAAACTCACAGACACTATGTTGCCAAAACTATCCTTTACCAAGACCTACAAAGTCATAATACTTGAAAGGGATGCATGTAAAGGGATGGTGAAAGCAATTAATAAAGGATCACAGGTCTGGTACACTGACGGTTCCAAACTTATCAATGGGAGCACCGGGGCCGGGGTGTTCGGACCAAGATTTCAAAAAAGTGCCCCAATGGGGTCATACCCAACCATCTTCCAGGCGGAAATCTATGCTATTGAGCTGTGTGCACACGAATGTCTTCGCAGAAAGACAAATGGAGCCACACTCAACATTATGTCAGACAGCCAGGCAGCCCTTAGGGCTCTAGACTCCTTCAAAACGGAGTCAAAACTGGTAGACAGCTGCAGAGCGGCACTGGAATCATTAGGAGCGAACAACAAAGTCACTCTGTGGTGGGTTCCGGGTCATGAGGGTGTGGATGGCAATGAGAGGGCGGACTATCTCGCAAAAAAAGGGGCCCAACAGAGCTTCTGCGGTCCTCAGCCGTTCTGCGGTCCTTCTAAAGGATACACAGCAGAACTTCTAAGAAGGTGGGAGGACTCGAGAATCGCAGCCCAATGGCGATCGTCAAAGGGTAATAGGCAATCTAAGAGGTTCATAAGTCCATCCCGTGAAACCTCTAGAAAACTTCTTAATCTCAGCAGGGAGGGTCTTAGAACTCTTACCGGGTACTTAACAGGTCACTGTAGGCTGAGATACCACCTTCACAAAATAGGACTCTCTGAGGTTTCAGACTGTAGGTTTTGTGGCTTAGAGGCGGAGACCTCTGAGCACATACTGTGTGAATGCCCGAGTATAAGTAGACTCAGGCTAATACACCTTGGAGAGCGACTGTTATCTCCATCCACAATATGGACAATCACACCCTCCAAAGTGCTTAGTCTCATAAATAGCCTAAAGATGGAGTGACAACTTAAAGGGTTAGCACAATAGATCTTTCTTTTAGGTCGCAGCGCTACTATGCCCTGATAATAATAATAATAATAATAGTTAGCAAGTTATCTTGCATGGGCTTCCATTCTAATTTTTTGCAGTGGATTAAATCTTATTTGCTGAATAGACGCTGTGTAGTCATGGTAGATGGTGCAACATCTAATCCTTTTATAGCGTCTTCTGGGGTTCCTCAGGGGAGTATTTTAGGTCCTTTACTCTTTGTGCTATTTATAAATGACATTACCAATTGCTTCACATTTGCTAATTTTCTGCTGTACGCTGATGATTTAAAAGTATTTTCGGTTATAAAAAGCTCAGCTGATGCAATTAAGCTTCAGGCTGATTTAGACAAGCTGCAATGCTGGTGCATTAAATCCCGCCTTCCTTTGAATATCAGCAAATGCTTTAAAGTCACTTTTGCTAAAATTCACAATATTGTGCCTACGTGTTATAGTATTGCTTCATCAGTCTTAGAATCTCTCAATGAAATCAAGGATCTTGGCGTAATTTTTTCTTCTAATTTTACTTTTAACAGTCATATTTCTCATATTGTTGCAAAGTCTTATGCGATGTTAGGTTTTGTGAGGCGTAATAGCACGAAATTTTCTGATCCCTACACTCTTAAATTATTATATACGTCTTTTGTACGCTCTAACTTAGAATATGCAACGATCATTTGGAGACCATACCATGCCAATTTAGTAAACAGAATTGAACGTGTCCAAAAAGTATTCCTTAAGTTTGCTTTACGCTCTTTAAATTTTTCGGAACCAGTACCTTCGTATAGTTCACGCCTACTTTTAATAAATTTGAAATCGTTGGATTCTAGAAGATCCATACTCTCTTTGTCTTTTATTTTTAATTTGTTTAATGGCGCTATTGATTGCCCCATTATATTAGTAAAACTTAATTTTAACATTCCTCAGCGAAGTTTACGCAATTTTTTGCCGTTTTATGGTGTTAATTACAAAACTGAATATGCTCGTAATGCCCCTATTGCCCGTGCCATTGGTGAATTTAATATGATATCGAACAAGGTATTATTAGTTTTTTCTTATGCAAAAAATGTTTTTAAGAATCTTTTGGATTCAACTTTTTAAATTTTGAAATTTTCTTTTCTTAGTTATTAAGCATAATATTGTTAATAGTCTGTAAGGAAATTATTGTTCAATAGACTCAATAAATAAATAAATTTGTTTGCTTGGATATGGTTTTTTGTTTTTATTAGGACACTTCTATTTCGAGTTTTCTTGCATTCTTCAACTTCACTGCTGCATGTAATGTCAATTGCATTTTTAAATAAGAACGGGGACACGTTTGAAAGGGGATTAGAGTTGTTGGTTCTGGTCATAATAAGATATTTTGATCCTGGGCTCGAAAATATGGCCTTTATGTTTTTGTCCCATTGTAATGATGGTATTTTGGCGGTTTTCCCTATGTTAGGTGGTTCGTTCATATTGTTAATGTTAACAGAGCCGAAGCTCTATTGCAAGTTCACATTTCATTTGTTGTTTGTTTTTTGTTCCTCTTTTGGTCTTATTTGTTTATCACGATGTCATGCACTGGTTTAGTTTTTATTCGAATAGTTGTTTTTTTTTTGTCTGTTAATAGTTTACAACGGTAACTGAAAAGGTTTTACGCTGAGCGTTTGATAGTAAACAAATTGGGTTTAGTAGTTAAGCCGGCGAGTAGAGTTTGATCTTAACGCGGCGAGAGCCACAACTGAACTGAATGCCAAAACTTACATTTCTTAGAATTAACAAGGCTGTAGAGAAATTGTTGAATGTATTTGGAAAAGTAGTGGACTCTTCTTTTTCACCAAAACAATCGAGTACGTCTGATAATGAAAAAGAAGTGATATCGAAGGCTGTGCATCTTGTTCAACGATTGAGTGGTAGTTTCTCAGAAAGCGCGACAAACAACCCTTGGGTAAACGATATGAAAGAAGCTTTACAGAGAGCAGGGACATATGCTGAAAAATTGAATTTGCTGACTACTTTGCCTTGTAATTGGAGCGTAAAGAAAATTCAGATAATTCTGCATGTTTCAAAACGAATGGCGTTCAGGGCGAAAACCCCACGTGCGGAAAAAGGGTACGGCTCCTACCCCGATCCAAAACCAGGTCGACCGATTGATCCAAAAATTGCAGAAAATGCAGAGTTATGCCTGGAGCAAGAGATTCAAAGCCTGTGTCTAATGGGAAACGGCAGCATGAAACGGTATAATTAATATATGTATATGTATATATATAATTTGTTTAAAAATTGCCTTTCCTTTTCAAATACGGACATCACATTTTTGAATACTTATATTTTTTGTGTACACAAATTAATAAATCAAAAATAATAAATAAATAAACTAATAAAAAAAAGTAACTAAATGAACATATGAATAAATATGTTAATATACAAATAAATAATGACATTAATAAATATATGATCATTTCAGAAGAGTTTGTTGCTGGGAAGTCTCAATGAACTACACGAGCAATATGTGAATAAAAATATCAATAAAAAAATCAGTTTTTCGACTTTTAGGAAATTGAGTCCGAAATATTGTATCTTGGCTGGTGCCAAAGGAACGCACAATGTCTGCGTAATAATGTAATAATGTAATTCTAACGCTGCATTAAGAATGGTTTTTAGTTTGTTTAGGACGCTCTGAGAAGAGAAACCATATAAATAGATACAAAATTATGTTTTGGTTATCAGTATTGCTCTGGTAACGTTTATTAAGGTTAATGAGTTGCAGTTGAATTTACAGCTCGACAGAAATTTGATTATATTGAGGCGTTGTGTAAGGTTTTGTTGAAGAGTTGTTATGTGTGAATTCCAATTGTATATTTTGTTTAATGTGACTCCTAGTATCCTTAGATTATCTACATTGCATATGTGGGTATTGTTACAATGAATGGAAGAAACACACTGTTGTTACGACAAACGTGCAAGTGCTTGCATTTCTGTAGCGAGAGTGATGCGCCTGAGTAGTCGCACCAAGAATGGATGTCTTCGAATAGAGGGTTGAGGTCAATGTTTGTGTTTTTTTTCCTTTTTATGTTTAATTATAAGATTGAAGTCGTCGACGTATGCGCAGAAGGAGATTTCTTTGTAGGTAGAAATTGTGTCGCAAAGTTTATTGTACGCTATTAAAAATAGGATTACTGAAAGAGGAGAACCTTGGGGTATTCCGTTGTGAAGTGAGGGAATATCGGAAATAACGTTGTTAATTCTTACTTTTATATTACTGTGAGTTATAAAGTTTTTTATGTAGTTACATATTCGGGGCCCATTTTATTAATTGGTCTATTATAGAATGGATACCGGTTTTGTCGAATGCCTTAACGAAGTCAAGAGATATGATAGATATGTGTTTTTTTGTCGATAGTGAATCGGCAACTAGAGGGTCTACATTTAGTAGAGCGTCTGTTACCGATTTTCCCGGCTTGAATCCCACTTGGTTCTTTCTAACAAACCACCATAACCTGTTAGATATAATTTTATCTAACAGCTTGGAACAGCACGGGTTTAAAGAGATTGGACGTTAAGAGTTTACTGAGGTTTTATCGGATTTTGGTGTTATAATAGTGAATTTGTAGGATTGGGGGATGTATGTTTGGAGTATACTGTTATAAAAGTTAAGCAATGTATTTTTTACGGACAAAGGGAGTTGGGAAATCATTGAATATGTTATTCGGTCATAGCCGGCTGTTTTGTCTTTAAGTTTTTGTAAGGCAATTTTAAATTCTAGTAAATTAATGTCCTTTTCAATTTCTAAAGCCTTAGCATTGGTGGTTGGTGGGAAGGGCATGTTGAGAGAAACTCGTTTTTTATCCTAAAATAAAGGCGGAAAGTTGCTATCGACAGATAAAGTAGACCAGTAGTAGCAGAATTCATCTGCTATATCCTTACGGTTAGTAATGTTTGAGGTGTAAGTGTTGGTATTCGTCAAGCAGTGTATTTCGTGTTTTGTTTTATAACCGCTAAATCTTTTAATGTTAGACCAAATTTTTTCTGTTGGAGTGTTGGGACTAATTTCAGATGTAAGTTCTTTCACTCATAGTATTTTGGATTGCTTTAATTCCCTTTTAAAGAGATAATTATATATATATAATTATGTCGCGTACACTATATAGCTCAGTGTTTGGCCGAGCTTCTCCTACCATTTGTGGTGTACGTCTTTTATATTATACCACAAATGGAGGGACCTACTGTTTTTTGCCGACTCCGAACAGCAGATTATTTAATGAGAAGTTTTTTCATGGCAGAAATACCCTGGGAGGTTTGCCATTACCTGCCGAGGGGTGGCAGCTATTAGAAAAAACTTTTTCTATTATTAAGATTTTGCTTGCCCTGACTGAGATTCGAACCTCGAACTCACCGGCATATCAAGTTATAGCACGCACCGCTACCAACTCGACCACAGCGGCCACAAGAGAGAATTAGCTCTTTTATATCTCATTACGTTGTCTTGGTTTATATTTCCTCTTAGTTTATGCCAACATTTATTTTTTCCGTTATGAAGTTCCTGCAGTTCCGAGTTCCACCATGGTACATTGTGAGTAAAATTGTTTGGGTTGGATTTAGGAATCGATGCATGTGCCGATTGAAGAATGATTGCATTTATATTAGCGGCCTCTTTGTTAATGTTATCTGACACCGGACCGTTGCATTTTTTGTGTGACTGCAGTTAAATAACTCCCAATTGGCTCTTTTAGTGTTGAATCGAGTTTTGTGTTGTTGGGTGCTAATTTGGTGTGTGAGCGAAAAAGTGAAATGACTATAGGGAAGTGATCGCTTCCGCATAGGTCATCTTGTATGGCCCATTCGCAACTGGTTGCAATGGTAGGAGAGCAAATTGATAAGTCTATGTGGGTGAGAGTACTGTGCGTACTGAAGTGGGAAGGAGAGTTGTCATTTAAAATAATAAAGCTGGATTAGGAGATGAAGTTGGCGAGTGTTCTACCTCTACGATTAGTGCAGGTGGAGCCCCAATTAGGATGTCTACTATTGAAATCGCCCTTGATCAAACTATGAAATGCCAGGTTTCCGAGAACATTTTCCAAATTTCTCCGACTGAATTGTTTATTGGGTGGTATGTATGCGGATATTACTGAGAGTTCTGTTTTAGACTTAATTTGGACTCCTATAGCATCGAAGTCGTTATTCATCGAAATTGATTTATGTTCGATAGAATTGTGAATGAGGACGGCAGCTCCTCCGTAAGCATTGGAGGTGTTGAGGTAGTATAAGAAGAAGTTAACCGGGATAGGTGTAGGTGAATTTGGATGAATGTGTGTTTCTTATAAGGATATTACTTTAATATTGTGCCCCACAATGACAAAAATAGCTCATTATAATTTTTAGTGTAGCCTCTTATGTTCCATTGCAGTATCTTTAGAGTCATAATTGATTTGTGGATAAAATATTCGTTGGCTGAGGAGTTATAAAAATTGCAAAAGCTAGAGTATATGGAAAATTAAGTCTGATTATAGGTAAATAACAAGTATGTAACTGTTTCTTTTTTATAGGGGAAAATATATAATGAATTAAGGTGAAGATACGTAGATACAGGAAAAGCTAATCTTCATACAGATTGAATGTTTGTTAAGCTTTTTCTCTGTCAGTTTATATGTCGTCCATGGAGTCAACACTAACTTTTTCCTCGTTTGTTGTTGTTTTGATAGCCTGTTTTTCATTAGCTTTGACATTTAATTTATTTTTACATTTTAATTGTGATATCAGACGTTTCGGAGTATTTTTCGGGAGAATTTTTAGTTTGGTGTTGGTTAGAACCTTTGATGTTAATTCGGATGTAGTTGCAGTCGAATTTGATTCAAACTCCGCCTCATTCATGATGTCGTTATAGGTGGCAATAGAACGTCCTAGGTTATCTGGTATGTTGGTGGTTGATGGGTGTTGAGTTGTCGATGGAAGCGGGGGTGGTGGTATTATGTTCGGCGTTTGCATCAAGCTCTTTTCTACGGTAGGAAGAAGGGGTGTGTTGGTGGCGTTGTTGGTAAATTGAGTAGGCAGTCTTATTGTCCACTTTACATGTGGTTTTTATTGCTTGCATCTCTTGTTGCTTAATAAATATTGGACACTTTCTATCGATTGCTGCGTGGTGACTTGGGATCATGTGGGAGTTGAGGCAATTAATACAGTTTTTTGAGTTCAAACACTCTTGTTTCGTCTCCGTACTCAGGTGGTAATCTCTTGCGCAGAATGGGCAGATTTTAATATTTTTGCAATATTTTGAAATATGACCGTAATTGAAACAGTTGTCGCATCTAAGGGGACGGGGAATGTGTGGACGCACATTGATTTTTTCATAGCCGATACGAATGTCTTGTGGTAATGTGGTTGAGGCAGATGTTATGATTATTAGCCCTGTCTCTATCAATTTTTCATTCTATTTTTTAAGGACTTTTTCGACTTGGCATACATTTTGTGTTTTTAGTTATTGTTGAGACTTGGCTTAATCCGGATTTCCGTGACGAGGAATTTTTTGACTGCAATTTGTATAGTGTATATCGTAAGGACAGAGATGCGGCGAAAACTGGATGTATGAGAGGTGGTGGAGTTCTTATCGCAGTTCAACGAAAGATATGCGCTCATTTTGTGGAATTAGCTAATAATGATTCTGTTATCGATCAGCTCTGTATTTGTGTTCGTGGGTCCTCTTCTAAGGGCTCTCTTTTTTTATTGGTATCTTATATCCCTCCAAATGGCAATGATGACCTTTATCGTGCGCATGCTAGGCGATAACCATTTGTGTGTGTTAGGCGACTTTAACTTATCCAACGTGACATGGTGCGGTTCATTTTCAAATTTTGGCCTTACGCCAATAAATGTTACTGCCTCTTTTGAGACGTATCTGCTTGACAATCTTTTAAGTCTTAATTTATTGCAAATTAATAATTTTGTTAATCAACTGAATAGAGTTCTTGATCTCATATTTATAAGTGATAATATAAGTTGCAATGTGGAGGAATGTTACTTTCCAATATCGGTTTGTGATAAACATCATGTACCTTTGGTTCTAAAATTTGAGTTTTACGAATTTTCAGTTAATCAGTCCGCTGAAATAGTTGGCTTTAACTACTCAGCCTGTGATTACTCTAAATTTAATGATTTAATATCCGACATTGATTGGGAAGAAGCTTTTGATGGCTCTGACGTTGCAAAATCTTTCTTAATTTTTAAAACGCTTTTAATCGATTTATGTATTAACAATATTCCAGTTTAAAAAAAAAGACCTTATAAGCAACCTTGGTACAATCGGGAGTTCAAAAAACTAAAAAACCTCAGAAATAAATTTTTTAAGAAATTTATGTCAACTAGGAACCAGTTCTTTCGTCTTAAATATGAAGCCTATCAGAAGCAATTTAATTGCTTAGACAAATTTCTTTACAGAAACTACATTCTTGATGTAGAGTCTAAATTAAAATCAAATCCGAAGACCTTTTGGCAGTTTATAAAGTCTAAGAATTCAAGTGCCAATATACCTTCATCAGTTTTCTTTCAAGGTAAATTTGCACGTTGCCCAGCTGACGTTTCCAATATGTTTGCTACATTTTTCAGTTCGAACTTCACCAGTGATGTGGGCGCTTCGCCACTTGATTATGATTTCATGGTGAATTCCTCTTTTAGTTTTGGATCCTTAAATTTGTCCCTCGAAGACGTTGCTAATGGTATCTCCAAATTGAAACCGTCTTTTAAGGCCGATGTTGATGGTTTGTCAGGCATTTTGCTAAGGAATTGCCCAGCTTTAGTGCTCCCGTTGCAACTCATTTTTAATAAGTCATTAGCTTCAGGGGTTTTTATCGACGATTGGAAATTGACCTCTATTACTCCGCTTTTCAAAAGCGGGAATAAAAGTGATGTGTGCAATTTCAAAGTTATCTTCAGTATCAAAAGTATTTGAGAGTATTATTGTAAAAAAAAATGTATTTTGTATCTAAGAGCTTAATTTCGCCAAATCAACATGGCTTCGTCTCCAATCGCTCGACTGCTTCTAATCTAGCGGTCTTTAGTGAGTACTGTATTAATTCCTTTTTGGATGGTTTTCAAGTTGATTGTGTCTATACAGATTTCTCCAAGGCTTTTGATAAAGTTTCTCATTGGATCTTAGTTAGCAAGTTATCTTGCATGGGCTTCCATTCTAATTTTTTGCAGTGGATTAAATCTTATTTGCTGAATAGACGCTGTGTAGTCATGGTAGATGGTGCAACATCTAATCCTTTTATAGCGTCTTCTGGGGTTCCTCAGGGGAGTATTTTAGGTCCTTTACTCTTTGTGCTATTTATAAATGACATTACCAATTGCTTCACATTTGCTAATTTTCTGCTGTACGCTGATGATTTAAAAGTATTTTCGGTTATAAAAAGCTCAGCTGATGCAATTAAGCTTCAGGCTGATTTAGACAAGCTGCAATGCTGGTGCATTAAATCCCGCCTTCCTTTGAATATCAGCAAATGCTTTAAAGTCACTTTTGCTAAAATTCACAATATTGTGCCTACGTGTTATAGTATTGCTTCATCAGTCTTAGAATCTCTCAATGAAATCAAGGATCTTGGCGTAATTTTTTCTTCTAATTTTACTTTTAACAGTCATATTTCTCATATTGTTGCAAAGTCTTATGCGATGTTAGGTTTTGTGAGGCGTAATAGCACGAAATTTTCTGATCCCTACACTCTTAAATTATTATATACGTCTTTTGTACGCTCTAACTTAGAATATGCAACGATCATTTGGAGACCATACCATGCCAATTTAGTAAACAGAATTGAACGTGTCCAAAAAGTATTCCTTAAGTTTGCTTTACGCTCTTTAAATTTTTCGGAACCAGTACCTTCGTATAGTTCACGCCTACTTTTAATAAATTTGAAATCGTTGGATTCTAGAAGATCCATACTCTCTTTGTCTTTTATTTTTAATTTGTTTAATGGCGCTATTGATTGCCCCATTATATTAGTAAAACTTAATTTTAACATTCCTCAGCGAAGTTTACGCAATTTTTTGCCGTTTTATGGTGTTAATTACAAAACTGAATATGCTCGTAATGCCCCTATTGCCCGTGCCATTGGTGAATTTAATATGATATCGAACAAGGTATTATTAGTTTTTTCTTATGCAAAAAATGTTTTTAAGAATCTTTTGGATTCAACTTTTTAAATTTTGAAATTTTCTTTTCTTAGTTATTAAGCATAATATTGTTAATAGTCTGTAAGGAAATTATTGTTCAATAGACTCAATAAATAAATAAATTTGTTTGCTTGGATATGGTTTTTTGTTTTTATTAGGACACTTCTATTTCGAGTTTTCTTGCATTCTTCAACTTCACTGCTGCATGTAATGTCAATTGCATTTTTAAATAAGAACGGGGACACGTTTGAAAGGGGATTAGAGTTGTTGGTTCTGGTCATAATAAGATATTTTGATCCTGGGCTCGAAAATATGGCCTTTATGTTTTTGTCCCATTGTAATAATGGTATTTTGGCGGTTTTCCCTATGTTAGGTGGTTCGTTCATATTGTTAATGTTAACAGAGCCGAAGCTCTATTGCAAGTTCACATTTCATTTGTTGTTTGTTTTTTGTTCCTCTTTTGGTCTTATTTGTTTATCACGATGTCATGCACTGGTTTAGTTTTTATTCGAATAGTTGTTTTTTTTTTGTCTGTTAATAGTTTACAACGGTAACTGAAAAGGTTTTACGCTGAGCGTTTGATAGTAAACAAATTGGGTTTAGTAGTTAAGCCGGCGAGTAGAGTTTGATCTTAACGCGGCGAGAGCCACAACTGAACTGAATGCCAAAACTTACATTTCTTAGAATTAACAAGGCTGTAGAGAAATTGTTGAATGTATTTGGAAAAGTAGTGGACTCTTCTTTTTCACCAAAACAATCGAGTACGTCTGATAATGAAAAAGAAGTGATATCGAAGGATGTGCATCTTGTTCAACGATTGAGTGGTAGTTTCTCAGAAAGCGCGACAAACAACCCTTGGGTAAACGATATGAAAGAAGCTTTACAGAGAGCAGGGACATATGCTGAAAAATTGAATTTGCTGACTACTTTGCCTTGTAATTGGAGCGTAAAGAAAATTCAGATAATTCTGCATGTTTCAAAACGAATGGCGTTCAGGGCGAAAACCCCACGTGCGGAAAAAGGGTACGGCTCCTACCCCGATCCAAAACCAGGTCGACCGATTGATCCAAAAATTGCAGAAAATGCAGAGTTATGCCTGGAGCAAGAGATTCAAAGCCTGTGTCTAATGGGAAACGGCAGCATGAAACGGTATAATTAATATATGTATATGTATATATATAATTTGTTTAAAAATTGCCTTTCCTTTTCAAATACGGACATCACATTTTTGAATACTTATATTTTTTGTGTACACAAATTAATAAATCAAAAATAATAAATAAATAAACTAATAAAAAAAAGTAACTAAATGAACATATGAATAAATATGTTAATATACAAATAAATAATGACATTAATAAATATATGATCATTTCAGAAGAGTTGGTTGCTGGGAAGTCTCAATGAACTACACGAGCAATATGTGAATAAAAATATCAATAAAAAAATCAGTTTTTCGACTTTTAGGAAATTGAGTCCGAAATATTGTATCTTGGCTGGTGCCAAAGGAACGCACAATGTCTGCGTAATAATGTAATAATGTAATTCTAACGCTGCATTAAGAATGGTTTTTAGTTTGTTTAGGACGCTCTGAGAAGAGAAACCATATAAATAGATACAAAATTATGTTTTGGTTATCAGTATTGCTCTGGTAACGTTTATTAAGGTTAATGAGTTGCAGTTGAATTTACAGCTCGACAGAAATTTGATTATATTGAGGCGTTGTGTAAGGTTTTGTTGAAGAGTTGTTATGTGTGAATTCCAATTGTATATTTTGTTTAATGTGACTCCTAGTATCCTTAGATTATCTACATTGCATATGTGGGTATTGTTACAATGAATGGAAGAAACACACTGTTTTTACGACAAACGTGCAAGTGCTTGCATTTCTGTAGCGAGAGTGATGCGCCTGAGTAGTCGCACCAAGAATGGATGTCTTCGAATAGAGGGTTGAGGTCAATGTTTGTGTTTTTTTTCCTTTTTATGTTTAATTATAAGATTGAAGTCGTCGACGTATGCGCAGAAGGAGATTTCTTTGTAGGTAGAAATTGTGTCGCAAAGTTTATTGTACGCTATTAAAAATAGGATTACTGAAAGAGGAGAACCTTGGGGTATTCCGTTGTGAAGTGAGGGAATATCGGAAATAACGTTGTTAATTCTTACTTTTATATTACTGTGAGTCATAAAGTTTTTTATGTAGTTACATATTCGGGGCCCATTTTATTAATTGGTCTATTATAGAATGGATACCGGTTTTGTGGAATGCCTTAACGAAGTCAAGAGATATGATAGATATGTGTTTTTTTGTCGATAGTGAATCGGCAACTAGAGGGTCTACATTTAGTAGAGCGTCTGTTACCGATTTTCCCGGCTTGAATCCCACTTGGTTCTTTCTAACAAACCACCATAACCTGTTAGATATAATTTTATCTAACAGCTTGGAACAGCACGGGTTTAAAGAGGTTGGACGGTAAGAGTTTAGTGAGGTTTTATCGGATTTTGGTGTTATAATAGTGAATTTGTAGGATTGGGGGATGTATGTTTGGAGTATACTGTTATAAAAGTTAAGCAATGTATTTTTTACGGACAAAGGGAGTTGGGAAATCATTGAATATGTTATTCGGTCATAGCCGGCTGTTTTGTCTTTAAGTTTTTGTAAGGCAATTTTAAATTCTAGTAAATTAATGTGCTTTTCAATTTCTAAAGCCTTAGCATTGGTGGTTGGTGGGAAGGGCATGTTGAGAGAAACTCGTTTTTTATCCTAAAATAAAGGCGGAAAGTTGCTATCGACAGATAAAGTAGACCAGTAGTAGCAGAATTCATCTGCTATATCCTTACGGTTAGTAATGTTTGAGGTGTAAGTGTTGGTATTCGTCAAGCAGTGTATTTCGTGTTTTGTTTTATAACCGCTAAATCTTTTAATGTTAGACCAAATTTTTTCTGTTGGAGTGTTGGGACTAATTTCAGATGTAAATTCTTTCACTCATAGTCTTTTGGATTGCTTTAATTCCCTTTTAAAGAGATAATTATATATATATAATTATGTCGCGTACACTATATAGCTCAGTGTTTGGCCGAGCTTCTCCTACCATTTGTGGTGTACGTCTTTTATATTATACCACAAATGGAGGGACCTACTGTTTTGTGCCGACTCCGAACAGCAGATGTATTTAATGAGAAGTTTTTTCATGGCAGAAATACCCTGGGAGGTTTGCCATTACCTGCCGAGGGGTGGCCGCTATTAGAAAAAACTTTTTCTATTATTAAGATTTTGCTTGCCCTGACTGAGATTCGAACCTCGAACTCACCGGCATATCAAGTTATAGCACGCACCGCTACCAACTCGACCACAGCGGCCACAAGAGAGAATTAGCTCTTTTATATCTCATTACGTTGTCTTGGTTTATATGTCCTCTTAGTTTATGCCAACATTTCTTTTTTCCGTTATGAAGTTCCTGCAGTTCCGAGTTCCACCATGGTACATTGTGAGTAAAATTGTTTGGGTTGGATTTAGGAATCGATGCATGTGCCGATTGAAGAATGATTGCATTTATATTAGCGGCCTCTTTGTTAATGTTATCTGACACCGGACCGTTGCATTTTTTGTGTGACTGCAGTTAAATAACTCCCAATTGGCTCTTTTAGTGTTGAATCGAGTTTTGTGTTGTTGGGTGCTAATTTGGTGTGTGAGCGAAAAAGTGAAATGACTATAGGGAAGTGATCGCTTCCGCATAGTTCATCTTGTATGGCCCATTCGCAACTGGTTGCAATGGTAGGAGAGCAAATTGATAAGTCTATGTGGGTGAGAGTACTGTGCGTACTGATGTGGGAAGGAGAGTTGTCATTTAAAATAATAAAGCTGGATTAGGAGATGAAGTTGGCGAGTGTTCTACCTCTACGATTAGTGCAGGTGGAGCCCCAATTAGGATGTCTACTATTGAAATCGCCCATGATCAAACTATGAAATGCCAGGTTTCCGAGAACATTTTCCAAATTTCTCCGACTGAATTGTTTATTGGGTGGTATGTATGCGGATATTACTGAGAGTTCTGTTTTAGACTTAATTTGGACTCCTATAGCATCGAAGTCGTTATTCATCGAAATTGATTTATGTTCGATAGAATTGTGAATGAGGACGGCAGCTCCTCCGTAAGCATTGGAGGTGTTGAGGTAGTATAAGAAGAAGTTAACCGGGATAGGTGTAGGTGAATTTGGATGAATGTGTGTTTCTTGTAAGGATATTACTTTAATATTGTGCCCCACAATGACAAAAATAGCTCATTATAATTTTTAGTGTAGCCTCTTATGTTCCATTGCAGTATCTTTAGAGTCATAATTGATTTGTGGATAAAATATTCGTTGGCTGAGGAGTTATAAAAATTGCAAAAGCTAGAGTATATGGAAAATTAAGTCTGATTATAGGTAAATAACAAGTATGTAACTGTTTCTTTTTTATAGGGGAAAATATATAATGAATTAAGGTGAAGATACGTAGATACAGGAAAAGCTAATCTTCATACAGATTGAATGTTTGTTAAGCTTTTTCTCTGTCAGTTTATATGTCGTCCATGGAGTCATCACTAACTTTTTCCTCGTTTGTTGTTGTTTTGATAGCCTGTTTTTCATTAGCTTTGACATTGAATTTATTTTTACATTTTAATTGTGATATCAGACGTTTCGGAGTATTTTTCGGGAGAATTTTTAGTTTGGTGTTGGTTAGAACCTTTGATGTTAATTCGGATGTAGTTGCAGTCGAATTTGATTCAAAATCCGCCTCATTCATGATGTCGTTATAGGTGGCAATAGAACGTCCTAGGTTACCTGGTATGTCGGTGGTTGAGGGGTGTTGAGTTGTCGATGGAAGCGGGGGTGGTGGTATTATGTTCGGCGTTTGCATCAAGCTCTTTTCTACGGTAGGAAGCTGGTTGGCGACGGCGGAAGCGTAGGAAGAAGGGGTGTGTTGGTGGCGTTGTTGGTAAATTGAGTAGGCAGTCTTATTGTCCAATTTACATGTGGTTTTTATTGCTTGCATCTCTTGTTGCTTAATAAATATTGGACACTTTCTATCGATTGCTGCGTGGTGACTTGGATCATGTGGGAGTTGAGGCAATTAATACAGTTTTTTGAGTTCAAACACTCTTGTTTCGTCTCCGTACTCAGGTGGTAATCCTTTGCGCAGAATGGGCAGATTTTATTATTTTTGCAATATTTTGAAATATGACCGTTATTGAAACAGTTGTCGCATCTAAGGGGACGGGGAATGTGTGGACGCACATTGATTTTTTCATAGCCGATACGAATGTCTTGTGGTAATGTGGTTGAGGCAGAAGTTATGATTATTAGCCCTGTCTCTATCAATTCTTCATTCTATTTTTTAAGGACTTTTTCGACTTGGCATACATTTTGTGTTTTTAGTTAATCTAAAATTTCGTTGTCTGGAATGCCACGAAGGTCGTTACAGTATATCACTCCTTTAGAGTAGTTAAGGGTTTTATGTTCAGTGATTTCTATTGTGATGTCGTAAGACAGAGCAGTTAATGTCAATAATTTGTTTGCTTGGATATGGTTTTTAGTTTTTATTAGGACACTTCTCTTTCGAGTTTTCTTGCATTCTGCATGTAACGTCAATTGCTTTTTTAAGTAAGAAGGGGGACACGTCTGAGAGGGTATTAGAGTTGTTGGTTCTGGTCATAATAAAATATTTTGATCCTGGGCTCGAAAATATGGCCTTTATGTTTTTGTCCCATTGCAATAATGGTATTTTGGCGGTTTTCCCTATGTTAGGGGGTTCGTTTATATTGCTAATGTTGACAGAGCCGAAGCTCTATTGCAAGTTCACACTTCACTTGTTGTTTGTTTTTTGTTCCTCTTTTGGTCTTATTTGTTTATCACGATGTCATGCACTGGTTTAGTATTTATTCGTATAGTTGTTTTTTTTTTGTCTGTTAATAGTTTACAACGGTAACTGAAAAGGTTTTACGCTGAGCGTTTGATAGTAAACAATTAGTAGTTAAGCCGGCGAGTAGAGTTTGATCTTAACGCGGCGAGAGCCACAACTGAACTGAATGCCAAAACTTATATTTCTTAGAATTAACAAGGCTGTAGAGAAATTGTTGAATGTATTTGGAAAAGTAGTGGACTCTTCATTTTCACCAAAACAATCGAGTACGTCTGATAATGAAAAAGAAGTGATATCGAAGGCTGTGCATCTTGTTCAACGATTGAGTGGTAGTTTCTCAGAAAGCGCGACAAACAACCCTTGGGTAAACGATATGAAAGAAGATTTACAGAGAGCAGGGACATATGCGGAAAAATTGCATTTGCTGACTACTTTGCCTTGTAATTGGAGCGTAAAGAAAATTCAGATAATTCTGCATGTTTCAAAACGAATGGCGTTCAGGGCGAAAACCCCACGTGCGGAAAAAGGGTACGGCTCCTACCCCGATCCAAAACCAGGTCGACCGATTGATCCAAAAATTACAGAAAATTCAGAGTTATGCCTGGAGCAAGAGATTCAAAGCCTGTTGTGTATAATGGGAAACAGCAGCATGAAACGGTATAATTAATATATGTATATGTATATATATAATTTGTTTAAAAATTGCCTTTCCTTTTCAAATACGGACATCACATTTTTGAATACTTATATTTTTTGTGTACACAAATTAATAAATCAAAAATAATAAATAAATAAACTAAGAAAAAAAGTAACTAAATGAACATTTGAATAAATATGTAAATATACAAATAAATAATGACATTAATAAATATATGATCATTTCAGAAGAGTTTGTTGCTGGGAAGTCTCAATGAACTACACGAGCAATATGTGAATAAAAATATCAATAAAAAAATCAGTTTTTCGACTTTTAGGAAATATTGTATCTTGGCTGGTGCCAAAGGAACGCACAATGTCTGAGTAATAATGTAATAATGTAATTCTAACGCTGCATTAAGGATGGTTTTTAGTTTGTTTAGGACGCTCTAAGAAGAGAAACCATATAAAAAGATACAAAAGTATGTTTTGGTTATCAGTATTGCTCTGGTAACGTTTATTAAGGTTAATGAGTTGCAGTTGAATTTACAGCTCGACAGACATTTGATTATATTGAGGCGTTGTGTACGGTTTTGTTGAAGAGTTGTTTTGTGTGAATTCCAATTGTATCTTTTGTTTAATGTGACTCCTAGTAACCTTAGATTATCTACATTGCATATGTGGGTATTGTTACAATGAACGGAAGAAACACACTGTTTTTTACGACAAACGTGCAAGTGCTAGCATTTCTGTAGCGAGAGTGATGCGCCTGAGTAGTCGCACCAAGAATGGATGTCTTCGAATAGAGGGTTGAGGTCAATGTTTGTGTTTTTTTTTCCTTTTTATGTTTAATTATAAGATTGAAGTCGTCGACGTATGCGCAGAAGGAGATTTCTTTGTAGGTAGAAATTGTGTCGCAAAGTTTATTGTACGCTATTAAAAATAGGATTACTGAAAGAGGAGAATCTTGGGGTATTCCGTTGTGAAGTGAGAGAATATCGGAAATAACGTTGTTAATTCTTACTTTTATATTCCTGTGAGTCATAAAGTTTTTTATGTAGTTACATATTCGGGGCCCATTTTATTAATTGGTCTATTATAGAATGGATACCGGTTTTGTCGAATGCCTTGACGAAGTCAAGAGATATGATGGATATGTGTTTTTTTTGTCGATAGTGAATCGGCAACTAGATGGTCTACATATAGTAGAGCGTATGTTACCTATTTTCCCGGCTTGAATCCCACTTGGTTCTTTCTAACAAACCACCATAACCTGTTAGATATAATTTTATCTAACAGCTTGGAATAGCACGGGTTTAAAGAGATTGGACGGTAAGAGTTTACTGAGGTTTTATCGGATTTTGGTTTTAAGATAGGTGTTATAATAGTGAATTTGTAGGATTGGGGGATATATACTGTTAAGCAATATATTTTTTACGGACAAAGGGAGTTGGGAAATCATTGAATATGTTATTTGGTCATAGCCGGCTGTTTTGTCTTTAAGTTTTTGTAAGGCAATTTTAAATTCTAGTAAATTAATGTCCTTTTCAATTTCTAAAGCCTAAGCATTGGTGGTTGGTGGGAAGGGCATGTTGAGAGAAACTCGTTTTTTATCCTGAAATAAAGGCGGAAAGTTGCTATCGACAGATAAATTAGACCAGTAGTAGCAGAATTCATCTGCTATATCCTTACGGTTAGTAATGTTTGAGGTGTAAGTGTTGGTATTCGTCAAGCAGTGTATTTCGTGTTTTGTTTTATAACCGCTAAATCTTTTAATGTTAGACCAAATTTTTTCTGTTGGAGTGTTGGGACTAATTTCAGATGTAAATTCTTTCACTCATAGTCTTTTGGATTGCTTTAATTCCCTTTTAAAGAGATAATTATATATATATAATTATGTCGCGTACACTATATAGCTCAGTGTTTGGCCGAGCTTCTCCTACCATTTGTGGTGTACGTCTTTTATATTATACCACAAATGGAGGGACCTACTGTTTTGTGCCGACTCCGAACAGCAGATGTATTTAATGAGAAGTTTTTTCATGGCAGAAATACCCTGGGAGGTTTGCCATTACCTGCCGAGGGGTGGCCGCTATTAGAAAACACTTTTTCTATTATTAAGATTTTGCTTGCCCTGACTGAGATTCCAACCTCGAACTCACCGGCATATCAAGTTATAGCACGCACCGCTACCAACTCGACCACAGCGGCCACAAGAGAGAATTAGCTCTTTTATATCTCATTACGTTGTCTTGGTTTATATGTCCTCTTAGTTTATGCCAACATTTCTTTTTTTCGTTATGAAGTTCCTGTAGTTCCGAGTTCCACCATGGTACATTGTGAGTAAAATTGTTTGGGTTGGATTTAGGAATGAATGCATGTGCCGATTGAAGAATGATTGCATTTATATTAGCGGCCTCTTTGTTAATGTTATCTGACACCGGACCGTTGCAATTTTTGTGTGACTGCAGTTTAAATAACTTCCAATTGGCTCTTTTAGTGTTGAATCGCAACTGGTTGCAATGGTAGGAGAGCAAATTGATAAGTCTATGTGGGTCAGAGTATTGTGCGTACTGAAGTGGGTAGGGGAGTTGTCATTCAAAATAATAAAGCTGGATTTGGAGATGAAGTTGGCGAGTGTTCTACCTCTACGATTAGTGTAGGTGGAGCCCCAATTAGGATGTCTACTATTGAAATCGCCCATGATCAAACTATGAAATGCCAGGTTTCCGAGAACATTTTCCAAATTTCTCCGACTGAATTGTTTATTGTGTGGTATGTATGCGGATATTACTGAGAGTTCTGTTTTAGACTTAATTTGGACTCCTATAGCATCGAAGTCGTTATTCATCGAAATTGATTTATGTTCGATAGAGTTGTGAATGAGGACGGCAGCTCCTCCGTAAGCATTGGAGGTGTTGAGGTAGTATAAGGAGAAGTTAACCGGGATAGGTGTAGGTGAATTTGGATGAATGTGTGTTTCTTGTAAGGATATTACTTTAATATTGTGCCCCTCAATGACAAAAATAGCTCATTATAATTATTAGTGTAGCCTCTTATGTTCCATTGCAGTATCTTTAGAGTCATAATTGATTTGTGGATAAAATATTCGTTGGCTGAGGAGGTATAAAAATTGGAAAAGCTAGAGTATATGGAAAATTAAGTCTGATTATAGGTAAATAAAAAGTATGTAACAGTGTCTTTTTTAGTGGAAAATATATAATGAATAAAGGTGAAGATACGTAGATACAGGAAAAGATAATCTTCATACAGATTGAATGTTTGTTAAGATTTTTCTCTGTCGGTTTATATGTCGTCGATGGAGTCATCACTAACTTTTTCCTCGTTAGTTGTTGTTTACAAGAAGGATGGCAAAGTTATCATAACAATTTTGTTCTTCTATCTGAGCACATTCTCCATGATGCCAACTGTGTACATCTTTTTAACGAAAAACAGGCCAAACATCTGCAAACTACATTCGGCAAAAAAAACGTAAAAAAGATATTTTACTTTACTGATGGCGCGGGCTTCCAGTATAAAAATCGTTTTAATTTTGTAATCATCTCACGGAAAGGGAGCTTGTGATGGAATTGGGGGATGTCAAAAGAAGTGCGTACCGAGCTAGTTTGCAATGCATAAAGGGAAATCAAATCACAACCCGTCGAACATTTTACAATTGGGCCATATGATACTTTAGTAACTTTAATTTTGATTTCTACACCAAAGATCACTCAGCTCATGAAGAAAAAATGACATCACGTTTCTCAGACGAAGAGAATTATTTAATTTAATCTGTGCTTAAGAAATAAAAATATTTACACCAAATTACTAAATTTCTTTGCATTGGTACACTGTAGATCATTCTGCAACCTACTAAAATGTGATTTTACACCATTATATCCTCCGGAAGGAAATTGCACTTAAACGCTTTATAGTTTAGGGCGTAATCTGTTTATGCAATATGTAATATTTTATACAATATTTACGTTCGGATAGTACATACATACGGTATTTTGTAGGTCAATTCTCCATTTTCAACGCGAAACTGAAGTTACTCGCCGAGCGCGGGTTAAGCAACCAAGTCAATACTGGCCCTAGCACCGCTCGATTAAATATTCTACAACTCAAAAAATATCGATAGGTACTAATGTTTTTTGCTATAATCATATTAATGAAGTATTGTGAACAAAGTACTTTTTGTTCAGCTAAAATCAAAGCCCCCGGAGTATAAAAAAAATAAATTGTTTATTACAAATTAAATTTTTTATAAAGATTTTTGCACAATTTGTTGACATGTTTTCTTAGGAGAACGTTTCTGAAGATTTTGAAAGTAACCGCATTCGATTCCATAGAACCATTCACGAGTTACGCCTTTTTTTCTAAAACAATGCATTAAAAAACAATGGCATATAACTTTTGCAATTTTAATTTTTTTCGAAAACAATTTCAGTGAGAATCATGTTATTATAACCGCTATCAAAAAAATTATATGTCAAAAAAAATAGAACTTTCTGTTTTTGGGGTACAGTTGCGAAATTTATACTCAATACAAGTGTAAACATTTTGTCTAAGTATTCGTACATTTGCCTCGCATAGAAATATAAATTTCCGCACACCATACGTATACCTCACCGCACAAAGCCAAACTTATTATAGTAGAAAAGCTGAGGTGAAGTCCTTCTCAGGGATTCAATTTTTCATGGTGGATATTGAAAAGAAACTATTTATAGCAGAGTTGCATGCAATGATATTTCATAATAAACTTTGAAAATCACATACAAAATTTTGCGGAATGTGAAATATTTGCATTAACCAGTGAATATACACTAAATAATTATTACTTAAAGCGAAAAATATATAACGAAAATATGTGATGACTGTTGTTATTTGCATATTTGAATAATTATTCAAGGGCTCATCCCAATTCTCCAACAGCCAACGTGTACAATTAAAAAAGCAACCCTCGGTAGTAAACTTTTCGTTGTTTTCTTCTTCATTTCATTCATTCATTTCGGTTAGCAGTTTATATTTTTGAGAATTAAATTTTATTCTAATTATGACAAAAAAAAAATTAAATAACATGCATATGACCTTTAGCACCATTTAAAGATCAATTAAAAAAAAAAACAAATTAAAAATTTAAAACAAACCATATGCAACATAAATTTAGGAACTGCTAATTAGCTCAACTCGTACCGTCAACGGGTTTTGTAAAGGTATTTCTTCGAAATTTATACAGCATGAACAAAGCCTCGACATAATTGTATGGAATTTAACGTTCACGAGCTTTGTGTGTGGTCCTCACTTCAGCAATTACAAATATAAGATATCTTTAATGAAGTAGTACAAGCTTTGAGTTTGTTCTATACGGTTTTTTTTTTATTTATTAACGAATAAAATAAAACTTGTGTATTTCCTTGCTGCACAAAACCCTGTTGAAAGATTATTTTCGTTAAAAAGAGTAACACGAAACCCAAGTCCTTTTCGACGATCTGCAGATAAAAGCCGAATAACCACATACGGCTCCGGTTTGCATCACTGGTCTAGAGTTATCATCGCTACCGACTCAATCAAAATTCGCACTTGTCATCCTCTTTAAGCAGATTACCTCTCGTGGCGGGCACGGTCTGTTGATTGCCATGTAGGCTAATGTTGTTAAACAGCTGTGTATGTTCATCAGCTCCAAATTGATGACTGGCACATACGGAGAGCTCATATTAGAACATAAGATGGCTTAAATATGTTTTTTGACCAATATACATACTCGTGGCTTACGTGATATTTTCCTTCCGAAATACTTGAGTTTTGCTATTTTCACTCCAAATAAAAACTTATTTTCCACCTTTCGCAGTGGCTCAATGCATTCATCGTTAACCCTTAGAAGGCACGATAAAAATTACTTCTCAGCCAGTCATGGGTATATCTGAGTTTTGCCGCTGTAAGAGGCGCACAAGATTTTCGCTGTCCATGGCCTTCTTCGGCAGCCAAACTCGGCCCTTAGACTTTCAATAATCTCCCCGGCAGGGATTAGTTTGACCTTCAAACCCTACCCGTCGTTGCCGAGCTCGATTATACATTTGCCTTGGAATTCTCTGGAATAAGACTGTCAGGATTTTCAAACAGGTACCCGCTCACCCGATTAGAGAGTTTTGACTCTCTACAGTATATTTTATATTTTAGTTAAAATATAATTTAAAGAAAAAAGCGTTTGTACTTGGAAATTCCACTGTATGTTAAAAACTTAATATATCTACAAGTTAAATAAAAACAATCCCGAAAGAATATATTAAAATTTGTCTTATTATTTAATAAATGTTGTACTTAAATACATAAAGAGAAATAAAAAACAAAAAAAGTATTTCATGTAAATTTTTTTTGCTGCAAAAATTACAAACAATCGTACCTAATTATGTGTTAAAAATTAATCAAACATAAACATTGCAATTTTACAACAATGGAATGACGCGCCAAGTCGAAATTGTTGCTCAGTTAAATATGAAACAATGTTTTCAACCTTTGGGTAAAGCGGAATTTTTGGGTTTCAAGATGAAAGTCATCCATTTTTAAAACAAGTTATTAATTGTGAATCATAACTAATTCTAAATATTTGTTATAGAAATATAGATTTCAATCTATATGCAAATGTATTCTAATTTGTACTGAGGAAAAATAAAAAAATATCCCGTAATATCAAAACGGCAATAACAACCGGAAGCTGCGTTCATATCAATCTTCTCCAGAATGAAAACAGGACGCTTGTATATCGCCTTGAGAGTCACCCGAGAGGACTTCGTTTTTCTTCTTATTTGCTTCAGAATTCTCCCAGGAGCACTCAACGAAGCTTTTAAGGTTGTGGCAAAATTATCAGGATTGCTAGGTTTACCATTCTCTGATAGTGCCAACTCCTGACTAGAAGCCAGGAGTGCTTGTACATAGTGGCATTGTAATTTTGATTGCTACTTATTTACGAGTTTTTATTACTCATTTTTAGTTGTGGTAATAAGTTAGAGTGGTGCCAGTTGTGGTCAATCTCTTTGTGGATGGATAGTAGAGTTTTGCGACTCTTTTTATTTCTTCCATCTTTAGAAGAATTCAATCGCTCTTGGGTCGCTTAAATTCTTAAATTTGAGTGAACTTAGTTATAACCTAAATTAAAGTATAAATTTGGTAACATAACTATGTCAGGACTTCAACACTCACTTCGGTGATTTTGATATAAGAAAAAATAAGCAAAGCACTGCCGCTGTCTACCATATTAAACCGTTCTTATATTTTTTCTGTTAAGAGGTCACAAACATTTTCTTGTTGACAGGGCAAGAAAATTCATGGAAAATATTTTTTAATAGCGGTCGCCCATCGACATTCAGGGTTGTCATCTTCTTGTATGGCGCTACAACCGTTTGTCGGTTTGGGCCGAGATCAAAAACCTTCGCCAGTTCTCGCCAGTCCTTCTGCACTTGGTCCTTCCAGTGTGTTCATGGGCGCCCTTGCCTTCGTTGCCCACACGATTAGAAGGACTTTTTCACCGGAGCATCATCATCCATGCGAACGACATGCCCAATCCATCGCAGTCGTTGAATGTCAATGTTTCTGCGCCACATAAAAGGACGGGCATGATGAGAGATTTGTAGAGCGAGATTTTCGTTTGTCGAGAAAGGGTTCTGCTTTTCAACTGCCTACCGAGCCTAAAGTAGCACCTGTTGGCAAGTGTTAAAGATTGTTCTGGGCTCCTCTCTCCAGAGTTCGCATTTAGTAGCGTTGAGAAGTGCTCCTTCCATACCTCAAGTGTGCTCTGAACGTTCCTCACCATATTTCCATACTCGTCTTTGCAGGAACCGGTCACGGTGTTGAAACCACTTGTTTGCTGCCTTATTTTCCTCCGTTCGATAAGTTTTGATCCGTCACTTGAGATCCTTTGTTGATAACTTTCACCATCTCTTTTATGGTGTCCTTTTCAAGTATTATGACTTTGTAGGCCTTGGTAAAGGATAGCTTTGGCAGCATGGAGTCTGACAATCGGGTCAGCACTGAGTGGTTTTAAGACCCCCAAATGCCCCCTAAAGTCTCCACTCTTCAGACAACTAATATAAGACAGTCTTAGGGGGCTCTGACAGGCCTCGCTCTCAATGAGTAAAGCAAATGGTGGGATGCTTGTGATGATGCCAAGCGCATCCGTTGGAAATGTGCGCATGACCCCCGCAATGGCCACACATACAAGGCGATGAAGCTTGCCGAGAGTTGCTTTATTACCGTGTTAAATGACCAGTATGTGATTTTCGGGGAGATTCCCCAGGTTTTACCGTGCAGTCTTTGACAAGCATAAAACGCTCTTGTTGCCTTATTGGTAATTTCTGTGAGATGAGAGTTTCAGTTGAATTTAGTTAAGCTTCTTTATGAGTTCATCGACAACCAATGTCCAATAGGGGTGAGAGCACATCCCCTTGTAGTCTACGTAGATTGCCTCATAACTTGTGTTGTCAAAAGCACAAGGAATTCAAGTTAACAGCATACAACACATAAATTCATAACGGCAATTGTAAACAACAACATAAAGCCATCCGTTCACTAATTGCACCAGCCACAGCTTTACTGTTGGTTGATTAAAAATTAAAGTAAACATTAAATCCAATAAGTGTCAACTGATACACTTTTTCCTTTGAATAAAATAACAAATAACTTTCAAGGCTAAGAATTAGTATAAACACACTCCTAATGGAATGATGAAATTCCAATAGGAATTGTGAAATTAGAATTAAGATAAACATAGTCTTAAGCTATAAATGTAACTATTTTTGAATAATAAAGTTAGATCGATTTTGGATTAGACAGAAGACGATTGTCTTTTAGTTTTTTAAAACATTCTCACGGTTCTTGCGAACTTAATTTGCACACTGGGATATCTATTTGTACTCCAAGGCTTTTTCAAGTACTTGACTCGGGCCGTGAATGGCAGTAATAGTAGACTTCCCTGATTGATATGCATGTTGACTTTTACAGAGTGGTTTTATCTTTAGATAGGTATCCCTGATGTGAAAATCAATAAGTTTTTCAAGGTTTTTATCATGAAGGAACTAAGGCTCATGGGTCTGAACCCCTTTTGAAGTTGTTTCGCGTTTTTCCCCGCCTTTGGTATAAGTACTACTTTCACCTCTTTCCAAGATGAGGGAACGTGGGCAAGAAGCAAGCTCGCCCTCAGTATCCTGACAAGGGTACCAGAAATGGACTCTAAACCATACTACAACAGATATATACCATCTCGATTAGGGGATTTATAAGCACTGAACGTTGAGATAGCCCAACGTAACCTGTGACAGTTTACTATTCTTCTCGTTAGGCCTCTGTCCTTTTGTTGGCACATACTGTAACAGTGGTCACAGCAGGACTTAGGCCTGCATCCCGGGAAGTGGGCTTCCATTATAACCCGATTGGTCTCCTCAGGGTCGTTTGTGTATGTTCCGGCGGGCTTCTTTAGTGTACATAAGCCATTCGTATGGTCCAGTCTAAGTGCCTTTTGTCTGCCTTTGCCCGAAGTTTGCTGAGATTGCTGTTCCACCATGGAACATCTTTTCAAAACTTTTTGATCTTCTTTGGGCAGCTCACCTTGAAGGCTGCTGTTATATTGTTCTGAAGCTGTATTAATCCAAATTCTAGATCATGAGTAGACATAATGCCCGCCGAGGCCGTATTAGCCTCTTGTTCAATAGACAAAAAGTGCCCCTTCCCCTACCTATTTCCACAGGGTATCATGTTACTATGACGATATCCCGGTAGTTACGATTATTGCTATTTTGTGTAAGCTATATTATGTATTAGATACTAAGAGAATTTTTGGTTTTCTTCGTTGCGCAGAGAAATCTTCTCCACCTCTGTGAAAATTAGCTTATACAAAATTACAAATATGTATGCATACATGTTCGTACACTGATATGCGTAAGTGGCATGATATGCCAACTATGTAAAACTATAAATATATAAGAGGGGGAAACTTAAAATCAACAGTTAATTTTTTGTAAGCACACGTGAAAATAAAACGAATGTTTTAAAGTTCCCATTAAATAAAGTTAGTGAAAACGAAAATATTCGAGTTCTTTGGATATTGTTTAGGGACGTGGGTGAACTCATTAAAGTTTCACTTTAAGAAAGTTACAAATCTTTAAAACATTTTCAAACGCGATACGCGAATTTGTACAATTTAATAAAATAAAGTAAAAGTAAGTAAAGCCGCTGTGGTTGAGTTGGTAGCGGTGCGTGCTATAACTTGATATGCCGATGAGTTCGAGGTTCGAATCTCAGTCAGGGCAAGCAAAATCTTAATAACAGATAAAGTTTTTTCTAATAGCGGTCACCCCTCGGCAGCCAATTGCAAACTTCCGAGGGTATTTCTGCTATGAAGAAGCTTGTCATTAAATACATCTGCCGTTCGGAGTCGGCACAAAACTGTAAGTCCCTCCATTTGTGGTATAATATAAAGACGCACAGCACAAATGGTAGGAGAAGCTCGGCCAAACACTGAGCTATATAGTGTACGCGCCAAAATTATATATTATATTATAAAGTAAAAAAAAAAAACACTAATTAACTAAAAAGTAAACGGGTATGCATCGAAGTCGGTCGATTACAGAGCATAATTGCATCCTCTGTGACAAGTCGGATGATGAACACATGGTGCAGTGTGAACATTGCAATAAATGGTATCACTTCGATTGCGTAGGGGTCAACAGTGGTGTCGCTGAAGTAAGTTTGAGCTGCACTAACTGCAATCCACTAGCCATCAAAGCCACAACGAGTGCTACAGATCCCCCTACAAACACGTAATACGATACACCACGTGAAGTCATTTAAATCACCCGCAGGCGTCATCTTCGCCGTCGAACGAATTGCGAGCATCGCCACCTGTTCCAGTAACAAATTTTGCATTCTCTAAAAGATCGACTACGACGGTCGGTAACGTTATGCCGAACGAAGCAGCGCGTCCAACAGCTCTGCCAACGAAATTGACCGCAGAAACATTACATGCGCCGGCAACATCTCCCGCAACAATGTACCCAAGTCTCAACGTAGACCAACACCCGACGGCAACAAATCCGACTATGCAGCCAACTGAGAACGAATCAAAAAAACTTGAGCTCCGTCTCGCGATGTTAGAAGAGGAAAAGGAGCTTCAACAATATTACCTGGAGAAAAAATACGAGATCTTATCGGAATCGCGAGTCGCATCTACGCCATGCCTTAACAACACGAGTACGAGTTCTACACTTACTGCCAATAAGATAGTAGCTAGGAAAGCGATCCCAAGGGACTTACCACATTTTCATGGCGATCCGAAGAAATGGCCAATTTTTAAAAAACAGCCTTGAGACTAGCACTTCGGTTTCCGGCTACTCAGACGCAGAAAATCATGCGACTACAGGCAAGTCTAAAGCGAAGAGCGCGTGAAATGGTTCGAAGTAAACTGCTACTGCCAGCGATGGTTCCAGAAATAATCGAAACTCTGCGCATGATGTGGAAGGCCGGAGATCATTATTGAAAATTTGATCGAGAAGGTGGGAAAAGTGCAGCCGTTGAAAGACAAGTTGGAAGCGCTGATTGACTACGCGCTGTGCGTGCGCAATATATGCTCTACGATGGCATCGTGCCATATGGATTCATACATGAGCAACCCCATGTTAGTCAAGGAACTAGTGGAGAAGCTACCAAATACGTTCACGCTGCCCTGGGCCATGCATCCCAAAGATAACCGAATTCCGGCAGTTAAAGCCTTAAGCGATTGGCTTTACTCGTTAGCAGAAGCAGCAAGTAAGGTTGCAGATAATTCGCAAAGAAAGAAGGACTGCGGGCACTGCGGAGCTGACGGGCATAAAATTGCTCAATGCAATGACTTTAAAAGGCTCTTGCTGGATCGTGGGAGGTCGTGTGTTCTTTAAAGTTATGCCGACGGTGCTTAAACACTCACCGACAGCGCAGCTTTGTCAATAAAGCCTTCGCTAATGATCGATGCAACGCAAAACATCACCAATTACTTCACCGAAGCTTCCTTAAGCCAGATGTGCAGAGTATCGAGGGCCCAGCAAATGGGTCATTGAATTCACACAGTACCCAGCAAAAGGACTCGCCTTATTTTCGAGTCATTCCGTTTCGTATTAATGGCAATTATAATTACTTAGATACGTTTGCATTTCTAGATGAGGGATCGTCCGTCACGTTGTTAAAAGACGCTGTTTTCAACCAGCTGCACTTAAAGGACGTTTCGGATCTACTCTGTCTGCGGTGGACCGGAAACAACACCCGCAATGAAGCTTCTTCGAAAAGGAATATGCTTCGCATCGGCAACATGCACAATGGTAAAATATTCGCCATAAACGATGTGCATACTGTTCGCAATCTGGGGCTCCCAACGCAAACTGTAGATATGAGCCAAGTCGCTAAGGAATACCCACATCTCAATGGGTTACCAATACGATCATACACCAAAGCAAAACCAACCATTATTATTGGATCTGACAACTGGCTCCTCGCTGTCCCAATTAAAGTACGTGAGGGCAACTGCCACCAACCGATCGCGACCAAAACCAGATTGGGTTGGACGATTCAGGGGCGCGGATCCAATCTGTCACAGAGATTGCATTTGAATATTCACACATGTTCATGCAGGCAAAACTACGATACATTACACGAACTAGTTAAGGAAAGCTTCTAGCTAGATTCGTCGCCGCCATCACAGCTGATGTCACCCCAAGACTCGAAGGCGTTGGCTATAATAGACGCCACATGTCAAAAGGCAGGGGATAAGATGACTCAAAATCAAAATAAGCATGAGAAACTACGCCTAGTATGGGACGCAGCAAACAAAAGCAAAAGCGCATCGTTCAACGATGCAATATTAAGCGGGCCCGATTTGTAACAAGATACCTTGTGGAAATAGGTAGGGGAAGTGCCCCTATAGAAATGACGGCAACATTATTTGTAACTTTCCTAAAGTGAAACTTTATTGAGTTCACCCACGTCCCTAAACAAATTTCCAAAGAACTCGAATATTTTAGTTTTAATTAACTTTATTTAATGAGAACTTTGAAACATTCGTTTTATTTTCACGTGGGCTTAAAAAAATGAACTGTTGATTTTAAGTTTCGTCCTCTTATATATTCATAGTTTTATATAGTTGGCATATCACGCCACTTACGCATAATGAACATTGTCCCAGTTTGTATTTTTGGGGTTTCTGTAAAACTGGCTTGTCTCCCTTGTGGCTTTTATATCGAACCTTATATGTTGATGGTCCGACATGGATACCTTATTGGAGACATGCCAGTTGTAGATGAATGTGGTCATATTAGACTTGCATATAGTCAGGCCTTAACCTCGCCTCGAATGGCATTAATAAATGTCGGCTCATTACCCCGGTTTAGAATATGTAGGTTTATACTACGAGAGTATTCAAGAACGGACTCACCTCTTGCATTAGTGTTGGAGCAACATATGATGTGAGGGGCGTTTGCGTCACAGCCCAACACAAATTTCAGCCGCTTCCTCCTGCAGTACTCCTCTAGGGCAATTACTTCCCTTGTGGGCATTTCGTTGCTGTATCCTGAGAGGTAGGCTGAGGCAAGTACAACCTGTTGTACCCCCATCTGAGTTGTCACCTCAGTAGTTATGACCACAAGGTCCTGTGGTATCAATTCTGGAGAGGGAAAAAAGGTTATATTACTTCGTATCACTATGGTTGCTCTGGGCCTACTACTGTTGGTGTCATACATGAGCTTACCATCGCATTCGTTGAGTTCTTTGACCGCCTCATTGTAAACCCATGGTTCTTGGATGAATACGAAATCCAAGTTTTCCTTGTTGAACCGCCAGCACAAAACGTCCGAGGCCGCCTTGGCGTGCAGGTTCACTTACAGCCAGCTGATGTACCTAATGAGGCTTCTTGGGGGGTCTTACATCGGACGGGCTCTTTCTACGCCTTTGGGCCCTTTTGGCAACTTTCCTTCCCCAATTGCCTCCCAAGAGTACCCTCTCTTCCCTCGTCTGCACTGCAGCCCCCTTTCCCCGATGTGATATTAGTGGGGGTCTGAACCTTATCAGGGCGGTAGACGTTTTTCTTGCGGGTGAGTATTGGGTGTCATTGTTCTTCGGCCTGGTATTTACACCAGGGCAGACTAGACGCAATTTGGGGTTTCCAGCCATGGTTTCAATACTGGGCTGCTCCACAGCGCTCTTCTGCAGTGTTGCGTCGTCCTTTGAGCAACAGTGTCACTCTTCGTTTGCCGTGCTACTGCTAGCCGCAGAGGTGGAATTCGTTGCCAGAACTGTCTAGGCTGTCTACGACATGCCCGAGCTTTACAAGGGTCTCAGAGAAAGAGGGGTCAACAGCCAGGGTTAGCTCTGAGGTGGGTCCCCTTTGTATCCTGTTGAGCGCCCTCCAGCTTCCCACTTGTAGACCCGCATTTTGACCCTCGCTAAGAGCCAGAATGTTTTCAACGGATGTGGTGGCCGCCTCCGGAAAATAACCCACATAGACCTTTGGTTTGGGCACTTCAGTTGCATCAACAACTTTAAAAATTGCGCTCTTCCACGGCTTTAGCTTGGGAGCCACTTCCCGGAGCCATTCCGATGTCTCTACATCCCCTCAGCTGATGGACAGCCGGCCGAAAAGAACAGCTGCTGAAATTGGGCTTTAGGAAGCCCTTATGCTGCTGCCTCACCGCTTCCAGGATGGCGGACTGTATCAGCTGTAGTTGCTGCAGAGACCAGAGATCCTTGGGGTAACTGGGTGGTACTAGTGCCACCCTGCACCCATCTTTTGCAGGCACCCTATCCGGCATAGCCCCAACAACCTGAGCAAAAGTCGCCTTTGCCGTTGGCTGCGCTGATCCCACTTGGGCCCTTTTGACAGTCGGTCCCGCCTATCGTTTTGGAGAGTTGTGGACGTTGGAGGAGACGGTGGTTTCCGACCTATCCCTCTTTCCACAACTACCCAACATGTTCCCAAGCTCTCGCTTTCCTTTAGCCATGGGCAAGAGGTCAAGCTTTCTTGCTTCAAGTTTACCGACTCCCTTGGAGTGCACCTTTGAATTAGTCGACTGCTCTTCGCTTAAGGCGAAAGCAGAGTCGTTGAGATATTTTTTAAAGAATTTGTTTAAGATTATGTTTTCCATATTAGGTCCCACGGGAAGAGCGAGGTCATCCGAGGCAGAGCCCCGGTACCTCGGAAAGGCTAAATAAAACCAGAGGGCGCCAGGTGACTGGAGCGCACCGTTAGAAGACACACTAACGTAGTGCCATTCAGTCAAAGGCACGGTACGATTGACACCAGGACTTACGGATTTTATTTTTTTTTTCTTTCTAGATCCGCCATATTCAGTAGAAGCAGTGGCACCTCGCACAGGGTGTGACTCTTCGCCACGTATGATCGGTCTAGGGCTCAAGCTCCTGATCCAGAGTGCTGAAACACGTATGAAGACAACACCAAGAAACTTGACCCCCTGCATGGGTATATCTGGTAAAATTTTGTCGGAGTCGGCATAGGTGTAGGTCTCGCTATTTGCAGTACAACATAAAGGCTCACACCACAGATAGACGGAAACCTCCACATAGATGGTAAAAAGAGCAGGCACAGCTACTCGGACAAATATCTAAATGAAATCGTGAATGTATTAAATAAGAGTGCGGATAACAACGAATATTAACATCTGTGCTGTAATAGTGAATTAATTCAAAATGGCGAAATAGCAGATAGTGTGCAATTTAAGAAATTTTTTAAATGCGCGGATGCAGATTTAGTGCAAAACAAAATAAAACAGAAAAGAGAAATGAAATCGTGAATGTATTAAATAAGAGTGCGGATAACAACGAATATTAACATCTGTGCTGTAATAGTGAATTAATTCAAAATGGTGAAATAGCAGATACTTAATGTGCAATTTAAGAAATTTTTTAAATGCGCGGATGCAGATTTAGTGCAAAACAAAAAAAAACCAGAAAAGAGAATGAATTGTGACTCCTAACGTCATATCTCATAGTTACCACGTTATTTAAGGTGGGCGAAAAACAATAAGAAGAGAATTAAGCGAAGAGCAAAGGGCAAAGGGCAAAAAAAATATAAATGTGATCCCAAGCGTATTGTTTTAAGCAAAGATATAATACCTAAGCACTCAAAGATAAGAGCGAAGAGAATACTTTATGGAAGCTCTTTGGCTTATAAAAAAGCGCACGTCGCACTTTAGAAAGCTATATGAAAAGCGAGAACCGTACATAAAATTATCATTTAAAGATTTAAAACCAGCAAAACTATGATACCCACAAGCGCAGCATATCCAAAGTCGGTTTTATCAACTCAGACCTTTCGTATCTGCCATAGATGCTAAAATCAACATTTTTCCATTCTCAAAAGCAACTGTATCAAACGGAAATAGCAGAAGAGAGCAGAAATAACTGACTGCGTTCTTCTCGTGGAATGACCCTGCCGATCAATCGCGGCATCGGTTTCAAGAAGTGAAAATGCCTTACTATTTTACATGAAGGATTTTTTATAAAAATATTTCATGTTCTTTATTTTTAAATTATTGTGATATTGGTGTGTATTTATAGTCAAAATAAAGTTTATTCAAAATTTTGAGTAACTTTTATTTTTAATCTGTTTTTACTTTTTGAAATTTTATTTTGTCAAGCTCGAGACCCAATAATTAATAAACTTCGATATTTGTTTATTAGTATATTTAATTGTCGATATTTCGACCTCAATTTGATATCATCATCAGGACTGTAACTATTTATAAAACACACAATACACAATTATTTAAAATTTAGTTTTAACAAAGGAGTATGCTTCGCACCGGCAACATACACAATGGTAAAATATTCGCCATAAACGATGTGCATACTGTTCGCAATCTAGGGCTCCCAACGCAAACTGTAGATATGAGCCAAGTCGCTAAGGAATACCCACATCTCAATGGGTTACCAATACGATCATACACCAAAGCAAAACCAACCATTCTTATTGGATCTGACAACTGGCTCCTCGCTGTCCCAATTAAAGTACGTGAGGGCAACTGGCACCTACCGATCGCGACCAAAACCAGATTGGGTTGGACGATTCAGGGGCGCCGATCCAGTCCGTCACAGAGCTTGCATTTGAATATTCACACATGTTCATGCAGGCAAAACTACGATACATTACACGAACTAGTTAAGGAAAGCTTCAAGCTAGATTCGTCGCCGCTATTACAGCTGATGTCACCCCAAGACTCGAAGGCGAACGAAGCAATATTAAGCGGGACCGATTTGTAACAAGATACCATGTGGAAATAGGTAGGGGAAGTGCCCATATAGGAATGACGGCAACATTATTTGTAACTTTCCTAAAGTGGAACTTTAATGAGTTCACCCACGTCCCTAAACAAATTTCCAAAGAACTCGAATATTTTAGTTTTAATTAACTTTATTTAATGGGAACTTTGAAACATTCGTTTTATTTTCACGTGGGCTTAAAAAAATGAACTGTTGATTTTAAGTTTCGTCCTCTTATATATTCATAGTTTTATATAGTTGGCATATCACGCCACTTACGCATAATGAACATTGTCCCAGTTTGTATTCTTGGGGTTTCTGTAAAACTGGCTTGTCTCCCTTGTGGCTTTTATATCGAACCTTATATGTTGATGGTCCGACATGGATACCTCATTGGAGACATGCCAGTTGTAGATGAATGTGGTCATATTAGACTTGCATATAGTCAGGCCTTAACCTCGCCTCGAATGGCATTAATAAATGTCGGCTCATTACCCCGGTTTAGAATATGTAGGTTTATACTACGAGAGTATTCAAGAAAGGACTCACCTCTTGCATTAGTGTTGGAGCTACCCCATATAATGTGAGGGGCGTTTGCGTCACAGCCCAACACAAATTTCAGCCGCTTCCTCCTGCAGTACTCCTCTAGGGCAATTACTTCCCTTGTGGGCATTTCGTTGCTGTCTCGTGGGAGTTAGGCTGAGGCAAGTACAACCTGTTGTACCCCCATCTGAGTTGGCACCTCAGTAGATATGGCCACAAGGTCCTGTGGTATCAACTCTGAAGAGGGAAAAAAGGTTATATTACTTCGTATCACTATGGCCGCTCCGGGCCTACTGCTGTTGGTGTCATACATAAGCTTACCATGGCATTCGTTGAGGTGTTTGACCTCCTCATTGTAAACCCATGGTTCTTGGATGAATACGAAATCCAAGTTTTCCTTGTTGAACCGCCAGCACAAAACGTCCGAGGCCGCCTTGGCGTGATGCAGGTTCACTTACAGCCAGCTGATGTACCTTATGGGGCTTCTTGGGGGGCTTACATCGGACGGGCTCTTTCTACGCCTTTGGGCCCTTTTGGCAACTTTCCTTCCCCAATTGCCTCCCAAGAGTACCCTCTCTTCCCTCGTCTGCTCTGCAGTACCCTGTCACCGATGTGACCTTAGTGGGGGTCTGAACCTTATCAGGGCGGTAGACGTTTTTCTTGCGGGTGAGTATTGGGTGTCATTGTTCTTCGGCCTGGTATTTCCATCAGGGCAGACTAGTCGCCCTTTGGGGCTTCCAACCAAGGATTCAATACTGGGCTGCTCCACAGCGGTCTTCTGCAGTGTTGCGTCGTCCTTTGAGCAACAGTGTCACTCTTCGTTCGCCGTGCTACTGCTAGCCGCAGAGGTGGAATTCGTTGCCAGAACTGTGCTTGCGGAGGGTGCCTTGACACGTGCCACTGTCGGACCTGTCCAGTGGATGCGCACCCTTCCGAAGCCATAGTGTACGACTTGCCTGAGCCTGTCAAGGGTCTCATAGGAAGAGGGGTCAACAGCCAGGGTTAGCTCCGAGGTGGGTCCCCTTTGTGCCCTGTTGAGCGCCCTCCAGCTTCCCACCTGACGACCCGCATTTTGACCCTCGCTAAGAGCCAGAATGTTTTCAACGGATGTGGTGGCCGCCTCCGGAAAATAAGCCACATAGACCTTTGGTTTGGGCACTTCAGTTGCATCACCAACTTTAATATTTGCGCCCTTCCACGGCTTTAGCTTCTGAGCCACTTCCCGGAGCCATTCCGATGTCTCTGCATCCCCGCAGCTGATGGACAGCCGGCCGAAAAGAACAGCTGCTGAAATTGGGCTTTATGGAGCCCTTATGCTGCTGCCTCACCGCTTCCAGGATGGCGGACTGGATCAGCTGTAGTTGCTGCAGAGACCAGAGATCCTTGCTGTAACTGGGTGGTACTAGTGCCACCCTGAACCCATCTTTTTCTGGCACCCTATCCGGCATAGCCCCAACAACCTGAGCAAAAGTCGCCTTTGCCGTTGACTACGTTGATCCCACTTGGGCCCTTTTGACAGTCGGTCCCGCCTATCGTTTTGGAGAGTTGTGAACGTTGGAGGAGACGGTGGTTTCTGACCTATCCCTCTTTCCACAACTACCCAACATGTTCCCAAGCTCTCGTTTTCCTTTAGACATGGGCAAGAGGGCAATCTTTCTTGCTTCAAGTTCACCGACTCCCTTGGAGTGCACCTTTCAGTTAGTCGACTGCTCTTCGCTTAAGGCGAAAGCAGAGTCGTTGAGATTTTTTTTAAAGAATTTGTTTAAGATTATGTTTTCTGGAGTACACCGTTAAAAGACACACTAACGTAGTGCCATTTAGTCAAAGGCACGGTACGATTGACACCAGGACTTACGGATTTTATTTTATTTTTCTTTCTAGATCCGCCATATTCAGTAGAAGCAGCGGCACCTCGCACAGGATGTGACTCTTCGCCACGTATGGTCGGTCTAGGGCTCAAGCCCCTCATCCAGATTGCTGAAACGCGTATGAAGACAACACCAAGAAACTTGACCCCCTGCATGGGTATATCTGGTAAAATTTTGTCGGAGTCGGCATAGGCGTAGGTCTCGCCATTTGCAGTACAACATAAAGACGCACACCACAGATAGACGGAAACCTCCGCATAGATGGTAAAAAGAGCCGGCACAGCTACTCGGACAAATATCTAAATGAAATCGTGAATGTATTAAATAAGAGTGCGGATAACAACGAATATTAACATCTGTGCTGTAATAGTGAATTAATTCAAAATGGTGAAATAGCAGATAGTGTGCAATTTAAGAAATTTTTTAAATGCGCGGATGCAGATTTAGTGCAAAACAAAAAAAAACAGAAAAGATAATGAATTGTGACTCCTAACGTCATATCTCATAGTTATCACCTTATTTAAGGTGGGCGAAAAACAATAAGAAGAGAATTAAGTGAAGAGCACAGGGCAAAAAAAATATATATGTGATCCCAAGCGTATTGTTTTAAGCAAAGATATAATACTTAAGCACTCAAAGATAAGAGCGAAGAGAATACTTTATGGAAGCTCTTTGGCTTATAAAAAAGCGCACGTCGCACTTTAGAAAACTATAAGAAAAGCGCTATTCTTTTTCGGAACGGAATCCATGAGAACCGTACATAAAATTGTCATTTAAAGATTTAAAACCAGCAAAACTATGATGCCCACAGACCTTTCGTATCTGCCATAGATGCAAAATCAAGCTTTTTCCATTCTCAAACGCAACTGTATGAAACGGAAATAGCAGAAGAGAGCAGCAATAACTGACTGCGTTCTTCTCGTGGAATGACCCTTCCGATCAATCGCGGCATCGGTTTCAAGAAGTGAAAATGCCTTACTATTTTACATGAAGGATTTTTTATAAAAATATTTCATGTTCTTTATTTTTAAATTATTGTGATATTGGTGTGTATTTATAGTCAAAATAAAGTTTACTCAAAATTTTGACTAACTTTTATTTTTAATCTGTTTTTACTTTTTGAAAATTTATTTTGTCAAGCTCGAGACCCAATAATTAATAAACTTCGATATTTGTTTATTAGTATATTTAACTGTCGATATTTCGACCTCAATTTGAGATCGTCATTAGAACTGTAACTATTTATAAAACACACAATAAACAATTATTTAAAATTTAGTTTTAACAAAGGAATATGCTTCGCATCGGCAACATGCACAATGGTAAAATATTCGCCATAAACGATGTGCATACTGTTCGCAATCTGGGGCTCCCAACGCAAACTGTAGATATGAGCCAAGTCGCTAAGGAATACCCACATCTCAATGGGTTACCAATACGATCATACACCAAAGCAAAACCAACCATTCTTATTGGATCTGACAACTGGCTCCTCGCTGTCCCAATTAAAGTACGTGAGGGCAACTGGCACCTACCGATCGCGACCAAAACCAGATTGGGTTGGACGATTCAGGGGCGCGGATCCAGTCCGTCACAGAGCTTGCATTTGAATATTCACACATGTTCATGCAGGCAAAACTACGATACATTACACGAACTAGATAAGGAAAGCTTCAAGCTAGATTCGTCGCCGCTATTACAGCTGATGTCACCCCAAGACTCGAAGGCGAACGAAGCAATATTAAGCGGGACCGATTTGTAACAAGATACCCTGTGGAAATAGGTAGGGGAAGTGCCCATATAGGAATGACGGCAACATTATTTGTAACTTTCCTAAAGTGGAACTTTAATGAGTTCACCCACGTCCCTAAACAAATTTCCAAAGAACTCGAATATTTTAGTTTTAATTAACTTTATTTAATGGGAACTTTGAAACATTCGTTTTATTTTCACGTGGGCTTAAAAAAATGAACTGTTGATTTTAAGTTTCGTCCTCTTATATATTCATAGTTTTATATAGTTGGCATATCACGCCACTTACGCATAATGAACATTGTCCCAGTTTGTATTCTTGGGGTTTCTGTAAAACTGGCTTGTTCCCCTTGTGGGTTTTATGTCTAACCTTATATGTTGATGGTCCGACATGGATACCTTATTGGAGACATGCCAGTTGTAGATGAATGTGGTCATATTAGACTTGCATATAGTCAGGCCTTAACCTCGCCTATAATGGCATTAATAAATGTCGGCTCATTACCCCGGTTTAGAATGTTAGGTTTATACTACGAGAGTATTCAAGAAAGGACTCACCTCTTGCATTAGTGTTGAAGCTACCCCATATAATGTGAGGGGCGTTTGCGTCACAGCCCAACACAAATTTCAGCCGCTTCCTCCTGCAGTACTCCTCTAGGGCAATTACTTCCCTTGTGGGCATTTCGTTGCTGTCTCCTGGGAGTTAGGCTGAGGCAAGTACAACCTGTTGTACCCCCATCTGAGTTGGCACCTCAGTAGATATGGCCACAAGGTCCTGTGGTATCAACTCTGAAGAGGGAAAAAAGGTTGTATTACTTCGTATCACTATGGCCGCTCTATGCCTACTGCTGTTGGTGTCATACATAAGCATACCATCGCATTAGTTGAGGTCTTTGACCTGCTCATTTTAAACCCATGGTTCTTGGATGAATACGAAATCAAAGTTTTCCTTGTTGAACCGCCAGCACAAAACGTCCGAGGCCGCCTTGGAGTGATGCAGGTTCACTTACAGCCAGCTGATGTACCTAATGAGGCTTCTTAGGGGGTCTTACATCGGACGGGCTCTTTCTACGCCTCTGGGCCCTTTTGGCAACTTTCCTTCCCCAATTTCCTCCCAAGAGAACCCTCTCTTCCCTCGTCTGCTCTGCAGCACCCTGTCACCGATGTGACCTTAGTGGGGGTCTGAACCTTATCAGGGCGGTAGACGTTTTTCTTGCGGGTGAGTATTGGGTGTCATTATTCGTCGGCCTGGTATTTCCATCAGGGCAGACTAGTCGCCCTTTGCGGTTTCCAACCAAGGTTTCAATACTGGGCTGCTCCACAGCGGTCTTCTGAAGTGTGGCGTCGTCCTTTGCTTTGAGCAACAGGGTCACTCTTCGTTCGCCGTGCTACTGCTAGCCGCAGAGGTGGAATTCTTTGCCAGAACTGTGCTTGCGGAGGGTGCCTTGATACGTGCCACTGTCGGGCCTGTCTAGTGGATGCTCACCCTTCCGAAGCCATAGTGTACGACTTGCCTGAGCCTGTCAAGGGTCTCATAGGAAGAGGGGTCAACAGCCAGGGTTAGCTCCGAGGTGGGTCCCCTTTGTACCCTGTTGAGTGCCCTCCAGCTTCCCACTTGTAGACTCGCATTTTGACCCTCGCTAAGAGCCAGAATGTTTTCAACGGATGTGGTGGCCGCCTCCGGAAAATAACCCACATTGACCTTTGGTTTGGGCACTTCAGTTGCATCAACAACTTTAATATTTGCGTCCTTCCACGGCTTTAGCTTGGGAGCCACTTCCCGGAGCCATTCCGATGTCTCTACATCCCCGCAGCTGATGGACAGCCGGCCGAAAAGAACTGCTGCTGAAATTGGGCTTTATGGAGCCCTTATGCTGCTGCCTCACCGCTTCCAGGATGGCGGACTGTATCAGCTGTAGTTGCTGCAGAGACCAGAGATCCTTGGGGTAACTGGGTGGACTAGTGGCCTCCTGCATCCATCTTTTGCAGGCACCCTATCCGGCATAGTCCCAACAACCTGAGCAAAAGTCGCCTTTGCCGTTGGCTGCGTTGATCCCACTTGGTCCCTTTTGACAGTCGGTCCCGCAATCGTTTTGGAGAGTTGTGGACGTTGAAGGAGACGGTGGTTTCCGACCTATCCCTCTTTCCACAACTACCCAACATGTTCCCAAGCTCTCGCTTTCCTTTAGCCATGGGCAAGAGGTCAAGCTTTCTTGCTTCAAGTTCACCGACTCCCTTGGAGTGCACCTTTGAATTAGTCGACTGCTCTTCGCTTAAGGCGAAAGCAGAGTCGTTGAGATTTTTTTTAAAGAGCCCCGGTACCTCGGAAAGGCTAAATAAAACCAGAGGGCGCCAGGTGACTGAAGTACACCGTTAGAAGACACACTAACGTAGTGCCATTCAGTCAAAGGCACGGTACGTTTGACAACAGGACTTACGGATTTTATCCAGTTTTTCTTTCTACATCCGCCATATTCAGTAGAAGCACCTCGCACCTCGTGACTCTTCGCCACGTATGGTCGGTCTAGGGCTCAAGCCCCTCATCCAGATTGCTGAAACACGTATGAAGACAACACCAAGAAACTTGACCCCCTGCATGGGTATATCTGGTAAAATTTTGTCGTAGTTGGCATAGGCGTAGGTCTCGCCATTTGCAGTACAACATAAAGACGCACACCACAGATAGACGAAAACCTCCACATAGATGGTAAAAGGAGCAGGCACAGCTGCTCGAACAAATATCTCAATGAAATCTCGAATGTATTAAATAAGAGTGCGGATAACAACGAATATTAACATCTGTGCTGTAATAGTGAATTAATTCAAAATGGTGAAATAGCAGATAGTGTGCAATTTAAGAAATTTTTTAAATGAGCGAATGCAGATTTTGTACAAAACAAAAAAAAACGTCATATCTCATAGTTACCACCTTATTTATGGTGGGCAAAAACAATAAGAAGAGAATTAAGTAAAGAGCAAAGGGCAAAAAAAATATAAATGTGATCCCAAGCGTATTGTTTTAAGCAAAGATATAATACCTAAGCACTCAAAGATAAGAGCGAAGAGAATACTTAATGGAAGCTCTTTGGCTTATATAAAAGCGCACGTCGCACTTTAGAAAGCTATAAGAAAAGCGCAATTGTTTTTCGGAACGGAATCCATGAGAACTGTACATAAAATTGTCATTTAAAGATTTGAAACCAGCATAACTATGATGCCCATAAGCGCAGCATATCCAAACTCGGTTTTATCAACTCAGACCTTTCGTATCTGCCATAGATGCTAAAATCAACCTTTTTCATTCTCAAAAGCGACTGTATGAAACGGAAATAGCAGAAGAGAGCAGAAATAACTGACTGCGTTCTTCTCGTGGAATGACCGTGCCACCTACATCTCAATCGCGGCATCGGTTTCAAGAAGTGAAAATGCCTTACTATTTTACATGAAGGACTTTTTATAAAAATATTTCATGTTCTTTATTTTTAAATTATTGTGATATTGGTGTGTATTTATAGTCAAAATAAAGTTTACTCAAAATTTTGACTAACTTTTATTTTTGATCTGTTTTTACTTTTTTTAAATTTATTTTGTCAAGCTCGAAACCCAATAATTAATAAACTTCGATAGTTGTTTATTAGTATATTTAATTGTCGATATTTCGACCTCAATTTGAGATCATCATCAGGACTGTAACTATTTATAAAACACACAATAAAAAATTATTTAAAATTAAGTTTTAACAAACATAAATAAACAAAACTTATACTATGTTCTGACTGCGTCGTTAACTCGAGTTCATGAGCTCTTTTGAAGTTTAACGCCAAACACTACTCATAAACTCGGACGTGCAACCCTTATTTGCACAAATACTAGGCTGCACTGTTGACAAATTTTGGCATCATTCATCACAATTTCAAATACGAGGGCGGTTTGATAAGTCAGCGACTTTTTGAAATTATCGCGCAGAAACTTTAATACATCATTGCTGCCATTAGCCGCCATCTAATAATATACTTCTCAATACTAATTTTGCGGAAAGTGAATTTCGATTGCTGATTAAGAAATATTTTTTGCAAATATCTTAACCAAGAAAATAGAGGTTTTCTTTGATACACAATTTGACATTACTTAAAAGTAGCTCTATAGTTAAATTTGTGTAATCCTTAATTTCACTCCACTTAGAAGCGATTACATCTATGGCTTAGTGTACCAGGATACTTGGGAACAATAACGCTAGTCGAATGACACTAAGCTTTCGTCATCAGAAATGTAAATAAGTGGCCTTCATTTATGTGTTTAAGGACATTAACGACATATTTATATAAAATATAGGACGGAGAATTCACAGACGAACAAAAAGGTCTAAGGGGTATAAACTCCTTATGTATTTTTGGCAAACCCTAAATCCGTGGTGGATTTGAGTTTCTGCAGATTAAATGGGTCCTTTCTCTTAAATCTATATACTTAGTTTTAAACATTATTTCCACTATTTCATTGTTTTTATCTTGCAGCTTGCTTGTAAAGTCACGTTTTAGAATTCTATAGTGGAAATATTGTTGACGATTAACTGCATTTTATTATCATACTCGGACTTCTCCATAACTGTAACATTCCCTTTATCCCTATTTAGAATAAAAAGGTTTTTGTTTCTCTTTAGAAATGTTTTCGTGGACTTTAGCGTATTCTGAATAAACTTATCTTTCGTTGTCATAGTCATCTTATTAAGGTGGTCATGTATTAGTGTCGTTTAGTAATTTCTTTAAATGGCTTGTATTTATCTTTGTTTTCTTTGATTGTTTGGATGGACTTTTGGAATTTGCGTGGTTGAAGTATTACAAAACCCCCCTGGTACACTCTTTGTATTTAAAAGTTCTTTACTTTTATCTCTTAGCGTCTCAAATGTGTTTGTTTTTCTTTTCTAAATATTCGCAGTGAGTTTTTGAGTAAGTACTTTTTCACTTTCACGTCATGTGTGTGGAAAGGGAATTTGTAATTTTTGTTGGTAATCTAATATTACTGTTGTTGTTGTAAATTATGTATGTAGTGTATATATTTGGTGGCATTTTCTGTGAAGTTGGGAATGAAACCGCTTCTCCTGTTTCTCTCCAAAAACTTAGCCGACTCCGACAACTTTGTGTTTTTACTATAACTCCATAAATTGGCTCCGGCTCGGATTAAGGAAATATTTTGATAAAATATATGTATTATTCAAGGTTATAGCATCAACGTATGGTGAAATAATAGTTTTAAGATCTGGCATCTCAATGTAAGCATTACCCCACATAGCGTGTTTCTCACCACTCTCAAAATCACCTGATCGCACTAGTTAAACTCACCTGACCGCACTAGCAGAACGCTATAAAAGCGCTATCCTCTGCGTGCTCGTCTTCACTTATTGGAAGCCGCACACACGAGAGGTAAGTTTAGTTATGCATGTATGTATATGTATGTATGTGTTGTTAATTATAAGTATAAGGCGGACAGCGCAAAGCTGGTCACATAGAAAATGGTTAAACAATGCATTGTTGGTGTCCTTGCACGGAACAAGGCGAACGGCGCAAAGCTGGTCACTTGAACTGTAGGTACTTAGTATGTTTATGTAAATATGTATGTTGTAGATGCGGTGCTTTAGACGAACAGCGCAAAGCTGGACTCCAAGTGGTTGAATGCATTGCCAACAATTTAATATTAATAGCAGTGTACATTTATTTCGATATCCTAGGTTAATTACCCACGCAACTCCTGAGCATATCTTCCATTTTTACATTTTTCAATAAAAACCATCTTAATCTAAAAATTTTCGTTATAAGGTTTTATATTATTTATATACAGAAATTTTCAAATTTATAAGTAAAAATATTAAAACAATTGAAGCGTTTTTAATTTTTCCAGAAGCTTAACTTTATATCACCCTTCATATGTGTAAGTAAATATTATTCCAATAATTATCCACAAAACTCAAAAAATAAATATCCTGCCTGGGATGTATTCTTAATTCTCAAGTTAATATCAAAAATCATTATCCAACTCCTTTCTATGAATGAAAGTTAAGATAAACTTGAGAAAAACAAACAGGCTAGCAATGTTTTTAAAGTTCAAAAATATTAAAGTGAGAGAGAAATTAATTTTTAAATACGAAGTTAAAACTAGTTTATAATCAATTAGGGAGTTCACAAGCAGTGTTATTTGTCATATTTGTCGTATTGCGTTATCGCAATACAACAGTTAAAAACTTGTTGTTTTTGTTTCACATGTTAAATTTTCGTATTTCAATACAACTTTAAAAGGTATGTTTAGTGTGTTATTAGTTCAGTGTTTTTATGTTTAAAATCATTTGAGATTTATTTTTGTTTGAAAAAATGTAAAATAAAGTTAAATAAAAATCTGCGTATACATATTTTAAAGAAACCGACCGCTCAAGTTTATTACACAGTACGACAGTGGTTGGTACACATAACAAATGTTAACAGAATATGAAAATAGGCTTAAAATAAAGAAATACGTGTCTCGGCGTTTTGCTGTAGCAAGCTTCAAAGGACCGTAGAGGTTCACTTCTAATGTAATACTATTATAAAAAGTTCTATAAAAACAGAATGGGTGAAAAATAATTGTTTTCTTAATAAAAAAAAATTCAAATTTATTTACCTTTTCAAAACTGGCTCAAGCATTAAAATCGGTTCACCCATTCTGTTTTTAAAGAACTTTTTATAATAGTATTACATTAGAAGTGAACCTCTACGGTCCTTTGAAGCTTAAAAATCGATTTTCTCAAAATTCTTACGTGCTAAAGAAAAACGCCGAGGCACGTATTTCTTTATTTTAAGCCTATTTTCATATTCTGTTAACATTTCTCATGTGCACAAAATAAAATTTGATTTTGTCGTACTTTGTTATAAGTGATTTATTGCTGAATAATTGCTTCAACACCACATACAATAGTAAACGAAATAGCACATTGCGTTTACACGTTCCTCTATTATTTCAATAGCGCACTAAAGAAATACGACAAATAACACAGCTGGTGAACTCCCCATATATGAAGATTAAGTAACATGTAGTTAATAATCAAATACTATTAGATATTATTTGTGGAGAAAACGTTACAAATTAAACATAGTTATTGTACATTTCACAGAATATTAGTTTCCTTAATTCTAAAGCATTATCGTACAGTGTAGATAAAATATTTTTAATTTTATTTACAATGTGGTTCGTTTCGAAGGAAAACTACGAAAAACATTCTATATGAAAAAATATGAAATAATATTAATACCATATCTTCAACAGAAAAATAAAATAAAAAAGTGAAGAGAAGTAAGTTTGAAAGCAGTTGGAGAATCACAGGTGGGTTCAAGCTGAGCGTTACTTCTTTTTCTTTATAATTCTGCACTGTTCTGGGCCAGTAGAGAAACAATGTGGGAGATTTGCGAAATACCTTACTTCTCCACTTAAACAAATGGAGCTCAAACTTCAGTTTTTGTGGGATTTTTGGAATTCTTTCATAATACCTATCTAAAATTCGTCCATGAGATAAATGACTTAGGAGCAATTTCTGATAGCAAATTTACTTTCGTCAATCATATTAACTTTATAGTTTCGAATTCGAATGCCAATACTGGCCTTTGAGTGACGGAGCAGTTCAGAATTTTCAGATCCATACTATTGTAAAGTAACTTTTTACAGCCATTGTCAGATCTAGACTAGAATACGCCTCTTTTATTTTGAGGCCTTATCATGCTCGCTACATTAACCACATAGGAAATATTCGATATGCTTTACGAACGTTATATTTTAGAGACCCGATTCCCCCATACCACGGTAGGTGTATGTTAATAAATTAAAAATCGCTAGAGAATAGAAGAGTGATACCCTAATTAACTTTTGTTTTCGATATAATCAGCGAGGGCGTATATTGCGCTTCCCTTCTTTATTGCATTTGATTTAATATACCATTAAGAAATTACGTCACTTTGAAACATTTATGTTGGCTCCAAAAAACCGTGTATTTAATGCTACCATCACACGAGCTATACCCAATTCTAATAGCTGTACAGATATATATTTCTCTGTCTGCAAAAACGACATTTTTAATTCGCTGTATTATATTTTTAAATAATTTTGAACAATTCGTTGTCTGTAAGAATAATTCATATATTCATAGACTAAACTATACAAATAAGCAAAAAATACACAATTTCGTATAAGCATTAAAAAATCATATCATCAAATTTTATTCTTTCTTTTAAAATGTAAGTGTGTGCGTATATGTAAGATTGGCAATTGGATTTAAAAATGTGTACGTACAAAATGCAGAGCAGTTAGGCACTGCTGGTTTTTAGCCCATATGCTGGTAAATCGGGGTTCTTAGTGAGACTTGTATTATATCAAACAAAGAAATTGTGAATGATTTATTGTTTGATTATTCAGAAAGCATTGCATCTCGAAGATCTTATACCTATCGGACTCAAATAAATGCAGTTTAAATTTTAGACTACGCAAATCCCAGAGAGTTTTTCTAATAACTTAAGGGTTTACGTCACCTGGGAAAACCTAAACCGATGCCAAAACTAATTTTTTTTGCAGAGAAAGTGTACAACGTGAGGCAAATATTTTGACAAGGTTTTAGTGTGTATACATTAAAGTTGCTTAGAATAATTTTTCAGGTCTTTACTTCGAAAATTATAGTTGAGATGGTACTGTGAATATTCCCTACAAAACGAGGGTAACCAAGGGGAATTCAACTCACAAATGCCAACACAACTTTCCCAGCTGTTACCAACATAATCGCATTTGATATTTCGCTAGTTTCCTAATGTTAGAATAATCGGCAATATTCCTAATTTTAATGGTTAGAAAATAAGAGTGCAAGAGCAAAATAACAATAGAGTAGGCAGCACTGACATGTCTTCGTTTAATTTATTGTGAAATTGGCATGGATATGTGGTAAGTTGCTTTGCTTTAATTAGAATGTTGATATTTTGTTATTTGATTACAATGATAAGAGGGCCCCTGTAATATTTCGAACATTATAACGAATTTTGTTCGAATTTGCAGGAATTACGCACCAAGGCGGCATACAATATTTTGGAGATGGCTGCAGGAACCATTGGAAAAGTGAGTAGAGTGAATTACCTTCACAAATTAGTGAAGTGTAGTAAATGTATTTGTTGGATGGAAACTTTAAAGCCATCAATGTTTAAATCCATTTAAGTTCCAAATCTTTGTAGATGCAAATGTCCAGCATGTGCGGTATAATTATTAATATTAACAAATACCAATCTTTTTTACGAGGACACATGCTAACAGCACAACGGAGCATTATATCGAGGATTATGAAATGTCGACCCTTGAGCGGCAAAGGTAGGTACGTGAATCATTTAAGAAAAATATTAAACTTTTGATTCAAAACTAATTGCCCTTTCTTTCCATTCAGACTAAAATGCAATTTTTCCCTTCACTATTGTGGCATGTCGATTCCCCAAGATGTCTCTGTATATTTAAGGTATCGACAATAACTAAACGAAAATTTACTTACTAAACTATATTCATACCCACTTTGGTGTAGTGCCTATGCATGTATTGAATACATATACGGTGAAGTACTGATTTTTCAAAATGGGTTAAAATTTTAAATGGAAATGCATATCATTAGTAAGAATAGTCAATTATATTTACGTCCAGTATATATTTTTTAATATAATTAACTTTTTTTGAGAAAATGTTCAACTTTTGAAAATGGCCTAGTCGTGATTTTTGAAAAATAAGTGATAATTGAAACTGGAAATGCATATCAGAAGAAAGATAAATCAATTATATCTTAGACCACTATATTTTCTTTGAATTGATTAACCATTAAAGAATAATCAATTATCTTTTTGTCCATGTTATTTTCTTTAAAAAAATAATATTTAGAAAGAAAATTTTCAACTTTTGATTTATAACTTTATTTCCTCTTTTTTTAAATTTTTAGCAAGATTCACCGGAACGATATGGACTTTTGTAGATTAAAGGATGTCGTTCCTTAAAGCACCAACGCTCAGCTCATATATGAGGACACATGTATAGGTAAATATAAACTATATAAGTATATATGTATGTATATAAATAAATTAGAGTTAAGTCAAAAGTAAAAAATATTTGTTTAGTATATGTATGTTATTTCTTAAAACTGAAAATGTAAATATTTTAGCTCATTAAAGTTAGTTTACTATTTTAAGTGGTCTAATTAAGATTAATTGCAACTGTTATTAGTTAATTGGAATGCTATTATCTTTGGTTTTTTATAAGGTGTTCGATTATTCGACTTTTTTGAAAAACCGGTTTTGGAATTATTCGAAAAATGGCAATTTGAGAAAATTCGGTTCCAAATTTTTATATCAAGAAAAAACCGGATGTTGAGACAGTTTCTCAACGGAACTAATGTATCCTGATTTACTTAGAATTATGAATGAAAACTACGCGAGCTGTATGTAGATGTAAATGAAACTTGATATTTAACGTAGTTTTGACACTTGTAATTCAGAACTCCTCTTACGACCCATTACATATGGCATTCAAATTCAGCCAAGATAATGTAATAGATAGATTTTCGCCGCCCTACTCCAAATTTTGAGCCAAATCTAAAACAGCAATTTTTGAAACCGGTCGTTCTAGAACTCTGCTTTTAGTCAGAACTTTTGCCCTACGTACCTGCCCATCCTTTGCTAACCTCGCTTCAAGTACCTTGCCTCGTGGCCACACGTTACGAGGACATGAAGAGTCAACCACAACAAATAAGTCCCCGATGCACAACGGCTTCACCTTTTCATGCCATTTTGTCCTGCACGTTAAAAACGGCAAATATTCCAGCAACCAGCATTTCCAGAACAAATTCGCAAAACGTTGAGATTCAAGCCAACTTCGTTTTAGCACAACTGCGTTGTCGTCCAAGAGCGCATTTTGCTTCATGCCGTTTGAGCACCCCAGCAAAAGATGATTTGGTGTGATGGCTTCAGCGTTGCTGTCATCAAGAGGAACGTACGTTAAAGGCCTTGAATTTCCAATGTTTTCCATTTCAGCCATCATATTTCTCAAAAGCTCTTCATTTGGCGAGCGAATAGGAGTTATTTTATAGAAAACTGTTTTTATGGAGCGCACTCCCAAGCGCCTCTCATATGTGGCGCAAGAGGAGGGTTAAAATTCCATTTCGAATGTGAACAAGTAAAAGCACGAACAAGCTCATTTCGATTCACTTCGGTAGCTGCTTCGCGCAACTCTCTCTCAGCTCCAATAAAATTTGTTCCGTTATCGCTGAAGAAATCTCTCGGGATGCCTCGCCTTGCCATAAAATTTCGTATAGCCAATATACACGAGTTTGTATTTAGTGAGTAGGCGATTTCTACGTGGTCCGCTCTTATGGTTAAGGAAGTGATTACGACACCGTAGCGTTTTTCTTTGTGCCGATTGATAGTGATCAAAATGGGCCCAAAGAAATCCAACCCAGTGAAAGTAAACGGTGCGACATGAGTAGCGAGACGAGCGCGAGGTAATTTAGCCATTTGTGGTATATGCGGCACAGCCTTATGAATTTTGCACATTTGGCAGTGTAAACGACGCGTAGACGGGATATATAGTAAAATTGACAAATTTCATTAACGGCGGTTTGGTGATTTAAATGACGATACAAATTATGGTAATACATTATTATAAGCGTAGTTATAATATTTTCTTTTGGAAGAATAATAGGCCTCTTTTGCTCATTTATAGTACATGCCATCAATGCGCCGAATGTTGTTGTCATCTAAATGGTGATATTTTATATATAGTACTTGATTTAGGCAACTGCGCGTTGTTCTTCAACAGCTCAATTTCTTCGGCATAAGCGTTACGCTGTTCTTGCTGATATAAGACACCTTCTGATTTTAAAATCTCTTCTTATTCTAGTTCTCCACACTGCAACTCTTGTCCTTCTACTTTCGGTTTAGAATTAGCAATGAAACGTAAAGTAAATGCTATAGTGCGCACAATGCGCTTCCATTTCGAAAAACGATTTACGTCGATTATTTCATTAACGGCTTATATATGAATTAGGTGTCGTTTCATCTCCTCTTTCGTATCTTTTAGCCGTTCGTCTTTAGCCATGTATAAGAATTGTGAGCCAGTAAACCACCGACTATCATTATGAAGCTCTACCTTGCTAACCCACTTGGTGGCTTCATCTGCTACGTTAAGCTTGCTAGGTATCCACCTCCACTCATTCGAATGAGTTAGATCCAGAATTTCGCTAGCTCGAAACACAACAAATTGGCTATATTTACAATGATCGCAACGTAACCAACTCAAGACCGTTTTAGAATCCGACCAGTTTATACATATATATGGTTTTGAAGTATGTATCTTGCAAATCTAAAATCTAGCCCCAATAAGCGCTGCCATGAGTTCCAAGCGTGGGATCGATGTCAATTTTAATGGTGCGACTTTTGTTCTTTTTTTGTTGATTTGATTTGATTTATAAAGGTTTAATGTATTAGTGAAATAAGATTTATATATGTACATCTTTTGTAGCACAACATCAAGAAGGTATTACAATCAGACATTATAAACTATTAAAAATAAAATAAAAAATTTAAATACATAGAAATGAAAATTAAATGATCATATACTTAAAAATAAGGAACATTTGATAAATCTATACAATTTAAAAACATCTTATTTTATTAGATACATAGTTTCGTAGGGTACTAGAGTTTTCTTAAGTATATATATGTAGATAGGTCAACCAATTTTAGAAAAGTGGTTATATAAAGATTGTTTGTAATTGTTGTTAATTTGTTAATTTTGCTTCTATGTAGTTGCAGAAGGAATGGAGTTCCATACCCATATGGCATTGACAAAAAACAGTCTGATCAGCGCAGCTAAGACTACTATTTAATACAAAACCTAAGTTAGTTATTTTTTCAACAAACTTTAAAGAATTGTTGTTAAGGTAAATAGAGAGAATGCTGTTAAAATTTATCTTTTCTTGCACACAGGCAGAACATACGATATTTGGGGGTTAAGACTTAGACCATTATCGGCAGCGCATCGAGAGATAGAGCATAAGTATATTTTCAAATTAGAGCTGACATTTGACACTGTCCTAATTGAACCAGATAAATAAATCTGAAGGTCATTAGCATATGCGTGCATGCTTACATGTCGACATATTAAAAATATATCATTTATAAATGCACTAAAAAGCAGAGGGCCTAAAATCGACTGTTGGGGAACCCCACACATCACAGGTTTTGTCTATGAGACTACCGAGCCGATTCTTACACGTTGGGTTCTACCTGTTAAGTAACTTCGCTTAAATGACAGGGCATTTTTACCAAATCCAAAGTAGTAATCGAGCTTTGAGCAAAGCAATGAATGATCAACTGAGTCAAATGCTTTAGAGAAGTCAAGTAAGCACAGCAGGGATATATCACCTTTGTCAAAAGATATTCGCAAATCGTCCATAATTTTAACCACCGCTGTTGAACATCCATGTTTTGGCCTAAAACCAGATTGAAGGGGCGATAACAGGTTTTTAGCGGATATGTGCAAAGATATTTGTTTAGACATTAAAGACTCTAACACTTTCGACAAAGCGGACAGGACATTAAGATTCTTGATCCAATCAATGAGCACACTACTCTTTTGCCGTCTGTAATTCTAAAATATGCCACTGCAGCATACCCATTTTTGCTTGCATCTACAAAGATATGCAGCTGCGTTTCAAGGGAGTTATAATTAGCAAAGTATTTGAGATAACAGCAGTTAATACGAATTTTTCCTAAATCCGGAAGCAATTTTACCCATTTAAGCCATTTGGAAAACTGCGTCGATAAAATTGATTCATCCCAAGCAACAGAACTGCGCCGTATTTCTTGCATTAAAAATTGTGCATACTTAAGAAAATGGCCTACCAGCAGTATGGGATCATATATCGACATTAGTGTACGTAGCACTTCTCTCTTTGTTGGGGGGCGACCACCCGTGAAAATTTCGCTTTCTGTTTTCGTTGTCGATATTTTGAAAGTAATTATGTCATCTTCCGGCATCAAAAATATCTCCAGCACTTTTTCCATAAGTGTATCGCTGCCTAGGAATAAACTTGTACTCTTTGTTTGCGCTTCCGTGTTAGTAAAACTTCATTTTCATTCGATGTCCAGTTTCGAATGTAGAAACCGCCTTGACTATGTATAAATCTAACGTCTTTAGCTACTTTGATTGCTTCCAGCAGCTGCCTGTGGAAACTCGTTTTCAAACTCTGATGCATTCAGATGTTTTACATATTGCGAAATATTCGGTGCACAAGTAGCGCCGAAAATCATAACATTCATTATGTAAACTTCAAGTTCTAAATCAGCCATGCACCCTCGCCATAAAAAACGATGGACGTGTTGATCTTCACTTCTAACAAATATCTGGAGAAACATTTCGGCAATATCACCAAACACCGCAAAGGACTTTTGCCTGTATCGATGTAGTATGCCGGGCATTGGTTCTAGCATGTCAGGCCCTTTTAATAATAGCGTATTAAGAGACACTCCATTAACTTTGGAAGCGGCATCCCACACGATTTTTGATTTTCCAGGTTTGTTCTTGTTGAAAACAGCTAATATAGGCAAATACCAGACTTTATGGTTGGTTGCTACATCTTCATTCATATCCCACTTACGGATATATCCTTTAGCCAAATAATCGGACATGGTTTGTTTAAAAATATCAAGCAGGTGGGGATCAGTGTTCAGCTTTTTCTCGAGACACAAAAGTCTTTTCTTTGCCATATTGTAGCTATTTGGCATTTCAAATGGATCATATCGCCACAAAAGCCCAGTTTCATAGTGACCATCGACACGCTTTATGGTAAGCTCCCTTAGCATCTTTAAACAGCGTTCACCTTCGGCACTGTCTTTTAGTTGAGACGACATATTAATTCCTATATTTTCAAGAGAATAAAATTGTTTAACCATTTCTTGCAATTTCGTATCACTATCAGACGTGCCGCTGTGGTCGAGTTGGTAACGGTGCGTGCTATAACTTGATATTCCGCTGAGTTCGAGGTTCGAATCTCAGTCAGGGCAAGCAAAATCTTAATAATAGAAAAAGTTTTTTCAAATAGCGGTCACCCCTCGGCAGGCAATGGTAAACCTCCGAGGGTATTTCTGCCATGAAAAAGCTTCTCATTAAATACATCTGCCGTTCGGAGTCGGCACAAAACTGTAGGTCCCTCCGTTTGTGGTATAATAAAAAGACGCACACCACAAATGGTAGGAGAGGTTCGGCCAAACACTGAGCTATATAGTGAACGCGCCAAAATTATATATTATATTATATCAGACGTGCATTCGCAAATGTGAAAACTGTAAGTGTCATTAGATTTTCCTTTGTTATTTCTAACTCCGTAAATCAACAATCCGAGCGCAGTCTTAATTGCTACAGGCTCAGTGGGTTTTCCTGCTATGATTTTATGCCGAATTCCTAATTTCCAATTATCTATTCCTATAAGTAACTGTGACATAGCTTGTTCGTAACTTGTAATTAGAATATTCCTCAAATGCTTAAACTGTTTACGTAGTACAGCATCATTTAAAGTTTGTGTTGGTAATGACAAGTTGTACACAGTGCGTACGTCTAGCATTATACTATTCGCTTTATTTGACAAAATTTAAACGTTTAATTTTCGTGAAAACTTTTCTTCTCGCTTTATGTCACCAGTCCATTTTAAGCAAAGTGCGTGTGACTGACCGTTTAGTTGCAATTCATTAGCAATTTCTTCATCTAATAAACTTATTGACGAACCTTCGTCGATAAACGCAAATGTATTAACAATTTTATTGTTATTTTCTTTAAGCATTACTGGTATAATTTTAAAGAGAATATCGGCTCTTTCTGAGCTATGCGCATTGCATTTATATTTCTCACGGTTTTCTCTTACTTCAGTTGATCTCATTTTTGGTGAGTTGAGTCTCTGTTTTAAGGCAAAATTGCGATGAAGTAGAGCGTGGTGCTTTAGTTGACAGCTGTTTACGCCGCATACTACTTCACATGATCTAGCATTCGTGTGTTGTTGTAGGCACTGCTTACATAAATTAAACGTTCCTACTATATTCCACTTTTCACCACCGTCAAGCGAACGAAACATTTTGCAATCAGCAACATTTTTGCAGTACTTCTTTAGTGTAGACATTGATGTGCTACAGCAAGAAGGGTGTATTAGAATGTGCTGAATAGCTTGCAGTGCTTCGTTGGAGCCGTATAAAATTTTTCGCATTAGTTAAACCATATACTGTTGTACCCTGGTAAGGTATCGAAATAAAGAGATTTTGCTGAAGTTAAACCTTCTAGACTTTCTTTATGCCATTGAGAGTTGTGTTCTATGGGACGCGACTCGAGTATCTTATTTTTTTTGTCAAGAAATTCTTTATCACGTGCGATAGCCATATTTCTTTCTTCCTCCAAGCGTTGAAGTTCGAGTTTAGTTGCGCGATTTGTTGAATTAGATGTACGGCTTGAAATACTTCCAACTGTAGAAGCTGAGTCTGATTCTAAACAGTTCAGACATTTCCATACATGAAGGGAAGAGTATGAATCCCTAAAAATACAGGACTCGTGAAACGCCTTGTGACATTTAACGCAGAATACGAAGAATCCGTAGTTGGCATTTTTGTATTGCCAGCAGTGAGGGGTTTGTGGTTGACCTCTTAATGCAATAGGATTCATATTGTACTTACTTTGAGGTTAGCAATGGGCACATGTAGAGATTCAGTACGCTTGCGTATTTTAGTCACCCGGAATGATGTAGACTCCAACAGTGGCCGCGAATACTTAACGAATTTTAAAATGTTGTGACAGTTTCTAAACGGAACTAATGGATCCTAATTTACTTAGAACTTTGAACGAAAACTACGCGAGCTGTATCTAGATTCAAGCTTTATTTAACATAGTTTTGACACTTGTAATGTGTGTATGTTAAAATTCTTTAGGTATGAAAACAAGAACGTATGACGATTTTCTAAATTCAGTACTCCTCTTACGACCCATTACATATGTCATTTAAATTCAGCCAAGATAATGTAATAGATTGAACTTCAAAAATAATCAGTTTTACAGTGGCGGTAACAATCCACCCCACAGTATGGCAAAGTATTTTCGCCGCCCTTTGAAACCGGTCGTTCTAGAACTCCACTTTTAGTCAGAATTTTTGCACTACGTACCTGCCCATCCTTTGCTAACCTCGCTTCAAGTACCTTGCCTCGTGGTCACACGTTACGAGGACATGAAGAGTCAACCACAACAAATAAGTCCCCGATGCACAACGGCTTCACCTTTTCATGCCATTTTGTCCTGCACGTTAAAAACGGCAAATATTCCAGCAACCAGCATTTCCAGAACAAATTCGCAAAACGTTGAGATTCAAGCCAACTTCGTTTTAGCACAACTGCGTTGTCGTCCAAGAGCGCATTTGGCTTCATGCCGTTTGAGCACCCCAGCAAAAGATGATTTGGTGTGATGGCTTCAGCGTTGCTGTCATCAAGAGGAACGTACGTTAAAGGCCTTGAATTTACAATGTTTTCCATTTCAGCCATCACATTTCTCAAAAGCTCTTCATTTGGCGAGCGAATAGGAGTTATTTTATAGAAAACTGTTTTTATGGAGCGCACTCCCAAGCGCATCCCATATGTGGCGCAAGAGGAGGGTTAAAATTCCATTTCGAATGCGAACAAGTAAAAGCACGAACAAGCTCATTTCGATTCACTTCTGTAGCTGCTTCGCGCAACTCTCTCTCATTTTTTCCGTTATCGCTGAAAAATTATCTCGGGATCCCAAGCCTTGCTATAAAATTTCGTATAGCCAATATACACGAGTTTGTATTCAGTGAGTAGGCGATTTCTACGTGGACCGCTCTTATGATTAAGCAAGTGAATAAGACACCGTAGCGTTTTTCTTTGTGCCGATTGATAGTGATCAAAATGGGCCCAAAGAAATCCAACCCAGTGAAAGTAAACGGTGCGACATGAGTAGCGAGGCGAGAGCGAGGTAATTTAGCCATTTGTGGTATATGCGGCACAGCCTTTTGCATTTTGCACATTTGGCAGTGTCTTATTTTCTTCTTGTAAACGACGCGTAGACGTGGTATATAGTAAAATTGACAAATTTCATTAACAGCGGTTTCGTGATTTAAATGACGATACAAATTATGGTAATACATTATTATAAGCGTAGTTATACGATTTTATTTTGAAAGAATAATTGCAAAATGGTCTAAAATGAACCAGTTCCTAACCACTCGGTACGAGGTGGTCGAACGAGTTGATCAATGGCACCCGGCCAAATCAAAGCAGTATGAACGTCTCTCGACCACCTCCGTCTAATAACAAGCCCAATTTCAAACCTCCCAACGAACAATACTCTCAAAAATAGGTATATGGCTCAGGTCTATTCTCATATGACAGAACAGCGAACAATGCACAAATGTTCAATATGCAAAACATCAACCCATTCGCTTTGGAGCTACCTCAGGTTCAAAAAGGAGGTACCTATTAGAGATTGTAGACAGTTAATTAAAGATCATAATATGTGTTTCAATTGTCTCTCCCAGTCACATACAATTAAAGAGCGTCCGAGTACTCAGACTTGCTTTCATTGTCAAGAACGACATAACTCAGTGCTGCACGACAGCACAGCCCCGACGGTGAGAAAACCAAACTTCAGATCCCAAAGGACTACCTCACAAGTGGCAACGGCAACGACGACAAATCAAATCCCGCGAACTCCACAATCAGTGACCACCAACAATGAAAAGGAGATACCCTCGAGCTCACACACAACAAGAGTACAATCATTATACTCTGAAAATGAAAGCAAAGTGGGTAGAACGGCATTAGTGCCAGTAGAACACAAAGACGAGATATTTAAGCGCAGAGCACTTATTTATCAGGGGTCGGAAAGGAGCTTTATTTCCTCTAAAGCTCAAAAGAAGCTAGAACTACCATGCCAAAACTCCAGTTTCGAAATCTCGGGCATGGGCGGAAGAGTGGTTCAAGCCTCGAACCAATTATGCTCTCTAGTCTTAGTTCAGCAGATTCCACCACAAAAATACAGGCCCAGGCAATTGTGCTCCCACAATTAACTAAAATGCTATCAAAATTTCCAGCCTATTCGGGAACAAAGCATAAAATGGGCTCATGTGAAGCTAGCCTACCCCAACTGCCAATCCCCATCTCAAATTGACTTAGTCATTGGCAGAGACCTCATCCCCCAAATAATTCTCGAAGGCAATACGCACACTGCACCTACTCTCGTTAAAACGTCACATCCCAATGCAGTTTCAATATTGAGAAACGAGACTTATGTAGACTAAATTCTGTCTGGTTGCCACAACACACCGTCAGCCCAAGAATCCCTATCACAAGCAATAGAACACTCAAGTCGGCAGGCTTTCCGCTTAAAAAAATAACCGCCAACCATCCCAAAACTATCAAAAATATAGATACGGGGGACTTTCTCGACACCAACTCTCTCGAATTCGAGAAAGCAAGCACAACGAAAACGCTCGGAATTCAATTGAACGCGCTTTCAGATACCTTCTCATACACGGTTGATTCCATCCCAGCGTTATCCGCTAGCACAAAGCGACAAATTCTCTCCTCTGTCGCGAAACTTTTTGACCCCGCAGGATGGCTAACGCCGATAACGATTCAAGCCAAAGTCCTATTACAAGAGCTCTGGCTTGACGGCACTGATTGGGATGATCAGGTCAAACCCCTCCGTCTAGTAAAATGGGCGCAATTTGCAAATAATCTCGAAGCAATCTCAAGCATTCAAATCCCTCGATGGGTCAGTTATATCCCCGACCAACAGGTCGAATTGCATGGCTTTTGCGACGCCTCCGAAAAGGCGTACTGTGCCACCATCTATCTTCGGACCACGAATGGCACCAATATCTCTTCCCACCTTCTAGTCACCAAAAGTAAAGTTGCGGCGCTTCGAACAACAAGCTTACCACGGCTTGAGCTGTGTGGCGCCCTTCTCCAAGCCAAATTAGTCGCAGTCGTTCAATCTCACCGAGACATAAGCTCAACAGAAGTGCGCCGTGTCGAAGCTTTCTATGCAGCCGAAGAAAGTCTCGATATTCTCGATCGGTTTTCCTTATATTCGCGGGCCCTAAAGGTTATGACATATGTTTTTAGATGTCTTAGTAATCTGAAAAATCGAGTCAAATGCACATCAGTTGCACAAGACGATTCTCTAACTCACGATAATTTCAACGCCAGAAAGAAGCGTCTCATAGCCTTGACTCAAGCTCGATATTTTCCCCTTGAGAGGACCGAGTTGTCCAACTCGGTCCCTATCGGCAAACGAAGTTCATTACTCACGCTCAACCCGTTCCTTGACAAGACTAATTTACTCCGTGTCAACGGAAGACTAGCTCATTCCACGTTGAGTTACAATGAGCGACACCCAATCAGAATTCCTGAGAAGTCTCGATTCGCTGTCCTATATATTCGCTTTATACACGAGTTACTTCTGCATGTGGAGACGCGTCTCATGCAGCAAGTTATATGGCAGAAATTTTATATCCCCAAGTTTAAACCGCTCAACAAAAAGTGCATTTTTGAATGTAAACCTTGCACTGTCCATAAGCAAAAATGCGTTCGCAAATAATAGCAGCCTTGCCCCCAGAGCGGAACACATACGCTCCGCCCTTTACCACCACCGGTGTCGATTTTGCTGGGCCTTTTCAAATAAAGGCCTCGTTGCTAAGGTCGCACACCCTGGTGAAGGGATATGTGGCTGTCTTTGTATGTTTCTCTACAAAGGCCGTTCACCTGAGCTGTGCTCCGACAGATGCGTTTCTCGCCGCATTTTCCCGCTTTATAGGACGCCGTGGATATCCTTCCCGAATAATGAGCGATAATAGCAGAACCTTTATTGGAGCCAAACGAGCCACAGAACGCGAATTTTCTTTAATTCTCCACCAAGTGTCGCACGATGAAATCACTAAACACTCCCCACAAGGCATCGATTGGAAGTTTATTCCTCCAAGTGCCCCTCACATGTGTGGTTTGGGGGAATCCGCAGTGAAAAGTTTCAAAATGCATCTCAAGAAAACTGCAGGATCTCATAAATTCATCTTTGAAGAATTTACCACTCTACTTATAAGGATCGAAACCATGTTAAACTCTCGGCCCATCTCGCCACTCTCCCCAGATCCCACTGAATTTACGGCCCTCACTCCTGAACACTTTCTCAGGTGCGCGCCGCTGTTATCATTTCCCGAAATAAACCACGAAAATCTGTCCCTCATAACCGATGGGAGAAGGTTGAGGTTCTACACCATCAGTTCAGCCATCGCTGGAAAGAGGATTACCTCAAAGACCTCCAAAAGCGATATAAATGGAAGGATACTAAAACTGAACCCAAAGTTCATCTTATCAATGATGACACGCTACCACAGACCGAATGGCGCCTAGGCCGCATTGAGAAGGCGCATATTGGCTCAGATGGCCATATTCGTATGGTCTACGTGCGCACTCAATCCGGCACTCTCACTCGACCAATTGTAAATCTATGTTTCCTACCTTCATCAGAAGTACAACGCCCTCCCATAGAAGCTAAGTAAATAACAGTCGAAACCGCGCCAACTCGTTTCCATTAAAGCCCCCTAAGCCCGCTTTGTTCTACGTTCCTTATCTTCAGAACGTTTGTTCTCACAACAAAAAAAAAAAAACAATCCCAAATCACGAAGATCCCATAGTAAATGCACTTTTCAATACATATGTATAATCCCATGAATCTTACTAATCCCTTGCGAATATGCATCTTTACAGATGGAAATCGATGCTGCACCACAGCACCACGGCCTAGGGCCGCGACGATGCTTAAGCGCTTGTCACCGATTAAACTGTTTAATCTTTATGGTCTGCACATATGTATATGGCAGCTTATACGTATCTCGCCACTGCTATATCACATCCTTTATGGAATTATTCATGAATTTACCTAGTTATAACCTAACCTTACGATTTTGCTCATTATTATTTGAATTGTATTCCAAATGATTGAATTATTAAACCCAATGTAAGTTTGTGCAAATAATTCCATTGTATAACAGTTAGTGAATTTGTGATCTATTGGCATCACCCATCCTGCAGGTTGATGAACTACGTTTGTTACGGAAATTTAATGGGGGGAAAAAAAGTTTAATATTATTTGAACGTTTTGCGGTGTCATTATTTCCACGGGAAAAAATATCATTCGAAAAGGTGTCGGTTCATATTCTCCGGTAGCAGGCGTTTTAAGTGCATCTTCAACGCCGCAACCAACGTTACATTTTGTGTTGTGCAGCTATCACCGTTCCAGCGCCATCACAAGCCACCTGCCGCCATCTCCAGGCCACCAATCACCCTTCTGTGAAACAGAGGTTCAAAGCCCTAACACTCTGAAAGAAATATTTTAAAAATAAACTACAGCCTAAATGTTTTGGACAATCTATTTTTTTCTTTAGTTCTTATAACACTTCATATTGAAAATGCTCGTTCGCTCAATATGCTAGAATAACCCGAATAACTCAGTCACATCTCAAGTCTCAAAATGAGCAAGACATATTTGCTTTTCCTTGCTTTCACGTTTATTTCTTTTGTTTTTATATTAATTTTTTGTGACCTGATCATCTTTATTTTGAGACTAGAAGCTTTATTTCGAATCTAATGAACGCCAACTGGTCTAAAATTGTGACTTTTATCTCTATTAGAGACTGAGACTGCTTACTGAATTCGGGGGTAATTGTCAGTAAGGCGTTATACACTTTTTTAAGATTTTCGGTCCTCTCATGACATTTTGTCTAAATATATAACATTTTCTAATACATCTAAGTTGCGTTTTTTCTGCAAATTATTTGAAATTTGAATATATACAATGGTCTTAGATAATTGATAAGCAAATTGTAGTTGCCGTTTCAATAAAAATATAATGAATGTAAAATTAGAGCACGTGCCGTATTTCAGTTATTTGTCAATGGCTTTATTTTTACAATTAGATAAAAACCGATTTTGGCGATTAAAAAACCGTTTTATTCTATATTCGAAAAATCAAGATTTCAAAAAAACCGTACAAAAATTTATGAAAAAACCGGAGGTTTGAAAAAACCGTGTCAAACACCCTAGTATTTTAAGTTGATACGTTTATATTAAGAAATTATTAATAATTAATATAAGTTTATACAATGTAACTTGATGAAAAATTTTAAAACAAAAAACTTAAATTAAATAAAATGCTTTTTTGATTAAAGGAATTTTAGTAACCAATGGATAACTAACAATAAGGGCAACCTATATAACTGTTTTGGATAACAAGATGCTAACCATATTGGTAACAAGTGAAATCTATAATGGTAATCAATAGCTAACTGCAAATGTGACGATTAGGTTGATTAGTAGTACCTTGAACTCACCATACGTGTAACAAATAAAGTGGTAAGCAATAGCAATTAGTCGGTAACTAATAAAACTGGTACTGCTAACAAACAACTAACATACTCTGAAACCTTCAATGTTAGAGCGAGAGTGGAAAAGATATGTGTAAGAGCAAGTAGGAGCATCACACCGACGTGGACTAGGGTGGGGAAGGAAAGGAAGGAAAAGGCGCAAGGGACACCAACGATTAGCTAACTTGTTTGCTAACCATTATCCGCCTTGTAGGGTTGCCTCTCTCGCAGGGCGAGTATATATGGTACAGGGCGTAGATGCGAAAATCTCAGTCCGACTGCAACTATCGAGTTTTTGTCTTCAATAGAAATACGTTGGCTATGATCTATCGTATGGATGTGTTTCGAAATTATAAGTATATGAAGGAAAATGGCTTTTTTCCCATGTTTTTTATTACAGATTCAAGAGGATTGCATTTGAGAGTAAAAATCTTCGGAATCGGTTGAAATTTCTAGGAGATATGTCATGTACCGTTTTCAAAATTCGCGTATCGATAAAAACGCGTTTAAAGTATGTATACATGCTTATTAATGTTTGAAGTAACGTTACTGATTAAACTAAAAAACAACTTTAACCATCAAAATTATATATGATTTCATATTTTCCGTAATCTCGGGACTATAAAGAAGCATTTTAGCTAATAAAAAAATACGATTTTTTAAATCTCTCAAGGTGGCCTTACCCCTTAAAGTAAACTATGAATATCAATTATCAGAAAACTCAGAATGGCTTCCGGGCCACGACCTAACATTCCATGAGGTGGTGTTGTGGGGATACCTTGACAGAGTTCAACAGCGACAAAGTTTACTCGACCAGATCCCCCGTCAGAATGCCTGTGATTATTCTCAGTACCTGCTTGGGTAGGCCAATGAGAAGTTTATATTATCTCAGCTCCAGAGCTAGCCGCCTCAGCATAGGCTTTCGACAAAACCTTGTCATCTAGGATGACCCAGATACTTTACCTTTGTTGCGACCTCCACTGCGAACTCCCACCCCCGCAAGACTATTCCTGTACTACCCCGTAGCTTCCTGGTTAGGGGAGCGATGGCTTTTTTGAATAGATTGATGTTAAGGCCAACCCTAGCGCACCAGCTTCTTGCAAAGTTAATAGGGTTCCAAAATACATATATAGAGGTTTTTCGGCTGACCAATACGTAACGGTCAGAAAAGTTACACCACCAGTGGGTTGTATTATTTATTTGAAATTTATTTGGAAATGCGAAACCGTCTAATGCAGTTGTAATGGAATTCAGAAAAGAAGTAGAAAACAATTGGAAAAAAAGATTCCCGATTTCACCCATTGCTAGTGTTGTTGACCCGAGATTCAAAATTATGCACGTTCAACATCCTCTGCCAAGTGTACAATTATAAGCCACTTTAATAGTTTGGTGAAAAATTGCATGACTTTTACATATTCTGAGTCTTCAGATTCGTTTGAGGAAGGTGACTTGGAAAACTTTGATTGGTCGTTCGAACTTATTCAATAACATATGTATGAAGAAGAAGCATCGAATTACTACGGAAGATACACCTAGCGGGTCGAGTGAATCGGAAGTGCAAATGTGTTTGACAACTCCTGCTATGCCTCTAATCTGATCAAGAATATGGAAATCTTTGTATATGGTATAATACGTGTTTTTAACAGCTTTATTTCCAGATATCAACAAAGTTGCTTTAACGCATTCTCCAATTACACAGCAACATACTTGTATCACAGGAAAAAGCCTACGCTGTTTTTTTAATTCGTTTCAGTTTCTTACCAATCATCATTCAGTTTTAAGCTTAAATAAGCAAAAATTTTAATACTTAAGTTCTTAAACCAATACAATAGGTTTTTACAATACAATGAAAGAAGTGCTAAAGTGTAAAACACTGTAAAAATAAGTTCCTACATTTTTAACGCCTTAAAAGGTCTATTTTTCTATTTGTGACGTATGAAAGTTTACGTTTTTTGTTTTACGTATTTATCTACGCAATAAGCAAATTGGTTTTCTGTTTGAATTATTTTACCTTAAATTTTAAAGAGTTGAGAGTTAAGTTCCAAAGGATTATATACGTATATATTTATGAACAATATGTACATAGAAAATTACATTTAAACAATAAAAAGCTGATACCGATATTATATATCGATTTTTTTGGAAGACATAACTATATGCCGTTACTTTATTTTGTTTATAGTGAAATTACAAACATCAGGGATTTTGTGAGCGGAGTTGCATCCCTAGATGTAAAGGTATTTTCAACATGCAAATAACTCGAGCCCTGCCACACTACTGGTATGTGGAAAAGCGCTATACTGTGGAACAAAATACCCATGAGATGTGGAAGTGATGGCTCCAACCAGCTTCAGATACACTGGACTAATACCCTCTATCCACAGTGGTTTATATTGGTCGAAAGAGTCCAGCGCCAGATGACAGCGCTTCGAGAGAAACTTCCCACGATCGTCTGAATGATCGGTCTTCTTTTTATATATTTAGATATACGCGCTTAGATTTAAAACATTTATTTATTTTCTCCGAACATTAACAGTAATGAAAAAACATTAATTGACAAACGGCGCATGTAATTATAACATTTTAAATAATATATGTTTGTAAGTATATGTGTACAATAATGTATCCAATACACCAAACATATAAAAAAAGACTAAATTGAGCTGTGTATTAACTACAAATTATTTAAAATAATTGCCCCACCCAAAGCTTATTCCTGCGCACGGACCGCTTAAATAAAAATCTTTTCTTGTAAGTTCATCACTCGGGTGATTTAGACGTGCTGTTCCCTTTGGTTGTTATCATTCTTAGAATTTTAAACTCTCACATTTGGAAAAATCCTATAAAAGAATATACATAGATTTAAAAAAAAGTATCTACCAAAACTTCTCTGGATATGAAATTAATAGTAAAATGTGTGACGCTAAGTTTTGGCATAAGGATAAAATTTAGGCCTCTGTCGCCTAGAGAGCCTATTGCAGTGGACAAGTTTCCCTTGCTCAGGAAGAGAAGTCCATGGAACCATTTCACATCCAATTTTGGCCACATGAGTTTTGACATAATGCAGATGATATTATTTTCCATCTTTAACTTGGTTTCTTAAGATATATTTACCTTAGAAGGAGCTTCTAGGTAGCGAGAGGCATACCTAGTTCCTTCCAGTGTAGGGAAACTAGAATAGATGTTTCCTCTTGCAAGTTCGTCCGCTGTTTCACTGTCTGGTATACGAGTATAGCTGCGACCTACCACCCATACCAGATGAAAAGCAAACTGCTCAGCCATATCGTTTTGAAAAATGTGTTTCAGTGCAGCTTAACTGTCGAAATATATGAAGAAGTTTTTGCATTTAACTTGTGTTGTTACATATCCACAGCTAGAAGGACACAGCAGAGATAAGGCAAACAGAAAGATTTTTTCAGTCCCAATTGGACTGATAAAACAACACTTCTCTCCCTGTTCTCTAGGCTTGAGCCATCGGTGTAGAAGTAAATTTACCCTTTCGCCCCTATGACCCGACTATATCGCCAGTCTCTATCAGGAATAGATATCTTAAACTTCTTTCTGAAGCTTTGGGTTGGAACGCAGTAGCCCGTATTATGTGAAACTAACACCACTTACCTGTAGAGCAAGATTGGTCTAACCACAGCTGTGTATAGTTTTAGGGGGTTAACCCCATATCTTTCATTAAGATCTTTCAAAGCTTTAGTTGCAAAAAAGTGGATGTCATGAATTCTTCAGATGGAGGTCGAAATGGGAAACAATATCGCCGAATTGGTATTAATAATGGAAATCTGGTTGCAGCCACTTTTATTTCGAAGAATCCGTCACTGTATAAGTAGCTCTACAGCATCTAGCACCATTTTCATGCCTGTCCCAAACTTTAGACGGATATTGTACTTAAAGCTCTATTTAGGAAAGGCGTATCTGTGCCAGGGATTTTATATCTGGAAAACATTCTAGCACTTTTATTTTATTATGAAACTCTACGGTAAGTAGTTCAATTGTATAACTAATTGAACAGCCATTTTGCAAAAGTGTAAAAACAGAGATTACAAAATATGTCTTCCATTTCAATGACATGTGGAACAAACCTATTAAAATGTTGGAACTTGAGTTTTCAATTTTTCTTTTCACAGGCATTAATACGAGTTTTCATCTGAAAACCAGATATATTCACCAAAATAAGTTTTCGTTGTCGGTCCGAACACAGCATGACTGCGTTTGGACTAAGTATTGTATTTGTTTTCGACTTCGATTATATTATTAAAGTGACATACCTTCCCATTTTTATATTTTTTTAATTTTTTTTAAATAATTATGACCAATCTCATTGATCATGTTATGTTTAGCAGTAGGACTTGTGACAATGGTAATAAGTTGAATGTGTTCATAAATGTGAAAAATGATTTTCTTTTTATTTTGGACACACAAACGCAATTTAATATCGTTCTCCCATGCATACTTACATTGCGAATGTAAGTAAAGGATATTTTTGTATCGAGTTTCGTAATTTTTATTATGTTTGGTGCCAAACCGTTTGCAGCTCTGTGCCATTGTTCCGGTGTCCAAGTCAATTCTTTCTCTAGTTCTTTACCTGCACCATACAAAAGTTGGCGAGTTTCCCTGAACATTTTTAAGTGGTTTGGTACTATTGTTCCTGCGTATCTGCCAATTACATTGCTTTTTATTTTTTTTGCTATTAAAAACATTGATGGGAGACATCGATGAAGATATGGAAAGAAAGTGAAAACACGAAGGAAAGAGCAGTATCAAATGAGAAGAAATCAAGCAACAGAAAACAATATGTAAAAAATTACAAGTTTTCCAACATGCAGGAGAAACACACATAAAAGGAAATTTCCTGCTCGGACTATACAATATACCAACTGCAAAAATATCATGACATACCTAACCCATTCGAAAGAATCCAGTTTGACAACAAAATAATGTGTTAAAGAGTGACTGAAGCACATTTTTAAAACTGTAGCAACAGCACGCAAATTAAATAAAGAAGCTCAAAACAATACTGAAAATCGTTTTAAATTGTACCGTTCACCCAAGCCCAGCGCGTGTGCAGGACAACGCAGTATACATTTACATACATAGAAATCTAAGAATATAATTGATTTTAATTTATGTATATTGGAACGATTTCCCTTCATCCCTTATCAAGTTTGGTTAAGTGACATACCGGTTACGGCGTTATGCCATCTTCAGTATAAATTTTCGTTCTGTTCAGTTGAGGCCAAAGGGCAGTATTTGTGTGGACCAATCAGGTCGCAATACAAAAATCATAAGTAATGTAAACAAATATTTTCGTGTCGTATGTTCTGAGTATCTGAAGTATCTCGCGGTTATAAGCCAAAAGGTACGTTCTCATCTCGCAACTCTTAAATATATATATATATATAATTTTGGCGCTTATTCTTTATAGCTCAGTGCTTGGCCGAGCTTCTCCTACTATTTGTGGTGTGCGTCTTTGTATTATACCACGAATGGAGGTACCGCCGACTCCGAACGGCAGATGTATTTAATGAGAGGCTTTTTCATGGCAGAAATACGCTCGGAGGCTTGCCATTGCCTGCCGAGAGGTGACCGCTATTAAAAAAAATTTTTCTATGATTAAGATTTTGCTTGCCCTGACTGAGATTCGAACCTCGAACTCATCGGCATATCGAGTTATAGCACACACCGCTACCAACTCGACCAAAGCGGCCACTGAACTCTGGAATAGGTTGAGGTAAATAAATGTTTGTAATTTTAGTCCTATTTGTAGTTTTGTGTTCGCCTGGTATGTTGGTATCTGTCATTTTACCTAAGTGTTTACTTTGTATTTTCATAAACAAGCTATAAAGTGCAAATATCGCATCGAAATGGCTATTCATTTGTTCGTTTACTATGTTGTTGTTGTTGTAGCGGCTAGCTACACCCCACTGGGTTGGCGGACTCCCTCAATCGTTATCGTCAAGCTCAACTAACGAAAGGTCCAGGAAACGAGCTGTTTCAACAGGGTCGGACCATAGGGAGAGGGGTGTTAGTTGAGTAGGTTTGGCCGGGCATGTGAATAGGTGATTGGTGTCGTGCGGAGACTCTTCACATGCCGGGCACGTGTTGGGGGTGTCGGGGTTGATCCTGGATAAGTAGGAGTTTAACCTGCTACAATATCCAGATCTGAGCTGGGCCAGAGTAACGCGGGTCTCACGAGGCAGCTGGAGCTCCTCAGCTGCGATGGGTGGTGGTTGGACTCCCAGGACTGCACTCACAGGGCGGCTGTCGATGTGTTTGGACACCGACTCCCTGTGGATGCTGTCCAGAGCCTGTCGGTACGTCCTTGGGTCCAGCGGTCGGTGTACGTATGTCTGGACCTCGTCCGTCAGTTGTGAGAGATGTCCCCTGATGTGCCTGGGTGCCGGCTCCAGCGCGAGCAGGTCTCTATTGGGGTGCCCCGGACGGTGGCATCCCAGTAGAAACTGCTTTGTGAGCATTAAGTTGTGCTCTTGCACTGGGAGCACGTTAGCCTCGTGGTAGAGGTGTTCCACAGGCGTCATCAGGAGACATCCCGTCACTGTCCTGAGTGCAGCGTTCTGACAGGTCTCTAGTCTTGACCACTGAGTCCTACTAGTTCCAGGCGACCAGATTGGCGCGGCATAATTTAGAACCGGCCGGCCAATCGCCTTGTATGTTGCCAACAACGTTTCTTTGTCTTTGCCCCAAGTGCTGCCGGCGAGCGACTTGAGGACTTTGTTGCGGCTCTGTACCTTATTGACGATTGCGGTTGTATGCGCTGAGAAGGAGACCAGGCTGTCGAGGGTGACTCCCAGGATCTTCGGGTGGTTAACCGTCGGAATGGGGGTCCCCTCGATGTGGATGTCGAGGGTGAGCCCGACCTCCTTCGTCCAAGATGTGAAAAGGGTCGCCGTGAACTTAGCAGGAGACAGTGTCAGATTCCGTCTTGTGAAGTAGTGAGCAAGGTCGGGGAGGTAGCTGTTCACTTTGGAACACAGGCCATCAATTCCATTGCCGGTAGCCATTATCGTGCAGTCATCGGCGTACGAGACCAGTGTGACTCCCTCTGGCGGGGAAGGGAGTCGCGAGATATAGAAGTTGAATAGTAGGGGGGATAGGACGCCACCCTGTGGTACCCCCTGCTTGATTCTTCTCGCTTTTGACACTGAGTCACGGTAGCACACCGACGCTTGACGACCACACAGGTAGTTCGCGGTCCATCGCTTCAACGCCGCTGGGAGAGGTGAGGCCTCCACGTCCTTCAACAAGATGGAGTGGCTGACTGTGTCGAAGGCCTTCGACAAGTCCAAAGCCACGAGGACGGTTCTCTCACAGGGGCGGTTGCCGTTGAGACCACGATTAACCTGAGTGTTTATGGCGTTAAGTGCCGTTGTGGTGCTATGCACTTTCCGGAAGCCATGTTGATGCTTCGCCGGGCTGAGATGGTGGTTGAAATGCGTGAGCAGCAGGGCCTCAAGTGTCTTGACCACTGGAGAAAGCAGGGAGATCGGCCGATAGGACTCGCCTTGGCCGGCCGGTTTCCCTGGTTTCAGCAGTGGTATCACCCTACCAGTCTTCCAGATATCTGGAATGATTGTGGTGGATAGCGACAGATTGAGGACCTTGGTGAGATATGCTACTCCCGCGGTGCCCAATTTTTTCAGCATCAACATGCTTAACCCATCTGGGCCAATGGATTTGGAGGCTTTCGCCTTCCCGATGGCTTCCATCACCTCAGTGTTAGAGAGGACAATTGGTGCGCTTGGTGTTGACTTGCGCAGCCTTCTGGTGACTGACCGTTTGGTTCCGTCGGCCGAAGGATGCAACGTGAATTGTCGACTAAAATAGTTCGCGCATCGCTTCGGGTCCGACGAGGCGTGGTCTCCAAAGGAGATTTCTGTTCGATCATCACGCCTCGTCGGGTTGGACAGGGACCTCACGGTCGACCATAGTTTGCCCACTCCGGCACCGAGGTTGCAGGACTTCAGGTGCTCCCTCCACTTGTTCCGCTTGTGATCGTTGACCAGGCGTTGGATCTCCCCGTTTAGTTGCCTAATACGGGGATTACCGGGGTCCGCCTGTCGGAGGTGGTCGCGTTCATCCGCTAGAGACACCGCCTCACCCGGGAAGTCAGGACGGATCATAGGGATCCTCCCTGCCGGGATGAAGCGGGCTGCAGCGGACTTCACCACCCTGCGGAACAGGCGCTCGCCTACGCGAACGTCGGTTGGAGCTGAGAGAGCACTGAAGGCGTCTTCAGTGAATTCCTCAAACCGCTCCCAGTCAGCTTTTTTGAAGTTGACATAGGTGTGGCGGTCTGAGGCAACATAGTTGGCAGGTCTGTCAATCGAGATGACTATGGGTAGGTGGTCTGATGCAAGCGATAGCATAGGTCGCCATGTTATGCTATTTATCAGACCTGCGCTAGCTATTGTTAGATCTGGCGAGCTGCTGCAACTACCCACAATCCTGGTGGGGGCTTCGTCGTTCATGGTGCAGAATGTCGAATCGTCTATCTGCTCTGCCAAAATATTTCCCCTACGATCATTTGATAGGCTTGAGAACCAAAGATCGTGGTGCGCATTAAAGTCTCCGACTACCAAACGGTTTTCACCACTGAGGAGCGCACCTATGTCAGGGTGATATCCAGCGGGGCAGCAGGAGACAGGGGGTATATAAGTGTTAAATATTTCGAGCTCGACATCGCCTGACCGGACAGCAATCCCTTGACATTCTAAGGTGCTGTCCCTTGGGTCGATGTCTGCATCGATAAGACGATACTGCACGGTGTTGTGTAGGATGAAGGCTAGGCCTCCACCATTATCTCGCTCGCGATCTCTACGAAGCACGTTGTAACCGTCGCAGTTCGTTAACGTTGAGCTGCGACGTAGCTTCGTTTCTTGGACCGCAGCTATTAACAGCCCGTGCCGAGCCATGAAGGCAACCACCTCCGAGATCTTGCTCGAGAGTCCGTTGCAGTTGAACTGTAGGAGTTTCGTCTGTCTCGGTAAGGTTGTCGCGTTAAGGGGGGTGAGGGACTGGATCCGAGGGCCGGCCCGTCCCGGCTGTGCATCCCGCAGTGGTGGTAAAGGCCCAGCGGTTGTTGTGGGCGGTGTCGTGAGCGACACTGGCGGGGGGTTGTTGCGGCAGCAGGAGGCGGTAAAGCTCACGGACCAGTCCTTTGTGGTGCGTAGGCCAGAGCACGCCCGGAAGTGGCACCAGCCCTGGCAGGCATTACACCTGACTGAGCAGGCATTCCGGTGCACTCTGGCCCGGCATACACAGCAGATAGTGGGGGCAACCAGTAGTTGCTGGTTGGCCCCACGTGCGGTGGAGCGAGGGGGCGGTGGGGAGGTTTGGTGTTGCTGTGAGCTCCGGGGGGCCGTAGAGGCAGGAGGGGTGCTCTGAGGCACCGGCGCGAGGGGCGCAAAGGGGGATGCCGTGGAGGCTTGGGGCGCTTGAGTGCGCGAGCAACACTGGCCCACATAGGATGTGGACCACTCCCTAGTTTTCTTAAGGCCTGAGCAGACCTTAAGATGGCACCATCCGTTGCACGAATTACACCTCACCGACGTGGAATTCGGATGGAGCCTTCTCTGGCATATGCAGCAGAAATAGGTTTCTGGGCCAGGGTTAGGCTCGACGCCCGCCCTGGCCAGAAGTATGAGTAGCAATCCTGCTGCGAGGTATTGCACCCAAGGGGAGATAAGATTGGGGGTGTCCGGCAGCCTAAGTGGGGTTAGGTCGCCGAAATAACAGTCCTTGGTCGGATGAAATCCGAGTCACTTCGGTAGCGTAGAACCGACTGTTGTGGAAGTGGTTCGTTTACTATCGTTATGTTTGCTGTTTATATATTTCCATGTTCTCAAGTACGTAAAGCCGTCGCCATTATTGCTGGACTTGCAGTACCATAATCGTTTTGTTCATGTTTGAGGGTGATCAATTTCCGTGGACCAAATTGTTTGCAAAATTAGACTTTGGGGTTTCTTGCCATTTTGTTTAAGTCCCTAATGTGTTCGCGAAATCTTGTTCTTATTTTACGTTCTGTTTGTCCTATATAGTTTTTTTTGGCATTCTCACACCTTGTTTGATCAGCGGGTCTTATTATTATTTATTTTATTGGCATAGGTTCATAGCGAAGAAATACCCTCTAGGCATTTGTATTTTGTTACATTTAATAATTCCGAAAATCGTCTACAGATTTTATAATACCTATGTGGCCTACTTAAGATTGAAAATTTCGTCCTTACATCCGTCAAGTGGTTTTTGACATCACGAAAGGTCTTCCAAATGCCACCAAGTGCTTCAAATACTCGCCATTTTATACGCCGCCACTGCAAAAAATAATCTAACGTTTTATACGTAGCGATTCTTATTATCTTAATCCAGGCAAAATAATTGGAAATCGTTTGAATACTCTCGCTTCTTTTAATTAACATACACTCTTAGTTTTAAGAAATTTATTTCTGTTCTCTGAAGAGTCTCAATATGAACAACGCATTAATTGGCAAATGTCGCATGTAATTATAACATTTAAAATAATATAAGTATGTATGAAAGTTTATGTGTACAGCAAACAAATAGAAAAAGAATAAATTTATTCAGAATCACAATTCCTTTCTGTTCAATAATATATGTAACTCCTCAGTACGTTTTCGTTTCAACATCGATTAAAAAAGTAATATTTTGCAAAGCTCAGCAGAGCTGAATATTTATTTTAAAATAATAAAAAACACTGCCGCACCTAATAAATTGCTTAAATAAAAATTCTAACCATTTGAATCTTAATACAGATTTTGCTTCTTGTAATGACTCAGCCTGCTTTAGGTGGATGAAGAATGAACTTTTGACGATTCTCGTTAAGAACCATAGGTTTATATCCGCAGTTTCTCCGAGATCTCCAAGTAAGCGACCCTAGAAAGTGAAAGCGCAGGACATTTGCACATAAGGAGAATAACTGTTTCTCCTCCTCATAATTCTTGCATAGTAGTACTCCTAAACGCCTCACGTGGTTACCCTGAGGCAATGCCTAGCTACAGTATTAATTGTTTGAGTTTTAGAATCCCAGTGGATTCCATTTTGCGGCGGCGGAATCACCCGCGACACCCTATGTATTTTAGTAAAGAGCACAAGTTCCATTTTTCCAAAGGTGACGCTGAGACCACAGCGTGAATTACCGGAATCAAATGTTATATTAACTTTGGTCCGATATTTGTAAGTACCAGAATGATGAGTTAAACCCATCAAAAAGTATAAGAAAATGATCAGGATGATGAGCTGAGCCGATTTAGCCATGTCCGTCTGTCTGTCCGTCTGTACGTCTGTTTGAACGCAAACTAGTCCCTCAATTTTTAGCTATTTGAATGAAACTTGGCAGTCAAGTGCCTTTTTATAATTTATTAGACATTTGTCGGAACCGGACAGATCAAACTACTATAACGTATATAGGAGCCGATTGTTCAGATATTAAATTTTGTTCAATAACTCCTTCATTTAAGCAGCTAGAGGTTTGATATTTTACAAAAAGGTTCGATATCATTAGCTCTATATAAGCAGTGAAAATCATATTGAATAAAGAAATATAACATACACAGTGTTGCGCATAAAAAAGAACTGCATTCAAAATTACATGGCTTGCCACGTATACATATGTTTTCATTTATTTATTTTAAACTTTGTAAAAAAAACTTAAAAAAAAGTTGAACAAATTCGTATATAGATTTTTAACTTTTTCTCAGAAGTGTCAAAATATTTTTGAGTCAGCAGTTTTAAATACCATTAAATTTTAGTCTAACAATGTGAAAGTTTCAAGTACATAGGTGTTAGCGTTGACTTATCAGAATTTTTTTCGTCAAGGATGTTGCAAGAAAGTCGCAACACCATTGACGAAAAAAAATTACATCATCAAATATTATTCTTTCTTTTAAAATGTAAGTATGTGCGTATATGTAAGATTGGCAATTGGATTTAAAAATGTGTACGTTAAAAATGCAGAGCAGTTAGGCACTGCTGGTTTTTAGCCCATATGCTGGTAAATCGGGGTTCTTAGTGAGACTTGTATTATACCAAACAAATTGTGCATGATTTATTGTTTGATTATTCAGAAAGCATTGCATCTCGAAGATCTTATACCTATCGGTCTCAAATCAATGCAGTTTCAATTTTAGACTACGCAAATCCCAGAGAGTTTTTCTAATAACTTACGGGGTTACGTCGCCTTGGAAAACCTAAACCGATGCCAAAACAAATTTTTTTTGCAGAGAAAGTGTACAACGTGAGGCAAATATTTTGAAATTGGCATGGATATGTGGTAAGTTGCTTTGCTTTAATAAGAATGTTGATATTTTGTTATTTGATTACAATGATAAGAGGGCCCCTGTAATATTTCGAACATTATAACGAATTTTGTTCGAATTTGCAGGAATTACGCACCAAGGCGGCATATAATATTTTGGAGATGGCTGCAGGAACCATTGGAAAAGTTAGTAGAGTGAATTACCTTCACAAATTAGTGAAGTGTAGTAAATGTATTTGTTGGATGGAAACTTTGAAGCCATCAATGTTCAAATCCATTCAAGTTCCAAATCTTTGTATGTAGATGCAAATGTCCAACATGTGCGGTATAATTATTAATATTAACAAATACCAATCTTTTTTACCAGGACACATGTTAACAGCACCACGGAGCGGTATGGCGAGCATTGAGTAAATATCGAACCATGAGCGGTATTTACACGGCCGCGTATACGGAATATACGCAACGGTGTAAAGATTTATAGAAAAAAGAAGAAATGAACGTTTGATTTGGCATTAGCAAATAATTGAATTTATTCAATTTAAATCGTTATAAATTGGAATATTTGTGATTATGTGGTAGTATGTAAATGTAGAAATTACCTCCGTAGTGGCGTGGTGGCTGCTGTGTCTCTCGTTTTCGGAAAAGAAGTGAAAAAGTCGGAATTTGTTTAAACCGCCGTTGAACCGCCAAACAGTGCGCTTTCGTTAACTTTCCCCTTAACTAAGTGCACCGTTTGGCGGCAAGTACCGGCATTCCGAAATTGCAAATTACTGTGTGTGTATGTGTGTTGTATGTGTGGGGCGGGTAGGTGTGTTTATTATTTTTTTTTTTTTTTTCGGTTACGACCAGGGAGGGGGAATCTTCATATATACGATCAGCCCGTGCTGTCCGCATGCCCGATTTGCCTCCTGGCACCTACGGACTAAACCCAACCTCCTTCGTACTCTGGGCCTGTGGCACCCCTGCGAGACTATCAATTCCGATATTACTTCGCAGGGCAGGCACTGGACGTTATTCTTCGTCTTCACTGAGCGTGCGTTGTTACACTGCGCGATTTGCGTTTCGCTCGTCTATTCTAATGCGTTTCATGACTAACGTGATGATGTCTGCACACTTTTTCCATACGTCGTTTTCGGACAACATGGCCTTCAGCAAGCTTTCGGGGGACACTGCTTCTCCTATATATTGTTGCAGGTAATTGCGTTCATTACTAAATCTGTGACAGTCCATTATTATGTGCTCTGCGCTTTCAACTTTCCCGTCGCAATGCAGGCAGTAGGGACTATCGGCATGTTTGTACTTATGTAAGTATTGGCGGAGACAGCCATGCCCGGTGAGGAACTGCGTGAGATAGAAATCAGTATCTCCGTTTTCCCTGTTTATCCAGTCATCTACCTTTGGAATCAATTTCCTTGTCCATCGTCCTTTCAAGGAGGAGTCCCACCTTTTTTGCCACTCGTCGATGCTCTGTTGCAATATTTTGCTGCGATCCCTTGGGCTGCGCTTGATTTCTGCTGGCGCTCTGGCAGCTATGTCTATAGGACATCTTCCAGCTAGCAAATTTGCGGCCTCGTCTGACACTGTCACGAACGCGCAACATACTCTTAGTGACGCTAGTCTGTGCACTGAGGCTGTAGCTCTCATGTATGAGGTTACTGGAGTAGCGACTGCCCATACGGGGGCCGCGTACATCAGGATGGACGAACTGACCGTTGCAAGCAGTTTCCTTCTTTCTTGTTTTGGACCTCTTATGTTTGGCATGAGTCTTGCCAGAGCCGTGCTGACTTTTCTCGCCTTCTCGCTAGCATAATTTAGATGTTCTTTGAAGCTCAGACGCCGGTCGAGTATGACACCGAGGTATTTGATAGCTGGGCTGGATTCTACGGTGTGACCTCCTATTCGTATCTAAATATTTTCAACTCTTTTCCGGCTGGTCATAAGCAGCGCTTCGGTCTTATGTTCCGCTAACTCTAATCCTGCTGTTTGAAGCCAAGTTTTGGCAGACTCTATGGTTTCAGTGCTCATGCGCGCCACGTCTACTAAGTGTTTTGCGACCACTACGACCGCGATATCAGCAGCGTATCCTATAATGGACACTGCTTCCGCTTTTCTATTTTCAAGATGCCATCATACATGATATTCCAAAGAAGTGGTCCAAGGACTGACCCCTGGGGCACACCTCCAGTAACATGGTGCTTTTTTGGTCCTTCGTTGGTGTCGTAGAAGAGCTCTCTTTCGCTGAAATAGCTATTCATTATTCGAATTAAATAGTGGGGAATATTCATTGCCATCATCGCCGTTATTATTCGGGTCCAGTTGGCAGAATTTAATGCGTTTTTCACGTCCAACGTGATTATAGCACAGTACTGCTTTGCTCCTTCAAACCATCTCTTACCCTCGAGGGCTTTGCGCGCAATCTCGCACACAGCTGATATCGCGTCGACAGTTGAACGTTTCTTCCGGAAGCCATATTGCCACCTTGAGAGGCCCTGATCACCTTCGGTGGTCTTTTGAATCCGCGCGCAGATTATTGCCTCAAGTATTTTTCCTGCACTGTCCAGCATGCATAAGGGCCTATATGATGATGGCGCTTCCGGTGGCTTGTTGCCTTTGGGCAGTAGGACTAGCCGTTGCCGCTTCCATTTCTTTGGGAAAATGGCTTCCTGAATACATTCCGTGTATAATCGGCAAAACAGTCCTGTTTTCTCCTTAATTATATATTTCAGGATCCCATTCGGAATGCCGTCCATGCCTGGCGATTTGTTGCTTTTTATTTTGTCTGGAGCGGCGATCAGTTCATCCTTCGTAACTGGCGGGACTTCCACTATTTCCAGCGTTAAATCTTGCGGCGTTCGGCATAAATCTTGTTGCGGGAAGAGCCCAAGAACGATGCGCTTCATTATTGTAGGACACATTGGTGGCTTGGCCTTGCTCCCTTTCAATTTTCTTAGGACAGTGTTATAGCCACTACGCCAGGGGTTATCGTCGACGTCTTTTATAAGTTCTAGAAAGGCCTGACGTTTGCTTTGCTGTATAGCTTTTCGTAATGCCTGTCGCTGGCTTTTGTATGCGGTTTGGAGGCGTTGGTATTCAGTTGAATTCCTGGTTCTCTGCCTTTGATGTTGACGTCGCAGTTTGAGGCATTTAGAGCGCAGATTCGCAATTTCTTCATTCCACCAGTAGGCTGGAGTTCTTCTGTTTTCACTTATTTTCCGTGGCATCGATGCGTCGCAGATATCACTGACAATCTTTATTACTTTGTTAGCACAGGTGTCCGTATTTGCATTTCTATCGTCAAGCGCGTCTGGCAGCAGCTCTGTCATGTATTCTACCATACCGCTATCCAACCATTTCGTTTTCCATCCGATGTTCTGCACTTTCCGGGTTTACTTTTTCTGTGCGCTGCTTCGCTGGGGATGAATTTCAAAGCGTATCGCAAAGTGATCACTATAGGTGAAGCTCTCTGAAACTTCCCATTTAATTCTATTAAATAACACAGGGCTGCAGAAGGTCAAGTCGATAATCGATCCTGCGGTACCGTTCTGATACGTATTTTTGTTTCCATTGTTTAGCAGTACGATGTCTAGATTAGCGAAGGCTTCGAGTAAGGCTTGGCCTCACGGGGTTTTTTTGAGCTTCCCCATTCCACTGCCCATGCGTTGAAATCTCCGGCGATGATGACTGGTGTTTTGCCGGTAGCATCGGATGCCAGGCGCCTAAGCATATTTTTATAGCCTTCCAATGATTCACTTGGGGGCGCGTAGCAGCTGTAGTAGTGGATTTTCACCAATTTCGCACAGCTGAATCCCTCCTGTTGATGGTTGCATATGGCTTCGAAGGGGAGAGCTCCGCATGCCCAGACCGCAGCTTTCTTTCTTTTGTCCTGCAGCCAGTTTCCTTCTATAAGCGGTGCTCTATAGTGCTCGCTGATGAGTGCGACGTCAATGTTTTGCTCGAAGACTGACTGTTTTAGCAGGTCTTGTGCTGCCTCGCATTGGTTGAGATTAATTTGCAGGCATTTAATCATTTCTTCAGTTGGATTACTGCTTTTTTATACGCCGGGCACCTGAAGCTTTCTGTGGGATGGTTCTGTGTGACCCCAGGCCCTGGTTTACAGATGGCGCATTTTGGTTCTGCCGTACACTGCTTGGCAAGGTGACCTTTCTCTCCGCAGCCTAAACATGACCCACTACGGTCCTCCGTCGATTTACAGTGCCGATATGTCCAAAATCGAGGCATCGGAAGCATCTGAGGGGACTGACCTGCTCCCGGATTCGGCAGTTAACCCAGCCCACTCTGATTCGTCCCGCTTCAACCAGAATTTTCATATCTCGGGCTGTCGCACTTATTGTCGCTGTTAGCGTGCCATTTCTTGTTGGCATTAAAGACCTTACTGCAACCAGTTTCCCGTAATTCACTTCTGGGAATTGTTCTTTTATTGCGTTGGCAATATCTTCCTCTGTTGTGGCTACATCCACATCACGAATTTCGACATTCACTGTGTGACTCAAGACCTTTACATTTGCGGCATCTTTGAGTACGGCAGACGCTCGTTCTTTAAGTTTGTTCGCCATCTGGCCAGACTTATCACGAAGTTCGACAAGTAAATCTCCTTTCGCTGTTTTCCTGATTCGGTTTACATTCTCGCCGAGTTTTTTCATATCAGGCTGCTGCTTCATTTGCCTGATAATGTCTGCATACGTCATTTCACTCGTTTTGGAGATGATTAACGCGTCGGGTCTGTCCAGTTTTCTTGCAGTTTTGCTGATTTTTTTCGCGTTTTTCACCAAAGTCCATTGTTCGCCATTATTCTGTTTCTCGGTTTCCTTGGCCTCTTTGCCGGGGTTCTTTGCCACTGCGCTGATTTCGATCACATCCCGCTTTGTCCACTCTTTTTCTGTTTGCACGTGTTGTTCCCTTGTACTTGTATTGCCGGGTTTGCGTTTATTAGGCTGGGTTGTTGCCTGGATATGTAGCTTAGCGATTTCTGCAACCAGGTCTCGCATGGGTTGATGGATTGTTCTTCTGCCGCCGCCGATCATGCTCAGTAGCAGGTTGATTTTTTCTCCTAGCTCCTTCATGGGGTTTTTTGCCACAATTGGATCATTTCCGGTGCGTGATGACATGCGGCTAATATCCGGTGGAGAGGAGTCCGCGCGCTCGTTTTGGACCGTCTTCTCGGTGCCCAAAGCTGTCTTAAGACTTCTCGTTGCCCCGTGTGGAGCTGCTTCCGGTTCCTGTAACATTAACCGGGGACGCTTCGCGAAAGGGTTTATTCCAGACTCGCAGTAATTGAATTTATTATTGAATACTTTTCAAATATTATTAAATTTATTTTATGTATTTAAGGCCCGCCCTGATGTTCCAGAGCTTAGAAGCCTTTTAGGATCACTGTACTAGTCAAGTGTTTTCGCAACTGTTTGGGTTTATCACCTTACTAACAGCTGTTCCTATTTTGAAAGAGAAGCTCAGCTGTATTTGACAACTGGCTTATACACTTTTGCTTTTTAGCTGTTTCACTATTTTCACAAAAATTATTGTCGCGCTTGTTTCTAAAAAGAAAAAGAAAAAGAACGAAAAAACACAAAAATTTCCAATTTTACGCGTATTTTGTGGTTTTCTGACGAAAACCAGTATCACCCGCACACTTGGAACTACAAAAGGATCACCAGGTACTTCCCGAGTAAGTTTTATGGCAAATCCCTCTAATATTTTTCCTGTTTTCACAAATATTTTGCTTTCTTCTAGAGCGATTTTCAAAACTCGACTTTCTACAAAAAAAACAACGCTCGTATGTGTTTTTTTTTTTTTTTTTTTTTCGGTTACGACCAGGGAGGAGGAATCTTCATAGATACGAACAGCCCGTACTGCCCGCATGCCCGATTTGCCTCCTGGCACCTACGGACTAAACCCAACCTCCTTCGTGCGCTGGGCCTGTGGCACCCCTGCGGGACTATCAATTCCGATATTACTTCGCAGGGCAGGCACTGGACGTTATTCTTCGTCTTCACTCAGCGTGCGTTATATTTCTGCGCGGTTCGCGTATCGCTCGTCTATTCGAAGTCTTTTCATTACTCCCGTGATGGTGTCTACACATTTGTGCCAAATATCTTTATCGGACAGCATAACCTTCAGCAAGCCTTCCGGAGACACTGCTTTTCCCATATAACGTTCTAGATCGTTGCGTTCTGTGTCGAATCTGTGGCAGTCCATAAGTATGTGTTCGGCGCTTTCAATTTTCCCATCGCAGTATAAGCAGAAGGGGTGGTCAACGTGCTTGTATTTATGTAAATATTGTCGGAAGCAGCCATGCCCGGTAAGGAACTGGGTGAGGTAGAAATTTGTTTCTCCGTGTTTTCTCTTAATCCACTCGTCTACCCTTGGGATCAATCTCTTTGTCCAACGTCCTTTTGGGGACGAGTCCCACCTTTGTTGCCACTCGTCGATGCTTTGTTGCACCATCTTGCTGCGTTCGTTTGGGCTATGCTTTATTGCTGCCGCCGTTCTTGCAGCTATGTCTACCGGGCATCTTCCAGCTAGTAAGTTTGAGGCCTCGTCTGTGCACCGAGGCTGGTGCTCTCATATATGAGGTTATAGGGGTCGCGCTTGCCCAGATTGGTGCCGCGTACATTGAAATTGATGAGCTGACGCTCGCAAGCAGGGTTCTTTGTTTCTCTTTTGGGCCTCCCATATTTGGCATGAGTCTTGCAAGAGCCATACTGGTCTTCCTTGCCTTCTCACTGGCATATTTCAAGTGTTCCTTAAAGTTCAGTCGTGGATCGAGTACGACACCGAGGTATTTTAAAGTTTGCGCTGACATTACAGTATGTTCTCCTATGCGGATTTGAATCTTTTCCAGCTTTTTTCGACTGGTCATGAGCAATGCCTCTGTCTTGTGATCAGCCAACTCTAGTCCTGCGTTCTGCAGCCAAGTTTTTGCTGACGCTATTGCTTCGCTACACATGCGCGACACGTCCACCAGATGTTTCGCCACTACTACGATCGCTATGTCATCCGCATAGCCTATTATAGACACGCCCTCGGGTTTTTCAATTTTAAGGATGCCATCATACATGATGTTCCAAAGGATTGGTCCGAGGACCGAACCCTGCGGCACACCACCTGTGACATGGTACCTTTTTGGGCCTTCATTTGTATCATAAAATAACTCTCTTTCGCTAAAATAGCTTAGGAGTATGCGCGTCAAGTAGTCCGGAACTTTCATCTCTATTAACGCCTTAATTATGTGGTGCCAGTTGGCGGAGTTGAACGCATTTTTTACATCCAGCGTGACAACAGCGCAGTACTGTTTTGTTCCTTCGAACCATCTTTTGCCCTCGAGTGCTCTTCGCGCTATATCGCAGACAGACGCAATGGAGTCGACCGTTGACCGCATTTTTCGGAAGCCGTATTGTTGATTCGAGAGTCCCCTGTCACCCTCCGTGATCTCTTGGAGTCGCGCGCATATAATTGCTTCCAGTATTTTTCCTGCTGTGTCTAACATGCACAAAGGTCTATATGAGGACGGCTCTTCTGGGGGCATATTACCCTTGGGTAGTAAAACTTGCCGTTGACGCTTCCATTTCTTTGGAAAGGTGCCTTGTTGTATGCACTGCGTGTACAGTTTGCTAAAGGTTTCAGTCTTCTTCTTAATAATATACTTCAGGATGCTATTCGGTATACCGTCCATGCCTGGGGACTTATTGCTTTTGATTTTTGCTGCAGCGGCGAGCACTTCGGTATTTGTTACTGGAGGGATCTCGGTGGGCTCTACTTTTAGCTCGTATGTGTGTATGTGTGTGTGTGTGTGTGTGCGCATGCAAACCATTTACTAGGGTTGCACGCCCGGTTTGTCGGTCGAAGGAGGGTGGCGATGATATTTAGGCCGGAAGCCTAAACATTGGTCCTTCGAGCCTCGAATAGTCGCTTTTACAAATTTTACTGACGTTTCCGGCAACTTGTATCTTTTTCGACATTTTTTGCTCTAAAGAAAAGGCTCGTCCATGTTGGGAACGGCGCCTTTACTTTTCTATATCTACCTTTTTCGGCATTTTCTTCATTAACATCTGGCGATCGTTTTTTTTTCTGATTGAACAGACAACTCTTACTCTTTCCTAAACCGACTTGCAACGATAACAACCTTTGTGATTCTGTCCGCTCCACGTTCCTTTTATTTTTAATCTAAACGAGGTGCCTAGAATTCTCTGACTCATCTCCTAAAACGACTCTGTGCAATTACGCAAGGCCCCCCAAACCCGAGCTTCTGTAATTCATCACATCTGAGTTAGGTCCTTAGAGTTCTTGTCTCGTTACCTGTATATATTTCATTCGATGCAAAGGACTAAGCGATCTTCATCACGTCGTTATCATACTTAACTCATCTGAATTAGTTGCTTCTGAGTGATAAAACTCAATACCAAAATCTGCCAAACCGCTTTCGGATTTGTCTTTTGCGTCGCTCATACAAGTGAGCTCTTTTCACCCTTTTGAATTTTAACGTGTTAGGCACCATTGAAGAAGGTTCAAATTGCCCGAGAAGCTAAGCAATGCAAACAGAATTGACTGTCCTACGTATTTTCAAATAGTTCTCATACATGGGCTAGGAAAACCAATTGGTAGACATGGACTTCGCTTCTTCGTCTGCATGTGTCGGTCGCCGGCACAGCATTTGACCACCATTGCAGTCAATTGAAACAAAACGAATGCCGTGTTTGTGCTCGTGCAAATGGTTTTTCTTATAACGCACGCAAGAAAAGCCAATTGACTTGCCCATATCACGTCATTCGCTTGCACGTTTCGCGCCATGATTCGCGTTGATTTTGCAAAAGAATGTGCGAGTCATTTGAGAAGCTGACATATCACCGTTACTTGCGCATGGGGCCAAATACCTAGGGCATAATGACACGCAGGCACGGCAAGCAAGAGTAAGCGCCTCAGATCTCAAACTCAGTGCACATGCGTTTGCATTTTCAGGTAGAACGACGATCAATGACTGTGTTCCCATCGTCAGCAAGCCGTCGCTATCCCTGTTGCTCAACCTGTTGGCTTTGAGTTAATGCTCAGGACCAGCAGGCTGATGTTTGGATTTCAGTCGCCTCTTACGACAGGCATGCCTTACCGCGGATAAATTCAAAGCCCCCTAACCCGTGGGCTCGGTATCAACAATTACGCGCAGGGTCACGCGTTCCTTATTAATAAAATAATAATAAGCGAATAAAATACAAATAAGCATGCAATAACTAAATTACTAACTAAATTACCAACAATTACGGAACTATCCAGACCAAGGAGATTGCGTCCGAAACTACAACACGAAAAGCACCGACCGTCAAAGCAGCGCGGCTCTGGATCACGTCGATTCAGACCGGCTTCTCAGCGGCGTGATCGCAACACTGAGGGCAGCTCGGGAACACGTCCTTTCCGACCACTCCATCGCACAACACGCCACGATGCAATAGTCCCTCGTGAGGCTATACTGAGGCGACTCGGCCAACCAGCCAGCTTCCGAACCGAGCGGCTCACCGGCTCCAACACTTCCCCCCTAACAAGGTTATTTGAAGCCGTGGCACCAACTGTGGTGGCAAAAATAGAGGCAGGGGGGCGCCTCCATCTGGTTCGCGCGCTGGTTGATCCCTGTGCGTCGTCCACGATAATAGGCGATGAGCTGGCACGAACCCTCCGACTCGAGCGCACCACAACAGAACGCGGAGCGACGTGCGCACTGATTCTACGGGGAAGACATGGCGTAGCGGAAAGAATTATGACTCAGGCGACCGTTGCCGAATATTATAGCCGCATCGTTCCGCGAGAGACACTGGACCCAAAGGTGGCGATCCCATTCAGGCTAATGCGGCTTGTGGACCCGCATTTCTTCGAGTCCACACCCGTGAGACTAACCCTGGGGTGCGATGTGGTCCCCCGGATTATGCTGAGCGACCCCCCTCCTACGACAGTCGGCGGTCTCCTTACACAGGCCACAATATTCGGTCTGATGGTCTCCGGTGCTCACCAACGTTGAGAATGTTTTTTTTGTTTTACCATAACCTTTGTATATATACCAAAATTTATTTAATAAACAAAAAAAAAACCCATTATATACTATATTAGTTGTAAGTCATTTGAACAGCACTGAAATTCACAGGACTATATTCCCGCACGTGAGCGTGGTGGCTCATCGCGCATCCTGCTGAAAATTTGCTGATAGCAAGGGGGCCGGTATGTTAAGGCTTCCGGCCTTAATATCATCGCCACCATCCTTCGACCGACAAACCGGGCGCGCAACCCTAGTAAATGGTTTGCATGCGCACACACACACACACACACATACACACAGCTACCCCCCTCAAAAAAGGGTCGAAAGTTCAGAGAATTGGTTGGAAAACAAAACTGCTTGATAACAGCATGTTGGAATATATGACGGAACTCCTTCCAGACACACTCGATGGAAACAATGAAAGCCCTAATAAATGCGCTAATACACTAATTAAGCATGTCACCGACATTTGCAATGCATCAATGCCACGTAAAAAGAGCGGAAAGGAGAGAACACCCGCTTACTGGTGGACAAAGGAAATAGCGGAGCTGCGAGGGGAATGTTTAAGACTGCGCCGACGATACCAAAGGCAGAGGGCAAGGAGCAATTCCGAGTACCAATGTTTCCAAGATGCGTATAAAAACGGGCGAGCGAGACTGCGAAAAGAAATACAAAAAAGCAAGCGCGAGGCCTTTGTGGAACTTATCAAAGACGTACACGACAACCCCTGGGGCAGCGGATACCACATCGTCCTGAAAAAACTAAAAGGGCGCAACGCCAAGCCGCCAGTATGCCCACATATAATGAAACGCATTGTCTCAGGGCTTTTTCCGCAGCAAGAAGCATGTAGCGCACCAAGAGAGCTAAAAGTGGAGCCCACCGAGATCCCTCCAGTAACAAATACCGAAGTGCTCGCCGCTGTAGCAAAAATCAAAAGCAATAAGTCCCCAGGCATGGACGGTATACCGAATAGCATCCTGAAGTATATTATTAAGAAGAAGACTGAAACCTTTAGCAAACTGTACACGCAGTGCATACAAGAAGGCACCTTTCCAAAGAAATGGAAGCGCCAACGGCTAGTTTTACTACCCAAGGGTAATAAGCCCCCAGAAGAGCCGTCCTCATATAGACCTCTGTGCATGTTAGACACAGCAGGAAAAATACTGGAAGCAATTATATGCGCGCGATTCCAAGAGATCACGGAGGGTGACAGGGGACTCTCGAATCAACAATACGACTTCCGACAAATGCGGTCAACGGTCGATTCCATTGCGTCTGTCTACGATATAGTGCGAAGAGCACTCGAGGGCAAAAGATGGTTCGAAGGAACAAAACAGTACTGCGCTGTTGTCACGCTGGATGTAAAAAATGCGTTCAACTCCGCCAACTGGCACCACATAATTAAGGCGTTAATAGAGATGAAAGTTCCGGACTACTTGACGCGCATACTCCTAAGCTATTTTAGCGAAAGAAAGTTATTTTATGATACAAATGAAGGCCCAAAAAGGTATTATGTCACAGGTGGTGTGCCGCAGGGTTCGGTCCTCGGACCAATCCTTTGGAACATCATGTATGATGGCATCCTTAAAATTGAAAAACCCGAGGGCGTGTCTATAATAGGCTATGCGAATGACATAGCGATCGTAGTAGTGGCGAAACATCTGGTGGACGTGTCGCGCATGTGTAGCGAAGCAATAGCGTCAGCAAAAACTTGGCTGCAGAACGCAGGACTAGAGTTGGCTGATCACAAGACAGAGGCATTGCACATGACCAGTCGAAAAAAGCTGGAAAAGATTCAAATTCGCATAGGAGAGCACACTGTAACGTCAGCGCAAACTTTAAAATACCTCGGTGTCGTACTCGATCCACGACTGAACTTTAAGGAACACCTGAAATATGCCAGTGAGAAGGCAAGGAAGACCAGTATGGCTCTTGCAAGAATCATGCCAAATATGGGAGGCCCAAAACAGAAACAAAGAACCCTGCTTGCTAGCATCAGCTCATCAATCTTAATGTACGCGGCACCAATCTGGGCAAGCGCGACTCCTATAACGTCATTTATGAGAGCACCAGCCTCGGTGCACAGACGAGGCCTCAAACTTACTAGCTGGAAGATGCCCGGTAGACATAGCTGCAAGAACGGCGGCAGCAATAAAGCATAGCCCAAACGAACGCAGCAAGATGCTGCAACAAAGCATCGACGAGTGGCAACAAAGGTGGGACTCGTCCCCAAAAGGACGTTGGACAAAGAGATTGATCCCAAGGGTAGACGAGTGGATTAAGAGAAAACACGGAGAAACAAACTTCTACCTTACCCAGTTCCTTACCGGGCATGGCTGCTTCCGACAATATTTATATAAATACAAGCACGTTGATCACCCCTTCTGCCTACATTGCGATGGGAAAATAGAAAGCGCAGAACACATACTGATGGACTGCCACAGATTCGACATAGAACGCAACGATCTAGAACGTTATATGGGAAAAGCAGTGTATCCGGAAGGCTTGCTGAAGGTTATGCTGTCCGATAAAGATATTTGGCACAAATGTGTAGACACCATCACGGGAATAATGAAAAGACTCCGAATAGAGGAGCGAAACGAGAACCGCGCAGAATTATAACGCACGCTGAGTGAAGACGAAGAATAACGTCCAGTGCCTGCCCTGCGAAGTAATATGGGAATTGATAGTCCCGCAGGGGTGCCACAGGCCCAGCGTACGAAGGAGGTTGGGTTTAGTCCGTAGGTGCCAGGAGGCAAATCGGGCATGCGGGCAGTACGGGCTGCTCGTATCTATGAAGATTCCTCCTCCCTGGTCGTAACCGAAAAAAAAAAAAAAACCACCCTCACACACTCACGTGCACATTTGTTGTGAACAGTCGACAAAATCATAAGCTCTGTGTTTTATTAAAAATTTATAGTAAAAAGTGACGGTGTATTCCGAAAAAAGTGTACAGGGCGGTCGTTAAAATTACCCGCTTCCCTGCAGCAGTGAAAAACACCGACACAAACGGAACCCAGATAAGTATCATCACCTGTGAGAAAATTTATAAACCTTTTTTTTCAGCCTACGTTTTGTTTTGTTTTGGGTTTTCATAAAGAAAACAAAAACAACACCAACAGCAAATAAAACTACTTTTGGCGCACTAAACAGCTGATTCAAAGTGTGCGTTCAACCACAAGCTGCAAAACAGCTGGAAATAGTGATAGTGATAAAGCAGTGACTTTTCGTCGATAAGCAAACCGCCAAGTCAAGTTTTCCTGCAAATAGCAAGGACACAAACCACACGTCGATAAAGCAGTACATACAGCGCTCACTCGAAATACAACGGCGTGCACAAAATTAGCAGCGGGCCAATTCGAAACCCATGGAGAATGGCTGAACCCGCCGAAAACCCATTTAGGCGGAGTTCAGGTATTATGCACTCCCCTCCGAGAGTAAGGGAAAGGAATGAGGCCGAAAAAGCCGAAGTCCAAAAGAGAAGTGCGCTCGCTTTAGAAGACGACGGATGTCAAGAAGCGAAAAAAGCCAAAAAAGCCGATATAAGCGATAAAGCTCCAGCTAAATGTTCTCCTTATGCGGAAAGACGTCACAACATAAATGTTGAGAAGGAAGCAGAAAATTTACGTTCGCGCTCCTCACCATCCGATATCAGCCGCGGGGTAGCCCCTTTGTCCGAAAACTCTATAGCAAACGTTAAAAGTCCTATGAAAGAGTTGGGCTCCAAGATAAATGAGCTCTTAAGCATGATAGGCGGAGGCAGAAGATCTATTCACCAACCCATGCGCGATCTAGTCGGGGAAATTGCGAAGCTGCACAAACAGGCAACAGAAGTGCAGAACGCAGGCGTTAGCAACAAAATATATAAGATTACCAAAGAAAAAATTGAGCAAAACCGCAAGGAAAACGTCAAAGCCTGATGCGGTAATAATCTCAAAAACAGGCGAAACCTCATATGCGGACATCATCAAGCAAATGAAGAAGCAATCCGCAATGCAAGAACTAGGGCAAAGCGTCAACAAAATTGTCACCACAGCTAGGGGAGACTTACTAGTCCAAATACGCGATAAAACCGGCCACGTGGCAAGCAAGTTCAGGGAGTGCGCTAACGAGGTACCAAAAAATGTCGCAGATGTCAAAGTCCTGACACACACACTAAACGTGGAGATTCGCGACATGGATGCGGCAACAACAGAAGAAGAGGTTGGCGACGCAATCAAGCACCAATTCCCCGAAGTTAATTATGGGAAGCCGGTTTCAGTCAGATCCGTAAGAACAGTAAGAAATGGAACGCAAACTGCGCTCATAAGCCTTTCAATGCGAGACGCAAAAACCTTTAGAGGCGGGACGAATTCGCATAGGCTGGGTCAACTGCCAAATTCGGGAACTATTCAGTCCCATCAGGTGTTATCGATGCCTCGATTTTGGACACATATCCGGGCATTGCAAGTCCGCCGAAGATCGCAGCGGTATGTGTCTGCGTTGTGGGGAGAAAGGACACTTTGCCAAGCAATGCAAAGCAGTACCCAAATGCGCCATCTGCAAGACAGCGACTGGTGTCGCACAAGACCACCCTACTGGAAGTTTCAGGTGCCCTGCGTATAAAAAAGCGGTAAACCAACTAAAATAATGATTAAGTGCATACAAATAAATTTAAACCATTGCAAGGCGGCACAGGATCTTTTAAAGCAGGCAATCTACGAACAAAAGATCGATATTGCACTCATCAGCGAGCAGTACAAAGAACCCTCAGTGGAAGGAAATTGGCTCCAAGATAGAAGGAAAAAAGCTGCAATCTGGGCATGTGGGGCCACGCCCATCGAAATCAGAGGTAATAGTGAACATGAGGTCTTCATATATGCAAACATCGGTGGAATTCACTTCTACAGCTGCTACGCGCCTCCAAGCGAACCAATAGAAAGTTATAAAAACATGATGAGCCGTCTGGTAACCGATGCTACATACCCCACGGGGCCAGGCGCTGCTTGAAGCCTTTGCCAGTCTTAACATCGTGCTGCTCAACAAAGGAAGAAAAAATACCTACCAAAAAGGCAATGCGGGTTCGATCATCGACCTGACATTCAGCAGCTCTGCGATATTCAATAAAATAACGTGGGACGTCTCAGAGGAGTTTACATTCAGCGACCACTTTGCCATCTACCTAACCATCCACCCGTCTCGAAACTCCGCGAATAAAAGGAGAGCGTCGAAAGTGCAAAGCATTGGATTGAAAACAAAAATGTTAGATAACAGCATGTTGGAATACATGACAGAACTCATACCAGACACACTTGTTGGAAGCTCTGGAAGCCCCAACACATGTGCTAATGCACTAGTAAAGCTAATCACTGACATCTGCGATGCATCAATGCCACGGAAAAAGAGTGGTAACCGAAGAGCACCAGCGTACTGGTGGACAAACGAAATAGCGGAGCTAAGAGGGGAATGCTTAAGTCTGCGCCGGCAACACCAGAGACAGAGGGCAAGAAACAATCCCCAGTATCAACACCTCTAAGCTGCATACAAGCACAGCCGAATAAAACTACGAAAAGCAATCCAAAAGAGCAAGCGCGAGGCCTTCGCAGAGCTATTAAAAGACGTCGACGACAATCCTTGGGGTAGCGGATACAATATCGTCCTGAAGAAACTGAAAGGGTACAACGCCAAACCGCCAGTATGCCCACTCATAATGAAGCGGATCGTCTCAGGCCTTTTCCCACAACAAGAAATATGCAGTGTACCGAGGGAGCTAGAAGTAGAAACCGCCGAGATGCCTCCGGTAACAAATAATGAAGTGCTCGCTGCTGCAGCTAGAATTAAAACCAGCAAGTCCCCAGGTATGGATGGAATCCCAAATAGCATTCTTAAATATGTAGTTAAGAAGAAGACTGAAACCTTCAGCAATCTATACACGAAATGCATTCAAGAAGGTATTTTCCAAAGAAATGGAAACGGCAACGGCTAGTTCTGCTACCCAAAGGCAACAAGCCCCCAGAAGAGCCTTCTTCATACAGGCCTCTGTGCATGCTGGACACTGCAGTGAAACTATTTGAATCAATAATAAGCGCCCGACTCCAAGAGATTACGGAAAGTGACGACGGGCTCTCAAATAAACAATACGGCTTCCGAAAAATGCGGTCAACTGTCGATTCCATTGCGTCTGTCTGCGATATAGCGCGTAAAGCACTCGAAGGCAAAAGATGGTTCGAAGGAACTAAACAGTACTGCGCTGTAGTTACGCTGGATGTAAAAAATGCATTCAACTCCGCTAACTGGAACTACATAATTAAGGCGTTGATAGAGATGAAAATTCCAGACTACCTGACCCGAATACTCCTTAACTATTTTAGCGAAAGAGAGTTATTTTTGATACAAATGAAGGCCCAAAAAGGTACCATGTCACAGGTGGTGTGCCGCAGGGTTCGGTCCTCGGACCAATCCTTTGGAACATCATGTATGATGGCATCCTTAAAATTGAAAAACCCGAGGGCGTGTCTATAATAGGCTATGCGGATGACATAGCGATCGTAGTAGTGGCGAAACATCTGGTGGACGTGTCGCGCATGTGTAGCGAAGCAATAGCGTCAGCAAAAACTTGGCTGCAGAACGCAGGACTACAGTTGGCTGATCACAAGACAGAGGCATTGCTCATGACCAGTCGAAAAAAGCTGGAAAAGATTCAAATCCGCATAGGAGAACACACTGTAACGTCAGCGCAAACTTTAAAATACCTCGGTGTCGTACCCGATCCACGACTGAACTTTAAGGAACACCTGAAATATGCCAGCGAGAAGGCAAGGAAGACCAGTATGGCTCTTGCAAGACTCATGCCAAATATGGGAGGCCCAAAAGAGAAACAAAGAACCCTGCTTGCGAGCGTCAGCTCATCAATTTTAATGTACGCGGCACCAATCTGGGCAAGCGCGACCCCTATAACCACATATATGAGAGCACCAGCCTCGGTGCACGGATTATCTTCTCTTAGAGTATGCAGTGCATTCGTGACTGTGTCAGACGAGGCTGCAAATTTGCTGGCTGGAAGATGCCCGGTAGACATAGCTGCAAGAACGGCGACAGCAATAAAGCTTAGCACAAGTGAACGCAACAAGATCCTGCAACAAAGCACCGACGAATGGCAACAAAGGTGGGACTCGTCCCCAAAAGGACGTTGGACAAAGAGATTGATCCCAAGGGTAGACGAGTGGGTTAAGAGAAAATACGGAGAAACAAACTTCTACCTTACCTAGTTCCTTACCGGGCATGGCTGCTTCCGACAATATTTATATAAATACAAGCACGTTGATCACTCCTTTTGCCTACATTGCGATGGGAAAATTGAAAGCGCAGAACACATACTGATGGACTGTCACAGATTCGACATAGAACGCAACGATCTAGAACGTTATATGGGAAAAGCAGTGTCTCCGGAAGGCTTGCTGAAGGTTATGCTGTCCGATAAAGATATTTGGCACAAATGTGTAGACACCATCACGGGAATAATGAAAAGACTCCGAATAGAGGAGCGAAACGCGAACCGCGCAGAATTATAACGCACGCTGAGTGAAGACGAAGAATAACGTCCAGTGCCTGCCCTGCGAAGTAATATGGGAATTGATAGTGCCACAGGCCCAGCGTACGAAGGAGGTTGGGTTTAGTCCGTAGGTGCCTGGAGGCAAATCGGGCATGCGGGCAGCATGAAGATTCCTTCTCCCTGGTCGTAACCGAAAAAAAAAAAAAAAAAAAAAAAAAAAAAACACAGCTTCCCCCCCAAAAAAGAATACTGCGCCATATTAGACGTAAAAAACGCTTTCAATACCGCAAGCTGGCAAAACATCATGAATACATTATTAAGAAAAGGCACTCTAAGTTATATCCTCAAAATTATAGGAAGCTATTTTTCGCACCGCAAACTCCTCTACAGAAGCGATAACGGCCCAGAGGTGTATGACGTAAAAGCAGGCGTCCCACAAGGATCAGTCCTTGGACCACTTTTGTGGAACCTTATGTACGACGGCGTCTTAAACCTGGAAATGCCTCCACGCACAAAAGTCGTTGGTTTTGCAGACGATATCGTGGTTGTAATTGTTGCAAAACATTTGCAACAAATTGAAGCAGCAGCTGGCGAAGCTGTACTTAAAATCAAAACATGGCTTCAATCAATGCACCTAACGCTGGCCGACCATAAGACCGAGGCACTTTCAATAAGCAGCAGAAAGGCAGTGGAGTTTCTGAATATTCGCGTGGGGACAGAGGTAATCACATCCAAGCCAGTTATCAAATATTTGGGTGTGATGATAGACTCCCGACTCAATTTCAAGCCCCACTTGGAGTACGTCTCTAAGAAAGCATCTAGAGTGCAGTCAAGCTTATCGCGCATTATGCCAAATAATGGAGGACCGAGACACAGTAAACGAATCCTCTACAGTAGGTTTATTAGCTCAATCCTACTTTATGCGGCCCCAGTCTGGGCCGACGCGCTGCTGGTGAAAAGCTATGCGAAAAAGATAACAACTGTCTATCGGCTAAGCGCCTTACGAGCGGTTTGTGGATTCTGTACAATTTCAGACGAAGCACCTTATGTTATAGCTGGACAAATTCCAGTAGATATTATGGCTCATGAAATGAAACGAATTTATGAAAGGCTTTCCGGGAGTAACGGAACAATAAACCCAAACGAAGTAAAAGAGGAAGAAAGATGCCGATCAATGAACACCTGGCAGAATCGTTGGAATAGCTCCACAAAAGGCAGGTGGACATATAAGCTGATACCAACTATCAGCAAATGGTTGGATAGAAACCATGGTGACACAAACTTTCACCTTACACAGTTCCTCTCGGGACATGAAGTATATCGGAAGTATTTAACTAAATTTGGTCCAACATGTAGAGACAGCGAAGAAGACGCGGAACACATTATGTTCCAATGTCCACGATACGCTCCTCAAGTTGGTACAATCTTAGACGGAGTAAATACATCATTGACTTCATGCTCCAGCCAAGCGAAATGTGGAAAAAAATATGCGCTCTCGTATCGCGCATTCACATAGATCTTAGGCGTGCAGAGATGGCAAGACGTAGCCAACAACACAGGTAAAGAGCGAGTAAGCTAACCAGCCTCGTGAGGTAATACCTCTTTTGGCAGTTCCGCGGGGAGAGTCGTCGTGGTGGAGAGAGTTTAGTAACGTAGGTGTAGTCAAGAGACTGCAAGTCGTGCATGCTGCTATGGGAATAGCAGTACTCATGAGAGTTTTCTCTTCACGGGAGTTCCCAAAAAAAAAATATAAAAAAACACCAACCCCCCCCCCCCACGATTTAAATTGAATAAATTCAATTATTTGCTAATGCCAAATCAATCGTTCATTTATTCTTTTTTCTATAAATCTTTACACCGTTGCGTATATTCCGTATACGCGGCCGTGTAAATATTGTTCCCTATAAAGACTGCAATGTGGAACAGGATTAGGCGGTGGTATCATTATTGATGCGCTTGAAACAAAGTTTTTGCCATCCTTCATTGGATGTATGTGGAGCACAAGAAAGAAATTTTAAGGTAAAGAAAGCAAACAAACGCATGATATCTACTCTTTAACTATGTGACGAGTGTGTAGTTGCCCCTCTGTCGCTCTTTCATACAGAGTTACTTAATATAACCGGCAAAGCGAAACAAGCCAGTGTCCAAGAGGACTGCTTTGATGCCGAATATATATGTGAAACCGGTCGTCGGAATGGAGGGCGCGATCAATTGCTTGAAGGAGCGCTTCCAGTGACGGGTGAGGTAGCTGACGATGATTTGGTCGTAGATGCTGTAGTAGATCGTGACTTAAATATAAAAAACTAGCGATAAGGATAAGCTTTTGTACATGATAAATGGCCAGATTCTGCTTGTAGATTACGCTATTGTACGCTGGTTCATATCCGGCTCGTAGTTGAATATGTTCAGTAATGAAAGAGTATCTTAAGATGTCGGTGGTTGAGCTACGCGACCACCATGTGCCCCTCACGCCCCCAACAGTTTCACGTGCAGATCGATGCTTATACTGCCAGAAGACACTGCGCAGTCCCTACGAGTTGCATGAGTTCAATTGCCATTATGTGGGTGATTGGCGTTGCGACGCGTATAAGCTATGTCTTGATTTGTCAATTTTCAATTGCGTAAGTCACTAAAACTTTTACATTTTCAGATGGGGTGGATGTTAACTCAGTACTGGTACGATATGGTATCTGCCGTTTCAAGGTCCATGGTAAAGATGGACGCCTGATTGGATCACCTTTTACTAGTGGCGGAGTGTAATGGGAAGGCGTAAATCACACCTTGGAATTTGGGGTGAGTTTGTTTTATGGTTACCTTTTAGATAGAAGGGGGTATATGGGTATATGTTAATTCTGGGGTCACTTCGGACTTTGCCCTACGGTTAGGGTTTGTGCGATAAATTGGGTGAAGGATCTGACGATGGTCGGTTTTATGTCACCAGATCGACCCGAGGTTGACCGGGCGAAGAACCATCAAACACTATTTTTTTTTTTTTATTATTTTTTTTTTTTTTTTTTTTTTGAGGGGTTAGGCTGATTTAGTCTGCTTTTTCTGTTCTGTTTTCACTGCCGTGTGGGAGCAGGACCAATTTTGCAATGGGTCTTGTAATCTCCCCTCTTTCTGTCACAACATCTGCCACTCTGACCTGTTTGTCGGAACCGGGGTATAATTTCGTGACTCGTCCCAGTCTCCATTCATTACGTGGTAAATTCTCTTCCTTGATCACAACAAGATCTCCTGATTGCAGATTCCTTTGCGGTTGCTTCCATTTTATGCGTTTTTGCATCTCATTCAGGTATTCTGACTTCCATCTTCTGCAAAATAATTGATGGAGGTCCTTGAGCTTTTCCTATCGATTTATTACAGAGGTAGGGTTTTTGTGGGTGTCAGGCTCGGGTGGAGCTAATAGATGTCCCCCCACTAAAAAGTGACCTGTGGTAAGCGGCTCCAGGTCGGATGGGTTATTCGAGGCGGGACTTATTGGGCGTGAGTTGAGGCACGATTCAGCTCGGCATAGGAGAGTCATAAACTCTTCTAACGTATATTTTGTATTCGAGGCGATTTTCTTGAAATGGTTTTTAAAACTTTTTACCCCGGCCTCCCACGATCCTCCCATGTGTGGAGCTGCCGCCGGTATGAAATGCCAAGAAATCAATTGGTGCGAAGGTTTTGGCTTCGGATCGTAAAGATCGAGAAGCTCCGACAAAGTTAGTGCCATTGTCGGAATAAACGTTTTGCGGACAACCTCGTCTCGCAGTAAAACGGGCAAATGCAGCCAAGAAAGACGCGGTACTGAGGTCGGTGGTGTATGGCTTCGAGGTGTATGGCTTTGGTGGTGAAACATACAAATAATCAGACATACCCTTTTGAAATTCGGCATCCTCTACCGCGAAAGCTCTTAACATCAAAGGGTCCTGCGAAGTCTACCCCGCTATTTGTGAAGGTCCGGGAGAAGGTGGTGCGTTCCTGGGGTAAGATGCCCATAATTTGCGCTTGAGTGCGTTTTTTATGAATGGTGCATACCTTACAATTATGAATGACAGATCGGATCATGTTCTTTACCCGTGGGATCCAATACTGTGTTCGGATTATGCGTAGCATGAGCTGATTTTCTCCATGAAGGGAAATTCGATGGATAAACTGAACTGTGAGTCGAGACACCCTGCAATCATACGGTAATATGATGGGGTGTCGTTCATTATACGCCAAGTCTAACGAAGCACCTAAACGGCCTCCGATCCTCATATTATCAGCTGAATCGATGAAAGGGTTGAGGGGAAAAATTTCACTTTTCGCTCCGATCGACTTATCAGATTTAAGACTCTTATATTCCTCTAAGTAATATTGCTTTTGAGAAAGGCTTATTAAGCGTTGAGTCGTTGCTTTAATTTCATCGGATGAAATGAGGCAAGACTTTGCTTGAAATGAAGATTTTGTTGTTGAGTATGTTCTTTGAAAGAATATTAGAACGTATGGGATAACTCGCAATGCCCTAGGGAGATCTGAAAATCGGTAGAGAAAACTGTTAATCTTGTTTGTATGTGCGGCAACAGTGTGAACCTGTATTCTTTTCTCTTCAATGACTGTGTTATAAATCTCTTCTTGTACTGGCCATTGGAAATTGTCTTCTTGCAGCCAACAAGGACCCTGCTACCACAAGGCATTGTCGATCATTTCGCTAGCTAATAATCCTCTGCTTGCTAAATCGGCAGGATTCGACGCAGAATCCACATGACGCCAGGTTTTGTTGCCAACCTTTTCTATTATTTTTGTTATTCGGTGTGCCACAAAGGTTGACCAAGAGCAGGGTGGTTTCCGAATCCAGGCCAGCACAATTGTTGAGTCAGTCCAAAGATTGATCTTTAAATGGCTAAGGTTGAGATTGTCGGTGACCGCTTCGACAATGTCCGCTTATAGGACTGCACCACACAGTTCTAATCTAGGCAAGGATATTGTTTTTACTGGGGCCACTCTTGTTTTTGCCATGAGTTAGTTGACGAACACCTTTTTGGCAGTCTTAAGCCGTAAGTAAATAGTTGCTCCATATGCATCGCTAACCCATGTATCTCGGCCTCTTCCGTTGACGCGAATTGGACCCATCTTGGTATGCGGGTGTTGTTGATTTCTGTATAATCACGCATAAATGCTAGCCATCGATCCAAAGTGGTTGACGATACTTCTTCATCCCAGCCTGTTTTTCCAACCATATATTTTGCATGATAATTTTTGCAATAATGATTATGGGTGCGAGCCAACCTAGAGGATCGAAAAGTTTGGCAAAAGCGGAAAGTATTGTTCTTTTTGTGATTTTGTTCTGGTCCTCAATTGGCTTAGGGTTAAAATAGAAATAATCGGCATGGGCGTTCCATCTAATGCCAAGTGCCTTCCCCGTGCTTGTATCCTCAAACTCCAAGAAATCTCCGGTCAGCAGGTGTTCCTTAGGTATGCCTTGTAGTATTTCGCTACAGTTTGAGGTCCATTTTCTTAATGGAAAACCAGCTGATTATAATACGTGCGTTATCTCGTCTCTCGCTGTTATGGCAGCATCTATACTGTGTTCACCGGCGAGGACGTCATCGATGTACATGCATCGCTTAAGAATGGTCGGTGCTCGTGGGTGGGATGTTTCCACGTCGTCGGCCAATTGATGTAATGTCCTTATCGCCAGGAATGGGGCGCAGTTGATACCAAAGGTCACGGTTTTTAATTCATATAAACTGATTGGATCCTGAGGATTGTTTCTGAAAACTATGCATTGATACTTTACTTGGTCTTCGTTTATCAGAATTTGTCGATACATTTTCTCGATATTACTATTGCAAACGTACTTAAGCAATCTCCAACGCAGGAGCAGTATTGTAAGGTCGGCTTGTAAAACTGGACCTGGAAGGAGGACATCGTACAGACTCACGCCGTTTGCGGTAGGACACGAGGCATTGAACACCACTCGGACCTTTGTGGAGACACTTTCTTCTTTCAGGACTGCATGGTGTGGTAGGAAGTAACAATCACTGGAGTCCGCTGCCACGTTGTTAGTAATTTTCGTCATGTGTCCAAGTGTCTCGTATTCCTTAACAACCCGGTTGTATTCCGTTTGTAGTACAGGTTTCTTTGCTAGTCGTGTCTCATTCCGGTAGAACTGAGAGCATGCACTTTTCAAGGCAGGCCCGAGGGAGACATGATTCGGAAAATCTTGTCGAAACGGTAGGGATACAATGTATTTTCCGTCAGAATCTCGTTGAGTTGTTGTTTTGAAGAGCTTTTCACAATAAGCGTCTTCTTCGCTTGCCTTCCGCCTTTTAGGAATCTCCTCTAATTCCCAGAAAGCCGCTAACTGCTTATCCACTGAAACTTCGTTGAAAAATGAGACGATATTGGTGGAAGAAGTCGTATTTTCTGCATTGCTGGTAATTATCCAACCAAACACGGTTTCTTGGGCAATGAGTGTATTAAGCATATTTTTTCTTAAGCCATTTAGAATAATTTGGGGATAAACGTCTCCGCCAAGGATAAGATCAATTGGTTCGTTGACGAAGAACCTCTTATCCGCCAATACCAAGTCTGGGAATGCCTGCCTCGTCATTGCGCTTACTTGGCAAGTTGGCAGATTCCCAGTTAGCTGCGGTAGAACAAGAACCACCGTTTCGATATCGACCAGTGGGTCTGTGACTGACCGCAGTTGTATTGCGCACGCTTCTTTAACTTGCGCAGAGTTAGTATTGTTGATTCCAGACACTTGAGCACAGAACCGCTGTGACGGAATGTTAATTCTGCGCTTGAGCTTTTCGGTAATGAATGAACACTCAGAACCCGAATCAATGAGTGCTCTAGCACAAAAATTTGTTTCATTATAAAATATGTTGACACGTGCCGTACCTAATAGCACTCCCACATTTGTGTTTGCGTAGCAAGAGTTAACGTTTTTCACAGCTTTATCATTATTATTCGTAGATTCTCGTCTCCATTGTGCTTGCCTTGAAGTGGAAGGTATGTCATCTTGGGGGTTCGGAGTTCCCCTCTGAGCTGTTGCTTTGGGCTGGAATGCGTGCACATGGAGCAGTGTGTGATGTCGCGAGTGACATGTACTGCAATTGAAGGAGCTTGTGCATCTTGACACCGTGTGTCCAAATGATAGGCAATTCAAGCAACCATTATTGCTCTTGACATACTCTATTTTTTGAGTCGTGGTTAGTTGTCGGAATCTTTGACAATTTCGCAATTTGTGGTCATTACTTTGGCAAATTTTACATGAATGTTGCTTAACGTTCGTTGGATGAGCGCAAAATCTTTTTGGAGGAATGTCAGTGTTTTGTCGCAGGCTTTGTCGCTTCGGTGCCTGTGAAATTTTACTCGCTCTCAAGCCTGACACTGTTTCCAACGTCTGAAAACGATATGAGAGGAATCGATCCATATCCCCCATTTTGATATTTCGGTTTTGTTTTCAATGGATTATTCCCATAGTGCCAGCGTGCATTCTGGCAGTTTTGTTGAGCACAAGTATGTAATGATTGCATCCCAATTGGAGATGCCAATTTAATGACACTGAAGTGATGAGATGCAATTATTTATATCGCGTTGCAACTTTTTGATAGAGCTCCCGCATTCGCTCTCAACTGACTTTAGGCTAAATAGAAGCTTTAGTTGCGTATTGACTAGTATACGTTTGTTATCGTATTTGTCACTGAGGTTTTTCCAGGCTGTTGAAAAACCTTCGTTTGTCAATGGGCACCTTTGCACAATTTCTTTCGCTTCCCCTTGGGTTTTTTGGTTGAGATGAAATAATTTTTCAACCGGGGTAAGACGTTTGTTTATTATGTATATAGCCGTGAACATATCTCGGAAGGAAGGCCATGAGAGATAATCTCCCCTAAAGATGTCTGTATCGCATGGAGGCAAATGAATATTGTGCTTGCGAGCAGGTTTGTCTTCATTGACCTTTTCCGATTTGGTGAATTTTTCAGAAAGTTCGGCCATGGTAGTCTGGCAGCGAATAAAACTATAATAACTCATTTTATATTTTTTTTTCTTTATTGCTATGAGGTCTTTTGAAGATAGCTGTGTTGAAGCAACGAGTTCGTCATAAGCTACCTTAGTTTTTCCCCATAAAGCTTTGAGTTCGTCTTGCTCAATTGCAATTGAGTGTTTTGTATGTTCAGTTGTATTAGCGCTGTTGTAGTCAGCTTCGAATTCTGCTACTGAGTCTGCCAAACGAATGAAAGTTTCCATTTTTCGCGTTTCTGTTGCTATGACAGTAGTTGAAAAAGCTTTCTAGAAAATGTTTATTGTATTTATCGAAATCTCTGCCAAAAAAAGTAGCCTAGTCACGCCAACAAAATAACACAAACGCCTCTTTAATAAATCACAACTTGGTTTTGTGTATGCAAGAATGTGCATATAAAATGTAATAGTATATTTATTAATTCAATTGTATATATATATATTGTTAATATGTATTACTCTCTCTAGTTCACTCGCCACCCAAAGCCCGGTGATTTCAAGGGTATATAGTAAATTGTTACATACGCGTATATGGAATATACAAAAACAATATTTGCCCGGCGGCGTATATGGAATATACGCAACAGTGCAACGTTTTACAATATTTATCCAAACAATATTTACACGGCCGCGTATACGGAATATACGCAACAGTGTAAAGGTTTATTTTAATCTCACAAATTCTCAAACTCAAAGTTTTTTTTTTGACAATGTAATAAGTGATTGTGTCGCCGCAAGTTTGAAGAAGAAGAAGCAGTGTGTAAGGTGATATTCAAGGTTATGTGCAAACTGAACACTTACAAAATAAAGTGATTTAGACACTTCAACCGCTTCACGTAACAATTAACAAGTGCAAGATAAACTTTTTCGATATCAAATTAATTGCTATGCCCTTGGAAAGTGAGTAGATTCGTTTAAAATTCGATCATTTGGTAGAATCAGCAATGAAACAACAACACAGTGCGCGAAGTGATCAATAATATATGTGAACGTGCATATATTGTGCAAACCGGTGATTTGTGAAATTTGTTTGGAAAATTATTGCACAAAATCAATGTTCGCGCGTAAATTCTTACTAAATTAAACAATATTATGTGTGAAAACGCGGATTTATTGTGGAACAAAAGAAAATTTATTTATATTAATGTGCGCGCCTCAAAATGTGTCTTCACTTCTTCACTCTTGCATTTGCGTTAAATACAAAAAAAACGGAGTAGCACTGAAATTTAAACCACGTACCTTGTGCTTATAAAAATCTGGAATGATTGCAGTGCTGATTTGTTTTAAATTTGTTTCTCTGTCCGGTGCGGATGCAAGTGTTGTGATGTGCTGGTGACTCGTTTGTCTTAAGCTTCTAGCTTCGATATGGATACCAACTGCTGGATTAATTTCCTTGGGATATTGTGCGGTATAAACTCGCTGATGAGTTGATAGCTGATATGTGTTGAGATAGTGGACTGTATTATTCTCACGGCTCCGATAGGACCACTATTTACACGGCCGCGTATACGGAATATACGCAACGGTGTAAAGATTTATAGAAAAAAGAAGAAATGAACGATTGATTTGACATTAGCAAATAATTGAATTTATTCAATTTAAATCGTTATAAATTGGAATATCTGTAATTATGTGGTGGTATGAAAATGTAGAAATTACCTCCGTAGTGGCGTGGTGGCTGCTGTGTCTTTCGTCTTCGGAAAAGAAGTGAAAAAGTCGGAATTTGTTTAAACCGCCGTTGAACCGCCAAACAGTGCCCTTTCTTTCCATTCAGACTAAAATGCAATTTTTCCCTTCACAATTGTGGCATGTCGATTCCCCAAGATGTTTCTGTATATTTAAGGTATCGACAATAACTAAACGAAAATTTACTTACTAAACTATATGCATACCCACTTTGGTGTACTGCCTATGCATGTATTGATTACATATACGGTGAAGTACTGATTTTTCAAAATGGGTAAAAATTTTAAATGGAAATGCATATCATTAGTAAGAATAATCAATTATATTTCAGTCCAGTATATATTTTTTAATTTAATTAACTTTTTTTGAGAAAATGTTCAACTTATGAAATTGGCCTAAGTACATATACGGCAATGTACACAGTCGTGATTTTGTTCAGAAATAGAATAATCAATTATCTTTCTGTTCATGTTATTTTCTTTAAAAAAAATAATAATGAAAATTTTCAACTATTGATTTATAACTTTATTTCCTCTTTTTTTATATTTTTAGCAAGATTCACCGTAACGATATGGACTTTTGTAGGATAAAGGATGTCGTTCCTTAAAGCACCAACACTCAGCTCATATATGAGGACATAATAATAATGATAATGATTTGGCGCTTACACTATATAGCTCATTGTTTGGCCGAACTTCTCCTGCCATTTGTGGTGTGAGTCTTTATATAATACCTCCAATGGAGGGACCTACAGTTTTGTGCCGACTCCGAGGTTTGCCATTGCCTGCTGAGGAGTGACCGCTATTAGAAAAAAAATTTTCTATGATTAAGATTTTGCTTGCCCTGACTCAGATTCGAAACTCGAACTCACCGGCATATCGAGCTATAGCACGCACCGCTACCAACTCGAGCACAGCGGTCACATGAGGACATACATATGTATAGGTAAATATAAACTATAGGAGTATATTGTATGTATGTATATAAATAAATTAGAGTTAAGTCAAAAGTAAAAATATTTGTTTAGTATACGTATGTTATTTCTTAAAACTGAAAATGTATGTAAATATTTAGCTCATTAAAGTTACTTTACTATTTTAAGTGGTCCCATTAAAATTAATTGCAACTGTTATTGGTTAATTGTTATGCTATTATCTTTGGTTTTTTATAAGGTGTTCGATTATTCGACTATTTTGTAAAACCGTTTTTCGAATTATTCGAAAAATGGCAATTTCAAAAAATTCGGTTTCTAATTTTTATATCAAGAAAAAAAACCGGTAAACCGGATTTTTCAGTAATTTTCATGAATAGAAGTCTTTATTTAAAAACAATATATATACAAAACAAATTCAAATTATTCTGAATTAAGTTTAAAACAAAAAAAAGAAAATGAGATCTCATGTAAAACTCAAAATTTGTACCAAGTAACAAAAAAGCTATTTGTACATGTAATTAAATACAATCATTTCTCTGAAATATTTTAAAAATAAACTGCAGCCTAAATCTATTTTTTTCTTTAGTTCTTATAAAACTTTATATTAAAAATGCTCGTTCGCTCAATGAGCTAGTAGGACAATTATACAATTTTTCAAGATTTATAATTGATAAGCAAATTGTCGTTGCCGTTTCAATAAAAATATAATGAATGTAAAATTAGAGCACATGCCGTATTTCAGTTATTTGTCAATGGCTTTATTTTTACAACTAGATAAAACTCGGTTTTGGCGATTAAAAAACCGATTTATTGTATATTCGATAAATTAAGATTTCAAAAAAACCGTACAAAAATTTATAAAAAAACCGGAGTTTTGAAAAAACCGAGTCAAACACCCTAGTATTTTAAGTTGATACGTTTATATTAAGAAATTATTAATAATTAATATAAGTTTATACAATGTAACTTGATGAAAAATTTTAAAACAACAAACTTAAATTAAATAAAATGCTTTTTTGATTAAAGGAATTTTAGTAACCAATGTATAACTAACAATAAGGGCAACCTATATAACTGTTTTGGATAACAAGATGCTAACCATATTGGTAACAAGTGAAATGTATAATGGTAATCAATAGCTAACTGCAAATGTGACGATTGGGTTGATTAGTAGTAACCTTTAGCTAACCATAATGATAAGAAAATAAAGGGGTTAGAATTGCAACTAGTCGGTAACCAATAAAACTGGTACTGCTAACAAACAACTAACAGACTCTGAAACCTTCAATGTTAGAGCGAGAGTGGAAAAGATATGTGTAAATGACATAAGTAAGAGCAAGTAGGAGCATCACACCGACGTGAACTAGGGTGGGGAAGTGGTCATTTTATTCCAACCACTAGGAAAAAAAATTACTTGGTTGGTAACTAGGTTGCTACCAAAGACGCAGCGCTTAGCTAACTTGTTTTCTAACCATTATCCGCCTTGTAGGGTTGCCTCACTCCGAGTATACCTGGTACAGGGCGTAGCTGCCAAAATCTCCGTCCGACTGCAACTATCGAGTTTGACAACAAAAAAATGTATTAAAGAGTGACTGAAGCACATTTTTAAAACTGTAGCAACAGCACGCAAATTAAATAAAGAAGCTCAAAACAATACTGAAAATCTTTTTAAATTGTACCGTTCACCCAAGCCCAGCGCGTGTGCAGGACAACGTAGTATACATTTACATACATAGAAATCTAAGAATATAATTGATTTTAATTTATGTACATATATTGGAACGATTTCCCTTCATCTCTTGTCAAGTTTGGTTAAGTGACATACCGGTTACGGCGTTATGCCATCTTCAGAATAAATTTTTGTTCTGTTTGGTTGAGGCCAATGGGCAGTATTTGTGTGGACCCATCAGGTTGCGGTATAAATATCATAAGTAATGTAAACAAATATTTTCGTGTCGTATGTTCTGAGTATCTGAAGTATCTCGCGGTTATAAGCCAAAAGGTACGTTCTCATTTCGCAACTCTGAAATATATATATGTATATATAATTTTGGCGCTTACACTTTATAGGTCAGTGCTTGGCCGAGCTTCTCCTACTATTTGTGGTGTGCGTCTTTATATTATACCACGAATGGAGGCACGGCCGACTCCGAACGGCAGATGTATTTAATGAGAAGCCCTTTCATGGCAGAAATACTCTCGGAGGTTTGCCATTGCCTGCCGAGAGGTGACCGCTATTAGGAAAAACTTTTTCTACCAACTCGACCACAGCGGCCACTGAACTCTGAAATAGGTTGAGGTAAATAAATGTCTGTAATTTTAGTCCTATTTGTAGTTTTGTGTTCGTCTGGTATGTTGGTATCTGTCGTTTTACCTAAGTGTTTACTTTGTATTTTCATATACAAGCTATAAAGTGCAAATATCGCATCGAAATGGCTATTCATTTGTTCGTTTACTATCGTTATGTTTGCTGTTTATATATTTCCATGTTCTCAAGTACGTAAAGCCGTCGCCATTATTGCTGGACTTGCAGTACCATAATCGTTTTTTTCATGTTTGAGGGTGATCATTTTCTGTGGACCAAATTCTTTGCAAAATTAGACTTTGGGGTTTCTTGCCATTTTGTTTAAGTCCCTAATGTGTTCGCGAAATCTTGTTCTTATTTTACGTTCTGTTTGTCCTATATAGTTTTTTTTTGGCATTCTCACACCTTGTTTGATCAGCGGGTCTTATTATTATTTATTTTATTGGCATAGGTTCATAGCGAAGAAATACCCTCTAGGCATTTGTATTTTGTTACATTTAATAATTCCGAAAATCGTCTACAGATTTTATAATACCTATGTTTCCTACTTAAGATTGAAAATTTTGTCCTTACATCCGTCAAGTGGTTTTTGACATCACGAAAGGTCTTCCAAAATGCCACCAAGTGCTTCAAATACTCGGCATTTTATACGCCGCCACGGCAAAAAATAATATAACGTTTTATACGTAGCGATTCTTATTATCTTAATCCAGGCAAAATAATTGGAAATCGTTTAAATACTCTCGCTTCTTTTAATTAACATACACTCTTAGTTTTAAGGAATTTATTTCTGTTCTCCGAAGAGTCTCAATTATGAACAACGCTTTAATTGGCAAATGTCGCATGTAATTATAACATTTAAAATAATATAAGTATGTATGCAAGTTTATGTGTACACCAAACATATAGAAAAAGAATAATTTTAATCAGAATCACAATTCCTTTCTGTTCAATAATATATGTAACCCCTCAGTACGTTTTCGTTTCAATGTCGAATAAAAAAGTGATATTTTTGCAAAGCTCAGCAGAGCTGAATATTTATTTAAAAATAATAAAAAACACTGCCGCACCCAATAAATTGCTTAAATAAAAATTCTAACTATTTGAATCTTAATACAGATTTTGCTTCTTGTAATGACTCAGCCTGCTTTAGGTGGATGAAGAATGAACTCTTGACGATTCTCGTTAATAACCATAGGTTTATATACGCAGTTTCTCCGAGATCTTCAAGTAAGCGACCCTAGAAAGCGAAAGCGCAGGACATTTGCACAGAAGGTGAATAACTTTTTTTCCTCCTCATAATTCTTCAAGAGTAGTAGTCCAAAACGCCTCACATGGTTACCCTGAGGCAATGCCTAGCTACAGTATCAATTGTTTGAGTTTTAGAATCCCAGTGGATTCCATTTTGCTGCGGCGGAATCACCCGCGAAACCCTATGTATTTTAGTAAAGAGCACAAGTTCCATTTTTCCAAAGGAGACGCTGAGACCACAGCGTGAATTACCGGAATCAAATGTTATATTAACTGCCTAAAAGTCAAATAAACCACGATTAAACGACCCGCCCTAATGTGCAGCGGTCACACTTATTCACGGCACTCATATAATTGTATGTGTGTGTGTGCAGATAAGCACACACAAGTTACACACACATGCATACTAACATATTCACTCAAGTTCTTCCGTTTACATTTTTCCCGCCGGATAAATATTTTCGTTTAATTTGCCCCTAATTCGTATTGTCCGACGGTTCGGACACAAACCCGTATTACTTTGTTTTTTCACTTCTGTTTGACCGAGTTCAAGTGAAGACATCGAGCTACCAGCCTCATCCAGGTAAAATAATTGTAAAATATTATCAACCAAAAATAATTTAAATACACACAATACCGAAAAAACTAAAACCTTATTGCGTTTTCTTTACTTTCGTTTTATATCAAACCAAATAAAATCCGGTAAACCTGAGCATACCAGCAAAGATTACCCGCGATTTTACATGGTCCTTCGAGCCGGATCCGCGCCGCGAACCGGCGCCCGCTGTCGCGCTAACCGTTGTACCGCAAGCGGCACCCAAGTTGATATTCGAACAAAAGGATATGTTTGATTTGCGGCGCGAATTGTGACGTTCGAACGTTTTTTGCGCCGAGAATGGTGATGGACGCACCAAGTAGATGACATCGCCCTCTTCTAATTTGAGATCACAGCTCGGATTGATTACCACATATGACAGATGATTTCGCTTCTCGCTCACGTCGTCACAATCGATGGTTGGTAAATTCAATGACTCCATGCGACTGCGGACCAAATTCCCTATTTCGGCACGTTCAATTTGTTGCGCATGATTGTTGCGCGCCTCGTCCGCCAAATTGATAGAATACGATGGTCGCAAGCGCACATAGTGCTTTCCGAAGGCGGAAAAAGGTCCCCACCTCTCTACAGGTGAATTACTCACATGTGATGCTTCGGTATTCGATGTGTCCTGAGTACGATAAATGCCAATTGGTATTTCACAAGTTGTCGAACAGAGTTTCTGATATAATCGACCATAGGTCCGTATCCACATGTCGTCCTTGGTGATGCGCATCGATGTCAGAAAGCCACTGCCCGGCGCCTGATCGATGCCCAACAGCAGGCGCACAAATGTGATCACATAGTCCTTGACGAATGCCTGATAGAGCAGCGTATCCAGCATGGAGGCGCTGAAAACGGCGCCAGCAGCGAATTATTCGAAAAATGGCAATTTCAAAAAATTCGGTTTCTAATTTTTATATCAAGAAAAAAAACCGGTAAACCGGATTTTTCAGTAATTTTCATGAATAGAAGTCTTTATTTAAAAACAATATATATACAAAACAAATTCAAATTATTCTGAATTAAGTTTAAAACAAAAAAAAGAAAATGAGATCTCATGTAAAACTCAAAATTTGTACCAAGTAACAAAAAAGCTATTTGTACATGTAATTAAATACAATCATTTCTCTGAAATATTTTAAAAATAAACTGCAGCCTAAATCTATTTTTTTCTTTAGTTCTTATAAAACTTTATATTAAAAATGCTCGTTCGCTCAATGAGCTAGTAGGACAATTATACAATTTTTCAAGATTTATAATTGATAAGCAAATTGTCGTTGCCGTTTCAATAAAAATATAATGAATGTAAAATTAGAGCACATGCCGTATTTCAGTTATTTGTCAATGGCTTTATTTTTACAACTAGATAAAACCCGGTTTTGGCGATTAAAAAACCGATTTATTGTATATTCGATAAATTAAGATTTCAAAAAAACCGTACAAAAATTTATAAAAAAACCGGAGTTTTGAAAAAACCGAGTCAAACACCCTAGTATTTTAAGTTGATACGTTTATATTAAGAAATTATTAATAATTAATATAAGTTTATACAATGTAACTTGATGAAAAATTTTAAAACAACAAACTTAAATTAAATAAAATGCTTTTTTGATTAAAGGAATTTTAGTAACCAATGTATAACTAACAATAAGGGCAACCTATATAACTGTTTTGGATAACAAGATGCTAACCATATTGGTAACAAGTGAAATGTATAATGGTAATCAATAGCTAACTGCAAATGTGACGATTGGGTTGATTAGTAGTAACCTTTAGCTAACCATAATGATAAAAAATAAAGGGGTTAGAATTGCAACTAGTCGGTAACCAATAAAACTGGTACTGCTAACAAACAACTAACAGACTCTGAAACCTTCAATGTTAGAGCGAGAGTGGAAAAGATATGTGTAAATGACATAAGTAAGAGCAAGTAGGAGCATCACACCGACGTGAACTAGGGTGGGGAAGTGGTCATTTTATTCCAACCACTAGGAAAAAAAATTACTTGGTTGGTAACTAGGTTGCTACCAAAGACGCAGCGCTTAGCTAACTTGTTTTCTAACCATTATCCGCCTTGTAGGGTTGCCTCACTCCGAGTATACCTGGTACAGGGCGTAGCTGCCAAAATCTCCGTCCGACTGCAACTATCGAGTTTGACAACAAAAAAATGTATTAAAGAGTGACTGAAGCACATTTTTAAAACTGTAGCAACAGCACGCAAATTAAATAAAGAAGCTCAAAACAATACTGAAAATCTTTTTAAATTGTACCGTTCACCCAAGCCCAGCGCGTGTGCAGGACAACGTAGTATACATTTACATACATAGAAATCTAAGAATATAATTGATTTTAATTTATGTACATATATTGGAACGATTTCCCTTCATCTCTTGTCAAGTTTGGTTAAGTGACATACCGGTTACGGCGTTATGCCATCTTCAGTATAAATTTTTGTTCTGTTTGGTTGAGGCCAATGGGCAGTATTTGTGTGGACCCATCAGGTTGCGGTATAAATATCATAAGTAATGTAAACAAATATTTTCGTGTCGTATGTTCTGAGTATCTGAAGTATCTCGCGGTTATAAGCCAAAAGGTACGTTCTCATTTCGCAACTCTGAAATATATATATGTATATATAATTTTGGCGCTTACACTTTATAGCTCAGTGCTTGGCCGAGCTTCTCCTACTATTTGTGGTGTGCGTCTTTATATTATACCACGAATGGAGGCACGGCCGACTCCGAACGGCAGATGTATTTAATGAGAAGCCCTTTCATGGCAGAAATACTCTCGGAGGTTTGCCATTGCCTGCCGAGAGGTGACCGCTATTAGGAAAAACTTTTTCTACCAACTCGACCACAGCGGCCACTGAACTCTGAAATAGGTTGAGGTAAATAAATGTCTGTAATTTTAGTCCTATTTGTAGTTTTGTGTTCGTCTGGTATGTTGGTATCTGTCGTTTTACCTAAGTGTTTACTTTGTATTTTCATATACAAGCTATAAAGTGCAAATATCGCATCGAAATGGCTATTCATTTGTTCGTTTACTATCGTTATGTTTGCTGTTTATATATTTCCATGTTCTCAAGTACGTAAAGCCGTCGCCATTATTGCTGGACTTGCAGTACCATAATCGTTTTTTTCATGTTTGAGGGTGATCATTTTCTGTGGACCAAATTGTTTGCAAAATTAGACTTTGGGGTTTCTTGCCATTTTGTTTAAGTCCCTAATGTGTTCGCGAAATCTTGTTCTTATTTTACGTTCTGTTTGTCCTATATAGTTTTTTTTTGGCATTCTCACACCTTGTTTGATCAGCGGGTCTTATTATTATTTATTTTATTGGCATAGGTTCATAGCGAAGAAATACCCTCTAGGCATTTGTATTTTGTTACATTTAATAATTCCGAAAATCGTCTACAGATTTTATAAGGCCTATGTGGCCTACTAAAGATTGAAAATTTCGTCCTTACATCCCTCAAGTGGTTTTTGACATCACGAAAGGTCTTCCAAATGCCACCAAGTGCTTCAAATACTCGGCATTTTATACGCCGCCACGGCAAAAAATAATCTAACGTTTTATACGTAGCGATTCTTATTATCTTAATCCAGGCAAAATAATTGGAAATCGTTTAAATACTCTCGCTTCTTTTAATTAACATACACTCTTAGTTTTAAGGAATTTATTTCTGTTCTCCGAAGAGTCTCAATTATGAACAACGCTTTAATTGGCAAATGTCGCATGTAATTATAACATTTAAAATAATATAAGTATGTATGCAAGTTCATGTGTACACCAAACATATAGAAAAAGAATAATTTTAATCAGAATCACAATTCCTTTCTGTTCAATAATATATGTAACCCCTCAGTACGTTTTCGTTTCAATATCGCATAAAAAAGTGATATTTTTGCAAAGCTCAGCAGAGCTGAATATTTATTTAAAAATAATGAAAAACACTGCCGCACCCAATAAATTGCTTAAATAAAAATTCTAACTATTTGAATCTTAATACAGATTTTGCTTCTTATAATGACTCAGCCTGCTTTAGGTGGATGAAGAATGAACTCTTGACGATTCTCGTTAATAACCATAGGTTTATATACGCAGTTTCTCCGAGATCTTCAAGTTAGCGACCCTAGAAAGCGAAAGCGCAGGACATTTGCACAGAAGGTGAATAACTTTTTTTCCTCCTCATAATTCTTCAAGAGTAGTAGTCCAAAACGCCTCACATGGTTACCCTGAGGCAATGCCTAGCTACAGTATCAATTGTTTGAGTTTTAGAATCCCAGTGGATTCCATTTTGCTGCGGCGGAATCACCCGCGAAACCCTATGTATTTTAGTAAAGAGCACAAGTTCCATTTTTCCAAAGGAGACGCTGAGACCACAGCGTGAATTACCGGAATCAAATGTTATATTAACTGCCTAAAAGTCAAATAAACCACGATTAAACGACCCGCCCTAATGTGCAGCGGTCACACTTATTCACGGCACTCATTTTTTTTTTTTTTTTTTTTTTTACGAGGAGGAAGCATCGAAAGCCTAACCGTCACCGGTTTGTCAGTGTGGGACTTTAACCCTAACTAAACCTCCTACTGTCTGAGTACCATTTCCCCCGGTACTACCGTCAGGTATTTCGTCGGGAGATGGCTTGAGCTTACGCTCTACGTACGTGAAGTCTGTTTGTACCGCCCTCTGTACTGTTGTTTGTTACATCTTCGTGGGGGTTTAAATTGCCCCGTTTCATTTCCAAGCATTTTTTTTTTTACGGCACTCATATAATTGTATGTGTGTGTGTGCAGATAAGCACACACAAGTTACACACACATGCATACTAACATATTCACTCAAGTTCTTCCGTTTACATTTTTCCCGCCGGATAAATATTTTCGTTTAATTTGCCCTAATTCGTATTGTCCGACGGTTCGGACACAAAACCGTATTACTTTGTTTTTTCACTTCTGTTTGACCGAGTTCAAGTGAAGACATCGAGCTACCAGCCTCATCCAGGTAAAATAATTGTAAAATATTATCAACCAAAAATAATTTAAATACACACAATACCGAAAAAACTAAAACCTTATTGCGTTTTCTTTACTTTCGTTTTATATCAAACCAAATAAAATCCGGTAAACCTGAGCATACCAGCAAAGATTACCCGCGATTTTACATGGTCCTTCGAGCCGGATCCGCGCCGCGAACCGGCGCCCGCTGTCGCGCTAACCGTTGTACCGCAAGCGGCACCCAAGTTGATATTCGAACAAAAGGATATGTTTGCTTTGCGGCGCGAATTGTGACGTTCGAACGTTTTTTGCGCCGAGAATGGTGATGGACGCACCAAGTAGATGACATCGCCCTCTTCTAATTTGAGATCACAGCTCGGATTGATTATCACATATGACAGATGATTTCGCTTCTCGCTCACGTCGTCATAATCGATGGTTGGTAAATTCAATGACTCCATGCGACTGCGGACCAAATTCCCTATTTCGGCACGTTCAATTTGTTGCGCATGATTGTTGCGGGCCTCGTCCGCCAAATTGATAGAATACGATGGTCGCAAGCGCACATAGTGCTTTCCGAAGGCGGAAAAAGGTCCCCACCTCTCTACAGGTGAATTACTCACATGTGATGCTTCGGTATTCGATGTGTCCTGAGTACGATAAATGCCAATTGGTATTTCACAAGTTGTCGAACAGAGTTTCTGATATAATCGACCATAGGTCCGTATCCACATGTCGTCCTTGGTGATGCGCATCGATGTCAGAAAGCCACTGCCCGGCGCCTGATCGATGCCCAACAGCAGGCGCACAAATGTGATCACATAGTCCTTGACGAATGCCTGATAGAGCAGCGTATCCAGCATGGAGGCGCTGAAAACGGCGCCAGCAGCGAAAGGCAGGCGAAACATGTAGGAGATATGCGAGCCACGCTCCTTTTCGCACTTCTCCATTTTGCTCAAATGCAGCGCATACTTGTATGAAACGCATATTCGAACTTTGCGATAGTTCGGTAATGCTCTTAATGCTCGGAAAGAATTAGAACATGGTCTGCACAGCAACAATTGTATTGCAATCAGCCAGCAAATCCTCCTCCGCCGAGTTAGACAACTCTTTGTTCACGACGACCACACTTTCGGCTAATGTTATACCAGCGCGCAGCAGATCGTCCAAGCAATCGATCGAACCGAGCATCCAATAGACCAGCGGAAAGTAGGAGAGGGCATCGAGAAAGGCCACATCCGGTCGACGCTCCAACAATAATATAATCGGATTCAATGACGTTTTCGAACGGAAATGTGCGCGTAACGGTATGATAAAATTGTAAATGCCATTCGATGCATAGTCGGCTGCCAGGATAATCGTCTTGTTTTGCCATTGATACTCCTTGGCATTGCGATAGCTGCAGTGTTCGCATACCTGCGCCAACTGTAGACAACACAGTGGTTTTTTTTCTTTGAGCAAATAGCAGAGCGTCGGACTGACACCGATGAACGGCGAGACGGGCGGGAAACCCTTAACGATGGCTATTTTTTCCGATGGCGATCGCCAAGGTACATCATCATGGATTTCATCCTCACTCTCATCGCCTTCTTCGCCATCATCGTTGCCCGATATGCTGAATGAAGATGAGGTGAACATATCCGGTACTGGAAGTATGGAAGGTCGGCGACTTCCTCTTCGTTGATTAAGCACATCGGGACTAAGCAGATTGGGATTCCCCGCTTACGGCACATCCAAATGATTGCTGGTGGTTAATAAAGCTGTGGCAACACTTAGACCACCGCCACAGCCGCCACTGCTGCTGCCACTACTAAGAGCGCCACAAAGGCCATTGCCGCCACCCAGCATGGGCGGTATCGTTGTGGTGACTGTGGTGGTTGTTGTTGCTGATGGTGCTTGCGTTGCATTTTTCGATGTCACCGCTGTATCCTTGAGATTCTGCTTCGAATCTGAGATTATCACAGACGTTAGATTATCAGTAGCACCGTCCTTTGTCGTCGCTTAGATATCCAAATTTTGATTCTGATTTTGATTGACAACAAATGCCGAATTCTCCTCCTTTGTGATGCTCATGTAATAGCATGTGTCATCCTTCTTCATGATATGCCGCGGCCCAGGATTCAACAAAATGGTGTCCTCATAGAACTCGGGCAGCTCAGCTGGACGCACGCTCACCAACGCAACGCCATATTTTCGATGCGAATGAAAGCTGGCGTAGGTGAAACTATTGCCCTCGTATTCGCCAAAGAATCGACTGTCGCCCAGAACAATGTGATAGATCTCGTTGCCGGAACACTTGCCATAAAGACGATGCCATTCCTCCGGTGATTGTTGTCCTTCCTGTCCGCGTGATGTGTGCAACAACAATGTAACCAATGTGCTCGCGCCGGGACAAGTGCAATTGTTGGCTAACAGCGCGTATTTGAATTCATCCTCGCAGACGACGTGCTCAGCGAATTTCACATGTAGTTTGTGCTCCGGCCGAAATATCTGCACATATTGCGGCACACTCGGCGCAAAGTCCTTAACCGCCCACGAACGCAATATCGTATGCTCGTCGGCTGCAGTCTTATCGGCATAATTGCGAGCGGCTAATATGAAGCAAGCCTCCGCCTCATTCATGCGCGCACGCGCCAAATCGCCATCCTTTAAACAAGAACCCTGAATGTAAATGACACGTTGCGCCCAAATCGGCACCTGCAATATCATACGCATTGTCGTGTCCAACTCCATGGGACTCAATAGCACCACATAATAGTCCTGCAGCAGTGGATGTGCATAAAATTCGTTGAGGAAGTCCATGATTGTGTCCGCATGCAACGTTGTGGAACAGACGACTACGTGTTTTTCGCTTTGTGCACGATGCGACGAATAGCTACCGCCCAACTTCTGCCGCTCCATCCACGTGAAGGCCAATTGTTCAAACTGCGTCGGCAGGACTATGAGTGCTACGCAAATCATAATCACCATATGAAGCTGTGAAGGCCATATATCGGGTACGAAATCGCCATAGCCGACTGTTGAGAATGTCACAACCACATAATACGTGCTCTGGAACAAATTCAAATGACGATGACCGGCGCGTTGAAAATGCTGTATGCCACAGACGCTTGTGAACACCAGACACATAAATTGTTTTGTGTAGAAAGTCGAGTTTTGAAAATCGCTCTAGAAGAAAGCAAAATATTTGTGAAAACAGGAAAACTATTAGAGGGATTCGCCATAAAACTTACTCGGGAAGTACCTGGTAATCCTTTTGTAGTTCTAAGTGTGCGGGTGATACTGGTTTTCGTCAGAAAACCACAAAATACGCGTAAAAGTGGAACTTTTTGTGTTTTTTGTTCTTTTTCTTTTTCTTTTTAGAAACACGCGCGAAAATAATTTTAATGAAAATAGTGAAACAGCGAGACAGCTAAAAAAGCAAAAGTGTATAAGCCAGTTGTCAAATACAGCTGAGCTTCTCTTTCAAAATAGGAACAGCTGTTAGTAAGGTGATAAACCCAAACAGTTGCGAAAGCACTTGACTAGTACAGTGATCCTAAAAGGCTCCTAAGCTCTGGAACATCAGGGCGGGCCTTAAGTACATAAAATTAATTTAATAATATTTGAAAAGTATTCAATAATAAATTCAATTCAAACATTAATAATAAATAATAAATAAAATAATACACAACATAAAATAACTAATAATAATAACAACAATAAAGTAATATTAATAAAACCGAAAGAAATAATAATAATAAAATAAAATAAAATACAAAACGCGAATTATTAAAATAAATTAAAATATTTAATTTAAATTGAATAACAATAACGTTTACATATAACTAAATTAATACGCAACATATAATTAACTAATAATATCAACAACAAAGGTAATAACGGAATTAAAAGGCAGGCGCAAATAAATTATATAAATTAAATTAAACAAAATATAACCAAAACACTAATAAAAGCTATAATAATAATATTAATAAAAGCAATTAAAAAACACTAAACAATACCTAAACAATGAGTGTGACTAGATCGCCCCCCCCAGGGCGAAATACCATAGAGGCCGTTGATACCTCTTCACCGGGCTTTGGTACCAACGAATGCGAGTCTGGAATAAACCCTTTCGCGAAGCGTCCCCGGCTAATGTTACAGGAACCGGAAGCAGCTCCATACGGGGCAAAGAGAAGTCTTAAGACAGCTTTGGGCACCGAGAAGACGGTCCAAAATGAGCGCGCGCACTCCTCTCCACCGGATATTAGCCGCATTTCATCACGCACCGGAAATGATCCAATTGTGGCAAAAAACCCCATGAAGGAGCTAGGAGAAAAAATCAACCTGCTACTAAGCATGATCAGCGGCGGCAGAAGAACAATCCATCAACCCATGCGAGACCTGGTTGCAGAAATCGCTAAGCTACATAGCCAGGCAACAACCCAGCCTAATAAACGCAAACCCGGCAATACAAGTACAAGGGAACAATACGTGCAAACAGAAAAAGAGTGGAAAAAGCGGGATGTGAACGAAATCAGTGCAGTGGCAAAGAACCCCGGCAAAGACGCCAAGGAAACCGAGAAACAGAGTAATGGCGAACAATGGACTTTGGTGAAAAACGCGAAAAAAATCAGCAAAACTGCAAGAAAACTGGCCAGACCCGACGCGGTAATCATCTCCAAAACGAGTGAAATGACGTATGCAGACATTATTAGGCAAATGAAGCAGCAGCCTGACATGAAAGAACTCGGCGAGAACGTAAACCGAATCAGGAAAACAGCGAAAGGAGATTTACTTGTCGAACTTCGTGATAAGTCTGGCCAGATGGCGAACAAATTTAAAGAACGAGCGTCTGCCGTACTCAAAGATGCCGCGAATGTAAAGGTCTTGAGTCAAACAATGAATGTCGAAATTCGTGATGTGGATATAGCCACAACAGAGGAAGATATTGCCAACGCAATAAAAGAACAATTCCCAGAAGTGAATTACGGGAAACTGGTTGCAGTAAGGTCTTTAAAGCCGACGAGAAATGGCACGCAAACAGCGACAATAAGTGCGACAGTCCGGGGTATGAAAATTCTGGTTGAAGCGGCACGAATCAGAGTGGGCTGGGTTAACTGCCGAATCCGGGAGCAGGTCAGTCCCCTCAGATGCTTCCGATGCCTCGATTTTGGACATATCGCAAGGCACTGTAAATCGACGGAGGACCGTAGTGGGTCATGTTTACGCTGCGGAGAGAAAGGTCACCTTGCCAAGCAGTGTACGGCAGAACCAAAATGCGCCATCTGTAAACCAGGGCCTGGGGTCACACAGAACCATCCCACAGGAAGCTTCAGGTGCCCGGCGTATAAAAAAGCAGTAACCCAACTGAAGAAATGATTAAATGCCTGCAAATTAATCTCAACCACTGCGAGGCAGCACAAGACCTGCTAAAACAGTCAGTCTTCGAGCAAAACATCGACGTCGCACTCATCAGCGAGCCCTATAGAGCACCGCTTATAGAAGGAAACTGGCTGCAGGACAAAAGAAAGAAAGCTGCGGTCTGGGCATGCGGGGCTCTCCCCTTCGAAGCCATAGGCAACAATCAACAGGAGGGATTCATCTATGCGAAATTGGAGGGAATCCACTACTACAGCTGCTACACGCCCCCAAGTGAAATATTTGTAGGCTATAAAAATATGCTTAGACGCCTGGCATCCGATGCTACCGGCAAAACACCTGTCATCATCGCCGGAGATTTCAACGCATGGGCAGTGGAATGGGGAAGCTCAAAAACAACCCCCCGAGGCCAAGCCTTGCTCGAAGCCTTCGCTAATCTAGACATCGTACTGCTAAACAATGGAAACAAAAATACGTATCAGAAAGGTACCGCAGGATCGATTATCGACTTGACCTTCTGCAGCCCTGTGTTATTTAATAGAATCAAATGGGAAGTTTCAGAGAGCTTCACCTATAGTGATCATTTTGCGATACGCTTTGAAATTCATCCACAGCGAAGCAGCGCACAGAAAAAGAAAACCCGGAAAGTGCAGAACATCGGATGGAAAACGAATTTGTTGGATAGCAGTATGGTAGAATACATGACAGAGCTGCTGCCAGACGCGCTTGACGATAGAAATGAAAACACGGACACCTGTGCTAACAAAGTAATGAAGATTGTCAGTGATATCTGCGACGCATCGATGCCACGGAAAATAAGTGGAAACAGAAGAACTCCAGCCTACTGGTGGAATGAAGAAATCGCGAATCTGCGCTCTAAATGCCTCAAACTGCGACGTCAACACCAAAGACAGAGAACCAGGAATTCCGCTGAATACCAACGCCTCCAAACCGCATACAAAAGCCAGCGACAGGCATTACGAAAAGCTATACAGCAAAGCAAACGTCAGGCTTTTCTAGAACTTATAAAAGACGTCGACGATAACCCCTGGGGTAGTGGCTATAACACTGTCCTAAGAAAATTGAAAGGGAGCAAGGCCAAGCCACCAGAGTGTCCTACAATAATGAAGCGCATCGTTCTTGGGCTCTTCCCGCAACAAGATTTATGCCGAACGCCGCAAGATTTAACGCTGGAAATAGTGGAAGTCCCGCCAGTTACGAAGGATGAACTGATCGCCGCTACAGACAAAATAAAAAGCAATAAATCGCCAGGCATGGACGGCATTCCGAATGGGATCCTGAAATATATAATTAAGGAGAAAACAGATCTGTTTTGCCGATTATACACGAAGTGTATTCAGGAAGGCATTTTCCCAAAGAAATGGAAGCGGCAACGGCTAGTCCTACTGCCCAAAGGCAACAAGCCACCGGAAGAGCCATCATCATATAGGCCCTTATGCATGCTGGACAGTGCAGGAAAAATACTTGAGGCAATAATCTGCGCGCGGATCCAAAAGACCACGGAAGGTGATCAGGGCCTCTCAAGGTGGCAATATGGCTTCCGTAAGAAACGTTCAACTGTCGACGCGATATCGGCTGTGTGCGAGATTGCGCGCAAAGCCCTCGAGGGTAAGAGATGGTTTGAAGGAGCAAAGCAGTACTGTGCTGTAATCACGTTGGACGTGAAAAACGCATTCAATTCTGCCAACTGGACCCGAATAATAACGGCGATGATGGCAATGAATATTCCCCACTACTTAATTCGAATAATGAATAGCTATTTCAGCGAAAGAGAGCTCTTCTACGATACCAACGAAGGACCAAAAAAGCACCATGTTACCGGAGGTGTGCCCCAGGGGTCAGTCCTTGGACCACTTCTTTGGAACATCATGTATGATGGCATCTTGAGAATAGAAAAAGCGGAAGGAGTGTCCATTATAGGATACGCTGATGACATCGCGGTCGTAGTGGTCGCAAAACACTTAGTGGACGTTTAGGATTAGAGTTAGCGGAACATAAGACCGAAGCGCTGCTAATGACCAGTCGGAAAAGAGTTGAAAATATTCAGATACGAATAGGAGGTCACACCGTAGAATCCAGCCCAACTATCAAATACCTCGGTGTCATACTCGACCGGCGTCTGAGCTTCAAAGAACATCTGAATTATGCTAGCGAGAAGGCGAGAAAAGTCAGCACGGCTCTGGCAAGACTCATGCCAAACATAAGAGGTCCAAAACAAGAAAGAAGGAAACTGCTTGCAACGGTCAGTTCGTCCATCCTGATGAACGCAGCCCCAGTATGGCAGTCGCTACTCCAGTAACCTCATACATGAGAGCTACAGCCTCAGTGCACAGACTAGCGTCACTAAGAGTATGTTGCGCGTACGTGACAGTGTCAGACGAGGCCGCAAATTTGCTAGCTGGAAGATGTCCTATAGACATAGCTGCCAGGCGGCAGCAGAAATCAAGCGCAGCCCAAGCGATCGCAGCAAAATATTGCAACAGAGCATCGACGAGTGGCAAAAAAGGTGGGACTCCTCCTTGAAAGGACGATGGACAAGGAAATTGATCCCAAAGGTAGATAACTGGATAAACAGGAAACACGGAGATACTGATTTCTACCTCACGCAGTTCCTCACCGGGCATGGCTGTCTCCGCCAATACTTACATAAGTACAAACATGCCGATAGCCCCTACTGCCTACATTGCGACGGGAAAGTTGAAAGCGCAGAGCACATACTAATGGACTGTCACAGATTTAGTAATGAACGCAATTACCTGCAACAATATATAGGAGAAGCTGTGTCCCCCGAAGGCTTGCTGAAGGCCATGTTGTCCGAAAACGACGTATGGAAAAAGTGTGCAGACATCATCACGTTAGTCATGAAACGCCTTAGAATAGACGAGCGAAACGCAAATCGCGCAGTGTAATAACGCACGCTGAGTGAAGACCAAGAACAACGTCCAGTGCCTGCCCTGCGAAGTAATATCGGAATTGATAGTCCCGCGGGGGTGTCACAGGCCCAACGTACGAAGGAGGTTGGGTTTAGTCCGTAGGTGCCTGGAGGCAAATCGGGCATGCGGGCAGCACGGGCTGCTCGTTTCTATGAAGATTCCTCCTCCCTGGTCGTAACCGAAAAACAAAAAAAAAAAAAAAAAAAAAAACCAGACACAGCAGTGTGGCGGAGAGTATTGTGAGTTACTGGGAGAGCGCAGATTGTGACTTTTGCATGGCACGATGCAGATCGTTGAACATATTCTCCAACGATCGCTTCGCCAGCCAGCAATTGAGGAATATGGGTATAAATAGGTTTCGTAAAGGCGACCATAGTATCGTTAATGCAAATGGTATTGTCGTAATTAATTCTAGAATGAAATGAAACGAAAGTATCTGCTGCCAGATATTTCCCTTATAGCCTAGATATGTTAGTAGTACTGCCTCCGTTAGTGATACTAATGCTAAAATTAATTGCGCCGCCCACAGCACAGTGGGCCGATTCACCCACAAGATAGCCTCCCAATTGATTATAGGATTCTCTTGAAATTCCTCTTCAGTTAGTTGAGCCGAAACGAGAAATTCGGTTTTATTGCTCACTGAGCAGCCATAACACGTTGCAAATGTTGGATTCGTATCCGTTATCACACGTAATATATACAGAACACATGCTAGTAATTTAAAAAACAAGTCGGCAATTCGTATTCTTAGGCCTCTCGCCATCATCGTTAAATGAGAAATCGCCGAGTAGTAGATCCCGAAAACGATAACGTGGTGCAATCATTCTTGTTGTTGTTGTTGTTGCTGTAGATGTTGATGTTGTTGTTGTACCGCCGCTACCTCCTCCGCCTGCCGCTGCATTTGAACTGGCCGTCAATGGTGCTACGGCTGCACGTGCGATCGCTTCCAAGGAGCTACGCCCACGCCCACTCTTGATCACATACTCTTCGGTGGCCGAGTGTATACCGCCTGTCGTTTCGACGGCATTCCAATGCGAAGTGCCGGTGAGAAAGTAGCCGCCACCAGCCCGATTGGGCCGTGGCGAACGTAGGCGTTGCCACAGATTGGCCAGAATAATAGTGTTATGAGTTGGGAGTGGGGCTTTTCGTTGAAAGTCACGTCTAAGGGCAGTGTGGGAGGGGGTCACAAAATGGCGGAACGGTGTGGTATGTTATTACAATTTTTTTTTCACTGTTTTACTTTTTTACAATTTTCACAAAAAATGACACAAAAAGGCAAAAACTGGTTTGCCCGAAAACTGTGGTTTCTCACAACTTGGCAACACTGTGTAGCCTTAACGCGTCATTTTTAACAATTTCCTTATTCATCACACTAAGTATTTTTGTTTAACAAATATTAATAATAAGATTTCCGGCTTGCGTTGTTATCATCAATATACTTGTGTCATCATTTTATTTTTATACTTTTTCTCTGCTCATTATTTCCATACATTTTCAATAGTTAATCAATTATAAATTGTTGCAAATTAATTATGGCGCGCGTCATCCGGCTTCTGACACGACCTGCAGCCAGCTGAGCAATACGGAAATGCTTCATCATGCCATTGTTTTCGTGAACCGCATTTACAATTTTATTTTCTCATCTTCATGGACAAACACTACAAAATCACTGGGGACTATTTTATTTTTCAAGAAATCTTTTCTTGCTTTAAAGACTTTTGACCAAAACTGCTACACGATCAAGTTATGCACTTATCAAACTCAATTAAACACTTTGAGATCATTTGACAATTTCTTCTCAATGAACGACCGAACTTATTTACCGTTCGACGCTTAAATGGCAAGTCACTAAAAAAAAAAATCCCAATGCACATTCAGCTGGTAAGAAAAATCTTAAAGGTAACGTCTCAAACAATCGTCGCGACACCGCACAACTAGACCAATCTCTCTTGCAAATCACTTAGCAAATTGCATCCTGCGGCGTTTCGAGTGAAACAACGAATTTTCATAACCGCAAAAACCGCACAGCTCACAAGAGTAAGAATAAAGCAAACAAATTGAACTTCAAGAACAAATACCGCACATGTTCGAGGCAGATAAACAAAATTTTAAACGGAAAACCAGTACAATTTCAATGGAAGTTGTTGCCATTTTTTTTCACGTTGTGGGGGTTCACGCGACTTGCGTACAGAAAACAACTGTTGTTCCTTTACTACTCCCAATAGGACGGAATCATGGTCCGATATTTGTAAGTACCAGAATGATGAAGTTAAACCCATCAAAAAGTATAAGGAAATGTTCAGGATGATGAGCTGAGCTGTCCGTCTGTACGTCTGTTTGAACGCAAACTAGTCCCTCAATTTTTAGCTATTTGAATGAAACTTGGCAGTCAAGTGCCTTTTTATAATTTATTAGACATTTGTCGGAACCGGACAGATCAAACTACTATAACGTATATATAACATACACAGTGTTGTGCATAAAAAAGAGCTGCATTCAAAATGACATGGCTTGCCACGTATACATATGTATTCATTTATTTATTTTTAAGGATTTTCAATTAAAATTCAGTCCATTGTCTATCATAAGACATAAAAATTAATGTTTTAAACTTTGTAAAAAAACTTCAAAAAAGTTGAAGAAATTCGTATATAGATTTTTAACTTTTTCTCAGAAGTGTCAAAATATTTTTGAGTCAGCAGTTTTAAATACCATTAAATTTTAGTCTAACAATGTGAAAGTTTCAAATACAAAGGTGTTAGCGTTGACTTATCAGAATTTTTTTCGTCAAGGATGTTGCGACTTTCCCCATATAAAAATAAATGTTCCTTTATGGTTAAATGCAAGAAAGTCGCAACACCATTGACGAAAAAAAATTATATCATCAAATATTATTCTTTCTTTTAAAATGTAAGTATGTGCGTATATGAAAGATTGGCAATTGGATTTAAAAATGTGTACGTAAAAAATGCAGAGCAGTTAGGCACTGCTGGTTTTTAGCCCATATGCTGGTAAATCGGGGTTCTTAGTGAGACTTGTATAATACACTACAAACAAATTGTGCATGATTTATTGTTTGATTATGCAGAAACATTGCATCTCGAAGATCTCATACCTATCGGACTCAAATGAATGCAGGTTCAATTTTAGACTACGCAAATCCCAGAGAGTTTTTCTTATAACTTAAGGGTTTACGTCACCTGGGAAAACCTAAACCGATGCCAAAACTAATTTTTTTTGCAGAGAAAGTGTACAAGGTGAGGCAAATATTTTGACAAGGTTTTAGTGTGTATACATTAAAGTTACTTTGTTGTTTTCAGGTCTTTACTTCGAAAATTATACAAGGTGGCGCAAAAGTAAACTTCCGATGTTGGCTTGAGCGTATGTTAGACGCGATTGGCGGTAAGCAGCTAACAGCTGATGCACCGTCTGAACTTTGTACGGAAACATCTTCAAATCTTGTACCAAAATTCGCTGTAAAGACCGTCGACTGATACCCATTTGCGTCGCACGTCGTCTGGTCGATGTCGACGGCGCTTCCATGACATCTTTGGCTACAGCAGCAATATTCTCTGCAGAACGGCTACTCCGGGGTCTGGCACGCCTGGCAGCATCTCGTGTTGTGCCAGTCTCTTTGGGGCGAGCGGCTAAACGTCGCAGTGTTTAACCAGTAGGCGTTGGACGGCCAGGAAATCTGCGACGAAATCACCGTCCGATTATTGGTCAAATAAATAGTTAGCAATATTCCGCGTTCTGGAGCAGTGTATCGTAACATTGTTTATTAACGTGTATTTCGCATGTGTTTACTACACAAATGTTAAAACAGAACTGACATTAGGGGCCAATCGCAAAATTTATAGCATTTTCTGATAGGAGGATTACTTTTGCGCCACCTGTTAGTTGAGATGGTACTGTGAATATTCCCTACAAAACGAGGGTAACCAAGGGGAATTCAACTCACCAACACATTCGCATTTGATATTTCGCTAGTTTCCTAATGTTGGAATAATCGGCAATATTGCTAATTTTAATGGTTAGAAAATAAGAGTGCAAGAGCAAAATAACAATAGAGTAGGCAGCACTGAAATGTCTTCGTTTAATTTATTGTGAAATTGGCATGGATATGTGGTAAGTTGCTTTGCTTTAATTAGAATGTTGATATTTTGTTATTTGATTACAATAATAAGAGGGCCCCTGTAATATTTCGAACATTATAACGAATTTTGTTCGAATTTGCAGGAACTACGCACCAAGGCGGCATACAATATTTTGGAGATGGATGCAGGGACCATTGGAAAAGTGAGTAGAGTGAATTACCTTCACAAATTAGTGAAGTGTAGTAAATGTATTTTTTTGATGGAAACTTTGAAGCCATCAATGTTCAAATCCATTCAAGTTCCAAATCTTTGTAGATGCAAATGTCCAACATGTGCGGTATAGTTATTAATATTAACAAATACCAATCTTTTTTACCAGGACACATGTTAACAGCACCACGGAGCGGTATGGCGAGCATTGAGTAAATGTCGACCCATGAACGGCAAAGGTAGGTACGTGAATCACTTAAGAAAAATATTAAACTTTTAATTCAAAACTAATTGCCCTTTCTTTCCATTCAGACTAAAATGCAATTTTTCCCTTCACAATTGTGGCATGTCGATTCCCCAAGATGTTTCTTTATATTTAAGGTATCGACAATAACTAAACGAAAATTTACTTACTAAACTATATGCATACCCACTTTGGTGTACTGCCTATGCATGTATTGATTACATATACGGTGAAGTACTGATTTTTCAAAATGGGTAAAAATTTTAAATGGAAATGCATATCATTAGTAAGAATAATCAATTATATTTCAGTCCAGTATATATTTTTTAATATAATTAACTTTTTTTGAGAAAATGTTCAACTTATGAAATTGGCCTAAGTACATATACGGCAATGTACATAGTCGTGATTTTGTTCAGAAATAGAATAATCAATTATCTTTCTGTTCATGTTATTTTCTTTAAAAAAATAATATTTAGAATAAAAATTTTCAACTTTTGATTTATAACTTTATTTCCTCTTTTTTTATATTTTTAGCAAGATTCACCGGAGCGATATGGACTTTTGTAGGTTAAAGGATGTCGTTCCTTAAAGCACCTACACTCAGCTCATATATGAGGACATAATAATAATTATAATGACTTGGCGCTTACACTATATAGCTCATTGTTTGGCCGAACTTCTCCTGCCATTTGTGGTGTGAGTCTTTATAGAATACCACAAATCGAGTGTGTGCCGACTCCGAACGGCAGATGTATTTTATGAGAAGCTATTTCAAGGCAGAAATACCCTCGGAGGTTTGCCATTGTCTGCTGAAGGGTGACCGCTATTAGAAAAAAAAATTTCTATGATAAAGATTTGGCTTGCCCTGAATGAGATTCGAACCTCGAACTCACCGGCATATGGAGCTATAGCACGCACAGCTACCAACTCGAGCACAGCGGTCACATGAGGACATATGTATGTATAGGTAAATATAAACTATAGGAGTATATTGTATGTATGTATAGATATAAATAAATTAGAGTTAAGTCAAAAGTAAATATACATATTTGTTTAGTATATGTATGTTATTTCTTAAAACTGAAAATGTAAATATTTAGCTCATTAAAGTTACTTTACTATTTTAAGTGGTCCAATTAAAATTAATTGCAACTGTTATTGGTTAATTGTTATGCTATTATCTTTGGTTTTTTATAAGGTGTTCGATTATTCGACTATTTTGTAAAACCGGTTTTCGAATTATTCGAAAAATGGCAATTTCAAAAAATTCGGTTTCTAATTTTTATATCAAGAAAAAAAACCGGGTAAACCGGATTTTTCAGTAATTTTCATGAATAGAAGTCTTTATTTAAAAACAATATATATACAAAACAAATTCAAATTATTCTGAATTAAGTTTAAAACAAAAAAAGAAAATGAGATCTCATGTAAAACTCAAAATTTGTACCAAGTAACAAAAAAGCAGTTTGTACATGTACATAATTAAATACAATCATTTCTCTGAAATATTTTAAAAATAAACTGCAGCCTAAATCTATTTTTTTCTTTAGTTCTTATAAAACTTTATATTGAAAATGCTCGTTCGCTCAATGAGCTAGTAGGACAATTATACAATTTTTCAAGATTTATAATTGATAAGCAAATTGTCGTTGCCGTTTCAATAAAAATATAATGAATGTAAAATTAGAGCACGTGCCGTATTTCAGTTATTTGTCAATGGCTTTATTTTTACAACTAGATAAAACCCGGTTTTGGCGATTAAAAAACCGATTTATTGTATATTCGATAAATTAAGATTTCAAAAAAACCGTACAAAAATTTATAAAAAAACCGGAGTTTTGAAAAAACCGAGTCAAACACCCTAGTATTTTAAGTTGATACGTTTATATTAAGAAATTATTAATAATTAATATAAGTTTATACAATGTAACTTGATGAAAAATTTTAAAACAAAAAACTTAAATTAAATAAAATGCTTTTTTGATTAAAGGAATTTTAGTAACCAATGTATAACTAACAATAAGGGCAACCTATATAACTGTTTTGGATAACAAGATGCTAACCATATTGGTAACAAGTGAAATGTATAATGGTAATCAATAGCTAACTGCAAATGTGACGATTGGGTTGATTAGTAGTAACATTTAGCTAACCAAAAGGGTACCAAAATAAAGTGGTTAGAATTGCAATTAGTCGGTAACCAATAAAACTGGTACTGCTAACAAACAACTAACAGACTCTGAAACCTACAATGTTAGAGCGAGAGTGGAAAAAGATATGTGTAAATGACATAAGTAAGAGCAAGTAGGAGCTTCACACCGACGTGAACTAGGGTGGGGAAGTGGTCATTTTATTCCAACCACTAGGAAAAAAAATTACTTTGTTGGTAACTAGGTTGCTACCAAAGACGCAGCGCTTAGCTAACTTGTTTGCTAAGCATTATCCGCCTTGTAGGGTTGCCTCACTCCGAGTATACCTGGTACAGGGCGTAGCTGCCAAAATCTCCGTCCGACTGCAACTATCGAGTTTGACAACAAAAAAATGTATTAAAGAGTGACTGAAGCACATTTTTAAAACTGTAGCAACAGCACGCAAATTAAATAAAGAAGCTCAAAACAATACTGAAAATCTTTTTAAATTGTACCGTTCACCCAAGCCCAGCGCGTGTGCAGGACAACGTAGTATACATTTACATAAATAGAAATCTAAGAATATAATTGATTTTAATTTATGTATATTGGAACGATTTCCCTTCATCCCTTGTCAAGTTTGGTTAAGTGACATACCGGTTACGGCGTTATGCCATCTTCAGTATAAATTTTCGTTCTGTTTGGTTGAGGCCAAAGGGCAGTATTTGTGTGGACCAATCAGGTTGCGGTACAAATATCATAAGTAATGTAAACAAATATTTTCGTGTCGTATGTTCTGAGTATCTGAATTATCTCGCGGTTATAAGCCAAAAGGTACGTTCTCATTTCGTAACTCTGAAATATATATATATATAATTTTTGCGCTTACACTTTATAGCTGAGTGCTTGGCCGAGCTTCTCCTACTATTTGTGGAGTGCATCTTTATATTATACCACGAATGGAGGCACGGCCGACTCCGAACGGCAGATGTATTTAATGAGAAGCACTTTCATGGATGAAATACCCTCGGAGGTTTGCCATTGCCCGCCGAGAGGTGACCGCTATTAGGAAAAACTTTTTCTACCAACTCGACCACAGCGGCCACTGAACTCTGAAATAGGTTGAGGTAAATAAATGTCTGTAATTTTAGTCCTATTTGTAGTTTTGTGTTCGTCTGGTATGTTGGTATCTGTCGTTTTACCTAAGTGTTTACTTTGTATTTTCATATACAAGCTATAAAGTGCAAATATCGCATCGAAATGGCTATTCATTTGTTCGTTTACTATCGTTATGTTTGCTGTTTATATATTTCCATGTTCTCAAGTACGTGAAGCCGTCGCCATTATTGCTGGACTTGCAGTACCATAATCGTTCTTTTTTCATGTTTGAGGGTGATCATTTTCCGTGAACCAAATTGTTTGCAAAATTAGACTTTGGGGTTTCTTGCCATTTTTTTAAGTCCCTAATGTGTTCGCGAAATATTGTTCTTATTTTACGTTCTGTTTCTCCTATATAGTTTTTTTTGGCATTCTCACACCTTGTTTGATCAGCGGGTCTTATTATTATTTATTTTATATGCATAGGTTCATAGCGAAGAAATACCCTCTAGGCATTTGTATTTTGTTACATTTCATAATTCCGAAAATCGTCTACAGATTTTATAAGGCCTATGTGGCCTACTAAAGATTGAAAATTTCGTCCTTACATCCCTCAAGTGGTTTTTGACATCACGAAAGGTCTTCCAAATGCCACCAAGTGCTTCAAATACTCGCCATTTTATACGCCGCCACTGCAAAAAATAATCTAACGTTTTATACGTAGCGATTCTTATTATCTTAATCCAGGCAAAATAATTGGAAATCGTTTAAATACTCTCGCTTCTTTTAATTAACATACACTCTTAGTTTTAAGGAATTTATTTCTGTTCTCCGAAGAGTCTCAATTATGAACAACGCTTTAATTGGCAAATGTCGCATGTAATTATAACATTTAAAATAATATAAGTATGTATGCAAGTTTATGTGTACACCAAACATATAGAAAAAGAATAAACTTAATCAGAATCACAATTCCTTTCTGTTCAATAATATATGTAACCCCTCAGTACGTTTTCGTTTCAATATCGAATAAAAAAGTGATATTTTTGCAAAGCTCAGCAGAGCTGAATATTTATTTAAAAATAATAAAAAACACTGCCGCACCCAATAAATTGCTTAAATAAAAATTCTAACTATTTGAATCTTAATACAGATTTTGCTTCTTGTAATGACTCAGCCTGCTTTAGGTGGATGAAGAATGAACTCTTGACGATTCTCGTTAATAACCATAAGTTTATATACGCAGTTTCTCCGAGATCTTCAAGTAAGCGACCCTAGAAAGCGAAAGCGCAGGACATTTGCACAGAAGGTGAATAACTTTTTCTCCTCCTCATAATTCTTCAAGAGTAGTAGTACAAAACGCCTCACATGGTTACCCTGAGGCAATGCCTAGCTACAGTATCAATTGTTTGAGTTTTAGAATCCCAGTGGATTCCATTTTGCTGCGGCGGAATCACCCGCGAAACCCTATGTATTTTAGTACAGAGCACAAGTTCCATTTTTCCAAAGGAGACGCTGAGACCACAGCGTGAATTACCGGAATCAAATGTTATATTAACTTTGGTCCGATATTTGTAAGTACCAGAATGATGAGTTAAACCCATCAAAAAGTATAAGGAAATGTTCAGGATGATGAGCTGAGCTGTCCGTCTGTACGTCTGTTTGAACGCAAACTAGTCCCTCAATTTTTAGCTATTTGAATGAAACTTGGCAGTCAAGTGCCTTTTTATAATTTATTAGACATTTGTCGGAACCGGACAGATCAAACTACTATAACGTATATAGGAGCCGATTGTTCAGATATAAAAATTTTGTTCAATAACTCCTTCATTTAAGCAGCTAGAGGTTTGATATTTTACAATAAGGTTCGATATCATTAGCTCTATATAAGCAGTGAAAATCATATTGATTAAAGAAATATAACATACACAGTGTTGTGCATAAAAAAGAGCTGCATTCAAAATGACATCGCTTGCCACGTATACATATGTATTCATTTATTTATTTTTAAGGATTTTCAATTAAAATTCAGTCCATTGTCTATCATAAGACATAAAAATTAATGTTTTAAACTTTGTAAAAAAACTTCAAAAAAGTTGAAGAAATTCGTATGTATATAGATTTTTAACTTTTTCTCAGAAGTGTCAAAATATTTTTGAGTCAGCAGTTTTAAATACCATTAAATTTTAGTCTCACAATGTGAAAGTTTCAAGTACAAAGGTGTTAGCGTTGACTTATCAGAATTTTTTTCGTCAAGGATGTTGCGACTTTCCCCATATAAAAATAAATGTTCCTTTTTGGTTAAATGCAAGAAAGTCGCAACACCATTGACGAAAAAAAATTATATCATCAAATATTATTCTTTCTTTTAAAATGTAAGTATGTGCGTATATGAAAGATTGGCAATTGGATTTAAAAATGTGTACGTAAAAAATGCAGAGCAGTTAGGCACTGCTGGTTTTTAGCCCATATGCTGGTAAATCGGGGTTCTTAGTGAGACTTGTATAATACACTACAAACAAATTGTGCATGATTTATAGTTTGATTATGCAGAAACATTGCATCTCGAAGATCTCATACCTATCGGACTCAAATGAATGCAGGTTCAATTTTAGACTACGCAAATCCCAGAAAGTTTTTCTTATAACTTAAGGGTTTACGTCACCTGGGAAAACCTAAACCGATGCCAAAACTAATTTTTTTTGCAGAGAAAGTGTACAAGGTGAGGCAAATATTTTGACAAGGTTTTAGTGTGTATACATTAAAGTTACTTTTTTGTTTTCAGGTCTTTACTTCGAAAATTATACAAGGTGGCGCAAAAGTAAACTTCCGATGTTGGCTTGAGCGTATGTTAGACGCAATTGGCGGTAAGCAGCTAACAGCTGATGCACCGTCTGGACTTTGTACGGAAACATCTTCAAATCTTGTACCAAAATTCGCTGTAAAGACCGTCGACTGATACCCATTTGCGTGGCACGTCGTCTGGTCGATGTCGACGGCGCTTCCATGACATCTTTGGCTACAGCAGCAATATTCTCTGCAGAACGGCTACTCCGGGGTCTGGCACGCCTGGCAGCATCTCGTGTTGTGCCAGTCTCTTTGGGGCGAGCGGCTAAACGTCGCAGTGTTTAACCAGTAGGCGTTGGACGGCCAGGAAATCTGCGACGAAATCACCGTCCGATTATTGGTCAAATAAATAGTTAGCAATATTCCGCGTTCTGGAGCAGTGTATCGTAACATTGTTTATTAACGTGTATTTCGCATGTGTTTACTACACAAATGTTAAAACAGAACTGACATTACGGGCCAATCGCAAAATTTATAGCATTTTCTGATAGGAGGATTACTTTTGCGCCACCTGTTAGTTGAGATGGTACTGTGAATATTCCCTACAAAACGAGGGTAACCAAGGGGAATTCAACTCACCAACACATTCGCATTTGATATTTCGCTAGTTTCCTAATGTTGGAATAATCGGCAATATTGCTAATTTTAATGGTTAGAAAATAAGAGTGCAAGAGCAAAATAACAATAGAGTAGGCAGCACTGAAATGTCTTCGTTTAATTTATTGTGAAATTGGCATGGATATGTGGTAAGTTGCTTTGCTTTAATTAGAATGTTGATATTTTGTTATTTGATTACAATAATAAGAGGGCCCCTGTAATATTTCGAACATTATAACGAATTTTGTTCGAATTTGCAGGAACTACGCACCAAGGCGGCATACAATATTTTGGAGATGGATGCAGGGACCATTGGAAAAGTGAATAGAGTGAATTACCTTCACAAATTAGTGAAGTGTAGTAAATGTATTTTTTTGATGGAAACTTTGAAGCCATCAATGTTCAAATCCATTCAAGTTCCAAATCTTTGTAGATGCAAATGTCCAACATGTGCGGTATAGTTATTAATATTAACAAATACCAATCTTTTTTACCAGGACACATGTTAACAGCACCACGGAGCGGTATGGCGAGCATTGAGTAAATGTCGACCCATGAACGGCAAAGGTAGGTACGTGAATCACTTAAGAAAAATAATAAACTTTTAATTCAAAACTAATTGCCCTTTCTTTCCATTCAGACTAAAATGCAATTTTTCCCTTCACAATTGTGGCATGTCGATTCCCCAAGATGTTTCTTTATATTTAAGGTATCGACAATAACTAAACGAAAATTTACTTACTAAACTATATGCATACCCACTTTGGTGTACTGCCTATGCATGTATTGATTACATATACGGTGAAGTACTGATTTTTCAAAATGGGTAAAAATTTTAAATGGAAATGCATATCATTAGTAAGAATAATCAATTATATTTCAGTCCAGTATATATTTCTTAATATAATAATTTGAGAAAATGTTCAACTTATGAAATTGGCCTAAGTACATATACGGCAATGTACATAGTCGTGATTTTGTTCAGAAATAGAATAATCAATTATCTTTCTGTTCATGTTATTTTCTTTAAAAAAAATAATAATGAAAATTTTCAACTTTTGATTTATAACTTTATTTCCTCTTTTTTTATATTTTTAGCAAGATTCACCGGAACGATATGGACTTTTGTAGGATAAAGGATGTCGTTCCTTAAAGCACCAACACTCAGCTCATATATGAGGACATAATAATTATGATAATGATTTGGCGCTTACACTATATAGCTCATTGTTTGGCGGAACTTCTCCTGCCATTTGTGGTGTGAGTCTTTATATAATACCTCAAATGGAGGGACCTACAGTTTTGTGCCGACTCCGAGGTTTGCCATTGACTGCTGAGGGGTGACCGCTATTAGAAAAAAAATTTTCTATGATTAAGATTTTGCTTGCCCTGACTGAGATTCGAAACTCGAACTCACCGGCATATCGAGCTATAGCACGCACCGCTACCAACTCGAGCACAGCGGTCACATGAGGACATATGTATAGGTAAATATAAACTATAGGAGTATATTGTATGTATGTATATAAATAAATTAGAGTTAAGTCAAAAGTAAAAATATTTGTTTAGTATATGTATGTTATTTCTTAAAACTGAAAATGTAAATATTTAGCTCATTAAAGTTACTTTACTATTTTAAGTGGTCCAATTAAAATTAATTGCAACTGTTATTGGTTAATTGTTATGCTATTATCTTTGGTTTTTTTATAAGGTGTTCGATTATTCGACTATTTTGTAAAACCGGTTTTCGAATTATTCGAAAAATGGCAATTTGAAAAAATTCGGTTTCTAATTTTTATATCAAGAAAAAAAACCGGGTAAACCGGATTTTTCAGTAATTTTCATGAATAGAAGTCTTTATTTAAAAACAATATATATACAAAACAAATTCAAATTATTCTGAATTAAGTTTAAAACAAAAAAAGAAAATGAGATCTCATGTAAAACTCAAAATTTGTACCAAGTAACAAAAAAGCTATTTGTACATGTAATTAAATACAATCATTTCTCTGAAATATTTTAAAAATAAACTGCAGCCTAAATCTATTTTTTTCTTTAGTTCTTATAAAACTTTATATTGAAAATGCTCGTTCGCTCAATGAGCTAGTAGGACAATTATACAATTTTTCAAGATTTTCCGTCTTCTTATGACATTTTGTCTAAAAATATATAATGGTCTTATATAATTGATAAGCAAATTGTCGTTGCCGTTTCAATCAAAATATAATGAAAGTAAAATTAGAGAACGTGCCGTATTTCAGTTATTTGTCAATGGCTTTATTTTTACAACTAGATAAATACCGGTTTTGGCGATTAAAAAACCGATTTATTGTATATTCGAAAAATTAAGATTTCAAAAAAACCGTCCAAAAATTTATGAAAAAACCGGAGTTTTGAAAAAACCGAGTCAAACACCCTAGTATTTTAAGTCGATACGTTTATATTAAGAAATTATTAATAATTAATATAAGTTTATACAATGTAACTTGATGAAAAATTTTAAAACAAAAAACTTAAATTAAATAAAAGGCTTTTTTGATTAAAGGAATTTTAGTAACCAATGTATAACTAACAATAAGGGCAACCTATATAACTGTTTTGGATAACAAGATGCTAACCATATTGGTAACAAGTGAAATGTATAATGGTAATCAATAGCTAACTGCAAATGTGACGATCGGGTTGATTAGTAGTAACCTTTAGCTAACCATAATGGTAAGAAAATAAAGTGGTTAGAATTGCAATTAGTCGGTAACCAATAAAACTGGTACTGCTAACAAACAACTAACAGACTCTGAAACCTTCAATGTTAGAGCGAGAGTGGAAAAGATATGTGTAAATGACATAAGTAAGAGCAAGTAGGAGCATCACACCGACGTGAACTAGGGTGTGGAAGTGGTCATTTTATTCCAACCACTAGGAAAAAAAATTACTTGGTTGGTAACTAGGTTGCTACCAAAGACGCAGCGCTTAGCTAACTTGTTTGCTAACCATTATCCGCCTTGTAGGGTTGCCTCACTCCGAGTATACCTGGTACAGGGCGTAGCTGCCAAAATCTCCGTCCGACTGCAACTATCGAGTTTGACAACAAAAAAATGTATTAAAGAGTGACTGAAGCACATTTTTAAAACTGTAGCAACAGCACGCAAATTAAATAAAGAACCTCAAAATAATACTGAAAATCTTTTTAAATTTTACCGTTCACCCAAGCCCAGCGCGTGTGCAGGACAACGTAGTATACATTTACATACATAGAAATCTAAGAATATAATTGATTTTAATTTATGTATATTGGAACGATTTCCCTTCATCCTTTGTCAAGTTTGGTTAAGTGACATACCGGTTACGGCGTTATGCCATCTTCAGTATAAATTTTCGTTTTGTTTGGTTGAGGCCAAAGGGCAGTATTTGTGTGGACCAATCAGGTTGCGGTACAAATATCATAAGTAATGTAAACAAATATTTTCGTGTCGTATGTTCTGAGTATCTGAAGTATCTCGCGGTTATAAGCCAAAAGGTACGTTCTCATTTCGTAACTCTGAAATATATATATATATAATTTTTGCGCTTACACTTTATAGCTCAGTGCTTGGCAGAGCTTCTCCTACTATTTGTGGAGTGCATCTTTATATTATATCACGAATGGGGGCACGGCCGACTCCGAACGGCAGATGTATTTAATGAGAAGCACTTTCATGGCAGAAATACCCTCGGAGGTTTGCCATTGCCTGCTGAGAGGTGACCGCTATTAGGAAAAACTTTTTCTACCAACTCGACCACAGCGGCCACTGAACTCTGAAATAGGTTGAGGTAAATAAATGTCTGTAATTTTAGTCCTATTTGTAGTTTTGTGTTCGTCTGGTATGTTGGTATCTGTCGTTTTACCTAAGTGTTTACTTTGTATTTTCATATACAAGCTATAAAGTGCAAATATCGCATCGAAATGGCTATTCATTTGTTCGTTTACTATCGTTATGTTTGCTGTTTATATATTTCCATGTTCTCAAGTACGTAAAGCCGTCGCCATTATTGCTGGACTTGCAGTACCATAATCGTTCTTTTTGATCATTTTCCGTGGACCGAATTGTTTGCAAAATTAGACTTTGGGGTTTCTTGCCATTTTTTTAAGTCCCTAATGTGTTCGCGAAATATTGTTCTTATTTTACGTTCTGTTTCTCCTATATAGTTTTTTTTTGGCATTCTCACACCTTGTTTGATCAGCGGGTCTTATTATTATTTATTTTATATGCATAGGTTCATAGCGAAGAAATACCCTCTAGGCATTTGTATTTTGTTACATTTCATAATTCCGAAAATCGTCTACAGATTTTATAAGGCCTATGTGGCCTACTAAAGATTGAAAATTTCGTCCTTACATCCCTCAAGTGGTTTTTGACATCACGAAAGGTCTTCCAAATGCCACCAAGTGCTTCAAATACTCGGCATTTTATACGCCGCCACTGCAAAAAATAATCTAACGTTTTATACGTAACGATTCTTATTATCTTAATCCAGGCAAAATAATTGGAAATCGTTTAAATACTCTCGCTTCTTTTAATTAACATACACTCTTAGTTTTAAGGAATTTATTTCTGTTCTCCGAAGAGTCTCAATTATGAACAACGCTTTAATTGGCAAATGTCGCATGTAATTATAACATTTAAAATAATATAAGTATGTATGCAAGTTTATGTGTACACCAAACATATAGAAAAAGAATAAACTTAATCAGAATCACAATTCCTTTCTGTTCAATAATATATGTAACCCCTCAGTACGTTTTCGTTTCAATATCGAATAAAAAAGTGATATTTTTGCAAAGCTCAGCAGAGCTGAATATTTATTTAAAAATAATAAAAAACACTGCCGCACCCAATAAATTGCTTAAATAAAAATTCTAACTATTTAAATCTTAATACAGATTTTTCTTCTTGTAATGACTCAGCCTGCTTTAGGTGGATGAAGAATGAACTCTTGACGATTCTCGTTAATAACCATAGGTTTATATCCGCAGTTTCTCCGAGATCTTCAAGTAACGACCCTAGAAAGCGAAAGCGCAGGACATTTGCACAGAAGGTGAATAACTGTTTCTCCTCCTCATAATTCTTCCAGAGTAGTAGTCCGAAACGCCTCACGTGGTTACCCTGAGGCAATCCCTAGCTACAGTATCAATTGTTTGAGTTTTAGAATCCCAGTGGATTCCATTTTGCTGCGGCGGAATCACCCGCGAAACCCTATGTATTTTAGTAAAGAGCACAAGTTCCATTTTTCCAAGGGAGACGCTGAGACCACAGCGTGAATTACCGGAATCAAATGTTATATTAACTTTGGTCCGATATTTGTAAGTACCAGAATGATGAATTAAACCCATCAAAAAGTATAAGGAAATGTTCAGGATGATGAGCTGAGCTGTCCGTCTGTACGTCTGTTTGAACGCAAACTAGTCCCTCAATTTTTAGCTATTTGAATGAAACTTGGCAGTCAAGTGCCTTTTTATAATTTATTAGACATTTGTCGGAACCGGACAGATCAAACTACTATAACGTATATATAACATACACAGTGTTGTGCATAAAAAAGAGCTGCATTCAAAACGACATGGCTTACCACGTATACATATGTATTCATTTATTTATTTTTAAGGATTTTCAATTAAAATGCAGTCCATTGTCTATCATAAGACATAAAAATTAATGTTTTAAACTTTGTAAAAAAACTTAAAAAAAGTTGAAGAAATTCGTATATAGATTTTTAACTTTTTCTCAGAAGTGTCAAAATATTTTTGAGTCAGCAGTTTTAAATACCATTAAATTTTAGTCTAACAATGTGAAAGTTCAAGTACATAGGTGTTAGCGTTGACTTATCAGAATTTTTTTCGTCAAGGATGTTGCGACTTTCCCCATATAAAAATAAATGTTCCTTTTTGGGTAAATGCAAGAAAGTCGCAACACCATTGACGAAAAAAAATTATATCATCAAATATTATTCTTTCTTTTAAAATGTAAGTATGTGCGTATATGTAAGATTGGCAATTGGATTTAAAAATGTGTACGTAAAAAATGCAGAGCAGTTAGGCACTGCTGGTTTTTAGCCCATATGCTGGTAAATCGGGGTTCTTAGTGAGACTTGTATAATACACTACAAACAAATTGTGCATGATTTATTGTTTGATTATGCAGACACATTGCATCTCGAAGATCTCATACCCATCGGACTCAAATGAATGCAGGTTCAATTTTAGACTACGCAAATCCCAGAGAGTTTTTCTTATAAATTAAGGGTTTACGGCACCTGGGAAAACCTAAACCGATGCCGAAACTAATTTTTTTCCAGAGAAAGTGTACAACGTGAGGCAAATATTTTGGCAAGGGTTTAGTGTGTATACATTAAAGTTGCTTAAAAAAAATGTTCATGTCTTTACTTCGAAAATTATACAAGGTGGCGCAAAAGTAAACTTCCGATGTTGGCTTGAGCGTATGTTAGACACGATTGGCGGTCAGCAGCTAACAGCTGATGCACCGTCTGGACTTTGTACGGAAACATCTTCAAATCTTGTACCAAAATTCGCTGTAAAGACCGTCGACTGATACCCATTTGCGTGGCACGTCGTCTGGTCGATATCAACGGCGCTTCCATGACATCTTTGGCTACAGCAGCAATATTCTCTGCAGAACGGCTACCCCGGGGTCTGCCACGCCGGGCAGCATCTCGTGTTGTGCCATTCTCTTCGGGGCGAGCGGCTAAACGTCGCAGTGTTTCACCAGTAGGCGTTGGACGGCCAGGAAAGTTGCGACGAAATCACCGACCGATTATTGGTCAAATAAATATTTAGCAATATTCCGCGTTCTGGAGCAGTGTATCGTAACATTGTTTATTAACGTGTATTTCGCATGGGTTTACTACAAAAATGTTAAAACAGAACTGACATTACGGGCCAATCGCAAAATTTATAGCATTTTCTGATAGGAGGATTACTTTTGCGCCACCTGTTAGTTGAGATGGTACTGTGAATATTCCCTACAAAACGAGGGTAACCAAAGGGAATTCAACTCACAAATGCCAACACAACTTTCCCAGCTGTTACCAACACATTCGCATTTGATATTTCGCTAGTTTCCTAATGTTAGAATAATCGGCAATATTGCTAATTTTAATGGTTAGAAAATAAGAGTGCAAGAGCAAAATAACAATAGAGTAGGCAGCACTGACATGTCTTCGTTTAATTTATTGTGAAATTGGCATGGATATGTGGTTAGTTGCTTTGCTTTAATTAGAATGTTGATATTTTGTTATTTGATTACAATAATAAGAGGGCCCCTGTAATATTTTGAACATTTTAACGAATTTTGTTCGAATTTGCAGGAATTACGCACCAAGGCGGCATACAATATTTTGGAGATGGCTGCAGGAACCATTGGAAAAGTGAATAGAGTGAATTACCTTCACAAATTAGTGAAGTGTAGTAAATGTATTTGTTGGATGGAAACTTTGAAGCCATCAATGTTCAAATCCATTCAAGTTCCAAATCTTTGTATGTAGATGCAAATGTGCAACATGTGCGGTATAATTATTAATATTAACAAATACCAATCTTTTTTACCAGGACACATGTTAACAGCACAACGGAGCGGTATGGCGAGCATTGAGTAAATGTCGACCCATGAGCGGCAAAGGTAGTTACGTGAATCATTTAAGAAAAATATTAAACTTTTGATGCAAAACTAATTGCTTGCTTTCCATTCAGACTAAAATGCAATTTTTCCCTTCACAATTGTGGCATGTCGATTCCCCAAGATGTCTCTGTATATTTAAGGTATCGACAATAACTAAACGAAAATTTACTTACTAAACTATATGCATACCCACTTTGGTGTACTGCCTATGCATGTATTGATTACATATACGGTGAAGTACTGATTTTTCAAAATGGGTAAAAATTTTAAATGGAAATGCATATCATTAGTAAGAATAATCAATTATATTTCAGTCCAGTATATATTTTTTAATATAATTAACTTTCTTTGAGAAAATGTTCAACTTATGAAATTGGCCTAAGTACATATGTATGTATACGGCAATGTACATTGTTTGGCCGAACTTCTCCTGCCATTTGTGGTGTGAGTCTTTATATAATACCACAAATGGAGGGACCTACAGTTTTGTGCCGACTCCGAACGGCAGATGTATTTTATGAGAAGCTATTTCAAGGCAGAAATACCCTCTGAGGTTTGCCATTGCCTGCTGAAGGGTGACCGCTATTAGAAAAAAATTGTCTATGATAAAGATTTGGCGTGCCCTGACTGAGATTCGAAACTCGAACTCGCCGGCATATCGAGCTATAGCACGCACCGCTACCATCTCGAGCACAGCGGTCACATGAGGACATATGTATAGGTAAATATAAACTATAGAAGTATATTGTATGTATGTATATAAATAAATTAGAGTTAAGTCAAAAGTAAAAAATATTTGTTTAGTATATGTATGTTATTTTTTAAAACTGAAAATGTAAATATTTAGCTCATTAAAGTTACTTTACTATTTTAAGTGGTCCAATTAAAATTAATTGCAACTGTTATTGGTTAATTATTATGCTATTATCTTTGGTTTTTTATAAGGTGTTCGATTATTCGACTATTTTGTAAAACCGGTTTCCGAATTATTCGAAAAATGGCAATTTGAAAAAATTCGGTTTCTAATTTTTATATCAAGAAAAAAAACCGGGTAAACCGGACTTTTCAGTAATTTTCATGAATAGAAGTCTTTATTTAAAAATAATATATATGCAAAACAAATTCAAATTATTCTGAATTAAGTTTAAAACAAAAAAAAGAAAATGAGATCTCATGTAAAACTCAAAACTTGTACCAAGTAACAAAAAAGCTATTTGTACATGTAATTAAATACAATCATTTCTCTGAAATATTTTAAAAATAAACTGCAGCCTAAATCTATTTTTTTCTTTAGTTCTTATAAAACTTTATGTTGAAAATGCTCGTTCGCTCAATGAGCTAGTAGGACAATTATACAATTTTTCAAGATTTTCCGTCTTCTTATGATATTTTGTCTAAAAATTATATAATTGATAAGCAAATAGTAGTTGGCGTTTCAATAAAAATATAATGAAAAAAAATTAAAGCACGTACCGTATTTCAGTTATTTGTCAATGGCTTTATTTTTACAACTAGATAAAAACCGGTTTTGGCGATTAAAAAACCGATTTATTGTATATTCGAAAAATTAAGATTTCAAAAAACCGTACAAAAATTTATGAAAAAACCGAGTCAAAAACCCTAGTATAATTAATATAAGTTTATACAATGTAACTTAATGAAAAATTTTAAAACAAAAAACTTCAATTAAATAAAATGCTTTTTTGATTAAAGGAATTTTAGTAACCAATGTATAACTAACAATAAGGGCAACCTATATAACTGTTTTGGATAACAAGATGCTAACCATATTGGTAACAAGTGAAATGTATAATGGTAATCAATAGCTAACTGCAAATGTAATGCGTAGGTTGATTAGTAGTAACCTTTAGCTAACCATAAGGGTAACAAATAAAGGGGTTAGCAATAGCAACTAACAGACTCTGAAACTTTCAATGTTAGAGCGAGAGTGAAAAAGTAATGTGTAAATGACATAAGTAAGAGCAAGTAGGAGCATCACACCGACGTGAACTAGGGTGGGGAAGTGGTCATTTTTTTCCAACCACTAGAAAAAAAAATTACTAGGTTGCTACTAAAGACGCAGCGCTTAGCTAACTTGTTTGCTAACCATTATCCGCCTTGTAGGGTTGCCTCACTCCGAGTATACCTGGTACAGGGCGTAGCTGCCAAAATCTCCGTCCGACTGCAACTATCGAGTTTGACAACAACAAAATGTATTAAAGAGTGACTGAAGCACATTTTTAAACTGTAGCAACAGCACGCAAATTAAATAAAGAAGCTCAAAACAATACTGAAAATCTTTTTAAATTGTACCGTTCACCCAAGCCCAGCGCGTGTGCAGGACAACGTAGTATACATTTACATACATAGAAATCTAAGAATATAATTGATTTTAATTTATGTATATTGGAACGATTTCCCTTCATCCCTTGTCAAGTTTGGTTAAGTGACATACCGGTTACGGCGTTATGCCATCTTCAGTATAAATTTTCGTTCTGTTTGGTTGAGGCCAAAGGGCAGTATTTGTGTGGACCAATCAGGTTGCGGTACAAATATCATAAGTAATGTAAACAAATATTTTCGTGTCGTATGTTCTGAGTATCTGAAGTATCTCGCGGTTATAAGCCAAAAGGTACGTTCTCATTTCGTAACTCTGAAATATATATATATATAATTTTTGCGCTTACACTTTATAGCTCAGTGCTTGGCCGAGCTTCTCCTACTATTTGTGGAGTGCATCTTTATATTATACCACGAATGGAGGCACGGCCGACTCCGAACGGCAGATGTATTTAATGAGAAGCACTTTCATGGATGAAATACCCTCGGAGGTTTGCCATTGCCTGCTGAGAGGTGACCGCTATTAGGAAAAACTTTTTCTACCAACTCGACCACAGCGGCCACTGAACTCTGAAATAGGTTGAGGTAAATAAATGTCTGTAATTTTAGTCCTATTTGTAGTTTTGTGTTCGTCTGGTATGTTGGTATCTGTCGTTTTACCTAAGTGTTTACTTTGTATTTTCATATACAAGCTATAAAGTGCAAATATCGCATCGAAATGGCTATTCATTTGTTCGTTTACTATCGTTATGTTTGCTGTTTATATATTTCCATGTTCTCAAGTACGTAAAGCCGTCGCCATTATTGCTGGACTTGCAGTACCATAATCGTTCTTTTTTCATGTTTGAGGGTGATCATTTTCTGTGGACCAAATTGTTTTCAAAATTAGACTTTGGGGTTTCTTGCCATTTTGTTTAAGTCCCTAATGTGTTCGCGAAATATTGTTCTTATTTTACGTTCTGTTTCTCCTACATATATAGTTTTTTTTTGGCATTCTCACACCTTGTTTGATCAGCGGGTCTTATTATTATTTATTTTATATGCATAGGTTCATAGCGAAGAAATACCCTCTAGGCATTTGTATTTTGTTACATTTAATAATTCCGAAAATCGTCTACAGATTTTATAATACATATGTTTCCTACTTAAGATTGAAAATTTCGTCCTTACATCCGTCAAGTGGTTTTTGACATCACGAAAGGTCTTCCAAAATAACGCAAACGTCAAGCTGTGTGGTTGTGTTTACTTTGGTCTCTTGGTCTCTTACAAATATTGTTATAAAACAATTTAAATATCAAATTAATCAAAAGAAATTTCATTAAATTGTGATTAAATCAATTTTGTGCACTTCAAGCTAAGTATAAAGTGATTTGGTGCAATATTCATTTAATAATCTTTAACTTATTAAAAATCTCATTTAAATCTTTGTTGTGTTGTGTGCCGAGTCATAATTTTTCTTGTAGTACAGTTGTTGTTGCCAATTGTTTTGTTTTTGCATTTACGGCTGTTGCTGTTTGTGCGCGCACTCTTCTTTGTTACTCCTTTTAGCTTTCACAGCTGTTTGCGTGATTTGTTAAGTGTCAATAAAACTGTGTATCCCAAACTGTTCTAACTGCCTTACCGACTTCTATACTGCTTTTTTTGCTAAACTGCTTTTTTTGCTAAACTGCTGACCACTGTTAGATCCTTTCTTCTGCTAGTCCTATAAATTGTAATTTTAATTCTAATTAATTTTCTCCTAAATAATAATACCATGTCTTGTAATTATCCTAACTGCCAAGTTAAGAGTGGGTCTGAACGCTTTGTGTCTTGCTGGCTTTGCGATGGGCTTGCCCACATGAAGTGTGCTGGATTGACAGGTAGAGTGTTAGATTTGATTGATGATGGTAAGGGTGTCCGCTGGTCTTGTCTGAAATGTAGGTCAACTGAAGTTGATCTTTTTAAATTTTTTAGGCAGTGTAGGAACGGTTTCTCTGAGATTGGTAAGGAGCTAAATGTTCTTACCGAAAAATTCAAACACTACGAAAACGTATTTAATTCTTTTAAATGCTTAGAGAATACGAGTATTAGTAATAGCCGTAATAGTAAACGGAAACGTATTGAGAGTCCGTCTGACGAAGCTGAGCCAAATCCTATTCCGACGACAATTATTTCTTCTCCCTCAGGGGAGTTGATTAGTTTCTCCTCACCTTGTCCTCAGGCTGTTGAACCTTCAACATCAAAAGCTGCTGCACAGAGATCAGTTCAAAAGGAAAGCAGCGAAAGCAAAAATTCTGCTGGGGTTTCTGTGGCGCCTACTAGGGGGCTGGTTGTGGTTCCTCAGAGAAAATCTATTTTTATATCAAGATTTTCCAGTGATACCACAGTTGAAGATATCAAGTTTCACATTTCATCTAAGGTTAAGACTGATGACATAACTATCAGGAAATTTAACTTTAATTACAAGAGAAACATTTCTTCATTTAAAATCGATGTAACTTCCGAAAACTTTAATATACTTTTAAATAGCTCCTTTTGGCCGACTGGGGCTTTTGTTCGCGAATTCGAGTTTAAACCCAACATAAATAATAAAAACTTAGCAAAAATCTCTAATCCTAATCCGGAGTCAAAAAACTGATAAAAACTAAACTTGATATATATTACCAAAATGTTAGAGGCTTGAATACAAAACTAACTGACTTGCTTTTGAAGAGTTATCACTGTAATTTTAACATTATAGCTTTCACTGAAACTTGGCTTAAACCTCACGTTTTTGATTCGGAGATTCTTTGCAGTGAATATCATATTTACAGAAATGATCGAGAGTGCAGGATCGGTGGAGGTGTTCTTTTTGCTGTCCATTCTTCATTACCATCTGAAGTGGTTAACGTCCCTATCATTGAGTCTACTGAATTTAAGTGCATACGAGTGCAATTAAGCAAGTCTTATATTTATTTAGCCCTCTGCTATATACCTCCTCAGTCTGACTTGTCGGTATATAGTGATCATATTTCTTTACTTGGGATTGTGGACTCAATGCTTAGGCCTCCCGACTCATTGATTGTGTTGGGTGATTTTAATCTCCCAAACATTTCTTGGAATATGATTGATGGTCATATCGTACCTTCCATTAACAACGCCTTTCTGGAGGGGATGACTGAACTTTGTCTGAACCAGGTTAATACCCTACAAAACAAGTTGGGGAGGGTCTTGGATTTGGTTTTTGTTGACAACATGTACAGGGCCTCCTTAAATCGATGTGATCCATTGGTTTTGCCTGAGGATGTATATCATCCTGCAATTGAATTGTCATACGAGATCATAGACGGAGAGCGGGTTTCTGGATCGAAAGCTTTTAATTCTAATGACAGCTTCGATTTTAGAAAAGCTAATTTTAAAAAATTAAACTGTGACTTATCTAAAATAACTTGGCCTTACTACAATGGCGATATTGAGCGTAATGTTTTGGACTTCAACAATACTTTATACAACTTATTTCTTAAACATGTACCTAAAGGTTCTTGTATTCGTGATGAATCAGCCCCTTTATGGTTCACTAAAGACTTGAGAACTTTAAAAAATAAAAAATCGCGTTCTTTTAAATTATATAAAAGTACTGGTCGTCATGTGGATTATCTTAATTATTCAGTCTTGCGACATAAATATCTAGAATTAAATAAAAACTGTTATGAAAAATACTTGAATAAAATGAAAATGAACATTATCCACGACCCGAAAGCTTTCTATGGTTTCGTTAATTCTAAGCGCAGAGTAAATGCATTCCCTTCCGCAATGAAATATCAAAGTACTGTGTCATGTGATAACGAGATTATTGCCAATCTATTTGCCCAGTTCTTTAAATCTAACTACACCACACAATTTAAATATAACTGTATTTCCTATCCATACAAGCTGAGCCCCAATAACTCTATTAATATTCCAGTCATATCATCAGATGATGTTTTTCATTATTTAATATCTTTAAAAGAATCATTCAAGTACGGCCCTGATATGATCCCGACATGTTTCCTAAAAAAATGTGCAAAGCACCTGTACCTGCCATTATCGAACTTGTTTAATTTGTCCCTCCAGCAAGGAGTTTTTCCGTCAATATGGAAACAGTCTTACATAATCCCCCTTCATAAATCTGGAAGCAGGTCTTCTATTGAAAACTATCGTGGTATAGCTAAACTCTCTTCTATCCCGAAGTTGTTTGAAGCTATTGTTACCAATCAAATGACTTATCCGATTTCCTCAATAATAGCAAATTGCCAACATGGCTTCTGTAAGGGCAAATCGACCATTACAAATTTACTTGAATTTACCACCCATGTTTCAAATGGGTTTAGGGAATGCATTGACACTGATGTTATATATACCGATTTTAGTAAAGCATTTGACAAAGTATGTCACTCTTTACTCATCCGTAAACTAGATCTGCTTGGTTTTCAACCTGGTATCCTCTGTTGGATGTCTTCTTATCTCTCCGGTAGGACGCAAAAGGTAGTTTTTAAAAATTTTCATTCTGGGATCATCGATGTTTCCTCGGGAGTTCCTCAGGGCAGCCACCTCGGACCGATTCTGTTCCTGCTATTCATAAACGACATTTCTACAGTAGTAAAGTATTCTAAAATATTGATGTACGCGGATGATGTTAAACTTTTTAAGACTTATGCCTCGGCTGAAGGATCCTTGCTACAGCAAGATTTGGACAGCATAGTCAATTGGTGCAGCATTAATTATATGCCGCTTAACCTTAACAAATGTAAATTAATGTGCTTTTCTCGACGAACCATTCAGCCGGCCTCCTACAAAATAAATAACTACGTCCTAGAACATGTAAACAGTTTTGTTGACCTGGGTGTTGGTATGGATTGTAAACTCAATTTTAATTTTCATATTAGTTCCACAGTGAATAAAGCAAGGGGTGTACTGGCTTTTGTAAAGCGTTGGTCAAAGGAATTCCGCGACCCGTATATAACTAAAACACTTTTTACTTCATTAGTAAGACCAATACTGGAGTATGGTTCCATAGTTTGGAATCCTCGTTATCAGGTCCACTCAGACCAACTAGAGTCAATACAAAAACAATTCTTACTTTTTGCTTTGAGAAATTTTCGATGGGATTCGCCATACAATCTTCCCCCTTACACTAGTCGTTTAAAACTTATTAATCTTCCTACTCTTTCGAGTCGCAGAGAAATGTTAGGTATAATATTTCTGGTAAAATTAGTCAATGGATGGATCTCAAGTCCATTTCTTCTAGAGCAAATTAATTTTAATGTACCCTCCCGTGCAACGAGAAACTTTAAACCACTTTTCTTGAAACTATGCAGAACTAACTTTGAGTTGAATGAACCGTTTCGGGGTTTATGCCAAGACTTTTACAATCATTCCAGCACCTTTGATGTATCGGACTCACTTTTTATAATTAAAAGAACTATTCTATCCTCTCTTAATAACAGCTAACGATCCAATTTTCTTACTTTGCATTTCTCTAACTTTGTATTCGGCTGATGAATTCTTATTCTGTAGCTGAGCAGCTTGGGATCTCGACGCTTAACAAACTTTCTTCTGTCACGACTCGGCACCTAAGATTTGTATATTTAAAAAACATCCGTACGTTATGCGGATTGAGCCCCTCGTGCCGGTTGGGCGGGAAAGTGGGTTTCCGTTGGGTTATAATAATAATAATATAATAATAATGCCACCAAGTGCTTCAAATACTCGGCATTTTATACGCCGCCACGGCAAAAAATAATATAACGTTTTATACGTAGCGATTCTTATTATCTTAATCCAGGCAAAATAATTGGAAATCGTTTAAATACTCTCGCTTCTTTTAATTAACATACACTCTTAGTTTTAAGGAATTTATTTCTGTTCTCTGAAGAGTCTCAATTATGAACAACGCATTAATTGGCAAATGTCGCATGTAATTATAACATTTAAAATAATATAAGTATGTATGCAAGTTTATGTGTACACCAAACATATAGAAAAAGAATAATTTTAATCAGAATCATAATTCCTTTCTGTTCAATAATATATGTAACTCCTCAGTCCGTTTTCGTTTCAATATCGATTAAAAAAGTGATATTTTTGCAAAGCTCAGCAGAGCTGAATATTTATTTAAAAATAATAAAAAACACTGCCGCACCCAATAAATTGCTTAAATAAAAATTCTAACTATTTAAATCTTAATACAGATTTTTCTTCTTGTAATGACTCAGCCTGCTTTAGGTGGATGAAGAATGAACTCTTGACGATTCTCGTTAATAACCATAGGTTTATATCCGCAGTTTCTCCGAGATCTTCAAGTAACGACCCTAGAAAGCGAAAGCGCAGGACATTTGCACAGAAGGTGAATAACTGTTTCTCCTCCTCATAATTCTTCCAGAGTAGTAGTCCGAAACGCCTCACGTGGTTACCCTGAGGCAATGCCTAGCTACAGTATCAATTGTTTGAGTTTTAGAATCCCAGTGGATTCCATTTTGCTGCGGCGGAATCACCCGCGAAACCCTATGTATTTTAGTAAAGAGCACAAGTTCCATTTTTCCAAGGGAGACGCTGAGACCACAGCGTGAATTACCGGAATCAAATGTTATATTAACTTTGGTCCGATATTTGTAAGTACCAGAATGATGAATTAAACCCATCAAAAAGTATAAGGAAATGTTCAGGATGATGAGCTGAGCTGTCCGTCTGTACGTCTGTTTGAACGCAAACTAGTCCCTCAATTTTTAGCTATTTGAATGAAACTTGGCAGTCAAGTGCCTTTTTATAATTTATTAGACATTTGTCGGAACCGGACAGATCAAACTACTATAACGTATATATAACATACACAGTGTTGTGCATAAAAAAGAGCTGCATTCAAAATGACATGGCTTGCCACGTATACATATGTATTCATTTATTTATTTTTAAGGATTTTCAATTAAAATTCAGTCCATTGTCTATCATAAGACATAAAAATTAATGTTTTAAACTTTGTAAAAAAACTTAAAAAAAGTTGAAGAAATTCGTATATAGATTTTTAACTTTTTCTCAGAAGTGTCAAAATATTTTTGAGTCAGCAGTTTTAAATACCATTAAATTTTAGTCTAACAATGTGAAAGTTTCAAGTACATAGGTGTTAGCGTTGACTTATCAGAATTTTTTTCATCAAGGATGTTGCGACTTTCCCCATATAAAAATAAATGTTCCTTTTTGGTTAAATGCAAGAAAGTCACAACACCATTGACGAAAAAAAATTATATCATCAAATATTATTCTTTCTTTTAAAATGTAAGTATGTGCGTATATGTAAGATTGGCAATTGGATTTAAAAATGTGTACGTAAAAAATGCAGAGCAGTTAGGCACTGCTGGTTTTTAGCCCATATGCTGGTAAATCGGGGTTCTTAGTGAGACTTGTATAATACACTACAAACAAATTGTGCATGATTTATTGTTTGATTATGCAGACACATTGCATCTCGAAGATCTCATACCCATCAGACTCAAATGAATGCAGGTTCAATTTTAGACTACGCAAATCCCAGAGAGTTTTTCTTATAACTTAAGGGTTTACGGCACCTGGGAAAACCTAAACCGATGCCGAAACTAATTTTTTTCCAGAGAAAGTGTACAACGTGAGGCAAATATTTTGACAAGGGTTTAGTGTGTATACATTAAAGTTGCTTAAAAAAAATGTTCATGTCTTTACTTCGAAAATTATGCAAGGTGGCGCAAAAGTAAACTTCCGGTCAGCAGCTAACAGCTGATGCACCGTCTGGACTTTGTACGGAAACATCTTCAAATCTTGTACCAAAATTCGCTGTAAAGACCGTCGACTGATACCCATTTGCGTGGCACGTCGTCTGGTCGATATCAACGACGCTTCCATGACATCTTTGGCTACAGCAGCAATATTCTCTGCAGAACGGCTACCCCGGGGTCTGCCACGCCGGGCAGCATCTCGTGTTGTGCCATTCTCTTCGGGGCGAGCGGCTAAACGTCGCAGTGTTTCACCAGTAGGCGTTGGACGGCCAGGAAATCTGCGACGAAATCACCGACCGATTATTGGTCAAATAAATATTTAGCAATATTCCGCGTTCTGGAGCAGTGTATCGTAACATTGTTTATTTACGTGTATTTCGCATGGGTTTACTACAAAAATGTTAAAACAGAACTGACATTACGGGCCAATCGCAAAATTTATAGCATTTTCTGATAGGAGGATTACTTTTGCGCCACCTGTTAGTTGAGATGGTACTGTGAATATTCCCTACAAAACGAGGGTAACCAAAGGGAATTCAACTCACAAATGCCAACACAACTTTCCCAGCTGTTACCAACACATTCGCATTTGATATTTCGCTAGTTTCCTAATGTTAGAATAATCGGCAATATTGCTAATTTTAATGGTTAGAAAATAAGAGTGTGCAATAGAGTAGGCAGCACTGACATGTCTTCGTTTAATTTATTGTGAAATTGGCATGGATATGTGGTTAGTTGCTTTCCTTTAATTAGAATGTTGATATTTTCTTATTTGATTACAATGATAAGAGGGCCCCTGTAATATTTTGAACATTTTAACGAATTTTGTTCGAATTTGCAGGAATTACGCACCAAGGCGGCATACAATATTTTGGAGATGGCTGCAGGAACCATTGGAAAAGTGAATAGAGTGAATTACCTTCACAAATTAGTGAAGTGTAGTAAATGTATTTGTTGGATGGAAACTTTGAAGCCATCAATGTTCAAATCCATTCAAGTTCCAAATCTTTGTATGTAGATGCAAATGTGCAACATGTGCGGTATAATTATTAATATTAACAAATACCAATCTTTTTTACCAGGACACATGTTAACAGCACAACGGAGCGGTATGGCGAGCATTGAGTAAATGTCGACCCATGAGCGGCAAAGGTAGTTACGTGAATCATTTAAGAAAAATATTAAACTTTTGATGCAAAACTAATTGCTTGCTTTCCATTCAGACTAAAATGCAATTTTTCCCTTCACAATTGTGGCATGTCGATTCCCCAAGATGTCTCTGTATATTTAAGGTATCGACAATAACTAAACGAAAATTTACTTACTAAACTATATGCATACCCACTTTGGTGTACTGCCTATGCATGTATTGATTACATATACGGTGAAGTACTGATTTTTCAAAATGGGTAAAAATTTTAAATGGAAATGCATATCATTAGTAAGAATAATCAATTATATTTCAGTCCAGTATATATTTTTTAATATAATTAACTTTCTTTGAGAAAATGTTCAACTTATGAAATTGGCCTAAGTACATATGTATACGGCAATGTACATTGTTTGGCCGAACTTCTCCTGCCATTTGTGGTGTGAGTCTTTATATAATACCACAAACGGAGGGACCTACAGTTTTGTGCCGACTCCGAACGGCAGATGTATTTTATGAGAAGCTATTTCAAGGCAGAAATACCCTCTGAGGTTTGCCATTGCCTGCTGAAGGGTGACCGCTATTAGAAAAAAATTGTCTATGATAAAGATTTGGCGTGCCCTGACTGAGATTCGAAACTCGAACTCGCCGGCATATCGAGCTATAGCACGCACCGCTACCATCTCGAGCACAGCGGTCACATGAGGACATATGTATAGGTAAATATAAACTATAGAAGTATATTGTATGTATGTATATAAATAAATTAGAGTTAAGTCAAAAGTAAAAAATATTTGTTTAGTATATGTATGTTATTTTTTAAAACTGAAAATGTAAATATTTAGCTCATTAAAGTTACTTTACTATTTTAAGTGGTCCAATTAAAATTAATTGCAACTGTTATTGGTTAATTATTATGCTATTATCTTTGGTTTTTTATAAGGTGTTCGATTATTCGACTATTTTGTAAAACCGGTTTCCGAATTATTCGAAAAATGGCAATTTGAAAAAATTCGGTTTCTAATTTTTATATCAAGAAAAAAAACCGGGTATACCGGACTTTTCAGTAATTTTCATGAATAGAAGTCTTTATTTAAAAATAATATATATACAAAACAAATTCAAATTATTCTGAATTAAGTTTAAAACAAAAAAAAGAAAATGAGATCTCATGTAAAACTCAAAATTTGTACCAAGTAACAAAAAAGCTATTTGTACATGTAATTAAATACAATCATTTCTCTGAAATATTTTAAAAATAAACTGCAGCCTAAATCTATTTTTTTCTTTAGTTCTTATAAAATTTTATATTGAAAATGCTCGTTCGCTCAATGAGCTAGTAGGACAATTATACAATTTTTCAAGATTTTCCGTCTTCTTATGATATTTTGTCTAAAAATTATATAATTGATAAGCAAATAGTAGTTGGCGTTTCAATAAAAATATAATGAAAAAAAATTAAAGCACGTACCGTATTTCAGTTATTTGTCAATGGCTTTATTTTTACAACTAGATAAAAACCGGTTTTGGCGATTAAAAAACCGATTTATTGTATATTCGAAAAATTAAGATTTCAAAAAACCGTACAAAAATTTATGAAAAAACCGAGTCAAAAACCCTAGTATAATTAATATAAGTTTATACAATGTAACTTAATGAAAAATTTTAAAACAAAAAACTTCAATTAAATAAAATGCTTTTTTGATTAAAGGAATTTTAGTAACCAATGTATAACTAACAATAAGGGCAACCTATATAACTGTTTTGGATAACAAGATGCTAACCATATTGGTAACAAGTGAAATGTATAATGGTAATCAATAGCTAACTGCAAATGTAATGCGTAGGTTGATTAGTAGTAACCTTTAGCTAACCATAAGGGTAACAAATAAAGGGGTTAGCAATAGCAACTAACAGACTCTGAAACTTTCAATGTTAGAGCGAGAGTGAAAAAGTAATGTGTAAATGACATAAGTAAGAGCAAGTAGGAGCATCACACCGACGTGAACTAGGGTGGGGAAGTGGTCATTTTTTTCCAACCACTAGAAAAAAAAATTACTAGGTTGCTACTAAAGACGCAGCGCTTAGCTAACTTGTTTGCTAACCATTATCCGCCTTGTAGGGTTGCCTCACTCCGAGTATACCTGGTACAGGGCGTAGCTGCCAAAATCTCCGTCCGACTGCAACTATCGAGTTTGACAACAACAAAATGTATTAAAGAGTGACTGAAGCACATTTTTAAAACTGTAGCAACAGCACGCAAATTAAATAAAGAAGCTCAAAACAATACTGAAAATCTTTTTAAATTGTACCGTTCACCCAAGCCCAGCGCGTGTGCAGGACAACGTAGTATACATTTACATACATAGAAATCTAAGAATATAATTGATTTTAATTTATGTATATTGGAACGATTTCCCTTCATCCCTTGTCAAGTTTGGTTAAGTGACATACCGGTTACGGCGTTATGCCATCTTCAGTATAAATTTTCGTTCTGTTTGGTTGAGGCCAAAGGGCAGTATTTGTGTGGACCAATCAGGTTGCGGTACAAAAATCATAAGTAATGTAAACAAATATTTTCGTGTCGTATGTTCTGAGTATCTGAAGTATCTCGCGGTTATAAGCCAAAAGGTACGTTCTCATTTCGTAACTCTGAAATATATATATATATAATTTTTGCGCTTACACTTTATAGCTCAGTGCTTGGCCGAGCTTCTCCTACTATTTGTGGAGTGCATCTTTATATTATACCACGAATGGAGGCACGGCCGACTCCGAACGGCAGATGTATTTAATGAGAAGCACTTTCATGGCAGAAATACCCTCGGAGGTTTGCCATTGCCTGCTGAGAGGTGACCGCTATTAGGAAAAACTTTTTCTACCAACTCGACCACAGCGGCCACTGAACTCTGAAATAGGTTGAGGTAAATAAATGTCTGTAATTTTAGTCCTATTTGTAGTTTTGTGTTCGTCTGGTATGTTGGTATCTGTCGTTTTACCTAAGTGTTTACTTTGTATTTTCATATACAAGCTATAAAGTGCAAATGTCGCATCGAAATGGCTATTCATTTGTTCGTTTACTATCGTTATGTTTGCTGTTTATATATTTCCATGTTCTCAAGTACGTAAAGCCGTCGCCATTATTGCTGGACTTGCAGTACCATAATCGTTCTTTTTTCATGTTTGAGGGTGATCATTTTCTGTGGACCAAATTGTTTTCAAAATTAGACTTTGGGGTTTCTTGCCATTTTGTTTAAGTCCCTAATGTGTTCGCGAAATATTGTTCTTATTTTACGTTCTGTTTCTCCTATATAGTTTTTTTTTGGCATTCTCACACCTTGTTTGATCAGCAGGTCTTATTATTATTTATTTTATATGCATAGGTTCATAGCGAAGAAATACCCTCTAGGCATTTGTATTTTGTTACATTTAATAATTCCGAAAATCGTCTACAGATTTTATAATACCTATGTTTCCTACTTAAGATTGAAAATTTTGTCCTTACATCCGTCAAGTGGTTTTTGACATCACGAAAGGTCTTCCAAAATGCCACCAAGTGCTTCAAATACTCGGCATTTTATACGCCGCCACGGCAAAAAATAATATAACGTTTTATACGTAGCGATTCTTATTATCTTAATCCAGGCAAAATAATTGGAAATCGTTTAAATACTCTCGCTTCTTTTAATTAACATACACTCTTAGTTTTAAGGAATTTATTTCTGTTCTCTGAAGAGTCTCAATTATGAACAACGCATTAATTGGCAAATGTCGCATGTAATTATAACATTTAAAATAATATAAGTATGTATGCAAGTTTATGTGTACACCAAACATATAGAAAAAGAATAATTTTAATCAGAATCATAATTCCTTTCTGTTCAATAATATATGTAACTCCTCAGTCCGTTTTCGTTTCAATATCGATTAAAAAAGTGATATTTTTGCAAAGCTCAGCAGAGCTGAATATTTATTTAAAAATAATAAAAAACACTGCCGCACCCAATAAATTGCTTAAATAAAAATTCTAACTATTTAAATCTTAATACAGATTTTTCTTCTTGTAATGACTCAGCCTGCTTTAGGTGGATGAAGAATGAACTCTTGACGATTCTCGTTAATAACCATAGGTTTATATCCGCAGTTTCTTCGAGATCTTCAAGTAACGACCCTAGAAAGCGAAAGCGCAGGACATTTGCACAGAAGGTGAATAACTGTTTCTCCTCCTCATAATTCTTCCAGAGTAGTAGTCCGAAACGCCTCACGTGGTTACCCTGAGGCAATGCCTAGCTACAGTATCAATTGTTTGAGTTTTAGAATCCCAGTGGATTCCATTTTGCTGCGGCGGAATCACCCGCGAAACCCTATGTATTTTAGTAAAGAGCACAAGTTCCATTTTTCCAAAGGAGACGCTGAGACCACAGCGTGAATTACCGGAATCAAATGTTATATTAACTTTGGTCCGATATTTGTAAGTACCAGAATGATGAGTTAAACCCATCAAAAAGTATAAGGAAATGTTCAGGATGATGAGCTGAGCTGTCCGTCTGTACGTCTGTTTGAACGCAAACTAGTCCCTCAATTTTTAGCTATTTGAATGAAACTTGGCAGTCAAGTGCCCTTTTATAATTTATTAGACATTTGTCGGAACCGGACAGATCAAACTACTATAACGTATATATAACATACACAGTGTTGTGCATAAAAAAGAGCTGCATTCAAAATGACATGGCTTGCCACGTATACATATGTATTCATTTATTTATTTTTAAGGATTTTCAATTAAAATTCAGTCCATTGTCTATCATAAGACATAAAAATTAATGTTTTAAACTTTGTAAAAAAACTTAAAAAAAGTTGAAGAAATTCGTATATAGATTTTTAACTTTTTCTCAGAAGTGTCAAAATATTTTTGAGTCAGCAGTTTTAAATACCATTAAATTTTAGTCTAACAATGTGAAAGTTTCAAGTACATAGGTGTTAGCGTTGACTTATCAGAATTTTTTTCATCAAGGATGTTGCGACTTTCCCCATATAAAAATAAATGTTCCTTTTTGGTTAAATGCAAGAAAGTCACAACACCATTGACGAAAAAAAATTATATCATCAAATATTATTCTTTCTTTTAAAATGTAAGTATGTGCGTATATGTAAGATTGGCAATTGGATTTAAAAATGTGTACGTAAAAAATGCAGAGCAGTTAGGCACTGCTGGTTTTTAGCCCATATGCTGGTAAATCGGGGTTCTTAGTGAGACTTGTATAATACACTACAAACAAATTGTGCATGATTTATTGTTTGATTATGCAGACACATTGCATCTCGAAGATCTCATACCCATCGGACTCAAATGAATGCAGGTTCAATTTTAGACTACGCAAATCCCAGAGAGTTTTTCTTATAACTTAAGGGTTTACGGCACCTGGGAAAACCTAAACCGATGCCGAAACTAATTTTTTTCCAGAGAAAGTGTACAACGTGAGGCAAATATTTTGACAAGGGTTTAGTGTGTATACATTAAAGTTGCTTAAAAAAAATGTTCATGTCTTTACTTCGAAAATTATACAAGGTGGCGCAAAAGTTAACTTCCGATGTTGGCTTGAGCGTATGTTAGACACGATTGGCGGTCAGCAGCTAACAGCTGATGCACCGTCTGGACTTTGTACGGAAACATCTTCAAATCTTGTACCAAAATTCGCTGTAAAGACCGTCGACTGATACCCATTTGCGTGGCACGTCGTCTGGTCGATATCAACGACGCTTCCATGAAATCTTTGGCTACAGCAGCAATATTCTCTGCAGAACGGCTACCCCGGGGTCTGCCACGCTGGGCAGCATCTCGTGTTGTGCCAGTCTCTTCGGGGCGAGCGGCTAAACGTCGCAGTGTTTCACCAGTAGGCGTTGGACGGCCAGGAAATCTGCGACGAAATCACCGACCGATTATTGGTCAAATAAATATTTAGCAATATTCCGCGTTTTGGAGCAGTGTATCGTAACATTGTTTATTAACGTGTATTTCGCATGGGTTTACTACAAAAATGTTAAAACAGAACTGACATTACGGGCCAATCGCAAAATTTATAGCATTTTCTGATAGGAGGATTACTTTTGCGCCACCTGTTAGTTGAGATGGTACTGTGAATATTCCCTACAAAACGAGGGTAACCAAAGGGAATTCAACTCACAAATGCCAACACAGCTTTCCCAGCTGTTACCAACACATTCGCATTTGATATTTCGCTAGTTTCCTAATGTTAGAATAATCGGCAATATTGCTAATTTTAATGGTTAGAAAATAAGAGTGCAAGAGCAAAATAACAATAGAGTAGGCAGCACTGACATGTCTTCGTTTAATTTATTGTGAAATTGGCATGGATATGTGGTTAGTTGCTTTGCTTTAATTAGAATGTTGATATTTTCTTATTTGATTACAATGATAAGAGGGCCCCTGTAATATTTTGAACATTTTAACGAATTTTGTTCGAATTTGCAGGAATTACGCACCAAGGCGGCATACAATATTTTGGAGATGGCTGCAGGAACCATTGGAAAAGTGAATAGAGTGAATTACCTTCACAAATTAGTGAAGTGTAGTAAATGTATTTGTTGGATGGAAACTTTGAAGCCATCAATGTTCAAATCCATTCAAGTTCCAAATCTTTGTATGTAGATGCAAATGTCCAACATGTGCGGTATAATTATTAATATTAACAAATACCAATCTTTTTTACCAGGACACATGTTAACAGCACAACGGAGCGGTATGGCGAGCATTGAGTAAATGTCGACCCATGAGCAGCAAAGGTAGTTACGTGAATCATTTAAGAAAAATATTAAACTTTTGATGCAAAACTAATTGCTTGCTTTCCATTCAGACTAAAATGCAATTTTTCCCTTCACAATTGTGGCATGTCGATTCCCCAAGATGTCTCTGTATATTTAAGGTATCGACAATAACTAAACGAAAATTTACTTACTAAACTATATGCATACCCACTTTGGTGTACTGCCTATGCATGTATTGATTACATATACGGTGAAGTACTGATTTTTCAAAATGGGTAAAAATTTTAAATGGAAATGCATATCATTAGTAAGAATAATCAATTATATTTCAGTCCAGTATATATTTTTTAATATAATTAACTTTCTTTGAGAAAATGTTCAACTTATGAAATTGGCCTAAGTACATATACGGCAATGTACATTGTTTGGCCGAACTTCTCCTGCCATTTGTGGTGTGAGTCTTTATATAATACCACAAATGGAGGGACCTACAGTTTTGTGCCGACTCCGAACGGCAGATGTATTTTATGAGAAGCTATTTCAAGGCAGAAATACCCTCTGAGGTTTGCCATTGCCTGCTGAAGGGTGACCGTTATTAGAAAAAAAATTGTCTATGATAAAGATTTGGCGTGCCCTGACTGAGATTCGAAACTCGAACTCACCGGCATATCGAGCTATAGCACGCACCGCTACCAACTCGAGCACAGCGGTCACATGAGGACATATGTATAGGTAAATATAAACTATAGAAGTATATTGTATGTATGTATGTATATAAATAAATTAGAGTTAAGTCAAAAGTAAAAAATATTTGTTTAGCATATGTATGTTATTTTTTAAAACTGAAAATGTAAATATTTAGCTCATTAAAGTTACTTTACTATTTTAAGTGGTCCAATTAAAATTAATTGCAACTGTTATTGGTTAATTATTATGCTATTATCTTTGGTTTTTTATAAGGTGTTCGATTATTCGACTATTTTGTAAAACCGGTTTCCGAATTATTCGAAAAATGGCAATTTGAAAAAATTCGGTTTCTAATTTTTATATCAAGAAAAAAAACCGGGTAAACCGGACTTTTCAGTAATTTTCATGAATAGAAGTCTTTATTTAAAAATAATATATATACAAAACAAATTCAAATTATTCTGAATTAAGTTTAAAACAAAAAAAAGAAAATGAGATCTCATGTAAAACTCAAAATTTGTACCAAGTAACAAAAAAGCTATTTGTACATGTAATTAAATACAATAATTTCTCTGAAATATTTTAAAAATAAACTGCAGCCTAAATCTATTTTTTTCTTTAGTTCTTATAAAACTTTATATTGAAAATGCTCGTTCGCTCAATGAGCTAGTAGGACAATTATACAATTTTTCAAGATTTTCCGTCTTCTTATGATATTTTGTCTAAAAATTATATAATTGATAAGCAAATAGTAGTTGGCGTTTCAATAAAAATATAATGAAAAAAAATTAAAGCACGTACCGTATTTCAGTTATTTGTCAATGGCTTTATTTTTACAACTAGATAAAAACCGGTTTTGGCGATTAAAAAACCGATTTATTGTATATTCGAAAAATTAAGATTTCAAAAAACCGTACAAAAATTTATGAAAAAACCGAGTCAAAAACCCTAGTATTTTAAGTTGATACGTTTATATTAAGAAATTATTAATAATTAATATAAGTTTATACAATGTAACTTAATGAAAAATTTTAAAACAAAAAACTTCAATTAAATAAAATGCTTTTTTGATTAAAGGAATTTTAGTAACCAATGTATAACTAACAATAAGGGCAACCTATATAACTGTTTTGGATAACAAGATGCTAACCATATTGGTAACAAGTGAAATGTATAATGGTAATCAATAACTAACTGCAAATGTAATGCGTAGGTTGATTAGTAGTAACCTTTAGCTAACCATAAGGGTAACAAATAAAGGGGTTAGCAATAGCAACTAACAGACTCTGAAACTTTCAATGTTAGAGCGAGAGTGGAAAAGTAATGTGTAAATGACATAAGTAAGAGCAAGTAGGAGCATCACACCGACGTGAACTAGGGTGGGGAAGTGGTCATTTTTTTCCAACCACTAGAAAAAAAAATTACTAGGTTGCTAACTAGGTTGCTACTAAAGACGCAGCGCTTAGCTAACTTGTTTGCTAACCATTATCCGCCTTGTAGGGTTGCCTCACTCCGAGTATACCTGGTACAGGGCGTAGCTGCCAAAATCTCCGTCCGACTGCAACTATCGAGTTTGACAACAAAAAAATGTATTAAAGAGTGACTGAAGCACATTTTTAAAACTGTAGCAACAGCACGCAAATTAAATAAAGAAGCTCAAAACAATACTGAAAATCGTTTTAAATTGTACCGTTCACCCAAGCCCAGCGCGTGTGCAGGACAACGTAGTATACATTTACATACATAGAAATCTAAGAATATAATTGATTTTGATTTATGTATATTGGAACGATTTCCCTTCATCCCTTGTCAAGTTTGGTTAAGTGACATACCGGTTACGGCGTTATGCCATCTTCAGTATAAATTTTCGTTCTGTTTGGTTGAGGCCAAAGGGCAGTATTTGTGTGGACCAATCAGGTTGCGGTATAAATATCATAAGTAATGTAAACAAATATTTTCGTGTCGTATGTTCTGAGTATCTGAAGTATCTCGCGGTTATAAGCCAAAAGGTACGTTCTCATTTCGCAACTCTGAAATATATATATGTATATATAATTTTGGCGCTTACACTTTATAGCTCAGTGCTTGGCCGAGCTTCTCCTACTATTTGTGGTGTGCGTCTTTATATTATACCACGAATGGAGGCACGGCCGACTCCGAACGGCAGATGTATTTAATGAGAAGCCCTTTCATGGCAGAAATACTCTCGGAGGTTTGCCATTGCCTGCCGAGAGGTGACCGCTATTAGGAAAAACTTTTTCTACCAACTCGACCACAGCGGCCACTGAACTCTGAAATAGGTTGAGGTAAATAAATGTCTGTAATTTTAGTCCTATTTGTAGTTTTGTGTTCGTCTGGTATGTTGGTATCTGTCGTTTTACCTAAGTGTTTACTTTGTATTTTCATATACAAGCTATAAAGTGCAAATATCGCATCGAAATGGCTATTCATTTGTTCGTTTCCTATCGTTATGTTTGCTGTTTATATATTTCCATGTTCTCAAGTACGTAAAGCCGTCGCCATTATTGCTGGACTTGCAGTACCATAATCGTTCTTTTTTCATGTTTGAGGGTGATCATTTTCCGTGGACCAAATTGTTTGCAAAATTAGACTTTGGGGTTTCTTGCCATTTTGTTTAAGTCCCTAATGTGTTCGCGAAATATTGTTCTTATTTTACGTTCTGTTTCTCCTATATAGTTTTTTTTTGGCATTCTCACACCTTGTTTGATCAGCGGGTCTTATTATTATTTATTTTATATGCATAGGTTCATAGCGAAGAAATACCCTCTAGGCATTTGTATTTTGTTACATTTAATAATTCCGAAAATCGTCTACAGATTTTATAATACCTATGTGGCCTACTTAAGATTGAAAATTTCGTCCTTACATCCGTCAAGTGGTTTTTGACATCACGAAAGGTCTTCCAAAATGCCACCAAGTGCTTCAAATACTCGGCATTTTATACGCCGCCACGGCAAAAAATAATATAACGTTTTATACGTAGCGATTCTTATTATCTTAATCCAGGCAAAATAATTGGAAATCGTTTAAATACTCTCGCTTCTTTTAATTAACATACACTCTTAGTTTTAAGGAATTTATTTCTGTTCTCTGAAGAGTCTCAATTATGAACAACGCATTAATTGGCAAATGTCGCATGTAATTATAACATTTAAAATAATATAAGTATGTATGCAAGTTTATGTGTACACCAAACATATAGAAAAAGAATAATTTTAATCAGAATCATAATTCCTTTCTGTTCAATAATATATGCAACTCCTCAGTCCGTTTTCGTTTCAATATCGATTAAAAAAGTTATATTTTTGCAAAGCTCAGCAGAGCTGAATATTTATTTAAAAATAATAAAAAACACTGCCGCACCCAATAAATTGCTTAAATAAAAATTCTAACTATTTAAATCTTAATACAGATTTTTCTTCTTGTAATGACTCAGCCTGCTTTAGGTGGATGAAGAATGAACTCTTGACGATTCTCGTTAATAACCATAGGTTTATATCCGCAGTTTCTCCGAGATCTTCAAGTAACGACCCTAGAAAGCGAAAGCGCAGGACATTTGCACAGAAGGTGAATAACTGTTTCTCCTCCTCATAATTCTTCCAGAGTAGTAGTCCGAAACGCCTCACGTGGTTACCCTGAGGCAATGCCTAGCTACAGTATCAATTGTTTGAGTTTTAGAATCCCAGTGGATTCCATTTTGCTGCGGCGGAATCACCCGCGAACCCCTATGTATTTTAGTAAAGAGCACAAGTTCCATTTTTCCAAAGGAGACGCTGAGACCACAGCGTGAATTACCGGAATCAAATGTTATATTAACTTTGGTCCGATATTTGTAAGTACCAGAATGATGAGTTAAACCCATCAAAAAGTATAAGGAAATGTTCAGGATGAAGAGCTGAGCTGTCCGTCTGTACGTCTGTTTGAACGCAAGCTAGTCCCTCAATTTTTAGCTATTTGAATGAAACTTGGCAGTCAAGTGCCTTTTTATAATTTATTAGACATTTGTCGGAACCGGACAGATCAAACTACTATAACGTATATATAACATACACAGTGTTGTGCATAAAAAAGAGCTGCATTCAAAATGACATGGCTTGCCACGTATACATATGTATTCATTTATTTATTTTTAAGGATTTTCAATTAAAATTCAGTCCATTGTCTATCATAAGACATAAAAATTAATGTTTTAAACTTTGTAAAAAAACTTAAAAAAAGTTGAAGAAATTCGTATATAGATTTTTAACTTTTTCTCAGAAGTGTCAAAATATTTTTGAGTCAGCAGTTTTAAATACCATTAAATTTTAGTCTAACAATGTGAAAGTTTCAAGTACATAGGTGTTAGCGTTGACTTATCAGAATTTTTTTCATCAAGGATGTTGCGACTTTCCCCATATAAAAATAAATGTTCCTTTTTGGTTAAATGCAAGAAAGTCACAACACCATTGACGAAAAAAAATTATATCATCAAATATTATTCTTTCTTTTAAAATGTAAGTATGTGCGTATATGTAAGATTGGCAATTGGATTTAAAAATGTGTACGTAAAAAATGCAGAGCAGTTAGGCACTGCTGGTTTTTAGCCCATATGCTGGTAAATCGGGGTTCTTAGTGAGACTTGTATAATACACTACAAACAAGTTGTGCATGATTTATTGTTTGATTATGCAGACACATTGCATCTCGAAGATCTCATTCCCATCGGACTCAAATGAATGCAGGTTCAATTTTAGACTACGAAATCCCAGAGAGTTTTTCTTATAACTTAAGGGTTTACGGCACCTGGGAAAACCTAAACCGATGCCGAAACTAATTTTTTTCCAGAGAAAGTGTACAACGTGAGGCAAATATTTTGACAAGGGTTTAGTGTGTATACATTAAAGTTGCTTAAAAAAAATGTTCATGTCTTTACTTCGAAAATTATACAAGGTGGCGCAAAAGTAAACTTCCGATGTTGGCTTGAGCGTATGTTAGACACGATTGGCGGTCAGCAGCTAACAGCTGATGCACCGTCTGGACTTTGTACGGAAACATCTTCAAATCTTGTACCAAAATTCGCTGTAAAGACCGTCGACTGATACCCATTTGCGTGGCACGTCGTCTGGTCGATATCAACGGCGCTTCCATGACATCTTTGGCTACAGCAGCAATATTCTCTGCAGAACGGCTACCCCGGGGTCTGCCACGCCGGGCAGCATCTCGTGTTGTGCCAGTCTCTTCGGGGCGAGCGGCTAAACGTCGCAGTGTTTCACCAGTAGGCGTTGGACGGCCAGGAAATCAGCGACGAAATCACCGACCGATTATTGGTCAATTAAATATTTAGCAATATTCCGCGTTTTGGAGCAGTGTATCGTAACATTGTTTATTAACGTGTATTTCGCATGGGTTTACTACAAAAATGTTAAAACAGAACTGATATTACGGGCCAATCGCAAAATTTATAGCATTTTCTGATAGGAGGATTACTTTTGCGCCACCTGTTAGTTGAGATGGTACTGTGAATATTCCCTACAAAACGAGGGTAACCAAAGGGAATTCAACTCACAAATGCCAACACAACTTTCCCAGCTGTTACCAACACATTCGCATTTGATATTTCGCTAGTTTCCTAATGTTAGAATAATCGGCAATATTGCTAATTTTAATGGTTAGAAAATAAGAGTGCAAGAGCAAAATAACAATAGAGTAGGCAGCACTGACGTGTCTTCGTTTAATTTATTGTGAAATTGGCATGGATATGTGGTTAGTTGCTTTGCTTTAATTAGAATGTTGATATTTTCTTATTTGATTACAATGATAAGAGGGCCCCTGTAATATTTTGAACATTTTAACGAATTTTGTTCGAATTTGCAGGAATTACGCACCAAGGCGGCATACAATATTTTGGAGATGGCTGCAGGAACCATTGGAAAAGTGAATAGAGTGAATTACCTTCACAAATTAGTGAAATGTAGTAAATGTATTTGTTGGATGGAAACTTTGAAGCCATCAATGTTCAAATCCATTCAAGTTCCAAATCTTTGTATGTAGATGCAAATGTCCAACATGTGCGGTATAATTATTAATATTAACAAATACCAATCTTTTTTACCAGGACACATGTTAACAGCACAACGGAGCGGTATGGCGAGCATTGAGTAAATGTCGACCCATGAGCGGCAAAGGTAGTTACGTGAATCATTTAAGAAAAATATTAAACTTTTGATGCAAAACTAATTGCCCTTGCTTTCCATTCAGACTAAAATGCAATTTTTCCCTTCCCAATTGTGACATGTCGATTCCCCAAGATGTCTCTGTATATTTAAGGTATCGACAATAACTAAACGAAAATTTACTTACTAAACTATATGCATACCCACTTTGGTGTACTGCCTATGCATGTATTGATTACATATACGGTGAAGTACTGATTTTTCAAAATGGGTAAAAATTTTAAATGGAAATGCATATCATTAGTAAGAATAATCAATTATATTTCAGTCCAGTATATATTTTTTAATATAATTAACTTTCTTTGAGAAAATGTTCAACTTATGAAATTGGCCTAAGTACATATACGGCAATGTACATTGTTTGGCCGAACTTCTCCTGCCATTTGTGGTGTGAGTCTTTATATAATACCACAAATGGAGGGACCTACAGTTTTGTGCCGACTCCGAACGGCAGATGTATTTTATGAGAAGCTATTTCAAGGCAGAAATACCCTCTGAGGTTTGCCATTGCCTGCTGAAGGGTGACCGCTATTAGAAAAAAATTGTCTATGATAAAGATTTGGCGTGCCCTGACTGAGATTCGAAACTCGAACTCACCGGCATATCGAGCTATAGCACGCACCGCTACCAACTCGAGCACAGCGGTCACATGAGGACATATGTATAGGTAAATATAAACTATAGAAGTATATTGTATGTATGTAGTTATATAAATAAATTAGAGTTAAGTCAAAAGTAAAAAATATTTGTTTAGTATATGTATGTTATTTTTTAAAACTGAAAATGTAAATATTTAGCTCATTAAAGTTACTTTACTATTTTAAGTGGTCCAATTAAAATTAATTGCAACTGTTATTGGTTAATTATTATGCTATTATCTTTGGTTTTTTATAAGGTGTTCGATTATTCGACTATTTTGTAAAACCGGTTTCCGAATTATTCGAAAAATGGCAATTTGGAAAAATTCGGTTTCTAATTTTTATATCAAGAAAAAAAACCGGGTAAACCGGACTTTTCAGTAATTTTCATGAATAGAAGTCTTTATTTAAAAATAATATATATACAAAACAAATTCAAATTATTCTGAATTAAGTTTAAAACAAAAAAAAGAAAATGAGATCTCATGTAAAACTCAAAATTTGTACCAAGTAACAAAAAAGCTATTTGTATATGTTATTAAATACAATCATTTCTCTGAAATATTTTAAAAACAAACTGCAGCCTAAATCTATTTTTTTCTTTAGTTCTTATAAAACTTTATATTGAAAATGCTCGTTCGCTCAATGAGCTAGTAGGACAATTATACAATTTTTCAAGATTTTCCGTCTTCTTATGATATTTTGTCTAAAAATTATATAATTGATAAGCAAATAGTAGTTGGCGTTTCAATAAAAATATAATGAAAAAAAATTAAAGCACGTACCGTATTTCAGTTATTTGTCAATGGCTTTATTTTTACAACTAGATAAAAACCGGTTTTGGCGATTAAAAAACCGATTTATTGTATATTCGAAAAATTAAGATTTCAAAAAACCGTACAAAAATTTATGAAAAAACCGAGTCAAAAACCCTAGTATTTTAAGTTGATACGTTTATATTAAGAAATTATTAATAATTAATATAAGTTTATACAATGTAACTTAATGAAAATTTTTAAAACAAAAAACTTCAATTAAATAAAATGCTTTTTTGATTAAAGGAATTTTAGTAACCAATGTATAACTAAGGGCAACCTATATAACTGTTTTGGATAACAAGATGCTAACCATATTGGTAACAAGTGAAATGTATAATGGTAATCAATAGCTAACTGCAAATGTAATGCGTAGGTTGATTAGTAGTAACCTTTAGCTAACCATAAGGGTAACAAATAAAGGGGTTAGCAATAGCAACTAACAGACTCTGAAACTTTCAATGTTAGAGCGAGAGTGGAAAAGTAATGTGTAAATGACATAAGTAAGAGCAAGTAGGAGCATCACACCGACGTGAACTAGGGTGGGGAAGTGGTCATTTTTTTCCAACCACTAGAAAAAAAAATTACTAGGTTGCTAACTAGGTTGCTACTAAAGACGCAGCGCTTAGCTAACTTGTTTGCTAACCATTATCCGCCTTGTAGGGTTGCCTCACTCCGAGTATACCTGGTACAGGGCGTAGCTGCTAAAATCTCCGTCCGACTGCAGCTATCGAGTTTGACAACAAAAAAATGTATTAAAGAGTGACTGAAGCACATTTTTAAAACTGTAGCAACAGCACGCAAATTAAATAAAGAAGCTCAAAACAATACTGAAAATCTTTTTAAATTGTACCGTTCACCCAAGCCCAGCGCGTGTGCAGGACAACGTAGTATACATTTACATACATAGAAATCTAAGAATATAATTGATTTTAATTTATGTACATACATATATTGGAACGATTTCCCTTCATCTCCTGTCAAGTTTGGTTAAGTGACATACCGGTTACGGCGTTATGCCATCTTCAGTATAAATTTTTGTTCTGTTTGGTTGAGGCCAATGGGCAGTATTTGTGTGGACCAATCAGGTTGCGGTATAAATATCATAAGTAATGTAAACAAATATTTTCGTGTCGTATGTTCTGAGTATCTGAAGTATCTCGCGGTTATAAGCCAAAAGGTACGTTCTCATTTCGCAACTCTGAAATATATATATGTATATATAATTTTGGCGCTTACACTTTATACATAGCTCAGTGCTTGGCCGAGCTTCTCCTACTATTTGTGGTGTGCGTCTTTATATTATACCACGAATGGAGGTACGGCCGACTCCGAACGGCAGATGTATTTAATGAGAAGCCCTTTCATGGCAGAAATACTCTCGGAGGTTTGCCATTGCCTGCCGAGGGGTGACCGCTATTAGGAAAAACTTTTTCTACCAACTCGACCACAGCGGCCACTGAACTCTGAAATAGGTTGAGGTAAATAAATGTCTGTAATTTTAGTCCTATTTGTAGTTTTGTGTTCGTCTGGTATGTTGGTATCTGTCGTTTTACCCAAGTGTTTACTTTGTATTTTCATAAACAAGCTATAAAGTGCAAATATCGCATCGAAATGGCTATTCATTTGTTCGTTTACTATCGTTATGTTTGCTGTTTATATATTTCCATGTTCTCAAGTACGTAAAGCCGTCGCCATTATTGCTGGACTTGCAGTACCATAATCGTTTTGTTCATGTTTGAGGGTGATCAATTTCCGTGGACCAAATTGTTTGCAAAATTAGACTTTGGGGTTTCTTGCCATTTTGTTTAAGTCCCTAATGTGTTCGCGAAATCTTGTTCTTATTTTACGTTCTGTTTCTCCTATATAGTTTTTTTTGGCATTCTCACACCTTGTTTGATCAGCGATTCCGAAAATCGTCTACAGATTTTATAAGGCCTATGTGGCCTACTTAAGATTGAAAATTTCGTCCTTACATCCCTCAAGTGGTTTTTGACATCACGAAAGGTCTTCCAAATGCCACCAAGTGCTTCAAATACTCGCCATTTTATACGCCGCCACTGCAAAAAATAATCAAACGTTTTATACGTAGCGATTCTTATTATCTTAATCCAGGCAAAATAATTGGAAATCGTTTAAATACTCTCGCTTCTTTTAATTAACATACACTCTTAGTTTTAAGGAATTTATTTCTGTTCTCTGAAGAGTCTCAATTATGAACAACGCATTAATTGGCAAATGTCGCATGTAATTATAACATTTAAAATAATATAAGTATGTATGCAAGTTTATGTGTACACCAAACATATAGAAAAATAATAAATTTAATCAGAATCACAATTCCTTTCTGTTCAATAATATATGTAACTCCTCAGTACGTTTTCGTTTCAATATCGATTAAAAAAGTGATATTTTTGCAAAGCTCAGCAGAGCTGAATATTTATTTAAAAATAATAAAAACCACTGCCGCACCCAATAAATTGCTTAAATAAAAATTCTAACTATTTGAATCTTAATACAGATTTTGCTTCTTGTAATGACTCAGCCTGCTTTAGGTGGATGAAGAATGAACTCTTGACGATTCTCGTTAATAACCATAGGTTTATATACGCAGTTTCTCCGAGATCTTCAAGTAAGCGACCCTAGAAAGTGAAAGCGCAGGACATTTGCACAGAAGGTGAATAACTTTTTCTCCTCCTCATAATTCTTCCAGAGTAGTAGTCCAAAACGCCTCACGTGGTTACCCTGAGGCAATGCCTAGCTACAGTATCAATTGTTTGAGTTTTAGAATCCCAGTGGATTCCATTTTGCTGCGGCGGAATCACCCGCGAAACCCTATGTATTTTAGTAAAGAGCACAAGTTCCATTTTTCCAAAGGAGACGCTGAGACCACAGCGTGAATTACCGGAATCAAATGTTATATTAACTTTGGTCCGATATTTGTAAGTACCAGAATGATGAGTTAAACCCATCAAAAAGTATAAGGAAATGTTCAGGATGATGAGCTGAGCTGTCCGTCTGTACGTCTGTTTGAACGCAAACTAGTCCCTCAATTTTTAGCTATTTGAATGAAACTTGGCAGTCAAGTGCCTTTTTATAATTTATTAGACATTTGTCGGAACCGGACAGATCAAACTACTATAACGTATATAGGAGCCGATTGTTCAGATATAAAAATTTTGTTCAATAACTCCTTCATTTAAGCAGCTAGAGGTTTGATATTTTACAATAAGGTTCGATATCATTAGCTCTATATAAGCAGTGAAAATCATATTGATTAAAGAAATATAACATACACAGTGTTGTGCATAAAAAAGAACTGCATTCAAAATGACATGGCTTGCCTCGTATACATATTCATTTATTTATTTTTAAGAATTTTCTAATAAAGTTCAGTCCATTGTCTACCATAAGACATAAAAATCAATGTTTTAAACTTTGTAAAAAAACTTAAAAAAAAGTTTAACAAATTCGTATATAGATTTTTAACTTTTTCTCAGAAGTGTCAAAATATTTTTGAGTCAGCAGTTTTAAATACCATTAAATTTTAGTCTAACAATGTGAAAGTTTCAAGTACAGGTGTTAGCGTTGACTTATCAGAACTTTTTTCGTCAAGGATGTTGCGACTTTCCCCATATAAAAATAAATGTTCCTTTTTGGTTAAATGCAAGAAAGTCGCAACACCATTGACGAAAAAAAATTATATCATCAAATTTAATTCTTTCTTTTAAAATATGTGCATATATGTAAGATTGGCAATTGGATTTAAAAATGTGTACGTAAAAAATGCAGAGCAGTTAGGCACTGCTGGTTTTTAGCCCATATGCTGGTAATTCGGGGTTCTTAGTGAGACTTGTATAATACCAAACAAACAAATTGTGCATGATTTATTGTTTGATTATGCAGAAAACATTGCATCTCGAAGATCTCATACCTATCGGACTCAAATGAATGCAGGTTCAATTTTAGACTACGCAAATCCCAGAGAGTTTTTCTTATAACTTAAGGGGTTACGTAACCTTGGAAAACCTAAACCGATGCCAAAACTAATTTTTTTCCAGAGAAAGTGTACAACGTGAGGCAAATATTTTGACAAGGTTTTAGTGTGTATACATTAAAGTTGCTTAAAAAAATTTTTCAGGTCTTTACTTCGAAAATTATAGTTGTTATGGTACTGTGAATATTCCCTACAAAACGAGGGTAACCAAGGGGAATTCAACTCACAAATGCAAACACAACTTTCCCAGCTGTTACCAACACATTCGCATTTAATATTTCGCTAGTTTCCTAATGTTAGAATAATCGGCAATATTGCTAATTTTAATGGTTTGAAAATAAGAGTGCAAGAGCAAAATAACAATAGAGTAAGCAGCACTGAGGTGCTAAAAGGGTAGTGAAGTGCAACACGATGGCTGATCTTCGGATGTGACGCCTCTCCACCTCTCACTATCAATCTCCTTCTTTTTCCTTCACGTCTGGTAGCACTGTTTACCTAAGCCTCGGCTGGGGAACTGATAAAGGAAGGTGAGAACACTCCCCATTTTGGCCTGACCTCTGCTTCGTCCTCGGACTACCCCCTCCTTTACTGTATGTATTTAGTCGATATCGAGCTGGTGGTTGCGGTATTCTGTTACCTGAGTATGCAGGGGTGATACCCTGCAGAAATGGCTTTCAGGCTAATGCCGTGACTGCCCCCGTCCCGTTAAAACCCTGGCAGGCCTCGAAGTACGTTCCGATCTCGTCGCCATTCAGTTGGTGGTTGTAGGTAACGGTTGAGGCGACCCTCCCGTTTTTGCGCTGGATCTGGCTCTGAGCACCCTTCCTCATAAGGGGGGGTGCCAACCCTCGCATGGCCTCCCTGATCCCCTTCTTCATAGATAACCATGGGATCCCATAGCGACTACAACATCGAGGGAGGATAGCGGCTTCGAGTGGGGACCCAAATAGAATGGAAAGGCCAACTAACAAAAAACAAAAAACCTTTCGTCTTCCCCTCCACGGGGCAAGACAGTGCCGGCGCATGCGCTAAAGGCACCTCTTCGCACAGCGAGCACCTCCGGGTCTGCTTTGGGGGCGACCCCAGGGCGTCCCGTGATCACGGGCGTTATGGTGGGGCCAAGCACCAGCAAAGCTGCAGGGATTGTGCTGGAAACGGCAGGTCGTCCTGCAGCCACTGGCGCGGAGCGCCCATCAAATGCCGGCACGGCTGCAAAGCCTGCACCCATGCGGACAAAGGTCTCACGACCTGGCCCAACTGGGGATGGGCGGATAGCAGCCGAAGCAAACCAGGGAAATGTCGCGATGGCAACTACGGGCAATTCCATCCACGGTCGGTCGGGCGGGCGGTCCACACACGCTGAAAAGCGGAGGGCTGCCAGAACGCTCAAAAAATATGAGGGGGTGCCGTTGGAGACGTTGCCCCAGAGTGCAAAGGATGCGGTGGATAGAGCGAAAGCCCTGCTACCCAACTACCAAAGCACAACTGGGGCCTCGGTTGAAGGCAAGGCACCCCTCTCCAAAAGACAGAGATCGTTTGAGGAGCAACAACCAGCTCCAAAGAAGAAATGTATCCGTCCCGGGGTGGCCAGACCCAGCTTTGCTGATGTCGCCAGGAACAGAATCCTGATAGGGGTTCTGGACCGCGGCAATGAGCTCGGGTCAATACCAAGGCACCAGTGGAGATGGGTGAAGGCGGCTCTGGCAAACGTCATCCTTGACGTGCTGCTGGAGAACCCTGGAGCCCCTCCCGCGTGCAGAGATGCCGGCTGGTTCCAGGGCCACATTAAGGTTGTGGCCTGCGACGACTCGAGGTCGGCGGCGCTGTACAAGGCCGCCGTCGCTAGGGTTGGGGATGTCTACCCTGGGGCTAGACTTGAGGTGGTTGACTGGAAGGATATGGAATGAAAATATTTTAAAGATGCTTCAGGTGATGAATCCGACATTGCCGACAGGTGATTGGAAGGTCCTAAAAGTAGAGGATCCGGAAGGGCCGTCAAGACAAGTGGTCCTGTCGCTGAACAGGGACTCTTTGGAGCTCCTGGAGAAAAGACAGGGCCGGGTCTACTACGGCCTAGATGAGGTGACTCTAAGAGTCTATCGCGGTGATGCGCAGCGCGCCTCCGGAGCAAGCACCTCAATGGATGTGGACATTGAGGAGCCTGAACCGGAGGCTGACTTCTCCGATGCGGAGAGCAGAGCCTCCTCGCAGTCGACCCTGGCATCTGCGATGCATAGGATGTATGGCGAGGAGGAGCTGCTTTACAGCGATGGGGAAGACAGCGCAAACGTCACTGTCGTTGCGGTGGAGGAGTCGGTGGAAACCTCTAATGAGGGTTCTACAAATAAATCTCCACCGCTCTAGGGCAGCATCCGCTGCTCTATTGAGTCGCCTACTTGGCGACGACGTAGACATCGCACTTATCCAGGAGCCCTGGGTTAATAACTCGGGGGTCTGTGGTTTAGGTGCGGTGGGCTATAAGCTAATGGTTGAGCGTGGTAAAGGTAAAATAAGAACCTGTGTAATGGCAAAGAAAGATTTAAACATTTTTCTTCTACCCTATTATAGTGATGGAGACATGACGACAACGCTGCTGGAGATTGGAGGGAAGTCTTTGCTGATAGCCTCAGCATACATGGCGTACGAGGCTGAGGATCCCACTCAAAGTCAACTCCGCAGGCTAATGAGCGACCACGCGGCGAGCTTAGTTCTTATCGGTTGCGATGCTAACGCCCACCATGTGCAGTGGGGAAGCACCAACATAAACAATCGGGGTGAGTCTCTTTTCAACTATCTCCTAACTACTAACCTAGTAATTTGCAATAGGGGCGCAGAGCCCACATTTATTGTCAAAAACCGTAGGGAGGTCATAGACCTCACGCTATGTAGTGAAAATCTGCATTATATGGTAATGAACTGGAAGGTTCTCGACGAACACTCGTTTTCAGACCATAGGTATATTGAGACAATTCTAGATATATCCATGGGTGCTCCAAAGGTTCGTAAGAACCTAAGGAACACTGACTGGACTCTTTACAGGGAAACTCTTGAGAATAACCTACCACATCCGGTACCGGCAGAGCCCAGTACCGTTGGGAAATTGGAAGACATGGTAAACTGCTTTACCACGATCTGCTCGCGGGCACTGGCCAAAGCCTGTCCTGATCCCAAACCGTGGGGAAAACGAAGGCCCCACTGGTGGTCCCATGCGCTGGACTCTCTGCGGAGAGATTGCAGGAGACAGTTTAACAGGGCGAAAAGGCTGAGTCAGGAATCTGAATGGCAGACCTATAAACAAGTTCTGCGGTCCTACAAAAAAGCCCTGCGTGAAGCAAAAAGATCGTCATGGGGGGATTTTTGCACTGGCGTGGAGGGCGTTGGCGAAACTTCCAGACTACGAAAACTCTTGTCAGGTACAACAAACCCAATTGGGTCTCTACAGAGACAGGATGGTTCATGGACAGCGACGGGAAAAGAAACGGTCGAACTACTTCTCGACACCCACTTTCCTGGTAGTTTACAGAAAATGGAAGTAGACTGTTCCTCTTCGGGCGCAATGGTAAATCTCCCTCTCTCAAAAGAAAGTATCACTTCGGCGATAAAAAGCTTTAAACCCTATAAGGCTGCCGGGCCAGATGGTATTATACCGGCTCAATTGGTTGCAACGATTGATACATCTACAAATTGGCTACTGAGTATGTTTAGAGCATGCTGCAAGCTAAACTACGTACCGACGGTATGGAGATCTGTTTCTGTGGTCTTCATACCCAAGGCTGGAAAAGCAACACATGCGAACCCAAAGGACTTTCGACCTATAAGTCTCTCATCCTTTGTTCTTAAAACTTTAGAAAGGCTTATAAATAACTTTCTCTCTCTTACAATTGACAAAAGGCTATTGTCTAATAATCAGCACGCCTACCTTAAGGGAAAGTCCACGGACACTGCACTGCATTCCCTGGTGAGCTATATCGAAAGGTCCTTCAGTTACAAGGAATTTTGCCTTGTAGCTTTTCTTGACATTGAGGGTGCTTTTAACAACATTAGCCCTGAGGCCATAACACATGCCTTAGGAGGGCTCGGTGTAGAGAGCTCCCTGGTTGAATTTATAGAGCAAATGCTCTTGGGAAGAAAGATTACAGCAGAGGTCGGTGCAAACCGTGTTTCGAGACAGGTGTCTCGAGGTACGCCGCAGGGTGGTGTACTTTCACCTCTTCTATGGAATCTGACCGTTAATTCTCTCCTGCAGGAGACGGAATGGGGTGCTGCCAGAGTTGTCGCATATGCAGATGACATCGCCATTGCATATATGGGCAAATTCCCTCAGACCTTGTGTGACTTGATGCAAGGGACACTCCGCGAAGTGAGCAACTGGTCCACGCGATGTGGTCTCAGAGTCAACTCAGAAAAAGTGGAGCTGGTGCTCTTCACTAGGAAATATAAAGTTCCGCATGTAACTACGCCGGAACTTAATGGAATCCGTCTGAACACAAAGAGGGAGGCCAAGTTCCTTGGCGTAACATTGGACATGAAGCTTAGCTGGAGGAATAATATGATCCAGCGATACCAGAAGGCTTCTGTGGCCCTATACTCTTGTAAAAGGGCCATTGGGAAGTGATGGGGTCTGAATCCAAGCGTTTGCCGCTGGATTTACACAGCAGTGGTTAGGCCGATTCTCCTCTACGGAGCAATCGTTTGGTGGCCTGCACTAAGCAGAGCTGCTAATCTCAATCTACTTAGCAAGGTGCAGAGAGCGGGTAAGATCTGCATTAGTGGAGCGTTGCGAACAACACCAAGCGACGCCTTGAATGTCTTCCTCGACCTTTTACCCTTAGACTTAGTGGGTCAGCAAATGGCGGCTCTTTCCGCGCTTCGGTTAAGGGAGACAGGTCAATGGGAGTCTAGCATGCGTGGGCACTCAAGCATACTGAACAAATATAGAATGCTTCCGGGATACACAGACCGTTGTGTTGATACTGCGGTCCCGGACAGGAATTTCGCGATGGTAATCCCAGATAGGGATGCGTGGTCGAGAGATTTCTACACTCCACCTGGAAGTCTCACGATCTTCACAGATGGTTCGAAATTGAATGGCAGAGTGGGAGGAGGGATCTACTCGCAGGACCTATCTCTGAACTGTTCTTTTCGGCTGCCGGATCACTGTAGTGTTTTTCAGGCTGAAGTTCTAGCCATAAAGGAGGCTATAGACCTGTTACAGACCGCTTTGAAAGGCAATGATATCTTTATATTTAGTGATAGCCAAGCGGCAATCAGAGCTGTGAGCGCAGCTATAATTAGATCAAAAAGTGTACTGGATTGCAGCCGATCTCTGCAGGAGATGGCCAAGCAGAACAGGCTCAACCTCATTTGGGTTCCTGGCCACTGGGACATCGAGGGTAACTGCATTGCGGATGAACTTGCGAGGGAAGGAACAACCAAGCAGTATCTTCCCAGTAAAGAACGCATTGGTATGCCCTTTGGCACTTGCAAGCTGCTCTTAAAAGAATCTACTTATGCTCGTGCGAGCGACAGATGGACACATATCACAACCTGTAGGATTTCAAGGCTGACTTGGCCTAGATGGGACCGAAAACGGTAGCGTAGCCTTTATACCTTAAAACGGGACGATATTTCCCAAGTAATTGGCGCTTTATCAGGGCACTGCCTCATAGGCAACCATGCTGGTCGTCTTGGAGTACCCTTCTTTAGATGCTGTAGAAGCTGCAAAAATTATGAGGAGGAAGAAACGGTCCTGCATCTTCTCTGTATCTGTCCAGCTCTAGCCAGAAGCAGGCTACGGTTTCTAGGGGCACCTGTTTTTAGGAACCTTGGAGAATTAGGTGAAATAGACCCAAGATGCTTGACGAGCTTCGTCAAGAATTCTAAATGGTTCAGCAAGAGGGAGTGAGCGTTAAGCTTGTGGTATCACAACGGGCCTCTACTAATGGCCTAAGTGAGTCGCTGGATTAGCGGTGACAGCCACTTATACCTACCTACCTAAGCAGCACTGAAATGTCTTCGTTTAATTTATTGTGAAATTGGCATGGATATGTGGTAAGTTGCTTTGCTTTAATTAGAATGTTGATATTTTGTTATTTGATTACAATAATAAGAGGGCCCCTGTAATATTTCGAACATTATAACGAATTTTGTTCGAATTTGCAGGAATTACACACCAAGGCGGCATACAATATTTTGGAGATGGATGCAGGGACCATTGGAAAAGTGAGTAGAGTGAATTACCTTCACAAATTAGTGAAGTGTAGTAAATGTATTTTTTGGATGGAAACTTTGAAGCCATCAATGTTCAAATCCATTCAAGTTCCAAATCTTTGTAGATGCAAATGTCCAACATGTGCGGTATATGTATTAATATTAACAAATACCGATCTTTTTTTACCAGAACACATGTTAACAGCACCACGGAGCGGTATGGCGAGCATTGAGTAAATGTCGACCCATGAGCGGCAAAGGTAGGTACGTGAATCATTTAAGAAAAATATTAAACTTTTAATTCAAAACTAATTGCCCTTTCTTTCCATTCAGACTAAAATGCAATTTTTCCCTTCACAATTGTGGCATGTCGATTCCCCAAGATGTTTCTTTATATTTAAGGTATCGACAATAACTAAACGAAAATTTACTTACTAAACTATATGCATACCCACTTTGGTGTACTGCCTATGCAACTATTGATTACATATACGGTGAAGTACTGATTTTTCAAAATGGGTAAAAATTTTAAATGGAAATGCATATCATTAGTAAGAATAATCAATTATATTTCAGTCCAGTATATATTTTTTAATATAATTAACTTTTTTTGAGAAAATGTTCAACTTATGAAATTGGCCTAAGTACATATACGGCAATGTACATAGTCGTGATTTTGTTCAGAAATAGAATAATCAATTATCTTTCTGTTCATGTTATTTTCTTTAAAAAAATAATATTTAGAATAAAAATTTTCAACTTTTGATTTATAACTTTATTTCCTCTTTTTTATATTTTTAGCAAGATTCACCGGAACGATATGGACTTTTGTAGGATAAAGAATGACATAATAATAATGATAATGATTTGGCGCTTACACTATATAGCTCACTGTTTGGCCGAACTTCTCCTGCCATTTGTGGTGTGAGTCTTTATATAATACCACAAATCGAGTGTGTGCCGACTCCGAACGGCAGATGTATTTTATGAGAAGCTATTTCAAGGCAGAAATACCCTCGGAGGTTTGCCATTGCCTGCTGAGGGGTGACCGCTATTAGAAAAAAAAATTTCTATGATTAAGATTTTGCTTGCCCTGACTGAGATTCGAAGCTCGAACTCACCGGCATATCGAGCTATAGCACGCACCGCTACCAACTCGAGCACAGCGGTCACATGAGGACATATGTATAGGTAAATATAAACTATAGAAGTATATTGTATGTATGTATATAAATAAATTAGAGTTAAGTCAAAAGTAAAAAATATTTGTTTAGTATATGTATGTTATTTTTTAAAACTGAAAATGTAAATATTTAGCTCATTAAAGTTACTTTACTATTTTAAGTGGTCCAATTAAAATTAATTGCAATTATGCTATTATCTTTGGTTTTTTATAAGGTGTTCGATTATTCGACTATTTTGTAAAACCGGTTTCCGAATTATTCGAATAATGGCAATTTGAAAAAATTCGGTTTCTAATTTTTATATCAAGAAAAAAAACCGGGTAAACCGGACTTTTCAGTAATTTTCATGAATAGAAGTCTTTATTTAAAAATAATATATATACAAAACAAATTCAAATTATTCTGAATTAAGTTTAAAACAAAAAAAAGAAAATGAGATCTCATGTAAAACTCAAAATTTGTACCAAGTAACAAAAAAGCTATTTGTACATGTAATTAAATACAATCATTTCTCTGAAATATTTTAAAAATAAACTGCAGCCTAAATCTATTTTTTTCTTTAGTTCTTATAAAACTTTATATTGAAAATGCTCGTTCGCTCAATGAGCTAGTAGGACAATTATACAATTTTTCAAAATTTTCCGTCTTCTTATGATATTTTGTCAAAAAATTATATAATTGATAAGCAAATAGTAGTTGGCGTTTCAATAAAAATATAATGAAAAAAAATTAAAGCACGTACCGTATTTCAGTTATTTGTCAATGGCTTTATTTTTACAACTAGATAAATACCGGTTTTGGCGATTAAAAAACCGATTTATTGTATATTCGAAAAATTAAGATTTCAAAAAACCGTACAAAAATTTATGAAAAAACCGAGTCAAACACCCTAGTATTTTAAGTTGATACGTTTATATTAAGAAATTATTAATAATTAATATAAGTTTATACAATGTAACTTAATGAAAAATTTTAAAACAAAAAACTTCAATTAAATAAAATGCTTTTTTGATTAAAGGAATTTTAGTAACCAATGTATAACTAACAATAAGGGCAACCTATATAACTGTTTTGGATAACAAGATGCTAACCATATTGGTAACAAGTGAAATGTATAATGGTAATCAATAGCTAACGGCAAATGTAATGCGTAGGTTGATTAGTAGTAACCTTTAGCTAACCATAAGGGTAACAAATAAAGGGGTTAGCAATAGCAACTAACAGACTCTGAAACTTTCAATGTTAGAGCGAGAGTGGAAAAGTAATGTGTAAATGACATAAGTAAGAGCAAGTAGGAGCATCACACCGACGTGAACTAGGGTGGGGAAGTGGTCATTTTTTTTCCAACCACTAGAAAAAAAAATTACTAGGTTGCTAACTAGGTTGCTACTAAAGACGCAGCGCTTAGCTAACTTGTTTGCTAACCATTATCCGCCTTGTAGGGTTGCCTCTCTCGCAGGGCGAGTATACCTGGTACAGGGCGTAGCTGCCAAAATCTCCGTCCGACTGCAACTATCGAGTTTTTGTCTTCAATAGAAATACGTTGGCTATGATCTATCGGTTGGATGTGTTACGAAATTATAATTATATGAAGGAAAATGGCTTTTTTCCCATGTGTTTATTACAGATTCAAGAGGATTGCATTTGAGAGTAAAAATCTTCGGAATCGGTTGAAATTTCTAGGAGATATGTCATGTACCGTTTTTTAAAAATCGTGTTTCGATAAAAACGCATTTAGAGTTTGTAAACATGCTTCTGAGTGTTTGAAATATCGTTACTGATTAAACTAAAAAACAACTTTAACCATCAAAATTATATATGATTTCATATTTTCCGTAATCTCGGGACTATAAAGAAGCATTTTAGCTAATAAAAAAAAAACGATTTTTTAAAACTCTCAAGGTGGCCTTACCCCTTAAAGTAAACTATGAATATCGATTATCAGAAAACTCAGAACGGCTTCCGGGCCACGACCTAACATTCCATGAGGTGGTGTTGTGGGGATACCTTGACCGAGTTCAACAGCGACATAGTTTACTCGACCAGATCCCCCGTCAGAATGCCTGTGATTATTCTCAGTACCTGCTTGGGTAGGCCAATGAGAATCTTATATTATCTCAGCTCCAGAGCTAGCCGCCTCAGCATAGGCTTTCGACAAAACCTTGTCATCTAGGATGACCCAGATACTTTACCTTTGTTGCGACCTCAACTGCGAACTCCCACCCCCGCAAGACTATTCCTGTACTACCCCGTAGCTTCCTGGTTAGGGGAGCGATGGCTTTTTTGAATAGATTGATGTTAAGGCCAACCCTAGCGCACCAGCTTCTTGCAAAGTTAATAGGGTTGCAAAATACATATATAGAGGTTTTTCGGCTGACCAATACGTAACGGTCAGAAAAGTTATACCACCAGTGGGTTGTATTATTTATTTGAAATTTATTTGGAAATGCGAAACCGTCTAATGCAGTTGTAATGCAATTCAGAAAAGAAGTAGAAAACATTGCATGACTTTTACATATTCTGAGTCTTCAGATTCGTTTGAGGAAGGTGACTTGGAAAACTTTGATTGGTCGTTCGAACTTATTCAATAACATATGTATGAAGAAGAAGCATCGAATTACTACGGAAGATACACCTAGCGGGTCGAGTGAATCGGAAGTGCAAATGTGTTTGACAACTCCTGCTATGCCTCTAATCTGATCAATAATATGGAAATCTTTGTATATGTTATAATACGTGTTTTTAACAGCTTTATTTCCAGATATCAACAAAGTTGCTTTAACGCATTCTCCAATTACACAGCAACATACTTGTATCACAGGAAAAAGCCTACGCTGTTTTTTTAATTCGTTTCAGTTTGTTACCAATCATCATTCAGTTTTAAGCTTAAATAAGCAAAAATTTTAATACTTAAGTTCTTAAACCAATACAATAGGTTTTTACAATACAATGAAAGAAGTGCTAAAGTGTAAAACACTGTAAAAATAAGTTCCTACATTTTTAACGCCTTAAAAGGTCTATTTGTCTATTTGTGACGTATGAAAGTTTACGTTTTTTGTTTTACGTATTTATCTACGCAATAAGCAAATTGGTTTTCTGTTTGAATTTTTTACCTTAAATTTTAAAGAGTTGAGAGTTAAGTTCCAAAGGATTATATACGTATATATTTATGAACAATATGTACATAAGAAAATTACATTTAAACAATAAAAATCTGATACCGATATTATATATCGATTTTTTTGGATGACACAACTATATGCCGTTTCTTTATTTTGTTTATAGTGAAATTACAAACATCAGGGATTTTGTGAGCGGAGTTGCATCCCTAGATGTAAAGGTATTTTCAGAATGCAAATAACTCGAGCCCTGCCACACTACTGGTATGTGGAAAAGCGCTATACTGTGGAACAAAATACCCATGAGATGTGGAAGTGATGGCTCCAACCAGCTTCAGATACACTGGACAAATTCCCTCTACCCACAGTGGTTTACATATATTGGTCGAAAGAGTCCAGCGCCAGATGACAGCGCTTCGAGAGAAACTTCCCATGATCGTCTGAATGATCGGTCTTCTTTTTATATATTTAGATATACGCGCATAGATTTAAAACATTTATTTATTTTCTCCGAACATTTACAGTTATGAAAAAACATTAATTGACAAACGGCGCATGTAATTATAACATTTTAAATAATATATGTTTGTAAGTATATGTGTACAATAATGTATCCAATACACCAAACATATAAAAAAAGACTAAATTGAGCTGTGTATTAACTACAAATTATTTAAAATAATTGCCTCACCCAAAGCTTATTCCTGCGCACGGACCGCTTAAATAAAAATCTTTTCTTGTAAGTTCATGACTCGGGTGATTTAGACGTGCTGTTCCCTTTGGTTGTTATCATTCTTAGAATTTTAAACTCTCACATTTGGAAAAATCCTATAAAAGAATATACATAGATTTAAAAAAAAGTATCTACCAAAACTTCTCTGGATATGAAATTAATAGTAAAATGTGTGACGCTAAGTTTTGGCATAAGGATAAAATTTAGGCCTCTGTCGCCTAGAGAGCCTATTGCAGTGGACAAGTTTCCCTTGCTCAGGAAGAGAAGTCCATGGAACCATTTCACATCCAATTTTGGCCACATGAGTTTTGACATAATGCAGATGATATTATTTTCCATCTTTAACTTGGTTTCTTAAGATATATTTACCTTAGAAGGAGCTTCTAGGTAGCGAGAGGCATACCTAGTTCCTTCCAGTGTAGGGAAACTAGAATAGATGTTTCCTCTTGCAAGTTCGTCCGCTGTTTCACTGTCTGGTATACGAGTATAGCTGCGACCTACCACCCATACCAGATGAAAAGCAAACTGCTCAGCCATATCGTTTTGAAAAATGTGTTTCAGTGCAGCTTAACTGTCGAAATATATGAAGAAGTTTTTGCATTTAACTTGTGTTGTTACATATCCACAGCTAGAAGGACACAGCAGAGATAAGGTAAACAGAAAGATTTTTTCAGTCCCAATTGGACTGATAAAACAACACTTCTCTCCCTGTTCTCTAGGCTTGAGCCATCGGTGTAGAAGTAAATTTACCCTTCCGCCCCTGTGACCCGACTATATCGCCAGTCTCTATCACGAATAGATATCTTAAACTTCTTTCTGAAGCTTTGGGTTGGAACGCAGTAGCCCGTATTATGTGAAACTAACACCACTTACCTGTAGAGCAAGATTGGTCTAACCACAGCTGTGTATAGTTTTAGGGGGTTAACCCCATAACTTTCATTAAGATCTTTCAAAGCTTTAGTTGCAAAAAAGTGGATGTCATGAATTCTTCAGATGGAGGTCGAAATGGGAAACAATATCGCCGAATTGGTATTAATAATGGAAATCTGGTTGCAGCCACTTTTATTTCGAAGAATCCGTCACTGTATAAGTAGCTCTACAGCATCTAGCACCATTTTCCTGCCTGTCCCAAACTTTAGACGGATATTGTACTTAATGCTCCATTTAGGAAAGGCGTATCTGTGCTAGGGATTTTATATTTGGAAAACATTCTAGCACTTTTATTTTATTATGAAACTCTACGGTAAGTTGTTTAATTGTATAACTAATTGAACAGACATGTGGAACAAACCTATTAAAATGCTGGAACTTGAGTTTTCAATTTTTGTTTTCACAGGCATTAATACGAGTTTTCATCTGAAAACCAGATCTATTCACCAAAATAAGTTTTCGTTGTCGGTTCGAACACAGCATGACTGCGTTTGGACTAAGTATTGTATTTGTTTTCGACTTCGATTATATTATTAAAGTGACATACCTTCCCATTTTTATGTTTTTTTAATTTTTTTAAATAATTATGACCAATCTCATTGATCATGTTATGTTTAGCAGTAGGACTTGTGACAATGGTAATAAGTTGAATGTGTTCATAAATGTGAAAAATGATTTTCTTTTTATTTTGGACATACAAATGCAGTTTAATATCGTTCTCCCATGCATACTTACATTACGAATGTAAGTAAAGGATATTTTTGTATCGAGTTTCGTAATTTTTATCAAATTATGTTTGGTGACAAACCGTTTGCAGCTCTGTGCCATCGTTCCGGTATCCAAGTCAATTCTTTCTCTAGTTCTTTACCTGCACCATAAAAAAGTTTGCGAGTTTCCCTGAACATTTTTAAGTGGGTTGGTACTATTGTTCCTGCGTATCTGCCAATTACATTGCTTTTTATTTTTTTGCTATTAAGAACATTAATGGGCGACATCGATGAAGATATGGAAAGAAAGTGAAAACACGAAGGAAAGAGCAGTATCAAATGAGAGAAATCAAGCCACAGAAAACAATATATAAAAAATTGCAAGTTTTCCAACATGCAGGAGAAACACACATAAAACGAAATTTCCTGCTCGGACTATACAATATACCAACTGCAAAAATATCATGACATACCTAACCCATTCGAAAGAATCCAGTTTGACAACAAAATAATGTGTTAAAGAGTGACTGAAGCACATTTTTAAAACTGTAGCAACAGCACGGAAATTAAATAAAGAAGCTCAAAACAAACCGTTCACCCAAGCCCAGCGCGTGTGCAGGACAACGTAGTATACATTTACATATGTACATAGAAATCTAAGAATATAATTGATTTTAATTTATATTGGAACGATTTCCCTTCATCCCTTGTCAAGTTTGGTTAGTGACATACCAGTTACGGCGTTATGCCATCTTCAGTATAAATTTTCGTTCTGTTTGGTTAAGGCCAAAGGGCAGTATTTGTGTGGACCAATCAGGTCGCGGTAAAAAATCATAAGTAATGTAAACAAATATTTAAGTGTCGTATGTTCTGAGTATCCGAAGTATCTCGCGGTTATAAGCCAAAAGGTACGTTCTCATCTCGCAACTCTGAAATATTTATTTACATATATATAATTTTGGCGCTTACACTTTATAGCTCAGTGCTTGGCCGAGCTTCTCCTGCCATTTGTGGTGTGCGTCTTTGTATTATACCACGAATGGAGGCACCGCCGACTCCGAACGGCAGATGTATTTAATGAGAAGCTTTTTCATGGCAGAAATACCCTCGGAGGCTTGCCATTGCCTGCCGAGAGGTGACCGCTATTAGAAAAAAAAACGTTTTCTATGATTAAGATTTTGCTTGCCCTGACTGCCCTGACTGCCCTGACTGAGATTCGATCCTCGAACTCATCGGCATATCGAGTTATAGCACACACCGCTACCAACTCGACCACAGCGGCCACTGAACTCTGAAATAGGTTGAGGTAATTAAATGTCTGTAATTTTAATCCTATTTGTAGTTTTTTGTGTTCGTCTGGTATGTTGGTATCTGTCATTTTACCTAAGTGTTTACTTTGTATTTTCATAAACAAGCTATAAAGTGCAAATATCGCATCGAAATGGCTATTCATTTGTTCGTTTACTATCGTTAGGTTTGCTGTTTATATATTTCCATGTTCGCAAGTACGTAAAGCCGTCGCCATTATTGCTGGACTTGCAGTACCATAATCGTTTTTTTCATGTTTGAGGGTGATCATTTTCCGTGGACCAAATTGTTTGCAAAATTAGACTTTGGGGTTTCTTGCCATTTTGTTTAAGTCCCTAATGTGTTCGCGAAATCTTGTTCTTATTTTACGTTCTGTTTGTCCTATATAGTTTTTTTTGGCATTCTCACACCTTGTTTGATCAGCGGGTCTTATTATTATTTATTTTATTGGCATAGGTTCATAGCGAAGAAATACCCTCTAGGCATTTGTATTTTGTTACATTTAACAATTCCGAAAATCGTCTACAGATTTTACAAGGCCTATGTGGCCTACTTAAGATTGAAATTTTCGGCCTTACAAGCCTCGATTTGTCTCTAATCTATGCTGCGAAAACTTTAGATAGTGATCACTAAAGCCATATAAGATTCGCATCAACTATGCGATGGGATATCAAAAAAGTATATTTGATGAATATTACTTCTGCAGCTAATTTTTATTTTTTGGTGTTAATTCAAAAATGTATAATTGATACAAAGAATCTTAAAAGATCACCACAATATTCAAAAAATAAATTTCTTCAATAATTGAAATCAAAGAAATATAAGATAAGAATTTTTTAATGTCTATTTAGGAGTATAAGTACAAAAAGTTGCAAAGATGAACATTTAGAACCCGCAAGTGGTTTTTGACTTCACGAAAGGTCTTCCAAATGCCACCAAGTGCTTCAAATACTCGCCATTTTATACGCCGCCACTGCAAAAAATAATCAAACGTTTTATACGTAGCCATTCTTATTATCTTAATCCAGGCAAAATAATTGGAAATCGTTTGAATACTCTCGCTTCTTTTAATTAACATACACTCTTAGTTTTAAGAAATTTATTTTTGTTCTCTGAAGAGTCTCAATATGAACAACGCATTAATTGGCAAATGTCGCATGTAATTATAACATTTAAAATAATATAAGTATGTATGAAAGTTTATGTGTACACCAAACAAATAGAAAAAGAATAAATTTTATCAGAATCACAATTCCTTTCTGTTCAATAATATATGTAACTCCTCAGTACGTTTTCGTTTCAACATCGATTAAAAAACACTGCCGCACCTAATAAATTGCTTAAATAAAAATTCTAACCATTTGAATCTTAATACAGATTTTGCTTCTTGTAATTACTCAGCCTGCTTTAGGTGGATAAAGAATGAACTCTTGACGATTCTCGTTAAGAACCATAGGTGTATATCCGCAGTTTCTCCGAGATCTCCAAGTAAGCGACCCTAGAAAGTGAAAGCGCAAGACATTTGCACATAAGGTGAATAACTGTTTCTCCTCCTCATAATTCTTGCAGAGTAGTAGTCCGAAACGCCTCACGTGGTTACCCTGAGGCAATGCCTAGCTACAGTATCAATTGTTTGAGTTTTAGAATCCCAGTGGATTCCATTTTCCTGCGGCGGAATCACCCGCGAAACCCTATGTATTTTAGTAAAGAGCACAAGTTCCATTTTTCCAAAGGAGACGCTGAGACCACAGCGTGAATTACACAGTGTTACAAAATGGAAAAAATTGAATGAACTTTTAAAGTGACATATTGGAAATTGTTCACCTGGTCGAATATAACTCAAAACGGTTTTTGGAAAATTTGTAACACCCTCAAAATCTTGCTTTACCGTTAAAAAACCGTTCTTCGGAAGTGTACGCGCTAATCTTTTCATTACTTGGCCATTTCTTTACCTATTTTCAATATGAAATATGTTTTGGAAAGATAAGGATTATACCTTTAAATTGAGATATAAAGATCTATTTTTTGAGCTAGCGTGTTGTAAGTTTTCATCGGGTAAACTTGGAAAATTTGTTTTTTCTTCAAATTTTTCTACTTTGACCGCATTTTATTGCAGTATTTTACTAAAAATATATCAAGTATGAGGAATTATTTTGAAAGTACATTCATGTCCAAAAATTTTGAGTGCTCATGCAATGAAATCGGACAAAAATTGACGAAGCTATTAAATTTTTTCTGCTATTAAATAAATTTACCTTGCGAAAAGTTTTTTTTTTTCTTAATTTTTCTACTTTGACCGCATTTCATTGCGTTATTTTACTAGAAACATAGCATGATGAGGAATTATTTTAAACACATTCATTTCCAAAAATTTTGAGTGGTCATCTAATAAATTTACGCCGTCAATTCAACCTTGCGACCGCTTCGCAATTATATTTTGTAATAAGTGTGGTAAAATGTGTGATAGGCGCAACAAATTTTGTTACGCCTGCGGTCTATTTGTTGATAAGAAATATCGGTTCGATTTAAGAACAAATAAAGCTGTGGTTGGAGCGTTCAACCTCTTTTTCAGTTGCTCATACGTGGAAAGTGCATGGTATGAACCCGAATATATTTGCTCGATGTGCTGTACAACATTAAAACAATGGAAAACCGGTAAATGCGATGACCAGCGTCTGCCGTTTGTGACTCCTATGGCTCGGCATTATCAAATATATCACAAGCCGGAGGATTGCTACTTTTGACAAACAAAAATCACTGGTCACCACTATAAAAGTCGCCACCTCATAGAATATGCCAATGTGTTGACTGTATCGAAACCGATTCCAAGAGGAAAACAAGATCAGCGAACTAAAGACAAAAATCCAGCTACATTTCCTGATTCAAGCCACAAATCTTCTAATGAGGTAAATGACGAACCGTACCTTCCAACCAAAGCAATAGAAACGGAACGTCATTTCGTGTCAAATCACGATTATTGTGATCTTGTGCGGGATATGGATCTGTCTATAAGACAGACAGAGATTATGGCCTCCAGATTAAAGCAGTGGAATAAAGTAGACAGTAACTTTAAAGTAACGTCTGCACGAGACAGAGACCTATCTTCGTTCGAACACATTTTCAAAGCTGATGACACCAATAACAAACTAGTTTATTGCGTTGATGTGGATGAATTGTTTGCTGCACTCAATCACGTGCACTGTCCACAAGATTGGCGATTATTTCTAGACGGTTCTTGCAAAAGTAAGTATTTAATGTGTTATGAGTGTGAGAGAACTAAATTTGAATACAATTTATCAATTCATTTTCAATTGACTAACATCGTAGGTCTGAAAGCAGTATTGCTGCACAACAGAAATGAATTGCCATCAGTTCCAGTGGCATACGCTACTGATATGAAAGAGACTTATCAAACGATGGAAAAAATTCTACGATTGCTTAAATACAATAAATTTCGCTGGCAGATTGTCTCGGACCTTAAAGTCCTGACAATTCTACTTGGAATGCAAGGTGGCTACACTAAATATCCTTGTTACTTTTGTGAATGGGACAGTTGTGCCAAAAATCATTACAAGTGTAACATATGGCCACCGAGAAAGTTTCAAATTGGCAAAAATAATGTTCTCAATTTTGCATTAGTTAAGCCTGATGATATAATTTTGCCGCCATTGCATTTAAAATTGGGGTACATGAAACAGTTTGTTAAACGACTCGAAAAAAACAGCGAGGCTTTTCTACACCTGAAACTTGTATTCCCCAAGTTGAGTGACGCCAAGATTAAAGAAGGTACTTATAAAAATTTCCCAACAAGAATTCTTCAAAAAGAATTCATCCTAATTTATTTTTACATTTTGATCATGAATTACAGGCGTTTTCGTTGGACCGCAGATTCGTAAGATTATGACTGATGATGACTTCATAAAAAAATTGAACCCAGTAGAGAAAAGAGCATGGCTGAGTTTCATTTCTTTGTGCCGAAACTTTCTTGGAAACACGAGAAGTTCAAATTACGTTGAGGTGGTCGATGAATTTTTGGAAGCTTATGGAGAAATGGGATGCAACATGTCTATAAAAATTCACTTTTTGCATTCTCATTTGGAATTTTTCCCGGATAATCTTGGTCAATTCAGCGACGAACAAGGTGAAAGATTTCACCAAGAAATCTCCAACATTGAAAAACGGTTTACAGGAAAGAACCAAGTTAGGATGATAGCTAATTACTGCTGGTCACTCAAACGTGAAACAGATGACTCGTCTTATAAACGCAGAAGATCAAGCAAACATTTTTAGCTATAAAGTTATTTAGCATTTTAATGATTATTTTTTTTTATTTTCAGTCACAATAAAAATTTGAAGTTGAAAGATCATCAAAATGTATGAATTTTTAAATATGGTCATCATCTAAAATAATTTAAATAGTAATAACTCTGTCAATTTCCAACCGATTTTCGATTGAAATAGCTTAATCGACGCAGTACTAAATTCACTTTAATAATATTGTCTTTGATAGGTACCTTTCTGAATTCAGACTATCGTAAAATCGTAGTCAAAGTTTCAAAATTAATTTTTTTTTTTATTAAGTTATGATTTTTTTTCTCTGTAGCTTCGTCAGTTCTCGTTGATTTTGATGAGTTATACGCCATTAAAATAGTGATTTGTCACCTTTCAAAATATATAAACAACTTTTGAATCGGACCTTAAAAACAGTTTTTTTGGCCCTAAAATGAGATTTTGGGGGTGTTTCGCAAATTTCAAGTATACAGTTTTTCTTAGTTTTATAAGGCCTAACGCCTAGGCTAGGTCTCTTTCAAAGTTCATTTTCAGTGTTACACAGTGTTACCGGAATCAAATGTTATATTAACTTTGGTCCGATATTTGTAAGTACCAGAATGATGAGTTAAACCCATCAAAAAGTATAAGGCAATGATCAGGATGATGAGCTGAGCCGATTTAGCCATGTCCGTCTGTCTGTCCGTCTGTACGTCTGTTTGAACGCAAACTAGTCCCTCAATTTTTAGCTATTTGAATGAAACTTGGCAGTCAAGTGCCTTTTTATAATTTATTAGACATTTGTCGGAACCGGACAGATCAAACTACTATAACGTATATAGGAGCCGATTGTTCAGATATTAAATTTTGTTCAATAACTCCTTCATTTAAGCAGCTAGAGGTTTGATATTTTACAAAAAGGTGCGATATCATTAGCTCTATATAAGCAGTGAATATCATATTGATTAAAAAAATATTACATACACAGTGTTGCGCATAAAAAAGAACTGCATTCAAAATTACATGGCTTGCCACGTATACATATGTATTAATTTATTTATTTTAAACTTTGTAAAAAAACTTTAAAAAAGTTGAACAAATTCGTATTCAGATTTTTAACTTTTTCTCAGAAGTGTCAAAATATTTTTGAGTCAGCAGTTTTAAATACCATTAAATTTTAGTCTAACAATGTGAAAGTTTCAAGTACATAGGTGTTAGCGTTGACTTATCAGAATTTTTTTCGTCAAGGATGTTGCGACTTTCTTGCATTTAACCAAAAAGGAACATTTATTTTTAAATTATAAAAAATTATATCATCAAATATTATTCTTTCTTTTAAAATGTAAGTATGTGCGTATATGTAAGATTGGCAATTGGATTTAAAAATGTGTACGTAAAAAATGCAGAGCAGTTAGGCACTGCTGGTTTTTAGCCCATATGGTGGTAAATCGCGGTTCTTAGTGAGACTTGTATTATACCAAACAAATTGGGCATGATTTATTGTTTGATTATTCAGAAAGCAGTGCATCTCGAAGATCTTATACCTATCGGACTCAAATGAATGCAGTTTCAATTTTAGACTACGCAAATCCCAGAGTTTTTTCTAATAACATAAGGGGTTACGTAACCTTGGAAAACCTAAACCGATGCCAAAACTAATTTTTTTTGCAGAGAAAGTGTACAACGTGAGGCAAATATTTTGACAAGGTTTTAGTGTGTATACATTAAAGTTGCTTAAAATAATTTTTCAGGTATTTACTTCGAAAATTATAGTTGAGATGGTACTGTGAATATTCCCTACAAGACGAGGGTAACCAAGGAGAATTAAACTCACAAATGCAAACACAACTTTCCCAGCTGTTACCAACACATTCGCATTTGATATTTCGCTAGTTTCCTAATGTTAGAATAATCGGCAATATTGCTAATTTTAATGGTTTGAAAATAAGAGTGCAAGAGCAAAATAACAATAGAGTAGGCAGCACTGACATGTATTCGTTTAATTTATTGTGAAATTGGCATGGATATGTGGTAAGTTGCTTTGCTTTAATTAGAATGTTGATATTTTGTTATTTGATTACAATGATAAGAGGGCCCCTGTAATATTTTGAACATTATAACGAATTTTGTTCGAATTTGCAGGAATTACGCACCAAGGCGGCATACAATATTTTGGAGATGGCTGCAGGAACCATTGGAAAGGTGAGTAGAGTGAATTACCTTCACAAATTAGAGAAGTGTAGTAAATGTATTTGTTGGATGGAAACTTTGAAGCCATCAATGTTCAAATCCATTCAAGTTCCAAATCTTTGTAGATGCAAATGTCCAACATGTGCGGTATAATTATTAATATTAACAAATACCAATCTTTTTTACCAGGACACATGTTAACAGGACCACGGAGCGGTATGGCGAGCATTGAGTAAATGTCGACACATGAGCGGCAAAGTTAGTTACGTGAATCGTTTAAGAAAAATATTAAACTTTTGATTCAAAACTAATTGCCCTTTCTTTCCATTCAGACTAAAATGCAATTTTTCCCTTCACAATTCTGGCATGTCGATTCCCCAAGATGTCTCTGTATATTTAAGGTATCGACAATAACTAAACGAAAATTTACTTACTAAACTATATGCATACCCACTTTGGTGTACTGCCTATGCATGTATTGATTACATATACGGTGAAGTACTGATTTTTCAAAATGGGTAAAAATTTTAAATGGAAATGCATATCATTAGCATGATTCAATTATAAAAGGTTCTGTACTTACTGACAGCTAAATTCTGACACTCCTTAATCTATAGTTGTATTTTGGAAGTACGTAGGAAAGGGAGAAAATGTGATCCCTTTTTGCGAAAAGGTACTAGAAAAGTACTAAGTATAATGCATGTTAAAATATGATGGTTTTCAACTAATTATTTTATTTATTTATTAACTAGTTTGAACCCGCGGTTACCCACGGGATTTTACTCTACTATTTTATGCAAATAAAACGTATAGAGACTTAATTATATTTAAACTTGTAAATAATACAAATTTAATTTAAAAAAAAACTCAACAGCTGTGTGGGGTGCGTGATTGTGTGTAAAAACATCATTTAAGTACTCCAGCGCACATATTTACCGAGAAACACACATCCAAACATACAAGCTTTCAGTTTTAATATTAGAATTATAAATTTTTTATTGACTACGTAAGAACATATGTATGTATATATTTATTGCAGATTTAAGAGGTCTGTATTGCATTTCGATTTTGGAAAATTCGGTCGGAGTCGGAGTGAATGGCATTGCGAGCATCTATTGTGGTTTTAAAGTATTGTCTCTGATTCCCCGAAAAGAAATAAAGAACAAACTCTGATCTTCACACTGAAGAAACTAAACACAGATCGAACAGAAAGGATTTATGTGTATATTCCGATAAAGTTTATTGAATGCAGAACAGGCCTGTACATCTTTTAAGCGAAAATAAAAATAAAACGACATGGTTATAGTGAAAAATGTGAGTTTTATTTGCACTTAATCGACAAAACTAGATTTTGTATAATCTTAGGGAAGGTTGGTAAATTAGCAGGGAAACACCAAACGTTCGAGGGAACCTGTAAACAAAGAGGTTCAATTATTAGAATTTCTCCTAAACGTTGCATATGCTATTTTACTTACCTGTGTGTGTGTGCGTCTGAGCAGCAAACAAGTTCGAAGTGGTGATTTCCGATATAGTATTATAACTTCAACCATTAAAAACTGTTGTTGTTTTTTCACTAACAAATCTTCCATAAACTGGCCTTGAGCTTAATAAAATTATAAAATATTAACATTTACTAGGCCAACAGAAAAATGAACAAACATTTATAGACAAGGATGAGCACGCCTTAGAAATGCATATAATGTAAAATGAAAACAGAATTTGCAAAATAAAAACACAAACATCAACCACACAAACAAGTTAAATAGCGGCAGATCAGTTGCTCTTGTTTGTAGTTGGTTAAGGTAGATGAAATAAACACAACAGCCAACTCGGCTAGCGTAGCACAATAGGTAGCGTATTGGCTCTGCAACTCCGAGCTCCCGGGTTCAAAGCCTGAGAGAAGTGGTTATGAAAATTAAATTAAAAATAATTTAATTTAATAATCAAAAAGAAGTCTGATGAGGAAATGTGGTGATTTCCGAAATAGTACTATAACTTCAACCATTAAAAACTGTAGTTGTTTTTTCACTAACAAATCTTCCATAAACTGGCCTTGAGCTCAATAAAATTATAAAATATTAACATTTACTAGGCCAACAGAAAAATGAACAAACATTTATAGACAAGGATGAGCACGCTTTAGAAATGCATATAATGTAAAATAAAAACAGAATTTGCAAAATAAAAACACAAACATCAACCACACAAACAAGTTAAATAGCGGCAGATCAGTTGCTCTTGTTTGTAGTTGGTTTGTTTAAGGAAGATGAAATAAACACAACAGCCAACTCGGCTAGCGTAGCACAATAGGTAGCGTATTGGCTCTGCAACTCCGAGCTCCCGGGTTCAAAGCCTGAGAGAAGTGGTTATGAAAATTAAATTAAAAATAATTTATGTATATTTCCATAAGTAGGCTGGTCTGATCTAGCTTCATCAGGGGCGTCCTGTTTTTATTTTCCAACATTTGCATTACATGAAATAAAAACATATGTACACACATAAATAGTACACCAAACATTTAACAAAAATTGAAAAAACGAAAAACAGAAAATTTTTTTAACTTACATCTTAAATTATATTTTTTATAAATAACACATTAAAAATATAAGTTAATAACTACCAACAAGATTGGTAAACATCGTCAAACTAAATAAACAAAATCATAAGCAAGCGATGTAAGCAGCAGCAATGTCATCCGTGTCTTCCTTCTTGTTTATTGCCTTGTCCCTCTTTTGCATGATTCTTAATGCCTCTAACGTGTATCTTGTTTTTTCTCTACTTTCCATGTCTATAATTTTAGCGCCTGTGAAATCAGCTGTGTGCCTGGTTGTTGTGATGTGATGTGAGAGTGCCGTACTGTGTTTTTGTTTTTAATGTCTGCTTCATGTTCCGCTAGGCGGGTTCCTAGTGTTCTTTTTGTTGTCCCGATGTATACTTTGTTGCAGTTTTCGTCTTTTGTACCTTTACAAACGATCTCGTATATTACATTGCTTTGTTGTTTGTTTATTTAGTTTGACGATGTTTACCAATCTTGTTGGTAGTTATTAACTTATATTTTTAATGTGTTATTTATAAAAATTATAATTTAAGATGTAAGTTAAACAAGATTTCTGTTTTTCGTTTTTTCAATTTTTGTTAAATGTTTGGTGTACTATTTATGTGTGTATGTGTGTATGCAAATGTAGGAAAATAAAAACAGGACGCCCCTGATGAAGCTAAGAACATTTAGCGAAACGTTGGGTCGTAAGGTAAAGTAACTTGTTTTTACTTGTACCTATAACATTAGATCAGACCAGCCTACTTATGGAAATATACATAAAAATAACAAACTGATCGGAATAACTAATGAAAAATAATTTAATTTGATAATCAGAAAGAAGTCTGATGAGGAAATGTGGTGATTTCCGAAATAGTACTATAACTTCAACCATTAAAAACTGTTGTTGTTTTTTCACTAACAAATCTTCCATAAACTGGCCTTGAGCTCAATAAAATTATAAAATATTAACATTTACTAGGCCAACAGAAAAATGAACATTCTTATATTTAGATACATAGAGAAGCAACCCATTAGGGAATTTTCGCAACCAAAAAATGAAATTTAGCAATATCTTTCAGGTGTTCAATATTATTATATACACATATTATACAATTTACATACATACATACTAGGGTGGGTCAAATTGTATGGGTCAAAAAAAGTCGATGTTTGGTACCCCCTAGTTGTGTTTTATAAATCATTTTAAGCAACTTTTCCAATGGAAGTATGGTTTTATTTTGAATTCTGAGCCCCCCAATTTTTAAAAATAGGTATTTTTTCGTCCTTTTCAAGATTCGACTTGGACACAGCATTGAAAAAAGGATTACAATATTTTGCTATGTATGTGTAAAGGGGTTTTTTGGTACGAAAAAACCGAATTTGACATTGGCTCGGCGATAAAATTATGTTTTGATACTCAATTTGAACAAAAAAGGCTTAAGATGGACGAAAATGGCACAAAAATCGGAATATTTGTATGGAGAGTACCCTCATTTTTCATCGTGATGACTTAAAATTTTGCACAAAGTTTTTTTTTTACAAAAAAAAAAGATAATGAAACTTACAGTGCAATACAATAAAAATTAAGGGTACTTCACATACAAGATTTTCGATTTTTAGCCTTTTTCTGGCCAAAAATTTAAAAATTTGTATGGAAAATATGTTTATTTTCTATCGAAATGACTTGGGACTTGCTGAGATTGTAAAGTTCAGTTAAAAAGAGAGATTCAAGAGTTCTCGTTATGATGTTGCAACTACTACTATAGATTTCAGAGAGAAAATGGAACCCTCTGGAAGACAGAAATTTAGATCTTCCTCTATCTACTCGCTAAATGAACAGAACATTTTTTTATCAAAGTTTTTTTTCTTCAGAAATTCAACTCTAAAGATGGAAACATATGTTAAAAAAACAAGAAGCAATAAAGCATTCTCTAATATTTCAATTTCTAAATACATAAAAATAACGTCTTTTTAAAAAAAACGTGGCAGTGCAGTTCATCGACGTCCTGAATATTAATGAAGGTTCTAGGAAATCTATCGAATAGAATGTTTTAGAAATTTATAGAAGAATCGAATAGAATATTCTATAAATTTCTAGAAAAATCGAATAGAATGTTGTAGCGATTTCTAACAAAATCGCATATAATGTTCAAGAAGTTTATAGAAGAATCAAATAAAATATTTTAGGAGTTTGCAACTTCAATTGCACGGATTATACGAATATGATTGATATGAATGATAATTCAATCATATTCGAACCACCGTTTACTCTAAGCATCCCTTATGAACATCTAGAACAATATCTGGAAAATGATGATCGACCGCTACCTGATCCAAAAATTCCGTTACACATACAAGCAACGGAAAGACATGTTCAATTGCTATGTAGCTAGCGTGTCCAAACGAGTTTTAGAACAGAAACGAGAAGAAGTGATGGCAGTGACATTAGAAAGCCGTAAAAAATTTCCTAAGCTTGACAGCAAGAAAGACTTTCAAGAATAAGTCCATCTCGCTTCTTACAATATTCAATTGAATTTTTTTCATTTATATTTTATAAAAGTTTTTATCTTTAAGGTTGGAATTGTAAAGAATAATAAATTTGAAATGAGAAAAATAGGCTTTGTTCATTTAGCGAGTAGATGGAGGAAGATCTAAGAAAAGGAAAAAAAAAAAACCTATTTTTAAAAATTGGGGGGCTCGGAATTCAAAATAAAACCATACTACCATTGTAAAAGTTGCTTAAAATGATTTATAAAACACAACTAGGGGGTACCAAACATCGACCAAAAATTTAACCCACCCTAATACATACATACGTATATTTCAACTACGTATGTATATAATATTTAAACAAAAATACGTATATTTCCACTACGTATATAAAAGTGAAAAGTGTTTGGGTTCTTTTTGTTTGTGTTACATAAAGTAAAAATTCCAATTCGCGGATTTTAGTTTGGCAGTCCGGTTTCCGCGCATTCAAAACCAATTTTAATACATACAAAAAAAACGCAAACACCGCCACAAAACCTTACTCATTTCCAGGTTCTCTGTGGCACTAAGTGCAACTTTTTCAGTTAATTAAGGGTTTTTTTTTTCATAAACCCCAACGAAATATCGGTAACATATTTTCTTACGAATGATTTTTTTCGGCTTATCCCAAATTGAGACACGGTCAAAAACCGCTGCGCTAGAAGCCAGCGTGAAAGCCAAAACTAAAACTTTTGACCCCTCCGCGCAAAAGTTTTTAGCGGAAAGGGACAGTCTCATGAGATACTGTGCACGATTCAGTGATGCGCCAATTCAAGACCACACAGAATCGTATCTCATGATAAAAGATAAATCAATAGATGATTGTTGGGCACGGCTTCAATCGGTTTATGATAAAGTTTTTTCAAAAACAGATGATATCCTTCCAGATAATTTCAAGACCTCTGTTGAAGGCAAATACTATGCTTGCCTTAAACAATATGAGGTGACCAAAGCAAGAATTGCTGATCAACTCACGTTGATGAGAGCAATTGCTGAGCCGAGATAACCGTCCCGCGTGGAACACCCCTCGGCGAAGGCAAACGTCTGCCTTCAAGGCCCATCTTGTGACACGGAGTCATTTTATGGTGGCTATGAAGAATGGCAATCTTTTCCTGACGAAGCTCTCCCGTGCTTAGAAATTGTATCATCTTCGATACAAAACCCAAGGAAAAGCCGAATCAATTGTAAAGCAATATCCGCTCAGCGATGACAATTTCCAGCTGGCCTGGGAAGCTTTACGGTAACGGTACGAAAACAAACGTATTCTTATGACTCTGCCCACTATCCAAACTGAAAATAGGGATCAACTTCAGAAGCCGCAAACCTCGATAAACAACTGTCTGTCGATTCTTCACTCCCAAGATGTTAAGACAGACAGCTGGGATCCCATCTTGGTATACATATGCTCATTAAAGCTGCACGAAAACACATTGTCACTTTGGGAACAATCTCTCTCTTCCCGAAGAGATTTACCCACATGGTCTCAAATGGATGACTTCCTTACTTCAAGATACGAAGTAGTCGCAAGATTGAATAGGCTTCATCCAAGCCAAAGTAACCCAAAACCTGTCACTCATCAAAATGCTTAGCAAAGCAGGCCCTTTAACAGGACCAACGCTTTCGTGGCAGAATCGACGAGAGAAGTAGCCTGTGCCTACTGCAACTCTGCTCATCTGATAAGAGTCGGCCAACAATTCAAACGAATTTCGGTTCCGAACCGTATACAATTCGTAAACCAAAGCAAGCTGTGCAAAAACTGTCTTGCTAATTCTCACAGCACTAATAAATGCCCGAGCAAGTGGTCATGTACACATTGCCAACAACGGCATCACTCACTATCGCACGTCAATCCAAAGCCACAAGCTCGACGCTGTAGTATGAGAACGTTTGGTGCCTCTGCGCAGCACACTACTGCCACCTCGACATCTCCCGCTCGAAAAGTGCAGTCAAGCTCCAACTCCAGCGAGCAACCGTGCTGTTCCAAACAGGCACACATACAATCATTGCATGCAGCCAATGACAGCAAAATTCTCCTTCCAACTGCCATGGTCGCAGTGGAACACGAAGGGGAATTGTTGCAACTTATAAGCCTTAATTGACCAAGGCTCACAAAGGACTTTCATTTCCTCAAAAGTTCAAAAACGGTTGAAAATTCCATTCCAACATTCCAGCTTCGAAATCCCTGGCATGGGTGGACACGTCGTCCAAAACTCATCTAAGCTTTGTCCCCTTACACTGGTTGCATCCAAAACCAGGCAAAGGATAAATGTTCGGGCCATTGTGAAACCACAACAAACGAGGCATATGCCAACATTCTCCATTAGCCATGAACACTGGCAGCAGTTCAAAATCCTTGAGCTCGCTGACCCCAATTGCCACATACCAGCACAGACTGATATGGTCATTGGCAGCGATATTCTTCCACACATCCTGCTGGAAGGTTTACAAAAGATTTGCGATACCATACTTGCGCAAAAGACAATATTTGGCTGGATGCTTAGTGGTCAAATAACGGAAAAGGTTGTGTCATTCTCGACACAAGTAAAAGAATGCTCGAATGCAAACCTTAGTTCTCAATTGAGAAAGTTTTGGGAAGAATAAGAAATTCCACAGCCTCTGCAAATTTCTCTGGAGGATCGGGCATGTCAGAATATGTGTGCAACAACAACGACACGTGGTCCAAACGGTCGATACATTGTGCGCCTTCCATTCAAGGAAGATTTCCCAAAAAAACTCTTTCTTGGCCATTCTCGGTCTGCTGCCCTCCAGCAATTATTTATCATGGAGCGACCGCTGCAAAAGAAAGGGGACTTGGGCACACTGTACAACGATGTGTTGCAGGAATATCTCGACCTCGGTCACATGGACTACACTAAGCCTTGTGAAATCGTATTTCTTTTTTTCTCCTTCTACCTACCGCACCATGCAGTCGTCAAACCAGATAAGGTGACCACCAAAATTCGCGTGGTATTCAACGCCTCCAAAACATCCGTCCTGACGTCCTGCACACCGGTCCCACACTCCAGCCAGATCTCATGCTACTCATTCTGCAGTGGCGCATGCACAGATTCGTGTTCAATGGAGACATTGAGAAAATGTATCGTCAAATACTCATCCACGAAGACGATAAACATTTTCAGCGAATTTTATTTCGCAAATCGGCGGATTCTCCGGTCACCGATTACAATCTCCAAAACGTCACATTCGGCGTTAATTGTGCGCGTTATCTCACTATCCTTAAATTACATCAATTACCTGATGATACGAGAGCGATATTCCCATATACTCAGAAACCAAACGTATGTGGATGACATCCTCTCAGGAAGTAATAACATTGATGACGCCACCGAATCACCTTCTCAAGTGATCAAAGCGCTAAAGTCAACTAGTTTCGTATTAAAGATACTGACGGCCAATCACCCGGCCATATTGGAACAGTTTCCAAAGGAGGATCTTCTCGACTCCAACTTTTTAAAATTTGAGAGCGCTTTTACAACCAAAACTCTTGTTATACGCTGCAACGCGCTTACAGACAAATTTTTCTACACCATTCTGCCTATGTCAACCAAAAATCCCGTCAGAAAACGACAAATTTCGTCGTCGGTCGCACGACTTTTTGACCCGGCAGGATTGCTGTCGCCAGTGATGATTCAGGCAAAGACTCTGCTTCAAGAACTTTGGCTAGATGGCGTTGATTGGGATGAATGTGCAAAGCCCAGAGGTTTATCAAAATGGCAACAGTTCGCAGAAAATCTGCCAGCCATCTGCCAAATCGAAATCTCTCCATGGGTTAATTTTTCTCCAAAGCAAGATACTCAAATCCATGGGTTTTGTGACGCCTCGGAAAAATCGTATTGCGCAGCGATCGACATCCGCGTACATACGCGCGACCAACTAAAATCCTCTCTTCTGGTTACAAAAGGCAAAGTTGCACCAATCAAGACGGTAAGTTGCCACGTCTAGAGCTCTGTGGCGCAGTCTTACTTGCAAAACAAGTCGCGGTTGTTCGAAAACAACTCGGCTTAAAAGTATGCAACACTTTCTCATGCGCAGCGCATCTCCTCCAGAAAAGCGCAAGCGATTTTTTCGACCGGGTTTCATCCTTCTCTCGCGCGCTTCGCGTGACTGCGTACATGTTCCGCATCGTAAACAATGCGCGGAACAAATCGAAGAAGTTAGCCACATTCACTAATCCCAATCTGACGCATGATGAGTTCCAACAGACAAAAACGCGTCTTATCGAGGCAGCGCAGTTAGGTCATTTTCCGAACGAAAAAAACGCGCTGCAGGATAAACAACCCATTAGCAAAAAAAGCCCTCTTCTTGTTCTCAATCCGATAATGGACAAAGACGGTCTACTAAGGGTTAATGGGGTATTGGCGCATGCCACGATGAGATACACCGAAAGGCACCCAATCATTCTCCCAACAAAATCGAGGTTCTGCCAGCTATATTTGGAGTTTCTACATTCGCTGATTATTCATGATGCTCCAAATGGTAAGACAAGCAACAAACGCGCAACCAAATAATGGGGTACGTAGCAGTATTCGTCTGCTTGGCCACAAGGGCGGTTCCACTAGAACTATGCTCCGATCTCACCACCGAAGCTAGTCCGTAATATAAACTTGCTGCTTTAATATCATATATTCGCCACAAATATAACCGAAACTGTGAGATGAGTTCACACACTTCCGCACAGACGACATTGCACTATACTGAACCAAGATCTACCAAACAATGACGAGTTAACACGTAATTGTACCGCGCCACTTTATACACTATCGGAGCGCGCACGTTCAGGTTACAACATGTTTATGTTTGTTAATGCAGCTCCCACAGGGTGTTCCCTATTTAGAAATTAATGATAGTTATGGTAAATATTTAAAAACAGTAATCAAAATAAAATCATACCTATTATTAATACCTACAAGTTAGCCCAAAATACCATTTTTATAATAAAATTTTGCGTTTTGTAAAATAACCTTACGTTCTGGAATTTTTTGAGTATTTTTTTAGTTTTCAGAACACCTAAATATGTACATAGAAATCAGTTGGAAATATCCAGAGAGCATTTTTGTTGCAGACCTGTGTTATCAGGCTTAATGATGACAAACAATGTAGTTAAGTTTTCAGTTGGAAATAAAGCTCAGCAGAAGCACATATTGCTGTAAAGAAAAACTTGTCGTTTTATTAACGCCTTTTCCAAATAAGTAGCGAAAAATTAAATCGCCCGGAATTCATTTACCACACGGAACGGAATATCGTATCATGAACTTCGGCCGAAAATTTTTCCTCTTCGAAACATATGTTTCGAACATCAATAGCTGTTCTTACAAAACCTGCTAATATGTTACATACGTTGGAATTTATAAATAATTTCGGAGTTTTTTAAAATATATGAGATAATATTGAAACAAAAATGTTTCGCGTAGCTTTACGTTTATTAAGTGAAGAAAATAAAGAAAAGGAAAATGTTCAAATAGAGAGAACAATCCGCCAGAGGGATCACTCTAATCCTCTGGATTTACCAAATGCAATGTAAAAGTTGTTTATTTACTTAGATATATGGTACATATACATATAGATTTAAAATTATTGTTTACAGATTTGTGCAGCAATATAGGGTAAATAAATCTGCATATATTTATCTGATGATGAGTTTAAGTTGTCATTGCCAAAAGGTGGAAAATCCTTTGGTATTCCAATGCATATTATATTTGCGGCTTGTTTGAGGTTTTTCCCAACATTTTTATGTTAGGTATAGGGTATCCGGGGTCATTGGATGTGTTAATCGCACACATATCGGAATTATTGCTCCAGAACAAGATAAGCATCTATATTACAACAGAAAGGGGTTTTATAGCATAAACGTCATGATCGTAAATTTTACTTTTATTTTACGTACATATATTTTAATCTGATTAATTCAAGTCTTTATTTTAAGGTATGCGGGTCGTGTCACGACTCAAGAATTTGGGCAATAAGCCAATGCAGAGAAGTTTTGCAAGGAGAACTTTATGGAGGCATTAACAATATGTAGCTATTGGGAGATGCTGAATATCTTTCAGGGCCTTGGCTGATGACACCCTTCAGAATCCCCCAACTGGGCTCTAATCAGCAAAATTTTAATGATGTTCACGCAAAATGTCGAAATACAGTGGAAGGAATAATCGAAGTTCTTAAAAATCGATGAAAATATGTGTTGGCAGCTAGACAACGGCACTATTGCGAAAATAAAGCAGTAAAAATAACAAATGTTTGCTCAGCCCTACATAATAAAAGCATTTACGAGGTTTCTTCCATTGATGAATTTATAATTAATGAGCATTAAGTTGAAGAAATACCAACAGAAATGCTGTGTTTTTATGTAGATGTTGCCCAACCCATCCGCTCAAATATTTGTTACAGTCTATGAATTACATTCATTAAAAGCACTTCGTCTCTGCGCCTGTTATGTGAACTTTTCCAATATTCTTGCATTTTTTATTAACACTATCTTTCGCCTATATTTCTATTTGTTTATCGTATCTTAGAAATATGTTAAAAAATAAAAAGCTTTCTCTTCGCTTAGTTGGAGAGATTAAAAACGTTGTCACTTTCGTGATAGAAAACATCTGTTTAAATGATACATTTTATAATTATAATATTCGCAAACAAGTGTACAGTTTTCATACCATACAATACAAATTTAGTTGCATGCAATACAATAAACAGAAAGGTAAATAAAGTATAAGATCAAAAGTATGTACTTATACATATACACATGTACCTACATACATATATGTATTGGCATTTTTAGCATTTTATAGCTTGATATTTTCGACTTTTTCAACTGCCGCATTATGTCGCTTATGTTCCTCTAAGGCATGCTTTTTGAAATCAATACTGCACTTTTTAATCTTCAGTTCCTCCTTTTTTAATTCGTTTACTCGTTCAAGGACATGATATGTTCTCATTCACACATTTAGGGCCAGTTTTTCAGTGCAAGTTGAACTCTGTTTGTCGTTTAAACTAAGTTTAGACACAGTATGCAGTTTTTCAGTCCACTTTAAACGGCCGATTGTGCTCGGATAAACTTAGTTTTACTTATCAGCTGTGTGCTGACTACTTCGTTTTGGTTGCAACAAATTTTATTGAGTGCAAGGAAACTAAGTTTAAATTTAAACTGAGTTTAACTAAACTTAGTTTAACCCGAGTTTAAACCAGTACTGAAAACCTGGTTTATTTACCGAAGCCATGCAAAAATATACTCACTACTCTTAATTAATAAAAATGCAACCCTGGGGTATATTTTTTGATTTGTTGGGGTCCATCTCCCTTCAAAATAGATACATATGTATATCAAATTTTTCGAATTTGATAATTCTCAATGTAAACAAAACGCAAACAGTGCAAGACGCATCATACTACAACGGATCCTCAGGAAACATTGCTCCTGTATAAATTAGATTTATAAATATACAAATTGTAAACAAATATTGTTTTGCAAACAAAGTCGTTTTGTTTGTTTTTTTAAGAAAAAAGTTTGTTTTGTAAACAAAGTTTGACTTGTTATGGACCACTTATAAGAAAAACTCCAATCAGCTGCTAACATTATATTACCTGTTTATTGTACCATGATACATACCAGAGAGCTGCAACGGATACAAAATTTTCGTGTATACTCGAGCATCTAACCAAACCCGTTTTGCATAAATTCCTTTAACCGAGCAGAAGTATTGTTCGTTAGCGAATGAGGTAACGACGAACATGTTGGTTACAACACTCGAGTGTTCTTCATACGTACTGTATTGGGTTCGGGTGTCTTGTAGGACAATGCACTCGAGTGTTCGAGTTTCAGCTCGAGTGTACACAAAATTTTCTTGTTTGCCTTAGTGTAGTGTGCGATCAGCAGCGCAGTAATAGTTTGATTTTTTTTGTGAATGCTTTGCTTACAAGTTAGAAGCAGCTTTTTGACATTCTTTTCGACGAGATATCTGTCGAAAAAGCTGATGCTAACTTTAGATCCGGCTTTAACTTGACAATGATTATGGTCATATATTTAATGCTTGGTGGTTAGAAGGCTGTAATTACTATGTGTGAAATAAATTTCTATTTGTTTTATTTAGGTAAGTAGGTACATACATTGTAAAAAGATTAGCAACTAATAATTGGATTTTCTATCAAGGTCGCTTACGCATACATATATAATTTTAAAATGCTTGAGTACATACGGCACATACATTTCACCATTTATACACTCTCGCTTAGACAAACTGCGACATTAAGGCGCCTGCATCTGTTTGTATATTTATGTATCTCGAGTCTGGCTGCATAGATTTTCGGGTTAGCTGCGGGTGTTTTAATGCGCAACCCGGTCGCGCACGAAGTTTTTGAGTGTGGCACTCGCTTGTACTCGATTCTTAGCGAGGGTGATCGAACACACTCAAGTGCGCTTAAAGCAGCTCTCGGGTGTGCCACTCGAACGAACATTTAGTTACCGAGTAAGGCGTTCGTTCGTGCTCAAATTTTGCCGCGGGTGTTCGAACAGGCTCGATCACACTCAAAGCAGATCTCTGATAAATATAATTTTTTTTATTATCTAATCAGCTAATGAACATTTGTAGCTGAACAGAACTGGATCTCGACACCCAACAAATTCTTGATTTTCATGACTCGGCACAGTATATATATTATATAAACAAAATTTTTATATATTCGTACGTCATGCGTATGCGCCCCTAGCGTCAGGTTGTGGATACATCATACTTAACGTTAAGCTAGCGTAATCACAAGTTTTTCCAAAAACTCTTTTTGTTTTAAAAAGACCGTTTAAGCCGCCGCCGCCGCCAATTAAACCAACCGGCCGTGCGCCCGTTTGGGACATCCGCTCGGCTTTTCGGATTTGACAAGAAATAAAGAAAGTAACGTTGCGAATACGCATTGTAGAAAATTGTGGTGTTATGTTTTGAAACTCGTCGAAACATACGATTAAGCATTTACAAACATTAAAAACCAAAAACACCCGTAAGCAGCATTTGCAGCAACAGCTTAAAAATTCCAATCCAGCAACAACAGCAGTGTGGCAGGCCACAGGATTGCGGTACATACAAAAAACTTATAAAAAAGGAAAGTAAAAAGTTGTAAGTAGGCAAATTTTTATTTTCCATACAAATTCAAAACATCCTTCATTTTCCCGAAGGTCATATTGATTTAAAAAAAACTGCGAACGGAAGCATATTTATATATATGTACATACATACATGAATCCACATGTGAACAAACGTACGCGAATGGATATATGTATGTACATAAAAATTAATAAAAGGTATAATTTGTCGATGTATTTTGGAACGATTTTCCGTCGATCCTTGTCAAATTTGGTTTTGAAACAAACCGGTTTCGGCGTTGTGCCATCTTCAGTGTTATTTTTCGTTCTGTTTAGTTTACGTCTGGCGGTCCCTATTTATTGTGTTTTGTCCTTCGTAGGTATCGGTATCTGTCATTAACTAGCAGCCAACAAATGTTTGTTTGCTACCTGAGTTTAGGGTTTATTTGTCAGCGTGAAGTTTTTTTGTGGTATGCATGGGTAGGTAGAAGTCAGTAATTTTTGTCCTGCTGGATGTTTTGTGTTGGTCCTGTGCGTTAGTTTCTTTGGTAGTACCTAAGTTCGTGCTTTGTTTTTTGTAAACAAGTTTCAATGGCTCAAATATTACGTCCGAGTTGGTGTTCGTCTGTTCGTTTATTATTCTTCCGTCAAATGTTTTCTGTTTGTATGTCTCCATGTTTTCCAGTGCGTTTAGGCGCCGACCTTTTTGCTGCACATGCAATACCTTTACGGTTTTCGTGGTTGAAAGTTAGGTTCAGGTGTTGTGGTGGGTTTCCGTGACTTCTTGTTGTAATCCCTTATGTGTTCGCGGAACCTTGTTCTTACTTTACGTCCTGTTTGTCCTATGTAGCTGTATTGGCATTCGCAGGTCAGTTGGTATACGCCTTGGCTGTTTAGTGAGTCCTCTGTATTTGTACTTGTCCGTAGTATTCGTCCTAAGTTGTTTACTGTTTTAAATGCTGTGTGAATGTTGTGTTTTTTGAAAAAATTTGCTAATTTATGTGTCGATTTTCCTGTATAAGTTAATACTGTCCATGTCTTTCCGTCTTTATCCTTATCGCTTCTTTTTGGGGTCCCATTGTTTCTTCTGATTTTGTCTATCAGATCTGTTTTATATCCGTTATTGACCGCTATGTTGTAAATAATGTTTAGCTCTCTCTTGTGTGCTTCTGGTGTTAAAGGTGTTCGTTCTAGTATGTCAACTAGTTGCTTTAACGCCGCATTTTTGTGCTGCTGAGGGTGGTTCGAAGTGTTATGAATTACCGTGTCTGTGGCTGTTGGTTTTCTGTAAATTTCATAGCCAAGTTTTCCTGTGGTCTTGTCTGCCCTAATTGCCAGATCTAGGTAGTTAATCCTTCCTTCGCTTTCTGTTTCCATTGTAAACTGTATGTTTCCGTGTTGTTTGTTGAGATACTCCTATACTTGTTCTTCGTTGTTGCTGGTTAGAATGCAGATAATGTCATCAACGTATCTAGCGTAAAATGTAAATCGTTCCAAAATACATAAACTTTCAACCTTGTCGGAGTAAAAAAACAACAAAAAACTATAATTTGTCACTCCAAAACGGTTTACAAAATTACGGATATTTTCTTACCGCGAAAACTTTCTTTTCGGCAATTTGCCGCTAAAAATAAAAATACAAAAGAAGGTTGGGGAAAATAATCATATATAATACAAATAAAAATAATACTACTATTCACGACTCACCAAGTGCAGTATCCACAACTCACCTCAGCGTTGAGCGGCTTTTGCGTGTATACATTTGCACTCTCCCGCATACATACATACATACACTTCGACTTTTCAACATAAATAAATATTCACAGCTGAGCCATTACTCTGGCTTCGTATGTAATCTACATACAGACGTACATACGTACGTGTACTTACATAAGTACATACGAAGTGAAGTGAAGTGACAACATTTTCTGGCGGTCTTAAGTTTTTATAAAAATTGCTTAGTTAAAAGTTAATTAATAATAAAACTAGTGGTGTTCGAAGGGGGTTCTTTTACGAACGGGTGTAGATACATATACATATCTACATACGCACATATTTCCACATACAGATGTGTATACGTGTGTACATATAAGCTGCACAAAAACTGTTTATGAGAATAAATAAACAAAAAGGAATATTGCGAAGCCACTGTAGGAAACTGTCAAACTACTGCTACTGACGTGCAGTTTTGGTCGCTCAGTATTCGGTACCTTATACGGTACCCAATACGCGGTACCAAAGAAATTAATAAGTATAAAAAGCCTACACTAAATTAACACATATAATAAACTAAATTCGTAATAAATCCGGCAATACAAAAATAACCGAATATAATTATAAACAAATATAATTAAATTAAATTAAAATAACATAATTTTAATAATAATCTGAGTAGATTAATAAAAACAATATAAACAAAATACCCATAAATGAATTAAGGTAAATTAAAATCAACGAAATAAACAACCTAAAATAAATAAATATATAAAGAAATAAGTAGGACTCAGCGCATGGACGCCAACTCACCTTGCGGTGGTTGGGTGCGTCCTGACCGAGCAAATATGCCGGTCAACTCAGAGTCGGAGTCTCCTTTTCTGCGGAGCTCAAAAACAATGAGGTCACCGGAGCGCCCCACTTCCTCAGGGCAGGAAGCACAGAAGGTAAATGGACAGTCAGCCACTGATCGCGGTGAGGACAAAATGATGTCTGCAAACGCATCGGTAGTGGATATCGGAGGCACGGCTACAAACCCCCTAAGTCACCAGGGCCAGAAAATTATTGATTTGCATAGGGAAAGCAGAGAAAGCGAGGTTGTGCCGTGCGGAGCCGGCAGCGTAGCCGGTCCGGAGAACACAAGTGCGGCGATTGAAATGAAAAGCAAGATAGAACAGTTTAGAAGAATGACGGACGGGCAGAGACATGTAAACCAGCAAATGAAAAATGTCTTATCCAACATAGCAAAGCTCTGCGAAGAAATATGGAGCGTCAGCACTTCAGCAAGGAAACCGTCTGTAGATACGAAATCAACACAGACGAAGTCCAAAGCTGAACCCTTTAAACAGGGAAAAAGGTTTAGAGACTCTAACGATGGGGGCTTGACCGTGGAAAGACCGAGTCAGCCCACGGAAAAGCGCGCACGTGCTTCTTCTCCTCGAAATGAGTCGGAACAAAAAACAAAAAAAATTAGACTTGGCAACCAAAAGGCTAACGAAGAGTCGAACATAGGGAAAGGAAGAATCACGAAAAACCCGGCAGGAAAACTGCGCCCAGAGGCGCATGAACCGGAGCGGAGGAAAGTCGTGAGACAAAAGCGCCAAAAAATTAAGACTGCTCGTCCTGATGCCATCGTGGTTAAAAGCTTTGGAGATTGCTCATACGCTGACATCCTGAGGATGGTTAAGACGGAAGAGAGCCTAATAAGTTTCAGCGACGCCGTCCGAAAAATAAGGAAAACGGCGAGCGGCGATTTACTTTTCCAATTAGGTAATGCATCTGACACAAACACCGTGAAGTTGCAGGCTGCCGTTGGAAAGTTGTTGACCGGTAAGGCCGAGGTAAAGGCCCTGACGGAGCAAGTACGTGTGGTAATTCACGACATAGACGAAATTACCACGAGTGATGAGATATGCCTAGCCCTGAACTCATTAAGCAGCGTCCTCGATATAAAAGCTAACGACATTCGCTCACTGCGAAAGGCCTACGGAGGCACGCAAACCGCCTCGCTCCTTCTGCCAACCGATGCGGCAAAGATTCTGCTCGAGCAGGGAAAAGTTCGAATTGGCTGGGTAGTATGTAGAATAAGGGAAATGCTACAACTATTGCAATGCTACAAGTGCCTTGACGTTGGCCACATCGCGAAAAACTGCGCTAGCACGGAGGACCGCAGAGGCATTTGCTTTAGGTGCGGACAAACAGGGTGAAGTCATAATAGAAGTGAAGTCATAATAGCCGGTGACTTTAACGCTTGGGCGCAGGAATGGGGCTGCCCTAGAACGTATCCAAGAGGCAAAGCTCTTTTGGAGGCGCTGGCATGCCTAGACGTTGCCTTGTTAAACACGGGCACTCAATACACTTTCAACCGAAATGGGTTTGGGTCAATTTTCGACCTCACGTTCGTTAGCAGGACTATGTTTAGAAAAGCGGATAGGGAAGTGAGCGACTGTTACACCCAAAGCGACCACGCCGCAATTATCTGCCAAATAAATCGTGGTACTGAAAAACCCCAACGGGCAGATAGGGCAGGAAACTTCCGGGCCTGGAAATTAACATTCTTCGACGCCGATCTATTTGCGGAAGCGTTTCCCACATCACAGTACCAGGGGTCGGCAGAAAATATGGCGAAGAAACTAATAACAGACATCAGGGCTGCTTGCGACGCGTCGATGAAGAGAAACTCCTCTTATAAACACTCCAATGCCGTCTATTGGTGGAATGAGCGCATCGAAGCTTTGAGAAAGAACTGCTTGCAAGCTAGGAGATCCTTTCAACGCGCAAGAGAAAGGATTAATTTCCTAGAATGCCAAATTATATATAAGGCCGCACGAAACTTGTTTAAAAATGCTATCAAGCAAAGCAAGCGTCAGTGTTTCCTCGAGCTGTGCGATGATGCGGAAGAAAATCCTTGGGGAACGGCATACAAAGTTGTAATGAAGAAGCTTAAAACCACCAAAGCTGCAGTTCCAACGTGCCCACTGTTTCTACAAACAGTAGTAGATACTCTGTTTCCCAAACAAAGACGGCTCGATTCTCCAGTACACGATGTAAATATGCACCTATTTCACAAGGTAACGGCTGATGAAGTCACTCAAGCCGCAAAAAGAATTAACGTAAAAAAAGCGCCTGGCCCCGATTGTGTACCAAACAAAGTCTTAAAAGTGGCTATCGGCAAAAATACGTCGGCGTTCACCTCAGTCTTCAACGCATGTTTTGCTGAAGGTCGTTTTCCATCGATTTGGAAGCAGCAAAAGCTGGTGCTGCTTCCCAAGCCTGGCAAGCCCACTGAAGACCCATCGAGCTACAGACCCATTTGTCTTCTAGACTCGGCGGGTAAACTGTTCGAGCGTATTATCTGTAACAGGTTCGACGTTGAGATGGAGACACTGGGTGGCATCTCAAATGAGCAATATGGCTTCAGGAAGGGAAGATCTACGGTGCAGGCTGTAACAGAAGTAATTCAGCTAGTGAGAAAAGCAACCAGTGGGTCCAGATGGCTAGGTGGAACAAAACAGTATTGTTTGATTTTGACGCTCGATGTCAAAAACGCGTTCAACTCGGCTAACTGGGCAAAAATTTTGGACACCTTAGAGCGCATAGGAGTATCATACTTCTTGCGACGGCTAATGAGGAGCTACTTCCAAGATCGCATACTGTGGTATGACACGGAGCAAGGGAGAAAGAAGTTGGAAATTACGGGCGGCGTACCACAAGGTTCAGTCCTAGGCCCATGACTGTGGAACATCATGTACGACGGTATTCTACGCCTGCAGCTACCGCAGGGTGTGAAGCTGATTGGCTTCGCCGATGATATTGCGGTGGTGATAACGTCCAAACAACTTCAACAAATATCCGAAACAGCTACTGCTTCTGTGGAGGAGATTAAAGAATGGCTCGACAACCACGGGCTCGCCCTAGCGGAACAGAAGACAGAGGCAGTTCTTATCTCAAGTAGAAAGAGCGGGAGGATATAACGTTCAGAGTAAATGGCTATCCTGTCTCCACGAAGCCTGCGATGAGGTATCTGGGTATCATTATCGATAGAAGCCTGTCGTTCAAAATGCATCTCGAATACGCCAGAGACAAGGCGGCCTCTGCAATGACCTCTTTATCCAGAATAATGCTCAACGCAAGAGGACCAAAGCAACAAAGCAAAAAATTGCTTGCAGGCGTAATAAGAAGTCAAATCCCGGTGTGGTTCGATGCCGTATGTCACTCATCGTATTATCGGGGCATAAAGTCAACGTATCTTCTGTGTGCACTCCGGGTATGCAGCGCATTCAAGACTGTGTCTGATAAAGCAGCCCTGGTAATTGCTGGTATGTACCCACTAGACCTACTAGCTAAGGAGTCTGCTCACATCTTCTCAGGTACGGAGATAACTACTGAAGCCACCCGCAAGGAAGCTAGAGTAAATAGCCTAGCCGAATGGCAAAACAAATGGAGCAGTGCGTCAAACGGACGATGGACATACCGATGCATTCCAGACTTAGAGCGCTGGGTTAAAAGAAGCCACGGCGAAGTTGACTTCTACACGACCCAATTTCTGAGCGGTCATGGATGCTTTAAGTCGTATCTGCACAGATTCAAGCACGAGGTTGATCCTTACTGTGACTGCTGCGGGACCGGCGTAGCAGACAGTGTGGATCATGTATTCTTGAGATGCCCACGCTTCAACGACCAAAGGGCCATACTGCAAAGACAAATTTGCGAAAACCTTTCGCCGGAAGCAATGGTGAACTACATGCTAAGAGGCAAAGATGAATGGAACCTAGCCAATGGCATTGTTTCAACAGCGATGAAGATTCTTAGAAGAGAAGAAAGACAAAGACGCAGAAGTGCCAACGTAACAGTGCCACAGGAAACGTAGTAACGGCACCATAAGAGTGGTAGTAAGTGTTAGATCGGAATCTAGGCCTTTCCGACTGCACTTAGCTTACTAAAAAGGTCCTAAGCATCCCAGCGGAATGGAACGTACGCCGTTCCATCCGCCAAATGGCGCTCTCAGATTGCTCGCCTGGCTCAACAAAATGGGCAGATCGGAATCTCGGACTTTCCGACTGTGTATGCGAAATAAGAGCTGATTTTCTAGGCTCACGAGCGGTGCCGAAATTTCACATTCAGCCGTCAATGCGGATTGGAACCTAGGACGTTCCAAACGTAAAATTAAGCAACGAAAAGCTATGGTAATATAAAAGTTTAATATTTCTCAGATATAAATGCAGTCAGAGAATCCATAATGTAAAGCGTCGGGGCGGATTGGAACCCAGGCCGCTCCAACCGTCAAGAGCTACAGACGCAAAAACCTGGGCTATCTTTTTCCTTTGAGCAAAAAAAAAAACAAAAAAAATATGGAATACAGCTTGTGTTGCAAAAGCAGAAGCAAGAATGGCGTAGCAGTGGCGACTAACCGCCCTTCCCCCTCATGATGTTATGCTTGAAGGCAGTCCCGTGGGGAGTCGAATTCGACGGAAAACAGGCTTATTCTGGTTTCAAAGGGCCACTTAAGGGTAGCGCTCTACCACAACGCCCATGAAAAAAAAAAAACATAAAAATTAATAAGAGGTATAATTCGACACTCCAAAACGGTTTACAAAATTACGGATATTTTCTTACCGCGAAAACTTTCATTTCGGCATTTTGCCGCAAAAAATAAAAATACAAAAGAAGGTTGGGGAAAATAATCATATATAATACAAATAATAATAATAATACTAATCACGACTGTGGTCGAGTTGGTAGCGGTGCGTGCTATAACTCGATATGCCGGTGAGTTCGAGGTTCGAATCTCAGTCAGAGCAGGCAAAATCTGAATTATAGAAAATGTTTTTTTCTAATAGCGGTCACCCCTCGGCAGGCAATGGCAAACCTCCGAGGGTATTTCTGCCATGAAAAGGCTTCTCATTAAATACATCTGCCGTTCGGAGTCGGCACAAAAACTGTAGGTCCCTCCATTTGTGGTATAATATAAAGACGCACACCACAAATGGTAGGAGAAGCTCGCCCAAACACTGAGCTATATAGTGTAAGCGCCAAAATTATTATTATTATTAATCACGACTCACCAAGTGCAGTATCCACAACTCACCTCAGCATTGAGCGACTTTGCGTGTATACAATTGCACTCTCCCGCATACATACATACACTTCGACTTTTCAACATACATAAATATTCACAGCTGAGCCATTATTCTGGCTTCGTAGGTAATCTACATACACACGTACATACGTACATACGTGTTTGCCAAAACCAGGGGCCAGCAGAAACCATGGCATAGAAACTTATGACAGACATCCGAGCTGCTAGCGATGCGTAAATGAAAAGATGCTCGTCTCGCAGAAATATTAGTGCCGTTTACTAGTGGAACGATCACATCGAAGCGCTGAGGAAGAGCTGCTTGCAGGCTAGGAGATCTTTTCATCGCGTAAGAGGAAGAATAAACTTCATAGAAAGTCAAATAATATATAAGGCAGCACGTAACTTGCTCAAAAAAGCAATCAAAGATAGCAAGCGTCAGTGTTTTCTAGAGTTGTGCGACGATGCCGCGGAAAACCCATGGGGAACCGCATACAAGATTGTAATGAAGAAGCTCACCAAAGCTGTAGTTCCAACTTGCCCACTGTTCCTCAAAACAGTAGTAGATACTTTGTTCCCTGAACAGAGACCACTTGTCGCGCCGATGCATAATGTAAATCTACATTTATTTCCAACGAAATATTATCGATTACATATGCCACAATGTCACTTGGACACAGTCCACATTGAGACACGGTCAAACACCGCTGCGCTAGAAAGTTACAGTCTCATGAGATACTGTGCACGATTCAGTGATGCGCCAATTCAAGACCACACAGAATCGCATCTCATGATAAAAGATAAATCAATAGATGATTGTTGGGCACGGCTTCAATCGGTTTATGATATGGTTTTTTCAAAAACAGATGATATCCTTCCGGATAATTTCAAGAATTCTGTTGAAGGCAAATACTATGCTTGCCTAAAACAATATGAGGTGACCAAAGGAAGAATTGCTGATCAACTCACGTTGATGAGAGCAATTGCTGAGCCGCTTGCAATTGTGTCCCGCGTGGAACACCCCTCGGCGAAGGCAAACGTCTGCCTTCAAATCTTACCTTGTGACACGGAGTCATTTTATGGTGGCTACGAAGAATGGCAATCTTTTCCTGACGAAGCTCTCCCGTGCTTAGAAATTGTATCATCTTCGATACAAAACCCACGGAAAAGCCGGTTCAATTGTAAAGCAATATCCGCTCAGCGATGACAATTTCCAGCTGGCCTGGGAAGCTTTACGGTCACGGTACGAAAACAAACGTATTCTTATGACTCTGCCCACTATCCAAACTGAATATAGGGATCAACTTCAGAAGCTGCAAACCTCGATGAACAACTGTCTGTCGATTATTCACTCCCAAGATGTTAAGACAGACAGCTGGGATCCCATCTTGGTATACATATGCTCATTAAAGCTGCACGAAAACACATTGTCACTTTGGGAACAATCTCTCTCTTCCCGAAGAGATTTATCCACATGGTATCAAATGGACGACTTCCTTACTTCAAGATACGAAGTAGTCGAAAGATTGAATAGGCTTCATCCAAGCCAAAGTAACCCAAAACCTATCACTCAACAAAATGCTTCGTAAAGCAGGCCCTTTAACAGGACCAACGCTTTCATGGCAGAATCGACGAGAGAAGTAGCCTGTGCCTACTGCAACTCTACTCATCTGATAAGAGTCGGCCAACCATTCAAACGAATTTCGGTTCCGAACCGTATACAATTCGTAAACCAAAGCAACCTCTGCAAAAACTGTCTTGCTAATTCTCACAGCACTAATAAATGCCCGAGCAAATGGTCGCGTACACATTGCGGGCGGGTACGGGGAATAAAACCTTTGGGGTTATGAAATTTTTTTTGGATTTAGTTGTGGATACATCAACTTAACGTTAAGCTAGCGTAATCACAAGTTTTTCCAAATCTCTTTTTGTTTTAAAAAGACCGTTTAAGCCGCCGCCGCCGCCAATTAAACCAACCGGCCGTGCGCCCGTTTGGGACATCCGCTCGGCTTTTCGGAGTTGCCCGAGCGGCCGGCCGTACACTACGGAACCCTGCCGCCGACAACGCAGTACGTTGAAAAACTTAACTTGGAAACCGCGCACGCGATTGCAGTACAATTAATTTGTGAATTTATTGTATATACTATTGTATGTGAGATTTAAGCATCTATATTAAAGAACTGTTAATGAATTAAAATTAAAACCAAAAGCGTTGAAATATAATCAAAAATTTTTGAAAAAAAGTGGTGAGTGCGAAACAAGATTGATAAATAAGAGATTGCGCTTTGCGTTGTTCCGTTACCTTTTTGGTTTACGATATTGGCATTCAGCTGCTCAAAATGACGTCACATCGGCGAAATTTCTTTAAAATTCCAACACGAGTGAAGTGAATATTTGGTGTTCTATATTTTTAAAGGTTTAATTAAAGTTTTTTGTGAAGTGCAACGAGATTTTAATATATTATTCGAACTCATAAGGCAATTCTCCAATCAAAATGAGAATACGTTATTGCAGATGTGACGAACATGCGCAGATCGTAAATTAGTTTTGTTAGCTGTCGGCGCAATCTCTTCTATATCAATCTAGAGTGCGAAAGGCGACCAAGTGGTTATTTATTCGCGTGGTATTCAACGCCTCCACTGCACACCGGTCCCACACTCCAGCCAGATCTCATGCTACTCATTCTGCAGTGGCGCATGTACAGATTCGTGTTAAATGGAGATATTGAGAAAATGTATCGTCAAATACTCATCCACGAAGACGATAAACATTTTCAGCGAATTTTATTTCGCAAATCGGCGGATTCTCCGGTCACCGATTACAATCTCCAAAACGTCACATTCGGCGTTAATTGTGCGCCCTATCTCACTATCCGTAAATTACCTGATGATACGAGAGCGATATTCAGAAACCAGACGTATGTGGATGACATCCTCTCAGGAAGTAATAACATTGAGGACGCCACCGAATCACCTTCTCAAGTGATCAAAGCGCTAAAGTCAACTAGTTTCGTATTAAAGATACTGACGGCCAATCACCTGGCCATATTGGAACAGTTTCCAAAGGAGGATCTTCTCGACTCCAACTTTTTAAAATTTGAGAGCGCTTTCACAACCAAAACTCTTGTTATACGCTGCAACGCGCTTACAGACAAATTTTTCTACACCATTCTGCCTATGTCAACCAAAAATCCCGTCACAAAACGACAAATTTCGTCGTCGGTCGCACGACTTTTTGACCCGGCAGGATGGCTGTCGCCTGTGATGATTCAGGCAAAGACTCTGCTTCAAGAACTTTGGCTAGATGGCGTTGATTGGGACGAATGTGCAAAGCCCAGAGGTTTATCAAAATGGCAACAGTTCGCAGAAAATCTGCCAGCCATCTGCCAAATCGAAATCCGTCGATGGGTTAATTTTTCTCCAAAGCAAGATACTCAAATCCATGGGTTTTGTGACGCCTCGGAAAAATCGTATTGCGCAGCGATCGACATCCGCGTACATACGCGCAACCAAATAAAATCCTCTCTTCTGGTTGCAAAACGCAAAGTTGCACCAATGAAGACGGTAAGTTGCCACGTCTAGAGCTCTGTGGCGCAGTCTTACTTGCAAAACTAGTTGCAAAAGAACTCGGCTTAAAAGTATGCAACACTTTCTTATGCGCAGCGCATCGCCTCCAGAAAAGCGCAAACGATTTTTTCGACCGTTTTCATCCTTCTCTCGCGCACTACGCAAGACTGCGTAAATGTTCCGCATCGTGAACAATGCGTGGAACAAATCGAAGAAGTTAGCCACACTCACTAATCCCAATCTGACGCATGATGAGTTCCAACAGACAAAAACGCGTCTTATCGAGGCAGCGCAGTTAGGTCATTTTCCGAACGAAAAAAACGCGCTGCGGGATAAAAAACCCATTAGCATAAAAAGCCCTCTTCTTGTTCTCAATCCGATAATGGACAAAGACGGTCTACTAAGGGTTAAAGGGATATTGGCGCATGCCACGATGAGATACACCGAAAGACACCCAATCATTCTCCCAACAAAATCGAGGTTCTGCCAGCTATATTTGGTGTTTCTACATTCGCTGCTTCTTCATGCAGAAGTACGATTGATGCTTCAAATGGTAAGGCAAGAGTATTACGTACCAAAGCTAAAACCTCTAATTAAAAGATGAATTTTTCAATGCAAGGTGAGCACGCTTTACAAGCAACAAACGCGCAACCAAATAATGGGGTACGTGGCAGTATTCGTCTGCTTTGCTACAAGGGTGCTTTACTTAGAACTATGCTCCGATCTCACCACCGAAGCTTTTCGAGCAGCGTTTGCGCGCTTCGTCGGCAGACGAGGTTTCCCCTCAAAAATTATGAGTGACATTGGAACGCGACTTCGTTAAATTCCTTAACGAATGCCCCACAGACATTGGCCAAAAATATGCTCCTCAAGGCATCAATTGGCAATATATAACACCCGGAGCCCCACACCTGGGATGCTTGTGGGAATCCGCAATAAAAAGCTTTAAAATCCACCTAAAGAAAATCGCTGCATCCCACAAGATCACATTTGAAGAATTCACGACGATATTGGTGCGAATTGAAGCGGTTCTCCACTCGAAACGTTTGTCCGCATTATCAAAGGACCCGGCTGACTTTACAGCCCTTACTCCAGGTCACTTCATTCGAGATGCACCGCTATTGGCCATTCCCGAGCCTTACGCTGAAGACCTCTCTCTATTTAACCGCTGGGAGAAAGTCAAAGCGCTTCACCATCAATTCAGACATAGATGGAAAGAGGAATATCTTAAAGATCTTCAAAAAAGATATAAGTAAAAAAATCCAAACCACAATCCTCAACCAGGCGATCTCGTTGTGATAAAAGAAGATTCGCTCCCGCCTACTGAGTGGAGACTGGGACGAATCCAAAGGGTTCGCCACGGGCCTGATAACCATGTACGTCTCGTAGAGATCCGCACGCAACACGGGGTTGTCACGCGCCCTCTGGTAAAACTGTGTTTCATTCCACAAGAGCCATCTTCGCGTGAATCACAGTAATAAAACGAAAAAAAAAGAAACCATTCCTACATACCATCCCTACACTATATCTACTATAGTAAAATCTTGAAACTTCCCGTTTTAAAAGTCATCCCAAGTACTTCTCGTTTCCGTTTGCTCTTCTATTTTCAGATTGAACCCTTAACGGCTAGCAGGAAATCTTGCCGTCTGGCAACGACCGCAGAGACAGAAAATTGTATCCAACGTAGACTCTGCCATCTCGTACCACGCGCTGCGGACCTGCCCAGCCTTCCAGACCATGAAGCCACCACAACGCTTGGCTGTAGCACGGACGCAAGGCTACTGCGTCAACTGCCTCGCGCTTACCCACACCACAAGTGAGTGCGAGTCAACAGGCAGCTGTAAAGCTGCGGGCTCGCGCACCATACATGGCAGCAAAGCAGAAAGGGCGCCTACGCAAACGACCATCCAACCAGCGGGCAAAACACAAACCTGCCGCGCACAGCGGCAAGGTCCAGCGCAGCCAAAGGAACACGCAAGGTGAACGCGTGTCTCCACCGAAGAAGCTAATGAAAACAACGAAGAAGACAACGACGAAGAAGACGATCGCGCGCACTGCGGACGGCCTGCAGACAAACCGATACTGGGCCGCACCACTCAACGCGTGCTAGTCAAACGATCCGCGCCCTGAAAGTTCTGCACAAGGCGCTTACCAGCGCATCCTTGCAGGGCTTTTACTATTGTATGTGAGATAGCATCTAAATTAAAAAACTGTTAATGAATTAAAATTAAAACCAAAAGTGTTGAAAATTGAGTGCGAGTGATTGGTCGCCACCAATTGGTTATTTTAGACTGTAAGATATTTCGGGAACTCTAAATGAGCCCTTAATTACTACATAGTTGTTTTTTCTACAGTTAGTTTTTTAGATATGTATGCCTCAGCTTAATTTTAAGTTAACGTAATGGTTATTTGAAAAAGATATTCGTTTTTTTTGGCTATTTTGATCCCTAAATGAGCCCTTAATTTCTCCATAGTGGTTTTCTGTATCTAGAAGTAGTTTTAAGTTGTGGATATGTCAGCTGACGTAAAGCTTGCCTTCAGGGTAACGGTATTAAATTAGAACTAAATGAGCGCTAAATTTTGATATACGTTTGGCTTTGGTTGCTTAATGCGGTTACGCTTTCTTAAGGGACATCAGTTAATAGCCACAATGGAGGTCGTCGATTGTTTAGTGAGAGACTTTATTGTCGCCTGGCTGTCTGTATATAGATATCAACCTCGAATATCGTACCACACTTCACTAGTTGTGTGGCCTTGACTTTTGCTATCAGTTCCGCTTGAAAGACGCTACAGTGGTCCGAAGGACGGAGTCTAAAAGAGATCCCCAGATGGCGGAAATACACCGCACAATTGTTGCTTTATTCACCATGTCTGTAATTTTACAGCCCTATTATAATACCTTCACAAAACTCACCTTGCTCACTGTTGAGAGGAAAATATTCATCCCGAAATATTATAATTTAAGGGAGGCTGCGAGAGTAAGGAGGCGATATATAATGTCTTTATAATTTATAGATAAATATGTATTGAAACATTTTCGCTTTGTACACTCATTGCAGTAAAAGTATGCAGCTCCTGCTGACTAAACATGTATTTTTAATACAATTTGTGAAAAAAAAAAATAATTTTGTTTAAATATTATCATCAACACTTTTCTTTTGATATATACACCAATGTACAGTAAAATAGCAGTATAATGTAAAATGGTAAATTGTTTATTTATTTATTTCTAATAATTTCAATGTTATTCCATCTTCAAATACTATTCCATATTATTACCACTTCTAAAAATTATTTATTATTTTGATTTTTCGCTGATCTTTTTCAACGCCTCAGTCATAGTCACAAGTGCTTCCGCAATTTTGGAAAATGAAGCAACTCGCGCGAGCACGCGATGTAGCAGCAGGCCATAAAAACCTTGTGGTGAGGGGAGATGGCACATTCCGGGAAGATGTAGGGCTCGGCAAGTTTTCTTCAACAATTATGTTGAACCCCTGCATAAAATACAGAAAATATAAATATATAAGTTATGGTACTTACGTTCATACATATATACATACATATGTATGTATATACATATGTGTACAAAAAATTATATATTAAAATTACCTCATGGCCCAATGTTTCTACCACGGGCAAGCCATCCACCGCTGCGTTGCCAAAGGTTTATATAGCCTGCTGCTCTATGTCGCGTATGGTAGGTCGCCTACTGGTCACTGGTCACTTGACCTTGACATTTTATTTGTCTAGCCCGGGAGCGCAGCTGATGCTTCCAATGGCTCAATGTCTAAACGTAAAAAATACAAATATACACTAACAAACAAAAAAAAACCATAATTACTTACTTTCTTCCATTTGGTCGCAGTTCTAGAGGGACCTCTCATCGAATTGAGAGTTTCCGCCACTTATGTCCACAAATTTTTAAGAAGTTGTGGGTTGCCGGGATTGCATTTCCCACGCTGCAACTCGGGTATTTAATGGAGCATGAAGCTATGTTTACTATGTACTTGTATATTTATACCTTTACACATACATACACATGTTATTTATATAAAAAATGTAATTTTGTTTAGATTAAATCTACGTAAGCTTACTAAAATAAAGCACATTAAAAGCGCATTAATTACAAATTGTATTTCGAAACCAAAAACTACTTAATTATAATATTTTTCGGGGGAAAAAAAAACATTTTTACTCGTCTAAGTATATTCCTAAACATGTATTGACGCTGTATTCAGCGAGCTACTCAAACTGAAAATGAGTTTGATGAGTGAGGTTTGGTTTTTATTTGTGCTGGTCGCGTGTGTTTGGAAAACTCAAGGACAAGTAAGCTTACATACAAAAAGGAATGTGTGAAAAATAACTGGAGGAAAGAAATTTAAAAAAATTAAAAATAAACTAAAACATAAAACAAATAAGATTATATAAATATATATAAGCTTTTTTATGGCAGAAATACCCTCGGTAGTTTGCCATTGCTTGCCGAGGGGTACCGCGGCCACCCTTTAAAAGTTTTAAAATGCTAAATTAATATAAACTGCAATAAGATATCTATTAGTACAAATAAATGAAAATAATAAAAATTAAATAAAATTGCATTGGGTGAAATGGAATAAAATGTAGTTAAAAAAAAAATAAAAAAATGGAAATAATAAAAAATAGTATATCTAATGATAGAGAAATAAAAAAAAACAATAAAAACTAAGAAAATGTATTTATTATTCGTAAGAAAAATAAATAATAAAAGATTAAAAAAATTATAAAATATATACTCTAAACTACAAGAAGACATTGTAAAGTAAAAACGAATACAAAAAAAAAAATTACCTATTACAGAAAAAAAATTGTATAATTTGGGTATTCACAATGTATCGTTAAGTGTCGTATTGTCTTCAATTTTAAAATTTAAAATAATTTCATGCTGTATTATTTCACTTCCTTTTTCTGAGCGATCCAACAAAAACAAAATTTTAACAATCGAACATTTTTATGATTTAACAGCCTTACGATAAAATAAGAATTGTAGTAAAATAAAATTAAAATCTGAAAAAAAAATTTAGAGATCATAAACATATAATACAATTTAAGAATTAAACAGAAAAATCATACATCAAAAAAAATGTATGAAAAATATTTTTCAGATATAAATATTAAAAAGCAAAAACATAATTTAATGAAAACATTCTCCTTTTCTAACTTTTGAGTATTTCGCATATTGAAATATTTTGACAGTTTATATTTCATTTTATTTTTTCTTAATTAAAATACCGTATAAAAGGAGTAATGACTCAAGTTTTAACTTTGTGCACAATTTTATTGAAATTAAACAAAATTCCATAAAAATTACAATTTATTAGAAAAAAATGTGTCTAGCATTTTTTGGAGTATGCAGTTTTGTATCCCATTTATTTTATAGCAATAAATAAAGAACCGGATTTTTGATGATGAAAATTAATGTAATTAAATTAAAAAAACATTTGATGGAAGAATAATAAAAGAAAAAATAAACAGAAACTCTGGTGCGATATTTGCACCATTTAGTCTTGTTTACAAAACAAAAACCAAAGACGTAGGTAAAATAACAGATGCCAGCATACAAAACGGACCTGCAATATCCAAACGGACTTAAATTACGGATTATCTACCTGTTCTTACTGCTAAGACAGTCGCGAGATAAAATATACTCTTTTGGTTTCTAACCGCGCGAAACTTCAGTTACCTATACTCACTAAACAAATTTTACACGATTTACGATTATTTACCAATACCTGTTTGTCCAAAAAACGAAATACGGAACAATAGACCTAGACTGAACAGAACGAAAATTGACACTGAAGATGGCACAACGCCGAAACCGGTTTGTCACCAAACCAAACTTGACAAGGGATGACGGAAAATCGTTCCAACAAATATCAACCTTACACCCTGTCGGACAAGAGAAAGAGGATAAGAATACAGATAAAAATTTAATAACAAAAAAATTAATGGCAATTCTTAGGCACATAAAACTGGCATATTCCAAAAAATTAGAATTTTTTTAAGTTAGAAATTTTTGGAAAAAGTGGTGTATGGTGCTTGTATGAAAATTAAGCATATTTTATTGAAAAATTAATAAAAGCAAAAGAAATTGCTTAGTTTTGTAAAAACCATAATTTTTTAAGTATTAAATTAAATTGCATTTTCTTCTTATTTTAAAAAGCGCATAATCACATGGCCGTCCATCACAAATCGCTACAACAGCGTCTACATTCGCTCCATGAATAGCAGCATCACACAGCCGCTGCAATTGAGTTTCAATGTGGAAACGGATTATTTGCACGATATTTGTGAAGACATTGCTTACTTGCAGATTAAAATGCCACAATCGCAAAAAACAACTTTCGCGGAACTAATAAATTACAGAGTGAAAATCAGCGACTTTATACAAGGAGCTATGAAAACCAATTTCTTTAAATTAATGAATAAATCTGTGGAGAAATACAGCAATTTGCCGCGAAAATGTCCTATGCCGGCAGTGAGTTGAAGAAAATCGCTGTTTACAAACAAGCTAATAATATTATAAAATTTGTATTCCTTATTTTCAACAGGATATGCATATTTATTTTCGTAATTTTACTTTTGATGTTGTGTCGATTCCAATTGTTATATCAGAAATTAATTTTCTCGTCATTTTGAAACTGGTACGTCCCAATGGTGACTTTGTTTCAGATTTGTTGATTAAAGGACGAATAGAATGCAAGGAACGTAAACGATTTGAATGCGGCATTGGAGTTAAACGTGGTTGAAATAGAGTTTTTTTTTAAGTACCAAAAAAGTGGATTGAATGGAATGCAAGTTTTATCTAAATTCAAATAGAAATATATACATATACCTTCAACTGTAGCTGCTCCTGTGTCGTTCTTTCACATTTTTTTCGTCTATAAATAAATAAAATGGGTAAATAATACAATATTAAAAAAAAATTGCAAAATTACTTATGCTTGCTAGTGTTCCATTTTTGTTTTGCTTTTGTTTTACGCTGCGGTTTAACAGCAAAATGCTTCTCACCTCCCATGGTGAATTTCTGAAGATTTTTTCTTGTGAGGTTTGTGAATAACCTCAAAAAATATAACTCACAAGAATGCTCAGAACTTTTACCTCACAAATCGGTTGAGAGGTTTATACAGAATAAGGCTGTTAGACTACCAGCTCCCAGTCCAAAATGAGGCCCAGGCACTAGATCTCGTTTTATTTGTACAAGATCCGGTGTCTTGTGTCTTCTGGAAAAGAGAACCACAGGGATAAGTTGTTTAGCGATCTTTGAAGCAGATCTGCCAGTGCCGAAAAGTTTTTCGTCGACATCGTCGACATATGCAATTATTTTGCCACCGATCTCTTTGTGTTTTTGGAGGAGCCCATTGACGGCTATGTTCCAAAAAAGTCGTCAGATTATTCCTCCTTGAGGCGTACCTCTGACCGTATATCTCCTGAGAGAAAACTCACGTAGTTCAGCGATTACTTCTCGTCCAACTCACATAGTACGTCCGATACGCGTGGTAAGCGAGTCTTTTACTCCAAATTTGACCACTGCAACGCTGCTATTAAGATGTTCAGCTTAGAAATAAATGCAATGCGGCCAAATTACCAGAGTCTAGGTTTATGTGGCTATTCTGGTATGATTTTATATGTGATATGCTTTCAGTCTCTTCTCTTTATTTTTCTACTAAACACCTTTAGTCTATACTCATAATATCTCCAAGAGTGCGGTTTATGTCGCTTCACAATGGCAAACAAAATAGCTGAAAATGACTGTAGTTCCGGACAACTCGTACCCGGATACGGTGTAAACAAAAGTTCGGCCTGAAGGTATGTCATATAACTACTCAAAGTCTTCATCGAAATATCGTTGAATTAAGGCATATTTTTTAATGTTCAAAGTGAAAGTCGTGTGCGTATCTGGGTCCGGGTTCTCTTCGTGACATATTGACGGATTGCCTCATGTTAGTGTTTGGCTTAGATATAATTGGGTTTGGTGGTGGCGTCGCCATTTATGTCAAAATTGGTATCTCGTGTCGCCTTAAATATATATCGAACGCCTAAAATTTCATTGAGCATGCAAATAGTAAACAGTACAGATAAAATCCCGATTTGCAGATATCCATTCACCACGATAAATTTCAAAATTTTTTGATTTTACAGAAAATCTTACCTTATATTACATCGTTTTAAGGTTTTAATAATGGTTTGTTACTTCTTGAAAATAAGTTTTAGCTTTAATCATAAACACGATATTCGATTTATTTTTTGTATTTGAAGATATTACTATATGACCAATTATCCGTACCGAAATTTCTCTAAGCATGACCAGATATTCTTCTTTACTATTCCTATCACGTTTAAGTACATCTCGATTTTGCAAGGAATGACAACAACTGGGAATCTGTTCACAGTATGGTGTCCTCAGACCAACATGTTCGTTTTCTTAAAACCATCATTTACAAACTTTATATGTGCCGATAGTAAAAAAAAATCATAGGAGTTACTGAAAACCGTCAGGAGGTAAATCACGAAAGGCAAAAATTTGTGAAACTATTTGTCAGAAACAGTAATATATATATATAACATATTATGTTATAATACTTATAAAGGGTGTTTTTTTTGCCTTGTGGTTTTCAATGAGGCAATTCTTTTTTTGGAGTTGTTCTTTTTGACGGCTGTTACTTGATTTATACTCAATTTAGTTTGCCATTTCATAATAAACAGACTTACTCCGCAACAACGTTTGCAAATCATGCAAATTTATTATCAAAATAATGGTTTGATTAGCGCGACGCAATACGCGCTGCGTCCAATATTCGGTTAATTTGAGCAACCATGGATCGGTTTCGCACAACGTTTACTCTAGTTGGTAATGCAAGTAATGAACTTTTGTGAGCGCATTATCTCGCGTCGTGGGCCTGTGGCGTGCGATTTAACACCGCTGGACTATTTTTTGTGGAGTTACGTGAAGTCGCTTGACTACGCAAATAGGCCCGAAACGGTTGACGGCTTGGAAGAGAATATTCGGCGCGTATTCGCGGCATATTACAGACTTTTGTTTATTTGTTGGTGGTACATACATACATAAATTTCGGGAAATTTTACAATGACATGAAGCAGATATTATAATAAGGTGAATGGCATTAGGTTTAATGTTGACAAAAGTTATGTAACCCTTGTAGAGCCTTTGAAATCTACCTAGGCCTTGATTAGGCCCATTGTGGTACCACGCGGATTGAAAAATCCCCTACTAGAACCAACGTGTGGAAACTAGGAACCTTAATATCTTGCGTACCTCTACTCTGTCCAGATCGCTTAGGTCGTTGAAAAACTCTTAACCTAAGAATTTTCTACTTCTTTCCCATAGTGCGGGACATTCGCATAGGAGGTGCCTCACGGTTTCAGGCTCTTCTTTATTTCTGCGGCTTCTGTCTCTAGGGACAGGTCTCGTCTGCTTTCTGCTTAATTAGGATGGTTGGTTGGTTGACGGGGCGAGTTAAAATAACTCCAATTAGCACCATTATGCGCCACAACTCGCGGTTAAAACCTATAACTGAAAAACGACAATATAAACAAAAATATGGTGGTTGTTTTAAACTCAGCCCGTAGAATTTAAATACTTCAGAAGTTGCAGTGGGTGAATGCCATTTGTTTGAGTTAATTAATCAAAGAAGGGCTCGCCTAAAAACCTCATTCTCGTCCTAGCCAGGTCCGGGCAATTGCACAGAAGATGTTCCACCGTTTCTTCTGCACCTGATAAATTGCAGCTGCGGCACGAAGTGCGGTGTTTGATGGTGATTGAAGTCCGCTTAGCGCAATAGGTAGGCCACATACTCCTGCATACCCTGATGTTAACCATCTTTTGCAAGTGTTGGGAGATACGGCTTTTGACATAACTCAGCGGCAAAAGAACCTCTTCCGTCCGCGAGATATCCATAGCCGATCCGTTACGGGCTAGCTCGTTAGCCATGTCGTTGGTGTGCCCCGGCACCCAGGCTAGTGTCACAACATGCCTGACAGCAAGGGCCATAATGCGTTCGCTCCACTTCTTTATGAGGCTGGAAGTTATGCGTGTAGGGTCCAGTGCTTTGGTAGCCGCCTGGCTGTCCGAGAAAATCGCAACACTCGTCTTATCCAGTCCCAAGTATAGAACGCCTCTCGGACAGCAAAGACTTCAGCCTGCAAAACTCTGGAAGAGTATGGTAGACGAAACGATTTTTCAACTTGGAGGTCGGTCGAGTAGACCGCCGCTCCTACACCGCAACACATCTTTGAGCCGTCTGTAAAAGTATATATTTCGAACCGTTCGGTGAAAGCCACCTTCTTCCCATCTTGCCTTGAGGAGAACAGGGTGTCGAATTTATTTCCGAATAAAAGCATAGGGCTGATGTAATAGGATCTTACGCGGGTACACGGATCACTGAATAAGTGTAAAATACGTCCATGACCATATGAACGCTCCTTCCACAGGAACAACTCCTTTAGCCGTATGGCAAAGCGCTTTGCTTGATAAAAAATATTAATCGGTGGCAAATGACATGCGACATCCAGGGCTTCCCTTGTGCATGTTCTGATAGCTCCGGTAATTGCAATACATGCTGACTTTCTAAGACCATAACATGAGGTTAGGACCCCACTTTTGACCTACAATTGGCCACGTTCTTCTACCGAGGATATGGTACTGCCTCTCCCGAACCGCCTTTGAGGTTGCAGGTTTTATTATTGATTTCGGCTGTCCCGTGACTGCCTCAGCAGGCTGTTGATCTAGCGGTGGAGTACTGTGACCCACAGTACTTCTCCATCGCTAGGCGTTATCGTCTCCTGACTGGATCGAAGGAGCTCCATACCTGTCCGTATGCGTGATTTTTCGTCGTCGTTGTTCTTTCCCGAGGCAGTTGTGGTTTTATTTATTACTGTATAGTTTTTACGTTCGCCCGCCCAGTCACTGTCCAAGAGAGAAACTCCAGTAGAAACAGCGCTGGGCTGTACCGTAACAGGAGCCCGGTACACCGACCACGCCCCGTGCCATGGTAAGGTCACTGTTACTCACTGAGGCGACCCGGTGTCAGTGAGGCGCCGTAAGTATAGAGACGGTCCGCCTGACAACCTAGATTGGGGAAACCTCCGAACCACGATCAAGGAGCATTGCGGTGGGCTGTACTATTGAGAAGTAGCGAGTTTTCCCACAATTCCCCCTGATCTTAGCTGGATACCGTTCTGACATCGCACAGAACAGAACCTGCTTCCCTAAGGGATGCCCCCTTTAGAAAGAGCTCGCAGGTAGTGAGCGGCATACCTACACCTATCCAACTTGATAAAAGCGGAATGGATGTTCCCCTTCTTGCAAGCTCGTCCGCTGTTTTATTGCCCGGTATGTTACTGTATCCTGCCACCCATACCAAGTGAGAAGCAAACAGCTCCGCGCTTTGCTTGATAAAAAATATTAATCGGTGGCAAATGACATGCGACATCCAGGGCTTCCCTTGTGCATGTTCTGATAGCTCCGGTAATTGCAATACATGCTGACTTTCTAAGACCATAACATGAGGTTAGGACCCCACTTTTGACCTACAATTGGCCACGTTCTTCTACCGAGGATATGGTACTGCCTCTCCCGAACCGCCTTTGAGGTTGCAGGTTTTATTATTGATTTCGGCTGTCCCGTGACTGCCTCAGCAGGCTGTTGATCTAGCGGTGGAGTACTGTGACCCACAGTACTTCTCCATCGCTAGGCGTTATCGTCTCCTGACTGGATCGAAGGAGCTCCATACCTGTCCGTATGCGTGATTTTTCGTCGTCGTTGTTCTTTCCCGAGGCAGTTGTGGTTTTATTTATTACTGTATAGTTTTTACGTTCGCCCGCCCAGTCACTGTCCAAGAGAGAAACTCCAGTAGAAACAGCGCTGGGCTGTACCGTAACAGGAGCCCGGTACACCGACCACGCCCCGTGCCATGGTAAGGTCACTGTTACTCACTGAGGCGACCCGGTGTCAGTGAGGCGCCGTAAGTATAGAGACGGTCCGCCTGACAACCTAGATTGGGGAAACCTCCGAACCACGATCAAGGAGCATTGCGGTGGGCTGTACTATTGAGAAGTAGCGAGTTTTCCCACAATTCCCCCTGATCTTAGCTGGATACCGTTCTGACATCGCACAGAACAGAACCTGCTTCCCTAAGGGATGCCCCCTTTAGAAAGAGCTCGCAGGTAGTGAGCGGCATACCTACACCTATCCAACTTGATAAAAGCGGAATGGATGTTCCCCTTCTTGCAAGCTCGTCCGCTGTTTTATTGCCCGGTATGTTACTGTATCCTGCCACCCATACCAAGTGAGAAGCAAACAGCTCCGCCATCTCGTTTAGAGATTTGCAACACTGCCACTGTTTTAGAGTTGCAGTTGACAGAATCAAGTGCCCTGTCGGAAAAATGAAGATTTTATATCCAACTTTTTTTCTCTTTAAGTAGTCCACCGCCTCCTGTATTGCAGCTTCCTCAGTCTCAATTACACTACAGTGTTAGGGAAGGCGGAAAGACTTTTCTAATCATAGTTGGTCTGAGAAAACACCTCCTCCAACTCTGTTCTCAAGCTTTGAGCCGTCAGTGTAGATGTGAAGTGATTCCGACAATCCAGGAGATCCGTTGGACCACCAAGCTCTATGAGGGATCAGTATGTTAAACTTCATATTGAAGCTTTGAATAGGGCACAGTAATTCGTATCGTGATAGCGCAGTTTGTTGGCGATTTTGGCGTGTCCCACTTTACTAGACTTCTAACCAGGCAGCTTCCGTAGTCTAAGAGCGGAACACGCCGCGAATTGTTTTCCCGTAATATAAATCGGAAGGATATTTAGTATAGTGTCTAATTTGTCCGAGTTAATCATAGAAAAAGCGGTCACCCCACGGCAGGCAATGGCAAACCTCCGAGGGTATTTCTGCCATGAAAAAGCTTCTCATTAAATACATCTACCGTTAGGAGTCGGCACAATACTGTCGGTCCCTCCATTTGTGGTATAATATAAAGACGCACACCACAAATGGTGGGACCTGTTTGGAAGCACATGTGCGGCGAACGGAAAGTGTGCATTCAGGAGAAGTCTAAGAGTGTTCTCCGCGGTCCACGTCGCGTCGGACCTTAGCAAGCTACTCGGAGCTATACGGGGTCCGTCCAAGAAGATCTTTTCGAATGCCTTAATAGCTTTTTGTAATCGCCTAAATGTGACCTATAAATTTCCTATTGTAAATCACTTTGGCCAGGTTAAAGGTTTTCTGATAGAGCTTGCGAGCCTTATCGATATCTGTGTTCCACTATGGTGTTTTCTTTTTGTCTCCTGGCTTCTTTTTTGGGCAGGCCTGGTGCAGAGCCTTTCCACATGCCATTGTAAACTGATTTACGATCTGTTCCAGCTCCCCGGGCTACACGGTACTCGTACTCGTTTGCCAGAAAGTCGCTTTTCGAGTTCTCTTCTATATCTACACCAGTCGGCATTCTTTAAATGTCTTAAGGGTTGAGTTCTAGACGAAATCCCCTCCAAGGAGAAAGAAAAGTATGGTCCGAAAAGGAGTGTTTATCAAGCCCTTTCCAGTTTCTGACCACAGCCTCTGCTTTCTCCGAGACGAGGTCACGTCCAAAACTTCCCTTCTGTTAAGACATAACTGCACTACTAGTTAATATATAACTGCACTTAACGTTGTTTTATCTCCATTGCATATGGTTCCAGACGATCCACAAGAATCCATATTTACACATACGGACATAATTATTCACACATCCCCCAGTTTACTATAAAAACTGTTTTATCTTTGAAATAATAAAAACTAGCTTATAGGTTTTATCTAAGGAAATCTTTATCCATATCTTAGGTATTTTAGAATAATAATAATTTAACACATTCATATTTCATTTTAAATAAATCTACAAATATTACATATTACTTCATTTATGTTAGAGACAAAATTATTCACACACTTTTGTTTAACAATAAAAATTATAATATAATAAAAAAACTAATACTTGGTGGGCATACCCTTTTGGTGTAATACTTCATTAAGTCTATTTTGCATAAACAAATTTTTTTGTCACGCCTGGCTCTATGTTTTGCCATTCTTGCTGAAGAACTTCTTTTAGTTGAGATTTGCTAGTAATATTTTATAACACGCCTACCAAGCTCATCCCACAAATGCTCTATGGAATTTAGGTCTGGAGACTGTGGAGGAGTCGGAAGAATATGAGCCACATTGTATATGATCCACATACGCACGTCGTGAGCAGTGTTTTTGGGGTCATTGTCTTGTTGGAAATAAAAGTGGTCCCCAAGGTTTAATTTTTCCGCGCTTTCTTTTAAATAATCCTTCAGTATATTTAAGTAAACTGTTTTATCCATTGTCCCCTCAATGAATACGAGATTTCCAACACCCGCCGCCGACATACTGTTTAACTGTACGTATCGTGTTATTTTTCTCCATTTCAGTATTTTTTTGGGTTTTCTCCAGACCCGTATTCTGCCATCTGACTGAAAAATTTTGAATTTACTCTCGTCGCTGAAGAAAACGTTGTTCCAGTTGGTTGATCCTTGTAAGCTTTTGCGAATTCTACCCTCTCTTTTTTATTTACCTTTGTTAAAACGTCAAAGCAGATCAACTAGAAATATAGAACTTTGTGTAGCCTTACATGCAACTCTGTATCAATCCTGTATTCAATCAATATTGCACTTTCTCTTCTGTATGTAAAACTGTAAAAACGTATGTTACCTTTACTCACTTTGACTTTATCCAGCGCTGAGCGCACACGTGCATTAAATATCGAATTGTAATTAAACATAACCTAATATATAAAATAAACATTTTCTTAATTGAACTATTGAAATAAACTCGGTTGTTTTATCAGGTTATGGGCCCAGAGCCTTGGCTGTAGCTTATCTGCATTTTTTGACCGTCGCTTATTGTTATTTATACACAAGATAATCTACACACGTTGTCCGAGTTATCTCTTCTTTAAATAAACCTTTGCGCAGTCAACTCGTACATGCAACCTTATAGTCCCACAATATAGGTATTAAGGTACCTCCAGAATATTTTCGTTAGAGCTGTTCAGTTATGGAACTCTTTACCCAATAAATTAAAACTGGAATCAAATCTAAGGCAGTTCAAATTGGCAATTTATTATATATTCTTACTCTAAGTCTTAATATTTCTATATATTTTTAATCGCTTTTCTTCCTTTCAAATTTCTGCTACCATATGTACACTACATTAAGTTCTATATTGTTCAAAATAAATAGTTTTAAAGTATTCACTTTTATACTTAAGTAATTTTTGTGATTATTACACGTTAAAAGACTATGTATTACTTGTGTCTAAATAATAATAAAATAAATAAAATAAAATAATAAATAAGTGCGCGTATTAAATATTCGATTATAAAGCGTGTGAAACGAAAACTTTCGCAGTAACGTGTGCGGAGGTCGCGCAGGTATCGAGTGCGCGAAAACAAGTTGCAAATTGTCCAAGCATGTCGAGTAATCGTATCGAGCCGCTAAACGCGGACAATTATGATACATGGAAAATGCAAATGCGCGCGATTATAATTACACAGTGTGACACTCAAAAATACCTGGAAAGTGATGTTATTTTTCTTGTAGGTTTTATCGAGTAGAACGAGAATCCAATTTTGGAATTTGTCAAACACCCCCAAAATCTCGACTTAGCCTTAAAAAACCGATGTTAGGTGCTTTTGCGCACTTCTTAGCCCATATCTTAGTTAATTAACAACCGATTTTTATTCTAAGAACGGTTTGCAAAACAAACTTAAATTTTGTTACCCTTTTTCTTCTTTTTTTGACTTTGGCGATATTTTCACACACTATTTTATAAAAACACAAAATAAGTTTTGAATTAATTCAAAGAGTAGGTTTAATAACGAGTTCAACGAATGTTTCTTGTGACTGAGTTATTTTACTTTTTATAAGAACGAAATTTTTGCAAAAATTTACAACGAACTTAATTTACTAAAAAATATTATTAAATGAAAATATATAGATCAAAAGTGCTTTTTTGACCGTTTTTTCGTTAGGTCAGCATCGTCAGTTTCGCGTTGTACTGACCAGCAATATTCTGCCATCATATTTATTTTGTTTTTTCCTTCGAAACATTTTTGGATCGTAGCCATTTCTTGGTGGAAGTGTTCGCCTTGTGCATCACTGAACTGGCCCAGATTATGTGGGAAGAAGTCCTAATGCGAATGCAAGAAATGAATTTTTATCGACATTTTGCAACCCATTTCACCATATGCACTTAAAAATTCGTTTACAACCGTGATGTAGTCGTCGCTTCTGCTGTTCCCAAGGAAATTATCACACATCGCTACATAACTCTTCCATGCACGTTTCTCAACACAGTTTAGCTTGTTCATAAAGGTAACGTCGCTCATAATTTTGCGAATTTGAGGTCCTATGAAATACCTATATACACATATTATAAAAAAAAATAAAAAACAAGTAGGTATGAAAACAAATTAATAAATACCGGCTTTTATTTTAGCTTCACTTAATTTTGGGAAGACAGTTTTAAGATGAAGAAAAGCTTCGCTATTAACATCCAATTTCTTTACAAGTTCCTTCATGTATCCCAGCTTTAACTGTAGTGGTAGTAAGATAACATCCTCAGATTTTACCAATGGGAGGCTTAAAACGTCTTTCCTACCTATCTGATGTGACTCTCGAGATGGCCATGCTTTGCGATCATAGCGATTAGATGCCCGACTATCCCATTCACAAAGGTAGCAAGGATATTTTGTGTAGCCACCTTGCAAGCCAAATAAAATTGTCAACACTTTTAAGTCAGCGATGACTTTCCATTTATGCGTGGCATAGTCGATCAACCGTAAAATTTTTTCCATCATTTCATACGTTTCTTTCTTTTTAGGGTACATACTTTTACACGATCCATCAATGAAAAGTTGCCATTCATCTGCATTATAATTATAATTTAAAGCCGAAAATAATTTGGGTACATTTACACAATGTACTAGATCACAGTCATTGCCATCAGTTTTAAAACTTTCTCTAAGTATCAAAGTGCGGTCGCTTTTTCTACCCGTTGTTATTTGAAAATATTTTTGTAGGCACTTCGGCATTTAAGTATTTTGGTTTTGTAACCGTAACAACATTCGCATACTTTACGTTTTTCCGCGATTTAAAATTGTGACCTGAAACGTTTGGTTTGCAAAAATAGCAATCGTCTTGTTTATGATATGCCTGATGATGCCAAGTCATAGGCACAGAAAAGGGCAAAGTAATTGATTGTTGAACTTTAAATTTGTTTAATGTTGTGCAGCAATATTCACAAATAAATTCTGGCTCGTACCAGCGACTCGCACTGTAAAACCTTTTGAAAATCTTGTTATATATTTTTACAAACCACGCCGATGACTTGTATCCGTAAATAAGCTACAAATGTAGCAAAACTTATTACGCTTGTCGCACATTTTAGTTTTACTTTACCACGATTTTTATCCAATTTAACAGCAAACACAACAAAAGATAAAAAACACGTGGGCTTCAGTATAACGGAAATTTATAAAGACTTCAAAATTGAGTAAAAACTCAAAAATTAAGTGATAATTTCCTTGGGAACAACAGAAGCAAATTTTTCCAAAAATTATAAAATTATAGAAAGTAAAATAACTCAGTCACTTTTTGGCCGATTTTTTAAAAGAAACATTCTTTGAACTCGGTATTAAACGTACTCTTTGAATCTAACCAAAACTCATTTTGTTTTTTTTTATAAAATAGTGTGTGAAAATATCGCCAACGTCAAAAAAAAAAGAAAAAGGGTCGCAAAATTTAAGTTTGTTGTGCAAAAACAAGTAAATTTCTTCAGCTTTATTAAGACGTCAATATATTTTTGAAAAGGTCTCAGTTTCTTCTTTCTTAACACGTTAGAATGAAAATCGGTTGTTAATTAGCTAAGATATGGGCTAAGAAGTGCGCAAAAGCACGAAAAATCGCTTTTTTAAGGTTAAGTCGAGATTTTGGGGGTGTTTGAAAAATTCCAAAATTGGATTCTCGTTCTACTCGATAAGACCTACAAGGAAAATAACATCACTTCCCAGGTATTTCGACTTCATTCTTTTTTGTAGCACTGTGTTATACATAGGTGATCTATGGTCGTACACCGAAGGGACCATAGAGTGTCCCACGGGCGCCGCAGAGGCAACCACTTTGAGAGCTAGCAACCAGAAAGCGTGTGCGGACATTATGCTTGCAATGAGTCCGTCCGAATTGGGATAAGTAGTAGAGTGCGAAAGTGCGCGGAAAATGTGGTCAAAGCTAGAGGCCACATATAAATCGAAAGGGCCTGCTCGCAAAGCTACGTTATTGAAACGAGTGGCTCTCTCCCGCATGAGAGAAGGTGATAATGTAAGAAAGCACCTAAATGATTTTTTCGACGCCGTCGCGAAATTGAAAGACATCAAGGTGATAAAAGGCGATGAACTATTAGTAATTTTGCTTTTGTACAGTTTGCCTGATTCTTTCGAATTTTTCCGTTGTGCTCTAGAGACACGCGATGACCTACCAAAACCAAAAGTTTTTCGGGTTAAAATTCTAGAAGAATCGGAATCGCGAAAAGTGTAAGAAGCGAGAACTGATAATGATGCGCTATATGCCAAAAAATTACAAAAGCAAAATAACTTCCACAAAAAGAGTGATCGTAATACAGGCACGAAACGCGGTGAAACGAAACGCATCACTTGTTACCGATGTGGAGAGTGCGGTCACTATGCGCGAAATTGTAAAGCGAAAATAGAACATTGCAAACAAGGTGTAAAGAATAACGATGATACATTTAGTGAAACGAAAAGCGCGTCATTATACGTAACTGAATCAGCTTTCTTGTGCCCTGATGGAAATAAAAAATGGTGTCTGGACAGTGGTGGCACTTCTCACATGAGTGCAGATAAAAACAATTTTAAAGAGCTATCCGCAATGAATCAAGTGCTTAATTTAGCAAACAACAATTCCACAAAAATATCAGGAAAATGTTCAAGTTGTTGTGGACGAATATGGGTGTAAGAAAGACATAACACTTAGTGATGTGCTATACGTATCCGATTTACACACAAACTTATTATCGGTATCCAAAATTACAGATAAGGGCTACGAGGTACACTTTCGTAAAAACGAAGCTGTGGTAGTTAACCAAAATAAAAACGTTATTTTTACCGCGGAAAGAAGCGGGAATTTGTATTTTGTGAAAAATCTAAGTCAGAATAACGCGTTCGCGATTCAGCCAAGGAATAATATCGACTTGTGGCACTACCGAATGGGTCACTTAAACGAACGCGATATAAAAGACATGGCGAAAAATAAAGTAGAGTACGGGCTTGATATAGAGCCAAAGCAAAACTTATCGGTATGCGAAGTGTGCGCGAGCGAAAAGCAAACGCAAAAACAGAGACAACCGTACTAGTGACGTACTTCAAATCGTGCACAGTGACGTATGCGGTCCGATGCGTTGCGCTTCAAATTCGGGTGCAAAATATTTTGTCACTTGTAACGTAGCATTTTGACTACGATACAATAAATGCACCCCAAACCTTATTAAGTTCACGCACCTGACGGCAGACGGCAAGCATACACCCACACATACGAACAGCACACGCACACGACCACCTGTCGGCCCACTATTTCGCTCGCATTACTGCCCATAGCACATAAGGCAATAATTCTCAACCTGTTACTAGTGACATAAACTATTTCGCTCGCGTCACTGTCCCTAGTACTGAAGGCAAGAATTCTCAACCTATTACTAGTAAAATCAAACTTAAAGTCTTGCTAGGTGGGTTGAGCACTTAGGTAGCATTGAGGCGCGGCGATATACCTTCGGGCATGTCCAGCACTCCTTTCTGCCTGAGTTGATCTGACCTGACCAGGAAGGGGACGCGACGACGTGCCATTCGGCGTGTCCAGCGCGCCTACCTGGCTAGGTTAACCTAACTACAGCTTCCTCCTGGTTCAGCCTACTCCCAGTCGACCACATCCTACTCCCACTCCTAATCCCCGCCAGCGCCGTTCCAGCCCCTACATACGTAGCGTGCAACTACGGGATGGCATTTCCTCTCCAGGGTAGATCATGAGAGACGCGGCGACATGCCTTTGGGCATGGCCAGCGCTCCCCTCTGACCACAGGAACAGCGGTTCGCGACCAGGAGTCTTACTACGTTGCCCGCTTCCGCTGCTTTTAATCACCGAGTCTTGCTAGATAGGAGACGCCAGCTGATAGGACCGCCACCAAGATTCACCAGCGTGCTGCTAGCACAACGCCCACTACGCCTCAGCTGCCGAGATTCTTCAGCGTGCTGCTAGCACGATCCGTACTACGCGGCAACTGCCGAGACCGCTACCGAGATTCACCAGCGTGCTACAAGCACGATCCATACAACGCTTCAGCTGCCGAGACCGCTACCGAGATTCATCAGCGTGCTACAAGCACGATCCATACTACGCTTCAGCTGCCGAGACCGCTACCGAGATTCAGCAGCGTGCTGCTAGCACAATAATCACGGCGCTCCGCCTGCTTCTCTCTGATCTTCCGACCATCTCAGAGAGCTCACCGTCACTCTCCCTAACCGCCTCGCTGTTGTCGACAGGCCCCCTTGACGCGTTGCTAGCGTGCTCACCGAGAGCCATCAAACTACCTCCCTTCAGCTACGCTCGTTCTTCCCCACTCTCCTCTCAGCCAGGACATAAAGCTGCAGATTACTAAGCCAGAGCGCGTGTGTGTGTGTGTGTCCAACTGAAGCACATAAATACTGTGTTTTATTTGGTGGGGGTTAGTGGGATTTACGCAACACATTGAGCACCTTCGTAAAAACAAAGCGCAGCCGCCGGTCAACAGAGAATATATTAGGGGAACTTTAGCGGGAAGTAAACGCCGAGGAGGAGCGCCCTGCTGAATCAACAACCAACGCCCCCTCCATCCGGATTTATAACTCCCCTCCCGACCCAAAGAGAGAGAAGAACGAGGCAAATCGCAACGAGATGAGCGAGGTGGAGATAATGAGTACAGTCCGCCGATGGGATGTACATTTTTCAGGAGGCGACGCATTGTTCGAATTCCTAGAAAGAATTGAAGAGTTAGCCGAGTGCTATCGTATCCCGCTGGACAAGCTTCTCTCGCCCCTTCCTGAGATCCTTCGCGGGAAAGCGTTGATGTGGTACCGTGTCCGGAAGACACAACTCCGCTCGTGGGGAGAATTTCGCGCAGAAGCGGAGCGATTTTTTTTGCCGAGGATGCACATCAACATACTGGAAGATGCCATCCGCCAGCGGAAGTAACAGAGCCGAGAAAAGGTCAAAGATTACATTCTGGCCCTACAAACGCTGGTACGTCAGCACCCGACGATGGTCAAAGAGAGTCATCTCGAATGCATATACGAAGGGTTGCGAGTGGAGTACCGTCTTTTCATCAAGCGTGCCGAGTTCTCGTCAATTGACGAGCTGTTGGAGCTCACTGGCGAGTTCGAGCTCCTGAAAAGTGAGGAGGCCAGACAGAACAGACCACCGGTACACAGCCTAGTCCCCCTGACAGAGGAGTATAATAGCGAAATAACCTGTTGGCGATGTAAACGGAGAGGCCACCACCGTCGGTACTGCCGTGGAATTAGAAGGTTGATCTGCTCCCGATGTGGCCGCGACAACATCCTCTCCAGAAACTGCCAGTGCGACACCACCAACTTGCCCAAGGAGAAGACACCAAAGCCGAGCGCCGCCGCCCCTGCAGCCATCATGATGCCTGAAGAGAAGAGGGACGGACGCTTCTATGCCAACGTAGATGTGGAAGGCATGAGGGTACGAGCTTTAATAGACACCGGCGCCACACTCACCTATGTCGACGAGACCGTGCGCCAGCACCTCGAGAGAAGTAAGATCCGATCATGGCCCAGCCACCGAAGCATACAACTTGCGAACCAAACCTGCGCCGTAAGCTCGCAAACATACCCCGTGACGATAATGTACCATGGAAAGGCAACGTCCATTGCGGTGTCAGCACTCAGCAACCTCGCCGAACACATGATATTGGGGATGGATTTCCTCAGGAAAAGAGGAATGACCATCACGCTGGATGACCTACCCCTCATAGCAGCTGCTCCTATGGAACCAAAATTGCTAGACAAGCTGGCCGCGCTCACTGTGAGGGAACATCTGACTGCAGACCAAAACAAACGACTGACCGAATTCCTGATGAGCCACCAGAAGCTATTTAGCGTTTCACATTCGCGCCGAGCGGTCGTGTTTTTGCTATTCGCTCCGATATTCTTTGAATAAATATAAATCGCATAGTAATTTACAATTATAAATGCTTACTCTTGGCTTGGTTAATATAATCAATCTATCAGAATTGGGTTTAATCATTTGTTGTGAAAATAATTTGAAAATCCATTTAATATGCCTTGTGTTTGTGCGCAAAAAGTAGATCGCACTCAATCTAAAGTGCAGTGCTCTAAATGCAATGAGTTTTTTCATCTCAAATGTGTTGGCATTCAACAGGCTGATCTTGAGTATTTGCAAAGCACAGATAAGCCGTTTTTTTGCAATATTTGTATGGTTGAGCGCCGTAGTTCAATTCGATCTTCTCCACCTCCCGCTGCTGTGGATATAAGTACCGAGCGTCAAAATAATAACTCTTATGAAAATGTAATTAAACAACAAAAGTTATCTTCTGTGGCCGATGAGCTTGCCGAAATTAAAGCTGTTAATGCTCGTCTCATTTCTACTGTGAGTGCTCTTCACGAAGATACTAAGTGTTTAGTGCAAAAATCAGACACTCTTCAAGTGGAGGTTCGTGAATTGCGCTCTAAATTAGATGCCAAAGATGCCACTTTGTCTCTCCTGCTATCGGAAATCAAAGATTTACGTGATGTTGTTATTAGCAGCCTTTCTCATAAATCGAAAACAGAAATAAGCGAAAACAAACATGTAAAATCGTCATTTACATGCTCTTTGTCTGCTGATGCTATTGCTTCGCCCGCTGCCATCGCTCATAAGTCGTATAGCGACACTGTCACTGGCGCAAGGAGAGCTAAATTGCCGCCGCGCTCTGCTACGGCGGCGCATACAATGTCGACGCTGTCTTCCCATCCCACGCCTACGATGCAAACTCAGATTGCTGCTACTACAGGTACTCAATTATCAGCCTTGCTGCCCGCTCAAATCGGCCCATCAATGTTGCCTTCTCACGCTTCTGCTCCACTAAGCTAGTGACAGCGACGTCCACTGCTATAATTGCTGCTTCGCCATCTACTCAGTTTCCTGCTGTGCTGCCTGCTCACAATTCGCATTCGTTTACTGTTGCTGATCCGCCTGTAGATGTCATTAATCCGAACGATTTGACTACTGTGCGTCAAAAAAAAGGGTATAAATATAAGAATATAGTGATATAATGATAGTGCCGAGTTGGATGTTGTTATTAAAAAGAAGTGGTTACATATCTCTTCTTTCAAACCGTCTGTATCTGAAGAGAATGTGATCTCCTATGTTTCACGACATTGTGGAATTCAAAGTAATCATTTGGCATGCTATAAATTGATTAAGAAAGATACTTCTGCAGACAACTTGCGTAGTATAAATTTTAAACTTGGGGTTTCGCCGTCATTTTATTCGAAAGTACTAAATCCAACCATTTGGCCATCTGATATAAAGGTTCGTCCTTTTCGTTTTTTTCAAAAGGAGGAAAATACAGAAAAACTCAAGTAGTAAATAACTCTCTTAATAAATCTCTTGGAATTTATTTTCAAAATATGTCCGGAATGCGGACTAAATCCAAAGAAATTTTTTTAGCAACTTCTCGCGCTGAATATGACATTTACGTTTTTGTTGAAACCTGGCTGAATCTTTTGCTTCAAATCAATTTGTTGTATATAGGAAAGACAGGGATGCGTTAAAAACTGGACACTTCAAGGGTGGGGGTGTTCTGATCGCTGTGAAGACAACAGTTAACAAATAATGACACTCTTTTTGATCAACTTTGCGTCTGCATTCTTAGCAGTTTTCGTAAACTATTTATATGCGTATCCTACATTCCTCCGAATAGCTTAGATAGTTTATATAATGAACATGCAGAAAATATTGTTAATCTTTGCGAAAAAAACGAGGATTGTAATTTTTGCATATTAGGTGATTTCAATCTTAGCGATATCGTTTGGTGTGCCCTACAATATAATGGTATCTTAACACCAACTAATGTTAATAGATCTCATGAAATGTACCTTTTAGATAGCCTTCTTAGTCTTAACCTTATTCAAATCAATACCTTATTTAATAATTTAAGTAAAATTTTGGATCTTGTATTCGTTGATGAAAACATAATATATAATTTATTTGAATGCTCGTTTCCAATAAGTAGAACGGATAAACATCGTGTGCCTCTTATCATAATGTTGGAATTCTATAGTTGTGTTGATTACTGTAAAGAAAAGTGCATTTCTTTCAATTTTCGAAATGCTAATTATGAAAAGTTAAATGCTGCCTTAACCGAAATAAATTGGGACTCCGTTCTTAACACTAGTGATGTGTCTGATTGTTTTGAAAGTTTTCTATACAAAACTAGCGATGTTTTTTCGAAGAACCTTTCAATTCTTCCACCTCGTATTCATAAATTACCTTGGTATAACAAAAATCTAAAAAAGTTAAAAAATCAAAGAAACAAGTTCTACAAATTATATAAAGCTCAAAGTAATAATTTAAATTTTAAAGAAAAATACATTTTTTATATGAATCAGTTCAATGTTTTAGATAAGTTTTTATACAATCAATACATTTGTAGATTTGAAACCGAACTTAAGGACAACCCCAAAGCTTTTTGGAAATACGTTCGTTCCAAAAAGGGTTGTACCAATATTCCAACATGCATGAATTTCAATGGGTTGCTTTCACAATCTGTGCCTGAGTCTGTCAATTTTTTTGCAGACTTTTTCAAGTCTAATTTTGTAGCTGATGATGACTCTGTTTGTAAAGCAATGTAAATTTTCTATTTGTGGACCTCTATGTTCGATCATTAATCTACTGGTGTGTTTATAAATCGATGGAAGGTCGCCTCCATTACCCCTATTTATAAATCAGGAAGTAGGAATGACATAAACAATTATAGACCAATTTCTAAGTTAACAGTTTTTTCAAAGCTTTTCGAACAGGTGGTTAAATAAAAAATTACTTTCGCTACAAAATCCATTTTAGAGCCGCATCAACATGGATTTGTTAGTGGGCGTTCTTCCGTCAGTAACTTAGCCATTTTCTCTCAATACTGCATCTCAGCATTTAAATATGGGCTACAAATAGACACCATTTATACAGACTTCTCTAAAGCCTTTGATAGAGTTTCCCATGCAATTTTATTACATAAACTCAAATGTATTGGTTTCCACTCTGTTTTTTTGGCTTAGCTAAAATCTTATCTATCGAATCGGTTGTTATTTGTTGAAATAGAAAATTGCAAGTCGCATTCTTTTGTTGCGTCTTCGGGTGTCCCACAAGGTAGCATTCTTGGCCCAATTTTATTTATTCTCTTCATTAATGACATTGGTTCTTGTTTTAAAAGTTCAAATTTTTTGCTTTATGCTGATGATTTGAAGTTTTTTCGTAGTATAACCTGCGAGACTGATTCTCATCTCCTACAACAGGACTTAAATAATCTTGTCGAATGGAGTCGCAGAAATAAACTTTCATTGAATATTAATAAATGTTTCCATATGTCTATTTCTAAATCTCCGGAGTTTCGGCAATCGAGCTATTTTATTTTTAATCACCAACTTATTTCAGTTAAAGATTTTGTCGATCTTGGAGTTGTGTTCGATAACCGTTTTACTTTCAGAAATCACATATGTTATGTCCTACCTAAGGTTTACAGTATCTTGCTTTTTTACGCCGCTACTCAAAAGATTTTAAAGATCCGTACACTAGGAAACTTTTCTACAGTACCTATGTTCGTTCAAAGCTTGAGTATGCCGCTATTATATGGAATCCGATTTATAATTGCCATGCTACTCGAATTGAAAGGGTGCAACGTAAGTTCATTCGCTTTGCCGTTCAATCGATAAAATTTGAAGAGCCGCTGCCCCCATATAGTGCTCGCTGTATGTTAATAAGCTTGAAATCACTTGAGAGTAGAAGAATAATCCAGTCTCTAATATTTGTATATGATGTAATTAATAGTTTCGTTGACTGTTCCGAATTACTCGAGCTGATCAGTTTTAATATACCCAGCAAAGTTCTTCGTTTTCAAAAACCATTTTATCTTCATGTGATCACAGCCAATTAGTTTCTTCATGCACCAATATTTAGGGCGCTTTTAGAGTTTAATAAAATTTCAAAGAGATTAAATATTGATTTTTCATCACCGAGATCTGTTTTTAAATCAACCATTGACGATCTGTATCGTTAGTTTTAAGAAAATTGTTGTTTAAATACCTCTAGTCTGTAAGATATACTATGTCATAGACTGAATAAATAAAGAAAATAAAAATAACTAAATAAATAAATCACTGGGCCAAGCATAGCCGCCACGCATGTCATCACTCTTAAGCACAAACGACCACTAAAGCAACGTTACTACGCCCGTAATCCCGCCATGCAGCAGGTCATCATGAAATCGATGAGCTGCTCGCAGACAAGCGCATCGAGCCGTCGAGAAGCGCGTATAGTTCACCGGTCGTCCTAGTGCGGAAAAAGCAAGGAAGCTGGAGGATGTGCATCGATTATCGCCAACTCAACGCCGCAAGTGAACCCGATGCGTATCCGCTACCCCAGATCGGAGCTATCTTCGACCAACTCAAGGAAGCGAAGTACATTTCCACTCTGGACCTGAAAAACGGGTACTGGCAGATACCACTGGCCAAGCAGTCCCGCCCGTACACTGCCTTCACCGTCCCGGGTAGGGGACTTTTCCATTGGAAAGTAATGCCATTCGGTTTGCACTCCGCCACGGCGACGTTCCAACGAGCACTAGACACCATACTCGGACCCGAACTCCACCCAAAAGCCTTCGCATACTTAGACGACATCATCGTCCTGGGAAACACTTTTGACGAACACATGAGCAATCTGCAGGAAGTCCTCGCGCGCCTCCAGAAGAAGCAGAATGCAGCTGAACTTTGAGAAATGCAGCTTCGTACAACGAAAACTACACTATCTAGGACACGTGATTAGCGCTGAAGGAATCCACACCGACCCAGCTAAGATTGCCGCCGTACGTGAAATGCCTGCCCCACGCAACATTAGAGAACTCCGACGATTCTTTGGTCTTGCCTCGTGGTACCGCCGCTTCGTCGCTGACTTTTCAACCCTGGCAGCGCCACTGAATCGTCTGCTAAAGAAAGGCCAGACCTGGGAATGGGGCAATGCACAAGAAGGCGCGTTTGAGTCACTGAAGGGAAAACTTAGCTCTGTACTCCAATACTCTGTTGACCTGACTTCGAGCGACCGTTTGTCTTGCAAACCGACGCCAGCGGAGAAGGACTCGGAGTCGTACTATTCCAGCGGCACTCCGACCACGAAAGAGTAGTAGCATACGCCAGCCGAAGCTTATCCGACCTCGAGAAGCGTTATTCAGCCACCGAACAAGAATGCCTGGCAGTACTGTGCGGAATACGCAAGATGAGGCCATATCTGGAGGGATACCACTTCACTGCAGTAACCGATCACCACTCGCTAAAATGGCTCCATTCGTTACAAAATCCATCGGGACGATTGGCCAGATGGGCACTGGAGCTTCAACAGTATAACTTCGACATTGAGTACCGAAAGGGAGCACTAAATGTTGTGACCGACACCCTGTCTCGCTGTCCACTACCAACCACAGGCAAGGAAAAGGATACGCTCTGCTGCGTAGGCACCGCATCAAAAGATTGGAATGAAAGAAAGGCGAAATCAGTGGAACAGCAGCCCGAACGCAATTCCGAGTATCAGAATGTCGACAATCGCCTGTTCCGTCACATTGTTCCCCGCAGCAAGCTGTCGCGATCGCCACACTGGAAGTTGTGCATATCCACCAGCAGAAAAGAAGACATTCTGCGAGAAGTCCACGATGCAGCATCAGCCAGCCATTTGGGTGTAAACAAAACACTCAAGCGTGCACAGCAAAACTATTATTGGCACGGCATGTATCCTCTGCTGAACGGAATACAAAGTCGAACAGAAACATCCTGCCGGACTCATGGCCACCATGCAATGTTCACGACCATGGGAGGTTGTAACCGCAGACTTCATCGGACCACTACCACGCTCCAAACAAGGGCACACCTGTTTCCTGGTCCTAGTCGACAAGTTTTCCAAATGGGTCGAACTAATACCAGTACCCCAAGCAACTACAGCAGCCGTCATCAAAGCGCTCCAGGAAAGAATCATATACCGATTCGGCTGTCCAAAAATTTTCCTAAGCGACAACGGGAAACAGTTTGTGGGCAAAGCGCTGGCTAAGGTCCTACAGGATCACCACATCCTACACAAATTTACCGCAGCATACGCGCCCCATGCAAATCCAACTGAGCGAACTAATCGAGTCGTCAAGACTATGATCGCACAACGATCAAAAACAGATCATCGAACTTGGGATCATGAAATATCGCCTTCGCAATAAACACCGCGTACCACGAATCGCCGCAAACGGCCGCAGCCGAAATCAATTTCGGACACAACCCCGCAGCCCCACAACAAATACGCAGTGAAGGCGCAGTTCCTGAGGAAGATTCCCCGACTTCTCCCGCCGTTACGGAGTTATGGGAAGAAATAAAGACACACCTAACCAACGCCGCAAAACAACAAAAGAAGCACTACGATTTGCGCAGACGCCCATGGAAGCCAAAGGTAGGAAAAAAGGTAATGAAGCGAGACCACCCCCTCTCATCGGCTTCCAAAAACTTTGCGCAGAAACTAGCGCCAAAATTCTCAGGCCCATAAGAGGTGCAGAAGTATGAATCAGCCAACACAGTCAAACTCACACAGCCTGACCGGTCGAATAAGCAGCCAGGGCACGCACACCTCCAAGACCTAAAACCATTTTATCCATAAAAACCTACCGCAACATCAAATACAAAACCACCACCCTCACCTTCCTAGAAAAAGTCAAACCAGCGATGTACAACCAAAAAAACCACCAACCGACGCCCCGGACGAAACCCAGAAGATCCGACCATGGCGGCCGCCGTTTGAAGCAACACCATGGCCTCCCAATAAAGACCGTATACAGCATGTGAGAATATTTCACGGCCCACCGCTGTTCCCATCACCAAACACACAACCCGAACCGCTGTTCAGCATCAAAGATAGCCCCGACGACCCAACAAACAGCTTACGAGAAGTGGAACGAGCGATAGACCCGGAGGAAAAGACGGCAGATACCCCTCCCATTCCAAACATTTTGGAAGGGCTCGTCCTACGACGTCCAACGACGAACAAGAAGCGATGGGTGACGACATTCAAACGCCGCACCTTGTGGGTAACTCGGGTGGGGAACGACCACGCCTGCGTGAAGTACCAGGGCCACAAAGTCATAGTAAAATTCGATGTCGAGATCACATCCCCGCATGCTAAGTTGTAAATAAATATAAAACATAAAATAAGTTAGAGTTATGTAAGAAAATGAACACTCTTGTACGTACCTAAAAAAAAAAAAAGAATAATAATAATAATAATTATCATTAGAACTACTAGAATAAGCAAACAATTTGTGAATTTCTTTGAATTACTTACGTTGAATTTCATTAAAAATGCAACCACACACACACGCCGAACCACCACCACCGCAGCTTTTTGTCCCCGAAGTGGGCGGGGGACTGTAACGTAGCATTTTGACTACGATACAATAAACGTACCCCAACCCTTATTAAGTTCACGCACCTGACGGCAGATGGCAAGCATACACCAATACATACGAACAGCACACGCACACGACCACCTGTCGGCCACTATTTCGCTCGCATTACTGCCCATAGCACATAAGGCAATAATTCTTAACCTGTTACTAGTGACATAAATTATTTCGCTCGCGTCACTGTCCCTAGTACTGAAGGCAAGAATTCTCAACCTGTTACTAGTAACATCAAACTTAAAGGGGCTTATGTGCATACAACCACCGAGTCTTGCTAGGTGGGTTCAGCACTTAGGTAGCAAGGAGACGCGCGATATACCTTCGGCCATGTCCAGCACTCCTTTCTGCCTGAGTTGATCTGACCTGACCAGGAAGGGGACGCGGCGACGTGCCATTCGGCGTGTCCAGCGCGCCTCCCTGGCTAGGTTAACCTAACTACAGCTTCCTCCTGGTTCAGCCTACTCCCAGTCGACCACACCCTACTCCCACTCCGAATCCCCGCCAGCGCCGTTGCAGCCCCTACATACGTAGCGTGCAACTACGGGATGGCATTTCCTCTCCAGGGTAGATCATGAGAGACGCGGCGACATGCCTTTGGGCATGGCCAGCGCTCCCCTCTGACCACAGGAACAGCGGTTCGCGGCCAGGAGTCTTACTACGTTGCCCGCTTCCGCTGCTTTTAATCACCGAGTCTTGCTAGATAGGAGACGCCAGCTGATAGGACCGCCACCAAGATTCACCAGCGTGCTGCTAGCACAACGCCCACTACGCCCCAGCTGCCGAGATTCTTCAGCGTGCTGCTAGCACGATCCGTACTGCGCTGCAACTGCCGAGACCGCTACCGAGATTCACCAGCGAGCTACAAGCACGATCCATACAACGCTTCAGCTGCCGAGACCGCTACCGAGATTCATCAGCGTGCTACAAGCACGATCCATACTACGCTTCAGCTGCCGAGACCGCTACCGAGATTCCGCAGCGTGCTGCTAGCACGATAAGCACGGCGCCCCGCCTGCTACTCTCTGATCTTTCGACCATTTCAGAGAACTCACCGTCACTCTCCCAAACCGCCTCGCTGTTGTCGACAGGCCCCCTTGACGCGTTGCTAGCGTGCTCACCGAGAGCCATCAAACTACCTCCCTTCAGCTACGCTCGTTCTTCCCCTCTCTCCTCTCAGATTACTAAGCCAGAGCGCGTGTGTATGTGTGTGTCCAACTTAAGCACATAAATACTGTGTTTTATTTGGTGGGTGTTAGTGGGACCTTCACTTGACTCTGGACAGGCTGAGCTCACCTCAGCCCTCGACAAAACCCACCTCATAAATGACGCCCGAGCAGGGACCCGTCTCCACAGGCGACTGTGTAAAACCGACAACAAACACCAACGCTGTGGTAGCGGGATCACGCGACACCCACGAGGAAAGAGAGAACACACCCCAGAGCGTCAATGACACCAAGGCGCTGAATACCGACTCCCCTGGCTGGATATACCTGTTAAAGAAAGAGAAACTGGTTGAAGAGTGCAAGCGACATCGTATTTTCGCAAAGGGGCACACGGTTGCCGAATTACGCAACACATTGAGCGCCTTCGTAAAAACAAAGCGCAGCCGCCGGTCAACAGAGAATATATTAGGGGAACTTGAGCGGGAAGTAAACGCCGAGGAGGAGCGCCCTGCTGAATCAACAACCAACGCCCCCTCCATCCGGATTTATAACTCCCCTCCCGACCCAAAGAGAGAGAAGAGCGAGGCAAATCGCAACGAGGTGAGCGAGGTGGAGATAATGAGTACAGTCCGCCGATGGGATGTATATTTTTCAGGAGGCGACGCATTGTTCGAATTCCTAGAAAGAATTGAAGAGTTAGCCGAGTGCTATCGTATCCCGCTGGACAAGCTTCTCTCGCCCCTTCCTGAGATCCTTCGCGGGAAAGCGTTGATGTGGTACCGTGTCCGGAAGACACAACTCCGCTCGTGGGGAGAATTTCGCGCAGAAGCGGAGCGATTTTTTTTGCCGAGGATGCACATCAACATACTGGAAGATGCCATCCGCCAGCGGAAGTAACAGAGCCGAGAAAAGGTCAAAGATTACATTCTGGCCCTACAAACGCTGGTACGTCAGCACCCGACGATGGTCAAAGAGAGTCATCTCGAATGCATATACGAAGGGTTGCGAGTGGAGTACCGTCTTTTCATCAAGCGTGCCGAGTTCTCGTCAATTGACGAGCTGTTGGAGCTCACTGGCGAGTTCGAGCTCCTGAAAAGTGAGGAGGCCAGACAGAACAGACCACCGGTACACAGCCTAGTCCCCCTGACAGAGGAGTATAATAGCGAAATAACCTGTTGGCGATGTAAACGGAGAGGCCACCACCGTCGGTACTGCCGTGGAATTAGAAGGTTGATCTGCTCCCGATGTGGCCGCGACAACATCCTCTCCAGAAACTGCCAGTGCGACACCACCAACTCGCCCAAGGAGAAGACACCAAAGCCGAGCGCCGCCGCCCCTGCAGCCATCATGATGCCTGAAGAGAAGAGGGACGGACGCTTCTATGCCAACGTAGATGTGGAAGGCATGAGGGTACGAGCTTTAATAGACACCGGCGCCACACTCACCTATGTCGGCGAGACCGTGCGCCAGCACCTCGAGAGAAGTAAGATCCGATCATGGCCCAGCCACCGAAGCATACAACTTGCGAACCAAACCTGCGCCGTAAGCTCGCAAACATACGCCGTGACGATAATGTACCATGGAAAGGCAACGTCCATTGCGGTGTCAGCACTAAGCAACCTCACCGAACACATGATATTGGGGATGGATTTCCTCAGGAAAAGAGGAATGACCATCACGCTGGCCGCGCTCACTGAGAGGGAACATCTGACTGCAGACCAAAACAAACGACTGAGCGAATTCCTGATGAGCCACCAGAAGCTATTTAGCGTTTCACATTCGCGCCGAGCGGTCGTGTTTTTGCTATTCGCTCCGATATTCTTTGAATAAATATAAATCGCATAGTAATTTACAATTATAAATGCTTACTCTTGGCATAGTTAATATAATCAATCTGAGACAGTGACTCTTCTATCAGAATTGGATTTAATCATTTGTTGTGAAAATAATTTGAAAATCCATTTAATATGCCTTGTGTTTGTGCGCAAAAAGTAGATCGCACTCAATCTAAAGTGCAGTGCTCTAAATGCAATGAGTTTTTTCATCTCAAATGTGTTGGCATTCAACAAGCTGATCTTGAGTGTTTGCTGAGCACAGATAAGCCGTTTTTTTGCAATATTTGTACGGTTGAGCGCCATAGTTCAATTCGATCTTCTCCACCTCCCGCTGCTGTGGATATAAGTACCGAGCGTCAAAATAATAACTCTTATGAAAATGTAATTAAACAACAAAAGTTATCTTCTGTGGACGATGAGCTTGCCGAAATTAAAGCTGTTAATACTCGTCTCATTTCTACTTCCAGTGCTCTTCACGAAGATACTAAGTGTTTATTGCAAAAATCAGACACTCTTCAAGTGGAGGTTCGTGAATTGTGCTCTAAATTAGATGCCAAAGATGCATTTTGTCTCTCCTGCTATCGGAAATCAAAGATTTTCGTGATGTTGTTATTAGCTGCCTTTCTCATAAATCGAAAACAGAAATAAGCGAAAACAAACATGTAAAATCGTCATTTCCATGCCCTTTGTCTGCTGATGCTATTGCTTCGCCCGCTGCCATCGCTCATAAGTCGTATAGCGACACTGTCACTGGCGCAAGGAGAGCTAAATTGCCGCCGCGCTCTGCTACGGCGGCGCATACAATGTCGACGCTGTCTTCCCATCCCACGCCTACGATGCAAACTCAGATTGCTGCTACTACAGGTACTCAATTATCAGCCTTGCTGCCCGCTCAAATCGGCCCATCAATGTTGCCTTCTCACGCTTCTGCTCCACTAAGCTAGTGACAGCGACGTCCACTGCTATAATTGCTGCTTCGCCATCTACTCAGTTTCCTGCTGTGCTGCCTGCTCACAATTCGCATTCGTTTACTGTTGCTGATCCGCCTGTAGATGTCATTAATCCGAACGATTGGACTACTGTGCGTCAAAAAAAAGGGTGTAAATATAAGAATATAGTTATTGGATGTAATGATAGTGCCGAGTTGGATGTTGTTATTAAAAAGAAGTGGTTACATATCTCTTCTTTCAAACCGTCTGTACATATGTACACATATGGTGATAGGTGATAAGTGGTGTTTTCTTGTGGTCTGCTGAAATAACGAAAATTCGCACATTAAGGCAGAGGAAGTTGGCCAATATAGCGTAAAGCCTGAAGGACTTACCCAGGAATATCCGGTGAGTTCGTTTCAAGCTGCAGGCGGCCATTGCAGGCCCCGTGGCTAAGTTTTTTCACTGTGTTGCTAGCCATTTTTCCATAGATTTTCCACAAATTTTATAAATTATATTTTTCATACTGGAAGCACACACGAACGAGACAAATACAAATCCTCAAAAGCTGTGATTATTGTCAAATACAGCTGATCTTGTCGCCCACACTGGGAACAGATCGGCTTTGTCTATTTGACAATAGCGAAGCTACCCTGCGTATCTGATACTCACACCACCCACAGGAGTCTAAGACAGGGTGCGTCATATAAAAAAAAAAAAAAAAAAAAAAAAAAATAATAAAAATATATAAATAAAAAAAAAATAATAATATAATCTAATTAAACTAATAATACATATAAATATAAAAATAAATAAAAACCAAACTTAGGAAAATACCTACAAATCAAAACTAAAATAAATTTTATAATAATCAAATAAAATATAATAAAGATAAAAATAAAGTCAAAACAAAATAATATACATATACATACATATTCTTAAGAAAATTTATTTACCCTGACTGATATTGGCGAAAAAACTGCGGTGCGAAATCTCAAATCGTAGTTCGGTGGGAGAAGAGCTTCCAGTGGATGAGCTCGCGTTCACCACAGTGCGGGAAGCTGCGCGCAGAGCGAAGTGTAATGGAGAAAGTAAGTCCATTTGCACGCAGCGCCAAAGTGGCAAGATCGCCAGAGAGGACAACTTCTCCGAATGTTGTCAGAGCGGATGCTGATAAGTTAGGAGCCTCCGAGTCCAGGAGCGATCCTACCGCTGCAGAGTTTGCAACCATCAGCTGCTCTCCTCCAGGTGAAAGTGAAGTGGGGAACGCTGCCTCCCCCTTGGATAATACCGACGCTTTAAGCCTGCTCGGTTCCAGGATTGATGAGCTGGCTAAAATGATGGTACTCCAAAAGGCACGTAAATCAGCAAATGAGAAACTTGGTCTCAACACTGGCTGACTTACAGAAAATGGCGAAGTCGGAGAGCTTGAAACCAGCAACAAAAAGATGCTTAGGTGTAAAAATAGACATGGCTTCGCAAACTGATAAAGCCAGCTTTGGTAGTGGGAAGAGGTCTAGATCCCGTAACGATGCGGGTTCTGCTAAGGAGAACTCCCCACCGCAATCAGGAAAGCGGACCAGAATATTGTCTCCGCGAGTACCGGAATCTCACTCTAAAGGCGATGTTAAGAAAGGCAATTTACCTAAGCCCACTGCCAAGTCAAATGAGAACGAGGCTTGGACTGAGGTGCGCAGAACTAGGCGACCCCTTGTTTCAGAAACGGGCAAAAATAAAACACCGACCTTTTCGGAAATAGTGCGTAGGGATACCCCAAAATCAGTTGCAAAAGGAAAACCTGACGCTTTTATAATTTCCAAGAAAGGTGAAACGTCCTATGCCGATATACTTCGGAAAATAAAATCTGAGCCTAGCTTATCCGAGTTCGGAAATCTCGTCACCCGTATCCGTAAAACACAAAAATGAGAGATGTTGCTACAGCTTAATACCAGAGGGGAGGCAGGTAGGTCCCAATACAAAGACCTGGTTAAAAAAGTGCTGAACGACGAAGCTGAAGTGAGAGCCCTCACACACGAGATAACCGTTGAGTGCAAAGACCTGGACGAAATATCTACCAGAGAAGACGTTGTGCAGGCAATTAACGAGCAATTTGCGTCCATAAATGTAGATGTCTCGGCAGTGAAAAGTCTTCGCAAGGCATATGGCAGCACACAAATCGCCACGCTAAGTTTGCCTGCGAATACCGCAAGTACCCTTCTGTCGAAAGGTAAGGTGAAGGTAGGCTGGGTTGTGTGCCGTTTACGAAAGGTGTTGCAGCCAACACGCTGCTTCCGATGCTGGTCGTTTGGCCACATTTCAAACGAATGTACAAGTTGCGATAGATCCGAGCTGTGCAAAAGATGCGGTGACGCAGGGCACGCAGCGAAGGGCTGCGTAAATACACCTAAGTGCCTGCTATGCCAGCATGGAAAAGAAGAACCGTCTGACCATGTCTCGGGAGGTAATAGGTGCCCGTCATACAAACGAGCAATAGCCAAAATGCTAAAATGAAGCTTATACAAATAAATTTAAATCATTGCCAAGCTGCTCAGGACCTACTGAAGCAAACGGTGGCAGAGACGAAGACGGACGTGGCTATTATATCAGAGCCATACAAAATCCCCACAGCTTATGGGTGGGTTGCCGATGCAACCAAAGGAACAGCAATATGGGCATGCGGAAACTTCCCCATACAAAGTGCGCATCCTGAGTTTACAGGTAAGGGTTTTGTTTGGGCGGTTATCAAAGGTTACCACATTTGCAGTTGTTATGCACCACCAAGCTGGACGCAGCAGGACTTTCAGGAGTTACTGAACAAAATAGTTGAGACAGCATCCGGTCGACATCCTTTAATAATCGCTGGTGACTTTAATGCCTGGGCTACAGAATGGGGTAGCCGAAGAACAAATGCAAGGGGTGCAGCCCTGCTAGAAACCTTCGCTCCTCTAGACCTCGTATTGGCGAATCGCGTAAATATCAGCACATTCCGGAGAGATAACAGAGAGTCTATCATTGATATAACATTAACGAGTGGCTCACTGGCTGGATGCACTAAGTGGATGGTCAGCGAGCATTACACTCACAGCGACCATCAAGCAATCCTGCTAGATATCTCTAGAGACAACCGCACCGACCAAAGCGGTCACGGTAATAAACACCATCACCGCTCTTGGCGCCCGGCAACTCTTGACAAGGACCTGTTTACTCTTGTCTTAAGAGAAGCATCCAACAAGATGTGTCCAGAACAAGAAGCAGTAAAGGGAGCCTGCGAGTTGGTTTCCGACCTCACAATGGCATGCGACGCAGCGATGTCACGTAAAATGTTTAATACAACCCGTAAACAGGTGTACTGGTGGAACGATACCATCAGGGAGCTAAGAGCGAGTTGTCTTAGGGAAAGAAGAAGTTGTCAGAGGCAAATAGCGATGCCAGGACATGAAGGTAGGCGAGAAAGATTCAAAATATTAAGAAAGAAACTGAAAGATGAAATTCGGAGTAGCAAAAAAGCATCATTTAAGATTCTTTGCGACGAAGCTGACAAGAACCCCTGGGGAAACGCTTATAAGGTTGTAATGTCAAGAATTTCTAAGGCGCCTCAGGAAAAATGCCCACTGTTGCTAGACGTAATTGTAAAATCCTTGTTTCCTTATCGTGATACGGTGAGCGTACCACGCGCTCCCGCTTCCGTTAGCGGAATTGTCGGGGTGACTGCTGATGAAGTGATGGAAATCGCCAAAGCGATCGGTGACCGCAAAGCAACTGGCCCTGATAACATCCCGAATAGGGCTCTCAAAATGGCCATTGCGGACGACCCGCAGTTGTATGCCAGAGTGATGGAGTCCTGTCTTCAGCAAGGAGTGTTTCCGCAGGTGTGGAAAAAACAGAAGCTCGTGCTTCTTCCGAAACCAGGCAAACCGCCGGGTTTACCTTCATCCTATCGACCGATCTGCCTACTCGACACCTTGGGTAAGGTTCTGGAGAAAGTCATATATAACCGATTGTTACGGTTCACTGAAGACGAAATGGGATTATCACCACGGCAGTACGGCTTCCGTAAGCGAAGGTCGACCATAGATGCAATACAGGAAGTAGTCTCAATTGCCACAAATGCAATTGCTGGTAGAAGATGGAGAGGGGGCGATAAACATTACTGTGCCACAGTAACACTCGATATTAAAAACGCCTTCAACTCTGCAAACTGGGAACACATCCTAACAGCACTCCTAAAACTACAGGTTCCGGCATACATATTTAATATTATTAGAAGCTACCTGGAAGATAGAGTTTTGGAATATTCTACCGACGTTGGAACTAAAAAGTATACCGTTACTGCGGGGGTTTCCCCGGGGCTCAGTACTAGGTCCAATATTGTGGAACATAATGTACGACGAAGTCTTCCGCCTACCGCGCCCCGACGGAGTAGACATAATCGGGTTCGCTGATGACATTGCACTGGTAGCAGTAGGTAAGCAAATATCCGATGTCGAAGTCAAAGTGAACGCCACAATAGAGACGGTCACTAAATGGCTAGATAGCGTAGGCTTATCTCTAGCAGCAGAAAAAACAGAAGCTGTTCTAATAAGTAGTCGGAAGAAACCTGAGGTGGCGGTATTTAAAGTAAATAGCCACACTTTTCGATCCTCCCGCCAGCTAAAGTACCTTGGTGTGATTATCGACGATAGGTTATGTTTCGGACCACACGCAGATTATGTAACACATAAGGCGTCAAAAACTTACGGTGCTCTATCAAGAATGCTCCCAAACATAGGCGGACCTAGAAGCAGCAAACGGTCCATTTTAGCTACAGTTATCAGCTCAGCCTTGCTGTATGCAGCGCCAGTCTGGGCTAAGTCATTGAAAGTAAAAGCCTATCGGAAGCCTTACGAAACTGTGTATAGACTATGCGCTCTACGAGTGACGTGCGCGTATAAAACAACTTCGGATGACGCGGCAATGGTCGTCGCGGGTATGACTCCCTTCGATATACTGGCTGAAGAAAGAGAGAGACTATATCAGCGGAGAAAGCAGTTCGACAACGCAGAGGTAATTGCTGTCCAAGAAAAAGCGTTATCCTTAGAAAAATGGCAGGAGCGCTGGGATAACTCCGAAAAAGGAAGATGGACACACACCCTTATTCCCAACATTCAGAAGTGGGTCAGTCGAAAGCACGGGGAAGTCAACTTTCACCTTACCCAATTCCTTACTGGCCATGGCTGCTATAGAAAATACCTTAACCGCTTCGGGCTGGACGATTCCGCCCTCTGCCCAACGTGCAATGTAGACGAAGATGCGAGGCACGTCTTATTTTCTTGTCCACGATTTTCAGCAGTTACGATTAACATAAATACTCTATCTGCAGATCCGCTTAGTCCGGATAATATAATCGATACAATGCTTAGCTCTATCCGAAATTGGGAAGCAATAAGTGGCGCTATAGCAGAAATACACAAAAAGCTAAGGTACGCGGAGTGGTCCCGAAAAAACCGGTGAGATTTCTACCACTTTCACAGCGTACTGCATCATTCGATTTTGCTCGGAACGACGTCCGTTCCGACAGAATCGATCGCTAGGGAGATTTTAAGTAATTTACATCGTCAAAGTGTAAATAAAACACGGGTTGGAACCGAACGCACTCCTCCCGTGTAATCAGGACGGATCTGGATATCGTTCGCCGGACCATCCAAACAAAGTTTAGCCCCGCTAGATATAGCTCGGAACCTCGTCCGTTCCGACAGCTACGATTGAAGACATGCTCTGCGAATGACCAGCAAAACTACATCCGAGTCCCTCTACCTGCTGAACCGATGCTGCCGTAGAAATTGCCCACCAGGATCTACGGCTGCACAGCATACAACATAATGGGTGCCGCTTGGAACCAAGTTCGTTCCAACGGTTTCGCCAGGTTGTGGACGGTAAGGTAAAGTGAGAAGAAAACGCGGGTTGGAACCGAACGCTTTCCTCCAGCAAACAAGATGCGGATCTGGATCTCGTTCGTTGGACCACCCACACAAAGCTTAGTTCTGCTAGATGTTGCTCGGAACCTCGTCCGTTCCGACAAATATGACTGGATACAAGCTCTACGTTTGAGTAGGTAATCTTAAGCGTCAAAGTGAGGAAATTATGAAGCTGGAACCAAACGCTCTTCAGCTCCAGTTTATTGCGGCTCCTGGTATTCGTTTGCTGGACCACCTCGGTCATGCTACTCGCTGAGTCTGCGCAGCAAGGGAACTTGTTCATCGGGCTCGTTTTGTCTGCAGAGTTTATAGCCGGGCAAGAAGCCGCTCGGAACCAAGTCCGTTCCGACGGACTCGGCTTACTATAGCGCTCTTTATAGTGTCAGCAATGCTGAGTAGGCGGAAATCAACTAACCTTTGAAATTGGCTGCTCGGATTCCCGTCCATTCCGACAGCCTCAAGTAAGTTCAACTTCGAATTATATAGATAATAAAACTAACTTAGAACATTTAAGTAGTGTCAGATGTCAGGCATATAAACGCAATTAGGCGGACATTACATAAGTGGGCGGGGACGACGGACCCGACACGGGTGGGCGAGTTAGACCAACAGAGGTGGTGCCAAGTAGATGCAACTTCCACGGACTGCATCAAGACGGTAACGGACTTAGAGCTTAGTGCTCAAACTGCCTCCCGACGAAATACTTGACGGTAGTACCGGGAGGGGAACGGTACGTGACAGTAGGAGGTTTAGTGCAGGTTAAAGTCCCACACTGACGGGGTGAAGGCTTTCGATGCTTACTCCTCGTAAAACAAAAAAAAAAAAAAAACAAAAAAAAACCGTCTGTATCTGAAGAGAATGTTATCTCCTATGTTTCACGACATTGTGGAATTCAAAGTAATCATTTGGCATGCTATAAATTGATTAAGAAAGATGCTTCTGCAGACAACTTGCGTATTATAAATTTTAAACTTGGGGTTTCGCCGTCATTTTATTCGAAAGTACTAAATCCAACCATTTGGCCATCTGATATAAAGGTTCGTCCTTTTCGTTTTTTTCAAAAGGAGGAAAATACAGAAAAACTCAAGTAGTAAATAACTCTCTTAATAAATCTCTTGGAATTTATTTTCAAAATATGTCCGGAATGCGGACTAAATCCAAAGAAATTTTTTTAGCAACTTCTCGCGCTGAATATGACATTTACGTTTTTGTTGAAACCTGGCTGAATTTTTTGATTCAAATCAATTTGTTGTATATAGGAAAGACAGGGATGCGTTAAAAACTGGACACTTCAAGGGTGGGGGTGTTCTGATCGCTGTGAAGACAACAGTTAACAAATAATGACACTCTTTTTGATCAACTTTGCGTCTGCATTCTTAGCAGTTTTCGTAAACTATTTATATGCGTATCCTACATTCCTCCGAATAGCTTAGATAGTTTATATAATGAACATGCAGAAAATATTGTTAATCTTTGCGAAAAAAACGAGGATTGTAATTTTTGCATATTAGGTGATTTCAATCTTAGCGATATCGTTTGGTGTGCCCTACAATATAATGGTATCTTAACACCAACTAATGTTAATAGATCTCATGAAATGTACCTTTTAGATAGCCTTCTTAGTCTTAACCTTATTCAAATCAATACCTTATTTAATAATTTAAGTAAAATTTTGGATCTTGTATTCGTTGATGAAAACATAATATATAATTTATTTGAATGCTCGTTTCCAATAAGTAGAACGGATAAACATCGTGTGCCTCTTATCATAATGTTGGAATTCTATAGTTGTGTTGATTACTGTAAAGAAAAGTGCATTTCTTTCAATTTTCGAAATGCTAATTATGAAAAGTTAAATGCTGCCTTAACCGAAATAAATTGGGACTCCGTTCTTAACACTAGTGATGTGTCTGATTGTTTTGAAAGTTTTCTATACAAAACTAGCGATGTTTTTTCGAAGAACCTTTCAATTCTTCCACCTCGTATTCATAAATTACCTTGGTATAACAAAAATCTAAAAAATCAAAGAAACAAGTTCTACAAATTATATAAAGCTCAAAGTAATAATTTAAATTTTAAAGAAAAATACATTTTTTATATGATTCAGTTCAATGTTCTAGATAAGTTTTTATACAATCAATACATTTGTAGATTTGAAACCGAACTTAAGGACAACCCCAAAGCTTTTTGGAAATACGTTCGTTCCAAAAAGGGTTGTACCAATATTCCAACATGCATGAATTTCAATGGGTTGCTTTCACAATCTCTGCCTGAGTCTGTCAATTTTTTTGCAGACTTTTTCAAGTCTAATTTTGTAGCTGATGATGACTCTGTTTGTACGCCCGTCGGTGTTGACTCTACCCAATCATTGGACTTTGGGTTTCTGTCTGTCTCTGAAATAGATGTTCTGAATGGTATAACTGCCCTAAAGACCTCATTGAAACCTGATATTGATGGTTTCTGCTCTTATTTTCTAAAGCAATGTAAATTTTCTATTTGTGGACCTCTATGTTCGATCATTAATCTATCTCTTTCTACTGGTGTGTTTATAAATCGATGGAAGGTCGCCTCCATTACCCCTATTTATAAATCAGGAAGTAGGAATGACATAAACAATTATAGACCAATTTCTGAGTTAACAGTTTTTTCAAAGCTTTTCGAACAGGTGGTTAAAGAAAAAATTACTTTCGCTACAAAATCCATTTTAGAGCCGCATCAACATGGATTTGTTAGTGGGCGTTCTTCCGTCAGTAACTTAGCCATTTTCTCTCAATACTGCATCTCAGCATTTAAATGTGGGCTACAAATAGACACCATTTATACAGACTTCTCTAAAGCCTTTGATAGAGTTTCCCATGCAATTTTATTGCATAAACTTAAATGTATTGGTTTCCACTCTGTTTTTTTGGCTTGGCTAAAATCTTATCTATCGAATCGGTTGTTATTTGTTGAAATAGAAATTGCAAGTCGCATTCTTTTGTTGCGTCCTCGGGTGTCCCACAAGGTAGCATTCTTGGCCCAATTTTATTTATTCTCTTCATTAATGACATTGGTTCTTGTTTTAAAAGTTCAATTTTTTGCTTTATGCTGATGATTTGAAGTTTTTTCGTAGTATAACCTGCGAGACTGATTCTCATCTCCTACAACAGGACTTAAATAATCTTGTCGAATGGAGTCGCAGGAAAAAACTTTCATTGAATATTAATAAATGTTTCCATATGTCTATTTCTAAATCTCCGGAGTTTCGGCAATCGAGCTATTTTATTTTTAATCACCAACTTATTTCAGTTAAAGATTTTGTCGATCTTTATCGACAAAATCCGTTTTACTTTCAGAAATCACATATGTTATGTCCTACCTAAGGTTTACAGTAATCTTGCTTTTTTACGCCGCTACTCAAAAGATTTTAAAGATCCGTATACTAGGAAACTTTTCTACAGTACCTATGTTCGTTCAAAGCTTGAGTATGCCGCTATTATATGGAATCCGATTTATAATTGCCATGCTACTCGAATTGAAAGGGTGCAACGTAAGTTCATTCGCTTTGCCCTTCAATCGATAAAATTTGAAGAGCCGCTGCCCCCATATAGTGCTCGCTGTATGTTAATAAGCTTGAAATCACTTGAGAGTAGAAGAATAATCCAGTCTCTAATGTTTGTATATGATGTAATTGATAGTTTCGTTGACTGTTCCGAATTACTCGAGCTGATCAGTTTTAATATACCCAGCAAAGTTCTTCGTTTTCAAAAACCATTTTATCTTCATGTGATCACAGCCAATTATTTTCTTCATGCACCAATATTTAGGGCGCTTTTAGAGTTTAATAAAATTTCAAAGAGATTAAATATTGATTTTTCATCACCGAGATCTGTTTTTAAATCAACCATTGACGATCTGTATCGTTAGTTTTAAGAAAATTGTTGTTTAAATACCTCTAGTCTGTAAGATATACTATGTCATAGACTGAATAAATAAAGAAAATAAAAATAACTAAATAAATAAATCACTGGGCCAAGCATAGCCGCCACGCATGTCATCACTCTTAAGCACAAACGACCACTAAAGCAACGTTACTACGCCCGTAATCCCGCCATGCAGCAGGTCATCAACGATGAAGTCGATGAGCTGCTCGCAGACAAGCGCATCGAGCCGTCGAGAAGCGCGTATAGTTCACCGGTCGTCCTAGTGCGGAAAAAGCAAGGATGCTGGAGGATGTGCATCGATTATCGCCAACTCAACGCCGCAAGTGAACCCGATGCGTATCCGCTACCCCAGATCGGAGCTATCTTCGACCAACTCAAGGAAGCGAAGTACATTTCCACTCTGGACCTGAAAAACAGGTACTGGCAGATACCACTGGTCGAGCACTCCCGCCCGTACACTGCCTTCACCGTCCCGGGTAGGGGACTTTTCCATTGGAAAGTAATGCCATTCGGTTTGCACTCCGCCACGGCGACGTTCCGACGAGCACTAGACACCATACTCGGACCCGAACTCCACCCAAAAGCCTTCGCATACTTAGACGACATCATCGTCCTGGGAAACACTTTTGACGAACACATGAGCAATCTGCAGGAAGTCCTCGCGCGCCTCCAGAAGAAGCAGAATGCAGCTGAACTTTGAGAAATGCAGCTTCGTACAACGAAAACTACACTATCTAGGACACATGATTAGCGCTGAAGGAATCCACACCGACCCAGCTAAGATTGCCGCCGTACGTGAAATGCCTGCCCCACGCAACATTAGAGAACTCCGACGATTCTTTGGTCTTGCCTCGTGGTACCGCCGCTTCGTCGCTGACTTTTCAACCCTGGCAGCGCCACTGAATCGTCTGCTAAAGAAAGGCCAGACCTGGGAATGGGGCAATGCACAAGAAGGCACGTTTGAGTCACTGAAGGGAAAACTTAGCTCTGTACTCCAATACTCTGTTGACCTGACTTCGGGCGACCGTTTGTCTTGCAAACCGACGCCAGCGGAGAAGGACTCGGAGTCGTACTATTCCAGCGGCACTCCGACCACGAAAGAGTAGTAGCATACGCCAGCCGAAGCTTATCCGACCTCGAGAAGCGTTATTCAGCCACCGAACAAGAATGCCTGGCAGTACTGTGCGGAATACGCAAGATGAGGCCATATCTGGAGGGATACCACTTCACTTCAGTAACCGATCACCACTCGCTAAAATGGCTCCATTCGTTACAAAGCCCATCGGGACGATTGGCCAGATGGGCACTGGAGCTCCAACAGTATAACTTCGACATTGAGTACCGAAAGGGAGCACTAAATGTTGTGACCGACGCCCTGTCTCGCTGTCCACTACCAACCACAGGCAAGGAAAAGGATACGCTCTGCTGCGTAGGCACCGCATCAAAAGATTGGAATGAAAGAAAGGCGAAATCAGTGGAACAGCAGCCCGAACGCAATCCCGAGTATCAGAATGTCGACAATCGCCTGTTCCGTCACATTGTTCCCCGCAGCAAGCTGTCGCGATCGCCACACTGGAAGTTGTGCATATCCACCAGCAGAAAAGAAGACATTCTGCGAGAAGTCCACGATGCAGCATCAGCCAGCCATTTGGGTGTAAACAAAACACTCAAGCGTGCACAGCAGAACTATTATTGGCACGGCATGTATCCTCTGCTGCGCGGAATACAAAGTCGAACAGAAACATCCCGCCGGACTCATGGCCACCATGCAATGTTCACGACCATGGGAGGTTGTAACCGCAGACTTCATCGGACCACTACCACGCTCCAAACAAGGGCACACCTGTTTCCTGGTCCTAGTCGACAAGTTTTCCAAATGGGTCGAACTAATACCAGTACCCCAAGCAACTACAGCAGCCGTCATCAAAGCGCTCCAGGAAAGAATCATATACCGATTCGGCTGTCCAAAAATTTTCCTAAGCGACAACGGGAAACAGTTTGTGGGCAAAGCGCTGGCTAAGGTCCTCCAGGATCACCACATCCTACACAAATTTACCGCAGCATACGCGCCCCATGCAAATCCAACTGAGCGAACTAATCGAGTCGTCAAGGCTATGATCGCACAACGATCAAAAACAGATCATCGAACTTGGGATCAGGAAATATCGCCTTCGCAATAAACACCGCGCACCACGAATCGCCGCAAACGTCCGCAGCCGAAATCAATTTCGGACACAACCCCGCAGCCCCACAACAAATACGCAGTGAAGGCGCAGTTCCTGAGGGAGATTCCCCGACTTCTCCCGCCGTTACGGAATTATGGGAAGAAATAAAGACACACCCCACCAACGCCGCAAAACAACAAAAGAAGCACTACGATTTGCGCAGACGCCCATGGAAGCCAAAGGTAGGAGAAAAGGTAATGAACCGAAACCACCCCTCTTATCGGCTTCCAAAAACTTTGCGCAGAAACTAGCGCCAAAATTCTCAGGCCCATATGAGGTGCAGAAGTATGAATCAGCCAACACAGTCAAACTCACACAGCCTGACCGGTCGAATAAGCAGCCAGGGCACGCACACCTCCAAGACCTAAAACCATTTTATCCCTAAAAACCTACCGCAACATCAAATACAAAACCACCACCCTCACCTACCTAGCAAAAGTCAAACCAGCGATGTACAACCAAAAAAACCACCAACCGACGCCCCGGACGAAACCCAGAAGATCCGACCATGGCGGCCGCCGTTTGAAGCAACACCATGGCCTCCCAATAAAGACCGTATACAGCATGTGAGAATATTTCACGGCCCACCGCTGTTCCCATCACCAAACACGCAACCCGAACCGCTGTTCAGCATCAAAGATAGCCCCGACGACCCAACAAACAGCTTACGAGAAGTGGAACGAGCGATAGACCCGGAGGAAGAGACGGCAGATACCCCTCCGTTGAATTTCATTAAAAATGCAACCACACACACACGCCGAACCACCACCACCGCAGCTTTTTGTCCCCGAAGTGGGAGGGGGACTGTAACGTAGCATTTTGACTACGGTACAATAAACGCACCCCAACCCTTATTAAGTTCACGCACCTGACGGCAGACGGCAAGCATACACCCATACATACGAACAGCACACGCACACGACCACCTGTCGGCCACTATTTCGCTCGCATTACTGCCCATAGCACATAAGGCAATAATTCTTAACCTGTTACTAGTGACATAAATTATTTCGCTCGCGTCACTGTCCCTAGTACTGAAGGCAAGAATTCTCAACCTGTTACTAGTAACATCAAACTTAAAGGGGCTTATGTGCATACAACCACCGAGTCTTGCTAGGTGGGTTCAGCACTTAGGTAGCAAGGAGACGCGCGATATACCTTCGGCCATGTCCAGCACTCCTTTCTGCCTGAGTTGATCTGACCTGACCAGGAAGGGGACGCGGCGACGTGCCATTCGGCGTGTCCAGCGCGCCTCCCTGGCTAGGTTAACCTAACTACAGCTTCCTCCTGGTTCAGCCTACTCCCAGTCGACCACATCCTACTCCCACTCCGAATCCCCGCCAGCGCCGTTGCAGCCCCTACATACGTAGCGTGCAACTACGGGATGGCATTTCCTCTCCAGGGTAGATCATGAGAGACGCGGCGACATGCCTTTGGGCATGGCCAGCGCTCCCCTCTGACCACAGGAACAGCGATTCGCGACCAGGAGTCTTACTACGTTGCCCGCTTCCGCTGCTTTTAATCACCGAGTCTTGCTAGATAGGAGACGCCAGCTGATAGGACCGCCACCAAGATTCACCAGCGTGCTGCTAGCACAACGCCCACTACGCCCCAGCTGCCGAGATTCTTCAGCGTGCTGCTAGCACGATCCGTACTGCGCTGCAACTGCCGAGACCGCTACCGAGATTCACCAGCGTGGTACAAGCACGATCCATACAACGCTTCAGCTGCCGAGACCGCTACCGAGATTCATCAGCGTGCTACAAGCACGATCCATACTACGCTTCAGCTGCCGAGACTGCTACCGAGATTCATCAGCGTGCTGCTAACACGATAAGCACGGCGCTCCGCATGCTACTCTCTGATCTTCCGATCTCGCCGTTGCCGACAGGCCCCCTGGACGCGTTGCTAGCGTGCTCACCGAGAGCCATCAAACTACCTCCCTTCAGCTACGCTCGTTTTTCCCTCTCTCCTCTCAGCCAGGACATAAAGCTGCAGATTACTAAGCCAGAGCGCGTGTGTGTGTGTGTGTCCAACTTAAGCACATAAATACTGTGTTTTATTTGGTGGGGGTTAGTGGGACCTTCACTTGACTCTGGACAGGCTGAGCTCACCTCAGCCCTCGACAAAACCCACCTCATACACTTTTATTGACCAACATTCACGATGGTGCGAAGTACATTTTATTAAAAGCAAATCGGACGTTTTCGAAGCCTTTAAAAAATACAAAGCAGCAGCAGAGATAATTACGGGTCGGACGATAAAAGCGCTGCAATTGGACAACAGGCGCCACTTGTCTTCACCGTACACACCACAACAAAACGGTATGGCCGAACGCAAAAACAGAACTCTAGAAGAGATGGCCAGGTGTATGATGAAGCAAGCGGGCGCGCCACCCTCTTTTTGGGCTGAGGCGATTAATACGGCCTGTTTTTTACGTAATCGATGCATAACAAAACCGACACGAGAAGTGCCATATAAATTATGGACAAACAAAACTCCAACAGTGACATACTTAAAGATTTTTGGATCCAAAGTATATGTTTTGGACAAAAACAAATCAAAAGACAAAATGTCGTCTCGTTCCGTACCGTGCGTTTTAGTGGGCTATTCATCCGAATCGAAAGTTTATCGATTGTGGTCGAAGGAAAGACGAAGCATTATAATAAGTCGCGATATCAAAGTCGTAAATGAAACGGGTGTAGTATAATCATACATACAAACACACACACGCACACACAAAATACACAAAACCTAATTATACATACCGACATACACACGCACACACAGAATGTACAAAATATACAAAGTGTACAATAATAAATAACCACACAGAATTATGCAACACAATATCACATAACAATACATACTGACACACACACACACAATGCGTATGGCACACGCGCAAGGCACCACTTACAAAGTGTAACATGAAATATGTCTTGACGCCGAGCGGCGAGAATGCATACATATTTACATTCTGGCATCAAATTGCTGACACTTGCATTTTTAGCAATTTGAAGGCCAACATTTCAAGTGCATTACCCCAATAAAATATATTAGTTTACTACCGTGTGAAATCAATGCATGAGAAAGTAATTGTAAATATCACATTGATTTCTCATTGGTTAATTAAGAATTAAGTATAAGTTTCCTCTGCGAGGAAAATAGTATATAAGCTAAAACTTTTGTAAATAAAATTCAATATTAATCTTCAAGCTGATTCAGTTTGTTTGATTTCTATTCATATAGCAAGACAGGCATTTTACTGCTATGCAATAATGAGCCTACGAGGAAGCGCATTCGCTTCAACTTAGGAAATATAACTTCACAAATAATATTACATGGCGATCCTGCCAAACCGACAAAATTTTAAGATCCTGCCAAACCGGCAACAAATTTTTAGATCCTGCTAAAGAAAAATTAAAATTCCAATAAATTTATTTAAAATAAAATGGATGAAATTTTTACTTTTGAAGAATTTCTCAATACCTTTGCAAAATATGAGAATTTATTAAACCAACAGAAAAATACTGAAGTAAAATCAGATATAACAGAAAAATATACTGTAGAGGAAGTAGCTGATGCTCCAGTGTACAAGGCAACTCCCAAAGTGGCTGGACCGAAGGCTATCTCCCTGGAAGAGTATAAAATAAGATTGCAACAACAAAAACAAAATTATACAAATTTTCATGAATCCATAAAAGAAGTTCATACCAGAAGACCTAGAGAGGGTAAAGCTGTACGTTACAGAAAGGAATGTAAGGAATTGTATCAAATGATACATTTATCCTACGGAGTGGAGAAGAGACAATACCTAGAAAAGTTAAAAATTCTAAAAAGATGTGCGGTCCAAAACAGGAACGACAAAACCCGTCAGAAGTAATAAACAACAACATTAATGATAGCATAATAACCAAGGAAGACCACAGTCTGCAACATATAGTTTATTTGTTAATTATTATTATTATTATTTACGGTTTATTCAGGTTACATAATTACTATAAAAATTATGTTAATCAACAAATAAGTAGATCTGTAGCCAATCTTAGTACATAAATAACAAAAAAAAAAAAAATTATGAAAAATAAAAGAATTTATTTATGGATGAAATACAAAACATATTAATTAAATTAAAAAAGAGTCCAAATAGGACATATTCTGATGTATATATAGAGCATACAAAAACTATAATCAAGCAAATTTGGTCAGAACTAGTAGTGCAACTCAAAGAGCACGAAATAGAGGATATTAAATTAAAATTTCAGCAAATAACTGCAAAAATACATTTACTTTTAAAAAATAAAATGGCAAATTTTGACTTTGCCACTGCCTCAAAAATCATTCCTGAATTTGGAGGGGAACAATATCTTCTGGCAAAATTTCTTGATACAGTTGAATTTTATGCAAATACATTATCAGAAACACAGAAAATTATGTTATTAAAATATATTTTAGCTGGAAAACTTTCACAAAAAGTAAAGAATAGACTTTTAGCTGAAACAGAGCCAATTACTATTGAACAACTAAAAATTACCCTAGAAAAATTATACAAGTTAAATAAAAATCCGCTAAAGCTACAAAATACGCTTAGTGTGATAAAGCAAAGCAACTTGCCATTACAAAATTTTGCTTCAAAGATTGAAAGCATAACAGCTTCACTTAATGAGATTCAAATCTCGCAGCAAGGATCAGATAATAAATCAATAATTATAAAGCTTAATGACCAATTAGCATTAAACGCATTTAAAAATGGTGTTAATGAACCATTTAAATCTATTGTTTTTGCGGCTAGACCTTAAACGTTTTCTGAAGCACTCCAAACAGCTCAAGAAGTAGACATTCCAACTAACAATTTGAACATGTTTCGTAACAAAAATAACTATAATAATAATACGCGACAATCTTTTAATAATGGAAACAGAAGGCATGATGATCACAATCGAATGTCTAATAATACAAATTACCACAGGAGTAATAATAACAACAGAAGCTATAACAACAACAACAGGAATAATAATAATAACAGTAGAAGTTATAACAACAGCAACAGGAATAATGATAATAACAATAGAAATTATTCTAACAACAGAAATAATGACCGACGTCCTCAAAATTCTGATCAGAACAGAACAAATAATAATAATCAAAATAAAAATTCTCAGGAAAACTAGGACGTCCCCAGATGAAAGAAGCTGGGGTCATAAATAAAACTTTAAATACGTATAGTATAGCCCAAAAAAACACAAATTATATTATAATTAAATCAAAGACAATACGAAAACCAATAACATTTCTAATAGACACAGGTGCAGACATATCAATTATAAAACATGCATCTATAGAAGACAGTCCAATAACAAATTGTCAACAATATAACATAAATGGACTTAGTGACAATTTATTAACAACAAATTCGAAAACAAATCTTTCACTTCAATATGATGAATTTATGATTGAACATACATTTTATATTTTTGACAATATCAACATATCTACAGATGGAATTATAGGTAGAGATTTCTTGACAAAATATAATTGTAAAATAGATTATGAAACCTTTGTACTCACAATTATATATGAAGAACAACAAATAATCTTGCCAATGTACATGAAACTCAGTACATTACCAAGTATAAATTTGCCACCTAGAACAGAAATTATTAAAGAAATAGACATTGACTTAAATGAAGATAGTTTAGTATGCGCTAGTGAAATAACACCAGGCATATTTATAGCTAACACAATATTCCAAAGAAAGGTCACAAACATATAAAGTTCATAAATACAAATGAGTGTGACATAACAATAAAAGATATTCCTTTACACATACAACCAATAAAAAATTTTTCAATATTGAAATATGACACAAAATTTAATTCAAAACAACGAATAGATTTTATTAAAAATACTATAAATTTTGAAAACCTAGATCCAGAAGCAAAAGAATCCATAATAAATATTTGTGTCAAATACAATGAAATATTTCATCTAAAAGGAGATATTTTAACAAAAAACAATTTTTATACACAGAATATTTCTGTACATGACAAAACTCCAGTTTATATAAAAAACTACAGATTACCAAATGCACATCTTGAAGAGATTAACCAACAAGTTGACAAATTAATTAAAGAGGACATTGTTGAACATTCGACCAGTCCATATAACTCACCATTATTAATTGTGCCAAAGAAAAGCACAAATGATGAAACTAAATGGAGATTAGTAGTTGACTACAGACAACTAAACAACAAAATTGTAAATGATAAATTCCCATTAACAAGACTAGAAGATGTGTTAGACAAATTAGGAAAAGCCAAATACTTTTCAACTTTGGATATGACCAGTTCTTTCCATCAAATACCGTTAGATAAGCAATCCAGACCGCTTACAGCTTTTTCGACTAATAAAGGACATTATCAGTTCAAAAGGCTACCATTTGGTTTAAAAATAGCGACTAATAGCTTTCAACGTATGATGACTATAGCTTTGAGTGGATTCTTATATGTAGACGACGTAATAATTTTTGGTTCAACACTACAAGAACATAATGAAAATTTAATAAAGGTATTCGAAAGACTGAAACAATACGATTTAAAATTAAATCCAGACAAATGTAACTTCTTAAAAACAGAAGTAGTCTATTTAGGTCACCTTATTACTGCAGAAGGTATCACGACCGATCCAAAAAAGGATGACACTATTACAAATTTTCCATGTCCTAAAGATGCAGACGAGGTGCGTAGATTCGTAGCATTTTGCAATTACTATAGACGTTTTATAGAAAATTTTGCACAAATAGCCAAACCACTAAACGAACTATTAAAGAAAAACAAACTGTTTATATGGTCCAAAGAATGTGAAAAAGCTTTCAGAACTCTTAAGTCAAAACTAACAACTCCACCAGTTTTGAAATATCCCGATTTCTCCAAACCTTTTATTTTGACAACTGATGCATCAAACTATGCCTTAGGAGCAGTATTATCTCAAGGGACGCCTGGGGAAGATACTCCGATAGCATATGCAAGTAAATCACTTAATAAGCATGAAGTCAACAAGCCAATAATAGAAAAGGAATTATTAGCCATCCATTGGGGAATTAACTATTTTAGACCCTACTTATTCGGTAGAAAATTTATGGTATACACTGACCATAGACCGTTAGTAAGTTTATTCACGCATAAAAACCCGTCATCAAAATTGACAAGAATACGTGTAGATCTTATGGATTATGATTTTGAAATAATCTTCAAACAAGGAAAGATGAATACAAATGCAGACGCACTATCTAGAATAAAAATTACATCAAAAGAATTAAGAAAAATGATACCATCATATGATGTGCTTACAATTACAAGAGCGACTAGTAAAAAATTAGAAAATGAAAACTTAAATGGCAAAGAAAGCGAAAAGCTAAACGAAGAAATAAGTGGCAAAGCAAGCAAACCACTTGCAAAAAGAACTAGTGCTGCAACTCAAGAGAAGCTTGATCACCTTCACATTTGGGAAGCAACGTCATTATCTGACGTCACGCATATAAAGAAATTGCAATTTCAGTTCAAAAAGAACATTATGTATAATGAAAAGGCCAATATAGGAGCACAAAAGAAAAATATTGTTGTCGATAAATCGTTATCAACTATGACGTTGATTCTGAGGAAGCTAGGATTATTCGTAGAACAACAGGAAATAGCTAAATTAGCAGTCTCTGCAGAAGACAATATTTTCCAATATATAAGCATGCAAGAATTTAAAGAAAAATGGAATAAGCTACAAAAAGAAATGAAAACTAATACAGCCATTATAGTACATATATACACCGCCAAAAGAAATAAAGAATATTAAAGAAATGAAGCGTCTAATAAGCAAATATCATGATGAGGAATTAGGAGGACATATAGGAATCTTCAGATGCATTAAAAAATTAAAACAAAGATATGTTTGGAAAAACATGAGTAACATGGTAAAGAATTATATTAATAACTGCAAATTATGCAATGAAATAAAAGTAACTAAATACACAAACGAAGAAATGACCATGACAGTCACTCCAACAACTTCATTTGAAACAATTACAGTTGACACAGTAGGCCCTTTACGTCCATCAAACGGATACAGATACATTCTGACGTTTCAATGTGAACTCACAAAGTAACGGGTGTTTTTTTTAGGGGTATAGAACTTCGAATTGAAATAAAACACATCAATTTGGCTTTATTGGAAGGATAATTTTATGCCATTAATGTTTAAATATGATTTCGGGCATGTGGCCGCCGCGGCTGGCTCGAATAAAGCCAATTCTACAGGTCCAATTTTCAACCACTTTTTCGAGCATATGGGGCCGTATGTCGGCAATAACGCCACGAATGTTGGCTTCCAATTCCCCTAACGTTTCTGGTTTGTTGGTGTAGACGAGCGACTTCACATATCCCCAAAGAAAATAATCCAATGGTGTCAAATCACACGATCTTGGTGGCCAATTGACAGGTCCATTCCGCGAAATTATGCGCTCAGCGAATGTTTCCTTCAATAAATCGATTGTGACGTGCGCTGTGTGGCATGTAGCGCCGTCTTGTTGGAACCACAACTCATCCACATTCATGCCATCCAATTCGGGAACAAAATAGTCGGTTATCATGGCTCTATACCGGTCTCCATTAACGGTAACTGCCTCTCCAGCATTATTGCGGAAGAAGTATGGCCCAATGACTCCACCAGCCCATAGAGCACACCAAACAGTCAGTTTTTGTGGATGTAATGGCGTTTCAAGGGTCTCATGTGGATTCTCTTCACTCCAAATGCGGCAATTTTGCTTGTTGACGTAGCCATTCAACCAAAAATGAGCCTCATCACTGAACAAAATTTTGCGATGAAAATCAGCATCGAGATCAATCTCATTTTCGGCCCATACACCAAAATCACGACGCATTGCATGGTCTCGCGGCTTTAATTCTTGCACAAGCTGGATCTTGTAAGGTCGCAAGCCAAGATCTTTGCGCAAAATCTTCCATAAAGTTGATGGACAAAGCTCCAATTGCTGTGCACGGTGGCGAATCGATTCATTCGGGTCCTCTTCAACACTTTGCTCTACAGCGGCAATTGTTTCTTCGGTGCGTACTGTTCGACGTCTCTGCGGATGCGTATTATCACATAGAGTAAACGTAGTGCGAAAACGATCCATGGTTAACCGAATTAATTGCTCTGATGGACGATTATGTCGACCATAAAATGGACGGAGCTCACGGTAAACTTCGCGAACTGAACCATTACTTTCGAAATAAATTTGCACGATTTGCAAGCGTTGTTCTTTTGTCAACCTGTTCATGATGAAATGGCAAACCAAACTGAACATAAATGACATTAGAGTTGCCAGATTTGACCCCAAAATGCCAGTTTTATCTCTATTCGAAAAACAAACCTGTAAAAAAAACACCCTTTATATAGCAGCATTTCCCATGCAAAGTAAAGATGCAGTCACTGTAGCAAGAACAATAGTTGAACAATTTATATTAAAATATGGATGTTTTAAAACCATAAAAACTGACAAAGGTACAGAATTTACAAATGAATTACTGACCAACATATGTAAACTATTAAACATTAAAAAAAAGGTTTCAGCACCATTCCACCATGAGACATTAGGAGCATTAGAAAGAAACCATAGAGTATTAAATGATTACTTACGAGCACTTCAAAAAGAAGACAATTGGGAAGACTTATTGCCCTATTACGTATACTGCTACAACACAACGCCAAACTGTACGACAAATTACTCTCCACATGAGCTAGTGTTTGGAAAAATTAGCAGTCTAACATGCGAAATACTTAAATCTAAAAACATATTATACAATATTGATGATTATTTGACAGAGCTCAAATTAAAACTGATACATGCACATAACATGGCTCATCAATCTTTGATACAAAATAAAAATGATAGAATAAATAAACATACGCATAATAATATAAGTAATTTTAAAACTAATGATTTAGTTTATATTAAAGTAGGAAATAAGAGAAAATTTGATTAAAATTTTAAAGGCCCTTACAAAGTCATTAAACAAGAAGGTGTCAATAGCTTTATACAAATAGATAACAAATTAATTAAAATACACAATAATAATATAATTAAAGCTAGAAATATTTAAATTACAATATTTTAATGTACAAACATAAATTAATACATATATGTACATTTGCCTAACTTTTAAGAAACTACAGCAATTGTACATTTATCTAAAGGGGTAGGATGTAGTATAATCATACATACAAACACACACACGCACACACAAAATACACAAAACCTAATTATACATACCGACATACACACGCGGAGGAAGCATCGAAAGGAGGAAGCATCGAAAGCCTAACCGTCACCGGTTTGTCAGTGTGGGACTTTAACCCTAACTAAACCTCCTACTGTCTGAGTACCATTTCCCCCGGTACTACCGTCAGGTATTTCGTCGGGAGATGGCTTGAGCTTCCGCTCTACGTACGTGAAGTCTGTTTGTACCGCCCTCTGTACTGTTGTTTGTTACATCTTCGTGGGGGTTTAAATTGCCCCGTTTCATTTCCAAGCATTTTTTTTTTTTTTTTTTTTTTTTTGCTTGACTGCCGGTTGGAACGAACGAGGTTCCAAGCCGCTCAACATGGTATTTCTCCTATTATATAAACTATTGATTTTAATATAATTTACGATTTTAGATTACCTTGCCCGCCGGTCGGAACGAACTGGGTTTCCGAGCCGCTCTGTTACTCTCTTTACTTCTTCTCGTCTGGTTTTTCAAAATTTATGGTTTCCAACTATTCCGCAACGGTCGGAACGGACTGGATTCCGAGCCGTCTACTTACTTAATTCGATTTTTTCTGCTTTGTATGAACTATTGGAAAAAACACAATATTTTATAGCTGAGGATTTAACATACATATATATATAAATTTCTCAAAAGTAGTTTATTGAGCACTAACCTTTCTTGGTAGCCGGAAAGGACGAGATTCCGGGCTACCCGGCCGTGTGTAACCGCTTTGGGCTGTTCGTTGGGAGCTGTGCTTAGGGCCAAAGAGCCAAACTGCTTACATTTTTTATTTTTATTTTTTTTTTTTTTTTATTAGTGCAGGCAGTCGGAACGGACTAGGTTCCGAGCCGCCGATTCGGTGTGAAGTTTGTTGCCGTCAACCGACATTAAAAGATTATGTATTTCTGCGGAGTCGTTCCGCCTGACGTAGTTTCGATATTACCATATTTGCCATGTTGCAGACGGCAGACCAGTTTTCGATCGATTCGAGCATTATATCGATCAAATTCTCTACTTTTGTCAGCCGCCCTACCTGTACGTTTAGGCAGTTTCGTTCATCTTCAAAATATGTGCAGGCAAAAAAGCAATGTTCAGCATCTTGGATATCGTCCTCTTCGCAGAGAGTGCAGTAAGGGTCATCATCGATTTTAAATCTATAAAAGTAAGATTTAAAACAGCCATGCCCCGTAAGCATTTGGGTTAACTGGAAGTTTACTTCTCCATGTTTCCGGCTTAACCATTTTTCTATTGATGGTATGAGACGGTGTGTCCAGCGACCTTTATCTGTCTGGTCCCAACGGCATTGCCACTGTTGCCAGCAGAACTTGATTTCTGCTTGGCGATTCGCCTTGTTTACAGATCTTGCCAACGTCTGCGTCGCCAGGATATCTATTGGACATAGGCCAGCAATAACCAACGCAGCATCTTCCGATGTAGTTCGGTAAGCGCAGCATACCTTAACCGCGCAGAGCCGGTATAAAGACTTCGCTTCGCGTGCGTATGACGTCTTCTTAAAGGCTTCACCCCAGATTTGAAACCCGTATAGCAGGACACTTCTGACTATATTGGCGTATAACTGCCTTCGCTGTTGCTTTGGACCTCCGACGTTAAGCATCAGTCTCGAAAGCGCTACTGCGACTTTTTCCGCTTTTCCGACTGCATACTCAATATGCCGCTTGAATGTTAATCTAGCATCCAGTATGATTCCGAGGTATTTCAGATCTGGGGCTGATTCTATTTCATGGCCACATACGTTTATTTTCGCCACTTCTCGGATCTTCCTGCTGCTAATTAGCACTGTCTCGGTTTTTTGCTGTGCAAGCTCTAGACCTGCATCGAGGAGCCAGTTTTGAACACTAGTGATCGAGTTGTTTGCACTCTCTTCAATGTCTTTTATGTGCTTAGCTACGACCACAATGGCTATGTCATCAGCAAAACCAACTATTTTCGCCCCTTTTGGTAGATGAAGTTTCAATATGCCATCATACATTATGTTCCATAGCGTTGGACCCAGCACTGAGCCTTGTGGAACTCCGCCTGAAATCTTATATTTCTTTCTGCCTTCATCGGTGTCGTAGAGTAGAAGTCTGTCCGACAAGTAATTGTTTAGGATTCTTCTGAGATATGCTGGAATATCGAAAGTTATTAGCGCCTCTGTTATTTTCCGCCAGCTTGCGGTGTTAAATGCGTTTTTCACGTCGAGCGTAATTATTAAACAATATTCTTTTGAGCCCCATCTCCATCTCTCACCGCTAATCGCATTTTCTGCTATTCTTTTTATGAAATTGGCTGCATCAACTGTGGACCGCCCTTTTCTAAATCCAAATTGTGTTTCGGAGAGTCCTCCATTCGCCTCCATTGCTTCTGTAACTCTATTGGTAATTATGCGTTCCAGAAGCTTCCCTGTTGTATTAAGCATACATATTGGTCGATATGCAGAGGGATCCCCAGGAGATTTTCCCGCCTTTGGTAGTAGAACGAGCCGCTGGCGTTTCCATATTTTCGGAAATACGCCCTCTGTAAAGCATTCGTTAAACGTGTGAACGAAAACCTCAGTATTCGCTTTCACTGCTAGTTTAAGAACTTTATTCGGAATTGCATCAGGGCCTGGGGCCTTTCTGTCTTTAAATTCATCAACCGCAAGCAGCACCTCTCCAGCGGTGATCTGGGGGAATTTGCATTCAGCATGGGAGAGGATCTCTCTACTGAATGCTTTTTGGCCTGGAAACAGTTTGCTTACTATTATACCCAGTTGGTCGGCGCTTGTGAGCTGCGGCTGGACAGATGCCTGTAGCTTTTTAGTAACCACTTTGTATGCCATACCCCAAGGATTTTGTTCGGCACTGTCGCAAAGCTGGAGAAAACACTTCTTCTTGCTCGCTTTAATGGTTTGCTTTAATTCCTTTCGCTTGGCCCTGTAGTGTATTTGTTGTTCCAAATAATTGGCCGTTTTTCTGGCCCTTTGGTAGTCGCGCCTTGCTCTATTGCATTGTTGACGAACATCTGCTATCTGGGAATTCCACCAGTATACTGAGGGACGTCTGCTCGATGGGTTTCTTCCTCTTCTCCTCATTGAAGCATCACAGGCGTTTGCTATGGTGGTCATGAGCTTGTTGGCCATATTCGTAGCTCCTTGTGTTAGGGTAACTTCAGACATCATAACTTTTAGCGCTTCTTCATCTAGAGAGTCGATTTTCCAGCCCACTGTTCTCCTTTCGGTGCAAGACCCTGTTTGCTTTGGTTCGTTTATAGTGAAGATAATTGCTTGGTGATCGCTGTGAGTATAGTCGTCACTAACCTCCCAATGGACATTTCGGGATAGTCTACTAGTTATGAATGTTAAGTCTATTATAGACTCACTTCCGTCTTTTTTGAATGTAGCTTTACTTCCGGAATTTAATAGCACCACTTCTAGGGTCGAAAGAGCTGTCAGGAGCGCTCTGCCTTTGGGATTTGTTTTACGGCTTCCCCATGCTTGGGCCCATGCATTGAAGTCACCTGCGATTACAACCGGCGTTCTAGTTCTAGCATCGGTGACCAAGTTATCTAATATTGTTTCAAACTCCTCGAGGTTGAAGCTAGGTGGTATGTAGCAACTGTACAGTATGATGCCAGCAATTTTCACGCAGACGAAGCCTACTTCCGATTTCAGTTTTTCTAATGGGAGTGGTTTTTTGGCACAACTCCATACCGCTGATCGCCCTGCGCTGGCCTTGGCCCATAGTTGACAGTCGACCACTTTGTATGGTTCACTCAGTAGAGCTACGTCGATATTCAGTTCTAATACCGACTGCTGCAGCAGTTCCTGTGCCGCCTTACAGTGGTTTAGATTTAGTTGGCAAACCTTCATTCTTTACGTGTCTTTTGTACTGCCTGTACATAACAAGGGCATTCTCTTCCACCTGTTCTGTGCTTCAAATCTGCCAAGTTTTTCCTCGTGCAAATGGCACACCTCAGCTCTTTCTTGCAATCACGGGCCATATGACTTGAGTCACCACAGTTGAAACACGATCCCTTCATATCGTGTGGAGATCTGCAGTTTCGTGCTACGTGTCCAAACTCTAAGCATTTAAAGCATTGCATCGGCTGTGTTTTTTGCCGAATTCGGCAAACCACCCATCCTATACGTATTTTTCCTGCTGCTATTACTCTATTTGCGGCTGCAGCTGGGAGAAGTATAGTCGCGGTCTTCGTACCACTGTATGCCTTTCGCATAGATTTTACTGCGTCTTCTTTAAACTTTATCCCCTCGAACTCTTTTTCAAAAGTGGCGCAAATCTCTTCTTTCGTTGATACTTCATCCAGGTCTTTAACCTCTAACGCAATTTGCGAGGTGAGAGTCTGGACAGAGACGCTTTCGCCAAGCGCTTCTTCGACAGCTCGCTGTACCTCGGAAGTGTGCGAGTCTGTTGGTTTCTCCAGCTGAATGAGTAAGTCCCCATTGGTGGTTTTCCTTATTTTTGTTACCATCTCTCCTACGTGTTTCAGCTTTGGCTCGTTCCTGACAGGTCCTTTATTATTAAAGCATCTGGCCGTGGGTGCTTAGGTTTTGGCTTCTTCCTCCTTTCTACGGTTTGCCAATCTGCCCTCTCCTCTCCTTCCATATTCTTGCTGGGTTGAACGCTTGGCTGTGATGACGCGTCTGTGACTCCCTTTGAGATCGCCGAATAGAGAGGTTTACCGTGGTTGTTTGGCTCCCGGTATTTGTTTTTTCTTTCGGAGTTGGGGGTTTCGCTTTCTCAAACAAAGCAGAGAGTTCGCCTATAACATCGCGCATGGGCTGATGGACGGATCTTCTTTTTCCATCCTCCAGCATGTCAACAAGCTCGCGAATCTTTGCTCCGAGGGTAACCCATGCTGATGGCTGATAATCTGTTTGAGTCAGACAAACATTTTTGGGCACCGGACAAATCTCTGGAGGCGAACTCATCAACCTAGGACGCTTTCCAAAAACGTTGAGAGTCGTTCCTACTTCGGATGACTCACTCCCGGTTATTTGGGGTCCCGAAACTCCCTTATTATTTCGCCCTGCCGGGGGCGACCGGGAGACACTCATTTTAATTTTAAGCAAGCTTCTATTTTTTAATAATTTTTGCTATTATTTCTTTTAATTTATTTATTAATTGATTATTAATTAATATTTATCGATTTCCTATTAAATTGCTTACTATTTATTTAATTTAACTTTAATTTACTGTAACTCGTTATATTTATTGCTATTTTATATGCTATTTGTTTATTATTTATTTTATTATTTATTTAGTAATTATTATTATTTTTAATAATTATAATTAGATAATTATTTATATATTTATAAACGTATTCAACTACTTTTACTTCTAATTTAGTTGCTTCTGCCCACTGTGTGGCGATCTCAGCGCCACCTACCGTGATTTAAGAACAACGCCGGTAGGGGGTGTGTGTCTCCGCTATTTAAGCTCGGCTTTATTAGGCACAGGATGTTTCAATAAAGCTTGGCTTATTGGACCACTTTGCTGAACTTACTCCACTCGCTCAGCTGTTTTCAGCCCGATTTGGCGCGATTCAGCCTTTTGTTTTTTCTTCGTTTGCTACTTTGAAAAAACAAATCTCGCCTGAAAGAAAACTGGAAAATAAACACTTACAGTAAAAAGTCCTCTACCTCCAGAAGTGGGACTTGCAGCCTCCACGTAGACACACTTTTTCACTGCACTTTTGGTGGAAATTATAAATTTATTACCACAAATATCACCAAAATTTAATCACTTTTTGAGAGCTTACACAAAAACACGTCCTCTCACAAAAGTATGTATACGTGTATGTCACACACAGAATGTACAAAATATACACAGTGTACAATAATAAATAACCACACAGAATTATGCAACACAATATCACATAACAATACATACTGACACACACACACACAATGCGTATGGCACACGCGCAAGGCACCACTTACAAAGTGTAACATGAAATATGTCTTGACGCCGAGCGGCGAGAATGCATACATATTTACATTCTGGCATCAAATTGCTGACACTTGCATTTTTAGCAATTTGAAGGCCAACATTTCAAGTGCATTACCCCAATAAAATATATTAGTTTACTACCGTGTGAAATCAATGCATGAGAAAGTAATTGTAAATATCACATTGATTTCTCATTGGTTAATTAAGAATTAAGTATAAGTTTCCTCTGCGAGGAAAATAGTATATAAGCTAAAACTTTTGTAAATAAAATTCAATATTAATCTTCAAGCTGATTCAGTTTGTTTGATTTCTATTCATATAGCAAGACAGGCATTTTACTGCTATGCAATAATGAGCCTACGAGGAAGCGCATTCGCTTCAACTTAGGAAATATAACTTCACAAATAATATTACACGGGTTTCGGTAATGAATACGAAGAAATATGCGTATTTGGGAATGAAAATGAAATCGACATACCTGTGCACGGAAGCAATCTGGCAATAACGATCACAAATGATGCTGATAAAGCAACTGATTGTGAAATTTCGGAAAAAAGACGATACGGGGTAGATGCCGACCAAAACTGCAACGTGGTAAGCGGGGAAGACCTAGAAAAATGTTCTCTCTAGCTGATGAGCAAGCGAAAGACACCTCGCCGAGTGAAAGAGACTGCAGATCAAATTCAGAAGAAGAAGAAGACCTATTCGAAGAATGTGAGATGGCACATCTTATGGCTGGGGTAGATCCATCATCATGGCTTGAAGAAGAAGCTACACCAGATGCTGAATTGTGGGAAAAGGCGACAGAAGACGAGTACTTGGCACAAATCAAAAACAACACTTGGGAGATTAGCGAACGCCCAACCCAACACAAGGTTGTCGGAAGCCGTCTAGTTTTTCCCATCAAAGACGACGGTAATAAGACGGTGCGATTGGTTGCCAAAGGTTTTGCGCAACGTGAAGGGGAGGACTTTCGCGACGCGTATGCGCCGCTTGCACGCTCCACCTCGATACGACTATTGGCTGCTTTATCAGCAGAAATGGGGCTCGAAATACACCAAATGGACGTAGTTACAGCCTACTTGAATGGAAAGCTCGAAGAGAGTGTATACATGGAGGTGCCAGAAAAGCTAAACAGCATACTGGAAAAAATAGAAACTGGTAAGCCGATTGGTAGTCAAGGTACCACAAAACACAGCAAACACGTAGAGGAGACGGCAAATCGATGGTATCCAAGTATCCAAACATGATCCATGTTTATTCTCCAAACAAGAAGGTAAGCAGATTATATTACTAACTGTTTACGTAGACGATATCTTATTGGCATCGAATGACAGTACGTGGATAAAAACCATCAAACGAACTTTAGCTGAATCATTCGAGATGAAGGACATTGGTCCTGTCAGACGTTGCGTGGGTGTTGACTTTCAACAAAATTTGAAGTCTCATCAAGTATTCTTATCGCAACCACATTATACCGAAGCTCTATTAGCACGCTTCAACATGATACAATGTAAACCTGCCCCAACTCCGATGGAAAGCAACTGCAAGCTTGTGAAGCCAGACAAAGCAGATGAAAAAGTCATGGCAAAGTACCCATACCAGAGCCTGATCGGCGCGCTAATGTTTCTTGCTGTAACAACTCGTCCAGATATAGCATTCTCCGTAATCTATATGAGCCAGTTCAACACGAATTGTAATGAAGAGCATTGAAAAGCGGCAAAACGTATCTTACGCTAATTAAACGGGAGCAAGGGTTATGGTATTCTCTATACCAAAGTCGGCAAACAATTATATGGTGTAGTTGACCCTGATTGGGGCGCCAATCTTACCGATAGACGATCATACAGTGGTAACGCGTTTTTACTAGCTGGTGCAGCAATCAGTTGGGAAGCACGAAGGCAGCGCACAGTCGCTTTGTCCAGCACGGAAGCTGAATAAATGGCCATCTCCGAGAGCGTTAAAGAAGCCATGTATCTTCAAGGCATATTGAGCGATTTAGGCATTTCATGCGAATGCGTGGCATTATACAATGATAGTCAAAGCGCCCAAAAACTTATACAATGCATTGGTTATCGCTCACGCACGAAGCATATTGACGTGCGACATCACTTCGTTCGAGAGTGTCATTGGCGCGGTTTAATATCATTACAATATACTCGAACCGAAAACATGTCAGCGGACTTTCTAACAAAAGGCCTACAACAAATAAAGCATCACAAATGTAGAGCAGCATTGGGCATCGTAAATCAGCGCAATTATGACATCTAGTCTCACTGCTTGGAAGGGAGGTGTTAGAACGTAAAACTGTAAAAACGTATGTTATCTTTACTCACTTTGACTTTATCCAGAGCTGAGCGCACACGTGCATTAAATATCGAATTGTAATTTAACATAACCTTATATATAAAGTAAACATTTTCTTAATTGAACTATTGAAATAAACTCGGTTGTTTTATCAACCTTGCTGACGAGAGGTTTTTTTCGTGCCATTCTTGAACTGTAGCCAGCACGATGCAAAGTCCTGCGTACAGTTTTTGCGTGAATATTTTTCCCAGTTCCTTTACGAACTTCTGCTGCCACCTGCGTAGAGGTAATTTTGGGATTCCTTTTAATTTTTCTTGCAATTTGCCGTTCTTCAGCGGTGGTCAGCTTGCGGGGTCTGCCGGTACCAATTTGGGCACTTGATTTATGCTGTTTATGTAAATTTAAAATTATTTTTCTTTTGTCTGCGGTAGTTTCTTTTAGTTTCGACCCATTCTAAATATCGGCAACGCACTTGCACAAATAACAATACCGAATGCCGAAAATTCAATGCCAAATTATAAATTACGAGTATAGCATTTATAGCGGCATATTTTCAATTGCATGCGTTACTGCGATTGTTAAAACATTGTAATACCTATGTCTACGCAGATGCCGTTGAATTTTTTGTATGGTTTCCCTGTTCATCGATCACTGAATGTATAGCTATCCTATACTTCAATTTAAATTCTGTAAAAGCGAGTGTGCAACTAATAATAGTTACAACTACTGACAGACGGGCGTACTTATGCAAATAAACGGGGACATATATCTGCATAATATTGTATGCCTGACAGACGACACTTATCTGCATTTCGATTACATCTGTTTTGACGAACGAAATCGAGCTCAAAATTAAAAGTAATTTCTTAAAGTTGTTTAATAAAATCAAAATAACCAATACATTGGCACAAACGTAAATCTTAACAGGATCCCAAAGCCTCGTGTGGTTACACTTCTCGACATTAGAGAAAGGAAGTTGTGCAAATTTGTGAGTATATTTTATTTGCTGTAAAGATATAAATTATTTATCCACATGTATACTATTCCATGAATGATCGCTATAGCTACTTTTGGGAACGAGACGAGCCTTTAAAGGACGAAAATCGTTTCAAAGAAAGTTTTCATTTCAAGACAAATGCATTTCGCAGAATTTGTGGGCATTGAAAAGGTGAAAAGCAATATGAGGCGATGTATTCCACTTCATAAAAGAGTGGCTATCTCATTGTTCGCTTTTGAATATAGAAATTTTGCAAGTCTATAGGATACAGTACTGCCACAACAAATCTCGCATTTTAATTTATAGTTTGTAAATAGTCCCCTTTGGTCTCTTGTCGCACTCACCACTTTCTTCACCTTCCAACTGAATGATTCAACACTTGGATTCGAATTTGCTAACAATTTTCATTTAATAATTCAACTTTCCAACGCAGTGCAAATTACAATATACTTATGTAGGTATTCGTATTTACTAAAAAGTTTGGTGTGCAGTCGCGTGCGCGGTTCCCGGGTGTAGTTTGTTAACTGGCCCAACCAATTCGATGCCGGTGGCGGGCTGCCGTTGGGATTGGCGGCTGTGCGCCTTCGCGTTCGGGCTACTCCGAAAGCCGAACGGCTTGAACGCACGGCCGGTTGGCTTCTTACGCGCACGGCCGCCTAATTGTTTAAGCGGCGGCTTAAACATCGTCCCCGCCCTGCAGGGATGCGCTCGTCAGTGCCTCCTCCAGCTCTTTCAGGGCGCGGATGGTGTTGCCTAGCACAACTTGCCTTGCACAACTTGCCTAGCGCACGGGTGGTGCTTTGTCCCCGATATCTCCGGGTTTGTAGGCCGTCAGCAGTGCGCGCGATAGTGGCTTCCTTCTTAGATGGCTGTTGGGGCACTCGTTTGCCCTGCTTCGGACGTTGCCTGCGCTTTTCGTGGACTGCGCGCGCAGCTGGTTTGCGCTTCTGTACCCTTGCGCGCTGGTTGGATGGCCGTTTTCGCGCTTTTAGGCGCCCAGTACTGGCTGCTGCCATGTTCAACAGCGTGTGGTGCGCGAGCCCGCAAACCTTGCAGCTGCCGGACGAATCGCATTCACCGGTGGTGTGGGTGAGTGCGAGGCAGTTGACGCAATACCCTTGCGGCCGGGCTACGGCTGACCGTTGCGGTGGCTTCATTGCCTTGAAGGCTGGACAGGTCCGAATGGCGTGGTAGCGATGGCAGAGTCTGCATTGCAGACAGTTGTCTGTCTCTGCGGTCGGAGCTAGAGGGCATGCCTTTCGTGTCGCCATTGTGGTTTTCGGTCTGAAAGTAGAAGAACAAACAAAGAAACGAGAAGTACTTGGGGATAGCATTTAAAGCGAGATGTTTAAATCCATAATATACAGGGATGGTATATGATTTATTTTTGTTTTCTTCTTTACTGTGAGTCGCGCGAAGGCTGCGCTGGTGGAATGAAGCACAGTTTAACTAAAGGGCGCGCGACAACCCCATTTTGCGTGCGGATCTCCACGACGCGTACATGGTTATTAGGCCCGTGCTGAACCCTTTCGATTCGTCCCAGTCTCCACTCGGTGGGCGGGAGCGAGTCCTCCTTTATCACGACGAGATCGCCTGGTTGAGGATTGTGGTTTGGATTTTTCCACTTATATCTTTTTTGAAGATCTTTGAGATATTCCTCTTTCCATCTATGGCTGAATTGATGGTTAAGCGCTTTGACTTTCTCCCAGCGGTTAAGTAGAGATAGGTCTTCAGCGTTTGGCTCGGGAATGGCCAATAGCGGTGCACTTCGAATGAAGTGACCTGGAGTAAGCGCTGTAAAGTCAGCCGGGTCCTGTGATAGTGCGTGATAAAGGAGGATCTTCTCGACTCCAACTTTTTAAAATTTGAGAGCGCTTCCACAACCAAAACTCTTGGTATTCGCTGGAACGCGCTTACAGACAAGTTTTCCTACACCATTCTGCCTATGTCAACAAAAAATGCCGTCACAAAACGACAAATTTTGTCGTCTGTCGCACGACCCGGCAGGATGGCTGTCGCCAGTGATGATTCAGGCAAAGATTCTGCTTCAAGAACTTTGGCGTGATAGGCCTCTATCTTGCGCTTTTCTGGAGGAAAAGCGATGCGCGCTTTTGATTTTGGCCATTAATCCGGGTTGCAAGAAAGCCATTTCGGCCCATGCCACCAGAGCGAGGAAATCGCCAAGTCTTGGGGTTTGCAACCGCGGGTGCCGAGGTCCGCTGGATTGTCAGCACTATCAACATGGTGCCATGTACCGTTCGGAAGATACTCTCGGATTTGAGAGGTACGGTTGGACACATAGGTTTTCCATACGCTTGGTGGCTTTTCCAGCCAAGCTAGCACAATCTCTGAATCAGACCATAAGAAAGTGTTGCATACTTCTAAGCCGAGTTGTTTTCGAACAACCGCGACTAGTTTTGCAAGTAAGACTGCGCCACAGAGCTCTAGACGTGGCAAGCTTACCGTCTTGATTGGTGCCACTTTGCCTTTTGCAACCAGAAGAGAGGATTTTATTTGGTTGCAAGTATGTACGCGGATAAAGATCGCTGCGCAATACGCTTTTTCCGAGGCATCACAAAACCCATGGATTTGAGTATCTTGCCTCGGAGAGAAATTAACCCATCGAGGGATTTCGATTTGGCAGATGGCTGGTAGATTTTCTGCGAACTGTTGCCATTTTGATACAGCCTTGGGCTTTGCACATTCATCCCAATCAACGCCATCTAGCCAAAGTTCTTGAAGCAGAATCTTTGCCTGAATCATCACTGGCGACAGCCATCCTGCCGGGTCGTGCGACAGACGACAAAATTTGTCGTTTTGTGACGGCATTTTTTGTTGACATAGGCAGAATGGTGTAGGAAAACTTGTCTGTAAGCGCGTTCCAGCGAATACCAAGAGTTTTGGTTGTGGAAGCGCTCTCAAATTTTAAAAAGTTGGAGTCGAGAAGATCCTCCTTTGGAAACTGTTCTAATATGGCCGGATGATTGGCCGTCAGTTTCTTTAATACGAAACCAGCTGATTTTAGCGCTTCTATCACTTGAGAAAGTGATTCGGTGGCATCGTCAATGTTATGACTGCCTGAGAGGATGTCATCCACATACGTCTGGTTTCTGAGTATTGGCGCCGCCAATGGGAAAGTCGCTCTCGTATCATCAGCTAATTGATGTAATGTACGGATAGCGAGATAGGGCGCACAATTAACGCCGAATGTGACGGTTTTGAGATTGTAATAGGTGACCGGAGAGTCAGCCGACTTGCGAAATAAAATTCGCTGAAAATGTTTATCGTCTTCGTGGATGAGTATTTGACGATACATTTTCTCAATATCTCCATTGAACACGAATCTGTGCATGCGCCACTGCAGAATGAGTAGCATGAGATCTGGTGGGAGTGTGGGACCGGTGTGCAGGACGTCATTCAGGGACTTTCCTGATCCAGATGTTTTGGAGGCGTTGAATACCACGCGAATTTTGGTGGTCAATTTATCTGGTTTGACGACTGCATGTTGCGGTAAATAGAAGGAGAAATGTTTGCCGTCGGATATGATTTCACAAGGCTTGGTGTTGTCCATGTGACCGAGGTCGAGATATTCCTGCAACACATCGTTGTACACTATGCTCAAGTTCCCTTTCTTTTGCAGCGATCGCTCCATGCGTAATAATTGCTGGAGGGCAGCAGACCGAGAATGGCCAAGAAAGAGTTTTTTGGGGAAATCTTCCTTGAATGGAAGTCGCACAATGTATCGACCGTTTGGAGCACGTGTCGTTGTTGTTGCATACATATTCTCACATGCCCGATCCTCCAGAGAAATTTGCGGAGGCTGTGGAATTTCTTATTCTTCCCAAAACTTTCTCAGTTGTAAACTGAGGTTTGCGTTCGAGCATTCTTCTACTTGTGTCGAGAATGACACAACCTTTTCCGTTATTTGACCACTAAGAATCCAGCCAAATATTGTCTTTTGCGCAAGTATGGTATCGCAAATCTTTTGTATACCTTCCAGCAGGATGTGTGGAAGAATATCGCTGCCAATGACCATATCAGTCTGTGCTGGTATGTGGCAATTGGGGTCAGCGAGCTCAAGGATTTTGAACTGCTGCCAGTGTTCATGGCTAATGGAGAATGTCGGCATATGCCTCGTTAATTGTGGTAACACAATAGCCTGAACTTTTATCCTTTGCTTGGTTTTGGATGCAACCAGTGTAAGAGGACAAAGTTTGGATGAGTTTTGGACGACGTGTCCACCCATGCCAGAGATTTCAAAGTTGGAATGTTCGAATGGAAGTTTAAACCATTTTTGAACTTTAGAGGAAATAAAAGTCCTTTGTGAGCCTTGGTCAATTAAGGCTCTAAGTTGAAACAATTCCCCTTCGTGTTCCCCTGCGACCATGGCAGTTGGAAGGAGAATTTTGCTGTCATTGGCTGCATGCAATGATTGTATGTGTGCCTGTTTGGAACAGCACGGCTGCTCGCTGGAATTGGAGCTTGACTGCACTTTTCGCGTGGGAGATGTCGAGGTGGCAGTAGTGTGCTGCGCAGATGCACCAAAAGTTCTCGGACTAGAGCGGCGAGCTTGTGGCTTTGGATTGACGTGCAACAGTGATGCCGTTGTTGGCAATGTGTACGCGACCACTTGCTCGGGCATTCATTAGTGCTGTGAGAATTAGCAAGACAGTTTTTGCACAACTTGCTTTGGTTTACGAATTGTATACGGTTCGGAACCGAAATTCGTTTGAATTGTTGGCAGACTCTAATCAGATGAGGAGAGTTGCAGTAGGCACAGGCTACTTCTCTCGTCGATTCTGCAACGAAAGCGTTGGTCCTGTTAAAGGGCCTGCTTTGCTAAGCATTTTGATGAGTGACAGGTTTTGTTTTACTTTGGCTTGGATGAAGCCGATTCAATCTTTCGACTACTTCGTATCTTGAAGTAAGGAAGTCATCCATTTGAAGAAGAGAGAAGAGAGAGATTGTTCCCAAAGTGACAATGTGTTTTCGGGCAGCTTTGATGAGCATATGTATACCAAGATGAGATCCCAACTGTCTGTCTTAACATCTTGGGAATGAAGAATCGACAGACAATTGTTTATCGAGGTTTGCAGCTTCTGAAGTTGATCACTATTTTCGGTTTGGATAGTGGGCAGCGTCATAAGAATCTTGATCTGGTTGTCAACCAGGATACGTTTGTTTTCGTATCGTGACCGTAAAGCTTCCCATGCCAGCTCGAAATTGTCATCGCTAAGCGGATATTGCTTTACAATTGAGCCGGCTTTTCCTTGGATTTTGTATCGAAGGTGATACAATTTCTGAGCACGGGAGAGCTTCGGATGGTTGATGTATACCGCTGTGAACATGTCACGAGAAGCGGGCCATTCTTCATAACCACCATAAAATGTCTCCGTGTCACAAGGTGGGACTTGTAGGCAGACGTTTGCCTCCGCCGAGGGGTGTTTCACGCGGGACGGTTGTCTCGGCTCAGCAATTGCTCTCCTCAACGTGAGTTGATCAGCAATTCTTGCTTTGGTCACCTCATATTGTTCAAGGCAAGCATAGTATTTGCCTTCAACAGCATTCTTGAAATTATCCGGAAGGATATCATCTGTTTTTGAAAAAACCATATCATAAACCGAGTGAAGCCGTGCCCAACAATGATCTATTGATTTGTCTTTTATCATGAGATACGATTCTGTGTGGTCTTGAATTGGCGCATCACTGAATCGTGCACAGTATCTCATGAGACTTTCCGCTATAAACTATTGCGCGGAGGGGTCAAAAGTTTTAGTTTTGGTTTTCACGCTGGCTTCTAGCGCAGCGGTTTTTTACCGTGTCTCAATGTCTGACATTTTTGGTGGACTGTGTCCAAGTGGCATTTGGGATAAGCCGAGAAAAAATTACTCGTAAGAAACTATGTAGCCGATAAAATTGCGTGGGAGTTTATGAAAAAAAAAACCTTAATTACTAGCAAATTTGCACTAAGTGCCACAGAGAACCTGCAAATGACTAAGGTTTTGTGGCGGTGTTTGCGTTTTTTTTTTTTGTTTTGTATGTATTAAACTTGGATGCTTGGAAACCGGACTGCCAAACTAAAATCCGCGAATTGGATTTTTTATTTTATATAACACAAAAAAAGAACGCAAACACTTTCACTTTTATATATGTACTTAGTGGAAATATACGTATGTTTGTTTAAAGATATATATATACATATATTATATACGTATGTATGTATGTAAATTGTGTAATATGTGTATATATCTAAGATTGAACACCTGAAAGATATTGCTAAATTTCACTTTTTGGTTGCGAAAAATTCCCTAATGGGTTGCTTCTTTGTATCTAAATATTAGAATATCTTTTGGAATTTCGGTGTCAATTTACGTTGTTCGCATGCATGTATATGCTAATGTCATATGTACGTTTGTATAAATATTTGCGCGCAAGTAAGCAAACACGTACGTATGTGTGTATGTAGATTACATACGAAGCCAGAGTAATAGCTCAGCTGTGAATATTTATTTATGTTGACAAGTCGAAGTGTATGTATGTATGCGGGAGAGTGCAAATGTGAGGTGCGTTGAGGTGAGTTGTGGATACTGCACTTGGTGAGTCGTGAGCGCGCTTTGTTTGAACTCTCATAGCTTGGTGAGTGCGGTCGAGTAAAGCGAAGTAGTTAAAAAAGAGAAGCCAAGATCATAGAAAGAGCGTTGGCTGCGTGGTGGCTGAATTATTTGAAAAATTATAGCCACTCTCTTCGTTACAAAGAGTTGGGTGCTTAGCGAATATTATCAGATAATGTAATACGCAAGAGTGAATATACATACGTGCGTAGGCGCGGATATGTAATTGGCATATGGAAAAAATGCCCTTATGTTTTTCGGCACTTTGACTAAGTTCAACGACCTTTGCGAACAACGGCAGAAATTGGTAAGTAGGGAAAGTAATCTGCTGATATTTTATTATGTACAGTGGGACAGTAGGCATTTAAAACTGCAACGGAATATTTTTTAATTATGTACCATGCATGCGTATATGTATGTATGTATATATATTTATATATGTATAAATTGGCGGTAAATGAATATATATATACCGCTTTTTGGGTAATAGCGGCAAATTACCGAAATGAAGGTTTTCGCGGTAAGAAATTATCCGCAATTTTATTAAAACCAGTTTTGGCTTGACGGAAAATGCCCTTTATGACTTTTTATACATATATGCATGTGCCTACGTACCTATGTATGTATGTACATTTGTGCATAAGCACTTACTGGCAGTTTTGTTTAGAACAATATAACCTTCAAGGGAATGAATTATATTTCATTGTTTAAAATTTTTAAAGAAAATTAAAAATTTGCCTACTTACAATTTCCTTTTTTTTTTGTATGTATATGTATGTATGTATATGAATGTGGTTGAGTACGTCCCTTTGTGTTGGTCGTTGACGCTGTTGTTGCCGCAAATTCTGGCGATGTTGCTGACGTTGCCGCAAATGTTGTTGTTGCAAATGCTGCTGCTGTTGCCACTTAAAGCTGTTGCCGTTGTTTTTTTTTTTTTTTTGTAGTGCTCCTGCGCTCACTGTTTTCTTTTATTTAGTTTTAAATGTTTTAAAAATATTTTGTATATGTAGTTGATTTTTTTTTTTTTTTGTTTTAATGAATTCGCCTTGCTTTTAAGCTAAAACTTATTTGTTCACTTCGGTATGTGCCTATGTACGCACTTTGCTTTTTTAGGTAACTTTTTTTTTTTTTTTTTTCACTTTTTCATCACTTTTTGTCACTTGTTCTTGGTTTTTGTAGCACTCGTAACTTTGTTTATGAAATTTTTTAGTTGCGACCGAACGATTTTTTGTTTTTGATTGTATTTTTAAGTATCTAAATTTATGCTTCCCAATAGAGCTTGTGCCAAGGTTGGCTGGGCGCTTGAACTGAGTTCACCTACATATGTTATCAGCTTGTGGATGCACTTATACAGACCCGAGCGAACTTGGGCGCTGTATATTGTGGAAATGTTATATGAAATACACATTTCATAATTCAGCGTAGGCAGTCGGAGGGTTTCTTGTTTTTTGTTTTCTTCTTCCCGCCAAAAAACAAAAAAAAAGGAAATAGAAATAGAAAGATGCACATTAAAGAGATGCAGAATAAGAGGAAAAGAGGAGAAGAAAAGGCCTCCGCTTTGATCATCTGATGGCTAAGTCCAATCTACTGGCCGACAGGTGTCGCTTTCGCCTTGAGCCTAAGTTGATATCGGCTGACCGGTATCATATGCTTGTCTTCTTTGTTTGTTGTGTTGGATGTAAGCAAATAGCGGTGTGGCGGAAGGCATCTGCATGCAGAGAGGGCGTTTCGGTGCAGACACTCGACCGCTTTGCTCGCTCTGGCTAAGACATTTATTTATTATATCGAATTAAAACTTAGTCAAATAAAACTCAATAATTAACTTTTAACTTGGTCTAACTCTCAAACAATCTAATTTAATTTAATTAAATTTCAAATTAAAAATAATACTTTTACTTTTTATTAATCCTATTTAAATTTGTTCGCAGTTTACTACACTTAGTGTTGTTCACGACTTGATTTTTTCTGGTTTGCCTATTCTGCTTGTTTTTCTGATTTGAGCGCGCGGATAAGGCCATGCACGGGTGTGTACGTACGCACATGGGTTAAAAATCAAATCATGAGTTCGGAGTGCATTGGCACATACGTTTGTGAGTGTGTGCAAACGAATGCACAGCCCTGTAGGAACCATGACTAGCTACCCGGTAGGAATTGGGCACGAAGAAAGCGAATTAAAACGAGCATTAATTCGTACTGGATTTCATGCTGAAACCGAGCACAGTAAGGTTTCAGCTTATGGCATACTGGAAAACACGTGTTTGGATATGTTTGCTTTGAGCTGGTGGTACTGACATTCTGTTACCTGAGTATGCAGGAGTGACATCATGCAGAAATGGCTTCCAGGCTAATGTCAGTACTGCCTCCGCCCCATTAAAACTCTAGCAGGTCTCAGAAAAACGCTCTCTACTCGTCACCATTAAGTTGGTCGCATAGGCTCAGTTGATGAAATCCTGACTAATACCGATCTGGCTCTGAACGCATTACCCCATAAAGGATTGCGTCAACCCTTGCATGGCCTCCCTGTGTACAAAGATAACCATGGGATCATTAAGGTAACTGCGCATACGAGTATAGATAACGGATATGAGTTTGGGCCCTTTAAATAAAATGGATCAAATTAAAAACAATGTTAATGTCAATGTTACTGTGAACGAAAATAAAAGCATGAGCAATGTAAACGAGGCGTCTACTGTTAAAAATTCTCCCAAAACGACGATAAGGGTAGAAAACGCTGATAGGCGCATTGACCCTTTTAAGAGATGTGCAAAGCTTGCGCACTCACCACCGCTAAACTCCCTCGCAGGAAGCACAAGGCTCAGAGGACTCGCAAAAACCGAAAGAGACCAACTCAGTCGTGAATCATACGATCGCGGAAACTGTAAAAGAAAAGAGCGCATTTAGCAAACTTGGCGACGAAATAGGCACGCTGCTAAGTATGCTTAGAGAAAACGAGGGGAAACGCCGGACTATCCACCAACCAATGAGGGACACTATCGGCAACATTAAACAAATGTACAACCAAGCCAAGATGGAAGGTTTCAGATGCAGCCCAAATAAAGCAGTATGGTCTGACAACAGCACTCAGACATCGCCATGGTTTAAACCCCCATCAGACCCACCCCGGAGAAAAGCAGGAACAGAAGCCGATGGCTTGCCCTTAAGCAAACGGGTAAAGAAAAACCTCAAAACTCAACCAAAGGCGAGTCCGAAAGGAAAGGAGACTTGGATTGCTCAATCGGCAGCCCACCAAATTAAACCCAACGAGTGGGTAGAAGTCAAAAAACGAGAAAAGAAAAATGACAAAAAAGCTGTTAGATCAAATACGATCAACAAGTCGAGGCCTGATGCAATTGTCATCGAAAAAACAGGGAACATGTCCTACGCAGACATCTTGAAAAAGGTGAAAAATGACGCCAAGTTTAAAGACTACGCTGAATCAGTGTCGAAAATCAGGCGCTCACGCAACGTATCATAATTGAATGCCGGGACATCGATGAAGTGACTACGAAAGAGGAGGTTCATAGCGCAATAACAGCTCTCCCAGGGTTGGAAGATACCGAGGTATCAGACATAACGGGACTCCGGGCAGCATACGCTGGAACTCAAACGGCAACGCTTAGCTTGCCAGTTCAGAAAGCCCAGAAACTTCTCCAGACTGGCAAAATTAAAATCGGCTGCGTCATCTGCCGTATAAGAGAGCGCGTGCAACTCCAAAAGTGCTTTAAGTGCCTCGAGTACGGTCACATGTCTAGAAACTGCTCTAGTAAGACGGACAGGTCGAAACAATGCAGAAAGTGTGGCGTAGAAGGTCATTTTGCGAAAGAATGTAAAAACAGCCCACACTGTGTGCTGTGTAAATCTGCTAATGGGGATAACCTCGACAATATAGCTGGAAGTTACAATTGTCCAGCTTTCAGGAAGGCTTAAACGAACCGACGCCCATGAGAATCATCCAAATAAATTTGAACCACTGCGAAGCCGCACAAGATCTGCTATCACAGACGGTCAGAGATGCAAGAGCAGACATAGCTGTCATAAGTGAACCTTACAAGTGCAAAGATGATGGAGCGTGGGTCAGCGATATTAAAAAATCCACAGCTATCTGGCTCTGCGGCGCATACGCATTCCAAGAGACGCTTAACGCCGACGAAGGATTCGTGCGCTGTAAAATAAATGGGCTACATATTATAAGTTGCTATGCAAGGCCAAGTCTCTCGGTAACAGAGTACCAGCAGCTATTGTTCAATATCGCCTCAGAAGCTCGTGGCACGTCTCCGTTGATCATTGTGGGCGACTTCAATGCCTGGGCAGTGGAATGGGGTAGCAGATTAACGAATAAGAGAGGGGAGATGCTCCTGGAAACATTCGCCCAGCTCGATGTTACGGTTCTGAATACAGGCTCTGCGCTGACCTTCAGAAAAATGGGTACTGGCTCAATAATAGACATTTCCCTTGCAAGCGATTCCTGGCCCAGAAAATCAAATGGATGGTAAGCGAGGAGTACACCCACAGTGACCACCAGGCCATTATAATAGATATAGCGGAGAAAAGAAACAAGCAAATGCCAAAGCTCACAGGGCCAAAATGGAAGGAAACGATGCTCGATAAAGATGTCCTGAAGTATATGGTGAAAGAGCTTACAACCATTACAGGACCATCAGAAGAGGTGGTGAGTCATTTGGCTGCTGGCCTAACTGAAGCTTGCGATGCATCAATGCCAAGAAGGTCAAAAATAAGAAATTCGCACCGTGCTATTGGTGGAACAGGGATATAGAACTACTAAGAAAACAATGCCTAAGTGCTAGACGGAAAATGCAGCGAAGCAGAGGGAGGCCAGAGTTTTCCGATAACCTAAATGCTCTTAGAAAGTCAAGGAAGAGCCTTAAAGCTGCTATAAAAGATAGCAAACTGGACAATTTTAAGAAAATGTGCGACGCAGCAGACATAAATTCCTGGGGCACTGCTTATAGGGTAGTGCTAACAAAAACTAAAAGCGTTAAATCACCAAGCATTACGTGCCCAGAAATGCTGAGAATTATCATAACCACCCTTTTTCCACAAAGGGACGAGGACATACCATCAGTCTTCCCATGAAAAGTGAAATCCCAAGGGTAACCGAAGAAGAGTTGCTAATTGCATGCAGGAAGATTCAAAACCGCAAAGCTTCAGGGCCCGAAGGCATTCCAAATAAGGCCCTGAAGGCCGCTATTATAGCGCGGCCAGACATATTTGTGCATGCTTTCAACTCATGCCTTATAGAAGGTTATTTCCCAGTAAGGTGGAAGAAGCAAACCCTGGTGCTATTACCCAAAGGCAACAAACCCCCAGATGAGCCGTCGTCTTATAGTCCGATCTGCTTACTGGACACGCTTGGAAAAGTTCTGGAAAGCATTATATGCAACAGGCTAACGTCGTTTGCAGAAGAAAATGGGTCTCTCTCGATGAACCAGTTCGGTTTTAGAAAATCCCGTTCCACGATAGACCCGATTAGGACCGTTGTCGACGTTGCATCGGACGCCATAAAGGGCAAGAGATGGCTTGGCGGGAAAAAGGAATACTGCGCCATAGTAACACTAGACGTCAAATATGCTTTTAATACCGCAAGCTGGCGATGCATTATAGAGACACTTATAACAATAGGCACTCCAAGCTATATCATAAAAATAATAGCGAGCTATTTTTCGAACCGCAAGCATCTGTACAGAAGCGATAATGGGCCGGAGATGTATAACGTGACAGCAGGGGTCCCATAAGGATCTGTCCTTGGACCACTCCTGTGGAACCTTATGTACGATGGTGTCTTGAGCCTGGAGATGCCTCGACGTACAAAAGTGGTGGCTTTCGCAGACGATGTTGCGGTAGTAGTTGTGGCAAAACATCTACATCAAATTGAAGCTGCAGCCGGAGAAGCTGTTTTAAAAATCAAAACTTGGCTTAACTTAATGCACCTAACGTTGGCCGACCACAAGCCCGAGGCACTTTTGATAAGCAGCAGAAAGACAGTGGAGTTTCTGAATATTCGCGTGGGGACAGAGATCATTACGTCAAAGCCCGCTATCAAATACCTAGGTGTAATGATTGACTCACGACTTAGCTTCAAGTCCCATTTAGAGTTCGTTTCAAAGAAAGCCTCGACAGTGCAGTCAAGCTTGTCGCGTATTATGTCAAACAACGGAGGACCAAGGTACAACAAACGAGTTCTTTATAGTAGGGTTATTAGCTCAATCCTCCTATATGCGGTCGCAATCTGGGCAGACGCTCTGATCGTAAAAAGCAACGCGAAAAAGATAACAACTGTCCATCGGCTAAGCGCCTTACGAGCAGTCTGCGGCTTCCGCACAATTTCAGACGAAGCCTCTTTTGTCATAGCTGGACTGATGCCAGTAGATATTATGGCCCATGAAATGAAACGAATTTATGATAAGCTTTCCGAAAACAATGGAAGATTAAACCCAAAAGTAGTAAAGGCAGAAGAAAGGGAAAACTCAATGAACATTTGGCAGGCTCGTTGGAATAGCTCCCCAAAGGGCAGGTGGACCTACGAGCTGATACCAAATATCAGCAAATGGGTTGAGAGAAACCACGGTGACACAAACTTTCATTTAACACAGTTTCTCTCGGGCCATGGGGCGTATCGAAAATATTTAAACAAATTTGGACACGATAGCTCCCCTTGCTGCCCAACATGCAGAGTCAGCGACGAAGACGCAGAACATATTATGTTCCAATGCCCACGCTATGCTCCTCAAATCCGGGCAATTTTGAACGGAGAAACCTTAATTGACTCCATGCTTCAGTCAAATGAAAAGTGGAATAAAATATGCGCTCATGTAACGCGCATTCACATAGACCTGAGAAACGCAGAGATGGCAAGACGTCGCCAACGAAACACGTAAGGAGCAAATAAGCTAACCAGCCCCGTGAGGTAATACCTTTTTGGCAGTTCCGCGGGGAGAATGGTCGTGGTGGAGAGCGTTTAGTATCCTAGGTGTAGCTTAGAGGCTGCAAGTCGTGCATGCTGCTATGGCGGCATAGCAGTATCCATGAGAGTTACCTCTCCCCGGGCGTCAATCCAAAAAAAAAAAAAAAAAAACCTACTTCGCTAAAACATAGCGGTCCATCGCTAAGTAAAATGCGGGAGATGTCTAAAAGGCATAAGAGGAGAATCGGGAATAAGGTGTGAAGGTGTATGTGGGAAAGTGTACCACAAATCAATAGCTTGTGCTGGTATTGATGATAACAGCCTGAAAGTGTTGGATGGCTGTGCGTTTGTGCGTTTTATGTGCATGACCTACGTATCCAATGTGGACGATGCTCTTAAAGAATTGATGAGCATCGCACAAACAAATAACGTGAACATTAGAGAGCAAAAAGGGGACATGGAGAAATTGTTTAAAGAACACAACAAAGAGATTAAAATGATGATGGAAAACATCAAAAAAACCAATCAAGAGAAACTAGAAATAATAAAGAGAGTAGAAAATTTTTGGAAAATAAAGAGCAAATGACCAGAGTAGATAACTCTACTAATGAGCTGTGCAAGCAAACGAAAGAAATTCTAAGTGAAGTAAAAAAGGCGACTAAAATAAACAGAGAAAATAGTCAAAGTGGTATAGGTGTATCGTACGCTAGCACAATAAAAGGTGTACCTCCTATTATTGTTAAGTCTAAGAACAAGCAAGCTGTGGAAAAAACTGGGGTTGACCTTAACAAGATAGATGCTTCTAATATCAAACTTGATAGTTTATCAAACAAACTAAATGGGGTGGTAATAATAAATGCCGATAGTGTCACAGAAAAAGATAAAATTATATCGACGTTAGGAAGCAACCTTAATAAAAATGTATATGATATTTCTGAGCCAAAAATGTTTGCCCCAAAATATTGGTAAATCAAATGAACGATGAGTACAAAGAAGACGAGTTAGTACATAAAATTAAAATGCAAAATCGGTTCTTGAGTGCAGCTAATCTAAAATGTGTCAAAGTTTTCAAATCCAAACGGGGAAAAGAAACATGTAGTGCGATAATCGAAGTTGAGCATAAATTCTTCCTGCAGGTATTAGAATCAAAGAAACTAAATATTGGATGGGAACGTTGTCCAGTGTATGATGGACAAACAGTTAAGAGATGCTACAAATGTCTGGGGTTTAACCATATTTCAATTAATTGCACCAAAAAGTTAAGATATAGCAAATGCATGGGAGAACATAAGTCAGAAAGTAGCACTGAGAATAGTTCTAACCAAATCTGTGGTAATTGTTGCGATGCAATAAAGACTTAGGGCTAAACCTAGATGTGGAGCATAACGCATTTAGTCGTGAATGTCCCGTGTACTTCCGAAAACTGAAGGTTGCAAAACAGAGGGTAGGTTGTTAGCAACTAAATTCAAAAGTAGATAGTCATTTTTATTGAAAGTGCGCTTATATCAATATTAACAGCATAATAGCTAATAAAGTGGAATTGGAAAGGCTTGTTGAGACTGTATATCCGGACATTGTTCTATGCTCCGAAACATGCACTACAGAAGATATAAATGATTCAGAACTTATATTTCCTACTTATCAATTAGTTAGGTGTGATTCGCACAGTAGACATACATTCAGGCGGAGTAATCATTTTATTGCGGGATACTATAAACTTTAAAGTAATGTTGAACAAATCCATAGATAAAAACGTCTGGTGTTTAGTTATTCAGCTAAAAAACTGTGAAACTAAGTGGAGAGTAGGGGTGGTTTACGGCGGGGTGTCGCTCGACCATGGGACTTTCGACCATATGGCAGAAAGTCCCCAAAAAAGTGGACATTCGACCATTTTCTAAAATGGACATTCGGCCATATGGCATACTGGCGCACAGTGACTTTCGACCATATTTTCAATTTTATTAAATGCATACTTAACAATTATTTTGCAACAGGGCAAACTTAAATTTAAGCAATTGTTATTTTGGTACAATACTTTGCCCTTTTACAAAATGCAAAGGAGTTGTGCGCGGAAGTACTGTTGATGGCGTAGCCGGAGTTTGTCCGGCCAGGGTTATTTTTTTGAAGCGCGGCCGAAGACCGCTCACGCAGAAAGGAGTTCTGGGCGGAAATACTGTTGATGGCGTAGCCGGAGTTTGTCCGGCCAGGGTTATTTTTTTGAAGCGCGCCCGAAGGCCGCTCACGCAGAAAGGAGTTCTGCGCGGAAATACTGTTGATGGCGTAGCCGGAATTTGTCCGGCCAGGGTTATTTTTTTGAAGCGCGGCCGAAGGCCGCTCACGCAGAAAGGAGTTCTGCGCGGAAATACTGTGTGCCCTGTTCTTATTGTTGAATTTTATTAAATGCATACTTAACAATTATTTTGTAACAGGGCAAACTTAAATTTAAGCAATTGTTATTTTGGTAGAATAGTTTGCCCTTTTACGAAATGCATACTTAACATATGGCCGAAAGTCCCAAAAAAAAGTGTGTGCCAGTGACTTTCGACCACATTCTCAATTTAATAAAGTGGACATTCGACCATATGGTCGAAAGTCATTGTATGCTGGTGACTTTCGACCATATGGTCGAATGCCCACTTTTTTGGGGACTTTCGGCCATATGGTCGAAAGTCCCATGGTCGAGCGACACCCCGTCGTGGTTTACCACTCACCCAGTTCAATTGACGCGGATTTCTTGACCTATCTGGAAGCGCTGTTATCGGAAATATGCAAAAACTTGGTAAACATCATTCTTATTGGAGATTTTAATATAAATATGAACATGGTATCCACATATAGTAAGAGGCTCAATGAGATATTCGCTCAACAGGCGATGGAACAGCTAGTAAATTTTAATACACGTGTTACTGAACATTCCGCAACACAAATTGATTTATTATACTCAAGTACTATAGAATATCAGATCATGAGACTATTATTTTCCGATGTAATACAACAAAAAAGTGTCCAATTACGAAGTTCTTAGAAATAACTTCTTCTATACATCTATGTCAAAAAAAGTAGCTGTCGATATTGGCCTACCGCAAGGGTCAGTTTTGGCCCAAATTTTATTTAACGTTTATATTAATGACATAAACACGGTACTAAAACATTGCAAGGTAACATTGTTCGCTGACGATACTCTCCTTACGATCAGCGACAGAAACCTACCTAATGCAATGGCACATATGCAAGAAGATTTTGACTGTTTGTATAAATGGCTATGTGTAAATAAACTTAAACTCAATGTGAAAAAGACAAAGTTCATGGTTCTATCTAGGGCATTTAATGTTAACTCAGTAAGCTACAGCTTAAAAATATAGGATGACATAATCGAAGAAGTAAAGGTCATGAAGTATCTAGGTATATATATAGATAATAAGTTAAAATTGCGGATCACATTGAATACACAGTTAACAAAATTGCAAAAAAAAATTGGTCTTATGAAAAGATCGTGTAAGTACTTAGTAAAAAGAAATAAAACTCTAATATACAGATCTATAATTGAGCCGCACTTTAGTTATAAACTAGCGACACACAAATTGATAAACTCCAAAAAATGCAAAATAGAGCTATGCGATTTATATTAAATAAGCGTTACAATACACCTATACAGAAGATGATGGAAGCTTTGAATTGGCTGAGCGAGACACAGCAAATATTCTTTCACGCCATGAAATTCGTGTTTAGTATAAAACAGGGTAGTCTGCCGGATTATTTAAGTGATAGTCTTCGATACATAAATGAAACGCACTTATACTAACTCAGGGAAAATAATAGTTTCAGGCTACCACTATACAAAACAGAAGTTCATAAGAAAAATATTTTTTACAAAGGATTGAAATGTTTTAATGAGCTACCAAGTTTAATAAGAAATTGTAATAACATTACTACCTTCAAGAAACTACTAACTGATCACTTCAGGACTTCAGGACTATTAGATAAAAAGGTTCGGCATGGAAACAAGTCTTTTCCAACCGACCTGTTTAAACATGTAAGTTGCTTGGAATCTCGTCCATTCCGACAGCTTAAATAAGATATTACTCATCAGAAAGACTGTTATACCTGCGAAATGAAACACCTGCGTCGGAAGATGCGATGCTGCTCGGAATATCGTCCATTCCGATAGCTTATATAAGGTGTTGCTCATCAAAAAGCCTGTAACATCTGAGAAATAAACCGTCGGTCGAGCATAAAGCGGGGAAGATGCAATACTGCATTCCGACAGCAGAAATAATATGTACATAACTCATCGAAAAGTATGTTATACCTGAAGAAGAATTGTAGAATCAGTATGGCTCTTGAACTCTTCAATTCAACTCAGACCACCTGTCGCCGCCATAGGGCAGATACGTTGATGCTTGCAATCTCGTCAATAATAAAATACTCATCGACAGAAATTACAAATTATATTGCTATAGAATAAAAATGTGTATAAATGTGTACAATGAATATGTGATTGTAAAAATATGCTTCTTACTGATAATAAGTTTTAGTTTTTACAATAAATATTGTACCTAATAAGTTAATTTTTGAAAAAATATGTATGTGTATGTTATACGTTATATTGTGAAATTTTAGGTTATCAGACCGTAATGAGACCGTTCCACCAGAGCAATTCTGGAACTAAATAATACAGATCACCTATACCAAAGAAATCCAATAAAAGGTTGGCTTGGAAACTAGTCCTTCCCAACCGACCTGTTCAAACACGTAAGTTGCTTGGAATCTCGTCCATTCCAACAGCTTAAATGAGATAATACTCATCAAAAAGCCTATTATACCTGCGAAATAAACCAAAGATGCAATGCTGCTCGGAATCTCGTCCATTCCGACAGCTTGTATAGGGTGTTGCTAATCAAAAAGCATGATACATAAACCGCCTCTCGAGCATAGAGCGGGGAAGATGCGATGTTGCATGGAATCTCGTCCAATCCGACTGCAGAAATATTAAGTGCACTACCTGTCGCCGCCATAGGGCAGATACGATGATGCTCGGAATCTCGTCCATTACGACATCGTCAATAAACTCAATAAACTCATCGACCGAAATTACAAATTATATTGCTATAAAATAAAATATTTTTAAATGTATAAATATGTACTATCTAAATGAATATGTCGTTGTAAATATACGCTTCCGTCTTATATGTATATTTGTGAAATTTTAGGTCAGCAGAACGTAATAAAGAATTAAATAAATAAAAAAATTTATAAATAATTATAAATAAATAAATAGACATATAAATAAATAAATAAGCAAATAAATAAATAATTAAAACGGCTTATATTTTGCTTTCGACCATGTTGTATTGAACCCAACATCGACTCGGATCATTTACTGCTGTTCTCTAGAGCAATAATCAAAGGAATTGGTTTCAGCAAGCCTGAAAAATCAGCCTGTGCGACAAGGAATGCCGTGCCGCTCTGAAATATAAAAGAGGACAACGCCGTGATCGAGCATAACGCGACCTGTGAGGGGACGATATCGCGAGTTGGGGAAGGAAACACCGTGTAATAGTGGTATAAATAAATCCATCCGCAGGGATTTACCCGCTAGTACTAGCTCATTCGTCAAGGACGAATGAATGCAACGTTATTGGTTACATAACGGGCTACTGAGAACGTGGTTCTTAATGAATTTAGAATATTGGTGTGACTGGCGTTAACCAATCAACACTATTCACCAGCTACTTCATAAGTTATAAATCGCTAGCAACCTCAGAATAGAAAGCGTTTAATATGACGCACCAGTGAATAACTAGTGAATTAACAAGACTTACCGCATTACCAATAATGCTGCTCTACTGTGCTCATGATTCTCCAGAATCACCAGAATACATCTACGACGTTTCACGACTTATTTTAATGGTCATTAAATAGCGACCGACCGTACTACAGAGTAAATATTTAATATTTATTGAAAAAGAAATGCAAAAGCTTGCCTAGGCAATGGATACGAAATGTAATTTTAATCAACCAAATGTCTTTTACAACTGCAAAAAATTTAATAGCACTTATATGCGCTCTTGCCATATGTATTTTAAATAAAAATTTTCTCGCAAAAGGTTATTACGATACCTTTAATATATTTTCTTTTACATCTTGATTTAATAAATAAATATAAATATGGCTAATGTTTATATTTATATACGGCGTTAAGGGCCGTACACATACAACTTTCCTCGTTTTACTTGACAATTTGAACTTTAACAACAAAGCATGAGGTGTATAAGGCCTGCTACAAAGACCGCTTTGACGGTTTCTGCGTTAATTATGTGTTTTGAATTACGATTTGTGTTTATTCCGAGTGTTTTGGTTAACTAAAGAATAAGAAATGAGTTTTACTAATATAATTGAGGTAGTAGTTGTTAGAAAAGACACGATCTGGCAACACCGTACTTACATCAAATATGTTTTTCACTTTTTGCTCCGGTCAGCCAGCTTCGCTTTTCAACAGTTATGCTACTAATAATGTTAGAAATTCCCGAGGGTATAAGACAAATGATATCGAAGCGCCGAATGTAGAGTAGGAAACTTTGTCAAGTCTGCGATGCAGCAGGTGTTGCAATAACAATATTAAAGTTAATTACATATGCTTTTGAGTACAGATATCACGCGCTTGGTTTTAGTTAGCACATCCTCTCTCAAATGCGTATGGCTTTCTAAAACAAGACAATGTGTTAATCGCCTCAATTAATCTATCCTCCATAGTATTACATTTATGAACATAACAATATAAAATGCAATATTAATAACAATAATTATTCATATATTTCTCTTTTTTCTTTTTTCAAAAGCAAATATACATGCAAGAATGGTAAAATACTAGTGAATTTTCCAAATCGTGTGTATATGCACGCAAAAATAAAATGTAAATGTTAGCAGCTGGTTGTCAAAGTGTAAAAAAGTTGAGTTACGCATGATTTTGCTTCGTTTTGATTTGCTTTACTTTTCTCACCTTGTATTAAGCTGGACACATAAAACATCAAGTTTTTACCTTATCTGTCAAAGCGAAACTCTGAAGCAAAGCAAAGCGAAAGCACAGTATATACAGTACGCAATCTTTTCGATAATTTATCGGAAAAATTCACCTCTGAAAAGGACTTGGGTTTCGTGTTACTCTTTTAAACGAAAAAAATCGTTCAACAGGGTTTTGTGCAGCATGGAACTATACAAGTTTTATTTTAGTCATGAATAAATAAAAGAAAAGCGCGTATAGAACAAACTCACAGCTTGTACTACTTCATAAATGATATTTTATATTTGTAATTCCTGAAGTGAGAACTACACACAAAGCTCGTGATCGTTAAATTCCATACAATTCTGTCGAGACTTTGTACATGCTGTATAAAGTTCGAAGGAATATCTTTACAAAAACCGTTGACGGTGCGAGTAGTTCCTAAACTAATATTCTGTTGCATATGGTTTGTTTTAAATTTTCAATTTATTTTCTTTTAAATTGATCTTCAAATGGTGCTAAAGATCATATGCATGCATTTTATTTTTTTTTTGTCAAAATTAGAATGAAAATTAATTCTTAAAAATATTAACTGCCGAAATTTTAACTGGATATTTAAAACCGGCGCTTAGATAACAATTCAGACTTACTCGCTCACAGGTTGAGTTCAACATTAAGTGTAATTAATATATTCATTAATTTATTTGTTTAAAATTTTTTTGAAGTTTATGATTGTTTAAGAAGTCAATAAACATAAATTCTTACTGACTATACTTAAATTTTCATATTTCATTAACATTTCAAGGTGTTATTCATACATAGGATTATGACCCTACCTCTAAATAGTTGCATGCAAAATATACAATACATTTTTCGGTGATATTTATTATACAAGTACATATTTTAATACACGAATGCTTATCATTTTTTATATATTTTCTGTTCTGATAAAATTTTTCTTCAAAGGAAAATGATCCCTGACGAATCACTTTTGATCCCCAGAATGTATATCCCGTCGATATTTAAATATATACTTTGCAGGCTGCGTAGCTCGAAATATATATAGACAATGGAAGAAGAAAATATAATTTGTGCATTAGTGGTATTTCCTTGGGCCAATTTTAGTTTTTGATTGTTTATTTCTTAATTTAGGAGCTTTTTGGCCGTTGAGTTTAAAAGCAAAACTTTGTTTTCTTTCTTCCTCCTACGCGTTTCGACGCATTTTTGCGCCTTCTTCAGGGAGTCTATTTATTTTTACAAAAACCATAAAATTAACAAACATTTTGTATACTTTTCATTACCTTGGACATACCTTTTACTGGTATATCTTTAAATTACATAACGACAAAAAATAATGTACACATAACAAATAAAAACTTAATATAAAGAAGGTGACGACTGCAGCAAAATTTACATTGGGACAACAAAAAGAGCTTTAGGCATACGAATTAACGAACATAAGACAGATGCCAAAAACAAAAAGACGACAACAGCATTAGCACAGCACTTAACGAAAAGCGAACATACAGCGGACTTTGACAACACAAGAATATTAGACATAGAAAATAAAGCAAGTAAACGAATGACTTTAGAAGGACTTCGAATTCAACAACAAATCCATTGCGCAATGAATTTCAAAGAGGATGTGGATAACATAAATTGTGCATACACAACAGCAATCACAAACAATGGACGAGCAGCTGGACGATGAGGCGAAAATTAAGTTTTTATTTGTTATGTGTACATTATTTTTTGTCGTTATGTAATTTAAAGATATACCAGTAAAAGGTATGTTCAAGGTAATGAAAAGTATACAAAATGTTTGTTAATTTTATGGTTTTTGTAAAAATAAATAGACTCCCTGAAGAAGGCGCAAAAATGCGTCGAAACGCGTAGGAGGAAGAAAGAAAACAATGTTTTGCTTTTAAACTCAACGGCCAAAAAGCTCCTAAATTAAGAAATAATTTGTGCAAGTTTAGCTATAATTCTGGAATTTTCCTTAAAAACAAAACAAGTAAACAGAAGGTACTGGAGTAGAAATTAGTCGCATCAACGACTATTGTATTACGATCCATATCCATGGATTTAAAAATTTCTAATTATTTTGCAATCCTTATTCTTATCCATAAATATTGCATGCTACACGGTCAAGAAATAACACAATACTTGCATCAAGTCAATAAATACTGAACGTGTGACAATGCCCAATGGTAGAAAACTGCTCGCATCATCTTGATATGTGTGTATGTATATATTTATTTACCTTTTTACAAATATATGCACTTTTAAATTTGTATTTTTTGTACATATTAAGGAATCATCGCCATGAACATTGAGCTACAAAAAAATCGATGTAAATTCTAAGGTATTGAAGTATCCAAAGTCTTTCGCTGTTTTATGGGCCCTGAAATAATTAAAAATTAGCTTTCTTTTTGATTATGCTTGCCACTTAAACTATTCTACTACAACAACTCTCCTTCTAGTAAATGTAAAAATGTTCCAGTTATAACAGAATTAATATATTTATTTGCAAAATTAACTGCTTTTGTTTACAAATTTAACCGAAACGAATGAATGGAATGAAGAAGAAAACTCACCACCGAAAAGTTTACTACCCAGAGTTGCTTTTTTTATTGCACACATTGGTTATAGGAGAATTGTGGTGAGCCGTTGAATAATTATTAAAATATGCAAATGAAAACAGTCGTCATATATTTTCGCTATACATTTTTGGCTTTAAGTAATAATTGTAAAGTGTATCATCACTGGTTAATGCAAATATTTCACATTCTGCAAAATTTTTTATGTTATTTTCAAAGTTTGTTATGAAATATCATTGCGTCCAACTCTGCTATAGTTTATTTTCATTATCCATCATGAAAACTCTTATCCCTGAGAAGGACTTCATCTCAGTGTTACTACTGTATATACTGTGGCGAAAGTCTTATGTGTGTAAAACCCTCAGTTTTTAGCTATTTGAATGAAACTTGGCAGTCAAGTGCCTTTTTATAATTTATTAGACATTGGTCGGAACCGGACAGATCGGACGACTATAACGTATATAGGAGCCGATTATTCAGATATTATATTTTGCTTCATAACTCCTTCATTAAAGCAGTTTGCAAGAAGGTCCGGTATTCTAAGCACTATAAAAGCTGTATTTTGATTTTCTTCTGATTGTCCGACAGGGTGGAAATTTGATGTATGTAATCGTACCAACATACATCTATAGAAGCAGTGACAATTATATAGAGCAAAGAAATATAACAGATATTCAATTTAGCATGAAAACGCCTCCATTTAAGCAGCTAATGTCTTGAAATTTTGCACAAATAAGAGCTATTATAAGAACTATTTTAGCAGTGAAAATCATTAAGATCGGATAAATAAAGCATATAGGTGCAATACAACCGATAGTTCTGATATTGAATTTTGGGCCTTATATAATCAGCTAAAGACTAGAAATTTCGCACAAATATTAATTATTATTGGGACTATTATAGCAGTCAAAATCATTAATATCGAATTAATATTACATATGGCTCCCATACAGTTCTTCTATTCATGAAAGGTATGAAGCCTTCGACATAGCCGAAGACATCTTGTTTTTACTTTTTTTAATCGAAAACACACATTTTTACAAGAGCTGATGACACACCGTTTCGATATCCATACACTTTAACCCTGCCGGAAAATAATGAAATAGGTTTAATAAAACAAATTGATTATTAGCTTTTTCAATATATTATACTCTAATATTGTATTTGTTATACGAGTACTATATAGTGGCAGGAAAAATCAAGCCTTTCGAAACATTGAGGCGAGTTTACCAATTGTACTTAAGTATATTTACTTTCCAATAATGGTTATAAAATTATGAGTTGTTAATTAGCAGATTCACAAGCATCCACCCAATCATTGTAAACATCAATAGGTTCAGATAAGAAGTTGATACTCGTTTGAAAATCTTCAAGACAAACTCTGCAGGTCACCTTGGCAGTATTACGACTTTTGTCCCTGAAATATAAAAGAAAATATATTTTGAATATAGGTGTTAAAATTATATTTGGAACAAATAATTACTAATTTGTAAATATTTTAAAACATAGCACCTTACTGTAACTAACCTCATTTAGGTTGCCGGGCGCCGCCAATCTTATCTCCCCTTTGGTGCAACACCTAGCAGCAGGTTTGCTACTCATACTTCTGGCTAGGGCGGCCGTCTAGGGGACCCCCATTACGACGGTTAACCACCCTAAGATCCTGGGGATCACCCTCGACAGCCTGGTCTCCTTCTCAGCGCATACAACCGCAATCGTCAACAAGGTACAGAGCCGCAACAAAGTCCTCAAGTCGCTCGCCGGCAGCACTTGGGGCAAAGACAAAGAAACGTTGTTGGCAACATACACGACGATTGGCCGGTCGGTTCTAAATTATGCTGCGCCAATATAGTCGCCTGGAACTAGCAGGACTCAGTGGTCAAGACTGGAGACCTGTCAGAACGCCGCACTCAGGACAGTGACGGGATGTCTCCTGATGACGCCAGTGGATCACCTCTACCATGAGGCTAACGTGCTTCCAGTGCAGGAGCACAATCTGATGCTCACAAAGCAGTTTCTACTGGGGTGCCACCGTCCTGGGCATCCCAATAGAGACCTGCTCGCGCTGGAGCCGGCACCCAGGCACATCAGGGGACATCTCTCACAACGGACGGACGAGGTCCAGACTTACGTACGCTTACCGCTGGACCCAAGGACGTACCGACAGGCACTGGACGACATTCACAGGGAGTCGGTATCCAAATATATCGACGCCCGCCCTGTGAATGCAGTCCTGGGAGTCCAACCACCACCCATAGCAGCTGAGGAGCTCCAGCTGCCTCGTGAGACGCGCGTCACTCTGGCTCAACTCAGATCTGGATATTGTAGCAGGTTAAACTCCTACCTATCCAGGATCAACCCCGACACCCCCAACACTTGCCCAGCATGTGGAGAGTCTCCGCATGCCCGGCCAAACCTACTCAACTAACACCCCTCTTCCTGTTGAAACGGCTCGTTTCCTGGACCTTTCGTTAGTTGAGCTTGACGATAATGATTGAGGGAGCCCGCCAGCCTAGTGGGGTGTAGCTAGCCGCTACAACAACAACAACAACAACTATTTCTAGTCGCACGCCCGGATCTGAATTCGTGGTAACGAATTAACTATTTTCTAGCAAGTAAAAATTTACCTACTCAGCCTACGCAAACACAACCGATACGCAAACATTATTAAACACATATACATAATACTACGTATTCTTAAATTTTATTACTGGATTTCACCATATTTATTTGGTTTTTAAAACTCAATCCAGTACACCATGGGCCACCGGACTACTATTTTCGGCATAAAGGTCCAAGATCACTAAAACTTCGCTCAAATGTTTTTTTTATTTATTTCATGGCCTTCTGTAAAAATGTGGGCGAAGCGTAGAAATAAAATATTTTAAATTATGTAATATGTAAATTTTTCAAAAGCTTACTTATATGTAAATGTTTCAATAGTGTGTTAATGTTTGCAAGTACATTTCAGGCAAACTCAACCGAATTTCCAGGCAGCTACAAATTTCTATAAAGGCAAAGCATTAATAATAGGCACGCGTGGTATTTTTCATTCATTGACCTCATTCACAACTCCAAAAGTTCAGAAGCTTAAGTGGGATTCTTCTCATTAATCTATTTTTAAGAATCCAGAGCTCTAAATTTTTCTGAATTTCCTTTTCTTTTTCTAATGTTATTTTTGTCTTCCGGAGTCCTTATTTACAATTTTTTATACAGATTCTATAAGAAGTATAATACATAATACAAATTCCAGGAATCGTACCCAAGCATGTAATGGACTGACTTTTATACCGATTCTATAAGAAGTATGATACAAATTCCAGAAATCGTACCCAAGCATGTAATGGACTGACGCCATTCTTTAAAGTGCTTGGTTTTGTCTCAAAAACAGAAGATTTTATATCTCTTCTAGACATTAATTGCTGCGGACTTGCACAAGAAATAGGAAAAGATCGGGTAGAGTTTGTTTCAGTTAATATCTTCAAAATTGTGTCATCTATCAATGTCATATTGAAATAACATAAAATGATAATTTCTGTACCGTTCTCAAAATTATATTTTAACGGAGCTTAACTGTACCTTGTTTATTTATTAATTTTATTATTCGTCTACAGAGGTGCCTACAGACTACTAGACTTGTTAAATATTTTAAATAAACTCGGCTTAAAATTAAGTACATTAAAATTAAAATTTATAACTTCGAAAGTGCATAGTCGAATGCATCCTGATATCGTTTCATTATATGCATAAGTAGATTTGTGTTTGTACGAAATCCGGGATCAGGTTAACGACATGCAAATTCGAGAAAGAAATCTGGCCCACCTATGACGCATCGAAAACGTTAGACCTTCTAAACAGGTCAAGAAAAGGAATATTATAGAAACATATTACGGGAAGCATGGAGCCAAGATGGGTCCCCCATATATTTTAACCGCTCTAGGAGTTGCAAGCACGAGGACAGTACAGAAACCATTCTTCACAATCTCTGTGAGTGCCCAGCTCTGGCATGCCTTACAAAACTACTAGGGTTTCTTCCAAAAAACTTACATGGTGATCTCTAGGTGTAAGATAAATTGCATATGCGAATTCATTCACAAATTAAAGTGGTTTGAAGATAAAGGGCCGTTACACATACCAGAGGTTTCATGAAAATAGCGAAGGGAAATGGCGCTTCCAGCGGTAATTGGGTTCTAAGATGTCCCTGGCCTAGGCAACAACCAATCAATCAGATTTGTGTATGGCGACCATAAAAAGTCTAACCAGCCTCAATTCCCGTTTAGGATAATCGAAATTGAGCAAATCGTAAATTTCACTGCAGTTAACATTACCGTTCAAGTATATATAAATTATTGGAAAGTAACTTCTTCTATCAAATAAGCCTACCCAAATAATCTAAAAAACCACTTGGCCGGCAAATGAAGTTTTGATAATGCAAACTTAGTGAAAATGCTTTGCACTCTTTCTATTTTTTTTGAATAAGTTTGATAGTTCGATTCTATATTATACGACAATAATTTACACAAAATTTTTGAACATTTAAATGTAAATTAAACAGCTTCACATCATCCGCGAACATTATACATTTCGTTTTAAGAAAATGATTTGGGAAATCATAAATAAAAGTGAGGACTAACAGTGGAGCACAATGGGTCCCCTGAGGTATGACAGACAACAACTACTAAAAAATTTTAAGAGCATTCCTTTAGTTCTGAAATCAGAGAGTAAATTGATAAGGTTAGTATGATCCACCTTGTCGAAGGCTTTTAAATAATCTGTACAAATAACAACAAGTTGGGCTTGATCTTCTAAGCATAGGCGTTATATGTATGTATATACATATATACTCTGTTCAGAAATTATAGCACCACATATTTAAAAATTTGGGCACTTTAGTTTTCTAATTAATTTAAATTAGTTTTCAAGTAAGTTCATTTTCTAACAAAAACCAAAAACATCCAGTTTCCTTCATACAACGCCAAAGATCGACTATTAATTATATAGAAGGAATTGCGTAATAGTATCAGTAAAAAAATTATCAAAAATCAATGGTAATTCGTAGCTGCTAGAGGCTTACACTTTGTTGTACTAAAATTTTATGAGCTACTTATCTGCATACATATCAAATATGTCTAAAAAAATATAAGAAAAAATTAGAAATTTTGATGGGCCCTCACTATCACAGCCCGGGATCACGAGCGAGACAATGGTGGAGGCCGAGCGTTTATATTTCACAACACCGTGCAGTATCGTCTCATCGACGAAGACATCGACCCAAGGGACAGCACCCTAGAATGTCAGGGGATTACTGTCCGGTCAGGCGATGTCGAGCTCGAAATCTTTAACATTTATATACCCCTTGCCTCTTGCTGCCCGGCCGGATATCACCCTGACATAGGTCCGCTTCTCAGTGGTGAAAACCGATTGGTAGTCGGATACTTCAATGCACATCACGATATTTGGTTCTCAAGCCTACCAAATGATCGTAGTGAATTTGTGGGTAGTTGCAGCAATAGCCAGTGCGGGTCTGATAAATAGCATAACGTGGCGACCAATGCTATCGCTTGCACTATTTACATCTTGGAGGAAGGAGGTCGGGCTTACTCTCGACACTCATATCGAGGGGACCCCCATTCCGACTGTTAACCACCCCAAGATCCTGGGGGTCACCTTTGGTCGCGTGAAAATAGCAGGACTCAGTGGTTAAGACTTGAAACATGTCAAAACGCCGCACTCAGGACTGAGACAGGATGTCTCCTGATGACGCCTGTAGATCACCTCTATCATAAGGCTAACGTGCTCCCGGTACAGGAGCACAACTTGATGCTCACAAAGCAGTTTCTGCTGAAATGCCACCTATTCACATGCCCGGCCAAACGCACTCAACTAACACCTTTCTCCCTATGGTCCGACCCTGTTGAAACGGCTCGTTTCCTGGACCTATTGTTAGTTGGGCTTGACGATAATGATTGAGGGAGCCCGTCAACCTTGTGGGGTGTAGCTAGCCGCTACAACAACAACAACAACTGTAAAATTGTATGCTTCAAAGTATCCCTGATTTGCTTAAACTAATACCAAACTTCATTTACAGAACAATTTGGTCAAGATATTTCAAAACTTTCATATTACTCTTATTGATATAAAAATATTACAAAACTTATTAGTTAATTAAGGTAATCAATACGAGTCAAAAGTTATAATAATCGTTTGGCGTTTACTCCATAGTGCTCCGGGTTTGGCCGAACAGCTTCTCCTGTAATTTGTGTTGTGAGTTTTATTCATTAATTGAAAAAACAGGGAACTATAGTTTGATGAAGACTCCGAACGGCAGATGTGTGTTTAAGAACTCTTTACGACACATATACCCTCGGAGGTTTCCATGTTTGCCGTAGGGCGATAGCTATAAAAAAATACATGATCCATGATTTTATAGTTTACAAGCCCCGGTTCAGACCCGAACCGGGACCGCAGCGACATACCGAGTTATATCACGCACCATACACAATCGACCGCAGCGGTCAATAAAGGTTGCACCAAAAATAAAATCCACAATACGACTAAGTAGGAGCGGTTGGATTGTTTTAGGTGCAGAGCGCCATGCAAGCAGGGAAAGTTTCTTAATATCATTTACCTAGGAGGGGTCAGATTGAATATTTTCCAACGGCTAAACAGCCATTGAATTCCGGGTGAAGTACACGTGTACACTGGGTAAGTCTGGAACATCCGTTGTGAAGTGAGCTAAAGAATAATGAAAGAAGCGAACCTGAAGACAGCTCAGACATAATCAATTTATAGCGCCTAAATGTAAATACAGTACAGTATGTCAAAATATTTGTTTTTAAACAGTAAAAAACGGCCTTGCCAGCTGAGCTATTTATGGACGGTAGCGAGAAGGGTCATCTTGTAATTTGGGTATCGCGTGTAAGGTTCTATCGAGTACATGGTTTGAAAGATTGAGGCCCACCATCAATGTACTGATTAAGACTTATAGGTGTGGCTTCAGGCGTAATAAATAAACCAGCGACCAGATATGTACAGTATGCTTAACCTTGAAAAATACCTTGGAAATAATAATCGATTGTTAATTATGCTGCACTAAAATAAATTTCTTAATGCCTTAATGTCTGAATAGGATATACCCACAAAACTAATACGGCTATGTAAATGTAGTTGAGCAACAACATCAGCTCCTACAGAATTGGAAAGGACCGAGCCGTTTGCTATTAAACGAGATTTCAGGTGGGATGATTATTTGTCGGTCGACGGTGTTGAAGAATATGATGCGAGCTGCAGGATTAAATCGATCAGACACCAAAATCTTTGGAGTTTTGGCTTCGTTGATATATGTATATGTCCAGCTCCAGGATGTCCTGCTTCGTCCAGGTGGTGAAAATTAACTTTGTTCGGTAGAGAAAAAAGCTTTGATTAATGAAGAAATACATATTAAGGGAAATAGTTTTATTGTTTTTCAAAATATTCTCCTTTGAAGTCAATACACTTCTGCATTCGCTTGAACCAATTTTCAAAGCACTTTGGCACTCAGAAAAGGATGCCTCTAAAACGAGCTGTTTGAAGGCTTCTACAGCTCCTTCTTTCAGGCGTTGAAAAACGTTGACTCGCATTTTTTTTGATGTTCGGGAATAAAAAGAAATCATTAGGCGCCAAATCAGGGCTGTAAGGCGGATGACCCATCAATTCGACCTTTTGAGTGCTCAATAACTCTCTTGTGTGAATCGATAAGTGAGAGCTCGCATTGTCTTGGTGAAGTATGATTTGTCTTCGGCGGTTGGCTTTCCTTAATTCTCCAAAAACTTTTGGCAAACAAATGGTTGTATACCACTCAGAATTGACCGTTTTAAGTTTATCTAATGGAACAGTTGCGACATGACCAGATTTCGTCAGATTCGTCCTGAAAAGATTGGCGGCCACGTAGGAACTCGTTGTACCATCGTTTCACGGTGGCTAAGTGTGGTGATTCAACACCAAAAGTAGAAGTAAGTTGATTGATGCACTCCTGTCTCGATAATCCACGTCGAAAATCGTAGTAAATCATCGCACGAAAATATTCACGGTTTAATTCCATTTTTAGCCAATATGAATTTTTAAACTCACTATAAATAAACACAAATAAAACTCGTAAGTGAAAACGTTATATGCAAGTTTATACCAAAAAATACCAAACTTTACGATAAAAATATCTAATTACAGCTAATCACATGTAGTGTTGCGAAGGCACACGATAAGAAATTTTACCTACGTATAGTGGCTGGGCCTCAATTGTCTTAAATCACCGGTGAAAACAGAGAAATCGGTCGACATGAGTCACCAATATCAAGGTTTTCCAGTTTCAGAAAATGACCAGGACGCTAATAAGCACGTTGAGACTCGCGTAGGCGCCAGCATTAGCAAAACTACCCACCGGAGCCAATGGTCTTATTAAAAGCTTTTGATCTGGATGACCTCCCAAACTTCGCCGTAGGTGTTTGGCAGATGGCGTTACCTTATAGTCGCTTTCTGCTTGGCCTTGTCCGCCAAAGGATGCAGTATGGACTGTCGGTTAAAATGGCGTCCACTTTTCTTGCAAACTGACGCGGTAGAATCTCCGAATGAGATTCGCACTTGGCCATGCTTCGCATAGAACTTATGAGGCATGACTTTAATACTATGTTCTGACTGCGCAATAAACTCGAGTTTGGGGTTTTGAGTTTATGAACAACTGTCAGCGTTCTCATTGAGGTGTTTAAGAAACTGTGAGTTTAATTGACATTTGTTTATTTACTTTCAAATACAAATTTTGTTTTGTTTATGAAAATATATTTGTACTTATATTTACAGATATTTAAAAAAAAAAGTGCATATAAGTAATTGGATAATGCTTGCGATAGCATGGACCACTGAGCAATGGTGAATGCGAAGGCAACTCCATGGTATACGGCGATTTGTGGTGACGGTGTTTTTGCATCATTATTTGAAATTTTTGTTTGTGAAATTTAGTTCATTTTGTTTTCAAATAAATAACGAAGGCGGTTTGATAAATCATTGAGTGTGAGCATTTGCGGCACCCATCGCGCGGATAGTTTTTTTATATACAAATATTCGTGTAAAATGTGATGTTAGCGCTCAGTTGGTTGCCTACAACCTCAGCTACCTCACACACTTTTGTTCCCCGGTTCCAATATCATTCCAAGGATTCTAACGACGATTTCTGGTGTAACGACCACTTTTAGGCAACCTGAACGTTCGGCGCCACTTGTTATGCCCCGACAACTACGGAACTCAGTAATTCAATTTTTAACTATTGAAATTGTTGGTGCAAGGTCCTTATAGTATTTATCATGCCTTTGCTTGATTTAGGTGATGGTGTTTTTACGCAAAAAGTATTGCTTAATCAGCTTACTTAGTAGTTTATTATAAGATGGCAGTTAAAAGCAGCAATGATGAATTTAAAGTTTCTGGGTGGGAAATTCCAAAAGTCAATTACCCTATCAAACCGCCCTCGTATTTGAAATTATGAACTGTCAAACCACTAAACAGTGCAGCAAAACTTCTGAACAATAAGGCCAAAATTTGCCGACAGTGCTGCCTAATATTAGGGCAAATAAGGGTTGCACGTCCATAAACACCAAATAAAAGTGGTGTTTAAAGCGAGTAAGACAAAAATGTTTGTATGGTAAACTCCGAGTGTATGAGAAGTGTTTGACGTTAAACTCCGAAATTGCACATAAACTCGAGTTAACGGCGCAGTCAGAACATAGTATAATGCTGCTACAACAACCAAATAATCCAGGAGGTGATGTACACACCGTGCTAACTGGACGATATGTCGACAGGACAACCGGCTGAACGAAGCCTCGTAGAAACCGGGCCGCCGTATCGGAGACCTACAGCAACAAGGAGAGCTGACCCTGCGCTTAGCTTCGGCCTAGCAAGGGTCGAAAAAGAAGCGACACAAAAAAAAATGTTGAAATCCATACAAACAACAGCAACTACTAAAGCAACAACTACGTTGGCAGGTATTTCTACTGCAGTGGTAACGGTACCGACCAAAAACCACTATAGCGACAAACTCACCAGCAACTGCAGCAGTAGAGAAGATCTTGGAAAATTTCTTACCGCAGAAGAGTCTTCATGGATCGGCTTACGACAAAAGAGGCCGCGCTATTTATTGAACATGCCTGAGACGATCAGCAGAGTCCGCGTGAATGTCGCACAAAAGGTATAAACAGGTCTTTTGCCAAAAATTTACGCATATGTAGAAGTACATTGGCCGCAAAACTGGTATTTATATGCAAATTTTTCACGTATTATAAAACTGCTAGTAACTCTGTTTGAGTTACATTATTAAATGAACGTAAACCCTTAAAACTACAACTTTTGCGGCCGGGGTCAATCTTTGACTGCAGCCGCCTTTTCTTCGTCAGTGTGTACTCCTTCTGTTGTCACTTTATGACCCAAGTATCTGACTTCTTTCCGAAAGAACGAGAATTTTTCGGATTTCAGCCTAAGGCCAGCTGTCTGTAGACGCTGAAATACTTATCTTAACTTTTCGAAGTTATCACACGACAGGTCTTCCAATGCAGTTTTTTCAAGACACGTTCTATAAGCCGCTAAAAAATAGTGTTACAAAGACCACACAGCATAACTCTAAACTGAAATCTCTTTACCCTTGCTAGCAAGTTCTACTTGCCAAAAACCACTTCGCAGATCTAGAATGGAGAAACATTGGACTTCAGATAGTGTGTCAAGACTGTCATTAATCCAATAGCCCTTCTTTGTGATGACGTTTAGCTTTCAATAGCCTACATAGAATCCAGTTCCGACACTTTTATTATTTACCATAAATACTGGGGAGCTCCAGGGACTAGAGGTACAAGCGATTACTACTTCTTGCATATCCGCGGTAAATAAAGTTACTTATTCTCTTCTGAACAATGGAACTATGCGCGAAGGCTGACGAAGAAGTTTCGCATCACCGTGCTTCTTTAAAAAATCTACCAGAACGAACTTGTACCCTTTAGTCAGATCTTAAATTCACATTTCTGGTTCAATGTTTAGCGCTGCTGCATTGGTTTGATTCTTATGCATTGCTTCAACTTCTTGACCATCCACAACAACGTGCCCTTTTTGATCGTCGTACGTTTATTACAGAAAAGAGGATGGATCCATGTGCAGAAGCCCATGAAAATGAGGAAAGTTTCCGACTGCCCTTCACCTGGGAGTGAGCTACCCCAGAAAATGGTTGTGCGCAGAGCTTGAGACCCGCCATGTAAAAACAAATACCACTTTAAAGGAAAATAAAGCCTCGGTTGAGACACCCTTTGGTAGGTAGAGCAAAGGCTTACATCACCGCCATCCAGGAGATGCGATGGACGGGGCAAGAGAAAAATCGACATCTACTACAGCTGCCATGTAAAGGAGCACAAATTCGGTGTGGGATTTATGGTGGAAGGGAGACTTCGCCGTAGAGTACTGTTGTTGTTGTTGTTGTTGTTGTAGCGGCTAGCTACACCCCACTGATGGCGGGCTCCCTCAATCATTATAGTCAAGCTCAACTAACGAAAGGTCCAGGAAACGAGCCGTTTCAACAGGGAGAGGGGTGTTAGTTGAGTAGGTTTGGCCGGGCATGCGGAGACTCTCCACATGCTGGGAAAGTGTTGGGGGTGTCGGTGTTGATCCTGAATAGCTAGGAGTTTAACCTGCTACAATATCCAGATCTGAGTTGAGCGCGTCTCACGAGGCAGCTGGAGCTCCTCAGCTGCTATGGGTGGTGGTTGGACTCCCAGGACTGCATTCACAGGGCGGTCGTCGATATATTTGGATACCGACTCCCTGTGAATGTCGTCCAGTGCCTGTCGGTACGTCCTTGGGTCCAGCAGTAAGCGTACGTAAGTCTGGACCTCGTCCGTCCATTGTGAGAGATGTCCCCTGATGTGCCTGGGTGCCGGCTCCAGTGCGAGCAGGTCTCTATTGGGATGCCCCGGACGGTGGCACCCCAGTAGAAACTGCTTTGTGAGCATCAGATTGTGCTCCTGCACTGGAAGCACGTTAGCCTCATGGTAGAGGTGATCCACAGGCGTCATCAGGAGACATCCCGTCACTGTCCTGAGTGCGGCGTTCTGACAGGTCTCCAGTCTTGACCACTGAGTCCTGCTAGTTCCAGGCGACTATATTGGCGCAGCATAATTTAGAACCGACCGGCCAATCGTCGTGTATGTTGCCAACAACGTTTCTTTGTCTTTGCCCCAAGTGCTGCCGGCGAGCGACTTGAGGACTTTGTTGCGGCTCTGTACCTTGTTGACGATTGCGGTTGTATGCGCTGAGAAGGAGACCAGGCTTTCGAGGGTGATCCCCAGGATCTTAGGGTGGTTAACCGTCGGAATGGGGGTCCCCTCGATGTGGATGTCGAGGGTGAGCCCGACCTCCTTCGTCCAACATGTAAACAAGGTCGCCGTGGACTTAGCAGGAGACAGCGTCAAATTCTGTGCCGTAAAGTAATGAGCAAGCTCTGGGAGGTAGCTGTTCACTTTAGAGCACAAGCCATCAATTCCTTTGCCGGTAGCCAATATCGTGCAGTCGTCGGCATACGAGACCAGTGTGACTCCCTCTAGCGGGGAAGGGAGTCGCGAGGTGTAGAAGTTGAATAATAGGGGGGATAGGACGCCACCCTGTGGTACCCCCTGCTTAATTCTTCTCGCTTTTGACACTGAGTCACGGTAGCACACCGACGCTTGACGACCACACAGGTAGTTCGCGGTCCATCGCCTCAACGCCGCTGGGAGAGGTGAGGGTTCGCCGGGCTGAGGTAGTGATTAAAATGCAGGAGCAGCAGGGCCTTAAGTGTCTTAACCACTGGAGAAAGCAGGGAGATCGGCCGGTAGGACTCGCCTTGGCCGGCCGGTTTCCCTGGTTTCGGCAGTGGTATCACCCTACTGGTCTTCCAGATATCCGGAATGACCAGGTTGCTTAAAGACAGATTGAGGACCTTGGTGAGATATGCTACTCCCGCGGTGCCCAATTTTTTCAGCATCAACATGCTTAACCCGTCTGGGCCAATGGAATTGTAGGCTTTCGCCTTCCCGATGGCTTCCTTCACCTCAGTGGTAGAGAGGACAATTGGTGCGCTTGGTGTTGACTTGCGCAGCCTTCTGGTGACTGACCGTTTGGTCTTGTCGGCCGAAAGATGCAGTGTAAATTGTTGACCAAAATAGTTCGCGCATCGCTTCGGGTCCGACGAGGCGTGGTCTCCAAAGGAGATTTCTGTTCGATCCTCACGCCTCGTCGGGTTGGACAGGGACATCACGGTCGATCATAATTTGCCCACTCCGGCACCGAGGTTGCAGGACTTCAGGTGCTCCCTCCACTTGTTCCGCTTATGTTCGTTAACCAGGCGTTGGATCTCCCCGTTTAGTTGCCTAATACGGGGATTACCGGGGTCCGCCTGCCGAAGGTGGTCGCGTTCATCCGCCAGAGACACCACCTCACCCGGGAAGTCAGGACGGATCACAGGGATCCTCCCTGCCGGAATGAAGCGGGATGCAGGGGACTTCACCACCCTGCGGAACTCGCGCTCGCCAACGCGAACGTCGGGTGGAGTTGAAAGAGCACTGAAGGCGTCTTCGGTGAAATCCTAGAACCGCTCCCAGTCAGCTTTTTTGAAGTTGACATAGGTGTGGCGATCCGAGGCAACGTAGTTGGCAGGTCTGTCAATCGAGATGACTATGGGTAGGTGGTCTGATACAAGCGATAGCATAGGTCGCCACGTTATGCTATTTATCAGACCCGCGCTAGCTATTGTTAGATCTGGCGAGCTGCTGCAACTACCCACAATCCTGGTGGGGGCTTCGTCGTTCATGGTGCAGATGTCGAATCGTCTATCTGCTCTGCCAAAATATTTCCCCTACGATCGTTTGATAGGCTTGAGAACCAAAGATCGTGATGCGCGTTGAAGTCTAAAACTACCAAACGGTTTTCACCACTGAGGAGCGCACCTATGTCAGGGTGATATCCAGCGGGGCAGCAGGAGGCAGGGGGTATATATATATTAAATATTCCGAACTCGACATCGCCTGACCGTCGATGTCTACATCGATGAGACGATACTGCACGGTGTTGTGTAGAATGAAGGCTAGGCCTCCACCATTATCTCGCTCGCGATCTCTGCGAAGCACGTTGTAGCCGTCGCAGTTCGTTAAGGTTGAACTGCGACGTAGTAGGAGTCTCGTCTGTCTCGGTAAGGTTGTCGCGTTGAGGGGGGTGAGGGACTGGATCCAAGGGCCGGCCCGTCCCGGCTGCGCATCCCGCTGTGGTTGTGGGGGCCCAACGTTTGTAGTGGGCGGTGTCGTAACCGACATTTGCGAGGGTTGTTGCGGCAGCAGGAAGCGGTATAGCTCTCAGACCAGTCCCTTGTGGTGCGTAGGCCAGAGCACGCCCAGAAGTGGCACCAGCCCTGGCAGGCGTTACACCTGACCGAGCAGGCATTCCGGTGCACTCTGGCCCGGCATACACAACAGATGGTGGGGGCAACCAGTAGTTGCTGGTTGGCGCCACGTGTGGTGGAGCGAGGGGGGGTGGGGAGGTTCGGTGTTGCTGTGAGCTCCGGGAAGCCATAGAGGCAGGAGGGGTGCGTTGAGGCACCAGCGCGGGGGGCGCAAGGGGGGATGCCGTGGTGGCTTGGGCGCTTGAGTGCGCGAGCAACACTGGCTCACATAGGATGTGGACCACTCCCTGGTTTTCATAACGCCTGAGCAGACCTTAAGATGGCACCATCCGTTGCACGAATTACACCTCACTGAAGTGGAATTCGGATGGAGCCTTCTCTGGCAGAAGCAGCAGAAATAGGTTTCTGGGCCAGGGTTAGACTCGACGCCCGCCCTGGCTAGAAGTATGAGTAGCTAACCTTCTGCAAGGTATTGCACCCAATAGGACAGAAGATTTGGGGTGTCCGGCAGCCTAAGTGGGGTTAGGTCGCCGAAACAACAGTCCTTGGTCGGATGAAATCCGAGTCACTTCGGTAACGTAGAACCGACTGTTGTGGAAGTGCCGTAGAGTACTGTCGTTCACTCCAGTGGATGAACGTCTCATTCGAGAAGGAACGGAAAATCAATATCATCACTTAAGATATCAGATATTAATAAACAGCCATCTAGCATTGTACGGATGTATTGGTTCTACAAAGTTAAGAGATCGGAGAGCAAATTATAAAAAAAAATTTTTGAATACGTTCGAGTGTTTTCAAATAACAGTCGTGATACGGTCTCCATGTGAATATAACAATTTGGAGCGAACAAGAAAAGTAAAAAACAACTTTAGAGCCTTAGGATATGTAAAAGGAAGGCAAGTATTGAATAAGCCTTAACGATAGTGCAGTTTATGTGACCATAATTTTGTATCAAAGACTACCCCAAGGTTGGAAAATTTATCGACGGTGGTGAGCAGAGCCATTAATGAAGTATGTAGTGGGAATAAGGTAACGAGACTAAGAGAAATAAAGATGAAAACCATTTCATTGCACTTAATTCTTTTTGCACCTCTTTATTACATTATTTAGGTCGGACTGTAGTAGTAGTAAAAGTTTTCAAGTCATCCGCATAAAGAAGAAAATAACGAGATAACGAAGCAATCAGATATATCATTTATAAACAAAACAAAGAACAAACGGCCCAAGATACTCTGCCCTATCGCTGAGTAAGTCGTAGAAAAGTTACGAACGCAAACCTTCGCTACGAATACGAAAAATTTGCGATCGCTGATTTCGTGTGAACTCAAATGCTAAATTTTGAGGTTTCGACATTAGCGGGCACAGAGTAAGCACACAAATTTTAGAAGAATAGTTTACTTTTATATCTCTGTTGAGGACATGAGCCTCTAAAGAAGATCATCAACAATTTCCGCGATCTGGCAAGCCAGGCGCTAATTCAGCAAACGGCAATTGCCACGGGGCAGCGACCGCCCGGAGGTGATGAAGACGCAAGACGTTTACTCATAAAAAGGCCGCCAAAGCGTTCTCATCTTTTCTTGGATTAGATTAGCATACATCATTGAATTATTAAACTGTTAATATTCATTTTATTAAAAACCTTGGTAATTCAGTTTCGCTATCTATTTGTTTCAAATTTATATCTGATACAAATTTTAAATAATTAATTTAATTTTCGCAAAGCGCTACGCTAAAGTGCATGTACAATTAAAATCATTATTACCCATGATAAAATAAACTTGAATTCATATCATACGGATATTGTAAAACCCAAAGTCTGGTTATTTATTGTGTACACTAGCAATCAGGAAAATTTAGCGTAGAAATATTCATGGTCCTTTTGAAGTCATTCAAAACGAAGTGGCACCTTTAAAATTAGAACATATTAAACAAAGCTTTGGGCGGCCATTTGAAAAAACCTCACTCAATTACAATTGCTTTGTTGGGCGAAACAATAATATAATCGGTCGGAGTACGCAAGTGGAAGTGTAACACAAAAAACTAATTAATATTCGTAAAAATCCAAAGAAAACCAAACCATAAACTGAAATAAAGGAAATATTGCATCGAAAGTGACAATTGTACAAATAATAGGTTGAACTCAGGTTGAACTCCAACTCATAAGTGAAGTGCACTACAGTGTGTGAAAAAAAAAATAAAAGCGTATAATTAGTATACGTAGGAAAAAAGGCAAATATTTAAAACAGTGTGTGGGTGAAACTTAAAGATTAAATTAATATTTTCAAGCGTTGTAAAAAAAAAAAAAGTTATGACAAGCGTTGCGAGCGCTAGCAGTATACCTCCAAGGCCAACAGCTGTATGAGAAGCAGAGGAGGCGCAACAGGATAGCTACCAATTCGTATAAGTACAATATACATAAAATACCCGGCATGGCTGAGTAAGTACATATGTACATATACCTTTGTACCTCATATACATACCATATCTATATATATATACATATGTATATATGAATGTAAAACGGCAACCCGTATGTACATATATGGAAACATACGCTCATATGCATACACGTAGACACGCCAGTTACAAAAAAATCACGAAATAATAGTCGAACACCACTGTACTGCTGTATATGCGTACATAATTACATACGCATAACTCCCACTCTTTCTAATATTCCAACTCACGTTCTGAAATCATAACTCAAAATTATGCTTTAATACTCTGAGATTTCCCTTTTCGTTTGAGTACAACTGCATTGTGCTCATCACTCAATTGCACTCAATCCCAATTACACTCAATTACCCAATTGCCAAATAAAATAAAGGGGTGGAGCTTATTTTGCACAGTGGTCGCGGCTGACAAAATATTCCACTTATTTACAGTGGAACAAAAGTAAACAATTAAAAAAAAAACCGATTTTAAATAATAAAAATCTCAATACACACACTTATTTAATAGGTTTTGATATTTTTCAAACCCAAGCTCCCTTTAAATTTTTTTGTTTTCTAACTGACTTTTACTCTCAAAAATGCCGAAAGATACTGCAACTACCCCCGAAAAAAGCAAAAATAATTACTGCCTCCAAAAATTTATTTTTGAAAGCAACAGGTTGGAGATTTTTTATTCAAATTGGTCACCGTCCATAGCTACTGACCAAACCGAAACTCTGCTTGAGGTTAAAATCCAACAACTGGGACAGCCTTTTAAAAGCTTACGAAGCTGTATTCATGGACGATGACCACCCCGAAGTCAGTGGCTCAATAGAACAAAAATATTGCAAAAGCACTGAAAGCTACCAAACATGCAAGTCACAAATGTTAGAAGCATTACAACTTTTTAGAGTCAATTCAACCCCTCAAGGAACCCTACACTCACTCAATATGACTTCCACAAACTTTTCAGCTTCTAATGAAGTTTACCTTAAGGTACCACCGTGCGATACAGAAGAATTTCACGGTGGCTACGAAGACTGGCCGGCATTCAGAGATATGTTTACGGCTGTCTATATAAAACACCCCAAATTAACCCCGGCACAAAAGTTGTACCATTTGCGATACAATACAAAAGGTCAAGCAGGTCTTATCGTCAAACAGTACCCCCCTACCGACGAAAACTTTACACTTGCATGGGAAGCTTTGAAATCCCGTTACGAAAACCCTCGAATCTTAGTGGACATTGAGCTCAAAACTCTCCTCAATCTGGAGCCAGTTTACTCAGAAAATGGCGAGCAGCTGCAAAAATTACAAACTACAATAAATAATTGCCTCTCTACCCTCGCGTCACAAAAAATCTCCACTAAGGACTGGGATGCCATTCTTATATACTTGTGCTCATCTAAACTACCCTCAGTTCCCGGAAGGAACAACCACGTTGGTCTGAAATGAACACGTTCCTTACTAGCAGGTATAAAGTAGTCGAACGCCTTGGAAAATATCGACCTGGTAAACCAAAACCCCAATTTAATAATTTTACCCCCAGAGCTGGCAATCCAAACTCCTCATTTTCAAATAAAAACAGTTTTCAAAACTTCCACACGGAATTCGTCAAACCAGTTTCATGTAAGTTGTGCAATTCCAATCATGCAATGAAACTTTGCGTTAAGTTTAGAAATCTCTCCGTACCAGACCGTTTTAAATTTGTACAGGAGCACAATTATTGCGAAAACTGTCTCTCACGCTCACACCTAAAGAGCCACTGTCAGAGCAAATTTTCATGTGTATTCTGCCAAAAACGTCATCATTCCTTACTATGTACATTACTAAAACAATCACTCGAACTTAAACCCCAACTCAAAACCCTACTCATTAACAACCCAGGCAGCAACCACAACGGAAATAGCAGACGACAGGCCCTCTACGTCGACAAGGGATCACTCGTACCCCATCAACCCACAAAAAACCTGTCAACAAAGTGGCAACTCACCTGTCTTGCAGCAATGTAACCACACTATTACCCACAGCGATAGTTCCCATATACTTCGCTGGAGAACATCACAGGATTCGAGCAATGATTGACCAAGGGTCGCAAAAAATATTTGTGACGTCTCGAATTCAAAAAACACTCAGTCTACCCACTACAAAAACCCATTATGAAATATCAGGAATGGGCGGACAAGTGGTGCAAAATTCAAAAAGTATTTGCGAATTAACCATTTGCTCGGCGAATCTAAAGCAAAAAATTCAAACCCAGGCAATCATCTTACCGCAACTCACCAACTTTCTACCCAATACCAAAATGTCATATATAAACCTCCCAGAATTAACAGACTTAACACTAGCAGACTCCAATTGTTTAACCCCATCCCGAATCGATATGGTGATTGGGAGCGACATGATACCCCAAATTCTTACGCAAGGATTACATCATGTAGCAGAGGGTACCCTCCTGGCGCAGAACACTATATTCGGATGGATAATAAGCGGACCAATAGCTGAAAGGGTGACGTCTTTCACAACCCAAGTTTTGGAACCATCAAATGATGCACTCAATACACTACTGAAGAAATTCTGGGAGCAAGAGGAAGTACACACCCAGAGGACCCTTTCGAAAGAGGATGAATATTGTGAAAGCCTGTATGCAGCGACCACAACTCGTCAGGAAGATGGAAGATACGTGGTTAAACTGCCATTTAAGCAAGATTTCCCAGCAACAATAGCACTTGGCCATTCGCGTCCAGCAGCACAACAGCAATATTTAAGTGTAGAAAGATCCCTGGAAAGAAAACCCGAACTTCGAGACAAATATTACGATGTACTCGAAGAATACCTAACTCTTGACCATATGTCACCCTCCCCCCTACCGAAGTAATTAGATACGGAAAGTATTTCTCATTTTATCTCCCCCATCATGCTGTTTTAAAACCTGACAGCACGACTACAAAAGTTCGCGTTGTATTTAATGCTTCAAAAACTTCTCATTCAGGTAACTCGTTAACTCGATCCGCTTCACACAGGCCCCATTCTTCAGAACGACTTAATGGTAATAATTTTGAAGTGGCGACTCTATAAGTTCGTTTATAACGGGGACATAGAGAAAATGTACCGACAAATATTAGTCCACCAGTTAGATCAGGACTTTCAGAGAATCATATTTCCTTCAAACTTAAAAGAGTGACATTTGGAGTCAACTGTGCCCCTTATTTAGCAATTAGGACTCTCCATCAACTCGCAGAAGATTCCAAGAACTCGTTCCCGCTCGCCAATAACACTCTACTACGAGAAACATACGTAGATGGCATACTCTCTGGAGGTCACGATATACAGTCCACAATTCAATCTATGTCACAAGTTATCGAAGCCTTAAAGTCAGCAGGATTTCCATTGAGAAAAATCACCGCAAACCACCCCAGTATATTAGAAGCAATCGCACACTCAGATTTATTAGACGTAGATTTTCTGAAGTTTCATGCCTCAAGCTCTACTAAAACCCTTGGAATACGATGGAACGCACTGACCGATACGTTCTCCTACTCTTATGACCCCATATCTGCTGTAAACTCGAAAACGAAAAGACAAATTTTGTCTGCGGTAGCAAAACTGTTTGACCCAGCAGGATGGCTATCGCCAATAGTGGTCATGGCGAAAATCCTCCTACAACAACTCTGGATAGAGGGAACCGATTGGGATTAGGCTGTGAAACCCGGCGCTCTGGCAAAATGGAACTCATTTCGTGAGAATCTTCCAGCTATCGAAGATTTAAAAATACCCAGGTGGGTGCAATTCACGCCAAAGCACTATATTGAAGTGCACGGATTTTCGGACGCCTCCGAAAAGGCCTTTTGTGCTTGCGTCTACATAAGAGTTAAACTCAGCGGAAACTCATCCTCAACTTCATTACTTGCCGCAAAGAGTAAAGTTGCACCCCTCCAAACCATAAGTCTTCCGCGATTAGAGCTCTGCGGAGCGGTTTTACTCTCCAAACTTAGTAAGCAAATCCGTTCAGAACTCAATATGCTCTCCCATGAGTTAATCCTCTGGACCGATTCATCTAACGTGCTGGCATGGATGGAAAAGCCTCCACACACGTGGAAAACCTACGTGGCAAAGAGAACGTCCCAAATCTTAGACAATGTGAATAATGCCCCTTGGCGCCATGTGCTCAGTCAGGACAATCCAGCCGATTTAGGCTCCCTAGAATGCAAACCCCAGGATCTCGCTACAAGCAAGCTTTGGTGGAAAGGCCCGGCGTGGTTATCCAAACCTGCCCAGCAATGGCCGGAAAATGCCAGATCTTTAGCGGTCCACCCCCCCAGAAGAGAGACGAATCGAATCGTTTCATACCCTAGAAAGCACGGATATACTGGAGAGGTTCTCCTTACCAAAAACCTGCTCATCTCTGACACACTTATATTATCACAGGAGGAACTCAATCAAGTGAAGTATAAAATGATAGTAACAACGCAGCGCAATCATTACAGAGACGCGATATCTACGCTTGAGTTACCCCAGCCTCTCAGCAAAAAAAGCTCATTGCTCACACTAAACCCCATGCTCGACAAGACGGGAATAATGCGTGTGAATGGACGCTTGAAATATGCCGCACTCTGCTACAACGAACGGCACCCTGTGATAATTTCCGATAACTCTAAATTTTGTTCTCTTTTGTTAGATTTTGTACACACAACTCTGCTTCATGCCGAAAAACAGCTTATGATCCGGATGATACAACAGGAATACTTCATTCCACGGCTGAAGCAGAAAGTCAAAAAGTGCATTTTCCACTGCAAACCATGCACCATATACAAGCAGCGGATGAAATCTCAAATAATGGCAGCCCTTCCTCCTGAAAGATCCACATTTACGGTTCCATGTCACACCACAGGTGTTGACTTCGCTTGCCCCTTTCTTATCAAAATGTCAGCCCTTCGAAAGGCGTCACACAAAAAAGCGTATGTGTGCGTGTTTGTGTGTTTTTCCATCAAGGCCATACATTTAGAATTGTGTTCCGACTTGACTACAGAAGCATTCAGAGCCGCTTTCGCCCGTTTTACCGGTCGCCGAGGGCTACCCCATAAAATGCTATCGGACAACGGCAAGACTTTCGTGGGAGCACAACGAGCCATGCAAAAGGAGATGGCCCTGTTCATCAAGGAAGCGGCCTCTGATATTTCAGAAAATTACGCGTTGCTCGGATTTCCTGGGAATTTATACCCGCTTATGGCACTCATATGGGTGGTCTCTGGGAAGCAGCTGTTAAGAGTTTTAAACCCCGTTTTAATAAAGTCGCTGGAAACCAAAAATTCTCTTTTGAGGAATTCTCAACACTCTTAGTGCGAATTGAAGCGGTACTACACTCCAGACCACTCTCACCCATGACAAAGGATCCACAAGACTTGTTGGCACTCACCCCAGGACATTTCCTACGAGGTGCTCCAATCATCTCACCACCTGAACCCGACGCCGAAGATCTTCCACTCGTGACTAAGTGGCAGAGACTCAAAGTTTTTCATCATCAGTTCAGCGTGCGCTAAGAACAAGTATCTGCAAAATCTACAGAAGCGATACAAATGGGAAAATGGAATGGCGACTTGGTCGCGTTATACGATTACACCCCGGTCCCGACGATAATGTTCGTGTGGTAGATATGAAAACCGAACAGGGAACCATAACCCGAAATATCCTTAAACTGTGTGTGCTGTCCCCGCCCTAACCGTATACTCATTCCTTATACCCATTTATCTTAAGTCACATTAAAAATATACTCTTATCTAAGACATATGATGCGATTTTCCACAATTATTCAGTGCCTCAACACTAAAGTCCATTCTTAATATGTATCTTTGCAGGCCTCGAGGAAAGGGCTCCAACAAATGCCATCTGTGCGGCCGACTACACTCACTGCGCCACTGTGCCGCCTTCCGTGCTATGATGCGTACCGAGCGCTATGAGTGTGCACGCATGCACAAGTATTGCCTGAATTGCTTAGCAACGTCACACAGCACCGGAGCATGTGGCTCAGACGCAAGTTGCCACCGTTGTGGACTAGGGCATCATACCCTTTTACATCGAGAGAAGCGCCGAATCATCCGCAAGACAAAGAGGGGGACAGGCCAAGCGTTACAAAGTCGGTCCGCACAGCAGCGATCTCGGCGTTTGCGACAGTTAGTGAGCGAGGCAAGAGATGTGATTGTCAAGCTATAGCAGGAGGTGCTGCAGCTGGCATCGACGCAGGCGGGGCGCCATGTTGAGGACATGAGCCTCTAGAGAAGATCATCAACAATTTCCGCGATCTGGCAAGCCAGGCGCTAATTCAGCAAACGGCAATTGCCACGGGCAGCGACCGCCCGGAGGTGATGAAGATGCAAGGCGTTTACTCATAAAAAGGCCGCCAAAGCGTTCACATCTTTTCTTGGATTAGATTAGCATATATCATTGAATTATTTAACTGTTAATATTCATTTTATTAAAAACCTTGTTAATTCAATTTCGCTTTCTATTTGTCCCAAATTTATATCTGATACAAATTTTAACTAATTAATTTAATTTTCGCAAAGCGCTACGCTAAAGTGCATGTACAATTAAAATCATTATTACCCAGGATAAAATAAACTTGAATTTATATCATACGGATATTGTAAAACCCAAAGTCTGGTTGTTTATTGTGTACACTAGCAATCAGGAAAAGTTAGCGTAGAAATATTCAATCTCTATTCTGGATTTATTAAACTAAATGAATTTCCTTGGGGGGTGAGAGAATAATATCTCTCTCTTACCTTCAATCCTATGGAATCTGATGCCACTTTGTATGAAAAAGTTTCGGTTGTTGAAACACAGATTTAATTTTACCTGTTTTAAATTACAGATTTGTTAAAAATATTCGATTAAATAAATCAGCATTTATGAGTGTGGTTGGGCTGCTAAAAGATGGCATCTGAAGTGTTCCGAAACCGTCGAAAATAAATCCATAAACTGGCTTCCGTGCTAAGATTTTTTCCGAAGGTCGTTACCAGCTGTGATTTGGAAAGGACTTTGATATAGTAGTGGTACAATCAATGTTTTAAAAGTTTTGAATACATGGCAGTCACAGCCATGCCCTCTATGGGCAAAGCTGGAAGTGAGTAACGAGGAAAAACGAAATGCGAAAATAGACTTCTATGCAAAATCCAGGTTTCCGGGTGTAAAATTGTATCCAAAAGTTGTCCACCTCCTTCTTTTTGAATTTGGTGTAGTCCTCTCCAATTTCTGAATTCTCCTGCAACTATTCTAGCAACCGAGCGTATTGCGAAAACGTTGTTAAAATTTTTGACTTCAAATGGAAAACAGAAAAGAAAATTGCTGTAAATAAAAACATTTTTATCAAATTTAATACTCACAATTTCACTATGTTTCTGTACTATTATTGAAATTATTTAAACAAAGTGGATACCCCTTTGAATATTATTTTAAAAATTTTCTCCGACAACCAAAACACGTCGTAACAAATTCATTAAAACAACTACGAAATTGCGCTACGAATGAACTCACCGATGCAACTCTACGAATTTCGTATCTACGACGTAGCCATTCGTACTCAGGCTGACTATCTTAGGGAACCCCAGACGAGGCAATGAAAGAATAGGAAGGAACGTCATCAACAACAACCACACCACTACGAAGGGAAAGGTAAGACACCACCCTAGACAGGAACATATAATGAAAACTAAGACTAACTCATTTTGAAATTAAAAGACCTTGTCAAATGCTATGGAAAAATCAGAATATAGGAGTACAATATCAACCTAAAAAAGCGGACATACAACATTTTGTGAATACTGCAAGGTTTGTTATCGTCGACCTACCGATCACAAAGCCATATTAAATGTTTAACTGAGAAATACAACTTCTGCTAAACTATCTATTCAAACAGTTTAGAAACTGTCTATAGTTTGAAAGCAGGCCGATAATTTGCAACGTTATTTTTATTAACATGTTTAAAAAAAGGCGTAATAGAGGTTATCTTTCAAGCATCAATAAATTATCCACATAATAAAGACTTATTGAAGATTGACAATGTTTAAGAGGACAAGGAAATAACCCATCTATATCAGTATGCGAATTATACTTGATATGCATTGTTCCATTCATAATGTCATAGAAGGATAAATACAGAGCACCAAAGTTAATCCGGGACCTAACATTTAGGATTGTAGTACTGGTGATCTGACTATGGTTCGAAATTAGACCGAAAGAAATCCGCTAATTTATTGCAAGCATTTCCGGGGGTGGACGCATGGATATCACTATAGAAAGTATCGGATGGAAAACTTATACAAGACCGTTTGGTCTTATCAAAATTCCAGAAATACTTAGGGTTGGATTCTAAATCGCATTTAAATTCACAAAAAAATTCGCTTTGGAGATTTTTACTCATAACTTTAAACTAACTAGCATATCGCAGGTATTTGTCCTAAGGATTTAGAAGACTTGAATTTCTTATAGTATACATTTCTCAGATTCTTTGGCGTCTTTAGATCTTTGGTATACCAAGGAATCTTATAACTATTCCATTTTAAGAGCGGAATATTATTAACACAAAAATACCAAAGCATTCCGCGACACTGGCCCTATCAAATAACAGGTCCCAGTCAAAAGCTGAAATCTCACTGTTGACAATATCAAAATTGCAACGATTAAAGCAAAAGCTAGTAGGTTGACTAATATTTCGACTTTTAAAATCGTCAAATTTAAGACTAAGGACGAGCGGGATATGATGCAAACGGTCATTTGAAAACGGGTATAGGCATTCCAGTAACGAACAGTTCATGTCATCATTAATGACAATTAGATCAAGAAATTTTCCCTCCACGAGCAGAAGAGTTTACCACGAACCAGCAAGAACCGTAAGCAATTTTATGGGTCTTTCGAAGAGACAGCTTTTCCCAATCCAACCTGATAGACGCCGAGTCTTTCCAGGCTCACACTCAGTGGAATTCGTGACTCGTTCAGGGGCAGATGTAGAGGAAGAAGAGGCAACCCTTCCCCCTTGCCAAAGGGGTGCCCTTGACGATTCTAACAGGGCTCAGGTGCGAAGTGGTACTTTAGGTACCTACAACAAAGGTACACTCCTGAAAAGGCGCGACAGCTAGCAGGTCTTAAACTGCAGCCTAAAGATTCGGCACATATCAGCGCAGATAGCCGAGCGAACTGTGCACCCGCGCCCTCGAAAGAGTGGCCGTGCGGGATAAGATACAGAACAGCTCAGCCCGCAACCGCATATCAGCGGGAAAGCGGGTTTTCAGACAAGAGCCCCCGCTCCCGCCATAGAACGACGCAACGGGATTTTTAAAAGCGTTAGAAGTCCAGCACCCGCGCCCGCTCCTGAGCGGTGAAGAGGGGATCGAGAATTTACAGATCGAGGTGAACCCGCACCCGCTGTCAAGCGGAGTAGCGGGCAAATAACCCAACAGGCACTTAGCTACAAGTGGCAAAGAGCGCATCCACAGCCCCTTTTGTTGGACTCTAAAGAGCGACCGAGGGCCAGCGGTCCCGAGGAACTGGCGGATGGCGAAGAGCAGCAAACAAGCTACTCTGAAACTCTCAAAGGTATGAGGCTGGCGGTGTTGCCGAAAAACTATCCGGCGGAGTCGCTTCGGCCGGAGGACCTCACGGAGCTTGAAGAGATCATTATGGATGAGTTCTTTAAAGGGTGGACTTATCCGATTGCCTTTTGCGGGATATTCTACTGTAGGTAGACTGCAAAAATGAGAGGAATGCGAAATGGTTTTCTGAGGTGGCTCCAAAGCTAGGGGCCTGGAAAGGACCTGAGCTATGTACGAGGAGGGGAAATGAGATACCGCCAACACATAATGTGTACCTCCCGAGAAGTGCACATAGACCAGTAGAGAGAGCACTAGGGCTTATAAAGGCACAAACCGCGGGCTTACAAACCGCGGCGTGGCGTCTGGTCAACAGCGCCATTGAGGATACTGGTATTCGACTGAATCTAGGCGTCGACGAAGTATCGTAGGAGAAAATCGAGAGGGATAGCTTCCGTCTGAACTACAGGTTCAGCTACGTCTATGTGCGACACTGAAAACCGAAAGCCACAGAGGAAAAGAAAACTGAATCGGAAAGACTCTCAGCAAGGTAATATGGGACCTCTCCTCGGAGAGACCCAGAGCTTGCATAGTGCTTAGAAACAACATGGAGCATTTTTGCATTACAGAACATCTAACAAGGGACCTAGGTCCGGTGCAGACAAAATTGGAGGTAAATAGAGAGACCAAAGATGTAGTCTTCGGTGCCGCTTACTTTGCAGGGGATAACATTCCTGGAGGTTCAGGAGTTAGTAAGACTCTGTGAAAGGGCTAAGCTTCCGCTTGTTATTGGTTGCGATGCTAATGCGCATAGCGAGGAACGGTGAAGCACTGATACCAACCCAAGGGGTGAGTCTCTATTAGAATACATTTTAAGTAATGATTTGAGTATACACAATGTGGGACAAACTCCAACATTCGTAACTAAGAACAGAAAGGAAGTGCTCGATATAACGTTCAGCAACACCTTGGCTGAAAATCTAAACTCACAATGGTAGATTTCCAAAGAACCATCATTGTCTGACCACAGAATCATCCAATTTAAGCTGAGGGCTAAACAACCAAGCTTCATCCTCACTAGGAACCCCAGGAATACTGACTGGGTAAAATATAGGCAAGCACTTGAGCTAAACTTACCTAGCATAGAAAGGTACAACAAAAGAACAAACTGTATTGAGCTAGAAAACGAAATAGTTTTAGAAACTTCTGCGAGGGTATAACCTCCACCCCTGTTGCAGCTACGCTACACAAAGCATTAGCAAAGAAACCAGTGGAGATAAAGCTAGCCATTAAATTAGCGGATGGTAATTATACGGAAACGAAGAGGAAAAAGCACTGGCCCTGCTGGCAGCCCATTTCCAGGACGAACCGACACATAATCCAATACTGGAGGAACAGGAGGCAAACCTCTCGCAGTCCGGCTGGAGGCTAGCCAAAAATCTCTTTGGCAGGCATAAGGTCGAATGGGCGTTGAGATCGTTTGCTTGCTTCAAATCCCCGGGTGTCGATGGTGTCCGACCAATACTGTTACAGCAGGGCGGCGAAATAGTATTGTCACATCTGGTGAGAATAATGAGAGATTGTCTCGCATTAACATACATCCCAACGATGTGGTGAAGAGCTAAGGTAATATTCATACCGAAAGTAGGCAAGCGAGACTATTATCTAGCCAAGTACGTCAGACCAATCAGCCTAACATCTTTCGTGCTGAAGGCAATGGAGAAGATCATTGATAATGAAATTAGATCCACCACTCTGCGGAGACACCCGCTTCATCCTTGTCAGCATGCATACTGGCCCGGAAGGTCCACCGAAACTGCCCTGTATCAGCTGACAACGAAAATCTAAAGTGGAATAGACTGCGGAGAGGTAGTACTATGTGCCTTCCTCGACATAGAGGGTGCCTTCGATACCGTTGTGCACAAGGCAGTTTGCCAGGCCTTAACGAAAAGGAACGTAGAACCAGCTATCAACAGATGGATAGCATCGCTTCTCCAAACAAGAACAGTGGAGACTGCGGTAACAGACAGGACAATACACCTCAGAACCCATAGAGGTTGTCCACAGGGAGGGGTACTATCCCCCCTACTGTGGAGCATTTTAGTAGACGAACTCCTAGTAAAGCTGACAGCCGAGGGAATTCGGTGCCAGGGGTACGCGGATCAAATCGTCATCATAGCTTCTGAAAAGTTCGAGAACACTTTATGCGACATAGTCCAAAGAGCTTTAGCTATAACTAGGTGATAGTGTGAGGGAGTTGGGCTTAAGATAAACCCTCTCAAAACTGCCATAGTACCATTCACTAGGAAATAAAAGCTATCAGGTATGAGAGCAATCTCTTTGAACAGGGTTGAGATCGACACAGTGGACGTAGTAAAGTATTTAGGTGTCACCTTTGATGCAAACTTCTATGTCGCATGACGCATGTCGATACAGTAATATCAAAAGCCACAAAGGCACTCATGGTATGCAGACGCTTAGCAGGGAAATCCTGGGGCTGTAGCCCTCGAATACTAGTATGGATGTACAATGGATGAATAATCTATTATGTGAGATATACGACCATATAAAATTACAAAGATTAAAATCTCCAAATCTTGGAAACCAAAGCGACTACGTTATCCATGTGCGCTTCGTATAGAAAATCAGCACTGGAAGGAGGTATATGAGGCATTCCATGCTTGCTCTATATTTTTTAGCTCTATATTGCGTAAACATTGTATAACTTATAATCAAAAAATTTGTTCTCGCTAGTGGCCATAGCGATGATCTAAAACGTCGACGAACGGCAATGAGCACGCCACCACCTCTTCAAAGTCCAGTCTTCAAAGCATCCCTGTATTTTCTGTAAACATTGTATAACTTACAATCAAAAAATTTGTTCTCGCGTTTAACCATGTCTCCACTATCACAAACAGGTTATAGTCCACATGAGCGGTCATATTAAAGAGTACTTTAGATTTGGTTATAAAACCAGCCTCATTTTAATCAGAAAAACATTCTGATACACCTTATTTAAAATAAATATTTTTTAAGTCCTCTACATCATCTTTTTAATAAGCATATAACAGTTAAGATATTTTTTATAAATTTTAGCGGTGCGTCCGATACGTGTGTGATATGCACAAAATTCAGCAAAACTCTTGCCCGTATATATGTGGCGGCACCCACATTAACAATGCTGCCAATATGAATGTATCTTATTTTATATAAATTGCATTTAAAGGTTAATTTTAAGTTCATTAATATTAGTGCATCTAAGGGTTAAGTTTTACACATTTTACTTTACATTATTGTTCTTACTAGTACATTAATGCTATCTCTGTTATTTCTACCAATAAAGCTATTGCTGTAATACATTTAATTGGTGAAGAATATCACCTGATCGTGTTCGCTTAAAACAAATATAAGAATATTTTTGGAAACGTAAAGGGCAGTTGGATTTTGGTTACAACGTCTTACATACGCGTTATAATAAAGAACCGACATCCCCATATACATATATACGATCGCTTGCATAAACACAATGTTGCCATTCATTTGCTTGCTTGCATACTTTTACACGCATCCGCTTTATCAATTTTATTTTTTCATCGAAAAATAAACCAAAGCCGAAAACCAACAAATCCAAAGAGTTAAATAGTTATATTTAACATTATTAAACATCGCTTTTACGTTATTTAAATAAAAAAATTAAATTTTTTAAGTTTATTTTGTTAATGATTTTAAAATGCGCATTGTGTCGTAAGAGAGTAACGCTTTACGGCGAAAATCTAAATCTCTCAGAGTACACACGTACATGTCACGCGGAACCGTCACGCGGAACCGTCACGTGTACACGATGGCGAGTTTTCATTTAGATGACACCCTCATAAGTTTGATTGTGTCAGCTGACGCGTAACGGCTACGTCGGTGACGGTTTGCACTTTTAATGCCGTCAGAGTGTGCTACGTCGACCCACGTACCTGATACCTGCCGCATTTCGAAGTAAATCCGAACAAGCCATCTAAACTTCGAATCGTGTTCGACGCTGAGTTCGATGGTATTTCCTTAAATATTCGTCTGATGAAAGGGCCGCAAGAATATAAGCCGCGGCCATCCATTGCCTTCGGCTTTCGCGAGAGCCCACTGTGTGGGGACATAAAAGAAATGTTCCACGAAGTACTTATACGCCTAGAGGACATTCGTCCCGAGATTTTTATGGTGCGACGGCGACTTTGATCGCACACCCGACGTGTATGAAATGTGCGTGGTGACGTTTGGAGCTGTTTGATCCCCCCTAACAGTGTTATTTCGCAAGTCGCACACAGTTGACGTGTTTTTCCGCGCCCGTCTTTAATTACATATGTGCTTAATAACCCCCTGCTAACATTGCTCTGGTATTATTGCAAATTAAATTGAGATAGTGACTCTTTGTGTTCAACATCAAATTTATTAAATAAATTTCTCCCGAACTTAAAATGCCTTGCTCATTCGGACAAAAAGTCGATCGAGCGCAACAAAAAGTGCAATGCACAAAGTGTAATGACGTATTCCACACAGATTGTGGTGGTATTCGGCCGGCAGATGCGCAATTTTTAATCAGCTCGGAAAAGTGTTTCTTTTGTAAAGCCTGTGCGGCCGTGTGTCGTAACTCTATTTGCTCGCCTCCCCCGCCCGTCGTCTTGGATGTAAGGCCCATCATCAATAATTCTAATGAAGGTAAAAGTAGTTTGGCTAGCCCTGCCAACTCAAATTCGGCTGGCTCTCTTAAAGTGAGTGTTACTCCTAACGATGCCAACAACAAGCAACAGATTTCGTTGTTGTCTATTTTTAACGAAATGGTCACTTTGCAAGCTGAGAATAAGCGTATGCATAATCTCATTAGTGTTTCACATGCAAGCAATGACAAATTAGTCAGCAAGGCTGAAATCATGCATTCAGATCTTCTTCTTATGCAGCGTAACCTTAGTGAAAAAGATGATGCTGTAAAATCACTAACAGTGGAGATCAATGAACTACGTGCTTCTGTTAGTGCTGCGCTTGAGAAGCTGCGTACTTGCAAAGAGAGTAATGAAATTACTGCTCCAGTTGATGTTAGCAAGACTAACAATTCTACCGTGACGTCGCGTGCGAAAGTCCAAGGTAAAGCAAAATGTTCGGCATCTGCCAAAAATTATCCCTCCCTTTCGGCCGCCTGTATTGCTGCTAATAATGTAAATGCCCGACCGCCGTTGAATTCTGTAGCTACGAAGGTGACACCTGCTACTCCACTACTTCTCTCAGATGACAATAATGCACAGTGGTCGACTACTGTGAAGAAAAGAAGTAAAAAGCAAGCTAGAATTATTGGTACAAATAGTAGCAAAGTATCAGAAGTGGCTATCCAACATAAGTGGCTACATTTAGCATCTTTCTCATCAGCGGTCTCGGAGGACAATATTAAGGATTATGTTGCAAATGAGACGGGGTTGGATAAAAATGAGCTTATATGCTATGATGCTCGGAGTGACGCGGAAAAAGCAAACACCTTTGCTGCTCATCTACAAAATGTTTTCAGACCAAACTCAGCAACCAATGGGTTACTACCACCCGTACCCAAAGTGTCGGAATCTGAGCCACTGAAATTTGCACCTGAAGAAATTTCAATAGTAATTAAGAAACAATTGAAACCAAAAAAGGCCCCTGGGCACGACTTGATTACTCCAAAAATGATTATTGAGCTACCAAATTGTGCTGTACTTTGCATCTGTATGTTATTTAATGCAATTACTAAACATTGCTATTTCCCTCAACAATGGAAAAAGTCAACTATTGTAATGATACCAAAGCCCGGAAAAGACAAAACACAACCATCCTCCTATAGACCTATCAGCCTGCTACCGTGCATATCGAAATTATTCGAAAGACTTCTTATGCTGCGCATTTACCCACATCTTCAAGCCCACAGCATAATACCATCCCACCAATTTGGCTTCAGGGAGAAACATGGTACGATCGAACAAGTAAATCGCATTACATCTGAAATCCGTACATCGTTTGAAAGGAGGGAATATTGTGCTGCAATATTTCTTGACGTGGCCCAGGCTTTTGATCGAGTATGGCTAGACGGTTTGATGTATAAAATACAAATGTTACTCCCTCAGAGCACCCACAGACTACTTAAGTCCTATCTGTATGATCGAAAGTTCACAGTTCGATGTAACACTGCCATCACTGAAGCTAATCTAATAGAAGCTGGAGTACCACAAGGCAGTGTTATCGGCCCGATGCTCTACGTCTTATACACCTCGGATATTCCAACAAACGGCCGATTGACAATGTCCACCATATGGAAGCTGTGGCCAATTGGCTTGCAAACTGGCGTATAAAGGTTAACGAACAAAAATCTAAGCAAGTAACATTTACACTAAATAAGAAAAATTGTCCGCCCTTGACTTTGAACAATGTTCAAATACCACAAAGCAATAATGTCACATACCTAGGGGTCCACCTGGATAGGCGACTTACTTGGCGCAACCACATAGAGGCTAAACGGACTCATCTTAAGTTGAAGACCAGTTCTCTACCCTGGCTTATTAACTCTCGCTCACCCCTGAGCCTGGAGTATAAAGTGACTATATACAACACGGTTCTAAAACCCATTTGGACCTATGGATGTGAGTTATGGGGCAACGCGAGCAGCAGCAACATCGAAATCCTTCATCGTGCGCAATCTAAAATCCTTCGAACAATAACCGGAGCACCATGGTATATCCGAAACGAGAATATCCACTACGACTTGAGAATCCCGGAAGTACGAACTGAAATAGAGCAGCGGAAGGCGAAATATGCATCGAAGCTTTTAGCGCACCCTAATCAGTTAGCAAGAAATATATTGCATGTAAACAGGAACTCAAGATTACGTAGGAATGACTTTCCAGCCCAGTCGTAATATTTCTTAGGGCCAGTTAATAAAAATATTCATCCCGACTATGGGATGTAAATTATGTGATTAGAATAAGATTTGCAAACTTGTTGTTAGGCTCCTTAGTTGAGCAGATTCAATAAATAAAAGTAACAGTTAATAAAAAAAAAAAAAAAAAAATATGCTATAAACTCGTCAAAAAAGATGTACCAACTTCCACTCTAAAACGTGTGAATTTTAAACTTGGAGTTCCACAGGTGGCGTTTGCCAACTTGCTAAATGCTTACATTATTGCCTGTTTTTTAAAATGGCAATAAAATTTATGTTAGAAATTACAGGCCTATTTCTAAACTTCCTACTAAGTCAAAAATTTTTGAACACGCAGTCAATGTTAAATCAAGTTTTGCAGTTAAATCAATCATATCCCCATATTAGCATGGGTTTGTGGCTGGTAGATCTACTGTTGTTGAAGACATGGACTTAATCCAGCTTTCGGAGTAGTAGCTGGCCCATGTTTGACGCACTTTACATTTTTAAAATTTAGTGGCAACGACTAACAGCGGGTGACAGGCACCTTCCTGCCTTTCAACTTTGTACATATTTTTTACCTGAATTAATTTGGTTTGAACAACGGTCCGAATAGCATCGCTCATCGCTTATCCGGTCAACACCTCATTTTAACAATCATTTTTTAACATACCCTCTTTTATACTGACATTTTTTCCATCCGCGGCTTTCAGTAATTTAATTTTTTCAATTGTACGGAAATTTCTACAAAATAAAACGATTGCAAACTTTCAAATTGAAAGGCATCAGTTTTCTCTCATTGAGTGCACCCTGCATGGTCCTATCGACGCCGTTGCAATAAAGTAGCAACTCCTAAAAATACGAACAGAGCTACGGCGGCCATCTCACAAGTAAAAATTTTGTCAAAACGACCGAGCGAGCGTGAGCGAATCCTTTAAGCGGTGCGAAAATTCTAAAATTAACATAAAATATAAAAATAAAGTGTTTTAAAAAGACGTGAGATAAGCGCGTGAAAATAGGCGTGTAAAACTAAAACATATAAAAGCAAAATTGTATCTGCTAATACAGTGGAGTGTTCGAGAGAAAGAATCTTTGAAAGATTTATGGACCTTTGCGTCTTTGCGACGGCAAAGACCGTGTACGATGGAACGATGAGCTGTACGAGCTGTACAATGACTCAGATATAGTGCAGCGGATTAAGAATCAGCGGCTCCGCTGGCTAGGTCACGTCGTTCGAATGGATGAAATAGCTTCAGCCCTGAAAGTTTTTGACGCGGTACCCGCGGGTGGTAGCAGAGGAAAAGGAAGACCTCCTCTGCGTTGGAAAGACCAAGTGTAAAAAGACTTGGCTATACTTGGGATTTCCAATTGGCGCCAGTTAGCACGAGATAGGGACAGCTGGCGTGCTTGGTTGAACTCAGCCAAAATCGCTTATGCGGTTAATGCGCCAATTAAGTAAGTAAATACAGTGGGGAAAAAGCGCATAAAATTAAATATATGTATGTACATTACAAATTCTGAAAAAAAAGCGAGTGGAAATAAGTTTTCATAAAATAAAATTGTGGGTAGAAAATCAAAAGCAATTCAATTAAAAGTGCGAAAAACAACAAAAAATATACAGGAAAAATTCTGAAAAAAAGCCTTTGGGAATAATTATTCATAAAATAAAAATTTGAGTACCAAATTAAAAGGAATTCAACTGAAAGTGCGAAAACCAACAAAACACAAAAAAATGTACATGAACAATTCTGAAAAAAAGCGTTTGAAAATAAATATTAATAAAATAAAATTTTGAGAATTAAATTTCTCTACCTTACGAGCGTTTGGAAAAATAAAACCTTTAAACGTTAATTATTAAAAAAAAATTTTTTTCGAGAATAAAGTAAACTTGTGAGAAATAATATAGAAAATTAAAAGCAATTAAAATAGAAGTGCGAAAACCAAGAATGCATTAAAATTTAAAGCAATGAAACTAAAAGTGCGAAAAACAAAAAAGTGAAATACATAGCAAATTTCTGTGAAAAAAAATATCTTTCGAAAAAAAAATAAATATTAATAAATTAAAATTCGGCAAAAAGTCGCCGTCACCACCCCACCGGCAAAAATACCGTAGCTGACAATCACGCCACCATACATTTGGCGCCATCATCCATACTCCAATTGGAAAAGTACCGCACAATAAGGGCTAAGTACATTCCCCTATGGCAAAGTAAGTTGACAATATTTTATTTGTACCACTTGCATACGTACATATGCACAAATATACATACATATGTGGCCGCTGTGGTCGAGTTGGTAGCGGTGCGTGCTATAACTTGATATGCCGGTGAGTTCGAGGTTCGAATCTCAGTCAGGGCAAGCAAAATCTTAAAAATAGAAAAAGTTTTTTCTAATAGCGGTCACCCCTCGGCAGGCAATGGCAAACCTCCGAAGGCATTTCTGCCATGAAAAAGCTTCTCATTAAATACATCTGCCGTTCGGAGTCGGCACAAAACAGTAAGTCCCTCCATTTGTGGCATAATATAAAGACGCACACCACAAATGGTAGGAGAAGGACAGCAGAAATAATATGTACATAACTCATCGAAAAGTATGTTATACCTGAAGAAGAATTGTAGAATCAGTATGGCTCTTGAACTCTTCAATTCAACTCAGACCACCTGTCGCCGCCATAGGGCAGATACGTTGATGCTTGCAATCTCGTCAATAATAAAATACTCATCGACAGAAATTACAAATTATATTGCTATAGAATAAAAATGTGTATAAATGTGTACAATGAATATGTGATTGTAAAAATATGCTTCTTACTGATAATAAGTTTTAGTTTTTACAGTAAATATTGTACCTAATAAGTTAATTTTTGAAAAAATATGTATGTGTATGTTATACGTTATATTGTGAAATTTTAGGTTATCAGACCGTAATGAGACCGTTCCACCAGAGCAATTCTGGAACTAAATAATACAGATCACCTATACCAAAGAAATCCAATAAAAGGTTGGCTTGGAAACTAGTCCTTCCCAACCGACCTGTTCAAACACGTAAGTTGCTTGGAATCTCGTCCATTCCAACAGCTTAAATGAGATAATACTCATCAAAAAGCCTATTATACCTGCGAAATAAACCAAAGATGCAATGCTGCTCGGAATCTCGTCCATTCCGACAGCTTGTATAGGGTGTTGCTAATTAAAAAGCATGATACATAAACCGCCTCTCGAGCATAGAGCGGGGAAGATGCGATGTTGCATGGAATCTCGTCCAATCCGACTGCAGAAATATTAAGTGCACTACCTGTCGCCGCCATAGGGCAGATACGATGATGCTCGGAATCTCGTCCATTACGACATCGTCAATAATAATAAACTCATCGACCGAAATTACAAATTATATTGCTATAAAATAAAATATTTTTAAATGTATAAATATGTACTATCTAAATGAATATGTCGTTGTAAATATACGCTTCCGTCTTATATGTATATTTGTGAAATTTTAGGTCAGCAGAACGTAATAAAGAATTAAATAAATAAAAAAATTTATAAATAATTATAAATAAATAAATAGACATATAAATAAATAAATAAGCAAATAAATAAATAATTAAAACGGCTTATATTTTGCTTTCGACCATGTTGTATTGAACCCAACATCGACTCGGATCATTTACTGCTGTTCTCTAGAGCAATAATCAAAGGACTTGGTTTCAGCAAGCCTGAAAAATCAGCCTGTGCGACAAGGAATGCCGTGCCGCTCTGAAATATAAAAGAGGACAACGCCGTGATCGAGCATAACGCGACCTGTGAGGGGACGATATCGCGAGTTGGGGAAGGAAACACCGTGTAATAGTGGTATAAATAAATCCATCCGCAGGGATTTACCCGCTAATACTAGCTCATTCGTCAAGGACGAATGAATGCAACGTTATTGGTTACATAACGGGCTACTGAGAACGTGGTTCTTAATGAATTTAGAATATTGGTGTGACTGGCGTTAACCAATCAACACTATTCACCAGCTACTTCATAAGTTATAAATCGCTAGCAACCTCAGAATAGAAAGCGTTTAATATGACGCACCAGTGAATAACTAGTGAATTAACAAGACTTACCGCATTACCAATAATGCTGCTCTACTGTGCTCATGATTCTCCAGAATCACCAGAATACATCTACGACGTTTCACGACTTATTTTAATGGTCATTAAATAGCGACCGACCGTACTACAGAGTAAATATTTAATATTTAATGAGAAAGAAATGCAAAAGCTTGCCTAGGCAAAGGATACGAAATGTAATTTTAATCAACCAAATGTCTTTTACAACTGCAAAAAATTTAATAGCACTTATATGCGCTCTTGCCATATGTATTTTAAATAAAAATTTTCTCGCAAAAGGTTATTACGATACCTTTAATATCTTTTCTTTTACATCTTGATTTAATAAATAAATATAAATATGGCTCATGTTTATATTTATATACGGCGTTAAGGGCCGTACACATACAACTTTCCTCGTTTTACTTGACAATTTGAACTTTAACAACAAAGCATGAGGTGTATAAGGCCTGCTACATAGAACGCTTTGACGGTTTCTGCGTTAATTATGTGTTTTGAATTACGATTTGTGTTTATTCCGAGTGTTTTGGTTAACTAAAGAATAAGAAATGAGTTTTACTAATATAATTGAGGTAGTAGTTGTTAGAAAAGACACGATCTGGCAACACCGTACTTACATCAAATATGTTTTTCTGACATTTGCTCCGGTCAGCCAGCTTCGCTTTTCAACAGTAGTTATGCTACTAATAATGTTAGAAATTCCCGAGGGTATAAGACAAATGATATCGAAGCGCCGAATGTAGAGTAGGAAACTTTGTCAAGTCTGCGATGCAGCAGGTGTTGCAATAACAATATTAAAGTTAATTACATATGCTTTTGAGTACAGATATCACGCGCTTGGTTTTAGTTAGCACATCCTCTCTCAAATGCGTATGGCTTTCTAAAACAAGACAATGTGTTAATCGCCTCAATTAATCTATCCTCCATAGTATTACATTTATGAACATAACAATATAAAATGCAATATTAATAACAATAATTATTCATATATTTCTCTTTTTTCTTTTTTCAAAAGCAAATATACATGCAAGAATGGTAAAATACTAGTGAATTTTCCAAATCGTGTGTATATGCACGCAAAAATAAAATGTAAACGTTAGCAGCTGGTTGTCAAAGTGTAAAAAAGTTGAGTTACGCATGATTTTGCTTCGTTTTGATTTGCTTTACTCTTCTCACCTTGTATTAAGCTGGACACATAAAACATCAAGTTTTTACCTTATCTGTCAAAGCGAAACTCTGAAGCAAAGCAAAGCGAAAGCACAGTATATACAGTACGCAATCTTTTCGATAATTTATCGGAAAAATTCACCTCTGAAAAGGACTTGGGTTTCGTGTTACTCTTTTAAACGAAAAAAATCGTTCAACAGGGTTTTGTGCAGCATGGAACTATACAAGTTTTATTTTAGTCATGAATAAATAAAAGAAAAGCGCGTATAGAACAAACTCACAGCTTGTACTACTTCATAAATGATATTTTATATTTGTAATTCCTGAAGTGAGAACTACACACAAAGCTCGTGATCGTTAAATTCCATACAATTCTGTCGAGACTTTGTACATGCTGTATAAAGTTCGAAGGAATATCTTTACAAAAACCGTTGACGGTGCGAGTAATTCCTAAACTAATATTCTGTTGCATATGGTTTGTTTTAAATTTTCAATTTATTTTCTTTTAAATTGATCTTCAAATGGTGCTAAAGATCATATGCATGCATTTTCTTTTTTTTTTGTCAAAATTAGAATGAAAATTAATTCTTAAAAATATTAACTGCCGAAATTTTAACTGGATATTTAAAACCGGCGCTTAGATAACAATTCAGACTTACTCGCTCACAGGTTGAGTTCAACATTAAGTGTAATTAATATATTCATTAATTTATTTGTTTAAAATTTTTTTGAAGTTTATGATTGTTTAAGAAGTCAATAAACATAAATTCTTACTGACTATACTTAAATTTTCATATTTCATTAACATTTCAAGGTGTTATTCATACATAGGATTATGACCCTACCTCTAAATAGTTGCATGCAAAATATACAATACATTTTTCGGTGATATTTATTATACAAGTACATATTTTAATACACGAATGCTTATCATTTTTTATATATTTTCTGTTCTGATAAAATTTTTCTTCAAAGGAAAATGATCCCTGACGAATCACTTTTGATCCCCAGAATGTATATCCCGTCGATATTTAAATATATACTTTGCAGGCTGCGTGGCTCGAAATATATATAGACAATGGAAGAAGAAAATATAATTTGTGCATTAGTGGTATTTCCTTGGGCCAATTTTAGTTTTTGATTGTTTATTTCTTAATTTAGGAGCTTTTTGGCCGTTGAGTTTAAAAGCAAAACTTTGTTTTCTTTCTTCCTCCTACGCGTTTCGACGCATTTTTGCGCCTTCTTCAGGGAGTCTATTTATTTTTACAAAAACCATAAAATTAACAAACATTTTGTATACTTTTCATTACCTTGGACATACCTTTTACTGGTATATCTTTAAATTACATAACGACAAAAAATAATGTACACATAACAAATAAAAACTTAATATAAAGAAGGTGACGACTGCAGCAAAATTTACATTGGGACAACAAAAAGAGCTTTAGGCATACGAATTAACGAACATAAGACAGATGCCAAAAACAAAAAGACGACAACAGCATTAGCACAGCACTTAACGAAAAGCGAACATACAGCGGACTTTGACAACACAAGAATATTAGACATAGAAAATAAAGCAAGTAAACGAATGACTTTAGAAGGACTTCGAATTCAACAACAAATCCATTGCGCAATGAATTTCAAAGAGGATGTGGATAACATAAATTGTGCATACACAACAGCAATCACAAACAATGGACGAGCAGCTGGACGATGAGGCGAAAATTAAGTTTTTATTTGTTATGTGTACATTATTTTTTGTCGTTATGTAATTTAAAGATATACCAGTAAAAGGTATGTCCAAGGTAATGAAAAGTATACAAAATGTTTGTTAATTTTATGGTTTTTGTAAAAATAAATAGACTCCCTGAAGAAGGCGCAAAAATGCGTCGAAACGCGTAGGAGGAAGAAAGAAAACAAAGTTTTGCTTTTAAACTCAACGGCCAAAAAGCTCCTAAATTAAGAAATAATTTGTGCATGTTTAGCTATAATTCTGGAATTTTCCTTAAAAACAAAACAAGTAAACAGAAGGTACTGGAGTAGAAATTAGTCGCATCAACGACTATTGTATTACGATCCATATCCATGGATTTAAAAATTTCTAATTATTTTGCAATCCTTATTCTTATCCATAAATATTGCATGCTACACGGTCAAGAAATAACACAATACTTGCATCAAGTCAATAAATACTGAACGTGTGACAATGCCCAATGGTAGAAAACTTCTCGCATCATCTTGATATGTGTGTATGTATATATTTATTTACCTTTTTACAAATATATGCACTTTTAAATTTGTATTTTTTGTACATATTAAGGAATCATCGCCATGAACATTGAGCTACAAAAAAATCGATGTAAATTCTAAGGTATTGAAGTATCCAAAGTCTTTCGCTGTTTTATGGGCCCTGAAATAATTAAAAATTAGCTTTCTTTTTGATTATGCTTGCCACTTAAACTATTCTACTACAACAACTCTCCTTCTAGTAAATGTAAAAATGTTCCAGTTATAACAGAATTAATATATTTATTTGCAAAATTAACTGCTTTTGTTTACAAATTTAACCGAAACGAATGAATGGAATGAAGAAGAAAACTCACCACCGAAAAGTTTACTACCCAGAGTTGCTTTTTTTATTGTACACATTGGTTATAGGAGAATTGTGGTGAGCCGTTGAATAATTATTAAAATATGCAAATGAAAACAGTCGTCATATATTTTCGCTATACATTTTTGGCTTTAAGTAATAATTGTAAAGTGCATCATCACTGGTTAATGCAAATATTTCACATTCTGCAAAATTTTTTATGTTATTTTCAAAGTTTGTTATGAAATATCATTGCGTCCAACTCTGCTATAGTTTATTTTCATTATCCATCATGAAAACTCTTATCCCTGAGAAGGACTTCACCTCAGTGTTACTACTGTATATACTGTGGCGAAAGTCTTATGTGTGTAAAACCCTCAGTTTTTAGCTATTTGAATGAAACTTGGCAGTCAAGTGCCTTTTTATAATTTATTAGACATTGGTCGGAACCGGACAGATCGGACGACTATAACGTATATAGGAGCCGATTATTCAGATATTATATTTTGCTTCATAACTCCTTCATTAAAGCAGTTTGCAAGAAGGTCCGGTATTCTAAGCACTATAAAAGCTGTATTTTGATTTTCTTCTGATTGTCCGACAGGGTGGAAATTTAATGTATGTAATCGTACCAACATACATCTATAGAAGCAGTGACAATTATATAGAGCAAAGAAATATAACAGATATTCAATTTAGCATGAAAACGCCTCCATTTAAGCAGCTAATGTCTTGGAATTTTGCACAAATAAGAGCTATTATAAGAACTATTTTAGCAGTGAAAATCATTAAGATCGGATAAATAAAGCATATAGGTGCAATACAACCGATAGTTCTGATATTGAATTTTGGGCCTTATATAATCAGCTAAAGACTAGAAATTTCGCACAAATATTAATTATTATTGGGACTATTATAGCAGTCAAAATCATTAATATCGAATTAATATTACATATGGCTCCCATACAATTCTTCTATTCATGAAAGGTATGAAGCCTTCGACCTAGCCGAAGACATTTTGTTTTTACTTTTTTTAATCGAAAACACACATTTTTACAAGAGCTGATGACATACCGTTTCGATATCCATACACTTTAACCCTGCCGGAAAATAATGAAATAGGTTTAATAAAACAAATTGATTATTAGCTTTTTCAATATATTATACTCTAATATTGTATTTGTTATACGAGTACTATATAGTGGCAGGAAAAATCAAGCCTTTGGAAACATTGAGGCGAGTTTACCAATTGTACTTAAGTATATTTACTTTCCAATAATGGTTATAAAATTATGAGTTGTTAATTAGCAGATTCACAAGCATCCACCCAATCATTGTAAACATCAATAGGTTCAGATAAGAAGTTGATACTCGTTTGAAAATCTTCAAGACAAACTCTGCAGGTCACCTTGGCAGTATTACGACTTTTGTCCCTGAAATATAAAAGAAAATATATTTTGAATATAGGTGTTGAAATTATATTTGGAACAAATAATTACTAATTTTTAAATATTTTAAAACAAAGCACCTTACTGTAACTAACCTCATTTAGGTTGCCGGGCGCCGCCAATCTTATCTCCCCTTTGGTGCAACACCTAGCAGCAGGTTTGCTACTCATACTTCTGGCTAGGGCGGCCGTCTAGGGGACCCCCATTACGACGGTTAACCACCCTAAGATCCTGGGGATCACTCTCGACAGCCTGGTCTCCTTCTCAGCGCATACAACCGCAATCGTCAACAAGGTACAGAGCCGCAACAAAGTCCTCAAGTCGCTCGCCGGCAGCACTTGGGGCAAAGACAAAGAAACGTTGTTGGCAACATACACGACGATTGGCCGGTCGGTTCTAAATTATGCTGCGCCAATATAGTCGCCTGGAACTAGCAGGACTCAGTAGTCAAGACTGGAGACCTGTCAGAACGCCGCACTCAGGACAGTGACGGGATGTCTCCTGATGACGCCAGTGGATCACCTCTACCATGAGGCTAACGTGCTTCCAGTGCAGGAGCACAATCTGATGCTCACAAAGCAGTTTCTACTGGGGTGCCACCGTCCGGGGCATCCCAATAGAGACCTGCTCGCGCTGGAGCCGGCACCCAGGCACATCAGGGGACATCTCTCACAACGGACGGACGAGGTCCAGACTTACGTACGCTTACCGCTGGACCCAAGGACGTACCGACAGGCACTGGACGACATTCACAGGGAGTCGGTATCCAAATATATCGACGCCCGCCCTGTGAATGCAGTCCTGGGAGTCCAACCACCACCCATAGCAGCTGAGGAGCTCCAGCTGCCTCGTGAGACGCGCGTCACTCTGGCTCAACTCAGATCTGGATATTGTAGCAGGTTAAACTCCTACCTATCCAGGATCAACCCCGACACCCCCAACACTTGCCCAGCATGTGGAGAGTCTCCGCATGCCCGGCCAAACCTACTCAACTAACACCCCTCTTCCTGTTGAAACGGCTCGTTTCCTGGACCTTTCGTTAGTTGAGCTTGACGATAATGATTGAGGGAGCCCGCCAGCCTAGTGGGGTGTAGCTAGCCGCTACAACAACAACAACAACAACTATTTCTAGTCGCACGCCCGGATCTGAATTCGTGGTAACGAATTAACTATTTTCTAGCAAGTAAAAATTTACCTACTCAGCCTACGCAAACACAACCGATACGCAAACATTATTAAACACATATACATAATACTACGTATTCTTAAATTTTATTACTGGATTTCACCATATTTATTTGGTTTTTAAAACTCAATCCAGTACACCATGGGCTACCGGACTACTATTTTCGGCATAAAGGTCCAAGATCACTAAAACTTCGCTCAAATGTTTTTTTTATTTATTTCATGGCCTTCTGTAAAAATGTGGGCGAAGCGTAGAAATAAAATATTTTAAATTATGTAATATGTAAATTTTTCAAAAGCTTACTTATATGTAAATGTTTCAATAGTGTGTTAATGTTTGCAAGTACATTTCAGACAAACTCAACCGAATTTCCAGGCAGCTACAAATTTCTATAAAGGCAAAGCATTAATAATAGGCACGCGTGGTATTTTTCATTCATTGACTTCATTCACAACTCCAAAAGTTCAGAAGCTTAAGTGGGATTCTTCTCATTAATCTATTTTTAAGAATCCAGAGCTCTAAATTTTTCTGAATTTCCTTTTCTTTTTCTAATGTTATTTTTGTCTTCCGGAGTCCTTATTTACAATTTTTTATACAGATTCTATAAGAAGTATAATACATAATACAAATTCCAGGAATCGTACCCAAGCATGTAATGGACTGACTTTTATACCGATTCTATAAGAAGTACGATACAAATTCCAGAAATCGTACCCAAGCATGTAATGGACTGACGCCATTCTTTAAAGTGCTTGGTTTTGTCTCAAAAACAGAAGATTTTATATCTCTTCTAGACATTAATTGCTGCGGACTTGCACAAGAAATAGGAAAAGATCGGGTAGAGTTTGTTTCAGTTAATATCTTCAAAATTGTGTCATCTATCAATGTCATATTGAAATAACATAAAATGATAATTTCTGTACCGTTCTCAAAATTATATTTTAACGGAGCTTAACTGTACCTTGTTTATTTATTAATTTTATTATTCGTCTACAGAGGTGCCTACAGACTACTAGACTTGTTAAATATTTTAAATAAACTCGGCTTAAAATTAAGTACATTAAAATTAAAATTTATAATTTCGAAAGTGCATAGTCGAGTGCATCCTGATATCGTCTCATTATATGCATAAGTAGATTTGTGTTTGTACGAAATCCGGGATCAGGTTAACGACATGCAAATTCGAGAAAGAAATCTGGCCCACCTATGACGCATCGAAAACGTTAGACCTTCTAAACAGGTCAAGAAAAGGAATATTATAGAAACATATTACGGGAAGCATGGAGCCAAGATGGGTCCCCCATATATTTTAACCGCTCTAGGAGTTGCAAGCACGAGGACAGTACAGAAACCATTCTTCACAATCTCTGTGAGTGCCCAGCTCTGGCATGCCTTACACAACTACTAGGGTTTCTTCCAAAAAACTTACATGGTGATCTCTAGGTGTAAGATAAATTGCATAAGTGAATTCATTCACAAATTAAAGTGGTTTGAAGATAAAGGGCCGTTACACATACCAGAGGTTTCATGAAAATAGCGAAGGGAAATGGCGCTTCCAGCGGTAATTGGGTTCTAAGATGTCCCTGGCCTAGGCAACAACCAATCAATCAGATTTGTGTATGGCGACCATAAAAAGTCTAACCAGCCTCAATTCCCGTTTAGGATAATCGAAATTGAGCAAATCGTAAATTTCACTGCAGTTAACATTACCGTTCAAGTATATATAAATTATTGGAAAGTAACTTCTTCTATCAAATAAGCCTACCCAAATAATCTAAAAAACCACTTGGCCGGCAAATGAAGTTTTGATAATGCAAACTTAGTGAAAATGCTTTGCACTCTTTCTATTTTTTTTGAATAAGTTTGATAGTTCGATTCTATATTATACGACAATAATTTACACAAAATTTTTGAACATTTAAATGTAAATTAAACAGCTTCACATCATCCGCGAACATTATACATTTCGTTTTAAGAAAATGATTTGGGAAATCATAAATAAAAGTGAGGACTAACAGTGGAGCACAATGGGTCCCCTGAGGTATGACAGACAACAACTACTAAAAAATTTTAAGAGCATTCCTTTAGTTCTGAAATCAGAGAGTAAATTGATAAGGTTAGTATGATCCACCTTGTCGAAGGCTTTTAAATAATCTGTACAAATAACAACAAGTTGGGCTTGATCTTCTAAGCATAGGCGTTATATGTATGTATATACATATATACTCTGTTCAGAAATTATAGCACCACATATTTAAAAATTTGGGCACTTTAGTTTTCTAATTAATTTAAATTAGTTTTCAAGTAAGTTCATTTTCTAACAAAAACCAACAACATCCAGTTTCCTTCATACAACGCCAAAGATCGACTATTAATTATATAGAAGGAATTGCGAAATAGTATCAGTAAAAAAATTATCAAAAATCAATGGTAATTCGTAGCTGCTAGAGGCTTACACTTTGTTGTACTAAAATTTTATGAGCTACTTATCTGCATACATATCAAATATGTCTAAAAAAATATAAGAAAAAATTAGAAATTTTGATGGGCCCTCACTATCACAGCCCGGGATCACGAGCGAGACAATGGTGGAGGCCGAGCGTTTATATTTCACAACACCGTGCAGTATCGTCTCATCGACGAAGACATCGACCCAAGGGACAGCACCCTAGAATGTCAGGGGATTACTGTCCGGTCAGGCGATGTCGAGCTCGAAATCTTTAACATTTATATACCCCTTGCCTCTTGCTGCCCGGCCGGATATCACCCTGACATAGGTCCGCTTCTCAGTGGTGAAAACCGATTGGTAGTCGGATACTTCAATGCACATCACGATATTTGGTTCTCAAGCCTACCAAATGATCGTAGTGAATTTGTGGGTAGTTGCAGCAATAGCCAGTGCGGGTCTGATAAATAGCATAACGTGGCGACCAATGCTATCGCTTGCACTATTTACATCTTGGAGGAAGGAGGTCGGGCTTACTCTCGACACTCATATCGAGGGGACCCCCATTCCGACTGTTAACCACCCCAAGATCCTGGGGGTCACCTTTGGTCGCGTGAAAATAGCAGGACTCAGTGGTTAAGACTTGAAACATGTCAAAACGCCGCACTCAGGACTGAGACAGGATGTCTCCTGATGACGCCTGTAGATCACCTCTATCATAAGGCTAACGTGCTCCCGGTACAGGAGCACAACTTGATGCTCACAAAGCAGTTTCTGCTGGGATACCACCTATTCACATGCCCGGCCAAACGCACTCAACTAACACCTTTCTCCCTATGGTCCGACCCTGTTGAAACGGCTCGTTTCCTGGACCTATCGTTAGTTGAGCTTGACGATAATGATTGAGGAGCCCGTCAACCTTGTGGGGTGTAGCTAGCCGCTACAACAACAACAACAACAACTGTAAAATTGTATGCTTCAAAGTATCCCTGATTTGCTTAAACTAATACCAAACTTCATTTACAGAACAATTTGGTCAAGATATTTCAAAACTTTCATATTACTCTTATTGATATAAAAATATTACAAAACTTATTAGTTAATTAAGGTAATCAATACGAGTCAAAAGTTATAATAATCGTTTGGCGTTTACCCCATAGTGCTCCGGGTTTGGCCGAACAGCTTCTCCTGTAATTTGTGTTGTGAGTTTTATTCATTAATTGAAAAAACAGGGAACTATAGTTTGATGAAGACTCCGAACGGCAGATGTGTGTTTAAGAACTCTTTACGACACATATACCCTCGGAGGTTTCCATGTTTGCCGTAGGGCGATAGCTATAAAAAAATACATGATCCATGATTTTATAGTTTACAAGCCCCGGTTCAGACCCGAACCGGGACCGCAGCGACATACCGAGTTATATCACGCACCATACACAATCGACCGCAGCGGTCAATAAAGGTTGCATCAAAAATAAAATCCACAATACGACTAAGTAGGAGCGGTTGGATTGTTTTAGGTGCAGAGCGCCATGCAAGCAGGGAAAGTTTCTTAATATCATTTACCTAGGAGGGGTCAGATTGAATATTTTCCAACGGCTAAACAGCCATTGAATTCCGGGTGAAGTACACGTGTACACTGGGTAAGTCTGGAACATCCGTTGTGAAGTGAGCTAAAGAATAATGAAAGAAGCGAACCTGAAGACGGCTCAGACATAATCAATTTACAGCGTCTAAATGTAAATACAGTACAGTATGTCAAAATATTTGTTTTTAAACAGTAAAAAACGGCCTTGCCAGCTGAGCTATTTATGGACGGTAGCGAGAAGGGTCATCTTGTAATTTGGGTATCGCGTGTAAGGTTCTATCGAGTACATGGTTTGAAAGATTGAGGCCCACCATCAATGTACTGATTAAGACTTATAGGTGTGGCTTCAGGCGTAATAAATAAACCAGCGACCAGATATGTACAGTATGCTTAACCTTAAAAAATACCTTGGAAATAATAATCGATTGTCAATTATGCTGCACTAAAATAAATTTCTTAATGCCTTAATGTCTGAATAGGATATACCCACAAAACTAATACGGCTATGTAAATGTAGTTGAGCAACAACATCAGCTCCTACAGAATTGGAAAGGACCGAGCCGTTTGCTATTAAACGAGATTTCAGGTGGGATGATTATTTGTCGGTCGACGGTGTTGAAGAATATGATGCGAGCTGCAGGATTAAATCGATCAGACACCAAAATCTTTGGAGTTTTGGCTTCGTTGATATATGTATATGTCCAGCTCCAGGATGTCCTGCTTCGTCCAGGTGGTGAAAATTAACTTTGTTCGGTAGAGAAAAAAGCTTTGATTAATGAAGAAATACATATTAAGAAAAATAGTTTTATGGTTTTTCAAAATATTCTCCTTTGAAGTCAATACACTTCTGCATTCGCTTGAACCAATTTTCAAAGCACTTTGGCACTCAGAAAAGGATGCCTCTAAAACGAGCTGTTTGAAGGCTTCTACAGCTCCTTCTTTCAGGCGTTGAAAAACGTTGACTCGCATTTTTTTTGATGTTCGGGAATAAAAAGAAATCATTAGGCGCCAAATCAGGGCTGTAAGGCGGATGACCCATCAATTCGACCTTTTGAGTGCTCAAAAACTCTCTTGTGTGAATCGATACGTGAGAGCTCGCATTGTCTTGGTGAAGTATGATTTGTCTTCGGCGGTTGGCTTTCCTTAATTCTCCAAAAACTTTTGGCAAACAAATGGTTGTATACCACTCAGAATTGACCGTTTTAAGTTTATCTAATGGAACAGTTGCGACATGACCAGATTTCGTCAGATTCGTCCTGAAAAGATTGGCAGCCACGTAGGAACTCGTTGTACCATCGTTTCACAGTGGCTAAGTGTGGTGATTCAACACCAAAAGTAGAAGTAAGTTGATTGATGCACTCCTGTCTCGATAATCCACGTCGAAAATCGTAGTAAATCATCGCACGAAAATATTCACGGTTTAATTCCATTTTTAGCCAATATGAATTTTTAAACTCACTATAAATAAACACAAATAAAACTCGTAAGTGAAAACGTTATATGCAAGTTTATACCAAAAAATACCAAACTTTACGATAAAAATATCTAATTACAGCTAATCACATGTAGTGTTGCGAAGGCACACGATAAGAAATTTTACCTACGTATAGTGGCTGGGCCTCGATTGTCTTAAATCACCGGTGAAAACAGAGAAATCGGTCGACATGAGTCACCAATATAAAGGTTTTCCAGTTTCAGAAAATGACCAGGACGCTAATAAGCACGTTGAGACTCGCGTAGGCGCCAGCATTAGCAAAACTACCCACCGGAGCCAATGGTCTTATTAAAAGCTTTTGATCTGGATGACCTCCCAAACTTCGCCGTAGGTGTTTGGCAGATGGCGTTACCTTATAGTCGCTTTCTGCTTGGCCTTGTCCGCCAAAGGATGCAGTATGGACTGTCGGTTAAAAAGGCGTCCACTTTTCTTGCAAACTGACGCGGTAGAATCTCCGAATGAGATTCGCACTTGGCCATGCTTCGCATAGAACTTATGAGGCATGACTTTAATACTATGTTCTGACTGCGCAATAAACTCGAGTTTGGGGTTTTGAGTTTATGAACAACTGTCAGCGTTCTCATTGAGGTGTTTAAGAAACTGTGAGTTTAATTGACATTTGTTTATTTACTTTCAAATACAAATTTTGTTTTGTTTATGAAAATATATTTGTACTTATATTTACAGATATTTAAAAAAAAAGTGCATATAAGTAATTGGATAATGCTTGCGATAGCATGGACCACTGAGCAATGGTGAATGCGAAGGCAACTCCATGGTATACGGCGATTTGTGGTGACGGTGTTTTTGCATCATTATTTGAAATTTTTGTTTGTGAAATTTAGTTCATTTTGTTTTCAAATAAATAACGAAGGCGGTTTGATAAATCATTGAGTGTGAGCATTTGCGGCACCCATCGCGCGGATAGTTTTTTTATATACAAATATTCGTGTAAAATGTGATGTTCGCGCTCAGTTGGTTGCCTACAACCTCAGCTACCTCACACACTTTTGTTCCCCGGTTCCAATATCATTCCAAGGATTCTAACGACGATTTCTGGTGTAACGACCACTTTTAGGCGACCTGAACGTTCGGCGCCACTTGTTATGCCCCGACAACTACGGAACTCAGTAATTCAATTTTTAACTATTGAAATTGTTGGTGCAAGGTCCTTATAGTATTTATCATGCCTTTGCTTGATTTAGGTGATGGTGTTTTTACGCAAAAAGTATTGCTTAATCAGCTTACTTAGTAGTTTATTATAAGATGGCAGTTAAAAGCAGCAATGATGAATTTAAAGTTTCTGGGTGGGAAATTCCAAAAGTCAATTACCCTATCAAACCGCCCTCGTATTTGAAATTATGAACTGTCAAACCACTAAACAGTTCAGCAAAACTTCTGAACAATAAGGCCAAAATTTGCCGACAGTGCTGCCTAATATTAGGGCAAATAAGGGTTGCACGTCCATAAACACCAAATAAAAGTGGTGTTTAAAGCGAGTAAGACAAAAATGTTTGTATGGTAAACTCCGAGTGTATGAGAAGTGTTTGACGTTAAACTCCGAAATTGCACATAAACTCGAGTTAACGGCGCAGTCAGAACATAGTATAATGCTGCTACAACAACCAAATAATCCAGGAGGTGATGTACACACCGTGCTAACTGGACGATATGTAGACAGGACAACCGGCTGAACGAAGCCTCGTAGAAACCGGGCCGCCGTATCGGAGACCTACAGCGACAAGGGGAGCTGACCCTGCGCTTAGCTTCGGCCTAGCAAGGGTAAAAAAAGAAGTGACACAAAAAAAATGTTGAAATCCATACAAATAACAGCAACTACTAAAGCAACAACTACGTTGGCAGGTATTTCTACTGCAGTGGTAACGGTACCGACCAAAAACCACTATAGCGACAAACTCACCAGCAACTGCAGCAGTAGAGAAGATCTTGGAAAATTTCTTACCGCAGAAGAGTCTTCATGGATCGGCTTACGACAAAAGAGGCCGCGCTATTTATTGAACATGCCTGAGACGATCAGCAGCGTCCGCGTGAATGTCGCACAAAAGGTATAAACAGGTCTTTTGCCAAAAATTTACGCATATGTAGAAGTACATTGGCCGCAAAACTGGTATTTATATGCAAATTTTTCACGCCGCTAAAAAATAGTGTTACAAAGACCACACAGCATAACTCTAAACTGAAATCTCTTTACCCTTGCTAGCAAGTTCTACTTGCTAAAAGCCACTTCGCAGATCTAGAATGGAGAAACATTGGACTTCAGATAGTGTGTCAAGACTGTCATTAATCCAATAGCCCTTCTTTGTGATGACGTTTAGCTTTCAATAGCCTACATAGAATCCAGTTCCGACACTTTTATTATTTACCATAAATACTGGGGAGCTCCAGGGACTAGAGGTACAAGCGATTACTACTTCTTGCATATCCGCGGTAAATAAAGTTACTTATTCTCTTCTGAACAATGGAACTATGCGCGAAGGCTGACGAAGAAGTTTCGCATTACCGTGCTTCTTTAAAAAATCTACCAGAACGAACTTGTACCCTTTAGTCAAATCTTAAATCCACATTTCTGGTTCAATGTTTAGCGCTGCTGCATTGGTTTGATTCTTATGCATTGCTTCAACTTCTTGACCATCCACAACAACGTGCCCTTTTTTGATCGTCGTACGTTTATTACAGAAAAGAGGATGGATCCATGTGCAGAAGCCCATGAAAATGAGGAAAGTTTCCGACTGCCCTTCACCTGGGAGTGAGCTACCCAGAAAATGGTTGTGCGCAGAGCTTGAGACCCGCCATGTAAAAACAAATACCACTTTAAAGGAAAATAAAGCCTCGGTTGAGACACCCTTTGGTAGGTAGAGCAAAGGCTTACATCACCGCCATCCAGGAGATGCGATGGACGGGGCAAGAGAAAAATCGACATCTACTACAGCTGCCATGTAAAGGAGCACAAATTCGGTGTGGGATTTATGGTGGAAGGGAGACTTCGCCGTAGAGTACTGTTGTTGTTGTTGTTGTTGTAGCGGCTAGCTACACCCCACTGGGCTGGCGGGCTACCTCAATCATTATAGTCAAGCTCAACTAACGAAAGGTCCAGGAAACGAGCCGTTTCAACAGGGAGAGGGGTGTTAATTGAGCGGAGACTCTCCACATGCTGGGCAAGTGTTGGGGGTGTCGGGGTTGATCCTGGATAGCTAGGAGTTTAACCTGCTACAATATCCAGATCTGAGTTGAGCCAGAGTGACGCGCGTCTCACGAGGCAGCTGGAGCTCCTCAGCTGCTATGGGTGGTGGTTGGACTCCCAGGACTGCATTCACAGGGCGGGCGTCGATATATTTGGATACCGACTCCCTGTGAATGTCGTCCAGTGCCTGTCGGTACGTCCTTGGGTCCAGCAGTAAGCGTACGTAAGTCTGGACCTCGTCCGTCCGTTGTGAGAGATGTCCCCTGATGTGCCTGGGTGCCGGCTCCAGCGCGAGCAGGTCTCTATTGGGATGCCCCGGACGGTGGCACCCCAGTAGAAACTGCTTTGTGAGCATCAGATTGTGCTCCTGCACTGGAAGCACGTTAGCCTCATGGTAGAGGTGATCCACTGGCGTCATCAGGAGACATCCCGTCACTGTCCTGAGTGCGGCGTTCTGACAGGTCTCCAGTCTTGACCACTGAGTCCTGCTAGTTCCAGGCGACTATATTGGCGCAGCATAATTTAGAACCGACCGGCCAATCGTCGTGTATGTTGCCAACAACGTTTCTTTGTCTTTGCCCCAAGTGCTGCCGGCGAGCGACTTGAGGACTTTGTTGCGGCTCTGTACCTTGTTGACGATTGCGGTTGTATGCGCTGAGAAGGAGACCAGGCTGTCGAGGGCGATCCCCAGGATCTTAGGGTGGTTAACCGTCGGAATGGGGGTCCCCTCGATGTGGATGTCGAGGGTGAGCCCGACCTCCTTCGTCCAACATGTAAACAAGGTCGCCGTGGACTTAGCAGGAGACAGCGTCAAATTCTGTCCCGTAAAGTAATGAGCAAGCTCTGGGAGGTAGCTGTTCACTTTAGAGCACAAGCCATCAATTCCATTGCCGGTAGCCAATATCGTGCAGTCGTCGGCATACGAGACCAGTGTGACTCCCTCTAGCGGGGAAGGGAGTCGCGAGGTGTAGAAGTTGAATAATAGGGGGGATAGGACGCCACCCTGTGGTACCCCCTGCTTAATTCTTCTCGCTTTTGACACTGAGTCACGGTAGCACACCGACGCTTGACGACCACACAGGTAGTTCGCGGTCCATCACCTCAACGCTGCTGGGAGAGGTGAGGGTTCGCCGGGCTGAGGTAGTGATTGAAATGCAGGAGCAGCAGGGCCTCAAGTGTCTTAACCACTGGAGAAAGCAGGGAGATCGGCCGGTAGGACTCGCCTTGGCCGGCCGGTTTCCCTGGTTTCGGCAGTGGTATCACCCTACTGGTCTTCCAGATATCCGGAATGACCAGGGTGCTTAAAGACAGATTGAGGACCTTGGTGAGATATGCTACTCCCGCGGTGCCCAATTTTTTCAGCATCAACATGCTTAACCCGTCTGGGCCAATGGAATTGTAGGCTTTCGCCTTCCCGATGGCTTCCTTCACCTCAGTGGTAGAGAGGACAATTGGTGCGCTTGGTGTTGACTTGCGCTGCCTTCTGGTGACTGACCGTTTGGTCTTGTCGGCCGAAAGATGCAGTGTAAATTGTTGACCAAAATAGTTCGCGCATCGCTTCGGGTCCGACGAGGCGTGGTCTCCAAAGGAGGTTTCTGTTCGATCCTCACGCCTCGTCGGGTTGGACAGGGACATCACGGTCGACCATAATTTGCCCACTCCGGCACCGAGGTTGCAGGACTTCAGGTGCTCCCTCCACTTGTTCCGCTTATGTTCGTTAACCAGGCGTTGGATCTCCCCGTTTAGTTGCATAATACGGGGATTACCGGGGTCCGCCTGCCGAAGGTGGTCGCGTTCATCCGCCAGAGACACCACCTCACCCGGGAAGTCAGGACGGATCACAGGGATCCTCCCTGCCGGAATGAAGCGGGATGCAGGGGACTTCACCACCCTGCGGAACTCGCGCTCGCCAACGCGAACGTCGGGTGGAGTTGAAAGAGCACTGAAGGCGTCTTCAGTGAAATCCTAGAACCGCTCCCAGTCAGCTTTTTTGAAGTTGACATAGGTGTGGCGATCCGAGGCAACATAGTTGGCAGGTCTGTCAATCGAGATGACTATGGGTAGGTGGTCTGATACAAGCGATAGCATAGGTCGCCACGTTATGCTATTTATCAGACCCGCGCTAGCTATTGTTAGATCTGGCGAGCTGCTGCAACTACCCACAATCCTGGTGGGGGCTTCGTCGCTCATGGTGCAGAATGTCGAATCGTCTATCTGCTCTGCCAAAATATTTCCCCTACGATCGTTTGATAGGCTTGAGAACCAAAGATCGTGATGCGCGTTGAAGTCTAAAACTACCAAACGGTTTTCACCACTGAGGAGCGCACCTATGTCAGGGTGATATCCAGCGGGGCAGCAGGAGGCAGGGGGTATATATATATTAAATATTCCGAACTCGACATCGCCTGACCGTCGATGTCTACATCGATGAGACGATACTGCACGGTGTTGTGTAGAATGAAGGCTAGGCCTCCACCATTATCTCGCTCGCGATCTCTGCGAAGCACGTTGTAGCCGTCGCAGTTCGTTAAGGTTGAACTGCGACGTAGTAGGAGTCTCGTCTGTCTCGGTAAGGTTGTCGCGTTGAGGGGGGTGAGGGACTGGATCCAAGGGCCGGCCCGTCCCGGCTGCGCATCCCGCTGTGGTTGTGGGGGCCCAACGTTTGTAGTGGGCGGTGTCGTAACCGACATTTGCGAGGGTTGTTGCGGCAGCAGGAAGCGGTATAGCTCTCAGACCAGTCCCTTGTGGTGCGTAGGCCAGAGCACGCCCGGAAGTGGCACCAGCCCTGGCAGGCGTTACACCTGACCGAGCAGGCATTCCGGTGCACTCTGGCCCGGCATACACAACAGATGGTGGGGGCAACCAGTAGTTGCTGGTTGGTGCCACGTGTGGTGGAGCGAGGGGGGGTGGGGAGGTTCGGTGTTGCTGTGAGCTCCGGGAAGCCGTAGAGGCAGGAGGGGTGCGTTGAGGCACCAGCGCGGGGGGCGCAAGGGGGGATGCCGTGGTGGCTTGGGGCGCTTGAGTGCGCGAGCAACACTGGCCCACATAGGATGTGGACCACTCCCTGGTTTTCATAACGCCTGAGCAGACCTTAAGATGGCACCATCCGTTGCACGAATTACACCTCACTGAAGTGGAATTCGGATGGAGCCTTCTCTGGCAGAAGCAGCAGAAATTGGTTTCTGGGCCAGGGTTAGACTCGACGCCCGCCCTGGCTAGAAGTATGAGTAGCTAACCTGCTGCAAGGTATTGCACCCAATAGGAGAGAAGATTGGGGGTGTCCGGCAGCCTAAGTGGGGTTAGGTCGCCGAAACAACAGTCCTTGGTCGGATGAAATCCGAGTCACTTCGGTAACGTAGAACCGATTGTTGTGGAAGTGCCGTAGAGTACTGTCGTTCACTCCAGTGGATGAACGTCTCATTCGAGAAGGAACGGAAAATCAATATCATCACTTAAGATATCAGATATTAATAAACAGCCATCTAGCATTGTACGGATGTATTGGTTCTACAAAGTTAAGAGATCGGAGAGCAAATTATAAAAAAAAAATTTTTGAATACGTTCGAGTGTTTTCAAATAACAGTCGTGATACGGTCTCCATGTGAATATAACAATTTGGAGCGAACAAGCAAAGTAAAAAACAACTTTAGAGCCTTAGGATATGTAAAAGGAAGGCAAGTATTGAATAAGCCTTAACAATAGTGCAGTTTATGTGACCATAATTTTGTATCAAAGACTACCCCAAGGTTGGAAAATTTATCGACGGTGGTGAGCAGAGCCATTAATGAAGTATGTAGTGGGAATAAGGTAACGAGACTAAGAGAAATAAAGATGAAAACCATTTCATTGCACTTAATTCTTTTTGCACCTCTTTATTACATTATTTAGGTCGGACTGTAGTAGTAGTAAAAGTTTTCAAGTCATCCGCATAAAGAAGAAAATAAGAGATAACGAAGCAATCAGATATATCATTTATAAACAAAACAAAGAACAAAGGGCCAAAGATACTCTGCCCTATCGCTGAGTAAGTCGTAGAAAAGTTACGAACGCAAACCTTCGCTACGAATACGAAAAATTTGCGATCGCTGATTTCGTGTGAACTCAAATGCTAAATTTTGAGGTTTCGACATTAGCGGGCACAGAGTAAGCACACAAATTTTAGAAGAATATTTTACTTTTATATTTCTGTTGAGGACATGAGCCTCTAAAGAAGATCATCAACAATTTCCGCGATCTGGCCAGCCAGGCGCTAATTCAGCAAACGGCAATTGCCACGGGGCAGCGACCGCCCGGAGGTGATGAAGACGCAAGACGTTTACTCATAAAAAGGCCGCCAAAGCGTTCACATCTTTTCTTGGATTAGATTAGAATACTTCATTGAATTATTAAACTGTTAATATTCATTTTATTAAAAACCTTGGTAATTCAGTTTCGCTATCTATTTGTTTCAAATTTATATCTGATACAAATTTTAAATAATTAATTTAATTTTCGCAAAGCGCTACGCTAAAGTGCATGTACAATTAAAATCATTATTACCCATGATAAAATAAACTTGAATTCATATCATACGGATATTGTAAAACCCAAATTCTGGTTATTTATTGTGTACACTAGCAATCAGGAAAATTTAGCGTAGAAATATTCATGGTCCTTTTGAAGTCATTCAAAACGAAGTGGCACCTTTAAAATTAGAACATATTAAACAAAGCTTTGGGCGGCCATTTGAAAAAACCTCACTCAATTACAATTGCTTTGTTGGGCGAAACAATAATATAATCGGTCGGAGTACGCAAGTGGAAGTGTAACACAAAAAACTAATTAATATTCGTAAAAATCCAAAGAAAACCAAACGATAAACTGAAATAAAGGAAATATTGCATCGAAAGTGACAATTGTACAAATAATAGGTTGAACTCAGGTTGAACTCCAACTCATAAGTGAAGTGCACTACAGTGTGTGAAAAAAAAAAATAAAAGCGTATAATTAGTATACGTAGGAAAAAAGGCAAATATTTAAAACAGTGTGTGGGTGAAACTTAAAGATTAAATTAATATTTTCAAGCGTTGTAAAAAAAAAAAAAAGTTATGACAAGCGTTGCGAGCGCTAGCAGTATACCTCCAAGGCCAACAGCTGTATGAGAAGCAGAGGAGGCGCAACAGAATAGCTACCAATTCGTATAAGTACAATATACATAAAATACCCGGCATGGCTGAGTAAGTACATATGTACATATACCTTTGTACCTCATATACATACCATATCTATATATATATATGTATATATGAATGTAAAACGGCAACCCGTATGTACATATATGGAAACATACGCTCATATGCATACACGTAGACACGCCAGTTACAAAAAAATCACGAAATAATAGTCGAACACCACTGTACTGCTGTATATGCGTACATAATTCCATACGCATAACTCCCACTCTTTCTAATATTCCAACTCACGTTCTGAAATCATAACTCAAAATTATGCTTTAATACTCTGAGATTTCCCTTTTCGTTTGAGTACAACTGCATTGTGCTCATCGCTCAATTGCACTCAATCCCAATTACACTCAATTACCCAATTGCCAAATAAAATAAAGGGGTGGAGCTTATTTTGCACAGTGGTCGCGGCTGACAAAATATTCCACTTATTTACAGTGGAACAAAAGTAAACAATTAAAAAAAAAACCGATTTTAAATAATAAAAATCTCAATACACACACTTATTTAATAGGTTTTGATATTTTTCAAACCCAAGCTCCCTTTAAATTTTTTTGTTTTCTAACTGACTTTTACTCTCAAAAATGCCGAAAGATACTGCAACTACCCCCGAAAAAAGCAAAAATAATTACTGCCTCCAAAAATTTATTTTTGAAAGCAACAGGTTGGAGATTTTTTATTCAAATTGGTCACCGTCCATAGCTACTGACCAAACCGAAACTCTGCTTGAGGTTAAAATCCAACAACTGGGACAGCCTTTTAAAAGCTTACGAAGCTGTATTCATGGACGATGACCACCCCGAAGTCAGTGGCTCAATAGAACAAAAATATTGCAAAAGCACTGAAAGCTACCAAACATGCAAGTCACAAATTTTAGAAGCATTACAACTTTTTAGAGTCAATTCAACCCCTCAAGGAACCCTACACTCACTCAATATGACTTCCACAAACTTTTCAGCTTCTAATGAAGTTTACCTTAAGGTACCACCGTGCGATACAGAAGAATTTCGCGGTGGCTACGAAGACTGGCCGGCATTCAGAGATATGTTTACGGCTGTCTATATAAAACACCCCAAATTAACCCCGGCACAAAAGTTGTACCATTTGCGATACAATACAAAAGGTCAAGCAGGTCTTATCGTCAAACAGTACCCCCCTACCGACGAAAACTTTACACTTGCATGGGAAGCTTTGAAATCCCGTTACGAAAACCCTCGAATCTTAGTGGACAATGAGCTCAAAACTCTCCTCAATCTGGAGCCAGTTTACTCAGAAAATGGCGAGCAGCTGCAAAAATTACAAACTACAATAAATAATTGCCTCTCTACCCTCGCGTCACAAAAAATCTCCACTAAGGACTGGGATGCCATTCTTATATACTTGTGCTCATCTAAACTACCCTCAGTTCCCGGAAGGAACAACCACGTTGGTCTGAAATGAACACGTTCCTTACTAGCAGGTATAAAGTAGTCGAACGCCTTGGAAAATATCGACCTGGTAAACCAAAACCCCAATTTAATAATTTTACCCCCAGAGCTGGCAATCCAAACTCCTCATTTTCAAATAAAAACCGCTCTCAAAACTTCCACACGGAATTCGTCAAACCAGTTTCATGTAAGTTGTGCAATTCCAATCATGCAATGAAACTTTGCGTTAAGTTTAGAAATCTCTCCGTACCAGACCGTTTTAAATTTGTACAGGAGCACAATTATTGCGAAAACTGTCTCTCACGCTCACACCTAAAGAGCCACTGTCAGAGCAAATTTTCATGTGTATTCTGCCAAAAACGTCATCATTCCTTACTATGTACATTACTAAAACAATCACTCGAACTTAAACCCCAACTCAAAACCCTACTCATTAACAACCCAGGCAGCAACCACAACGGAAATAGCAGACGACAGGCCCTCTACGTCGACAAGGGATCACTCGTACCCCATCAACCCACAAAAAACCTGTCAACAAAGTGGCAACTCACCTGTCTTGCAGCAATGTAACCACACTATTACCCACAGCGATAGTTCCCATATACTTCGCTGGAGAACATCACAGGATTCGAGCAATGATTGACCAAGAGTCGCAAAAAATATTTGTGACGTCTCGAATTCAAAAAACACTCAGTCTACCCACTACAGAAACCCATTATGAAATATCAGGAATGGGCGGACAAGTGGTGCAAAATTCAAAAAGTATTTGCGAATTAACCATTTGCTCAGCGAATCTAAAGCAAAAAATTCAAACCCAGGCAATCATCTTACCGCAACTCACCAACTTTCTACCCAATACCAAAATGTCATATATAAACCTCCCAGAATTAACAGACTTAACACTAGCAGACTCCAATTGTTTAACCCCATCCCGAATCGATATGGTGATTGGGAGCGACATGATACCCCAAATTCTTACGCAAGGATTACATCATGTAGCAGAGGGTACCCTCCTGGCGCAGAACACTATATTCGGATGGATAATAAGCGGACCAATAGCTGAAAGGGTGACGTCTTTCACAACCCAAGTTTTGGAACCATCAAATGATGCACTCAATACACTACTGAAGAAATTCTGGGAGCAAGAGGAAGTACACACCCAGAGGACCCTTTCGAAAGAGGATGAATATTGTGAAAGCCTGTATGCAGCGACCACAACTCGTCAGGAAGATGGAAGATACGTGGTTAAACTGCCATTTAAGCAAGATTTCCCAGCAACAATAGCACTTGGCCATTCGCGTCCAGCAGCACAACAGCAATATTTAAGTGTAGAAAGATCCCTGGAAAGAAAACCCGAACTTCGAGACAAATATTACGATGTACTCGAAGAATACCTAACTCTTGACCATATGTCACCCTCCCCCCTACCGAAGTAATTAGATACGGAAAGTATTTCTCATTTTATCTCCCCCATCATGCTGTTTTAAAACCTGACAGCACGACTACAAAAGTTCGCGTTGTATTTAATGCTTCAAAAACTTCTCATTCAGGTAACTCGTTAACTCGATCCGCTTCACACAGGCCCCATTCTTCAGAACGACTTAATGGTAATAATTTTGAAGTGGCGACTCTATAAGTTCGTTTATAACGGGGACATAGAGAAAATGTACCGACAAATATTAGTCCACCAGTTAGATCAGGACTTTCAGAGAATCATATTTCCTTCAAACTTAAAAGAGTGACATTTGGAGTCAACTGTGCCCCTTATTTAGCAATTAGGACTCTCCATCAACTCGCAGAAGATTCCAAGAACTCGTTCCCGCTCGCCAATAACACTCTACTACGAGAAACATACGTAGATGGCATACTCTCTGGAGGTCACGATATACAGTCCACAATTCAATCTATGTCACAAGTTATCGAAGCCTTAAAGTCAGCAGGATTTCCATTGAGAAAAATCACCGCAAACCACCCCAGTATATTAGAAGCAATCGCACACTCAGATTTATTAGACGTAGATTTTCTGAAGTTTCATGCCTCAAGCTCTACTAAAACCCTTGGAATACGATGGAACGCACTGACCGATACGTTCTCCTACTCTTATGACCCCATATCTGCTGTAAACTCGAAAACGAAAAGACAAATTTTGTCTGCGGTAGCAAAACTGTTTGACCCAGCAGGATGGCTATCGCCAATAGTGGTCATGGCGAAAATCCTCCTACAACAACTCTGGATAGAGGGAACCGATTGGGATTAGGCTGTGAAACCCGGCGCTCTGGCAAAATGGAACTCATTTCGTGAGAATCTTCCAGCTATCGAAGATTTAAAAATACCCAGGTGGGTGCAATTCACGCCAAAGCACTATATTGAAGTGCACGGATTTTCGGACGCCTCCGAAAAGGCCTTTTGTGCTTGCGTCTACATAAGAGTTAAACTCAGCGGAAACTCATCCTCAACTTCATTACTTGCCGCAAAGAGTAAAGTTGCACCCCTCCAAACCATAAGTCTTCCGCGATTAGAGCTCTGCGGAGCGGTTTTACTCTCCAAACTTAGTAAGCAAATCCGTTCAGAACTCAATATGCTCTCCCATGAGTTAATCCTCTGGACCGATTCATCTAACGTGCTGGCATGGATGGAAAAGCCTCCACACACGTGGAAAACCTACGTGGCAAAGAGAACGTCCCAAATCTTAGACAATGTGAATAATGCCCGTTGGCGCCATGTGCTCAGTCAGGACAATCCAGCCGATTTAGGCTCCCTAGAATGCAAACCCCAGGATCTCGCTACAAGCAAGCTTTGGTGGAAAGGCCCGGCGTGGTTATCCAAACCTGCCCAGCAATGGCCGGAAAATGCCAGATCTTTAGCGGTCCACCCCCCCAGAAGAGAGACGAATCGAATCGTTTCATACCCTAGAAAGCACGGATATACTGGAGAGGTTCTCCTTACCAAAAACCTGCTCATCTCTGACACACTTATATTATCACAGGAGGAACTCAATCAAGTGAAGTATAAAATGATAGTAACAACGCAGCGCAATCATTACAGAGACGCGATATCTACGCTTGAGTTACCCCAGCCTCTCAGCAAAAAAAGCTCATTGCTCACACTAAACCCCATGCTCGACAAGACGGGAATAATGCGTGTGAATGGACGCTTGAAATATGCCGCACTATGCTACAACGAACGGCACCCTGTGATAATTTCCGATAACTCTAAATTTTGTTCTCTTTTGTTAGATTTTGTACACACAACTCTGCTTCATGCCGAAAAACAGCTTATGATCCGGATGATACAACAGGAATACTTCATTCCACGGCTGAAGCAGAAAGTCAAAAAGTGCATTTTCCACTGCAAACCATGCACCATATACAAGCAGCGGATGAAATCTCAAATAATGGCAGCCCTTCCTCCTGAAAGATCCACATTTACGGTTCCATGTCACACCACAGGTGTTGACTTCGCTTGCCCCTTTCTTATCAAAATGTCAGCCCTTCGAAAGGCGTCACACAAAAAAGCGTATGTGTGCGTGTTTGTGTGTTTTTCCATCAAGGCCATACATTTAGAATTGTGTTCCGACTTGACTACAGAAGCATTCAGAGCCGCTTTCGCCCGTTTTACCGGTCGCCGAGGGCTACCCCATAAAATGCTATCGGACAACGGCAAGACTTTCGTGGGAGCACAACGAGCCATGCAAAAGGAGATGGCCCTGTTCATCAAGGAAGCGGCCTCTGATATTTCAGAAAATTACGCGTTGCTCGGATTTCCTGGGAATTTATACCCGCTTATGGCACTCATATGGGTGGTCTCTGGGAAGCAGCTGTTAAGAGTTTTAAACCCCGTTTTAATAAAGTCGCTGGAAACCAAAAATTCTCTTTTGAGGAATTCTCAACACTCTTAGTGCGAATTGAAGCGGTACTACACTCCAGACCACTCTCACCCATGACAAAGGATCCACAAGACTTGTTGGCACTCACCCCAGGACATTTCCTACGAGGTGCTCCAATCATCTCACCACCTGAACCCGACGCCGAAGATCTTCCACTCGTGACTAAGTGGCAGAGACTCAAAGTTTTTCATCATCAGTTCAGCGTGCGCTAAGAACAAGTATCTGCAAAATCTACAGAAGCGATACAAATGGGAAAATGGAATGGCGACTTGGTCGCGTTATACGATTACACCCCGGTCCCGACGATAATGTTCGTGTGGTAGATATGAAAACCGAACAGGGAACCATAACCCGAAATATCCTTAAACTGTGTGTGCTGTCCCCGCCCTAACCGTATACTCATTCCTTATACCCATTTATCTTAAGTCACATTAAAAATATACTCTTATCTAAGACATATGATGCGATTTTCCACAATTATTCAGTGCCTCAACACTAAAGTCCATTCTTAATATGTATCTTTGCAGGCCTCGAGGAAAGGGCTCCAACAAATGCCATCTGTGCGGCCGACTACACTCACTGCGCCACTGTGCCGCCTTCCGTGCTATGATGCGTACCGAGCGCTATGAGTGTGCACGCATGCACAAGTATTGCCTGAATTGCTTAGCAACGTCACACAGCACCGGAGCATGTGGCTCAGACGCAAGTTGCCACCGTTGTGGACTAGGGCATCATACCCTTTTACATCGAGAGAAGCGCCGAATCATCCGCAAGACAAAGAGGGGGACAGGCCAAGCGTTACAAAGTCGGTCCGCACAGCAGCGATCTCGGCGTTTGCGACAGTTAGTGAGCGAGGCAAGAGATGTGATTGTCAAGCTATAGCAGGAGGTGCTGCAGCTGGCATCGACGCAGGCGGGGCGCCATGTTGAGGACATGAGCCTCTAGAGAAGATCATCAACAATTTCCGCGATCTGGCAAGCCAGGCGCTAATTCAGCAAACGGCAATTGCCACGGGCAGCGACCGCCCGGAGGTGATGAAGATGCAAGGCGTTTACTCATAAAAAGGCCGCCAAAGCGTTCACATCTTTTCTTGGATTAGATTAGCATATATCATTGAATTATTTAACTGTTAATATTCATTTTATTAAAAACCTTGTTAATTCAATTTCGCTTTCTATTTGTCCCAAATTTATATCTGATACAAATTTTAACTAATTAATTTAATTTTCGCAAAGCGCTACGCTAAAGTGCATGTACAATTAAAATCATTATTACCCAGGATAAAATAAACTTGAATTTATATCATACGGATATTGTAAAACCCAAAGTCTGGTTGTTTATTGTGTACACTAGCAATCAGGAAAAGTTAGCGTAGAAATATTCAATCTCTATTCTGGATTTATTAAACTAAATGAATTTCCTTGGGGGGTGAGAGAATAATATCTCTCTCTTACCTTCAATCCTATGGAATCTGATGCCACTTTGTATGAAAAAGTTTCGGTTGTTGAAACACAGATTTAATTTTACCTGTTTTAAATTACAGATTTGTTAAAAATATTCGATTAAATAAATCAGCATTTATGAGTGTGGTTGGGCTGCTAAAAGATGGCATCTGAAGTGTTCCGAAACCGTCGAAAATAAATCCATAAACTGGCTTCCGTGCTAAGATTTTTTCCGAAGGTCGTTACCAGCTGTGATTTGGAAAGGACTTTGATATAGTAGTGGTACAATCAATGTGATCTGACTATGGTTCGAAATTAGACCGAAAGAAATCCGCAAATTTTTTATTTATTTATTATTGCAAGCATTTCCGGGGGTGGACGCATGGATATCACTATAGAAAGTATCGGATGGAAAACTTATACAAGACCGTTTGGTCTTATCAAAATTTCAGAAATACTTAGGGTTGGATTCTATATCGCATTTAAATTCACGAAAAAATTCGCTTTGGAGATTTTTACTCATAACTTTAAACTAACTAGCATATCGCAGGTATTTGTCCTAAGGATTTAGAAGACTTGAATTTCTTATAGTATACATTTCTCAGATTCTTTGGCGTCTTTAGATCTTTGGTATACCAAGGAATCTTATAACTATTCCATTTTAAGAGCGGAATATTATTAACACAAAAATACCAAAGCATTCCGCGACACTGGCCCTATCAAATAACAGGTCCCAGTCAAAAGCTGTAATCTCACTGTTGACAATATCAAAATTGCAACGATTAAAGCAAAAGCTAGTAGGTTGACTAATATTTCGACTTTTAAAATCGTCAAATTTAAGACTAAGGACGAGCGGGATATGATGCAAACGGTCATTTGAAAACGGGTATAGGCATTCCAGTAACGAACAGTTCATGTCATCATTAATGACAATTAGATCAAGAAATTTTCCCTCCACGAGCAGAAGAGTTTACCACGAACCAGCAAGAACCGTAAGCAATTTTATGGGTCTTTCGAAGAGACAGCTTTCCCCAATCCAACCTGATAGACGCCGAGTCTTTCCAGGCTCACACTCAGTGGAATTCGTGACTCGTTCAGGGGCAGATGTAGAGGAAGAAGAGGCAACCCTTCCCCCTTGCCAAAGGGATGCCCTTGACGATTCTAACAGGGCTCAGGTGCGAAGTGGTACTTTAGGTACCTACAACAAAGGTACACTCCTGAAAAGGCGCGACAGCTAGCAGGTCTTAAACTGCAGCCTAAAGATTCGGCACATATCAGCGCAGATAGCCGAGCGAACTGTGCACCCGCGCCCTCGAAAGAGTGGCCGTACGGGATAAGATACAGCTCAGCCCGCAACCGCATATCAGCGGGAAAGCGGGGTTTCAGACAAGAGCCCCCGCTCCCGCCATAGAACGACGCAACGGGATTTTTAAAAGCGTTAGAAGTCCAGCACCCGCGCCCGCTCCTGAGCGGTGAAGAGGGGATCGAGAATTTACAGATCGAGGCGAACCCGCACCCGCTGTCAAGCGGAGTAGCGGGCAAATAACCCAACAGGCACTTAGCTACAAGCGGCAAAGAGCGCATCCACAGCCCCTTTTGTTGGACTCTAAAGAGCGACCGAGGGCCAGCGGTCCCGAGGAACTGGCGGATGGCGAAGAGCAGCAAACAAGCTACTCTGAAACTCTCAAAGGTATGAGGCTGGCGGTGTTGCCCAAAAACTATCCGGCGGAGTCGCTTCGGCCGGAGGACCTCACGGAGCTTGAAGAGATCATTATGGATGAGGTCTTTAAAGGGTGGACTCATCCGATTGCCTTTTGCGGGATATTCTACTGTAGGTAGACTGCAAAAATGAGAGGAATGCGAAATGGTTTTCTGAGGTGGCTCCAAAGCTAGGGGCCTGGAAAGGACCTGAGCTATGTACGAGGAGGGGAAATGAGATACCGCCAACACATAATGTGTACCTCCCGAGAAGTGCACATAGACCAGTAGAGAGAGCACTAGGGCTTATAAAGGCACAAACCGCGGGCTTACAAACCGCGGCGTGGCGTCTGGTCAACAGCGCCATTGAGGATACTGGTATTCGACTGAATCTAGGCGTCGACGAAGTATCGTAGGAGAAAATCGAGAGGGATAGCTTCCGTCTGAACTACAGGTTCAGCTACGTCTATGTGCGACACTGAAAACCGAAAGCCACAGAGGAAAAGAAAACTGAATCGGAAAGACTCTCAGCAAGGTAATATGGGACCTCTGCTCGGAGAGACCCAGAGCTTGCATAGTGCTTAGAAACAACATGGAGCATTTTTGCATTACAGAACATCTAACAAGGGACCTAGGTCCGGTGCAGACAAAATTGGAGGTAAATAGAGAGACCAAAGATGTAGTCTTCGGTGCCGCTTACTTTGCAGGGGATAACATTCCTGGAGGTTCAGGAGTTAGTAAGACTCTGTGAAAGGGCTAAGCTTCCGCTTGTTATTGGTTGCGATGCTAATGCGCATAGCGAGGAACGGTGAAGCACTGATACCAACCCAAGGGGTGAGTCTCTATTAGAATACATTTTAAGTAATGATTTGAGTATACACAATGTGGGACAAACTCCAACATTCGTAACTAAGAACAGAAAGGAAGTGCTCGATATATGTAACGTTCAGCAACACCTTGGCTGAAAATCTAAACTCACAATGGTAGATTTCCAAAGAACCATCATTGTCTGACCACAGAATCATCCAATTTAAGCTGAGGGCTAAACAACCAAGCTTCATCCTCACTAGGAACCCCAGGAATACTGACTGGGTAAAATATAGGCAAACACTTGAGCTAAACTTACCTAGCATAGAAAGGTACAACAAAAGAACAAACTGTATTGAGCTAGAAAACGAAATAGTTTTAGAAACTTCTGCGAGGGTATAACCTCCACCCCTGTTGCAGCTACGCTACACAAAGCATTAGCAAAGAAACCAGTGGAGATAAAGCTAGCCATTAAATTAGCGGATGGTAATTATACGGAAACGAAGAGGAAAAAGCACTGGCCCTGCTGGCAGCCCATTTCCAGGACGAACCGACACATAATCCAATACTGGAGGAACAGGAGGCAAACCTCTCGCAGTCCGGCTGGAGGCTAGCCAAAAATCTCTTTGGCAGGCATAAGGTCGAATGGGCGTTGAGATCGTTTGCTTGCTTCAAATCCCCGGGTGTCGATGGTGTCCGACCAATACTGTTACAGCAGGGCGGCGAAATAGTATTGTCACATCTGGTGAGAATAATGAGAGATTGTCTCGCATTAACATACATCCCAACGATGTGGTGAAGAGCTAAGGTAATATTCATACCGAAAGTAGGCAAGCGAGACTATTATCTAGCCAAGTCCGTCAGACCAATCAGCCTAACATCTTTCGTGCTGAAGGCAATGGAGAAGATCATTGATAATGAAATTAGATCCACCACTCTGCGGAGACACCCGCTTCATCCTTGTCAGCATGCATACTGGCCCGGAAGGTCCACCGAAACTGCCCTGTATCAGCTGACAACGAAAATCTAAAGTGGAATAGACTGCGGAGAGGTAGTACTATGTGCCTTCCTCGACATAGAGGGTGCCTTCGATACCGTTGTGCACAAGGCAGTTTGCCAGGCCTTAACGAAAAGGAACGTAGAACCAGCTATCAACAGATGGATAGCATCGCTTCTCCAAACAAGAACAGTGGAGACTGCGGTAACAGGCAGGACAATACACCTCAGAACCCATAGAGGTTGTCCACAGGGAGGGGTACTATCCCCCCTACTGTGGAGCATTTTAGTAGACGAACTCCTAGTAAAGCTGACAGCCGAGGGAATTCGGTGCCAGGGGTACGCGGATCAAATCGTCATCATAGCTTCTGGAAAGTTCGAGAACACTTCATGCGACATAGTCCAAAGAGCTTTAGCTATAACTAGGTGATAGTGTGAGGGAGTTGGGCTTAAGATAAACTCTCTCAAAACTGCCATAGTACCATTCACTAGGAAATAAAAGCTATCAGGTATGAGAGCAATCTCTTTGAACAGGGTTGAGATCGACACAGTGGACGTAGTAAAGTATTTAGGTGTCACCTTTGATGCAAACTTCTATGTCGCATGACGCATGTCGATACAGTAATATCAAAAGCCACAAAGGCACTCATGGTATGCAGACGCTTAGCAGGGAAATCCTGGGGCTGTAGCCCTCGAATACTAGTATGGATGTACAATGGATGAATAATCTATTATGTGAGATATACGACCATATAAAATTACAAAGATTAAAATCTCCAAATCTTGGAAACCAAAGCGACTACGTTATCCATGTGCGCTTCGTATAGAAAATCAGCACTGGAAGGAGGTATATGAGGCATTCCATGCTTGCTCTATATTTTTTTGCTCTATATTGCGTAAACATTGTATAACTTATAATCAAAAAATTTGTTCTCGCTAGTGGCCATAGCGATGATCTAAAACGTCGACGAACGGCAATGAGCACGCCACCACCTCTTCAAAGTCCAGTCTTCAAAGCATCCCTGTATTTTCTGTAAACATTGTATAACTTACAATCAAAAAATTTGTTCTCGCGTTTAACCATGTCTCCACTATCACAAACAGGTTATAGTCCACATGAGCGGTCATATTAAAGAGTACTTTAGATTTGGTTATAAAACCAGCCTCATTTTAATCATAAAAACATTCTGATACACCTTATTTAAAATAAATATTTTTTAAGTCCTCTACATCATCTTTTTAATAAGCATATAACAGTTAAGATATTTTTTATAAATTTTAGCGGTGCGTCCGATACGTGCGTGATATGCACAAAATTCAGCAAAACTCTTGCCCGTATATATGTGGCGGCACCCACATTAACAATGCTGCCAATATGAATGTATCTTATTTTATATAAATTGCATTTAAAGGTTAATTTTAAGTTCATTAATATTAGTGCATCTAAGGGTTAAGTTTTACACATTTTACTTTACATTATTGTTCTTACTAGTACATTAATGCTATCTCTGTTATTTCTACCAATAAAGCTATTGCTGTAATACATTTAATTGGTGAAGAATATCACCTGATCGTGTTCGCTTAAAACAAATATAAGAATATTTTTGGAAACGTAAAGGGCAGTTGGATTTTGGTTACAACGTCTTACATACGCGTTATAATAAAGAACCGACATCCCCATATACATATATACGATCGCTTGCATAAACACAATGTTGCCATTCATTTGCTTGCTTGCATACTTTTACACGCATCCGCTTTATCAATTTTATTTTTTCATCGAAAAATAAACCAAAGCCGAAAACCAACAAATCCAAAGAGTTAAATAGTTATATTTAACATTATTAAACATCGCTTTTACGTTATTTAAATAAAAAAATAAAATTTTCTAAGTTTATTTTGTTAATGATTTTAAAATGCGCGTTGTGTCGTAAGAGAGTAACGCTTTACGGCGAAAATCTAAATCTCTCAGAGTATACACGTACATGTCACGCGGAACCGTCACGTGTACACGATGGCGAGTTTTCATTTAGATGACACCCTCATAAGTTTGATTGTGTCAGCTGACGCGTAACGGCTACGTCGGTGACTGTTTGCACTTTTAATGCCGTCAGAGTGTGCTACGTCGACCCACGTACCTGATACCTGCCGCATTTCGAAGTAAATCCGAACAAGCCATCTAAACTTCGAATCGTGTTCGACGCTGAGTTCGATGGTATTTCCTTAAATATTCGTCTGATGAAAGGGCCGCAAGAATATAAGCCGCGGCCATGCATTGCCTTCGGCTTTCGCGAGAGCCCACTGTGTGGGGACATAAAAGAAATGTTCCACGAAGTACCTATACGCCTAGAGGACATTCGTCCCGAGATTTTTATGGTGCGACGGCGACTTTGATCGCACACCCGACGTGTATGAAATGTGCGTGGTGACGTTTGGAGCTGTTTGATCCCCCCTAACAGTGTTATTTCGCAAGTCGCGCACAGTTGACGTGTTTTTCCGCGCCCGTCATTTTTTTTCTTCTAATATATTTATGAATTTTCAGTGAATCTTTAATTACATATGTGCTTAATAACCCCCTGCTAACATTGCTCTGGTATTATTGCAAATTAAATTGAGATAGTGACTCTTTGTGTTCAACATCAAATTTATTAAATAAATTTCTCCCGAACTTAAAATGCCTTGCTCATTCGGACAAAAAGTCGATCGAGCGCAACAAAAAGTGCAATGCACAAAGTGTAATGACGTATTCCACACAGATTGTGGTGGTATTCGGCCGGCAGATGCGCAATTTTTAATCAGCTCGGAAAAGTGTTTCTTTTGTAAAGCCTGTGCGGCCGTGTGTCGTAACTCTATTTGCTCGCCTCCCCCGCCCGTCGTCTTGGATGTAAGGCCCATCATCAATAATTCTAATGAAGGTAAAAGTAGTTTGGCTAGCCCTGCCAACTCAAATTCGGCTGGCTCTCTTAAAGTGAGTGTTACTCCTAACGATGCCAACAACAAGCAACAGATTTCGTTGTTGTCTATTTTTAACGCAATGGTCACTTTGCAAGCTGAGAATAAGCGTATACATAATCTCATTAGTGTTTCACATGCAAGCAATGACAAATTAGTCAGCAAGGCTGAAATCATGCATTCAGATCTTCTTCTTATGCAGCGTAACCTTAGTGAAAAAGATGATGCTGTAAAATCACTAACAGTGGAGATCAATGAACTACGTGCTTCTGTTAGTGCTGCGCTTGAGAAGCTGCGTACTTGCAAAGAGAGTAATGAAATTACTGCTCCAGTTGATGTTAGCAAGACTAACAATTCTACCGTGACGTCGCGTGCGAAAGTCCAAGGTAAAGCAAAATGTTCGGCATCTGCCAAAAATTATCCCTCCCTTTCGGCCGCCTGTATTGCTGCTAATAATGTAAATGCCCGACCGCCGTTGAATTCTGTAGCTACGAAGGTGACACCTGCTACTCCACTACTTCTCTCAGATGACAATAATGCACAGTGGTCGACTACTGTGAAGAAAAGAAGTAAAAAGCAAGCTAGAATTATTGGTACAAATAGTAGCAAAAGTATCAGAAGTGGCTATCCAACATAAGTGGCTACATTTAGCATCTTTCTCGTCAGCGGTCTCGGAGGACAATATTAAGGATTATGTTGCAAATGAGACGGGGTTGGATAAAAATGAGCTTATATGCTATGATGCTCGGAGTGACGCGGAAAAAGCAAACACCTTTGCTGCTCATCTACAAAATGTTTTCAGACCAAACTCAGCAACCAATGGGTTTACACTACCACCCGTACCCAAAGTGTCGGAATCTGCGCCACTGAAATTTGCACCTGAAGAAATTTCAATAGTAATTAAGAAACAATTGAAACCAAAAAAGGCCCCTGGGCACGACTTGATTACTCCAAAAATGATTATTGAGCTACCAAATTGTGCTGTACTTTGCATCTGTATGTTATTTAATGCAATTACTAAACATTGCTATTTCCATCAACAATGGAAAAAGTCAACTATTGTAATGATACCAAAGCCCGGAAAAGACAAAACACAACCATCCTCCTATAGACCTATCAGCCTGCTACCGTGCATATCGAAATTATTCGAAAGACTTCTTATGCTGCGCATTTACCCACATCTTCAAGCCCTCAGCATAATACCATCCCACCAATTTGGCTTCAGGGAGAAACATGGTACGATCGAACAAGTAAATCGCATTACATCTGAAATCCGTACATCGTTTGAAAGGAGGGAATATTGTGCTGCAATATTTCTTGACGTGGCCCAGGCTTTTGATCGAGTATGGCTAGACGGTTTGATGTATAAAATACAAATGTTACTCCCTCAGAGCACCCACAGACTACTTAAGTCCTATCTGTATGATCGAAAGTTCACAGTTCGATGTAACACTGCCATCACTGAAGCTAATCTAATAGAAGCTGGAGTACCACAAGGCAGTGTTCTCGGCCCGATGCTCTACGTCTTATACACCTCGGATATTCCAACAAACGGCCGATTGACAATGTCCACCATATGGAAGCTGTGGCCAATTGGCTTGCAAACTGGCGTATAAAGGTTAACGAACAAAAATCTAAGCAAGTAACATTTACACTAAATAAGAAAAATTGTCCGCTCTTGACTTTGAACAATGTTCAAATACCACAAAGCAATAATGTCACATACCTAGGGGTCCACCTGGATAGGCGACTTACTTGGCGCAACCACATAGAGGCTAAACGGACTCATCTTAAGTTGAAGACCAGTTCTCTACCCTGGCTTATTAACTCTCGCTCACCCCTGAGCCTGGAGTATAAAGTGACTATATACAACACGGTTCTAAAACCCATTTGGACCTATGGATGTGAGTTATGGGGCAACGCGAGCAGCAGCAACATCGAAATCCTTCATCGTGCGCAATCTAAAATCCTTCGAACAATAACCGGAGCACCATGGTATATCCGAAACGAGAATATCCACTACGACTTGAGAATCCCGGAAGTACGAACTGAAATAGAGCAGCGGAAGGCGAAATATGCATCGAAGCTTTTAGCGCAACCTAATCAGTTAGCAAGAAATCTATTGCATGTAAACAGGAACTCAAGATTACGTAGGAATGACTTTCCAGCCCAGTCGTAATATTTCTTAGGGCCAGTTAATAAAAATATTCATCCCGACTATGGGATGTAAATTATGTGATTAGAATAAGATTTGCAAACTTGTTGTTAGGCTCCTTAGTTGAGCAGATTCAATAAGTAAAAGTAACAGTTAATAAAAAAAAAAAATAAAATATGCTATAAACTCGTCAAAAAAGATGTACCAACTTCCACTCTAAAACGTGTGAATTTTAAACTTGGAGTTCCACAGGTGGCGTTTGCCAACTTGCTAAATGCTTATATTATTGCCTGTTTTTTAAAATGGCAATAAAAATTATGTTAGAAATTACAGGCCTATTTCTAAACTTCCTACTAAGTCAAAAATTTTTGAACACGCAGTCAATGTTAAATCAAGTTTTGCAGTTAAATCAATCATATCCCCATATTAGCATGGGTTTGTGGCTGGTAGATCTACTGTTGTTGAAGACATGGACTTAATCCAGCTTTCGGAGTAGTAGCTGGCCCATGTTTGACGCACTTTACATTTTTAAAATTTAGTGGCAACGACTAACAGCGGGTGACAGGCACCTTCCTGCCTTTCAACTTTGTACATATTTTTTACCTGAATTAATTTGGTTTGAACAACGGTCCGAATAGCATCGCTCATCGCTTATCCGGTCAACACCTCATTTTAACAATCATTTTTTAACATACCCTCTTTTATACTGACATTTTTTCCATCCGCGGCTTTCAGTAATTTAATTTTTTCAATTGTACGGAAATTTCTACAAAATAAAACGATTGCAAACTTTCAAATTGAAAGGCATCAGTTTTCTCTCATTGAGTGCACCCTGCATGGTCCTATCGACGCCGTTGCAATAAAGTAGCAACTCCTAAAAATACGAACAGAGCTACGGCGGCCATCTCACAAGTAAAAATTTTGTCAAAACGACCGAGCGAGCGTGAGCGAATCCTTTAAGCGGTGCGAAAATTCTAAAATTAACATAAAATATAAAAATAAAGTGTTTTAAAAAGACGTGAGATAAGCGCGTGAAAATAGGCGTGTAAAACTAAAACATATAAAAGCAAAATTGTATCTGCTAATACAGTGGAGTGTTCGAGAGAAAGAATCTTTGAAAGATTTATGGACCTTTGCGTCTTTGCGACGGCAAAGACCGTGTACGATGGAACGATGAGCTGTACGAGCTGTACAATGACTCAGATATAGTGCAGCGGATTAAGAATCAGCGGCTCCGCTGGCTAGGTCACGTCGTTCGAATGGATGAAATAGCTTCAGCCCTGAAAGTTTTTGACGCGGTACCCGCGGGTGGTAGCAGAGGAAAAGGAAGACCTCCTCTGCGTTGGAAAGACCAAGTGTAAAAAGACTTGGCTATACTTGGGATTTCCAATTGGCGCCAGTTAGCACGAGATAGGGACAGCTGGCGTGCTTGGTTGAACTCGGCCAAAATCGCTTATGCGGTTAATGCGCCAATTAAGTAAGTAAATACAGTGGGGAAAAAGCGCATAAAATTAAATATATGTATGTACATTACAAATTCTGAAAAAAAGCGAGTGGAAATAAGTTTTCATAAAATAAAATTGTGGGTAGAAAATCAAAAGCAATTCAATTAAAAGTGCGAAAAACAACAAAAAATATACAGGAAAAATTCTGAAAAAAAGCCTTTGGGAATAATTATTCATAAAATAAAAATTTGAGTACCAAATTAAAAGGAATTCAACTGAAAGTGCGAAAACCAACATAACACAAAAAAATGTACATGAACAATTCTGAAAAAAAGCGTTTGAAAATAAATATTAATAAAATAAAATTTTGAGAATTAAATTTCTCTACCTTACGAGCGTTTGGAAAAATAAAACCTTTAAACGTTAATTATTAAAAAAAAATTTTTTTCGAGAATAAAGTAAACTTGTGAGAAATAATATAGAAAATTAAAAGCAATTAAAATAGAAGTGCGAAAACCAAGAATGCATTAAAATTTAAAGCAATAAAAAATAATAAGTTGACAATATTTTATTTGTACCACTTGCATACGTACATATGCACAAATATACATACATATGTGGCCGCTGTGGTCGAGTTGGTAGCGGTGCGTGCTATAACTTGATATGCCGGTGAGTTCGAGGTTCGAATCTCAGTCAGGGCAAGCAAAATCTTAAAAATAGAAAAAGTTTTTTCTAATAGCGGTCATTCCTCGGCAGGCAATGGCAAACCTCCGAAGGCATTTCTGCCATGAAAAAGCTTCTCATTAAATACATCTGCCGTTCGGAGTCGGCACAAAACAGTAAGTCCCTCCATTTGTGGCATAATATAAAGACGCACACCACAAATGGTAGGAGAAGCTCGGCCAAACACTGAGCTATATAGCGTACGCGCCAAAATAATTATTATATTATGTGCACATACACATAGCTACATACTCTAATCAAATATTTGGGTGTGATGATAGACTCCCGACTCAATTTCAAGCCCCATTTGGAGTACGTCTCTAAGAAAGCATCTACAGTGCAGTCAAGCTTATCGTGCATTATGCCAAATAACGGAGGACCGAGACACAGTAAACGAATCCTCTACAGTAGGGTTATTAGCTCAATCCTAATGTATGCGGCCCCAATCTGGGCCGACGCGCTGCTGGTGAAAAGCTACGCGAAAAAGATAACAGCTGTCTATCGGCTAAGCGCCTTACGAGCGGTTTGGGGATTCTGTACAATTTCAGACGAAGCATCTTATGTTATAGCTGGACAAATTCCAGTAGATATTATGGCTCATGAAATGAAACGAATTTATGAAAGGCTTTCCGGGAGTAACGGAACAATAAACCCAAACGAAGTAAAAGAGGAAGAAAGATGCCGATCAATGAACACATGGCAGAATCGTTGGAATATCTCCCCAAAAGGCAGGTGGACATATAAGCTGATACCAAATATCAGCAAATGGTTGGAGAGAAACCATGGTGACACAACCTTTCACCTTACACAGTTCCTCTCGGGACATGGAGTATATCGGAAGTATTTAACCAAATTTGGTCCTGATAGTTCCCCTCGCTGCCCAACATGTAGAGACAGCGAAGAAGACGCGGAACACATTATGTTCCAATGTCCACGTTACGCTCCTCAAGTTCGTACAATCTTAGACGGAGTAAACATCATTGACTTCATGGTCCAGTTAAGCGAAAGGTGGGAAAAATATGCGCTCTCGTATCGCGCATTCACGTAGATCTTAGGCGTGCAGAGATGGCAAGACGTAGCCAACAACACAGGTAAAGAGCGAGTAAGATAACCAGCCCCGTGAGGTAATACCTCTTTTGCCAGTTCCGCGGGGAGAGTGGTCGTGGTGGAGAGAGTTTAGTAACGTAGGTGTGGTCAAGAGACTGCAAGTCGTGCATGCTGCTATGGGAATAGCAGTACTCATGAGAGTTTTCTCACCACGGGAGTTCCCCAAAAAAAAAAAAAAAAAAAATACTCTAACCCACGTACATATGTATATACATGTATACAAATATACATACATTTGTGCATATCTCTATATAAATGTATGCACATTTGTACACACAATATGGCGTAAAATTAAAAGATTAGCGTTTCAATAAAAATCACCTGTACCAACAATTGCAGCAAGAATTAACGCTAAATTCTAATATACTCACTCCGAGATATCTCATAAACTCCTCCCATTGAAACTTAATATTTCGGTACACATATACATACGTACGTGTATACGCAAAGAGCACAAAATCTCATCTCTCTCACCCATTCTCTCTCGTCGTCACGTAATGGAAGAATCATGCAGCACACACAAACACATACTTACATTGCACTCAGACGCGCTGAGGCAAAACAAAAGAAAAAAAGGGAGGCGCTTAAGAGTACAGTGGGCAGCCATTATTTTGCACAGTGGTCATCAGTTCATTTATTTAATATATTTTCTCGTAACGTTTTTTTTTATTATATAAGTAAAACTATTAACCCATCTCACTCAAAAAAAAAATTTTTTTTACGATTTTGTATCTTAAATCGGCAAGGGCTATATACCTCAAAAGTCACTTAAAATTATTTTATAAAATTTGTTTAATACCTCATCCCTGTAGATATATTACAATTAAAAATGCCAAAGAAACCAGAATGCTCGCTCGTTGATCTTGATAGAGACTTGGTGCTTCAAGATTTTATTTTCGAGAGCAGTAGAGTAGAATCCTTCTACTCAAAGTACCATCTCAGGTTAAAGACAAAAGGCCAAGCAGGACTCATTGTAAAGCAATACCCCTTAAAGCTTAGGACACAGCTCTCAAGAAAATCGACAAATTCATATAAAATGACACACAAGAAACGAAAAAGAAATTTTTTTCTAGAAAAATTTCTTAAATCCGTCTAAAGCACTCAAGAAAAAAATGCTCGTATATTTAAATAGAAATTAGAAATAATGAAAAATATTTCGTGTGATTTTTCTTGAGAACTATATTCAAGCCTTAAGCAATGAGAATTTCGAACTCGCTTGGGAAGCTCTTAAAGTTAGATATGAAAACCGCAGAATATTGGTTGACAATAAACTCAAGGCACTATTTAATATTCAACTAATATATTCAGAAAGCGGTGAACAAATACAGAGGATTCAGAACAATATAAATAATTGTATTTCCACTCTCACAGCCCAAGGGATTCCCACAAGTGACTGAAAGCCCATTCTAGTCTACCTCTGTTCTTCAAAACTGCCGAATGAAACGCTCTCCCTATGGGAACAATCTCTAAGTTCTCGAAAAGAGCTGCCTAAGTGGTTCGAAATGAATAAATTTCTCACGAGCCGACACGAAGTGGTAGAAACTCTCGATACCTATCGGCCAACAAGGGCCAAACCAAATTTTAGCCACTTTACCCCAAAGATGCCTAATAAAATTCCACATGTGCAAGCAAAAATCGAACTCACACATTTGTTTCCGAGTCAACAAAGCCTTTCGCTTGCGAATTGTGTACATCCAATCATGCAATGAAATGAACTCTCAAACCAAATTTAAATTTCAAAGAACTATGGCTCACGTAGTGACCCCAGCTAGAATAGCCGATGACATACCGTCACTCTCTAACGGCATCTCAAATTCTCAACCTAGTGAACAAATAATGAAAGTATCGTCTCACTTCTCCAGCAGTAACGGAACAATCCTACTCCCCACAGCCATAGTCTCTATATACTGTGCTGCTGAAATTTAAAAGATCCGAGCCCTCATTGACCAAGGTTCACAAAAAACCTTCATTGCGTTGATTTACCTACCAAAGACTCCCCCTACGAAATCTCCGGAATGGGAGGACTGGTGGTTCAAAATTCCAAAAAAAAAATCAGTGAGTTAACCCTTTGTTCACCAGACCTGAAACAAAAAATTAATAACAAGCGATAATATTGCCTCAACTAACCCACTTTCTCCCCACTACAAGAGTGTCAAACCTGAACATTGCGGAGTTTTCGAAATTATCGTTAGCCGACACTAAATGTTTCACCCCCTCCCGAATTGATTTGGCAATCGGCAGCGACCGCATACCCCAGATCCTCCTGCAGGGTTTGCATCACATAGCATACGGGACTTTTATAGCCCAAAACACAATATTTGGTTGGGTGATTAGCGGACCAGTCAAGGAAACGGTATCAGCATTCACCACCCAAGTTAGAGAATCCGAAGACGAATCGCTCAACACTTTATTAAAAAGGTTCTGGGAACAGGAGGAAATCAGCTCTACTCAACCCCGAACGGAATCAGATGAATTTTGCGAGGATCTCTTCCGGACAACCACAACGCGCCAAGACGACGGAAGACACATAGTGAAATTACCCTTTTAATCGGATTTTCCTGATACATTAGCCCTCGGTCACTCCCGACCAGCTGCACAACAGCAATACCTCAGCATAGAGAGATCACTGGAGCGGAAACCGGAACTGCGTGATAAATACACTGACGTACTCCGAGAATATATAGCTATGGACCACATGTCAGCGGCTTCACCCCGGGAAATAGTAAAATATGGAAAAACCACTCATTTTACTTGCCTCATCACGCGGCCATCAAACCCGACAGCAAAACCACAAAGGTGCGAGTCGTATTCTACGTATCAAAAATGTCACACTCAAGGAATTCGTTGAACGACGTGTTGCACACAGGGCCCATACTCCAGAACGATCTCATGCTAATCATTCTCAAATGGAGAATGCACAAATATGTTTTTAATGGCGACATTGAAAAAAAGTACCGCCAAATCCTTATTCACCCAGAAGACCAAGACTTTCAGCGAATCCTCTTTCGCCCCTCTTCTCACTTGCCGATGCAAGATTTTAAGTTGAAACCCGTAACATTCTGTGTTAGTTGCGCACCCCTACTTGGCAATCCGAACTAGCAGATGATTGCAAGTCTCAACAGCAACTCGCCAGTAGTATTCTACTCCAACAAACTTACGTACATAGATGACATACTTTCTGGCGGTAATGAAATACAGTCCACTATTGAGGCATTGTCTCAAGTTATTGAAGCGCTAAAGTCAGCAGGTTTTCCCCTCAGGAAAATAACATCAAACCATCCGAAGAGACTCGAAGTTATTTCACCCTCTGATCTCTTAGATGCTGATTTTCTGAAGATTCACGACGCAAGCTCACCAAAAACCTTGGGAGTACAATGGAATGCATTGACAGATAATTTCTCATATTCTTACGACCCAAAACCCATCACAAATTCTAGCACAGAACGGCAAATCCTATCCGCTGTAGCTAAATAATGTTAGGCAAAATACTCCTACAACAGCTTTGGATGGAAGGGTTTGACTGGGACGAAAACGTGAAACCGGGTGCTTTTCATAAATGGGCGTGTTTTCAAGAAAATCTCACTGCAATAAAATACATAAAAGTACCTCGCTGGGTACAGTTCTCCCCCAAAAAGCACATCCAACTGCATGCATTCGCAGATGCCTCCGAAAAGGCCTTTTGCGCTTGTTTATCTGCGAGTACAGCATAGCGAAACCCTTTTTACATCTAATTTACTTGCCGCAAAGAGCAAAGTGGCTCCCCTCCAAACCGTAAGTCTCCCACGACTAGAACTCAGCGGAGCAGTTATACTCTCTAAGTTGGTAAGACAGATTCAGGCTGAACTCAATTTGCCATCTCACGAGTTATTTGTGTGGACAGATTTATCCATTGTTTTAGCCTGGCTGGAAAAGCCCCCTCACAATTGGAAGACCTATGTGGCGGACAGGATATCTCAAATCCTGCAAAATGTTAACAACGCCACCTGGCGTCACGTTTGCAGCAACGAAAACCCAGCTGATTTAGGCACGCGAGGATGCAGACCTCAGGATCTCAAAGAAAACTGTCTTTGGTGGAAAGGCCCGGAGTGGCTCTCTAAACCGGCCAACCTCTGGCCAAACTCACGACCTCGCCATTAATCTCCCCCGGAACAAAAGCACATAGAAGTATTTCACACTATAGAATCCTCAACCCTCCTCGAAAGATTTTCATCACTGCCACGTGCATTTAGGGTACTCGCATATATGCATCACTTCATCCGCAGGTCCCGCAATTTACCCATTTCTTGCACCTTAGCTGTCACCTTAGAAGAGATAAACGAAGCTAAACTCATAATACAGACTCAAAGATCTCATTATAGTGAAACGATTGCACTGCTCAAAGCCTCAAAACTCTTAAGCACTCCATATCTCTTTTGAAAGTTAAGCTTAAGCAACTTAAAAAATTAGGGGATTCCTTAGTGAGCTCATACAAATCGGCTTCTCGCTCTGTTTACTTTTCAGAATCTAGCGGTTCAATAGAACAAAAATATGACAAATGCTCAGAAAGCTTTGAGAATTGCAAATCTCAGATTTTAGATGCGCTGCAAATTCTCGGGGATAACTCTCAGTCCCAAACAAATCCCTCACCTGCCTCAAATATCACTCCCGCTTCTTACGCTCAAGAAGCATACATCAAAGTACCACCATGTGACTCCGAAGTCTTTCATGGTGGATACGAAGACTGGCCGGGATTCCGAGATATGTTAACGGCAGTCTATAAAAATCACCCTAAACTCACTCCTGCGCAAAAACTGTACTATCTCAGGTTAAAGACAAAAGGCCAATCAGGACTTATTGTAAAGCAATATCCCTTAAGCAATGAGAATTTCGAACTCGCTTGGGAAGCTCTTAAAGCTAGATATGAAAACCGCAGAATATTGGTTGACAATAAACTCAAGGCGTTATTTAATATTCAGCCAGTCTATTCAGAAAGCGGTGAACAAATACAGAGGATTCAGAACAATATAAATAATTGTATTTCCACTCTCACAGCCCAAGGTATTACCACAACTGACTGAAACCTCATTCTAGTCTACCTATGTTCTTCAAAACTGCCGAATGAAACGCTCTCCCTATGGGAACAATCTCTAAGTTCTCGAAAAGAGCTGCCTAAGTGGTTCGAAATGAATAAATTTCTCACGAGCCGACACGAAGTGGTAGAAAGTCTCGATACCTATCGGCCAACAAGGGCAAAACCAAATTTTAGCCACTTTACCCCAAAGATGCCTAATAAAATTCCACATGTGCAAGCAAAAATCGAACTCACACATTTGTTTCCGAGTCAACAAAGCCTTTCGCTTGCGAATTGTGTAAATCCAATCATGCAATGAAATCGTGAGAGAAAACAATTATTGTGAAAACTGTCTCTCGTACTCCCATCTAAAAAGTGAATTTCAAAGCAATTTCCTATGTGTATATTGCCAAAAACGACATCACTCCCTACTCCATTTTCATCCCCGAACTCTAAACTCTCAAACCAAATTTAAATTTCAAAGAACTATGGCTCACGTAGTGACCCCAGTGAGAATAGCCGATGACATACCGTCAATCTCTAACGGCATCTCAAATTCTCAACCTAGTGAACAAATAATGAAAGTATCGTCTCACTTCTCCAGCAGTAACGGAACAATCCTACTCCCCACAGCCATAGTCTCTATATACTGTGCTGCTGAAATTTAAAAGATCCGAGCCCACATTGAGCAAGGTTCACAAAAAACCTTCATTGCGTTGATTTACCTACCAAAGGCTCCCCCTACGAAATCTCCGGAATGGGAGGACTGGTGGTTCAAAATTCCAAAAAAAATCTGTGAGTTAACCCTTTGTTCACCAGACCTGAAACAAAAAATTAATAACAAGCGATAATATTGCCTCAACTAACCCACTTTCTCCCCACTACAAGAGTGTCAAACCTGAACATTGCGGAGTTTTCGAAATTATCGTTAGCCGATACTAAATGTTTCACCCCCTCCCGAATTGATTTGGCAATCGGCAGCGACCTCATACCCCAGATCCTCCTGCAGGGTTTGCATCACATAGCATACGGGACTTTTATAGCCCAAAACACAATATTTGGTTGGGTGATTAGCGGACCAGTCAAAGAAACCGTATCAGCATTCACCACCCAAGTTAGAGAATCCGAAGACGAATCGCTCAACACTTTATTAAAAAGGTTCTGGGAGCAGGAGGAAATCAGCTCTACTCAAACCCGAACGGAATCAGATGAATTTTGCGAGGATCTCTTCCGGACAACCACAACGCGCCAAGACGACGGAAGATACATAGTGAAATTACCCTTTTAATCGGATTTTCCTGATACATTAGCCCTCGGTCACTCCCGACCAGCTGCACAACAGCAATACCTCAGCATAGAGAGATCACTGGAGCGGAAACCGGAACTGCGTGATAAATACACTGACGTACTCCGAGAATATATAACTATGGACCACATGTCAGCGGCTTCACCCCGGGAAATAGTAAAATATGGAAAAACCACTCATTTTACTTGCCTCATCACGCGGCCATCAAACCCGACAGCAAAACCACAAAGGTGCCAGTCGTATTATACGTATCAAAAATGTCACACTCAGGGAATTCATTGAACGACGTGTTGCACACAGGGCCCATACTTCAGAACGATCTCATGCTAATCATTCTCAAATGGAGAATGCACAAATATGTTTTTAATGGCGACATTGAAAAAAAGTACCGCCAAATCCTTATTCACCCAGAAGACCAAGACTTTCAGCGAATCCTCTTTCGCCCCTCTTCTCACTTGCCGATGCAAGATTTTAAGTTGAAACCCGTAACATTCTGTGTTAGTTGCGCACCCCTGCAAGTCTCAACAGCCCCTCGCCAGTACATCTACTTACGTAGATGACATACTTTCTGGCGGTAATGAAATACAGTCCACTATTGAGGCATTGTCTCAAGTTATTGAAGCGCAAAAGTCAGCAGGTTTTCCCCTCAGGAAAATAACATCAAACCATCCGAAGAGACTCGAAGTTATTTCACCCTCTGATCTCTTAGATGCTGATTTTCTGAAGATTCACGACGCAAGCTCACCAAAAACCTTGGGAGTACAATGGAATGCGTTGACAGATAATTTCTCATATTCTTACGACCCAAAACCCATCACAAATTCTAGCACAGAACGGCAAATCCTATCCGCTGTAGCTAAACTTTTGGACCCGGCAGGATGGCTAACGCCAATAATAATATTAGGCAAAATACTCCTTCAACAGCTTTGGATGGAAGGGTTTGACTGGGACGAAAACGTGAAACCCGGTGCTTTTCATAAATGGGCGTGTTTTCAAGAAAATCTCACTGCCATAAAATACATAAAAGTACCTCGCTGGGTACAGTTCTCCCCCAAAAAGCACATCCAACTGCATGCATTCGCAGTTGCCTCCGAAAAGGCCTTTTGCGCTTGTATTTACCTGCGAGTACAGCATAGCGAACCCCTTTTAACATCTAATTTACTTGCCGCAAAGAGCAAAGTGGCTGCCCTCCAAACCGTAAGTCTCCCACGACTAGAACTCAGCGGAGCAGTTATACTCTCTAAGTTGGTAAGACAGATTCAGGCTGAACTCAATTTGCCATCTCACGAGTTATTTGTGTGGACAGATTTATCCATTGTTTTAGCCTGGCTGGAAAAGCCCCCTCACAATTGGAAGACCTATGTGGCGGACAGGATATCTCAAATCCTGCAAAATGTTAACAACGCCACCTGGCGTCACGTTTGCAGCAACGAAAACCCAGCTGATTTAGGCACGCGAGGATGCAGACCTCAGGATCTCAAAGAAAACTGTCTTTGGTGGAAAGGCCCGGAGTGGCTCTCTAAACCGGCCAACCTCTGGCCAAACTCACGACCTCACCATTAATCTCCCCCGGAACAAAAGCACATAGAAGTATTTCACACTATAGAATCCTCAACCCTCCTCGAAAGATTTTCATCACTGCCACGTGCATTTAGGGTACTCGCATATATGCATCACTTCATCCGCAGGTCCCGCAATTTACCCATTTCTTGCACCTTAGCTGTCACCTTAGAAGAGATAAACGAAGCTAAACTCATAATACAGACTCAAAGATCTCATTATAGTGAAACGATTGCACAGCTCAAAGCCTCAAAACTCTTAAGCACTCCATATCTCTTTTGAAAGTTAAGCTTAAGCAACTTAAAAAATTAGGGGATTCCTTAGTGAGCTCATACAAATCGGCTTCTCGCTCTGTTTACTTTTCAGAATCTAGCGGTTCAATAGAACAAAAATATGACAAATGCTCAGAAAGCTATGAGAATTGCAAATCTCAGATTTTAGATGCGCTGCAAATTCTCGGGGATAACTCTCAGTCCCAAACAAATCCCTCACCTGCCTCAAATATCACTCCCGCTTCTTACGCTCAAGAAGCATACATCAAAGTACCACCATGTGACTCCGAAGTCTTTCATGGTGGATACGAAGACTGGCCGGGATTCCGAGATATGTTAACGGCAGTCTATAAAAATCACCCTAAACTCACTCCTGCGCAAAAACTGTACTATCTCAGGTTAAAGACAAAAGGCCAATCAGGACTTATTGTAAAGCAATATCCCTTAAGCAATGAGAATTTCGAACTCGCTTGGGAAGCTCTTAAAGCTAGATATGAAAACCGCAGAATATTGGTTGACAATAAACTCAAGGCGTTATTTAATATTCAGCCAGTCTATTCAGAAAACGGTGAACAAATACAGAGGATTCAGAACAATATAAATAATTGTATTTCCACTCTCACAGCCCAAGGTATTCCCACAACTGACTGAAACCCCATTCTAGTCTACCTATGTTCTTCAAAACTGCCGAATGAAACGCTCTCCCTATGGGAACAATCTCTAAGTTCTCGAAAAGAGCTGCCTAAGTGGTTCGAAATGAATAAATTTCTCACGAGCCGACACGAAGTGGTAGAAAGTCTCGATACCTATCGGCCAACAAGGGCAAAACCAAATTTTAGCCACTTTACCCCAAAGATGCCTAATAAAATTCCACATGTGCAAGCAAAAATCGAACTCACACATTTGTTTCCGAGTCAACAAAGCCTTTCGCTTGCGAATTGTGTAAATCCAATCATGCAATGAAATCGTGAGAGAAAACAATTATTGTGAAAACTATCTCTCGTACTCCCATCTAAAAAGTGAATTTCAAAGCAATTTCCTATGTGTATATTGCCAAAAACGACATCACTCCCTACTCCATTTTCATCCCCGAACTCTAAACTCTCAAACCAAATTTAAATTTCAAAGAACTATGGCTCACGTAGTGACCCCAGTGAGAATAGCCGATGACATACCGTCAATCTCTAACGGCATCTCAAATTCTCCACCTAGTGAACAAATAATGAAAGTATCGTCTCACTTCTCCAGCAGTAACGGAACAATCCTACTCCCCACAGCCATAGTCTCTATATACTGTGCTGCTGAAATTTAAAAGATCCGAGCCCACATTGAGCAAGGTTCACAAAAAACCTTCATTGCGTTGATTTACCTACCAAAGGCTCCCCCTACGAAATCTCCGGAATGGGAGGACTGGTGGTTCAAAATTCCAAACAAAATCTGTGAGTTAACCCTTTGTTCACCAGACCTGAAACAAAAAATTAATAACAAGCGATAATATTGCCTCAACTAACCCACTTTCTCCCCACTACAAGAGTGTCAAACCTGAACATTGCGGAGTTTTCGAAATTATCGTTAGCCGATACTAAATGTTTCACCCCCTCCCGAATTGATTTGGCAATCGGCAGCGACCTCATACCCCAGATCCTCCTGCAGGGTTTGCATCACATAGCATACGGGACTTTTATAGCCCAAAACACAATATTTGGTTGGGTGATTAGCGGACCAGTCAAAGAAACCGTATCAGCATTCACCACCCAAGTTAGAGAATCCGAAGACGAATCGCTCAACACTTTATTAAAAAGGTTCTGGGAGCAGGAGGAAATCAGCTCTACTCAAACCCGAACGGAATCAGATGAATTTTGCGAGGATCTCTTCCGGACAACCACAACGCGCCAAGACGACGGAAGATACATAGTGAAATTACCCTTTTAATCGGATTTTCCTGATACATTAGCCCTCGGTCACTCCCGACCAGCTGCACAACAGCAATACCTCAGCATAGAGAGATCACTGGAGCGGAAACCGGAACTGCCTGATAAATACACTGACGTACTCCGAGAATATATAACTATGGACTTCACCCCGGGAAATAGTAAAATATGGAAAAACCACTCATTTTACTTGCCTCATCACGCGGCCATCAAACCCGACAGCAAAACCACAAAGGTGCCAGTCGTATTCTACGTATCAAAAATGTCACACTCAGGGAATTCGTTGAACGACGTGTTGCACACAGGGCCCATACTCCAGAACGATCTCATGGTAATCATTCTCAAATGAAGAATGCACAAATATGTTTTTAATGGCGACATTGAAAAAAAGTACCGCCAAATCCTTATTCACCCAGAAGACCAAGACTTTCAGCGAATCCTCTTTCGCCCCTCTTCTCACTTGCCGATGCAAGATTTTAAGTTGAAACCCGTAACATTCTGTGTTAGTTGCGCACCCCTGCAAGTCTCAACAGCCCCTCGCCAGTACATCTACTTACGTAGATGACATACTTTCTGGCGGTAATGAAATACAGTCCACTATTGAGGCATTGTCTCAAGTTATTGAAGCGCAAAAGTCAGCAGGTTTTCCCCTCAGGAAAATAACATCAAACCACCCGAAGAGACTCGAAGTTATTTCACCCTCTGATCTCTTAGATGCTGATTTTCTGAAGATTCACGACGCAAGCTCACCAAAAACCTTGGGAGTACAATGGAATGCGTTGACAGATAATTTCTCATATTCTTACGACCCAAAACCCATCACAAATTCTAGCACAGAACGGCAAATCCTATCCGCTGTAGCTAAACTTTTGGACCAGGCAGGATGGCTAACGCCAATAATAATATTAGGCAAAATACTCCTTCAACAGCTTTGGATGGAAGGGTTTGACTGGGACGAAAACGTGAAACCCGGTGCTTTTCATAAATGGGCGTGTTTTCAAGAAAATCTCACTGCCATAAAATACATAAAAGTACCTCGCTGGGTACAGTTCTCCCCCAAAAAGCACATCCAACTGCATTCATTCGCAGTTGCCTCCGAAAAGGCCTTTTGCGCTTGTATTTACCTGCGAGTACAGCATAGCGAACCCCTTTTAACATCTAATTTACTTGCCGCAAAGAGGCTCCCCTTCAAACCGTAAGTCTCCCACGACTAGAACTCAGCGGATCAGTTATACTCTCTAAGTTGGTAAGACAGATTCAGGCTGAACTCAATTTGCCATGTCACGAGTTATTTGTGTGGACAGATTTATCCATTGTTTTAGCCTGGCTGGAAAAGCCCCCTCACAATTGGAAGACTTATGTGGCGGACAGGATATCTCAAATCCTGCAAAATGTTAACAACGCCACCTGGCGTCACGTTTGCAGCAACGAAAATCCAGCTGATTTAGGCACGCGAGGATGCAGACCTTAGGATCTCAAAGAAAACTGTCTTTGGTGGAAAGGCCCGGAGTGGCTCTCTAAACCGGCCAACCTCTGGCCAAACTCACGACCTCACCATTAATCTCCCCCGGAACAAAAGCACATAGAAGTATTTCACACTATAGAATCCTCAACCCTCCTCGAAAGATTTTCATCACTGCCACGTGCATTTAGGGTACTCGCATACATATATGCATCGCTTCATCCGCAGGTCCCGCAAACTACCCATTTCTTGCACCTTAGCTGTCACCTTAGAAGAGATAAACGAAGCTAAACTCATAATACAGACTCAAAGATCTCATTATAGTGAAACGATTGCACAGCTCAAAGCCTCAAAACTCTTAAGCACTCCATATCTCTTTTGAAAGTTAAGCTTAAGCAACTTAAAAAAATTAGGGGATTCCTTAGTGAGCTCATACAAATCGGCTTCTCGCTGTTTACTTTTCAGAATCTAGCGGTTCAATAGAACAAAAATATGACAAATGCTCAGAAAGCTATGAGAATTGCAAATCTCAGATTTTAGATGCGCTGCAAATTCTCGGGGATAACTCTTAGTCCCAAACAAATCCCACACCTGCCTCAAATATCACTCCCGCTTCTTACGCTCAAGAAGCATACATCAAAGTACCACCATGTGACTCCGAAGTCTTTCATGGTGGATACGAAGACTGGCCGGGATTCCGAGATATGTTAACGGCAGTCTATAAAAATCACCCTAAACTCACTCCTGCGCAAAAACTGTACCATCTCAGGTTAAAGACAAAAGGCCAAGCAGGACTTATTGTAAAGCAATATCCCTTAAGCAATGAGAATTTCGAACTCGCTTGGGAAGCTCTTAAAGCTAGATATGAAAACCGCAGAATATTGGTTGACAATAAACTCAAGGCGTTATTTAATATTCAGCCAGTCTATTCAGAAAGCGGTGAACAAATACAGAGGATTCAGAACAATATAAATAATTGTATTTCCACTCTCACAGCCCAAGGTATTCCCACAACTGACTGAAACCCCATTCTAGTCTACCTATGTTCTTCAAAACTGCCGAATGAAACGCTCTCCCTATGGGAACAATCTCTAAGTTCTCGAAAAGAGCTGCCTAAGTGGTTCGAAATGAATAAATTTCTCACGAGCCGACACGAAGTGGTAGAAAGTCTCGATACCTATCGGCCAACAAGGGCAAAACCAAATTTTAGCCACTTTACCCCAAAGATGCCTAATAAAATTCCACATGTGCAAGCAAAAATCGAACTCACACATTTGTTTCCGAGTCAACAAAGCCTTTCGCTTGCGAATTGTGTACATCCAATCATGCAATGAAATGAACTCTCAAACCAAATTTAAATTTCAAAGAACTATGGCTCACGTAGTGACCCCAGTGAGAATAGCCGATGACATACCGTCAATCTCTAACGGCATCTCAAATTCTCAACCTAGTGAACAAATAATGAAAGTATCGTCTCACTTCTCCAGCAGTAACGGAACAATCCTACTCCCCACAGCCATAGTCTCTATATACTGTGCTGCTGAAATTTAAAAGATCCGAGCCCTCATTGACCAAGGTTCACAAAAAACCTTCATTGCGTTGATTTACCTACCAAAGACTCCCCCTACGAAATCTCCGGAATGGGAGGACTGGTGGTTCAAAATTCCAAAAAAAAATCTGTGAGTTAACCCTTTGTTCACCAGACCTGAAACAAAAAATTAATAACAAGCGATAATATTGCCTCAACTAACCCACTTTCTCCCCACTACAAGAGTGTCAAACCTGAACATTGCGGAGTTTTCGAAATTATCGTTAGCCGACACTAAATGTTTCACCCCCTCCCGAATTGATTTGGCAATCGGCAGCGACCTCATACCCCAGATCCTCCTGCAGGGTTTGCATCACATAGCATACGGGACTTTTATAGCCCAAAACACAATATTTGGTTGGGTGATTAGCGGACCAGTCAAGGAAACGGTATCAGCATTCACCACCCAAGTTAGAGAATCCGAAGACGAATCGCTCAACACTTTATTAAAAAGGTTCTGGGAACAGGAGGAAATCAGCTCTACTCAACCCCGAACGGAATCAGAAGAATTTTGCGAAGATCTCTTCCGGACAACCACAACGCGCCAAGACGACGGAAGACACATAGTGAAATTACCCTTTTAATCGGATTTTCCTGATACATTAGCTCTCGGTCACTCCCGACCAGCTGCACAACAGCAATACCTCAGCATAGAGAGATCACTGGAGCGGAAATCGGAACTGCGTGATAAATACACTGACGTACTCCGAGAATATATAACTATGGACCACATGTCAGCGGTTTCACCCCGGGAAATAGTAAAATATGGAAAAACCACTCATTTTACTTGCCTCATCACGCGGCCATCAAACCCGACAGCAAAACCACAAAGAGGCGAGTCGTATTCTACGTATCAAAAATGTCCCACTCAGGGAATTCGTTGAACGACGTGTTGCATACAGGGCCCATACTCCAGAACGATCTCATGCTAATCATTCTCAAATGGAGAATGCACAAATATGTTTTTAATGGCGACATTGAAAAAAAGTACCGCCAAATCCTTATTCACCCAGAAGACCAAGACTTTCAGCGAATCCTCTTTCGCCCCTCTTCTCACTTGCCGATGCAAGATTTTAAGTTGAAACCCGTAAAATTCTGTGTTAGTTGCGCACCCCTACTTGGCAATCCGAACTAGCAGATGATTGCAAGTCTCAACAGCAACTCGCCAGTAGTATTCTACTCCAACAAACTTACGTACATAGATGACATACTTTCTGGCGGTAATGAAATACAGTCCACTATTGAGGCATTGTCTCAAGTTATTGAAGCGCTAAAGTCAGCAGGTTTTCCCCTCAGGAAAATAACATCAAACCATCCGAAGAGACTCGAAGTTATTTCACCCTCTGATCTCTTAGATGCTGATTTTCTGAAGATTCACGACGCAAGCTCACCAAAAACCTTGGGAGTACAATGGAATGCGTTGACAGATAATTTCTCATATTCTTACGACCCAAAACCCATCACAAATTCTAGCACAGAACGGCAAATCCTATCCGCTGTAGCTAAATAATGTTAGGCAAAATACTCCTACAACAGCTTTGGATGGAAGGGTTTGACTGGGACGAAAACGTGAAACCCGGTGCTTTTCATAAATGGGCGTGTTTTCAAGAAAATCTCACTGCCATAAAATACATAAAAGTACCTCGCTGGGTACAGTTCTCCCCCAAAAAGCACATCCAACTGCATGCATTCGCAGATGCCTCCGAAAAGGCCTTTTGCGCTTGTTTATCTGCGAGTACAGCATAGCGAAACCCTTTTTACATCTAATTTACTTGCCGCAAAGAGCAAAGTGGCTCCCCTCCAAACCGTAAGTCTCCCACGACTAGAACTCAGCGGATCAGTTATACTCTCTAAGTTGGTAAGACAGGTTCAGGCTGAACTCAATTTGCCATCTCACGAGTTATTTGTGTGGACAGATTTATCCATTGTTTTAGCCTGGCTGGAAAAGCCCCCTCACAATTGGAAGACCTATGTGGCGGACAGGATATCTCAAATCCTGCAAAATATTAACAACGCCACCTGGCGTCACGTTTGCAGCAACGAAAACCCAGCTGATTTAGGCACGCGAGGATGCAGACCTCAGGATCTCAAAGAAAACTGTCTTTGGTGGAAAGGCCCGGAGTGGCTCTCTAAACCGGCCAACCTCTGGCCAAACTCACGACCTCACCATTAATCTCCCCCGGAACAAAAGCACATAGAAGTATTTCACACTATAGAATCCTCAACCCTCCTCGAAAGATTTTCATCACTGCCACGTGCATTTAGGGTACTCGCTATAGAATATGTTTTTATTCTATTTAAAATATTTTTATTTTTATAACTTTTATTTTATACATTCAGAAAATTAATTATTAAAAAATCAAATTGAAAAATATTGAAAGACAAATTTATATATGAAAATAAAAATATTAAAACAAGTTTAAATTAATAAAGTAGATACATATATTATAAACCCTACATATACTCCCCCTCTAATAAAAAAAAAAAAAATTAATTAATATTAAATGTAATTTTTTTGGTTTTCTTTGGAAGTGTTAGTGAACTGGAATTAGGAATTGTATGTGCAGGTTTTAATAAGTCTATGGAAATTGTTTTGATTAAGTTACCTTTTTGAATTTTGAATACTTTATTGTGTTTAGAGATAACTTTAAATGGGCCTTCATAAGGTGGTTGTAGATTTGACTTATGAATAACTTTAACAAACACATATTCGCAAGTATCCAAATTTTTGGGAACAAAAAAATCTTCTTTATTATGATGTACAATTTTTGAACGAACGTGTGAAAAATGTTCTCTCAGTTTGGAAAGTGTTTCCATTGTATTATCAAATTCATTATTGTTATTATTATTTGAAACGATTAATTCTCCAGGTAATCTGAGTGTTTGTCCGTAAACTAATTCTGCAGAAGAACATTTTAAATCATCTTTAATAGATATACGAAGTCCCAATAAAATCCAAGGAAGAATTTCAGACCAGTGAATTGAATCGTTTGATGCTGTAATAGCAGTTTTTAAGGTTCTATGAAATCTTTCAATCATTCCATTTGATTGAGGATGATAAGGAGATGTATGAATTTTGTGAGATCCTAATAATTTTGTTAATTCAGTAAATAATTTTGATGTAAATTGTGATCCTTGATCTACTGTTATATTAAGTGGAACGCCGAAACGGGGAATATAATTTTGTACAAATGTTTTGGCAATTGTATTCGCTGAAATATCTTTAAGTGGATAAGCTTCCGGCCAACGTGTATGTCTGTCAATTATAGTTAAAATGTAACGATTTTCTTTTGAAACAGGTAATGGACCAACAAGATCCATATGTATGTGTTCAAATCGTCCATATGGTATATTAATTTTTTGTACTGGTGTTTTAGTATATTTAGAAATTTTTGATTTCTGGCAATTAATACATGCGGAAGTCCAACTATTAATTTCTTTACGCATGTTAGGCCAAAAATATTTTGATTGAATTAAACGTCTAGTAGTACGAACACTAGGATGTGATAAAGAATGGATTTTATCAAAAATTATATTCTTCATAGAATTTGGAACAAAAGGTCTAAAAGGTTGTTGAGAAATATCACACCAAATATTGAGATTAAGAACTGGAATATTAATTTCTTTTAAATTATTGTTACAATTTTTGTCAGAAATTAAGTCATGAAGAGTTTGGTCTTTTTGTTGTTCTTTATACAAAGTTTGAAAATTAATATCTTGAGTTAAAATTGTGTTAATATCTGAAATACGTGAAAGTGTGTCAGCAACAATGTTTTCTTTTCCAGAAATGTATTGAATATCATTTGTAAATTGTGCAATGTACTCAAGATGTCTAATTTGTCGAGGTGATCTATCTGTTTTTGAATTTAGAACATGTGTTAAAGGTTTATGATCAGTGTATATTGTGAAAATTCTACCTTCAAGAAAATGTTTAAAATGTTTAATTGAATTGTATATGGCTAAAAGTTCTCTGTCAAATGTTGAGTAATTCATTTCTGTAGAAAATAATTTTCGTGAAAAATAAGCAAGTGGTTCTAAAGTGTTGTTACTAAATTGTTGTAAAACTGCACCAATTGCTACATTTGATGCATCTACAGCAAGTGATAATTTACCATTTTTATCAAAATGAGTAAGTAAAGTTTGTTGAGCAAAGAGTTGTTTAACGTTTTCAAAAGCAGTGGTTGTCTTTTCTGTCCAAATAAGCTGTTTGAGTTTTTGTTTAGTTGCAAATGTTAACATTTCATGCAGAGGACTAAGTTCTGTTGCTAACATTTTCACATATCTATGGTAATAATTTACCATACCTAAAAACTTTTGTAATTTATTTATTGAAAGTGGTTTTTCAAAATTTGTAATGGTTTCAATACGATCGGAAGATGGTCTAATGCCTTGATTAGAAATTTCATAACTGAGAAAATCTAGTTTATTAGTTCCGAAAATGCATTTAGAAGGTTTAATATTTAAATTATATTTCTCAAGTCTTTTAAATATTAGTTTTAAATGTTCTAAATGTTGTTCTTCATTATCACTAGCAACAAGAATATCATCAATATAAACAAATACAAATTCTAAACCGGAAAATACTTCGTTAATAAAACGTTGAAATGTTTGGGCACTGTTTCGTAAACCAAAAGGCATCCGTACGAACTCAAACATTCCAAAAGGTGTGGTTATTGCTGTTTTATGAATGTCTTCTTCAGCCATTGGAATTTGGTGATATGCACGAACAAGATCAATTTTCGATAATATTTGTTTATTATGTAAATTTATAGCTAAATCATGAATATGTGGTAATGGATAACGATCAGGTATCGTTATAAAATTGAGTCTTCTGTAATCGCCACAAGGTCTCCAATCATTTGGTTCTTTTTTTGGAACTAAATGTAAAGGAGATGCAATGTGAGAGTTTGAAGGTCTGCATATACCAGTTTTTATTAAAAATTCGAATTCAGTTTTTGCTATTTTAAATTTAATTTGATCTAGACGACGAGGTTTTGAAAAAGGTAGAACTCCTTTGGTTTCAATCCTGTGAACCGTATGGTGTTGTACTGGTTTAGTGTAATCTGGTTCACAGGTTATTAAAGGAAAATTATTTAAAAGGGTTGTAAATTTATTTTCAGAAATTGGTATTTTGAGTGAAAATATATCGCAAAATCCAGAAGATCCAGAAACTTTTAATTTTGTTGTTAAATCAGTAATTTCTTTATTTCTGATATCCACTAATATCCCGAATTTCTCTAAAAAGTTAGCACCTATAATTGGAGTTGAAATATCTGTTAAAATGAAAGGGAATTCGAAATCACGTCTAAGACCTAAGTCAATTTTTAAAAGTTTGGTACCAAATGTTTTAATAGAGGAACCGTTAGCTGCAGTCAAATTAAGATCGGAATTTCTTTTAAATGATTTGAATTTGGAAGAAGGAATTACAGAAACTATAGCGCCAGTATCTATTAAAAAATTTAGTTTATTTAATTTATCATAAATAAATAGGCGGCGTGATGATTTACTGTTATTTCCATTATTAGCCACCGTCATAATGGAACGTTTCAGTTTAAACAGTTTTGATTTGATTGTTTTTCATTTGTATTAAAACTACAGGGTTTAATACATTTTAAAGCAGTATTTTTAAATTTTCTATGATACCAACAAATGGTTTGAATAATATTATCTTTTGATCTAGAAAATCTTCTTGAATTAGAATTACTTCTATTTCTATTTCTAGATCTTGATCTAATTTGTAATTCATTAATATCAGAAGTAATTTTGTTTAAATTTTGATAAATTGCAGTAGTTAATTCTGTTAAATTTTTAATACATTGTTCGAGGATGTTATTTTCAACACTTGCTATTGACAAAGATTTAGAAGATTGAGATTGATTTAATAAATCAAAAAGTTTATCTGCAAGAATAACATTTTCATCTTTATTTTGATTATTACTTGATGTTAAATGAATTTGTATCTGTTGTGGTAATTTTCGGATCTACAATTTGAAAAGTAATTCCTTACTGACGATAGAATCAGAACCTATTAGAGACTTCATATATCTAAAAAGTTCTGATGGAGAACGATCGCCTAGTTCTGTATTTGAAAATAACTTTTCTAATCTTTTTTCTTCGCTAAGAGAAAATCTTTCACACAACGCTTTCTTAATAGTAGCGTACTTATTCATAAAAGGAGGTGGATTGATAACATCCAAAATTTTGGAAATTGTTTCACGTTGTAAAACAATAAGTATGTTTTGAAATTTTATATTATCGTCTTGAATATTATTGATTTCAAATTGTCCTTCAACAAGAAGAAACCAAGCTTCAGGACATTCTTCCCAAAATGGAGGTAATTTAATTGATTTTGAAAAATTTGTTCTTAAGTTATTAGTGTTTTGAGTTAAATTATCATTGTGTATATTTTGTGTAGTGTTTAAGTCTGAAGTGTAAGTTGGATTGTTATTTTGGTTTTCCATTGTTGTGAAGTTGCGTGTACGTATAGGTGAACGTGATAGTGGCATATAAAAAAAAAATAATTGGAGAGAAAGTTTACAAAAGTAAATTAAATATAAGTAATAATAATAATTTAAATAATATTAATATTAAGAATTAATATTTAATATTTGTAATAATTTTATTTTAATAAAAGATTTAAGATACGAACTTGATTGCACACAAAATGTTCAGCAAAAAATGGTTGTAGTATTTGTAATTATAAAAGAGATTATAGATGATCTGGAGTGTTATTGCGTTGTTGTAGACACTGTGATGGTTGTAGCGACGTTAAATGTGAATATTTGAAGTGATGTTGTGCGGATTGTTGGTGCTGAATTTGATGTTGAATGTTGAGATTGTTTATTTCGCAATGTTTTAATTCAGGAAAGTAGTCAAATTTATAACAAATCTTGTGCTTTCGGTATTCGAGTATTCGCACTCTTGGTTTGCTTGTAACGCTCGGAAATGTTAACTTTGTGAGTGCACAAAATGTCCTGGGTTAATGTTAAGCCAGCTTCTAACAATTAATAACACGTTGAATTGATGATTTCCTTTTATTACAAATTCTTGTGAAATATTACTGCAAGATATGGTACGTCGGCTGGTGATCAGTAAATTTGATTAAAAAATAGTAGCAACGGTCGCACGCGCGATTTTGGTCAAAAATACTGGATCTCACTTTGTAGCGTTATATGTAAAAACGGGAGTAAGTGACCAAAGTGAAAACACGAACGGGTTCACAATTGTTATTATTGTTTCAATGATGGTTATTGATGAATTTTTAAAATGAGTACTTATAAATGCAGGATCGCCAATATAGAATATGTTTTTATTCTATTTAAAATATTTTTATTTTTATAACTTTTATTTTATACATTCAGAAAATTAATTATTAAAAAATCAAATTGAAAAATATTGAAAGACAAATTTATATATGAAAATAAAAATATTAAAACAAGTTTAAATTAATAAAGTAGATACATATATTATAAACCCTACACTCGCATATATGCATCACTTCATCCGCAGGTCCCGCAATTTACCCATTTCTTGCACCTTAGCTGTCACCTTAGAAGAGATAAACGAAGCTAAACTCATAATACAGACTCAAAGATCTCATTATAGTGAAACGATTGCACTGCTCAAAGCCTCAAAACTCTTAAGCACTCCATATCTCTTTTGAAAGTTAAGCTTAAGCAACTTAAAAAATTAGGGGATTCCTTAGTGAGCTCATACAAATCGGCTTCTCGCTCTGTTTACTTTTCAGAATCTAGCGGTTCAATAGAACAAAAATATGACAAATGCTCAGAAAGCTATGAGAATTGCAAATCTCAGATTTTAGATGCGCTGCAAATTCTCGGGGATAACTCTTAGTCCCAAACAAATCCCACACCTGCCTCAAATATCACTCCCGCTTCTTACGCTCAAGAAGCATACATCAAAGTACCACCATGTGACTCCGAAGTCTTTCATGGTGGATACGAAGACTGGCCGGGATTCCGAGATATGTTAACGGCAGTCTATAAAAATCACCCTAAACTCACTCCTGCGCAAAAACTGTACCATCTCAGGTTAAAGACAAAAGGCCAAGCAGGACTTATTGTAAAGCAATATCCCTTAAGCAATGAGAATTTCGAACTCGCTTGGGAAGCTCTTAAAGCTAGATATGAAAACCGCAGAATATTGAATGACAATAAACTCAAGGCGTTATTTAATATTCAGCCAGTCTATTCAGAAAGCGGTGAACAAATACAGAGGATTCAGAACAATATAAATAATTGTATTTCCACTCTCACAGCCCAAGGTATTCCCACAACTGACTGAAACCCCATTCTAGTCTACCTATGTTCTTCAAAACTGCTGAATGAAAAGCTCTCCCTATGGGAACAATCTCTAAGTTCTCGAAAAGAGCTGCCTAAGTGGTTCGAAATGAATAAATTTCTCACGAGCCGACACGAAGTGGTAGAGTCTCGATACCTATCGGCCAACAAGGGCAAAACCAAATTTTAGCCACTTTACCCCAAAGATGCCTAATAAAATTCCACATGTGCAAGCAAAAATCGAACTCACACATTTGTTTCCGAGTCAACAAAGCCTTTCGCTTGCGAATTGTGTAAATCCAATCATGCAATGAAATCGTGAGAGAAAACAATTATTGTGAAAACTGTCTCTCGTACTCCCATCTAAAAAGTGAATTTCAAAGCAATTTCCTATGTGTATATTGCCAAAAACGACATCACTCCCTACTCCATTTTCATCCCCGAACTCTAAACTCTCAAACCAAATTTAAATTTCAAAGAACTATGGCTCACGTAGTGACCCCAGTGAGAATAGCCGATGACATACCGTCAATCTCTAACAGCATCTCAAATTCTCAACCTAGTGAAAAAATAATGAAAGTATCGTCTCACTTCTCCAGCAGTAACGGAACAATCCTACTCCCCACAGCCATAGTCTCTATATACTGTGCTGCTGAAATTTAAAAGATCCGAGCCCACATTGACCAAGGTTCACAAAAAACCTTCATTGCGTTGATTTACCTACCAAAGGCTCCCCCTACGAAATCTCCGGAATGGGAGGACTGGTGGTTCAAAATTCCAAAAAAAATCTGTGAGTTAACCCTTTGTTCACCAGACCTGAAACAAAAAATTAATAACAAGCGATAATATTGCCTCAACTAACCCACTTTCTCCCCACTACAAGAGTGTCAAACCTGAACATTGCGGAGTTTTCGAAATTATCGTTAGCCGACACTAAATGTTTCACCCCCTCCCGAATTGATTTGGCAATCGGCAGCGACCTCATACCCCAGATCCTCCTGCAGGGTTTGCATCACATAGCATACGGGACTTTTATAGCCCAAAACACAATATTTGGTTGGGTGATTAGCGGACCAGTCAAGGAAACGGTATCAGCATTCACCACCCAAGTTAGAGAATCCGAAGACGAATCGCTCAACACTTTATTAAAACGGTTCTGGGAACAGGAGGAAATCAGCTCTACTCAAACCCGAACGAAATCAGATGAATTTTGCGAGGATCTCTTCCGGACAACCACAACGCGCCAAGACGACGGAAGACACATAGTGAAATTACCCTTTTAATCGGATTTCCTGATACATTAGCCCTCGGTCACTCCCGACCAGCTGCACAACAGCAATACCTCAGCATAGAGAGATCACTGGAGCGGAAACCGGAACTGCGTGATAAATACACTGACGTACTCCGAGAATATATAACTATGGACCACATGTCAGCGGTTTCACCCCGGGAAATAGTAAAATATGGAAAAACCACTCATTTTACTTGCCTCATCACGCGGTCATCAAACCCGACAGCAAAACCACAAAGGTGCGAGTCGTATTCTACGTATCAAAAATGTCCCACTCAGGGAATTCGTTGAACGACGTGTTGCATACAGGGCCCATACTCCAGAACGATCTCATGCTAATCATTCTCAAATGGAGAATGCACAAATATGTTTTTAATGGCGACATTGAAAAAAAGTACCGCCAAATCCTTATTCACCCAGAAGACCAAGACTTTCAGCGAATCCTCTTTCGCCCCTCTTCTCACTTGCCGATGCAAGATTTTAAGTTGAAACCCGTAAAATTCTGTGTTAGTTGCGCACCCCTACTTGGCAATCCGAACTAGCAGATGATTGCAAGTCTCAACAGCCCCTCGCCAGTAGTATTCTACTCCAACAAACTTACGTACATAGATGACATACTTTCTGGCGGTAATGAAATACAGTCCACTATTGAGGCATTGTCTCAAGTTATTGAAGCGCTAAAGTCAGCAGGTTTTCCCCTCATGAAAATAACATCAAACCATCCGAAGAGACTCGAAGTTATTTCACCCTCTGATCTCTTAGATGCTGATTTTCTGAAGATTCACGACGCAAGCTCACCAAAAACCTTGGGAGTACAATGGAATGCGTTGACAGATAATTTCTCATATTCTTACGACCCAAAACCCATCACAAATTCTAGCACAGAACGGCAAATCCTATCCGCTGTAGCTAAATAATGTTAGGCAAAATACTCCTACAACAGCTTTGGATGGAAGGGTTTGACTGGGACGAAAACGTGAAACCCGGTGCTTTTCATAAATGGGCGTGTTTTCAAGAAAATCTCACTGCCATAAAATACATAAAAGTACCTTGCTGGGTACAGTTCTCCCCCAAAAAGCACATCCAACTGCATGCATTCGCAGATGCCTCCGAAAAGGCCTTTTGCGCTTGTTTATCTGCGAGTACAGCATAGCGAAACCCTTTTTACATCTAATTTACTTGCCGCAAAGAGCAAAGTGGCGCCCCTCCAAACCGTAAGTCTCCCACGACTAGAACTCAGCGGAGCAGTTATACTCTCTAAGTTGGTAAGACAGATTCAGGCTGAACTCAATTTGCCATCTCACGAGTTATTTGTGTGGACAGATTAATCCATTGTTTTAGCCTGGCTGGAAAAGCCCCCTCACAATTGGAAGACCTATGTGGCGGACAGGATATCTCAAATCCTGCAAAATGTTAACAACGCCACCTGGCGTCACGTTTGCAGCAACGAAAACCCAGCTGATTTAGGCACGCGAGGATGCAGACCTCAGGATCTCAAAGAAAACTGTCTTTGGTGGAAAGGGCCGGAGTGGCTCTCTAAACCGGCCAACCTCTGGCCAAACTCACGACCTCACCATTAATCTCCCCCGGAACAAAAGCACATAGAAGTATTTCACACTATAGAATCCTCAACCCTCCTCGAAAGATTTTCATCACTGCCACGTGCATTTAGGGTACTCGCATATATGCATCACTTCATCCGCAGGTCCCGCAATTTACCCATTTCTTGCACCTTAGCTGTCACCTTAGAAGAGATAAACGAAGCTAAACTCATAATACAGACTCAAAGATCTCATTATAGTGAAACGATTGCACTGCTCAAAGCCTCAAAACTCTTAAGCACTCCATATCTCTTTTGAAAGTTAAGCTTAAGCAACTTAAAAAGTTAGGGGATTCCTTAGTGAGCTCATACAAATCGGCTTCTCGCTCTGTTTACTTTTCAGAATCTAGCGGTTCAATAGAACAAAAATATGACAAATGCTCAGAAAGCTATGAGAATTGCAAATCTCAGATTTTAGATGCGCTGCAAATTCTCGGGGATAACTCTTAGTCCCAAACAAATCCCACACCTGCCTCAAATATCACTCCCGCTTCTTACGCTCAAGAAGCATACATCAAAGTACCACCATGTGACTCCGAAGTCTTTCATGGTGGATACGAAGACTGGCCGGGATTCCGAGATATGTTAACGGCAGTCTATAAAAATCACCCTAAACTCACTCCTGCGCAAAAACTGTACCATCTCAGGTTAAAGACAAAAGGCCAAGCAGGACTTATTGTAAAGCAATATCCCTTAAGCAATGAGAATTTCGAACTCGCTTGGGAAGCTCTTAAAGCTAGATATGAAAACCGCAGAATATTGAATGACAATAAACTCAAGGCGTTATTTAATATTCAGCCAGTCTATTCAGAAAGCGGTGAACAAATACAGAGGATTCAGAACAATATAAATAATTGTATTTCCACTCTCACAGCCCAAGGTATTCCCACAACTGACTGAAACCCCATTCTAGTCTACCTATGTTCTTCAAAACTGCCGAATGAAACGCTCTCCCTATGGGAACAATCTCTAAGTTCTCGAAAAGAGCTGCCTAAGTGGTTCGAAATGAATAAATTTCTCACGAGCCGACACGAAGTGGTAGAAAGTCTCGATACCTATCGGCCAACAAGGGCAAAACCAAATTTTAGCCACTTTACCCCAAAGATGCCTAATAAAATTCCACATGTGCAAGCAAAAATCGAACTCACACATTTGTTTCCGAGTCAACAAAGCCTTTCGCTTGCGAATTGTGTAAATCCAATCATGCAATGAAATCGTGAGAGAAAACAATTATTGTGAAAACTATCTCTCGTACTCCCATCTAAAAAGTGAATTTCAAAGCAATTTCCTATGTGTATATTGCCAAAAACGACATCACTCCCTACTCCATTTTCATCCCCGAACTCTAAACTCTCAAACCAAATTTAAATTTCAAAGAACTATGGCTCACGTAGTGACCCCAGTGAGAATAGCCGATGACATACCGTCAATCTCTAACGGCATCTCAAATTCTCCACCTAGTGAACAAATAATGAAAGTATCGTCTCACTTCTCCAGCAGTAACGGAACAATCCTACTCCCCACAGCCATAGTCTCTATATACTGTGCTGCTGAAATTTAAAAGATCCGAGCCCACATTGAGCAAGGTTCACAAAAAACCTTCATTGCGTTGATTTACCTACCAAAGGCTCCCCCTACGAAATCTCCGGAATGGGAGGACTGGTGGTTCAAAATTCCAAACAAAATCTGTGAGTTAACCCTTTGTTCACCAGACCTGAAACAAAAAATTAATAACAAGCGATAATATTGCCTCAACTAACCCACTTTCTCCCCACTACAAGAGTGTCAAACCTGAACATTGCGGAGTTTTCGAAATTATCGTTAGCCGATACTAAATGTTTCACCCCCTCCCGAATTGATTTGGCAATCGGCAGCGACCTCATACCCCAGATCCTCCTGCAGGGTTTGCATCACATAGCATACGGGACTTTTATAGCCCAAAACACAATATTTGGTTGGGTGATTAGCGGACCAGTCAAAGAAACCGTATCAGCATTCACCACCCAAGTTAGAGAATCCGAAGACGAATCGCTCAACACTTTATTAAAAAGGTTCTGGGAGCAGGAGGAAATCAGCTCTACTCAAACCCGAACGGAATCAGATGAATTTTGCGAGGATCTCTTCCGGACAACCACAACGCGCCAAGACGACGGAAGATACATAGTGAAATTACCCTTTTAATCGGATTTTCCTGATACATTAGCCCTCGGTCACTCCCGACCAGCTGCACAACAGCAATACCTCAGCATAGAGAGATCACTGGAGCGGAAACCGGAACTGCCTGATAAATACACTGACGTACTCCGAGAATATATAACTATGGACTTCACCCCGGGAAATAGTAAAATATGGAAAAACCACTCATTTTACTTGCCTCATCACGCGGCCATCAAACCCGACAGCAAAACCACAAAGGTGCCAGTCGTATTCTACGTATCAAAAATGTCACACTCAGGGAATTCGTTGAACGACGTGTTGCACACAGGGCCCATACTCCAGAACGATCTCATGGTAATCATTCTCAAATGAAGAATGCACAAATATGTTTTTAATGGCGACATTGAAAAAAAGTACCGCCAAATCCTTATTCACCCAGAAGACCAAGACTTTCAGCGAATCCTCTTTCGCCCCTCTTCTCACTTGCCGATGCAAGATTTTAAGTTGAAACCCGTAACATTCTGTGTTAGTTGCGCACCCCTGCAAGTCTCAACAGCCCCTCGCCAGTACATCTACTTACGTAGATGACATACTTTCTGGCGGTAATGAAATACAGTCCACTATTGAGGCATTGTCTCAAGTTATTGAAGCGCAAAAGTCAGCAGGTTTTCCCCTCAGGAAAATAACATCAAACCACCCGAAGAGACTCGAAGTTATTTCACCCTCTGATCTCTTAGATGCTGATTTTCTGAAGATTCACGACGCAAGCTCACCAAAAACCTTGGGAGTACAATGGAATGCGTTGACAGATAATTTCTCATATTCTTACGACCCAAAACCCATCACAAATTCTAGCACAGAACGGCAAATCCTATCCGCTGTAGCTAAACTTTTGGACCAGGCAGGATGGCTAACGCCAATAATAATATTAGGCAAAATACTCCTTCAACAGCTTTGGATGGAAGGGTTTGACTGGGACGAAAACGTGAAACCCGGTGCTTTTCATAAATGGGCGTGTTTTCAAGAAAATCTCACTGCCATAAAATACATAAAAGTACCTCGCTGGGTACAGTTCTCCCCCAAAAAGCACATCCAACTGCATTCATTCGCAGTTGCCTCCGAAAAGGCCTTTTGCGCTTGTATTTACCTGCGAGTACAGCATAGCGAACCCCTTTTAACATCTAATTTACTTGCCGCAAAGAGGCTCCCCTTCAAACCGTAAGTCTCCCACGACTAGAACTCAGCGGATCAGTTATACTCTCTAAGTTGGTAAGACAGATTCAGGCTGAACTCAATTTGCCATGTCACGAGTTATTTGTGTGGACAGATTTATCCATTGTTTTAGCCTGGCTGGAAAAGCCCCCTCACAATTGGAAGACTTATGTGGCGGACAGGATATCTCAAATCCTGCAAAATGTTAACAACGCCACCTGGCGTCACGTTTGCAGCAACGAAAATCCAGCTGATTTAGGCACGCGAGGATGCAGACCTTAGGATCTCAAAGAAAACTGTCTTTGGTGGAAAGGCCCGGAGTGGCTCTCTAAACCGGCCAACCTCTGGCCAAACTCACGACCTCACCATTAATCTCCCCCGGAACAAAAGCACATAGAAGTATTTCACACTATAGAATCCTCAACCCTCCTCGAAAGATTTTCATCACTGCCACGTGCATTTAGGGTACTCGCATACATATATGCATCGCTTCATCCGCAGGTCCCGCAAACTACCCATTTCTTGCACCTTAGCTGTCACCTTAGAAGAGATAAACGAAGCTAAACTCATAATACAGACTCAAAGATCTCATTATAGTGAAACGATTGCACAGCTCAAAGCCTCAAAACTCTTAAGCACTCCATATCTCTTTTGAAAGTTAAGCTTAAGCAACTTAAAAAAATTAGGGGATTCCTTAGTGAGCTCATACAAATCGGCTTCTCGCTGTTTACTTTTCAGAATCTAGCGGTTCAATAGAACAAAAATATGACAAATGCTCAGAAAGCTATGAGAATTGCAAATCTCAGATTTTAGATGCGCTGCAAATTCTCGGGGATAACTCTTAGTCCCAAACAAATCCCACACCTGCCTCAAATATCACTCCCGCTTCTTACGCTCAAGAAGCATACATCAAAGTACCACCATGTGACTCCGAAGTCTTTCATGGTGGATACGAAGACTGGCCGGGATTCCGAGATATGTTAACGGCAGTCTATAAAAATCACCCTAAACTCACTCCTGCGCAAAAACTGTACCATCTCAGGTTAAAGACAAAAGGCCAAGCAGGACTTATTGTAAAGCAATATCCCTTAAGCAATGAGAATTTCGAACTCGCTTGGGAAGCTCTTAAAGCTAGATATGAAAACCGCAGAATATTGGTTGACAATAAACTCAAGGCGTTATTTAATATTCAGCCAGTCTATTCAGAAAGCGGTGAACAAATACAGAGGATTCAGAACAATATAAATAATTGTATTTCCACTCTCACAGCCCAAGGTATTCCCACAACTGACTGAAACCCCATTCTAGTCTACCTATGTTCTTCAAAACTGCCGAATGAAACGCTCTCCCTATGGGAACAATCTCTAAGTTCTCGAAAAGAGCTGCCTAAGTGGTTCGAAATGAATAAATTTCTCACGAGCCGACACGAAGTGGTAGAAAGTCTCGATACCTATCGGCCAACAAGGGCAAAACCAAATTTTAGCCACTTTACCCCAAAGATGCCTAATAAAATTCCACATGTGCAAGCAAAAATCGAACTCACACATTTGTTTCCGAGTCAACAAAGCCTTTCGCTTGCGAATTGTGTACATCCAATCATGCAATGAAATGAACTCTCAAACCAAATTTAAATTTCAAAGAACTATGGCTCACGTAGTGACCCCAGTGAGAATAGCCGATGACATACCGTCAATCTCTAACGGCATCTCAAATTCTCAACCTAGTGAACAAATAATGAAAGTATCGTCTCACTTCTCCAGCAGTAACGGAACAATCCTACTCCCCACAGCCATAGTCTCTATATACTGTGCTGCTGAAATTTAAAAGATCCGAGCCCTCATTGACCAAGGTTCACAAAAAACCTTCATTGCGTTGATTTACCTACCAAAGACTCCCCCTACGAAATCTCCGGAATGGGAGGACTGGTGGTTCAAAATTCCAAAAAAAAATCTGTGAGTTAACCCTTTGTTCACCAGACCTGAAACAAAAAATTAATAACAAGCGATAATATTGCCTCAACTAACCCACTTTCTCCCCACTACAAGAGTGTCAAACCTGAACATTGCGGAGTTTTCGAAATTATCGTTAGCCGACACTAAATGTTTCACCCCCTCCCGAATTGATTTGGCAATCGGCAGCGACCTCATACCCCAGATCCTCCTGCAGGGTTTGCATCACATAGCATACGGGACTTTTATAGCCCAAAACACAATATTTGGTTGGGTGATTAGCGGACCAGTCAAGGAAACGGTATCAGCATTCACCACCCAAGTTAGAGAATCCGAAGACGAATCGCTCAACACTTTATTAAAAAGGTTCTGGGAACAGGAGGAAATCAGCTCTACTCAACCCCGAACGGAATCAGAAGAATTTTGCGAAGATCTCTTCCGGACAACCACAACGCGCCAAGACGACGGAAGACACATAGTGAAATTACCCTTTTAATCGGATTTTCCTGATACATTAGCTCTCGGTCACTCCCGACCAGCTGCACAACAGCAATACCTCAGCATAGAGAGATCACTGGAGCGGAAATCGGAACTGCGTGATAAATACACTGACGTACTCCGAGAATATATAACTATGGACCACATGTCAGCGGTTTCACCCCGGGAAATAGTAAAATATGGAAAAACCACTCATTTTACTTGCCTCATCACGCGGCCATCAAACCCGACAGCAAAACCACAAAGAGGCGAGTCGTATTCTACGTATCAAAAATGTCCCACTCAGGGAATTCGTTGAACGACGTGTTGCATACAGGGCCCATACTCCAGAACGATCTCATGCTAATCATTCTCAAATGGAGAATGCACAAATATGTTTTTAATGGCGACATTGAAAAAAAGTACCGCCAAATCCTTATTCACCCAGAAGACCAAGACTTTCAGCGAATCCTCTTTCGCCCCTCTTCTCACTTGCCGATGCAAGATTTTAAGTTGAAACCCGTAAAATTCTGTGTTAGTTGCGCACCCCTACTTGGCAATCCGAACTAGCAGATGATTGCAAGTCTCAACAGCAACTCGCCAGTAGTATTCTACTCCAACAAACTTACGTACATAGATGACATACTTTCTGGCGGTAATGAAATACAGTCCACTATTGAGGCATTGTCTCAAGTTATTGAAGCGCTAAAGTCAGCAGGTTTTCCCCTCAGGAAAATAACATCAAACCATCCGAAGAGACTCGAAGTTATTTCACCCTCTGATCTCTTAGATGCTGATTTTCTGAAGATTCACGACGCAAGCTCACCAAAAACCTTGGGAGTACAATGGAATGCGTTGACAGATAATTTCTCATATTCTTACGACCCAAAACCCATCACAAATTCTAGCACAGAACGGCAAATCCTATCCGCTGTAGCTAAATAATGTTAGGCAAAATACTCCTACAACAGTTTTGGATGGAAGGGTTTGACTGGGACGAAAACGTGAAACCCGGTGCTTTTCATAAATGGGCGTGTTTTCAAGAAAATCTCACTGCCATAAAATACATAAAAGTACCTCGCTGGGTACAGTTCTCCCCCAAAAAGCACATCCAACTGCATGCATTCGCAGATGCCTCCGAAAAGGCCTTTTGCGCTTGTTTATCTGCGAGTACAGCATAGCGAAACCCTTTTTACATCTAATTTACTTGCCGCAAAGAGCAAAGTGGCTCCCCTCCAAACCGTAAGTCTCCCACGACTAGAACTCAGCGGATCAGTTATACTCTCTAAGTTGGTAAGACAGGTTCAGGCTGAACTCAATTTGCCATCTCACGAGTTATTTGTGTGGACAGATTTATCCATTGTTTTAGCCTGGCTGGAAAAGCCCCCTCACAATTGGAAGACCTATGTGGCGGACAGGATATCTCAAATCCTGCAAAATATTAACAACGCCACCTGGCGTCACGTTTGCAGCAACGAAAACCCAGCTGATTTAGGCACGCGAGGATGCAGACCTCAGGATCTCAAAGAAAACTGTCTTTGGTGGAAAGGCCCGGAGTGGCTCTCTAAACCGGCCAACCTCTGGCCAAACTCACGACCTCACCATTAATCTCCCCCGGAACAAAAGCACATAGAAGTATTTCACACTATAGAATCCTCAACCCTCCTCGAAAGATTTTCATCACTGCCACGTGCATTTAGGGTACTCGCTATAGAATATGTTTTTATTCTATTTAAAATATTTTTATTTTTATAACTTTTATTTTATACATTCAGAAAATTAATTATTAAAAAATCAAATTGAAAAATATTGAAAGACAAATTTATATATGAAAATAAAAATATTAAAACAAGTTTAAATTAATAAAGTAGATACATATATTATAAACCCTACATATACTCCCCCTCTAATAAAAAAAAAAAAAATTAATTAATATTAAATGTAATTTTTTTGGTTTTCTTTGGAAGTGTTAGTGAACTGGAATTAGGAATTGTATGTGCAGGTTTTAATAAGTCTATGGAAATTGTTTTGATTAAGTTACCTTTTTGAATTTTGAATACTTTATTGTGTTTAGAGATAACTTTAAATGGGCCTTCATAAGGTGGTTGTAGATTTGACTTATGAATAACTTTAACAAACACATATTCGCAAGTATCCAAATTTTTGGGAACAAAAAAATCTTCTTTATTATGATGTACAATTTTTGAACGAACGTGTGAAAAATGTTCTCTCAGTTTGGAAAGTGTTTCCATTGTATTATCAAATTCATTATTGTTATTATTATTTGAAACGATTAATTCTCCAGGTAATCTGAGTGTTTGTCCGTAAACTAATTCTGCAGAAGAACATTTTAAATCATCTTTAATAGATATACGAAGTCCCAATAAAATCCAAGGAAGAATTTCAGACCAGTGAATTGAATCGTTTGATGCTGTAATAGCAGTTTTTAAGGTTCTATGAAATCTTTCAATCATTCCATTTGATTGAGGATGATAAGGAGATGTATGAATTTTGTGAGATCCTAATAATTTTGTTAATTCAGTAAATAATTTTGATGTAAATTGTGATCCTTGATCTACTGTTATATTAAGTGGAACGCCGAAACGGGGAATATAATTTTGTACAAATGTTTTGGCAATTGTATTCGCTGAAATATCTTTAAGTGGATAAGCTTCCGGCCAACGTGTATGTCTGTCAATTATAGTTAAAATGTAACGATTTTCTTTTGAAACAGGTAATGGACCAACAAGATCCATATGTATGTGTTCAAATCGTCCATATGGTATATTAATTTTTTGTACTGGTGTTTTAGTATATTTAGAAATTTTTGATTTCTGGCAATTAATACATGCGGAAGTCCAACTATTAATTTCTTTACGCATGTTAGGCCAAAAATATTTTGATTGAATTAAACGTCTAGTAGTACGAACACTAGGATGTGATAAAGAATGGATTTTATCAAAAATTATATTCTTCATAGAATTTGGAACAAAAGGTCTAAAAGGTTGTTGAGAAATATCACACCAAATATTGAGATTAAGAACTGGAATATTAATTTCTTTTAAATTATTGTTACAATTTTTGTCAGAAATTAAGTCATGAAGAGTTTGGTCTTTTTGTTGTTCTTTATACAAAGTTTGAAAATTAATATCTTGAGTTAAAATTGTGTTAATATCTGAAATACGTGAAAGTGTGTCAGCAACAATGTTTTCTTTTCCAGAAATGTATTGAATATCATTTGTAAATTGTGCAATGTACTCAAGATGTCTAATTTGTCGAGGTGATCTATCTGTTTTTGAATTTAGAACATGTGTTAAAGGTTTATGATCAGTGTATATTGTGAAAATTCTACCTTCAAGAAAATGTTTAAAATGTTTAATTGAATTGTATATGGCTAAAAGTTCTCTGTCAAATGTTGAGTAATTCATTTCTGTAGAAAATAATTTTCGTGAAAAATAAGCAAGTGGTTCTAAAGTGTTGTTACTAAATTGTTGTAAAACTGCACCAATTGCTACATTTGATGCATCTACAGCAAGTGATAATTTACCATTTTTATCAAAATGAGTAAGTAAAGTTTGTTGAGCAAAGAGTTGTTTAACGTTTTCAAAAGCAGTGGTTGTCTTTTCTGTCCAAATAAGCTGTTTGAGTTTTTGTTTAGTTGCAAATGTTAACATTTCATGCAGAGGACTAAGTTCTGTTGCTAACATTTTCACATATCTATGGTAATAATTTACCATACCTAAAAACTTTTGTAATTTATTTATTGAAAGTGGTTTTTCAAAATTTGTAATGGTTTCAATACGATCGGAAGATGGTCTAATGCCTTGATTAGAAATTTCATAACTGAGAAAATCTAGTTTATTAGTTCCGAAAATGCATTTAGAAGGTTTAATATTTAAATTATATTTCTCAAGTCTTTTAAATATTAGTTTTAAATGTTCTAAATGTTGTTCTTCATTATCACTAGCAACAAGAATATCATCAATATAAACAAATACAAATTCTAAACCGGAAAATACTTCGTTAATAAAACGTTGAAATGTTTGGGCACTGTTTCGTAAACCAAAAGGCATCCGTACGAACTCAAACATTCCAAAAGGTGTGGTTATTGCTGTTTTATGAATGTCTTCTTCAGCCATTGGAATTTGGTGATATGCACGAACAAGATCAATTTTCGAAAATATTTGTTTATTATGTAAATTTATAGCTAAATCATGAATATGTGGTAATGGATAACGATCAGGTATCGTTATAAAATTGAGTCTTCTGTAATCGCCACAAGGTCTCCAATCATTTGGTTCTTTTTTTGGAACTAAATGTAAAGGAGATGCAATGTGAGAGTTTGAAGGTCTGCATATACCAGTTTTTATTAAAAATTCGAATTCAGTTTTTGCTATTTTAAATTTAATTTGATCTAGACGACGAGGTTTTGAAAAAGGTAGAACTCCTTTGGTTTCAATCCTGTGAACCGTATGGTGTTGTACTGGTTTAGTGTAATCTGGTTCACAGGTTATTAAAGGAAAATTATTTAAAAGGGTTGTAAATTTATTTTCAGAAATTGGTATTTTGAGTGAAAATATATCGCAAAATCCAGAAGATCCAGAAACTTTTAATTTTGTTGTTAAATCAGTAATTTCTTTATTTCTGATATCCACTAATATCCCGAATTTCTCTAAAAAGTTAGCACCTATAATTGGAGTTGAAATATCTGTTAAAATGAAAGGGAATTCGAAATCACGTCTAAGACCTAAGTCAATTTTTAAAAGTTTGGTACCAAATGTTTTAATAGAGGAACCGTTAGCTGCAGTCAAATTAAGATCGGAATTTCTTTTAAATGATTTGAATTTGGAAGAAGGAATTACAGAAACTATAGCGCCAGTATCTATTAAAAAATTTAGTTTATTTAATTTATCATAAATAAATAGGCGGCGTGATGATTTACTGTTATTTCCATTATTAGCCACCGTCATAATGGAACGTTTCAGTTTAAACAGTTTTGATTTGATTGTTTTTCATTTGTATTAAAACTACAGGGTTTAATACATTTTAAAGCAGTATTTTTAAATTTTCTATGATACCAACAAATGGTTTGAATAATATTATCTTTTGATCTAGAAAATCTTCTTGAATTAGAATTACTTCTATTTCTATTTCTAGATCTTGATCTAATTTGTAATTCATTAATATCAGAAGTAATTTTGTTTAAATTTTGATAAATTGCAGTAGTTAATTCTGTTAAATTTTTAATACATTGTTCGAGGATGTTATTTTCAACACTTGCTATTGACAAAGATTTAGAAGATTGAGATTGATTTAATAAATCAAAAAGTTTATCTGCAAGAATAACATTTTCATCTTTATTTTGATTATTACTTGATGTTAAATGAATTTGTATCTGTTGTGGTAATTTTCGGATCTACAATTTGAAAAGTAATTCCTTACTGACGATAGAATCAGAACCTATTAGAGACTTCATATATCTAAAAAGTTCTGATGGAGAACGATCGCCTAGTTCTGTATTTGAAAATAACTTTTCTAATCTTTTTTCTTCGCTAAGAGAAAATCTTTCACACAACGCTTTCTTAATAGTAGCGTACTTATTCATAAAAGGAGGTGGATTGATAACATCCAAAATTTTGGAAATTGTTTCACGTTGTAAAACAATAAGTATGTTTTGAAATTTTATATTATCGTCTTGAATATTATTGATTTCAAATTGTCCTTCAACAAGAAGAAACCAAGCTTCAGGACATTCTTCCCAAAATGGAGGTAATTTAATTGATTTTGAAAAATTTGTTCTTAAGTTATTAGTGTTTTGAGTTAAATTATCATTGTGTATATTTTGTGTAGTGTTTAAGTCTGAAGTGTAAGTTGGATTGTTATTTTGGTTTTCCATTGTTGTGAAGTTGCGTGTACGTATAGGTGAACGTGATAGTGGCATATAAAAAAAAAATAATTGGAGAGAAAGTTTACAAAAGTAAATTAAATATAAGTAATAATAATAATTTAAATAATATTAATATTAAGAATTAATATTTAATATTTGTAATAATTTTATTTTAATAAAAGATTTAAGATACGAACTTGATTGCACACAAAATGTTCAGCAAAAAATGGTTGTAGTATTTGTAATTATAAAAGAGATTATAGATGATCTGGAGTGTTATTGCGTTGTTGTAGACACTGTGATGGTTGTAGCGACGTTAAATGTGAATATTTGAAGTGATGTTGTGCGGATTGTTGGTGCTGAATTTGATGTTGAATGTTGAGATTGTTTATTTCGCAATGTTTTAATTCAGGAAAGTAGTCAAATTTATAACAAATCTTGTGCTTTCGGTATTCGAGTATTCGCACTCTTGGTTTGCTTGTAACGCTCGGAAATGTTAACTTTGTGAGTGCACAAAATGTCCTGGGTTAATGTTAAGCCAGCTTCTAACAATTAATAACACGTTGAATTGATGATTTCCTTTTATTACAAATTCTTGTGAAATATTACTGCAAGATATGGCACGTCGGCTGGTGATCAGTAAATTTGATTAAAAAATAGTAGCAACGGTCGCACGCGCGATTTTGGTCAAAAATACTGGATCTCACTTTGTAGCGTTATATGTAAAAACGGGAGTAAGTGACCAAAGTGAAAACACGAACGGGTTCACAATTGTTATTATTGTTTCAATGATGGTTATTGATGAATTTTTAAAATGAGTACTTATAAATGCAGGATCGCCAATATAGAATATGTTTTTATTCTATTTAAAATATTTTTATTTTTATAACTTTTATTTTATACATTCAGAAAATTAATTATTAAAAAATCAAATTGAAAAATATTGAAAGACAAATTTATATATGAAAATAAAAATATTAAAACAAGTTTAAATTAATAAAGTAGATACATATATTATAAACCCTACACTCGCATATATGCATCACTTCATCCGCAGGTCCCGCAATTTACCCATTTCTTGCACCTTAGCTGTCACCTTAGAAGAGATAAACGAAGCTAAACTCATAATACAGACTCAAAGATCTCATTATAGTGAAACGATTGCACTGCTCAAAGCCTCAAAACTCTTAAGCACTCCATATCTCTTTTGAAAGTTAAGCTTAAGCAACTTAAAAAATTAGGGGATTCCTTAGTGAGCTCATACAAATCGGCTTCTCGCTCTGTTTACTTTTCAGAATCTAGCGGTTCAATAGAACAAAAATATGACAAATGCTCAGAAAGCTATGAGAATTGCAAATCTCAGATTTTAGATGCGCTGCAAATTCTCGGGGATAACTCTTAGTCCCAAACAAATCCCACACCTGCCTCAAATATCACTCCCGCTTCTTACGCTCAAGAAGCATACATCAAAGTACCACCATGTGACTCCGAAGTCTTTCATGGTGGATACGAAGACTGGCCGGGATTCCGAGATATGTTAACGGCAGTCTATAAAAATCACCCTAAACTCACTCCTGCGCAAAAACTGTACCATCTCAGGTTAAAGACAAAAGGCCAAGCAGGACTTATTGTAAAGCAATATCCCTTAAGCAATGAGAATTTCGAACTCGCTTGGGAAGCTCTTAAAGCTAGATATGAAAACCGCAGAATATTGAATGACAATAAACTCAAGGCGTTATTTAATATTCAGCCAGTCTATTCAGAAAGCGGTGAACAAATACAGAGGATTCAGAACAATATAAATAATTGTATTTCCACTCTCACAGCCCAAGGTATTCCCACAACTGACTGAAACCCCATTCTAGTCTACCTATGTTCTTCAAAACTGCTGAATGAAAAGCTCTCCCTATGGGAACAATCTCTAAGTTCTCGAAAAGAGCTGCCTAAGTGGTTCGAAATGAATAAATTTCTCACGAGCCGACACGAAGTGGTAGAGTCTCGATACCTATCGGCCAACAAGGGCAAAACCAAATTTTAGCCACTTTACCCCAAAGATGCCTAATAAAATTCCACATGTGCAAGCAAAAATCGAACTCACACATTTGTTTCCGAGTCAACAAAGCCTTTCGCTTGCGAATTGTGTAAATCCAATCATGCAATGAAATCGTGAGAGAAAACAATTATTGTGAAAACTGTCTCTCGTACTCCCATCTAAAAAGTGAATTTCAAAGCAATTTCCTATGTGTATATTGCCAAAAACGACATCACTCCCTACTCCATTTTCATCCCCGAACTCTAAACTCTCAAACCAAATTTAAATTTCAAAGAACTATGGCTCACGTAGTGACCCCAGTGAGAATAGCCGATGACATACCGTCAATCTCTAACAGCATCTCAAATTCTCAACCTAGTGAAAAAATAATGAAAGTATCGTCTCACTTCTCCAGCAGTAACGGAACAATCCTACTCCCCACAGCCATAGTCTCTATATACTGTGCTGCTGAAATTTAAAAGATCCGAGCCCACATTGACCAAGGTTCACAAAAAACCTTCATTGCGTTGATTTACCTACCAAAGGCTCCCCCTACGAAATCTCCGGAATGGGAGGACTGGTGGTTCAAAATTCCAAAAAAAATCTGTGAGTTAACCCTTTGTTCACCAGACCTGAAACAAAAAATTAATAACAAGCGATAATATTGCCTCAACTAACCCACTTTCTCCCCACTACAAGAGTGTCAAACCTGAACATTGCGGAGTTTTCGAAATTATCGTTAGCCGACACTAAATGTTTCACCCCCTCCCGAATTGATTTGGCAATCGGCAGCGACCTCATACCCCAGATCCTCCTGCAGGGTTTGCATCACATAGCATACGGGACTTTTATAGCCCAAAACACAATATTTGGTTGGGTGATTAGCGGACCAGTCAAGGAAACGGTATCAGCATTCACCACCCAAGTTAGAGAATCCGAAGACGAATCGCTCAACACTTTATTAAAACGGTTCTGGGAACAGGAGGAAATCAGCTCTACTCAAACCCGAACGAAATCAGATGAATTTTGCGAGGATCTCTTCCGGACAACCACAACGCGCCAAGACGACGGAAGACACATAGTGAAATTACCCTTTTAATCGGATTTCCTGATACATTAGCCCTCGGTCACTCCCGACCAGCTGCACAACAGCAATACCTCAGCATAGAGAGATCACTGGAGCGGAAACCGGAACTGCGTGATAAATACACTGACGTACTCCGAGAATATATAACTATGGACCACATGTCAGCGGTTTCACCCCGGGAAATAGTAAAATATGGAAAAACCACTCATTTTACTTGCCTCATCACGCGGTCATCAAACCCGACAGCAAAACCACAAAGGTGCGAGTCGTATTCTACGTATCAAAAATGTCCCACTCAGGGAATTCGTTGAACGACGTGTTGCATACAGGGCCCATACTCCAGAACGATCTCATGCTAATCATTCTCAAATGGAGAATGCACAAATATGTTTTTAATGGCGACATTGAAAAAAAGTACCGCCAAATCCTTATTCACCCAGAAGACCAAGACTTTCAGCGAATCCTCTTTCGCCCCTCTTCTCACTTGCCGATGCAAGATTTTAAGTTGAAACCCGTAAAATTCTGTGTTAGTTGCGCACCCCTACTTGGCAATCCGAACTAGCAGATGATTGCAAGTCTCAACAGCCCCTCGCCAGTAGTATTCTACTCCAACAAACTTACGTACATAGATGACATACTTTCTGGCGGTAATGAAATACAGTCCACTATTGAGGCATTGTCTCAAGTTATTGAAGCGCTAAAGTCAGCAGGTTTTCCCCTCATGAAAATAACATCAAACCATCCGAAGAGACTCGAAGTTATTTCACCCTCTGATCTCTTAGATGCTGATTTTCTGAAGATTCACGACGCAAGCTCACCAAAAACCTTGGGAGTACAATGGAATGCGTTGACAGATAATTTCTCATATTCTTACGACCCAAAACCCATCACAAATTCTAGCACAGAACGGCAAATCCTATCCGCTGTAGCTAAATAATGTTAGGCAAAATACTCCTACAACAGCTTTGGATGGAAGGGTTTGACTGGGACGAAAACGTGAAACCCGGTGCTTTTCATAAATGGGCGTGTTTTCAAGAAAATCTCACTGCCATAAAATACATAAAAGTACCTTGCTGGGTACAGTTCTCCCCCAAAAAGCACATCCAACTGCATGCATTCGCAGATGCCTCCGAAAAGGCCTTTTGCGCTTGTTTATCTGCGAGTACAGCATAGCGAAACCCTTTTTACATCTAATTTACTTGCCGCAAAGAGCAAAGTGGCGCCCCTCCAAACCGTAAGTCTCCCACGACTAGAACTCAGCGGAGCAGTTATACTCTCTAAGTTGGTAAGACAGATTCAGGCTGAACTCAATTTGCCATCTCACGAGTTATTTGTGTGGACAGATTAATCCATTGTTTTAGCCTGGCTGGAAAAGCCCCCTCACAATTGGAAGACCTATGTGGCGGACAGGATATCTCAAATCCTGCAAAATGTTAACAACGCCACCTGGCGTCACGTTTGCAGCAACGAAAACCCAGCTGATTTAGGCACGCGAGGATGCAGACCTCAGGATCTCAAAGAAAACTGTCTTTGGTGGAAAGGGCCGGAGTGGCTCTCTAAACCGGCCAACCTCTGGCCAAACTCACGACCTCACCATTAATCTCCCCCGGAACAAAAGCACATAGAAGTATTTCACACTATAGAATCCTCAACCCTCCTCGAAAGATTTTCATCACTGCCACGTGCATTTAGGGTACTCGCATATATGCATCACTTCATCCGCAGGTCCCGCAATTTACCCATTTCTTGCACCTTAGCTGTCACCTTAGAAGAGATAAACGAAGCTAAACTCATAATACAGACTCAAAGATCTCATTATAGTGAAACGATTGCACTGCTCAAAGCCTCAAAACTCTTAAGCACTCCATATCTCTTTTGAAAGTTAAGCTTAAGCAACTTAAAAAATTAGGGGATTCCTTAGTGAGCTCATACAAATCGGCTTCTCGCTCTGTTTACTTTTCAGAATCTAGCGGTTCAATAGAACAAAAATATGACAAATGCTCAGAAAGCTATGAGAATTGCAAATCTCAGATTTTAGATGCGCTGCAAATTCTCGGGGATAACTCTTAGTCCCAAACAAATCCCACACCTGCCTCAAATATCACTCCCGCTTCTTACGCTCAAGAAGCATACATCAAAGTACCACCATGTGACTCCGAAGTCTTTCATGGTGGATACGAAGACTGGCCGGGATTCCGAGATATGTTAACGGCAGTCTATAAAAATCACCCTAAACTCACTCCTGCGCAAAAACTGTACCATCTCAGGTTAAAGACAAAAGGCCAAGCAGGACTTAGATATGAAAACCGCAGAATATTGGTTGACAATAAACTCAAGGCGTTATTTAATATTCAGCCAGTCTATTCAGAAAGCGGTGAACAAATACAGAGGATTCAGAACAATATAAATAATTGTATTTCCACTCTCACAGCCCAAGGTATTCCCACAACTGACTGAAACCCCATTCTAGTCTACCTATGTTCTTCAAAACTGCTGAATGAAAAGCTCTCCCTATGGGAACAATCTCTAAGTTCTCGAAAAGAGCTGCCTAAGTGGTTCGAAATGAATAAATTTCTCACGAGCCGACACGAAGTGGTAGAAAGTCTCGATACCTATCGGCCAACAAGGGCAAAACCAAATTTTAGCCACTTTACCCCAAAGATGCCTAATAAAATTCCACATGTGCAAGCAAAAATCGAACTCACACATTTGTTTCCGAGTCAACAAAGCCTTTCGCTTGCGAATTGTGTAAATCCAATCATGCAATGAAATCGTGAGAGAAAACAATTATTGTGAAAACTGTCTCTCGTACTCCCATCTAAAAAGTGAATTTCAAAGCAATTTCCTATGTGTATATTGCCAAAAACGACATCACTCCCTACTCCATTTTCATCCCCGAACTCTAAACTCTCAAACCAAATTTAAATTTCAAAGAACTATGGCTCACGTAGTGACCCCAGTGAGAATAGCCGATGACATACCGTCAATCTCTAACGGCATCTCAAATTCTCAACCTAGTGAACAAATAATGAAAGTATCGTCTCACTTCTCCAGCAGTAACGGAACAATCCTACTCCCCACAGCCATAGTCTCTATATACTGTGCTGCTGAAATTTAAAAGATCCGAGCCCACATTGACCAAGGTTCACAAAAAACCTTCATTGCGTTGATTTACCTACCAAAGGCTCCCCCTACGAAATCTCCGGAATGGGAGGACTGGTGGTTCAAAATTCCAAAAAAAATCTGTGAGTTAACCCTTTGTTCACCAGACCTGAAACAAAAAATTAATAACAAGCGATAATATTGCCTCAACTAACCCACTTTCTCCCCACTACAAGAGTGTCAAACCTGAACATTGCGGAGTTTTCGAAATTATCGTTAGCCGACACTAAATGTTTCACCCCCTCCCGAATTGATTTGGCAATCGGCAGCGACCTCATACCCCAGATCCTCCTGCAGGGTTTGCATCACATAGCATACGGGACTTTTATAGCCCAAAACACAATATTTGGTTGGGTGATTAGCGGACCAGTCAAGGAAACGGTATCAGCATTCACCACCCAAGTTAGAGAATCCGAAGACGAATCGCTCAACACTTTATTAAAACGGTTCTGGGAACAGGAGGAAATCAGCTCTACTCAAACCCGAACGAAATCAGATGAATTTTGCGAGGATCTCTTCCGGACAACCACAACGCGCCAAGACGACGGAAGACACATAGTGAAATTACCCTTTTAATCGGATTTCCTGATACATTAGCCCTCGGTCACTCCCGACCAGCTGCACAACAGCAATACCTCAGCATAGAGAGATCACTGGAGCGGAAACCGGAACTGCGTGATAAATACACTGACGTACTCCGAGAATATATAACTATGGACCACATGTCAGCGGTTTCACCCCGGGAAATAGTAAAATATGGAAAAACCACTCATTTTACTTGTCTCATCACGCGGTCATCAAACCCGACAGCAAAACCACAAAGGTGCGAGTCGTATTCTACGTATCAAAAATGTCCCACTCAGGGAATTCGTTGAACGACGTGTTGCATACAGGGCCCATACTCCAGAACGATCTCATGCTAATCATTCTCAAATGGAGAATGCACAAATATGTTTTTAATGGCGACATTGAAAAAAAGTACCGCCAAATCCTTATTCACCCAGAAGACCAAGACTTTCAGCGAATCCTCTTTCGCCCCTCTTCTCACTTGCCGATGCAAGATTTTAAGTTGAAACCCGTAAAATTCTGTGTTAGTTGCGCACCCCTACTTGGCAATCCGAACTAGCAGATGATTGCAAGTCTCAACAGCCCCTCGCCAGTAGTATTCTACTCCAACAAACTTACGTACATAGATGACATACTTTCTGGCGGTAATGAAATACAGTCCACTATTGAGGCATTGTCTCAAGTTATTGAAGCGCTAAAGTCAGCAGGTTTTCCCCTCATGAAAATAACATCAAACCATCCGAAGAGACTCGAAGTTATTTCACCCTCTGATCTCTTAGATGCTGATTTTCTGAAGATTCACGACGCAAGCTCACCAAAAACCTTGGGAGTACAATGGAATGCGTTGACAGATAATTTCTCATATTCTTACGACCCAAAACCCATCACAAATTCTAGCACAGAACGGCAAATCCTATCCGCTGTAGCTAAATAATGTTAGGCAAAATACTCCTACAACAGCTTTGGATGGAAGGGTTTGACTGGGACGAAAACGTGAAACCCGGTGCTTTTCATAAATGGGCGTGTTTTCAAGAAAATCTCACTGCCATAAAATACATAAAAGTACCTTGCTGGGTACAGTTCTCCCCCAAAAAGCACATCCAACTGCATGCATTCGCAGTTGCCTCCGAAAAGGCCTTTTGCGCTTGTATTTACCTGCGAGGACAGCATAGCGAACCCCTTTTAACATCTAATTTACTTGCCGCAAAGAGCAAAGTGGCTCCCCTCCAAACCGTAAGTCTCCCACGACTAGAACTCAGCGGATCAGTTATACTCTCTAAGTTGGTAAGACAGGTTCAGGCTGAACTCAATTTGCCATCTCACGAGTTATTTGTGTGGACAGATTTATCCATTGTTTTAGCCTGGCTGGAAAAGCCCCCTCACAATTGGAAGACCTATGTGGCGGACAGGATATCTCAAATCCTGCAAAATGTTAACAACGCCACCTGGCGTCACGTTTGCAGCAACGAAAACCCAGCTGATTTAGGCACGCGAGGATGCAGACCTCAGGATCTCAAAGAAAACTGTCTTTGGTGGAAAGGGCCGGAGTGGCTCTCTAAACCGGCCAACCTCTGGCCAAACTCACGACCTCACCATTAATCTCCCCCGGAACAAAAGCACATAGAAGTATTTCACACTATAGAATCCTCAACCCTCCTCGAAAGATTTTCATCACTGCCACGTGCATTTAGGGTACTCGCATATATGCATCACTTCATCCGCAGGTCCCGCAATTTACCCATTTCTTGCACCTTAGCTGTCACCTTAGAAGAGATAAACGAAGCTAAACTCATAATACAGACTCAAAGATCTCATTATAGTGAAACGATTGCACTGCTCAAAGCCTCAAAACTCTTAAGCACTCCATATCTCTTTTGGAAGTTAAGCTTAAGCAACTTAAAAAATTAGGGGATTCCTTAGTGAGCTCATACAAATCGGCTTCTCGCTCTGTTTACTTTTCAGAATCTAGCGGTTCAATAGAACAAAAATATGACAAATGCTCAGAAAGCTATGAGAATTGCAAATCTCAGATTTTAGATGCGCTGCAAATTCTCGGGGATAACTCTTAGTCCCAAACAAATCCCACACCTGCCTCAAATATCACTCCCGCTTCTTACGCTCAAGAAGCATACATCAAAGTACCACCATGTGACTCCGAAGTCTTTCATGGTGGATACGAAGACTGGCCGGGATTCCGAGATATGTTAACGGCAGTCTATACAAATCACCTTAAACTCACTCCTGCGCAAAAACTGTACCATCTCAGGTTAAAGACAAAAGGCCAAGCAGGACTCATTGTAAAGCAATATCCCTTAAGCAATGAGAATTTCGAACTCGCTTGGGAAGCTCTTAAAGCTAGATATGAAAACCGCAGAATATTGGTTGACAATAAACTCAAGGCGTTATTTAATATTCAGCCAGTCTATTCAGAAAGCGGTGAACAAATACAGAGGATTCAGAACAATATAAATAATTGTATTTCCACTCTCACAGCCCAAGGTATTCCCACAACTGACTGAAACCCCATTGTAGTCTACCTATGTTCTTCAAAACTGCCGAATGAAACGCTCTCCCTATGGGAACAATCTCTAAGTTCTCGAAAAGAGCTGCCTAAGTGGTTCGAAATGAATAAATTTCTCACGAGCCGACACGAAGTGGTAGAAAGTCTCGATACCTATCGGCCAACAAGGGCAAAACCAAATTTTAGCCACTTTACCCCAAAGATGCCTAATAAAATGCCACATGTGCAAGCAAAAATCGAACTCACACATTTGTTTCCGAGTCAACAAAGCCTTTCGCTTGCGAATTGTGTAAATCCAATCATGCAATGAAATCGTGAGAGAAAACAATTATTGTGAAAACTGTCTCTCGTACTCCCATCTAAAAAGTGAATTTCAAAGCAATTTCCTATGTGTATATTGCCAAAAACGACATCACTCCCTACTCCATTTTCATCCCCGAACTCTAAACTCTCAAACCAAATTTAAATTTCAAAGAACTATGGCTCACGTAGTGACCCCAGTGAGAATAGCCGATGACATACCGTCAATCTCTAACGGCATCTCAAATTCTCAACCTAGTGAACAAATAATGAAAGTATCGTCTCACTTCTCCAGCAGTAACGGAACAATCCTACTCCCCACAGCCATAGTCTCTATATACTGTGCTGCTGACATTTAAAAGATCCGAGCCCACATTGACCAAGGTTCACAAAAAACCTTCATTGCGTTGATTTACCTACCAAAGGCTCCCCCTACGAAATCTCCGGAATGGGAGGACTGGTGGTTCAAAATTCCAAAAAAAATCTGTGAGTTAACCCTTTGTTCACCAGACCTGAAACAAAAAATTAATAACAAGCGATAATATTGCCTCAACTAACCCACTTTCTCCCCACTACAAGAGTGTCAAACCTGAACATTGCGGAGTTTTCGAAATTATCGTTAGCCGACACTAAATGTTTCACCCCCTCCCGAATTGATTTGGCAATCGGCAGCGACCTCATACCCCAGATCCTCCTGCAGGGTTTGCATCACATAGCATACGGGACTTTTATAGCCCAAAACACAATATTTGGTTGGGTGATTAGCGGACCAGTCAAGGAAACGGTATCACCATTCACCACCCAAGTTAGAGAATCCGAAGACGAATCGCTCAACACTTTATTAAAACGGTTCTGGGAACAGGAGGAAATCAGCTCTACTCAAACCCGAACGGAATCAGATGAATTTTGCGAGGATCTCTTCCGGACAACCACAACGCGCCAAGACGACGGAAGACACATAGTGAAATTAACCTTTTAATCGGATTTCCTGATACATTAGCCCTCGGTCACTCCCGACCAGCTGCACAACAGCAATACCTCAGCATAGAGAGATCACTGGAGCGTAAACCGGAACTGCGTGATAAATACACTGACGTACTCAGAGAATATATAACTATGGACCACATGTCAGCGGTTTCACCCCGGGAAATAGTAAAATATGGAAAAACCACTCATTTTACTTGCCTCATCACGCGGCCATCAAACCCGACAGCAAAACCACAAAGGTGCGAGTCGTATTCTACGTATCAAAAATGGCCCACTCAGGGAATTCGTTGAACGACGTGTTGCATATCATTGCTAATCATTCTCAAATGGAGAATGCACAAATATGTTTTTAATGGCGACATTGAAAAAAAGTACCGCCAAATCCTTATTCACCCAGAAGACCTTTCAGCGAATCCTCTTTCGCCCCTCTTCTCACTTGCCGATGCAGTATTTTAAGTTGAAACCCGTAACATTCTGTGTTAGTTGCGCACCCCTACTTGGCAATCCGAACTAGCAGATGATTGCAAGTCTCAACAGCCCTGGCGGTAATGAAATACAGTCCACTATTGAGGCATTGTCTGAAGTTATTGAAGCGCAAAAGTCAGCAGGTTTTCCCCTCATGAAAATAACATCAAACCATCCGAAGAGACTCGAAGTTATTTCACCCTCTGATCTCTTAGATGCTGATTTTCTGAAGATTCACGACGCAAGCTCACCAAAAACCTTGGGAGTACAATGGAATGCGTTGACTGATAATTTCTCATATTCTTACGACCCAAAACCCATCACAAATTCTAGCACAGAACGGCAAATCCTATCCGCTGTAGCTAAACTTTTGGACCCGGCAGGATGGCTAACGCCAATAATAATATTAGGCAAAATACTCCTTCAACAGCTTTGGATGGAAGGGTTTGACTGGGACGAAAACGTGAAACCCGGTGCTATTCATAAATGGGCGTGTTTTCAAGAAAATCTCACTGCCATAAAATACATAAAAGTACCTCGCTGGGTACAGTTCTCCCCCAAAAAGCACATCCAACTGCATGCATTCGCAGTTGCCTCCGAAAAGGCCTTTTGCGCTTGTATTTACCTGCGAGGACAGCATAGCGAACCCCTTTTAACATCTAATTTACTTGCCGCAAAGAGCAAAGTGGCTCCCCTCCAAACCGTAAGTCTCCCACGACTAGAACTCAGCGGATCAGTTATACTCTCTAACTTGGTAAGACAGATTCAGGCTGAACTCAATTTGCCATCTCACGAGTTATTTGTGTGGACAGATTTATCCATTATTTTAGCCTGGCTGGGAAAGCCCCCTCACAATTGGAAGACCTATGTGGCGGACAGGATATCTCAAATCCTGCAAAATGTTAACAACGCCACCTGCCGTCACGTTTACAGCAACGAAAACCCAGCTGATTTAGGCACGCGAGGATGCAGACCTCAGGATCTCAAAGAAAACTGTCTTTGGTGGGAAGGCCCGGAGTGGCTCTCTAAACCGGCCAACCTCTGGCCAAACTCACGACCTCACCATTAATCTCCCCCGGAACAAAAGCACATAGAAGTATTTCACACTATAGAATCCTCAACCCTCCTCGAAAGATTTTCATCACTGCCACGTGCATTTCATGCACCTTAGCTGTCACCTTAGAAGAGATAAACGAAGCTAAACTCATAATACAGACTCAAAGATCTCATTATAGTGAAACGATTGCACAGCTCTAAGCCTCAAAACTCTTAAGCACTCCATATCTCTTTTGAAAGTTAAGCTTAAGCAACTTAAAAAATTATGGGATTCCTTAGTGAGCTCATACAAATCGGCTTCTCGCTCTGTTTACTTTTCAGAATCTAGCGGTTCAATAGAACAAAAATGTGACAAATGCTCAGAAAGCTATGAAAATTGCAAATCTAAGATTTTAGATGCGCTGCAAATTCTCGGGGATAACTCTCAGTCCCAAACAAATCCCTCACCTGCCTCAAATATCACTCCCGCTTCTTACGCTCAAGAAGCATACATCAAAGTACCACCATATGACTCCGAAGTCTTTCATGGTGGATACGAAGACTGGCCGGGATTCCGAGATATGTTAACGACAATCTATAAAAATCACCCTAAACTCACTCCTGCGCAAAAACTGTACCATCTCAGGTTAAAGACAAAAGGCCAAGCAGGACTCATTGTAAAGCAATATCCCTTAAGCAATGAGAATTTCGAACTCGCTTGGGAAGCTCTTAAAGCTAGATATGAAAACCGCAGAATATTGGTTGACAATAAACTCAAGGCGTTATTTAATATTCAGCCAGTCTATTCAGAAAGCGGTGAACAAATACAGAGGATTCAGAACAATATAAATAATTGTATTTCCACTCTCACAGCCCAAGGGATTCCCACAACTGACTGAAACCCCATTCTAGTCTACCTATGTTCTTCAAAACTGCCGAATGAAACGCTCTCCCTATGGGAACAATCTCTAAGTTCTCGAAAAGAGCTGCCTAAGTGGTTCGAAATGAATAAATTTCTCACGAGCCGACACGAAGTGGTAGAAAGTCTCGATACCTATCGGCCAACAAGGGCAAAACCAAATTTTAGCCACTTTACCCCAAAGATGCCTAATAAAATTCCACATGTGCAAGCAAAAATCGAACTCACACATTTGTTTCCGAGTCAACAAAGCCTTTCGCTTGCGAATTGTGTAAATCCAATCATGCAATGAAATCGTGAGAGAAAACAATTATTGTGAAAACTGTCTCTCGTATTCCCATCTAAAAAGTGAATTTCAAAGCGATTTCCTATGTGTATATTGCCAAAAACGACATCACTTCCTACTCCATTTTCATCCCCGAACTCTAAACTCTCAAACCAAATTTAAATTTCAAAGAACTATGGCTCACGTAGTGACCCCAGTGAGAATAGCCGATGACATACCGTCAATCTCTAACAGCATCTCAAATTCTCAACCTAGTGAAAAAATAATGAAAGTATCGTCTCACTTCTCCAGCAGTAACGGAACAATCCTACTCCCCACAGCCATAGTCTCTATATACTGTGCTGCTGAAATTTAAAAGATCCGAGCCCACATTGACCAAGGTTCACAAAAAACCTTCATTGCGTTGATTTACCTACCAAAGGCTCCCCCTACGAAATCTCCGGAATGGGAGGACTGGTGGTTCAAAATTCCAAAAAAAATCTGTGAGTTAACCCTTTGTTCACCAGACCTGAAACAAAAAATTAATAACAAGCGATAATATTGCCTCAACTAACCCACTTTCTCCCCACTACAAGAGTGTCAAACCTGAACATTGCGGAGTTTTCGAAATTATCGTTAGCCGACACTAAATGTTTCACCCCCTCCCGAATTGATTTGGCAATCGGCAGCGACCTCATACCCCAGATCCTCCTGCAGGGTTTGCATCACATAGCATACGGGACTTTTATAGCCCAAAACACAATATTTGGTTGGGTGATTAGCGGACCAGTCAAGGAAACGGTATCAGCATTCACCACCCAAGTTAGAGAATCCGCGCCAAGACGACGGAAGACACATAGTGAAATTACCCTTTTAATCGGATTTCCTGATACATTAGCCCTCGGTCACTCCCGACCAGCTGCACAACAGCAATACCTCAGCATAGAGAGATCACTGGAGCGGAAACCGGAACTGCGTGATAAATACACTGACGTACTCCGAGAATATATAACTATGGACCACATGTCAGCGGTTTCACCCCGGGAAATAGTAAAATATGGAAAAACCACTCATTTTACTTGCCTCATCACGCGGTCATCAAACCCGACAGCAAAACCACAAAGGTGCGAGTCGTATTCTACGTATCAAAAATGTCCCACTCAGGGAATTCGTTGAACGACGTGTTGCATACAGGGCCCATACTCCAGAACGATCTCATGCTAATCATTCTCAAATGGAGAATGCACAAATATGTTTTTAATGGCGACATTGAAAAAAAGTACCGCCAAATCCTTATTCACCCAGAAGACCAAGACTTTCAGCGAATCCTCTTTCGCCCCTCTTCTCACTTGCCGATGCAAGATTTTAAGTTGAAACCCGTAAAATTCTGTGTTAGTTGCGCACCCCTACTTGGCAATCCGAACTAGCAGATGATTGCAAGTCTCAACAGCCCCTCGCCAGTAGTATTCTACTCCAACAAACTTACGTACATAGATGACATACTTTCTGGCGGTAATGAAATACAGTCCACTATTGAGGCATTGTCTCAAGTTATTGAAGCGCTAAAGTCAGCAGGTTTTCCCCTCATGAAAATAACATCAAACCATCCGAAGAGACTCGAAGTTATTTCACCCTCTGATCTCTTAGATGCTGATTTTCTGAAGATTCACGACGCAAGCTCACCAAAAACCTTGGGAGTACAATGGAATGCGTTGACAGATAATTTCTCATATTCTTACGACCCAAAACCCATCACAAATTCTAGCACAGAACGGCAAATCCTATCCGCTGTAGCTAAATAATGTTAGGCAAAATACTCCTACAACAGCTTTGGATGGAAGGGTTTGACTGGGACGAAAACGTGAAACCCGGTGCTTTTCATAAATGGGCGTGTTTTCAAGAAAATCTCACTGCCATAAAATACATAAAAGTACCTTGCTGGGTACAGTTCTCCCCCAAAAAGCACATCCAACTGCATGCATTCGCAGTTGCCTCCGAAAAGGCCTTTTGCGCTTGTATTTACCTGCGAGGACAGCATAGCGAACCCCTTTTAACATCTAATTTACTTGCCGCAAAGAGCAAAGTGGCTCCCCTCCAAACCGTAAGTCTCCCACGACTAGAACTCAGCGGATCAGTTATACTCCCTAAGTTGGTAAGACAGGTTCAGGCTGAACTCAATTTACCATCTCACGAGTTATTTGTGTGGACAGATTTATCCATTGTTTTAGCCTGGCTGGAAAAGCCCCCTCACAATTGGAAGACCTATGTGGCGGACAGGATATCTCAAATCCTGCAAAATGTTAACAACGCCACCTGGCGTCACGTTTGCAGCAACGAAAACCCAGCTGATTTAGGCACGCGAGGATGCAGACCTCAGGATCTCAAAGAAAACTGTCTTTGGTGGAAAGGGCCGGAGTGGCTCTCTAAACCGGCCAACCTCTGGCCAAACTCACGACCTCACCATTAATCTCCCCCGGAACAAAAGCACATAGAAGTATTTCACACTATAGAATCCTCAACCCTCCTCGAAAGATTTTCATCACTGCCACGTGCATTTAGGGTACTCGCATATATGCATCACTTCATCCGCAGGTCCCGCAATTTACCCATTTCTTGCACCTTAGCTGTCACCTTAGAAGAGATAAACGAAGCTAAACTCATAATACAGACTCAAAGATCTCATTATAGTGAAACGATTGCACTGCTCAAAGCCTCAAAACTCTTAAGCACTCCATATCTCTTTTGGAAGTTAAGCTTAAGCAACTTAAAAAATTAGGGGATTCCTTAGTGAGCTCATACAAATCGGCTTCTCGCTCTGTTTACTTTTCAGAATCTAGCGGTTCAATAGAACAAAAATATGACAAATGCTCAGAAAGCTATGAGAATTGCAAATCTCAGATTTTAGATGCGCTGCAAATTCTCGGGGATAACTCTTAGTCCCAAACAAATCCCACACCTGCCTCAAATATCACTCCCGCTTCTTACGCTCAAGAAGCATACATCAAAGTACCACCATGTGACTCCGAAGTCTTTCATGGTGGATACGAAGACTGGCCGGGATTCCGAGATATGTTAACGGCAGTCTATACAAATCACCTTAAACTCACTCCTGCGCAAAAACTGTACCATCTCAGGTTAAAGACAAAAGGCCAAGCAGGACTCATTGTAAAGCAATATCCCTTAAGCAATGAGAATTTCGAACTCGCTTGGGAAGCTCTTAAAGCTAGATATGAAAACCGCAGAATATTGGTTGACAATAAACTCAAGGCGTTATTTAATATTCAGCCAGTCTATTCAGAAAGCGGTGAACAAATACAGAGGATTCAGAACAATATAAATAATTGTATTTCCACTCTCACAGCCCAAGGTATTCCCACAACTGACTGAAACCCCATTGTAGTCTACCTATGTTCTTCAAAACTGCCGAATGAAACGCTCTCCCTATGGGAACAATCTCTAAGTTCTCGAAAAGAGCTGCCTAAGTGGTTCGAAATGAATAAATTTCTCACGAGCCGACACGAAGTGGTAGAAAGTCTCGATACCTATCGGCCAACAAGGGCAAAACCAAATTTTAGCCACTTTACCCCAAAGATGCCTAATAAAATGCCACATGTGCAAGCAAAAATCGAACTCACACATTTGTTTCCGAGTCAACAAAGCCTTTCGCTTGCGAATTGTGTAAATCCAATCATGCAATGAAATCGTGAGAGAAAACAATTATTGTGAAAACTGTCTCTCGTACTCCCATCTAAAAAGTGAATTTCAAAGCAATTTCCTATGTGTATATTGCCAAAAACGACATCACTCCCTACTCCATTTTCATCCCCGAACTCTAAACTCTCAAACCAAATTTAAATTTCAAAGAACTATGGCTCACGTAGTGACCCCAGTGAGAATAGCCGATGACATACCGTCAATCTCTAACGGCATCTCAAATTCTCAACCTAGTGAACAAATAATGAAAGTATCGTCTCACTTCTCCAGCAGTAACGGAACAATCCTACTCCCCACAGCCATAGTCTCTATATACTGTGCTGCTGACATTTAAAAGATCCGAGCCCACATTGACCAAGGTTCACAAAAAACCTTCATTGCGTTGATTTACCTACCAAAGGCTCCCCCTACGAAATCTCCGGAATGGGAGGACTGGTGGTTCAAAATTCCAAAAAAAATCTGTGAGTTAACCCTTTGTTCACCAGACCTGAAACAAAAAATTAATAACAAGCGATAATATTGCCTCAACTAACCCACTTTCTCCCCACTACAAGAGTGTCAAACCTGAACATTGCGGAGTTTTCGAAATTATCGTTAGCCGACACTAAATGTTTCACCCCCTCCCGAATTGATTTGGCAATCGGCAGCGACCTCATACCCCAGATCCTCCTGCAGGGTTTGCATCACATAGCATACGGGACTTTTATAGCCCAAAACACAATATTTGGTTGGGTGATTAGCGGACCAGTCAAGGAAACGGTATCACCATTCACCACCCAAGTTAGAGAATCCGAAGACGAATCGCTCAACACTTTATTAAAACGGTTCTGGGAACAGGAGGAAATCAGCTCTACTCAAACCCGAACGGAATCAGATGAATTTTGCGAGGATCTCTTCCGGACAACCACAACGCGCCAAGACGACGGAAGACACATAGTGAAATTAACCTTTTAATCGGATTTCCTGATACATTAGCCCTCGGTCACTCCCGACCAGCTGCACAACAGCAATACCTCAGCATAGAGAGATCACTGGAGCGTAAACCGGAACTGCGTGATAAATACACTGACGTACTCAGAGAATATATAACTATGGACCACATGTCAGCGGTTTCACCCCGGGAAATAGTAAAATATGGAAAAACCACTCATTTTACTTGCCTCATCACGCGGCCATCAAACCCGACAGCAAAACCACAAAGGTGCGAGTCGTATTCTACGTATCAAAAATGGCCCACTCAGGGAATTCGTTGAACGACGTGTTGCATATCATTGCTAATCATTCTCAAATGGAGAATGCACAAATATGTTTTTAATGGCGACATTGAAAAAAAGTACCGCCAAATCCTTATTCACCCAGAAGACCTTTCAGCGAATCCTCTTTCGCCCCTCTTCTCACTTGCCGATGCAGTATTTTAAGTTGAAACCCGTAACATTCTGTGTTAGTTGCGCACCCCTATTTGGCAATCCGAACTAGCAGATGATTGCAAGTCTCAACAGCCCTGGCGGTAATGAAATACAGTCCACTATTGAGGCATTGTCTGAAGTTATTGAAGCGCAAAAGTCAGCAGGTTTTCCCCTCATGAAAATAACATCAAACCATCCGAAGAGACTCGAAGTTATTTCACCCTCTGATCTCTTAGATGCTGATTTTCTGAAGATTCACGACGCAAGCTCACCAAAAACCTTGGGAGTACAATGGAATGCGTTGACTGATAATTTCTCATATTCTTACGACCCAAAACCCATCACAAATTCTAGCACAGAACGGCAAATCCTATCCGCTGTAGCTAAACTTTTGGACCCGGCAGGATGGCTAACGCCAATAATAATATTAGGCAAAATACTCCTTCAACAGCTTTGGATGGAAGGGTTTGACTGGGACGAAAACGTGAAACCCGGTGCTATTCATAAATGGGCGTGTTTTCAAGAAAATCTCACTGCCATAAAATACATAAAAGTACCTCGCTGGGTACAGTTCTCCCCCAAAAAGCACATCCAACTGCATGCATTCGCAGTTGCCTCCGAAAAGGCCTTTTGCGCTTGTATTTACCTGCGAGGACAGCATAGCGAACCCCTTTTAACATCTAATTTACTTGCCGCAAAGAGCAAAGTGGCTCCCCTCCAAACCGTAAGTCTCCCACGACTAGAACTCAGCGGATCAGTTATACTCTCTAACTTGGTAAGACAGATTCAGGCTGAACTCAATTTGCCATCTCACGAGTTATTTGTGTGGACAGATTTATCCATTATTTTAGCCTGGCTGGGAAAGCCCCCTCACAATTGGAAGACCTATGTGGCGGACAGGATATCTCAAATCCTGCAAAATGTTAACAACGCCACCTGCCGTCACGTTTACAGCAACGAAAACCCAGCTGATTTAGGCACGCGAGGATGCAGACCTCAGGATCTCAAAGAAAACTGTCTTTGGTGGGAAGGCCCGGAGTGGCTCTCTAAACCGGCCAACCTCTGGCCAAACTCACGACCTCACCATTAATCTCCCCCGGAACAAAAGCACATAGAAGTATTTCACACTATAGAATCCTCAACCCTCCTCGAAAGATTTTCATCACTGCCACGTGCATTTCATGCACCTTAGCTGTCACCTTAGAAGAGATAAACGAAGCTAAACTCATAATACAGACTCAAAGATCTCATTATAGTGAAACGATTGCACAGCTCTAAGCCTCAAAACTCTTAAGCACTCCATATCTCTTTTGAAAGTTAAGCTTAAGCAACTTAAAAAATTATGGGATTCCTTAGTGAGCTCATACAAATCGGCTTCTCGCTCTGTTTACTTTTCAGAATCTAGCGGTTCAATAGAACAAAAATGTGACAAATGCTCAGAAAGCTATGAAAATTGCAAATCTAAGATTTTAGATGCGCTGCAAATTCTCGGGGATAACTCTCAGTCCCAAACAAATCCCTCACCTGCCTCAAATATCACTCCCGCTTCTTACGCTCAAGAAGCATACATCAAAGTACCACCATGTGACTCCGAAGTCTTTCATGGTGGATACGAAGACTGGCCGGGATTCCGAGATATGTTAACGACAATCTATAAAAATCACCCTAAACTCACTCCTGCGCAAAAACTGTACCATCTCAGGTTAAAGACAAAAGGCCAAGCAGGACTCATTGTAAAGCAATATCCCTTAAGCAATGAGAATTTCGAACTCGCTTGGGAAGCTCTTAAAGCTAGATATGAAAACCGCAGAATATTGGTTGACAATAAACTCAAGGCGTTATTTAATATTCAGCCAGTCTATTCAGAAAGCGGTGAACAAATACAGAGGATTCAGAACAATATAAATAATTGTATTTCCACTCTCACAGCCCAAGGGATTCCCACAACTGACTGAAACCCCATTCTAGTCTACCTATGTTCTTCAAAACTGCCGAATGAAACGCTCTCCCTATGGGAACAATCTCTAAGTTCTCGAAAAGAGCTGCCTAAGTGGTTCGAAATGAATAAATTTCTCACGAGCCGACACGAAGTGGTAGAAAGTCTCGATACCTATTGGCCAACAAGGGCAAAACCAAATTTTAGCCACTTTACCCCAAAGATGCCTAATAAAATTCCACATGTGCAAGCAAAAATCGAACTCACACATTTGTTTCCGAGTCAACAAAGCCTTTCGCTTGCGAATTGTGTAAATCCAATCATGCAATGAAATCGTGAGAGAAAACAATTATTGTGAAAACTGTCTCTCGTATTCCCATCTAAAAAGTGAATTTCAAAGCGATTTCCTATGTGTATATTGCCAAAAACGACATCACTTCCTACTCCATTTTCATCCCCGAACTCTAAACTCTCAAACCAAATTTAAATTTCAAAGAACTATGGCTCACGTAGTGACCCCAGTGAGAATAGCCGATGACATACCGTCAATCTCTAACGGCATCTCAAATTCTCAACCTAGTGAACAAATAATGAAAGTATCGTCTCACTTCTCCAGCAGTAACGGAACAACCCTACCCTAGTCTCTATATACTATGCTGCTGAAATTTAAAAGATCCGAGCCCTCATTGACCAAGGTTCACAAAAAACCTTCATTGCGTTGGTTTACCTACCAAAGACTCCCCCTACGAAATCTCCGGAATGGGAGGACTGGTGGTTCAAAATTCCAAAAAAAAATCTGTGAGTTAACCCTTTGTTCACCAGACCTGAAACAAAAAATTAATAACAAGCGATAATATTGCCTCAACTAACCCACTTTCTCCCCACTACAAGAGTGTCAAACCTGAACATTGCGGAGTTTTCGAAATTATCGTTAGCCGACACTAAATGTTTCACCCCCTCCCGAATTGATTTGGCAATCGGCAGCGACCTCATACCCCAGATCCTCCTGCAGGGTTTGCATCACATAGCATACGGGACTTTTATAGCCCAAAACACAATATTTGGTTGGGTGATTAGCGGACCAGTCAAGGAAACGGTATCAGCATTCACCACCCAAGTTAGAGAATCCGAAGACGAATCGCTCAACACTTTATTAAAAAGGTTCTGGGAACAGGAGCAAATCAGCTCTACTCAAACCCGAACGGAATCAGATGAATTTGCGAGGATCTCTTCCGGACAACCACAACGCGTCAAGACGACGGAAGACACATAGTGAAATTACCCTTTTAATAGGATTTCCTGATACATTAGCCCTCGGTCACTCCCGACCAGCTGCACAGCAGCAATACCTCAGCATAGAGAGATCACTGGAGCGGAAACCGGAACTGCGTGGTAAATACACTGACGTACTCAGAGAATATATAACTATGGACCACATGTCCGCGGTTTCACCCCGGGAAATAGTAAAATATGGAAAAACCACTCATTTTACTTGCCTCATCACGCGGCCATTAAACCCGACAGCAAAACCACAAAGGTGCGAGTCGTATTATACGTATCAAAAATGTCCCACTCAGGGAATTCGTTGAACGACGTGTTGCACACAGGGCCCATACTCCAGAACGATCTCATGCTAATCATTCTCAAATGGAGAATGCACAAATATGTTTTTAATGGCGACATTGAAAAAAAGTACCGCCGAATCCTTATTTACCCAGAAGACCAAGACTTTCAGCGAATCCTCTTTCGCCCCTCTTCTCACTTGCCGATGCAAGATTTTAAGTTGAAACCCGTAACATTCTGTGTTAGTTGCGCACCCCTACTTGGCAATCCGAACTAGCAGATGATTGCAAGTCTCAACAGCCCCTCGCCAGTAGTATTCTACTAAAACAAACTTACGTAGATGACATACTTTCTGGCGGTAATGAAATACAGTCCACTATTGAGGCATTGTCTCAAGTTATTGAAGCGCAAAAGTCAGCAGGTTTTCCCCTCAGGAAAATAACATCAAACCATCCGAAGAGACTCGAAGTTATTTCATCCTCTGATCTCTTAGATGCTGATTTTCTGAAGATTCACGACGCAAGCTCACCAAAAACCTTGGGAGTACAATGGAATGCGTTGACAGATACTTTCTCATATTCTTACGACCCAAAACCCATCACAAATTCTAGCACAGAACGGCAAATCCTATCCGCTGTAGCTAAACTTTTGGACCCGGCAGGATGGCTAACGCCAATAATAATATTAGGCAAAATACTCCTTCAACAGCTTTGGATGGAAGGGTTTGACTGGGACGAAAACGTGAAACCCGGTGCTTTTCATAATTGGGCGTGTTTTCAAGAAAATCTCACTGCCATAAAATACATAAAAGTACCTCGCTGGGTACAGTTCTCCCCCAAAAAGCACATCCAACTGCATGCATTCGCAGTTGCCTCCGAAAAGGCCTTTTGCGCTTGTATTTACCTGCGAGGACAGCATAGCGAACCCCTTTTAACATCTAATTTACTTGCCGCAAAGAGCAAAGTGGCTCCCATCCAAACCGTAAGTCTCCCACGACTAGAACTCAGCGGATCAGTTATACTCTCTAACTTGATAAGACAGATTCAGGCTGAACTCAATTTGCCATCTCACGAGTTATTTGTGTGGACAGATTTATCCACTGTTTTAGCCTGGCTGGAAAAGCCCCCTCACAATTGGAAGACCTATGTGGCGGACAGGATATCTCAAATCCTGCAAAATGTTAACAACGCCACCTGCCGTCACGTTTGCAGCAACGAAAACCCAGCTGATTTAGGCACGCGAGGATGCAGACCTTAGGATCTCAAAGAAAACTGTCTTTGGTGGGAAGGCCCGGAGTGGCTCTCTAAACCGGCAAACCTCTGGCCAAACTCACGACCTCACCATTAATCTCCCCCGGAACAAAAGCACATAGAAGTATTTCACACTATAGAATCCTCAACCCTCCTCGAAAGATTTTCATCACTGCCACGTGCATTTAGAGTACTCGCATATATGCATCGCTTCACCCGCAGGTCCCGCAATTTACCCATTTCTTGCACCTTAGCTGTCACCTTAGAAGAGATAAACGAAGCTAAACTCATAATACAGACTCAAAGATCTCATTATAGTGAAACGATTGCACTGCTCAAAGCCTCAAAACTCTTAAGCACTCCATATCTCTTTTGGAAGTTAAGCTTAAGCAACTTAAAAAATTAGGGGATTCCTTAGTGAGCTCATACAAATCGGCTTCTCGCTCTGTTTACTTTTCAGAATCTAGCGGTTCAATAGAACAAAAATATGACAAATGCTCAGAAAGCTATGAGAATTGCAAATCTCAGATTTTAGATGCGCTGCAAATTCTCGGGGATAACTCTTAGTCCCAAACAAATCCCACACCTGCCTCAAATATCACTCCCGCTTCTTACGCTCAAGAAGCATACATCAAAGTACCACCATGTGACTCCGAAGTCTTTCATGGTGGATACGAAGACTGGCCGGGATTCCGAGATATGTTAACGGCAGTCTATACAAATCACCTTAAACTCATTCCTGCGCAAAAACTGTACCATCTCAGGTTAAAGACAAAAGGCCAAGCAGGACTCATTGTAAAGCAATATCCCTTAAGCAATGAGAATTTCGAACTCGCTTGGGAAGCTCTTAAAGCTAGATATGAAAACCGCAGAATATTGGTTGACAATAAACTCAAGGCGTTATTTAATATTCAGCCAGTCTATTCAGAAAGCGGTGAACAAATACAGAGGATTCAGAACAATATAAATAATTGTATTTCCACTCTCACAGCCCAAGGTATTCCCACAACTGACTGAAACCCCATTGTAGTCTACCTATGTTCTTCAAAACTGCCGAATGAAACGCTCTCCCTATGGGAACAATCTCTAAGTTCTCGAAAAGAGCTGCCTAAGTGGTTCGAAATGAATAAATTTCTCACGAGCCGACACGAAGTGGTAGAAAGTCTCGATACCTATCGGCCAACAAGGGCAAAACCAAATTTTAGCCACTTTACCCCAAAGATGCCTAATAAAATGCCACATGTGCAAGCAAAAATCGAACTCACACATTTGTTTCCGAGTCAACAAAGCCTTTCGCTTGCGAATTGTGTAAATCCAATCATGCAATGAAATCGTGAGAGAAAACAATTATTGTGAAAACTGTCTCTCGTACTCCCATCTAAAAAGTGAATTTCAAAGCAATTTCCTATGTGTATATTGCCAAAAACGACATCACTCCCTACTCCATTTTCATCCCCGAACTCTAAACTCTCAAACCAAATTTAAATTTCAAAGAACTATGGCTCACGTAGTGACCCCAGTGAGAATAGCCGATGACATACCGTCAATCTCTAACGGCATCTCAAATTCTCAACCTAGTGAACAAATAATGAAAGTATCGTCTCACTTCTCCAGCAGTAACGGAACAATCCTACTCCCCACAGCCATAGTCTCTATATACTGTGCTGCTGACATTTAAAAGATCCGAGCCCACATTGACCAAGGTTCACAAAAAACCTTCATTGCGTTGATTTACCTACCAAAGGCTCCCCCTACGAAATCTCCGGAATGGGAGGACTGGTGGTTCAAAATTCCAAAAAAAATCTGTGAGTTAACCCTTTGTTCACCAGACCTAAAACAAACAATTAATAACAAGCGATAATATTGCCTCAACTAACCCACTTTCTCCCCACTACAAGAGTGTCAAACCTGAACATTGCGGAGTTTTCGAAATTATCGTTAGCCGACACTAAATGTTTCACCCCCTCCCGAATTGATTTGGCAATCGGCAGCGACCTCATACCCCAGATCCTCCTGCAGGGTTTGCATCACATAGCATACGGGACTTTTATAGCCCAAAACACAATATTTGGTTGGGTGATTAGCGGACCAGTCAAGGAAACGGTATCACCATTCACCACCCAAGTTAGAGAATCCGAAGACGAATCGCTCAACACTTTATTAAAACGGTTCTGGGAACAGGAGGAAATCAGCTCTACTCAAACCCGAACGGAATCAGATGAATTTTGCGAGGATCTCTTCCGGACAACCACAACGCGCCAAGACGACGGAAGACACATAGTGAAATTAACCTTTTAATCGGATTTCCTGATACATTAGCCCTCGGTCACTCCCGACCAGCTGCACAACAGCAATACCTCAGCATAGAGAGATCACTGGAGCGTAAACCGGAACTGCGTGATAAATACACTGACGTACTCAGAGAATATATAACTATGGACCACATGTCAGCGGTTTCACCCCGGGAAATAGTAAAATATGGAAAAACCACTCATTTTACTTGCCTCATCACGCGGCCATCAAACCCGACAGCAAAACCACAAAGGTGCGAGTCGTATTCTACGTATCAAAAATGGCCCACTCAGGGAATTCGTTGAACGACGTGTTGCATATCATTGCTAATCATTCTCAAATGGAGAATGCACAAATATGTTTTTAATGGCGACATTGAAAAAAAGTACCGCCAAATCCTTATTCACCCAGAAGACCTTTCAGCGAATCCTCTTTCGCCCCTCTTCTCACTTGCCGATGCAGTATTTTAAGTTGAAACCCGTAACATTCTGTGTTAGTTGCGCACCCCTATTTGGCAATCCGAACTAGCAGATGATTGCAAGTCTCAACAGCCCTGGCGGTAATGAAATACAGTCCACTATTGAGGCATTGTCTGAAGTTATTGAAGCGCAAAAGTCAGCAGGTTTTCCCCTCATGAAAATAACATCAAACCATCCGAAGAGACTCGAAGTTATTTCACCCTCTGATCTCTTAGATGCTGATTTTCTGAAGATTCACGACGCAAGCTCACCAAAAACCTTGGGAGTACAATGGAATGCGTTGACTGATAATTTCTCATATTCTTACGACCCAAAACCCATCACAAATTCTAGCACAGAACGGCAAATCCTATCCGCTGTAGCTAAACTTTTGGACCCGGCAGGATGGCTAACGCCAATAATAATATTAGGCAAAATACTCCTTCAACAGCTTTGGATGGAAGGGTTTGACTGGGACGAAAACGTGAAACCCGGTGCTATTCATAAATGGGCGTGTTTTCAAGAAAATCTCACTGCCATAAAATACATAAAAGTACCTCGCTGGGTACAGTTCTCCCCCAAAAAGCACATCCAACTGCATGCATTCGCAGTTGCCTCCGAAAAGGCCTTTTGCGCTTGTATTTACCTGCGAGGACAGCATAGCGAACCCCTTTTAACATCTAATTTACTTGCCGCAAAGAGCAAAGTGGCTCCCCTCCAAACCGTAAGTCTCCCACGACTAGAACTCAGCGGATCAGTTATACTCTCTAACTTGGTAAGACAGATTCAGGCTGAACTCAATTTGCCATCTCACGAGTTATTTGTGTGGACAGATTTATCCATTATTTTAGCCTGGCTGGGAAAGCCCCCTCACAATTGGAAGACCTATGTGGCGGACAGGATATCTCAAATCCTGCAAAATGTTAACAACGCCACCTGCCGTCACGTTTACAGCAACGAAAACCCAGCTGATTTAGGCACGCGAGGATGCAGACCTCAGGATCTCAAAGAAAACTGTCTTTGGTGGGAAGGCCCGGAGTGGCTCTCTAAACCGGCCAACCTCTGGCCAAACTCACGACCTCACCATTAATCTCCCCCGGAACAAAAGCACATAGAAGTATTTCACACTATAGAATCCTCAACCCTCCTCGAAAGATTTTCATCACTGCCACGTGCATTTCATGCACCTTAGCTGTCACCTTAGAAGAGATAAACGAAGCTAAACTCATAATACAGACTCAAAGATCTCATTATAGTGAAACGATTGCACAGCTCTAAGCCTCAAAACTCTTAAGCACTCCATATCTCTTTTGAAAGTTAAGCTTAAGCAACTTAAAAAATTATGGGATTCCTTAGTGAGCTCATACAAATCGGCTTCTCGCTCTGTTTACTTTTCAGAATCTAGCGGTTCAATAGAACAAAAATGTGACAAATGCTCAGAAAGCTATGAAAATTGCAAATCTAAGATTTTAGATGCGCTGCAAATTCTCGGGGATAACTCTCAGTCCCAAACAAATCCCTCACCTGCCTCAAATATCACTCCCGCTTCTTACGCTCAAGAAGCATACATCAAAGTACCACCATGTGACTCCGAAGTCTTTCATGGTGGATACGAAGACTGGCCGGGATTCCGAGATATGTTAACGACAATCTATAAAAATCACCCTAAACTCACTCCTGCGCAAAAACTGTACCATCTCAGGTTAAAGACAAAAGGCCAAGCAGGACTCATTGTAAAGCAATATCCCTTAAGCAATGAGAATTTCGAACTCGCTTGGGAAGCTCTTAAAGCTAGATATGAAAACCGCAGAATATTGGTTGACAATAAACTCAAGGCGTTATTTAATATTCAGCCAGTCTATTCAGAAAGCGGTGAACAAATACAGAGGATTCAGAACAATATAAATAATTGTATTTCCACTCTCACAGCCCAAGGGATTCCCACAACTGACTGAAACCCCATTCTAGTCTACCTATGTTCTTCAAAACTGCCGAATGAAACGCTCTCCCTATGGGAACAATCTCTAAGTTCTCGAAAAGAGCTGCCTAAGTGGTTCGAAATGAATAAATTTCTCACGAGCCGACACGAAGTGGTAGAAAGTCTCGATACCTATCGGCCAACAAGGGCAAAACCAAATTTTAGCCACTTTACCCCAAAGATGCCTAATAAAATTCCACATGTGCAAGCAAAAATCGAACTCACACATTTGTTTCCGAGTCAACAAAGCCTTTCGCTTGCGAATTGTGTAAATCCAATCATGCAATGAAATCGTGAGAGAAAACAATTATTGTGAAAACTGTCTCTCGTATTCCCATCTAAAAAGTGAATTTCAAAGCGATTTCCTATGTGTATATTGCCAAAAACGACATCACTTCCTACTCCATTTTCATCCCCGAACTCTAAACTCTCAAACCAAATTTAAATTTCAAAGAACTATGGCTCACGTAGTGACCCCAGTGAGAATAGCCGATGACATACCGTCAATCTCTAACGGCATCTCAAATTCTCAACCTAGTGAACAAATAATGAAAGTATCGTCTCACTTCTCCAGCAGTAACGGAACAACCCTACCCTAGTCTCTATATACTATGCTGCTGAAATTTAAAAGATCCGAGCCCTCATTGACCAAGGTTCACAAAAAACCTTCATTGCGTTGGTTTACCTACCAAAGACTCCCCCTACGAAATCTCCGGAATGGGAGGACTGGTGGTTCAAAATTCCAAAAAAAAATCTGTGAGTTAACCCTTTGTTCACCAGACCTGAAACAAAAAATTAATAACAAGCGATAATATTGCCTCAACTAACCCACTTTCTCCCCACTACAAGAGTGTCAAACCTGAACATTGCGGAGTTTTCGAAATTATCGTTAGCCGACACTAAATGTTTCACCCCCTCCCGAATTGATTTGGCAATCGGCAGCGACCTCATACCCCAGATCCTCCTGCAGGGTTTGCATCACATAGCATACGGGACTTTTATAGCCCAAAACACAATATTTGGTTGGGTGATTAGCGGACCAGTCAAGGAAACGGTATCAGCATTCACCACCCAAGTTAGAGAATCCGAAGACGAATCGCTCAACACTTTATTAAAAAGGTTCTGGGAACAGGAGCAAATCAGCTCTACTCAAACCCGAACGGAATCAGATGAATTTGCGAGGATCTCTTCCGGACAACCACAACGCGTCAAGACGACGGAAGACACATAGTGAAATTACCCTTTTAATAGGATTTCCTGATACATTAGCCCTCGGTCACTCCCGACCAGCTGCACAGCAGCAATACCTCAGCATAGAGAGATCACTGGAGCGGAAACCGGAACTGCGTGGTAAATACACTGACGTACTCAGAGAATATATAACTATGGACCACATGTCCGCGGTTTCACCCCGGGAAATAGTAAAATATGGAAAAACCACTCATTTTACTTGCCTCATCACGCGGCCATTAAACCCGACAGCAAAACCACAAAGGTGCGAGTCGTATTATACGTATCAAAAATGTCCCACTCAGGGAATTCGTTGAACGACGTGTTGCACACAGGGCCCATACTCCAGAACGATCTCATGCTAATCATTCTCAAATGGAGAATGCACAAATATGTTTTTAATGGCGACATTGAAAAAAAGTACCGCCGAATCCTTATTTACCCAGAAGACCAAGACTTTCAGCGAATCCTCTTTCGCCCCTCTTCTCACTTGCCGATGCAAGATTTTAAGTTGAAACCCGTAACATTCTGTGTTAGTTGCGCACCCCTACTTGGCAATCCGAACTAGCAGATGATTGCAAGTCTCAACAGCCCCTCGCCAGTAGTATTCTACTAAAACAAACTTACGTAGATGACATACTTTCTGGCGGTAATGAAATACAGTCCACTATTGAGGCATTGTCTCAAGTTATTGAAGCGCAAAAGTCAGCAGGTTTTCCCCTCAGGAAAATAACATCAAACCATCCGAAGAGACTCGAAGTTATTTCATCCTCTGATCTCTTAGATGCTGATTTTCTGAAGATTCACGACGCAAGCTCACCAAAAACCTTGGGAGTACAATGGAATGCGTTGACAGATAATTTCTCATATTCTTACGACCCAAAACCCATCACAAATTCTAGCACAGAACGGCAAATCCTATCCGCTGTAGCTAAACTTTTGGACCCGGCAGGATGGCTAACGCCAATAATAATATTAGGCAAAATACTCCTTCAACAGCTTTGGATGGAAGGGTTTGACTGGGACGAAAACGTGAACCCCGGTGCTTTTCATAATTGGGCGTGTTTTCAAGAAAATCTCACTGCCATAAAATACATAAAAGTACCTCGCTGGGTACAGTTCTCCCCCAAAAAGCACATCCAACTGCATGCATTCGCAGTTGCCTCCGAAAAGGCCTTTTGCGCTTGTATTTACCTGCGAGGACAGCATAGCGAACCCCTTTTAACATCTAATTTACTTGCCGCAAAGAGCAAAGTGGCTCCCATCCAAACCGTAAGTCTCCCACGACTAGAACTCAGCGGATCAGTTATACTCTCTAACTTGATAAGACAGATTCAGGCTGAACTCAATTTGCCATCTCACGAGTTATTTGTGTGGACAGATTTATCCACTGTTTTAGCCTGGCTGGAAAAGCCCCCTCACAATTGGAAGACCTATGTGGCGGACAGGATATCTCAAATCCTGCAAAATGTTAACAACGCCACCTGCCGTCACGTTTGCAGCAACGAAAACCCAGCTGATTTAGGCACGCGAGGATGCAGACCTTAGGATCTCAAAGAAAACTGTCTTTGGTGGGAAGGCCCGGAGTGGCTCTCTAAACCGGCAAACCTCTGGCCAAACTCACGACCTCACCATTAATCTCCCCCGGAACAAAAGCACATAGAAGTATTTCACACTATAGAATCCTCAACCCTCCTCGAAAGATTTTCATCACTGCCACGTGCATTTAGAGTACTCGCATATATGCATCGCTTCACCCGCAGGTCCCGCAATTTACCCATTTCTTGCACCTTAGCTGTCACCTTAGAAGAGATAAACGAAGCTAAACTCATAATACAGACTCAAAGATCTCATTATAGTGAAACGATTGCACAGCTCAAAGCCTCAAAACTCTTAAGCACTCCATATCTCTTTTGAAAGTTAAGCTTAAGCAACTTAAAAAATTATGGGATTCCTTAGTGAGCTCATACAAATCGGCTTCTCGCTGTTTACTTTTCAGAATCTAGCGGTTTAATAGAACAAAAATGTGACAAATGCTCAGAAAGCTATGAGAATTGCAAATCTCAGATTTTAGATGCGCTGCAAATTCTCGGGGATAACTCTCAGTCCCAAACAAATCCCTCACCTGCCTCAAATATCACTCCCGCTTCTTACGCTCAAGAAGCATACATCAAAGTACCACCATGTGGACTCATTGTAAAGCAATATCCCTTAAGCAATGAGAATTTCGAACTCGCTTGGGAAGCTCTTAAAGCTAGATATGAAAACCGCAGAATATTGGTTGACAATAAACTCAAGGCACTATTTAATATTCAACTAATATATTCAGAAAGCGGTGAACAAATACAGAGGATTCAGAACAATATAAATAATTGTATTTCCACTCTCACAGCCCAAGGGATTCCCACAAGTGACTGAAAGCCCATTCTAGTCTACCTCTGTTCTTCAAAACTGCCGAATGAAACGCTCTCCCTATGGGAACAATCTCTAAGTTCTCGAAAAGAGCTGCCTAAGTGGTTCGAAATGAATAAATTTCTCACGAGCCGACACGAAGTGGTAGAAACTCTCGATACCTATCGGCCAACAAGGGCCAAACCAAATTTTAACCTACTTTACCCCAAAGATGCCTAATAAAATTCCACATGTGCAAGCAAAAATCGAACTCACACATTTGTTTCCGAGTCAACAAAGCCTTTCGCTTGCGAATTGTGTACATCCAATCATGCAATGAAATGAACTCTCAAACCAAATTTAAATTTCAAAGAACTATGGCTCACGTAGTGACCCCAGTGAGAATAGCCGATGACATACCGTCAATCTCTAACGGCATCTCAAATTCTCAACCTAGTGAACAAATAATGAAAGTATCGTCTCACTTCTCCAGCAGTAACGGAACAATCCTACTCCCCACAGCCAAAGTCTCTATATACTGTGCTGCTGAAATTTAAAAGATCCGAGCCCACATTGACCAAGGTTCACAAAAAACCTTCATTGCGTTGGTTTACCTACCAAAGACTCCCCCTACGAAATCTCCGGAATGGGAGGACTGGTGGTTCAAAATTCCAAAAAAAATCTGTGAGTTAACCCTTTGTTCACCAGACCTGAAACAAAAAATTAATAACAAGCGATAATATTGCCTCAACTAACCACCTTTCTTCCCACTACAAGAGTGTCAAACCTGAACATTGCGGAGTTTTCGAAATTATCGTTAGCCGATACTAAATGTCTCACCCCCTCCCGAATTGATTTGGCAATCGGCAGCGACCTCATACCCCAGATCCTCCTGCAGGGTTTGCATCACATAGCATACGGGACTTTTATAGCCCAAAACACAATATTTGGTTGGGTGATTAGCGGACCAGTCAAGGAAACGGTATCAGCATTCACCACCCAAGTTAGAGAATCCGAAGACGAATCGCTCAACACTTTATTAAAAAGGTTCTGGGAACAGAAGGAAATCAGCTCTACTCAAACCCGAACGGAATCAGATGAATTTTGCGAGGATCTCTTCCGGACAACCACAACGCGTCAAGACGACGGAAGACACATAGTGAAATTACCCTTTTAATCGGATTTCCTGATACATTAGCCCTCGGTCACTCCCGACCAGTTGCACAACAGCAATACCTCAGCATAGAGAGATCACTGGAGCGGAAACCGGAACTGCGTGATAAATACACTGACGTACTCAGAGAATATATAACTATGGACCACAAGTCAGCGGTTTCACCCCGGGAAATAGTAAAATATGGAAAAACCACTCATTTTACTTGCCTCATCACGCGGCCATCAAACCCGACAGCAAAACCACAAAGGTGCGAGTCGTATTATACGTATCAAAAATGTCCCACTCAGGGAATTCGTTGAACGACGTGTTGCACACAGGGCCCATACTCCAGAACGATCTCATGCTAATCATTCTCAAATGGAGAATGCACAAATATGTTTTTAATGGCGACATTGAAAAAAAGTACCGCCAAATCCTTATTTACCCAGAAGACCAAGGCTTTCAGCGAATCCTCTTTCGCCCCTCTTCTCACTTGCCGATGCAAGACTTTAAGTTGAAACCCGTAACATTCTGTGTTAGTTGCGCACCCCTACTTGGCAATCCGAACTAGCAGATGATTGCAAGTCTCAACAGCCCCTCGCCAGTAGTATTCTACTAAAACAAACTTACGTAGATGACATACTTTCTGGCGGTAATGAAATACAGTCCACTATTGAGGCATTGTCTCAAGTTATTGAAGCGCAAAAGTCAGCAGGTTTTCCCCTCAGGAAAATAACATCAAACCATCCGAAGAGACTCGAAGTTATTTCATCCTCTGATCTCTTAGATGCTGATTTTCTGAAGATTCACGACGCAAGCTCACCAAAAACCTTGGGAGTACAATGGAATGCGTTGACAGATAATTTCTCGTATTCTTACGACCCAAAACCCATCACAAATTCTAGCACAGAACGGCAAATCCTATCCGCTGTAGCTAAACTTTTGGACCCGGCAGGATGGCTAACGCCAATAATAATACTAGGCAAAATACTCCTTCAACAGCTTTGGATGGAAGGGTTTGACTGGGACGAAAACGTGAAACCCGGTGCTTTTCATAAATGGGCGTGTTTTCAAGAAAATCTCACTGCCATAAAATACATAAAAGTACCTCGCTGGGTACAGTTCTCGCCCAAAAAGCACATCCAACTGCATGCATTCGCAGTTGCCTCCGAAAAGGCCTTTTGCGCTTGTATTTACCTGCGAGGACAGCATAGCGAACCCCTTTTAACATCTAATTAACTTGCCGCAAAGAGCAAAGTGGCTCCCCTCCAAACCGTAAGTCTCCCACGACTAGAACTCAGCGGAGCAGTTATACTCTCTAAGTTGGTAAGACAGATTCAGGCTGAACTCAATTTGCCATCTCACGAGTTATTTGTGTGGACAGATTTTTCCATTGTTTTAGCCTGGCTGGAAAAGCCCCCTCACAATTGGAAGACCTATGTGTCGGACAGGATACCTCAAATCCTGCAAAATGTTAACAACGCCACCTACCTGCCGTCACGTTTGCAGCAACGAAAACCCAGCTGATTTAGGCACGCGAGGATGCAGACCTCAGGATCTCAAAGAAAACTGTCTTTGGTGGGAAGGCCCGGAGTGGCTCTCTAAACCGACCAACCTCTGGCCAAACTGACGACCTCACCATTAATGTCCCCCGGAACAAAAGCACATAGAAGTATTTCACACTATAGAATCCTCAACCCTTCTCGAAAGATTTTCATCACTGCCACGTGCATTTAGAGTACTCGCATATATGCATCGCTTCATCCGCAGGTCCCGCAATTTACCCATTTCTTGCACCTTAGCTGTCACCTTAGAAGAGATAAACGAAGCTAAACTCATAATACAGACTCATAGATCTCATTATAGTGAAACGATTGCACAGCTCAAAGCCTCAAAACTCTTAAGCACTCCATATCTCTTTTGAAAGTTAAGCTTAAGCAACTTAAAAAATTATGGAATTCCTTAGTGAGCTCATACAAATCGGCTTCTCGCTCTGTTTACTTTTCAGAATCTAGCGGTTCAATAGAACAAAAATGTGACAAATGCTCAGAAACCTATGAGAATTGCAAATCTCAGATTTTAGATGCGCTGCAAATTCTCGGGGATAACTCTCAGTCCCAAACAAATCCCTCACCTGCCTCAAATATCACTCCCGCTTCTTACGCTCAAGAAGCATACATCAAAGTACCACCATGTGACTCCGAAGTCTTTCATGGTGGATACGAAGACTGGCCGGGATTCCGAGATATGTTAACGGCAGTCTATAAAAATCACCCTAAACTCACTCCTGCGCAAAAACTGTACCATCTCAGGTTAAAGACAAAAGGCCAAGCAGGACTTATTGTAAAGCAATATCCCTTAAGCAATGAGAATTTCGAACTCGCTTGGGAAGCTCTTAAAGCTAGATATGAAAACCGCAGAATATTGGTTGACAATAAACTCAAGGCGTTATTTAATATTCAGCCAGTCTATTCAGAAAGCGATGAACAAATACAGAGGATTCAGAACAATATAGATAATTGTATTTCCACTCTCACAGCCCAAGGGATTCCCACAACTGACTGAAACCCCATTCTAGTCTACCTATGTTCTTCAAAACTGCCGAATGAAACGCTCTCCCTATGGGAACAATCTCTAAGTTCTCGAAAAGAGCTGCCTAAGTGGTTCGAAATGAATAAATTTCTCACGAGCTGACACGAAGTGGTTGAAAGTCTCGATACCTATCGGCCAACAAGGGCAAAACCAAATTTTAACCTACTTTACCCCAAAGATGCCTAATAAAATTCCACATGTGCAAGCAAAAATCGAACTCACACATTTGTTTCCGAGTCAACAAAGCCTTTCGCTTGCGAATTGTGTAAATCCAATCATGCAATGAAATCGTGAGAGAAAACAATTATTGTGAAAACTGTCTCTCGTATTCCCATCTAAAAAGTGAATTTCAAAGCGATTTCCTATGTGTATATTGCCAAAAACGACATCACTCCCTACTCCATTTTCATCCCCGAACTCTAAACTCTCAAACCAAATTTAAATTTCAAAGAACTATGGCTCACGTAGTGACCCCAGTGAGAATAGCCGATGACATACCGTCAATCTCTAACGGCATCTAAAATTCTCAACCTAGTGAACAAATAATGAAAGTATCGTCTCACTTCTCCAACAGTAACGGAACAACCCTACCCTAGTCTCTATATACTATGCTGCTGACATTTAAAAGATCCGAGCCCTCATTGACCAAGGTTCACAAAAAACCTTCATTGCGTTGGTTTACCTACCAAAGACTCCCCCTACGAAATCTCCGGAATGGGAGGACTGGTGGTTCAAAATTCCAAAAAAAAATCTGTGAGTTAACCCTTTGTTCACCAGACCTGAAACAAAAAATTAATAACAAGCGATAATATTGCCTCAACTAACCCACTTTCTCCCCACTACAAGAGTGTCAAACCTGAACATTGCGGAGTTTTCGAAATTATCGTTAGCCGACACTAAATGTTTCACCCCCTCCCGAATTGATTTGGCAATCGGCAGCGACCTCATACCCCAGATCCTCCTGCAGGGTTTGCATCACATAGCATACGGGACTTTTATAGCCCAAAACACAATATTTGGTTGGGTGATTAGCGGACCAGTCAAGGAAACGGTATCAGCATTCACCACCCAAGTTAGAGAATCCGAAGACGAATCGCTCAACACTTTATTAAAAAGGTTCTGGGAACAGGAGGAAATCAGCTCTACTCAAACCCGAACGGAATCAGATGAATTTTGCGAGGATCTCTTCCGGACACCAACAACGCGTCAAGACGACGGAAGACACATAGTGAAATTACCCTTTTAATCGGATTTCCTGATACATTAGCCCTCAGTCACTCCCGACCAGCTGCACAACAGCAATACCTCAGCATAGAGAGATCACTGGAGCGGAAACCGGAACTGCGTGATAAATACACTGACGTACTCAGAGAATATATAACTATGGACCACATGTCAGCGGTTTCACCCCGGGAAATAGTAAAATATGGAAAAACCACTCATTTTACTTGCGGCCATCAAACCCGACAGCAAAACCACAAAGGTGCGAGTCGTATTATACGTATCAAAAATGTCACACTCAGGGAATTCGTTGAACGACGTGTTGCACACAGGGCCCATACTCCAGAACGATCTCATGCTAATCATTCTCAAATGGAGAATGCACAAATATGTTTTTAATGGCGACATTGAAAAAAAGTACCGCCAAATCCTTATTCACCCAGAAGACCTTTCAGCGAATCCTCTTTCGCCCCTCTTCTCACTTGCCGATGCAAGATTTTAAGTTGAAACCCGTAACATTCTGTGTTAGTTGCGCACCCCTACTTGGCAATCCGAACTAGCAGATGATTGCAAGTCTCAACAGCCCCTCGCCAGTAGTATTCTACTACAACAAACTTACGTAGATGACATACTTTCTGGCGGTAATGAAATACAGTCCACTATTGAGGCATTGTCTCAAGTTATTGAAGCGCAAAAGTCAGCAGGTTTTCCCCTCAGGAAAATAACATCAAACCATCCGAAGAGACTCGAAGTTATTTCATCCTCTGATCTCTTAGATGCTGATTTTCTGAAGATTCACGACGCAAGCTCACCAAAAACCTTGGGAGTACAATGGAATGCGTTGACAGATAATTTCTCATATTCTTACGACCCAAAACCCATCACAAATTCTAGCACAGAACGGCAAATCCTATCCGCTGTAGCTAAACTTTTGGACCCGGCAGGATGGCTAACGCCAATAATAATATTAGGCAAAATACTCCTTCAACAGCTTTGGATGGAAGGGTTTGACTGGGACGAAAACGTGAACCCCGGTGCTTTTCATAATTGGGCGTGTTTTCAAGAAAATCTCACTGCCATAAAATACATAAAAGTACCTCGCTGGGTACAGTTCTCCCCCAAAAAGCACATCCAACTGCATGCATTCGCAGTTGCCTCCGAAAAGGCCTTTTGCGCTTGTATTTACCTGCGAGGACAGCATAGCGAACCCCTTTTAACATCTAATTTACTTGCCGCAAAGAGCAAAGTGGCTCCCATCCAAACCGTAAGTCTCCCACGACTAGAACTCAGCGGATCAGTTATACTCTCTAACTTGATAAGACAGATTCAGGCTGAACTCAATTTGCCATCTCACGAGTTATTTGTGTGGACAGATTTATCCACTGTTTTAGCCTGGCTGGAAAAGCCCCCTCACAATTGGAAGACCTATGTGGCGGACAGGATATCTCAAATCCTGCAAAATGTTAACAACGCCACCTGCCGTCACGTTTGCAGCAACGAAAACCCAGCTGATTTAGGCACGCGAGGATGCAGACCTTAGGATCTCAAAGAAAACTGTCTTTGGTGGGAAGGCCCGGAGTGGCTCTCTAAACCGGCAAACCTCTGGCCAAACTCACGACCTCACCATTAATCTCCCCCGGAACAAAAGCACATAGAAGTATTTCACACTATAGAATCCTCAACCCTCCTCGAAAGATTTTCATCACTGCCACGTGCATTTAGAGTACTCGCATATATGCATCGCTTCACCCGCAGGTCCCGCAATTTACCCATTTCTTGCACCTTAGCTGTCACCTTAGAAGAGATAAACGAAGCTAAACTCATAATACAGACTCAAAGATCTCATTATAGTGAAACGATTGCACAGCTCAAAGCCTCAAAACTCTTAAGCACTCCATATCTCTTTTGAAAGTTAAGCTTAAGCAACTTAAAAAATTATGGGATTCCTTAGTGAGCTCATACAAATCGGCTTCTCGCTGTTTACTTTTCAGAATCTAGCGGTTTAATAGAACAAAAATGTGACAAATGCTCAGAAAGCTATGAGAATTGCAAATCTCAGATTTTAGATGCGCTGCAAATTCTCGGGGATAACTCTCAGTCCCAAACAAATCCCTCACCTGCCTCAAATATCACTCCCGCTTCTTACGCTCAAGAAGCATACATCAAAGTACCACCATGTGGACTCATTGTAAAGCAATATCCCTTAAGCAATGAGAATTTCGAACTCGCTTGGGAAGCTCTTAAAGCTAGATATGAAAACCGCAGAATATTGGTTGACAATAAACTCAAGGCACTATTTAATATTCAACTAATATATTCAGAAAGCGGTGAACAAATACAGAGGATTCAGAACAATATAAATAATTGTATTTCCACTCTCACAGCCCAAGGGATTCCCACAAGTGACTGAAAGCCCATTCTAGTCTACCTCTGTTCTTCAAAACTGCCGAATGAAACGCTCTCCCTATGGGAACAATCTCTAAGTTCTCGAAAAGAGCTGCCTAAGTGGTTCGAAATGAATAAATTTCTCACGAGCCGACACGAAGTGGTAGAAACTCTCGATACCTATCGGCCAACAAGGGCCAAACCAAATTTTAACCTACTTTACCCCAAAGATGCCTAATAAAATTCCACATGTGCAAGCAAAAATCGAACTCACACATTTGTTTCCGAGTCAACAAAGCCTTTCGCTTGCGAATTGTGTACATCCAATCATGCAATGAAATGAACTCTCAAACCAAATTTAAATTTCAAAGAACTATGGCTCACGTAGTGACCCCAGTGAGAATAGCCGATGACATACCGTCAATCTCTAACGGCATCTCAAATTCTCAACCTAGTGAACAAATAATGAAAGTATCGTCTCACTTCTCCAGCAGTAACGGAACAATCCTACTCCCCACAGCCAAAGTCTCTATATACTGTGCTGCTGAAATTTAAAAGATCCGAGCCCACATTGACCAAGGTTCACAAAAAACCTTCATTGCGTTGGTTTACCTACCAAAGACTCCCCCTACGAAATCTCCGGAATGGGAGGACTGGTGGTTCAAAATTCCAAAAAAAATCTGTGAGTTAACCCTTTGTTCACCAGACCTGAAACAAAAAATTAATAACAAGCGATAATATTGCCTCAACTAACCACCTTTCTTCCCACTACAAGAGTGTCAAACCTGAACATTGCGGAGTTTTCGAAATTATCGTTAGCCGATACTAAATGTCTCACCCCCTCCCGAATTGATTTGGCAATCGGCAGCGACCTCATACCCCAGATCCTCCTGCAGGGTTTGCATCACATAGCATACGGGACTTTTATAGCCCAAAACACAATATTTGGTTGGGTGATTAGCGGACCAGTCAAGGAAACGGTATCAGCATTCACCACCCAAGTTAGAGAATCCGAAGACGAATCGCTCAACACTTTATTAAAAAGGTTCTGGGAACAGAAGGAAATCAGCTCTACTCAAACCCGAACGGAATCAGATGAATTTTGCGAGGATCTCTTCCGGACAACCACAACGCGTCAAGACGACGGAAGACACATAGTGAAATTACCCTTTTAATCGGATTTCCTGATACATTAGCCCTCGGTCACTCCCGACCAGTTGCACAACAGCAATACCTCAGCATAGAGAGATCACTGGAGCGGAAACCGGAACTGCGTGATAAATACACTGACGTACTCAGAGAATATATAACTATGGACCACAAGTCAGCGGTTTCACCCCGGGAAATAGTAAAATATGGAAAAACCACTCATTTTACTTGCCTCATCACGCGGCCATCAAACCCGACAGCAAAACCACAAAGGTGCGAGTCGTATTATACGTATCAAAAATGTCCCACTCAGGGAATTCGTTGAACGACGTGTTGCACACAGGGCCCATACTCCAGAACGATCTCATGCTAATCATTCTCAAATGGAGAATGCACAAATATGTTTTTAATGGCGACATTGAAAAAAAGTACCGCCAAATCCTTATTTACCCAGAAGACCAAGGCTTTCAGCGAATCCTCTTTCGCCCCTCTTCTCACTTGCCGATGCAAGACTTTAAGTTGAAACCCGTAACATTCTGTGTTAGTTGCGCACCCCTACTTGGCAATCCGAACTAGCAGATGATTGCAAGTCTCAACAGCCCCTCGCCAGTAGTATTCTACTAAAACAAACTTACGTAGATGACATACTTTCTGGCGGTAATGAAATACAGTCCACTATTGAGGCATTGTCTCAAGTTATTGAAGCGCAAAAGTCAGCAGGTTTTCCCCTCAGGAAAATAACATCAAACCATCCGAAGAGACTCGAAGTTATTTCATCCTCTGATCTCTTAGATGCTGATTTTCTGAAGATTCACGACGCAAGCTCACCAAAAACCTTGGGAGTACAATGGAATGCGTTGACAGATAATTTCTCGTATTCTTACGACCCAAAACCCATCACAAATTCTAGCACAGAACGGCAAATCCTATCCGCTGTAGCTAAACTTTTGGACCCGGCAGGATGGCTAACGCCAATAATAATACTAGGCAAAATACTCCTTCAACAGCTTTGGATGGAAGGGTTTGACTGGGACGAAAACGTGAAACCCGGTGCTTTTCATAAATGGGCGTGTTTTCAAGAAAATCTCACTGCCATAAAATACATAAAAGTACCTCGCTGGGTACAGTTCTCGCCCAAAAAGCACATCCAACTGCATGCATTCGCAGTTGCCTCCGAAAAGGCCTTTTGCGCTTGTATTTACCTGCGAGGACAGCATAGCGAACCCCTTTTAACATCTAATTAACTTGCCGCAAAGAGCAAAGTGGCTCCCCTCCAAACCGTAAGTCTCCCACGACTAGAACTCAGCGGAGCAGTTATACTCTCTAAGTTGGTAAGACAGATTCAGGCTGAACTCAATTTGCCATCTCACGAGTTATTTGTGTGGACAGATTTTTCCATTGTTTTAGCCTGGCTGGAAAAGCCCCCTCACAATTGGAAGACCTATGTGTCGGACAGGATACCTCAAATCCTGCAAAATGTTAACAACGCCACCTACCTGCCGTCACGTTTGCAGCAACGAAAACCCAGCTGATTTAGGCACGCGAGGATGCAGACCTCAGGATCTCAAAGAAAACTGTCTTTGGTGGGAAGGCCCGGAGTGGCTCTCTAAACCGACCAACCTCTGGCCAAACTGACGACCTCACCATTAATGTCCCCCGGAACAAAAGCACATAGAAGTATTTCACACTATAGAATCCTCAACCCTTCTCGAAAGATTTTCATCACTGCCACGTGCATTTAGAGTACTCGCATATATGCATCGCTTCATCCGCAGGTCCCGCAATTTACCCATTTCTTGCACCTTAGCTGTCACCTTAGAAGAGATAAACGAAGCTAAACTCATAATACAGACTCATAGATCTCATTATAGTGAAACGATTGCACAGCTCAAAGCCTCAAAACTCTTAAGCACTCCATATCTCTTTTGAAAGTTAAGCTTAAGCAACTTAAAAAATTATGGAATTCCTTAGTGAGCTCATACAAATCGGCTTCTCGCTCTGTTTACTTTTCAGAATCTAGCGGTTCAATAGAACAAAAATGTGACAAATGCTCAGAAACCTATGAGAATTGCAAATCTCAGATTTTAGATGCGCTGCAAATTCTCGGGGATAACTCTCAGTCCCAAACAAATCCCTCACCTGCCTCAAATATCACTCCCGCTTCTTACGCTCAAGAAGCATACATCAAAGTACCACCATGTGACTCCGAAGTCTTTCATGGTGGATACGAAGACTGGCCGGGATTCCGAGATATGTTAACGGCAGTCTATAAAAATCACCCTAAACTCACTCCTGCGCAAAAACTGTACCATCTCAGGTTAAAGACAAAAGGCCAAGCAGGACTTATTGTAAAGCAATATCCCTTAAGCAATGAGAATTTCGAACTCGCTTGGGAAGCTCTTAAAGCTAGATATGAAAACCGCAGAATATTGGTTGACAATAAACTCAAGGCGTTATTTAATATTCAGCCAGTCTATTCAGAAAGCGATGAACAAATACAGAGGATTCAGAACAATATAGATAATTGTATTTCCACTCTCACAGCCCAAGGGATTCCCACAACTGACTGAAACCCCATTCTAGTCTACCTATGTTCTTCAAAACTGCCGAATGAAACGCTCTCCCTATGGGAACAATCTCTAAGTTCTCGAAAAGAGCTGCCTAAGTGGTTCGAAATGAATAAATTTCTCACGAGCTGACACGAAGTGGTTGAAAGTCTCGATACCTATCGGCCAACAAGGGCAAAACCAAATTTTAACCTACTTTACCCCAAAGATGCCTAATAAAATTCCACATGTGCAAGCAAAAATCGAACTCACACATTTGTTTCCGAGTCAACAAAGCCTTTCGCTTGCGAATTGTGTAAATCCAATCATGCAATGAAATCGTGAGAGAAAACAATTATTGTGAAAACTGTCTCTCGTATTCCCATCTAAAAAGTGAATTTCAAAGCGATTTCCTATGTGTATATTGCCAAAAACGACATCACTCCCTACTCCATTTTCATCCCCGAACTCTAAACTCTCAAACCAAATTTAAATTTCAAAGAACTATGGCTCACGTAGTGACCCCAGTGAGAATAGCCGATGACATACCGTCAATCTCTAACGGCATCTAAAATTCTCAACCTAGTGAACAAATAATGAAAGTATCGTCTCACTTCTCCAACAGTAACGGAACAACCCTACCCTAGTCTCTATATACTATGCTGCTGACATTTAAAAGATCCGAGCCCTCATTGACCAAGGTTCACAAAAAACCTTCATTGCGTTGGTTTACCTACCAAAGACTCCCCCTACGAAATCTCCGGAATGGGAGGACTGGTGGTTCAAAATTCCAAAAAAAAATCTGTGAGTTAACCCTTTGTTCACCAGACCTGAAACAAAAAATTAATAACAAGCGATAATATTGCCTCAACTAACCCACTTTCTCCCCACTACAAGAGTGTCAAACCTGAACATTGCGGAGTTTTCGAAATTATCGTTAGCCGACACTAAATGTTTCACCCCCTCCCGAATTGATTTGGCAATCGGCAGCGACCTCATACCCCAGATCCTCCTGCAGGGTTTGCATCACATAGCATACGGGACTTTTATAGCCCAAAACACAATATTTGGTTGGGTGATTAGCGGACCAGTCAAGGAAACGGTATCAGCATTCACCACCCAAGTTAGAGAATCCGAAGACGAATCGCTCAACACTTTATTAAAAAGGTTCTGGGAACAGGAGGAAATCAGCTCTACTCAAACCCGAACGGAATCAGATGAATTTTGCGAGGATCTCTTCCGGACACCAACAACGCGTCAAGACGACGGAAGACACATAGTGAAATTACCCTTTTAATCGGATTTCCTGATACATTAGCCCTCAGTCACTCCCGACCAGCTGCACAACAGCAATACCTCAGCATAGAGAGATCACTGGAGCGGAAACCGGAACTGCGTGATAAATACACTGACGTACTCAGAGAATATATAACTATGGACCACATGTCAGCGGTTTCACCCCGGGAAATAGTAAAATATGGAAAAACCACTCATTTTACTTGCGGCCATCAAACCCGACAGCAAAACCACAAAGGTGCGAGTCGTATTATACGTATCAAAAATGTCACACTCAGGGAATTCGTTGAACGACGTGTTGCACACAGGGCCCATACTCCAGAACGATCTCATGCTAATCATTCTCAAATGGAGAATGCACAAATATGTTTTTAATGGCGACATTGAAAAAAAGTACCGCCAAATCCTTATTCACCCAGAAGACCTTTCAGCGAATCCTCTTTCGCCCCTCTTCTCACTTGCCGATGCAAGATTTTAAGTTGAAACCCGTAACATTCTGTGTTAGTTGCGCACCCCTACTTGGCAATCCGAACTAGCAGATGATTGCAAGTCTCAACAGCCCCTCGCCAGTAGTATTCTACTACAACAAACTTACGTAGATGACATACTTTCTGGCGGTAATGAAATACAGTCCACTATTGAGGCATTGTCTCAAGTTATTGAAGCGCAAAAGTCAGCAGGTTTTCCCCTCAGGAAAATAACATCAAACCATCCGAAGAGACTCGAAGTTATTTCATCCTCTGATCTCTTAGATGCTGATTTTCTGAAGATTCACGACGCAAGCTCACCAAAAACCTTGGGAGTACAATGGAATGCGTTGACAGATAATTTCTCGTATTCTTACGACCCAAAACCCATCACAAATTCTAGCACAGAACGGCAAATCCTATCCGCTGTAGCTAAATAATGTTAGGCAAAATACTCCTACAACAGCTTTGGATGGAAGGGTTTGACTGGGACGAAAACGTGAAACCCGGTGCTTTTCATAAATGGGCGTGTTTTCAAGAAAATCTCACTGCCATAAAATACATAAAAGTACCTTGCTGGGTACAGTTCTCCCCCAAAAAGCACATCCAACTGCATGCATTCGCAGTTGCCTCCGAAAAGGCCTTTTGCGCTTGTATTTACCTGCGAGGACAGCATAGCGAACCCCTTTTAACATCTAATTTACTTGCCGCAAAGAGCAAAGTGGCTCCCCTCCAAACCGTAAGTCTCCCACGACTAGAACTCAGCGGATCAGTTATACTCTCTAAGTTGGTAAGACAGATTCAGGCTGAACTCAATTTGCCATCTCACGAGTTATTTGTGTGGACAGATTTATCCATTGTTTTAGCCTGGCTGGAAAAGCCCCCTCACAATTGGAAGACCTATGTGGCGGACAGGATATCTCAAATCCTGCAAAATGTTAACAACGCCACCTGGCGTCACGTTTGCAGCAACGAAAACCCAGCTGATTTAGGCACGCGAGGATGCAGACCTCAGGATCTCAAAGAAAACTGTCTTTGGTGGAAAGGGCCGGAGTGGCTCTCTAAACCGGCCAACCTCTGGCCAAACTCACGACCTCACCATTAATCTCCCCCGGAACAAAAGCACATAGAAGTATTTCACACTATAGAATCCTCAACCCTCCTCGAAAGATTTTCATCACTGCCACGTGCATTTAGGGTACTCGCATATATGCATCACTTCATCCGCAGGTCCCGCAATTTACCCATTTCTTGCACCTTAGCTGTCACCTTAGAAGGATAAACGAAGCTAAACTCATAATACAGACTCAAAGATCTCATTATAGTGAAACGATTGCACTGCTCAAAGCCTCAAAACTCTTAAGCACTCCATATCTCTTTTGGAAGTTAAGCTTAAGCAACTTAAAAAATTAGGGGATTCCTTAGTGAGCTCATACAAATCGGCTTCTCGCTCTGTTTACTTTTCAGAATCTAGCGGTTCAATAGAACAAAAATATGACAAATGCTCAGAAAGCTATGAGAATTGCAAATCTCAGATTTTAGATGCGCTGCAAATTCTCGGGGATAACTCTTAGTCCCAAACAAATCCCACACCTGCCTCAAATATCACTCCCGCTTCTTACGCTCAAGAAGCATACATCAAAGTACCACCATGTGACTCCGAAGTCTTTCATGGTGGATACGAAGACTGGCCGGGATTCCGAGATATGTTAACGGCAGTCTATACAAATCACCTTAAACTCACTCCTGCGCAAAAACTGTACCATCTCAGGTTAAAGACAAAAGGCCAAGCAGGACTCATTGTAAAGCAATATCCCTTAAGCAATGAGAATTTCGAACTCGCTTGGGAAGCTCTTAAAGCTAGATATGAAAACCGCAGAATATTGGTTGACAATAAACTCAAGGCGTTATTTAATATTCAGCCAGTCTATTCAGAAAGCGGTGAACAAATACAGAGGATTCAGAACAATATAAATAATTGTATTTCCACTCTCACAGCCCAAGGTATTCCCACAACTGACTGAAACCCCATTCTAGTCTACCTATGTTCTTCAAAACTGCCGAATGAAACGCTCTCCCTATGGGAACAATCTCTAAGTTCTCGAAAAGAGCTGCCTAAGTGGTTCGAAATGAATAAATTTCTCACGAGCCGACACGAAGTGGTAGAAAGTCTCGATACCTATCGGCCAACAAGGGCAAAACCAAATTTTAGCCACTTTACCCCAAAGATGCCTAATAAAATTCCACATGTGCAAGCAAAAATCGAACTCACACATTTGTTTCCGAGTCAACAAAGCCTTTCGCTTGCGAATTGTGTAAATCCAATCATGCAATGAAATCGTGAGAGAAAACAATTATTGTGAAAACTGTCTCTCGTACTCCCATCTAAAAAGTGAATTTCAAAGCAATTTCCTATGTGTATATTGCCAAAAACGACATCACTCCCTACTCCATTTTCATCCCCGAACTCTAAACTCTCAAACCAAATTTAAATTTCAAAGAACTATGGCTCACGTAGTGACCCCAGTGAGAATAGCCGATGACATACCGTCAATCTCTAACGGCATCTCAAATTCTCAACCTAGTGAACAAATAATGAAAGTATCGTCTCACTTCTCCAGCAGTAACGGAACAATCCTACTCCCCACAGCCATAGTCTCTATATACTGTGCTGCTGACATTTAAAAGATCCGAGCCCACATTGACCAAGGTTCACAAAAAACCTTCATTGCGTTGATTTACCTACCAAAGGCTCCCCCTACGAAATCTCCGGAATGGGAGGACTGGTGGTTCAAAATTCCAAAAAAAATCTGTGAGTTAACCCTTTGTTCACCAGACCTGAAACAAAAAATTAATAACAAGCGATAATATTGCCTCAACTAACCCACTTTCTCCCCACTACAAGAGTGTCAAACCTGAACATTGCGGAGTTTTCGAAATTATCGTTAGCCGACACTAAATGTTTCACCCCCTCCCGAATTGATTTGGCAATCGGCAGCGACCTCATACCCCAGATCCTCCTGCAGGGTTTGCATCACATAGCATACGGGACTTTTATAGCCCAAAACACAATATTTGGTTGGGTGATTAGCGGACCAGTCAAGGAAACGGTATCACCATTCACCACCCAAGTTAGAGAATCCGAAGACGAATCGCTCAACACTTTATTAAAACGGTTCTGGGAACAGGAGGAAATCAGCTCTACTCAAACCCGAACGGAATCAGATGAATTTTGCGAGGATCTCTTCCGGACAACCACAACGCGCCAAGACGACGGAAGACACATAGTGAAATTAACCTTTTAATCGGATTTCCTGATACATTAGCCCTCGGTCACTCCCGACCAGCTGCACAACAGCAATACCTCAGCATAGAGAGATCACTGGAGCGTAAACCGGAACTGCGTGATAAATACACTGACGTACTCAGAGAATATATAACTATGGACCACATGTCAGCGGTTTCACCCCGGGAAATAGTAAAATATGGAAAAAACCACTCATTTTACTTGCCTCATCACGCGGCCATCAAACCCGACAGCAAAACCACAAAGGTGCGAGTCGTATTCTACGTATCAAAAATGGCCCACTCAGGGAATTCGTTGAACGACGTGTTGCATATCATTGCTAATCATTCTCAAATGGAGAATGCACAAATATGTTTTTAATGGCGACATTGAAAAAAAGTACCGCCAAATCCTTATTCACCCAGAAGACCTTTCAGCGAATCCTCTTTCGCCCCTCTTCTCACTTGCCGATGCAGTATTTTAAGTTGAAACCCGTAACATTCTGTGTTAGTTGCGCACCCCTACTTGGCAATCCGAACTAGCAGATGATTGCAAGTCTCAACAGCCCCTCGCCAGTAGTATTCTACTACAACAAACTTACGTAGATGACATACTTTCTGGCGGTAATGAAATACAGTCCACTATTGAGGCATTGTCTCAAGTTATTGAAGCGCAAAAGTCAGCAGGTTTTCCCCTCAGGAAAATAACATCAAACCATCCGAAGAGACTCGAAGTTATTTCATCCTCTGATCTCTTAGATGCTGATTTTCTGAAGATTCACGACGCAAGCTCACCAAAAACCTTGGGAGTACAATGGAATGCGTTGACAGATAATTTCTCGTATTCTTACGACCCAAAACCCATCACAAATTCTAGCACAGAACGGCAAATCCTATCCGCTGTAGCTAAACTTTTGGACCCGGCAGGATGGCTAACGCCAATAATAATACTAGGCAAAATACTCCTTCAACAGCTTTGGATGGAAGGGTTTGACTGGGACGAAAACGTGAAACCCGGTGCTTTTCATAAATGGGCGTGTTTTCAAGAAAATCTCACTGCCATAAAATACATAAAAGTACCTCGCTGGGTACAGTTCTCGCCCAAAAAGCACATCCAACTGCATGCATTCGCAGTTGCCTCCGAAAAGGCCTTTTGCGCTTGTATTTACCTGCGAGGACAGCATAGCGAACCCCTTTTAACATCTAATTTACTTGCCGCAAAGAGCAAAGTGGCTCCCCTCCAAACCGTAAGTCTCCCACGACTAGAACTCAGCGGATCAGTTATACTCTCTAACTTGGTAAGACAGATTCAGGCTGAACTCAATTTGCCATCTCACGAGTTATTTGTGTGGACAGATTTATCCATTATTTTAGCCTGGCTGGGAAAGCCCCCTCACAATTGGAAGACCTATGTGGCGGACAGGATATCTCAAATCCTGCAAAATGTTAACAACGCCACCTGCCGTCACGTTTGCAGCAACGAAAACCCAGCTGATTTAGGCACGCGAGGATGCAGACCTCAGGATCTCAAAGAAAACTGTCTTTGGTGGGAAGGCCCGGAGTGGCTCTCTAAACCGGCCAACCTCTGGCCAAACTCACGACCTCACCATTAATCTCCCCCGGAACAAAAGCACATAGAAGTATTTCACACTATAGAATCCTCAACCCTCCTCGAAAGATTTTCATCACTGCCACGTGCATTTCATGCACCTTAGCTGTCACCTTAGAAGAGATAAACGAAGCTAAACTCATAATACAGACTCAAAGATCTCATTATAGTGAAACGATTGCACAGCTCTAAGCCTCAAAACTCTTAAGCACTCCATATCTCTTTTGAAAGTTAAGCTTAAGCAACTTAAAAAATTATGGGATTCCTTAGTGAGCTCATACAAATCGGCTTCTCGCTCTGTTTACTTTTCAGAATCTAGCGGTTCAATAGAACAAAAATGTGACAAATGCTCAGAAAGCTATGAAAATTGCAAATCTAAGATTTTAGATGCGCTGCAAATTCTCGGGGATAACTCTCAGTCCCAAACAAATCCCTCACCTGCCTCAAATATCACTCCCGCTTCTTACGCTCAAGAAGCATACATCAAAGTACCACCATGTGACTCCGAAGTCTTTCATGGTGGATACGAAGACTGGCCGGGATTCCGAGATATGTTAACGACAATCTATAAAAATCACCCTAAACTCACTCCTGCGCAAAAACTGTACCATCTCAGGTTAAAGACAAAAGGCCAAGCAGGACTCATTGTAAAGCAATATCCCTTAAGCAATGAGAATTTCGAACTCGCTTGGGAAGCTCTTAAAGCTAGATATGAAAACCGCAGAATATTGGTTGACAATAAACTCAAGGCGTTATTTAATATTCAGCCAGTCTATTCAGAAAGCGGTGAACAAATACAGAGGATTCAGAACAATATAAATAATTGTATTTCCACTCTCACAGCCCAAGGGATTCCCACAACTGACTGAAACCCCATTCTAGTCTACCTATGTTCTTCAAAACTGCCGAATGAAACGCTCTCCCTATGGGAACAATCTCTAAGTTCTCGAAAAGAGCTGCCTAAGTGGTTCGAAATGAATAAATTTCTCACGAGCCGACACGAAGTGGTAGAAAGTCTCGATACCTATCGGCCAACAAGGGCAAAACCAAATTTTAGCCACTTTACCCCAAAGATGCCTAATAAAATTCCACATGTGCAAGCAAAAATCGAACTCACACATTTGTTTCCGAGTCAACAAAGCCTTTCGCTTGCGAATTGTGTAAATCCAATCATGCAATGAAATCGTGAGAGAAAACAATTATTGTGAAAACTGTCTCTCGTATTCCCATCTAAAAAGTGAATTTCAAAGCGATTTCCTATGTGTATATTGCCAAAAACGACATCACTTCCTACTCCATTTTCATCCCCGAACTCTAAACTCTCAAACCAAATTTAAATTTCAAAGAACTATGGCTCACGTAGTGACCCCAGTGAGAATAGCCGATGACATACCGTCAATCTCTAACGGCATCTCAAATTCTCAACCTAGTGAACAAATAATGAAAGTATCGTCTCACTTCTCCAGCAGTAACGGAACAACCCTACTCCCCACAGCCATAGTCTCTATATACTATGCTGCTGAAATTTAAAAGATCCGAGCCCTCATTGACCAAGGTTCACAAAAAACCTTCATTGCGTTGGTTTACCTACCAAAGACTCCCCCTACGAAATCTCCGGAATGGGAGGACTGGTGGTTCAAAATTCCAAAAAAAAATCTGTGAGTTAACCCTTTGTTCACCAGACCTGAAACAAAAAATTAATAACAAGCGATAATATTGCCTCAACTAACCCACTTTCTCCCCACTACAAGAGTGTCAAACCTGAACATTGCGGAGTTTTCGAAATTATCGTTAGCCGACACTAAATGTTTCACCCCCTCCCGAATTGATTTGGCAATCGGCAGCGACCTCATACCCCAGATCCTCCTGCAGGGTTTGCATCACATAGCATACGGGACTTTTATAGCCCAAAACACAATATTTGGTTGGGTGATTAGCGGACCAGTCAAGGAAACGGTATCAGCATTCACCACCCAAGTTAGAGAATCCGAAGACGAATCGCTCAACACTTTATTAAAAAGGTTCTGGGAACAGGAGCAAATCAGCTCTACTCAAACCCGAACGGAATCAGATGAATTTGCGAGGATCTCTTCCGGACAACCACAACGCGTCAAGACGACGGAAGACACATAGTGAAATTACCCTTTTAATAGGATTTCCTGATACATTAGCCCTCGGTCACTCCCGACCAGCTGCACAGCAGCAATACCTCAGCATAGAGAGATCACTGGAGCGGAAACCGGAACTGCGTGGTAAATACACTGACGTACTCAGAGAATATATAACTATGGACCACATGTCCGCGGTTTCACCCCGGGAAATAGTAAAATATGGAAAAACCACTCATTTTACTTGCCTCATCACGCGGCCATTAAACCCGACAGCAAAACCACAAAGGTGCGAGTCGTATTATACGTATCAAAAATGTCCCACTCAGGGAATTCGTTGAACGACGTGTTGCACACAGGGCCCATACTCCAGAACGATCTCATGCTAATCATTCTCAAATGGAGAATGCACAAATATGTTTTTAATAGCGACATTGAAAAAAAGTACCGCCGAATCCTTATTTACCCAGAAGACCAAGACTTTCAGCGAATCCTCTTTCGCCCCTCTTCTCACTTGCCGATGCAAGATTTTAAGTTGAAACCCGTAACATTCTGTGTTAGTTGCGCACCCCTACTTGGCAATCCGAACTAGCAGATGATTGCAAGTCTCAACAGCCCCTCGCCAGTAGTATTCTACTACAACAAACTTACGTAGATGACATACTTTCTGGCGGTAATGAAATACAGTCCACTATTGAGGCATTGTCTCAAGTTATTGAAGCGCAAAAGTCAGCAGGTTTTCCCCTCAGGAAAATAACATCAAACCATCCGAAGAGACTCGAAGTTATTTCATCCTCTGATCTCTTAGATGCTGATTTTCTGAAGATTCACGACGCAAGCTCACCAAAAACCTTGGGAGTACAATGGAATGCGTTGACAGATAATTTCTCATATTCTTACGACCCAAAACCCATCACAAATTCTAGCACAGAACGGCAAATCCTATCCGCTGTAGCTAAACTTTTGGACCCGGCAGGATGGCTAACGCCAATAATAATATTAGGCAAAATACTCCTTCAACAGCTTTGGATGGAAAGGTTTGACTGGGACGAAAACGTGAAACCCGGTGCTTTTCATAAATGGGCGTGTTTTCAAGAAAATCTCACTGCCATAAAATACATAAAAGTACCTCGCTGGGTACAGTTCTCCCCCAAAAAGCACATCCAACTGCATGCATTCGCAGTTGCCTCCGAAAAGGCCTTTTGCGCTTGTATTTACCTGCGAGGACAGCATAGCGAACCCCTTTTAACATCTAATTTACTTGCCGCAAAGAGCAAAGTGGCTCCCATCCAAACCGTAAGTCTCCCACGACTAGAACTCAGCGGATCAGTTATACTCTCTAACTTGATAAGACAGATTCAGGCTGAACTCAATTTGCCATCTCACGAGTTATTTGTGTGGACAGATTTATCCACTGTTTTAGCCTGGCTGGAAAAGCCCCCTCACAATTGGAAGACCTATGTGGCGGACAGGATATCTCAAATCCTGCAAAATGTTAACAACGCCACCTGCCGTCACGTTTGCAGCAACGAAAACCCAGCTGATTTAGGCACGCGAGGATGCAGACCTTAGGATCTCAAAGAAAACTGTCTTTGGTGGGAAGGCCCGGAGTGGCTCTCTAAACCGGCAAACCTCTGGCCAAACTCACGACCTCACCATTAATCTCCCCCGGAACAAAAGCACATAGAAGTATTTCACACTATAGAATCCTCAACCCTCCTCGAAAGATTTTCATCACTGCCACGTGCATTTAGAGTACTCGCATATATGCATCGCTTCACCCGCAGGTCCCGCAATTTACCCATTTCTTGCACCTTAGCTGTCACCTTAGAAGAGATAAACGAAGCTAAACTCATAATACAGACTCAAAGATCTCATTATAGTGAAACGATTGCACAGCTCAAAGCCTCAAAACTCTTAAGCACTCCATATCTCTTTTGAAAGTTAAGCTTAAGCAACTTAAACAATTATGGGATTCCTTAGTGAGCTCATACAAATCGGCTTCTCGCTGTTTTTTTTTCAGAATCTAGCGGTTTAATAGAACAAAAATGTGACAAATGCTCAGAAAGCTATGAGAATTGCAAATCTCAGATTTTAGATGCGCTGCAAATTCTCGGGGATAACTCTCAGTCCCAAACAAATCCCTCACCTGCCTCAAATATCACTCCCGCTTCTTACGCTCAAGAAGCATACATCAAAGTACCACCATGTGACTCCGAAGTCTTTCATGGTGGATACGAAGACTGGCCGGGATTCCGAGATATGTTAACGGCAGTCTATAAAAATCACCCTAAACTCACTCCTGCGCAAAAACTGTACCATCTCAGGTTAAAGACAAAAGGCCAAGCAGGACTCATTGTAAAGCAATATCCCTTAAGCAATGAGAATTTCGAACTCGCTAGGGAAGCTCTTAAAGCTAGATATGAAAACCGCAGAATATTGGTTGACAATAAACTCAAGGCGTTATTTAATATTCAGCCAGTCTATTCAGAAAGCGGTGAACAAATACAGAGGATTCAGAACAATATAAATAATTGTATTTCCACTCTCACAGCCCAAGGGATTCCCACAACTGACTGAAACCCCATTCTAGTCTACCTATGTTCTTCAAAACTGCCGAATAAAACGCTCTCCCTATGGGAACAATCTCTAAGTTATCGAAAAGTGCTGCCTAAGTGGTTCGAAATGAATAAATTTCTCACGAGCCGACACGAAGTGGTAGAAAGTCTCGATACCTATCGGCCAACAAGGGCAAAACCAAATTTTAGCCACTTTACCCCAAAGATGCCTAATAAAATTCCACATGTGCAAGCAAAAATCGAACTCACACATTTGTTTCCGAGTCAACAAAGCCTTTCGCTTGCGAATTGTGTAAATCCAATCATGCAATGAAATCGTGAGAGAAAACAATTATTGTGAAAACTGTCTCTCGTACTCCCATCTAAAAAGTGAATTTCAAAGCAATTTCCTATGTGTATATTGCCAAAAACGACATCACTCCCTACTCCATTTTCATCCCCGAACTCTAAACTCTCAAACCAAATTTAAATTTCAAAGAACTATGGCTCACGTAGTGACCCCAGTGAGAATAGCCGATGACATACCGTCAATCTCTAACGGCATCTCAAATTCTCAACCTAGTGAACAAATAATGAAAGTATCGTCTCACTTCTCCAGCAGTAACGGAACAATCCTACTCCCCACAGCCATAGTCTCTATATACTGTGCTGCTGAAATTTAAAAGATCCGAGCCCACATTGACCAAGGTTCACAAAAAACCTTCATTGCGTTGGTTTACCTACCAAAGACTCCCCCTACGAAATCTCCGGAATGGGAGGACTGGTGGTTCAAAATTCCAAAAAAAATCTGTGAGTTAACCCTTTGTTCACCAGACCTGAAACAAAAAATTAATAACAAGCGATAATATTGCCTCAACTAACCACCTTTCTCCCCACTACAAGAGTGTCAAACCTGAACATTGCGGAGTTTTCGAAATTATCGTTAGCCGATACTAAATGTCTCACCCCCTCCCGAATTGATTTGGCAATCGGCAGCGACCTCATACCCCAGATCCTCCTGCAGGGTTTGCATCACATAGCATACGGGACTTTTATAGCCCAAAACACAATATTTGGTTGGGTGATTAGCGGACCAGTCAAGGAAACGGTATCAGCATTCACCACCCAAGTTAGAGAATCCGAAGACGAATCGCTCAACACTTTATTAAAAAGGTTCTGGGAACAGAAGGAAATCAGCTCTACTCAAACCCGAACGGAATCAGATGAATTTTGCGAGGATCTCTTCCGGACAACCACAACGCGTCAAGACGACGGAAGACACATAGTGAAATTACCCTTTTAATCGGATTTCCTGATACATTAGCCCTCGGTCACTCCCGACCAGTTGCACAACAGCAATACCTCAGCATAGAGAGATCACTGGAGCGGAAACCGGAACTGCGTGATAAATACACTGACGTACTCAGAGAATATATAACTATGGACCACAAGTCAGCGGTTTCACCCCGGGAAATAGTAAAATATGGAAAAACCACTCATTTTACTTGCCTCATCACGCGGCCATCAAACCCGACAGCAAAACCACAAAGGTGCGAGTCGTATTATACGTATCAAAAATGTCCCACTCAGGGAATTCGTTGAACGACGTGTTGCACACAGGGCCCATACTCCAGAACGATCTCATGCTAATCATTCTCAAATGGAGAATGCACAAATATGTTTTTAATGGCGACATTGAAAAAAAGTACCGCCAAATCCTTATTTACCCAGAAGACCAAGGCTTTCAGCGAATCCTCTTTCGCCCCTCTTCTCACTTGCCGATGCAAGATTTTAAGTTGAAACCCGTAACATTCTGTGTTAGTTGCGCACCCCTACTTGGCAATCCGAACTAGCAGATGATTGCAAGTCTCAACAGCCCCTCGCCAGTAGTATTCTACTACAACAAACTTACGTAGATGACATACTTTCTGGCGGTAATGAAATACAGTCCACTATTGAGGCATTGTCTCAAGTTATTGAAGCGCAAAAGTCAGCAGGTTTTCCCCTCAGGAAAATAACATCAAACCATCCGAAGAGACTCGAAGTTATTTCATCCTCTGATCTCTTAGATGCTGATTTTCTGAAGATTCACGACGCAAGCTCACCAAAAACCTTGGGAGTACAATGGAATGCGTTGACAGATAATTTCTCGTATTCTTACGACCCAAAACCCATCACAAATTCTAGCACAGAACGGCAAATCCTATCCGCTGTAGCTAAACTTTTGGACCCGGCAGGATGGCTAACGCCAATAATAATACTAGGCAAAATACTCCTTCAACAGCTTTGGATGGAAGGGTTTGACTGGGACGAAAACGTGAAACCCGGTGCTTTTCATAAATGGGCGTGTTTTCAAGAAAATCTCACTGCCATAAAATACATAAAAGTACCTCGCTGGGTACAGTTCTCGCCCAAAAAGCACATCCAACTGCATGCATTCGCAGTTGCCTCCGAAAAGGCCTTTTGCGCTTGTATTTACCTGCGAGGACAGCATAGCGAACCCCTTTTAACATCTAATTAACTTGCCGCAAAGAGCAAAGTGGCTCCCCTCCAAACCGTAAGTCTCCCACGACTAGAACTCAGCGGAGCAGTTATACTCTCTAAGTTGGTAAGACAGATTCAGGCTGAACTCAATTTGCCATCTCACGAGTTATTTGTGTGGACAGATTTATCCATTGTTTTAGCCTGGCTGGAAAAGCCCCCTCACAATTGGAAGACCTATGTGTCGGACAGGATACCTCAAATCCTGCAAAATGTTAACAACGCCACCTACCTGCCGTCACGTTTGCAGCAACGAAAACCCAGCTGATTTAGGCACGCGAGGATGCAGACCTTTAGGATCTCAAAGAAAACTGTCTTTGGTGGGAAGGCCCGGAGTGGCTCTCTAAACCGACCAACCTCTGGCCAAACTCACGACCTCACCATTAATGTCCCCCGGAACAAAAGCACATAGAAGTATTTCACACTATAGAATCCTCAACCCTTCTCGAAAGATTTTCATCACTGCCACGTGCATTTAGAGTACTCGCATATATGCATCGCTTCATCCGCAGGTCCCGCAATTTACCCATTTCTTGCACCTTAGCTGTCACCTTAGAAGAGATAAACGAAGCTAAACTCATAATACAGACTCATAGATCTCATTATAGTGAAACGATTGCACAGCTCAAAGCCTCAAAACTCTTAAGCACTCCATATCTCTTTTGAAAGTTAAGCTTAAGCAACTTAAAAAATTATGGAATTCCTTAGTGAGCTCATACAAATCGGCTTCTCGCTCTGTTTACTTTTCAGAATCTAGCGGTTCAATAGAACAAAAATGTGACAAATGCTCAGAAACCTATGAGAATTGCAAATCTCAGATTTTAGATGCGCTGCAAATTCTCGGGGATAACTCTCAGTCCCAAACAAATCCCTCACCTGCCTCAAATATCACTCCCGCTTCTTACGCTCAAGAAGCATACATCAAAGTACCACCATGTGACTCCGAAGTCTTTCATGGTGGATACGAAGACTGGCCGGGATTCCGAGATATGTTAACGGCAGTCTATAAAAATCACCCTAAACTCACTCCTGCGCAAAAACTGTACCATCTCAGGTTAAAGACAAAAGGCCAAGCAGGACTTATTGTAAAGCAATATCCCTTAAGCAATGAGAATTTCGAACTCGCTTGGGAAGCTCTTAAAGCTAGATATGAAAACCGCAGCATATTGGTTGACAATAAACTCAAGGCGTTATTTAATATTCAGCCAGTCTATTCAGAAAGCGATGAACAAATACAGAGTATTCAGAACAATATAGATAATTGTATTTCCACTCTCACAGCCCAAGGGATTCCCACAACTGAATGAAACCCCATTCTAGTCTACCTATGTTCTTCAAAACTGCCGAATGAAACGCTCTCCCTATGGGAACAATCTCTAAGTTCTCGAAAAGAGCTGCCTAAGTGGTTCGAAATGAATAAATTTCTCACGAGCTGACACGAAGTGGTTGAAAGTCTCGATACCTATCGGCCAACAAGGGCAAAACCAAATTTTAACCTACTTTACCCCAAAGATGCCTAATAAAATTCCACATGTGCAAGCAAAAATCGAACTCACACATTTGTTTCCGAGTCAACAAAGCCTTTCGCTTGCGAATTGTGTAAATCCAATCATGCAATGAAATCGTGAGAGAAAACAATTATTGTGAAAACTGTCTCTCGTATTCCCATCTAAAAAGTGAATTTCAAAGCGATTTCCTATGTGTATATTGCCAAAAACGACATCACTCCCTACTCCATTTTCATCCCCGAACTCTAAACTCTCAAACCAAATTTAAATTTCAAAGAACTATGGCTCATGTAGTGACCCCAGTGAGAATAGCCGATGACATACCGTCAATCTCTAACGGCATCTAAAATTCTCAACCTAGTGAACAAATAATGAAAGTATCGTCTCACTTCTCCAGCAGTAACGGAACAACCCTACTCCCCACAGCCATAGTCTCTATATACTATGCTGCTGAAATTTAAAAGATCCGAGCCCTCATTGACCAAGGTTCACAAAAAACCTTCATTGCGTTGGTTTACCTACCAAAGACTCCCCCTACGAAATCTCCGGAATGGGAGGACTGGTGGTTCAAAATTCCAAAAAAAATCTGTGAGTTAACCCTTTGTTCACCAGACCTGAAACAAAAAATTAATAACAAGCGATAATATTGCCTCAACTAACCCACTTTCTCCCACTACAAGAGTGTCAAACCTGAACATTGCGGAGTTTTCGAAATTATCGTTAGCCGACACTAAATGTTTCACCCCCTCCCGAATTGATTTGGCAATCGGCAGCGACCTCATACCCCAGATCCTCCTGCAGGGTTTGCATCACATAGCATACGGGACTTTTATAGCCCAAAACACAATATTTGGTTGGGTGATTAGCGGACCAGTCAAGGAAACGGTATCAGCATTCACCACCCAAGTTAGAGAATCCGAAGACGAATCGCTCAACACTTTATTAAAAAGGTTCTGGGAACAGGAGGAAATCAGCTCTACTCAAACCCGAACGGAATCAGATGAATTTTGCGAGGATCTCTTCCGGACAACCACAACGCGTCAAGACGACGGAAGACACATAGTGAAATTACCCTTTTAATCGGATTTCCTGATACATTAGCCCTCGGTCACTCCCGACCAGCTGCACAACAGCAATACCTCAGCATAGAGAGATCACTGGAGCGGAAACCGGAACTGCGTGATAAATACACTGACGTACTCAGAGAATATATAACTATGGACCACATGTCAGCGGTTTCACCCCGGGAAATAGTAAAATATGGAAAAACCACTCATTTTACTTGCCTCATCACGCGGCCATCAATCCCGACAGCAAAACCACAAAGGTGCGAGTCGTATTCTACGTATCAAAAATGGCCCACTCAGGGAATTCGTTGAACGACGTGTTGCATACAGGGCCCATACTCCAGAACGATCTCATGCTAATCATTCTCAAATGGAGAATGCACAAATATGTTTTTAATGGCGACATTGAAAAAAAGTACCGCCAAATCCTTATTCACCCAGAAGACCAAGACTTTCAGCGAATCCTCTTTCGCCCCTCTTCTCACTTGCCGATGCAAGATTTTAAGTTGAAACCCGTAACATTCTGTGTTAGTTGCGCACCCCTACTTGGCAATCCGAACTAGCAGATGATTGCAAGTCTCAACAGCCCCTCGCCAGTAGTATTATACTACAACAAACTTACGTAGATGACATACTTTCTGGCGGTAATGAAATACAGTCCACTATTGAGGCATTGTCTCAAGTTATTGAAGCGCAAAAGTCAGCAGGTTTTCCCCTCAGGAAAATAACATCAAACCATCCGAAGAGACTGGAAGTTATTTCACCCTCTGATCTCTTAGATGCTGATTTTCTGAAGATTCACGACGCAAGCTCACCAAAAACCTTGGGAGTACAATGGAATGCGTTGACAGATAATTTCTCATATTCTTACGACCCAAAACCCATCACAAATTCTAGCACAGAACGGCAAATCCTATCCGCTGTAGCTAAACTTTTGGACCCGGCAGGATGGCTAACGCCAATAATAATATTAGGCAAAATACTCCTTCAACAGCTTTGGATGGAAGGGTTTGACTGGGACGAAAACGTGAAACCCGGTGCTTTTCATAAATGGGCGTGTTTTCAAGAAAATCTCACTGCCATAAAATACATAAAAGTACCTCGCTGGGTACAGTTCTCCCCCAAAAAGCACATCCAACTGCATGCATTCGCAGTTGCCTCCGAAAAGGCCTTTTGCGCTTGTATTTACCTGCGAGGACAGCATAGCGAACCCCTTTTAACATCTAATTTATTTGCCGCAAAGAGCAAAGTGGCTCCCCTCCAAACCGTAAGTCTCCCACGACTAGAACTCAGCGGATCAGTTATACTCTCTTACTTGGTAAGACAGATTCAGGCTGAACTCAATTTGCCATCTCACGAGTTATTTGTGTGGACAGATTTATCCATTATTTTAGCCTGGCTGGAAAAGCCCCCTCACAATTGGAAGACCTATGTGGCGGACAGGATATCTCAAATCCTGCAAAATGTTAACAACGCAGCTGATTTAGGCACGCGAGGATGCAGACCTCAGGATCTCAAAGAAAACTGTCTTTGGTGGGAAGGCCCGGAGTGGCTCTCTAAACCGGCCAACCTCTGGCCAAACTCACGACCTCACCATTAATCTCCCCCGGAACAAAAGCACATAGAAGTATTTCACACTATAGAATCCTCAACCCTCCTCGAAAGATTTTCATCACTGCCACGTGCATTTAGAGTACTCGCATATATGCATCGCTTCATCCGCAGGTCTCGCAATTTACCCATTTCATGCACCTTAGCTGTCACCTTAGAAGAGATAAACGAAGCTAAACTCATAATACAGACTCAAAGATCTCATTATAGTGAAACGATTGCACAGCTCAAAGCCTCAAAACTCTTAAGCACTCCATATCTCTTTTGAAAGTTAAGCTTAAGCAACTTAAAAAATTATGGAATTCCTTAGTGAGCTCATACAAATCGGCTTCTCGCTCTGTTTACTTTTCAGAATCTAGCGGTTCAATAGAACAAAAATGTGACAAATGCTCAGAAACCTATGAGAATTGCAAATCTCAGATTTTAGATGCGCTGCAAATTCTCGGGGATAACTCTCAGTCCCAAACAAATCCCTCACCTGCCTCAAATATCACTCCCGCTTCTTACGCTCAAGAAGCATACATCAAAGTACCACCATGTGACTCCGAAGTCTTTCATGGTGGATACGAAGACTGGCCGGGATTCCGAGATATGTTAACGGCAGTCTATAAAAATCACCCTAAACTCACTCCTGCGCAAAAACTGTACCATCTTAGGTTAAAGACAAAAGGCCAAGCAGGACTCATTGTAAAGCAATATCCCTTAAGCAATGAGAATTTCGAACTCGCTTGGGAAGCTCTTAAAGCTAGATATGAAAACCGCAGAATATTGGTTGACAATAAACTCAAGGCGTTATTTAATATTCAGCCAGTCTATTCAGAAAGCGGTGAACAAATACAGAGGATTCAGAACAATATAAATAATTGTATTTCCACTCTCACAGCCCAAGGGATTCCCACAACTGACTGAAACCCCATTCTAGTCTACCTATGTTCTTCAAAACTGCCGAATGAAACGCTCTCCCTATGGGAACAATCTCTAAGTTCTCGAAAAGAGCTGCCTAAGTGGTTCGAAATGAATAAATTTCTCACGAGCCGACACGAAGTGGTAGTAAGTCTCGATACCTATCGGCCAACAAGGGCAAAACCAAATTTTAGCCACTTTACCCCAAAGATGCCTAATAAAATTCCACATGTGCAAGCAAAAATCGAACTCACACATTTGTTTCCGAGTCAACAAAGCCTTTCGCTTGCGAATTGTGTAAATCCAATCATGCAATGAAATCGTGAGAGAAAACAATTATTGTGAAAACTGTCTCTCGTATTCCCATCTAAAAAGTGAATTTCAAAGCGATTTCCTATGTGTATATTGCCAAAAACGACATCACTTCCTACTCCATTTTCATCCCCGAACTCTAAACTCTCAAACTAAATTTAAATTTCAAAGAACTATGGCTCACGTAGTGACCCCAGTGAGAATAGCCGATGACATACCGTCAATCTCTAACGGCATCTAAAATTCTCAACCTAGTGAACAAATAATGAAAGTATCGTCTCACTTCTCCAACAGTAACGGAACAACCCTACCCTAGTCTCTATATACTATGCTGCTGACATTTAAAAGATCCGAGCCCTCATTGACCAAGGTTCACAAAAAACCTTCATTGCGTTGGTTTACCTACCAAAGACTCCCCCTACGAAATCTCCGGAATGGGAGGACTGGTGGTTCAAAATTCCAAAAAAAAATCTGTGAGTTAACCCTTTGTTCACCAGACCTGAAACAAAAAATTAATAACAAGCGATAATATTGCCTCAACTAACCCACTTTCTCCCCACTACAAGAGTGTCAAACCTGAACATTGCGGAGTTTTCGAAATTATCGTTAGCCGACACTAAATGTTTCACCCCCTCCCGAATTGATTTGGCAATCGGCAGCGACCTCATACCCCAGATCCTCCTGCAGGGTTTGCATCACATAGCATACGGGACTTTTATAGCCCAAAACACAATATTTGGTTGGGTGATTAGCGGACCAGTCAAGGAAACGGTATCAGCATTCACCACCCAAGTTAGAGAATCCGAAGACGAATCGCTCAACACTTTATTAAAAAGGTTCTGGGAACAGGAGGAAATCAGCTCTACTCAAACCCGAACGGAATCAGATGAATTTTGCGAGGATCTCTTCCGGACAACCACAACGCGTCAAGACGACGGAAGACACATAGTGAAATTACGCTTTTAATCGGATTTCCTGATACATTAGCCCTCAGTCACTCCCGACCAGCTGCACAACAGCAATACCTCAGCATAGAGAGATCACTGGAGCGGAAACCGGAACTGCGTGATAAATACACTGACGTACTCAGAGAATATATAACTATGGACCACATGTCAGCGGTTTCACCCCGGGAAATAGTAAAATATGGAAAAACCACTCATTTTACTTGCGGCCATCAAACCCGACAGCAAAACCACAAAGGTGCGAGTCGTATTATACGTATCAAAAATGTCCCACTCAGGGAATTCGTTGAACGACGTGTTGCACACAGGGCCCATACTCCAGAACGATCTCATGCTAATCATTCTCAAATGGAGAATGCACAAATATGTTTTTAATGGCGACATTGAAAAAAAGTACCGCCAAATCCTTATTCACCCAGAAGACCAAGACTTTCAGCGAATCCTCTTTCGCCCCTCTTCTCACTTGCCGATGCAAGATTTTAAGTTGAAACCCGTAACATTCTGTGTTAGTTGCGCACCCCTACTTGGCAATCCGAACTAGCAGATGATTGCAAGTCTCAACAGCCCCTCGCCAGTAGTATTCTACTACAACAAACTTACGTAGATGACATACTTTCTGGCGGTAATGAAATACAGTCCACTATTGAGGCATTGTCTCAAGTTATTGAAGCGCAAAAGTCAGCAGGTTTTCCCCTCAGGAAAATAACATCAAACCATCCGAAGAGACTCGAAGTTATTTCATCCTCTGATCTCTTAGATGCTGATTTTCTGAAGATTCACGACGCAAGCTCACCAAAAACCTTGGGAGTACAATGGAATGCGTTGACAGATAATTTCTCGTATTCTTACGACCCAAAACCCATCACAAATTCTAGCACAGAACGGCAAATCCTATCCGCTGTAGCTAAACTTTTGGACCCGGCAGGATGGCTAACGCCAATAATAATATTAGGCAAAATACTCCTTCAACAGCTTTGGATGGAAGGGTTTGACTGGGACGAAAACGTGAAACCCGGTGCTTTTCATAAATGGGCGTGTTTTCAAGAAAATCTCACTGCCATAAAATACATAAAAGTACCTCGCTGGGTACAGTTCTCGCCCAAAAAGCACATCCAACTGCATGCATTCGCAGTTGCCTCCGAAAAGGCCTTTTGCGCTTGTATTTACCTGCGAGGACAGCATAGCGAACCCCTTTTAACATCTAATTAACTTGCCGCAAAGAGCAAAGTGGCTCCCCTCCAAACCGTAAGTCTCCCACGACTAGAACTCAGCGGAGCAGTTACACTCTCTAAGTTGGTAAGACAGATTCAGGCTGAACTCAATTTGCCATCTCACGAGTTATTTGTGTGGACAGATTTATCCATTGTTTTAGCCTGGCTGGAAAAGCCCCCTCACAATTGGAAGACCTATGTGTCGGACAGGATACCTCAAATCCTGCAAAATGTTAACAACGCCACCTACCTGCCGTCACGTTTGCAGCAACGAAAACCCGGCTGATTTAGGCACGCGAGGATGCAGACCTCAGGATCTCAAAGAAAACTGTCTTTGGTGGGAAGGCCCGGAGTGGCTCTCTAAACCGGCCAACCTCTGGCCAAACTCACGACCTCACCATTAATGTCCCCCGGAACAAAAGCACATAGAAGTATTTCACACTATAGAATCCTCAACCCTCCTCGAAAGATTTTCATCACTGCCACGTGCATTTAGAGTACTCGCATATATGCATCGCTTCATCCGCAGGTCCCGCAATTTACCCATTTCTTGCACCTTAGCTGTCACCTTAGAAGAGATAAACGAAGCTAAACTCATAATACAGACTCATAGATCTCATTATAGTGAAACGATTGCACAGCTCAAAGCCTCAAAACTCTTAAGCACTCCATATCTCTTTTGAAAGTTAAGCTTAAGCAACTTAAACAATTATGGGATTCCTTAGTGAGCTCATACAAATCGGCTTCTCGTTTTGTTTACTTTTCAGAATCCAGCGGTTCAATAGAACAAACATATGACAAATGCTCAGAAAGCTATGAGAATTGCAAATCTCAGATTTTAGATGCGCTGCAAATTCTCGGGGATAACTCTCAGTCCCAAACAAATCCCTCACCTGCCTCAAATATCACTCCCGCTTCTTACGCTCAAGAAGCATACATCAAAGTACCACCATGTGACTCCGAAGTCTTTCATGGTGGATACGAAGACTGGCCGGGATTCCGAGATATGTTAACGGCAGTCTATAAAAATCACCCTAAACTCACTCCTGCGCAAAAACTGTACCATCTCAGGTTAAAGACAAAAGGCCAAGCAGGACTTATTGTAAAGCAATATCCCTTAAGCAATGAGAATTTCGAACTCGCTTGGGAAGCTCTTAAAGCTAGATATGAAAACCGCAGAATATTGGTTGACAATAAACTCAAGGCGTTATTTAATATTCAGCCAGTCTATTCAGAAAGCGATGAACAAATACAGAGGATTCAGAACAATATAGATAATTGTATTTCCACTCTCACAGCCCAAGGGATTCCCACAACTGACTGAAACCCCATTCTAGTCTACCTATGTTCTTCAAAACTGCCGAATGAAACGCTCTCCCTATGGGAACAATCTCTAAGTTCTCGAAAAGAGCTGCCTAAGTGGTTCGAAATGAATAAATTTCTCACGAGCTGACACGAAGTGGTTGAAAGTCTCGATACCTATCGGCCAACAAGGGCAAAACGAAATTTTAGCCACTTTACCCCAAAGATGCCTAATAAAATTCCATATGTGCAAGCAAAAATCGAACTCACACATTTGTTTCCGAGTCAACAAAGCCTTTCGCTTGCGAATTGTGTAAATCCAATCATGCAATGAAATCGTGAGAGAAAACAATTATTGTGAAAACTGTCTCTCGTATTCCCATCTAAAAAGTGAATTTCAAAGCGATTTCCTATGTGTATATTGCCAAAAACGACATCACTCCCTACTCCATTTTCATCCCCGAACTCTAAACTCTCAAACCAAATTTAAATTTCAAAGAACTATGGCTCATGTAGTGACCCCAGTGAGAATAGCCGATGACATACCGTCAATCTCTAACGGCATCTAAAATTCTCAACCTAGTGAACAAATAATGAAAGTATCGTCTCACTTCTCCAGCAGTAACGGAACAACCCTACTCCCCACAGCCATAGTCTCTATATACTATGCTGCTGAAATTTAAAAGATCCGAGCCCTCATTGACCAAGGTTCACAAAAAACCTTCATTGCGTTGGTTTACCTACCAAAGACTCCCCCTACGAAATCTCCGGAATGGGAGGACCGGTGGTTCAAAATTCCAAAAAAAAATCTGTGAGTTAACCCTTTGTTCACCAGACCTGAAACAAAAAATTAATAACAAGCGATAATATTGCCTCAACTAACCCACTTTCTCCCACTACAAGAGTGTCAAACCTGAACATTGCGGAGTTTTCGAAATTATCGTTAGCCGACACTAAATGTTTCACCCCCTCCCGAATTGATTTGGCAATCGGCAGCGACCTCATACCCCAGATCCTCCTGCAGGGTTTGCATCACATAGCATACGGGACTTTTATAGCCCAAAACACAATATTTGGTTGGGTGATTAGCGGACCAGTCAAGGAAACGGTATCAGCATTCACCACCCAAGTTAGAGAATCCGAAGACGAATCGCTCAACACTTTATTAAAAAGGTTCTGGGAACAGGAGGAAATCAGCTCTACTCAAACCCGAACGGAATCAGATGAATTTTGCGAGGATCTCTTCCGGACAACCACAACGCGTCAAGACGACGGAAGACACATAGTGAAATTACCCTTTTAATCGGATTTCCTGATACATTAGCCCTCGGTCACTCCCGACCAGCTGCACAACAGCAATACCTCAGCATAGAGAGATCACTGGAGCGGAAACCGGAACTGCGTGATAAATACACTGACGTACTCAGAGAATATATAACTATGGACCACATGTCAGCGGTTTCACCCCGGGAAATAGTAAAATATGGAAAAACCACTCATTTTACTTGCGGCCATCAAACCCGACAGCAAAACCACAAAGGTGCGAGTCGTATTATACGTATCAAAAATGTCCCACTCAGGGAATTCGTTGAACGACGTGTTGCACACAGGGCCCATACTCCAGAACGATCTCATGCTAATCATTCTCAAATGGAGAATGCACAAATATGTTTTTAATGGCGACATTGAAAAAAAGTACCGCCAAATCCTTATTTACCCAGAAGACCAAGCATTTCAGCGAATCCTCTTTCGCCCCTCTTCTCAATTGCCGATGCAAGATCTTAAGTTGAAACCCGTAACATTCTGTGTTAGTTGCGCACCCCTACTTGGCAATCCGAACTAGCAGATGACTGCAAGTCTCAACAGCCCCTCGCCAGTAGTATTCTACTACAACAAACTTACGTAGATGACATACTTTCTGGCGGTAATGAAATACAGTCCACTATTGAGGCATTGTCTCAAGTTATTGAAGCGCAAAAGTCAGCAGGTTTTCCCCTCAGGAAAATAACATCAAACCATCCGAAGAGACTCGAAGTTATTTCATCCTCTGATCTCTTAGATGCTGATTTTCTGAAGATTCACGACGCAAGCTCACCAAAAACCTTGGGAGTACAATGGAATGCGTTGACAGATAATTTCTCATATTCTTACGACCCAAAACCCATCACAAATTCTAGCACAGAACGGCAAATCCTATCCGCTGTAGCTAAACTTTTGGACCCGGCAGGATGGCTAACGCCAATAATAATATTAGGCAAAATACTCCTTCAACAGCTTTGGATGGACGGGTTTGACTGGGACGAAAACGTGAAACCCGGTGCTTTTCATAAATGGGCGTGTTTTCAAGAAAATCTCACTGCCATAAAATACATAAAAGTACCTCGCTGGGTACAGTTCTCCCCCAAAAAGCACATCCAACTGCATGCATTCGCAGTTGCCTCCGAAAAGGCCTTTTGCGCTTGTAATTTACTTGCCGCAAAGAGCAAAGTGGCTCCCCTCCAAACCGTAAGTCTCCCACGACTAGAACTCAGCGGATCAGTTATACTCTCTAAGTTGGTAAGACAGATTCAGGCTGAACTCAATTTGCCATCTCACGAGTTATTTGTGTGGACAGATTTATCCATTGTTTTAGCCTGGCTGGAAAAGCCCCCTCACAATTGGAAGACCTATGTGGCGGACAGGATATCTCAAATCCTGCAAAATGTTAACAACGCCACCTGCCGTCACGTTTGCAGCAACGAAAACCCAGCTGATTTAGGCACGCGAGGATGCAGACCTCAGGATCTCAAAGAAAACTGTCTTTGGTGGGAAGGCCCGGAGTGGCTCTCTAAACCGGCCAACCTCTGGCCAATCTCACGACCTCACCATTAATCTCCCCCGGAACAAAAGCACATAGAAGTATTTCACACTATAGAATCCTCAACCCTCCTCGAAAGATTTTCATCACTGCCACGTGCATTTAGAGTACTCGCATATATGCATCGCTTCATCCACAGGTCCCGCAATTTACCCATTTCTTGCACCTTAGCTGTCACCTTAGAAGAGATAAACGAAGCTAAACTCATAATACAGACTCAAAGATCTCATTATAGTGAAACGATTGCACAGCTCAAAGCCTCAAAACTCTTAAGCACTCCATATCTCTTTTGAAAGTTAAGCTTAAGCAACTTATAAAATTATGGGATTCCTTAGTGAGCTCATACAAATCGGCTTCTCGCTCTGTTTACTTTTCAGAATCTAGCGGTTCAATAGAACAAAAATGTGACAAATGCTCAGAAAGCTATGAGAATTGCAAATCTCAGATTTTAGATGCGCTGCAAATTCTCGGGGATAACTCTCAGTCCCAAACAAATCCCTCACCTGCCTCAAATATCACTCCCGCTTCTTACGCTCAAGAAGCATACATCAAAGTACCACCATGTGACTCCGAAGTCTTTCATGGTGGATACGAAGACTGGCCGGGATTCCGAGATATGTTAACGGCAGTCTATAAAAATCACCCTAAACTCACTCCTGCGCAAAAACTGTACCATCTCAGGTTAAAGACAAAAGGCCAAGCAGGACTTATTGTAAAGCAATATCCCTTAAGCAATGAGAATTTCGAACTCGCTTGGGAAGCTCTTAAGGCTAGATATGAAAACCGCAGAATATTGGTTGACAATAAACTCAAGGCATTATTTAATATTCAGCCAGTCTATTCAGAAAGCGATGAACAAATACAGAGGATTCAGAACAATATAGATAATTGTATTTCCACTCTCACAGCCCAAGGGATTCCCACAACTGACTGAAACCCCATTCTAGTCTACCTATGTTCTTCAAAACTGCCGAATGAAACGCTCTCCCTATGGGAACAATCTCTAAGTTCTCGAAAAGAGCTGCCTAAGTGGTTCGAAATGAATAAATTTCTCACGAGCCGACACGAAGTGGTAGAAAGTCTCGATACCTATCGGCCAACAAGGGCAAAACCAAATTTTAGCCACTTTACCCCAAAGATGCCTAATAAAATTCCACATGTGCAAGCAAAAATCGAACTCACACATTTGTTTCCGAGTCAACAAAGCCTTTCGCTTGCGAATTGTGTAAATCCAATCATGCAATGAAATCGTGAGAGAAAACAATTATTGTGAAAACTGTCTCTCGTATTCCCATCTAAAAAGTGAATTTCAAAGCGATTTCCTATGTGTATATTGCCAAAAACGACATCACTCCCTACTCCCTTTTCATCTCCGAACTCTAAACTCTCAAACCAAATTTAAATTTCAAAGAACTATGGCTCACGTAGTGACCCCAGTGAGAATAGCCGATGACATACCGTCAATCTCTAACGGCATCTCAAATTCTCAACCTAGTGAACAAATAATGAAAGTATCGTCTCACTTCTCCAGCAGTAACGGAACAACCCTACTCCCCACAGCCATAGTCTCTATATACTATGCTGCTGAAATTTAAAAGATCCGAGCCCTCATTGACCAAGGTTCACAAAAAACCTTCATTGCGTTGGTTTACCTACCAAAGACTCCCCCTACGAAATCTCCGGAATGGGAGGACTGGTGGTTCAAAATTCCAAAAAAAATCTGTGAGTTAACCCTTTGTTCACCAGACCTGAAACAAAAAATTAATAACAAGCGATAATATTGCCTCAACTAACCCTATTTCTCCCCACTACAAGAGTGTCAAACCTGAACATTGCGGAGTTTTCGAAATTATCGTTAGCCGACACTAAATGTTTCACCCCCTCCCGAATTGATTTGGCAATCGGCAGCGACCTCATACCCCAGATCCTCCTGCAGGGTTTGCATCACATAGCATACGGGACTTTTATAGCCCAAAACACAATATTTGGTTGGGTGATTAGCGGACCAGTCAAGGAAACGGTATCAGCATTCACCACCCAAGTTAGAGAATCCGAAGACGAATCGCTCAACACTTTATTAAAAAGGTTCTGGGAACAGGAGGAAATCAGCTCTACTCAAACCCGAACGGAATCAGATGAATTTTGCGAGGATCTCTTCCGGACAACCACAACGCGTCAAGACGACGGAAGACACATAGTGAAATTACCCTTTTAATCGGATTTCCTGCACAACAGCAATACCTCAGCATAGAGAGATCACTGGAGCGGAAACCGGAACTGCGTGATAAATACACTGACGTACTCAGAGAATATATAACTCTGGACCACATGTCAGCGGTTTCACCCCGGGAAATAGTAAAATATGGAAAAACCACTCATTTTACTTGCCTCATCACGCGGCCATTAAACCCGACAGCAAAACCACAAAGGTGCGAGTCGTATTATACGTATCAAAAATGTCCCACTCAGGGAATTCGTTGAACGACGTGTTGCACACAGGGCCCATACTCCAGAACGATCTCATGCTAATCATTCTCAAATGGAGAATGCACAAATATGTTTTTAATGGCGACATTGAAAACAAGTACCGCCAAATCCTTATTTACCCAGAAGACCAAGCATTTCAGCGAATCCTCTTTCGCCCCTCTTCTCAATTGCCGATGCAAGATCTTAAGTTGAAACCCGTAACATTCTGTGTTAGTTGCGCACCCCTACTTGGCAATCCGAACTAGCAGATGATTGCAAGTCTCAACAGCCCCTCGCCAGTAGTATTCTACTACAACAAACTTACGTAGATGACATACTTTCTGGCGGTAATGAAATACAGTCCACTATTGAGGCATTGTCTCAAGTTATTGAAGCGCAAAAGTCAGCAGGTTTTCCCCTCAGGAAAATAACATCAAACCATTCGAAGAGACTCGAAGTTATTTCATCCTCTGATCTCTTAGATGCTGATTTTCTGAAGATTCACGACGCAAGCTCACCAAAAACCTTGGGAGTACAATGGAATGCGTTGACAGATAATTTCTCATATTCTTACGACCCAAAACCCATCACAAATTCTAGCACAGAACGGCAAATCCTATCCGCTGTAGCTAAACTTTTGGACCCGGCAGGATGGCTAACGCCAATAATAATATTAGGCAAAATACTCCTTCAACAGCTTTGGATGGACGGGTTTGACTGGGACGAACAGGGGACCCACAGCCATAGTCTCTATATACTATGCTGCTGAAATTTAAAAGATCCGAGCCCTCATTGACCAAGGTTCACAAAAAACCTTCATTGCGTTGGTTTACCTACCAAAGACTCCCCCTACGAAATCTCCGGAATGGGAGGACCGGTGGTTCAAAATTCCAAAAAAAATCTGTGAGTTAACCCTTTGTTCACCAGACCTGAAACAAAAAATTAATAACAAGCGATAATATTGCCTCAACTAACCCACTTTCTCCCACTACAAGAGTGTCAAACCTGAACATTGCGGAGTTTTCGAAATTATCGTTAGCCTACACTAAATGTTTCACCCCCTCCCGAATTGATTTGGCAATCGGCAGCGACCTCATACCCCAGATCCTCCTGCAGGGTTTGCATCACATAGCATACGGGACTTTTATAGCCCAAAACACAATATTTGGTTGGGTGATTAGCGGACCAGTCAAGGAAACGGTATCAGCATTCACCACCCAAGTTAGAGAATCCGAAGACGAATCGCTCAACACTTTATTAAAAAGGTTCTGGGAACAGGAGGAAATCAGCTCTACTCAAACCCGAACGGAATCAGATGAATTTTGCGAGGATCTCTTCCGGACAACCACAACGCGTCAAGACGACGGAAGACACATAGTGAAATTACCCTTTTAATCGGATTTCCTGCACAACAGCAATACCTCAGCATAGAGAGATCACTGGAGCGGAAACCGGAACTGCGTGATAAATACACTGACGTACTCAGAGAATATATAACTATGGACCACATGTCAGCGGTTTCACCCCGGGAAATAGTATAATATGGAAAAACCACTCATTTTACTTGCCTCATCACGCGGCCATTAAACCCGACAGCAAAACCACAAAGGTGCGAGTCGTATTATACGTATCAAAAATGTCCCACTCAGGGAATTCGTTGAACGACGTGTTGCACACAGGGCCCATACTCCAGAACGATCTCATGCTAATCATTCTCAAATGGAGAATGCACAAATATGTTTTTAATGGCGACATTGAAAACAAGTACCGCCAAATCCTTATTTACCCAGAAGACCAAGACTTTCAGCGAATCCTCTTTCGCCCCTCTTCTCACTTGCCGATGCAAGATTTTAAGTTGAAACCCGTAACATTCTGTGTTAGTTGCGCACCCCTACTTGGCAATCCGAACTAGCAGATGATTGCAAGTCTCAACAGCCCCTCGCCAGTAGTATTCTACTACAACAAACTTACGTAGATGACATACTTTCTGGCGGTAATTAAATACAGTCCACTATTGAGGCATTGTCTCAAGTTATTGAAGCGCAAAAGTTAGCAGGTTTTCCCCTCAGGAAAATAACATCAAACCATCCGAAGAGACTCGAAGTTATTTCATCCTCTGATCTCTTAGATGCTGATTTTCTGAAGATTCACGACGCAAGCTCACCAAAAACCTTGGGAGTACAATGGAATGTGTTGACAGATAATTTCTCATATTCTTACGACCCAAAACCCATCACAAATTCTAGCACAGAACGGCAAATCCTATCCGCTGTAGCTAAACTTTTGGACCCGGCAGGATGGCTAACGCCAATAATAATATTAGGCAAAATACTCCTTCAACAGCTTTGGATGGATGTTATAATTAGGTATCTACGAGTACATGCACTGTAATTTAAAACCTCTGGTTGTTGTGCATGTACCTTAATAATCAAATAAATAAAATAAATAAAATAAAGATGGAAGGGTTTGACTGGGACGAAAACGTGAAACCCGGTGCTTTTCATAAATGGGCGTGTTTTCAAGAAAATCTCCCTGCCATAAAATACATAAAAGTACCTCGCTGGGTACAGTTCTCCCCCAAAAAGCACATCCAACTGCATGCATTCGCAGTTGCCTCCGAAAAGGCCTTTTGCGCTTGTATTTACCTGCGAGGACAGCATAGCGAACCCCTTTTAACATCTAATTTACTTGCCGCAAAGAGCAAAGTGGCTCCCCTCCAAACCGTAAGTCTCCCACGACTAGAACTCAGCGGATCAGTTATACTCTCTAAGTTGGTAAGACAGATTCAGGCTGAACTCAATTTGCCATCTCACGAGTTATTTGTGTGAACAGATTTATCCATTGTTTTAGCCTGGCTGGAAAAGCCCCCTCACAATTGGAAGACCTATGTGGCGGACAGTACCGCCAAATCCTTATTTACCCAGAAGACCAAGACTTTCAGCGAATCCTCTTCTCACTTGCCGATGCAAGATTTTAAGTTGAAACCCGTAACATTCTGTGTTAGTTGCGCACCCCTACTTGGCAATCCGAACTAGCAGATGACTGCAAGTCTCAACAGCCCCTCGCCAGTAGTATTCTACTACAACAAACTTACGTAGATGACATACTTTCTGGCGGTAATTAAATACAGTCCACTATTGAGGCATTGTCTCAAGTTATTGAAGCGCAAAAGTCAGCAGGTTTTCCCCTCAGGAAAATAACATCAAACCATCCGAAGAGACTCGAAGTTATTTCATCCTCTGATCTCTTAGATGCTGATTTTCTGAAGATTCACGACGCAAGCTCACCAAAAACCTTGGGAGTACAATGGAATGTGTTGACAGATAATTTCTCATATTCTTACGACCCAAAACCCATCACAAATTCTAGCACAGAACGGCAAATCCTATCCGCTGTAGCTAAACTTTTGGACCAGGCAGGATGGCTAACGCCAATAATAATATTAGGCAAAATACTCCTTCAACAGCTTTGGATGGAAGGGTTTGACTGGGACGAAAACGTGAAACCCGGTGCTTTTCATAAATGGGCGTGTTTTCAAGAAAATATCCCTGCCATAAAATACATAAAAGTACCTCGCTGGGTACAGTTCTCCCCCAAAAAGCACATCCAACTGCATGCATTCGCAGTTGCCTCCGAAAAGGCCTTTTGCGCTTGTATTTACCTGCGAGGACAGCATAGCGAACCCCTTTTAACATCTAATTTACTTGCCGCAAAGAGCAAAGTGGCTCCCCTCCAAACCGTAAGTCTCCCACGACTAGAACTCAGCGGATCAGTTATACTCTCTAAGTTGGTAAGACAGATTCAGGCTGAACTAAATTTGCCATCTCACGAGTTATTTGTGTGGACAGATTTATCCATTGTTTTAGCCTGGCTGGAAAAGCCCCCTCACAATTGGAAGAGCTATGTGGCGGACAGGATATCTCAAATCCTGCAAAATGTTAACAACGCCACCTGCCGTCACGTTTGCAGCAACGAAAACCCAGCTGATTTAGGCACGCGAGTATGCAGACCTCAGGATCTCAAAGAAAACTGTCTTTGGTGGGAAGGCCCGGAGTGGCTCTCTAAACCGGCCAACCTCTGGCCAAACTCACGACCTCACCATTAATCTCCCCCGGAACAAAAGCACATAGAAGTATTTCACACTATAGAATCCTCAACCCTCCTCGAAAGATTTTCATCACTGCCACGCAGGTCCCGCAATTTACCCATTTCTTGCACCTTAGCTGTCACCTTAGAAGAGATAAACGAAGCTAAACTCATAATACAGACTCAAAGATCTCATTATAGTGAAACGATTGCACAGCTCAAAGCCTCAAAACTCTTAAGCACTCCATATCTCTTTTGAAAGTTAAGCTTAAGCAACTTATAAAATTATGGGATTCCTTAGTGAGCTCATACAAATCGGCTTCTCGCTCTGTTTACTTTTCAGAATCTAGCGGTTCAATAGAACAAAAATGTGACAAATGCTCAGAAAGCTATGAGAATTGCAAATCTCAGATTTTAGATGCGCTGCAAATTCTCGGGGATAACTCTCAGTCCCAAACAAATCCCTCACCTGCCTCAAATATCACTCCCGCTTCTTACGCTCAAGAAGCATACATCAAAGTACCACCATGTGACTCCGAAGTCTTTCATGGTGGATACGAAGACTGGCCGGGATTCCGAGATATGTTAACGGCAGTCTATAAAAATCACCCTAAACTCACTCCTGCGCAAAAACTGTACCATCTCAGGTTAAAGACAAAAGGCCAAGCAGGACTTATTGTAAAGCAATATCCCTTAAGCAATGAGAATTTCGAACTCGCTTGGGAAGCTCTTAAAGCTAGATATGAAAACCGCAGAATATTGGTTGACAATAAACTCAAGGCGTTATTTAATATTCAGCCAGTCTATTCAGAAAGCGATGAACAAATACAGAGGATTCAGAACAATATAGATAATTGTATTTCCACTCTCACAGCCCAAGGGATTCCCACAACTGACTGAAACCCCATTCTAGTCTACCTATGTTCTTCAAAACTGCCGAATGAAACGCTCTCCCTATGGGAACAATCTCTAAGTTCTCGAAAAGAGCTGCCTAAGTGGTTCGAAATGAATAAATTTCTCACGAGCTGACACGAAGTGGTTGAAAGTCTCGATACCTATCGGCCAACAAGGGCAAAACCAAATTTTAACCTACTTTACCCCAAAGATGCCTAATAAAATTCCACATGTGCAAGCAAAAATCGAACTCACACATTTGTTTCCGAGTCAACAAAGCCTTTCGCTTGCGAATTGTGTAAATCCAATCATGCAATGAAATCGTGAGAGAAAACAATTATTGTGAAAACTGTCTCTCGTATTCCCATCTAAAAAGTGAATTTCAAAGCGATTTCATATGTGTATATTGCCAAAAACGACATCACTCCCTACTCCCTTTTCATCCCCGAACTCTAAACTCTCAAACCAAATTTAAATTTCAAAGAACTATGGCTCATGTAGTGACCCCAGTGAGAATAGCCGATGACATACCGTCAATCTCTAACGGCATCTCAAATTCTCAACCTAGTGAACAAATAATGAAAGTATCGTCTCACTTCTCCAGCAGTAACGGAACAACCCTACTCCCCACAGCCATAGTCTCTATATACTATGCTGCTGAAATTTAAAAGATCCGAGCCCTCATTGACCAAGGTTCACAAAAAACCTTCATTGCGTTGGTTTTCCTACCAAAGACTCCCCCTACGAAATCTCCGGAATGGGAGGACCGGTGGTTCAAAATTCCAAAAAAAATCTGTGAGTTAACCCTTTGTTCACCAGACCTGAAACAAAAAATTAATAACAAGCGATAATATTGCCTCAACTAACCCACTTTCTCCCACTACAAGAGTGTCAAACCTGAACATTGCGGAGTTTTCGAAATTATCGTTAGCCTACACTAAATGTTTCACCCCCTCCCGAATTGATTTGGCAATCGGCAGCGACCTCATACCCCAGATCCTCCTGCAGGGTTTGCATCACATAGCATACGGGACTTTTATAGCCCAAAACACAATATTTGGTTGGGTGATTAGCGGACCAGTCAAGGAAACGGTATCAGCATTCACCACCCAAGTTAGAGAATCCGAAGACGAATCGCTCAACACTTTATTAAAAAGGTTCTGGGAACAGGAGGAAATCAGCTCTACTCAAACCCGAACGGAATCAGATGAATTTTGCGAGGATCTCTTCCGGACAACCACAACGCGTCAAGACGACGGAAGACACATAGTGAAATTACCCTTTTAATCGGATTTCCTGCACAACAGCAATACCTCAGCATAGAGAGATCACTGGAGCGGAAACCGGAACTGCGTGATAAATACACTGACGTACTCAGAGAATATATAACTATGGACCACATGTCAGCGGTTTCACCCCGGGAAATAGTATAATATGGAAAAACCACTCATTTTACTTGCCTCATCACGCGGCCATTAAACCCGACAGCAAAACCACAAAGGTGCGAGTCGTATTATACGTATCAAAAATGTCCCACTCAGGGAATTCGTTGAACGACGTGTTGCACACAGGGCCCATACTCCAGAACGATCTCATGCTAATCATTCTCAAATGGAGAATGCACAAATATGTTTTTAATGGCGACATTGAAAACAAGTACCGCCAAATCCTTATTTACCCAGAAGACCAAGACTTTCAGCGAATCCTCTTCTCACTTGCCGATGCAAGATTTTAAGTTGAAACCCGTAACATTCTGTGTTAGTTGCGCACCCCTACTTGGCAATCCGAACTAGCAGATGATTGCAAGTCTCAACAGCCCCTCGCCAGTAGTATTCTACTACAACAAACTTACGTAGATGACATACTTTCTGGCGGTAATTAAATACAGTCCACTATTGAGGCATTGTCTCAAGTTATTGAAGCGCAAAAGTTAGCAGGTTTTCCCCTCAGGAAAATAACATCAAACCATCCGAAGAGACTCGAAGTTATTTCATCCTCTGATCTCTTAGATGCTGATTTTCTGAAGATTCACGACGCAAGCTCACCAAAAACCTTGGGAGTACAATGGAATGTGTTGACAGATAATTTCTCATATTCTTACGACCCAAAACCCATCACAAATTCTAGCACAGAACGGCAAATCCTATCCGCTGTAGCTAAACTTTTGGACCCGGCAGGATGGCTAACGCCAATAATAATATTAGGCAAAATACTCCTTCAACAGCTTTGGATGGATGTTATAATTAGGTATCTACGAGTACATGCACTGTAATTTAAAACCTCTGGTTGTTGTGCATGTACCTTAATAATCAAATAAATAAAATAAATAAAATAAAGATGGAAGGGTTTGACTGGGACGAAAACGTGAAACCCGGTGCTTTTCATAAATGGGCGTGTTTTCAAGAAAATCTCCCTGCCATAAAATACATAAAAGTACCTCGCTGGGTACAGTTCTCCCCCAAAAAGCACATCCAACTGCATGCATTCGCAGTTGCCTCCGAAAAGGCCTTTTGCGCTTGTATTTACCTGCGAGGACAGCATAGCGAACCCCTTTTAACATCTAATTTACTTGCCGCAAAGAGCAAAGTGGCTCCCCTCCAAACCGTAAGTCTCCCACGACTAGAACTCAGCGGATCAGTTATACTCTCTAAGTTGGTAAGACAGATTCAGGCTGAACTCAATTTGCCATCTCACGAGTTATTTGTGTGAACAGATTTATCCATTGTTTTAGCCTGGCTGGAAAAGCCCCCTCACAATTGGAAGACCTATGTGGCGGACAGTACCGCCAAATCCTTATTTACCCAGAAGACCAAGACTTTCAGCGAATCCTCTTCTCACTTGCCGATGCAAGATTTTAAGTTGAAACCCGTAACATTCTGTGTTAGTTGCGCACCCCTACTTGGCAATCCGAACTAGCAGATGACTGCAAGTCTCAACAGCCCCTCGCCAGTAGTATTCTACTACAACAAACTTACGTAGATGACATACTTTCTGGCGGTAATTAAATACAGTCCACTATTGAGGCATTGTCTCAAGTTATTGAAGCGCAAAAGTCAGCAGGTTTTCCCCTCAGGAAAATAACATCAAACCATCCGAAGAGACTCGAAGTTATTTCATCCTCTGATCTCTTAGATGCTGATTTTCTGAAGATTCACGACGCAAGCTCACCAAAAACCTTGGGAGTACAATGGAATGTGTTGACAGATAATTTCTCATATTCTTACGACCCAAAACCCATCACAAATTCTAGCACAGAACGGCAAATCCTATCCGCTGTAGCTAAACTTTTGGACCAGGCAGGATGGCTAACGCCAATAATAATATTAGGCAAAATACTCCTTCAACAGCTTTGGATGGAAGGGTTTGACTGGGACGAAAACGTGAAACCCGGTGCTTTTCATAAATGGGCGTGTTTTCAAGAAAATATCCCTGCCATAAAATACATAAAAGTACCTCGCTGGGTACAGTTCTCCCCCAAAAAGCACATCCAACTGCATGCATTCGCAGTTGCCTCCGAAAAGGCCTTTTGCGCTTGTATTTACCTGCGAGGACAGCATAGCGAACCCCTTTTAACATCTAATTTACTTGCCGCAAAGAGCAAAGTGGCTCCCCTCCAAACCGTAAGTCTCCCACGACTAGAACTCAGCGGATCAGTTATACTCTCTAAGTTGGTAAGACAGATTCAGGCTGAACTAAATTTGCCATCTCACGAGTTATTTGTGTGGACAGATTTATCCATTGTTTTAGCCTGGCTGGAAAAGCCCCCTCACAATTGGAAGAGCTATGTGGCGGACAGGATATCTCAAATCCTGCAAAATGTTAACAACGCCACCTGCCGTCACGTTTGCAGCAACGAAAACCCAGCTGATTTAGGCACGCGAGTATGCAGACCTCAGGATCTCAAAGAAAACTGTCTTTGGTGGGAAGGCCCGGAGTGGCTCTCTAAACCGGCCAACCTCTGGCCAAACTCACGACCTCACCATTAATCTCCCCCGGAACAAAAGCACATAGAAGTATTTCACACTATAGAATCCTCAACCCTCCTCGAAAGATTTTCATCACTGCCACGCAGGTCCCGCAATTTACCCATTTCTTGCACCTTAGCTGTCACCTTAGAAGAGATAAACGAAGCTAAACTCATAATACAGACTCAAAGATCTCATTATAGTGAAACGATTGCACAGCTCAAAGCCTCAAAACTCTTAAGCACTCCATATCTCTTTTGAAAGTTAAGCTTAAGCAACTTATAAAATTATGGGATTCCTTAGTGAGCTCATACAAATCGGCTTCTCGCTCTGTTTACTTTTCAGAATCTAGCGGTTCAATAGAACAAAAATGTGACAAATGCTCAGAAAGCTATGAGAATTGCAAATCTCAGATTTTAGATGCGCTGCAAATTCTCGGGGATAACTCTCAGTCCCAAACAAATCCCTCACCTGCCTCAAATATCACTCCCGCTTCTTACGCTCAAGAAGCATACATCAAAGTACCACCATGTGACTCCGAAGTCTTTCATGGTGGATACGAAGACTGGCCGGGATTCCGAGATATGTTAACGGCAGTCTATAAAAATCACCCTAAACTCACTCCTGCGCAAAAACTGTACCATCTCAGGTTAAAGACAAAAGGCCAAGCAGGACTTATTGTAAAGCAATATCCCTTAAGCAATGAGAATTTCGAACTCGCTTGGGAAGCTCTTAAAGCTAGATATGAAAACCGCAGAATATTGGTTGACAATAAACTCAAGGCGTTATTTAATATTCAGCCAGTCTATTCAGAAAGCGATGAACAAATACAGAGGATTCAGAACAATATAGATAATTGTATTTCCACTCTCACAGCCCAAGGGATTCCCACAACTGACTGAAACCCCATTCTAGTCTACCTATGTTCTTCAAAACTGCCGAATGAAACGCTCTCCCTATGGGAACAATCTCTAAGTTCTCGAAAAGAGCTGCCTAAGTGGTTCGAAATGAATAAATTTCTCACGAGCTGACACGAAGTGGTTGAAAGTCTCGATACCTATCGGCCAACAAGGGCAAAACCAAATTTTAACCTACTTTACCCCAAAGATGCCTAATAAAATTCCACATGTGCAAGCAAAAATCGAACTCACACATTTGTTTCCGAGTCAACAAAGCCTTTCGCTTGCGAATTGTGTAAATCCAATCATGCAATGAAATCGTGAGAGAAAACAATTATTGTGAAAACTGTCTCTCGTATTCCCATCTAAAAAGTGAATTTCAAAGCGATTTCATATGTGTATATTGCCAAAAACGACATCACTCCCTACTCCCTTTTCATCCCCGAACTCTAAACTCTCAAACCAAATTTAAATTTCAAAGAACTATGGCTCATGTAGTGACCCCAGTGAGAATAGCCGATGACATACCGTCAATCTCTAACGGCATCTCAAATTCTCAACCTAGTGAACAAATAATGAAAGTATCGTCTCACTTCTCCAGCAGTAACGGAACAACCCTACTCCCCACAGCCATAGTCTCTATATACTATGCTGCTGAAATTTAAAAGATCCGAGCCCTCATTGACCAAGGTTCACAAAAAACCTTCATTGCGTTGGTTTTCCTACCAAAGACTCCCCCTACGAAATCTCCGGAATGGGAGGACCGGTGGTTCAAAATTCCAAAAAAAATCTGTGAGTTAACCCTTTGTTCACCAGACCTGAAACAAAAAATTAATAACAAGCGATAATATTGCCTCAACTAACCCACTTTCTCCCACTACAAGAGTGTCAAACCTGAACATTGCGGAGTTTTCGAAATTATCGTTAGCCTACACTAAATGTTTCACCCCCTCCCGAATTGATTTGGCAATCGGCAGCGACCTCATACCCCAGATCCTCCTGCAGGGTTTGCATCACATAGCATACGGGACTTTTATAGCCCAAAACACAATATTTGGTTGGGTGATTAGCGGACCAGTCAAGGAAACGGTATCAGCATTCACCACCCAAGTTAGAGAATCCGAAGACGAATCGCTCAACACTTTATTAAAAAGGTTCTGGGAACAGGAGGAAATCAGCTCTACTCAAACCCGAACGGAATCAGATGAATTTTGCGAGGATCTCTTCCGGACAACCACAACGCGTCAAGACGACGGAAGACACATAGTGAAATTACCCTTTTAATCGGATTTCCTGCACAACAGCAATACCTCAGCATAGAGAGATCACTGGAGCGGAAACCGGAACTGCGTGATAAATACACTGACGTACTCAGAGAATATATAACTATGGACCACATGTCAGCGGTTTCACCCCGGGAAATAGTATAATATGGAAAAACCACTCATTTTACTTGCCTCATCACGCGGCCATTAAACCCGACAGCAAAACCACAAAGGTGCGAGTCGTATTATACGTATCAAAAATGTCCCACTCAGGGAATTCGTTGAACGACGTGTTGCACACAGGGCCCATACTCCAGAACGATCTCATGCTAATCATTCTCAAATGGAGAATGCACAAATATGTTTTTAATGGCGACATTGAAAACAAGTACCGCCAAATCCTTATTTACCCAGAAGACCAAGACTTTCAGCGAATCCTCTTCTCACTTGCCGATGCAAGATTTTAAGTTGAAACCCGTAACATTCTGTGTTAGTTGCGCACCCCTACTTGGCAATCCGAACTAGCAGATGACTGCAAGTCTCAACAGCCCCTCGCCAGTAGTATTCTACTACAACAAACTTACGTAGATGACATACTTTCTGGCGGTAATTAAATACAGTCCACTATTGAGGCATTGTCTCAAGTTATTGAAGCGCAAAAGTCAGCAGGTTTTCCCCTCAGGAAAATAACATCAAACCATCCGAAGAGACTCGAAGTTATTTCATCCTCTGATCTCTTAGATGCTGATTTTCTGAAGATTCACGACGCAAGCTCACCAAAAACCTTGGGAGTACAATGGAATGTGTTGACAGATAATTTCTCATATTCTTACGACCCAAAACCCATCACAAATTCTAGCACAGAACGGCAAATCCTATCCGCTGTAGCTAAACTTTTGGACCAGGCAGGATGGCTAACGCCAATAATAATATTAGGCAAAATACTCCTTCAACAGCTTTGGATGGAAGGGTTTGACTGGGACGAAAACGTGAAACCCGGTGCTTTTCATAAATGGGCGTGTTTTCAAGAAAATCTCCCTGCCATAAAATACATAAAAGTACCTCGCTGGGTACAGTTCTCCCCCAAAAAGCACATCCAACTGCATGCATTCGCAGTTGCCTCCGAAAAGGCCTTTTGCGCTTGTATTTACCTGCGAGGACAGCATAGCGAACCCCTTTTAACATCTAATTTACTTGCCGCAAAGAGCAAAGTGGCTCCCCTCCAAACCGTAAGTCTCCCACGACTAGAACTCAGCGGATCAGTTATACTCTCTAAGTTGGTAAGACAGATTCAGGCTGAACTCAATTTGCCATCTCACGAGTTATTTGTGTGGACAGATTTATCCATTGTTTTAGCCTGGCTGGAAAAGCCCCCTCACAATTGGAAGAGCTATGTGGCGGACAGGATATCTCAAATCCTGCAAAATGTTAACAACGCCACCTGCCGTCACGTTTGCAGCAACGAAAACCCAGCTGATTTAGGCACGCGAGTATGCAGACCTCAGGATCTCAAAGAAAACTGTCTTTGGTGGGAAGGCCCGGAGTGGCTCTCTAAACCGGCCAACCTCTGGCCAAACTCACGACCTCACCATTAATCTCCCCCGGAACAAAAGCACATAGAAGTATTTCACACTATAGAATCCTCAACCCTCCTCGAAAGATTTTCATCACTGCCACGTGCATTTAGAGTACTCGCATATATGCATCACTGCCACGCAGGTCCCGCAATTTACCCATTTCTTGCACCTTAGCTGTCACCTTAGAAGAGATAAACGAAGCTAAACTCATAATACAGACTCATAGATCTCATTATAGTGAAACGATTGCACAGCTCAAAGCCTCAAAACTCTTAAGCACTCCATATCTCTTTTGAAAGTTAAGCTTAAGCAACTTAAAAAATTATGGAATTCCTTAGTGAGCTCATACAAATCGGCTTCTCGCTCTGTTTACTTTTCAGAATCTAGCGGTTCAATAGAACAAAAATGTGACAAATGCTCAGAAACCTATGAGAATTGCAAATCTCAGATTTTAGATGCGCTGCAAATTCTCGGGGATAACTCTCAGTCCCAAACAAATCCCTCACCTGCCTCAAATATCACTCCCGCTTCTTACGCTCAAGAAGCATACATCAAAGTACCACCATGTGACTCCGAAGTCTTTCATGGTGGATACGAAGACTGGCCGGGATTCCGAGATATGTTAACGGCAGTCTATAAAAATCACCCTAAACTCACTCCTGCGCAAAAACTGTACCATCTCAGGTTAAAGACAAAAGGCCAAGCAGGACTTATTGTAAAGCAATATCCCTTAAGCAATGAGAATTTCGAACTCGCTTGGGAAGCTCTTAAAGCTAGATATGAAAACCGCAGAATATTGGTTGACAATAAACTCAAGGCGTTATTTAATATTCAGCCAGTCTATTCAGAAAGCGATGAACAAATACAGAGGATTCAGAACAATATAGATAATTGTATTTCCACTCTCACAGCCCAAGGGATTCCCACAACTGACTGAAACCCCATTCTAGTCTACCTATGTTCTTCAAAACTGCCGAATGAAACGCTCTCCCTATGGGAACAATCTCTAAGTTCTCGAAAAGAGCTGCCTAAGTGGTTCGAAATGAATAAATTTCTCACGAGCTGACACGAAGTGGTTGAAAGTCTCGATACCTATCGGCCAACAAGGGCAAAACCAAATTTTAACCTACTTTACCCCAAAGATGCCTAATAAAATTCCACATGTGCAAGCAAAAATCGAACTCACACATTTGTTTCCGAGTCAACAAAGCCTTTCGCTTGCGAATTGTGTAAATCCAATCATGCAATGAAATCGTGAGAGAAAACAATTATTGTGAAAACTGTCTCTCGTATTCCCATCTAAAAAGTTAATTTCAAAGCGATTTCCTATGTGTATATTGCCAAAAACGACATCACTCCCTACTCCCTTTTCATCCCCGAACTCTAAACTCTCAAACCAAATTTAAATTTCAAAGAACTATGGCTCATGTAGTGACCCCAGTGAGAATAGCCGATGACATACCGTCAATCTCTAACGGCATCTCAAATTCTCAACCTAGTGAACAAATAATGAAAGTATCGTCTCACTTCTCCAGCAGTAACGGAACAACCCTACTCCCCACAGCCATAGTCTCTATATACTATGCTGCTGAAATTTAAAAGATCCGAGCCCTCATTGACCAAGGTTCACAAAAAACCTTCATTGCGTTGGTTTTCCTACCAAAGACTCCCCCTACGAAATCTCCGGAATGGGAGGACCGGTGGTTCAAAATTCCAAAAAAAATCTGTGAGTTAACCCTTTGTTCACCAGACCTGAAACAAAAAATTAATAACAAGCGATAATATTGCCTCAACTAACCCACTTTCTCCCACTACAAGAGTGTCAAACCTGAACATTGCGGAGTTTTCGAAATTATCGTTAGCCTACACTAAATGTTTCACCCCCTCCCGAATTGATTTGGCAATCGGCAGCGACCTCATACCCCAGATCCTCCTGCAGGGTTTGCATCACATAGCATACGGGACTTTTATAGCCCAAAACACAATATTTGGTTGGGTGATTAGCGGACCAGTCAAGGAAACGGTATCAGCATTCACCACCCAAGTTAGAGAATCCGAAGACGAATCGCTCAACACTTTATTAAAAAGGTTCTGGGAACAGGAGGAAATCAGCTCTACTCAAACCCGAACGGAATCAGATGAATTTTGCGAGGATCTCTTCCGGACAACCACAACGCGTCAAGACGACGGAAGACACATAGTGAAATTACCCTTTTAATCGGATTTCCTGCACAACAGCAATACCTCATCATAGAGAGATCACTGGAGCGGAAACCGGAACTGCGTGATAAATACACTGACGTACTCAGAGAATATGTAACTATGGACCACATGTCAGCGGTTTCACCCCGGGAAATAGTATAATATGGAAAAACCACTCATTTTACTTGCCTCATCACGCGGCCATTAAACCCGACAGCAAAACCACAAAGGTGCGAGTCGTATTATACGTATCAAAAATGTCCCACTCAGGGAATTCGTTGAACGACGTGTTGCACACAGGGCCCATACTCCAGAACGATCTCATGCTAATCATTCTCAAATGGAGAATGCACAAATATGTTTTTAATGGCGACATTGAAAACAAGTACCGCCAAATCCTTATTTACCCAGAAGACCAAGACTTTCAGCGAATCCTCTTTCGCCCCTCTTCTCACTTGCCGATGCAAGATTTTAAGTTGAAACCCGTAACATTCTGTGTTAGTTGCGCACCCCTACTTGGCAATCCGAACTAGCAGATGATTGCAAGTCTCAACAGCCCCTCGCCAGTAGTATTCTACTACAACAAACTTACGTAGATGACATACTTTCTGGCGGTAATTAAATACAGTCCACTATTGAGGCATTGTCTCAAGTTATTGAAGCGCAAAAGTCAGCAGGTTTTCCCCTCAGGAAAATAACATCAAACCATCCGAAGAGACTCGAAGTTATTTCATCCTCTGATCTCTTAGATGCTGATTTTCTGAAGATTCACGACGCAAGCTCACCAAAAACCTTGGGAGTACAATGGAATGTGTTGACAGATAATTTCTCATATTCTTACGACCCAAAACCCATCACAAATTCTAGCACAGAACGGCAAATCCTATCCGCTGTAGCTAAACTTTTGGACCCGGCAGGATGGCTAACGCCAATAATAATATTAGGCAAAATACTCCTTCAACAGCTTTGGATGGAAGGGTTTGACTGGGACGAAAACGTGAAACCCGGTGCTTTTCATAAATGGGCGTGTTTTCAAGAAAATCTCCCTGCCATAAAATACATAAAAGTACCTCGCTGGGTACAGTTCTCCCCCAAAAAGCACATCCAACTGCATGCATTCGCAGTTGTCTCCGAAAAGGCCTTTTGCGCTTGTATTTACCTGCGAGGACAGCATAGCGAACCCCTTTTAACATCTAATTTACTTGCCGCAAAGAGCAAAGTGGCTCCCCTCCAAACCGTAAGTCTCCCACGACTAGAACTCAGCGGATCAGTTATACTCTCTAAGTTGGTAAGACAGATTCAGGCTGAACTCAATTTGCCATCTCACGAGTTATTTGTGTGGACAGATTTATCCATTGTTTTAGCCTGGCTGGAAAAGCCCCCTCACAATTGGAAGAGCTATGTGGCGGACAGGATATCTCAAATCCTGCAAAATGTTAACAACGCCACCTGCCGTCACGTTTGCAGCAACGAAAACCCAGCTGATTTAGGCACGCCAGGATGCAGACCTCAGGATCTCAAAGAAAACTGTCCTTGGTGGGAAGGCCCGGAGTGGCTCTCTAAACCGGCCAACCTCTGGCCAAACTCACGACCTCACCATTAATCTCCCCCGGAACAAAAGCACATAGAAGTATTTCACACTATAGAATCCTCAACCCTCCTCGAAAGATTTTCATCACTGCCACGTGCATTTAGAGTACTCGCATATATGCATCGCTTCATCCGCAGGCCCCGCAATTTACCCATTTCTTGCACCTTAGCTGTCACCTTAGAAGAGATAAACGAAGCTAAACTCATAATACAGACTCAAAGATCTCATTATAGTGAAACGATTGCACAGCTCAAAGCCTCAAAACTCTTAAGCACTCCATATCTCTTTTGAAAGTTAAGCTTAAGCAACTTATAAAATTATGGGATTCCTTAGTGAGCTCATACAAATCGGCTCCTCGCTCTGTTTACTTTTCAGAATCTAGCGGTTCAATAGAACAAAAATGTGACAAATGCTCAGAAAGCTATGAGAATTGCAAATCTCAGATTTAAGATGCGCTGCAAATTCTCGGGGATAACTCTCAGTCCCAAACAAATCCCTCACCTGCCTCAAATATCACTCCCGCTTCTTACGCTCAAGAAGCATACATCAAAGTACCACCATGTGACTCCGAAGTCTTTCATGGTGGATACGAAGACTGGCCGGGATTCCGAGATATGTTAACGGCAGTCCTGCAAAATGTTAACAACGCCACCTGCCGTCACGTTTGCAGCAACGAAAACCCAGCTGATTTAGGCACGCCAGGATGCAGACCTCAGGATCTCAAAGAAAACTGTCCTTGGTGGGAAGGCCCGGAGTGGCTCTCTAAACCGGCCAACCTCTGGCCAAACTCACGACCTCACCATTAATCTCCCCCGGAACAAAAGCACATAGAAGTATTTCACACTATAGAATCCTCAACCCTCCTCGAAAGATTTTCATCACTGCCACGTGCATTTAGAGTACTCGCATATATGCATCGCTTCATCCGCAGGCCCCGCAATTTACCCATTTCTTGCACCTTAGCTGTCACCTTAGAAGAGATAAACGAAGCTAAACTCATAATACAGACTCAAAGATCTCATTATAGTGAAACGATTGCACAGCTCAAAGCCTCAAAACTCTTAAGCACTCCATATCTCTTTTGAAAGTTAAGCTTAAGCAACTTATAAAATTATGGGATTCCTTAGTGAGCTCATACAAATCGGCTCCTCGCTCTGTTTACTTTTCAGAATCTAGCGGTTCAATAGAACAAAAATGTGACAAATGCTCAGAAAGCTATGAGAATTGCAAATCTCAGATTTAAGATGCGCTGCAAATTCTCGGGGATAACTCTCAGTCCCAAACAAATCCCTCACCTGCCTCAAATATCACTCCCGCTTCTTACGCTCAAGAAGCATACATCAAAGTACCACCATGTGACTCCGAAGTCTTTCATGGTGGATACGAAGACTGGCCGGGATTCCGAGATATGTTAACGGCAGTCTATAAAAATCACCCTAAACTCACTCCTGCGCAAAAACTGTACCATCTCAGGTTAAAGACAAAAGGCCAAGCAGGACTTATTGTAAAGCAATATCCCTTAAGCAATGAGAATTTCGAACTCGCTTGGGAAGCTCTTAAAGCTAGATATGAAAACCGCAGAATATTGGTTGACAATAAACTCAAGGCGTTATTTAATATTCAGCCAGTCTATTCAGAAAGCGATGAACAAATACAGAGGATTCAGAACAATATAGATAATTGTATTTCCACTCTCACAGCCCAAGGGATTCCCACAACTGACTGAAACCCCATTCTAGTCTACCTATGTTCTTCAAAACTGCCGAATGAAACGCTCTCCCTATGGGAACAATCTCTAAGTTCTCGAAAAGAGCTGCCTAAGTGGTTCGAAATGAATAAATTTCTCACGAGCCGACACGAAGTGGTAGAAAGTCTCGATACCTATCGGCCAACAAGGGCAAAACCAAATTTTAGCCACTTTACCCCAAAGATGCCTAATAAAATTCCACATGTGCAAGCAAAAATCGAACTCACACATTTGTTTCCGAGTCAACAAAGCCTTTCGCTTGCGAATTGTGTAAATCCAATCATGCAATGAAATCGTGAGAGAAAACAATTATTGTGAAAACTGTCTCTCGTATTCCCATCTAAAAAGTTAATTTCAAAGCGATTTCCTATGTGTATATTGCCAAAAACGACATCACTCCCTACTCCATTTTCATCCCCGAACTCTAAACTCTCAAACCAAATTTAAATTTCAAAGAACTATGGCTCACGTAGTGACCCCAGTGAGAATAGCCGATGACATACCGTCAATCTCTAACGGCATCTCAAATTCTCAACCTAGTGAACAAATAATGAAAGTATCGTCTCACTTCTCCAGCAGTAACGGAACAACCCTACTCCCCACAGCCATAGTCTCTATATACTATGCTGCTGAAATTTAAAAGATCCGAGCCCTCATTGACCAAGGTTCACAAAAAACCTTCATTGCGTTGGTTTACCTACCAAAGACTCCCCCTACGAAATCTCCGGAATGGGAGGACTGGTGATTCAAAATTCCAAAAAAAATCTGTGAGTTAACCCTTTGTTCACCAGACCTGAAACAAAAAATTAATAACAAGCGATAATATTGCCTCAACTAACCCACTTTCTCCCACTACAAGAGTGTCAAACCTGAACATTGCGGAGTTTTCGAAATTATCGTTAGCCGACACTAAATGTTTCACCCCCTCCCGAATTGATTTGGCAATCGGCAGCGACCTCATACCCCAGATCCTCCTGCAGGGTTTGCATCACATAGCATACGGGACTTTTATAGCCCAAAACACAATATTTGGTTGGGTGATTAGCGGACCAGTCAAGGAAACGGTATCAGCATTCACCACCAAAGTTAGAGAATCCGAAGACGAATCGCTCAACACTTTATTAAAAAGGTTCTGGGAACAGGAGGAAATCAGCTCTACTCAAACCCGAACGGAATCAGATGAATTTTGCGAGGATCTCTTCCGGACAACCACAACGCGTCAAGACGACGGAAGACACATAGTGAAATTACCCTTTTAATCGGATTTCCTGCACAACAGCAATACCTCAGCATAGAGAGATCACTGGAGCGGAAACCGGAACTGCGTGATAAATACACTGACGTACTCAGAGAATATATAACTATGGACCACATGTCAGCGGTTTCACCCCGGGAAATAGTAAAATATGGAAAAACCACTCATTTTACTTGCCTCATCACGCGGCCATTAAACCCGACAGCAAAACCACAAAGGTGCGAGTCGTATTATACGTATCAAAAATGTCCCACTCAGGGAATTCGTTGAACGACGTGTTGCACACAGGGCCCATACTCCAGAACGATCTCATGCTAATCATTCTCAAATGGAGAATGCACAAATATGTTTTTAATGGCGACATTGAAAACAAGTACCGCCAAATCCTTATTTACCCAGAAGACCAAGACTTTCAGCGAATCCTCTTTCGCCCCTCTTCTCACTTGCCGATGCAAGATTTTAAGTTGAAACCCGTAACATTCTGTGTTATTTGCGCACCCCTACTTGGCAATCCGAACTAGCAGATGATTGCAAGTCTCAACAGCCCCTCGCCAGTAGTATTCTACTACAACAAACTTACGTAGATGACATACTTTCTGGCGGTAATTAAATACAGTCCACTATTGAGGCATTGTCTCAAGTTATTGAAGCGCAAAAGTCAGCAGGTTTTCCCCTCAGGAAAATAACATCAAACCATCCGAAGAGACTCGAAGTTATTTCATCCTCTGATCTCTTAGATGCTGATTTTCTGAAGATTCACGACGCAAGCTCACCAAAAACCTTGGGAGTACAATGGAATGTGTTGACAGATAATTTCTCATATTCTTACGACCCAAAACCCATCACAAATTCTAGCACAGAACGGCAAATCCTATCCGCTGTAGCTAAACTTTTGGACCCGGCAGGATGGCTAACGCCAATAATAATATTAGGCAAAATACTCCTTCAACAGCTTTGGATGGAAGGGTTTGACTGGGACGAAAACGTGAAACCCGGTGCTTTTCATAAAATACATAAAAGTACCTCGCTGGGTACAGTTCTCCCCCAAAAAGCACATCCAACTGCATGCATTCGCAGTTGTCTCCGAAAAGGCCTTTTGCGCTTGTATTTACCTGCGAGGACAGCATAGCGAACCCCTTTTAACATCTAATTTACTTGCCGCAAAGAGCAAAGTGGCTCCCCTCCAAACCGTAAGTCTCCCACGACTAGAACTCAGCGGATCAGTTATACTCTCTAAGTTGGTAAGACAGATTCAGGCTGAACTCAATTTGCCATCTCACGAGTTATTTGTGTGGACAGATTTATCCATTGTTTTAGCCTGGCTGGAAAAGCCCCCTCACAATTGGAAGAGCTATGTGGCGGACAGGATATCTCAAATCCTGCAAAATGTTAACAACGCCACCTGCCGTCACGTTTGCAGCAACGAAAACCCAGCTGATTTAGGCACGCCAGGATGCAGACCTCAGGATCTCAAAGAAAACTGTCCTTGGTGGGAAGGCCCGGAGTGGCTCTCTAAACCGGCCAACCTCTGGCCAAACTCACGACCTCACCATTAATCTCCCCCGGAACAAAAGCACATAGAAGTATTTCACACTATAGAATCCTCAACCCTCCTCGAAAGATTTTCATCACTGCCACGTGCATTTAGAGTACTCGCATATATGCATCGCTTCATCCGCAGGCCCCGCAATTTACCCATTTCTTGCACCTTAGCTGTCACCTTAGAAGAGATAAACGAAGCTAAACTCATAATACAGACTCAAAGATCTCATTATAGTGAAACGATTGCACAGCTCAAAGCCTCAAAACTCTTAAGCACTCCATATCTCTTTTGAAAGTTAAGCTTAAGCAACTTATAAAATTATGGGATTCCTTAGTGAGCTCATACAAATCGGCTCCTCGCTCTGTTTACTTTTCAGAATCTAGCGGTTCAATAGAACCAAAATGTGACAAATGCTCAGAAAGCTATGAGAATTGCAAATCTCAGATTTAAGATGCGCTGCAAATTCTCGGGGATAACTCTCAGTCCCAAACAAATCCCTCACCTGCCTCAAATATCACTCCCGCTTCTTACGCTCAAGAAGCATACATCAAAGTACCACCATGTGACTCCGAAGTCTTTCATGGTGGATACGAAGACTGGCCGGGATTCCGAGATATGTTAACGGCAGTCTATAAAAATCACCCTAAACTCACTCCTGAGCAAAAACTGTACCATCTCAGGTTAAAGACAAAAGGCCAAGCAGGACTTATTGTAAAGCAATATCCCTTAAGCAATGAGAATTTCGAACTCGCTTGGGAAGCTCTTAAAGCTAGATATGAAAACCGCAGAATATTGGTTGACAATAAACTCAAGGCGTTATTTAATATTCAGCCAGTCTATTCAGAAAGCGATGAACAAATACAGAGGATTCAGAACAATATAGATAATTGTATTTCCACTCTCACAGCCCAAGGGATTCCCACAACTGACTGAAACCCCATTCTAGTCTACCTATGTTCTTCAAAACTGCCGAATGAAACGCTCTCCCTATGGGAACAATCTCTAAGTTCTCGAAAAGAGCTGCCTAAGTGGTCCGAAATGAATAAATTTCTCACGAGCCGACACGAAGTGGTAGAAAGTCTCGATACCTATCGGCCAACAAGGGCAAAACCAAATTTTAGCCACTTTACCCCAAAGATGCCTAATAAAATTCCACATGTGCAAGCAAAAATCGAACTCACACATTTGTTTCCGAGTCAACAAAGCCTTTCGCTTGCGAATTGTGTAAATCCAATCATGCAATGAAATCGTGAGAGAAAACAATTATTGTGAAAACTGTCTCTCGTATTCCCATCTAAAAAGTTAATTTCAAAGCGATTTCCTATGTGTATATTGCCAAAAACGACATCACTCCCTACTCCATTTTCATCCCCGAACTCTAAACTCTCAAACCAAATTTAAATTTCAAAGAACTATGGCTCACGTAGTGACCCCAGTGAGAATAGCCGATGACATACCGTCAATCTCTAACGGCATCTCAAATTCTCAACCTAGTGAACAAATAATGAAAGTATCGTCTCACTTCTCCAGCAGTAACGGAACAACCCTACTCCCCACAGCCATAGTCTCTATATACTATGCTGCTGAAATTTAAAAGATCCGAGCCCTCATTGACCAAGGTTCACAAAAAACCTTCATTGCGTTGGTTTACCTACCAAAGACTCCCCCTACGAAATCTCCGGAATGGGAGGACTGGTGGTTCAAAATTCCAAAAAAAATCTGTGAGTTAACCCTTTGTTCACCAGACCTGAAACAAAAAATTAATAACAAGCGATAATATTGCCTCAACTAACCCACTTTCTCCCACTACAAGAGTGTCAAACCTGAACATTGCGGAGTTTTCGAAATTATCGTTAGCCGACACTAAATGTTTCACCCCCTCCCGAATTGATTTGGCAATCGGCAGCGACCTCATACCCCAGATCCTCCTGCAGGGTTTGCATCACATAGCATACGGGACTTTTATAGCCCAAAACACAATATTTGGTTGGGTGATTAGCGGACCAGTCAAGGAAACGGTATCAGCATTCACCACCAAAGTTAGAGAATCCGAAGACGAATCGCTCAACACTTTATTAAAAAGGTTCTGGGAACAGGAGGAAATCAGCTCTACTCAAACCCGAACGGAATCAGATGAATTTTGCGAGGATCTCTTCCGGACAACCACAACGCGTCAAGACGACGGAAGACACATAGTGAAATTACCCTTTTAATCGGATTTCCTGCACAACAGCAATACCTCAGCATAGAGAGATCACTGGAGCGGAAACCGGAACTGCGTGATAAATACACTGACGTACTCAGAGAATATATAACTATGGACCACATGTCAGCGGTTTCACCCCGGGAAATAGTAAAATATGGAAAAACCACTCATTTTACTTGCCTCATCACGCGGCCATTAAACCCGACAGCAAAACCACAAAGGTGCGAGTCGTATTATACGTATCAAAAATGTCCCACTCAGGGAATTCGTTGAACGACGTGTTGCACACACGGCCCATACTCCAGAACGATCTCATGCTAATCATTCTCAAATGGAGAATGCACAAATATGTTTTTAATGGCGACATTGAAAACAAGTACCGCCAAATCCTTATTTACCCAGAAGACCAAGACTTTCAGCGAATCCTCTTTCGCCCCTCTTCTCACTTGCCGATGCAAGATTTTAAGTTGAAACCCGTAACATTCTGTGTTATTTGCGCACCCCTACTTGGCAATCCGAACTAGCAGATGATTGCAAGTCTCAACAGCCCCTCGCCAGTAGTATTCTACTACAACAAACTTACGTAGATGACATACTTTCTGGCGGTAATTAAATACAGTCCACTATTGAGGCATTGTCTCAAGTTATTGAAGGGCAAAAGTCAGCAGGTTTTCCCCTCAGGAAAATAACATCAAACCATCCGAAGAGACTCGAAGTTATTTCATCCTCTGATCTCTTAGATGCTGATTTTCTGAAGATTCACGACGCAAGCTCACCAAAAACCTTGGGAGTACAATGGAATGTGTTGACAGATAATTTCTCATATTCTTACGACCCAAAACCCATCACAAATTCTAGCACAGAACGGCAAATCCTATCCGCTGTAGCTAAACTTTTGGACCCGGCAGGATGGCTAACGCCAATAATAATATTAGGCAAAATACTCCTTCAACAGCTTTGGATGGAAGGGTTTGACTGGGACGAAAACGTGAAACCCGGTGCTTTTCATAAATGGGCGTGTTTTCAAGAAAATCTCCCTGCCATAAAATACATAAAAGTACCTCGCTGGGTACAGTTCTCCCCCAAAAAGCACATCCAACTGCATGCATTCGCAGTTGTCTCCGAAAAGGCCTTTTGCGCTTGTATTTACCTGCGAGGACAGCATAGCGAACCCCTTTTAACATCTAATTTACTTGCCGCAAAGAGCAAAGTGGCTCCCCTCCAAACCGTAAGTCTCCCACGACTAGAACTCAGCGGATCAGTTATACTCTCTAAGTTGGTAAGACAGATTCAGGCTGAACTCAATTTGCCATCTCACGAGTTATTTGTGTGGACAGATTTATCCATTGTTTTAGCCTGGCTGGAAAAGCCCCCTCACAATTGGAAGAGCTATGTGGCGGACAGGATATCTCAAATCCTGCAAAATGTTAACAACGCCACCTGCCGTCACGTTTGCAGCAACGAAAACCCAGCTGATTTAGGCACGCCAGGATGCAGATCTCAGGATCTCAAAGAAAACTGTCCTTGGTGGGAAGGCCCGGAGTGGCTCTCTAAACCGGCCAACCTCTGGCCAAACTCACGACCTCACCATTAATCTCCCCCGGAACAAAAGCACATAGAAGTATTTCACACTATAGAATCCTCAACCCTCCTCGAAAGATTTTCATCACTGCCACGTGCATTTAGAGTACTCGCATATATGCATCGCTTCATCCGCAGGCCCCGCAATTTACCCATTTCTTGCACCTTAGCTGTCACCTTAGAAGAGATAAACGAAGCTAAACTCATAATACAGACTCAAAGATCTCATTATAGTGAAACGATTGCACAGCTCAAAGCCTCAAAACTCTTAAGCACTCCATATCTCTTTTGAAAGTTAAGCTTAAGCAACTTATAAAATTATGGGATTCCTTAGTGAGCTCATACAAATCGGCTCCTCGCTCTGTTTACTTTTCAGAATCTAGCGGTTCAATAGAACAAAAATGTGACAAATGCTCAGAAAGCTATGAGAATTGCAAATCTCAGATTTAAGATGCGCTGCAAATTCTCGGGGATAACTCTCAGTCCCAAACAAATCCCTCACCTGCCTCAAATATCACTCCCGCTTCTTACGCTCAAGAAGCATACATCAAAGTACCACCATGTGACTCCGAAGTCTTTCATGGTGGATACGAAGACTGGCCGGGATTCCGAGATATGTTAACGGCAGTCTATAAAAATCACCCTAAACTCACTCCTGCGCAAAAACTGTACCATCTCAGGTTAAAGACAAAAGGCCAAGCAGGACTTATTGTAAAGCAATATCCCTTAAGCAATCAGAATTTCGAACTCGCTTGGGAAGCTCTTAAAGCTAGATATGAAAACCGCAGAATATTGGTTGACAATAAACTCAAGGCGTTATTTAATATTCAGCCAGTCTATTCAGAAAGCGATGAACAAATACAGAGGATTCAGAACAATATAGATAATTGTATTTCCACTCTCACAGCCCAAGGGATTCCCACAACTGACTGAAACCCCATTCTAGTCTACCTATGTTCTTCAAAACTGCCGAATGAAACGCTCTCCCTATGGGAACAATCTCTAAGTTCTCGAAAAGAGCTGCCTAAGTGGTTCGAAATGAATAAATTTCTCACGAGCCGACACGAAGTGGTAGAAAGTCTCGATACCTATCGGCCAACAAGGGCAAAACCAAATTTTAGCCACTTTACCCCAAAGATGCCTAATAAAATTCCACATGTGCAAGCAAAAATCGAACTCACACATTTGTTTCCGAGTCAACAAAGCCTTTCGCTTGCGAATTGTGTAAATCCAATCATGCAATGAAATCGTGAGAGAAAACAATTATTGTGAAAACTGTCTCTCGTATTCCCATCTAAAAAGTTAATTTCAAAGCGATTTCCTATGTGTATATTGCCAAAACCGACATCACTCCCTACTCCATTTTCATCCCCGAACTCTAAACTCTCAAACCAAATTTAAATTTCAAAGAACTATGGCTCACGTAGTGACCCCAGTGAGAATAGCCGATGACATACCGTCAATCTCTAACGGCATCTCAAATTCTCAACCTAGTGAACAAATAATGAAAGTATCGTCTCACTTCTCCAGCAGTAACGGAACAACCCTACTCCCCACAGCCATAGTCTCTATATACTATGCTGCTGAAATTTAAAAGATCCGAGCCCTCATTGACCAAGGTTCACAAAAAACCTTCATTGCGTTGGTTTACCTACCAAAGACTCCCCCTACGAAATCTCCGGAATGGGAGGACTGGTGGTTCAAAATTCCAAAAAAAATCTGTGAGTTAACCCTTTGTTCACCAGACCTGAAACAAAAAATTAATAACAAGCGATAATATTGCCTCAACTAACCCACTTTCTCCCACTACAAGAGTGTCAAACCTGAACATTGCGGAGTTTTCGAAATTATCGTTAGCCGACACTAAATGTTTCACCCCCTCCCGAATTGATTTGGCAATCGGCAGCGACCTCATACCCCAGATCCTCCTGCAGGGTTTGCATCACATAGCATACGGGACTTTTATAGCCCAAAACACAATATTTGGTTGGGTGATTAGCGGACCAGTCAAGGAAACGGTATCAGCATTCACCACCAAAGTTAGAGAATCCGAAGACGAATCGCTCAACACTTTATTAAAAAGGTTCTGGGAACAGGAGGAAATCAGCTCTACTCAAACCCGAACGGAATCAGATGAATTTTGCGAGGATCTCTTCCGGACAACCACAACGCGTCAAGACGACGGAAGACACATAGTGAAATTACCCTTTTAATCGGATTTCCTGCACAACAGCAATACCTCAGCATAGAGAGATCACTGGAGCGGAAACCGGAACTGCGTGATAAATACACTGACGTACTCAGAGAATATATAACTATGGACCACATGTCAGCGGTTTCACCCCGGGAAATAGTAAAATATGGAAAAACCACTCATTTTACTTGCCTCATCACGCGGCCATTAAACCCGACAGCAAAACCACAAAGGTGCGAGTCGTATTATACGTATCAAAAATGTCCCACTCAGGGAATTCGTTGAACGACGTGTTGCACACACGGCCCATACTCCAGAACGATCTCATGCTAATCATTCTCAAATGGAGAATGCACAAATATGTTTTTAATGGCGACATTGAAAACAAGTACCGCCAAATCCTTATTTACCCAGAAGACCAAGACTTTCAGCGAATCCTCTTTCGCCCCTCTTCTCACTTGCCGATGCAAGATTTTAAGTTGAAACCCGTAACATTCTGTGTTAGTTGCGCACCCCTGCAAGTCTCAACAGCCCCTCGCCAGTAGTATTCTACTACAACAAACTTACGTAGATGACATACTTTCTGGCGATAATGAAATACAGTCCACTATTGAGGCATTGTCTCAAGTTATTGAAGCGCAAAAGTCAGCAGGTTTTCCCCTCAGGAAAATAACATCAAACCATCCGAAGAGACTCGAAGTTATTTCACCCTCTGATCTCTTAGATGCTGATTTTCTGAAGATTCACGACGCAAGCTCACCAAAAACCTTGGGAGTACAATGGAATGCGTTGACAGATAATTTCTCATATTCTTACGACCCAAAACCCATCACAAATTCTAGCACAGAACGGCAAATCCTATCCGCTGTAGCTAAACTTTTGGACCCGGCAGGATGGCTAACGCCAATAATAATATTAGGCAAAATACTCCTTCAACAGCTTTGGATGGAAGGGTTTGACTGGGACGAAAACGTGAAACCCGGTGTTTTTCATAAATGGGCGTGTTTTCAAGAAAATCTCACTGCCATAAAATACATAAAAGTACCTCGCTGGGTACAGTTCTCCCCCAAAAAGCACATCCAACTGCATGCATTCGCAGTTGCCTCCGAAAAGGCCTTTTGCGCTTGTATTTACCTGCGAGGACAGCATAGCGAACCCCTTTTAACATCTAATTTACTTGCCGCAAAGAGCAAAGTGGCTCCCCTCCAAACCGTAAGTCTCCCACGACTAGAACTCAGCGGATCAGTTATACTCTCTAAGTTGGTAAGACAGATTCAGGCTGAACTCAATTTGCCATCTCACGAGTTATTTGTGTGGACAGATTTATCCATTGTTTTAGCCTGGCTGGAAAAGCCCCCTCACAATTGGAAGAGCTATGTGGCGGACAGGATATCTCAAATCCTGCAAAATGTTAACAACGCCACCTGCCGTCACGTTTGCAGCAACGAAAACCCAGCTGATTTAGGCACGCCAGGATGCAGACCTCAGGATCTCAAAGAAAACTGTCCTTGGTGGGAAGGCCCGGAGTGGCTCTCTAAACCGGCCAACCTCTGGCCAAACTCACGACCTCACCATTAATCTCCCCCGGAACAAAAGCACATAGAAGTATTTCACACTATAGAATCCTCAACCCTCCTCGAAAGATTTTCATCACTGCCACGTGCATTTAGAGTACTCGCATATATGCATCGCTTCATCCGCAGGTCCCGCAATTTACCCATTTCTTGCACCTTAGCTGTCACCTTAGAAGAGATAAACGAAGCTAAACTCATAATACAGACTCAAAGATCTCATTATAGTGAAACGATTGCACAGCTCAAAGCCTCAAAACTCTTAAGCACTCCATATCTCTTTTGAAAGTTAAGCTTAAGCAACTTATAAAATTATGGGATTCCTTAGTGAGCTCATACAAATCGGCTCCTCGCTCTGTTTACTTTTCAGAATCTAGCGGTTCAATAGAACAAAAATGTGACAAATGCTCAGAAAGCTATGAGAATTGCAAATCTCAGATTTAAGATGCGCTGCAAATTCTCGGGGATAACTCTCAGTCCCAAACGAATCCCTCACCTGCCTCAAATATCACTCCCGCTTCTTACGCTCAAGAAGCATACATCAAAGTACCACCATGTGACTCCGAAGTCTTTCATGGTGGATACGAAGACTGGCCGGGATTCCGAGATATGTTAACGGCAGTCTATAAAAATCACCCTAAACTCACTCCTGCGCAAAAACTGTACCATCTCAGGTTAAAGACAAAAGGCCAAGCAGGACTTATTGTAAAGCAATATCCCTTAAGCAATGAGAATTTCGAACTCGCTTGGGAAGCTCTTAAAGCTAGATATGAAAACCGCAGAATATTGGTTGACAATAAACTCAAGGCGTTATTTAATATTCAGCCAGTCTATTCAAAAAGCGATGAACAAATACAGAGGATTCAGAACAATATAGATAATTGTATTTCCACTCTCACAGCCCAAGGGATTCCCACAACTGACTGAAACCCCATTCTAGTCTACCTATGTTCTTCAAAACTGCCGAATGAAACGCTCTCCCTATGGGAACAATCTCTAAGTTCTCGAAAAGAGCTGCCTAAGTGGTTCGAAATGAATAAATTTCTCACGAGCCGACACGAAGTGGTAGAAAGTCTCGATACCTATCGGCCAACAAGGGCAAAACCAAATTTTAGCCACTTTACCCCAAAGATGCCTAATAAAATTCCACATGTGCAAGCAAAAATCGAACTCACACATTTGTTTCCGAGTCAACAAAGCCTTTCGCTTGCGAATTGTGTGAATCCAATCATGCAATGAAATCGTGAGAGAAAACAATTATTGTGAAAACTGTCTCTCGTATTCCCATCTAAAAAGTTAATTTCAAAGCGATTTCCTATGTGTATATTGCCAAAAACGACATCACTCCCTACTCCATTTTCATCCCCGAACTCTAAACTCTCAAACCAAATTTAAATTTCAAAGAACTATGGCTCACGTAGTGACCCCAGTGAGAATAGCCGATGACATACCGTCAATCTCTAACGGCATCTCAAATTCTCAACCTAGTGAACAAATAATGAAAGTATCGTCTCACTTCTCCAGCAGTAACGGAACAACCCTACTCCCCACAGCCATAGTCTCTATATACTATGCTGCTGAAATTTAAAAGATCCGAGCCCTCATTGACCAAGGTTCACAAAAAACCTTCATTGCGTTGGTTTACCTACCAAAGACTCCCCCTACGGAATCTCCGGAATGGGAGGACTGGTGGTTCAAAATTCCAAAAAAAATCTGTGAGTTAACCCTTTGTTCACCAGACCTGAAACAAAAAATTAATAACAAGCGATAATATTGCCTCAACTAACCCACTTTCTCCCACTACAAGAGTGTCAAACCTGAACATTGCGGAGTTTTCGAAATTATCGTTAGCCGACACTAAATGTTTCACCCCCTCCCGAATTGATTTGGCAATCGGCAGCGACCTCATACCCCAGATCCTCCTGCAGGGTTTGCATCACATAGCATACGGGACTTTTATAGCCCAAAACACAATATTTGGTTGGGTGATTAGCGGACCAGTCAAGGAAACGGTATCAGCATTCACCACCAAAGTTAGAGAATCCGAAGACGAATCGCTCAACACTTTATTAAAAAGGTTCTGGGAACAGGAGGAAATCAGCTCTACTCAAACCCGAACGGAATCAGATTAATTTTGCGAGGATCTCTTCCGGACAACCACAACGCGTCAAGACGACGGAAGACACATAGTGAAATTACCCTTTTAATCGGATTTCCTGCACAACAGCAATACCTCAGCATAGAGAGATCACTGGAGCGGAAACCGGAACTGCGTGATAAATACACTGACGTACTCAGAGAATATATAACTATGGACCACATGTCAGCGGTTTCACCCCGGGAAATAGTAAAATATGGAAAAACCACTCATTTTACTTGCCTCATCACGCGGCCATCAAACCCGACAGCAAAACCACAAAGGTGCGAGTCGTATTATACGTATCAAAAATGTCCCACTCAGGGAATTCGTTGAACGACGTGTTGCACACAGGGCCCATACTCCAGAACGATCTCATGCTAATCATTCTCAAATGGAGAATGCACAAATATGTTTTTAATGGCGACATTGAAAACAAGTACCGCCAAATCCTTATTTACCCAGAAGACCAAGGCTTTCAGCGAATCCTCTTTCGCCCCTCTTCTCACTTGCCGATGCAAGATTTTAAGTTGAAACCCGTAACATTCTGTGTTAGTTGCGCACCCCTACTTGGCAATCCGAACTAGCAGATGATTGCAAGTCTCAACAGCCCCTCGCCAGTAGTATTCTACTACAACAAACTTACGTAGATGACATACTTTCTGGCGGTAATTAAATACAGTCCACTATTGAGGCATTGTCTCAAGTTATTGAAGCGCAAAAGTCAGCAGGTTTTCCCCTCAGGAAAATAACATCAAACCATCCGAAGAGACTCGAAGTTATTTCATCCTCTGATCTCTTAGATGCTGATTTTCTGAAGATTCACGACGCAAGCTCACCAAAAACCTTGGGAGTACAATGGAATGTGTTGACAGATAATTTCTCATATTCTTACGACCCAAAACCCATCACAAATTCTAGCACAGAACGGCAAATCCTATCCGCTGTAGCTAAACTTTTGGACCAAGCAGGATGGCTAACGCCAATAATAATATTAGGCAAAATACTCCTTCAACAGCTTTGGATGGAAGGGTTTGACTGGGACGAAAACGTGAAACCCGGTGCTTTTCATAAATGGGCGTGTTTTCAAGAAAATCTCCCTGCCATAAAATACATAAAAGTACCTCGCTGGGTACAGTTCTCCCCCAAAAAGCACATCCAACTGCATGCATTCGCAGTTGCCTCCGAAAAGGCCTTTTGCGCTTGTATTTACCTGCGAGGACAGCATAGCGAACCCCTTTTAACATCTAATTTACTTGCCGCAAAGAGCAAAGTGGCTCCCCTCCAAACCGTAAGTCTCCCACGACTAGAACTCAGCGGATCAGTTATACTCTCTAAGTTGGTAAGACAGATTCAGGCTGAACTCAATTTGCCATCTCACGAGTTATTTGTGTGGACAGATTTATCCATTGTTTTAGCCTGGCTGGAAAAGCCCCCTCACAATTGGAAGAGCTATGTGGCGGACAGGATATCTCAAATCCTGCAAAATGTTAACAACGCCACCTGCCGTCACGTTTGCAGCAACGAAAACCCAGCTGATTTAGGCACGCCAGGATGCAGACCTCAGGATCTCAAAGAAAACTGTCTTTGGTGGGAAGGCCCAACCTCTGGCCAAACTCACGACCTCACCATTAATCTCCCCCGGAACAAAAGCACATAGAAGTATTTCACACTATAGAATCCTCAACCCTCCTCGAAAGATTTTCATCACTGCCACGTGCATTTAGAGTACTCGCATATATGCATCGCTTCATCCGCAGGTCCCGCAATTTACCCATTTCTTGCACCTTAGCTGTCACCTTAGATGAGATAAACAAAGCTAAACTCATAATACAGACTCAAAGATCTCATTATAGTGAAACGATTGCACAGCTCAAAGCCTCAAAACTCTTAAGCACTCCATATCTCTTTTGAAAGTTAAGCTTAAGCAACTTATAAAATTATGGGATTCCTTAGTGAGCTCATACAAATCGGCTCCTCGCTCTGTTTACTTTTCAGAATCTAGCGGTTCAATAGAACAAAAATGTGACAAATGCTCAGAAAGCTATGAGAATTGCAAATCTCAGATTTAAGATGCGCTGCGAATTCTCGGGGATAACTCTCAGTCCCAAACAAATCCCTCACCTGCCTCAAATATCACTCCCGCTTCTTACGCTCAAGAAGCATACATCAAAGTACCACCATGTGACTCCGAAGTCTTTCATGGTGGATACGAAGACTGGCCGGGATTCCGAGATATGTTAACGGCAGTCTATAAAAATCACCCTAAACTCACTCCTGCGCAAAAACTGTACCATCTCAGGTTAAAGACAAAAGGCCAAGCAGGACTTATTGTAAAGCAATATCCCTTAAGCAATGAGAATTTCGAACTCGCTTGGGAAGCTCTTAAAGCTAGATATGAAAACCGCAGAATATTGGTTGACAATAAACTCAAGGCGTTATTTAATATTCAGCCAGTCTATTCAGAAAGCGATGAACAAATACAGAGGATTCAGAACAATATAGATAATTGTATTTCCACTCTCACAGCCCAAGGGATTCCCACAACTGACTGAAACCCCATTCTAGTCTACCTATGTTCTTCAAAACTGCCGAATGAAACGCTCACCCTATGGGAACAATCTCTAAGTTCTCGAAAAGAGCTGCCTAAGTGGTTCGAAATGAATAAATTTCTCACGAGCCGACACGAAGTGGTAGAAAGTCTCGATACCTATCGGCCAACAAGGGCAAAACCAAATTTTAGCCACTTTACCCCAAAGATGCCTAATAAAATTCCACATGTGCAGCAAAAATCGAACTCACACATTTGTTTCCGAGTCAACAAAGCCTTTCGCTTGCGAATTGTTTAAATCCAATCATGCAATGAAATCGTGAGAGAAAACAATTATTGTGAAAACTGTCTCTCGTATTCCCATCTAAAAAGTTAATTTCAAAGCGATTTCCTATGTGTATATTGCCAAAAACGACATCACCACCTACTCCATTTTCATCCCCGAACTCTAAACTCTCAAACCAAATTTAAATTTCAAAGAACTATGGCTCACGTAGTGACCCCAGTGAGAATAGCCGATGACATACCGTCAATCTCTAACGGCATCTCAAATTCTCAACCTAGTGAACAAATAATGAAAGTATCGTCTCACTTCTCCAGCAGTAACGGAACAACCCTACTCCCCACAGCCATAGTCTCTATATACTATGCTGCTGAAATTTAAAAGATCCGAGCCCTCATTGACCAAGGTTCACAAAAAACCTTCATTGCGTTGGTTTACCTACCAAAGACTCCCCCTACGAAATCTCCGGAATGGGAGGACTGGTGGTTCAAAATTCCAAAAAAAATCTGTGAGTTAACCCTTTGTTCACCAGACCTGAAACAAAAAATTAATAACAAGCGATAATATTGCCTCAACTAACCCACTTTCTCCCACTACAAGAGTGTCAAACCTGAACATTGCGGAGTTTTCGAAATTATCGTTAGCCGACACTAAATGTTTCACCCCCTCCCGAATTGATTTGGCAATCGGCAGCGACCTCATACCCCAGATCCTCCTGCAGGGTTTGCATCACATAGCATACGGGACTTTTATAGCCCAAAACACAATATTTGGTTGGGTGATTAGCGGACCAGTCAAGGAAACGGTATCAGCATTCACCACCAAAGTTAGAGAATCCGAAGACGAATCGCTCAACACTTTATTAAAAAGGTTCTGGGAACAGGAGGAAATCAGCTCTACTCAAACCCGAACGGAATCAGATGAATTTTGCGAGGATCTCTTCCGGACAACCACAACGCGTCAAGACGACGGAAGACACATAGTGAAATTACCCTTTTAATCGGATTTCCTGCACAACAGCAATACCTCAGCATAGAGAGATCACTGGAGCGGAAACCGGAACTGCGTGATAAATACACTGACGTACTCAGAGAATATATAACTATGGACCACATGTCAGCGGTTTCACCCCGGGAAATAGTAAAATATGGAAAAACCACTCATTTTACTTGCCTCATCACGCGGCCATTAAACCCGACAGCAAAACCACAAAGGTGCGAGTCGTATTATACGTATCAAAAATGTCCCACTCAGGGAATTCGTTGAACGACGTGTTGCACACACGGCCCATACTCCAGAACGATCTCATGCTAATCATTCTCAAATGGAGAATGCACAAATATGTTTTTAATGGCGACATTGAAAACAAGTACCGCCAAATCCTTATTTACCCAGAAGACCAAGACTTTCAGCGAATCCTCTTTCGCCCCTCTTCTCACTTGCCGATGCAAGATTTTAAGTTGAAACCCGTAACATTCTGTGTTAGTTGCGCACCCCTGCAAGTCTCAACAGCCCCTCGCCAGTAGTATTCTACTACAACAAACTTACGTAGATGACATACTTTCTGGCGATAATGAAATACAGTCCACTATTGAGGCATTGTCTCAAGTTATTGAAGCGCAAAAGTCAGCAGGTTTTCCCCTCAGGAAAATAACATCAAACCATCCGAAGAGACTCGAAGTTATTTCACCCTCTGATCTCTTAGATGCTGATTTTCTGAAGATTCACGACGCAAGCTCACCAAAAACCTTGGGAGTACAATGGAATGCGTTGACAGATAATTTCTCATATTCTTACGACCCAAAACCCATCACAAATTCTAGCACAGAACGGCAAATCCTATCCGCTGTAGCTAAACTTTTGGACCCGGCAGGATGGCTAACGCCAATAATAATATTAGGCAAAATACTCCTTCAACAGCTTTGGATGGAAGGGTTTGACTGGGACGAAAACGTGAAACCCGGTGCTATTCATAAATGGGCGTGTTTTCAAGAAAATCTCACTGCCATAAAATACATAAAAGTACCTCGCTGGGTACAGTTCTCCCCCAAAAAGCACATCCAACTGCATGCATTCGCAGTTGCCTCCGAAAAGGCCTTTTGCGCTTGTATTTACCTGCGAGGACAGCATAGCGAACCCCTTTTAACATCTAATTTACTTGCCGCAAAGAGCAAAGTGGCTCCCCTCCAAACCGTAAGTCTCCCACGACTAGAACTCAGCGGATCAGTTATACTCTCTAAGTTGGTAAGACAGATTCAGGCTGAACTCAATTTGCCATCTCACGAGTTATTTGTGTGGACAGATTTATCCATTGTTTTAGCCTGGCTGGAAAAGCCCCCTCACAATTGGAAGAGCTATGTGGCGGACAGGATATCTCAAATCCTGCAAAATGTTAACAACGCCACCTGCCGTCACGTTTGCAGCAACGAAAACCCAGCTGATTTAGGCACGCCAGGATGCAGACCTCAGGATCTCAAAGAAAACTGTCTTTGGTGGGAAGGCCCAACCTCTGGCCAAACTCACGACCTCACCATTAATCTCCCCCGGAACAAAAGCACATAGAAGTATTTCACACTATAGAATCCTCAACCCTCCTCGAAAGATTTTCATCACTGCCACGTGCATTTAGAGTACTCGCATATATGCATCGCTTCATCCGCAGGTCCCGCAATTTACCCATTTCTTGCACCTTAGCTGTCACCTTAGAAGAGATAAACGAAGCTAAACTCATAATACAGACTCAAAGATCTCATTATAGTGAAACGATTGCACAGCTCAAAGCCTCAAAACTCTTAAGCACTCCATATCTCTTTTGAAAGTTAAGCTTAAGCAACTTATAAAATTATGGGATTCCTTAGTGAGCTCATACAAATCGGCTCCTCGCTCTGTTTACTTTTCAGAATCTAGCGGTTCAATAGAACAAAAATGTGACAAATGCTCAGAAAGCTATGAGAATTGCAAATCTCAGATTTAAGATGCGCTGCAAATTCTCGGGGATAACTCTCAGTCCCAAACGAATCCCTCACCTGCCTCAAATATCACTCCCGCTTCTTACGCTCAAGAAGCATACATCAAAGTACCACCATGTGACTCCGAAGTCTTTCATGGTGGATACGAAGACTGGCCGGGATTCCGAGATATGTTAACGGCAGTCTATAAAAATCACCCTAAACTCACTCCTGCGCAAAAACTGTACCATCTCAGGTTAAAGACAAAAGGCCAAGCAGGACTTATTGTAAAGCAATATCCCTTAAGCAATGAGAATTTCGAACTCGCTTGGGAAGCTCTTAAAGCTAGATATGAAAACCGCAGAATATTGGTTGACAATAAACTCAAGGCGTTATTTAATATTCAGCCAGTCTATTCAAAAAGCGATGAACAAATACAGAGGATTCAGAACAATATAGATAATTGTATTTCCACTCTCACAGCCCAAGGGATTCCCACAACTGACTGAAACCCCATTCTAGTCTACCTATGTTCTTCAAAACTGCCGAATGAAACGCTCTCCCTATGGGAACAATCTCTAAGTTCTCGAAAAGAGCTGCCTAAGTGGTTCGAAATGAATAAATTTCTCACGAGCCGACACGAAGTGGTAGAAAGTCTCGATACCTATCGGCCAACAAGGGCAAAACCAAATTTTAGCCACTTTACCCCAAAGATGCCTAATAAAATTCCACATGTGCAAGCAAAAATCGAACTCACACATTTGTTTCCGAGTCAACAAAGCCTTTCGCTTGCGAATTGTGTAAATCCAATCATGCAATGAAATCGTGAGAGAAAACAATTATTGTGAAAACTGTCTCTCGTATTCCCATCTAAAAAGTTAATTTCAAAGCGATTTCCTATGTGTATATTGCCAAAAACGACATCACTCCCTACTCCATTTTCATCCCCGAACTCTAAACTCTCAAACCAAATTTAAATTTCAAAGAACTATGGCTCACGTAGTGACCCCAGTGAGAATAGCCGATGACATACCGTCAATCTCTAACGGCATCTCAAATTCTCAACCTAGTGAACAAATAATGAAAGTATCGTCTCACTTCTCCAGCAGTAACGGAACAACCCTACTCCCCACAGCCATAGTCTCTATATACTATGCTGCTGAAATTTAAAAGATCCGAGCCCTCATTGACCAAGGTTCACAAAAAACCTTCATTGCGTTGGTTTACCTACCAAAGACTCCCCCTACGGAATCTCCGGAATGGGAGGACTGGTGGTTCAAAATTCCAAAAAAAATCTGTGAGTTAACCCTTTGTTCACCAGACCTGAAACAAAAAATTAATAACAAGCGATAATATTGCCTCAACTAACCCACTTTCTCCCACTACAAGAGTGTCAAACCTGAACATTGCGGAGTTTTCGAAATTATCGTTAGCCGACACTAAATGTTTCACCCCCTCCCGAATTGATTTGGCAATCGGCAGCGACCTCATACCCCAGATCCTCCTGCAGGGTTTGCATCACATAGCATACGGGACTTTTATAGCCCAAAACACAATATTTGGTTGGGTGATTAGCGGACCAGTCAAGGAAACGGTATCAGCATTCACCACCAAAGTTAGAGAATCCGAAGACGAATCGCTCAACACTTTATTAAAAAGGTTCTGGGAACAGGAGGAAATCAGCTCTACTCAAACCCGAACGGAATCAGATTAATTTTGCGAGGATCTCTTCCGGACAACCACAACGCGTCAAGACGACGGAAGACACATAGTGAAATTACCCTTTTAATCGGATTTCCTGCACAACAGCAATACCTCAGCATAGAGAGATCACTGGAGCGGAAACCGGAACTGCGTGATAAATACACTGACGTACTCAGAGAATATATAACTATGGACCACATGTCAGCGGTTTCACCCCGGGAAATAGTAAAATATGGAAAAACCACTCATTTTACTTGCCTCATCACGCGGCCATCAAACCCGACAGCAAAACCACAAAGGTGCGAGTCGTATTATACGTATCAAAAATGTCCCACTCAGGGAATTCGTTGAACGACGTGTTGCACACAGGGCCCATACTCCAGAACGATCTCATGCTAATCATTCTCAAATGGAGAATGCACAAATATGTTTTTAATGGCGACATTGAAAACAAGTACCGCCAAATCCTTATTTACCCAGAAGACCAAGGCTTTCAGCGAATCCTCTTTCGCCCCTCTTCTCACTTGCCGATGCAAGATTTTAAGTTGAAACCCGTAACATTCTGTGTTAGTTGCGCACCCCTACTTGGCAATCCGAACTAGCAGATGATTGCAAGTCTCAACAGCCCCTCGCCAGTAGTATTCTACTACAACAAACTTACGTAGATGACATACTTTCTGGCGGTAATTAAATACAGTCCACTATTGAGGCATTGTCTCAAGTTATTGAAGCGCAAAAGTCAGCAGGTTTTCCCCTCAGGAAAATAACATCAAACCATCCGAAGAGACTCGAAGTTATTTCATCCTCTGATCTCTTAGATGCTGATTTTCTGAAGATTCACGATGCAAGCTCACCAAAAACCTTGGGAGGACAATGGAATGTGTTGACAGATAATTTCTCATATTCTTACGACCCAAAACCCATCACAAATTCTAGCACAGAACGGCAAATCCTATCCGCTGTAGCTAAACTTTTGGACCAAGCAGGATGGCTAACGCCAATAATAATATTAGGCAAAATACTCCTTCAACAGCTTTGGATGGAAGGGTTTGACTGGGACGAAAACGTGAAACCCGGTGCTTTTCATAAATGGGCGTGTTTTCAAGAAAATCTCCCTGCCATAAAATACATAAAAGTACCTCGCTGGGTACAGTTCTCCCCCAAAAAGCACATCCAACTGCATGCATTCGCAGTTGCCTCCGAAAAGGCCTTTTGCGCTTGTATTTACCTGCGAGGACAGCATAGCGAACCCCTTTTAACATCTAATTTACTTGCCGCAAAGAGCAAAGTGGCTCCCCTCCAAACCGTAAGTCTCCCACGACTAGAACTCAGCGGATCAGTTATACTCTCTAAGTTGGTAAGACAGATTCAGGCTGAACTCAATTTGCCATCTCACGAGTTATTTGTGTGGACAGATTTATCCATTGTTTTAGCCTGGCTGGAAAAGCCCCCTCACAATTGGAAGAGCTATGTGGCGGACAGGATATCTCAAATCCTGCAAAATGTTAACAACGCCACCTGCCGTCACGTTTGCAGCAACGAAAACCCAGCTGATTTAGGCACGCCAGGATGCAGACCTCAGGATCTCAAAGAAAACTGTCTTTGGTGGGAAGGCCCAACCTCTGGCCAAACTCACGACCTCACCATTAATCTCCCCCGGAACAAAAGCACATAGAAGTATTTCACACTATAGAATCCTCAACCCTCCTCGAAAGATTTTCATCACTGCCACGTGCATTTAGAGTACTCGCATATATGCATCGCTTCATCCGCAGGTCCCGCAATTTACCCATTTCTTGCACCTTAGCTGTCACCTTAGATGAGATAAACAAAGCTAAACTCATAATACAGACTCAAAGATCTCATTATAGTGAAACGATTGCACAGCTCAAAGCCTCAAAACTCTTAAGCACTCCATATCTCTTTTGAAAGTTAAGCTTAAGCAACTTATAAAATTATGGGATTCCTTAGTGAGCTCATACAAATCGGCTCCTCGCTCTGTTTACTTTTCAGAATCTAGCGGTTCAATAGAACAAAAATGTGACAAATGCTCAGAAAGCTATGAGAATTGCAAATCTCAGATTTAAGATGCGCTGCGAATTCTCGGGGATAACTCTCAGTCCCAAACAAATCCCTCACCTGCCTCAAACATCACTCCCGCTTCTTACGCTCAAGAAGCATACATCAAAGTACCACCATGTGACTCCGAAGTCTTTCATGGTGGATACGAAGACTGGCCGGGATTCCGAGATATGTTAACGGCAGTCTATAAAAATCACCCTAAACTCACTCCTGCGCAAAAACTGTACCATCTCAGGTTAAAGACAAAAGGCCAAGCAGGACTTATTGTAAAGCAATATCCCTTAAGCAATGAGAATTTCGAACTCGCTTGGGAAGCTCTTAAAGCTAGATATGAAAACCGCAGAATATTGGTTGACAATAAACTCAAGGCGTTATTTAATATTCAGCCAGTCTATTCAGAAAGCGATGAACAAATACAGAGGATTCAGAACAATATAGATAATTGTATTTCCACTCTCACAGCCCAAGGGATTCCCACAACTGACTGAAACCCCATTCTAGTCTACCTATGTTCTTCAAAACTGCCGAATGAAACGCTCACCCTATGGGAACAATCTCTAAGTTCTCGAAAAGAGCTGCCTAAGTGGTTCGAAATGAATAAATTTCTCACGAGCCGACACGAAGTGGTAGAAAGTCTCGATACCTATCGGCCAACAAGGGCAAAACCAAATTTTAGCCACTTTACCCCAAAGATGCCTAATAAAATTCCACATGTGCAGCAAAAATCGAACTCACACATTTGTTTCCGAGTCAACAAAGCCTTTCGCTTGCGAATTGTTTAAATCCAATCATGCAATGAAATCGTGAGAGAAAACAATTATTGTGAAAACTGTCTCTCGTATTCCCATCTAAAAAGTTAATTTCAAAGCGATTTCCTATGTGTATATTGCCAAAAACGACATCACCACCTACTCCATTTTCATCCCCGAACTCTAAACTCTCAAACCAAATTTAAATTTCAAAGAACTATGGCTCACGTAGTGACCCCAGTGAGAATAGCCGATGACATACCGTCAATCTCTAACGGCATCTCAAATTCTCAACCTAGTGAACAAATAATGAAAGTATCGTCTCACTTCTCCAGCAGTAACGGAACAACCCTACTCCCCACAGCCATAGTCTCTATATACTATGCTGCTGAAATTTAAAAGATCCGAGCCCTCATTGACCAAGGTTCACAAAAAAAGCTTCATTGCGTTGGTTTACCTACCGAAGACTCCCCCTACGAAATCTCCGGAATGGGAGGACCGGTGGTTCAAAATTCCAAAAAAAATCTGTGAGTTAACCCTTTGTTCACCAGACCTGAAACAAAAAATTAATAACAAGCGATAATATTGCCTCAACTAACCCACTTTCTCCCACTACAAGAGTGTCAAACCTGAACATTGCGGAGTTTTCGAAATTATCGTTAGCCGACACTAAATGTTTCACCCCCTCCCGAATTGATTTGGCAATCGGCAGCGACCTCATACCCCAGATCCTCCTGCAGGGTTTGCATCACATAGCATACGGGACTTTTATAGCCCAAAACACAATATTTGGTTGGGTGATTAGCGGACCAGTCAAGGAAACGGTATCAGCATTCACCACCCAAGTTAGAGAATCCGAAGACGAATCGCTCAACACTTTATTAAAAAGGTTCTGGGAACAGGAGGAAATCAGCTCTACTCAAACCCGAACGGAATCAGATGAATTTTGCGAGGATCTCTTCCGGACAACCACAACGCGTCAAGACGACGGAAGACACATAGTGAAATTACCCTTTTAATCGGATTTCCTGCACAACAGCAATACCTCAGCATAGAGAGATCACTGGAGCGGAAACCGGAACTGCGTGATAAATACACTGACGTACTCAGAGAATATATAACTATGGACCACATGTCAGCGGTTTCACCCCGGGAAATAGTAAAATATGGAAAAACCACTCATTTTACTTGCCTCATCACGCGGCCATCAAACCCGACAGCAAAACCACAAAGGTGCGAGTCGTATTATACGTATCAAAAATGTCCCACTCAGGGAATTCGTTGAACGACGTGTTGCACACAGGGCCCATACTCCAGAACGATCTCATGATAATCATTTTCAAATGGAGAATGCACAAATATGTTTTTAATGGCGACATTGAAAAAAAGTACCGCCAAATCCATATTTACCCAGAAGACCAAGACTTTCAGCGAATCCTCTTTCGCCCCTCTTCTCACTTGCCGATGCAAGATTTTAAGTTGAAACCCGTAACATTCTGTGTTAGTTGCGCACCCCTACTTGGCAATCCGAACTAGCAGATGATTGCAAGTCTGAACAGCCCCTCGCCAGTAGTATTCTACTACAACAAACTTACGTAGATGACATACTTTCTGGCGGTAATGAAATACAGTCCACTATTGAGGCATTGTCTCAAGTTATTGAAGCGCAAAAGTCAGCAGGTTTTCCCCTCAGGAAAATAACATCAAACCATCCGAAGAGACTCGAAGTTATTTCATCCTCTGATCTCTTAGATGCTGATTTTCTGAAGATTCACGACGCAAGCTCACCAAAAACCTTGGGAGTACAATGGAATGCGTTGACAGATAATTTCTGATATTCTTACGACCCAAAACCCATCACAAATTCTAGCACAGAACGGCAAATCCTATCCGCTGTAGCTAAACTTTTGGACCCGGCAGGATGGCTAACGCCAATAATAATATTAGGCAAAATACTCCTTCAACAGCTTTGGATGGAAGGGTTTGACTGGGACGAAAACGTGAAACCCGGTGCTTTTCATAAATGGGCGTGTTTTCAAGAAAATCTCACTGCCATAAAATACATAAAAGTACCTCGCTGGGTACAGTTCTCCCCCAAAAAGCACATCCAACTGCATGCATTCGCAGTTGCCTCCGAAAAGGCCTTTTGCGCTTGTATTTACCTGCGAGGACAGCATAGCGAACCCCTTTTAACATCTAATTTACTTGCCGCAAAGAGCAAAGTGGCTCCCCTCCAAACCGTAAGTCTCCCACGACTAGAACTCAGCGGATCAGTTATACTCTCTAAGTTGGTAAGACAGATTCAGGCTGAACTCAATTTGCCATCTCACGAGTTATTTGTGTGGACAGATTTATCCATTGTTTTAGCCTGGCTGGAAAAGCCCCCTCACAATTGGAAGACCTATGTGGCGGACAGGATATCTCAAATCCTGCAAAATGTTAACAACGCCACCTACCTGCCGTCACGTTTGCAGCAACGAAAACCCAGCTGATTTAGGCACGCGAGGATGCAGACCTCAGGATCTCAAAGAAAACTGTCTTTGGTGGGAAGGCCCGGAGTGGCTCTCTAAACCGGCCAACCTCTGGCCAAACTCACGACCTCACCATTAATCTCCCCCGGAACAAAAGCACATAGAAGTATTTCTCACTATAGAATCCTCAACCCTCCTCGAAAGATTTTCATCACTGCCACGTGCATTTAGAGTACTCGCATATATGCATCGCTTCATCCGCAGGTCCCGCAATTTACCCATTTCTTGCACCTTAGCTGTCACCTTAGAAGAGATAAACGAAGCTAAACTCATAATACAGACTCAAAGATCTCATTATAGTGAAACGATTGCACAGCTCAAAGCCTCAAAACTCTTAAGCACTCCATATCTCTTTTGAAAGTTAAGCTTAAGCAACTTAAAAAATTATGGGATTCCTAAGTGAGCTCATACAAATCGGCTTCTCGCTCTGTTTACTTTTCAGAATCTAGCGGTTCAATAGAACAAAAATGTGACAAATGCTCAGAAAGCTATGAGAATTGCAAATCTCAGATTTTAGATGCGCTGCAAATTCTCGGGGATAACTCTCAGTCCCAAACAAATCCCTCACCTGCCTCAAATATTACTCCCGCTTCTTACGCTCAAGAAGCATACATCAAAGTACCACCATGTGACTCCGAAGTCTTTCATGGTGGATACGAAGACTGGCCGGGATTCCGAGATATGTTAACGGCAGTCTATAAAAATCACCCTAAACTCACTCCTGCGCAAAAACTGTACCATCTCAGGTTAAAGACAAAAGGCCAAGCAGGACTTATTTTAAAGCAATATCCCTTAAGCAATGAGAATTTCGAACTCGCTTGGGAAGCTCTTAAAGCTAGATATGAAAACCGCAGAATATTGGTTGACAATAAACTCAAGGCGTTATTTAATATTCAGCCAGTCTATTCAGAAAGCGATGAACAAATACAGAGGATTCAGAACAATATAGATAATTGTATTTCCACTCTCACAGCCCAAGGGATTCCCACAACTGACTGAAACCCCATTCTAGTCTACCTATGTTCTTCAAAACTGCCGAATGAAACGCTCTCCCTATGGGAACAATCTCTAAGTTCTCGAAAAGAGCTGCCTAAGTGGTTCGAAATGAATAAATTTCTCACGAGCCGACACGAAGTGGTAGAAAGTCTCGATACCTATCGGCCAACAAGGGCAAAACCAAATTTTAGCCACTTTACCCCAAAGATGCCTAATAAAATTCCACATGTGCAAGCAAAAATCGAACTCACACATTTGTTTCCGAGTCAACAAAGCCTTTCGCTTGCGAATTGTGTAAATCCAATCATGCAATGAAATCGTGAGAGAAAACAATTATTGTGAAAACTTTCTCTCGTATTCCCATCTAAAAAGTGAATTTCAGAGGAGCGGAAACCGGAACTGCGTGATAAATACACTGACGTACTCAGAGAAATATAACTATGGACCACATGTCAGCGGTTTCACCCCGGGAAATAGTAAAAAATGGGAAATACCACTAATTTTACTTGCCTCATCACGCGGTCATCAAAACCCGACAGCAAAACCACAAAGGTGCGAGTCGTATTCAACGCATCAAAAATGTCCCACTCAGGGAATTCGTTGAACGACGTGTTGCACTCAGGGCCCATACTCCGGGACGATCTCATGCTAATCATTCTCAAATGGAGAATGCACAAATATGTTTTTAATGGCGACATTGAAAAAATGTACCGCCAAATCCTTATTCACACAGAAGACCAAGACTTTCAGCGAATCCTCTTTCGCCCCTCTTCTCACTTGCCGATGCAAGATTTTAAGTTGAAACCCGTAACATTCTGTGTTAATTGCGCCCCCTACTTGGCAATCCGAACTAGCAGATGATTGCAAGTCTCAACAGCCCCTCGCCAGTATTCTACTACAACAAACTTACGTAGATGACATACTTTCTGGCGGTAATGAAATACAGTCGACTATTGAGGCCATGTCTCAAGTTATTGAAGCGCTGAAGTCAGCAGGTTTTCCCCTCAGGAAAATAACATCAAACCATCCGAAGATACTCGACCCAAAACCCATCACAAATTCTAGCACAAAACGGCAAATCCTATCCGCTGTAGCTAAACTTTTCGACCCAGCAGGATGGCTAAAGCCAATAATGATATTAGCCAAAATACTCCCAGCGGCGTTGAGGCGATGGACCGCGAACTACCTGCGGTCGTCAGGCGTCGGTGTGCCACCGTGACGCAGTGTCAAAAGCGTCAAAGACAAAGACAAAGAAACGTTGTTGGCAACATACAAGACGATTGGCCGGCCGGTTTTAAATTATGCTGCGCCGATATGGTCGCCTGGAAATTGCAGGACTTAGTGGTCAAGACTAGAGACTTCCCAGAACGCCGCACTCAGGACAGTGACGGGATGTCTCCTGATGACGCCTGTGGATCACCTCTATCATGAGGCTAAGCTGCTCCCAGTGCAGGAACACAATATTATGCTCACAAAGCAGTTTCTACTGGGGTGCCACCGTCCAGGGCACCCTAATAGAGACTTGCTCGCGCTGAAGCCGGCACCCAGGCACACCAGGGGACACCTCTCACAACTGACGGACGAGGTCCAGACTTACGTACGCTTACCGCTGGACCCAAGGACGTACCGACAATCTCTGAGCAGCATTCACAGGGAGTCGGTATCCAAATATATCGACACCCGCCTCGGGAGACGCGCGTTACTCTGGCTCAACTCCGATCTGGATATTGTAGCAGGTTAAACTCCTACCTATCTAGGATCAACCCCGACACCCCCAACACTTGCCCGGCATGTGGAGAATCTCCGCACGACACCAACCACCTATTCACATGCCCGGCCAAACCCACTCAACTAACACCCCTCTTCCTGTGGTCCGACCCTGTTGAAACGGCTCGTTTCCTGGACCTCTCGTTAGTTGAGCTTGACCATAATGATTGAGGGAGCCCGCCAGACCAGTGGGGCGTAGCTAGCCGCTACAACAACAACAACAACAACACTAACATAGCCTGGCTTACCTAACCATATCTTTAATATAAATTGGTTTCATTCTAAACGCTAAATATGTGCGAGCAGACACCCGGTCTGGCCAAGACGCGCAACGAATGCCTAAAACACTTATTCTTGGGCTGCCTAGCCGACCTGAACTCTGCGAGCATTCCTAGCTTTCTACTCTACATCGAACGGACAGGATGATTAAATTTTGGGAAAATTTGCCATTACGGAACCAGGCTTTGAAAAAAGAGAGTTTTAAGGGGTGGTACAGGGGGAGCCCATGAGGCAAAATCAGAAGGTCCCACCGGCAGGAGGCTCATAGTTTTTAAGAAATTTGCTGTTACAGTGGCGAAAAATGTCAATTTTAACCTCACCTTCTGCTTTGTGCAGCAATAAAATGAAAGTACCGTGCAGCCACACATGACGAATATATGTCGAAAAAAACGAAAATAATAAAATCCATGCGCATATTACGAGATTTTTATTTACAAACTTTAAAAATATTACGAAATATTTAGTTATCTAAGAGAAGCGCCGCAGTCGAAAATTTGTAAAAAAAAAAATCGCGCAATTTTTAATAACAAATTTCCAATATATTACGAAATATTGATTTATTTATGAAAAGCGACGCAAGCGCAGAGTCATGAAAGGCAGAGGTTTGTTAAGTGTCGAGATCTAAAACTGTTCAGCTACAGAACAACTAAGCTTAGATAAAGTAAGATACTTGTTGATGTTTTTGATGGAATCGGTGTCGAAGGTTTTCAATGAATTGGAAGGAGTATTATTACTGAAAATGCTGGATCTCATTGTTGAATAGTACGGACAGACATCGAGTAGGTGAGTGACCGAGATTGAACCGCTATTGCAAAATGAGCACTGTGGAGGATGTAGACCTTTTAAAAGATGGTTGTGCGTTGCTGTTGTATGACCAATTCGAAGGCGGGTGAAGTATTTTAGATCATTACAATTTATTCCTCTCGGGAAAGTGGGAGACTGTCTTAGCGAGTTAATAGAAGTGTAGTAATGACACAAGTTGCTCCATTCATTTAGTTTGGCTTTGAGGATTTCCCCCTCCGAAAGCCTATAGACGTGCTCATTAAGAAATACGTTTAATGCGATAAGTGGTTGATTTGCCGTTGCGGATTGTTGAGATATGATTGCTTTTTGGTGTTCTTGTTATCGATCGAATGGTGGACAGGCTCTGTGCATACCATAAATTTTCCTTCAGTTCCAAGAGCATAATGTGTTGCTAGCAGGACGGCGTTTGCTTCAGCAGTAAAAACGGAAAAAAAAAGTTTAGTAGATGACCAGCTGTAATTGTATTGTGGTCGGAATCTACTACAGCAAAGGCTGTGATGGATATGGTTTTAGATCCATCCGTATACAAGAATTTCCATCCTTGTTGTTTTAGGTCTGAGGCGAGTTGTTCGAAAGTTTGACGGTAGACTTCTGCAAAGATGAAAAGGTGGCGCGCTTTTGTTGAGGAGTTTTCACCCAAGTTTCACTACAAACCCGGTAAAGAAAACTTTGTCGCCGATGCACTTTCCCGGCAATACATAAATGTCTTGGATCACGAGGTAGACACAGAAAGTATGGCCACCAACAGCGAGTTGTCACTCACTCAAGCAATACCTACAGTAAAGAACCCCATTAATTGTTTCCAAACTCAGATTATTCTGGAAGAGGGAGCCAAATTACCGGTTAGCACGTCAATCCTCTTTAGGACACGAGTGAGGCATCGAATATCGTTTAGTAACCTACAAGATTTACTGAAATCCATTAAACAATGTGTTAACCCGAACGTCGTTAACGGGTTGCTATGCGAACTCCCCACTCTGGCACTGATCCAAAGCGAACTTACCACATCTTTCCCGGGAATAAAGTTCCGTCACACTACAAAACAGGTTATCGACGTTTTCAATAAGGAAGACCAAAGAGAAATCCTCCAAACCGAACACAGTCGCGCACATAGATCCTGTCGCGAAAATGAACAACAAGTCCTAGAGAATTACTACTTTCCTGACTTAAGGAAAATGTTAAAAGAAATAGTTTCAAATTGCAAAATTTGTCACGAAGCCAAATACCAACGACATCCCCCAAACCCCGAAATAGGGTCAACCCCCATACCTTCCTACCCAGGAGAAATCCTTCACGTTGACATTTATTCAACAGACAAAACGCATTTTCTCACAACAATAGATAAATTCTCTAAATTTGCAATAGTTTTTCCAATAAAGTCTAGAGCCATATTAGATATTAAGGAACCAATCTATGAACTCCTCAACCTTTACAAAAACACTAAAGTTCTGGTTTGCGATAACGAGAGGTCATTGAATTCTGAGACTATTAGAGCAATCCTAAAAAACCACTTCGGAGTCACGATCTACACCACACCACCGGCTCACAGTACGACTAACGGCCAGGTGGAAAGGTTCCACAGTACATTAACGGAAATCGCACGCTGCCAAAAGCTCGAGACCTGCATTTCCGACACGGCCGAATTAATCCTGCTAGCCACGGTAAATACAACCGTACCATACACTCCGTAACAGGCAAGAAACCCATAGATAGCATACATGCAGCGCCTGACGAACTTCTTAACGAAATAAGGAACAAACTTATATGCACCCAACAAAATGACTTAAAAACATACAATATAAAAAGACAAACAAGACAATATAAGTCAGGAGAAAAAGTTTTTGTAAAGACCAACAAGAGAATAGGAAACAAATTTACTAAACGTTACACCGAAAAAATAGTTCAAAACGATTTAGGTACCTATGTTTTGATAGACGGACGTAAAGTTCACAAATCCAATTTAAAAAACTAAAACTTCTCCCTCCTCCTTAGGATAACCCTACTCTTGGCAATGAACCATTGGACTACCGCGAGGATATTCAACTATACCACCTCTCACTACATTCCGTTAACAACAGGAAAAGTAATCCTCCATGAACATTACGAGTTTTTACTACACAAGACAAACTTATCAAAATTCGAGACGATAGCCGAAGAGACGGACACAATATTAGAGCCACTTCCACATTCCCACGCCAGGCAACTACTTCGAAACGACGCTAACGAAATATTAAAACTACTAGACGCGGTCAGGGTACATCACCGACATGCGCGAAGCATCAATATCCTAGGGACTGCATTACAGTACATAACCGGCACCCCGGACTTTGATGACTTTCAAACAATTGAGACCAGAGCCGAAGCCCTAATAGAAGCAAACGAACAGCAGGCAACAATTAATTTAGTTACACAGAAACAAATAAACGAATTGACAGTGACAGTTAATAAACTTTTAGCACAGGCAAAACGGACACAGATCGACACGGGAAATCTCTTTTCTTTAGTCAGTGCTAGAAATAGAGCGGTGATAATGGAATTAGAAACCATTATAACGTCAGTAGCTCTAGGGAAAGTAAATGTTATTAACCCCATTCTGCTTAATGGCATGGAAATAAACAATATATTAGCTGCTGAGCTCTCTACAAATACCAGTATAACTGACATACTTTCTGTTTCTAAACTTAAGATATTTCAGAATATACAGTTTATTTATTTCATTATTAAATACCCAAAAATAGCTAGAATTTGTAATAATGTGAAGTTGCTGCCCGTAATCCAGGAAGGAAAGATTATTTCCTTAGAAACAAATCTTATGGCCGAATGCAACAGAGAATACATCCCACTTTATAATTGCAAGGAAGCCATAATAGCAAACTTCTGCCAACCCTTGAAAGAAAGTCCCTGTGTACGACAACTATTGAACCAGCACTTCGCAGAATGCAAATCCAAATCCGCCGATCACGTTCCCGCTCTTGAAGAGATCGATAACGGCGTAATTCTAATTAATGATCAACCCGCTGTAATAAAAAATGAAAATTTGACAAGATTAGCTAGAGGAACCTTTTTGATAACATTCAAAGGCGAAATTACGATAAACTCTACCGTTTATAGCAATTGGAATGAGGTAATACTTTCGCATCCTGAAGCAGTACCCGCGCAGCACGTTAACTTTACAGAACATATCGAGTTGTTATCACTCCCACACCTACAAAGAGTTAATATAAAAAACCTCAGGCACATAGCGCACCTGCAGAATCTTATTGAAACCCGCTCCATACAATCGGGAACCGCCTTGCTCCTAATCCTAATTGCCACAGCTGTGAGCATAGCAATATTTCTGCGAAAACGACAGAGAAATATGGTAGTACTGAAGAACATCATAAAGGAAACCGGGGACGCTTTCACTTCAAGAGGGGGAGTAGTTAACACAGGTAATCAAACATCCGGCCAAAATATCGCTTGCACCGAATTCGCTGACGGCGCGTCTGCAGCTTTACACGTTAATAAGAACTCAATACCGCATTAATTATGCTGATCGAACACAACAAAATAAACGCAAGACAGCAAAGAATTGGGTAAACAGTTGATGGTGTAAGCAACTAAGAAGTCACGCGGCCAATAACGTGCAGCGACTAAAGTTAGGGCAAAGTAGTGTAGGTATTTAGACGCTAGCGTCGCTCTTATGTCTTCAGTTATTTCAACTCTTGCGCTGAGACCGGCTGCCCTTGTAAATTACAAGGGAAATTAAATTTTTTAAACAAATTCTAAAGGAATTGTTTTACTGGCGCCCAACGTGGGGCCAAAACAAAAAATCCTTATAAAAGGACACGCGAGTTTAGCCGTGGGTTCGGACCCACCTCCTTATTATTTTAAAGTAAACCATCAGTGCCACCATAGAAGTGCCACCAAGTATTATTTTAAAACCATCAGTGCCATCATAGAAGTGCCACCAAATATTATGAACTAAAAATTTTAAACCATCAGTGCCACCATAGAAGTGCCATCAAATATTACGAACTAAAAATTTTAAACCATCAGTGCCACCATAGAAGTGCCACCAAGTATTATTTTAAAACCATCAGTGCCATCATAGAAGTGCCACCAAATATTAGGAACAAAAAATTTAAGTAAAACCATCAGTGTCGCCATAGAAGTGCCACCAAATATTATGAACTAAAAATTTTAAATAAAACCATCAGTGCCACCATAAAAGTACTACAGTAAAAACTACCAAACATTGCAAAAAATTGTTTGGCGAAACCTGTAGATAAGAACATTAAGCACCACAATAAAATCATCAATAAATCATCAAGCCACGCAGAGGCGTTACCTTCGAGGGTCAATAATCAGGCATCAATCATCCACTGGAGACCGAGAGCAACTTAACATGGGAATATTTATGTAAGTAGAAAGTTCAGCAGCTACTATTACAAAATTCTGAGAATCCCATTCGAGAGTAATATAGTATTCGAATCAGATAATTTGATAAATTGTTCAAATAAATACAATTACAAATACAAAACCAGAGATTTCTTAAATTCTAAACGATGGACTCCCAAACCCTCCAGACCGTTCTTAATACCGCAATCCGTACGGCAACTGAACATTCCAGGAGGGAATTCCAGACCCGCATAGATGAGTTGACAAACAGGCTAGCCAGAATAGAACCCCCAACCCAGGTCGTTCAATATGAACCAGTCACAATCCAACCAAACTTAGTGTGTGACGAATCTTTGGATCTGTTAAAAACCATGCCAGAATTCAAGGGCGACCCTACCCGCTATGTATCTTGGAGGCAAGCCGCGCACACTGCCTATAAGGTTTTTGAGAATTTCCAGGGTAGCTCTAGGCACTACCAAGCCGTGGGCATCATCAGGAATAAGGTGGTAGGCGCAGCAGATGGTGTTCTATCGTCCTTCAACACCGTTTTAAATTTTCATGCAATTATTTCACGGCTAGACTTCGCCTACGCCGATAAGAGGCCTATCCATTTGATAGAGCAGGAACTCTCCACTTTGAGCCAGGGTAAACTTTTGGTGATAGGATTCTACGATGAGGTTGAAAGGAAGCTGACCCTAATAATTAACAAAACCATTATGACCATTATGACCACCCTAATAGAATCACTTAATAATAAGTATCGCGAAGCCGCTCTTCGTGTTTTTATCTCAGGACTCAATCGTCCTTTGTGCGACATATTGTTTTCCTCCAGGCCTAGCGATCTCCCCTCTGCATTAGCTTTAGTACAGGAGCTTGAATCAAATCAAGCTAGGTCAATGTTTGCCCAGTCCTTTAACAGGCAAACAATTCAGGCTCCCAACCAATTTCCATATTTACCACAATACCGAACGATTCACCCTGACCAACAGCGACAAACTCAGGCACAAAGGGTCGTACCAATGGATGTAGATCCATCGCTCTCAAGGTTCAGACAAAATGGACCTCCGCCAATAAACAGGAATAACGAGAGGTTCCATCAGCCGCTACAACAACAACCACAGAGGTTCCATCAAGGAGCCTATCCAAGGGCTCCTCGTCCGGGTATTGGCAACCCCAGTGGCTTGTCCAACCGAAACACCACTCAAACCTTCGGAAAACAGGTACCAGATTTTTTGAGTAGGGAAAGGCCAGAGAAAAGACCACACGGGAGTGGCCAGCAAGCACTACCAAAGGTACAAAGGATAAACAACCTTACCCATGAGCAGGTTGAGTCTGAAGAAGAATATTGGAATAATGACAATTACCACCAGAGCGAGGTTTATGAAGAATTTAAACAAGTCGAATACCAAAACGAAGCAAATGACGAGGTGAATTTTTTAGGGCAAAATCCCTCTTACCCTACATCGAGCGGACAATCGGGGGAAGAGGTATAAAATTCCTTATCGACACTGGTGCTGCGAAGAGTTACATACATAAAACATCTCAACGATCTAAAGGGAATCAAACCCGCAAATCGCACCTTTACAGCCAAATCCATCCACGGCACCACTGAAATTGACAAATATTGTACCATCAACATTTTTAACAAAAATACTAGATTTTTTATCCTACCCAGCTTGGACACTTTCGACGGTATCATAGGTTTTGACCTATTAACCGAAGTGAACGGTAAAATAGATTGTAAAAACGGCCTTCTTAGTTATAATGGTGGACAGGAAAGGCTCTTTTATCACTATTGCCCGGACGTGAATAAATTAATAGAAACAAACGTGAGCGAGTTGGATATTCCTACATTATTGAAACAACATGCTAAAGTTTTCGCGGACCCCAATGAAGCTCTACCCTATAACACCAATATCATAGGAACAATAAGGACCACCGATGACCTTCCTGTTTACTCAAAAAGCTACCCATACCCCATAGCTTCAGTCGAGTTTGTCAACAAGGAGATTTCGAACCTCTTGCGTGATGGTATAATAAGACCATCCCGCTCTCCTTATAATAATCCGATTTGGGTTGTAAGTAAAAAGGGCGTCGATGAAGATGGCAATAGGAAGTCCAGACTCGTGATAGACTTTAGAAAACTGAACAACAAAACAGTTAGTGACAAGTATCCAATCCCGGATACTTCTGTAATTTTGGCTAACATTGGAAACGCCAGGTTTTTTTCAACAATAGACCTCAAGTCCGGCTTCCACCAAATTAAGTTAGCTGAAAAAGATCGGGAAAAAACAGCATTCTCAGTCAATAACGGCAAGTACGAGTTCTGTAGGCTCCCTTTTGGCTTAAAAAATGCGCCCAGCATCTTCCAGAGGGCTATCGATGACGTATTAAGAGAAGAAATCGGCGAATTCTGTCTCAGACAGAGGAAATCTATGCGACCAATGAACGAGAGCTCTTGGCGATCGTATGGGCCCTACAAAAATTGCGTAACTATTTGTACGGCGTAAAACACTTAAACATCTATACAGATCATCAACCATTCACCTTCGCTTTGTCCGATAAAAACCCAAATGCAAAGATGAAAAGGTGGCGCGCTTTTGTTGAGGAGTTTTCACCCAAGTTTCACTACAAACCCGGTAAAGAAAACTTTGTCGCCGATGCACTTTCCCGGCAATACATAAATGCCTTGGATCACGAGGTAGACACAGAAAGTATGGCCACCAACAGCGAGTTGTCACTCACTCAAGCAATACCTACAGTAAAGAACCCCATTAATTGTTTCCAAACTCAGATTATTCTGGAAGAGGGAGCCAAATTACCGGTTAGCACGTCAATCCTCTTTAGGACACGAGTGAGGCATCGAATATCGTTTAGTAACCTACAAGATTTACTGAAATCCATTAAACAATGTGTTAACCCGAACGTCGTTAACGGGTTGCTATGCGAACTCCCCACTCTGGCACTGATCCAAAGCGAACTTACCACATCTTTCCCGGGAATAAAGTTCCGTCACACTACAAAACAGGTTATCGACGTTTTCAATAAGGAAGACCAAAGAGAAATCCTCCAAACCGAACACAGTCGCGCACATAGATCCTGTCGCGAAAATGAACAACAAGTCCTAGAGAATTACTACTTTCCTGACTTAAGGAAAATGTTAAAAGAAATAGTTTCAAATTGCAAAATTTGTCACGAAGCCAAATACCAACGACATCCCCCAAACCCCGAAATAGGGTCAACCCCCATACCTTCCTACCCAGGCGAAATCCTTCACGTTGACATTTATTCAACAGACAAAACGCATTTTCTCACAACAATAGATAAATTCTCTAAATTTGCAATAGTTTTTCCAATAAAGTCTAGAGCCATAGTAGATATTAAGGAACCAATCTATGAACTCCTCAACCTTTACAAAAACACTAAAGTTCTGGTTTGCGATAACGAGAGGTCATTGAATTCTGAGACTATTAGAGCAATCCTAAAAAACCACTTCGGAGTCACGATCTACACCACACCACCGGCTCACAGTACGACTAACGGCCAGGTGGAAAGGTTCCACAGTACATTAACGGAAATCGCACGCTGCCAAAAGCTCGAGACCTGCATTTCCGACACGGCCGAATTAATCCTGCTAGCCACGGCTAAATACAACCGTACCATACACTCCGTAACAGGCAAGAAACCCATAGATAGCATACATGCAGCGCCTGACGAACTTCTTAACGAAATAAAGAACAAACTTATATGCACCCAACAAAATGACTTAAAAACATACAATATAAAAAGACAAACAAGACAATATAAGTCAGGAGAAAAAGTTTTTGTAAAGACCAACAAGAGAATAGTGTTCGTGCTAATATGGCAACGCTCTTGTTATGTCATTACAATAGTATAAGGAAATGAACTTTCTTACAATATAAGACGTCAAATCGCTAACATCGTGTTTTTTCTTGGTATAAAAATCGCTAACATAAAACTTGTTTTAAACCGCCTTTAAATCGAATATAATCCGCATTTGTATCATCCGCTTTCGTAAAACCCCGCAGTATATTTACGTACGCTCGTCCAATTTGGAAATACGCTTTTCGCTTTCGTACGTAACAAACTGGTCCTTCGAGCCGGATTGCGTAATTTAACTTAATTCAAATACGGTCCATAAAGATACATTTAAAAAGCCCGCTTCGTTCTAGAAGGTTAGAGCTTAGTGTAAAGCATTGTTAAAGGGTTTAACAACTTCGTTTGCATAAAATACATTTAAAAGTAAGTACGCAGCAACAATTACACGTGTGCGACATAACCCTACTTATGTATGTATGTACATACCATCATGTCTGAGGTGAAGGTTCGTGATTCCGCATTAAATGCTATCAAACGATATATCATAGTTAGCAAAAATGATGAATTGGCATTAGACAAAGAAGCAGTAGAAACGTATCTTCAGCTTCTCGAGGAGCAGTGGCTCCGATTCGCAGACGCTCAACAAGAAGTAGAGTTATTGTGCGGCGAAGAAAATGCGCCAGTTGAAGAGCAATCTCGCGTACAGGCAGAAGAATGGTACACAGCAGCGAAGGCGAACTTTAAACGTCTCGCCAGAAGCCATGAGCAACCGCGTCTCTCCACATCAACGAGTTTGATGCCGTCACCAGTTCATCTGCCTAAGTTGCAGTTACCGACTTTTAGTGGAGACCCTACAAATTGGCTAGCCTTTTTCGACGCCTTCCAGTCACTGGTACACACAAATTTGAGTTTGTCTGATGGTCAAAAATTGCATTATTTGCGTAATTGCCTGCAAGGTGAAGCGCTCCAACTTGTTAGCAGCCTACAAATTTGTGATGGTAACTACAGCGCTGCGTGGGATTTACTAACCATGCGCTATAAGGTCTTGCGTGTCATGGTTGACAGCCACTTCAAAGCCATCTTTGCGATTGAAAGAGCGCCTCGAGATAACGGTAAGGCCATTAAGCAAGTGCTAAATGCTATCATGCAGCACGTTGGTTCGTTACGCGCTTTAGGTCGTCCAGTGGAGTTTTGGGACGATTGGCTTGTGCATGTTACTGTTGCAAAGTTGGCTTACGAAACCAGGAAACAATGGGAGCTGTCATTGGTGCGGGATGTTCTACCAACATTTGACGAGCTAGTAGAGTTTTTGGAGACACGTGCGCGTTCACTAGAAATGGTACCTACGAGTGGTATCCTGTCGACTGCAGTGCAAGGAGCGCGTCAGCTTGGTAAGGTTTCGTCGAAAACCGCAACAAACGTGCTCCATGCTATTGGTGAACGACACACATCTCCGACTAACCAGGTTAATGCAGTAGCCAACTCCCCTTCCTGCTTCCATTGTAACGCCAAACACAAAATTTATACTTGTCCAGCTTTCCGTAAATTAAATGTTGCCGCCAGATTCGTATTGGTTAAGAAACATAACGCTTGCATTAACTGCCTCAGCCAGGGTCACTTTCAAGCAAAATGTCGCAGTTTATCAACCTGCAATACCTGCCGACGTCGTCATCATACATTACTACACGGGAGCCAGGAAGACTCTCCTACAAACGATGAGCGGAACGTACCCGATTCACCGTTCGTAAAGCAGCAAAGCAATCTTCTCGTACAACAACCTTCTACGTTTTCTAATATAGACAGCGCTACAACGGCGCCTATGATTAATTCGAATGTGGACGCAACACACTCTGGTTGCGTGGCATCTCACGTTGCTGAAGCAGATAAAGTCATTTTGTTGGCTACCGCAGAAATATATTTACAAGATTATACAGGCCGATGGCAACCTGCACGAGCGTTGTTTGACAACGGCTCACATGCATCCTTCGTGACAGAGGCCTGTATGCAACGTCTCCGCCTACCGCGGAAAACTTCGACAGCATACGTTACCGGGATTGGTTCGGTAGATGGCGGCAAAGCTAAAGGTGAGGCATGCCTCTTACTCGCTCCACGATCTCTTGATCAACACTTCGCTATCAGCTCGTTAATATTGTCGAAGATTACAAACGATCTTCCCACCATTGACGTAAAGATGTCTTCGTGGCCACACTTACGAAATCTACCCCTTGCTGACCGGTATTATGCCAAGCCAGGTCCTATCGACGTTTTATTGGGGACAGATGAAATGGAAAAATTCTTGCTGGATGGTCTCTGCAAAGGGCCGCCTGGCACACCCTTGGCACAAAACACCGTTTTCGGTTGGGTGCTCTTCGGAAGGGCCATATGCGCACAAAGCTCAAGTACAGGAGTGTTATCCCTACATTGTGATGTGCAACTTATACGAATGGTGAGTAAGTTTTGGGAACTCGAAGAGTTTCCCTCCAAGCGTTACTTAACCGCCGAAGAGGAGTTTTGTGAGAAGCATTTTAGCGACAATTACCGTCGCGCTGAAGACGGGCGTTACATCGTCCGCCTCCCGCTTAAAGAATCCGTGCCCATTAATTACAAGAGGATCTGTTTTCTATACTGGTTCGTTTCCGAACTCATCGCTACGCCATAATGGCTGATGTCGAAAAAATGTATCGACAGGTATACGTCGCAGAAGAAGATGCCGACTATCAACGCATAGTTTGGCGTGATACGACGATGGAACCTATTCGGGACTATCGAATGCTTCGCGTCACCTACGGTGTCGCTGCAGCTTCCCACTTGGCCGTACGATCGCTGCATCAAGCTGCGTTTGATGCTGGCCAAGACATGGATGATCTCCTTACAGGGTCGTTCTCAATCGACGCACTTATAAAGCTACAAAATGACGTGGCTGTCGTTTTGTCCAACGCTGGTTTCGAGTTACGCAAGTCGATGGTCAACATTTGTTGCAAACCGCGTATCCGCTATTCAAGAGATTCTAGCTCCCGAGTGCTGGAGACACGTCCGCTCAGAGCACAACCCAGCTGATTGTGGTTCTAGAGGGTTAGCTCCGGCGAATCTACTTGCGCATTCTCTTTGGTGGCAAGGGCCAAGCTGGTTGGCCGAAGGTGAGAATCGTTGGCAACTTCAAGTAACAGAAGGGTTGGCATCGCGGGCTGGGATTGACTCGAATATTGACTACGAACTTCGAGTAACAAAATCCGCATCGCACCTTACTGAAACTATAGAAGATTGGGAACTATTTACTAGATATCATTCTTATATTAAACTTAAAAGGGTCACGGCCTACGCGCTACGCTTCATCAAAAACCTTCGTACGACAAGCAGTCGACGCACCACAGGCTGCCTCACCAGCAACGAAATTTTTGACGTTGAAATTATACTGGTAAAGTATACTCAAAATAATGCCTTTCAAAGGGAAATTTCTTCTTGCAGGTCCAGCAAACAAATACCGTTGCGAAGTCATTTAATACGTCTTCAACCATTTTTGGACACTAATGGTATTCTTCGCGTTGGTGGCAGAATAAAACGTGCTAAGATCTCAACCGATGTTAAACACCCGATAATCCTGCCGAAAGGTTCATCACTGGCCAAACTCATAATATTAGACATTCACCACAGTACGCTACAGGCCGGTCCGCAAATTATGCAAACGGTGCTACAACGACGTTTCTGGGTGCTGGGCTCTCGTAATCTTGTCCGCGCAATCTACCACAAATGCGTGAAATGTAAGCGTATAAACCGCCAACCGTTACGTCAGGGAATGTCTGATCTTCCAAAAAGCCGTCTTACTAGCCTTCGGAGTTTCCTCCACAGCGCCGTCGATTTTGCGGGACCCTATTTTATAAAGTTTTCTCAAGGCAGAGGAGCCAAATCGTGCAAGGCATATATATGCAGTTTTATATGCATGAGCACAGGCGCAATGCACCTCGAACTCGTTGGAGATCTGTCATCTCCTGCCTTTGTTGCCGCTCTCTCGAGGTTTGTAAATAGAAGGGGTTATTGCCAACATATTTATTCGGATAATGGCACTACTTTTGTTGGCGCCGAAAAGGAGTTATATGTTGCATATCACCGTTGCGTTAAGGACGAAAGGTTTGCTTCGTATATGGCTAACATGCAAATTATAGGGCATTTCAACCCGCCTAGTGCACCCCATATGGGTGGCTATTGGGAAGTCGGGGTGAAGCGGGTAAAATACCATTTAAAGCGTGCTCTCGGTTCATCTTTATTAACCTACGAAGAATTCGCTACGCTGTTAACAGAGGTGGAAGCTTGTGTCAACTCACGACCGCTTTTTTGGCACACTGCTAACGTCGATGATCTGGAAATTCTCACTCCTGGCCATTTTTTGATCGGCGAGCCAATCAATGCGCTTCCTGAACCTGATACTGAAAACTTTTCTGGTGCTTTACATCAACGTTGGCAAGCCATCAGTGCAATGCGGCATCATTTTTGGTCCCGTTGGCGGAACGAATATCACGTCAACTTACAACAACGAGCTAAATGGTTTCGCCCTTCCTCGAATCTGAAAGAAGATGACGTGGTTATCATTCACGATCCGAATAGCCCACCCACTAAATGGCGACTTGCGCGTGTGATTCAGTGTCACCCTGGTGCAGATGGACCGGTCCGTGTGGTGAAGTTAAGGACATCCGTGGGAGAATTGGTTAAGCCTATAGCTAAGCTGACGCTTTTGCCAACGCGCGATGATTTATTCTCTTAGTAGATATAGTGTGTTTTTTTTACAGGTTTGTTTTTCGAATAGAGATAAAACTGGCATTTTGTTGTCAAATCTCGCAACTCTAATGTCATTTATGTTCAGTTTGGTTTGCCATTTCATCATGAACAGGTTGACAAAAGAACAACGCTTGCAAATCGTGCAAATTTATTTCGAAAATAATGGTTCAGTTCGCGAAGTTTACCGTGAGCTCCGTCCATTTTATGGTTCAGTGATGAGGCTCATTTTTGGTTGAATGGCTACGTCAACAAGCAAAATTGCCGCATTTGGAGTGAAGAGAATCCACATGAGACCCTTGAAACGCCATTACATCCACAAAAACTGACTGTTTGGTGTGCTCTATGGGCTGGTGGAGTCATTGAGCCATACTTCTTCCGCAATAATGCTGGAGAGGCAGTTACCGTAAATGGAGACCGGTATAGAGCCATGATAACCGACTATTTTGTTCCCGAATTGGATGGCATGAATGTGGATGAGTTGTGGTTCCAACAAGACGGCGCTACATGCCACACAGCGCACGTCACAATCGATTTATTGAAGGAAACATTCGCTGAGCGCATAATTTCGCGGAATGGACCTGTCAATTGGCCACCAAGATCGTGTGATTTGACACCATTGGATTATTTTCTTTGGGGATATGTGAAGTCGCTCGTCTACACCAACAAACCAGAAACGTTAGGGGAATTGGAAGCCAACATTCGTGGCGTTATTGCCGACATACGGCCCCATATGCTCGAAAAAGTGGTTGAAAATTGGACCTGTAGAATTGGCTTTATTGGAGCCAGCCGCGGCGGCCACATGCCCGAAATCATATTTAAACATTAATGGCATAAAATTATCCTTCCAATAAAGCCAAATTGATGGACCTTAAAACGATTTTCTTGTGTTTTATTTCAATTCGAAGTTCTATACCCCTAAAAAAAACACCCGTTAGAATCAAATCGTTTGTAACATATTTAAGTATAATGTATTATGTATTTAAAATATAAATTAATTTTGAACTTGCCCAGTCGTTCAAGGCGGCCGGCATGTTCATGCTAATATGGCAACGCTCTTGTTATGTCATTACAATAGTATAAGGAAATGAACTTTCTTACAATATAAGACGTCAAATCGCTAACATCGTGTTTTTTCTTGGTATAAAAATCGCTAACATAAAACTTGTTTTAAACCGCCTTTAAATCGAATATAATCCGCATTTGTATCATCCGCTTTCGTAAAACCCCGCAGTATATTTACGTACGCTCGTCCAATTTGGAAATACGCTTTTCGCTTTCGTACGTAACAAATAGGAAACAAATTTACTAAACTTTACACCGAAAAAATAGTTCAAAAGGATTTAGGTACCTATGTTTTGATAGACGGACGTAAAGTTCACAAATCCAACTTAAAAAACTAAAACTTCTCCCTCCTCCTTAGGATAAACCTACTCTTGGCAATGAACCATTGGACTACCGCGAGGATATTCAACTATACCACCTCTCACTACATTCCGTTAACAACAGGAAAAGTAATCCTCCATGAACATTACGAGTTTTTACTACACAAGACAAACTTATCAAAATTCGAGACGATAGCCGAAGAGACGGACACAATATTAGAGCCACTTCCACATTCCCACGCCAGGCAACTACTTCGAAACGACGCTAACGAAATATTAAAACTACTAGACGCGGTCAGGGTACATATCCGACATGCGCGAAGCATCAATATCCTAGGGACTGCATTAAAGTACATAACCGGCACCCCGGACTTTGATGAAATTGAGACCAGAGCCGAAGCCCTAATCGAAGCAAACGAACAGCAGGCAACAATTAATTTAGTTACACAGAAACAAATAAACGAATTGACGGTGACAGTTAATAAACTTTTAGCACAGGCAAAACGGACACAGATCGACACGGGAAATCTCTTTTCTTTAGTCAGTGCTAGAAATAGAGCGGTGATAATGGAATTAGAAACCATTATAACGTCAGTAGCTCTAGGGAAAGTAAATGTTATTAACCCCATTCTGCTTAATGGCATGGAAATAAACAATATATTAGCTGCTGAGCTCTCTACAAATACCAGTATAACTGACATACTTTCTGTTTCTAAACTTAAGATATTTCAGAATATACAGTTTATTTATTTCATTATTAAATACCCAAAAATAGCTAGAATTTGTAATAATGTGAAGTTGCTGCCCGTAATCCAGGAAGGAAAGATTATTTCCTTAGAAACAAATCTTATGGCCGAATGCAACAGAGAATACATCCCACTTTATAATTGCAAGGAAGCCATAATAGCAAACTTCTGCCAACCCTTGAAAGAAAGTCCCTGTGTACGACAACTATTGAACCAGCACTTCGCAGAATGCAAATCCAAATCCGCCGATCACGTTCCCGCTCTTGAGGAGATCGATAACGGCGTAATTCTAATTAATGATCAACCCGCTGTAATAAAAAATGAAAATTTGACAAGATTAGCTAGAGGAACCTTTTTGATAACATTCAAAGGCGAAATTACGATAAACTCTACCGTTTATAGCAATTGGAATGAGGTAATACTTTCGCATCCTGAAGCAGTACCCGCGCAGCACGTTAACTTTACAGAACATATCGAGTTGTTATCACTCCCACACCTACAAAGAGTTAATATAAAAAACCTCAGGCACATAGCGCACCTGCAGAATCTTATTGAAACCCGCTCCATACAATCGGGAACCGCCTTGCTCCTAATCCTAATTGCCACAGCTGTGAGCATAGCAATATTTCTGCGAAAACGACAGAGAAATATGGTAGTACTGAAGAACATCATAAAGGAAACCGGGGATGCTTTCACTTCAAGAGGGGGAGTAGTTAACACAGGTAACCAAACATCCGGCCAAAATATCGCTTGCACCGAATTCGCTGACGGCGCGTCTGCAGCTTTACACGTTAATAAGAACTCAATACCGCATTAATTAGGCATCCAGCCATTATGCTGATCGAACACAACAAAATAAACGCAAGACAGCAAAGAATTGGGTAAACAGTTGCTGGTGTAAGCAACTAAGAAGTCACGCGGCCAATAACGTGCAGCAACTAAAGTTAGGGCAAAGTAGTGTAGGTATTTAGACGCTAGCGTCGCTCTTATGTCTTCAGTTATTTCAACTCTTCCGCTGAGACCGGATGCCCTTGTAGATTACAAGGGAAATAAAATTTTTTAAACAAATTCTAAAGGAATTGTTTTACTTATATTAAAAATAACAAAAACTGGACTCGAACTATTGGGTATTAAGATGCTGACGCAATTTCCCATCGAACCAATGCATTTGTTGGACTTAGGAGTTACAAGGAAGATTTTAAAAATTATAATTAAAAACAAATCCTTAAGTTCAAACTTGATGTCAATATGAGAGCAGAACAACACGCATTTTGGAGTTGAAACCATACGTTCCATGCGAATTTGCTCGTAAACCAAGAGATTTTATAGATATGCAATACTGGAAAGCGGTTGAATACAGATTTTTCACACTTTACTCTGGAATTGTTGTTTTCAAAAATATTTTGGGCGGAGACCTTTATTACCATTTCTTGATACTCCATTGCTGTTATAGAGGGCTGCTTTCTAAACTAACTTATTACAGTAACTTAGATATGATTCAAAACATGTTTGAATACTTTGTTAAAAGTTTTTCAGACCTGTATGGGAAAAAAAATTTAACATATAACGTTCACAACGTGCTACATATAGTTCAGTCAGTAAGAGATGTTAGCTTCATTCAAGATTTCTGTGCATATAAACATGAAAATTTTATGCAACATACATATAAGGAAAAGAATTAAAATACCATCAAAAATACTGGAACAGCTAAACAAGGGGTGAAGAAAAAGGAGACCATGGATTAATAACTAAAAACAGCGGTATAGTAAAATTTCGTACTGAACAATTTACGTTATCTTTTAACCGCACAAACAATGCTTGTTGCATTAAACCATGCATACCAATTCTAGTGACACATTTTTTGTACGATGGTTTTGTTGTTGGTAAAAGATTTTTTTATACCGCTCCCCTTAGCTCGAAAACCTTCGGCATATGTCAAGCCGATCAAGGATGGTCAGAGGAAGAAGAGACATTTTCTGTTTCCCTTATTAGCCACAAATTTATATATTTACCTCATGAACATACTTTTATTTTGCTTCCATTGTTCTACAATATGTAATCTATACAATGTTTCAGCGTTCACAATCATGAATACATCACAAACATTTGGTTCCCTCAACACTAAATTTCAGTGTAGCTCTGGTAGTAATGTAAGTCGGAATTTGGATGACATACGTCGTAAGTTCCTATACTATACAATTCTTTTATTTAGTTTTCTTATGTTATTATCAATTAATAAACATTTTAATAGAACAATTGTGAGAAATTAAAGCGGAACAGGCTAGAATGCAAACGATTATGGACATTATTGTTCTTAACCAATCTTAAATACTGGCAAAGTAACAGAAATTATTTCCAATAGAAACTGAAGAAGACTTGGGGAAAAGTAAATTGGCGATGAAGGACATGGACAATATGATAAATTGCTTTTGCTTTCCCGCAGTACGCCTTCACATTAATCAATTAAATTTTTATGATTTTCTAAATTACACTAGATAACAAAAATAAGAATAATTTTAAACCCAGGAGGTATCCATAAGAATTTTCATCGACTTTTTGCGGAAGCTATAATACTGAACTTCAATTATGATGGGGAGAGCGGCAAGAAGGCTTTAAAAGAATATAAATATTTGTTTACATCGATTTTTGGTAATATTTTCTCCATTATCTATTATCTATTATTTGTTTAACATATGTTAGAGGAGATGGAACAACAGAGAAATATTTCACAAAACAATTAGCGAATGCCTTAAGCAAGAATTAAACGCAAATATGACAAAAAACAAAAAGGACAAAGAAAATTTAAAAAATCAAAAAGTAAATAAATAAGATGGTCTTTAATTTATATTTTATTTTCTATAAACTTCCCCCTCTATATACATATTAAGAATTGAATATAGTTTTAATTTGTTTATACATATGTACATTTCTAAGTAATTGAAAAAAATGAAATTGAATTGAACTGAAAATTTGAAGAAAATAGCATTTACATTGCAGACTACAAAGTATACGTAGAAGTAGGTTCACTGGCTACATGTCCGTCTACGTTGTATATTAAAATATAGAATATGTACAATACTACGTCATTTACAATGTTTGCAGAAGAGTATCGGACACCACTTCTATTTCATATAAAACATTCTCATCATGGAAAAAGCGGCCATCACCCTATAAAAATAAGCTGGAAATGTGTATGGCCGTCCGAGTACTCGCTGCTTCGAAGTAATTAACACGTACTCGATTAAGTGTGGAATACGCTTCCAACTGGGCTATTACACATTTTATCATGAGATATTAGCATGAGCGTGAAGTTAGCTAAGCACCCATCGCAAATCGAAACGGTATACTATTTTAATTTTGCCGCTAATTTGTTGCTAATTAGTTGCGCAAAAATTAATTTTGTCGCTCTTTTTGTTCTCAATTTTTTGGGGTGCTTTGCTAAGTTGATATGAAGTTAGCTAAGCACCCCCCTAAAAAATGAGTAAATCGCGATATAAAAATTTAAAAAATAGCCCCAATTTTGCCGCTAATTTGTTGCTCATTAGTTACACAAAAATTAATTTTGTCGCTCTTTTTGTTTTTGTTTTTTTGGGGTGCTTTGCTCAGTTGACGTGAAGTTAGCTAAGCACCCCCCCTAGAATATGAGTAAATCGCGATATAAAATTTTAAAAACTAGTCCCAATTTTGCCGCTAATTTGTTGCTCATTAGTTACGCAAAAATTATTTTTTTTGGATACAATTTTTTTTTTATTGAATTTCATATGGAGTTGGCATACTTGGACGAAAAATCTGAAAAAGTTCAAAACGTCCTTAAAACGATTTTAACCACGTTTGTAATTTTTTGCTAATTAGTTGCTAAGTGATTACATTAAAATTTATTTTGTTGCTCTTTTTGTTTTTGTTTTTTTGGGGTGCTTTGCTAAGATGACGTGAAGTCAGCTAAGCACCCCCCTAGAAAATGAGTAAATCGCGATATAAAAATTTAAAAACTAGTCCCAATTTTGCCGCTAATTAGTTGCTCATTAGTTGCGCAAAAATTAATTTTGTCGCTCTTTTTGTTTTTGTTTTTTTGGGGTGCTTTGCTAAGTTGACGTGAAATTAGCTAAGTTGACGTCATCTTAGCAAAGCACCCCAAAAAAACAAAAACAAAAAGAGCAACAAAATAAATTTTAATGTAATCACTTAGCAACTTATTAGCAACAAATAACAAACGTGGTTAAAATCGTTTTAAGGACGTTTTGAACTTTTTCAGATTTTTGGTCCAAGTATGCCAACTCCATATGAAATTAAATTAAAAAAAAAAATTATTTCCAAAAAAAATAATTTTTGCGTAACTAGTGAGCTACAAATTAGCGGCAAAATTGGGACTAGTTTTTAAATTTTTATATCGCGATTAACTCATTTTCTAGGGGGGTGCTTAGCTAACTTCACGTCAACTTAGCAAAGCACCCCAAAAAAACAAAAACAAAAAGAGCGACAAAATTAATTTTTGCGCAACTAATGAGCAACTAATTAGCGGCTAAATTGGGACTAGTTTTTAAATTTTTATATCGCGATTTACTCATTTTTTAGGGGGGTGCTTAGCTAACTTCATATCAACTTAGCAAAGCACCCCGAAAAATTAAGAACAAAAAGAGCGACAAAATTAATTTTTGCGCAACTAATTAGCAACAAATTAGCGGCAAAATTACAATAGTATACCGTTTCGATTTGCGATGGGTGCTTAGCTAACTTCACGCTCATGATATTAGCATAAGAATCATATCTTAGCAATGTATGCTGCATATAGCTGAAGAATGTTCTTCCTCCTAGAACAATAGAAAAAATAGAATTTCTGCGTAAAAACACTGTTGATGGCGTAGGCAGAGTTTTGCAGCCTGGGCAAAATCCGGGAAAAAAGTTCTGCGCAAAATTACTGTTGATGGCGTAGGCAGAGTTTGACCGGCTAAGGACCAGCGCAGGCGAAGTCCAGCTACGTGGAAAAGAGTCCCAATATTCGACACTACACAAACCTTCAAGGGCGGTCAGGGTAAATGATCACCCATAAACTAAAAAATAATTGTATCTTACTTACATTTTTACCTCACAGGATTTTTCATGGTTACAGAATGGACAATTAAACTGCTGATCTAAAGGTTCGATATTCTTTTTCTTCGGCGGAGGTTTCCTTTTTGATTTTCTCCGGCCCATTTGTCTTCCCTTTTTTCTGAAGTTGCTTGTTGTTCGTGTCCGAATTCACAGGTTGATTTATTTAGCCAGCTTAAAAGTAGCGTTCCTGAAATATATGCCTTTATAATATTTTTATTTTATTACTAGCAGTTATAAGAAATTAATCGATACCATAATATAGTCGATACTTAGACTAACAACCCTTTTCTAATACCCTCACAAAACTCACCTAACTGACTGTTGTTAGGTTCCTGACTATTGTGAGGCTACCTTTATGCTGGCGTAAATTCAAAAGCTCAAATGCTCATAACTGTCAAGAAAGATGTGATGTGCGAACGACAGATCACAACATGAAAGCAGCTGATTTTTGTTGAGAAATTATTCCAATATTTCGTTAATTTTTGTTCGCAATCAGTGTCGTGTGTTGATTTAAAAAAAAAAAGGCTAGGATTTAGTTTAGCATCCCCGGAATTGGAAAACAAGGGGGTGATGGGGGGGTACAGGGGGACCTCCTGATTACAAATATATAGTTTTTAGCTGCCGCTGATTTAAGGGCCGTACACATACAACTTTCCTCGCTTTACTTGACAATTCGAACTTTAACAACAAAGCATGGGGTGTAGAAGGTTTGCTACATAGAACGCTTTGACAGTTTCTGCGATAATTGTTTGTTTTGAATTGCGATATGTGCTTATTCCGAGTATTTTGTTTAATAAAAGAATAATAAATGTGTTTTACAGCTATTTGTGTATGTTTTAAATTCGCGAGTGTAATAAACTTTATTAAGACTGAGAAGTAACAAGTCTTCTTGCAGCATCTTTCGACAAAACAAATAAAAACCGATCAAGGGGAGTTTAGGAAAATGATGAGGGTGGTTAACAAAGAGGTGTTTCATTTGGTATTTGTTCATATTTTACTTATTTTCTCTTTTTAAAAGTAATTATACATGCAAAAATTATGAAATACTAGAGAATTTTCTATATCGTGTGTATATGCATGCAGAAATAAAATGGAAATGTAAACAGTTGGTTGTCAAAGTGTACAAAAGTTGAGAGTTCGCCATGATTTTGCTTCGTTTTGCTTTGCTTCACTTTTTTCGCCTTGTATTTAGCAGTACTCGTATAAAATCAGGTCTTCAACTTATCTGTCAAAGCGAAACTCTGAAGCAAAGCAAAGCGAAAGTCTTATGTGTACGGCCCTTTTTAGTTTTCGAGATATTTATACTTAAAGTTGAAAAAATGCCCCCTTTTATATTGGTTATTTCATTGAATATTACACTAAATACACATAACTTCCGTTTGTATAATGAAAATAATTAACATTTCCGAGCCCGCACAATTAAGAAAGTTAATATTTAATAGTTTTATTAATAAATATTAAGTAAATAAAAATAACCTAATTGCATTCACGCAAAATGGTCGGCACAAACATTAGATGAGTGTGTTGCCATATTTGTGATGTGCATAAAATACGAAAAATATGTCTTCTAAATATGTTATTTTATACTGACTTTTTGTGAAAATGTTTAATAAAAAATCGCGCGGCGCTATTTCCCCATTTACAATTTAACTTACAGAATTCGCTTGGAATGCAATCAAAGGCGACTATGACTATTTTTCTTATTCTTTTATGCACATCACCGATATGGCAACACACTCATCTAATGTTATGGGAAAATTTCGGTATAGTGCTCCACGCTTTGGAAAAAATTACTTTTACGGGGGGGGGTAGAGGGGGTTGTACAGATGACGAAACTGAAAACCAAACCGCGAGGAAACTTTTCGTTTAAAAGATATTTGCGTTTAAAGTTTTAAAATTCACCACATCGAAAAGATGAATTTCAACAGATTTTAACAAAAAAAAACTGCACAAAACACATATAAATCAACAGTTTAATCTTTTTGTATTTTACAGCCACTCATTAATTAGCTAAATTATATATTTTTAATACATTTTTGAAAAACACAAAATTAATTAACACATAGGAATGGCAGTGTATAAGTAAAACTTACTTCCGAATGAGTTTGGTCGTGATGCCTGATCAATAACAAATTAAAAACGCTGCCAGATACACCAAAATTGTAATGAGTAGATTTAGTTACCCAAAGGGAGCATTTTGAACTAGTTTAGACCAAATATACTTTACGCATGAGCGAACAAACTTCGGCTACGCCATCAACAGTATTTTTGCATAGAAATCCTTTCCGCGTGGGCGGCCTTCGGCCGCGCTTCAAAAAAATAACCCTGGCCGAGCAAACTTCGGCTACGCCATCAATAGTATTTTTGCATAGAAATCCTTTCCGCGTGGGCGGCTTTCGGCCGCGCTTCAAAAAAATAACCCTGGCAGAGCAAACTTCGGCTACGCCATCAACAGTATTTTTGCATAGAAATCCTTTCCGCGTGGGCGGCCTTCGGCCGCGCTTCAAAAAAATAACCCTGGCCGAGCAAACTTCGGCTACGCCATCAACAGTATTTTTGCGTAGAACTTTTTTCCGCGTGGGCGGCCTTCGGCCGGGCTTCAAAAAAATAACCCTGGCCGAGCAAACCTCGGCTACGCCATCAACAGTATTTTTGCATAGAAATCCTTTCCGCGTGGGCGGCCTTCGGCCGCGCTTCAAAAAAATAACCCTGACCGAGCAAACTTCGGCTACGCCATCAACAGTATTTTTGCATAGAAATCCTTTCCGCGTGGGCGGCCTTCGGCCGCGCTTCAAAAAAATAACCCTGGCCGAGCAAACTTCGGCTACGCCATCAACAGTATTTTTGCATAGAAATCCTTTCCGCGTGGGCGGCCTTCGGCCGCGCTTCAAAAAAATAACCCTGGCCGAGCAAACTTCGGCTACGCCATCAACAGTATTTTTGCATAGAAATACTCTCCGCGTGGGCGGCCTTCGGCCGCGCTTCAAAAAAATAACCCTGGCCGAGCAAACTTCGGCTACGCCATCAACAGTATTTTTGCGTAGAACTTTTTTCCGCGTGGGCGGCCTTCGGCCGCGCTTCAAAAAAATAACCCTGGCCGAGCAAACTTCGGCTACGCCATCAATAGTATTTTTGCATAGAAATCCTTTCCGCGTGGGCGGCCTTCGGCCGCGCTTCAAAAAAATAACCCTGGCCGAGCAAACTTCGGCTACGGCATCAACAGTATTTTTGCATAGAAATCCTTTCCGCGTGGGCGGCCTTCGGCCGCGCTTCAAAAAAATAACCCTGGCCGAGCAAACTTCGGCTACGCCATCAATAGTATTTTTGCATAGAAATCCTTTCCGCGTGGGCGGCCTTCGGCCGCGCTTCAAAAAAATAACCCTGGCCGAGCAAACTTCGGCTACGCCATCAACAGTATTTTTGCATAGAAATCCTTTCCGCGTGGGCGGCCTTCGGCCGCGCTTCAAAAAAATAACCCTGGCCGAGCAAACTTCGGCTACGCCATCAACAGTATTTTTGCGTAGAACTTTTTTCCGCGTGGGCGGCCTTCGGCCGCGCTTCAAAAAAATAACCCTGGCCGAGCAAACTTCGGCTACGCCATCAACAGTATTTTTGCATAGAAATCCTTTCCGCGTGGGCGGCTTCGGCCGCGCTTCAAAAAAATAACCCTGGCCGAGCAAACTTCGGCTACGCCATCAACAGTATTTTTGCATAGAAATCCTTTCCGCGTGGGCGGCCTTCGGCCGCGCTTCAAAAAAATAACCCTGGCCGAGCAAACTTCGGCTACGCCATCAACAGTATTTTTGCGTAGAACTTTTTTCCGCGTGGGCGGCCTTCGGCCGCTCTTCAAAAAAATAACCCTGGCCGAGCAAACTTCGGCTACGCCATCAACAGTATTTTTGCATAGAAATCCGTTCCGCGTGGGCGGCCTTCGGCCGCGCTTCAAAAAAATAACCCTGGCCGAGCATACTTCGGCTACGCCATCAACAGTATTTTTGCGAAGAACTTTTTTCCGCGTGGGCGGCCTTCGGCCGCGCTTCAAAAAAATAACCCTGGCCGAGCAAACTTCGGCTACGCCATCAATAGTATTTTTGCATAGAAATCCTTTCCGCGTGGGCGGCCTTCGGCCGCGCTTCAAAAAAATAACCCTGGCCGAGCAAACTTCGGCTACGCCATCAACAGTATTTTTGCGTAGAAATTCGTTCCGCGTGGGCGGCCTTCGGCCGCGCTTCAAAAAAATAACCCTGGCCGAGCAAACTTCGGCTACGCCATCAACAGTATTTTTGCATAGAAATCCTTTCCGCGTGGGCGGCCTTCGGCCGCGCTTCAAAAAAATAACCCTGGCCGAGCAAACTTCGGCTACGCCATCAACAGTATTTTTGCATAGAAATCCTTTCCGCGTGGGCGGCCTTCGGCCGCGCTTCAAAAAAATAACCCTGGCCGAGCAAACTTCGGCTACGCCATCAACAGTATTTTTGCGTAGAACTTTTTTCCGCGTGGGCGGCCTTCGGCCGCGCTTCAAAAAAATAACCCTGGCCGAGCAAACTTCGGCTACGCCCTCAACAGTATTTTTGCGTAGAAATCCTTTCCGCGTGGGCGGCCTTCGGCCGCGCTTCAAAAAAATAACCCTGGCCGAGCAAACTTCGGCTACGCCATCAACAGTATTTTTGAGTCGAAATTATTTCCGCTTATTCAATCACATACATTATAAGAAAGTAAGTCAAAACAATATTTTCTGTAAAGATATTTAGTAAATATTTCTAAATTGTATTATTATTATTATAATACATCTGGCAATACGTCTTTTCCCTTCCTATGGCAACTCATTCCTTCGTGTAATTGCGGCCATCTTCATTCATGTTTTCATTTATGCAAACAAATTTATAAACGCGTTTTTAATAGTGAAACAATAAAACAAACTCAATAAAAAGCAAATAAACTTAATCTTAACTATTAGAAGATGCTTTATTTGTGGAAACATTAGTCATTAACACGCTTAATAATCAAAAAGTTGACCTGTAAAGTGCATACATATTAACAACAAATAAAATAAAAACTATTATTAACTCAAAAATTAAATAATTAATTTTAGTTAAAGAAACACTTAAGCTATGTTCCTGCAAAATTTCATGTGAATATTCCTAGTGGTGTGCATATAAATGCAAGTGGTGCATTATACCGAAGTCAACCCAATGTTATTGTCAACCATTTTGCGTGTATGCAAGTGCGCGATTATTTTCATTTTATTTATTTAATATTTATTAATATAACGTTTAAATATTAATTTTCTTACTTGTGCGCGCTCGGAAATGTTAATTATTTGCATTTTACAAACGGAAGTAATGTGTATTTAGTGTAATATTCATTGAAATAACCAATATAAAAGGGGGCATTTTTTCAACTTTAAGTATAAATATCTCGAAAACTATAAGTCAGCGGCAGCTAAAAACTATATACTTGAGATCAGGAGGATGCTAAACTAAAATTTTCCCAAAAAAAAATATTCAGGAATGGTGGAGTTATTGCTTGTGTGTGCAGCAGTATTGAAGGAGCAAGAGGAGGCAGTGACGAGAATTCAAGAGAGGGTGAAGGAGTACGGGGTCGTTATATAACGCCCCTTGAGAATCTACAGCTTTTAAATACTAAAAATTATTGTATTTTTAATTTCATTACAATTACAGCCCTTTTGTAATACCCTCTCAAAACTCACCTTGGTCACTGTTGAGAGGTTCTTCACAATTGTGAGGTTACCCTTATGCTAGCGCAAAATGAAAAGCTCAATTGCTCACAACAGTAAGGAAAATTTGTGACGTCTTTATGAGAGCCTTAAGGGCCGTACACATAAGACTTTCGCTTTGCTTTGCTTCAGAGTTTCGCTTTGACAGATAAGTTGAAGACCTGTTGTTATATGAGTGCTGCTAAATACAAGGCGAGAAAAGTAAAGCAAAACGAAGCAAAATCATGGCGAACTCTCAACTTTTGTACACTTTGACAACCAACTGTTTACATTTCCATTTTATTTCTGCGTGCATATACACACGATTTAGAGAATTCACTTGTATTTCATAATTTTTGCATATATAATTACTTTTAAAAAGAGAAAAGAAGAGAAATATGAACAAATAGCAAATGAAACACCTCTTTGTTAACCACCCTCTTCATTTTCCTAAAATCCCCTGGATCGGTTTTTATTTATTTTGTCGAAAGATGCTGCAACAAGACTTGTTACATCTCAGTCTTAATAAAGTTTATTACACTCGCGAATTTCAAACATACATAAGTATATGTAAAACAAATTTCTTATTCTTTTATTAATGAAAATACTCGGAATAAGCACATATCGCAATTAAAAACAAACAATTATCGCAGAAACTGTCAAAGCGTTCTATGTAGCAAACCTTCTACACCTCATGCTTTGTTGTTAAAGTTCAAATTGTCAAGTAAGGCGAGGAAAGTTGTATGTGTACGGCCCTTTACAATACGAAAGCAGATGATTTTTATTGAGCAATTATTACAATATTTTGTTAATTTTCATTCGTGATCAGTGTCGTGCGTTGATTTTTTTTTAATAAAAAAATATTTACGAATGGCGTAGTTATTGCCTTTTTGTGCAGCAGTATTAGAGGAGCAAGAGGATGTAGTGAAGAGAATGCAAGAGCGGGTGTCAGAGTTAGGGGTCGGTATATAACGTAACTTTAGAACATAAATGTGCTTTGATAATACTAAGGCAGATTATTATAATTATTTATTTGCGCCTATGCTTATGTCACTGTCTTTCGCTTCTTTTTGACAGCAAAACGCTATTCACCTTGTGTGGTGATTTTGTTGATCGTTTTTCCTATGAGGTGTGACGAAGAATAACCACATAAAATAGACTTCATAAGAAACCTCACAAATTTTAGCTCACAACTCAGTTGTGGTGGTTTATTGGAATAGGCCTGTTAAATTATTTTAATAAAAAAATTCCTTTTATTTCTTAAATAATAATCATATATGACGCATATTTTTATACGGATTTGATGCCACAATGTATGTGCATAGTTAAAAATCGTTGAACCATTTGAATCAAACCAAACCGCTGGTTAAGTAGCTATAGCTTTTAGTTAAGATGTTTAGTCTTTCATGAGAAACAATCGTGATGAAAACCTTAAATTTTTTATTGCATTTTTATTAATATTCATATTTCATTCATTTTTTTATATTTTATAATTTTATTGAGCTCAAGGCCACACAAACAAGTTAAATAGCGGCAGATCAGTTGGTCTTGTTTGTAGTTGGTTTGTTTAAGGAAGATGAAATAAACACAACAGCCAACTCGGCTAGCGTAGCACAATAGGAAGCGTATTGGCTCTGCAACTCCGAGCTCCCAGGTTCAAAGCCTAAGAGAAGTGGTTATGAAAATTAAATTAAAAAATAATTTAATTTAATAATCAAAAAGAAGTCTGATGAGGAAATGTAGTGATTTCCGAAATAGTACTATAACTTCAACCATTAAAAAACTGTTGTTGTATTTTCACAAACAAATCTTCCATAAACTGGCCTTGAGCTCAATAAAATTATAAAATATTAACATTTTACTAGGCCAACAGAAAAATGAACATTCATTTTTTTATTACAATTTTAAGTAACGCCTTATGTCTAATTATGCTACATAGGGGATACGAAAATGAACCAAACAAAAACAAACTCCATTTGCTCATGGACCATCAAATCACTTTGATTGCGCCTATGCTTATGCTATTGTCTTTTGCTTCTTTTAGACAGCAAAACTCTTTTCACCTTGTGTGGTGATTTTGTTGAGCTGTTTTGTTATGAGGTGTGGCCCAGAATAGACATTTACGCCGCCGAGCTACGCCGCCGCCGATTTTTTACCAGTTCAAACGCGCCGTCGCCGAGTTAACAAGAAAATGGCGCAGCGGCGGCGGCGGCGTTGTTCGGCGTACCATAACGTTTGGTACAATCTAAAATTATTTCCATGATAAAAAGCATATTATGAATATCGTTTGAAATGAAATCGCTAAATAATCGATCAAAAATTACCACTGTATCATCTACAGATTTGTCAGCTGATCTTGGTTTTGGTGCATGATTCTGTTTTGAAGGGTGATGGACCACAGCAAATTAAACAAGTAAAGAAGTGGCTAAGTTCGATTCAACTTTATATACTCGGCGCACGCTTTCAGCTAAATTTTTAAATTAACTAGGTACAATCTAACATGTGTGCCAAGTTTAGACGAAATCGATAAAGTAGTTCCAAACATATACATATGATCTCATATAGTCGGATTTCTGGCTGAAATACAACATTTATTTTCGAAAATTACCGTTATATGACAGGTGGGCGTGGTTATGGGAAGATTTTAATAACTATCGCTTAAATAGGCATAGTGTAATACGTGTACCAAATTTGAACAAAATCAGGTGGGTTGTTCCAGAGATATACATATGAACTCATAAATGGGCGGTGCCACGCCCCCTGTAGAAAATTTTTATACAGTCGGATTTGCTGCTCGAATACAACAATACATACCAAATTTGAACATATTAGCTTCCATAGCTACTGAAATATAGCAATTTTTGCATTTTCGACAATTGCCGTTATATGGGAAGTGGGCGTGGTTATAGTCAGATTTTGATAATTTTCCAAATATCGCTTAAATAGGCATAGTGTACCAAATTTCGGGTGGGTGGTTCCAGAGATATACAAATGAACTCATAAGTGGGCGGTGCCACGCCCCGTGTAGAAAATTTTGATACAGTCGGATTTCCTGCTCGAATACTACAATACATACCAAGTTTCATTGAGATATCTCAATTTTTACTCAAGTTATCGTCTGCACGGACGGACGGACAAACAGACATCGCTAAATCGACTTCTCTTTTCATTCTGACCATTTTGGTATACATATATACACATGCGTCTCTTTTCCTCTCGTCGGTTTCGTCGAAATTGTAGGTAAATTGTTAATGTTATTATTTTTAATTATGAAGAAAATAACATAGACTGTAAATTCGACTGGGTGTTCTTCCATGCTTTAATTATTAAAGGTTGGATACTTATTGACGTTTAAGTTTTCCGACTGCCTTGTAAGGTTGCATTTAGGAAGGTCTGATAAAGGGGAAAATATTTTATTCCTTTTCGCGCAAAGGTAGTAGAAAAGTAGGTAACTAGTAGCGAAATGCGGTTTGTACAAAGAATAAAACAAATTTGCAGAAATTTGATATTTCAATTTAATATAATATAACCGAATATTCAACCACGAATGTATGTACCAGAGAACGGCATTGAGTGCGCTCGAGTGTGCATATTCATCATCCCTAAAATTTGATACAAGCAAGCACAGCCGTCTGCTGCTGTGCGCTCATTCATGCTCACTCATAAACATAAGGCTGACATGTGCGGGATATATCATTACATTTTCGAGTGTGGTAGTTCACATGATTGGCCGTGCATGTGAAGGCGCAAACTTGCGCATGTACACACTCGAGTGCACTCGGGCATCTGCTAACGGCGATTTCTTTTCTACAAAAAATGTTGCACTTCATTGCCCCGCTCTTGTGTGTACGTGCGCAGAGGGCAATGTTAAGGCAACATTTTCTGTAGAAAAGAAAACGCCATAAGTATTTATCCTATTATTTACAGATAAAAGAAACGACTTAGTTAATTTTAATTAATATGTATTGTATACATTTATTTAACAAAAACATTTCATGATGTAGGGTTAGTATTTAAAAAAATTTTAAATAGTAGGAGTTAAATTTAAAATAAAAATAAACATTTCATAAGACTTAATTTAATTTCAAAGTTCTCAATCTGCTAGATAGAAAATTAAAGTTATAGGAACAAAAATCACATTTCAAAAACTGCAGTATCTGCCATAACGTAAAAAAAACAATACAAAAATTATGATAGAAAACACACTTAAGATCGTTAATCAACTACTGCTTGCAAGGAAAAATATTGTTACGGGTAACCCGAGTGGCTCGCAAGCAACACTCGAGTGTCGCGAGCGTTTGTCGCCGGCGAGTGTGTTACATACATGCAACTTTGTATGCAGACGCAAATTTGTCCGACGGATAATGTAGCGAGCATGTATGCATCGTCATGATCGTATTGATCTATGAGCAAACAGACAAGCGACGGTTTGTACACGAAAACAACAAAGCATGCAAAATACGGCGACATGCGCGAGTATACACACAATTTCTGCACTCGTTGCAGTTCTCTGGTATGTACATATATACATATGTAGCACCTTAATACAAAAAACTATATAAACAAAAAACGCAAACAAAAACAATGTGATTTCAACCGTTTTAAAGTTTTTACATGCAGAAAAAAGAACTATCACATTTGGAAAAATTTTGATAATAAATTTTTCCTTAATTCAATATCAATTTTAGCAACCAAAATAAGAGGTATCTATTCAAACTTTTTTAAAAATATAATTACCATTTTTGTTGATCATAAAATTGTAAGATTCAATCATTAAAAATGTAATATTACTTGTTCGAAAAAATTTTTGTTTTATATGGAAAACACCACACAATACCTTCGGCCAAAAATTAACGGAATTTTTATTGATATACATCTGTTAGAAATCAAGTAAAGACGTTAGTCAAAACTGGTCAAAATACTAATAAATGTTCTTCTGTATAATTCTATGGTTGTTAATATTTAAATAAATTCATTTTTTTTTAAATTTTATGTTATTTTATATAAAATATATACAGTAAAAAATGTATAAACATAAAATGCTTTCTTTGAAAAAAAATATCAAACAAAATGATCTGGCCTGGCCGGGAGTCGAACCAACGACCAATCAATTTCATACATGCAAAGAAAAAAAATTGCAATTCCTGTTCGCTGCTAGATAAGCAAGGCTACTGGAAAACAAACGAGAATGCCGTCAATTCGATTATTTAATGTAGGGAATGCTGAAATAATTTAAAAACTACAAAAAGGCAACAGAAAATACTCATTTCCACGTATTTGATAACATTTTTTTTCTTAAATTAAAAGAGAGCAACACAGGCTACTTTAAGGCAGCGTGCTAGAGTGAGACAACTGCCTAATTATCCAACCTTGTATGATTGAATCATGGTTTTGGTGCACATGTATTTTTCATATTTTCTGTTGATCATTCGGTTGTAGTAAAATAAAATCTAAAAAAGCTTAGCTTGTATTTTTTTATTTGAGTTTTGCTTTCTTTAAAACGGTTGTTATTCTTACTTTAGTTGTTAAACATGCGATACATATGTAAGTATGTATATACTTATATTGCATGAATTAATGTCGTCCGTCACTGTTGCATATTAGCATTCAAGGTAAGTTTGTTAATGAAGTGTATGAGGAAAAATTAATAATTTCTTACAATTAACAGATGGATAAGTCAGTGAGAGATTATTCAATAAAACTTCAGCGGTTGAATGAAAATTGTAAGAGTAAAGTATCGAACTATTTTGGAGTTTTGATGGTAGATAATAAAAACGTTGTTGACGAGGAAAAGGTTTTTTGTAATCTATGTTTGGAAAAACAGAAAAAGGACGTCCCCATTACTTTTTGCATGGTAACGAGTGCAGTATATATGTAACTATGAATTGAACTGTGAAGTTTTGTTTTGTTCTACTTTATTAAATAGGCATTTACGTCAATTGTACTACGACTTTTTTTATAACTATGTTTGAAAAATCTTTTTTCAATGAAAAAATTTTCTCCAATTTCATGTAGTATTTATTTTGTTTGTAATTCTAACTATTGTATTTAGGAAAATTTCATAAATTTGTTGCAAAGAAAGCCGGCTCGCCGCCGCCGCCGGTTCTATAAGTGCTTTACGCTGCCGCCGTAGCGAAAGCACTTGGCGTAAGCCTCTAGCTCACAAGTTTTTGCTCACAACTCAGTTGTGAGGTTTCATTAGATTAGGCCTGTGAGTTCACACACAGAAACTTTTGTTGCGGCAAATCGAAGTTGCAATCACAGTATATACAGAAGTAAAACTGAGGTGAAGTCCTTCTCAGGGATAAGAGTTTTCATGGTGGATAATGAAAATAAACTATAGCAGAGTTGCATGCAATGATATTTCATAATAAAATTTTGCAGAATGTATAGCGAAAATATGTAACGACTGTTTTTATTCGCATATTTTAATAATTATTCAACGGCTCACCATACTTCTCCTATAACCAACGTGTACAATAAAAAAGCAACCCTGGGTAGTAAACTTTTCGGTGGTGAGTTTTCTTCTTCATTTCATTCATTCGTTTCGGTTAAATTTTTAAACAAAAGCAGTTAATTTTGCAAAGGAATATATTCGTTTTCTTATAACTGGAACATTTTTACATTTACTGAAGGAAATAACTGCCTGGAATGGAGCGCAAGCGAAACTACATCTATAAATTGAAGCGGAGTATTCCTAGAACAGTTTAAGTGGCATGAACAATCAAAAAGAAAGCTAATTTTTAAGGATTTCAGGGCCAATAAAACAGCTGCGAAAGACTTTTGATACTTCAAGACATTAGAATTTACATCGACTTTTTTGTAACTCAATGTTCATGGCTAAATTTCCTTAATATGTACAAAAATACAAATTTAAAAGTGCAAATATTTGTAAAAACGTAAATAAATATATACATACACACATATCTGTGAGCTGTTTTCTACCACTGGGCATTGTCACACGTTCAGCATTTATTGACGTGATGCAAGTATCGTGTTATTTCTTAACCGTGTAGTATGCAATATTTATGGATAAGAATAAAGGCCTTGCCACATAAGACTTGCTTCGCTTGACGTGACATCTGTAACTTTGTCAGAAAAGCGAAAAACGCAAAAGGTATGCCACAAAAAAACTTTGACAATAGATACTTTTCGTTTGTTTATTCTATGTTGTGCAAATCGCACGGAACTTTATAAACATATTTACATACATTGGGCATAATTCTGCACATTATGGATGTTTTGTTAATAGTTATTTTACTTCACGAAGCCTTATTATGTTTAAAAAACATATCAAGGCGGAAAATAAAAGGAATTGTATCAAGATCGTGACAAAGCGGGCCTGTTCTCGGCTGCTTTCGACAAAATGTTTCAGCGAGATCCGGAGCAATTTAAGAAGAGTGTTTGAATGAATTGTGAGGTTTTTAACCTGTTGCATCAACTATTGCAGCAACGTCTTACAAAAATATCCAACAGACCGTCGATATCATCACAGTGCCGACTTTTTTTAACATTAACGTAAGTGACTTAAAATTTATTTAAGAAAGCATCTATACACTATTCATTCCATTTATAGGTATCTGGCTCACGGAGACAGCACGCAAACACTTGCCACGGCATTTAAAATGGGCCGCTCCACTGTAGCAGCTATCATAAGCGAGGTATGTGAAGCAATTTGGGAGGAATTGGGGGGCATTTTATATTATAATTATAAGGGCAATTACTCCATTGTGTCCCTGGCGACTTGTGATGCCAATTATACTTTTACGACCGTCGATATCGGGGCATATGGTTCTCAAAGTGACGGCGGAGTACTTTGGAATTCCGGATTTGGGCAGCGATTATTGAATGGAACACTGCATCTACCGGAGGACGACTATCTGCCTGGGCCGGAATTGAAATTCCCCCATTTTATGGTTGGTGACGCTGCGTTTTCGCTAAAAAATTTTATCATGCGACCATATCCGGGTTTGTACATACTAATTTCAATATTCTTATGTACATACATATATATAAACATATTTAATATACAATTTTAAATTTTTTCGCATTTAGGATTACGTTTGCGATTTGATCGAGATATATTTAACAAGCGTTTATCCCGCGCGAAAAGAGTTATAGAAAACGCTTTTGGAATTGTGTGCGTTCGGTGGAGAGTTCTTCTTTCACCATTGTTTATGCATCCACAAACAGCAGAAAAAGTTGTGAAAGCGACAGTGGTTCTCCACAACTTTGTAAAGTTCCACGATGGTAGTTACTGTCCCGCTGATTATGTGGACAGATATGATGGCGACGAAATCGTAAATGGTCTGTGGAGAAATGATGTTTTAACCCCGTTACGAAACCATGGACGCATGACTTGCAACAATGCAACGAGAGGTACATTTGCTCTAATTGAAAGACTACATAGTGTCCAACCCAATTTAAGTAAGTGCTATGAAGTACTATTTATGTATTCTCATTATCATTTCAGTTTTTTGTCTCTTACACTAAACTACGTTATGCCAACTTTAAAGAATTTGATATTTTTAAGACGCTGTTCTCTGGTAATGCCGCTGGCTACCTGGCTTTGGGCTGGGCAAGCGGCATTGTTGACAGAAACTCCTATATTTCAACGATGCCCGCTAAATTATTTTATATATGTATGTATTAGAATGTACATATAAATGTACATACATACATACATAACACATGTGTGATAATACAGGGATATACATACTTACATACTTATGTAAATGTAAGGTCATATTTTTGCGATTACTAAATTGTTAAGCTACTCTTCCATACGAATGCAGATATGTATGTAAGTACATTTGTTTATTAATACGTATACCTACATGTTGCGCTCAACATTTCGCGCCGCAGTTGTCTATAGTTAAAGTTTAAAAAAACACAAGTTTTCGTAGCATGTGGAATCACGCTTAAAAATTAATTGTATTTCAACCTTCTCTTTTACAACTGTAACATTAGAAGCTCATACAACCCATATTTACACTAAAAATAGTAGAAATCTGGCGTGACATTACATTTACATAGGTCATTTCAACTATAAAAATAGGTATATCGTAAGCATATGTATAATAGGAAATGGTATTTATGTACATAGTACATAGGTATAAATAAATATGTAATGTACAAAGCAATGATCAAGCAAACAATCAACAGTGATTAATATGTGTATATAAGTTATGTGCATATACAAGCATACGAGTATACATACGTATGTACATATGTAGTATAAGATACGTATGTATGTAGTATAGATAGATTATTTAGGGTGATCCAGTTGTATCAATTTTTGTCAGTAACACTACATACATATGTACATACATTCATACGCATTTGTAAGCCGCATTGCCTGCAAGAAAAACTAAAACCGTATGTAAACACAAATTAGATATTTATGCTGAGCAAAACCAGTGTAACAAATCACTACCTATATTTTTGAAGAATAAGAATTATTTTTTCCCAGGTACGTATTTAGGTACATAAATACTTCATTTATATAAATATATACATAAAAACAAAACAAAAAAGATAAATACATATATACAAGGCTAGACAAAAGACATTTTTAGTTGCTGTTGTACGCGTGGTTAAGAAGCTCTATTTTGAGCCTATCGCGTACGTTTACTTGTATCTTTTGCAAGCACTCGTCCAGCATCTGCAGGAAGGCGCTATTTTCGGACTCGGTGTAGGATACCTTCTTCGCAATCACGGACTCGATCGTTCCACATAACCGATCAAACCGCTCGTGCGAGTCGTCGAAACGCTTTCGTTTCCTTCCTGCAGGAGTGCTTGCATTTGGTGACTCTTCCACCACCTCCACCAAATCCTCCATCATTTCGCCACGTTCTATATCCGGCGCTTGTGGCGAAATACTACACGATGGCTGTTCATCGTCGAACATCAAATTTGTTACAGTTCTGTAAAGAAAAGAAGTAAAAATGCATACATAGTTATTAATTACTTGTTAATTGTTTTAAACAGCAACACGCATATTCATACATACATATTTGCCTACATACATATGTATGTATATACATACTTTGGTGTGCCTAGGTACCATTGTTTATGTATTTGCAAGCATCCAGTATACATAATTTTGTTAATTTCCTAAGGAAGGAAAACAAAACATACTTCTCAAGGGTTTTCCCTAAGTCGCACTTAACGGCCAATGTGACCTTGGTCATTTGGATGCACATGACTGCAAATATCTAAATGCGTGTTGCTGTTTATTTATATTATTTGTATGAAGAGAACAGTGGGAGTGTTAAATAGATGTTTTTAGTTTTAGGATATACTTATGTACGAATAGTTTTGAGTTATAATACAACAGATTAGTATACAGGTTTTAGTATAAAGAAAGACAACTACTCTAAAATACCACTATTATTCTATTATTACAAAAATGTGTGTACGTACGAGTGTGTACATATATGCATACAAGTAATATGTAAGTAAGTGTGTATTTAGCTTACTTTCTTGGCGCAACGTGTTTTGTTAGGAAGCGCATTGCTTCCATGTAGCACCACTCCGGCTTCTCGCCTGCAGCATCTCCTGAACGTGGACGATTTGCTGCCACCTCCCGCACGAACCGGTCACGAAGTGATATCCACCGTGCTCTGCAATGCTCCTCTATTATAAAAGAAAAGGCCTTTAGTAAACATATATACATACCAGAGAACTGCAACGAGTGCAGAAATTGTGTGTATACTCGCGCATGTAGCCGTATTTTGCATGCTTTGTTGTTTTCGTGTACAAACCGTCGCTTGTCTGTTTGCTCATAGATCAATACGATCATGACGATGCATACATGCTCGCTACATTATCCGTCGGACAAATTTGCGTCTGCATACAAAGTTGCATGTATGTAACACACTCGCCGGCGACAAACGCTCGCGACACTCGAGTGTTGTTTGCGAGCCACTCGGGTTACCCGTAACAAAATTTTTCCTTGCAAGCAGTAGTTGATTAGCGATCTTAAGTGTGTTTTCTATCATATTTTTTGTATTGTTTTTTTTTACGCATTTTTATGACCTAAGTCTACATAGTGTAAGAGAGTTTTTGAAATGTGATTTTTGGTCCTATAACTTTAATTTTCTATCTAGCAGATTAAGAACTTTGAAATTAAATTAAGTCTTATTGTATATTAATGTTTATTTTTATTTTAAATTTAACTTCTACTATTTAAAAATTTTTTCAATACTAACCCTACATGTTGGATCTCATGAAAAGTTTTTGTTAAATAAATGTATACAATACATATTAATTAAAATTAACTAAGTCGTTTCTTTTATCTGTAAATAATAGGATAAATACGTATGGCGTTTTCTTTTCTACAGAAAATGTTGCCTTAACATTGCCCTCTGCGCACGTACACACAAGAGCGGGGCAATGAAGTGCAAAATTTTTTGTAGAAAAGAAATCGCCATTAGTAGATGCCCGAGTGCACTCGAGTGTGTACATGCGCAAGTTTGCGCATTTACATGCACGGCCAATCATGTGAACTACCACACTCGAAAATGTAATGATATATCCCGCACATTTCAGCCTTATGTTTATGAGTGAGCATGAATGAGCGCAGAGCAGCAGACGGCTGTGCTTGCTTGTATCAAATTTTAGGGATGATGAATATGCATACTCGAGCGCACTCAATGCCGTTCGCTGATACATACATATATTTATATACAATAAAATACACGTACCAGAAACTCTTACAAAAGCCGCATTCTATTGCATATGGTTTGTTTTAAATTTTCTATTTGTTTTATTTTAAATTGATATTTAAATGATGCTTTAGATAATACTTTCTTTTTTTTGTCATAATTTGAATGAAAGTTATGTCTCAAAAATATTAACTGTTGAAATTTTAACTTGATATTTAAAACCGGCGCTTAGATAGCAATTCAGACTTACTCGCTCACAGGTTGAGTTCAACATTAAGTGTAGTATATTCATTAATTTATTTGTTTAAACTTTTTTTGAAGTTTATGATTGTTTATGAAGTCAATGAACATAAATTCATACTGACTATACTTAAATTTTCATATTTCATTAACATTTCAAGGCGTTATTCATACATAGGATTATGATCCTACCTCTAAATAGTTGCATGCAAAATATACAATACCTACATTTTTCGGTGATATTTATTATACAAGTATATATTTTAATACACAATGCTTATCATTTTTTATATATTTTCTGTTCTGATTTAATTTTTCTACCGGAAAAGAATGCAAACACATTTTCAAAGGAAAATGATCCCTGACAAATAACTTTTGATCCCCAGAATGTATGTATGCATATCCCGTCGGTATTTAAATATATACTTTGCAGGCTGCGTGGTTTTCATTAAAAACAAAACAAGTAAACAGAAGGTACTGGAGGAAAAAATAGTCGGATCGACGAAAAAGAAATGCTACAATATTTACTGACGGTATTGCGATCCATATCCATGGATTTAAAAATTTCTAATTATTTTGCAATCCTTATTCTTATCCATAAATATTGCATGCTACACGCACAGGAAATAACACATGGCAATAAATACTGAACGTGTGACAATGCCCAATGGTAGAAAACTGCTCGCAGCATCGTGATATGTGGGTATGTATATATTTATTTATGTTTTTACAAATATATGCACTTTTAAATATGTATTTTTGTATATATTAAGGAATCTTCACCATGAACATTGAGCTACAAAAAAATCGATGTAAATTCTAAGGTCTTGAAGTATCAAAAGTCTTTCGCAGCTGTTTTATTAAAAATTAGCTTTCTTTTTGATTGTACATGCCACTTAAACTATTCTAGGAATACTCCGCTTCAATTTATAGATGTAGTTTCGCTTGCGCTCCATTCCAGGCAGTTATTTCCTTCAGTAAATGTAAAAATGTTCCAGTTATAAGAAAACTAATAAATTTCTTTGCAAAATTAACTGCTTTTGTTTACAAATTTAACCGAAACGAATGAATGAAATGAAGAAGAAAACTCACCACCGAAAAGTTTACTACCCAGGGTTGCTTTTTTATTGTACACGTTGGTTATAGGAGAAGTATGGCGCGCCGTTGAATAATTATTAAAATATGCAAATAAAAACAGTCGTCACATATTTTCGCTATCATTTTTGGCTTTAAGTAATAATTGTAAAGTGTGTTCACTGGTGAATGCAAATATTATTATGAAATATCATTGCATGCAACTCTGCTATAGTTTATTTTCATTATCCACCATCAAAACTCTTATCCCTGAGAAGGACTTCACCTCAGTTTTACTACTGTATATACTGTGGTTGCATTAAAGAGATCGACATGGAAAGGGGATGGCAACGAGTTGCTTTTTCTCGGGCAACATGTTTCGTGTTTTATTTGTCTTAGTTGGCTGTTAGCTGCTAAGAAATTTGACATCCCTTTTCATTTAAAACTTCTTTCAGTGCCCTACAAGACGGAGGTAACCAATTAAATTCACTAATACCAATACAACTTTTCCAGCTGTTATCAACACATTCGCATTTGATTATTTCTCTAGTTTCCTAATGTTAGAAGAAACGGCAATATTCCGAATATAACAGGCCAGAAATCACGTGTGCTAGAGAGGGCAAGCAATAGACTAAGCAGCAGAGCCATGTTTATAATTTTATTCAAACTTGCAGATGTTGCGCACCCAAGCCGACAGGAAATGTTCCGGGATGGCTGCAGAGGCACCATTGGAAAAAGTAAGTAGAGTGAATTATTTTTAAGGCCTAGTGAAGTGCAGTGAAAATATTGAAAATATATGAAATTTGTTGAATGGAAACTAATAAAGCATTAATGCCCAAATCCATTCCATGAAATTTGTTGAATGGAAACAAAGAATGCATTAATGCCCAAATCCATTCAAGTTCCAAATCATAGATGCAAATGTTCAACATGCGCAATCTAACTGATATTTAACAATTTGTTTGGGAGTGCATGTTGGAAAAAATAATATATGAGGACTTGTAAACCATTTGGGAAACGCAAAATGTTCACCCGCAAACATAAAGCAAACCGTTAAGGTACTGCACGTACAACAAAAAGGACGGCGCCTAAATGCTCTTGAAAACATGGATATATATAAACAAAAAACATTTGATGGGAGGATAATAAACGAACAAATAATCAGCAACTCTGATGCGATGTTTGCACCATTAAGGCTTGTTTACAAAAAACAAAACAAAGATGAAGGTAAAATGACAGATACCAACATACAAACGGACTAAAATTGCTGACTATCTACCTGTTCTTACTGCAACGGCAGATTCGAAATAAAATATACCTTTCGGACTTTAACCGCGCGAGACTATAGGTACCTATACTTAGGATTTCGATTATGCACCAATACCTGATTGACAAAAAAAAAAAACTAAAAAAACCAAATTAATACGGAACAACAGACAGAAACTGAACAGAACGAAAATTGACACTGAATATGGCACTACGCCGAAACCGGTTTGTCTCCGAACCAAATTTGACAAGGGATGACGGAAAATCGTTTAAACAAATATCAACAGTTCACCTTGTCTGACAAGAAAAAGAAGAAAACAATATAGTTAATGCCTGTCAGGCATATAACTCTACGACGACTGGACTTCTGACAGTATATCAACGACGGATACAAAAGATTTATAAAACTAAAGCAAGTATTTGGTTCAACAAACAATGTCTTGCATCGAACGTTACACCAAAATTTGCAAAAATTAGATTAAAAACAAACACGGAAGCGAGCCGAAAAACTATCAGGAAAGCTTAAAGGGACTTTGCAAATGAAGTAAGAAGTTTGTACGCTAAGAAGGATTGATCAAACGAGGAATTGCTTTCTATTCACATAAGAGTGGCGGACGTTATACCGGTAGACATTCTCATGAACCTATTCGAACATATAAAAACGAACACTGAGAACGTAATGAAGCGGGTATACGAGAAATTACAGAAAAAAACTGGAAAAACTAACGGGGCCATATGGAGTAAAAGACAAGTCACACAGTCATGACTTTCACACCAGACTAGTGACTCTTGCAAGTGTATCCATCAACGAGGAAGAAACCAAATTATTGGAGAAAGAACTTACACACAATATAAAGGACAATAAGAGGCTACGGATAGCAGAAAAAGCTTTTATAGATACGGAAGTAGGAATTTCTTTGCCGCCAAGTGAAGACCAAGATCACGCAAGGCACATATGCAGAGATATTATAGAAAACCAAATTAAATTAAATGAAAATGGAAGATATGGCCACGAAAATAACATTATGAAGAGTTTAAAACAGAAATGTAGGAAGAACAGCATAATAACGACAAAGGCGGACAAAGGCAAAACAACGGCACTCATGAAGAGAGAGGAATATATACAAAAAACTAAAACACTAATAGGGGGCGCAAATAGTGATAAATAAGGCGATAAAAGAAGCGAGCAATATTAAATTCCCCCCCACAGCACACTTACTAAGCCAAATGAATCCGGTAGCACCACCACTGATAGCGCCAAAAATCCACAAACCGGGCACTCCAATGAGACCCATAATTAACTATAAGTCGGCTCTTGCCGGCCACCGCTTGCCCTATAGGTGCCGCACCACGCGCATTTACCCTATTATATTGTAACTCATTTATTCATTCTTTGACATTCTTAATTATTCTTTTTCTTTGTTTGCCTATTCGCTAATGTATCAACCTTACAGATAACTACTTATGTACAATTTGAATTTCTTATGTATTTGTTTATGTATTAGTTCGTTGCTTTCTTGCGACTCCGTTTGCAAGTTGAATTCGACGAATTCATTCGTTGGCCAGCAATCGGAGAAACAAAAGTAAAATAAACCATAGATACGATTTCGTTATTAAAAGGAACATTTTGAGTTTAATTTCTATGCGTTAAATTTGCTAGTCCACGGTCAACGATTACATCTTTATTTTACTTGTTTTAAATTGAATTCAAAGTTTTTGATTAAAAGTTGATTAAATTTAATAAATTTCGCGCCGCGCATTATTTTAAATCGGAAATAAATCTGCTATAGTACAAATGCATCGTACTCCACCTCGTAGGAGTCCCCGTTTCAACATTCTAGAGGAATTGCCTGCTACCAGCCGTAGCGAAATGAACAACGGTTCGATCGCATTGGCACCAATCGCCGAGGAGTCAATGTGTGTTGGAACCACTATGTCAGCCAAGGACATTGCCGCGGACCAAGCCGCCCGAGATTCTCCATCCTCTGTCAATGGAGTATTAGCACCAGCCAGTGTTTCTAGTGGAAATAATACCACACAGGGTGCATTAGCCAGTCCAGCGTTCGATCTTCATGCCATGGAGAAACGATTGGCCCTGTTAGAAGCCCACCTGCAAGCCACGCAGGTACAGTTGACAGAAAGGGATCTACAAAATGACGCCCTCAGGGTAGCGCTACATGGTAACGGTAGTTCTGCCGTCACATATGCCAGCAGTGTAGTTGCGCAGTCGCAGTGTGCGGCGCCGCAGCTGCAACCAACACCGCCGCAGTTACAGCCAACGCCAGCGCAGTCGACGCAAGTGCCTTCGCTTGAATCTTTACATACAAACGCACATACGAGTGCAAGCCTGCCGTTCGCTGAAATACGATACAATTCCACGAATCAGACGTCTACTTGCAACATGCCAAACGCGAATAATTTGTACAGCGCGTTTCATATGAATGATACATTTTCAACGTTACCATCGCATACATCAAACTTTCATGTGCCAACATCTGGTGCAAACCGTAATTACAACAGCAGTATGCAATATTCGCAACCTAATTTGTATATGCCGAGGAAGTTGTTGGATTTGCCAGACTTCAGCGGTAACCCAGAAGACTGGCCGGTATTTTACACGGCGTTTAATGAATCGACGGCAGCTTATGGTTATAGCAATTTCGACAACAACCAACGGCTGCAAAGGTGTTTGAAGGGTGATGCTCGCGAGACTGTTAAGTCGTTATTAATCCACCCTAACAACGTTGCCTGCATAATAGACCAACTTAAATTTAGATACGGGCGGCCGGAACAGTTAATACGTAGCCAGCTACTACATGTGAAGGAAATCCAGTCGATTTCCGAGAGTAACCTTAACAAGTTGATACCTTTCGCCATTAAGGTAAAAAACATTTGCGAGTTTTTGCGGTCAGCCAACGCAGATCATCACTTGTCGAACCCAACGTTGCTAGATGAGCTTATATCCAAGCTACCTATAAGCAGACGCATCGAGTGGGGTAGGCATGCAGCCACAATACAGCCACGGGCTTCAGTTTTGCAATTTAGTGAGTGGCTAAGCCAGCTCGCCAACATTATTTGCACAATAAGTGACGAAAGTCAGGTCGCCGCCCGTGAACCAAAACGTCGCTAAGTCCTTCATGTGGACGAAATACCGCAAATGCAGAAATGCCCAATATGCCAGGGCCAGCACAAAGTGCACGACTGCAAACGCTTTGCCAAAACTTCAGTTACCGGAAGGTGGGCAGAAGTTAAATCTCGACGCATGTGTTTTGCATGTTTAAACACTGGTCACATTACACGCAACTGTAGACAAAAGAAGGAGTGTGCCATCTATGGATGTAAACGAGTTCATCACCAGTTACTTCACGAAGCCAAACCGTCATCAGTGTCATCATCTACAAATAACGCCAGTCTTGCTACTTTGCCACAGCCATTGCCGCAGCAAGTGAATTGTGCACAACACCCATCCAGCGATTCTGGAGCAGCAGTCTTAAGCTGCAGCGCTAATGCAGCGGTTAGCAAGCTACTATTTCGCATACTACCAGTCACTCTGTATGGGAAACAACGGCGCCTAGACACTTATGCGCTACTCGATGAAGGTTCGTCCATCACTATGCTCGACGATGCTCTCGTAGAGGAACTTGATTTGCGCGGACGACCGAGTCGTCTGAATGTCCAGTGGTTCGGTGGGCATGCAATGCAACAACCAGCAACCTTAGTCGACTTATCCATCAGTGGTGCCGGGATGGAGAAGCGCCATAAACTGCACAATGTGTATAGCGTAAAGAATTTGCAATTGCCATCACAAAGTCTTAGTCACTCCGATTTACTGTGTGAAGATGAAAAGCTTGTGCAAAGATTGCCGGTGCAGCCACACGCTGGCATTATACCTAGGCTTCTCATAGGAATAGACAATTGCCAGTTGGGCTTAGCATCCACTACCATCGTAATGCGGAAGAATGGACCGTTTGCGGCCAATACAGAACTGGGGTGGGTAGTGTTCGGTCCAACTAGCAAGGATCTACCTACGCCTTTTTGTTAAAGGTTGTCTTGACCAGACACTTCATGACATGGTTTCTGACTTCTTTGAAATCGAAAGTTTTGGTGTAAGAGCCGCACCACCAGCCGAAAGCGAAGATGAGGTCCGCGCACGAGTCATTCTGAAGTCCACGACTGTTCGTGTTGGAACAAGGTTTCAGACCGGCCTCTTGTGGAATCGAGATGATGTTCAGTTACCCGATAGCTACGGTATGGCGCTCAGAAGATTGGTGAACGTCGAGAAGCGTATGTGTCGTGACATAACCTTTGCCGCCAACTATAAGAAGATTATAAACTCTTACCTTCAGAAAGGTTACGCGCGTAAGCTCACCCCGTCTGAAGCGGCTACGATTTCTTCAAGAACTTGGTATCTACCACACTTTGCGGTTGTCAACCCCAATAAGCCCGCCAAACTACGCATTGTGTTCGTTGCTGCCGCCGAGGTCCATGGTGTCTCCTTGAACCGTAATCTTCTCAAGGGTCCGCAGGAGTATAGACCGTTACCGTCCATCATTCTCCACTTTCGCCAAGGAGCAGTAGGTGTATGCGGCAACATCAGGGAGATGTTTCACCAGGTGCTCATTCGTCCAGAAGACCGCTGCGCCCAACGATTCTTGTGGCGAGATGGAAACGCTAAAGCCAAACCTGAGACGTACGAAATGTGCGTCATGACATTTGGTGCTGCTTGCTCGCCTTGCGCAGCCCATTACGTTAAAAAGGAAAACGCTTTGCAGTGCAGTAACGACGATTTCATCACAGCCCGCGCCATAAAAGCCATCGTAGACTATCACTACGTCGACGATTTCGTAGAAAGCTTTGACACGCCAAAGGAAGCAATCGCGGTCGCTACGCGAGTAAAATATATACATCAAAAAGCTGGTTTTGAGATGCGCAACTTCGTATCCAACTCCTCAGAAGTGGGTTTTGCCTTGGATGGCGTTGAGATATCCAAGGTCCTGACTAATAAAGGAAATGCAATCGGAGAAAGAGTACTTGGCTTGCATTGGCATCCAGTCAAAGATTTCTTTCACTTCAATCTAAAGTTTCACAACGTAAGTGAAGGCGTGCTGCAAGGCTTGAGGCGTCCCACAAAAAGAGAGCTGCTCAGTGTGGTCATGTCCATATTTGATCCACTAGGGTTTCTGGCACATTTCGTCATAGGTGCTAAGCTCATAATGAGAGAGGTGTGGAGACATGAGGCCAGCTGGGACGAGCCATTGTCAGACGACATCGCCGAAATGTGGGAGAAGTGGCGAAAACAATTGCCGAACTCGATCGACTTTGCCGTGCCCAGGTTTTATTTTCGAAATGGTAAACCAGAAAAGTTGCAGCTCCATGTATTCGCGGACGCGAGTGAAAATGCGTTTGCTGCCGTTGCTTATTGGAGGGCACAGAACTGCCGTGACGAACTGGAGGTTACTCTCATTTGTGCGAAATCCAAGTGCGCCCCACTAAAGCCACTAACTGTACCAAGACTCGAACTACAAGCAGCGGTTTTGGGGACGCGCCTGCTGCAGACCGTACGTGAAGAGCATGATGTACATATCGACGAGTGCTTCCTGTGGAGCGACTCGAAGACCGTCCTAAAATGGCTTCGAAACAAGCATCGTCGATATAAGCCATTTGTACAACACAGGGTTGCCGAAATATTGGCCGCCACGGACGTATGTAATTGGAGGTGGATACCCACTTCAGAAAACGTCGCCGATCAGGGTACACGCCTCAATTCAAAAATCATATTTGGTCCAACCGCCCGCTGGACGTTTGGCCCGCCCTTTTTACGCAATGACGAAACTACATGGCCCTCGGAAGAGGTTGCTGATGTTGAACGCGGAGAGCCTGATGATGAGCTCCGTCAACAATATTCTCTTAACACTGTAAGTTGCTCTTTCATACAATTTAATCGATTTTCGTCGCTCAACAGGTTGGTAAGAACCACAGCCTGGGTTATTTTATTTGTCAACTTATGCCGCCGCCGAATTGAGGTATTAAAGCCGTATGGACTGACCGCCAGTGATATCGCAGCTGCAAAACATCTTTTGTGCCGAATCGCGCAGTATGAAGCCTTTGGTACAGAAATCGAGCAACTTCGCAGCGGACGAGAAATATCCCGCAAAAGTCCGTTGTTGCAACTCTCGCCATACATCGATGACGAAGGTGTCTTACGCGTTTGTGGACGCATCGATGCCGCCAGTTGGCTTCCAATGGACATACGACATCCAATAATATTGCCGTCGACGCACGCCTTCTCGGAGCTAGTTATTGCACATCATCACGTACTTATGGCACACCAAAACACAAAGCTACAATTTGCTCGATTCGACGTATCTACTGGATACCGCGCTTGAGAAGCCTCCTTCGAACTATCATCGCCAATTGTCGTGTTTGCCGCCTACGAAAGACAGCTCCTGTGCCGCCACTGATGGGACCTCTTCCCGTAGACCGAGTCACGCCATACGTGAGGCCATTCACGTATACAGGCCTGGACTATTTCGGTCCATTAAATGTGACCGTGCGAAGAAGCACGGAGAAGCGCTGGGTTGCACTTTTTACGTGTCTCACTGTACGGGCGGTTCACCTGGAAATAGCACATGACCTCAGCACAGATGCCTGTATAATTGCTATCAGAAACTTCATCAATCGTCGCGGTTTGCCTGCGCGATTTAGATCTGATAACGGGAAGAACTTCATAGGCGTTAACAACGAAGCAAAGCGGTTCGACGAGGTATTCGACTGTCAACGCATACAAGACGAATTGTCAACAAAAGGCATTGATTGGGTATTTAACTCACCACTCAATCCAGCTGAAGGAGGGGTATGGGAGCGTATGGTCCAGTGCGTTAAGCGCGTTCTGCGCCAAACGCTCAAAGAGGTGGCACCAAAGGAACATACCCTGAACTGTTTCTTAATCGAAGCGGAAAATGTTGTAAACTCCCGTCCGCTCACACACCTACCGATCAGCGTAGACCAACAACAACCGTTGACGCCAAACGACTTCTTGCTGGGATCAGCTAACACCGCGCACACGCTAGCTGCTAATGAAGACATAGCGAATACATATGCCATTCGCCATCAGTGGCGCATCGCTCGCCAGCTTCGCGACCATTTTTGGAAACGCTGGATAGCAGAGTACTTGCCGACATTGACACGGCGTGTCAAATGGTGCCAAAGGACGAAACCGCTGAGAAATGGCGACCTGGGGCTTCTCTGCGAACCCAATGTGCCACGAAGAGAATGGAGCCGCGGAGAGGTAGTCAACTTGTACCCCGGTCGGGACGGTGAAATACGACAAGTTGACGTGCGAACAACTGCTGGTGTAAAGCGTCGTGCCGTGTCCAAGCTGGCCGTTCTTGATTTAAATGTTAGTGAATCAGGATGATTCACGGGGGTGGGAATGTCGTAGAACCACCGCTTGCCCTATAGGTGCCGCACCACGCGCATTTACCCTATTATATTGTAACTCATTTATTCATTCTTTGACATTCTTAATTATTCTTTTTCTTTGTTTGCCTATTCGCTAATGTATCAACCTTACAGATAACTACTTATGTACAATTTGAATTTCATATGTATTTGTTTATGTATTAGTTCGTTGCTTTCTTGCGACTCCGTTTGCAAGTTGAATTCGACGAATTCATTCGTTGGCCAGCAATCGGAGAAACAAAAGTAAAATAAACCATAGATACGATTTCGTTATTAAAAGGAACATTTTGAGTTTAATTTCTATGCGTTAAATTTGCTAGTCCACGGTCAACGATTACACTTATAGACTATCTAAACATCTGAAAACATCGGAAAAGAGCAGATACTGGAATACCTGAACAAACAACATGGATATGTAATGTTTACGATGGAAATGAAAAAAAGGGAACAATAAATTACCTGGATCTGACGATTAAGATAGACAAAAGTGCCCAAAAACTTGACTACGAAATTTACAGAAAACCGACAGCTACAGGCACCATAATACATAACACATCAAATCATCCTCAATAACACAAATACGTTGCTATAAGACAACTAACAAACAAACTTGAACGAATACCTCTATAGCGAGAGGCATACGGAAAGGAACTAAACACAATATACAACATAGCAAACAACAACGGATATAAAAAGGAGCTCGTGGATAAATTCAGAAAAATGTATGCAATTCGAAAAAGAAGCGACAGAGAGCTAGACGAAAAAACTTGAACAGTAATGACTTATACAGGAAAAATGACATACTAACTTGCAAATTTTTCAGAAAGTATAATATCCACACGGCGTTAAAACTGGAAACAACCTGGGAAGGATACTTAAAAGCAGCACGAATGAAGAAAACCCATTAAACAAACAAAGCGTGTATAAACTGACCTGTGAGTACCAATATAGCTATATAGGACAAACAGGACGTAAAGTAAAAACAAGGTTTCTTGAACACATAAGGGACTACAACAAAAGTATACGAAAACCCACCGCAGTACCTGAATCTAATTTTGCAAACCATTTGCTAATCGCAAAATGTTCACCAAACATAAAAAAACTGTTAGGGTACTGCAAGTACAACAAAAAGGAAATGCTATTGAAAACATGGAAATATATAAACAAAAAACATTTGATGGGAGGATAATAAACGAACAAATAAACAGCAACTCTATGCGATATTTGCACCATTAAGGCTTGTTTACAAAAAAGAAAACAAAGATGTAGGTAAATTGACAGATACCACCATACAAAACAAACCTGCAATACCTAGTTATTGTTGTTGGGGAGATAGCACTGCGACCTTAAGGTCTATTGTGCCCCCTACTTGGATTCAAGAATTTCCCTTAGTCCAACTTCCGAGATAAATCTTAGTATTGAACCCAAGTCTCTGGAAGTTATCCCATCGTCCGTAACGAGATCTTCGTCTAGACATTTTTGACGTTTGTGCATCAATGTGGGGCGCTTCTCCAGGACGTGTTTAGAAGTTTCTTTCTCTTCCCTGCAGAATCTGCAACGTTCCTGCGAATTAATTCCCAGTTTATTTAGGTGATAATTCAGCCTACAGTGTCCTGTAAGGATTCCTGTGATCATTCTCAAGTTGTTCTTTGACAAGCCCATGCATTCTCTGAATCTTGTTTGGTTGTAGCTTCGCAGAAGGGATTTGAGTGCTCCAGACCTGGCAGATTGTCTCAGTGTGATTTACTGAGGGCTTCCTCCTCTTTCCTCGTTAAGGCTGATGGTGTCCCTTGCCCTAATCCTGAGAAAGGTTCGGGACCTATGAATGGAGTTGATGCCCCTTTTTTGCGAGCATGTCCGCCATCTCATTTCCAAAGATACCGTTACCAGTTTTGAGGTTACCTAATGAAATTTGAGGGCTTTGATATCTGCGCCTTGTGGACAGCCTCTTGTTGTATTATCTATAATCTTGCTCCCAGTGCTTGTGTCGATTTCTATTCTCCTGGTACTGAGCCACATGCTGATCCATGTCACTAGGGTATCGTTGAACCCCCTGCTGCTTAAGGCCCTGATTATGCCCGCATGTGACGTATTATCAAAAGCCCCTTCAATATCCAGGAAAGCAGCTACAGCTATTTCCCAGTTGTCCAGGCTATCTTTGAGTTCTCCTGTCAGTTGATAGAGGGCGGTTTCCGTAGGGCGGCCCACCCTATAAGTATGTTGACAGGCGTGCAGTGGGTAACTCACAAGAGTTGTTGTTCTTATGTAATTGTCCACTACTTTCTCAAGGAATTTCATAAGGAATGATGTGAGGCATATCAGCCTAAAGGATTTTAGATGAAGAGGGTCCTGCTTTCCAACCTTTAGGATAAACACCACTCTCGCTCTTCTCCAGGTCCAATGATGGAGTCTAGTCCCCTCTGTATCATGGCTGGAAAGATTCCGTCAGGTCCGGGTGATTTTAATGGTTTAAAAGAATTTATCGCCCACCTCAATCTCGGCTCTGTCAGGTCCTTCCCGCCACCTTCCAGTTGCTCTTGCTTATCCTACCTATATCGTCACTCGGTATCTCCTCTGATAGAGGTACGGATCCTGGAAAGTGAGTATTCAGAAGTAATTTGACCTTCTCCTCTTCATTCTCAGTATAACTTCCATCATTCTTCTTAAGGCTTGCAGATAGGATAGTGCCGCTTTTAGACATTGCTTTACAGAGTCTGGAGGCCTCCGTTGTCTGTTCTATATTTTCGCAGAAGCTTCTAAAGCTTGCGCGTTTCGCAGTTTTGATCTCCTTGTTGTAGAAAGTTAGAGTTTGCCTATATCCCGTCCAATTTCCGGTTCGTTTTGCCCGGTTAAAAAGTTTACGGACTTCGTTACTGAGACTGCTGAGTAGTCTGCTCCACCACGGAACACCCCTTGAGGAGGAGACTATACTCAAGGGACAGCTATCCTCATATGGGTCAATGTGGTTTGTTGCAGTGTTTCTAAATCTGTCGGGCTCCTGATATTACCTATCAGCCCTGAATGGGATCAATTTAGGCTCAGGGTATTGTAGAATCTTTCCTAGTTTGTCTTCCTGGGGTTCCTAAACGTTCCTGCATTATCAACCCTAATATTTCTACGGTCTGACATGGAAGGTTCGTTAGAAACCATCCAGTCTTTAACTAGCGTTTTCAGCAGAGTATTTCATATAGTTATGTCTAGGACCTCTTTACGCGTGCGGGTAACGAATGTTGGTGTATTCCCAACATTTAGTATTTCAAGTCTATTACGAAGAATGAACTCATGACAGTACTCACCTCTTTGGTTGATGTCGCTGCTACTCCAAGCCTCGTGGTGCGCATTAGCATCGCACCCGAGTATCAGGGGTAATTTCATCCTCTCGCAGTGGTTGATCAGTCTATTGACTTGCACGGGTGGTGCATATATTGCATATATGCATATTGCTTACCGCCAGGCCTTTAAGTTGACCCCAGACGACCCAGGGTTCTTGGACCAGCATTATTCCCAGTCTATTCCTAAGGGCAGTTCTGGCGATTACTGCCGAGGCAGCTCTTGCGTGGTGCAGATTAATCTGCGCTACCCTAGTGCTAGTATCCGACATTTTACAGCCATTCCTCCTCGTCCGTCGTCAGAGTGTCAATCTCTGACAGAACGGCCTTCTCGGAGTCGTCATATGTTTAGCATAGTGAGGTCGAAGTCGTCAAAACCCTCACTTTCGTGAGGTATAAGATTGACTTCCCCGACCACCTCGCTTCTTGCGACTTCGATGGTGAGCTTCTCGATCACCTCCTCCGGTATCTTTGTGTCATCACCCGGATTCGTGACAACTGCAGGTGCTTTTATCTTCTCTGCATGCGATTTGTGAACGTGCACTGGAATGCTACCAATCCTGTACCTTATGACACTGTTGTTCTTTCTGATAGCATCCAGCGATCGGTCGTCGATCCCGATTGTCAGCAGTTTTCCTGATTTTTCATCCTTGCTCCTAACTATCTTCCACAGGTTGGTGTGGATACCCTCATTTTGGGCAACTAGGAGATCGAGCAGTTTCTTCATTCCAGCCCTCGCCGCCTTCGGAAGGTACGCCGTTACCATGTGTACGCTTGGTATATTGTTCCCATCGCACGTAGATAACTGCGGCCCTTTCCAACCAGGCAGTAGAAAAGCGGTCAGCCGAAGCCATTCAGCCGTGTCCGCATCAGAACAATCCACCAGTATGAGACCTGGCCGTAAGTGTATACCGTCAAATTGGAGTAGCCCTTCCCCATCTCTTCGACGATGGCGCCCTCTATTATCTCCAGATCCTCACGAGTGAGTGCAACCTCTGGGAAGTCTTTCGCCGCAACAGCCAGTCTGTAGCCCTTGGCGGCGCTAGCGTAGCTAACACCAGGCTTCCTGGTCACAGCCTTGGGTTGCGGTGTCACTCGTATGCCACCCTCAAACTTCGGTTTTTTTGGCGGATTGCTTTCCTTAGAGCTAATATCCGCCGCAACGCGTTTAATAACTTCCGGAATTTTTTCTCTCTACCGCCTTCAGTTTGGCCTCCTGAGGCGATAAACTTTCTTTAAGGGAACGACTGTACCATTTCGCCCCAGCACCACTCAGACGTTATGCCTGTCGTACCTCCCTGAAATTCAGTGCTTGTTCGGATGTCAGTCCAGTACTCGTCGAGGGCTGTGTGGTGTATTTTCTTCGGTTACCGAGTTATCCTCGTAGCCCACACGCTCGCGACCTTTCCTTAGAGCTAATATCCGCCGCAACGCGTTTAATAACTTCCGGAATTTTTTCTCTCTACCGCCTTCAGTTTGGCCTCCTGAGGCGATAAACTTTCTTTAAGGGAACGACTGTACCATTTCGCCCCAGCACCACTCAGACGTTATGCCTGTCGTACCTCCCTGAAATTCAGTGCTTGTTCGGATGTCAGTCCAGTACTCGTCGAGGGCTGTGTGGTGTATTTTCTTCGGTTACCGAGTTATCCTCGTAGCCCACACGCTCGCGACTTTCCTTCCGTAGCGATGTCTCAGCCAGTGTCGCCTGTCTTTGTTCGTTTGCAGGGTGTTCCGTCCCCTTGGATACCGTCTGTCCGCGTCGCAGGTCTAAGTTGTTCACCCTTAGTACCGTTGACCTCCGTCTGTCGAGTTTGTTACTTATCCTGGTAGCCAGTATATCCGATATTAAGCTCGGCCTGGTTTACCAGTTGCGATGCGGTATGAGAGCCCGCTAGTTCGTTGAGTTTTGTTTTTGTTTTGTTTAATTTTTTCTCCATATGTTCCCCACGAGTGTGGAGATCCGTATGTCCGTCGTGTCATAGCCCCCAGTAACACGATAAGCCTACACTTACTCATCGAGGCAGGCAGGTATCGATAAAGTGCCCGCTATACCACAATCAGTTACCCCGACTGCAAACCAGTCCGATAGACGCGGGCAATCCCGGATTAGGGGGGGGGGGTGTTAGGGTTTCCCCAGTCCCAGGAGCATGAGCACATGGCACTGATCCCTGACCTTAGCTAGGCACAATCCTGACAACGCACATGATATCTCTGTAGCGCCCATTATCTGTTGGCACCCTCGGGGAGGGTTCAGATGGAGGGCTTTTGCCAACCAAATACTAAAATTACTGACTATCTACTTGTTCTTATCGCAACGGCATATTCGAAATAAAATATACCCTTTCGGACTCTAACCGCGTGAGACCTTAGATACCTATACTCAGGAAACTTAACATTTGTTAACATTTACGATTATGCACAAATACTTGATTGAAAACAAAAATATATATAAAAAAACGAAATAAATACGGAACAACAGACATAAACTATACAGAACGAAAATTTGCTCTGAAGATGGCACTACGCCGAAACCGGTTTGCCTCCAAACCAAATATTAATTTGCGAGTATGTTAATATACTAATGTTTTATCCGTTGTATTGTTATTTGAGTTTAGAACCATTATGTGCAATAATTTTGAGGTTCTGTGAAAACTACATACATATATGCATGCGCACAGTACGTGCCGATATAGTATAACATACATATGTATGTTTACGGCATATCACATAGTTCTAAGTGAAGTACTGATTTTTCTAAAATGTGTATTAACTTTAATTAGAAATGCATATCATTGGTAAGAATAGTCAATTATCTTTCTGTACATGTTATTTTCTTTTAAAAATATTAATAATTTTATGCAATTTTAGAACTTTTGAAAACTGCCATGCTCAGAACATGTACGGCATTTCACATATTTTTAAGTCAAGTGTAAATATCTTGAAAATTTAAAATAAAAATGGATTCTATTAGTAAGAATGTTCCATTATCTTTCAGTTCATTATATTTTTTTTTTAATTTAATAAATATTTTGAAAATTGCCTTAATGCATGTGCACATGTTAAAGCAAGGTTAATATTGATGTACAATTGAATTCTTTGGTAATAAGGTTGCTCTTAAATACAAAAATATTGTGGAATCGCACTTTAGCGTGCCTGTCAGCCGTCGTCTCTCTGACAACCGAAAAAACCATCCGTTCTCCAGAAGTATGAGCACACAATGAACCGTCAAAATGTCAACGACTGGTGGGACTGCCACAGGGAGGCAAAATACTAAACATTCTGCCCACCTCGTCCTAGATTTGGACGAAATTAGGTTGCACCAGGCCGCCCACCATCTGCGAGAGGCTTATCAATTGGTAGGACCGACAGTTTGGTGATTGGCCGTTTAAGCGTGGTGGATTTCGTTTTGATTGTTGCCACTCTTACAATGCCATCTGGCCCAGCATGAATATCCAAGATTCTACCCAGCGGCCACTGCATTGGTGGCAGTCGTTCGTCTCGAATGAGAACAATCTGCCCAATATTGATGTTGTCTTCTTGCGACCGCCATTTATTTCGGACTTGAAGACTTTGTAAATACTCGCTCGCCCACTTTGAACAAAAGTCTTGATACATCTGCGTGAGCTGTTTCCACCTATTCAGATGTGTCATCTTAGCGTTAAGAGGATACGTCTCTGGGCTGGCCGTAAGCGGCCTGCCGAATAAAAAATGGCCAGGAGTTAGTGCCGTGAGATTGGTGGGGTCATCAGTGACGGCGGTTAGAGGCCGTGAATTGAGGCATGCTTCGATTTGTTTTAGTACGGTGTAAAATTCTTCAAAAGTTAGAGTGGTCAGCCCCTATTACGCGTTTAAGATGGACCTTCATGCTTTTGACCGCAGCCTCCCAGAGCCCACTATGGTGAGGGGCCGCCGGCGGTATGAAATGCCAGTTCATCTCACAACGCGACGTGTACGATGCAGCTGCCTGAAGTTGCGCTTGAAAGCCTTCTCGTTCACTGGCTAATAGTGCACTCGCACCCACAAAGGTGGTACCATTGTCGCTGTAGATATCTGTGCAAAGCCGTCGAGTGGCAATAAAACGCTTTAGTGCGGCGATGAACGCTTCGGTGGTCATATCGCTTACCAGTTCTAGGTGCCAAGCCTTTGTGGCGAGGCAAATGAATACGGCAACGTAGCCTTTGTAAGCGCGATACCCTATACCCTTTGTGGCACGCACCTGAAACGGGCCTGCGTAGTCGACTCCCGTGTGTACAAACGGAGATAAAATGTTGCAGCGAGGGCTTGGTAATTGACCCATAAGCTGCGTGTTTGGTTGGCATGTATATCGAAAACAAGACAGACACTTCTTGATGACGTTCTTAACTGCAGCACGGCCGTTGATCACCCAAAAGCGTCGGCGAATGTGGCTGAGCGTTGTTTGCGTCCCAGCATGAAGCAGATGATGATGCGCTTGTTTAATAAGTAAAAAGGTTAAGTGGCTTTGTTTTGGCAGAATCATAGGATGCCGCTCATTAAAGAATAGATTGGCGTTGTTAAGTCTCCCACCAACACGTAATACACCCTCGGCGTCTATCAGAGGACCTAGGTTGCTTAACTTGCTTTTCGTCTCAACGCTCTTGCCTGCACGAAGATGTTTCAATTCTTGAACAAAATCTTCTTGTTGTACTCGTTTTGTCCAGGATTTAAGTGCGTCATAGCATTCAGTCCAAAGGCAATAAGGTGTCGTAGCATGTGGCCTTCCGAGTGTAATGTCAATGAACCTTTGACACCAGGCAGTGACACAAAGTAACTTACTAAGACCGGAATAGTTATCAAGAATTGATGCCTCAGTCTCCACCTTCTGCGTAGTTAACACCTTAATTGGCTTCATCTCAGGAAGGGTGTGAGGAACCTCAGGATTTAGTTTTGGCCAGTGATCTTCCGATGAATGTAACCATGGCGGGCCAGCCCACCAAAGCGCATGGTTGCTGAGTTGACTTGGCGACATTCCTCTCGACATGCAATCAGCTGGGTTGTCGGTTGTGCGCACGTACCTCCATTGCTCTGGATGTGGTTTCAAGTATTTGAGTCGTTCGATTGGCGACGAAGTCCTTCAGATTGCCTGGATTTGACTTGATCCAACCAAGTGCCGTGGTTGAATCCGACCAGAGATACGTGACGGCGGATTGAAGTTTAAGCACTTCTTGAACTTTGTTGATGAGTCTAGCCGCCAAAAGTGCGGCGCATAGCTCGAGCCGCGGTATGGTCATCTTCTTCAGTGATGCTAGTTTTGTGTTCGCTATAAGCAGAGTAACCTTCGAAATTACCTTTACATATACGACTGCGGCATATGCTTGTGTCGATGCACCTGCAAATGCGTGATATTCAAACGAGGTAGCAGTGACAGATGTTTGTATCCAGCTTGGAATTTTGAGGTGGCAAAAGTTTTCCAGCTCAGAACGAATTATAGCCCATTCGTTTCGAATAATATCAGTGAACAAACTGTCGCAGGTTCCAGTGGTCTCGTGGACAGTCCGTTTAAATGAAAAAGAGAAGGAACTCGTGTTAGACGAATTGTCAAATATGTATATGAATTGCTTTATTAACAAATTATATGTACATATGTATATCGCAATAGAAATCTTAAAGTATAAAACAATATAATTTACACTTATTAGGGATTTCCTTGTGTTGGCTGGCGGTCGCTGGTGATCAAAAATTGCTGTTCGCTGCTGGACGGTCCAAAAGAGAAGAGCTCGCGCAAAAATTTCTATTTGCTAAGGCAAAACAGTCGGTTCGGCGAACAAAAGGATATCCCGTTAAATCGGGTGATAAATTATAGCCAATGACTATTAAGTCCGAATACCAGTGATTTTGTGTTCAGGCTACTACCCAGCAGTAAACCAGACTGGGAAAAAGTTGAAAATTACCCGGCAGTAAACGGATTTAGGCTACTCGCCTGAACATGCCGGGCCCCTTGCCATGGGCAACATAAAAAGGAAAAACAGTAGGCCGCGCCAGCCAACACTAAGACCACCCCGAGCAGGTACATAAAAAACCACACTTTATTGCTGATGGGCTCCTGAGACCACCAACCCGAAGATGGTCGCCTGGACTAGCAGTCCGTCCACTGAAGCTGTGGGTGTTGTAGTCACCATCACTTTGAAAGTACGTCGATTAGGGCACGCACCAGGTGAAGACGGCCGCCAGATTCGATTTTGATTATCGCAGTTGGAGCGATAGCCTGGAACACTCGCAGTATTGGCACGGTCGTATTACCAGCTACTCGACCCGTTCGGAAGCCCGCTGGATTCACTCGTCGAATGGACCGGGAGGGCAACTTGTCCAACTCGTTTTCCCGACGATATGGAGTTTCCCGTCTCCGGTTTTGTCGGCGAGCATCGCTTGAAGACGGTCGGAACGGACGAGATTCCGAGCCGCCTTGTCGCCTCTGGTTACGGTGTTGCGATGGTCGGAACGGACGTGATTCCGAGCCACCCTGTCTCCAATTATCGTATTGAGGGCGTGATCGGAACGGACGCGGTTCCGAGCCACGCTCTCGCCTCTCGTGTTGCAGGAGCGGTCGGAACGGACGAGGTTCCGAGCCGCCAGTAGTAGAGGCGCGTTCTCTTACATAGGAGGTGGACGGTTCGAACGGACGCGGTTCCAAGCCGCTCACCCGCTCTGCCGAAGTTCTGCGGTTCGATGACGGCGTAGTTTCGGTTACGGTCATCTCCTCTTCGGCAAGTTCTGCCTCTTCCACCTGCTGAGCCCAGGACTTGTATGTCTCCGTTGGATGGATGGAGAGCACGTCATCCGAGCTGTCGTCTTCGGGCCTAGTGCTAACGCGCCCCGTCTCGGCGCCAGGTTGCACCCAGTCGCTCTCATCTGCGAGATGCAGTGACGTATGGTGCTTTTCGCGGCACCTGTGGCAGCGGCCCTTACTTCCGCAGATTTCCAATCGGTGGAATGGCGATAGGCAATTCGGGCAGTACCGGTGTATGAGGATCACTCGGAGCCTCTCCTCGGCAATCTTCCCGCGGTATTGGGGACAGAGCCTTATCGCATGGTTGCCTCCGCATAGTCGGCAGGCTATGGTAAACGCCTCGGAGCTCTGCTCGGGCTTCATACGTCGCCCAGTATAGCGAGTCATCTTTCCTGTAATGGGATAAATGCTAAACGTAAACACAATAGGGTTTAATGGTTAGCGCTGATTGTTGGGGTTTGGTTGGGTGGCGAGCGTGGCGCAAACTGGAGCTTCTTAAGACTGGTCCTCTCCGATGGTAACAAGACCAATTTAACGATTGGTCTCGTAACGACTCCCTTCTCGGTGCGAATTTCTGCAACTCTGACTCGTTTGTCGGTGCCGTGGTGAACGTTGACGACTCGTCCTAGTCGCCATTCGTTTGGAGGAAGGTTGTCCTCTCGAATAACAACCAGGTCGTCCACCTGTAAGTCTGGTTGCTGTCGCTTCCACTTTTGTCCGCTTTTGAAGCTCGTTCAAGTACTCGTTCTTCCACCGTTGACAGAACGAATGATGCAGCGCCTTCATCTTGTGCCATCGGTTGACCACCGAGGCTGGATTCTCCGTGATCTTAATCTCAGGCGGAACTAGGATGGGACTGCCGACGAGGAAATGTCCTGGAGTCAATGGTTCCAAGCTAGTGGCGTCAGTGGATGCTGCATTAAGCGGTCTTGAATTGAGACACGCTTCAATCCTACATAGTAATGTGGAAAACTCTTCGAACGTATATTTACAATTAGATGCAATTTTTCGAAAATGAGACTTGAAACTCTTTACACCTGCTTCCCATAAGCCACCCATGTGCGGAGCAGATGCTGGGATGAAATGCCAAGAGAGCTGCTGAGGAAAGTATTTGGACGTTACATCAGACTTCGAATGAGCAAGAAACGCTTTAAATTCTGTTTTTAAAGCTCTACATCCTCCGACGAAATTGGTTCCATTGTCGGAGTAGAAATTTTTTGGGCACCCCCTCCGTGATACGAACCTTGAAAAGGCAGCCAAGAAGGTGGGAGTGCTCAAGTCGTTTGCGGCTTCCAAGTGGATAGCCTTTGTTGTGAAGCAAACGAACAGGCATACGTAACCCTTCGTGATTACGCAGCCTCGCCCTCTATAACTTTTGATCTCGAATGGACCAGCGAAATCTACGCCCGTATTAGTAAAAGGGCGCGTGAAGGTAGTACGTTCTGATGGGAGGGCCGCCATGATTTGACTTTGCGCCCGCTTCCTATAGATTGCACAAACCTTTGACCCGAGGGATCCAATATTGCGCTCGAATAAGCCGCAACATTAACTGGTTTTCCCCATGTAAGGAGATCTCGTGAATAAATTGAGTTACCAGTCGCGAAAAATGAGCATTGTAGGGGAGAATTATAGGATGACGTTCGCTATAATTTAAGTCTTTCGACGCCCCAAGTCGTCCCCCCGCTCGAAGTAGACTATTTGAATCTATGAACGGATTTAGTTGGAGGATTTCACTCTTGGAACTTATTCTCTGTCCCTTCTTTAAGTCAGAACACTCACTCGGAAAGTGTTGTTCTTGACAGAGTGTTATCAGTCGTTGAGTGGTGGCTTTGATTTCCTCAGAGGAAATCGCGGTAGACGGAGCTGTAAATTTAGCTTTCCGAATAGGGTGCGTACTTTGAAGAAATCGCAAGACATACGACAGCACTCGCAAAGCTCTCGGAAGTGAAGAGAATCTTTGAAGAATGTCGTACATCTCTACAACTTTTGTCGCGTGCGACAGCACCCGCTTCTCTTCTTGGTCGGTCTGGAACACCGAGTCCTGAGAAGGCCATTCCGTTCTACTTTCTTGGAGCCAAGAAGGGCCCTGCCACCACAACGAGTTTCCAACCAAGTCGGGAGATTCGACTCCACGGCTGCCTAGATCGGCCGGGTTCGAGGACGAATCCACATGACACCAACTCCGTTGGCCAACCTTCTCTACGATTTTGGTTACCCTATGCGAGACAAATGTCGACCAAGAACATGGTGGCTTCCGTAACCAAGCCAGAACAATGGTGGAATCAGTCCATAAGAAAATCTGTAAGGATCGAAGATCCAAGTTAGGAATAACTGATTCCACCATTTCCGCCAGAAGTACCGCGCCACACAACTCCAAACGAGGCAGTGATATGGTTTTTACCGGTGCCACCCTCGTTTTTGCTAATAGGAGATTGACCGCAACTCTGTCTCTCCTTTCGACGCGCAGGTAGATAGCCGCCGCATACGCCTTCTCCGATGCATCACAGAAACCATGAAGCTCCATCTTTTCCATCGGTGAGAATTGTACCCATCGTGGGATTTGGATTTCTCCTATTGCCGAGTACTCCATGGCAAACTTTGACCAGCGCTCAAGTGTTGTTGAAGTTACCTGTTCATCCCAATCCGTTCCTTCCAACCAGATGTTCTGCATTAACATCTTCGCCACTATGATGATCGGTGCGAGCCACCCTACTGGATCGAACAATTTAGCGATGGCTGACAAAATCTTGCGTTTTGTCACTACTTGAAATTGATCTAATTCCTTCGCAGCGAAGTAGAATTGATCCGAACGTGCATTCCATCGTATGCCGAGAGCCTTAACGCTGCTCGTATCTTCGAAGTCCAAGAAGTCTTGGCTGAGCAAATGAGAAACCGGAATATCGCGCAAGACTTCTTTACTATTGGCAGTCCACTTACGAAGTGGGAAACCTGCCGAACTTAAGGCCTCGGTGATTTGATCCCGGGCCTTAATGGTGGACTCTAAGTCGTGTCCACCTGCGAGCACGTCGTCGACGTACATGTGTTGCTTGAGGACTATCGAAGCGATCGGAAGCGATTCGTGAACGTCGTCGGCTAGTTGCAGAAGCGTCCTTATTGCGAGATAAGGAGCGCAGTTTACCCCGAAAGTGACAGTATTCAATTGAAATTGACCAACTGGTTCACTTGTAGAATCGCGAAAGAGTATTATCTGAAATTTCCTCTGTTGAGGCTGAACTAGGATCTGACGATACATTTTCTCGATGTCACTACTGAAGACGAATTTGAGTAACCTCCAGCGGAGGATCAGTATCGTCAGATCGCTTTGTAAAATTGGTCCAGGCAGTAGCACATCATTAAGGCTTACTCCATTGTCCGATGGGCAGGACGCATTAAACACCACCCGTACCTTCGTTGAAGTGCTTTCGGGTTTGGTGACCGCATGATGGGGCAGGTAATAGTTACCGGACCGGCCCTCATCCGGGAAACTGGACACCTCAGTCATGTGATCCAGTTGTTGATACTCCTTGAGTACCCTAGTATATTCCTCTCGTAAAGAGGGATTTTTTGCAAGACGACCTTCGCTGCGAACGAACTGTGAGAAAGCTATCTTTCGCGAGCACCCTAGAGAAACCTCTGTCGGAAAATTCCGACGAAATGGTAATGAAACTATAAATTTCCCCGATTCGTCTCGCTTGGTAGTATCCTTAAAAACCTCCTCGCAGTATTCCTCTTCTGGTGTACGAGCTCTGCTACGGGGCAGGTCTTCCAGTTCCCAAAAGGCTGCAAGCTGTCTATCCAGTGTCACCTCATTGTAGAATAAGACGCATGATGTCTACGGCTTGGGTGAAGTCGTCCTTCCCGTCAGAATCCATCCGAAGACTGTCTCCTGAGCCAGCAGCGAGCCAAGAACGTCCTTCCGTAGACCGCCGAGCATTATTTGCGGATAAACGTCGCCTCCCAAAACAAGATCGACTTGTTCATTTGGGGAAGAACCGTTTATCCGCCAAAGTCAGCCCCGGGAACGAATGTTGTATAGCAGCATCAATATCGCAGGGCGGCAGATTTCCCGTCAGTTGAGGTAGCACTAGCGCCGTTGTCTGAATCACCACCAAAGGATCGACCGGGGATCCTAAGGTTATGGAACAAGCCTGGCTGGTTTGCGCCGAAAGCGTGTTGTTGATTCCAGACACCCGTGCATTCACTTTCCTCGTTGGCAGCTTAATCCGACGTCGAAGTCGTTCCGTCATGAACGAACACTCAGATCCAGAATCTATGAGCGCTCTGGCCGAAAAAATAGACCCACGATGTCTAATGTTGACTTGAGCTGTTCCCAGTAGAACCCCTTTGTTCGTGTTCGTAAACACGACTGTACTTGGGTGGGAGGCTCAGTATTACCACTGGAGGAACTGGTACCAGAAGTGGTCCGGTTGGAACTAGTTCCGGACCCACTTGCAGAAGAATTCGAGAAACCACTTTTTCTCGAAGTAGTTTGCTGAACTGGGTTCAAATGCAACAGTGAGTGATGCCTGGAGTGGCATACTGAGCAATTAAACGCGCTGGTGCACTTCGCGACCCCATGTCCGGAAGACAGGCAGTTCAGGCAGAGTTGACTCCTTCTAGCAAAGTTGCTTCTCTCTGAAGGAGCCATTTTTTGAAATCGTGGGCAAGATCGTATGCTGTGTGCATCGCAATTGCACAGCTTGCATTGATTCCTTGCCACACTCGCTTGATAAGTTTGTAGTTTTCGACTTGAATTGACGAAACTGGACTTAGAAGGCTGCGGTCTCTGTAACCGGGAAGTACTAGCCCCTCTAATGTCAAAGACAGTTTCTAAAGTCTGGAATCGACTTGTTAGAAATCTGTCCATATCTTCCCACTTAGGAATCTCCGTCTTTTCCTGGACCGAATGTTCCCACATTGAGAGCGTGACCTCAGGTAGCTTCGTTGAGCAAAGGTATGTAATGATCGCATCCCAATTCGTTATGTCAATTTTATGAATCTCGAGTGCCGATATGCAGTTATTTATTTCGCGTTGAAGATCTTTAATTGCACTTCCAGATTCAGTTCCTACCGGGGATAGGTTGAAGAGAATCTTCAATTGACTATTAACGAGAATTCTTTTATTCTCGTAGCGATCAGTAAGGTTTTTCCATGCCGTTGAAAAACCTTCATTTGTAAGTGGGCACTTACGAACTATTTCCTTCGCTTCCCCCTGAGTCTTTTGGTTTAAGTGGAAAAGTTTTTCCACTGGGGTGAGCCGCTTATTCAAAATGTAAATGGCCGTGAACATGTCACGAAACGTTGGCCATGACAGGTAATCTCCCTTAAAAACTTCCGTGTCGCACGGTGGGAGACGGATATGGTGCTCCAAGTCGGAAGACTCCGCAGCCATTTCCTTTTCGGCTTTATTTAGCTTGGAAGTGAGATCACCAATCACTTCCATGCATTTGAGATAAGCCGCGTAGGCTTGTTTGTGCTTCTTCTTGGCGGCACTGGCCTCTTTTGAAGAGCTCGCGGCATCTGTACCTAAAAATTCTAAATAAGCGCGTTTTACTCTACCCCAAGATTCCTTAACTTCTTCCCTTTGGATATCCAGCACCGTTTGATTTTGATCAGTTGACGCAAAATCTCTAAAATCGGCTTCGAATTCAATAAGTGAATCCGCTAATTGAATAAAAGTGGCCATTATAGTTGGATTATTCGAGGTTGGATAAAATCCGAAAAATGCACGTAATGCCGAAAACTGTAATTAAATAATCCAAGTCACTAAAAAATGCGAAAAGTTTTTCGAAAATCACAGAGCCGATTGAATTTTAAAAAAAATTTAAGACGACGAAAGAAGCGAAAAACCCAGCAACAAACCCGCAAAATAAATAAAATTTACGAAAATAATTGTTTCCTTTAAGAGGTTGAGTATTCTCAGTTGACTCTGAAATCTGAAATCTGATATAAACGAACGTAAATTGTAACACAAAATCAAAATAAATTTAAAAAAGTTTTCTTCTGTAAAAAATATAAATGTTTATATATTTTCAAATATTTTAGTTATAAATTTACAATATATATAGCTTGAATTTGTTTTATATTATTTGGTGTGTGACGTGTTTCTTAAATTTCGTATACTTAATATCACTTGCTATAATCTTGTTCACTGATCTTGACAATTTATAATTTTATACAAAATTCTTAAAAACTTTATCAATTCAGACTAGAAACAATAGAATAAATTAATTTACAATTGAATTTCACTTATAAATGTTATCACAATAATTTCAAACTTAATTTTCTTGCAATCCTGTAGCGAGGATATATTGCGTCAATATCTCGCAGCTGGATATTGTACGTATTACCACCACGTAAGCTCGCAACCCAACTCTGTATCGATACTTTTAAATCTTTGTTCTCTATTTCGATATTTTGTTTGCTTATTTATTTACCACTTTTCTGTAAATTTGTTTTACACCCCTATGCTGGAATCCGTCGTACGTTCGATTACGCTACGAATCGTAAAATCGGTATGCTCAAATCCGCTTTTCGTAATCGTAAATTCGAAATTCGTAGACTGTTTTCGCAATTCGTAATATCGGTATGCCAGAATCCGTCGGAGCTGTCAATTGCGGAATTTTTGTACGAACAGCCACTGGTGTCGGAGCGAAATAAATTTTAGAAAAATAAACGTTTATAAACCCAAAAATAAGCAAATATGCATGTATGTATGTATATACATGTGTACATTTGTATTTATGTACATATGTAATATAAACTATGCAATAAAAACTAGAATTATTACGAGTGTATAGGTATATTTGCGAAGATCACAAACAAATCGTTTCTTGTTTGAATGCTTCTTTGTTGAGGCGAAAACTTGTCACAAATCTTTAAACCATTAAACTTTAACATATCTGAGCATTAAATTCGACAATATTACACACTTCATAATTTAAGAAATTTGTATTTAGATCATCTCTTAAGAATGTACATACATTCGATGCATATTTATGCAATTCTGCCTTTAATTAACGAAAACTTATCAAATGGCTTATAAATGTTGATATTAAACTTCATTCTTTACTTGCAATAATATCGGTACGTGTATATTTCTGCCAATATGCCTAATTACGAACTTCGAAATTCCTGTTTTTGGTTGGCAACGCGGTTGATAGTTACGATCGGATTTCAGCATACCAAATTTCGAACTTTCGGAACGGAGCTACGAATTCGTAACTACGAACATTCGGATTACAGCATAGGGGTGTTAATTTAGCGATCGGAAATCGCTCTTTTCACACTTATTTGAAATTTGTCCACGAAATTGCAGGCAGTGACTTTGTGTGTTTGTGTGATATTCTAATTCTGGTTATAAATTAGATTTATAAGCTGCCACAACACTAGTTAATTAATTAGTTAATTCTGCGATTTCTTTTATCAAAATTATTTGTTAATGCCACAAAGTCACTCGTTCACTGCACAATTTTATGTATGTTGCGAATATTTCAATATTCGGTCAAAATTTTAAGCAATACTATGCAAAGCGATCGTAAATCGCTGTTACTGCTTTTCACTCGAATTCGTTAAGAGTAAAAACGCGGTAATTCGGTTTAGTGATTTTGTGTATCGTAGCGAAAAGGGGTTGACTTCGGTATAATTCACCACTTGCATTTATATGCACACCACTAGGAATATTCACATGAAATTTTGCAGGAACATATGTAGCTTAAGTGTTTCTTTAACTAAAATTAATTATTTAATTTTTGAGTTAATAATAGTTTTTATTTTATTTGTTGTTAATATGTATGCACTTTACAGGTCAACTTTTTGATTATTAAGCGTGTTAATGACTAATGTTTCCACAAATAAAGCATCTTCTAATAGTTAAGATTAAGTTTATTTGCTTTTTATTGAGTTTGTTTTATTGTTTCACTATTAAAAACGCGTTTATAAATTTGTTTGCATAAATGAAAACATGAATGAAGATGGCCGCAATTACACGAAGGAATGAGTTGCCATAGGAAGGGAAAAGACGTATTGCCAGATGTATTATAATAATAATAATACAATTTAGAAATATTTACTAAATATCTTTACAGAAAATATTGTTTTGACTTACTTTCTTATAATGTATGTGATTTTTGTATTTAATACACATTGTGAATAAGCGGAAATAATTTCTACTCAAAAATACTGTTGATGGCGTAGCCGAAGTTTGCTCGGCCAGGGTTATTTTTTTGAAGCGCGGCCGAAGGCCGCCCACGCGGAAAGGATTTCTACGCAAAAATACTGTTGATGGCGTAGCCGAAGTTTGCTCGGCCAGGGTTATTTTTTTGAAGCGCGGCCGAAGGCCGCCCACGCGGAAAAAAGTTCTACGCAAAAATACTGTTGATGGCGTAGCCGAAGTTTGCTCGGCCAGGGTTATTTTTTTGAAGCGCGGCCGAAGGCCGCCCACGCGGAACGGATTTCTACGCAAAAATACTGTTGATGGCGTAGCCGAAGTTTGCTCGGCCAGGGTTATTTTTTTGAAGCGCGGCCGAAGGCCGCCCACGCGGAAAGAATTTCTATGCAAAAATACTATTGATGGCGTAGCCGAAGTTTGCTCGGCCAGGGTTATTTTTTTGAAGCGCGGCCGAAGGCCGCCCACGCGGAAAGGATTTCTACGCAAAAATACTGTTGATGGCGTAGCCGAAGTTTGCTCGGCCAGGGTTATTTTTTTGAAGCGCGGCCGAAGGCCGCCCACGCGGAAAGGATTTCTACGCAAAAATACTGTTGATGGCGTAGCCGAAGTTTGCTTGGCCAGGGTTATTTTTTTGAAGCGCGGCCGAAGGCCGCCCACGCGGAAAAAAGTTCTACGCAAAAATACTGTTGATGGCGTAGCCGAAGTTTGCTCGGCCAGGGTTATTTTTTTGAAGCGCGGCCGAAGGCCGCCCACGCGGAAAGGATTTCTATGCAAAAATACTGTTGATGGCGTAGCCGAAGTTTGCTCGGCCAGGGTTATTTTTTTGAAGCGCGGCCGAAGGCCGCCCACGCGGAAAAAAGTTCTACGCAAAAATACTGTTGATGGCGTAGCCGAAGTTTGCTCGGCCAGGGTTATTTTTTTGAAGCGCGGCCGAAGGCCGCCCACGCGGAAAGGATTTCTATGCAAAAATACTGTTGATGGCGTAGCCGAAGTTTGCTCGGCCAGGGTTATTTTTTTGAAGCGCGGCCGAAGGCCGCCCACGCGGAAAGGATTTCTATGCAAAAATACTATTGATGGCGTAGCCGAAGTTTGCTCGGCCAGGGTTATTTTTTTGAAGCGCGGCCGAAGGCCGCCCACGCGGAAAGGATTTCTATGCAAAAATACTGTTGATGGCGTAGCCGAAGTTTGTTCGCTCATGCGTAAAGTATATTTGGTCTAAACTAGTTCAAAATGCTCCCTTTGGGTAACTAAATCTACTCATTACAATTTTGGTGTATCTGGCAGCGTTTTTAATTTGTTATTGATCAGGCATCACGACCAAACTCATTCGCAAGTAAGTTTTACTTATACACTGCCATTCCTATGTGTTAATTAATTTTGTGTTTTTCAAAAATGTATTAAAAATATATAATTTAGGCTAATTAATGAGTGGCTGTAAAATACAAAAAGATTAAACTGTTGATTTATATGTGTTTTGTGCAGTTTTTTTTGTTAAAATCTGTTGAAATTCATCTTTTCGATGTGGTGAATTTTAAAACTTTAAACGCAAATATCTTTTAAACGAAAAGTTTCCTCGCGGTTTGGTTTTCAGTTTCGTCATCTGTACAACCCCCTCTACCCCCCCGTAAAAGTCATTTTTTCCAAAGCGTGGAGCACTATACCGAAATCTCGCGAAAAGAAAAGTATGTGTGTACTAACACACATAAACGCAGATTGCAGCGCCTTATTATGCGATGTCGTAATGAATTTTGATTTTAAAAAGGTTGTAAATCTGAATTTTGAAATTGGCGCACTAGAAAGTTGACCGCTAAGAAAAACTGCAACTGCACTTTATATTTAATGAGGATGGCTTGGGCCGAAAGAAAAGTTTATGAAAAATTCTTTATTGTTACCACACAAAATCACTCGCGCACTTTGATTATTCACCGATCATATTAATTTAAACCAAACCACGTACCTTTTGTATTGAAGATTTGTTGATGGATGTATGCATGTATGTATGTATAATTGCAGGTTATTGTGTGTATGTGTTCTGCTGACTTTCTCCAATTTCCGAAAAAAAGACTTGGATCTGTCCTTAGGTGTTGGTGGTAAAATCTGCGGCGAGAATAAATATGATGAGACCTTTTGATGTGAAATCGTTGGTTCCAATTCCAACGGCGACGAAGGACCATGAACAAACTGTCGCAGGTTCCAGTGGTCTCGTGGACAGTCCGTTTAAATGAGAAAGAGAAGGAACTCGTGTTAGACGAACTGTCAAATATGTATATGAATTGCTTTATTAACAAATTATATGTACATATGTATATCGCAATAGAAATCTTAAAGTATAAAACAATATAACTTACACTTAATAGGGATTTCCTTGTGTTGGCTGGCGGTCGCTGGTGATCGAAAATTGCTGTTCGCTGCTGGACGGTCCAAAAGAGAAGAGCTCGCGCAAAAATTTCTACAAAAGGATATCCCGTTAAATCGGGTGATAAATTGTAGCCAATGACTAGTAAGTCCGAATACCAGTATTTTTGTGTTCAGGCTACTACCCAGCAGTAAACCAGACTGGGAAAAAGTTGAAAATTACCCGGCAGTAAACGGATTCAGGCTACTCGCCTGAACAATCAGAAATCTCTTCGTCCCAGTCGATGCCAAGGGTCCAGAGCTTTTGGAATAGTATTTTCCCCTTGATGAGCACAGGGGCCAGAAAACCCAATGAATCAAATAGCTTCGATACGTCTGCCGTTTCGTTACTCGTCGGCTGGTAGGTTTCGGCGTTATTTTGTAACTGAAGCTATCGCAGTGTGTCACCCAAACGATTCCCAATGCCTTAGATACAGTTTCAGCGCTAAGTACATACGCACCTTTCTATTCACGGTCGCGGGGATCGATTTCATGCAGTGTCTCAGGAAAATTGGAGGTCCATTTACGCAATTTGAAGCCTCCTGCTAACAGCTTTTGTAATTCACCTCGAAGTTTGTTGGCTTCAGAAATTGTTTCAGCCCCCGATAGAACGTCGTCCACGTAGAATTCGTACAACAGAGTAGAACATGCTTGTGAAAACCGATGGGTTTCTTCACTGGCAAGCGTTTGCAGAACTTTCATAGCGTGAATCGGCGCACAATTGGTACCATAAGTTACCGTTAACAAACGAAAAGTTGAAGGTGGCTCTCATTCGTGACAACGCCAGAAAATTCGTTGCAAATCGAGATCTTCCGGGTGGACCAGTATCTGCCTATACATCTTTTCGATGTCTGCTGTGAAGGCAACGCAGTACTTGCGCCAGTTTAGGACAACAGAGGCGAGATCTTTTTGTAACTTTGGTCCTGTGTATAAGCAATCGTTTAATGATGTTCCCGTCTCAGCTTTCTTGGACGCGTTGAACACGACGCGTAATTTGGTCGTTGTACTTGACTTCTTTAACACGCTATGATGTGAAAGGTAATTAACGCGTCTGTTCGTCGCATCTTCTCTAACGATCTGCATATGACCGAGCTTATAGTATTCGCACATAAACTCATGGCAGTCGCACCATGTAACGGCCTGTCTCCGTACGTTGCGTTGTGGACTCGAAGAATTCGTTACAACGAATTTCGTCTTGACTTAAGGTGTGTTGTACGACGACCTCTTCCTGCTCCCAGAAGCGACGGAGGAGTCCATCTAACTGCAATCTAGTACAATAGCATTCATGGGCGGACTTTATCGCTTGGCTATCTCGAGTTGACAGGTTGCCAAAAATTACCCATCCTAGTCGCGTATTTTGGGCAATCACGTTCGCACCGGGACACTCCCTAATACCATTGAGAATAATTGCGGCGTAATCACCAGCGCTTAAAATGACGTCAATACCGCCAGATACGTTAAATTTAGGGTCGGCAAGATCGAGCTGCCGCAATGTCATAAACTGTTCCGGAGGGCTGTTTACTGGCGGGCTCGGGTTTCCTACTCGTGGGAGTACTAGAGCAGTGCATCGCATTTCAAATGCAGATTTCGTTGAACGTGTGCCATTTTGATTCCACATCTCGTGCAACCTACAGCCATTTGGCGGTTTTTATGAATCGCAGTATATCATACAAAGAGAGGCGGCTGCACTCTAAAAAACTCTGCAGGAATGGTTTGCCAAGGGTCTTTAACCTTATTCTAGCAAGGGCCGGGCACTCGCACATAAAATGCTCAACCGTCTCCGTTGAGCCTGGGTCTTCACAGCTTCGACAGAACCGGTTAAAGGGTATGCCTATCCTTTCAGCATGTACTCCTATAGGCCAGAGCCCTGTGCAGACAGCTGTAAGTTTGTATATGTTTTCTTTGCTCATTCCTAAAAGAGCCTTTGTTTTAAGCGGATCATAAGACACCCGATCCTGCCGGGTAATCCTGTACGATCCTGTATTACTTCACCTGTGATTAGATTTCCGGTGGTAGATATCGGCAATCCTGTTGTTGTAGTTAGTCTTTGTCCATTTGCTCCATTCAGTGGGATGCGCAGCGATGACTTCGCTAATTTGAGTTGAGATACAACATATTCACTAATAAATGTTGCTTCAGCTCCGCTGTCTATTAAGGCACGTAGTATTATTATGTGTCCGGCACCAGAGCGCACCTCAATTAACGCGGTGCCGACTAGTACTGACGGAATGCGATGCGTAGCCTCTTCAGCGATGGATGCGTTATGTGTCGATAAGCGAGCTGGACTGTTCGCAGATGAACGAACTGTAGCAATAGGTTGGTGTGGTACATTATTGGTGTAATACTCATGTATCATTGTGTGGTGCGCCAAGTTGCACTTTTGACAACGACGATTTGAAGGACACTGTTGCGACTTGTGACCAGACCGCAAGCAGTTTAAGCACAGTTTCGCTTGTTGAACTGTCTTGTATCGTTGCTGTAACGTTTTGTTTCGAAAATCCGTACAAAATAAAATATAATGTTTGGTAGAGCAGCATGGCAATTTCTTGTGGTAGTATGATACCCCTTCACCCTTTGATTTTTGGATCTAGGCAGTGCCGCCTCCTTTAATGGCAAATTTATCGGTTTAGAGTCCTCGAAGCTTTGTCTAACTTCCCAGGACTTGGTTTGGTTTTCGGTGAACTTCCGTAAATCTTCAAAAGTTGGAAGTGTGTTGTTGGCAGCAATGGAAAGCTCCCAAGCACGTACCGACGCCGTATCGAGTTTATGCACGATGGTATAGATCAACCAGTCATCCCACTGCGCTACCGGACGACCGAGTTGCTCCAACGCACGTATCGATGCCGTAACACTGTCAATCAATGCCCTCAAATTGGCAGCTGAATCCTTTTGGATGTGAGGCAGATTTGTGATTTCGGTCAGATGTGCGTTGATAATAATGCGTTGTTGTCAAATTTGCGTTCTAGCAACTCCCAGGCGACCGCGAAATTACCGTCTGTAGTGGCAATGTTATCCAGTGAGTTCTTTGCTTCGCCAGTGAGACTGTCCTTTAGATACTGCAGACGCTGGGTGTCTGATAGACTTCGATATTTTATGACGACCGATGTAAATAAGCCCTTGAATGGACACCAACGCAGAAAGGAACCATCAAATGGAGGTATTTTAATTGGTGGAAGATTTTGACTCGAGTACCCGTTAGCTGAAGTGACTGCAGAAGTTTAACGAAATGACTCTTAATTCATGGGGAGGTTGGAAGTTGCCTCGAATCATATCGTTCAACTCACCCAATGTTTCGGTGTAAATGCATTTTGATTAAATTTTCAGGGAATCTTCAGAATATTCAGGCGGGTGACACTGTGAAGCCTGATTTTCGGTCTGCGGGCGGTTGCACCACCATTGACATATACATACATATTTTTATTTTATTTTGCTTTTTTATTTTATTTAATTTTTTTTTAAAGCCGTTGTCATGTTTTTCAAAACGAGATATCAAACTCTTAAATCAGTTATGTAGTTCCGAAAGTATTTACAAAAAATCTATGTTAATAATGATCCAATATCAAAATTCGATAACACAAGATATTCCGCGCTTACTAAGGTGCAACATTGTACAATAAGTTAAAAATATTATAGAATATATATAGAAATTACTTACATTTGTTCACCTACGAAACCAACAGCAATATGAGAAAGAGACAATCGGCTGTTGCTTGCTACGTACGCTCTGATCACTTTTATGAAGCCAAAGCATCTGAAAAACGAACATACATATGTACATATCTAACAGTGTGTATCAATGTTATCATTTCGCCTTGCATCTGTTTATCAACGAAGTCAACATCACATCTCTCTAAGCATAACCGAACGAAGTAGAAACGAAGAGTAGTTGATTCAATTGAAACTGCCCGGCAAATTAATCAAATACAAATCGATCGACACAGTAATGGATGAAGAACAAGCCGTCAATTATCCCATTGAATTTTTTAATTTGCGTCTTGCCTTTGCTATTACCATCAACAAAGCACAAAGTCAATCATTGACTATTGCTGGCTTAATTTTGGAAAATTCATGTTTTTCACACGGCTAGTTGTATGTGGCTTGCTCCCGGTTTGGCATATTTGTACATATTTGTACATACATTCTATATAATGCAAAAACATGTTCTTTCCTTAGGTCAACATAGTTTGAAGCAATATCTGCCAATGAAGCCCCACAAGTGGGGTTTCAAATTGTTTACCAGAGCTGGTGGATCTGGAATTATTTATGATTTCACCCTTTACATTGGAGAGGGAACATGCAAGTCTTTTGGATCGTGCATATCATCGGCTATTGTTTTACATTTGTCATCCAACATTCCTAGGAACCAAAATTTCAAGATATTTTTTGACAACTGGTTCACTTCAATTAGCTTGATGATTGCTCTTAGAGAAAAAGGAATATTAGCCGTTGGTACAGTCCGAAGCAACAGGTTGAAAAATTGCGCTCTAAGAAGTGATAAGGAGCTACAAAGACGAGGACGCGCATCAAGCGATTTTCAATTCGAAGAAACAAACAACTTGATTTCCTGTCATTGGTACGACAATAAAAGTGTGCAATTAGTGTCAAACTGTGCAGGTAAAAATCCCGTGAGTGAGTGGAAGAGATGGTGCCGAAGAGACAAGAAATATGTAATTATCCCTCCTCCAGGTATAGTAGATTGCTACTACAAACACATGGGAGGGGTTGATCTTGCTGACATGCTGTTGGAATTGTACAGAATAAACCACCGTTCAAATAAATGGTACATGCGCTTAGTGTACTGGTGTATAAATTCTGCTGTAATCAATAGTTGGCTGCTGTACCGCAGAGACCTGGATTTGACTTCATCCAACTAAGTGCCGTGGTTGAATCCGACCAGAGATACGTGACGGCGGATTGAAGTTTAAGCACTTCTTGAACTTTGTTGATGAGTCTAGCCGCCAAAAGTGCGGCGCATAGCTCGAGCCGCGGTATGGTCATCTTCTTCAGTGATGCTAGTTTTGTGTTCGCTATAAGCAGAGTAACCTTCGAAATTACCTTTACATATACGACTGCGGCATATGCTTGTGTCGATGCACCTGCAAATGCGTGATATTCAAACGAGGTAGCAGTGACAGATGTTTGTATCCAGCTTGGAATTTTGAGGTGGCAAAAGTTTTCCAGCTCAGAACGTGTTCCATTTAAATAAAAAGACTGTTTTCGTATAATACTTGAATATCTATTTATTGTTTTTTATGCTGCCTATTCGCTAGCGAAACCGTTTCGTTCTGCTGTAAACTCGCTACTACTCACACGCTCGAACAGAACGAATTATAGCCCATTCGTTTCGAATAATATCAGAAATCTGTTCGTCCCAGTCGATGCCAAGGGTCCAGAGCTTTTGGAATAGTATTTTCCCCTTGATAAGCACAGGGGCCAGAAAACCCAATGAATCAAATAGCTTCGATACGTCTGCCGTTTCGTTACTCGTCGGCTGGTAGGTTTCGGCGTTATTTTGTAACTGAAGCTATCGCAGTGTGTCACCCAAACGATTCCCAATGCCTTAGATACAGTTTCAGCGCTAAGTACATACGCACCTTTCTATTCACGGTCGCGGGGATCGATTTCATGCAGTGTCTCAGGAAAATTGGAGGTCCATTTACGCAATTTGAAGCCTCCTGCTAACAGCTTTTGTAATTCACCTCGAAGTTTGTTGGCTTCAGAAATTGTTTCAGCCCCCGATAGAACGTCGTCCACGTAGAATTCGTACAACAGAGTAGAACATGCTTGTGAAAACCGATGGGTTTCTTCACTGGCAAGCGTTTGCAGAACTTTCATAGCGTGAATCGGCGCACAATTGGTACCATAAGTTACCGTTAACAAACGAAAAGTTGAAGGTGGCTCTCGTTCGTGACAACGCCAGAAAATTCGTTGCAAATCGAGATCTTCCGGGTGGACCAGTATCTGCCTATACATCTTTTCGATGTCTGCTGTGAAGGCAACGCAGTTCTTGCGCCAGTTTAGGACAACAGAGGCGAGATCTTTTTGTAACTTTGGTCCTGTGTATAAGCAATCGTTTAATGATGTTCCCGTCTCAGCTTTCTTGGACGCGTTGAACACGACGCGTAATTTGGTCGTTGTACTTGACTTCTTTAACACGCTATGATGTGAAAGGTAATTAACGCGTCTGTTCGTCGCATCTTCTCTAACGATCTGCATATGACCGAGCTTATAGTATTCGCACATAAACTCATGGCAGTCGCACCATGTAACGGCCTGTCTCCGTACGTTGCGTTGTGGACTCGAAGAATTCGTTACAACGAATTTCGTCTTGACTTAAGGTGTGTTGTACGACGACCTCTTCCTGCTCCCAGAAGCGACGGAGGAGTCCATCTAACTGCAATCTAGTACAATAGCATTCATGGGCGGACTTTATCGCTTGGCTATCTCGAGTTGACAGGTTGCCAAAAATTACCCATCCTAGTCGCGTATTTTGGGCAATGACGTTCGCACCGGGACACTCCCTAATACCATTGAGAATAATTACGGCGTAATCACCAGCGCTTAAAATGACGTCAATACCGCCAGATACGTTAAATTTAGGGTCGGCAAGATCGAGCTGCCACAATGTCATAAACTGTTCCGGAGGGCTGTTTACTGGCGGGCTCGGGTTTCCTACTCGTGGGAGTACTAGAGCAGTGCATCGCATTTCAAATGCAGATTTCGTTGAACGTAGTGAAAACTTCACCGAACCCGTTGTTGTTGGTTGGTTGGTTCAAGTGGATTGCCACCCTGCTGGCAAACAATTAGCAAGTGTGCCATTTTGATTCCACATCTCGTGCAACCTACAGCCATTTGGCGGTTTTTATGAATCGCAGTATATCATACAAAGAGAGGCGGCTGCACTCTAAAAAACTCTGCAGGAATGGTTTGCCAAGGGTTTTTAACCTTATTCTAGCAAGGGCCGGGCACTCGCACATAAAATGCTCAACCGTCTCCGTTGAGCCTGGGTCTTCACAGCTTCGACAGAACCGGTTAAAGGGTATGCCTATCCTTTCAGCATGTACTCCTATAGGCCAGAGCCCTGTGCAGACAGCTGTAAGTTTGTATATGTTTTCTTTGCTCATTCCTAAAAGAGCCTTTGTTTTAAGCGGATCATAAGACACCCGATCCTGCCGGGTAATCCTGTACGATCCTGTATTACTCCACCTGTGATAAGATTTCCGGTGGTAGATATCGGCAATCATGTTGTTGTAGTTAGCCTTTGTCCATTTGCTCCATTCAGTGGGATGCGCAGCGATGACTTCGCTAATTTGAGTTGAGATACAACATATTCACTAATAAATGTTGCTTCAGCTCCGCTGTCTATTAAGGCACGTAGTATTATTATGTGTCCGGCACCAGAGCGCACCTCAATTAACGCGGTGCCGACTAGTACTGACGGAATGCGATGCGTAGCCTCTTCAGCGATGGATGCGTTATGTGTCGATAAGCGAGCTGGACTGTTCGCAGATGAACGAACTGTAGCAATAGGTTGGTGTGGTACATTATTGGTGTAATACTCATGTATCATTGTGTGGTGCGCCAAGTTGCACTTTTGACAACGACGATTTGAAGGACACTGTTGCGACTTGTGACCAGACCGCAAGCAGTTTAAGCACAGTTTCGCTTGTTGAACTGTCTTGTATCGTTGCTGTAACGTTTTGTTTCGAAAATCCGTACAAAATAAAATATAATGTTTGGTAGAGCAGCATGGCAATTTCTTGTGGTAGTATGATACCCCTTCACCCTTTGATTTTTGGATCTAGGCAGTGCCGCCTCCTTTAATGGCAAATTTATCGGTTTAGAGTCCTCGAAGCTTTGTCTAACTTCCCAGGACTTGGTTTGGTTTTCGGTGAACTTCCGTAAATCTTCAAAAGTTGGAAGTGTGTTGTTGGCAGCAATGGAAAGCTCCCAAGCACGTACCGACGCCGTATCGAGTTTATGCACGATGGTATAGATCAACCAGTCATCCCACTGCGCTACCGGACGACCGAGTTGCTCCAACGCACGTATCGATGCCGTAACACTGTCAATCAATGCCCTCAAATTGGCAGCTGAATCCTCTTGGATGTGGGGCAGATTTGTGATTTCGGCCAGATGTGCGTTGATAATAATGCGTTTGTTGTCAAATTTGCGTTCTAGCAACTCCCAGGCGACCGCGAAATTACCGTCTGTAGTGGCAATGTTATCCAGTGAGTTCTTTGCTTCGCCAGTGAGACTGTCCTTTAGATACTGCAGACGCTGGGTGCCTGATAGACTACGAAATTTTATGACGACCGATGTAAATAAGCCCTTGAATGGACACCAACGCAGAAAGGAACCATCAAATGGAGGTATTTTAATTGGTGGAAGATTTTGACTCGAGTACCCGTTAGCTGAAGTGACTGCAGAAGTTTAACGAAATGACTCTTAATTCATGGGGAGGTTGGAAGTTGCCTCGAATCATATCGTTCAACTCACCCAATGTTTCGGTGTAAATGCATTTTGTTTAAATTTTCAGGGAATCTGCAGAATATTCAGGCGGGTGACACTGTGAAGCCTGATTTTCGGTCTGCGGGCGGAGGGGCGTGGCAAAATCCAATTTTCATATTGCACCACCATTGACATATACATACATATTTTTATTTTTTTTTGCTTTTTTATTTTATTTTATTTTTTTAAAGCCGTTGTCATGTTTTTCAAAACGAGATATCAAACTCTTAAATCAGTTATGTAGTTCCGAAGGTATTTACAAAAAATCTATGTTAATAATGATCCAATATCAAAATTCGATAACACAAGATATTCCGCGCTTACTAAGGTGCAACATTGTACAATAAGTTAAAAATAATATAGAATATATATAGAAATTACTTACATTTGTTAACCTACGAAACCAACAGCAATATGAGAAAGAGGCAATCGGCTGTTGCTTGCTACGTACGCTCTGATCACTTTTATGAAGCCAAAGCATCTGAAAAACAAACATACATATGTACATATCTAACAGTGTGTATCAAAGTTATCATTTCGCCTTGCATCTGTTTATCAACGAAGTCAACATCACATCGCTCTAAGCATAACCGAACGAAGTAGAAACGAAGAGTAGTTGATTCAATTGAAACTGCCCGGCAAATTAATCAAATACAAATCGATCGACACAGTAATGGATGAAGAACAAGCCGTCAATTATCCCACTGAATTTTTGAATTTGCGTCTTGCCTTTGCTATTACCATCAACAAAGCACAAAGTCAATCATTGACTATTGCTGGCTTAATTTTGGAAAATTCATGTTTTTCACACGGCCAGTTGTATGTGGGTTGCTCCCGGTTTGGCATATTTGTACTTATTTGTACAAATGTAATAAATTCTTTATAATGCAAAAACATGTTCTTTCCTTAGGTCAACATAGTTTGAAGCAATATCTGCCAATGAAGCCCCATAAGTGGTTTCAAAATGTTTACCAGAGCTGGTGGATCTAGAATTATTTATGATTTCACCCTTTACATTGGAGAGGGAACATGCAAGTCTTTTGGATTGGGCATATCATCGGCTATTGTTCTACATTTGTCATCCAACATTCCTAGGAACTAAAATTTCAAGATATTTTTTGACAACTGGTTCACTTCAATTAGCTTGATGATTGCTCTTAGAGAAAAAGGAATATTAGCCGTTGGTACAGTCCGAAGAAACAGGTTGAAAAATTGCGCTCTAAGAAGTGATAAGGAGCTACAAAGACGAGGACGCGGATCAAGCGATTTTCAATTCGAAGAAATAAACAACTTGATTTCCTGTCGTTGATTGAAGTTTAAGCACTTCTTGAACTTTGTTGATGAGTCTAGCCGCCAAAAGTACGGCGCATAGCTCGAGCCGCGGTATGGTCATCTTCTTCAGTGATGCTAGTTTTGTGTTCGCTATAAGCAGAGTAACCTTCGAAATTACCTTTACATATACGACTGCGGCATATGCTTGTGTCGATGCACCTGCAAATGCGTGATATTCAAACGAGGTAGCAGTGACAGATGTTTGTATCCAGCTTGGAATTTTGAGGTGGCAAAAGTTTTCCAGCTCAGAACGAATTATAGCCCATTCGTTTCGAATAATATCAGGAATCTGTTCGTCCCAGTCGATGCCAAGGGTCCAGAGCTTTTGGATTAGTATATTCCCCTTGATGAGCACAGGGGCCAGACAACCCAATGAATCAAATAGCTTCGATACGTCTGCCGTTTCGTTACTCGTCGGCTGGTAGGTTTCGGCGTTATTTTGTAACTGAAGCTATCGCAGTGTGTCACCCAAACGATTCCCAATGCCTTAGATACAGTTTCAGCGCTAAGTACATACGCACCTTTCTGTTCACGGTCGCGGGGATCGATTTCATGCAGTGTCTCAGGAAAATTGGAGGTCCATTTACGCAATTTGAAGCCTCCTGCTAACAGCTTTTGTAATTCACCTCGAAGTTTGTTGGCTTCAGAAATTGTTTCAGCCCCCGATAGAACGTCGTCCACGTAGAATTCGTACAACAGAGTAGAACATGCTTGTGAAAACCGATGGGTTTCTTCACTGGCAAGCGTTTGCAGAACTTTCATAGCGTGAATCGGCGCACAATTGGTACCATAAGTTACCGTTAACAAACGAAAAGTTGAAGGTGGCTCTCGTTCGTGACAACGCCAGAAAATTCGTTGCAAATCGAGATCTTCCGGGTGGACCAGTATCTGCCTATACATCTTTTCGATGTCTGCTGTGAAGGCAACGCAGTACTTGCGCCAGTTTAGGACAACAGAGGCGAGATCTTTTTGTAACTTTGGTCCTGTGTATAAGCAATCGTTTAATGATGTTCCCGTCTCAGCTTTCTTGGACGCGTTGAACACGACGCGTAATTTGGTCGTTGTACTTGACTTCTTTAACACGCTATGATGTGAAAGGTAATTAACGCGTCTGTTCGTCGCATCTTCTCTAACGATCTGCATATGACCGAGCTTATAGTATTCGCACATAAACTCATGGCAGTCGCACCATGTAACGGCCTGTCTCCGTACGTTGCGTTGTGGACTCGAAGAATTCGTTACAACGAATTTCGTCTTGACTTAAGGTGTGTTGTACGACGACCTCTTCCTGCTCCCAGAAGCGACGGAGGCGTCCATCTAACTGCAATCTAGTACAATAGCATTCATGGGCGGACTTTATCGCTTGACAGGTTGCCAAAAATTACCCATCCTAGTCGCGTATTTTGGGCAATGACGTTCGCACCGGGACACTCCCTAATACCATTGAGAATAATTACGGCGTAATCACCAGCGCTTAAAATGACGTCAATACCGCCAGATACGTTAAATTTAGGGTCGGCAAGATCGAGCTGCCACAATGTCATAAACTGTTCCGGAGGGCTGTTTACTGGCGGGCTCGGGTTTCCTACTCGTGGGAGTACTAGAGCAGTGCATCGCATTTCAAATGCAGATTTCGTTGAACGTAGTGAAAACTTCACCGAACCCGTTGTTGTTGGTTGGTTGGTTCAAGTGGATTGCCACCCTGCTGGCAAACAATTAGCAAGTGTGCCATTTTGATTCCACATCTCGTGCAACCTACAGCCATTTGGCGGTTTTTATGAATCGCAGTATATCATACAAAGAGAGGCGGCTGCACTCTAAAAAACTCTGCAGGAATGGTTTGCCAAGGGTCTTTGACCTTATTCTAGCAAGGGCCGGGCACTCGCACATAAAATGCTCAACCGTCTCCGTTGAGCCTGGGTCTTCACAGCTTCGACAGAACCGGTTAAAGGGTATGCCTATCCTTTCAGCATGTACTCCTATAGGCCAGAGCCCTGTGCAGACAGCTGTAAGTTTGTATATGTTTTCTTCGCTCATTCCTAAAAGAGCCTTTGTTTTAAGCGGATCATAAGACACCCGATCCTGCCGGGTAATCCTGTACGATCCTGTATTACTTCACCTGTGATTAGATTTCCGGTGGTAGATATCGGCAATCCTGTTGTTGTAGTTAGTCTTTGTCCATTTGCTCCATTCAGTGGGATGCGCAGCGATGACTTCGCTAATTTGAGTTGAGATACAACATATTCACTAATAAATGTTGCTTCAGCTCCGCTGTCTATTAAGGCACGTAGTATTATTATGTGTCCGGCACCAGAGCGCACCTCAATTAACGCGGTGCTGAGAAGTACTGACGGAGTGCGATGCGTAGCCTCTTCAGCGATGGATGCGTTATGTGTCGTTAAGCGAGCTGGACTGTTCCCAGATGAACGAACTGTAGCAATAGGTTGGTGTGGTACATTATTGGTGTAATACTCATGTATCATTGTGTGGTGCGTCAAGTTGCACTTTTGACAACGACGATTTGAAGGACACTGTTGCGACTTGTGACCAGACCGCAAGCAGTTTAAGCACAGCTTCGCTTGTTGAACTGTCTTGTATCGTTGCTGTAACGTTTTGTTTCGAAAATCCGTACAAAATAAAATATAATGTTTGGTAGAGCAGCATGGGCAATTTCTTGTGGTAGTATGATACCCCTTCACCCTTTGATTTTTGGATCTGGGCAGTGCCGCCTCCTTTGATGGCAAATTTATCGGTTTAGAGTCCTCGAAGCTTTGTCTAACTTCCCAGGACTTGGTTTGGTTTTCGGTGAACTTCCGTAAATCTTCAAAAGTTGGAAGTGTGATACTGCAGACGCTGGGTGCCTGATAGACTACGAAATTTTATGTCGACCGATGTAAATAAGCCCTTGAATGGACACCAACGCAGAAAGGAACCATCAAATGGAGGTATTTTAATTGGTGGAAGATTTTGACTCGAGTACCCGTTAGCTGAAGTGACTGCAGAAGTTTAACGAAATGACTCTTAATTCATGGGGAGGTTGGAAGTTGCCCAATCATATCGTTCAACTCACCCAATGTTTCGGTGTAAATGCATTTTGATTAAATTTTCAGGGAATCTTCAGAATATTCAGGCGGGTGACACTGTGAAGCCTGATTTTCGGTCTGCGGGCGGAGGGGCGTAGCAAAATCCAATTTTCATATTGCACTACCAATTACATATATGTACATACATATTTTTATTTTTTTTTGCTTTTTTATTTTATTTTATTTTTTTTTAAAGCCGTTGTCATGTTTTTCAAAACGAGATATCAAACTCTTAAATCAGTTATGTAGTTCCGAAGGTATTTACAAAAAATCTATGTTAATAATGATCCAATATCAAAATTCGATAACACAAGATATTATGCGCTTACTAAGGTGCAACATTGTACAATAAGTTAAAAATAATATAGAATATATATAGAAATTACTTACATTTGTTAACCTACGAAACCAACAGCAATATGAGAAAGAGACAATCGGCTGTTGCTTGCTACGTACGCTCTGATCACTTTTATTAAGCCAAAGCATCTGAAAAACAAACATACATATGTACATATCTAACAGTGTGTATCAAAGTTATCATTTCGCCTTGCATCTGTTTATCAACGAAGTCAACATCACAACTCTCTAAGCATAACCGAACGAAGTAGAAACGAAGAGTAGTTGATTCAATTGAAACTGTCCGGCAAATTAATCAAATACAAATCGATCGACACAGTAATGGATGAAGAACAAGCCGTCAATTATCCCACTGAATTTTTGAATTTGCGTCTTGCCTTTGCTATTACCATCAACAAAGCACAAAGTCAATCATTGACTATTGCTGGCTTAATTTTGGAAAATTCATGTTTTTCACACGGCTAGTTGTATGTGGCTTGCTCCCGGTTTGGCATATTTGTACATATTTGTACATACATTCTATATAATGCAAAAACATGTTCTTTCCTTAGGTCAACATAGTTTGAAGCAATATCTGCCAATGAAGTCCCACAAGTGGGGTTTCAAAATGTTTACCAGAGCTGGTGGATCTGGAATTATTTATGATTTCACCCTTTACATTGGAGAGGGAACATGCAAGTCTTTTGGATTGGGCATATCATCGGCTATTGTTCTACATTTGTCATCCAACATTCCTAGGAACCAAAATTTCAAGATATTTTTTGACAACTGGTTCACTTCAATTAGCTTGATGATTGCTCTTAGAGAAAAATGAATATTAGCCGTTGGTACAGTCCGAAGCAACAAGTTGAAAAATTGCGCTCTAAGAAGTGATAAGGAGCTACAAAGACGAGGACGCGCATCAAGCGATTTTCAATTCGAAGAAACAAACAACTTGATTTCCTGTCATTGGTACGACAATAAAAGTGTGCAATTAGTGTCAAACTGTGCAGGTAAAAATCCCGTGAGTGAGTGGAAGAGATGGTGCCGAAGAGACAAGAAATATGTAATTATCCCTCCTCCAGGTATAGTAGATTGCTACTACAAACACATGGGAGGGGTTGATCTTGCTGACATGCTGTTGGAATTGTACAGAATAAACCACCGTTCAAATAAATGGTACATGCGCTTAGTGTACTGGTGTATAAATTCTGCTGTAATCAATAGTTGGCTGCTGTACCGCAGAGACCTGGATTTGACTTCATCCAACTAAGTGCCGTGGTTGAATCCGACCAGAGATACATGACGGCGGATTGAAGTTTAAGCACTTCTTGAACTTTGTTGATGAGTCTAGCCGCCAAAAGTGCGGCGCATAGCTCGAGCCGCGGTATGGTCATCTTCTTCAGTGATGCTAGTTTTGTGTTCGCTATAAGCAGAGTAACCTTCGAAATTACCTTTACATATACGACTGCGGCATATGCTTGTGTCGATGCACCTGCAAATGCGTGATATTCAAACGAGGTAGCAGTGACAGATGTTTGTATCCAGCTTGGAATTTTGAGGTGGCAAAAGTTTTCCAGCTCAGAACGTGTTCCATTTAAATAAAAAGACTGTTTTCGTATAATACTTGAATATCTATTTATTGTTTTTTATGCTGCCTATTCGCTAGCGAAACCGTTTCGTTCTGCTGTAAACTCGCTACTACTCACACGCTCGAACAGAACGAATTATAGCCCATTCGTTTCGAATAATATCAGAAATCTGTTCGTCCCAGTCGATGCCAAGGGTCCAGAGCTTTTGGAATAGTATTTTCCCCTTGATAAGCACAGGGGCCAGAAAACCCAATGAATCAAATAGCTTCGATACGTCTGCCGTTTCGTTACTCGTCGGCTGGTAGGTTTCGGCGTTATTTTGTAACTGAAGCTATCGCAGTGTGTCACCCAAACGATTCCCAATGCCTTAGATACAGTTTCAGCGCTAAGTACATACGCACCTTTCTATTCACGGTCGCGGGGATCGATTTCATGCAGTGTCTCAGGAAAATTGGAGGTCCATTTACGCAATTTGAAGCCTCCTGCTAACAGCTTTTGTAATTCACCTCGAAGTTTGTTGGCTTCAGAAATTGTTTCAGCCCCCGATAGAACGTCGTCCACGTAGAATTCGTACAACAGAGTAGAACATGCTTGTGAAAACCGATGGGTTTCTTCACTGGCAAGCGTTTGCAGAACTTTCATAGCGTGAATCGGCGCACAATTGGTACCATAAGTTACCGTTAACAAACGAAAAGTTGAAGGTGGCTCTCGTTCGTGACAACGCCAGAAAATTCGTTGCAAATCGAGATCTTCCGGGTGGACCAGTATCTGCCTATACATCTTTTCGATGTCTGCTGTGAAGGCAACGCAGTACTTGCGCCAGTTTAGGACAACAGAGGCGAGATCTTTTTGTAACTTTGGTCCTGTGTATAAGCAATCGTTTAATGATGTTCCCGTCTCAGCTTTCTTGGACGCGTTGAACACGACGCGTAATTTGGTCGTTGTACTTGACTTCTTTAACACGCTATGATGTGAAAGGTAATTAACGCGTCTGTTCGTCGCATCTTCTCTAACGATCTGCATATGACCGAGCTTATAGTATTCGCACATAAACTCATGGCAGTCGCACCATGTAACGGCCTGTCTCCGTACGTTGCGTTGTGGACTCGAAGAATTCGTTACAACGAATTTCGTCTTGACTTAAGGTGTGTTGTACGACGACCTCTTCCTGCTCCCAGAAGCGACGGAGGAGTCCATCTAACTGCAATCTAGTACAATAGCATTCATGGGCGGACTTTATCGCTTGGCTATCTCGAGTTGACAGGTTGCCAAAAATTACCCATCCTAGTCGCGTATTTTGGGCAATGACGTTCGCACCGGGACACTCCCTAATACCATTGAGAATAATTACGGCGTAATCACCAGCGCTTAAAATGACGTCAATACCGCCAGATACGTTAAATTTAGGGTCGGCAAGATCGAGCTGCCACAATGTCATAAACTGTTCCGGAGGGCTGTTTACTGGCGGGCTCGGGTTTCCTACTCGTGGGAGTACTAGAGCAGTGCATCGCATTTCAAATGCAGATTTCGTTGAACGTAGTGAAAACTTCACCGAACCCGTTGTTGTTGGTTGGTTGGTTCAAGTGGATTGCCACCCTGCTGGCAAACAATTAGCAAGTGTGCCATTTTGATTCCACATCTCGTGCAACCTACAGCCATTTGGCGGTTTTTATGAATCGCAGTATATCATACAACGGCTGCACTCTAAAAAACTCTGCAGGAATGGTTTGCCAAGGGTCTTTAACCTTATTCTAGCAAGGGCCGGGCACTCGCACATAAAATGCTCAACCGTCTCCGTTGAGCCTGGGTCTTCACAGCTTCGACAGAACCGGTTAAAGGGTATGCCTATCCTTTCAGCATGTACTCCTATAGGCCAGAGCCCTGTGCAGACAGCTGTAAGTTTGTATATGTTTTCTTTGCTCATTCCTAAAAGAGCCTTTGTTTTAAGCGGATCATAAGACACCCGATCCTGCCGGGTAATCCTGTACGATCCTGTATTACTTCACCTGTGATTAGATTTCCGGTGGTAGATATCGGCAATCCTGTTGTTGTAGTTAGTCTTTGTCCATTTGCTCCATTCAGTGGGATGCGCAGCGATGACTTCGCTAATTTGAGTTGAGATACAACATATTCACTAATAAATGTTGCTTCAGCTCCGCTGTCTATTAAGGCACGTAGTATTATTATGTGTCCGGCACCAGAGCGCACCTCAATTAACGCGGTGCCGACTAGTACTGACGGAATGCGATGCGTAGCCTCTTCAGCGATGGATGCGTTATGTGTCGATAAGCGAGCTGGACTGTTCGCAGATGAACGAACTGTAGCAATAGGTTGGTGTGGTACATTATTGGTGTAATACTCATGTATCATTGTGTGGTGCGCCAAGTTGCACTTTTGACAACGACGATTTGAAGGACACTGTTGCGACTTGTGACCAGACCGCAAGCAGTTTAAGCACAGTTTCGCTTGTTGAACTGTCTTGTATCGTTGCTGTAACGTTTTGTTTCGAAAATCCGTACAAAATAAAATATAATGTTTGGTAGAGCAGCATGGCAATTTCTTGTGGTAGTATGATACCCCTTCACCCTTTGATTTTTGGATCTAGGCAGTGCCGCCTCCTTTAATGGCAAATTTATCGGTTTAGAGTCCTCGAAGCTTTGTCTAACTTCCCAGGACTTGGTTTGGTTTTCGGTGAACTTCCGTAAATCTTCAAAAGTTGGAAGTGTGTTGTTGGCAGCAATGGAAAGCTCCCAAGCACGTACCGACGCCGTATCGAGTTTATGCACGATGGTATAGATCAACCAGTCATCCCACTGCGCTACCGGACGACCGAGTTGCTCCAACGCACGTATCGATGCCGTAACACTGTCAATCAATGCCCTCAAATTGGCAGCTGAATCCTTTTGGATGTGAGGCAGATTTGTGATTTCGGTCAGATGTGCGTTGATAATAATGCGTTGTTGTCAAATTTGCGTTCTAGCAACTCCCAGGCGACCGCGAAATTACCGTCTGTAGTGGCAATGTTATCCAGTGAGTTCTTTGCTTCGCCAGTGAGACTGTCCTTTAGATACTGCAGACGCTGGGTGTCTGATAGACTTCGATATTTTATGACGACCGATGTAAATAAGCCCTTGAATGGACACCAACGCAGAAAGGAACCATCAAATGGAGGTATTTTAATTGGTGGAAGATTTTGACTCGAGTACCCGTTAGCTGAAGTGACTGCAGAAGTTTAACGAAATGACTCTTAATTCATGGGGAGGTTGGAAGTTGCCTCGAATCATATCGTTCAACTCACCCAATGTTTCGGTGTAAATGCATTTTGATTAAATTTTCAGGGAATCTTCAGAATATTCAGGCGGGTGACACTGTGAAGCCTGATTTTCGGTCTGCGGGCGGTTGCACCACCATTGACATATACATACATATTTTTATTTTATTTTGCTTTTTTATTTTATTTAATTTTTTTTTAAAGCCGTTGTCATGTTTTTCAAAACGAGATATCAAACTCTTAAATCAGTTATGTAGTTCCCAAAGTATTTACAAAAAATCTATGTTAATAATGATCCAATATCAAAATTCGATAACACAAGATATTCCGCGCTTACTAAGGTGCAACATTGTACAATAAGTTAAAAATATTATAGAATATATATAGAAATTACTTACATTTGTTCACCTACGAAACCAACAGCAATATGAGAAAGAGACAATCGGCTGTTGCTTGCTACGTACGCTCTGGATATTTGTACATATGTAATAAATTCTATATAATGCAAAAACATGTTCTTTCCTTAGGTCAACATAGTTTGAAGCAATATCTGCCAATGAAGCCCCATAAGTGGGGTTTCAAAATGTTTACCAGAGCGGGAGAGGGAACATGCAAGTCTTTTGGATTGGGCATATCATCGGATATTGTTCTACATTTGTCATCCAACGTTCCTAGGAACCAAAATTTCAAGATATTTTTTGACAACTGGTTCACTTTAATTAGCTTGATGATTGCTCTTAGACAAAAAGGAATATTAGCCGTTGGTACAGTCCGAAGCAACAGGTTGAAAAATTGCGCTTTAAAAAGTGATAAGGAGCATCAAAGACGAGGACGCGGATCAAGCGATTTTCAATTCGAAGAAACAAACAACTTGATTGCCTGTCCTTGGTACGACAATAAAAGTGTGCAATTAGTGTCAAACTATGCATGTAAAAACCCCGTGAGTGAGTGAAAGAGATGTTGCCGAAAAGACAAGAAATATGTTATTTACCCCTTGTCCAGGTATAGTAGATTGCTACTACAAACACATGGGAGGGTTGGTCTTGCTGACATGCTGTTGGAATTGTACAGAATAAACCACCGTTCGAATAAATGGTACATGCGCTTAGTGTACTGGTGTATAAATTCCGCTGTAATCAATAGTTGGCTGCTGTACCGTAGATACCTGGAAATACGAACGGCGAGTTGAAGCATATGTCGCTAATAAAATTTCAGTTTGATATTGCGAATGAACTTTTCAATGCAAGTCAAACAGCAGTTGTACCAAGGAAAAGAGGACGCCCTTCACTTCTTGCAACAATGAGCCTAACTACTTCATCACCTATGTCATCGTCTCAGTCCTCGCCGGCTCCTTCAATGGCATCTGAAGAAAACCCATCTAAAAGAGCGTATGTTGCAGAACCTTCAAGAGCAACGCGTTTCGATACGTCTAATCACTGGGTGCAATGGGGACCAAAAGGCAGATGCAGGCTATGCCACACTGGATATCCCAGATCTATATGTAGCAAATGCAACGTTTATTTGTGCTGCAATTCACAAAAAAATTGCTTCGTCTCATACCATACATAATTTGTAATGTGTTTGTGTCCTATAATATATAATTTTCTATAAAAGAAATCAATAAAAACAAAAAAAATTTTATTATACACTGTTGCCCAATGTTGCCTATAGGCAACATCCTGTAACTCCCAAACCAGGACACCTAGGACTATGAAATTTTGGTCAGCTCATATTCAGGTAGCGATTAATATCTGTACTCAAATAATTTTTAGCCCCGCCCATTTTAATTCGGGCATGAGAGGGTTAAAGGCCGTAAATTTCGTTAAAAGCCCAATTTAAATCGTGTGGTAATAAAACACTAATGTTTGCTTAGGGCTAGCAACGCGGACCGGTAAGCTAGTTTCAAATAAAAATAGATGCCATAAGAAAGAATATCAATTATCTTTCGGTCCATTTCATTTTTTTAAATTTAATAAATACTTTTTATGAAATTTTCGAACTTTTGGAAATTGTCTTAATGCATGTGCATATGACATATACGGCATTTCACATAGTTGTAAGTCATGGAAGTCAGCTATTCATTTATGCCATAGCCCCTCCCTGATGAAATGCGTGAGAGTTCGCAGGGAGCTGGCTTCACCGGAGATTCATACGGGCCTCTTGATGGATAGCGCGCTATCCTAACGTCCGTGAAAAAAACATAGTTGTAAGTCAAGTATAAATATATTGAAAGTTTTCCAAACTTGCAAATAAAAGTGGATGCCATGAGAAAGAATAATCAATTATCTTTCAGTCCAATATTTTTTTTTAAGTTTAATAAATATTTTTTATGTAGTTTTAGAACTTTTGAAAATTGCCTTAATGCATGTGCACAGTACATGTACGGCATTTCAAATACTTGTAAGTCAAGTATAAATATTTTAAAATTTTTTCCAAAATTTTAAATTAAAATGGATGCTATTAGAAAGAATAATCAATTATCTTTCTGTTCATCGTATTTTCTTTTTAAAAAATTAATATTTTGTCGAAAAATTCTCAACTTTTGATTTATAACTATTTTAATTTTTTTATATTTTTAGCAAAATACCGGATTGGTATGGACTTCGGCAGGTTGAAGGATGACGTTCCTTAGGGCACCAACGCTCATCCTATATACTTATGTATGAGAACTTTTGTATGGATAAATATAAGCTATATATGTAGATATGTAAATAAATTAGAGTTAAGTAAAAAGTAAAAAGAATTGTTTTGTACATGTATGATGTTTCTTGAAACTGAAAATGTAAATATTTTAAGTGATGTGGTGGCCGCTATAACTTGTAGCGGTGCGTGCTATAACTTGATATGCCGGTGAGTTCGAGGTTCGAATCTCAGTCAGGGCACGCAAAATCTTAATAATAGAAAATGTTTTTTCTAATAGCGGTCACCCCTCGACAGGCAATGGCAAACCTCCGAGGGTATATCTGCCATGAAAAAGCTTCTCATTAAATACATCTGCCGTTCGGAGTCGGCACAAAACTGTAGGTCCCTCCATTTGTGGAATAATATAAAGACGCACACCACAAATGGTAGGAGAAGCTCGGCCAAACACTGAGCTATATAGTGTACGCGCCAAAATTATATATATAATTAAGATTATTTTCAACTGTTACTAGCTAATTTTTATGCTATTATCTTTGGTATTTTAAGTTGATAAATTGTACTTTATATTAAGAAATAATTAATAATTAATATAAGTTTAAATATTGTTACCTGATAAATATTGTAAAATAAAATACTTAAATAAAAAAAAATAATTTTTTTAAAATTTAGTAAACTAAGGGTAACTTGGTAACCGTTAGCTTACGGTTAGCGGTAACTAGTAGGTATTATTATTATTATTGTTGTTGGGGAGATAGCACTGCGACCTTAAGGTCTATTGTGCCCCCTATATGGAGTAAAGATTTCCCTTAATCCAACCTCCGAGATAAATCTTTGTATTGAACCTAAGTCTCTGGAAGTTATCCCATCGTCCGTAACCAGATATTCGCCTAGACATTTTTGACGTTTGTGCATCAATGCGGGGCACTTCTCCAGGACGTGTTTAGAAGTTTGTTTCTCTTCCCTGCAGAATCTGCAACGTTCCTGCGAATAAATTCCCAGTTTATTTAGGTGATAATACAGCCTACAGTGTCCTGTAAGGATTCCTGTGATCATTCTCAAGTTGTTCTTTGACAAGCCCATGCATTCTCTGAATCTTGTTTGGTTGTAGCTACCCAGAAGGGATTTGAGTGCTCCAGACCTGGCAGATTGTCTCAGTGTGATTTACTGAGGGCTTCCTCCTCTTTCCTCGTTAAGGCTGATAGTGTCCCTTGCTCTAATGATGAGAAGGGTTCGGGACCTATGAATGGAGTTGATGCCCCCTTTTTGCGAGCATGTGCGCCATCTCATTTCCAAAGATACCAGCGTGACCTGGTACCCAAAGAACCCAGACCCGGTTCGTAAGACCAAGTGTGTTTAGCTTATCAAGACACTCCGATACCAGTTTTGAGGTTACCTGGTAAGCTGCCTGGTAAGCTGCCTTGATAGCTGCTTGCTGTTCGATAGACGGACACGGATAGTTACGCTGAAGGTTAAATGACGCGCACCTTCCTATAGCATATATTTATTTATTTATTTATTTATTTATTTATTTATTTATTTATTTCATATTAATATTTTGTACAACTAAGACAATTGAGTCTTTTATATGTACATCAGCAAGTACTTACATATATTATTACACAGACATAATTTCAATATATGTAAATACAAAAACACCTATATTATAACATTAATTAAAGTAACCTTAAAACTAATTGGTATTATAGCATTAATTTATTGAAAAAGAAACAAACAATAGAAGTGTGTAAAATTAAGAATAGAGAGTAGATAGTAAAGAGATCAATGCCAGGATTATTTGAAGTCAGATGTCAAACGACACGTTCGACGCACAAAAGTAATCAAGTATTATCTTTTTGAAGTTTATTCTATTCAGTCCAGTTTTGACGGTTTCCGGGATCGAGTTCCACAGTCTAACAGCGCTGATGAAGAACAGTCGCTCAGATACAAGCGAATTATATTTAGGTACGACCAAGCGGTTATGCCGCTGTGATTTCGTTAGCTGAAGTTTTACATACAAATATTCAGGGGTTTTCCATGTCAACAGTTTATACAAAAAAATACAGTTCCTCGCTGCTAAATAATTAATAATGCTGCAGCCCAGAATTTTATCCCGCCATGGTGATATGTGATCATATCTTCCAATGCCATATACATAACGTGTTACATTATTGAATGCTACATTCATTTTGTTTATCGACCTTGAGTCAAGTTTGCTATAGACCAATTCAGAGTAAGTAAAATGTGGCAGAATTAGCTGCATAGCAAGTTTGCGTCGTGTTTCCTGTGGCGTAAATGTGGCAGAGATTCTGAGCCTTCGCAAGATTAAATAAACATTACTCAGCACTTTATTAAGATGATCACAACAGCTTAACTTATTATTTATAATAAAACCCAAGTTCCGAATTTTGTCAGTTATCGTTATCGTGGAAGAACCAATCCATAAAGATGGGATATTTTTAGGGTCTACATCTCCTTTACATATATGCATGACGTAAGACTTAGCAGCATTTAAACATAAACTATTATTCTTCGCCCAGTATAAAATTGAAGACAGGTCACTATTAACTTTATAACATAAATCTTCAACGAGGCCAATGCGGCTTGAGAGGTATAACTGAATATCATCAGCATACGCGTGGACGGTAACATATTTACACACCGAGAAAACATCATTTACAAACATACTAAACAAAAGAGGACCAAGGATCGAACCCTGAGGAACACCTGCCTTGATATCTCTGAACCGCGATGTGGCGTTCTCACATTTAACGCGCTGCACTCTACCCTGAAGATAGCTGGATAAGAGTTTTAACGAACTCTCCGAGAATGCAAAGAAGTGCCTGAGTTTCCAACATAACAGAGAATGGTCTACAGAATCAAATGCCTTGGAAAAGTCTAAGAGGCCAAGAATAGTTAGGTCTCCATTATCGTAAGGGATTCTAATATCATCTAAAATTTTTACCATAGCAGTGGCACAACTGTGCTTGGGTCTAAAACCAGACTGTAATGGTGACAGCAAGCTATTTTTATTAATGTACATAGCAATTTGTTCAGCCATCAAAGATTCACACACTTTAGAAAATGCTGGCAAAATGCTAATGGGTCTATAGTCACCAGGATTGGATGGAAGAGTTTTTTTAGGAATAGGCAAAATAATTGCCTTTTTCCAAGCATCTGGGAAACAGCCACTGGATATGCAATAATTGATTATGTGAGTAAGTGTACCCACAATAAATGGTAGAACGGTTTTAACAAACTTTAGACAAATTCCATCGTTACCTACAGCATTTGATTTGATAGCCGAAGTTGCCTTAAATACATCACATTCATTAACGCAGAGAAAATCAAAGACATCATGCGATGTAGTTGAGTTCACAGAGGTTACCTCAGGGGGAGTAAAGTTTTTGTGGATGTCCGAACCAATGAAAAAGTCGTTTAGTACGTCAGGGGCAATATTGCACTGCTCATTACTGTTACCATGTATGTGCAACTTTTTCAGATTTCTCCAAAGTTCTTTTGATGGCAGAGAAGGATTTAGCTTTTGTTGACTGTACCACCTCTTTGCCTGTCTAATGATAACAGTTGCTTCATTTCGTGAGGCTTTATACGCACTCCACAAGGTTTCAGTATTCGACCTTCTCCATTTGGCATGCATTTTATTTCGTTTTTTTATAGCTGCACTTACTTTTTTATTAAACCATGGGCATGATTTATTAATAACATTAGCTTTGCGGATAGGAACATGACGTTCAAAGAGTGTAACTAAATGATTGTTAAGAAACTCGAGCTTCTGGTCTACTGAAGCATAATACCAACATTCATTCCAGTTAATAGAAGAACATTCTGAGTACAAGGCACTGTTATCTAAGGAACGAAAGTCACGATACAAGAATGTAACACCGCCTGCAGGACGTTCAAACACCACATCAACAATACAGAAAATTAAGTCATGGTCCGATAAAAAAAATAGTTGGTCAAAATTAAGAATATAATTTAGGTCAGCGGTAATGAAATAATCTAGGAGGCTTGGCTTTGAGTTGTTCGCATATCTAGTAGGCACTACCTCATTAACAACAACTAGTCCCGCAGCCGAGATTTGATCACGCAGTTTGATGCTACTAGAGTCTTTGTCAAGTAAATTAACATTAAAATCACCACAAACAACATAACATTCATAATCAATGAGAAATACAGACAATTCGGAAAATAAACAGTCTAACGAGAAACATTTATGCGGGTTATACACACAAGAAATAAGTATTTTAGTTATACCGTCGGAAACCTCTGAAATTAAAAATTCAGTATCATAGCCTACAGACTTAGCAAGCAGCTTGATTTTTAGAGATTTTTTACAATAAATAGCCACACCACCCCCCTTTTTATGATTTCGATCATTTCGAACTACATTGTAATTATTGATACAACACTGAAAATCAGAAATATGTTCGCTGAACCATGTTTCAGAGACACAAATAACATCTATAGATGACTCCTCAAAAATGTATCTAACATAATCCATTTTATCTAAAGTTAGGCTTCGCGCATTAAAATGAACTATATTAAGGCCAGTAGACTGTTTACATAAAATATCTAACATAAGCTTGTGATTTCCATCAGCGCTCGATGTTAGTTTACCTGTCATGTTAAATAATTTATTTGGCACTGCACTAAATAAGAAAAAACTTTATGTAAATTTTTGCAAAAGAGCAAATAAATATGTAAGTGACAACAAATCACCATGGCAGAAAAGGCACATAAGAATAAAAACAAAATCAAATGTGGAGGAGAAGTACATAGAAATAAATGAATAAAATGTAAAGAGAACTGGTCAAGAGAGAAAGTATTAAGATTTAAATCTAACATAGCATTTAAAGAGCTTGTTGAAGCGTTTAATTGTTTTGGCGAACACATTAAATTAACAACTTTATGCTGTGCCGACAATTTCATCAATACCTTTCTTGTCATTAACCCGAATCGCCGCATCTCCGTCTCTTTTTCGTACAAGCACCTGTCCACGTATTGAGAAAGCCGCTGAGAGAAGTTTTCGACGTCGGAGTTGGGCTGCATAGTGCATAACCTCACGATTAGCTCTTGAGAGGCATTCATGTATGTATATACTTGAAGTGCCTTCCACGCCAATTTGATTAAGAGCAAGAGCTTTTTTAGTAGCTTTGCAATAACCAGCTACTGATTTAAAAAATCCATTGCGTGCATAAGAGGAGTGAAGTTTCACAACGATAGGTGTAGGTGTAGATGTGGATGTGTTACCACTGTTGTGCTTAGTAGCAGGCACTCGAAATATTTCTTTTACTGCAGGCATCACATGTTGAACCGCTTGACAGATGCTAGAGAAAATCTCCACACAACTCTTGTCAACAGTGTTAGGTATGCCGTTGATGATCAAGTCAGCAGCAACAGTTTCGTTCTCAACCCGAGCAGACTCTGTTTTCAGAGCGAGCACATCTGCTTTAAGATTAGCAATCTCCTCACATGACGATTCTACTGCAGTCAGCCTCACATCCAAATATTTAACCGTTGTCTTGATACTCTGCAACTCTGCTGAAATTTCATTAAACTTTTGCATCAGCCGCTCTTCGCTTCTCTTTATACTCCCACTCAGCTGTTCAATCATGCACTCCTTTTGTTTATCAATTTTCGCCTCTAGTTGTTGTAGCCAGTGTGCTGTTAGTGGACTCTTACCATCTCGGCCCTTACCATAGGGGGGAGTGTTACTCTTTTGCGGAGACAGCTTTGCACTCGTACTTCTTGTTACTTTCTTTTCGTTAAAAGACATATTGCAAATATAATTATTTATTTATTGCAATAGCAAAAACTCAGATTTATTTAATGCACAGAAAATCAGCGACGATTTAGTACACGGATTGTGTCAAGTTAGCGAATTTTAACCAAATATTAATTGTAGAAAAGGTGACAAAACCGGCAGCACGACTTGTACACGTCTACTCAATGCAAAACATTTGTATATGTATATTTCTGCTTGGAAAATGGACATCTGTGGCCCCATCGATTCCGAGTACTTTGTTCTCGGTCCATACACACCGATTCCGGTGACCTGTTCGGTTAGCGAGCCGTCCGTATACCAGGTAATCATGTGTTGGTTTATCTTGTTGGTTTCCGAGAAACCCACCCAGCTTCTTTTGTTGCTCAATTCGGTTTTGAGTCTTTTTGTGAGACTTAACTCGGGTTTCATGGTATCTCTCGGTATAGCTACTTCGGGATATCGTTCAGTTAGAGTGTTGATCTTCCTCCCACTTAAGAACCCCTCAGTCCCGATTTTGTTACCCGTCATCCTTAGGATGGCCCTCTTCGCTTGCATTTGAATATGTAGGTGAAGAGGTGGTAGGTCTAGTAAGACTTCCAGCGCTGCCGTTGGGCAAGTTCTCATAGCCCCTGTTATGCTGACGCAAGCCAGCCTTTACAGTTTGCTTAGTGTTTTAATGGCACCTTGCTGGTGTGTTCTGTTTACCCAGCCAACAGCCCCATAAATGATTGTAGGTCGTACGAAGGCCATGTACAGCCATCTGAGTATTTTTGGGGAGCAGCCCCAATTTTCCCCAGCCATGGTCTTACATGCCACTTCCCCACTTTATCTATGTGGGGTTTCCACAGTAGTCTTTGATCTAGTATTACCCCTAGAAATTTTACTTCCTTCTGGTATTCTATGTTTATTCCGTCAAGATGAATCTTCTTAAGGCCATCAAGTTTATAGTTCCTTGTGAATGGCACCACGGTGGTTTTGGATGGATTGATTCCCAGTCCAACAGTAGTGCACCATCTTCTGGTAACACTAAGGCTCACTTGGATTCTGTCACACAGAGTGTTTAAAAACTTTCTTCTGCATAATAGTACTATGTCGTCCACATAACCCTGGCCCAGTTTCCGTTAGCTTTTGAAGTAGTTCATCTACAACCAGGATCCACAGTAGCGGAGATAGTACTCCGCCTTGTGGGCATCCTCTTGTTGTATTGGCTATAATCTTGCTCCCTCGGTATCTCCTGTGATAGAGGTGCGGATCCTGGAAAGTGAGTATTCAGAAGTAATTTGACCTTCTCTTTTTCATTCTCAGTATAACTCCCATCACTCTTCTTAAGGCTTGCCGATAGGATAATGCCGCTTTTAGACATTGCTTTACAGAGTCTGGAGGCCTCTGTTGTCTGATCTCCTTGTTGTAGAGAGTTAGAGTTTGCCTATATTCCGTCCAACTTCCGCTTCGTTTTGCCCGGTTAAAAAGTTTACGGACTTCGTTTCTGAGACTGCTGAGTAGTCTGCTCCACCACGGAACATCCCTTGAGGAGGAGACTATACTCAAGGGACAGCTATCCTCATATGCGTCAATGAGTGTTTTGTTGCAGTGTTTTTAGATCTGTCGGGCTCCTGATATTACCTATCAATTTAGGCTCAGGGTATTGTAGAATCTTTCCCAGTTTGTCATCCTGGGGTTCCTAATTGTTCTGTTTAGAGGAGCAGTTCCTGCAATATCAAACCTAATAATTCTATGGTCTGACATGGAAGGTTCGTTAGAAACTATCCAGTCTTTAACTAGCGTTTTCATCAGAGTATTTCATATAGTTATGTATAGGACCTCTTTACGCGTACCGGTAACGAATGTTGGTATATTCCCAACATTTAGTATTTCTAGTCTATTACTAAGAATTAACTCATGAAAGTACTCACCTCTTTGGTTGATGTCGCTGCTACCCCAAGCCTTGGGTGCGCATTAGCATCGCACCCGAGTATCAGGGGTAATTTCATCCTCTCGCAGTAGTTGACCAGTCTATTGCCTTGCACCGGTGGTGCAAGAGCGTCGTCTCATGGCATGTAGCATGAAGCTACTACAACTTCCTTCCGGACCCCGTTAATGTTGACCGGAACTTGGACTGCGACCAGATCCTTTGTCAGGAAATTTGAAAGACAAAAGAATTTCAAACTTTTAGTTATATGTTATTGCATGTATGCATATTGCTTACCTCCAGGCCTTTAATTTGACCCCTGACGACCCAGGGTTCTTGGACCAGCACTATTCCCAGTCTATTCCTGAGAGCAGTTCTGGCGATTACTGCCGATGTAGCTCTTGCGTGGTGCAGATTAATCTGCGCTACCCTAGTGCTAGTATCCGACATTTTACAGCCATTCCTCCTCGTCCGTCGTCAGAGTGTCAATCTCTGACAGAACAGCCTTCTTGGAGTCGTCATATGTTTAGCATAGTGAGGTCGAAGTCGTCAAAACCCTCACTTTCGTGAGGTAGAAGATTGACTTCCTTGACCACCTCGCTTCTTGCGATTTCGATTGTGACCTTCTCGATCACCTCCTCCGGTATCTTTGTGTCATCACCCGGATTCGTGACAATTGCAGGTGCTTTTATCTTCTCTGCACGCGATTTGTGAACGTGCACTGGAGCTACCAAACCTGTACCTTATGACACTGTTGTTCTTTCTGATAGCATCCAGCGATCGGTCGTCGATCCCGTTTGTCAGCAGTTTTCCTGATTTTCCATCCTTGCTCCTAAATATCTTCCACAGGTTGGTGTGGAGACCCTCATTTTGGGCAACTAGGAGATCGAGCAGTTTCTTCGTTTTAGCCCCCGCCGCCTTCGGAAGGTACGCCGTTACCATGTGTACGCTTGGTATATTGTTCCCATCGCAGGTAAATAACTGCAGCCCTTTCCAACCAGGCAGTTGAGGAGCGGTCAGTGTCCGCATCAGAACAATCCACCAGTATGAGACCTGGCCGAAAGTGTATACCGTCAAATTGGAGTAGCCCTTCCCCATCTCTTCCACGATGGCATCCTCTATTATCTCCAGATCCTCACGAGTGAGTGCAACCTCTGGGAAGTCTTTCGCCATAACAGCCAGTCTGTAGCCCTTGGCGGCGCTAGCGTAGCTAACACCAGGCTTCCTGGTCACTGCCTTGGGTTTCGGTGTCACTCGTATGCCACCCTCAAACTTCGGTTTTTTTGGCGGATTGCTTTCCTTAGGGCTTATCTCCGCCGCAACGCGTTTAATAACTTCCGGAGTTTTTTCCTCTCTACCGCCCTCAGTTTGGCCTCCTGAGGCGATAAACCTTCTTTAAGGTAACGAATGTACCATTTCGCCCCAGCACCACTCAGACGTAATGCCTGTCGTACCTCCCTGAAATTTAGTGCTTGTCCGGATGTCAGTCCAGTACTCGTCGAGGGCTGTGGTGTATTTTCCTCGGTTACCGAGTTATCCTCGTAGCCCACACGCTCGCGACTTTCCTTCCGTAGCGATGTCTCAGTCAGTGTCGCCTGTCTTTGTTCGTTCGCAGGGTGTCCAGTACCCTTGGCCTCCCCTTCGGTACTTTTCGAGGACGTGGGTATTATCCCCTTGGATACCGAGGAACCCGCAGAGCTCTTAGCCCCTCGATTTAACTTTTGTAGCATACCTTCTGTCCGCGTCGCAGGTGTAAGTTGTTTACCCTTAGTACCTTTGACCTCCGTCTGTCGAGTTCGTGACTTATCCTGGTAGCCAGTATATCCGATATTAAGCTCGGCCTGGTTTACCAGTTGCGATGCGGTATGAGAGCCCCTAGTTTGTTAAGTTTTGTTTCCCCAGTCCGTACCTTCATACCACGATCAAAAACCATTTCCATGTATCAGAGCTATTAAGGAGCATAAGCACATGGCACTGATCTCTGACCTTAGCTAGGCACAATCCTGACAACGCACATGATATCTCTGTAGCGCCCAATATCTGTTGGCACCCTCGGGGAGGGTTCAGATGGAGGGTTTTCGCCAACCCAATACCTAAACGGACTAAAATTACTGACTATCTACTTGTTCTTACCGCAACGGCAGATTCGAAATAAAATATACCCTTTCGGAATCTAACCTCGTCCTACCTATACTCAGGATACTTAACATTTGTTAACATTTACGATAATTCACCAATACCTGATTGACAAAAAAAAAAATATAAAAAAAAACGAAATAAATACGGAACAACAGACATAAACTATACAGAACGAAAATTTACTCTGAAGATGGCACTATGCCGAAACCGGTTTGTCTCCAAACCAAATTTGACAAGGGATGACGGAAAATCGTTCCAACATATATCAATATTAGGACTTCTTTCTTTTATTTAACCATCCATATGTGTATATCATAAAAAAATATTGAAAGTTAGTTATAATTAAAAATACCAATATTTCTTTCCAGATCACATGTAAACACCAACATGGAGCAGATCACGGAGGAAATATCGACATGTGAGCAGTTTTTTTCTTTCCTGCATGTGAAAGGTAATAAGAACACAAATATTTGTTTAGCTTGATTAATTCAAATGTTTTGAAAAAAAATCGGTAGCTTAATCTTCCTTTTTTTTTTAATAGAAAATTGTAGTTGTTATTTGAATTTATAACCATTATGTGCAATAATTTTGAGGTTCTGTGAAAACCACATACATATACGCATGCGCACAGTACGTGTCGATATAGTATAACATACATATGTACGTTTACCGCATATCACATAATTCTAAGTGAAGTACTGATTTTTCTAAAATGTGTATTAACTTTAATTAGAAATGCATATCATTAGTAAGAATAGTCAATTATCTTTCTGTACATGTTATTTTAAAAATATTAATATTTTGTATGAAAATGTTCAACTTGTGAAAATTGCCTTATTGCATGGGCAGAGTACATGAACGGCAGTTCACATACTTGTAAGTCAAGTATAAATTTTTTTTAAATGTTCGAAAATTTCAAATGTAGATGAATGTTATTAAAAAAACAACCAATTATCTTTCGGTTCATGTTATTTTCTTTTAAAAATATTAATAATTTTATGAAATTTTCGAACTTTTGAAAACTACCATGCTCAGAACATGTACGGCATTTCACATATTTTTAAGTCAAGTATAAATATCTTGAAAATTTAAAATAAAAATGGATTCTATTAGTAAGAATGTTCAATTATCTTTCACTCCATTATATTTTTTTTAATGTAAATTTAATAAATATTTTGAAAATTGCCTTAATGCATGTGCACAGTTCACATAGTTGTAAGTCAAGTATAAATATTTTGAAAATGTACGATAATTTCAAATCTATGTATATACATATGTACATGTACATATAAAACAGGATGTGTGTATGTATGTAACGTTTAAAAATGGATGCTAATAGAAAGTATAATCAATTATCTTTCCGTTCATGTTATTATTCTTTTAAAAAAATAATTTTTTTGCAGAAAAATTTTCTACTTTTGATTTGTACAAAATACCAGTTCGGTATGGACTTCAGCAGGTTGAAGGATGACGTTCCTTGGGCACCAACGCTCATCTTATATATGAGGACTTGTGTATAGATAAATATAAGTCATAAAAGTAGATTTGTCAATAAATTAGAGTTAACTCAAAAGTAATTGATTGGTATATGTACATATGTTACTTCTTAAAACTGAAAATGTAAATATTTTAAGTCGTCTAATAAGGATACTGATATCGGTTGAATTATTAGTTAATTTTGATGCTTATATCTTTGGTGTTTTAAGTTGATACATTGTACTTTATATTAGATAGATAGATAATAGAGTGAGGATCGCACTGCGACCAATCGGTATTGTGCTCTCAGTGCCTTATAACACATCCCCTAGATTAAGAGCATCTATAAATTGCATAATGAGTCAAGAATAAATATCTTGAAAATTTTCGAAAATTTCAAATAAAAATGGATTCTATTAGAAATAACTATTATTATATTTGAGTCCATTATATTTTTTTTGAATTTAAGAAATATTTTTTATGAAATTTTGGAATTTTTCAAAATTGCCTTATTGTACATGCACAGTACATGTACGGCATTTCACATAGTTGTAAGTCAAGTATCAATATTTTAAAAATGTACGATAATTTCAAATCTATATACATAAATACATACATATGTTTTTTTTTTCCATGGGCGTTGTGGTAGCGCGCTACCCTCAAGTGGCCCTTTGAAACCAGGATAAGCCTGTTTTCCGTCGAATTCCACTCCCCACGGGACTGCCGTCAAGCATAACATCATGGGGGGGAAGGGCGGTTAGTCGCCACTGCTACGCCATGTTTGCTTCTGTCTTTGCAACACAAGCTGTATTCTATATTTTTTTTTTTTTGCTCAAATGGAAAGATAGCCCAGATTTTTGCGTCTGTAGCTCTTGACGGTTGAAACGGCCTGGGTCCCAATCCGCCCCGACGCTTTACATTCTTTATTCTTTGACTGTATTTATATCTGAGAAACATTAAACTTTTACATCACTGTAGCTTTTCGTTGCTTAATTTTACGGTTGGAACGTCCTAGGTTCCAATCCGCATTGACGGCTGAATGTGAATGTTTCGGCACGCTCGTGAGCCTAGAAAATCAGCTCTAATGTCGCATACGCAGTCGGAAAGTCCGAGATTCCGATCTGCCCATTTTTTTGAGTCAGGCGAGCAATCTGAGAGCGCCATTTGGCGGTTGGAACGGCCTAGGTTCCACTCCGCTGAGATGCCTAGGACCTTTTTAGTAAGCTAAGTGCAGTCGGAAAGGCCTAGATTCCGATCTAACACTTACTTCCACTCTTATGGTGCCGTTACTACGTATCCAGTGTCACTGTTGCGTTGGCGCTTCTGCGTCTTTGTCTTTCTTCTCTTCTAAGAATCTTCATCGTTGTTGAAATAATGCCATTGGCTAGGTTCCATTCATCTTTGCCTCTTAGCATGTAGTTCACAATTGCTTCCGGCGAAAGGATTTCGCAAATTTGTCTTTGCAGTATGGCCCTTTTGTCGTTGAAGCGTGGGCATCTCAAGAATTCATGTTTCACACTGTCTGCTACGCCGATCCCGCAGCAGTCACAGTAAGGATCAACCTCGTGCTTGAATCTGTGCAGATACGACTTAAAGCATCCATGACCGCTCAGAAATTGGGTCGTGTAGAAGTCAACTTCGCCGTGGCTTCTTTTAACCCAGCGCTCTAAGTCTGGAATGCATCGGTATGTCCATCGTCCGTTTGTCGCAATGCTCCATTTGTTTTGCCATTCGGCTAGGCTCTTTACTCTAGCTTCCTTGCGGGTGGCTTCAGTAGTTATCTCCGTACTTGAGAAGATATGAGCAGACTCCTTAGCTAGTAGGTCTAGTGGGTACATACCAGCAATTACCAGGGCTGCTTCATCCGATACCGTCTTGAATGCGCTGCATACCCGGAGTGCATACAGACGATACGTTGACTTTATGCCCCGATAATACGATGAGTGACATACCGCATCGAACCACACCGGAGCTCCATACAAGATTTGACTTCTTATTACGCCTGCAAGCAATTTTTTCCTTCTATCGATAATGATGCCCAGATACCTTATCGCAGGCTTCGTGGAGACAGGATAGCCATTTACTCTGAACGTTATATCCTCCAGCTTTTTTCTGCTTGAGATAAGAACTGCCTCTGTCTTCTGTTCCGCTAGGGCGAGCCCGTGGTTGTCGAGCCATTCTTTAATCTTCTCCACAGAAGCAGTAGCTGTTTCGGATATTTGTTGAAGTTGTTTGGACGTTATCACCACCGCAATATCATCGGCGAAGCCAATCACCTTCACACCTTGCGGTAGCTGCAGGCGTAGAATACCGTCGTACATGATGTTCCACAGTAATGGGCCTAGGACTGAACCTTGTGGTACGCCGCCCGTAATTTCCAACTTCTTTCTTCCTTGCTCCGTGTCGTACCACAGTATGCGATCTTGGAAGCAGCTCCTCATTAGCCGTCGCAAGTATTATGATACTCATATGCGCTATAAGGTGTCCAAAATTTTTGCCCAGTTAGCGGAGTTGAACGCGTTTTTGACATCGATCGTTTAAATCAAACAATACTGTTTTGTTCCACCAAGCCATCTGGACCCACTGGTTGCTTTTCTCGCTAGCTGAATTACTTCTGTTACAGCCTGCACCGTAGATCTTCCCTTCCTGAAGCCATATTGCTCATTTGAGATGCCACCGAGTGTCTCCATCTCAACGTCCAACCTGTTACAGATAATACGCTCGAACAGTTTACACGCCAAGTCTAAAAGACAAATGGGTCTGTATGTATGTATATGTGTATGTATTTATGTAACGTATGGACTCCAAAACGGCTGGGCTAATTTTGATGACATTTTCAGGGAATCTTCAGAATATTCGGGCGGGTGACACTGTGAAGCCTGATTTTCGGTCTGCGGGCGGAGGGGCGTGGCAAAATCCAATTTTCATATTGCACCACCATTGACATATACATATTTTTATTTTTTTTGCTTTTTTATTTTATTTTATTTTTTTTAAAGCCGTTTTCATGTTTTTCAAAACGAGATATCAAACTCTTAAATCAGTTATGTAGTTCCGAAGGTATTTACAAAAAACCTATGTTAATAATGATCCAATTTCAAAATTCGATAACACAAGATATTCCGCGCTTACTAAGGTGTAACATTGTACAATAAGTTAAAAATAATATAGAATATATATAGAAATTACTTACATTTGTTACCCTGCGAAACCAACAGCAATATGAGAAAGAGACAATCGGCTGTTGCTTGCTACGTACGCTCTGATCACTTTTATGAAGCCAAAGCATCTGAAAAACAAACATACATATGTACATATCTAACAGTGTGTATCAAGGTTATCATTTCGCCTTGCATCTGTTTATCAACGAAGTCAACATCACATCTCTCTAAGCATAACCGAACGAAGTAGAAACGAAGAGTAGTTGATTCAATTGAAACTGCCCGGCAAATTAATCAAATACAAATCGATCGACACAGTAATGGATGAAGAACAAGCCGTCAATTATCCCATTGAATTTTTTAATTTGCGTCTTGCCTTTGCTATTACCATCAACAAAGCACAAAGTCAATCATTGACTATTGCTGGCTTAATTTTGGAAAATTCATGTTTTTCACACGGCTAGTTGTATGTGGCTTGCTCCCGGTTTGGCATATTTGTACATATTTGTACATATATTCTATATAATGCAAAAACATGTTCTTTCCTTAGGTCAACATAGTTTGAAGCAATATCTGCCAATGAAGCCCCATAAGTGGTTTCAAAATGTTTACCAGAGCGGGAGAGGTAACATGCAAGTCTTTTGGATTGGGCATATCATCGGATATTGTTCTACATTTGTCATCCAACGTTCCTAGGAACCAAAATTTCAAGATATTTTTTGACAACTGGTTCACTTCAATTAGCTTGATGATTGCTCTTAGACAAAAAGGAATATTAGCCGTTGGTACAGTCCGAAGCAACAGGTTGAAAAATTGCGCTCTAAAAAGTGATAAGGAGCATCAAAGGCGAGGACGCGGATCAAGCGATTTTCAATTCGAAGAAACAAACAACTTGATTTCCTGTCATTGGTACGACAATAAAAGTGTGCAATTAGTGTCAAACTATGCATGTAAAAACCCCGTGAGTGAGTGAAAGAGATGTTGCCGAAAAGACAAAAAATATGTTATTTACCCCTTGTCCAGGTATAGTAGATTGCTACTACAAACACATGGGAGGGTTGATCTTGCTGACATGCTGTTGGAATTGTACAGAATAAACCACCGTTCGAATAAATGGTACATGCGCTTAGTGTACTGGTGTATAAATTCCGCTGTAATCAATAGTTGGCTTCTGTACCGCAGATACCTGGAAAATACGAACGGCGAGTTGAAGCATATGTCGCTAATAAAATTTCAGTTTGATATTGCGAATGAACTTTTCAATGCAAGTCAAACAGCACTTGTACCAAGGAAAAGAGGACGCCCTTCACTTCTTGCAACAATGAGCCCAACTACTTCATCACCTATGTATGTCATCGTCTCAGTCCTCGCCGGCTCCTTCAATGGCATCTGAAGAAAACCCATCTAAAAGAGCGTATGTTGCAGAACCTTCAAGAGCAACGCGTTTCGATACGTCTAATCACTGGGTGCAATGGGGACCAAAAGGCAGATGCAGGCTATGCCACACTGGATATCCCAGATCTAAATGTAGCAAATGCAACGTTTATTTGTGCTGCAATTCACAAAAAAATTGCTTCGTCTCATACCATACATAATTTGTAATGTGTTTGTGTCCTATCATATATAATTTTCAATAAAAGAAATCAATAAAAACAAAAAAAATTTTATTATACACTGTTGCCCAATGTTGCCTATAGGCAACATCCTGTAACTCCCAAACCAGGACACCTAGGACTATGAAATTTTGGTCAGTTCATATTCAGGTCGCGATTAAAACATATGTATCTGTACTCAAATATTTTTCAGCCCCGCCCATTTTAATTCGGGCATGAGAGGGTTAAAGGCCGTAAATTTCGTTAAAAGCCCAATTTAAATCGTGTGGTAATAAAACACTAATGTTTGCTTAGGGCTAGCAACGCGGACCGGGTAAGCTAGTTTCAAATAAAAATAGATGCCATAAGAAAGAATATGAATTATTTTTCAGTCCATTATATTTTTTTAAATTTAATAAATACTTTTTATGAAATTTTCGAACTTTTTTAAATTGCCATAATGCATGTGCAAGTTATCACGGGAAGCAACATTGTGTTTTCAATTACCTAAAAACGTTGCGCGTGGCCCGAGTCAGCAAATTCCATGCAACGGGTAACATACAAAGTCTATGAACGGAAACAACAAGTTTAAAGTTACATCCAAAAAGTTGCGCGTGGCCTGAGTCAGCACATATTCGTTCTCACGCCGGCCGGTTCGCAATACCACCTCTGCTACACAACAACAGCGCGGTAGCAGCGGCAGCAACAGATAGCTTGAGGGTAGCTGTTAAGTAAATTTTGTTAGAATAGTCAGTATAAATTTTGGTACTCTTCGGGCTGGACGTGCTTCCCACCCGAATAATAAAGTTGCAAAAACAAGTAAAGTTCTTTTTATTATAATTGGCGCCCAACGTGGGGCTGTGTTAGAGTGAAGTAGATTGTAAATGAAAAAAAAGTAATCAACCAGCAACTACAATCAACCAGCAGCCACAAACAACCAACACCGAGAACTACAGCAATTACTTACAAAAATCAAGCAACCAGCGACTACAATCAACCAGCAGCCGCAAACAACCAGCACCGATAACTACAGCAATTACTTACAAGATTTAAGCAACCAGCACCTATAATCAACCAGCAACCCGCAGCGAGAATTACTGGAAGGAAAATAGCAAATATCATATAATAATGAATTCGATGTAAGTTGGAAAACTCATTTTTCATATTTGAATCAAAAAATTCTGAGTTTAAATAGAGAGTTAAACAATAAATAAAAAAAAATAATATTTTGAAAATCATAATTAAATTTCAACAATTATTTTACGGTGCACCCGGTATCTATTTCGTGAATGAGTATCTGAGTTGAAACAAATAACTCTTTGAGCGAATATTTAAAAAATAGTGAATTTTATTGGTTAAGTCGGTATATGAATAGGTCGACTGTGAATTTGACAGACTTAGTCTCCAACTTTGAAAAAATTAATTTATCAGAAGGAAAAGAAGTGAAAATGAATGAGACACAGCTCACGCAGGTAGTAAACGCGGCGGTTAGTGCTGCTTTAGGAATGCAGAGACGGGAGTTCGAGGATAAACTTAAGGTCATGCAGGACCAAATTGTGAATTTATCTCAAAAACCGGTAGTAGCGAAATACGAGAAAATTAAAATTGTATCAGGTAGAACTTGCGAAGAATCGTTGGACGTAGTGAAGTCCCTGCCTGAATTCTCCGGAAAAACTGAGTGTTATGTGTCCTGGCGTGAGGCGGCACATAACGCGTATGAAATTTTTAAGGACTACGATGGTAGCTCACGGCATTATCAAGCCGTTACCATTATAAGAAATAAAATCCGTGGCGCTTCTGATGCGCTTTTATCGTCGTTTAGTACCGTCTTAAATTTTAACGCCAGTGTACTCGAATTCTATGATGAAGTTGAGAAAAAACTCTCCTTACTCGCTAATAAAACCAAAATGTCTCATGAAGAAAATATAGCAAACGCAATTAACGAAAAATATCGGGCTAACGCTCTTAGAGTGTTTATCTCTGGGCTAAGAAAACCCCTTTGTGATATTCTTTTCGCATCAAAACCTAGTGACCTGCCATCCGCATTGGCACTTGCTCAAGAAGTCGATGCGAATCACGAACGGTACATTTTCGCAGCAAGCTTTGCAAATAGGTCAGTTGATATTACAAAAAAAACAGAAAGCAGCGAAAAGAGTAGTAGGAGTAACGGTAATCAAAACGCGTTCAATAAAGCAAGCTCGGAGAATCACAAAAATCCTCATTTCGTAAGGCAGTACAGGAGTGATAACCAAAATAATGGCCAGTCTCGCCAACAAAATTTTCCGCAGAACCGTCAAATTGAAAACCGGAACTCCCAACCTAGACAGGAACCAATGGATGTGGATCCCTCGTTATCGCGCCTGCGACAAAATAGAAACTACACAGGAAACGAAAGTGGACCAAAACGTCAGGCACCATCGGACCGCCGAACAGGACCAAAACTTCAAAGGGTTAATAACTTGAATGAAAATCAAAGTACCAAGATAAACTCAGACTATTATGAGGAATTATCTGAGTCAGTTGTTGAGGACCTGGAGGCAGAGGTAAATTTTTTAGGGGAAAATCCCTCCTGCCCTGGATTTCTAAGTCAGTAGGGGGGCGGGAGGTAAAGTTTCTTGTCGACACAGGCGCCTCCAAAAACTACATCAGGCCTTTAGAGGGTCTAAAAGGGGTGAAGCCTGTCGATAAGGAATTCACAGTGAAATCCATACATGGATTCACCAATATTAGGAAAAAATGCAAGGTACATTTGTTTGGAGTGATATCTGAATTTTTCGTCCTGCCAGATCTAACTCTCTTTGATGGCATAGTAGGTCTGGACTTGCTGAACAAAGTTCATGCGAATATTAATTTAAAAAATAAAATTATCGAATACAACTCTGGTAAAGAAATTATACATTTTGTCCAGGGTCAAGATGTTAGTCATCTTCAGCTCCATACCGAGTCAGTCCCGGGGAGCATAAAATAATCATTTAATGATATGATAAAACGCGTGTCAGGGGTTTTCGCCGACCCGAATGAGAAGTTACCGTACAATACTAATATCGTAGCCACAATCCGTACTACGGATAATGAGCCGACTTACGCAAAGTTCTACCCATACCCACTGGGAGTTGCCAACTTTGTAAAAACAGAAATAGAGGATCTCCTCCAAAATGGTATTATACGACGTTCGCGGTCACCATATAACAATCCCATTTGGGTAGTAGACAAAAAGGGCCTCGACGAACACGGGGTGAAAAAGAAAAGATTAGTAATTGATTTTCGAAAATTAAATGAAAAAACAATAGAGGATTCATACCCCATCCCAAACGTAGGGGTAATATTATCAAATTTGGGTAAAGCCCAGCTTTTCACAACCTTGGACCTTAAGTCCGGGTTTCACCAAATAGAACTCGCCGAACGAGACCGTGAGAAAACTGCTTTCTCTGTCTGTAATGGGAAGTGCGAGTTCTGCCGCCTTCCATTTGGCCTGAAGAATGCCCCCGGAATTTTTCAGAGGGCAATTGACGACGTTCTTAGGCATCATATTGGCAAGTACTGCTTTGTTTATATTGATGATGTGATAATTTTTTCACAAAATAAAGAAGACCATTTGGAACACGTAAAAGCCATTTTAGCGAGCTTACTTGAAGCAAATATGAGGGTTTCTGTTGAAAAATCGAAATTTTTCAAGACAGAACTCGAATACCTCGGATTTCAAATACAAAAAGGGGGAATAAAGACTTGCCCACAAAAAATCGAAGCCATTCAGAACTTTCCACAGCCAACATTGAGAGGCGTCCGGTCCTTCTTAGGAATGGCTGGGTACTTCCGGTGTTTCGTTCGAGACTATGCGAAAATTGCTAAACCTATAACCAATATCCTTAGAGGCGAATTTGGTAAGGTGTCGGCATCCCAATCGAAAAAAATTAAAATTTCATTTGATCAGGACCAATTAAATGCATTTAATAAATTGAAGAATATACTTATATCAGAAGATGTCATGCTAGCCTATCCGGACTTTAAAAAAGCTTTCGACCTTACCACTGATGCTTCCTCACACGCCCTAGGCGCGGTCCTCTCCCAGGAGGGGAGACCAATTACAATGATTTCTAGAACTCTTGACAAAAACGAGGAACATTTTGCCACAAATGAGCGAGAACTTCTGGCCATCGTATGGGCCATTAAAACGCTGACGCACTATTTGTATGGTGTTAGGGAACTAAACATTTATACAGATCACCAACCCCTAACTTTCGCCGTGTCTGATCGTAACCCGAATCCAAAAATAAAGCGATGGAAAGCTTTTATTGAAGGATATAATGCCAAACTTCACTATAAGCAAGGGAAAGATAATTTAGTAGCGGACGCTTTATCACGCCAGTTTATAAACGCCCTAGATTCAGAACCCGAATCAGACGCAGCCACTGTTCATAGCGAGCAATCCCTCACCTATACGGTAGAAACAGTTTCAAAACCAGTAAATGTTTATAGAAACCAATTAATTTTGGAGTCCGGCTTACATCCGAACAAAAGGACATTTGTTATTTTTGGAAATAAATTACGACATTTTCTCACGTTTCCTGATAACGAAAGTTTGTTCAAAATGCTATTAGAGGTAATAAAATCTGACGTGGTAAACGGCATTCACTGCGAACTTCCGAACAGTGTACTCGAATTCTATGATGAAGTTGAGAAAAAACTCTCCTTACTCGCTAATAAAACCAAAATGTCTCATGAAGAAAATATAGCAAACGCAATTAACGAAAAATATCGGGCTAACGCTCTTAGAGTGTTTATCTCTGGGCTAAGAAAACCCCTTTGTGATATTCTTTTCGCATCAAAACCTAGTGACCTGCCATCCGCATTGGCACTTGCTCAAGAAGTCGATGCGAATCACGAACGGTACATTTTCGCAGCAAGCTTTGCAAATAGGTCAGTTGATATTACAAAAAAAACAGAAAGCAGCGAAAAGAGTAGTAGGAGTAACGGTAATCAAAACGCGTTCAATAAAGCAAGCTCGGAGAATCACAAAAATCCTCATTTCGTAAGGCAGTACAGGAGTGATAACCAAAATAATGGCCAGTCTCGCCAACAAAATTTTCCGCAGAACCGTCAAATTGAAAACCGGAACTCCCAACCTAGACAGGAACCAATGGATGTGGATCCCTCGTTATCGCGCCTGCGACAAAATAGAAACTACACAGGAAACGAAAGTGGACCAAAACGTCAGGCACCATCGGACCGCCGAACAGGACCAAAACTTCAAAGGGTTAATAACTTGAATGAAAATCAAAGTACCAAGATAAACTCAGACTATTATGAGGAATTATCTGAGTCAGTTGTTGAGGACCTGGAGGCAGAGGTAAATTTTTTAGGGGAAAATCCCTCCTGCCCTGGATTTCTAAGTCAGTAGGGGGGCGGGAGGTAAAGTTTCTTGTCGACACAGGCGCCTCCAAAAACTACATCAGGCCTTTAGAGGGTCTAAAAGGGGTGAAGCCTGTCGATAAGGAATTCACAGTGAAATCCATACATGGATTCACCAATATTAGGAAAAAATGCAAGGTACATTTGTTTGGAGTGATATCTGAATTTTTCGTCCTGCCAGATCTAACTCTCTTTGATGGCATAGTAGGTCTGGACTTGCTGAACAAAGTTCATGCGAATATTAATTTAAAAAATAAAATTATCGAATACAACTCTGGTAAAGAAATTATACATTTTGTCCAGGGTCAAGATGTTAGTCATCTTCAGCTCCATACCGAGTCAGTCCCGGGGAGCATAAAAGAATCATTTAATGATATGATAAAACGCGTGTCAGGGGTTTTCGCCGACCCGAATGAGAAGTTACCGTACAATACTAATATCGTAGCCACAATCCGTACTACGGATAATGAGCCGACTTACGCAAAGTTCTACCCATACCCACTGGGAGTTGCCAACTTTGTAAAAACAGAAATAGAGGATCTCCTCCAAAATGGTATTATACGACGTTCGCGGTCACCATATAACAATCCCATTTGGGTAGTAGACAAAAAGGGCCTCGACGAACACGGGGTGAAAAAGAAAAGATTAGTAATTGATTTTCGAAAATTAAATGAAAAAACAATAGAGGATTCATACCCCATCCCAAACGTAGGGGTAATATTATCAAATTTGGGTAAAGCCCAGCTTTTCACAACCTTGGACCTTAAGTCCGGGTTTCACCAAATAGAACTCGCCGAACGAGACCGTGAGAAAACTGCTTTCTCTGTCTGTAATGGGAAGTGCGAGTTCTGCCGCCTTCCATTTGGCCTGAAGAATGCCCCCGGAATTTTTCAGAGGGCAATTGACGACGTTCTTAGGCATCATATTGGCAAGTACTGCTTTGTTTATATTGATGATGTGATAATTTTTTCACAAAATAAAGAAGACCATTTGGAACACGTAAAAGCCATTTTAGCGAGCTTACTTGAAGCAAATATGAGGGTTTCTGTTGAAAAATCGAAATTTTTCAAGACAGAACTCGAATACCTCGGATTTCAAATACAAAAAGGGGGAATAAAGACTTGCCCACAAAAAATCGAAGCCATTCAGAACTTTCCACAGCCAACATTGAGAGGCGTCCGGTCCTTCTTAGGAATGGCTGGGTACTTCCGGTGTTTCGTTCGAGACTATGCGAAAATTGCTAAACCTATAACCAATATCCTTAGAGGCGAATTTGGTAAGGTGTCGGCATCCCAATCGAAAAAAATTAAAATTTCATTTGATCAGGACCAATTAAATGCATTTAATAAATTGAAGAATATACTTATATCAGAAGATGTCATGCTAGCCTATCCGGACTTTAAAAAAGCTTTCGACCTTACCACTGATGCTTCCTCACACGCCCTAGGCGCGGTCCTCTCCCAGGAGGGGAGACCAATTACAATGATTTCTAGAACTCTTGACAAAAACGAGGAACATTTTGCCACAAATGAGCGAGAACTTCTGGCCATCGTATGGGCCATTAAAACGCTGACGCACTATTTGTATGGTGTTAGGGAACTAAACATTTATACAGATCACCAACCCCTAACTTTCGCCGTGTCTGATCGTAACCCGAATCCAAAAATAAAGCGATGGAAAGCTTTTATTGAAGGATATAATGCCAAACTTCACTATAAGCCAGGGAAAGATAATTTAGTAGCGGACGCTTTATCACGCCAGTTTATAAACGCCCTAGATTCAGAACCCGAATCAGACGCAGCCACTGTTCATAGCGAGCAATCCCTCACCTACACGGTAGAAACAGTTTCAAAACCAGTAAATGTTTATAGAAACCAATTAATTTTGGAGTCCGGCTTACATCCGAACAAAAGGACATTTGTTATTTTTGGAAATAAATTACGACATTTTCTCACGTTTCCTGATAACGAAAGTTTGTTCAAAATGCTATTAGAGGTAATAAAATCTGACGTGGTAAACGGCATTCACTGCGAACTTCCGAACAGTGTACTCGAATTCTATGATGAAGTTGAGAAAAAACTCTCCTTACTCGCTAATAAAACCAAAATGTCTCATGAAGAAAATATAGCAAACGCAATTAACGAAAAATATCGGGCTAACGCTCTTAGAGTGTTTATCTCTGGGCTAAGAAAACCCCTTTGTGATATTCTTTTCGCATCAAAACCTAGTGACCTGCCATCCGCATTGGCACTTGCTCAAGAAGTCGATGCGAATCACGAACGGTACATTTTCGCAGCAAGCTTTGCAAATAGGTCAGTTGATATTACAAAAAAAACAGAAAGCAGCGAAAAGAGTAGTAGGAGTAACGGTAATCAAAACGCGTTCAATAAAGCAAGCTCGGAGAATCACAAAAATCCTCATTTCGTAAGGCAGTACAGGAGTGCTAACCAAAATAATGGCCAGTCTCGCCAACAAAATTTTCCGCAGAACCGTCAAATTGAAAACCGGAACTCCCAACCTAGACAGGAACCAATGGATGTGGATCCCTCGTTATCGCGCCTGCGACAAAATAGAAACTACACAGGAAACGAAAGTGGACCAAAACGTCAGGCACCATCGGACCGCCGAACAGGACCAAAACTTCAAAGGGTTAATAACTTGAATGAAAATCAAAGTACCAAGATAAACTCAGACTCTTATGAGGAATTATCTGAGTCAGTTGTTGAGGACCTGGAGGCAGAGGAGGTAAATTTTTTAGGGGAAAATCCCTCCTGCCCTGGATTTCTAAGTCAGTAGGGGGGCGGGAGGTAAAGTTTCTTGTCGACACAGGCGCCTCCAAAACTACATCAGGCCTTTAGAGGGTCTAAAAGGGGTGAAGCCTGTCGATAAGGAATTCACAGTGAAATCCATACATGGATTCACCAATATTAGGAAAAAATGCAAGGTACATTTGTTTGGAGTGATATCTGAATTTTTCGTCCTGCCAGATCTAACTCTCTTTGATGGCATAGTAGGTCTGGACTTGCTGAACAAAGTTCATGCGAATATTAATTTAAAAAATAAAATTATCGAATACAACTCTGGTAAAGAAATTATACATTTTGTCCAGGGTCAAGATGTTAGTCATCTTCAGCTCCATACCGAGTCAGTCCCGGGGAGCATAAAAGAATCATTTAATGATATGATAAAACGCGTGTCAGGGGTTTTCGCCGACCCGAATGAGAAGTTACCGTACAATACTAATATCGTAGCCACAATCCGTACTACGGATAATGAGCCGACTTACGCAAAGTTCTACCCATACCCACTGGGAGTTGCCAACTTTGTAAAAACAGAAATAGAGGATCTCCTCCAAAATGGTATTATACGACGTTCGCGGTCACCATATAACAATCCCATTTGGGTAGTAGACAAAAAGGGCCTCGACGAACACGGGGTGAAAAAGAAAAGATTAGTAATTGATTTTCGAAAATTAAATGAAAAAACAATAGAGGATTCATACCCCATCCCAAACGTAGGGGTAATATTATCAAATTTGGGTAAAGCCCAGCTTTTCACAACCTTGGACCTTAAGTCCGGGTTTCACCAAATAGAACTCGCCGAACGAGACCGTGAGAAAACTGCTTTCTCTGTCTGTAATGGGAAGTGCGAGTTCTGCCGCCTTCCATTTGGCCTGAAGAATGCCCCCGGAATTTTTCAGAGGGCAATTGACGACGTTCTTAGGCATCATATTGGCAAGTACTGCTTTGTTTATATTGATGATGTGATAATTTTTTCACAAAATAAAGAAGACCATTTGGAACACGTAAAAGCCATTTTAGCGAGCTTACTTGAAGCAAATATGAGGGTTTCTGTTGAAAAATCGAAATTTTTCAAGACAGAACTCGAATACCTCGGATTTCAAATACAAAAAGGGGGAATAAAGACTTGCCCACAAAAAATCGAAGCAATTCAGAACTTTCCACAGCCAACATTGAGAGGCGTCCGGTCCTTCTTAGGAATGGCTGGGTACTACCGATGTTTCGTTCGAGACTATGCGAAAATTGCTAAACCTATAACCAATATCCTTAGAGGCGAATTTGGTAAGGTGTCGGCATCCCAATCGAAAAAAATTAAAATTTCATTTGATCAGGACCAATTAAATGCATTTAATAAATTGAAGAATATACTTATATCAGAAGATGTCATGCTAGCCTATCCGGACTTCAAAAAAGCTTTCGACCTTACCACTGATGCTTCCTCACACGCCCTAGGCGCGGTCCTCTCCCAGGAGGGGAGACCAATTACAATGATTTCTAGAACTCTTGACAAAAACGAGGAACATTTTGCCACAAATGAGCGAGAACTTCTGGCCATCGTATGGGCCATTAAAACGCTGACGCACTATTTGTATGGTGTTAGGGAACTAAACATTTATACAGATCACCAACCCCTAACTTTCGCCGTGTCTGATCGTAACCCGAATCCAAAAATAAAGCGATGGAAAGCTTTTATTGAAGGATATAATGCCAAACTTCACTATAAGCCAGGGAAAGATAATTTAGTAGCGGACGCTTTATCACGCCAGTTTATAAACGCCCTAGATTCAGAACCCGAATCAGACGCAGCCACTGTTCATAGCGAGCAATCCCTCACCTACACGGTAGAAACAGTTTCAAAACCAGTAAATGTTTATAGAAACCAATTAATTTTGGAGTCCGGCTTACATCCGAACAAAAGGACATTTGTTATTTTTGGAAATAAATTACGACATTTTCTCACGTTTCCTGATAACGAAAGTTTGTTCAAAATGCTATTAGAGGTAATAAAATCTGACGTGGTAAACGGCATTCACTGCGAACTTCCGCTACTGGCACAAATCCAAAACTGGCTGGTAAGAACGTTCCCGAATTCCCGTCACACCACTAAATTTGTTACAGACATTTTTGATCCCAACGAACAGTTAGAAATAATTACACAAGAGCATAACAGAGCTCACCGTGCTTCCCAAGAGAATGTAAAACAAATTGTCGAAGATTATTTTTTTCCAAGAATGGAGAAAAAAGCTAAGGAGGTTACATCAAACTGTAAAGTCTGCATTAAATCTAAATATGTCAGGCATCCAGTAAAGCATCCTATAGGAAAAACACCCATTCCAGCTTTCCCCGGTGAAATCCTTCACATTGATATCTTTTCTACTAATGCCACATATTTCCTTACTTGTGTCGACAAACTATCAAAGTTTGCAGTGGTGCAACCAATTCCTTCACGAACCATAATCGATATTAAGCCGCGTATTCTGCTATTGGTCAATATGTTCGCAGGAACAAGAATTATTTTCTGCGACAACGAAAAATCATTAAACTCCAATACAATAAGATCTTGTCTCAGAGACCTTTTCGACATTGAAATTATAAATTCTCCTCCTCTGCATAGTACTTCAAATGGACAGGTGGAGAGATTTCATAGCACTATAGGAGAAATAGCTAGATGTCTTAAATTAGAAAAAGGAATTGAAGATACTACGGACCTAATTTTACTAGCCACAATTGAGTACAATAGGAGCATTCACTCTGTAATTCGCGAAAAACCCTTGGATGTTTTTCATTCGCGGGTAGGTGGGACAGAAGCAAAGGATAAAATAGAAAAGGCTCAAGAATCAATGCTAAGGACTCATAACAAAAACAGGGTAGCAAGAACATTTGCCGTGGGAGAAACAGTGCACATTAAATCAAATAGACGCTTAGGAAATAAACTTACCCCCTTGTATGTGGAGGGCATAGTTCAGGAGGACTTGGGTTCCACAGTAAGGGTTAAGGGTAGAATAGTTCATAAGGATAATCTTCGATAGTCAAATATAATATTTTTAATGTTTTTCTTTGTTTCTGTCCTTCTTATTTTTCTTTAGACTTCTGCTCATACTCGTCATGACCTCGACTTCCACAAACTGTAAGGTTGTGGATTACTCGCACGCAGACTACTTACCGATTACGGACGGTGACGTTGTTTTATGGGACTCGTACGATTACATTAGACACACGACAAACCTGACTGCCTACGCTGAATTGACCCTTGACACTCGCTCAGTACTAAAACTATACCCACAAAGCCACATGACGAAACTAATGAATGCGGACCTGGACCAAATCGACAAGCTCCTTCGAACAGTAATGGGACCGACGAGACACCCACGTAGCCTAAACATCTTGGGAACTGCTCTCAAGGTTGTGGCAGGCACACCTGACTTCGACGATTTTCAAAAAGTAATTATAGATCTAGATAAGCTTAGGGACAATAACAGTCGGCAAGTAGCAGTAAATTCAAAATTCCAAGAACAAATTACTGATTTAACCAATACAGTAAATGAAATTTTAAAGATAACAAAACTGGAACGATTAGATACCGGACATCTTTATGAAATTCTCTTGGCTCGAAATAGGGCTATTATTACAGATCTAGATAACATTATCCTATCAATCGCCTTAGCACAATTAGGATTATTAAACCCAATCATTTTTGATAACGCTGAAATTGATTCAATCTTGAAAACCGAGTCTCTCAACAATTTAACCGTAACTGATTTGATATTAGTCTCTAAGTTTAAAGTATTTCACGATAATAATCTCTTTCACTTCCTAGTTAAGTATCCTAGACCTAAGCTTATTTGCAAAAGAAAAATTATATTACCTGTAGCTCATAACAACAAAATGCTATCATTGCGCGACAACGCCGTAGCGGTCTGTGGTAAGGACATCTATTCCTTGGATGGCTGTGCAGGGACAACTATGCGGTTTTGCAGAAAATCGAACACAACGACTTGCGGTCAACAATTAGTAGCCAGCACCACTGCAGAATGTAGAACGACATTTGGCGAACTAGATCCTGTGCAGGAAATTGATGATGGTATGATCGTCATAAACGATTGCACCGCCACAGTAACATCTGACAACGAGACCATTTCGCTAAGAAAAGGAACTTACCTAGTAACGTTTTCAGAGAAGGCAAGCATAAATGAAACGACCTTCGTGAACCGAAATTCCCTTGAGGTAAAGGTAGCAGAAATCCCTTGGGCCACTCGGATAAATATAACCGGACATGATGAAATAATGAGTCTACCTTACTTGCGGCATCGCGCGCTGGTGAATCGCCAGCTGATGGAGCAGCTAAACGATGGATATAAAAAGCGTTTGGCAACGACATCAACAATCCTCATTATAATAATAATTGTCGCTGTGCTGCTTCCCATAATAATTTTATACAAAAAACAAAGACGGCAAGCTGCAATAGCAAGAGTAGTAGGAAACATCACCCACTCGTCAAGAGGAAGGTCCGAGGACGGCCCTTACTTAGGAAAAGAGGAGTTATCACGGGAAGCAACATTGTGTTTTGAATTACCTAAAAACGTTGCGCGTGGCCCGAGTCAGCAAATTCCATGCAACGGGTAACATACAAAGTCTATGAACGGAAACAACAAGTTTAAAGTTACATCCAAAAAGTTGCGCGTGGCCTGAGTCAGCACATATTCGTTCTCACGCCGGCCGGTTCGCAATACCACCTCTGCTACACAACAACAGCGCGGTAGCAGCGGCAGCAACAGATAGCTTGAGGGTAGCTGTTAAGTAAATTTTGTTAGAATAGTCAGTATAAATTTTGGTACTCTTCGGGCTGGACGTGCTTCCCACCCGAATAATAAAGTTGCAAAAACAAGGGAAGTTCTTTTTATTATAATTTGCATATGACATATACGGCATTTCACATAGTTGTAAGTCATGGAAGTCAGCTATTCATTTATGCCATAGCCCCTCCCTGGTGAAATGCGTGAGAGGTCCCAGGGAGGTGGCTTCACCGGAGATTCATACGGGCCTCTTGATGGATAGCGCGCTATCCCAACTTCCGTGAAAAAAACATAGTTGTAAGTCAAGTATAAATATATTGAATGTTTTCAAACTTGCAAATAAAAGTGAATGCCATGAGAAAGAATAATCAATTATCTTTCAGTCCAATATTTTTTTTTTAAGTTTAATAAATATTTTTTATGTATCTTTTGAACTTTTGAAAATTGCCTTAATGCATGTGCACAGTACATGTACGGCATTTCAAATACTTGTAAGTCAAGTATAAATATTTTAAAACTTTTTATTTTGTCGAAAAATTCTCAACTTTTGATTTATAACTATTTTAATTTTTTTATATATTTAGCAAAATACCGGATTGGTATGGACTTCGGCAGGTTGAAGGATGACGTTCCTTAGGGCACCAACGCTCATCCTATATATGTACATATGTATGAGGACTTTTGTATGGATAAATATAAGCTATATATGTAGATATGTAAATAAATTAGAGTTAAGTACAAAGTAAAAGGAATTGTTTTGTACAGGTATGTATGATAATTCTTGAAACTGAAAATGTAAATATTTTAAGTGATGTGGTGGCCGCTGTGGTCGAGTTGGTAGCGGTGCGTGCTATAACTTGATTTGCCGGTGAGTTCGAGGTTCGAATCTCAGTCAGGGCAAGCAAAATCTTAATAATAGAAAAAGTTTTTTCTAATAGCGGTCACCCCTCGACAGGCAATGGCAAACCTCCGAGGGTATTTCTGCCATGAAAAAGCTTCTCATTAAATACATCTGCCAATCGGAGTCGGCACAAAAATGTAGGTCCCTCCATTTGGGGAATAATATAAAGACGCACACCACAAATGGTAGGAGAAGCTTGGCTAAACACTGAGCTATATAGTGTACGCGCCAAAATTATATATATAATTAAGATTATTTTCAACTGTTACTAGCTAAATTTTATGCTATTATCTTTGGTATTTTAAGTTGATAAATTGTACTTTATATTAAGAAATAATTAATAATTAATATAAGTTTAAATATTGTTACCTGATAAATAAAAATAATTTTTTTAAAATTTAGTAAACTAAGGGTAACTTGGTAACCGTTAGCTTACGGTTAGCGGTAACTAGTAGGTATTATTATTATTATTGTTGTTGGGGAGATAGCACTGCGACCTTAAGGTCTATTGTGCCCCCTATATGGATTAAAGATTTCCCTTAATCCAACCTCCGAGATAAATCTTTGTATTGAACCTAAGTCTCTGGAAGTTATCCCATCGTCCGTAACCAGATATTCGCCTAGACATTTTTGACGTTTGTGCATCAATGCGGGGCACTTCTCCAGGACGTGTTTAGAAGTTTGTTTCTCTTCCCTGCAGAATGTGCAACGTTCCTGCGAATAAATTCCCAGTTTATTTAGGTGATAATGCAGCCTACAGTGTCCTGTAAGGATTCCTGTGATCATTCTCAAGTTGTTCTTTGACAAGCCCATGCATTCTCTGAATCTTGTTTGGTTGTAGCTACCCAGAAGGGATTTGAGTGCTCCAGACCTGGCAGATTGTCTCAGTGTGATTTACTGAGGGCTTCCTCCTCTTTCCTCGTTAAGGCTGATAGTGTCCCTTGCTCTAATGATGAGAAGGGTTCGGGACCTATGAATGGAGTTGATGCCCCCTTTTTTGCGAGCATGTCCGCCATCTCATTTCCAAAGATACCAGCGTGACCTGGTACCCAAAGAACCCAGACCCGGTTCGTAAGACCAAGTGTGTTCAGCTTATCAAGACACTCCGATACCAGTTTTGAGGTTACCTGGTAAGCTGCCTGGTAAGCTGCCTTTATAGCTGCTTGCTGTTCGATAGAATAGCAATATTCCGTCCCCGGTAGTTACGCTGGAGGTTAAATGACTTGCACTTTCCTATAGCATATATTTCTGCTTGGAAAATGGACATCTGTGGCCCCATCGATTCCGAGTACTTTGTTCTCGGTCCATACACACCGATTCCGGTGACCTGTTTGGTTAGCGAGCCGTCCGTATACCAGGTAATCATGTGTTGGTTTATCTTGTAGGTTTCCGAGAAACCCACCCAGCTTCTTTTGTTGCTCAATTCGGTTTTGAGTCTTTTTGTGAGACTTAACTTGGGTTTCATGGTATCTCTCGGTATAGCTACTTCAGGATATCGTTCAGTTAGAGTGTTGATCTTCCTCCCACTTACCCGTCATCCTTAGGATGGCCCTCTTTGCTTGCATTTGAATATGTAGGTGAAGAGGTGGTAGGTCTAGTAAGACTTCCAGCGCTGCCGTTGGGCAAGTTCTCATAGCCCCTGTTATGCTGACGCAAGCCAGCCTTTGCAGTTTGCTTAGTGTTTTAATGGCACCTTGCTGGTGTGTTCTGTTTACCCAGCCAACAGCCCCATAAATGATTGTAGGTCATACGAAGGCCATGTACAGCCATCTGAGTATTTTTGGGAAGCAGCCCCAATTTTTCCCAGCCATGGTCTTACATGCCATAAAGATTCTTACTGCTTTCTTCCCCACTTTATCTATGTGGGGTTTCCACAGTAGTCTTTGATCTAGTATTACCCATAGAAATTTTACTTCCTTCTGGTATTCTATGTTTATTCCGTCAAGATGAATCTTCTTAAGGCCATCAAGTTTATAGTTCCTTGTGAATGGCACCACGGTGGTTTTGGATGGATTGATTCCCAGTCCAACAGTAGTGCACCATCTTCTGGTAACACTAAGGCTCACTTGGATTCTGTCACACAGAGTGTCTAAAAACTTTCCTCAGCATAATAGTACTATGTCGTCCACATAACCCTGGCCCAGTTTCCGTTAGCTTTTGAAGTAGTTCATCTACAACAAGGTCCCACAGTAGCGGAGATAGTACTCCGCCTTGTAGGCATCCTCTTGTTGTATTGGCTATAATCTTGCTCCCAGTGCTTGTGTCGATTTCTATTCTCCTGGTACTGAGCAACATGCTAATCCATATCACTAGGGTATCGTTGATCCCCTGCAGCTTAAGGCCTGCATGTGACGTCCCTTCAATATCCATCTGTGAGTTCTCCAGTCAGTTGATAGAGGGCGGTTTCCGTAGAGCGGCCTGCCCTATAAGCATGTTGACAGGCGTGCAGTGAGTAACTCACAAGGGTTGTTGTTCTTATGTTATTGTCAGAAGGAATGATGTGAGGCATATTAGCCTAAAGGATTTTAGATGAAGAGGGTCCTTCTTTCCAACCTTTAGGATAAACACCACTTTCGTTCTTCCCCAGGTCCAATAATGGAGTCTAGTCCCCTCTGTATCATGGCTGGAAAGATTCCGTCAGGTCCGAGTGATTTGAATGGTTTAAAAGAATTTATCGCCCAGCTCAATCTCGGCTCTGTGCAGATCCTTCCCGCCACGTTCCAGTTGCTCTTGCTTATCCTACCTATATGGTCACTCGGTATCTCCTGTGATAGAGGTGCGGATCCTGTAAAGTGAGTATTCAGAAGTAATTTGACCTTCTCCTTTTCATTCTCAGTATAACTCCCACCACTCTTCTTAAGGCTTGCCGATAGGATAGTGCCGCTTTTAGACATTGATTTACAGAGTCTGGAGGCCTCTGTTGTCTGATCTCCTTGTTGTAGAGAGTTAGAGTTTGCCTATATTCCGTCCAACTTCCGGTTCGTTTTGCCCGGTTAAAAAGTTTACGGACTTCGTCTCTGAGACTGCTAAGTAGTCTGCTCCACCACGGAGCATCCCTTGAGGAGGAGACTATACTCAAGGGACAGCTATCGTCATATGCGTCAATGAGTGTTTTGTTGCAGTGTTTTTATATCTGTCGGGCTCCTAATATTACCTATAAGCCCTGAATGGGATTAATTTAGGCTCAGGGTATTGTAGAATCTTTCCCAGTTTGCCTTCCTGGGGTTCCTAAATGTTCTGTTAAGAGGAGCAGTTCCTGCAATATGAAACCTAATAATTCTATGGTCTGACATGAAAGGTTCGTTAGAAACTATCCAGTCTTTAACTAGCGTTTTCATCAGAGTATTTCATATAGTTATGTATAGGACCTCTTTACGCGTACCGGTAACGAATGTTGGTATATTCCCAACATTTAGTATTTCTAGTCTATTACTAAGAATTAACTCATGAAAGTACTCACCTCTTTGGTTGATGTCGCTGCTACCCCAAGCCTTGGGTGCGCATTAGCATCGCACCCGAGTATCAGGGGTGCAGCTCTTGCGTGGTGCAGATTAATCTGCACTACCCTAGTGCTAGTATCCGACATTTTACAGCCATTCCTCCTCGTCCGTCGTCAGAGTGTCAATCTCTGACAGAACGGCCTTCTTGGAGTCGTCATATGTTTAGCATAGTGAGGTCGAAGTCGTCAAAACCCTCACTTTCGTGAGGTAGAAGATTGACTTCCTTGACCATCTCGCTTCTTGCGACTTCGATTGTGACCTTCTCGGATCACCTCCTCCGGTATCTTTGTGTCATCACCCGGATTCGTGACACTTGCAGGTGCTTTTATCTTCTCTGCACGCGATTTGTGAACGTGCATTGGATTGCTACCAAACCTGTACCTTATGACACTGTTGTTCTTTCTGATAGCATCCAGCGATCGGTCGTCGATCCCGATTGTCAGCAGTTTTCCTGATTTTCCATCCTTGCTCCTAAATATCTTCCACAGGTTGGTGTGGAGACCCTCATTTTGGGCAACTAGGAGATCGAGCAGTTTCTTCGTTTTAGCCCCCGCCGCCTTCGGAAGGTACGCCGTTACCATGTGTACGCTTGGTATATTGTTCCCATCGCAGGTAAATAACTGCAGCCCTTTCCAACCAGGCAGTTGAGGAGCGGTCAGTGTCCGCATCAGAACAATCCACCAGTATGAGACCTGGCCGAAAGTGTATACCGTCAAATTGGAGTAGCCCTTCCCCATCTCTTCCACGATGGCATCCTCTATTATCTCCAGATCCTCACGAGTGAGTGCAACCTCTGGGAAGTCTTTCGCCATAACAGCCAGTCTGTAGCCCTTGGCGGCGCTAGCGTAGCTAACACCAGGCTTCCTGGTCACTGCCTTGGGTTTCGGTGTCACTCGTATGCCACCCTCAAACTTCGGTTTTTTTGGCGGATTGCTTTCCTTAGGGCTTATCTCCGCCGCAACGCGTTTAATAACTTCCGGAGTTTTTTCCTCTCTACCGCCCTCAGTTTGGCCTCCTGAGGCGATAAACCTTCTTTAAGGTAACGAATGTACCATTTCGCCCCAGCACCACTCAGACGTAATGCCTGTCGTACCTCCCTGAAATTTAGTGCTTGTCCGGATGTCAGTCCAGTACTCGTCGAGGGCTGTGGTGTATTTTCCTCGGATACCGAGTTATCCTCGTAGCCCACACGCTCGCGACTTTCCTTCCGTAGCGATGTCTCAGTCAGTGTCGCCTGTCTTTGTTCGTTCGCAGGGTGTCCAGTCCCCTTGGCCTCCCCTTCGGTACTTTTCGAGGACGTGGGTATTATCCCCTTGGATACCGAGGAACCCGCAGAGCTCTTAGCCCCTCGATTTAACTTTTGTAGCATACCTTCTGTCCGCGTCGCAGGTCTAAGTTGTTTACCCTTAGTACCTTTGACCTCCGTCTGTCGAGTTCGTGACTTATCCTGGTAGCCAGTATATCCGATATTAAGCTCGGCCTGGTTTACCAGTTGCGATGCGGTATGAGAGCCCCTAGTTTGTTAAGTTTTGTTTCCCCAGTCCGTACCTTCATACCACGATCAAAAACCATTTCCATGTATCAGAGCTATTAAGGAGCATAAGCACATGGCACTGATCCCTGACCTTAGCTAGGCACAATCCTGACAACGCACATGATATCTCTGTAGCGCCCAATATCTGTTGGCACCCTCGGGGAGGGTTCAGATGGAGGGTTTTCGCCAACCCAATACCTAAACGGACTAAAATTACTGACTATCTACTTGTTCTCACCGCAACGGCAGATTCGAAATAAAATATACCCTTTCGGAATCTAACCTCGTCCTACCTATACTCAGGATACTTAACATTTGTTAACATTTACGATAATTCACCAATACCTGATTGACAAAAAAAAAATATAAAAAAAAACGAAATAAATACGGAACAACAGACATAAACTATACAGAACGAAAATTTACTCTGAAGATGGCACTATGCCGAAACCGGTTTGTCTCCAAACCAAATTTGATAAGGGATGACGGAAAATCGTTCCAACATATATCAATATTAGGACTTCTTTCTTTTATTTAACCATCCATATGTGTATATCATAAAAAAATATTGAAAGTTAGTTATAATTAAAAATACCAATATTTCTTTCCAGATCACATGTAAACACCAACATGGAGCAGATCACGGAGGAAATATCGACATGTGAGCAGTTTTTTTCTTTCCTGCATGTGAAAGGTAATAAGAACACAAATATTTGTTTAGCTTGATTAATTCAAATGTTTTGAAAAAAAATCGGTAGCTTAATCTTCCTTTTTTTTTAATAGAAAATTGTAGTTGTTATTTGAATTTATAACCATTATGTGCAATAATTTTGAGGTTCTGTGAAAACCACATACATATACGCATGCGCACAGTACGTGTCGATATAGTATAACATACATATGTACGTTTACCGCATATCACATAATTCTAAGTGAAGTACTGATTTTTCTAAAATGTGTATTAACTTTAATTAGAAATGCATATCATTAGTAAGAATAGTCAATTATCTTTCTGTACATGTTATTTTAAAAATATTAATATTTTGTATGAAAATGTTCAACTTGTGAAAATTGCCTTATTGCATGGGCAGAGTACATGAACGACAGTTCACATACTTGTAAGTCAAGTATAAATTTTTTTTAAATGTTCGAAAATTTCAAATGTAGATGAATGTTATTAAAAAAACAACCAATTATCTTTCGGTTCATGTTATTTTCTTTTAAAAATATTAATAATTTTATGAAATTTTCGAACTTTTGAAAACTACCATGCTCAGAACATGTACGGCATTTCACATATTTTTAAGTCAAGTATAAATATCTTGAAAATTTAAAATAAAAATGGATTCTATTAGTAAGAATGTTCAATTATCTTTCACTTCATTATATTTTTTTTAATGTAAATTTAATAAATATTTTGAAAATTGCCTTAATGCATGTGCACAGTTCACATAGTTGTAAGTCAAGTATAAATATTTTGAAAATGTACGATAATTTCAAATCTATGTATATACATATGTACATGTACATATAAAACAGGATGTGTGTATGTATGTAACGTTTAAAAATGGATGCTAATAGAAAGTATAATCAATTATCTTTCCGTTCATGTTATTATTCTTTTAAAAAAATAATTTTTTTGCAGAAAAATTTTCTACTTTTGATTTGTACAAAATACCAGTTCGGTATGGACTTCAGCAGGTTGAAGGATGACGTTCCTTGGGCACCAACGCTCATCTTATATATGAGGACTTGTGTATAGATAAATATAAGTCATAAAGGTAGATTTGTCAATAAATTAGAGTTAACTCAAAAGTAATTGATTGGTATATGTACATATGTTACTTCTTAAAACTGAAAATGTAAATATTTTAAGTCGTCTAATAAGGATACTGATATCGGTTGAATTATTAGTTAATTTTGATGCTTATATCTTTGGTGTTTTAAGTTGATACATTGTACTTTATATTAGATAGATAGATAATAGAGTGAGGATCGCACTGCGACCAATCGGTATTGTGCTCTCAGTGCCTTATAACACATCCCCTAGATTAAGAGCATCTATAAATTGCATAATGAGTCAAGAATAAATATCTTGAAAATTTTCGAAAATTTCAAATAAAAATGGATTCTATTAGAAATAACTATTATTATATTTGAGTCCATTATATTTTTTTTGAATTTAAGAAATATTTTTTATGAAATTTTGGAATTTTTCAAAATTGCCTTATTGTACATGCACAGTACATGTACGGCATTTCACATAGTTGTAAGTCAAGTATCAATATTTTAAAAATGTACGATAATTTCAAATCTATATACATAAATACATACATATGTTTTTTTTTTTTCCATGGGCGTTGTGGTAGCGCGCTACCCTCAAGTGGCCCTTTGAAACCAGGATAAGCCTGTTTTCCGTCGAATTCCACTCCCCACGGGACTGCCGTCAAGCATAACATCATGGGGGGGAAGGGCGGTTAGTCGCCACTGCTACGCCATGTTTGCTTCTGTCTTTGCAACACAAGCTGTATTCTATATTTTTTTTTTTTTTGCTCAAATGGAAAGATAGCCCAGATTTTTGAGTCTGTAGCTCTTGACGGTTGAAACGGCCTGGGTCCCAATCCGCCCCGACGCTTTACATTCTTTATTCTTTGACTGTATTTATATCTGAGAAACATTAAACTTTTACATCACTGTAGCTTTTCGTTGCTTAATTTTACGGTTGGAACGTCCTAGGTTCCAATCCGCATTGACGGCTGAATGTGAATGTTTCGGCACGCTCGTGAGCCTAGAAAATCAGCTCTAATTTCGCATACGCAGTCGGAAAGTCCGAGATTCCGATCTGCCCATTTTTTTGAGTCAGGCGAGCAATCTGAGAGCGCCATTTGGCGGTTGGAACGGCCTAGGTTCCACTCCGCTGAGATGCCTAGGACCTTTTTAGTAAGCTAAGTGCAGTCGGAAAGGCTTAGATTCCGATCTAACACTTACTACCACTCTTATGATGCCGTTACTACGTATCCAGTGTCACTGTTGCGTTGGCGCTTCTGCGTCTTTGTCTTTCTTCTCTTCTAAGAATTTTCATCGTTGTTGAAATAATGCCATTGGCTAGGTTCCATTCATCTTTGCCTCTTAGCATGTAGTTCACAATTGCTTCCGGCGAAAGGATTTCGCAAATTTGTCTTTGCAGTATGGCCCTTTGGTCGTTGAAGCGTGGGCATCTCAAGAATACATGTTCCACACTGTCTGCTACGCCGATCCCGCAGCAGTCACAGTAAGGATCAACCTCGTGCTTGAATCTGTGCAGATACGACTTAAAGCATCCATGACCGCTCAGAAATTGGGTCGTGTAGAAGTCAACTTCGCCGTGGCTTCTTTTAACCCAGCGCTCTAAGTCTGGAATGCATCGGTATGTCCATCGTCCGTTTGTCGCAATGCTCCATTTGTTTTGCCATTCGGCTAGGCTCTTTACTCTAGCTTCCTTGCGGGTGGCTTCAGTAGTTATCTCCGTACTTGAGAAGATATGAGCAGACTCCTTAGCTAGTAGGTCTAGTGGGTACATACCAGCAATTACCAGGGCTGCTTCATCCGATACAGTCTTGAATGCGCTGCATACCCGGAGTGCACACAGACGATACGTTGACTTTATGCCCCGATAATACGATGAGTGACATACCGCATCGAACCACACCGGAGCTCCATACAAGATTTGACTTCTTATTACGCCTGCAAGCAATTTTTTCCTTCTATCGATAATGATGCCCAGATACCTTATCGCAGGCTTCGTGGAGACAGGATAGCCATTTACTCTGAACGTTATATCCTCCAGCTTTTTTCTGCTTGAGATAGAACTGCCTCTGTCTTCTGTTCCGCTAGGGCGAGCCCGTGGTTGTCGAGCCATTCTTTAATCTTCTCCACAGAAGCAGTAGCTGTTTCGGATATTTGTTGAAGTTGTTTGGACGTTATCACCGCCGCAATATCATCGGCGAAGCCAATCACCTTCACACCTTGCGGTAGCTGCAGGCGTAGAATACCGTCGTACATGATGTTCCACAGTAATGGGCCTAGGACTGAACCTTGTGGTACGCCGCCCGTAATTTTTAACTTCTTTCTTCCTTGCTCCGTGTCGTACCACAGTATGCGATCTTGGAAGCAGCTCCTCATTAGCCGTCGCAAGTATTATGATACTCATATGCGCTATAAGGTGTCCAAAATTTTTGCCCAGTTAGCGGAGTTGAACGCGTTTTTGACATCGAGCGTTAAAATCAAACAATACTGTTTAGTTCCACCAAGCCATCTGGACCCACTGGTTGCTTTTCTCGCTAGCTGAATTACTTCTGTTACAGCCTGCACCGTAGATCTTCCCTTCCTGAAGCCATATTGCTCATTTGAGATGCCACCGAGTGTCTCCATCTCAACGTCCAACCTGTTACAGATAATACGCTCGAACAGTTTACACGCCGAATCTAAAAGACAAATGGGTCTGTATGTATGTATTTGTGTATGTATTTATGTAACGTATGGACTCCAAAACGGCTGGGCTAATTTTGATGAAATTTTCAGGGAATCTTCAGAATATTCGGGCGGGTGACACTGTGAAGCCTGATTTTCGGTCTGCGGGCGGAGGGGCGTGGCAAAATCCAATTTTCATATTGCACCACCATTGACATATACATATTTTTATTTTTTTTGCTTTTTTATTTTATTTTATTTTTTTTAAAGCCGTTTTCATGTTTTTCAAAACGAGATATCAAACTCTTAAATCAGTTATGTAGTTCCGAAGGTATTTACAAAAAACCTATGTTAATAATGATCCAATTTCAAAATTCGATAACACAAGATATTCCGCGCTTACTAAGTTGCAACATTGTACAATAAGTTAAAAATAATATAGAATATATATAGAAATTACTTACATTTGTTACCCTGCGAAACCAACAGCAATATGAGAAAGAGACAATCGGCTGTTGCTTGCTACGTTCGCTCTGGATATTTGTACATATGTAATAAATTCTATATAATGCAAAAACATGTTCTTTCCTTAGGTCAACATAGTTTGAAGCAATATCTGCCAATGAAGCCCCATAAGTGGGGTTTTAAAATGTTTACCAGAGCGGGAGAGGGAACATGCAAGTCTTTTGGATTGGGCATATCATTGGATATTGTTCTACATTTGTCATCCAACGTTCCTAGGAACCAAAATTTCAAGATATTTTTTGACAACTGGTTCACTTTAATTAGCTTGATGATTGCTCTTAGACAAAAAGGAATATTAGCCGTTGGTACAGTCCGAAGCAACAGGTTGAAAAATTGCGCTCTAAAAAGTGATAAGGAGCATCAAAGACGAGGACGCGGATCAAGCGATTTTCAATTCGAAGAAACAAACAACTTGATTGCCTGTCCTTGGTACGACAATAAAAGTGTGCAATTAGTGTCAAACTATGCATGTAAAAACCCCGTGAGTGAGTGAAAGAGATGTTGCCGAAAAGACAAGAAATATGTTATTTACCCCTTGTCCAGGTATAGTAGATTGCTACTACAAACACATGGGAGGGTTGGTCTTGCTGACATGCTGTTGGAATTGTACAGAATAAACCACCGTTCGAATAAATGGTACATGCGCTTAGTGTACTGGTGTATAAATTCCGCTGTAATCAATAGTTGGCTGCTGTACCGTAGATACCTGGAAATACGAACGGCGAGTTGAAGCATATGTCGCTAATAAAATTTCAGTTTGATATTGCGAATGAACTTTTCAATGCAAGTCAAACAGCAGTTGTACCAAGGAAAAGAGGACGCCCTTCACTTCTTGCAACAATGAGCCTAACTACTTCATCACCTATGTCATCGTCTCAGTCCTCGCCGGCTCCTTCAATGGCATCTGAAGAAAACCCATCTAAAAGAGCGTATGTTGCAGAACCTTCAAGAGCAACGCGTTTCGATACGTCTAATCACTGGGTGCAATGGGGACCAAAAGGCAGATGCAGGCTATGCCACACTGGATATCCCAGATCTATATGTAGCAAATGCAACGTTTATTTGTGCTGCAATTCACAAAAAAATTGCTTCGTCTCATACCATACATAATTTGTAATGTGTTTGTGTCCTATCATATATAATTTTCTATAAAAGAAATCAATAAAAACAAAAAAAATTTTATTATACACTGTTGCCCAATGTTGCCTATAGGCAACATCCTGTAACTCCCAAACCAGGACACCTAGGACTATGAAATTTTGGTCAGTTCATATTCAGGTCGCGATTAAAACATATGTATCTGTACTCAAATCTTTTTAAACCCGGCCATTTTAATTCGGGCATGAGAGGGTTAAAGGCCGTAAATTTCGTTAAAAGCCCAATTTAAATCGTGTGGTAATAAAACACTAATGTTTGCTTAGGGCTAGCAACGCGGACCGGGTAAGCTAGTTTCAAATAAAAATAGATGCCATAAGAAAGAATATCAATTATTTTTCAGTCCATTATATTTTTTTAAATTTAATAAATACTTTTTATGAAATTTTCGAACTTTTGGAAATTGTCTTAATGCATGTGCATATGACATATACGGCATTTCACATAGTTGTAAGTCATGGAAGTCAGCTATTCATTTATGCCATAGCCCCTCCCTGATGAAATGCGTGAGAGTTCCCAGGGAGGTGGCTTCACCGGAGATTCATACGGGCCTCTTGATGGATAGCGCGCTATCCCAACGTCCGTGAAAAAAACATAGTTGTAAGTCAAGTATAAATATATTGAAAGTTTTCAAACTTGCAAATAAAAGTGGATGCCATGAGAAAGAATAATCAATTATCTTTCAGTCCAATATTTTTTTTTTAAGTTTAATAAATATTTTTTATGTAGCTTTTGAACTTTTGAAAATTGCCTTAATGCATGTGCACAGTACATGTACGGCATTTCAAATACTTGTAAGTCAAGTATAAATATTTTAAAACTTTTTATTTTGTCGAAAAATTCTCAACTTTTGATTTATAACTATTTTAATTTTTTTATATATTTAGCAAAATACCGGATTGGTATGGACTTCGGCAGGTTGAAGGATGACGTTCCTTAGGGCACCAACGCTCATCCTATATACATATGTATGAGGAGTTTTGTATGGATAAATATAAGCTATATATGTAGATATGTAAATAAATTAGAGTTAAGTAAAAAGTAAAAAGAATTGTTTTGTACATGTATGTATGATATTTCTTGAAACTGAAAATGTAAATATTTTAAGTGATGTGGTGGCCGCTGTGGTCGAGTTGGTAGCGGTGCGTGCTATAACTTGATATGCCGGTGAGTTCGAGGTTCGAATCTCAGTCAGGGCAAGCAAAATCTTAATAATAGAAAAAGCTTTTTCTAATAGCGGTCACCCCTCGACAGGCAATGGCAAACCTGCGAGGGTATTTCTGCCATGAAAAAGCTTCTCATTAAATACATCTGCCAATCGGAGTCGGCACAAAACTGTAGGTCCCTCCATTTGTGGAATAATATAAAAACGCACACCACAAATGGTAGGAGAAGCTCGGCCAAACACTGAGCTATATAGTGTACGCGCCAAAATTATATATATAATTAAGATTATTTTCAACTGTTACTAGCTAAATTTTATGCTATTATCTTTGGTATTTTAAGTTGATAAATTGTACTTTATATTAAGAAATAATTAATAATTAATATAAGTTTAAATATTGTTACCTGATAAATAAAAATAATTTTTTTAAAATTTAGTAAACTAAGGGTAACTTGGTAACCGTTAGCTTACGGTTAGCGGTAACTAGTAGGTATTATTATTATTATTGTTGTTGGGGAGATAGCACTGCGACCTTAAGGTCTATTGTGCCCCCTATATGGATTAAAGATTTCCCTTAATCCAACCTCCGAGATAAATCTTTGTATTGAACCTAAGTCTCTGGAAGTTATCCCATCGTCCGTAACCAGATATTCGCCTAGACATTTTTGACGTTTGTGCATCAATCCGGGGCACTTCTCCAGGACGTGTTTAGAAGTTTGTTTCTCTTCCCTGCAGAATCTGCAACGTTCCTGCGAATAAATTCCCAGTTTATTTAGGTGATAATGCAGCCTACAGTGTCCTGTAAGGATTCCTGTGATCATTCTCAAGTTGTTCTTTGACAAGCCCATGCATTCTCTGAATCTTGTTTGGTTGTAGCTACCCAGAAGGGATTTGAGTGCTCCAGACCTGGCAGACTGTCTCAGTGTGATTTACTGAGGGCTTCCTCCTCTTTCCTCGTTAAGGCTGATAGTGTCCCTTGCTCTAATGATGAGAAGGGTTCGGGACCTATGAATGGAGTTGATGCCCCCTATTTTGCGAGCATGTCCGCCATCTCATTTCCAAAGATACCAGCGTGACCTGGTACCCAAAGAACCCAGACCCGGTTCGTAAGACCAAGTGTGTTCAGCTTATCAAGACACTCCGATACCAGTTTTGAGGTTACCTGGTAAGCTGCCTGGTAAGCTGCCTTTATAGCTGCTTGCTGTTCGATAGAATAGCAATATTCCGTCCCCGGTAGTTACGCTGGAGGTTAAATGACTTGCACTTTCCTATAGCATATATTTCTGCTTGGAAAATGGACATCTGTGGCCCCATCGATTCCGAGTACTTTGTTCTCGGTCCATACACACCGATTCCGGTGACCTGTTTGGTTAGCGAGCCGTCCGTATACCAGGTAATCATGTGTTGGTTTATCTTGTAGGTTTCCGAGAAACCCACCCAGCTTCTTTTGTTGCTCAATTCGGTTTTGAGTCTTTTTGTGAGACCTATCTTGGGTTTCATGGTATCTCTCGGTATAGCTACTTCGGGATATCGTTCAGTTAGAGTGTTGATCTTCCTCCCACTTAAGAACCCCTCAGTCCCGATTTTGTTACCTTGCATTTGAATATGTAGGTGAAGAGGTGGTAGGTCTAGTAAGACTTCCAGCGCTGCCGTTGGGCAAGTTCTCATAGCCCCTGTTATGCTGACGCAAGCCAGCCTTTGCAGTTTGCTTAGTGTTTTAATGGCACCTTGCTGGTGTGTTCTGTTTACTCAGCCAACAGCCCCATAAATGATTGTAGGTCGTACGAAGGCCATGTACAGCCATCTGAGTATTTTTGGGGAGCAGCCCCAATTTTTCCCAGCCATGGTCTTACATGCCATAAAGATTCTTACTGCTTTCTTCCCCACTTTATCTATGTGGGGTTTCCACAGTAGTCTTTGATCTAGTATTACCCCTAGAAATTTTACTTCCTTCTGGTATTCTATGTTTATTCCGTCAAGATGAATCTTTTTAAGGCCATCAAGTTTATAGTTCCTTGTGAATGGCACCACGGTGGTTTTGGATGGATTGATTCCCAGTCCAACAGTAGTGCACCATCTTCTGGTAACACTAAGGCTCACTTGGATTCTGTCACACAGAGTGTCTAAAAACTTTCCTCAGCATAAGTAGTTCATCTACAACAAGGTTCCACAGTAGCGGAGATAGTACTCCGCCTTGTAGGCATCCTCTTGTTGTATTGGCTATAATCTTGCTCCCAGTGCTTGTGTCGATTTCTATTCTCCTGGTACTGAGCAACATGCTAATCCATATCACTAGGGTATCGTTGATCCCCTGCAGCTTAAGGCCTGCATGTGACGTCTCTTCAATATCCATCTGTGAGTTCTCCAGTCAGTTAATAGAGGGCGGTTTCCGTAGAGCGGCCTGCCCTATAAGCATGTTGACAGGCGTGCAGTGAGTAACTCACAAGGGTTGTTGTTCTTATGTTATTGTCAGAAGGAATGATGTGAGGCATATTAGCCTAAAGGATTTTAGATGAAGAGGGTCCTTCTTTCCAACCTTTAGGATAAACACCACTTTCGTTCTTCTCCAGGTCCAATGATGGAGTCTAGTCCCCTCTGTATCATGGCTGGAAAGATTCCGTCAGGTCCGGGTGATTTAAGTGGTTTAAAAGAATTTATCGCCCAGCTCAATCTCGGCTCTGTGCAGATCCTTCCCGCCACCCTCCAGTTGCTCTTGCTTATCCTACCTATATCGTCACTCGGTATCTCCTCTGATAGAGGTACGGATCCTGGAAAGTGAGTATTCAGAGGTAATTTGACCTTCTCTTTTTCATTCTCAGTATAACTCCCATCACTCTTCTTAAGGCTTGCCGATAGGATAGTGCCGCTTTTAGACATTGATTTACAGAGTCTGGAGGCCTCTGTTGTCTGATCTCCTTGTTGTAGAGAGTTAGAGTTTGCCTATATTCCGTCCAACTTCCGCTTCGTTTTGCCCGGTTAAAAAGTTTACGGACTTCGCTTCTGAGACTGCTAAGTAGTCTGCTCCACCACGGAGCATCCCTTGAGGAGGAGACTATACTCAAGTTACAGCTATCCTCATATGCGTCAATGAGTGTTTTGTTGCAGTGTTTCTAGATCTGTCGGGCTCCTGATATTACTTATGGCGATTACTGCCGAGGCAGCTCTTGCGTGGTGCAGATGAATCTGCGCTACCCTAGTGCTAGTATCCGACATTTTACAGCCATTCCTCCTCGTCCGTCGTCAGAGTGTCAATCTCTGACAGAACGGCCTTCTTGGAGTCGTCATATGTTTAGCATAGTGAGGTCGAAGTCGTCAAAACCCTCACTTTCGTGAGGTAGAAGATTGACTTCCTTGACCACCTCGCTTCTTGCGACTTCGATTGTGACCTTCTCGATCACCTCCTCCGGTATCTTTGTGTCATCACCCGGATTCGTGACACTTGCATTTGCTTTTATCTTCTCTGCACGCGATTTGTGAACGTGCATTGGATTGCTACCAAACCTGTACCTTATGACACTGTTGTTCTTTCTGATAGCATCCAGCGATCGGTCGTCGATCCCGATTGTCGGCAGTTTTCCTGATTTTTCATCCTTGCTCCTAAATATCTTCCACAGGTTGGTGTGGAGACCCCCATTTTGGGCAACTAGGAGATCGAGCAGTTTCTTCGTTTTAGCCCCCGCCGCCTTCGGAAGGTACGCCGTTACCTTGTGTACGCTTGTTATATTGTTCCCATCGCAGGTAAATAACTGCAGCCCTTTCCAACCAGGCAGTTGAGGAGCGGTCAGCCGAAGCCATTCAGCCGTGTCCGCATCAGAACAATCAACCAGTATGAGACCTGGCCGAAAGTGTATACCGTGAAAGTGGAGTTTGGTTCTCCAGCCCATCCCCATTTCTTCTAAGATGGCATCCTCTATTGTCCCCAGCTCCTCACGAGTGAGTGCAACCTCTGGGAAGTCTTTCGCCATAACAGCCAGTCTGTAGCCCTTGGCGGCGCTAGCGTAGCTAACACCAGGCTTCCTGGTCACTGCCTTGGGTTTCAGTGTCACTCGTATGCCACCCTCAAACTTCGATTTTTTTTGGCGGATTGCTTTCCTTAGGGCTAATCACCGCCGCAACGCGTTTAATAACTTCCGGAGTTTTTTCCTCTCCACCGCCTTCAGTTTGGCCTCTGAGGCGATAAACCTTCTTTAAGGTAACGAAGGTACCACTTCGCCCCAGCATCACTCAGACGTAATGCCTGTCGTACATCCCTGATATTTAGTGCTTGTCCGGATGTCAGTCCAGTACTCGTCGAGGGCTGTGGTGTATTTTCCTCGGTTACCGAGTTATCCTCGTAGCCCACACGCTCGCGACTTTCCTTCCGTAGCGATGTCTCAGTCAGTGTCGCCTGTCTTTGTTCGTGTGCAGGGTGTCCAGTCCCCTTGGCCTCCCCTTCAGTACTTTTCGAGGACTTGGGTATTATCTCCATGGATACCGAGGTACCTGCAGAGCCCCTAACCCCTCGATTTAACTTTCGGTGCAGACCTTCTGTCCGCGTCGCAGGCCTAAGTTGTTTACCCTTAGTACCTTTGACCTCCGTCTGTCCAGTTCGTGACTTATCCTGGTAGCCAATATATCCGATATTAAGCTCGACCTGGTTTACCAGTTGCGATGCGGTTTGAGAGCCCGCTAGTTCGTTAAGTTTTGTTTTTGTTTTGTTTAAATTTTTGTCCATATGTTCCCACGAGTGTGGATATCCGTATGTCCATCGTGTCATAGCCCCCAGTAACACGATAAGGCTACACTTACTCATCGAGGCAGGCAGGTATCGATAAAGTGCCCGCTATACCACAGTCAGTTATCCCCGACTTCAAACCAGTCCGATAGACGCGGGCAATCCCGGATTAGTGGGGGGGGAGAGGGTGTTAGAGTTTCCCCAGTCCTTACCTTCATACCACGATCAAAAACCATTTCCATGTATCAGAGCTATTAAGGAGCATAAGCACATGGCACTGTTCCCTTAGCTAGCCATCATCCTGACAACGCACATGATATCTCTGTAGCGCCCATTACCAGTTGGCACCCTCGGGGAGGGTTCAGTTGGAAGGTTTTCGCCAACCAGCTAGTAGGTTACAAATAGAAGTGGTTAGAGGCAACAAATGAATAACAAATAGAGTAACTTATAAAACTGTTTCCGATAACAAAAGGCTAACAATAAGGGTAACAATTTACGGATAACAAGTCAATAACAGATCCGTTAACTAGTAACTTGCTATCATACAACTGCCAGACTAGGTAACCGACAATGTTAGAGCGAGTGTAGAAAAAGATATGTGTTAATGCCATGAGCAAGAGCGAGTAGGATGATCACACCGACGTGAACCAGGGAGGGAAAATGGTAATTTTTTTCCCACTTCTAGAACAAATGTGACTAATTTGGTAACAATCGAACAAGTGAACGCTTACACTTATCTACTTTGTTTACTAACCATTACCCGTCTTGTAGGGTGGTTGCAGTTATGTATGAAAATGAATGAACTAGTTATTGCTAACCACTCGTACTTGTTACCCTTACAGTTAGCTTCTTGTTATCGGAAACAGTTTTATAAGTTACCCTATTTGTTATTCATTTGTTACCTCTAACCCCTTCTATTGGTTACCTACTGGTTACCGCTAACCGTTACCCATGGACTTAAAAAAATATGAAATTCCGTATATGTACTCTGCACATGCATTACGGCAATTTTCACAAGTTGAAAATTTTCATACAAATTATCATACAATTGCAAAACACGTATACCTTGTTTACAAGTATGTGATACTTTAATTTATACATGGTGCGTCTTGTTATGAATTCGATAACCTGTTTAAAAATGTAAGAAAGAATTAAATTTTATTCAGATTTTAAAACAATTTTCTACACTTACCTTAAGATGTTGACAAAGGTCCATCTTTTTATAGTTATCACGACCGCACATTCTATATTCATCTTCAAAAATCTGCGTTAATTTGTTAGGTCCAATGCAAGGTGTATCTATGTAAATTCTCCTTGGTCCAATGTATTTCGACGCAGTTTCTGTAATTGAATATAAAATGAGTTGAATATTTTCTGTAAATACATATGTATTTCAATAAATAGACGTTAAAACTTCTTAGGGAACTATTTAACTCAATTTTTAATAAAAAATAAACTCTTTTTAATACATAAAAGAGAAAATTACGCGCACTTACCACCAATCTGAACAAAGTATCACGATTAATTATTCAAAACATTAATAGTTATCGCACAATTTATATTCAATATGGCGCAATATCAATCGGTTCGGCAGGTACCCATTTTACGCAGTTCGAAAAATTAGTATATTAAACCAAACACAAAATGTAAGTGCTTAAATGCACATACACACTGCTGTAAATAGTTTTGTATGCTTTTCCACAGTTTAAAACACCTAATGATAAACTGAAATAATCCTCAGTTTTGTTCAGACACAGCCGGTTGTCACTAACTTTTCAATGGCGGTTTGCCGCGTACAAATTTGATGTTTCCCTCTAACACAGGTATTTTGTGAGCTCAGGCGTTAGGAATATTGCCGTTTCTTCTAACATTAGGAAACTAGCGAAATATCAAAATGCGAGTGTGTTGTAACCATTGTGTATAATTACAAGTGAGATATCTTTTCGATAAACGTCAAAATTTGGAACAGCTGAGATCACCAGTTTTTGCAAAGTAAATTCGCAACCCTGGCGTTCCTCGTATATTTTACCCGAATGCAGGGACGGATACAGGGGAGGGGTTCTGGGTGTCTGGATTCCTACATAAAATCGGTAGTCTCAGAAAATGTCAACCGTGTTTTCAAATTCGTAGCACACACAAAAACTCATTCTAGACAAAAAAATTAAAAATTATTACCCAGTAACTGGAATACAAAGAATGCTTTTTTGCCGAAAAGTATATTTTATTCTAAAAGTTTATGACTTATCAAACCGCCTTCGTAATATGCAATTTTACAAACGCATTTACCGAATTTTTCAATTCAGTGTTACGTTGCCAGTCACGGTGGCTCCGAGTGAACGGTCCTTTTATATTTTAGATAGATTGAAGACGTATCTCAAGATATTGAGGAGAATCGATGAAGCACTTTAAACCCCTGACGTTTTATGATTCTACTGATGCAAATGATATTATAGCCTATCGATGGCTTTATAAAAATGCATTCAACATATAACCCAATATTATTATATCTACATATGTTTATAATGGATATTAATCGCATATCTCAAAATATGTAAAATATCCTAAAAAATTGAAACCCCCCAAAATATTTTCAGATCAGCTTTTTCCAACTTCGGGCCATGCGTAATTGTCGACTTATTGGCGGCCAGCTTAGGTACCCTGTCAAACGCCATCTTAGGTATCCTGTCAAAAGCAACTGTCAAATAAGATATCTCCCTTGTTGTTATACACAATGGTTGTAACAGCTGGAAAAGTTGCGTTGGTATTAGTGAATTGAATTTGCTTTGGTTACCTCCGTCTTGTAGGGTACATTCATTGATTATAATTATAAGTATAATATAATACGAGAGTTCACAAGCCGTGTTTTTGGTCGTATTTCGTCGTATCGTGTATTGTAATACAAAAGTTGTAAACTTTTAGTGTGTTATTTGTGTGTGTTATTCGATCACCATATCATGTTTAACATTATTTGAGGTTTATTTTTGTTACACAATTTGAAAAATAAAGTCAAATGGCGATATACTTATATATATTTTAAAGAAACCGATCGCTCAAGTTTATTATACGATTTTTTGCATACTTACTGCTTGAATACCAGATACAATAGTTAACGAAATAACACAGTGCGTTCAGAAGCTCCTCTGTTAATTCAATAGCGCATTAAAGAAATACGACCAATAACACGGCTTGTAAGCTTACCAAATAATACTTATAATCACAAGTTTATCAGAATTTGAAAATGCCGCTTAAGAGATGCTTACATAAATTTGCGAAAATTGTAGTAAGTGAAATGTCAGAAAATTGGCTAAAGAAAGTGACTCTGTGTGAACACGATGGACAACAACAAAAAATAAATTCCACTCTTATTTCAAATACAGACTATAGAAATACGACAAATAACACTGCTTTTTAACTCCCTAACTGTTTACTATTGTATATAGTATTCAAGCAATTAATCAGCAATAAATTTCTTATGATAAACTTGAAACATGTGTACGCATGCATTTAACTTTATTTTACATTCTTTGAACAAAAATAAACAGAAAGGGCTGATTGAATAACACGCACAAATAATACACTTGGGGAGTTCACAAGCGGTGCTATTGGGCGTATTTCGACAAATGCGACCTATAACACAGTTTATGAACTCTCTAATTGACTATTAAGGCAGTATGCGTATGCGGGCGTTTGACAACCAAGCAGAATACACAGGTTCTTATGGGACGAACCCCATAGCTACGCGCGTAAGCGCAAGGAACGGAGAAAAATTCGAACATAAATTCGAATACGCATTTGAATGCATACAAAGTTGAATTTTCGCTACTTTCTCCATTGCATTCATTATCAACGAAGCCTGGTGGACAATAATTGCCATTGATCATCTTTAAAAAATTGTGTAACACAAGATTTGTGTTAACAAGTTTCTGAGCATTTTCGGGGCCATATTTAGCGTTTCATGCAATATTCTCCACCTGGGAGGTAAAATACCAAAGCAACCTTTTATTAAAATTTTCCCTTTTTTTCTTCTAACAGTACCAAAAGGAAACGGCTTCATTAAATGCGATTTTAAAGGAAATGCTGCATCTCCAACAAAATAATAAGGAAATTTGGTATTGTGCCGGTAAATCTAGCTGTTGATTAAATAGCATTTGGCCAAACACAAAATTTGTTTAAATTCCTCCATCGCTTTGACTACAGTATGCGCCGATGTCTATGGGCGTAAATGTATAGTTTGCACCGCAAACACCAAGTATCACGTTACTGTACGTTCCTGAAGAAAATAGAAATGGTTGAAATAATTGTGTGGATTGTAGAAATTGCAACCATAATATGCTGAACAAGTAATTGCCACATGATTGCCGTCTATAGCGCCAACGCAGCTTTATTATTGTTGTTGGGGAGATAGCACTGCGACCTTAAGGTCTATTGAGCCCCCTTCTTGGATTAGAGAATTTCCCTTAGTCCAACCTCCGAGATAAATCTTAGTATTGAACCTAAGTCTCTGGAAGTTATCCCATCGTCCGTAACCAGATATTCGCCTAGACATTTTTGACGTTTGTGCGCCAACGCAGCTAGGTAGATTACAAATATTTTTGAAGTCCTCCGCTATTCTCTGCCACTCAAATTTGTTTGGCAGTCACCGACTAGTTCTCATTTACAAATCTTCCTTAAATTGAAAACAGCAATCCTAAATATGTGGTTTCTTCTGCGGTTGACGAAAACAAACCTTTAAAAACTTATAGCTGTTTTGTCATTAATGCCGCTTTTAAACTAATTAGCAAGGAAATAATTAAAATAACTGAATTCCGTGATGGCAGTCTTTGCCTTTTACTGAAAGACAAACCAACAGGTGAAAAATTTATACGTACCAAATTTCTACATGGTGTTTGTGAAGTGCAAGCTAAACACCACGATAAACTCAATCATACGAAAGGTACCATATTTGCTCCATGTTTAAATAATCTTAATGAAGAAGAAATTGTTAAGAACTTATCTGATCAAGGTGTTGTTGAAGTGTACAAGTTTACTAAAATTGTGAATGGGACACCAATGCATTCCGGTGTATTTCTTCTTACTTTTGACAAATTCAGTGATAGTAAGACCGTATTTCCCAAGCCCAATGCGGTGTAAGAATTGCGGTAAACTCAATCATACTGCGAAACGCTGCAATAACCCAAAAATGTGCGATCAGTGCAATCTCCCCCCACACTCCCCCGACACATGTTCCCGAACAATGTGCACAAATTGCTCTGGAAATCACCCAGCTTTTGATAAGTCTTGTCCAAAATACCAACAATCAAAAGAGATCTTAAAAATTCAAGTCGAAAACAATTGAACAATGAAAGGAGCAATTACACATTACAGAAACCAAATTCCCTCAATTATCGGCGGCCCTTCTTTCGCTTCTATCATAAGTAACGTGCGTATCTATTTTTCATCAAAAAACAGTATATTTTAAAGAAAAACAATGAGAAGACAGTATTCGAATTGCAAATATTTATATTTATTTCAATGTTTGCTAATTTTTCTGTTGGCCTAGTAAATGTTAATTTTTATAATTTTATTGAGCTCAAGGCCAGTTTATGGAAGATTTGTTTGTGAAAAAACAACAACAGTTTTTAATGGTTGAAGTTATAGTACTATTTCGGAAATCACCACATTTCCTCATCAGACTTCTTTTTTGGTTATTAAATTAAATTATTTTTAATTTAATTTTTATAACCACTTCTCTCAGGCTTTGAACCCGGGAGCTCGGAGTTGCAGAGCCAATACGCTACCTATTGTGCTACGCTAGCCGAGTTGGCTGTTGTGTTTATTTCATCTTCCTTAAACAAACCAACTACAAACAAGAGCAACTGATCTACCGCTATTTAACTTGTTTGTGTGATTTTTGTTTGTGCTTTTTATTTTGCAAATTCTGTTTTACTTTACATTATATGCATTTTTCAGGCGTGCTCATCCTTTTCTACAAATGTTTGTTAATTTTTCTGTTGGCCTAGTAAATGTTAATTTTTATAATTTTATTGAGCTTAAGGCCAGTTTATGGAAGGTTTGTTTGTGAAAAAACAACAACAGTTTTTAATGGTTGAAGTTCTAGTACTATTTCGGAAATCACCACATTTCCTCATCAGACTTCCTTTTTGATTATTAAATACGCTACCTATTGTGCTACGCTAGCCGAGTTGGCTGTTGTGTTTATTTCATCTTCCTTAAACAAACCAACTACAAACAAGAGCAACTGATCTGCCGCTATTTAACTTGTTTGTGTGATTTTTGTTTGTGCTTTTTATTTTGCAAATTCTGTTTTACTTTACATTATATGCATTTTTAAGGCGTGCTCATCCTTGTCTACAAATGTTTGTTAATTTTTCTGTTGGCCTAGTAAATGTTAATTTTTATAATTTTATTGAGCTCAAGGCCAGTTTATGGAAGATTTGTTTGTGAAAAAACAACAACAGTTTTTAATGGTTGAAGTTAAAGTACTATTTCGGAAATCACCACATTTCCTCATCAGACTTCTTTTTTGATTATTAAATTAAATTATTTTTAATTTAATTTTCATAACCACTTCTCTCAGGCTTTAAACTCGGGAGCTCGGAGTTGCAGAGCCAATACGCTACCTATCGTGCAGAAAAATGAACAAACATTTGTAGACAAGGATGAAATTTCGTTAACCCGATTTGGGAAACATATGTACATACGCACCATCTTCTGGTAACACTAAGACCCACTTAGATTCTGTCACACAGAGTGTCTAAAAAATTTCCTCTGCATAATAGAACTATGTCGTCCGCATTACCCTGGCCCAGTTTCCGTTAGCTTAGTAGTACTTAGATAGTACTCTGCCTTGTGGGCATCCTCTTGTTGTATTGGCTATAATCTTGCTCCCAGTGCTTGTGTCGATTTCTATTCTCCTGGTACTGAGCAACATGCTAATCCATATCACTAGGGTATCGTTGATCCCCTGCAGCTTAAGGCCCGCATGTGACGTATTATCAAAAGCTCCTTCAATATCCAGGAAAGCAGCTACAGCTATTTCCCAGTTGTTCAGGCTATCTTTGAGTTCTCCTGTCAGTTGATAGAGGGCGGTTTCCGTAGAGCGGCCCACCCTATAAGCATGTTGACAGGCGTGCAGTGGTTAACTCACAAGAGTTGTTGTTCTTATGTAATTGTCCACTACTTTCTCAAGGGATTTCAGAAGGAATGATGTGAGGCATATCAGCCTAAAGGATTTTAGATGAAGAATGCCCTTCTTTCCAACCTTTAGGATAAACACCACTTTCGTTCTTCTCCAGGTCCAATGATGGAGTCTAGTCCCCTCTGTATCATGGCTGGAAAGATTCCGTCAGGTCCGGGTGATTTGAATGGTTTAAAAGAATTTATCGCCCACCTAAATCTCGGCTCTGTGCAGATCCTTCCCGCCACCTTCCAGTTGCTCTTGCTTATCCTACCTATATCGTCACTCGGTATCTCCTCTGATAGAGGTACGGATCCTGGAAAGTGAGTATTCAGAGGTAATTTGACCTTCTCTTTTTCATTCTCAGTATAACTCCCATCACTCTTCTTAAGGCTTGCCGATAGGATAGTGCCGCTTTTAGACATTGTTTTCTAGTCTGGAGGCCTCTGTTGTCGGTTCTATATTTTCGCAGAAGCTTCTAAAGCTTGCGCGTTTCGCAGCTCTGATCTCCTTGTTGTAGAGAGTTAGAGTTTGCCTATATTCAGTCCAACTTCCGGTTCGTTTTGCCCGGTTAAAAAGTTCACGGACTTTTGTTTCTGAGACTGCTGAGTTGTCTGCTCCACCACGGAACATCCCTTGAGGAGGAGACTATACTCAAGAGACAGCCATCCTCATATGCGTCAATGAGTGTTTTGTTGCAGTGTTTCTAGATCTGTCGGGCTCCTGATATTACGTATCAATTTAGGCTCAGGGTATTGTAGAATCTGGGAAGTCTTCCTGGGGTTCCTAAATGTTCTGTTTAGAGGAGCAGTTTGTGCAATATCAACCCTAATTATTCTATGATCTGACATGGAAGGTTCGTTAGAAACTATCCAGTCTTTAACTAGCGTTTTCATTAGAGTATTTCCTATAGTTATGTCTAGAACCTCTAAACGCGTGCGGGTAACGAATGTTGGTGTATTTCCAACATTTAGTATTTCAAGTCTATTACGAAGAATGAACTCAAAAAGGTACTCACCTCTTTGGTTGATGTCGCTGCTACCCCAAGCCTCGTGGTGCGCATTAGCATCGCACCCGAGTATCAGGGGTAATTTCATCCTCTCGCAGTATTTGACCAGTCTATTGACTTGCACCGGTGGGGCAAGAGCCTCGTCTCCTGGCATGAAGCATGAGGCAACTACAACTTCCTTCCAGGCCCCGGTTATGTTGACCGGAACTTGGAGTACGACCAGATCCTTTGTCAGGAAATTTAAAAGACAAAAGCATTTCAAACTTTTAGTTATATGTTATTGCATATATGCATATTGCTTACCGCCAGGCCTTTAAGTTGACCCCTGACGACGCTGGGTTCTTGGACCAGCACTATTCCCAGTCTATTCCTGAGGGCAGTTCTGGCGATTACTGCCGATGCAGCTCTTGCGTGGTGCAGATTAATCTGCGCTACCCTAGTGCTAGTATCCGACATTTTACAGCCATTTCTCCTCGTCCGTCGTCAGAGTGTCAATCTCTGACAGAACGGCCTTCTCGGAGTCGTCATATGTTTAGCATAGTGAGGTCGAAGTCGTCCAAACCCTCACTTTCATGAGGTAGAATATTGACTTCCTCGACCACCTCGCTTCTTGCGACTTCGATTGTGACCTTCTCTATCACCTCCTCCGGTATCTTTGTGTCATCACCCGGATTCGTGACACTTGCAGGTGCTTTTATCTTCTCTGCACGCGATTTGTGAACGTGCACTGGAATGCTACCAAACCTGTACCTTATGACACTGTTGTTCTTTTTGATAGCATCCAGCGATCGGTCGTCGATCCCGATTGTCGGCAGTTTTCCTGATTTTTCATCCTTGCTCCTAAATATCTTCCACAGGTTGGTGTGGAGACTCTGATTTTGGGCAACTAGGAGATCGAGCAGTTTCTTCATTTCAGCCCCCGCCGCCTTCGGAAGGTACGCCGTTACCATGTGTACGCTTGGTATATTGTTCCCATCTCACGTAGATAACGGCGGCCCTTTCCAACCAGGCAGTTGAGGAGCGGTCAGCCGAAGCCATTCAGCCGTGTCCGCATCAGAACAATCAACCAGTATGAGACCTGGCCGAAAGTGTATACCGTGAAAGTGGAGTTTGGTTCTCCAGCCCATCCCCATTTCTTCTAAGATGGCATCCTCTATTATCCCCAGCTCCTCACGAGTGAGTGCAACCTCTGGGAAGTCTTTCGCCATAACAGCCAGTCTGTAGCCCTTGGCGGCGCTAGCGTAGCTAACACCAGGCTTCCTGGTCACTGCCTTGGGTTTCAGTGTCACTCGTATGCCACCCTCAAACTTCGATTTTTTTTGGCGGATTGCTTTCCTTAGGGCTAATCACCGCCGCAACGCGTTTAATAACTTCCGGAGTTTTTTCCTCTCCACCGCCTTCAGTTTGGCCTCTGAGGCGATAAACCTTCTTTAAGGTAACGAAGGTACCACTTCGCCCCAGCATCACTCAGACGTAATGCCTGTCGTACATCCCTGATATTTAGTGCTTGTCCGGATGTCAGTCCAGTACTCGTCGAGGGCTGTGGTGTATTTTCCTCGGTTACCGAGTTATCCTCGTAGCCCACACGCTCGCGACTTTCCTTCCGTAGCGATGTCTCAGTCAGTGTCGCCTGTCTTTGTTCGTGTGCAGGGTGTCCAGTCCCCTTGGCCTCCCCTTCAGTACTTTTCGAGGACTTGGGTATTATCTCCATGGATACCGAGGTACCTGCAGAGCCCCTAACCCCTCGATTTAACTTTCGGTGCAGACCTTCTGTCCGCGTCGCAGGCCTAAGTTGTTTACCCTTAGTACCTTTGACCTCCGTCTGTCCAGTTCGTGACTTATCCTGGTAGCCAATATATCCGATATTAAGCTCGACCTGGTTTACCAGTTGCGATGCGGTTTGAGAGCCCGCTAGTTCGTTAAGTTTTGTTTTTGTTTTGTTTAAATTTTTGTCCATATGTTCCCACGAGTGTGGATATCCGTATGTCCATCGTGTCATAGCCCCCAGTAACACGATAAGGCTACACTTACTCATCGAGGCAGGCAGGTATCGATAAAGTGCCCGCTATACCACAGTCAGTTATCCCCGACTTCAAACCAGTCCGATAGACGCGGGCAATCCCGGATTAGTGGGGGGGGAGAGGGTGTTAGAGTTTCCCCAGTCCTTACCTTCATACCACGATCAAAAACCATTTCCATGTATCAGAGCTATTAAGGAGCATAAGCACATGGCACTGTTCCCTTAGCTAGCCATCATCCTGACAACGCACATGATATCTCTGTAGCGCCCATTACCAGTTGGCACCCTCGGGGAGGGTTCAGTTGGAAGGTTTTCGCCAACCAGCTAGTAGGTTACAAATAGAAGTGGTTAGAGGCAACAAATGAATAACAAATAGAGTAACTTATAAAACTGTTTCCGATAACAAAAGGCTAACAATAAGGGTAACAATTTACGGATAACAAGTCAATAACAGATCCGTTAACTAGTAACTTGCTATCATACAACTGCCAGACTAGGTAACCGACAATGTTAGAGCGAGTGTAGAAAAAGATATGTGTTAATGCCATGAGCAAGAGCGAGTAGGATGATCACACCGACGTGAACCAGGGAGGGAAAATGGTAATTTTTTTCCCACTTCTAGAACAAATGTGACTAATTTGGTAACAATCGAACAAGTGAACGCTTACACTTATCTACTTTGTTTACTAACCATTACCCGTCTTGTAGGGTGGTTGCAGTTATGTATGAAAATGAATGAACTAGTTATTGCTAACCACTCGTACTTGTTACCCTTACAGTTAGCTTCTTGTTATCGGAAACAGTTTTATAAGTTACCCTATTTGTTATTCATTTGTTACCTCTAACCCCTTCTATTGGTTACCTACTGGTTACCGCTAACCGTTACCCATGGACTTAAAAAAATATGAAATTCCGTATATGTACTCTGCACATGCATTACGGCAATTTTCACAAGTTGAAAATTTTCATACAAATTATCATACAATTGCAAAACACGTATACCTTGTTTACAAGTATGTGATACTTTAATTTATACATGGTGCGTCTTGTTATGAATTCGATAACCTGTTTAAAAATGTAAGAAAGAATTAAATTTTATTCAGATTTTAAAACAATTTTCTACACTTACCTTAAGATGTTGACAAAGGTCCATCTTTTTATAGTTATCACGACCGCACATTCTATATTCATCTTCAAAAATCTGCGTTAATTTGTTAGGTCCAATGCAAGGTGTATCTATGTAAATTCTCCTTGGTCCAATGTATTTCGACGCAGTTTCTGTAATTGAATATAAAATGAGTTGAATATTTTCTGTAAATACATATGTATTTCAATAAATAGACGTTAAAACTTCTTAGGGAACTATTTAACTCAATTTTTAATAAAAAATAAACTCTTTTTAATAAATAAAAGAGAAAATTACGCGCACTTACCACCAATCTGAACAAAGTATCACGATTAATTATTCAAAACATTAATAGTTATCGCACAATTTATATTCAATATGGCGCAATATCAATCGGTTCGGCAGGTACCCATTTTACGCAGTTCGAAAAATTAGTATATTAAACCAAACACAAAATGTAAGTGCTTAAATGCACATACACACTGCTGTAAATAGTTTTGTATGCTTTTCCACAGTTTAAAACACCTAATGATAAACTGAAATAATCCTCAGTTTTGTTCAGACACAGCCGGTTGTCACTAACTTTTCAATGGCGGTTTGCCGCGTACAAATTTGATGTTTCCCTCTAACACAGGTATTTTGTGAGCTCAGGCGTTAGGAATATTGCCGTTTCTTCTAACATTAGGAAACTAGCGAAATATCAAAATGCGAGTGTGTTGTAACCATTGTGTATAATTACAAGTGAGATATCTTTTCGATAAACGTCAAAATTTGGAACAGCTGAGATCACCAGTTTTTGCAAAGTAAATTCGCAACCCTGGCGTTCCTCGTATATTTTACCCGAATGCAGGGACGGATACAGGGGAGGGGTTCTGGGTGTCTGGATTCCTACATAAAATCGGTAGTCTCAGAAAATGTCAACCGTGTTTTCAAATTCGTAGCACACACAAAAACTCATTCTAGACAAAAAAATTAAAAATTATTACCCAGTAACTGGAATACAAAGAATGCTTTTTTGCCGAAAAGTATATTTTATTCTAAAAGTTTATGACTTATCAAACCGCCTTCGTAATATGCAATTTTACAAACGCATTTACCGAATTTTTCAATTCAGTGTTACGTTGCCAGTCACGGTGGCTCCGAGTGAACGGTCCTTTTATATTTTAGATAGATTGAAGACGTATCTCAAGATATTGAGGAGAATCGATGAAGCACTTTAAACCCGTGACGTTTTATGATTCTACTGATGCAAATGATATTATAGCCTATCGATGGCTTTATAAAAATGCATTCAACATATAACCCAATATTATTATATCTACATATGTTTATAATGGATATTAATCGCATATCTCAAAATATGTAAAATATCCTAAAAAATTGAAACCCCCCAAAATATTTTCAGATCAGCTTTTTCCAACTTCGGGCCATGCGTAATTGTCGACTTATTGGCGGCCAGCTTAGGTACCCTGTCAAACGCCATCTTAGGTATCCTGTCAAAAGCAACTGTCAAATAAGATATCTCCCTTGTTGTTATACACAATGGTTGTAACAGCTGGAAAAGTTGCGTTGGTATTAGTGAATTGAATTTGCTTTGGTTACCTCCGTCTTGTAGGGTACATTCATTGATTATAATTATAAGTATAATATAATACGAGAGTTCACAAGCCGTGTTTTTGGTCGTATTTCGTCGTATCGTGTATTGTAATACAAAAGTTGTAAACTTTTAGTGTGTTATTTGTGTGTGTTATTCGATCACCATATCATGTTTAACATTATTTGAGGTTTATTTTTGTTACACAATTTGAAAAATAAAGTCAAATGGCGATATACTTATATATATTTTAAAGAAACCGATCGCTCAAGTTTATTATACGATTTTTTGCATACTTACTGCTTGAATACCAGATACAATAGTTAACGAAATAACACAGTGCGTTCAGAAGCTCCTCTGTTAATTCAATAGCGCATTAAAGAAATACGACCAATAACACGGCTTGTAAGCTTACCAAATAATACTTATAATCACAAGTTTATCAGAATTTGAAAATGCCGCTTAAGAGATGCTTACATAAATTTGCGAAAATTGTAGTAAGTGAAATGTCAGAAAATTGGCTAAAGAAAGTGACTCTGTGTGAACACGATGGACAACAACAAAAAATAAATTCCACTCTTATTTCAAATACAGACTATAGAAATACGACAAATAACACTGCTTTTTAACTCCCTAACTGTTTACTATTGTATATAGTATTCAAGCAATTAATCAGCAATAAATTTCTTATGATAAACTTGAAACATGTGTACGCATGCATTTAACTTTATTTTACATTCTTTGAACAAAAATAAACAGAAAGGGCTGATTGAATAACACGCACAAATAATACACTTGGGGAGTTCACAAGCGGTGCTATTGGGCGTATTTCGACAAATGCGACCTATAACACAGTTTATGAACTCTCTAATTGACTATTAAGGCAGTATGCGTATGCGGGCGTTTGACAACCAAGCAGAATACACAGGTTCTTATGGGACGAACCCCATAGCTACGCGCGTAAGCGCAAGGAACGGAGAAAAATTCGAACATAAATTCGAATACGCATTTGAATGCATACAAAGTTGAATTTTCGCTACTTTCTCCATTGCATTCATTATCAACGAAGCCTGGTGGACAATAATTGCCATTGATCATCTTTAAAAAATTGTGTAACACAAGATTTGTGTTAACAAGTTTCTGAGCATTTTCGGGGCCATATTTAGCGTTTCATGCAATATTCTCCACCTGGGAGGTAAAATACCAAAGCAACCTTTTATTAAAATTTTCCCTTTTTTTCTTCTAACAGTACCAAAAGGAAACGGCTTCATTAAATGCGATTTTAAAGGAAATGCTGCATCTCCAACAAAATAATAAGGAAATTTGGTATTGTGCCGGTAAATCTAGCTGTTGATTAAATAGCATTTGGCCAAACACAAAATTTGTTTAAATTCCTCCATCGCTTTGACTACAGTATGCGCCGATGTCTATGGGCGTAAATGTATAGTTTGCACCGCAAACACCAAGTATCACGTTACTGTACGTTCCTGAAGAAAATAGAAATGGTTGAAATAATTGTGTGGATTGTAGAAATTGCAACCATAATATGCTGAACAAGTAATTGCCACATGATTGCCGTCTATAGCGCCAACGCAGCTTTATTATTGTTGTTGGGGAGATAGCACTGCGACCTTAAGGTCTATTGAGCCCCCTTCTTGGATTAGAGAATTTCCCTTAGTCCAACCTCCGAGATAAATCTTAGTATTGAACCTAAGTCTCTGGAAGTTATCCCATCGTCCGTAACCAGATATTCGCCTAGACATTTTTGACGTTTGTGCGCCAACGCAGCTAGGTAGATTACAAATATTTTTGAAGTCCTCCGCTATTCTCTGCCACTCAAATTTGTTTGGCAGTCACCGACTAGTTCTCATTTACAAATCTTCCTTAAATTGAAAACAGCAATCCTAAATATGTGGTTTCTTCTGCGGTTGACGAAAACAAACCTTTAAAAACTTATAGCTGTTTTGTCATTAATGCCGCTTTTAAACTAATTAGCAAGGAAATAATTAAAATAACTGAATTCCGTGATGGCAGTCTTTGCCTTTTACTGAAAGACAAACCAACAGGTGAAAAATTTATACGTACCAAATTTCTACATGGTGTTTGTGAAGTGCAAGCTAAACACCACGATAAACTCAATCATACGAAAGGTACCATATTTGCTCCATGTTTAAATAATCTTAATGAAGAAGAAATTGTTAAGAACTTATCTGATCAAGGTGTTGTTGAAGTGTACAAGTTTACTAAAATTGTGAATGGGACACCAATGCATTCCGGTGTATTTCTTCTTACTTTTGACAAATTCAGTGATAGTAAGACCGTATTTCCCAAGCCCAATGCGGTGTAAGAATTGCGGTAAACTCAATCATACTGCGAAACGCTGCAATAACCCAAAAATGTGCGATCAGTGCAATCTCCCCCCACACTCCCCCGACACATGTTCCCGAACAATGTGCACAAATTGCTCTGGAAATCACCCAGCTTTTGATAAGTCTTGTCCAAAATACCAACAATCAAAAGAGATCTTAAAAATTCAAGTCGAAAACAATTGAACAATGAAAGGAGCAATTACACATTACAGAAACCAAATTCCCTCAATTATCGGCGGCCCTTCTTTCGCTTCTATCATAAGTAACGTGCGTATCTATTTTTCATCAAAAAACAGTATATTTTAAAGAAAAACAATGAGAAGACAGTATTCGAATTGCAAATATTTATATTTATTTCAATGTTTGCTAATTTTTCTGTTGGCCTAGTAAATGTTAATTTTTATAATTTTATTGAGCTCAAGGCCAGTTTATGGAAGATTTGTTTGTGAAAAAACAACAACAGTTTTTAATGGTTGAAGTTATAGTACTATTTCGGAAATCACCACATTTCCTCATCAGACTTCTTTTTTGGTTATTAAATTAAATTATTTTTAATTTAATTTTTATAACCACTTCTCTCAGGCTTTGAACCCGGGAGCTCGGAGTTGCAGAGCCAATACGCTACCTATTGTGCTACGCTAGCCGAGTTGGCTGTTGTGTTTATTTCATCTTCCTTAAACAAACCAACTACAAACAAGAGCAACTGATCTACCGCTATTTAACTTGTTTGTGTGATTTTTGTTTGTGCTTTTTATTTTGCAAATTCTGTTTTACTTTACATTATATGCATTTTTCAGGCGTGCTCATCCTTTTCTACAAATGTTTGTTAATTTTTCTGTTGGCCTAGTAAATGTTAATTTTTATAATTTTATTGAGATTAAGGCCAGTTTATGGAAGGTTTGTTTGTGAAAAAACAACAACAGTTTTTAATGGTTGAAGTTCTAGTACTATTTCGGAAATCATCACATTTCCTCATCAGACTTCCTTTTTGATTATTAAATACGCTACCTATTGTGCTACGCTAGCCGAGTTGGCTGTTGTGTTTATTTCATCTTCCTTAAACAAACCAACTACAAACAAGAGCAACTGATCTGCCGCTATTTAACTTGTTTGTGTGATTTTTGTTTGTGCTTTTTATTTTGCAAATTCTGTTTTACTTTACATTATATGCATTTTTAAGGCGTGCTCATCCTTGTCTACAAATGTTTGTTAATTTTTCTGTTGGCCTAGTAAATGTTAATTTTTATAATTTTATTGAGCTCAAGGCCAGTTTATGGAAGATTTGTTTGTGAAAAAACAACAACAGTTTTTAATGGTTGAAGTTAAAGTACTATTTCGGAAATCACCACATTTCCTCATCAGACTTCTTTTTTGATTATTAAATTAAATTATTTTTAATTTAATTTTCATAACCACTTCTCTCAGGCTTTAAACTCGGGAGCTCGGAGTTGCAGAGCCAATACGCTACCTATCGTGCAGAAAAATGAACAAACATTTGTAGACAAGGATGAAATTTCGTTAACCCGATTTGGGAAACATATGTACATACGCACCATCTTCTGGTAACACTAAGACCCACTTAGATTCTGTCACACAGAGTGTCTAAAAAATTTCCTCTGCATAATAGAACTATGTCGTCCGCATTACCCTGGCCCAGTTTCCGTTAGCTTAGTAGTACTTAGATAGTACTCTGCCTTGTGGGCATCCTCTTGTTATCTTGCTCCCAGTGCTTGTGTCGATTTCTATTCTCCTGGTACTGAGCAACATGCTAATCCATATCACTAGGGTATCGTTGATCCCCTGCAGCTTAAGGCCCGCATGTGACGTATTATCAAAAGCTCCTTCAATATCCAGGAAAGCAGCTACAGCTATTTCCCAGTTGTTCAGGCTATCTTTGAGTTCTCCTGTCAGTTGATAGAGGGCGGTTTCCGTAGAGCGGCCCACCCTATAAGCATGTTGACAGGCGTGCAGTGGTTAACTCACAAGAGTTGTTGTTCTTATGTAATTGTCCACTACTTTCTCAAGGGATTTCAGAAGGAATTATGTGAGGCATATCAGCCTAAAGGATTTTAGATGAAGAATGCCCTTCTTTCCAACCTTTAGGATAAACACCACTTTCGTTCTTCTCCAGGTCCAATGATGGAGTCTAGTCCCCTCTGTATCATGGCTGGAAAGATTCCGTCAGGTCCGGGTGATTTGAATGGTTTAAAAGAATTTATCGCCCACCTAAATCTCGGCTCTGTGCAGATCCTTCCCGCCACCTTCCAGTTGCTCTTGCTTATCCTACCTATATCGTCACTCGGTATCTCCTCTGATAGAGGTACGGATCCTGGAAAGTGAGTATTCAGAGGTAATTTGACCTTCTCTTTTTCATTCTCAGTATAACTCCCATCACTCTTCTTAAGGCTTGCCGATAGGATAGTGCCGCTTTTAGACATTGTTTTCTAGTCTGGAGGCCTCTGTTGTCGGTTCTATATTTTCGCAGAAGCTTCTAAAGCTTGCGCGTTTCGCAGCTCTGATCTCCTTGTTGTAGAGAGTTAGAGTTTGCCTATATTCAGTCCAACTTCCGGTTCGTTTTGCCCGGTTAAAAAGTTCACGGACTTTTGTTTCTGAGACTGCTGAGTTGTCTGCTCCACCACGGAACATCCCTTGAGGAGGAGACTATACTCAAGAGACAGCCATCCTCATATGCGTCAATGAGTGTTTTGTTGCAGTGTTTCTAGATCTGTCGGGCTCCTGATATTACGTATCAATTTAGGCTCAGGGTATTGTAGAATCTGGGAAGTCTTCCTGGGGTTCCTAAATGTTCAGTTTAGAGGAGCAGTTTGTGCAATATCAACCCTAATTATTCTATGATCTGACATGGAAGGTTCGTTAGAAACTATCCAGTCTTTAACTAGCGTTTTCATTAGAGTATTTCCTATAGTTATGTCTAGAACCTCTAAACGCGTGCGGGTAACGAATGTTGGTGTATTCCCAACATTTAGTATTTCAAGTCTATTACGAAGAATGAACTCAAAAAGGTACTCACCTCTTTGGTTGATGTCGCTGCTACCCCAAGCCTCGTGGTGCGCATTAGCATCGCACCCGAGTATCAGGGGTAATTTCATCCTCTCGCAGTATTTGACCAGTCTATTGACTTGCACCGGTGGGGCAAGAGCCTCGTCTCCTGGCATGAAGCATGAGGCAACTACAACTTCCTTCCAGGCCCCGGTTATGTTGACCGGAACTTGGAGTACGACCAGATCCTTTGTCAGGAAATTTAAAAGACAAAAGCATTTCAAACTTTTAGTTATATGTTATTGCATATATGCATATTGCTTACCGCCAGGCCTTTAAGTTGACCCCTGACGACGCTGGGTTCTTGGACCAGCACTATTCCCAGTCTATTCCTGAGGGCAGTTCTGGCGATTACTGCCGATGCAGCTCTTGCGTGGTGCAGATTAATCTGCGCTACCCTAGTGCTAGTATCCGACATTTTACAGCCATTTCTCCTCGTCCGTCGTCAGAGTGTCAATCTCTGACAGAACGGCCTTCTCGGAGTCGTCATATGTTTAGCATAGTGAGGTCGAAGTCGTCCAAACCCTCACTTTCATGAGGTAGAATATTGACTTCCTCGACCACCTCGCTTCTTGCGACTTCGATTGTGACCTTCTCTATCACCTCCTCCGGTATCTTTGTGTCATCACCCGGATTCGTGACACTTGCAGGTGCTTTTATCTTCTCTGCACGCGATTTGTGAACGTGCACTGGAATGCTACCAAACCTGTACCTTATGACACTGTTGTTCTTTTTGATAGCATCCAGCGATCGGTCGTCGATCCCGATTGTCGGCAGTTTTCCTGATTTTTCATCCTTGCTCCTAAATATCTTCCACAGGTTGGTGTGGAGACTCTGATTTTGGGCAACTAGGAGATCGAGCAGTTTCTTCATTTCAGCCCCCGCCGCCTTCGGAAGGTACGCCGTTACCATGTGTACGCTTGGTATATTGTTCCCATCTCACGTAGATAACGGCGGCCCTTTCCAACCAGGCAGTTGAGGAGCGGTCAGCCGAAGCCATTCAGCCGTGTCCGCATCAGAACAATCAACCAGTATGAGACCTGGCCGAAAGTGTATACCGTGAAAGTGGAGTTTGGTTCTCCAGCCCATCCCCATTTCTTCTAAGATGGCATCCTCTATTATCCCCAGCTCCTCACGAGTGAGTGCAACCTCTGGGAAGTCTTTCGCCATAACAGCCAGTCTGTAGCCCTTGGCGGCGCTAGCGTAGCTAACACCAGGCTTCCTGGTCACTGCCTTGGGTTTCAGTGTCACTCGTATGCCACCCTCAAACTTCGATTTTTTTTGGCGGATTGCTTTCCTTAGGGCTAATCACCGCCGCAACGCGTTTAATAACTTCCGGAGTTTTTTCCTCTCCACCGCCTTCAGTTTGGCCTCTGAGGCGATAAACCTTCTTTAAGGTAACGAAGGTACCATTTCGCCCCAGCATCACTCAGACGTAATGCCTGTCGTACATCCCTGATATTTAGTGCTTGTCCGGATGTCAGTCCAGTACTCGTCGAGGGCTGTGGTGTATTTTCCTCGGTTACCGAGTTATCCTCGTAGCCCACACGCTCGCGACTTTCCTTCCGTAGCGATGTCTCAGTCAGTGTCGCCTGTCTTTGTTCGTGTGCAGGGTGTCCAGTCCCCTTGGCCTCCCCTTCAGTACTTTTCGAGGACTTGGGTATTATCTCCTTGGATACCGAGGTACCTGCAGAGCCCCTAACCCCTCGATTTAACTTTCGGTGCAGACCTTCTGTCCGCGTCGCAGGCCTAAGTTGTTTACCCTTAGTACCTTTGACCTCCGTCTGTCCAGTTCGTGACTTATCCTGGTAGCCAATATATCCGATATTAAGCTCGACCTGGTTTACCAGTTGCGATGCGGTTTGAGAGCCCGCTAGTTCGTTAAGTTTTGTTTTTGTTTTGTTTAAATTTTTGTCCATATGTTCCCACGAGTGTGGATATCCGTATGTCCATCGTGTCATAGCCCCCAGTAACACGATAAGGCTACACTTACTCATCGAGGCAGGCAGGTATCGATAAAGTGCCCGCTATTCCACAGTCAGTTACTCCCGACTTCAAACCAGTCTGATAGACGCGGGCAATCCCGGATTAGTGGGGGGGGAGGGGGTGTTAGAGTTTCCCCAGTCCTTACCTTCATACCACGATCAAAAACCATTTCCATGTATCAGAGCTATTAAGGAGCATAAGCACATGGCACTGATCCCTTAGCTAGGCATCATCCTGACAACGCACATGATATCTCTGTAGCGCCTATTACCAGTTGGTACCCTCGGGGAGGGTTCAGTTGGAAGGTTTTCGCCAACCAGCTAGTAGGTAACAAATAGAAGTGGTTAGAGGCAACAAATGATTAACAAATAGAGTAACTTATTAAACTGTTTCCGATAACAAAAGGCTAACAATAAGGGTAACAATTTACGGATAACAAGTCAATAACAGATCCGTTAACTAGTAACTTGCTATCATACAACTGCCAGACTAGGTAACCGACAATGTTAGAGCGAGTGTAGAAAAAGATATGTGTTAATGCCATGAGCAAGAGCGAGTAGGATGATCACACCGACGTGAACCAGGGAGGGAAAATGGTAATTTTTTTCCCACTTCTAGAACAAATGTGACTAATTTGGTAACAATCGAACAAGTGAACGCTTACACTTATCTACTTTGTTTACTAACCATTACCCGTCTTGTAGGGTGGTTGCAGTTATGTATGAAAATGAATGAACTAGTTATTGCTAACCACTCGTACTTGTTACCCTTACAGTTAGCTTCTTGTTATCGGAAACAGTTTTATAAGTTACCCTATTTGTTATTCATTTGTTACCTCTAACCCCTTCTATTGGTTACCTACTGGTTACCGCTAACCGTTACCCATGGACTTAAAAAAATATGAAATTCCGTATATGTACTCTGCACATGCATTACGGCAATTTTCACAAGTTGAAAATTTTCATACAAATTATCATACAATTGCAAAACACGTATACCTTGTTTACAAGTATGTGATACTTTAATTTATAGATGGTGCGTCTTGTTATGAATTCGATAACCTGTTTAAAAATGTAAGAAAGAATTAAATTTTATTCAGATTTTAAAACAATTTTCTACACTTACCTTAAGATGTTGACAAAGGTCCATCTTTTTATAGTTATCACGACCGCACATTCTATATTCATCTTCAAAAATCTGCGTTATTTCTATAAAACACTCTACTCACTTGTGTACAGAAGTTAATTTGTTAGGTCCAATGCAAGGTGTATCTATGTAAATTCTCCTTGGTCCAATGTATTTCGACGCAGTTTCTGTAATTGAATATAAAATGAGTTGAATATTTTCTGTAAATACATATGTATTTCAATAAATAGACGTTAAAACTTCTTAGGGAACTATTTAACTCAATTTTTAATAAAAAATAAACTCTTTTTAATACATAAAAGAGAAAATTACGCGCACTTACCACCAATCTGAACAAAGTATCACGATTAATTATTCAAAACATTAATAGTTATCGCACAATTTATATTCAATATGGCGCAATATCAATCGGTTCGGCAGGTACCCATTTTACGCAGTTCGAAAAATTAGTATATTAAACCAAACACAAAATGTAAGTGCTTAAATGCACATACACACTGCTGTAAATAGTTTTGTATGCTTTTCCACAGTTTAAAACACCTAATGATAAACTGAAATAATCCTCAGTTTTGTTCAGACACAGCCGGTTGTCACTAACTTTTCAATGGCGGTTTGCCGCGTACAAATTTGATGTTTCCCTCTAACACAGGTATTTTGTGAGCTCAGGCGTTAGGAATATTGCCGTTTCTTCTAACATTAGGAAACTAGCGAAATATCAAAATGCGAGTGTGTTGTAACCATTGTGTATAATTACAAGTGAGATATCTTTTCGATAAACGTCAAAATTTGGAACAGCTGAGATCACCAGTTTTTGCAAAGTAAATTCGCAACCCTGGCGTTCCTCGTATATTTTACCCGAATGCAGGGACGGATACAGGGGAGGGGTTCTGGGTGTCTGGATACCCCCCATAAAATCGGTAGTCTCAGAAAATGTCAACCGTGTTTTCAAATTCGTAGCACACACAAAAACTCATTCTAGACAAAAAAATTAAAAATTATTACCCAGTAACTGGAATACAAAGAATGCTTTTTTGCCGAAAAGTATATTTTATTCTAACCGCCTTCGTAATATGCAATTTTACAAACACATTTACCGAATTTTTCAATTCAGTGTTACGTTGCCAGTCACGGTGGCTCCGAGTGAACGGTCCTTTTATATTTTAGATAGATTGAAGACGTATCTCGAGATATTGAGGAGAATCGATGAAGCACTTTAAACCCCTGACGTTTTATGATTCTACTGATGCAAATGATATTATAGCCTATCGATGGCTTTATAAAAATGCGTTCAACATATAACCCAATATTATTATATCTACATATGTTTATAATGGATATTAATCGCATATCTCAAAATATGTAAAATATCCTAAAAAATTGAAATCCCCCCCAAAATATTTTCAGATCAGCTTTTTCCAACTTCGGGCCATGCGTAATTGTCGACATATTGGCGGCCAGCTTAGGTACCCTGTCAAAAGCAACTGTCAAATAAGATATCTCCCTTGTTGTTATACACAATGGTTGTAACAGCTGGAAAAGTTGCGTTGGTATTAGTGAATTGAATTTGCTTTGGTTACCTCCGTCTTGTAGGGTACATTCATTGATTATAATTATAAGTATAATATAATACGAGAGTTCACAAGCCGTGTTTTTGGTCGTATTTCGTCGTATCGTGTATTGTAATACAAAAGTTGTAAACTTTTAGTGTGTTATTTGTGTGTGTTATTCGATCACCATATCATGTTTAACATTATTTGAGGTTTATTTTTGTTACACAATTTGAAAAATAAAGTCAAATGGCGATATACTTATATATATTTTAAAGAAACCGATCGCTCAAGTTTATTATACGATTTTTTGCATACTTACTGCTTGAATACCAGATACAATAGTTAACGAAATAACACAGTGCGTTCAGAAGCTCCTCTGTTAATTTAATAGCGCATTAAAGAAAAACGACCAATAACACGGCTATTGAGCTCACCAAATAATACTTATAATCACAAGTTTATCAGAATTTGAAAATGCCGCTTAAGAGATGCTTACATAAATTTGCGAAAATTGTAGTAAGTGAAATGTCAGAAAATTGGCTGAAGAAAGTGACTCTGTGTGAACACGATGGACAACAACAAAAAATAAATTCCACTCTTATTTCAAAAACAGACTATAGAAATACGACAAATAACACTGCTTTTTAACTCCCTAACTGTTTACTATTGTATATAGTATTCAAGCAATTAATCAGCAATAAATTTCTTATGATAAACTTGAAATATGTGTACGCATGCATTTAACTTTATTTTACATTCTTTGAATAAAAATAAACAGAAAGGGCTGATTGAATAACACGCACAAATAATACACTTGGGGAGTTCACAAGCGGTGCTATTGGGCGTATTTCGACAAATGCGACCTATAACACAGTTTATGAACTTTCTAATTGACTATTACGGCAGTATGCGTATGCGGGCGTTTGACAACCAAGCAGAATACACAGGTTCTTATGGGGCGAACCCCATAGCTACGCGCGTAAGCGCAAGGAACGGAGAAAAATTCGAACATAAATTCGAATACGCATTTGAATGCATACAAAGTTGAATTTTCGCTACTTTCTCCATTGCATTCATGATCAACGAAGCCTGGTGGACAATAATTGCCATTGATCATCTTTAAAAAATTGTGTAACACAAGATTTGTGTTAACAAGTTTCTGAGCATTTTCGGGGCCATATTTAGCGTTTCATGCAATATTCTCCACCTGGGAGTTAAAATACCAAAGCAACCTTTTATTAAAATTTTCCCTTTTTTTCTTCTAACAGTACCAAAAGGAAACGGCTTCATTAAATGCGATTTTAAAGGAAATGCTGCATCTCCAACAAAATAATAAGGAAATTTGGTATTGTGCCAGTAAATCTAGCTGTTGATTAAATAGCATTTGGCCAAACACAAAATTTGTTTAAATTCCTCCATCGCTTTGACTACAGTATGCGCCGATGTCTATGGGCGTAAATGTATAGTTTGCACCGCAAACACCAAGTATCACGTTACTGTACGTTCCTGAAGAAAATAGAAATGGTTGAAATAATTGTGTGGATTGTAGAAATTGCAACCATAATATGCTGAACAAGTAATTGCCACATGATTGCCGTCTATAGCGCCAACGCAGCTTTATTATTGTTGTTGGGGAGATAGCACTGCGACCTTAAGGTCTATTGAGCCCCCTTCTTGGATTAGAGAATTTCCCTTAGTCCAACCTCCGAGATAAATCTTAGTATTGAACCTAAGTCTCTGGAAGTTATCCCATCGTCCGTAACCAGATATTCGCCTAGACATTTTTGACGTTTGTGCGCCAACGCAGCTAGGTAGATTACAAATATTTTTGAAGTCCTCCGCTATTCTCTGCCACTCAAATTTGTTTGGCAGTCACCGACTAGTTCTCATTTACAAATCTTCCTTAAATTGAAAACAGCAATCCTAAATATGTGGTTTCTTCTGCGGTTGACGAAAACAAACCTTTAAAAACTTATAGCTGTTTTGTCATTAATGCCGCTTTTAAACTAATTAGCAAGGAAATAATTAAAATAACTGAATTCCGTGATGGCAGTCTTTGCCTTTTACTGAAAGACAAACCAACAGGTGAAAAATTTATACGTACCAAATTTCTACATGGTGTTTGTGAAGTGCAAGCTAAACACCACGATAAACTCAATCATACGAAAGGTACCATATTTGCTCCATGTTTAAATAATCTTAATGAAGAAGAAATTGTTAAGAACTTATCTGATCAAGGTGTTGTTGAAGTGTACAAGTTTACTAAAATTGTGAATGGGACACCAATGCATTCCGGTGTATTTCTTCTTACTTTTGACAAATTCAGTGATAGTAAGACCGGATTTCCCAAGCCCAATGCGGTGTAAGAATTGCGGTAAACTCAATCATACTGCGAAACGCTGCAATAACCCAAAAATGTGCGATCAGTGCAATCTCCCCCCACACTCCCCCGACACATGTTCCCGAACAATGTGCACAAATTGCTCTGGAAATCACCCAGCTATTGATAAGTCTTGTCCAAAATACCAACAATCAAAAGAGATCTTAAAAATTCAAGTCGAAAACAATTGAACAATGAAAGGAGCAATTACACATTACAGAAACCAAATTCCCTCAATTATCGGCGGCCCTTCTTTCGCTTCTATCATAAGTAACGTGCGTATCTATTTTTCATCAAAAAACAGTATATTTTAAAGAAAAACAATGACAAGACAGTATTCGAATTGCAAATATTTATATTTATTTCAATGTTTGTTAATTTTTCTGTTGGCCTAGTAAATGTTAATTTTTATAATTTTATTGAGCTCAAGGCCAGTTTATGGAAGATTTGTTTGTGAAAAAACAACAACAGTTTTTAATGGTTGAAGTTATAGTACTATTTCGGAAATCACCACATTTCTCATCAGACTTCTTTTTTGATTATTAAATTAAATTATTTTTAATTTAATTTTTATAACCACTTCTCTCAGGCTTTGAACCCGGGAGCTCGGAGTTGCAGAGCCAATACGCTACCTATTGTGCTACGCTAGCCGAGTTGGCTGTTGTGTTTATTTCATCTTCCTTAAACAAACCAACTACAAACAAGAGCAACTGATCTGCCGCTATTTAACTTATTTGTGTGGTTGTTGTTTGTGTTTTTTATTTTGCAAATTCTGTTTTACTTTACATTATATGCATTTTTAAGGCGTGCTCATCCTTGTCTACAAATGTTTGTTCATTTTTCTAGTAAATGTTAATTTTTATACTTTTATTGAGCTCAAGGCCAGTTTATGGAAGGTTTGTTTGTGAAAAAACAACAACAGTTTTTAATGGTTGAAGTTATAGTACTATTTCGGAAATCACCACATTTCCTCATCAGACTTCTTTTTTGATTATTAAATACGCTACCTATTGTGCTACGCTAGCCGAGTTGGCTGTTGTGTTTATTTCATCTTCCTTAAACAAACCAACTACAAACAAGAGCAACTGATCTGCCGCTATTTAACTTGTTTGTGTGATTGTTGTTTGTGCTTTTTATTTTGCAAATTCTGTTTTACTTTACATTATATGCATTTTTAAGGCGTGCTCATCCTTGTCTACAAATGTTTGTTCATTTTTCTGTTGGCCTAGTAAATGTTAATTTTTATAATTTTATTGAGCTCAAGGCCAGTTTATGGAAGATTTGTTTGTGAAAAAACAACAACAGTTTTTAATGGTTGAAGTTAAAGTACTATTTCGGAAATCACCACATTTCCTCATCAGACTTCTTTTTTGATTATTAAATTAAATTATTTTTAATTTAATTTTCATAACCACTTCTCTCAGGCTTTGAACCCGGGAGCTCGGAGTTGCAGAGCCAATACGCTACCTATCGTGCAGAAAAATTAACAAACATTTGTAGACAAGGATGAAATTTCGTTAACCCGATGTGGGAAACATATGTACATACTCAAAAATGGGACATTGTGTTATAAAAGACAGGAAAAGATCGGATCTTGTTTTAATATCCAATTGGAACAGAGCTTGGGCATAAGGCATATAACAAATGTTGACGAAAAATTTGGCATACCACCACGTGGTGGCAAATATTGTACAAAAAATGAATATCACTTTTTTAGGTGATTTCGGTTCAAAAACGTTCCGCGCAAAAATGGAAAAAAGTCAGATTTTTTTTTTAATTTTTTTTTAATATTTTTATTTTTACATTTTTGTCAATTGTTATATGAAATAAGTTTTAAGTTTAAAGTATGTGATGATTTACACAATGGTAAAATGTCTTGCACAATTTTAATTGCACGCTCTGCGCAGATGTTACTTCGCTGAACTTCCTTAATAGCTGATGGTTTATTTACCCAATGTCTGAGAAAACATTCATTTGCTTTTGTGAAGCCGGCCAATGATTTCTGTAGTGTGGCGAAATTATTTTTGTTGAAAGTATGATCGGAAAACCAGATTTCGCTCCAAGCACCGCACACAAACTTACAAATAGGATATTATTGCAAACGATATTCAGGAATAAGTATAAAGGCTAAAAGTGCCAAAATAGCTCTAGAATTCCAACGGGCATTACTGAGTGCTGGTATTGCTTTAAATTTTATGTAGGGAAAACGTTCATTTTTCTCGAAGTATTTAAAAGATTCGACCAATTCATATAAGTATTGCATGTCATTTCGCGCACAGCTGTGTTATTATTATATTGAATCAGAATTTTCTGAAGAAAAATTAGTTTGGGGTAGGTGGGGCACTTCCCTTAGGTCCATTAAAAGGCGTTTGGAATAATAGGAAGATTATTAGTTAAATAATTATCTATTATTATGAAGAAAAACGTGTACTCTGTACACAACTTTTTTTGTTTTTTCAGCAGTTCTGATAAAAAAGTAATTTCGTTTTGTGCGGAAACTTTTTTGCAATTTCGCAAAAAAAAAAATAATGGCGTTCATACTTTTTTGTTCTCTATTCGACTATGGTATGCCGTTTTTTGCAAACGTTTGGGTGCGTCCCGACCATTTTTTTGCATATTTGAAGGTATACCAAGTGAGAATCCGTTGTAGTATGATGCGTCTTGCACTGTTTGCGTTGAAAACAAATGTACTTTTCAAGTAAAATGTAGAATCACGTACATTTTGTTTACATTTATAATTATCAAACTCGTCAAATTTGATATAGCCATTTTGACGGGTGATGGACCACAACAAACCCCAAAATGTACCCCAGGGTCGCATTTTCTTTAATGCTGCTACCTTTTTAATATGCCTTGCGTTATTGAAATTATGAATGGGTTAAGGATAATTAACATTTCAAGTCAAATAATGTACAAGATGACTCACCAATTGGTTATATATTAGAAGTAGATTAAGGCCCGTTTACTCAATGTCTGATTAAGCGCTTAATCAGAACATAATCAGAGGTTGACTAAAAAAGCGTTTACTCAATGTCCGGTTAGCGCCAATCCGTCAGATAACATCCGGTAAAAGTTACCAGAGGATGGACCGCTGATTTACTGCTAACCAGAACAAAAAATGACAGCTGACAGCATGTAAATATTAAGTAAATAATTTTTGTGTAATAATAAAGTGAAAGTGGTTTGAAATAATGGAATCAGTAACATATCTTTCTAATATTTCAGTTCTATGTAGGCGACGTTTTCTAAAACCGCGTGTTTATGGCATAAGACATAATTTTTTTGAAATATACGATGATGATACCTTCATTTGTAGATTTCGGTTGTCCAAAAACAGTGCATTATACATTTTAAATAAAATCCAAAAACAAATTCAGAATCGTACTGAAAGGTTTGTTAAAAATGTACAAATTCACACCTTTACTAATTGATTTCATTTTCAGAAATCGTGCCCTAAGCCCTGCGGAAATGTTATTGTTGGCGTTACGCTTCTACGCATCAGGGAGTTTTTTGGTTACTGTTGCTGACTTCTGTGGAGTTACTGTAGCCACTGCAAGCCGGGTAGTGAAAAAAGTGCCTTATGCTATAGCACGACTTTCTACGGATTTCATAAAAATGCCTAAGACCAGAAATGAAATTGAAAACGTGAATCGTTCATTGTATGGAATAGCAAAATTTCCAAAAGTTGTGGGATGTATTGACTGCACTCACGTTCGAATACAATCGCCTGGTGGGGAAAATGGTGAGATTTATAGAAATCGCAAAGGGTACTTTTCCTTTAATGTGCAAGCAGTCTGCAACGCGAATTTAGAAATCACAGACCTTGTATGCAGATGGCCTGGTTCTGCACATGACAGCAACATTTTCAACAACAGTCGCATAAAGCACAGATTAGAGCAGAATGAGTTCAAAGATTGTTTTATATTGGGCGACAGTGGCTATGGTGTTAGTAAATATATGATGACACCACTATTACATCCTAACACTGCTGCTGAACGGCTATATAATGAATCGCAAATTCGTACTAGGAACTGCGTAGAAAGGTGTTTCGGTGTGTGGAAGCGCCGGTTTCCAGTTCTTTCCATTGGAATAAGAGTTTCGCTAGTCACGACTATGGCAATTGTTGTCGCTTGTGGAGTTTTACATAATATCGCTCGGCTGAACAAAGATGCAGAACCGCCTGTGGAAGAAATTGAAAATTTGTGCGAACCCACAGAAAATGCATTGGACGAGGTTGAATACACACCTGAAACGCAGGGAGTTGATTTTATGAGAGCTAGTCTAATAACGGATTATTTTGCACGGTTTGTTTACAAATATGCTTATGAAGTCAGTGATAAAGTCAATATCTCTTTTATTTCAGGTTATAATCAAAAGTATGTTGATCCATGGAAACGAGGGGTGATATGTTCCCCATTGCACATTTTTATTACTTAGGCATTTATCATCTTAATTTATTTATCTAATTTTTGTATGTACTAACACTTTTATTAGCAGTGTATACACATATGTATGTATATAAATATATGTACATATGTATATATATGTATGTATATATATCTGTGGTCACAAGCGATAATCGCCTAAGTTCTGCGTTTAAGCATATACATATATATATATGTGTATACATATGAATAAAACAATAGGTGTATCAATTTCTAAACAATATAATTTTATTAATTTCAATTCAATTTCAGTCTTCTATATTTTAAAAACTTATAGCTATAGGAACTTCATTACGTTAAATAAAAATAACACAAATATATGAAGATTGCAGGTGTACTACGTACCAATACATATACATTTGGTTCTTGCTAAAGACATAAATAAATATTAAAAAAGAAATATGTATATATACGCCCATTTCAGTATGCATGCACGTACATACATACTTACATACATATATGTGCATACATTTACCAACCTTGATATTCATAGACGTACAAATGGTTACATATATGCCTATATATGTATATGTATAAGGCTAATACTAAATTCGTATATGTATGTATGTACGTGTGTACGTGCATGCATACTGAAATGGACGTAGATATACATATGTATTTTATTGTAAAAATATATAAAGCATTAATATGAAGTCTTGGTTGCTTCTATTTGCAGTTGCGAAAGCTTTAGTTTCATTTCCACTTCTTTCATTTCCAAAGCGTGTTTTTCCTTAGCACACTTTATTTCCAAGAAGTGTTTTTCCCTAGCCCACTGATGCCTGTCAGCTGCTCTCCTGTTTTCTTCTTCCCAAAAAAATTGTTGGGTATCTACTTTTTCTCTTCCTTTCTTCTCTCCATTCGCTGCCAATTGCACAGATCTTTTCTGCTTAAGAAGGGTTGGGGTCCATTTGCTCCAATTATTTGCGGTACTCTTAAAAAAATTATTTTTTATTAAGGAAAATGTATGAGATATATTATTACGATTTCGACTGCTTCAGCCGCTTCTGCTACCAGTTCCTCGGAGCAACTGAGCATGGATTCATCCAGGTGCTCCTCAACTGGATTAACCTCAAATGTAATGGCTAAAAAACATCATTTAAAAACCAATACAAATAATAATAATAATAATAAACTCTCTTACCATCACTATCAAATTCATTCGATAGCCCCGTTCCAGAGTCACCCATCAGGGCAGCTAGTCTGTCCGTGTTCGAGTCCGAGCACCTCATGAACGTACCACCACCCGTCCTGTATAACTCCTTCCGCTCCTCGGCCAAATTTCGCCTTGTTTTACGTTTCATATTTTCATATTTTTCCCGAAGATTCTTCGGGCCCCTCTTTATGGCCATCTGTGCCTCAAACTCCTCATCAATTAAGTCCCAGGTTTTTCTCTTTTCCTCCCAGGAAACCGCATCCGTCTTCTTATTTTCCAGCGTGCTGGCGTGCTGCTCGGCTAATCGTATTAGCAAACTCTCCTCAGCGCTGGAGAAGTTTGGTAGCCGATTTTTCTTTTTATCCGCCATAGTATAAAATTAATTAAAATAGTATCTTGAAATAAAACGCTTTATTTTTTTATTACATGCAATGTAATTGAAAAGTGTAAACAAAAATCAGCTGTCGCGTACTTTTTGTGCATTCACAATGCATATTTTGTGAACTTTTTTCATAAAATATTCACAATGATCGAACTTACCGGAGGTCAGCTAACCAGACTTTGGTGTAAACGAAATTGTCATTCCACCATGTTGTATGGTTAAGCAACCATTGGTTAAAAGTTATAGTAACCAGACATTGAGTAAACGGGCCTAAGAATATCCAACGAGCCCACACGATTATCATAATGATTTTCCTTTTTGTTCAGAAAATAAGAAAAACGAAAATATGAAACACGCGAAAGTAGTAGCCGATTTAACACACAAAGAAAAATATTTTAGAAAGTACATAGAATACCGCACGATTATCATAATGATTTTCCATTTTGTTCAGAAAATAAGAAAGACGAAAATATGAAACACGCGAAACTAGTAGCCGATTTAACACGCAAAGAAAAATATATTAGAAAATACATAGAATACTTAATTTTAACCAATTAGATAGGATGAAAAAATATATTGATTTTAATAATCATCATCGAACATTGGCGAAAAATGAATTTGAGCGAAATTTTGTCAAACTGTTGCATATTACAGTCTATGGTAAGACAGTGGAACGTGTTGATAATAGAAAATACATTAAGATAGTTACCAATTTGGAGAATAGCGGAAGGAACGGAAGGAGATGATAGTTACCGATTGTGAGAATAGCGGAAGGAACGTAAGGAGATACGGAGCACGCGCAATAATACCCAAATTTAATTTCCATAGTTCACTTAGATTTTCTGAAAATATGATTCCTATTGAAATGAAAAAAGCTCATCTACAACAAACCTATATATAATGGTTTTTGTGTCTTACAAATATCAAAATGGCAAATGTATCGTTTTCATTATGATTCTATAAAACCAAAATATACCGCAAATGTTAGTCTAAATTATATGGATACAGACTCTTTTATTTATGACATTAAAACAACCGATTTTATGAAGATATTCGTGCTGATATTAGCTTATATTTTTTCAAAATATTGAAACCCAAATATTTTCAATTTACCATTGATAAATTAACAGATTTTGTGTATGATTAAGTATGAAGTTAATAGAAAAATGATAAAAGAATTTGTTGATTTAAGAGCAAAAATGTTCTCCATTAAAATTGAACAAGAAGATAAGGACATTAAAAAAGGGAAAGGTGATAAACATTCATGTGTAAAAATGCTTTCTGTTGACGATTTTAGTTTTGGTTTATTGAATAAGAAAAATATGAAGATAAATTGTACGTATTTCGATCAAAATGTCATGAAATTTATACACATCATATGAATAAATAATTTAGATGATAAGAGATTTGTAATAGAAAATGGTATTGAAACGTATGCATGGGGTCATTACAAAATAAATAAAAACAACTAACAAAATTAAAAAACAGCTTTATTTATTTTAAAGAGTATTTTTGATATACAAATTTTAAACATAAGTGTCTACAATTGTAAGTATTAAATTTTTGTTTTCGTGTATAATTATATTATATAGGTGGTTTTAGGTAATTACCAATTTCAGGTGGTGGTTGTAAATTTCCAATTAAAACCCACCCCCAAAATCTGAGAAAAGCAGGTTGATAAAAATACAGGTCTGATGAGAGGGATATTTATTTATTTATTTCAAATTACAGTTTTTTTCTTATTTATACGCAAATTATCGATATACCCAACACTACGAAAATCATCATAAGGTAAGCATGTAACATTATATTTTCCTTGGTTTTTTGAAAAATTCTTCTAAGACTTCGTCAACTGGCAAATTGATAACTCTGTGGATATTCATAGAAGCTAGACCGTTGAGCCTTTCTTGACTTGTTGTATTCCGCAAGTAGGTTTTAATTCTTTTCAAAGATGAAAAACTTCGTTCTGGTGTTGCGATTGAAACGGGCAAAAGTGCGAATATACGTAAGATCTTGAAGACATTTCCAAACGAGGTTTCGGAAATTTTTGCCTGAAGTTCGCTGTTTCAACATTTTTACTGCCGCAAGAAAGTTTTGTTTCGAACAATCTATTACTTTTTCATAAAATACAAATAGTTTTTCAGTTTTTTTGCATCAAAATCGTACTTTGGAAACAAAACACTAAAATTGTCTAAAACTGATTTGTGGTCAAGAAATCGGCTTTTTAAATTAGCGATATATGTATCGAGGAAGGGAATGTAAAAAGCAATGCGATTGTAAGTCCCAGCATCGCTTGTTTCCAAATTGCAGCGGTTCATTTGTCGTCTACTTTATCGCGGAACCTTGATTTCTGTACCTAGATTAGTGCATTATTGTTGAACGTATTCAAAACTCAAATGCAATTTTTTTTCTGCATTGTGTCGAATTTCTTCGAACTCTTTTAACGCGTCATTTGCTAATCTTATTGCTTCTGTGAGATCTTCATCGGGTGATTGTAATTGCCGGCTGAGAGGTAGAATCACAGCATAATGCAGCTAGAAATTTGAAATTCTGCAGCAGAAATTGCAGTCAAAAGCTGGGACGCAGTGGATGAAGTTTCTGCATTATTGCATATTATTATTTCCTCTAAAGCTGCAACTACAATGTTGATTCAAATCGGCATCTACTTCGGCACGGTATCGTTAGATCGCTCAGAAATTTTCTTCATTAGATGTTGGATCGCTTAATTCCTTTTGGAAACACAATACGATTGGGGTAGGGTTTAGTATAGTGCCGCATAAATTTGGTTTACTGTGGCGAAACGCGTATATCAAATTGAAAAATTCAAATGCACATAGATGAACAACAAAATAAACTTTTGTTTAACTATCATTTTGCAAAAATCCGTCCACAAATTTTATCCGAATTTAACTTTGAAAATGCTCTTTTTTTGGCATTTTTCACATATAGAGTGTTTGAATTTCATTCACTGCACTTAATTTAGAGCCACTAATGCATTCATTTTGGCACATACATATTATTAATACATTGTGCTATCAATTTTCAACGTTTTTAGAATCAATAAATGCTTAAATACTTCGCAACTATTAAATAAAAAGTTGCATATTTAAGCCCCGCACAAAAAACTTAATATAATGCCAAATGCATCTGTCAAACTACTGAAAACAACGAGCGAAAGAGAAAACAGAGCAAATTGAAATAACCCAGTAACCTAAAAGTACGCGGAAAAGAGTTCTGCAATACACAATTAGGCATGTGGCGGTTTTCTTAACTAAATCAATACCTTGTAATAAATTGAAAATTTGTAATAAAAAATCGCGCGATTACAAATTTTCGCCTGCGGCGCTTTTCACAAATATATAAATATTTCGTAATATCTTGAAAATTTGTAATTAAAAATCGCGCGATTTTTTATTACAAATTTTCGCCTGCGGCGCTTTTCACAAATAAATAAATATTTCGTAATATATTGAAAATTTGAATTAAAAATCGCGCGATTTTTTATTAAAAATTTTCGCCTGCGGCGCTTTTTACAAATAAATAACTACATCATTTATAACATATGTCATGAACCCACATATTGTCCGGAGTTTAACAAAAAAATGTTTGCTGGGTAACTTTGTGTCGATTTTGTATGCAAAAAGTTGAATTTTTGCCCATTTTTAAAGGCTTCCCTAGGGCCTCACATAGGGTCTAGAGGAACCAGTGAGGGCTTATTAAAAAGTTTATTCTTTCCCCTTTCTAACGGTGTGCCACAACCCCATTTTTATGCGGCACTATACTAAACATTTCCTTATGATTGTTTTGACAATATGTTTTAATCTTTTCATAGCATCGTTTTTCGACTTTTCTTTTTGGGAAATAATCGATATTCAATCGATAGGTTTCCTAATTCCGCTCGCAATGTCACGTAAATTTTTAATATCAAGCACGCATCCCTACAAGGACAGTGATAGTCAATTGATTGATCATGTGATACTCACTGTTGATGGAGATACCGATCAAATACTGCTATCACATTCTTAAGACCAATGTGAAAAACGTGATGGGTACATTTGTGTACATGTGATCTTTTGTCTTTCTCTTACTTATAGAATTTATCCAATTAAATGGAAATGTAGCTGAACTGCTTACTCCTTCGTCTTTTTACCAGTCAATGATGATATATCTAAATATCACAGTTGATACATCATGCTTGATTTGTGTGTTCATCACAGTTGATTTATCATATTTGATTTGTGTATCTATCACAATTGATCGGTCATACTTGATTTGTGTATCTATCACATTTGATCGGTCATACTTGATGTATGAAGCTATCACTATTGATCTGTCATACTTGATGTATAAACACCTCACATTAACCAATCACACTTGATGTAGATGTATATCAACAATATTTGATTCAAGTAATTGTGAAAAAGATATATTCTATTTATTTTTGTTATGGTTTACAAATATTTAATTTAATTTTAATTAAAATAAAAAATTAAAATCAAATACAAACTAAAAAAATTCAAATTCATTTCAAACAAAAAATATTTCAATAATTCAAACAATAAATTAACATGAAACAAAAAATAATAATAAAAGGCATTTATGGGGTGTTTGAATTTGTTGTTGCAGATGTAGTCGCTGTTTTTGATTTACGTAAATAGTGTTTTTGTTGCAGTCGATGATGAGCCCCCACCACTGCTTTCCGTAAGCTCTTTTCAAATTCAAAAGCACCTTGTGCTGAGAAAACATCTAAATTTTAAATTAAGGTGAATGTATGTAAAAAGCGAATAAGTGGATATTTAAAAATAAAATGTATACCTCGTAGAATTTTGTTAACAAGCGTTAACTGGCACAAAGCTTTTTTTCCCACGTCCCCTCCCAATTATATTGATGCAACACTTAATCAGAAAAAATACTCCGTCCACGTTGCCGACATCCTCCGCCGCTCCCTTCAGCTTATGCAAATAAGTAGTCTATAAAAATTATAAATTTAAACCAGTCAACAATTAAGTATGACCTATATTTTTTACCATTGCCTGTGCAAATTCAGGTAACTTTAGTTTATCCTTAACTTTTTTAACAGCCACTTAGGTTGTCAGAGGAATCATTGCTGCAATTTGAAATGAGAAAGAAAGTTTGTTAAAGAAATACCTACATTTTCCTCTACTTTCACCAGTCGCGCGTTAGTCTCCCTCTGTGCTTCTAGTACCTCCTTTAATAACTTCAGAATATCTTGAGAAAAAAAATATATCGTAAGTAAAACTATGAATAAATTTGAAATGAAGTTTTCTGACCGTCAGCAGAGGTGGGCGTGGACTCCGGAATTAAGCCATCATAATTGCTTCTAGGCAATATTTCTTTAAAAAAATGTATTTAGAAAAATGTTTTTGGTTGATTAATATTTTGTTTGCTTACCGTTTTCCTCTAGAGTTCCCTCAAAAATGTTGCTCGTATTCTCCATGTTTTTTTTAATTATTAAATATTTTTTGGCTGAGTTTTGGCTGACAAAGGTGAATCTTTTACTCGTATCTTCCTCAATGTGTGCAATAAGCTTTCCAAAGCACTTTGGGAAATGTTGTTTAGAATTGCCCATGCTTTTAACTCCTCACATTTGTCTATGCTTATAATATTTTCTTCGTGAACTGCTGACGAAGTGGAAGCTGTAGGATCTGCATCAAAATCTCCACTATCTGTTTCGGAAAACTCACCCCACTCACGTTCACTTGAAGAAGAGTAATCCAGATCTCTTGATGCTGCTGGCAGACTTAATTTTGGGAAAGAAACGCACCTAGCCGCAGACGTGGATGCCATTCCATTTTTTTCAGTTCTTTATATTTTTTTATAGTGGACTCAAACGCCCTTTTTGCTTTTGAAAGACAATTTTGCCGATGCCTTCTTTTCATTATATTATATTTTTAAATTCCGCTTCCGTAATTAAAATATAGAAACAAATAAATAAGTTTTCACAATTGTACACCACTTCGCGCGCTGTTCACTTAACATTGGCTTTAATTTTGTTTTCTTCGTTTTCTTCTTTCGACAAGAAAAGCAACTCTGCTGAATCTATACATATTACTTGTTTCACTCAACCATATACATTCACGCATTGTAACTATGACAACCGTATGGTCTCACTTTAACCAACGCAAATGTGTTGCAAATGATTGCAAGTGTATTAGTAAAAAGGATGTGGATGTGTTAGTACCCATCACACTTTTCTTGTAGGGATGTTTTATGATACGCAAGTTCCTTTTTCTAATTACTGAATGGTGGTTTTACAAATTTTCCTAAAGCAGTCGCTTTTTTGAGGCCATGTTCGATGCCGTACGCAACGCAATACATACAATAAGCACCATCATCTTGCGTAGAATACGCTAACCAATTGAAACGTGTATTGGAATTCAAATTTCTTGATCCTGATTTTGGGAATTCAAATGTTGCGGAGGGTTTTCATACGTTATCAACGATTTCTAATATATGTATAATAACAATACTACCTCTTAATAAATGATCTCATCTCTTGCTGTTCACACGAAAGTACTCGTTACTCTTAAAATAACAATTTCCGGTTTCTGACTCGCAACTCTTCCAATATCAAATTTTGAAACTACCGCATCTATTCTGACTGACTTTTCAGTATGCGAAGAACTAACAGAAGAAACTCTTTCATTTACAATATCCTCAGTCAACATTGATTCTGGTGTATCTTTTGAATTTCGGAATCTTCAAATGCCGTTGCTGGATTTGCAGGAGTTATCGAAGAATACGGCGTGGTGTCTTGTGAGCATGTTATATTGGGTGGTATTTCGCAAAAATTTTCGTCGTCTCCATTAACCTACAATTTATGATAAAAACTTTTTTTAAAAATAGTCCGTAGTTTATCAACATAAGTTGTGATAATTTGAAAATTCGAATTTTTCACAGGAACGAAAAAGAATGTACTAACTTTTTTGCACTGTTCTTTGCACTAACTTTCTCCGAAGTCTCTCGACTGAAGTAGAAGAACACGTTTCTTTTCATGATGTATAACAACTGCACTAAATTGAATTTATATATCAAAAAAATAAAACTTGCACATTTTATTTTCCGCACATTCACTCGTCCGTCAAGTCGATTTCCCGAATTAAAAAGATATATATAGAGTTGCAAAAATTAAAGGGAAAAGTAGCAGACACTAAGCAGTTGACGGAGTAACACATAGAGTGCGCTGAGTGCAAAGCGCGGTACGTAATTCAAATACAATAAACCCCCCAAATAAAAATTCTGGATCCACCGCTGACGCTACCCTATGAGTTCCAATACCGTTTACGTCATCTAAATGAACGATACCACATTCTTGCTCTAGTGGTTTTTTAGATAAATAATTACGCATGAAAACTCCTCTGAAATATTTCAGTTTTTACCATATTTGGTTAAATCAATGTCTGTTTTTTGATGGTGATGCTTGAGGCCCATAAAAGAGTCAATATCCTTTTTTATATGGTTTAAGTAATAAACCTTTACCAAAGCAATTGATTCCTTATATCAGTTGTTCCGTTTAGACTCCTCCAGGTCTTCTTTTCCTTGTTTAATATCTCTTATTGTTTTATAAATACTTGATCCGGTAGTTCCAAGAGCAGCTAATGCTGATATAATGGGAATTAATGGAAGAAATCCACTGATTTTAGGTAGTGGAATAATTTTTCTTGGTATAGAAAATTTTGATGCTTTCCTTTTTAATTCAGTATGTATAGCATTTTAAGCAATTTTCACAGCACTCTCGATATCGTTAGGGTTTTCACTTTTCAAAAGCTTTTTAGTTTTTGTTTAGGCTAACAGCCTAACGGCGCTTTCCATTCCACTTTTTGCTATCAGAGGACCCAGGAGCTGACACAGCGTTTCGCCAAATCCAAACGTAAGTTCGAGACATTTACCCATTTTTCAGTTAATGTTCAATTTCCTAAAATATTAAATACATATACAAACTTTGTAATACATATTTCTAATCCTAATCTTTTCTTTCTAATTTTCGTTATCCACACAACTGACCACGAGACAATCTAGATTTGCGTCAGCTTGTGTCCATTGTCCTTCGTCGCCGTTAATAAAGCGAGCCATCAGAAAATTGAGTCTCAACAAAAACCTACTACAACCATTTTCATAATCCAACAGCAAACCATCGAGCACTTCTACAGCAACAATACGCCACACCATATAATTCTGGACATTTGCACATCATCATAACATACAACAGGATTTGGAACACAATATACATACATCAATTTGCCAGCACACAAATACAAGAGCAACAAAACACTGAGAAAATCATAAGGTACGTGGTTTAAGTTAAAGTTTGCACATATGTACATGCGTACTGACAAATAAATACGATTTAAAAATTAAAGAGATATACATATGTATGTACTTTTTTGCGTTAATCCGTTGTTTGAGTGCGCGGGTGATTTTGTGTGATAGTGTAATTCAAAGTGCAAAGTTTTCTATTGCAAAATCGAAATTTATAGTCAGCGGGAACAAAGCTGCAACTGGTACCTTCTGGCCGCGCGGGTGTTTCATTGTTGGTCATAACCTCAAATTTCATTTCCTTTCTCATGAGATGTTTGTTAAATTGTAAAACAGCTATCAAGATAATTTTTACGTAAATTATTAATCTAGATTCCGAGTTGCGTGCTTTGTGTTAGCGATAATTCTTATTTTGTATCGCTTATGAAACGGACTATCAAAACAAACCAGAAGATAACCAAGTGCGGCGAATTCAGAACGGCTGCATGTACCAGTGTTGGGTGGCGAGCAATTAATTAAATCCGAAAAATTCCTAAAGTACAAATAAAATATAAACGAAATAAAATATTATTAAATAAGAATAAGAACTTATAAAATAAAATTACATTGCACATATTATTTCAAAATTTTCAATATTTTTGTTGTAATTATTGGGTGGTGTATTGGAAGGAGTTTTCTTCGACGGGGTTTTTTTTCTTTCACAAATTTAACGATTAGTTTTGTGTTTTTTTCTCGCTTACGTAAAGTGCGTGGAAGTGATCGGTGACCTATCCTCAAAACTCGCAGAAAAAAGGGAAAATGAAAAATCTGAGGAACATTCAAATACGGATCACAATATTCGGGTGCCGCCTTGTGATACCGTAATTTTTAAAGGAGACTATATGTCATGTCAGTGGCCGCTGTGGTCGAGTGTGGCCGCTGTGGTCGAGTTGGTAGCGGTGCATGCTATAACTCGATATGCCGGTGAGTTCGAGGTTCGAATCTCAGTCTGGGCAAACAAAATCTTAATCACAGAAAAGTTTTTTTCTAATAGCGGTCACCCCTCGGCAGGCAATGGCAAACCTTCGAGGGTATTTCTGCCATGAAAAAGCTTCTCATTAAATACATTTGCCGTTCGGAGTCGGCACAAAAACTGTAGGTCCCTCCATTTGTGGTATAATATAAAGACGCACACCACAAATGGTAGGAGAAGCTCGGCCAAACACTGAGCTATATAGTGTACGCGCCAAAATTATATATTTATATGTCATGGCCAACATTTCGTGACATGTTCACGGCCATATATATTCTAAATAAACGGCTCAGGGTGAAGCGAAAGAGATCGTTTGTAAGTGTACCCTTATGAGGGCTTTTCGACAGCGTGGAAAATTCTCACAGGCCGTTATGAGAATAAGAGGATTCTAGTAAATAGCCAATTGAAGATCCTTTTCAGCCTGTCCCCGGTAGGAAGTGAATTTGAAAGTGCAATTTAGGAACTCCAGCGCGAAATAAATAATTGCATATCTGCCCTCCTGATTCATAATATTGACATATCGAACTGGGACGCGATAATCCCTTCCTGTGTTCAACAAAATTACCTAAGACTACGCTGTCGATGTGGGAACAATCCGTGCAGGATACAACCGTAATCCCAAAATGGGGGGATATGGACAGATTTCTGACAAGTCGATTTCAGACTTTGGAAACTGTCTTCGATATTATAGGGCCTTCACGGCCACAATCTTCTAAATTCAGCTTCGAAAATCACCTGTGCCTGAACTGTTAGTCCTCCGGACATGGTGTCGCAAAGTGCACTATTGCGTTTAATTGTTCAATTTGCCTCTCGCGACATCATTCAATGCTTCATTTGACTTCAGACTTCTCTGCAGGTATACCAACGTCTCTTAACTTTTGATCGTTAAGTCTTACATCAGAATACATAACTAATGGTATACTTAAACTAAAACCGACTACACTTGTTGATATAGATGGTCTTTCTGCAATCCTTATTAAAAATTGTCCATCTCTTGTTCATCCGTTTGAAGTTGATTTTTAATAAATCCCTATCGCTTGGAACTTTTATTGATGATTGGAAGCTTATATCAATAACGCCTGTTTTTAAAGATGGCAATAAAAAGGATGTTAGAAGTTACAGGCCTATTTCTAAACTTTCTACTATCTCAAAAATTTTTAAAAACGCAGTTAATGTTGAATTAAGTTTTAGTGAATACTGTTTTGACGCCTTCATGTCAGGTTTTCAAGTTAATTGCATATTTACGGACTTCTCAAAAGCATTTGATAGAGTATCACATAAGGTTCTAATTCACAAGTTAGCTTCTTTTGGCTTTCATTCAGTTTTCTTACGTTGGCTGGACTCATATCTGCGGAGTAGATGTTGCGTTGTGACTGAAATAAAGGACCTTGAAGTAGTGTTTGATGAAAGATTTATTTTCAATAAGCATATTAATCATATAATATCAAAGGCGTACTTCGTGTTACGCTTCGTGTTACGCTTCGTAAGACGCAATACCTCGAATTCCTCAGATCCATACACCTTGAAATTATTGTATACTTCTTTTGTTCGGTCGTACCTCGAGTATGCAGTCTTCATCTGGAGGCCATATAACCAGCTTGCCTTAAATAGGGTTGAGCGTGTTCAAAAAATATTTCTTAAATTTACCCTTCGATCTTTTAACTTTGTAGATCCGATACCATCACATCATTCTCGCCTCATGCTACTGAATCTTGAATCTTTAGAAAGTCGCAGATCTATACTGAGCCTCTCCTTCACATACAACATTATTAAAGGTGTTGTTGATTGCCCTTATTTGCTGGAAAAGATTAGGTATAATGTTCCCCAGCGAACCATTCGAACTTTTTTTTACCATTTTATGTTGATAATGTTAGAACACAATATGCCATCAATGCCCCGATTTCGCGTGCCACTCAACAATTTAATGGTATAAGTAATGCTGTTACGATCGACTTTTCAGTCCCAAGATCGGTTTTTTTGAATCTTTTGAACCCCATTTTTTAGTTTATAATCTTTATAGTCGGTAATGTTTTGTTAAACTAAAGACTAAGTAAATAAATAAATAAATAAATAAATAAATAAAGAAAAAAAATTCAAACTGGGCTCTTACCAGTTCCAATCTGACCAATTCTGTTACTCGTCGCTCTGACTAACCAAATGGCTCCCATACTAGTGCAAATGTAGCCACTGCAAGTACTAGTCGCCCTGAATATCGAAACTGGTCGCATACTTGTTCAAATCGGTTCACTTCTGACACTAGTCGAACGGAATCCGCCTAGTCAAGTTCAGTCATGTTTTGCAAATATGAAGAAGGGAATTCTGCTGGGGACTGCTCAAATATATATATATATATATATATATATATATTATATAACGGTTCCACCTTTTCGGAAAGAGCATTGATTGATTCAGAATCCGAATGCTCCTTTATTACTGACCGGCTTAAACGTCGTATCGGCCTTCCGACAAAAAAAGTGAATGCAACAATTTGCGGGATCAGCAATACTATTCCGGCAAAGGCAAACCTGGCGTGCTCCATTAAGATAGGTTCGTCCATCGATTCAACAGCTGCAGTATCAACGACGGCGTTAGTCCTACCCAAACTGACGGGGAATCTTCCCACGTGCTAAGTTGATTCAGCAATACGGCAAGTTTTTCCGGACCTGATTTTAGCGGATAAGCGGTTCTTCGCAAACGAACCAGTCGACGTTGTTCTCAGAGGAGACGTCTATCCTCAAATCATACTGGAAGGCTTGCGTAAGGACACCTTGGGTTCCTTGTTAGCTTAAGAAACAATCTTCTGCTGACCTGACTGGACGGACTAATGAAGAAAAATCAATAACTTTATGCGTCTCCTTTTTCAATGAAGTCACGTTGGATAAGCAGCTGAGTGCATTCTGGGAACTGGAGGATATTCCACGTGGTAGAACTCCTCCTCAGGAAGGGAGTATTCCAGAGTGCTTGCAGAATACAAGTAATTAGGGCACATGGCTGAAGTGAGGCCTACTCCCACAGAAGCTCCGAACGAGTACTTTTACTTACAACATCATGAGGTAAGTAAACCCGAAAGTACTTCCACAAAAGTTCGGGTAGTGTTTAACGTATCCTGTCCGTCCGAAAACGGTGTCAGCTTAAATAACGTGCTCTATCCCGGCCCAGTACTAAAACTCTGTATTAAAACTCGGGATCCGATGGAATGCATGTGCGGATCAGTTATATTTTACCGCGAAAGGCCTAGATCAGATTCAAATAGTGACAAAACAAAAGATTTTGTCAAACATCGCGAAACTTTTTGACCAATTAGGATGGTTAGCGCCAATAATAATCACTGCGAAAATTTTAAAGCAAAACATTTATTTAGAAGGGACCAATTGGGATGACCAAGTTTCTACAACAACATTAAATCGATGGAACGCGTTTGTGAACGAATATTCGGCTAAAGATCAAATCAAGATACCTCGCTGGGTTAAATTTTCCCCATTCGAAAAGATTGAAATTCATGGATTCTGTGATGCATCGGAGAAGGCGTACGCTGCGGCCATCTATATGCGCGTTGAAAAAGAGACCGGAGTTTACGTAAACTTGTTATTAGCCAAAAGAGTGGCCCCTGTTAAAACAATCTCGCTTCCCCGCCTTGAATTATGCGGCGCGGTACTTTTGGCACAGATCATGGAATCGGTCATATATAATTTGGATCCCCGATCTTTGGATTACTATATTTGGACTGATTCCACGATCGTATTAGCATGGCTCAGGAAATTACTTTGCTCCTGGTCAACATTCGTTTCACATAGAGTGACAAAAATTATTGAATAGGTTGAACAGCATCATTGGTATCACGTCGATTCGTCCTCGAATCTCGCAGATTTAGGGTCGTCGCGTAACAGCATCGGACTTAGTAGAAAGTTTGTTGTGGTCGCAGGGACCTTCTTGGCTTCAGAACGACAAACCAGAGTGGCCTTCTCAGGAGTTGGTTCTACGAACGGATGAAGAGAAAAAACGCGTACAAGTTCACGCGATAAACATTGTGGAGGTTTCGGATAAACTTCATATATTTTTCTCACTCCCGAAATTTACCGCGACATCTAGATCGATTTCTGTAGAGAAAATCAAAGCTACGACACGGCGAATAATCACACTTTGCCAGCAACAACACTTCCCTACTGAATTTTCAAGCTCCAGCTCTGGGCAAACAATAAACCCCAAAAGGGAAATTCTCGCCTTGAATCCCTATTATGATTACAGCGGAATATTGAGAGAAGGCATCCAATCCTGCTTCCATACAATTGTCATCTCCCGCGACTTGTTACCGCATTCATTCATGAGATTTCCCTGCACGCAGAAAGCCAGCTAATGTTGCGTCTGAATCGAACGCAATACTGAATACCACGGGTCAAAATATTGATAAAAGCCATTATACATAACTGTAAGGTGTGTACAATACACAAAAGGCGAGTTCAAAACCAAATTATGGCCTCACTCCCATCCGAACGCAGTACGTTCCTAAAAGCGTTTAACAACACAGGTGTAGACTTCGCAGGACCCTTCGACATCAAAAACTATAGAGGCAGAGGTTGTGTCGTCACAAAGGGTTATGCTCGTTTGTTCGGTTGCTTCGCAACTAAAGCGATTCATTTGGAAGCAACAAATGAATTGAGTACTCCCACTTTCCTGGCAGCAATGTCTAGATTTAAAGCACGTCGTGGGTGTCCAAAAAACAAATACTCCGAAAACGGTACTAATTTCGTTGGAGCCTCATGAACTTTAAAGACTGAATTTAAGCGTATCTGTCCAACACTCGTGCGGCAGTTATTTCTAAGAATCTTTATCAACAATTTTCTTGGCATTTCATCCCAGCATCAGCTCCACACATGGGTGGGCTAGGGGGTCAGGGGTAAAAAGTTTCAAATCCCATTTTCGAAAAGTAGCAATAGATTTTAAATACACATTTGAAGAATTTACCACTTTACTTTGTCGGTCTTAATTCTAGACCGATTAGTCCTGCATCTACTGATCCAACTAGTTTAGAACCGCTGACTCCGGGACACTTTCTTGTAGGGACCACCAGAAGTTGAAGTCACCGAAAGGCCAGCTTCCGTGTTCAACCGGTGGCAGAAAATGAAGGGTTTCCATCACTCATTCTGTCAACGATGGAAAAAGGAATATCTCAACGAGCTTCAAAAACGTACGAAATGGAAGCCAGATATGCAGACGGATGACTTGGTTGGTGCCCGCGAAGATAACCTGCCTCCCAATCAATGGCGACTAGGACGAGTTGTTAATGTCCACCGCGGCACCGATAGTCACATCCGGGTTGTAGACATTCGCACCGAAAAGGGACTGGTGTCCAGACCTATAGTCATAGGTTCGGCCTCCACTGGAAAATATCAACAGTTCCGCAACATCCTCTCCCACCAGTTCGCAATCCAACCATTAACAAATGCTCCTTACTAAGAGATATATATTATTCTTTCCGTTCCAATAAAATAACCCCCTTCACAATGGCCCGCAAGAAGTCCGAGCAGCTCACGGCGAAATTTTTGATTCCCTGCCAACTGTGCTGCAAAAACCACGGCATACGGCCCTGCCCACTGTACTGCGCAAAGTCGGTCGAGGAAAGGCTACGGGCCGTATTAATTCACCGGTATTGCCCTAACTGCTTATGACCATTCCGTAGTTTGGAAATTTGTAGCAGTAAAGAAAGATGCCACCGTACATCAGACCCGCAGATGTTAGAGGAAGGTGAAGTCTCCGATGGTGAACTGTCAATTAACTTCAACGAACGGGCTAAATCCTGGGCCGAACAAGTGGAAGAATCGGAATTGGCTAAAAGTGCAATCGATGTCAAAAGGTCTACTGCAGCGACGAGTGACGGCTCGGAAACTCCTTTCCGACCGCTCCTCCAGCACGAAAGACTTGGGCATGGCTCGAAGGCAAGTCCTCTCCGACCGTCCAAGCAGCGCGGCTTGGTAACGCGTTCTTACAGACCGCCTGCTCAGTCGACTTTTAATTTTGCGCAGGGCTCAGGATCACGTCCTTCACGACCGGCACAACACAGAATGCAAAAAAGAGATTACTTGGGAACACATCCTTACCGACCGCCCCTAAGAGACACGCTCTGCTCGTTATATACGCCACTCCCCACAGCGTGAAATCGCAGGCTGGCCGACTAACACACGATAGTACGGCAGCATCAATTATGAGGGCATTCGAACCACTTGCGTCCACGGCAATAGTGAAGATTGAGGCTGGCGGGCGCCTACATTTAGCTCGCGCTATCATCGACCTGTTCGCCAAACACGATCATCGACGGAGATTTCATGAGGGACTTACATTTAGAACGCATGGGAAGAAACAACAGATGTTCCCTCATTCTCCGTGGAATGCATAAAGTTATAGAACGGGTGACAGCGCAGGCGGTAGTGGTAAAGAGGCATCTCCGCATGACTCCTGTCAGTCAGATCGACCCCAAAGTTGCAGCTTCATTCGAATTCATGGAGCTAGCTGACCCACAGTTCTTCAAACCATCGCCCGTTCGATTGACATTAGGGGCAGATCTTTACGCCCGAGTGATGCAGAGCGGCACGCCACCATCATATACGTGCGCCCTGCTCATGCAAAGAACAATCTTCGGGCTAGTACTATCCGGTGCCATCCAACAATAGTCGGAGAGTCAGAAACCAATCTCAACAAGCAAACAATAAAAAATTTAAAAAAATATACATACACTAAATTAAATGACAAATAAACATGTGCTTATTTTAGTTAAATTAACGGCCTTTCATTTCAGCTGACTTCCCAATATTATATCCTCCAAATAGTTTAGGAAACCACCCCACAGGACGAGCCAGCTGTCTTCAGATGTTGAACTAGCGATCCGCGCCATAAGCGTGGAGCATAACATGGACTTAGTTTAAGACTATTAAGTGACTCATTCCATTAAACTGTTAAAATTACTCGTAATAACATGCAATATTTTTCATATGTTTCAGGCAAACTGTAATGTCTGAGCAGAACTCATCCACTCAACATTACTGATTGCACTCATTCGCTCCCTGCGCTCTCTAGGTATTATTGTTGAAGCAAGTAATAACTTAAAGCCTATCAAAATATATAAGCAGTTGCGTAGCGATAGTCAATAAGCAAACACGTTGTAAGCTAAAGCACATTGAATAAAGCTATTGTTGTTGTATACTAAACTGGCGCAGTCGGTAGGATACCGTAACTATCATTAGTATATAACAACCGTTCGCCAAATTGTTTGTCTTCTCGCGCACTACCTATTAAGTGAAAATTGTGTGAAGCCAACGCTAAAGGGCAAACCAAAGTCACCTTTAGTAATCACACGTTCACATATACACATCGATGTCAGAAGACCAGGCAAAAACAGTAAAAAATAAGGAAAACCAACACTCGCATTTAACACCGCAGCACCTGCAGACTGAGGAACAAGCTGTTCGCCATATTATGTCGACTCTTGGGAATTTGGAGCCATTCAACTTGGGACACCCGGAAAATTGGTCTACGTATTATGCGAGGTTCGAGCTGTACTTGCTGGCCAATGACGTACAGGGCAACGATCGGCAAAAGGCCGTATTTCTTACCTTAGCTGGAGCGCCATTATACGACCTCCTGTCGTCATTGGCCTCGCCCCGTCAGGTGAGTCAACTTAGCATAGCTGAAATTAAGACGACCTTAACAAATCATTTTTCTCCTCGGCCCTCGGAAATCGCGGCGTACTATAAATTCCACAAACGGGACCAACAACCAAATGAGGTATTTTCCGAGTACGTTGCAGCATTGCGCAAATTGGCTGTTGATTGCAATTTTGGCCCGGCATTAGATCGCATGTTACGGGATCGCTTGGTGTGTGGTTTACGTGACGAAACATTGCAACGTAGCCTACTAACGGAGTCCGACCTGAAGGTGCAAAAGGTCATCGATCGTGCTGCTACCGCCGAAGCAGCGAGTAAGCATGCATCTGAGATGCGGCACTCCGAACTAGTCCATCATACGTCATCCAACAACAATCATCGTCAAGACCGTTTCAAATCGCGTACCAATTCCAAGGTGCAAACAAAACCATGCAACGGATGTGGTGGCTCACATGCCCGTTGTCAGTGTCCGCATCGAGAAATAATCTGCTCATCGTGTGGCACAAAGGGGCACCTGCAACGTGTCTGTCGCTCATCAGCACCTAACTCACCCCATCAACAGAAAGCTTCGCATTCTTCAGGAAAGCTAAAAAAGCAGAAACCCCAGTCAATTAATCAAATATTGCCGTTGGTTGATTTAAAGAAATCAGCGACCATCGGTATCAATGGTCATAGTTGCACATTCGAAATCGATTCGGGTTCAAACTATACCATAATGTCATCCATCACATTTGAACGCGTATGGCCAGTTTGTAAGCCAAAAATGCACACCAGTGATCTTCAACTTATCGATTTTCAACGAAATAAAATTCCTATAATGGGCGTGGTTGACACAGATGTGTCATACTGCGGGTGTGAAATCAGTGGTTTACCTGTCGTTGTCGTAGACGGAAACCGTTCAAACGTATTATGGTGCAACTGGTTTGCCCCACTTGGCATCAGCATTCAGGGCGTCAATGCAGTTGAAGAAGCAGCGTCAATAAAAGGTATCCTAAAAAAATGTAATCATCTCTTCGCAGAGGAACTGGGCTGTTTCAAAGGGAACCCAGTGTCTCTCCACATCGATACGTCAGTTCAACCAATTCGATATCCACCTCGGCGTATTCCATTAGCCACCAAGAGCCTTGTCGAAGACGAATTAGACCGACTGTGTTCACAGGGTGTCCTAGAACCAGTTGAGTATTCGGATTGGGCCACCCCCATCGTGCCGGTTCCTAAAAGGGACGGAACACTTCGTATTTGTGGCGATTATAAGTCGACACTCAACAAAGCATTAAAGCCGCACAACTTTCAGATACCAGCTGTCAACACGTTACTTTCGTCTATAGAGGGAGGCAGCATTTTTGCCAAAATTGACCTCGCGCAAGCATATCAGCAACTGCACGTCGACGAACAATCATCCTTGTTGCAAACAATCGTTACCCACAAAGGCGCCTTCAGAGTTACGCGGCTCCAATTTGGAATCTCTTCAGCGCCAGGTATATTTCAAAGTTTTATAGAGACACTTTTAAGAAATATTCCAGGGGTGCTGCCATATTTTGACGATATCGTGCTAATGGGCAAAACAGAGGCAGAGCTCGGTAATCGGCTGCAAGAAGTATTTAGACGTCTCGACAACGCTGGTCTTAGGCTACGAAAGGATAAGTGTTCCTTTGGAGTCTCAACTATTGAGTTCTTGGGATTCAAGCTGGACTCATTGGGAATTCGGCCATCGCAGAGCAAGGTCAAGGCTATTCAAAACGCCCCAGCGCCTCATGATAAAAAACAATTGCAGGCGTTCTTAGGCCTCCTCAATTTTTATCATCCGTTTATACCCAACAAAGCAACGATTGCTGAGCCATTACATCGCTTACTTGATAAAAACTGTCCTTGGTTCTGGAAAAAGGAGCACCAACTGGCATTTGAAAATCTAAAGGAGCTCATAGTATCTGAACGCGTTCTGGTTCACTACAACCCGAGCCTGCCATTGGTGGTAGTTTGCGATGCATCGCCATACGGTATCGGCGCTGTCCTCAGTCACCGAATGCCTGATGGGTCGGAGAGACCAATTGCTTTTTACTCTAGAACGTTATCGAAGCCAGAACGAAATTACGCCCAAATCGACCGGGAAGCTGTAGCTTTAATTGCTGGCGTGAAGAAATTTCACGATTACCTGTATGGGCGCAACTTTACTCTGGTCACTGATCACCGGCCCCTATTGGGTATTTTCAACACAACCTAAACCGTGCCTAATGTGATATCGACGCAAATGCTTCGGCGACGTATTTTCCTGAATGCGTACGATTTTGAAATTATTCACCGTTCGGGCAATAAGTTGGGGAACGCTGACTTCTTGAGTCGATTACCACTACTGGACGACCAACGAGCGATTGGGGAGGACGTGTTGATGATAGAAACGATTAACAAACCCGTAGTAGACGCCAAAAAAATTGCTGTTCAAACTTCCAAAAATGCGGATCTGGCGAAAGTTCTCAGCTGGGCGTTAAGGGGGTGGCCTCCCAACATGAGTCGATCAGACCAGCTGTATCCTTTCTATGTTCGCCGACATGAAATCTCATCATTAAAAGGGTGTCTACTCTGGGGAAATAGGACAATAATTCCGCCAGCAAGTCGTCAGGTGGTTCTGAGTGCATTACATACTGGCCATCCCGGTATTGTGCGAATGACAGCCTTAGCGAGAAGCTATGTCTGGTGGCCCAATATGGAATCGGAGATTGAGGGTATCGTACAGACGTGTGTACCATGTCAGGCTACTCGTCACGATAATGCTCCTGCCCCAATTCATTGGTGGGAAACAACGAAACATCCATGGTCACGCCTCCATGTTGATTTTGCTGGCCCGTTTCAAGGTAAGCTGTTCTTCATCGTTGTGGACTCATTCTCGAAGTGGCTGGAAGTTTTCCTGGTAAAGTCCACCTCATCGCTAGCGGCTATCAAACCACTCCGATCACTCTTCGCAACTCATGGGCTACCCGATGAGATAGTTTCAGACAACGGGACAGCATTCACTTCTGGAGAATTTAAAATATTCATGCAAGATAACTTGATTCGTCACATTCGCTGCGCTCCATTCCACCCATCGTCAAATGGCCAAGCAGAACGAATGGTACAGACAACGAAAGACTTCTTGAAGAAAGCTCCCGAGTGGCAAGCCATCGACTTAAAACTGTCACGGTTTCTATTCAATCAACATATTACGCCGCATACATCCACTGGTCGGTCACCTGCAGAGCTTATGTTCAACAGACAACTAAAGACAGTTTTCGATAAAATTCATCCACATGAATTGTCCACGGCAGGGCACAAAATTGGCAGCGAGAAGTCTTTCAACGAGGGAGACCCAGTGTGGGTGCGAAATTACTCGTCAGGACCAAAATGGGTACCAGCGAAGATAAGTTCAAGACATGGGCCGCTATCATATGCCGTTCAGCTGGACGACGGTTCGCGTATCATAAAACGACATCTTGATCAAATACGAATTCGACATGTATCAGAGGGGAGCGATGACTATTCTCATCTCAACAAAGACTCTGAAAGATCAGAGACCTCAACAAAAGCCGGATCTGCTGCGATAGATGAAAACAGTTCATCTTCTCCACGTCCACCGCACCTCTTTTCAGAGAACCCTCTTCAGCATCAGGCACCACCCTCCGCTGCAGCAGATCATGCGGCACCGCTGGCAAGTATCTCATCAGACGGTTCCACTCCTCGACGATCCAATCGAGCTCGACGTCCGCCGGACTTTTATACTATTCCTGGGCGTTAAGGGGTGTAATGTCTGAGCAGAACTCATCCACTCAACATTACTGATTGCACTCATTCGCTCCCTGCGCTCTCTAGGTATTATTGTTGAAGCAAGTAATAACTTAAAGCCTATCAAAATATATAAGCAGTTGCGTAGCGATAGTCAATAAGCAAACACGTTGTAAGCTAAAGCACATTGAATAAAGCTATTGTTGTTGTGTCAGCTAACGCGGGTTTTTAGCAATGATCCTTTGCCGCTGCAAGGGGGCCGGTATGTTTAGGCTAACAGCCTAATTTTCTATACCTATACTTGACAATACTTGTCACCTTGTCATTTGTTCCAACGCGGTTGTAATATTTTTGGCACATAACGGTTCTTATTCAAGTTTTCCAACGAACTGTTTTTCCTTCGAAAACTAGCGAGTTAGAGAAAAACGGTGGGTTGGGCTTTTATCCAAAAAACGGCGCTTTCCAATCCACTTTTTGCCATCAGAGGACCCAGGAGCTGACACAGCGTTTCACCTAATCTAAACGTAAGTTCGAGACATTTACCCAGCTTGTGTCCAGTTTTGTTAATAACTTCTATAAATAATTTTTTCGACTTGTTTCTTCTTCTTTCTTTGTTTTTTCTTTTTTAATTTCTTCGATTTGCTTTTGATTGGAGGTAAAATTTACTTTTGTCTTCATCGCGTTTGTTACGAACCAAACAGCTGCGCGCTCTTTTCAATCACTGTCTTTAGATGTTACTCGTTGTCAGGCCCTTCCAGCTAAAATTTTATCAGCTTGATGTCTTTTGTTTTATTCTTTTGACTCTGGGTATGCAATGTCATGTTATATGCAAGATCCATCTAACTGATTTATTCCTTTGTCTCCTAATGCTAAACATTTAGCTAATTTTGTTCCTGATCCACAAAACTGATAGCCTGGTATATGTAATTCAATTGATAATTTATTTATTAAGTTGTTTACAAAACCACGTCGAGTTTTATATGTTTTCTTTATTTTAATTTTTTAATTATATTTTATAGACATTTTGGATTAACATTTTTTCATTAATATATTTATTTTGATATACACTTGACACTATTTAAAATCCAAATACCTAATTCTATTAAAAATTATTATTTATATACGGAAAACCTTTTAGTTAACAAAATGTGTTTGATAAAGCAACAAATATCAATTGAAGTGAAAAATGTTGATAAAGTCTATATGAGTGGTGAAACACATACGACTAAACATAGTTCTCTTTAACCAAATTCAAAACGTGCTTTAATCGTAGGACCATGAAATTGTGGGAAAACTAACGTAATTATTAGTTTAATAGAAAGCCCGAATGGACTTTTTTTTTAAATATTTGTATTTACTCAAAATCATTATATCAACCAAAATATTGTTATCTAAAGAAATTAATTGACCCCATTAAGGGAATAAATCTATATATGTGTTTGCAGAAAATGAAAAAGTTTTAAGTCCAGACAAAGTGGAGGCAAATTCTATAATAATATTCGATGATGTTATATGTGATGGGGTGCAATGGGGTACAGTGGTGCTTCTGGGTATGCAGATACAGTTGCGCAGCTGTACTCAATCCCTACTCTTACGTCCACGTTCGTGCACCCTGGGCAACGTGAGCTACCCATGTGCGAGATACGGTAACCAACCCGTGTGCAGCCATGGTTCACGGCTAATAGAAAGGGAGCTTTAGTGGAGCCACTCCGACATATTCGGTTTAAGGGTCCACTAAAGTCCGCAGCGTCTGTTCACCAGGATGTGCGGCTGCAAGCGGCTCGCTTTATAAACGAATTTAAAATTCCAACCCCCAGCAATGGGTTGTGCGCAGGGCTTGGAACCCGCTACGTAAAAAAAACCACTTCCAATGAAAAGCAAAGCAAAGCCTCGGACAGGACCTCCCTTTTTAGATGACGACCACGGCAAACGTTTCAAGGACCATGATTTGAGGGCATGCACCTAGAATGTCCGAACCCTTAATTGGGAAGGTGCCTCTGCCCGGCTGGTAGATGTCCTCGGCAGAGCGAAGGCTGACATCACCGCCATCCAAGAAATGCGATGGACGGGGCAAGGGAGGAAAACGGTAGGGCCCTTGCGACGTATACTAGAGCTGGCATGTAAAGGAGCGCAAATTTGGTGTCGGATTTGCGGTGGGAGAGAGACTTCGCCGTAAAGTACTGTCGTTCACTCCGGTGGACGAACGTCTCGCCACAATCCGCATAAAGGCGAGATTCTTCAACATCTCCCTGATTTGCGCCCATGCCCCGACGGAAGAGAAGGACGATGGGACCAAAGATTGCTTCTACGAACTCCTGGAGCGCAAAATCGTGCTAGGCGATTTTAATGCCAAGGTGGGCAAGGGGGGCATCTTTGGTTCCACAGTCGGAAAATTCAGTCTCCACGAGGAAACGTCTGATAACGGATTGAGACTGATCGACTTCGCCGGGGCCCGAAATATGGTAGTCATGGCTACGTGGTTGTCTCCAGATGGTAAGACACGAAACCAAATCCACCATGTTGTGATAGAAGGAAGGCACGCGTCCAGTGTCCTAGATGTGCGCACGATCCGAGGAGCCAACATCGGACCATTATCTTGTGGCAGCCAAGATACGCATGCGCCTCTGGGCGTCAAAAAGCGTGCGGAAAGGCACACAAGGAAAGCTCGACGTCGGAAAGTTGCAATCACAACAGACAGCTACGCACTTCGCTACTCGACTCGCACTCCTACTCTCTGAGAATGGCAATGGAACCACATCTCTTGCTCTTTACGTACCACCGCTGAACAATCTATTGGTTTTCAGCGAGCCCGGAAAAATTACTGGTACGATGAGGAATGTCGCGTTGCCACGGAACAGAAAGATGCTGCCTACAGGGCCACGTTGCGATCGGGCGAAACGCGAGCCTTGCGGGAAAGATATCGTGAGTTCAAGAAGGAAAGGAGACGCATTTTTCGAGAGAAGAAGAGAAAGGCCGAAATGCGTGAGTGAGAAGAGCTTGAAATGCTGGCCGACAGGAAAAGCGCCCGAAAATTCTTTCAGAAAGTACGACGGCTAACAGAAGGTTTTAAGACCGGGGCGAATTCCTGTAAGAACGACAACGGCGACCTGGTAACTGACGTTCAGAATATACTTAGTTTATGGAGGGAGCACTTCTCCACACTATTTAGTGGTAGTGACAGAGACCACCTTGGAGAAGATGATGATCCCGAAACCCCAATCGATGACGACGGAATTCATGTTCCGTTACCCGACTGCGATGATCCGTTTAGCAATAGCACGGCTAAAGAACAACAAAGCGCCCGGAGTTGACGGGCTGGCAGCTGAGTTATTCAAATACGGTGGAGAAGAGTTGGTAAAGCGCATGCACCAGCTAATCTGTAGAGTATGGTCGGACGAATCCATGCCTACTGATTGGAATCTAAGTGTACTTTGCCCAATCCATAAGAACGGTGATACTGCAATTCGCGCCAACTATCGTGGTATAAGCCTTCTTAACATTGCATACAAGGTTCTGTCGAGCGTATTGTTCGTCAATGAACTGATTGGACCTTATCAGTGTGGTTTTAGACCTGGTAAATCTACTATCGACCAGATATTCACAGTGCGCCAGATCTTGGAAAAGACCCAAGAAAGAAGAATCGACACGCACCACGTTTTTGTCGACTTCAAAGCCGCTTGAACGATGAATTACAGCACGAAAAGAAGTTGCCTTTATGCCGCAATGTCTGAATTTGGTATCCCCGCAAAACTTATACGGCTATGTGAAATGACGTTGAGCAACACCACCAGCTCCGTCAGGATTGGGAAGGACCTCTCCGAGCCGTTTGATACCAAAGGAGGTTTCAGACAGGGTGACTCTTTGTCGTGTGACTTTTTTAACCTTATGCTGGAGAAGATAATTCGAGCCGCAGAACTAAATCGGTCAGGCACTATCTTTTATAAGAGTGTGCAGCTGCTGGCGTACGCCGATGACATTGACATCATCGGCCTTAACAACCGCGCAGTTAGTTCTGCCTTCTCCAAACTGGATAGAGAAGTGAAGCGAATGGTTCCGGAGGTGAACGAGGGCAAGACGAAGTATCTCCTGTCCTCAAATAAATAGTCGGCACATTCACGACTGGGATCAAACATCACTGTTGACAGTTATAACTTTGAAAAAGTAGAAGACCTCGTTTACTTAGGAACCAGAATTAACATCAATAATAATGTCAGCCTCGAAATCCAAAGGAGGATCACTCTTGCCAACAAGTGCTACTTCGGACTGAGTAGGCAACTGAGCGGTAAAGTCCTCTCTCGACGGACAAAAATCACGCTCTATAAGTCTCTCATTATGCCCGTCCTAATGTATGGCGCAGAAGGATTGGCCGATGAAAATATCTGATGAGAGGGCTCTGGGAGTGGTAGAGAGAAAGATTCTCCGAAAGATTTATGGGCCTTTACGCCTTTGCGATGGCGAATACCGTAGAAGATGGAACGATGAGCTATACGAGCTTTATAACGACATAGATATAGTGCAGCGAATTAAGATCCAGCGGCTTCGCTGGCTTGGTCATGTCGTTAAAACGGATGAAAGCGCCCCAGCTCTGAAAGTATTCGACGCGGTACCCGCCGGTGGTAGCAGAGGAAAAGGGAGGTCTTCTCTGCGTTGGAAAGACCAGGCGGTAAAGGACTTGGGTACGCTTGGTATTTCCAACTGGCGCCAGTTAGCGAAAGAGAGAAATAACTGGCGTGCTGTGCTAAGCTCGGCCAAAATCGCATAGGCAAATTAGGCAAATTCTATAATAATATTCGATGGTGTTATATGTGATAAGCAAAATAACATAAGAGATTGATTGTTTTTATTTATGTCAAACCTATATGAAAATTCCTCAACATTTAATACGTGACAGTGTTAATATGATAATCATATTCAAATAGGATGAATTGAATATAAAGCATGTATACAATAATCATTTTATTTAATTCACAATATTTCCCAATTTGTGTAACGAATGTTGGAAAGATAAATATGGTTTTCTTGTTATAAGTAAAGATTATGAAATCAATAAGGATCGTTATAGAAAAGGATTCGATAGTTTTATATATTTGTAAAAGAATAAGAAAAAACTACCTCTTATAAAGCAGGTAGATAGAAGTCATAGACCAGATGTATAGCAGATATATACCAGATACAGACCAGTGAAGTTACAGATCCATAAATGATCACACGCATACATACACGCGCACACATAGATAACACAGTGTGACACTCAAAAATACCTGGGAAGTGATGTTATTTTTCTTGTAGGTCTTATCGAGTAGAACGAGAATCCAATTTTGGAATTTGTCAAACACCCCCAAAATCTCGACTTAGCCTTAAAAAACCGATTAGACGTGCTTTTGCGCACTTCTTAGCCCATATCTTAGCTAATTAACAACCCATTTTCATTCTAAGAACGGTTTAAGAAAGAATAAAACTCAAACCTTTTGAAAGATATATAAAACAGCAGAAATTTACTTGTTTTTGCAAAACAAACTTAAATTTTGCTACCCTTTTTCTTCTTTTTTTGACTTTGGCGATATTTTCACACACTATTTTATAAAAACACAAAATAAGTTTTGAATTGATTCAAAGAGTACCGAGTTCAACAAATGTTTCTTTTAAAAAATCGGCCAAAAAGTGACTGAGTTATTTTACTTTTTATAAGAACGAAATTTTTGCAAAAATTTACAACGAACTTAATTTACTAATAAATATTATTAAATGAAAATATATAGATCAAAAGTGCTTTTTTGACCGTTTTTTCCTTAGGTCAGCATCGTCAGTTTCGCGTTGTACTGACCAGCAATATTCTGCCATTATATTTAATTTGTTTTTTCCTTCGAAACGTTTTTCGATCGTAGTCATTTCTTGGTGGAAGTGTTCGCCTTGTTCGTCACTGAACTGGCCCTGATTATGTGGGAAGAAGTCCAAATGCGAATGCAAGAAACGCATTTTTATCGACATGTTGCAACCCATTTCATCATATGCACTTAAAAATTCGTTTACAACCGTGATGTAGTCGTCGCTTCTGTTGTTCCCAAGGAAATTATCACATAGCGCTACAAAACTCTTCCATGCACGTTTCTCAACACAGCTTAACTTGTTCATAAAGGTAACGTCGCTCATAATTTTGCGAATTTGAAGTCCAATGAAAATACCTATATACACATATTATAAAAAAAAATAAAAAACAAGTAGGTATGAAAACAAATTAATACATACCGGCTTTTATTTTAGCTTCACTTAATTTTGGGAAGACAGTTTAAGATGAAGAAAAGCTTCGCTATTAACATCCAATTTCTTTATTTAGAAGGGACCAATTGGGATGACCAAGTTTCTACAACAACATTAAATCGATGGAACGCGTTTGTGAACGAATATTCGGCTAAAGATCACATCAAGATACCTCGCTGGGTTAAATTTTCCCCATTCGAAAAGGTTGAAATTCATGGATTCTGTGATGCATCGGAGAAGGCGTACGCTGCGGCCATCTATATGCGCGTTGAAAAAGAGACCGGAGTTTACGTAAACTTGTTATTAGCCAAAAGAGTGGCCCCTGTTAAAACAATCTCGCTTCCCCGCCTTGAATTATGCGGCGCGGTACTTTTGGCACAGATCATGGAATCGGTCATACATAATTTGGATCCCCGATCTTTGGATTACTATATTTGGACTGATTCCACGATCGTATTAGCATGGCTCAGGAAATCACTTTGCTCCTGGTCAACATTCGTTTCACATAGAGTGACAAAAATTATTGAAAAGGTTGAACAGCATCATTGGTATCACGTCGATTCGTCCTCAAATCTCGCAGATTTAGGGTCGTCGGGTAACAGCATCGGACTTAGTAGAAAGTTTGTTGTGGTCGCAGGGGCCTTCTTGGCTTCAGAACGACAAACCAGAGTGGCCTTCTCAGGAGTTGGTTCTACGAACGGATGAAGAGAAAAAACGCGTACAAGTTCACGCGATAAACATTGTGGAGGTTTCGGATAAACTTCATATATTTTTCTCACTCCCGAAATTTACCGCGACATCTAGATCGATTTCTGTAGAAAAAATCAAAGCTACGACACGGCGAATAATCACACTTTGCCAGCAACAACACTTCCCTACTGAATTTTCAAGCTCCAGCTCTGGGCAAACAATAAACCCCAAAAGGGAAATTCTCGCCTTGAATCCCTATTATGATTACAGCGGAATATTGAGAGAAGGCATCCAATCCTGCTTCCATACAATTGTCATCTCCCGCGACTTGTTACCGCATTCATTCATGAGATTTCCCTGCACGCAGAAAGCCAGCTAATGTTGCGTCTGAATCGAACGCAATACTGGATACCACGGGTCAAAATATTGATAAAAGCCATTATACATAACTGTAAGGTGTGTATAATACACAAAAGGCGAGTTCAAAACCAAATTATGGCCTCACTCCCATCCGAACGCAGTACGTTCCTAAAAGCGTTTAACAACACAGGTGTAGACTTCGCAGGACCCTTCGACATCAAAAACTATAGAGGCAGAGGTTGTGTCGTCACAAAGGGTTATGCTCGTTTGTTCGGTTGCTTCGCAACTAAAGCGATTCATTTGGAAGCAACAAATGAATTGAGTACTCCCACTTTCCTGGCAGCATTGTCGAGATTTAAAGCACGTTGGGGGTGTCCAAAAAACAAATACTCCGACAACGGTACTAATTTCGTTGGAGCCTCATGAACTTTAAAGACTGAATTTAAGCGTATCTGTCCAACACTGGTGCGGCAGTTATTTCTAAGAATCTTTATCAACAATTTTCTTGGCATTTCATCCCAGCATCAGCTCCACACATGGGTGGGCTAGGGGGGTCAGGGGTAAAAAGTTTCAAATCCCATTTTCGAAAAGTAGCAATAGATTTTAAATACACATTTGAAGAATTTACCACTTTACTTTGTCGGTCTTAATTCTAGACCGCTTAGTCCTGCATCTACTGATCCAACTAGTTTAGAACCGCTGACTCCGGGACACTTTCTTGTAGGCGACCACCAGAAGTTGAAGTCACCGAAAGTCGAGCTTCCGTGTTCAACCGGTGGCAGAAAATAAAGGCCTTCCATCACTCATTCTGTCAGCGATGGAAAAAGGAATATCTCAACGAGCTTCAAAAACGTACGAAATGGAAGCCAGATATGCAGACGGATGACTTGGTTGGTGCCCGCGAAGATAACCTGCCTCCCAATCAATGGCGACTAGGACGAGTTGTTAATGTCCACCGCGGCACCGATAGTCACATCCGGGTTGTAGACATTCGCACCGAAAAGGGACTGGTGTCCAGACCTATAGTCAAGCTGGTTCGGCCTCCACTGGAAAATATCAACAGTTCCGCAACATCCTCTCCCACCAGTTCGCAATCCAACCATTAACAAATGCTCCTTACTAAGAGATATATATTATTCTTTCCGTTCCAGTAAAATAACCCCCTTCACAATGGCCCGCAAGAAGTCCGAGCAGCTCACGAGGAAATTTTTGATTCCCTGCCAACTGTGCTGCAAAAACCACGGCATACGGCCCTGCCCACTGTACTGCGCAAAGTCGGTCGAGGAAAGGCTACGGGCCGTATTAATTCACCGGTATTGCCCTAACTGCTTATGACCATTCCGTAGTTTGGAAATTTGTAGCAGTAAAGAAAGATGCCACCGTACATCAGACCCGCAGATGTTAGAGGAAGGTGAAGTCTCCGATGGTGAACTGTCAATTAACTTCAACGAACGGGCTAAATCCTGGGCCGAACAAGTGGAAGAATCGGAATTGGCTAAAAGTGCAATCGATGTCAAAAGGTCTACTGCAGCGACAAGTGACGGCTCGGAAACTCCTTTCCGACCGCTCCTCCAGCACGAAAGACTTGGGCATGGCTCGAAGGCAAGTCCTCTCCGACCGTCCAAGCAGCGCGGCTTGGTAACGCGTTCTTACAGACCGCCTGCTCAGTCGACTTTTAATTTTGCGCAGGGCTCAGGATCACGTCCTTCACGACCGGCACAACACAGAATGCAAAAAAGAGATTACTTGGGAACACATCCTTACCGACCGCCCCTAAGAGACATGCTCTGCTCGTTATATACGCCACTCCCCACAGCGTGAAATCGCAGGCTGGCCGACTAACACACGATAGTACGGCAGCATCAAATATGAGGGCATTCGAACCACTTGCGTCCACGGCAATAGTGAAGATTGAGGCTGGCGGGCGCCTACATTTAGCTCGCGCTATCATCGACCTGTTCGCCAAACACGATCATCGACGGAGATTTCATGAGGGACTTACATTTAGAACGCATGAGAAGAAACAACAGATGTTCCCTCATTCTCCGTGGAATGCATAAAGTTATAGAGCGGGTGACAACGCAGGCGGTAGTCGTAAAGAGGCATCTCCGCATGACTCCTGTCAGTCAGATCGACCCCAAAGTTGCAGCTTCATTGCAATTCATGGAGCTAGCTGACCCACAGTTCTTCAAACCATCGCCCGTTCGATTGACATTAGGGGCAGATCTTTACGCCCAAGTGATGCAGAGCGGCACGCCACCATCATATACGTGCGCCCTGCTCATGCAAAGAACAATCTTCGGGCTAGTACTATCCGGTACCGTCCAACAATAGTCGGAGAGTCAGAAACCAATCTCAACAAGCAAACAATAAAAAAATAAAAAAAATATACATACACTAAATTAAATGACAAATAAACATGTGCTTATTTTAGTTAAATTAACGGCCTTTCATTTCAGCTGACTTCCCAATATTATATCCTCCAAATAGTTTAGGAAACCACCCCACAGGACGAGCCAGCTGTCTTCAGATGTTGAACTAGCGATCCGCGCCATAAGCGTGGAGCATAACATGGACTTAGTTTAAGACTATTAAGTGACTCATTCGATTAAACTGTTAAAATTACTCGTAATAACATGCAATATTTTTCATATGTTTCAGGCAAACGTTGTGTCAGCTAACGCGGGTTTTTAGCAATGATCCTTTGCCGCTGCAAGGGGGCCGGTATGTTTAGGCTAACAGCCTAATTTTCTATACCTATACTTGACAATACTTGTCACCTTGTCATTTGTTAAAACGCGGTTGTAATATTTTTAGCACATAACGGTTCTTATTCAAGTTTTCCAACGAACTGTTTTTCCTTCGAAAACTAGCGAGTTAGAGAAAAACGGTGGGTTGGGCTTTTATCCAAAAAACGGCGCTGTCCAATCCACTATTTGCCATCAGAGGACCCAGGAGCTGACACAGCGTTTCACCTAATCCAAACGTAAGTTCGAGACATTTACCCAGCTTGTGTCCAGTTTTGTTAATAACTTCTACAAATAATTTTTTCGACTTGTTTTTTCTTCTTTCTTTGTTTTTTCTTTTTTAATTTCTTCGATTTGCTTTTGATTGGAGGTAAAATTTACTTTTGTCTTCATCGCGTTTGTTACGAACCAAACAGCTGCGCGCTCTTTTCAATCACTGTCTTTAGATGTTACTCGTTGTCAGGTCCTTCCAGCTAAAATTTTATCAGCTTGATGTCTTTTGTTTTATTCTTTTGACTCTGGGTATGCAATGTCATGTTATATGCAAGATCCATCTAACTGATTTATTCCTTTGTCTCCTAATGCTAAACATTTAGCTAATTTTGTTCCTGATCCACAAAACTGATAGCCTGGTATATGTAATTCAATTGGTAATTTATTTATTAAGTTGTTTACAAAACCACGTCGAGTTTTATATGTTTTCTTTATTTTAATTTTTTAATTATATTTTATAGACATTTTGGATTAACATTTTTTCATTAATATATTTATTTTGATATACACTTGACACTATTTAAAATCCAAATACCTGATTTTATTAAAAATTATTATTTATATACGGAAAACCTTTTAGTTAACAAAATGTGTTTGATAAAGCAACAAATATCAATTGAAGTGAAAAATGTTGATAAAGTCTATATGAGTGGTGAAACACATACGACTAAACATAGTTCTCTTTAACCAAATTCAAAACGTGCTTTAATCGTAGGACCATGAAATTGTGGGAAAACTAACGTAATTATTAGTTTAATAGAAAGCCCGAATGAACTTTTTTTTTTAATATTTGTATTTACTCAAAATCATTATATCAACCAAAATATTGTTATCTAAAGAAATTAATTGACCCCATTAAGGGAATAAATCTATATATGTGTTTGCAGAAAATGAAAAAGTTTTAAGTCCAGACAAAGTGGAGGCAAATTCTATAATAATATTCGATGATGTTATATGTAATGGGGTGCAATGGGGTACAGTGGTGCTTCTGGGTATGCAGATACAGTTGCGCAGCTGTACTCAACCCCTACTCTTACGTCCACGTTCGTGCACCCTGGGCAACGTGAGCCACCCATGTGCGAGATACGGTAACCAACCCGTGTGGAGCCATGGGTCACGGCTAATAGAAAGGGAGCTTTAGTGGAGCCACTCCGACATATTCGGTTTAAGGGTCCACTAAAGTCCGCAGCGTCTGTTCACCAGGATGTGCGGCTGCAAGGGGGCGTCTGTCTTGGGGCAAGCGGCTCGCTTTATAAACGAATTTAAAATTTCAACAACCAGCAATGGGTTGTGCGCAGGGCTTGGAACCCTCTACGTAAAAAAAACCACTTCCAATAAAAAGCAAAGCAAAGCCTCGGACAGGACCCCCCTTTTTAGATGACGACCACGGTAAACATTTCAAGGACCATGATTTGAGGGCATGCACCTGGAATGTCCGAACCCTTAATTGGGAAGGTGCCTCTGCCCGGCTGGTAGATGTCCTCGGCAGAGCGAAGGCTGACATCACCGCCATCCAAGAAATGCGATGGACGGGGCAAGGGAGGAAAACGGTAGGGCCCTTGCGACATATACTAGAGCTGGCATGTAAAGGAGCGCAAATTTGGTGTCGGATTTGTGGTGGGAGAGAGACTTCGCCGTAAAGTACTGTCGTTCACTCTGGTGGACGAACGTCTCGCCACAATCCGCATAAAGGCGAGATTCTTCAACATCTCCCTGATTTGCGCCCATGCCCCGACGGAAGAGAAGGACGATAGGACCTAAGATTGCTTCTACGAACTCCTGGAGCGCACGTTCGAACGCTGCCCCAACGCGATATAAAAATCGTGCTAGGCGATTTTAATGCCAAGGTGGGCAAGGAGGGCATCTTTGATTCCACAGTCGGAAAATTCAGTCTCCACGAGGAAACGTCTGATAACGGATTGAGACTGATCGACTTCGCCGGGGCCCGAAATATGGTAGTCATGGCTACGTGGCTGTCTCCAGATGGAAAGACACGAAACCAAATCCACCATGTTGTGATAGAAGGAAGGCACGCGTCCAGTGTCCTAGATGTGCGCACGATCCGAGGAGCCAACATCGGACCATTATCTTGAGGCAGCCAAGATACGCATGCGCCTCCGTGCGTCAAAAAGCGTGCGGAAAGGCACACAAGGAAAGCTCGACGTCGGAAAGTTGCAATCACAATAAGACAGCCACGCACTTCGCTACTCGACTCGCACTCCTGCTCTCTGAGAGCTCTAATCAACACAGCGATATTTCAGAGCAATGGAACCACATCTCTTGCTCTTTACGTACCGCCGCTGAACAATCTATTGGTTTTCAGCGAGCCCGGAAAAATTACTGGTACGATGAGGAATGTCGCGTTGCCACGGAACAGAAAGATGCTGCCTACAGGGCCACGTTGCGATCGGGCGCAACGCGAGCCTTGCGGGAAAGATATCGTGAGTTCAAGAAGGAAACGAGACGCATTTTTCGAGAGAAGAAGAGAAAGGCCGAAATGCGTGAGTGCGAAGAACTTGAAATGCTGGCCGACAGGAAAGGCGCCCGAAAATTCGTTCACAAAGTACGACGGCTAACAGAAGGTTTTAAGACCGGGGCGAATTCCTGTAAGAACGACAACGGCGACCTGGTATCTGACGTTCAGAATATACTTAGTTTATGGAGGGAGCACTTCTCCACACTATTTAGTGGTAGTGACAGAGACCACCTTGGAGAAGATGATGATCCCGAAACCCCAATCGATGACGACGGAATTCATGTTCCGTTACCCGACTGCGATGAAATCCGTATAGCAATAGCACGGCTAAAGAACAACAAAGCGCCCGGAGTTGACGGGCTGGCAGCTGAGTTATTCAAATACGGTGGAGAAGAGTTGGTAAAGCGCATGCACCAGCTAATCTGTAGAGTATGGTCGGACGAATACATGCCTACTGATTGGAATCTAAGTGTACTTTGCCCAATCCATAAGAACGGTGATACTGCAATTCGCGCCAACTATCGTGGTATAAGCCTTCTTAACATTGCATATAAGGTTCTGTCGAGCGTATTGTTCGTCAATGAACTGATTGGACCTTATCAGTGTGGCTTTAGACCTGGTAAATCTACTATCGACCAGATATTCACAGTGCGCCAGATCTTGGAAAAGACCCAAGAAAGAAGCATCGACACGCACCACGTTTTTGTCGACTTCAAAGCCGCTTGAATGATGAATTACAGTACAAAAAGAAGTTGCCTTTATGCCGCAATGTCTGAATTTGGTATCCCCGCAAAACTTATACGGCTATGTGAAATGACGTTGAGCAACACCACCAGCTCTGTCAGGATTGGGAAGGACCTCTCCGAGCCGTTTGATACCAAAGGAGGTTTCAGACAGGGTGACTCTTTGTCGTGTGACTTTTTTAACCTTATGCTGGAGAAGATAATTCGAGCCGCAGAACTAAATCGGTCAGGCACTATCTTTTATAAGAGTGTGCAGCTGCTGGCGTACGCCGATGACATTGACATCATCGGCCTTAACAACCGCGCAGTTAGTTCTGCCTTCTCCAAACTGGATAGAGAAGCAAAGCGAATGGGTCTGGAGGTGAACGAGGGCAAGACGAAGTGTCTCCTGTCATCAAATAAATAGTCGGCACATTCACGACTGGGATCAAACATCACTGTTGACAGTTATAACTTTGAAAAAGTAGAAGACTTCGTTTACTTAGGAACCAGCATTAACATCAATAATAATGTCAGCCTCGAAATCCAAAGGAGGATCACTCTTGCCAACAAGTGCTACTTCGGACTGAGTAGGCAACTGAGCGGTAAAGTCCTCTCTCGACGGACAGAAATCACGCTCTATAAGTCTCTCATTATGCCCGTCCTAATGTATGGCGCAGAAGCATGGACGATGAAGATATCTGATGAGAGGGCTCTGGGAGTGTTAGAGAGGAAGATTCTCCGAAAGAATTATGGGCCTTTACGCCTTTGCGATGGCGAATACCGTAGAAGATGGAACGATGAGCTATACGAGCTTTATAACGACATAGATATAGTGCAGCGAATTAAGATCCAGCGGCTTCGCTGGCTTGGTCATGTCGTTAAAACGGATGAAAGCGCCCCAGCTCTGAAAGTATTCGACGCGGTACCCGCCGGTGGTAGCAGAGGAAAAGGGAGGTCTTCTCTGCGTTGGAAAGACCAGGCGGTAAAGGACTTGGGTACGCTTGGTATTTCCAACTGGCGCCAGTTAGCGAAAGAGAGAAATAACTGGCGTGCTGTGCTAAGCTCGGCCAAAATCGCATAGGCAAATTAGGCAAATTCTATAATAATATTCGATGGTGTTATATGTGATAAGCAAAATAACATAAGAGATTGATTGTTTTTATTTATGTCAAACCTATATGAAAATACCTAAACATTTAATACGTGACAGTGTTAATATGATAATCATATTCAAATAGGATGAATTGAATATAAAGCATGTATACAATAATCATTTTATTGGTGATATTTAATTCACAATATTTCCCAATTTGTGTAACGAATGTTGGAAAGATAAATATGGTTTTCTTGTTATAAGTAAAGATTATGAAATCAATAAGGATCGTTATAGAAAAGGATTCGATAGTTTTATATATTTGTAAAAGAATAAGAAAAAACTACCTCTTATAAAGCAGGTAGATAGAAGTTATAGACCAGATGTATAGAAGATATATACCAGATACAGACCAGTGAAGTTACAGATCCATAAATGATCACACGCATACATACACGCGCACACATAGATAACACAGTGTGACACTCAAAAATACCTGGGAAGTGATGTTATTTTTCTTGTAGGTCTTATCGAGTAGAACGAGAATCCAATTTTGGAATTTGTCAAACATCCCCAAAATCTCGACTTAGCCTTAAAAACCCGATTTTACGTGCTTTTGCGCACTTCTTAGCCCATATCTTAGCAAATTAACAACCCATTTTCATTCTAAGAACGGTTTAAGAAAGAAGAAACTCAAACCTTTTGAAAGATATATAAAACTACAGAAATTTACTTGTTTTTGCAAAACAAACTTAAATTTTGCTACCCTTTTTCTTCTTTTTTTGACTTTGGCGATATTTTCACACACTATTTTATAAAAACACAAAATGAGTTTTGAATTGATTCAAAGAGTACCGAGTTCAACAAATGTTTCTTTCAAAAAATCGGCCAAAAAGTGACTGAGTTATTTTACTTTTTATAAGAACGAAATTTTTGCAAAAATTTACAACGAACTTAATTTACTAATAAATATTATTAAATGAAAATATATAGATCAAAAGTGCTTTTTTGACCGTTTTTTCCTTAGGTCAGCATCGTCAGTTTCGCGTTGTACTGACCAGCAATATTCTGCCATTATATTTAATTTGTTTTTTCCTTCGAAACGTTTTTCGATCGTAGTCATTTCTTTGTGGACGTGTTCGCCTTGTTCATCACTGAACTGGCCCTGATTATGTGGGAAGAAGTCCAAATGCGAATGCAAGAAACGCATTTTTATCGACATGTTGCAACCCATTTCATCATATGCACTTAAAAATTCGTTTACAACCGTGATGTAGTCGTCGCTTCTGTTGTTCCCAAGGAAATTATCGCATAGCGCTACAAAACTCTTCCATGCACGTTTCTCAACACAGCTTAACTTGTTCATAAAGGTAACTTCGCTCATAATTTTGCGAATTTGAGGTCCAATGAAAATACCTATATACACATATTATAAAAAAAAATAAAAAACAAGTAGGTATGAAAACAAATTAATACATACCGGCTTTTATTTTAGCTTCACTTAATTTTGGGAAGACAGTTTTAAGATGAAGAAAAGCTTCGCTATTAACATCCAATTTCTTTACAAGTTCTTTCATGTATCCCAGCTTTAACTGTAGTGGTGGTATGATAACATCCTCAGATTTCACCAATGGGAGGCTTAAAACGTTTTTCCTACCTATCTGATGTGACTCTCGAGTTGGCCATGCTTTGCGATCATAGCGAATGGATGCCCGACTATCCCATTCACAAAGGTAGCAAGGATATTTTGTGTAGCCAGCTTGCATACCAAATAAAATTGTCAACACTTTTAAGGAGATCATTTAAGTATGTTGGAAGATACATTTCAACCGATATCAAACCCTTTGAATGAAATTGTGAATACAATTAGCCAACAAAAACAACCTAAATTAATAAAAAGGGAAGGGCATCCCGATAATGGAAAAGATGATAACGCTTACTTTAATGCAATACAAAATCTTTTCACTACAAACAAACACACGGAGAAAATGTTATAACGCTTACGCTTACTATAATCCAAAAGTGGAACCTATGAATGTTGATAACAATTATGATATGTTAATACTGTTGGTATAACAAAACATTTCGAAGTAAGAGCAAATCGAAAGCGAAAGCAGCAAGCAGAATTTGTAAGTGAAAATGCGGATGCGGTGAAACTAAGCCAAAAACGTAAAAATAATAACCTCGAGATTAAGCCTAAATTAATACGATACGGGGGATTAGCAAGAGTTGTGGTATGGATTTGTTCATATGTAAATTGATGCTTGCATTTGCAAGTAGAAAAAGGAAACTTATCTAAGAGTAGCTAAGTATGGACACTTATGCAATAAATAAGTGATTTTGGTGAGGTTATGTTCGTGTGTCGCCGATTGTTGCTAATATTACGAAATTCGTATCAAATCGGGCATGTTGCGAGTGTTGAGAGCAGACGTAAATAGTGCTAAAAGAAATTGGTGCTTTTTAGATGTTTTGCGTATTGGTGTACATTTAAAAATAATTTAATATTGAAAACAAAAATGTTTCGGAATCAATAAGTGTTGCGCGCAATACACGCAATACGACATCTTGTAAATAACCTAAATATTTTATTTTATATAATGGAAAACATTCCTCACCATAGATTTCTCAATTTTTTCTGAGTAGAGATTGTTTAGAAATTAACTCACAAGTATTAATTAATATTCTGAGATCAATTTGTAAAATAAAACAGAGTTTTTTCCCAGTGCTACGCCACTGTAGTATATCGGTTTATTCAATTCGTGCGTTCGTCTACGCGGTTTACAAAGAACTGTGTTTCAATTTCAACTAACTATATCGTATGATGTTGTTTCAGTTACCATATGTATGTATATACCTATGCCTATTATACAAAGTGAATTCCGTTACATTTACATAAGAATATACAGGGTGATTAATACTAAAGTGTTGTCGAACTTCTTGGCTGCTCTAACACCTCCCCTCCAAGTCGTGAGACCATAAGAGTTATATAGGTAAAACGCCTAGAGCTTCAATGCATTTATGGTGTTTGAAGATGCTCAAGCCTTTGGTTAAAACATCAGCCGGCATATCTTCACTTGGCATGTAGTTAAGCTCAATCTTACCGGTTCGGTGGCATTCTTTAACAAAATGATGTCGCACATCAATATGCTTTGTGCGTGGACGGTGACCCACGCACTGTATTAGTTTATGTGCGCTCTGGCTATCGTTGAAGAGTACAACGGTTTTGTTCGTCATACCCAAGTCGTTAAAAATTCCTTGAAGATATAGCGCCTCTTTTGACGCTTCAGATATGGCCACATATTCGGCCTCTGTGCTAGAGAGCGCGACTGAACGTTGCTTGCGCGCTTCCCAGCTGATTGCTGCACCGGCAAATATAAACGCGAACCCACTGTAGGATCTTCGGTCAGTGAGATTTGCTCCCCAGTCTGCGTCAACCACACCATACAGCTCACTTCCGCTTTTCGTAAAATATAAGCCGTAGTCTTTGGTTCCACTCAAGTACCGAAGTATGCGTTTCGCTGCTTTCCAGTGCTGCTCATCATAATTTGAATTAAATTGACTCATAAAGTTAACTGCGAAAGCTATATCGGGTCGTGTAGTTACCGAAAGGTACATCAGCGCACCTACCAATTTTTGGAATGGGTACTTCCTCATTACTTTCTCGTCAGCATTCTCTGGTTTTGCCAGTTTACAGGTGCTCTCGATTGGAGTTCGTGCCGCCTTGCATTGAGACATATTGAAACGCGTCAGAATGACCTCTGTGTAGCTTTTCTGCGACAAAAATACGCTGTGTGAATTAAAATTTTGCTGGAAGTCGATGCCAAGGCAGCGCTTTGCTGGCCCAATGTCCTTCATCTCGAACGATTCAATTAATTGTCGCTTTGTATCCTTAAGCCATTCCATATCATTTGATGCTAATAATAAGTCGTCTACATATACCGTGATAAGTAGCATCCTGTTACCTTTTTGTCTGATGAATAAACAGGGATCTTGACTGGTTGCTTTTAACCCCATCGAATATAGTTTCTCCGTCAACTTGTTATACCACATCAAGCCAGATTGGCGTAGGCCATACAACGCCTTCTTCAATAGGCATACTGGATTCGACTTTTCCTGCAATGCGTTAAGCCATTCCTCAGCCGTCTTTTTCACACTTATTTGGCATACACTCTGCTGAACGATTAACGTTCCAGATTTAATTTTGGCGAGTGTTTCTGTAAACATTTCAGGATTTCCATGTACACGCTTTCGTCTAGGTCGCTGTTCAGGTAAGCGGTCACGACGTCCATCTGGTGGATTTCCAAATCGAATTCTGCTGCCAACGCCGTCAGCAAACGGATGGACATGGAACGGGCAACTGGCGAATAGGTTTCTTTAAAGTCTTCCCCTTGACGTTGTGCATACCCTTTCGCTACTAAGCGCGCTTTTTTCGTCCCGTTATCTTTGGTATGCAATACCAGACGATTCCCAACGACCTTTCGTTTATCAGGACGTTCGACAATATCCCACGTTTTGTTGCGAATCTGCGCCAAGTACTCGTTCTCTATGGCTGTTTTCCATGCTGCGGCGTCACTGCTAGCCATCGCCTCAGTCCAATTTAATGGGTCTTCGCCTACGCTGAGACAGACCATTTCACATTCCTCGAAGTTTTCTTCTTCAGATTCACTTTCGCTGGGCGACGCTAGGTTATACACCTTTTTAGGCCTACCTCTCTGTCCCAACCGTAACAATTTCGGACGCCCCTTACCGCGCTTTAGACCTTTTACACAAGTTTCAGTCTCACATTCACTGTCCGCGTTCTCTAAACTTTTGTTCTTTAGAAATTCAATTTCAACGCCACTGTCTATTTGAGGTTCGTATATTTCTTCATACTGATCGTCAAATCCGAGTTCATTAAGAAATTTCACGTCACGGCTTATTATTATTATTTTTCTTTCCTTTGACCATAAGCGATAGGCTTTCGATTCCGACGAGTAGCCCACAAACACACACGGCTCGGATCGCGAATCGAATTTACCTTTTGATTTCTCTTTATTTAAAACGTACGCTTTCGCACCAAACACTTTCATATGTATAACTGTTGGAGTTTTATTCGTCCATATTTTGTAAGGTACTTCGCCGGTCGATTTTGTAGTGCACCTATTTCTTATATAGCAGGCGGTACTGATTGCTTCCGCCCAGAACGACGGGGGAACCCCCGCCTGCTTCATTAAACACCTGGACATCTCGACGAGTGTCCGATTTTTGCGCTCGGCCACCCCATTCTGCTGTGGTGTATGAGGCGTTGTGAGGCGGTGTTTGATGCCTGCTTGTTGCAAGTATTCATCAAACTCGCGGTTGCAATATTCGCGGCCATTGTCCGATTGCAATGCTTTTATTTGGCGGCCAGTAAACTTTTCCGCGGCAGCCTTGAATTTTTTAAAAACGCCAAATACGTCAGATTTTCGATTTATAAAATATATTTCACACCATCGCGACATGTCGTCAATGAAGGTAACAAAATATTTCATACCGCCGTTCGATTCACACCTCATCGGACCACATACGTCTGTGTGCACAATTTCTAATAGCTCACTAGTACGGTTTTCTTTCTGTTTAGGAAAAGCCGATCGCGTTTGCTTCTCGCTTATGCATATTTCGCACTCAGACAATTTTTCTTCTGGATTGAATTTTAGTCCAAAAACGTCACTTTTTCTAGCCATGTCTTTTAAGTCCCTTTCATTTAAATGTCCCATACGGCAGTGCCACACATCTATGTCGTTTTTCGCGTGGGACAAAAAGGCTTTATCGGTAACATTATTGGCCATGAAATACAAATTTCCGCTTCTGTTAGCTCTAAACAACACACTTTTATTTTTGTCGATTACTACCGCATCGTTTTGGCGGAAATGCACTTCGTAACCTTTATCGGTTATTTTTGATACCGATAGCAGATTTGTACGCAGGTCGGACACATAAAGCACATCGCTAAGCTTGATTTCTTTTTCGACACCAAATTCGTTTGTTTTTACTTTCACGTCACCGATACCGTTTATCGTTGTTGAATTTTCGTTCGCTAGGTTTAGCACTCTTGTCATTTTGGATAGCTTCAGAAAATTGTTTTTGTTGGCGCTCATGTGCGACGTGCACCCACTGTCCAAACACCATTTCGTATTACCGTCCGGACACAGAAATACTGTTTCTGCAGCATTTAATGACGCGCTTTGTTTTTCACGGAGTTTTTCCTCACTTTTATTCGCACTTTGCTTTTGATCAATTTTTGTTTTGCAATCTCTTGCGAAATGTCCATTTTTCCACACCTGTAGCAGGTCAAATTGCGATTACGACTTTTCGAACCACGGCTATCAAAGTTGTTGTTAAGCCTGGGGTGACCTTGCTTCTTTTGAGTGTTTTTCGCATACAAAACTTCATTGTCACCCTTTTCCTCTTTCACTTTGCGCGATTCGGACTCTTCCAAGATTTTCACACGGAGTATTTCCGGTTTTGGTAATTCGTCACGAGTTTCTAATGCGCATCGAAATGTTTCGTAGGAGCCTGGCAAGCTGTACAAGAGCAATATGGCCAGCAATTCATCTCCCATTTCAACACCGATTTGTTTTAATTTTGCGACCGCGTCAAAAAACTCGTTTAGGTGGTTTCTCACCAAATCACTTTCGTTCATTCGCGCGAGCGCGACTTTCTTTAAAAGTGTTGCCTTACGAGCAGGACCTTTCGATTGGTACGTGGATTCCAACTTTATCCACATCTTTCGAGAATTTTCGCACTCCGAAATTAACCCCAGTTCGCTTGGGCTCATAGCGAGCGTTATGTCTGCACATGCTTTTTGGTCGTTCACTTTCCAGGCAGCAGCATCCGCAGATTCAGTTGGACACTGTTTACTGCCATCTACGTACGACCACAAGTCGTTTTTTATAAGGATTGCACGCATTTGTAACCGCCACGTGTCGTAATTCTCCGCGTTTAGCGGCTCGATACGTACGACACTAGCCATTTCGCAACTTCTGCAATTTGGCTTTACCGAACGCGTGGATTGTAGAATTTTCCGATTTATTAGAGTTTTTCGCTCCTACTACTACACGTCCGCGTGGTTATGGTCTGGGCCCATAACCTGTAAAATAAAACAGAGTTTTTTCCCAGTGCTACGCCACTGTAGTATATCGGTTTATTCAATTCGTGCGTTCGTCTACGCGGTTTACAAAGAACTGTGTTTCAATTTCAACTAACTATATCGTATGATGTTGTTTCAGTTACCATATGTATGTATATACCTATGCCTATTATACAAAGTGAATTCCGTTACATTTACATAAGAATATACAGGGTGATTAATACTAAAGTGTTGTCGAACTTCTTGGCTGCTCTAACACAATTTTTATGTTAAGTCATATGGTATAAATGTTAAAAATTTTCTCTTCAACAGATTGTGCTTGTTTTAACCAACAAAGTCATAGTCCTCGAGGGAAATATAGCACTTCAACAAATTTTCCATTATTTTTTAATTAAAATAACGAGACGGTAATATGCTAAGATGAATACTCTCTATGAAAATTGCAAAAATAAATAAATATATGTATGTAAATTGTTAAAAATTGTCAATATGTTTCGCGGTTATGAGTGCATGCTTACGTCGGAAGATGCGATGCTGCCGACAGCGTATATAAGGGGTTGCTCATAAAGCCTGTTACGTCTGAGAAATAAACCGCCTGTCGAGCATAGAGCGGGTATGATGCGATGATGCATGGAATCTCGTCAATTCCGACAGCAGAAATAATATGTACATAACTCATCGAAAATTATGTTATACCTACGGTGACCATATTTCTAAAACAAAAATAAAGGACAAACTTTTTTTTATTATATATGTATATGCATGTATTTAACTTTGTTTTTGAAACATAAAACATAACAAAAAACGAGCCTTCTTGGCTTAAAAAGAATTCAAAAACATAACAACTTATGTTAAATATACTGTATATTATATACATATGTATGTTACTTAAACTTGCGTTTATTTCTTTTAAAAGTGAAGTTTCATCTTTCAAAAAGTCGTGAAATTCTATGCAAGTAAATCTTAAATTACATTTGGTCAAAAGGCACGTTTCTACTGTCTGAACATTCATCTGAGTTTTTTCGCTCGTCCACATATTGTTGATTAGCGAAAAAACGCGTTCGGTGGGAGCGTTTGAGCCAGGTAAACAAAAAGGAAATTCAACTTTTTTTAATATTGTTTCAAAAGCAATATCATTATTTAAAAATTTTTTTAAAATTTCTACCCACTTTTTATCATCTGAAATTTTGTTTCACGCCATAAAGCCACTTTTTCGCAAGTTGCATAATTTTTAACAGAAATAAATTGATTGAATAAGGAAGAATCGTCTGAATCATATTTTCCTTTGCTTTGCAGAAACACGGCACATTTTTCTACATCTTCCCATTGAGGAGATTTTTTCAAAGGAACCCAGTCAAATAATCGTATATCTTCAAAAGAAGAAATCCAAAGATTTATATAATTAATACCAGTTTCATAAAATTTCTCAAATGCGTTTGTAAACATAATATTTTGATCTTGAGTGGCTTTTAAATCAATCAGTAGTTCTTATACACTTATTGGTACAAATCGTTGTTGTTTTCGTTCAATTAAATTTGTTTTTAAATCATTTAAAATTATTGAAACTTCAATCATTGATATATTTTGAGATTCCATTTTTAAAATATGTTTTTGAAAGTTAGTTGCTTGCGAATGTACAAAGTGCAACCATATTTCATAATTGGACACTTTTCTTGATTTAGGAAATATTCTTTTAGAGGTTTAAATAATTTAATAATTCTATCCAGAGCGGGTAAGAGTGTTAACCAACGAGTTTTGCTGTAACCGAGTAATTTTTTATACTCAACATCAAAATCATTACAAATTTCCTTTAGTTTTCCCACTCGAACTGTACACAAATAAAAAAATTAGTATATTTTTACAATGATTATTTCTAAATCAATGATTATTTCTAAATCAATGGGTAAGCATTCAACTGCTATATTTATACAGTTATTGGAAACATGACAAGGGCAATTAACTGCGATTAAATCGCATTTAACTGTTTTTGCATTTTATTGAAAACGTTTCTTTCGCCTTTTTTGTTTGCACCTCCAAAGTTCGTGTTTGTATTATCAGCACACAATCCAATGAGTTTGTCTTTCGATTGAAATTGTTCGATAATTTTTAACAAACAATTTGTTAATATGTCGGAATCTATTGCCACAATATTTTGCACGCTTAAAAGTTTTAAAAGTCTGCTGTTATAGATTCTGTAATGAACGGTGAAAACACATTTTGAACAATTGCTTCAGATTTTGTTCTTGAACAGGAGTACTGCTCATGGAAGATTTTTTTTATTAATTTAGATGTGCAATCCGAAGAGCGAAAGGAGTGGTTATGTTCAACACAATGATATGTATGTCCAACATCCTTCTTTAATAGCCAAATTCTTACTTTCGTTATTAAAAATTGTTGGTCTCAACATCGATGTTATTACTTTTGATTGAGCTGCAGCTTTGTCAACTTTCCTGTGTTTAGCAGTTTGCAAATGTTGTTTTATTGCGGCTTTTCCGCTGTTTGCAATGGAAAACTGTCCATTGCATTTTAAGCACCTCACATCGCTATCAGTAATAGTTTTTTTGATGAAGGAATATTCTTTTTCGAGTGCAGAATTGAAGACACATTTTCTTTTAGACATTTGATCTGCTAAGATAAGATATTTATTTACTATTTAATCTACAAATCAATTGAATCTACTCACACCAAAAAAATGATAACTGTACATGAAGCAGCAAAATTAACAACTGACATAAGGTCATTAGAGGTGGAAAACTATCGACAGTCGGTACCCTCGATTGTGTGCGATAGATAAATAGTAGATAGATAGATAAATATAGATTGTAAATATATGATTAAAGCAAAACAATTTTTTTTCTATTTTTTTTAAAAAAGGACAAATGACAAAAAACATAGGACAAATGTTAAAATAAATAACAAAAGTCAGTTTTAAAAAAATAAATAAATGTAAAGGACAGACCATTGAAATAAAGGACTGTACTCTGCAATAAAGGACGGATGGTCACCGTAGTTATACCTGAAGAAGAATTGTAGAATCAGTATGGCTCTGGAACTCATCAATTTAACTCAGACCACCTGTCGCCGCCATGGGGCAGATACGATGATGCTCGGACATCCATTCCGACATCGTCAATAATAAAATACGCATCGACAGAAATTACAAAGTAAAAATACGCTTCTTACTTAAAATACGTTTTAGTTTTTACAGTAAATATTGTACCTAATAAGTTAATTTTTAAATACATATGTATGTATCAAGGATGCATTTTAACGTTAAATTAAACCGTTCCGAAATGTTTTCTCTTGTTTCAGTTGAAACATTTCAAAATATTATCGTTAAAGCAATTATCATAATAAATTTCATTACGTTTTTAACGGAAACGAAATGCTGGCGTTAATGTTAAAACGTTAAGAAAAACGCTGGAGATTCACTCGTCGCAAACAGAAGCGCTGCATACTTTTAGGCACATTAAAATTAACGAAAACGCAAATTTTATAACGTTGCAACATTAACGATTTGATTTCATTTTGATAACATGGCGCCGAAACGCAACAAACTCATTTCGTTAAGTTAATTTTGCTCGTTAACAAAACAAAATGGTATCGTTTCGTTTGTTGAGCAGCCCTGGTATGTATGTATCTGTATGTTATTCATGTATATTGTGTAATTTTAGGTCAGCAGACCGTAATAAAGAATTAAATTAAAAATAAATAAAATAAAGGCTTCTTCAACTTATCAACATTTTGAGTAACTTTTAGTGTGAAGGAATTTAGCAGATAACTGAATAACAGTTATTTATACAGTTAAGCCATTTTGATTAATTCTACGAGTCAAATGAACAGTTTCCTAGTTAAAGCACGGACAGGGGATTCTAAAATAAATATTGAAAAAGCAAAAAAAGTATGAAACTACCCTGCAAAAAAAGGTATTGATCTAGGATGAGTCCGGGCATAGTCGCAAGGGAATATGCGACTAAGGGCCAGTTTTTCAGTGCAAGTTGAACTCTGTTTGTCGTTTAAACTAAGTTTAAACTCAGTATGCAGTTTTTCAGTCAACTTTAAACGGAGTTTAAATTAAGTTTAAACGGCCGATTGTGCTCGGTTAAACTTAATTTAACTTATCCGCTGTGTGCTGACTACTTCGTTTCGGTTGCAAGAAATTTTAATGAGCGCCAGGAAACTAGGTTTAAATTTAAACTGAGTTTAACTAAACTTAGTTTAAACTGAGTTTGAACCTGCACTGAAAAACTGGCCCTAATGCAATTTCTGACCTCTTTATATGGAATGAACTGTTCCCTTTTGTATGAGCATATCCTATGAAGAGACTAATTTGGCTGAAACACAATGCCGACGTACGACGAGCTTTTCGTCGCGAATGTTCGTCGTGAAAAATAGAACACACCACCGTATATGAGAATGCGCACGACGAAATTCGTCCGACGTCTATTCGCGGCAATATTTTTATTTCTATTGTCGTCGCTGGCACTCTATCAGCTGACATACAACTTGATATAATCAGCTGATTTCGTTCTAGCCGTAATTAGGTTTTAGTAAGCGAAATTTCCGGGCGAACGTCGCTGAGGATTTCGCTTTGCTGGGCGAAATTTCGGCCGTACGTCGGAATTGTGTTTCAGCCAATTGTCACCTTTTATACCCGAATGGGTATAAATGAGGACCAGTCTATTTATAAAAAGAAAAATAAAAATCATAGCTTCGAGTGAGTATTGAACCGGCCACTCGAGGGTAGCTAAGCAAACGCTTTGCTTACATGCCAACGACGCGCCTAAGTGCCAATGCATCGTTTATTATATCCGAAAGAGACGAATACAGGACTAAACTACAATTATACCCGTTTGAGACTTGTTGCGACTAATTAATGCCCAGTTGGACCGGATTGGGACTAATCCTGGAATACTCTTTTTAGAGATTAGTCGCACATTTTTTGCAGGTTTTAACCCCCCATAATGTGAATATGCTTGTGCCTTTCGTTAGGTACACAGCTGCAATAACTAAGCTAGCGGCTAGTTTATATGAATGTACTTATACTCGTACATATGTATATGTAAACATATTAGTTACGTATGTACTTACTCGTTCAATTTGTCTTTTACAGAGTAACTAGCGCTGCCGGCCGCTGCTGTATGTGGCAATAATTGGCTGAAACACAATGCCGACGTACTACGACGAACTTTTCGTCGCGAATGTTCGTCGTGAAAAATAGTACTATAAATTCAACCATTAAAAACTGTTGTTGTTTTTTCACAAAAAAATCTTCCATAAACTGGCCTTGAGCTCAATTAAATTGTAAAATATTAACATTTACTAGGCTAACAGAAATATGAACAAACATTTGTATACAAGGATGAGCACACCTTAAAAATGTATTATAATATAAAGTAAAATACTTATACAGAATTTGCAAAATAAAAACACAAACAACAACCACATAAACAAGTTAAATAGCGGCAGATCAGTTGCTCTTGTTTGTAGTTGGTTTGTTTAAGGAAGATGAAATAAACACAACAGCCAACTCGGCTAGCGTAGCACAATAGGTAGCGTATTGGCTCTGCAAATCCGAGCTCCTGGGTTCAAAGCTTGAGAGAAGTGGTTATGAAAAATTAAATTAAATATTAATTTAATTTAATAATCAAAAAGAAGTCTGATGAGGAAATGTGGTGATTTCCGAAATAGTACTATAACTTCAACCATTAAAAACTGGTGTTGTTTTTTCACAAAAAAATCTTCCATAAACTGGTTTGAGCTCAATTAAATTGTAAAATATTAACATTTACTAGGCTAACAGAAATATGAACAAACATTTGTATAAAAGGATGAGCACACCTTAAAAATGCATTATAATATAAAGTAAAATACTTATACAGAATTTGCAAAATAAAAACACAAACAACAACCACATAAACAACTTAAATAGCGGCAGATCAGTTGCTCTTGTTTGTAGTTGGTTTGTTTAAGGAAGATGAAATAAACACAACAGCCAACTCGGCTAGCGTAGCACAATAGGTAGCGTATTGGCTCTGCAACTCCGAGCCCCCGGGTTCAAATCCTGAGAGAAGTGGTTATGAAAAATTAAATTAAAAATTAATTTAATTTAATAATCAAAAAGAAGTCTTATGAGGAAATGTGGTGATTTCCGAAATAGTACTATAACTTCAACCATTAAAAACTGTTGTTGTTTTTCAAAAAAAAAATCTTCCATAAACTGGCCTTGAGCTCAATTAAATTGTAAAATATTAACATTTACCAGGTTAACAGAAATATGAACAAACATTTGTATACAAGGATGAGCACACCTTAAAAATGCATTATAATATAAAGTAAAATACTTATACAGAATTTGCAAAATAAAAACACAAACAACAACCACATAAACAAGTTAAATAGCAGCAGATCAGTTGCTGTTGTTTGGAGTTGGTCTGTTTAAGGAAGATGAAATAAACACAACAGCCAACTCGGCTAGCGTAGCACAATAGGTAGCGTATTGGCTCTGCAACTCCGAGCTCCCGGGTTCAAAGCCTGAGAGAAGTGGTTATGAAAAATTAAATAAAAAATTAATTTAGTTTAATAATCAAAAAGAAGTCTGATGAGGAAATGTGGTGATTTCCGAAATAGTACTATAACTTCAACCATTAAAAACTGTTGTTGTTTTTTTACAAACAAATCTTCCATAAACTGGCCTTGAGCTCAATAAAATTATAAAAATTAACATTTACTAGGCCAACAGAAAAATGAACAAACATTTGTAGACAAGGATGAGCACGCCTTAAAAATGCATATAATGTAAAGTAAAACAGAATTTGCAAAATAAAAAACACAAACAACAACCACACAAACAAGTTAAATAGCGGCAGATCAGTTGCTCTTGTTTGTAGTTGATTTGTTTAAGGAAGATGAAATAAACACAACAGCCAACTCGGCTAGCTTAGCACAATAGGTAGCGTATTGGCTCTGCAACTCCGAGCTCCCGGGTTCAAAGCCTGAGAGAAGTGGTTATGAAAATTAAATTAAAAATAATTTAATTTAATAATCAAAAAGAAGTCTGATGAGGAAATGTGGTGATTTCCGAAATAGTACTATAACTTCAACCATTAAAAACTGTTGTTGTTTTTTCACAAACAAATCTTCCATAAACTGGCCTTGAGCTCAATAAAATAATAAAAATTAACATTTACTAGTCCAACAGAAAAATGAACAAACATTTGTAGAAAAGGATGAGCACGCCTTAAAAATGCATATAATGTAAAGTAAAACAGAATTTGCAAAATAAAAAACACAAACATGTTAAATAGCGGCAGATCAGTTGCTCTTGTTTGTAGTTATTTTGTTTAAGGAAGATGAAATAAACACGACAGCCAAATCGGCTAGCGTAGCACAATAGGTAGCGTATTGGCTCTGCAACTCCGAGCTCCCGGGTTCAAAGCCTGAGAGAAGTGGTTATGAAAATTTAATTAAAAATAATTTAATTTAATAATCAAAAAAGAAGTCTGATGAGGAAATGTGGTGGTTTCCGAAATAGTACTATAACTTCAACCATTAAAAACTGTTGTTGTTTTTTCACAAACAAATCTTCCATAAACTGGCCTTGAGCTCAATAAAATTATAAAAATTTATTTCAATATTTAATTAATAAATGTGAAAAATACATCAAATATTTTCGTCAGAAATGTCTAACCTACTGTTATTATTATTTGTGTATTTTTCTCTCTTGGCAATTTTTCGTAATAGTTCTGGTTTCGTTAGAAGATAGTTATAAAAATTTACACATTGAAACTTTAAATTGCATTTCACGCACAAAATTGCTGCCAATGTTGCGACATCTAGCTGTGTTTTATATGATGTCCATGTTTTATTTACTGCTGAGAACACACGTTCTACTGACGCTGTAGTGCCTGGTAAGCATAAGGCGTACTCAACTATCATTGAAATTTCTTTAAATGGACAGTCGGTCTTCCTTCCATTGCTTTATTTTATCGCTAGTACAATAATTCTTCACATATCTGAATTGCGTATGTAGATTAGATGCGTTTTCAGTGGCATTGAATAACTTAATGTTCGTCAGTTTTTCCATTACCGCTTGAACGTTAACCCATTTGGGAGCTTTGGTAAGTCTCATCTACCCAAACAGTTTCAGAGGCTCAAATGGCGACGTCCAAATATTGAAATATGATAAAACATTGTCTTCAAAATAGGATTTTAAATAAGTTTCACATATAAATATATAAAGGCAACACTTTTACAAAAAAAATCGTTGCAAGTGGCATTGATTTCGTTTGAATTGTAATGTTGATCGAGGAGTTTTGTTTTTTCTTCAGCTGAACGTGGAGATAAAAAGACATCTTCTTGTCGCATTTTTAGTGTTTCCTGGAGTTCATTTATAGAATTTGCAACCTCAATTGCAGTGACATCATCGCCTTCAATATTTAGCACATATTGTGCGAATAATTCAGCCTGAAAAATTAGAATAAAATTTAATAAAGCGAAGATGTCATTCTTCTCTAAATGTTTTGCCTGTTCGAGTACGAATAGCAACCAAAACTTGGACGATGGACAGTTAAAAAACTCCTTCAGCTTCTTTTCTCCTCTTTCCAGCGAACAAAAAAAAATTTCAATGCATCAAATATTTTTAAAATACGCTTAATAGCTGGCCCAAGGGCCAAAAATCGAGTTTTTGCGTATCCCAGTAGTTTGTGGCCGCTGTGGTCGAGTTGGTAGCGGTGCGTGCTATAACTTGATATGCCGATGAGTTCGAGGTTCGAGTCTCAGTCAGGGCAAGCAAAATCATAATCATAGAAAAAGTTTTTTCTAATAGCGGTCACCCCTCGGCAGGCAATGGCAAACCTCCGAAGGTATTTCTGCCATGAAAAAGCTTCTCATTAAATACATCTGCCGTTCGGAGTCGGCACAAAACTGTAGGTCCCTCCATTTGTGGTATAATATAAAGACGCACACCACAAATGGTAGGAGAAGCTCGGCCAAACACTGATCTATATAGTGTACGCGCCAAAATTATATATATTATATATAGTAGTTTGTCATATTCCATTTCTGCTTCTACACAAAATTCTCTTAATATAGTCGCACGCACCGTATTAATATAAAAATGAGAATATATTTTGACAACAGCCCACTCCACGTCAAAAAGTATTTCTTCACATGCGTATTTGAACAAAACAAAAACAAATTATTTTCTCCAACATATCGTACTTACGTGCCGCACTTTTTATAAGATCAGATATTATTGTGAAATTTTCGCCATTTTCTCTTGTTATGTTTAAGACTTTAACCTGAACACCTTTTAAAGACATGAAATATCGCACAAGTACAGGAAAAAGCTTAATATTTCCAAGATTCGATGCATCTGCATATATTGAGACATAATTGCACAATTTTAAATCCTGTTTAAGCAATTCTTGCGCATGTGGCGCAAAAATATTTGTCACTATTGCTTGACATTTCTTTTGCGAACATGAAAACTTCTTCATTTGAAAGCATGATTTAAATATTTCCGTCGAACAATCTGAAGATCGAACGCTGTGATTAGAGCTAATCACGTGATAGGCCCAAACACCTTTCATAGCAGCCAAATGTTTGTCTAATGCCGATTGGAAATGGGACGTTATAGATGTATTACTAGCAGCTGCAAAAAGTGCATCCTCGTGTTTTTTTGTCTTAATGTGGCGAATATTTTTCGCGTAGTTTTTGATTAAAAATATTTTTGTTTCTCGGTTTCAACACTTGGCGCGCAAAAAATGAATGGCAACTTACTTATGGCAAGAGAAAAATGTGTGTGACTGGTTGCAAACTATTTATGTGCATTTATTGATCTCGTTTGTTTATGGACGCCATTAACCACTACATATATTTGAGAAATCGTATTCGAAAAGTGTTGCCATTCTTCTCTCTGACAATTAGGGTAAACCACAATCATTTTTAAAAATGGAAAAATGAAAATGTTTATTAAAATAAAAAAAAATTTTGAAGTATCATAACATTATTTTGTAGTAAATACAGTATTTTTCGATTAAAAAGCAGTACGCAGTATTTCAATCAAAAATACAGTCTAATACTGCGGAAAACAGTATAGATACGCACGTTAATCATAAGCAATGTCAACTCAGCGAATAATCAACAACAAAATAATACGCTAGACTCTCACGAATATCCCAATACAAATAAAGATACTCCAATAGTAACGCAACAACTAAACTCTAATTTAGCAAACAATTTTCAAAAACAAAGCTCGACATAAAACAGAAACAACGTTAATTCTCTCAGCAACATTCTCACCCAAATAATCTCTAACCAACAACTTACAGATAATACAGTCTCTAACTTTACCTACGAAATTATCTCTCAACAAACAATGTAATCAACAACGATAACGAATTCTCAAATTACTGTTTTTTATTAACTCCCATCTCTCTCAGTTGATGATACTAATATGGAAAATATAACCAAACAAACACATGGTTATCTTACTGAATAGATACATAATCAACCACAAATTATTCATTTCTATAGTCCAAATAAGGCTTGTTTACCTTCACAATGATCTCTGTACTGCAATGGAATATAAACGGATATTTTAATAATGATCATGAATTGCAGTTACTAATCAAAGAACAGAAACGTACCATTTTGTGCTTCCAAGAAACTCATATCCGTCATGATATGAAGCCGTACCCACCAAGAGGATATGATGGCTATTTTTTCAATTCCCCACAAAATCAATATGCTAAACAAGGTATTGCCATATTAATTAAAATAGGTATTCCATATAAAATTCTCTTTACCTAAAACTAACCATAATTAACACTTATATACCACCAAATAAAGTTTTTTCATGCACACACATCCTTGAAATCTTAAATAAGGCCGTAGGGTCGATGCTCTAGTTGGGTGATGTAAATTAGATGAGCCCCATTTGGGCTTCAACCTTTGTTAACGAGAGAGCGGCTATAATTGAAGATACCTTGTTATCCACCGATCTGGTCGTACTTAACGATGGCAGCCCCACCCATTTTTCAACACACCAATCTTTTATGCATGTTGACATAACCACATGTCCTGCTAATCTGGTCCTCATCTGTATGTGGAAAACGATCAACGATATCCACCGTAGCGACCATTTTCTTATTTTAATTGAAGTACGGTCTCATAGGGAACCCAATACAAAAAAGTTCAAACCGAAATTTTTTACAGATAAAGCAGATTGGGTCACCTTCCAAAAGCTCTGCACAAATCTATCCACAACCTATCCACCCTCAAATAACATCAATGAGGAAGCGGCTTCAATACGTAAACTTGTTTGCACTGCAGCACACTTCTCTGTACCACAGACAAAAAATTCATGCCAAGCACGATATACTCCATGGAGTAATAGAGATCTACAAAAAATACGAACCATCAAACAGGAAAGTTGGCACAAATATAATGGTACACGAAACTTTATCGACCTCTTAATCTATAAGCGCAACAACTCCATTTTCAAACAGGAAGCCAAAAAAGCGAAACGTCTTGCATTGGAAGAGTTAACTTCTAACACCAACCCTAAAAGTAGTACGAAAAAGATTTGGGAAGATGTAACACGCTTATCAGGCCGTCGGAAATGAAATATGATTAAACATTTAAATACATCAAATGGCACAGTCAACGACCCGATAGGTATATCAAATTTCGCAAAATATTAGAGTTCTTCCTCAAAAAACTCCAATTTCTCGTGCAAGTTCTTAGAAAATAAGAACCTCACCATCAACCGACATTATGAGCCAATTGGGAAACTGAGTATTACGGCTAAATATTTAGAATCCTTTGTTACTATTGACGAGTTTGAGGATGCAACCGCCAACTCTAAGGGAAAAACACCTGCTCTTGATAGAGTTTCATATCCCATGTGGAAAAATACTCGTTTTCCTCTTAAAAAAAGAATTGTTGACCTGTATAACTAATTTCTCTCCCAAGGTATTTATTCACAAGGTTGGAAGATAGCAGACGCCGTTCCAATACCGAAGCCTCATAAACCAAGTGCGGAAATTACCAGCTACTGTCCCATATCTTTACTACCTTGCTTTGGAAAAATTTTAGAGAAACTAGTAGCGAAACGAATCATGTGGTTTCTATTCGAGCACACTGCGTCAACCGTCATCTCCAATAAGGGACATCTAACTGCTTTAAGTTTAGATTTTGAAAAGGCCTATGACCGTATCGGAGCACATGTTATACTCGAAGAATTAAAAAATTGGAAATTAAGCCCTAAGATATATAACTTCATTAAAGCATTTTTAAGCAATAGAAAGTTTCGAGTTAAGCTACACAACAACTACTCAGGGTGTTTCCCTTTGGAAAATAGTATTCCTCAAGATTCCCCAATTTCCGTCACCCTTTTCATGATCGCTTTCAATAAGATCAGCCAAATTATATCTCAGTTTCCAGTAGAACACTGCATGTATGCAGACGACGTCCTGATATTTTACAAAAGATTTGATTTGGCAATTGTCAATCAAACACTTATTGAAATACTCAACAACATTTGTGAATGGTCTCTCACATCGGGAGACAATTTATCATTAAAAAAACACATATTTGTCGTAAAAATAATTGTAATGGCTTTAACTTAAGATACACTGTTAATATTCCAAATGTTAAGACGCTGAAGATTTTAGGTCTTAATTTTGACTCTAAGCTTAACTTTAAGGATCATTGTATATCTCTAAGAAAAAAGCTATTTGCGAAACTAAATATTACTAAGTTCCTTTCCTCGCAACGATCATAAATTCATCCTAAAATCCACCTCAACACAACGAAAACTCTCCTACTTTCCGTTATTGATTAGGGCCTCCCAATTTACGGAAACCACGCGGGAAATTATCTAAAAAAACTTTACGCCCCATATCAGTCAGCTATCAGACGCAGTATCAGAGCCTTTCCAACATCGAACATTAAAAACTTACTCGCAGAGGCTGGCATGCCACATATGCAAGAAAGACTTCAATTATGCACTCTACGGCTTATACCAAAAATATTGTATACCCTCAACCCTACATTGCACAGTAAAGTTCTTCAGGCACTTAAACGAAAGCAACATTTAAAAAAAATATCAACCATTCACAGGGTTTTACAAAAGACTACAGATTTCCACCTCAATCTGAAACCAAGATACTTCAAAACTAGCAAGCACCCACCATGGGCTCTGCACTTTTCGTTTTGGAAGACGAGTTAATGAATCATTCAAAGAAAATGACCAATGCTGAAATTTTTAAGCAATGAAATGATGAAAAGAAGCAACCCAATGGGCAACGACATCGAAAGGCAAATTTACCATATGCACTGATAGTCTCTCAACCATAACGGCAATTCGAAACGTCCGCAATCTAAGCCCGCTGATAGTATGTATTCGGGACAAACTCATTGCATTCAAAAGTAAAGTAAAACCTATGTGGGTTCCGGGGCACTGGGAAATCCGAGGCAATGAATTCGCCGACGAGGAAGCTAGAAATGTCCCAATTACATCCTGTCACTACGTTGAGACGAACGAAAAGAACGATATCTTACGCTACATATCCAAAATCGTCGAAGAGCAACAAAGGGAATTATGGAACACCTACAACAATCGATACCGTCTTATAAATCTTGACGGGACTAAAACAATCTACCCTAAAACATGCAGTACTACTGAATAAAAAATTTGTTCAAGACTTCGCATCGCCGGCATCGGACATTCGGCACTTTTACATCAACACCTTTTTAACAGAAACTACTCGGTTGGATGTCATTATTGCAACAGCCCAACAACATCTACGCAGCATATCTTGGATATATGCCCAGCATTTAGCAATCTTAGAAGGGAAACTTTTTCGTTGAACACAAAACCGTAACTACCTTTCCATATATTAAAACTATACACAAATTGTAACTACGTATACTAAGATCATTATCTTAATACAATTACCAGCTGAAGGCGTTGTAGCTAGTGCTGTGTTTTATATGTAATATATTTATTTTGAAGTATATTTCATTTTAATAAATAAATAAATAAAAATTTGTTTGGTTTGAAAAATAAAATTGAAATTAAAATTCAGAGCTGCCTTCCATAAGGAACATATGTCGAAAAAAACGAATATTACCAAAACGCCGCAGCTTTAATTTGTTTTTTAGAACAAATCTCTTTTTTGAGTGACCGGACTTCGTTCGCGCTTTAAGAAAATAACCCTGGCTTAGCAATCTTCGGCTACGCCATTAAGAGTTCTGTTAAGCGTTACTCCTTTCCGTGTGAGCAGCCCTCAGCTGCGCTTTAAAAAATTGCCGTGGCCGAGCAAACTTCAGCTTCGCCATCAAAAGTGCTTTTGCGCGTAACTCCTTTCCTCATAAGCGGCCTTATCTGTCGGCCAATCTTATACCCTTATTAGCAGGAGACTAGTAGCCGCTAGGCAACTATACTTGAATTTAAATTACGCAAGGCTACCCGCTACTAGCTATCGGCTACTGTAAGTATGTAAATGTTTCCCTTTTAATATGATATTTATATTTTTCGCTTTTGTTTCAAAACGTACTTGTCAAAAAAGTAAAACCAGCGATGTTGTCTGAGCTTTTCTGTATCCTGAGATCAATCGCCATACGAAATACGAAGAATAGTTTTAGTAGCCATGGCTATTAGTCCGACAACTATACACTAGTCTCCATACATAATAGGAGCAGCAGAAAAGTAGATTATCGAAATAAATATAAGCGAGCGCGGGTATGGGCTGACATAAGCGCCAAAATGATGAGCTTTAATTTATCTGCGTTTGCTTTATTTACATATATAAACGCTTTTCTTCAGAATCTGAATACCAGTCTAGTTTTCGGACATTGAGAGATCGATATGTGAGGGAGTACACCATTGCAGGATCCACAAAGTGATGACTGCTCTGAAAGCATATTACGGGAATATAAATATTAGCTATAGTACCACCAACTCCAACCGAAAAGCGCAACACTCAAGAGGTCAGCGAACATTCAATGGGTTTTATGAACTCTATGAAAGAGGCTGTTACAAAAAGATTGAGTGAAACCAGAAACAAAAAGAAAGCTTTTTAAAATTAGTTGACGAAAAGCTAAATAAGCTGTCCCCGCACGAACGGTAACAGTCAAAAATATTAATTTTGAACTATTTATTTAAAAAATAAGGATATTTTATTTTTTATTAGTTTATAAGTACGACAATAAATTTTATATATTTTTCGTTTTGTGTGATTTATTAAGTGTTGGTGTAAGAATGTATTTTGAATTTCATTTTATTTTGTTTCGCATACATTTTTTTTTTGTATTATTTTAAAAATGTAAAATGATTTTGATTTGATCTCATCATTTTACATACACGATTTAAATTTGAAAAGTGATATAATTTTATGAAATTTTTTAGTTTTAAGCATGGTACAGTAAACAGGTAGTATAATATTAGCAGCTGATTGAAGTTTTTTCTTATATGTGGTCCATAACAAGTCAAACTTTGTTTACAAAACATTTTTTTTTTAAAACAAAAAAAAAATAATTTGTTTACATAACAATCTTTGTTTACATTTCGTATAATTATAATTTCTAATTTATAAAAAATTTTCGTTAATGTATTTGGAAACATACATACGATTTTTTTTCTAGAGGTGGCACAAAGCCTTGAAAGCCGAAGTGTGGGACTTGCCTTTCGGCTCACCGCACTAAAAACCCACCACTGCTCCGTTTCCCTCGCTCCGTGGAACTACCGTTAGGTATTACCTCGCGGAGGGGGAGCGGCCTATTGCCTTTCTATGAATTTATGCGGAGTTGTTCCGCGTGACGCTGTTTAGTAAGAATTTTGTTCGCCATATTGCTAATGACGGACCAATTTGCTTTTGACTCAAGCATAGTATCTATTAGGTTTTCGACAGTGAGTGGTTTCCCCACCCTCATGACCAAGTAATTTCTCTCGGTTGCAAACCGCGGACAGACGTAAAAACAATGTTCGGCGTCTTCAACTATTTGATTTGCACAGAAGGTGCAGTAAGGGTCATCTTCGTGTTTAAACCTATGCAAATAAGACTTGAAACAACCATGTCCCGTAATAATTTGGGTTAGGTGGAAGTCAACTTCGCCGTGTCGCCTAACTAGCCATTTCTCTAAACTGGGAATCAACCTAAAGGTTCAGCGTCCCTTATCTGCTGCACTCCACCGCGTCTGCCAACTCTGCAAGCAACTCTGCCTCACCTCTTCACGTCTTACCTTATTTGTCGAGGGTGCCACAACCTCTTTGCCAGGATCTCTATTGGATAAAGCCCGGCCACTACCAGCGCTGTTTTTTCCGACGTTGTTCTGAACGCGCTACACACCCTGATCGCGCAGAGGCGATATAATGATCTTATTTCTCATGCGTACGAAGTCTTTTCGAGCGCAGCCGACCACATTGGTGCACCGTACAGAAGTACAGACCATATCACGCTTGCATATAGCTGTCTGCTTTGTTGTCTAGGACCTCCTTTATTCAATATAAGCCGTGAGAGCGCCGCTGCAACTTTTTCTGCTTTCTCAACTGCATATTCTAGATGAGGCTTGAATGTCAACCTAGCGTCGAACATTATGCCTAAAAATTTGAGGACAGGTTTCGAGACGATTTCATGTCCGCCAACTTTTATTTTAATGACTTCACGAGCTTTTCTGCTACTTATTAAAACTGCCTCGGTTTTTTGTTGGGCTAGCTGGAGGCCAGCATCCTCTAACCATGTTTGAACTCGCTTAATTGTTAAGCTTGCCCTTTGCTCAACATCTTTTACGTGCTTGGCCACGATTATTAGAGCTATATCATCCGCAAAACCAATAATTTTCGCACCCTCTGGAATTTTCAAACGCAGAATGCCATCATACATAATATTCCAGAGTAGTGGACCCAGAACAGATCCTTGTGGTACTCCTCCGGAAATGTTGCATTTTTTGGTGCCTTCGTCTGTTTCATAAATAAGTACACTATCTTCGCTAAGCTCTGATGAGCGGTCGAGGGTCAGCGGTCCGGAGGCACTGGCGGATGGCGGAGAGCAGCATACGAGCTACTCTGATACCCTCAAAGGTATCAGGCTGGCGTTGTTGCCCAAAAACTATCCGGCGGAGTCGCTAGGACCGGAGGACCTCACGGAGCTCGAAGAGGTCATTATGGACGAGGTCGTTAGGAGGGGAGATGAGATACCGCCAACACATAATGTGATGGTATACCTCCCAAGAAGTGCACACAGACCGGTAGAGAGAGCACTAGGGCTCATAAAAGCACAGAACGCGGGCCTACAAACCGCGGCGTGGCGTCTGGTGAATAGCACCATTAAGGATGCAGGTATTCGACTGATCCTAGGCGTCGACGAAGTATCGTACGAAAAAATCAAGAGGATGGCTTCCGTCTGAACTACAGGTTCAGTTACGTCTACGTACGGCACAGAAAACCAAAAGCCACGGAGGAAAAGAAAACTGCACCGAATACGATGCAGGCTACTCTACCATCTCAGAGCATGGATGTAGAATCATCGGCACAAGTCGTCCCACTAATTAGGCAACAGGATTCTGCAGTCATTCCTGCATCTGCCTGCATGACAGATGAGATCCCTGCAACGCAGGAGCTGATTGAGAATCTCGACTTGAGGAAACTCGAGCTCGACTTTAGGAACGAGAGCGACTGTGGGCTCTCCGACCTGGAAGTACTGTGACCTCGATCTTGACAGTCGCCCAGATCAACCTACACCACGCCGTAGTGGCCTCGGCCGTCATAGCGAGTAGGTTTGCCTCGGGAGATCTGGGCATCATACTGGCTCAGGAGCCGTGGGTCTTCAAACGCCAGGTAAGGGGCCTTAAAGACTCTCTCAATAAGGTAATATGGGACCTCTCCTCGGAGAGAACCAGAGCTTGCGTTGTCCTTAGAAACAACATTGGGTATTTTTGCATTACAGAACACCTAACAAGAGACCTAGTGGCGGTGCAAACAAAATTGGAGGTAAACGGAGAGACCAAAGATATAGTCTTCGCTGCCGCTTACTTTGCAGGGGATAACAACAGCATTCCCCCACTGGAGGTTCAGGAGCTAGTAAGACGTTGTGAAAGGGCTAAGCTTCCGCTTGTTATCGGCTGCGATGCTAATGCCCACAGCGAGGAATGGGGAAGTACTGATACCAACCCGAGGGGTGAGTCTCTATTAGAATACATTTTAAGTAATGATTTGAGTATACACAATGTGGGACAAACTCCAACATTCGTAACTAAGAACAGGGAGGAAGTGCTCGATATAACCCTCAGCAACACCTTGGCAGAAAATCTGATCTCGCAATGGGAGGTTTCCAAGGAACCATCATTGTCTGATCACAGGATCATCCAATTTAAGCTGAAGGCCATACAACCAAGTTTCAGCCTCACTAGGAACCCCAGGAATACTGACTGGGTAAATTATAGGCAAACACTTGAGCTAAACTTACCTAGTATAAGAAGGCACAACAAAAGAACAAACTGTACGGAGCTAGAAAGCAGGGTAAATAGGTTCAATGACGTGATCATGGATTCCTTTAACTGCCGCTGTCCTGAGACCAAGCCCAAGAGTAAAGATCAAACGCCCATCGGCTCTCAGTCCTAAGAAAGACGGTGCGGAGGCTTTTCAATAAGGCCAATCGCATCGGCTGCTGGGACGAATACGCGGCAAATCTAACGACATACAGTAAAGAGATTAGAAAAGCAAAACGGGATAGTTTCAGAAAATTCTGCGAGGGTATAACCTCCACCCCGGTTGCAGCTAGGTTACATAAAGCATTAGCAAAAGAACCAGTTGAGATAAAGCTAGCCATTAAATTACATGATGGTAATTATACAGAAAATGAAGAGGAAAGATCGCTGGTCCTGCTAGCAGCCCATTTTCCGGAAGAACCGGCACACAATCCAATACTGGAGGCACGGGAGGCAAAACCATCGCAGTCCAACTTGAGGCTAGCCAAAAATCTCTTTGGCAGGCATAAGGTCGAATGGGCGGTGAGATCGTTCGATCGCTACAAATCCCCAGGTGTCGATGGTGTCCGACCAATACTGCTACAGTAGGGCGGCGATATAATATTGCCACATCTTGGGAGAATAATGAGAGATTGCCTCGCATTAACATATATCCCAACGATGTGGAGAAGAGCTAAGGTAATATTCATACCGAAAGTAGGCAAGCGAGACTATTCTCTAGCAAAGTCCTTCAGACCAATCAGCCTAACATCTTTTGCGCTGAAGGCAATGGAGAAGATCATTGACAATGAAATCAGATCCACCACTCTGCGGATCTCAGCATGCATACAGGCCGGGAAAATCCACCGAAACTGCCCTTTATCAGCTGACAACGGAAATTCAAAGTGGAATAGACTGCGGAGAGATAGTACTATTTGCCTTCCTGGACATAGAAGGGGCCTTCGATAACGTCTCGCACAAGGCAGTATCGAAAAGGAACGTAGAACCAGCCATCAACAGATGTATAGCATCGCTTCTCGAAACAAGAACAGTGGAGACAGAGATAACAGGCAAGACAATACAATTCAAAACCCATAGAGGTTGTCCACAGGGAGGGGTACTATCCCCCCTAATGTGGAGCATTTTAGTAGACGAACTCCTAGTACGCGGATCATATCGTCATCATAGCTACTGCAAAGTTCGAGAACACTTTATGCGACATAGTCCAAAGAGCTTTAGCTATAACTAGGGGATGGTGTGAGGGAGTATGGCTTAAGATAAACCCTCTCAAAACTGCCATAGTACCATTCACTAGGAAAAGAAAACTATCAGGTATGAGAGCAATCTCTTTAAACAGGGTTGAGATCGACACAGTGGACGTAGTAAAGTATTTAGGTGTCACCTTTGATGCCAAACTTCTATGGAAGACGCATGTCGATACAGTAGTATCAAAAGCAACAAAGGCACTCATGGTATGCAGACGCTTAGCAGGGAAATCTTGGAGCTGTAGCCCTCAAATACTAAGTTAGTATAACAGGAGCCATGCGCACTTGCCCAACGGCCGCGTTGGAGGTAATTCTCGATCTGACCCCCCTATATATTCTTATAGAGTAGACAGCTAAACGGACCCTGCTAAATATAAGCAGGGAGGGCGGGGGGAGAGGAAAGCTCATATCGTCTCGCAACATTCAGAAGTTGAGAGCTAGGCTTCCCCTAGCTCAGCTTCCGAGAGACGATATGACCAAGATCTTACACTTTGAGAAGCGATTTAAAATCGAACTCGATACAAAAGCAACCTGGAGTACATCCACATTGGTAGAGCATCTAAAAAGGAACCCTCTGCACTGGTATACAGATGGCTCCAAGACTCCTGAAGGCATTGGCGCAGGAATGCACGGCCCCAAGGCTAACATATCGATCCCGATGGCGAGATTTCCGAGCATCTTCCAGGCAGAGTTATACGGCATATGTCTATGTGCATGGATTAACCTAAGCCGAAGCTATAAAAATGAGCGCATAGTGATAATAAGCGACAGTCAGGCTGCACTCAAGGCCATTGCCTCGTATGAGGTGAAATCTTTGCTTGTGCTTGAGTGCATAGAAACACTTAATTCTCTGGCAGCCCACAACCAAGTCCAACTTCTTTGGGTCCCGGGACATAGAGGTATTGATGGGAACGAGAAGGCTGATGGTTTGGCTAGAGTTGCTGCAACAACAACACCAATAGGACCCGAGCCTTTCCTCGCATTAGGAGAGGACACCATTAGGGAGGAACTCATAAGAGAGGAGGAATTGTTGATACTGGCCCGGGACGACTGGACTCCGACAGTCAAAATGCCTGTTGGGAGGATACAGTCAAAAGCGCTTTAAGCAGCTAATTGTCCTATCAAAGAACAACCTGAGAATGCTCGCAGGATTTCTCACGGGCCACTGCAGACTTCGTGGACACATCCACCGGTTGGAGATCTGGTCCGGTGAGTTGTGTCGCTTCTGCGGCTCGGTCCCAGAGACTCCTTTGCATCTGCTCCTTGAATGTGATGCCATTTCAAGGAGACGAGAAAAATGTATAGGCCTAAGGGAACTAGGAGAAAGACAGGCACGGTCGCTGACACCGATAATCATCCTCAAATTTCTTAGGATATTAGGGTTAGACGAAGTTTTGTAAATTATTAGCTCGAGGGCACAATGGACCGCTTTGGTCGAAGTGCATACCTCTTTTAAAATATATCTATCTATCTTCTAGATAGGTACTTAATATTTTTCGTAGATATATCGGTACTTGAAAACCACAGAGTGCTTCGGCAATTTTTTTCCAGCTTGCGGAATTAAACGCATTTTTAACGTCCAGCGTGGTTACCAGACAATATTCTTTTGATCCACCTTTCCACCTTGTTCCACTGATTGCTTCTTCTGTTATTTTCTTCACCAGCATAGCTGCATCTACAGTTGATCGCCCTTTTCTAAATCCAAACTGCGCTTCTGCGAGGTTTCCAGCTTTCTCAATTTTATTTATCAGCCTGTAGCTTATAATTCGCTCCAGCAATTTACCGGCTCTGTCCAGCATACAAATTGGACGATACGCTGAAGGGTCCCCTGGAGGTGTCCCAGTTTTCGGTAGGAGAACCAATCGCTGGCGCTTCCATATTGGAGGAAATATACCATCTTTTAGACATTCGTTATATGTTCTGACAAGGGCTTTTATGTTGGTATAGCAACTTGTTTTAAAATGCAATTTGGAACAAGATCAGGGCCAGGTGCCTTTTTGTCTTTCAAGCTTTTGACGGCCAATTGAACTTCCCCTGCTGTGATCGCCGGTGTTTCATTTATTTTAGGGGAAAATTTTTCCCGTTCAAACGGCTGTTGGGCTGGGAATAGAACGCTCACTGTATTTTCTAGCTTTTTTGGGCATGTTGTCTGCGGTTGAATCGATTTCAGTAGCTTTTGGGTCACCATTTTGTATGCTAAGCCCCACGGGTCTTTATCTGCGCTGTCACATAGTCTTCTAAAACAATTTATTTTGCTGGTTTTTATTGCCTTTTTCAGTGCCGTTCTTTTTTCTTTGTACGCACTTTGCTGCTCTATAAAATTTAGAGTATTTCTTCTGGCTCTCTGGTAGTAGCCTTGCTCTATTGCATTGCCAGCGAAGATTCGCAATACCTTCGCTCCACCAGTACACAGGTGCGCGTCTGGACGATCACGATTTTCTCCTCATGGAGGCGTCGCAAGCTACTTTAATGCTTTGCGTTAGTTCATTTGCCGTGTTTATCGCTCCTTCCGGTAGCATTATATCTGATATCATTACTTTGAGTGCTTCTTCATCAAGCGTATTCATCTTCCAGCCAACTGATTTTGCCTTTGGGTTGCTTTGTATCCCTACTTTGTCTTTAATCGAAAATATTATTGCCATGTGATCACTATGTGTATAGTCTTCGCACACTTGCCACGACGCTCTTCGAAATAGTGTTTTACTTACAAAAGTAAGGTCAATTATGGACCCCCTTCCATCTCTTTGGAAGGTAAGTTTATCACCTGTGTTTAACAGGGCTGGTTCTAGCGATGATAGAGCCGTGAGCAAAGCCCTTCCTTTAGCATTTGTCCAACGGCTGCCCCATTCTCGGGCCCATGCATTAAAGTCTGATGATATGGTTCTCGCGTCGTTTACTAGATTGTTTAGGACGTTTTCGAAATCATCGAGATTAAAACCAGGTGGTATATAGCAGCTGTAAATAACAAAATTCGACACTTGCACGCAGATGAACCCTGTTTCCATCTTCAGATGCTCAATCGCAATAGGAATTATGGCACAGCTCCATACAGTTGACGTTTGGCTTGCGTCGCTAGCCCACAATGGGGTGTTTCCGACCTTATATGGTTCGCTAAGTATGGCTATGTCGATATTTTTCTCTATTACCGTCTGTCCCAGAAGCTCTTGCGTAGCTTTGCAATGATTTAAATTTGGTTGCAGCAGTTTCATTGTGTCCGGGCTTTTTTTAACGCCTCCAAATAGTAGGAACATTCTTTGCCACCCGTTCTGTGCTTCACTTGTGAGGAGTTCTTTCTTGAGCATATTGCGCACTTTACTTCTTTTTTGCATTTCACCGCTTTGTGGTTTGTCTCTCCGCAGTTGAAGCACGCATTCTTTATGTCGAACGCACTTTTCAATTTCTAGCAAGGTGACCAAACTCTAGACATTTAAAACATTTTATTTGCTAGATTTTCATTTGTTTGCAACTGTAATGGGAATGAGAAGAGTTGTTGTTTTAGTCCCGCAATAGGCGCTCCTTAAGGACTTCACGCATGTTTCGGCAAACTGTATTCCATCAAACTCTTTCTCTAGCGCGATACAAAGCTCCTGTTTGCAGGTTTCTATTGGGCTTCTGATGGTTTAAGGGGGCCAACATCTTTGTTTCTTCCCCTATAGGTGCCGCTGCTTCGTTTTTTGCAATGTTTTTTTTTGCTACTGTCTCCATTTGCTGTCTTGCCCATGGTGGATTTCGGGGTTATTTGCGAGGCTACATTTATCATTTCTACTGGGGCATTTACTGTTACCTTGTCGTATTGAGACGACAGCTCTGAAATAATGTCACGCATCTGTTGGTTGACTGACCTTCTTTTGCCATCATCCATCATAACGTTGAGCTCACGTATTTTTTCCCCTAGCGTGAGCCATGCAGGGCGTTTCAATCTCATGGGGGCCTGTTCGATGCTTGAAGAAGACGACAAGAGCCTCGGTGGCGAGTACAACAGCCTAGGACGCTTCAAAATTAGGTTTGATATACAACCATCTGGCGGATTATTATCCGGTAAGGCAATGCCTACTGCCTCTGAGATGTTTCGCCCGCCTGGGGGCGACCTAGTAACACTAATATTTATATTTTTATTTTTATTGTTGTTATTGTTATTTTATATTATTTATTTATATGTTTTAATAATTGACAATAATATTGAGCTCGAGGCCAGTTTATAGAAGATTTTATTGGAAAATAACAACAGTTTTTAAAATGGTAGAAGTTATAGTACTATTTCGGAAATCACCACATTTCCTCATCAGACTTCTTTTTATATTTATTCTTCATAACCACTTCTCCAAGGCTATAAACCAAGGAGCTCGGAGTTGCAAAGCCAACACGCTAAATGCTGTGCTACGCTAGCCGAGTGGACTGCGTCGTTTTTCCATCTTCCTTAAACAAACCAAATACAAACAAGAGCAACTGATCTGCTGCTATTTAAACTTGTTTGTGTGGTTGTTGTTTGTGTGTTTGCATTTCTGTGTGCGAATTTTTCATTGGTTTTTACCAATGGCTTGTAATTCTTAGAATGCATTTCAGGTGTGCTCATCCTAGCATATATGAATTTTAGTTGTTTTTCGGCCTTATTGATTTTTAATAATTGACAATTTTATTGAGCTCGAGGCCAGTTTATAGAAGATTTTATTGGAAAATAACAACAGTTTTTAAAATGGTAGAAGTTATAGTACTATTTCGGAAATCACCACATTTCCTCATCAGACTTCTTTTGATATTTATTCTTCATAACCACTTCTCCAAGGCTATGAACCAAAGAGCTCGGAGTTGCAAAGCCAACACGCTAAATGCTGTGCTACGCTAGCCGAGTGGACTGCGTCGTTTTTCCATCTTCCTTAAACAAACCAACTACAAACAAGAGCAACTGATCTGCTGCTATTTAAACTTGTTTGTGTGGTTGTTGTTTGTGTGTTTGCAATTCTGTGTGCGAATTTTTCATTGGTTTTTACCAATGGCTTGTAATTCTTAGAATGCATTTCAGGTGTGCTCATCCTTGCATATATGAATTTTAGTTGTTTTTCGGCCTTATTGATTTTTAATAATTGACAATTTTATTGAGCTGGAGGCCAGTTTATAGAAGATTTTATTGGAAAATAACAACAGTTTTTAAAATGGTAGAAGTTATAGTACTATTTCGGAAATCACCACATTTCCTCATCAGACTTCTTTTTATATTTATTCTTCGTAACCACTTCTCCAAGGCTATAAACCAAGGAGCTCGGAGTTGCAAAGCCAACACGCTAAATGCTGTGCTACGCTAGCCGAGTGGACTGCGTCGTTTTTCCATCTTCCTTAAACAAACCAACTACAAACAAGAGCAACTGATCTGCTGCTATTTAAACTTGTTTGTGTGGTTGTTGTTTGTGTGTTTGCAATTCTGTGTGCGAATTGGTTTTTACCAATGGCTTGTAATTCTTAGAATGCATTTCAGGTGTGCTCATCCTTGCATATATGAATTTTAGTTGTTTTTCGGCCTTATTGATTTTTAATAATTGACAATTTTATTGAGCTCGAGGCCAGGTTATAGAAGATTTTATTGGAAAATAACAACAGTTTTTAAAATGGTAGAACTTATAGTACTATTTCGGAAATCACCACATTTCCTCATCAGACTTCTTTTTTATATTTTTTCTTCATAACCACTTCTCTAAGGCTATGAACCAAGGAGCTCGGAGTTGCAAAGCCAACACGCTAAATGCTGTGCTACGCTAGCCGAGTGGACTGCGTCGTTTTTCCATCTTCCTTAAACAAACCAACTACAAACAAGAGCAACTGATCTGCTGCTATTTAAACTTGTTTGTGTGGTTGTTGTTTGTGTGTTTGCAATTCTGTGTGCGAATTTTTCATTGGTTTTTACCAATGGCTTGTAATTCTTAGAATGCATTTCAGGTGTGCTCATCCTTGCATATATGAATTTTTAGTTGTTTTTCGGCCTTATTGATTTTTAATAATTGACAATTTTATTGAGCTCGAGGCCAGTTTATAGACGATTTTATTGGAAAATAACAACAGTTTTTAAAATGGTAGAAGTTATAGTACTATTTCGGAAATCACCACATTTCCTCATCAGACTTCTTTTTATACTTATTCTTCATAACCACTTCTCCAAGGCTATGAACCAAGGAGCTCGGAGTTGCAAAGCCAACACGCTAAATGATGTGCTACGCTAGCCGAGTGGACTGCGTCGTTTTTCCATCTTCCTTAAACAAACCAACTACAGACAAGAGCAACTGATCTGCTGTTATTTAAACTTGTTTGTGTGGTTGTTGTTTGTGCGTTTGCAATTCTGTGTGCGAATTTTTCATTGGTTTTTACCAATGGCTTGTAATTCTTAGAATGCATTTCAGGTGTGCTCATCCTTGCATATATGAATTTTAGTTGTTTTTCGGCCTTATTGATTTTTAATAACTGACAATTTTATTGAGCTCGAGGCCAGTTTATAGAAGATTTTATTGGAAAATAACAACAGTTTTTAAAATGGTAGAAGTTATAGTACTATTTCGGAAATCACCACATTTCCTCATCAGACTTCTTTTTATATTTACTCTTCATAACCACTTCTCCAAGGCTATGAACCAAAGAGCTCGGAGTTGCAAAGCCAACACGCTAAATGCTGTGCTACGCTAGCCGAGTGGACTGCGTCGTTTTTCCATCTTCCTTAAACAAACCAACTACAAACAAGAGCAACGGATCTGCTGCTATTTAAACTTGTTTGTGTGGTTGTTGTTTGTGCGTTTGCAATTCTGTGTGCGAATTTTTCATTGGTTTTTACCAATGGCTTGTAATTCTTAGAATGCATTTCAGGTGTGCTCATCCTTGCATATATGAATTTTAGTTGTTTTTCGGCCTTATTGATTTTTAATAATTGACAATTTTATTGAGCTCGAGGCCAGTTTATAGAAGATTTTATTGGAAAATAACAACAGTTTTTAAAATGGTAGAAGTTATAGTACTATTTCGGAAATCACCACATTTCCTCATCAGACTTCTTTTGATATTTATTCTTCATAACCACTTCTCCAAGGCTATGAACCAAGGAGCTCGGAGTTGCAAAGCCAACACGCTAAATGCTGTGCTACGCTAGCCGAGTGGACTGCGTCGTTTTTCCATCTTCCTTAAACAAACCAACTACAAACAAGAGCAACTGATCTGCTGCTATTTAAACTTGTTTGTGTGGTTGTTGTTTGTGTGTTTGCAATTCTGTGTGCGAATTTTTCATTGGTTTTTACCAATGGCTTGTAATTCTTAGAATGCATTTCAGGTGTGCTCATCCTTGCATATATGAATTTTAGTTGTTTTTCGGCCTTATTGATTTTTAATAATTGACAATTTTATTGAGCTCGAGGCCAGTTTATAGAAGATTTTATTGGAAAATAACAACAGTTTTTAAAATGGTAGAAGTTATAGTACTATTTCGGAAATCACCACATTTCCTCATCAGACTTCTTTTTATATTTATTCTTCGTAACCACTTCTCCAAGGCTATAAACCAAGGAGCTCGGAGTTGCAAAGCTAACACGCTAAATGCTGTGCTACGCTAGCCGAGTGGACTGCGTCGTTTTTCCATCTTCCTTAAACAAACCAACTACAAACAAGAGCAACTGATCTGCTGCTATTTAAACTTGTTTGTGTGGTTGTTGTTTGTGTGTTTGCAATTCTGTGTGCGAATTGGTTTTTACCAATGGCTTGTAATTCTTAGAATGCATTTCAGGTGTGCTCATCCTTGCATATATGAATTTTAGTTGTTTTTCGGCCTTATTGATTTTTAATAATTGACAATTTTATTGAGCTCGAGGCCAGGTTATAGAAGATTTTATTGGAAAATAACAACAGTTTTTAAAATGGTAGAACTTATAGTACTATTTCGGAAATCACCACATTTCCTCATCAGACTTCTTTTTTATATTTTTTCTTCATAACCACTTCTCCAAGCCTATGAACCAAGGAGCTCGGAGTTGCAAAGCCAACACGCTAAATGCTGTGCTACGCTAGCCGAGTGGACTGCGTCGTTTTTCCATCTTCCTTAAACAAACCAACTACAAACAAGAGCAACTGATCTGCTGCTATTTAAACTTGTTTGTGTGGTTGTTGTTTGTGTGTTTGCAATTCTGTGTGCGAATTTTTCATTGGTTTTTACCAATGGCTTGTAATTCTTAGAATGCATTTCAGGTGTGCTCATCCTTGCATATATGAATTTTTAGTTGTTTTTCGGCCTTATTGATTTTTAATAATTGACAATTTTATTGAGCTCGAGGCCAGTTTATAGACGATTTTATTGGAAAATAACAACAGTTTTTAAAATGGTAGAAGTTATAGTACTATTTCGGAAATCACCACATTTCCTCATCAGACTTCTTTTTATACTTATTCTTCATAACCACTTCTCCAAGGCTATGAACCAAGGAGCTCGGAGTTGCAAAGCCAACACGCTAAATGCTGTGCTACGCTAGCCGAGTGGACTGCGTCGTTTTTCCATCTTCCTTAAACAAACCAACTACAGACAAGAGCAACTGATCTGCTGTTATTTAAACTTGTTTGTGTGGTTGTTGTTTGTGCGTTTGCAATTCTGTGTGCGAATTTTTCATTGGTTTTTACCAATGGCTTGTAATTCTTAGAATGCATTTCAGGTGTGCTCATCCTTGCATATATGAATTTTAGTTGTTTTTCGGGCTTATTGATTTTTAATAATTGACAATTTTATTGAGCTCGAGGCCAGTTCATAGAAGATTTTATTGGAAAATAACAACAGTTCTTAAAATGGTAGAAGTTATAGTACTATTTCGGAAATCACCACATTTCCTCATCAGACTTCTTTTTATATTTACTCTTCATAACCACTTCTCCAAGGCTATGAACCAAAGAGCTCGGAGTTGCAAAGCCAACACGCTAAATGCAGTGCTACGCTAGCCGAGTGGACTGCGTCGTTTTTCCATCTTCCTTAAACAAACCAACTACAAACAAGAGCAACTGATCTGCTGCTATTTAAACATGTTTGCGTGGTTGTTGTTTGTGCGTTTGCAATTCTGTGTGCAAATTTTTCATTGGTTTTTACCAATGGCTTGTAATTCTTAGAATACATTTCAGGTGTGCTCATCCTTGCATATATGAATTTTAGTTGTTTTTCGGCCTTATTGATTTTTAATAATTGACAATTTTATTGAGCTCGAGGCCAGTTTATAGAAGATTTTATTGGAAAATAACAACAGTTTTTAAAATGGTAGAAGTTATAGTACTATTTCGGAAATCACCACATTTCCTCATCAGACTTCTTTTTATATTTATTCTTCATAACCACTTCTCCAAGGCTATGAACCAAGGAGCTCGGAGTTGCAACGCCAACACGCTAAATGCTGTGCTACGCTAGCCGAGTGGACTGCGTCGTTTTTCCATCTTCCTTAAACAAACCAACTACAAACAAGAGCAACTGATCTGCTGCTATTTAAACTTGTTTGTGTGGTTGTTGTTTGTGTGTTTGCAATTCTGTGAGCAAATTTTTCATTGGTTTTTACCAATGGCTTGTAATTCTTAGAATGCATTTCAGGTGTGCTCATCCTTGCATATATGAATTTTAGTTGTTTTTCGGCCTTATTGATTTTTAACAATTGACAATTTTATTGAGCTCGAGGCCAGTTTATAGAAGATTTTATTGGAAAATAACAACAGTTTTTAAAATGGTAGAAGTTATAGTACTATTTCGGAAATCACCACATTTCCTCATCAGACTTCTTTTTATATTTATTCTTCATAACCACTTCTCCAAGGCTATGAACCAAGGAGCTCGGAGTTGCAAAGCCAACACGCTAAATGCAGTGCTACGCTAGCCGAGTGGACTGCGTCATTTTTCCATCTTCCTTAAACAAACCAACTACAAACAAGAGCAACTGATCTGCTGCTATTTAAACTTGTTTGTGTGGCTGTTGTTTGTGTGTTTGCAATTCTGTGTGCGAATTTTTCATTGGTTTTTACCAATGGCTTGTAATTCTTAGAATGCATTTCAGGTGTGCTCATCCTTGCATATATGAATTTTAGTTGTTTTTCGGCCTTATTGATTTTTAATAATTGACAATTTTATTGAGCTCGAGGCCAGGTTATAGAAGATTTTATTGGAAAATAACAACAGTTTTTAAAATGGTAGAACTTATAATACTATTTCGGAAATCACCACATTTCCTCATCAGACTTCTTTTTAATATTTATTCTTCATAACCACTTCTCCAAGGCTATGAACCAAGGAGCTCGGAGTTGCAAAGCCAACACGCTAAATGCTGTGCTACGCTAGCCGAGTGGACTGCGTCGTTTTTCCATCTTCCTTAAACAAACCAACTACAAAAAAGAGCAACTGATCTGCTGCTATTTAAACTTGTTTGTGTGGTTGTTGTTTGTGTGTTTGCAAATTCTGATTTGGTATTTGGTTTATTTTTTCCGGTATTTATGACCTACCCTAGTGATCTACTACCTTACTAGTATCACTACACTACACTATTACAGTGCCTTCGCAACTGTAGGGTTTGTGACTACGCTAACAGCTGTTCCTGCTTTGGGAGACAATATCAGCTGTATTTGACAATTAGTCTAAACAAGTTAACTTCTTACCTGTCTCTTTTTTTATGTTTTCCTCAATAAGTAAAAAAAAATTTCGCGCGAATTTTCCAAAAAAAGAAGAAAAAAGAAAGGAAGGAGCACCTTGTACCGCGAAAACTAATGTTTTCCCGTGGAAAACCAGTATCATTGACACTAGGATAGCCAAAGGGGACTACCTTTCACTCCTGGGGTATGTAGTGTGGTGAAGCCCCACTTAACACTTCCTATTTGTATTATAATTTCGGATTTATTTTTCAGAACTTCTAGAGCGCGACTGTCTCCTATCTCACATACGTATGTACATGTGTATGTATATACGCAGAAATGGGGCATTGTGTTGGAAAAGACGGGGAAAGGTCGGATCTTGGTTTTAATATCTAGAACACGCCGCACAGTGTCGCGAGCCCATATAAGTTGCGGAAAAAAATATAAGTAATCGTTACAGTGTCACTAAAGTCCGCATAGGAGCGTCTCATAATAATTTTATCATAAAAATTTTGAAAAAATTAGCAACATCCTCCAACTTGCACGCTAAGTTAAACATAAAAAGTGAAATATTTCGTGTTTTATTACAATAAAGAGAAATAATTACATAAATCTTAATCCAAATCGCTTTCTATTTCTGAATCGCTTTCTAAAATACATTCTTCTTCAGTTTATCTGCCATTTAATAAAATATATTGGCTAATATTTTATAATTTTGTTGAGCTCAAGGCCAGTTTATTGAAGATTTTGTTAGTGAAAAAACAACAACAGTTTTTAATGGTTGAAGTTATAGTACTATTTCGGAAATCACCACATTTCCTCATCAGACTTCTTTTTGATTATTAAATTAAATTATTTTTAATTTAATTTTCATAAACACTTCTCTCAGGCTTTGAACCCGGGAGCTCGGAGTTGCAGAGCCAATACGCTACCTATTGTGCTACGCTAGCCGAGTTGGCTGTTGTGTTTATTTCATCTTCCTTAAACTAGGCCAACAGAAAAATGAACAAACATTGTATATTGGCTAATGTCTTCAGAAATGGGCTGCTTTTTGCTGCAAACTTTTCTATGTGAAGTAATGAGTGGCTCTGAAGTTAGTAATAAATTTATCATAAGGTCTTTATTGGAAACCTGTCTAGAAGTTTTTAGTGTTGTTTCTACGGGTATTTCGAAATTCTTTGTGTCTTGCTTCTAATGCATCTTCTGAGAGCATTCCAATAGGAATATTGAAGTTTTTAATAATTTGCACTCCGTGCGCCAAAACTTTGTGAACTGCTGCAGGCATTTTATGCCACGAATAATTTTTCATATATATTTCGTATGTATTCTTCAAAAGATTTTCAAATGTATTTACATTAACTTGATTTCCACTGGCAAGAATTCTTAATATTAATGAAAAGTTTCTTAACATATTAATATCAAGGTTTGTTATCTCCGCAGAAACTTCTATGATATTAAAAAATCGTCTTGCAGTATTACCGTCATTGGATGTACCATATCCTGTTTTGACCCTATCAATAACCAATGCCATACTCCTTACAAATCCGTTCCTCGTTTTCATTGAATATGCGTTTGTTTTCTTCCCCTGTACAACACATTAAAGGAAGTCTGTAAGATATATGCATTGCACATTCAAAAAACTGGATCCATGCATGTAATATTGATAAGCCATATCTAGCAAAATCTTCATTAATTGTTTTTTGAAAAGTTTGAAATGTGTTCATTTGATTTGGAGTTGCACCACACAGATATCAAGTGGCAGGCACTGCTCCATCAATCATTTTAAGATACATTTCATATTTCACAATTATTTCAAAGTTTTTTATTTTTACAGTATGGCTTAAAAGTTCTTGGATTTGTAATTCCAATTCACATTCAAACTCGTTTATTAAACTCGTCCATGGCTTTTTTTAATTCATAATAGCTTGGAAATAAGTTAGGGTGAATTACATTAACTACAGTTCGCAATAAATTATATTTTTGCACTGATAACTTTAAATCATAAAATAAAGCAAGCGCTTGATAGATTGGTAACGTCTTATCAGTTTCCAAACCATCGTGCTTTTGCAGCCGCTTTTGTTTCTGTAGGGGGTGTTGAAGATATTAGCTCATAAACCTTGTGCCGTTTACTTCGCTCGCTTGCATCTTCAAACGCGATTCTTGGCCTGCCTCTGCTAGTACTTGGCTCCTATGAAATATACAGACATGTTATTTATTTTAAATATAGAGACGAAAAAATAAACTTACATGAACAATTGGTGGACTCGTATGAGCAATTGACTTGCTTAAACCTTTTATTTCACTGCGCTTTAATTGTTTATTTGACAGCCATATTTCAATAAGCGAACGTATTTTCACATTAAGAGGCACTGAAAAAAAAAATTAAAAATCTATCTGCACCTCTCTGCAGCTAGAATTTATTTTAAATTAAAGTACATACTTGTAACAAATTCCACGCATAATTTTAAAAATGTGTTATTAAATGTATTTTTAAATTGTCCACTGAACTTTTGTAACTTTTGATATTTTCACTTCACAAATCAACTTTTTTTCGAGTAACGGTACCCCGAACAAAGTAATCAAAACAGATAAGAAAACAGTGTTCTAGTAAGAAAAAACTACATTTTATAATAAAATAAGCAGTTTGATACACATATATTTATAAACAATTAATAATAAATACTTACATTTGGCATACAAAAAAGTCTTTATCTCACTAAAATATATAATTATTTTATAGTGCAACTTTGATGTACTGTTGCGACCAGCTTTTATTATTTTTTGTAAAATTTGTTTTTAGTATTTCTTAATAGATATGTTTTCTTCCAAACTGTACATAAAAATACCAACAATTTGGACTTAATTTTTTGTGATTTTTTGCCACACTCGCAATACTGTGCGCCGCTTTCTGCAAACAGTTGAGTGCGTTCCGACCATTTTTTTGACTTTTTGTAGTCATACCAGTGAGTTTTTCCATAATTTCGTGACCAGGAGCAATGCTTCCTGAGGATTCGTTGTAGTATCATGCGTCTTGCACTGCTTGCGTTGAAAACAAATGAGTTTTTGATGCGAAATGTAAAAACGCGTACATTTTGTTATCAAACTCGTCAAATTTGATATATCTATTTTGAAGGGTGATGGACCACAACAAATCACAAAATATAACCCAGGGTGGCATTTTCTTTAATGCTGCTACCTGTTTAATGTGCCTTGGTTTTAAGTATGTGTATATGTATAGAAAACTGAAATGTGTTTTATTTTTATGAATTGCGATACTTTCATTTTTAATTATTATTTTACATCTTTTAGTTTTCGCCAAAATCCTTTAACTGTTTCTCCATTGCATTCATGATCGACGAAGCCTGGTGGACAATAAATGCCATTGATAATCTTTAAAAAATTGTGCAACACAGTCGCTGTGTTACCTCTGGCTAAGTCAGACCTGTTTACGCATAGTCAATCAACTATCAAAACAAATATAGACATAAAAGAAAATAAGAAAATTGCAAAACGAGCAGCGCTCGATTACGCTGAAGACGAAATGTCTTCTCGTAAACAAAGTAAACTTTTGGACACTAAAAAGTCAAGTGTGAGTGCTAAAAATGTTGGCAGATCAAACTTTTGGACGCCTTTACAGGCTCTTGAAGAAGAGGGTAGTGATATGGAATGCAATGACATTTCCCAAAAAAAATAAAGCCACAAAAGAAGTGCTGCCGCCTATTAAGGTTCTCGCGCATGACAGTGAGTTCATAAAAAAAAGTTTAGTTCAAAATGGCATAAACGACTTTTTCGTAAAAAAAATCTCTATTGGCGTTAAAATAATATGTGAATCTTCCATCTCGTTTGATAAAATCAAAGACGTTTTAAAACTAAACTCTTGTCAATTCTATACGCATGACCTTAAAAATGAAAGGGCGTTTAAAGTTGTCCTCTACGGCCTTGAAAATAAAACCTCTGACGAAGTAAAAACTGAATTAATTTCTTTGGGATTAAAGTGCAAAGAAGTCAAAATCATTACAAAAACATTTGAAAACTACAAAGACACTCTTTACATAGTATACTTCGAACGTGGCTCAGTTAAGTTGAACGAACTCAAACGTGACGTTAAATCTCTTTTTCGTGTCATCATACGGTGGGACTTACAGCGAATAATAAAAAACAAATTGTTGCCATGTCGAAATTGCCAAATGTTCGGACATGGCGAGCGCGGTTGCTTTGTGAAGCCGAATTGTGGCAACTGCGCTGGTAAACATAAAAGTTCTGACTGCATTGTCTCTGACATAGTCAGGTGTGCAAACTGCAAAAGCAATCACAAATCAATCGATATCGCTTGTTCTCGTCCACCTCTTTCATCGTTTTCGTCTAAGTTGCTACTCAACCGAACTTGGACTATGACCTCTCGCAGTTCCCACCTCTCCCTGCAAAGCATGCGAATCAGATTAACAATACAAGAGCGGTAGAATCTGGAAAAGTTCTGACGTGGCGCTCTCCAGTTGATCAAACCGCTGAGCCAATGTGTGACAGCAACAACTTGTTCACAGATAGAGAAATTACTGAACTAACTTTTGAACTTATACAAAAGCTTAAGGAATGTAGAAGCAAATATGAGCAATTTAACGCTATCGCACAATTAGCAATTAAGTTACTTTACTCAAGTAATAAGTAATGTCTGTCTCTCAGCTTAAAATAATATTCTGGAACCATCGTAGCATCCGAAACAAGTTTATGGAACTTTTTGACTACTTAATCAAAACTAATGTCGATGTATGTATGCTCTCGGAAACGTGGCTAAAGCATACTGATAAATTGTATCATCCTGATTTTATATGCGTGCGTAAAGAGAGGGAAATTGGAATAGGAGGCGGTGTTGCCATATTAGTAAAAAATACTATTAATTTTAATATCATAAATATTAATACCAATATAATTTAAAATATTGGGATTATAGTAACTTCCTCAGAGAGTAAGGCATTTAAACTTTTTAGTATTTACTTTCTTGTCGGCGCAAACACCTTATAACTTAAAAACAATTACAAATAAGATTTAAGAAAACTTTTCAATGTGAATGGATCGTACATTTTTTGTGGTGATTTCAACAGTAAGCATCGCGACTGGGGTTGCTCGAGAGCAAACGCTTGGGTAAATATACTCAATGATATTACAACATTTTTCCCCATAACGGTTTCATACTCAAATGACCCAACATACATATATACCTTTATCAAGCAGGTTTACACCATCAAATATTGACCTGGTACTATGGAATACACCCATGTATATATCTCAACTGCTAACGATAAACAAATTTGATTCTGATCATCTACCCGTTACATTTTCACTTAATTTAAATTTCAAACACATCGACAACATTATAATGGATTACGATAGGACAAATTGGAAGACATACAGATCTTTTTTAAAAAACTCTTTATGTACCTTGACAACCAACCTTGACTTAATAAGTTCCTCGGAAGACATTGATAAAAACATAGACATTTTAACGAACAATATAATGACAGCGGCTCGACGCTCAGTTTCTCTTAGAACTCCGAAAACCAACTTTCTTAAGCTGCCTTATACTATGTTCTGACTGCGCAGTAAACTCGAGTTTGTGGTTTTGAGTTTATGAACAACTGTCAAGCGTTCTCATTGAGGTGTTTAAGAAACTTTGAGTTTAATTGACATTTGTTTATTTACTTTCAAATACAAATTTTGTTTTGCTTATAAAAAAACATTTGTACCTTTATTTACAAATGTTTAAAAAAAAGTGCATATAATTGGATAATGCTTGCGATGGCATGGAACGCTGAGCAATGTTGAATGCGAAGGCAACTCCATAGTAGACGGCGATTTGTGGTGACGGTGGTTTTGCATCATTATTTGAAATTTTTGTTTGTGAAATTTGATTCCTTTTGTTTACAAATTATTAACGAAGGCGGTTTGATAAATCATTGACTTTTGAATAAAACATATTTTTTCGGCAAAAAAGCGTTATATACCTTAACATATTATCCTTTCAACTCTATACACCATTTTTTATTCCTTTATTATAGCTTTTCTCAAGGCTTTTAAAATAAGCGTTTGTTTTTGTGATATTCTCTTCATTTGACCCAAACCACTTACCACCCAGCCATATCTTCAAGTTTAGAAATAGGAAATAGTCGCATTGGGCTAAATCTGGAGAATATGCTGGATGGGGCAGCAATTCGTAGTCCATGGTTTTGACGAGATCAACCGGTTACGCTTATGGTCGAGTGTAAGCAATCGCGGCACCCATCGCGCGGATAGCTTTTTTATATACATACAAATATTCGTTTTAGTTGTGAGGTTCCCGCTCAGTTGGTTACCTACAACCTTAGCCACCTCACACACTTTCGTTCTCCGGTCTTCCAATATCATTCCGATTACACGATTTCTGGTGTAACGACCACTTTTGGGCGACCTGAACTTTTTCGGTGCCACTTGTGATGCCTCGACAACAACGGAACTTAGTAATTCAATTTTAAACTATTGAAATTGTTTGTGCAAGATCCTTATAGTATTTATCAAGCCTTTGCTTGATTTAGGTGATTTTTTTTACGCAAAAATATTGCTTTATCAGCATACTTAGTAGTTTATTATAAGATGGCGGTTAAAAGCAGCAATGATGAAATTAAAGTTTCTGTGCGGGAAATTCCAAAAGTCGATGACCTATCAAACCGCCCTCGTGTTTGAAATTATGAACTGTCAAACCAGTAAACAGTGCAGCAAAACTTTTAAACAATAATGCCAAAACTTGTCAACAGTGCGGCCTAATATTTGTTCAAATAAGGGTTGCACGTCCATAAACACCAAAAAAAAGTGGTGTTTAAAGCGAGTTAGACAAAAAAATTTTGTATGGTAAACTCCGAGTTTATGAGAAGTGTTTGACGTTAAACTCCAAAATTGCTCATAAACTCGAGTTAACGGCGCAGTCAGAACATAGTATTAATCCATTTTAGATTTAATAAAAATAAGAAACCATTACCGTAGGCAATGGAGTCGCTACAGACAGCTTTTTGATCATGAGGCAGTAACACGCTACTCTGCGGAAATCCGCAAAAGGATATTTAAGTATAGAAACGCCAGCTGGAACAAAAAACTTAGTTTACTTGAAAAGAGAAGTAAGCCTTTTTGGAACATCTGCAAAATAATGCGGAAAAAAATATTCAGAAATCCCACCTCTACGCTGTAGTTTTTCAGACAACATGTTAATATCTGAACTTTCTTAGTTTTTTAACTGATACTGGTACCTAAATGTGTACAATTAACACTAGCATGTAAGTATTAAAGCGGAGTTTTTTCGTAGTAGTTTTTTCCTTCGATGAAATATTTATCTTAAAACTAAAATCTGTGATAAAAATGTAAGTATAATGATGTAGAATTAAGGCTTATACCATATTCTTTAAATATTGAGATTCCAAAATTGTTGTAAAATTTTTTCTACTTAAATAAAATATTCATTCATTCAAGATTTGCATTAACAAGTTTCTCAGAAGCTTCGGGAGCCATATTTAGCGTTCCATGCAATATTATCCACCTGGGAGTTAAAATACCAAAAGCATTTTCAATAGTTCTGCGAGCTCTGGACAACCTTTTATTAAAATTTTCCCTTTATTTTCTTCTAACAGTACCAAAAGGAAACGGCTTCATTAAATACGATTTAAAACGAAATGCTGCATCTCCAACAAAATAAGAAGGAAAGTTGGTATTGCTATTTGGTAGGGCTCTTTGCGCCAGTAAATCGAGCTGTTAAGAAAATGGAAAAGGTTGAAATAGTTGTGTGGATTTTCATTATTACAATTTCTACCTTTATAATTGTAGAAATTGAAACCAGAATGTGCTGGACAATGACATGATTGCCGTCTTTAGTGCTCACGCAGGTACATAGGTAGCTTTCAAATATTTTTGAAATCCTCCGCTATTCTCTGCCACTCAAATTTGTTTGGTTTGAAAAGTAAAATTGTTTTAGTGTGTTCCAAATGATGTCGGAAGTTTCGACAACAAACCTCCTTACAGTCTCCAAGGACATTCTGATATTAAAATACAGAGCTTCCTCCGATAAGAAACATATATCGAAAAAAACGAATATTACTAAAAGGCGACAGCTTTAATTTGATATTAAGACAGCATACTTCTGTTCATACTGTCGGCCAATCTTATACCTCTATTATCTATGGCGACTTGCAGGAGACTAGTAGCCGCTGGGCAACTATACTTGAATTTCCATTACGCAAGGCAACCCGCTACTGGCTATCGGCTACTGTAAGTATGTAAATGTTTCCCTTTTAAAATGATATTTATATTTTTCCGCTTTTTCTTCAAAAAGTACTTGTCAAAAAAGTAAAACCAGTGTTGTTGTCTGAGCTTTTCTGTATACTGAGATCAATCGCCATACGAAATACGAAGAATGGTTTTAGTAGCCATGGCTATTAGACCGACAACTATACACTAGCCTCCATACGCAATAGGGGCATAATATTTGTTTGTTTGTGAAAATTGGTAAAAATGCTAGACAATTTTATAACTTGTTTAGTAAGTAAAATACGAGTATATATAAAAAATATGTACGAAGTACTATATACGCACGCAAATACTCGATATTTTGTATATTGCACAAACTATAAGTAATAAGTATTTATATATTAGATACAAATTGCTGGTGATAATATAGAATATTATACAATAAATTTCTTAAATAGTAATATTAATAAAATTATGACAGTGATAAACTTATATAAAAGGAGCCTCCCCCAACGTCCCCACAAAGTTTCTTGACCAAATTCCTTATTTCGAGTCGTCAGCAGCCGCAGGCGTAGAATAGAAATTCGTTTGCTTTTGCCAGGCGCCAGAAGTCTGAGTCGTAAAAAACAAATTCGTCTGCTTTCGCAAGTCGACTGCAGCTATAGCAGCTGTCCGAGAAGCGCAGATTCGTTCGTTTGCGTAAGTCCAAAGTAACCTGTGTGTATTTGATTATTTCTTCTTGTTAAAAATATATACGCCACCGTCGCCGCCAATCAAACCAACCGGCCGTGCGCCCGTTTGGGTCATCCGCTCGGCTTTTCGGAGTTGCCCGAGCATGGCGAGCGGGCGGCCGTCCACCACTACAGCCTGCCGCCGACAACACAGTAATCAGTTGAAAAACTGAGCTTGGAAACCGCGCACGCGATTGCACTACAATTAACTTGTAAATTTAAATACCATTGTATGAGAAATTAAAGAATTCCAACCGCAACAAAACCTTACTTATTTCAATGTTCTCTGTGGAACTAAGTGCACATTTTTCTGCTAATTAAGGGGTTTTTTTCACAAACTCCAACCAAATATTATCGTTTCCATATTTTCTTTTTCAGTCCACTAAAAATGTCAGACATTGAGATAGGGTGAAAAACCGCTGATGATTAAAGACAAATCAATAGATAATTGTTGTGCACGGCTTCAATCGGTTTAATCAGATAATTTTAAGAATTCTGTTGAGGACAAATACTATGCTTGCCTTGAACAATATGAGGTGACCAAAGCAAGAATTGCTGATCAACTCACGTTTATGAGAGCCATTGCTGAGCCGAGACCACCATCCCGCGTGGAACACCCCTCGGCGAAGGCAAACGTCTGCCTTCAGGTCTCAGCTTGTGACACGGAGAAATTTTATGGTGGTTATGAAGAATGGCCCGTATTTTGTGACATGTTCCCAGCGGTATACATCAACCACCCGAAGCTCTCCCGTGCTTAGAAATTGTATCATCTTCGATACAAAACCCAAACCCAAAAGCCGGCTCAATTGTAAAGCAATATCCGCTCAGCGACGACCATTTCTAGCTGGCCTGGGAAGCCTTACGGTCACGATACGAAAACAAACGTATCCTGGTTGACAACCAGATCAAAATTAAACTGGTATGGTCATTGGCAGCGATATACTTCCACTCATCCTGCTAGAAGGTATAACAAAATTTGTGATACCATACTTGCGCAGAAAACAGTATTTGGTTGGATTCTTAGCGGTCTACTGAAGCAAAAGGTGATTTCCTTCTCGACTCAAGTAGAATAGTGTTCGAATGCCACCCTCCGTTCTCAATTGAGAAAGTTATGGGAAGAGGAAAAAATTTCACAACTTCCTTAAATTTCCCTGGAAGATAAGGCATGTGAACATATATATGCAACCACGACAACTCGTGCTTCAAATGGTCGATACATGGTGCGACTTCCGTTTAAGGAAAAATTTCTAAATCAAAGGTCTCGACCTTGGTCACATGGAATACACAAAGAAGAAGTTGATTTTCTCAACCGTTTTTCGTCTTTTTCGCTAGCACTCCGCGTGACTGCCTACATGTTCCGCTTCGTAAACAATGCGCGCAACAAAGCAAAGAAATTGTCCACAATCACCAGTCCTGGTTTCACGCATGATGAATTTCAACTGGCAAAATCGCGTCTTATCGATGCAGCCCAGTCACGCTATTTTTCGAACGGAAAGGACGCTTTGCGAAATAAACACACAATCAGCAAACAAAGCCCTATTCTAGTTCTCAATCCGATAACGGACAAAGACGGGCTACTGCGGGTTAATGGGCGATAAGCGTATTCAACGTTGAGATACAATGAGAGACACCCAATCATTCTCCCCACGAAATCAAAGTTCTGCCAGCTGTATTTGGAGTTTCTACATTCGCTGCTTCTTCATGCAGAAATCCGATTAATGCTCCAAATGGTCAGGCAAGAATATTCCATACCAAAACTAAAGCCTTTAGTAAAACGATGCATTTTCCAATACAAAGTGTGCACGCTTTATAAGCAACGAACATGCACACAAATAATGGCCGCTCTGCCCCTGAGCGTTGCAATTTCTCATTACCATTTTCTACCACGATCTACTACGCTTCTGAAAGGGTATGTAGCAGTATTCGTGTGTTTTGCCAGAAAGGGAATTCACCTTGAGTTGTGCTCTGACCCCACAACTGAAGCTTTTCGAGCAGCGTTTGCCCGCTTCATCGGCATGCGAGGTTTCCCCTCAAAAATGATGAGTGACAATGGGAAACCGTTCATAGGCGCTCAACGCGCAACTGAACGCGACTTTGTCAAATTTCTTAACGAATGCTCCATAGACATTGTCCAAAAATATGCTCCTCAAGGCAATGTATACCACCCGGAGGCTTGTGGGAATCCGTAAGCGCCTTCTTCGCGCGAATCACAGTAACAAATCGAAAAAAAACCATCCCTACATACCATCACTATGTTATATTATTATAAAACCATAGTAAAGCTTTGAACTTCCCGGTTTAAAATTCATTCCAAGTACTTCTAGTTTCCGTTTGCTCTTCTATTCTCAGATTGAAACCCTTGATGGCTACCAGGAAAGCCTGCCCTCTGGCACCGATCGCAGAGACAGAAAATTGTCTCCAGTGCAGACTCTGCCATCGGTACCACGCGCTACGGAGATGTCCAGCCTTCAAGGCAATGAAACCTCCACAACGCTCGGCCGTAGCACGGGCGCAAGGCTATTGCATCAACTGTCTTGCGCTCACCCATACCACCGGTGAGTGCAACTCATCATCAGGCAGCTGCAAAATCTGCTAGTGTATGGTGCACACTGCTACACATGGCGTCGAAGCATACAGGATATACGCGAACGGCCGCCAACCCAGCGAGCGAAGCCGAAACCCGCCGTGCGCAGAGGCAAAGTTAAAGGGTGAACGCGTGCCTCAACCGAAGAAAACGACGAAGAAAACGATGGCCCGCACTGCGGACGGCCTGCAGACAAACCGATACCGGGGCCGCACCACTCAACGCGTGCTAGACAACACCATCCGCGCCTTGAAAGATCTGCAGAAGGCGCTTAAGAGCGCATCCCTGCTGGGCGGGGAGGATGCTTAAACCGCCGCCACCGCCAATAAAACCATCCGGCCGTGCGCCCGTTTTGGATATCCGCTCGGCTTTTCGGAGTTGCCCGAGCGGGGCGGGTGGCCGGTGTTCCACCACTGCAGCCTGCCGCCGACAACGCAGTAATCTGTTGAAAAACTGAGCTTGGAAACCGCGCACGCGATTGCACCACAATTAACTTGTAAACTTAAATACCATTGAATGAGAAATTAAAGAATTCCAATTAAAAAAATTGTTATTAAATTATAAAATCCAAAGTTTTGACAGTTACCTGAAAGGTTAAAGGAAGTGGTGAGTGCGGACAGCGACCAAAACTCGGATAAGTAACCAATTGCGAATTTATTTTCAAAATATCTCAGGGCTAAGAACCAAATATGATGCTGTTATGTCATTGAGCTTCCAACTGGACTACGACATTTTTATTATTATTGAAACATGGCTCACGTCCGCTTTCTTCAATGCAGAATTTTTTGACCCCAAGTTGTTTGATGTCTTTCGGAAAGACAGAGATGCCAGCAAAACTGGCAAGTCAAGAGGCGGAGGAGTCCTGATTGCAGTAAGTCGCGAATTCCGTGTATCGTTAACTGATTTAAATAATCCTGATTCTCTACTGGACCAGATATGTGTTTGTGTTAGAAGCTCGTCTCTGTCACGCACACTGTTTCTTTTTGCTTCTTACGTTCCACCGAACAGTGTAGATATTAATACTGACAACATTGTAAATTTTGTACACAATACGCTACGGGATGACTACATCTGCGTATTTGGTGATTTCAATTTAAGTAATGTAAGTTGGTCTAATAGTTACCCGACTGCTGGGCTAACAGCTAATAATATTTCTTCGTTGAACGAATCTTGTCTTATTGATAACTTACATAGTTTAAAATTATTGCAAATTAATAATTTTGTTAACGAGCTTGATAGGATTTTATATTTAATTTTTATCGGTGATGATTTAAAATACAACCTTTCTCCCGCGGGGTTGCATCATATTGCACTTGTTCTTGACGTTGAATCTTACAATTTTGCAACGGTCGTTACAAATAATAATAACGCTTCCTACAATTATGCTCGCTGTGACTGTGCCAGTATCAACAGGCTATTTCTAGACTTTGATGGGCCGCTGTGTTTGCTAACTTCGATGTTTCTAACTGTTTTAACAAATTTAAGTCAATTATGTATGACATTTGCTCAGCTAATATTCCTTTAATCCATATAAGTTGCCCTGGTATAATTATCGACTTAAGAGGTTAAAAAACCAGCGAAATAAATTCTACAACAAATGTAAATCAACAAACAGTCTTAACCACTTCCTAATGCATAAGCGGGTTTTAAGGGTGTTCAATTTTCTTGACAAGTTTTTACATAAGAATTATATTCTTAACTACGAACTGAATATCAAGTCAAATCGCAAAGCTTTTTGGAATTTCGTTAAGTCAAAGAAATCATCTTCTTCAATACCATCTACAATTTTCCTCAATAATAAATCAGAGGATTCTCCGTCCGATGTTGCTAATTTGTTCGCGGATCAAACTTTTATCATGATAAAAGTAGAGTAGGTATCTCAACCTTGTAGAATGTGATATTGAGAAGGGTATTGTAGACCTAAAGTCCTCTTCACGAACTGACAGTGACGGGATTTCTGCGCTGTTATTAAAGAATTGCCCAGCTCTGATTTCTCCATTGAAGATTATCTTTAATAAGTCACTATCCCCTGGAGTTTATATAGATGCATGGAAATTGGCTTATATTTCTCCTATTTTCAAAAGTGGAAATAAAAACAATGTATGAAACTATAGACCAATCTCTAAACTATCTACCGTTTCCAAACTCTTCGAGGGCATCATTGAGAATAAAATGTATTTTTCGGTCAAGAATCTAATTTGCCTAAACCAACATGGTTTTATACCTGGACGCTCCACTGTCTCAAACCTGGCAGTATTTAGTGAATACTGTATATTGGCTTTTTCTATTGGATCCCAAGTTAGCCTCGTCTTTGCCCTAATGTCAGTAAGTGTTTTCATGTGACCTTCACTAAGTCAAACAAATTTTTAGTTACGTCATATCGTTTGTCAAATTGCACTTTGCAGCCTATTAAAGAAATTAAAGACCTTGGGGTTATTTTTGATTCCAAACTTTCCTTTAATAATCACGTTAATTATATAATTTCTAAACCATATGCCATGCTTGGCTTCGTAAGGAGAAATAGTTCAGAGTTTATTAATCCCTATACTTTAAAATTGCTCTACACCTCGTTTGTGCGCTCTCATTTGGATGTCATCTTTTGTAAACATTTTGAACTCAATTATATAATGTTACTTGTTAATTAATTTAATTATTTTATCAAATCTTTTTTCTTTCCCATAGTGTAAAATCGCGGGTAATCTTTGCTCGTAAGCAAACGTCAAGCTGTGTGGTTGAGTTTACTTTGCTCCCTTACAAATATTGTTATAAAACAATTTAAATATCAAACTAATTAAAAGAAATTTCATTAAATTGTGATTAAATCGATTTTGTGCACTTGAAGCTAAGTATAAAGTGATTTGGTGCAATATTCATTTAATAATCTTTGACTTATAAAAAATCTCATTTAAATCTTTGTTGTGTTGTGTGCCGAGTCATAATTTTTCTTGTAGTACAGTTGTTGTTGCCAATTGTTTTGTTTTTGCATTTGCGGCTGTTGCTGTTTGTGCGCGCACTCTTCTTTGTTACTCCTTTTAGCGTTCACAGCTGTTTGCGTGATTTGTTAAGTGTCAATAAAACTGTGTATCCCAAACTGTTCTAACTGCCTTGCCGACTTCTATACTGCTTTTTTTGCTAAACTGCTTACCACTGTTAGATCCTTTCTTCTGCTAGTCTTATAAATTGTAATTTTAATTCTAATAATATACCATGCCTTGTAATTATCCTAACTGCCAAGTTAAGAGTGGGTCTGAACGCTTTGTGTCTTGCTGGCTTTGCGATGGGCTTGCCCACATGAAGTGTGCTGGATTGACAGGTAGAGTGTTAGATTTGATTGATGATGGTAAGGGTGTCCGCTGGTCTTGTCTGAAATGTAGGTCAACTGAAGTTGATCTTTTTAAATTTTTTAGGCAGTGTAGGAACGGTTTCTCTGAGATTGGTAAGGAGATAATTGTTCTTACCGAAAAATTCAAACACTACGAAAACGTATTTAATTCTTGTAAATGCTTAGAGAATACGAGTATTCCTAATAGCCGTAATAGTAAACGGAAACGTATTGAGAGTCCGTCTGACGAAGCTGAGCCAAATCCTATTCCGACGACAATTATTTCTTCTCCCTCAGGGGAGTTGATTAGTTTCTCCTCACCTTGTCCTCAGGCTGTGGAACCTTCAACATCAAAAGCTGCTGCACAGAGATCAGTTCAAAAGGAAAGCAGCGAAAGCAAAAATTCTGCTGGGGTTTCTGTGGCGCTTGCTAGGGGGCTGGTTGTGGTTCCTCAGAGAAAATCTATTTTTATATCAAGATTTTCCAGTGATACCACAGTTGAGGATATCAAGTTTCACATTTCATCTAAGGTTAAGACTGATGACATAACTATCAGGAAATTTAACTTTAATTACAAGAGAAACATTTCTTCATTTAAAATCGATATAACTTCCGAAAACTTTAATAAACTTTTAAATAGCTCTTTTTGGCCGACTGGGGCTTTTGTTCGCGAATTCGAGTTTAAACCCAACATAAATAATCAAAACTTAGCAAAAATTTCTCATCCTAATCCGGAGTCAAAAAACTGATAAAAACTAAACTTGATATATATTACCAAAATGTTAGAGGCTTGAATACAAAACTAACTGACTTGCTTTTGAAGAGTTATCACTGTAATTTTAACATTATAGCTTTCACTGAAACTTGGCTTAAACCTCACGTTTTTGATTCGGAGATTCTTTGCAGTGAATATCATATTTACAGAAATGATCGAGAGTGCAGGATCGGTGGAGGTGTTCTTTTTGCTGTCCATTCTTCATTACTATCTGAAGTGGTTAACGTCCCTATCATTGAGTCTACTGAATTTAAGTGCATACGAGTGCAATTAAGCAAGTCTTATATTTATTTGGCCCTCTGCTATATACCTCCTCAGTCTGACTTGCCGGTATATAGTGATCATATTTCTTTAATTGGGATTGTGGACTCAATGCTTAGGCCTCCCGACTCATTGATTGTGTTGGGTGATTTTAATCTCCCAAACATTTCTTGGAATATGATTGATGGTCATATCGTGCCTTCCATTAACAACGCCTTTCTGGAGGGGATGACTGAACTTTGTCTGAACCAGGTTAATACCCTACAAAACAAGTTGGGGAGGGTCTTGGATTTGGTTTTTGTTGACAACATGTACAGGGCCTCCTTAAATCGATGTGATCCATTGGTTTTACCTGAGGATGTATATCATCCTGCGATTGAATTGTCATAGGAGATCATAGACGCAGATCGGGTTTCTGGATCGAAAGCTTTTAATTCTAATGACAGCTTCGATTTTAGAAAAGCTAATTTTAAAAAATTAAATTGTGACTTATCTAAAATAACTTGGCCTTACTACAATGGCGATATTGAGCGTAATGTTTTGGACTTCAACAATACTTTATACAACTTATCTCTTAAACATGTACCTAAAGGTTCTTGTATTCGTGATGAATCAGCCCCTTTATGGTTCACTAAAGACTTGAGAACTTTAAAAAATAAAAAAATCGCGTTCTTTTAAAATATATAAAAGTACTGGTCGTCATGTGGATTATCTCAATTATTCAGTCTTGCGACATAAATATCTAGAATTAAATAAAAACTGTTATGAAAAATACTTGAATAAAATGAAAATGAACATTATCCACGACCCGAAAGCTTTCTATGGTTTCGTTAATTCTAAGCGCAGAGTAAATGCATTCCCTTCTGCAATGAAATATCAAAATACTGTGTCATGTGATAACGAGATTATTGCCAATCTATTTGCCCAGTTCTTTAAATCTAACTACACCACTCAATTTAAATATAACTGTATTTCCTATCCATACAAGCTGAGCCCCAATAACTCTATTAATATTCCAGTCATATCATCAGGTGATGTTTTTCATTATTTAATATCTTTAAAAGAATCATTCAAGTACGGCCCTGATATGATCCCGACATGTTTCCTAAAAAAATGTGCAAAGCACCTGTACCTGCCATTATCGAACTTGTTTAATTTGTCCCTCCAGCAAGGAGTTTTTCCGTCAATATGGAAACAGTCTTACATAATCCCCCTTCATAAATCTGGAAGCAGGTCTTCTATTGAAAACTATCGTGGTATAGCTAAACTCTCTTCTATCCCGAAGTTGTTTGAAGCTATTGTTACCAATCAAATGACTTATCCGATTTCCTCAATAATAGCAAATTGCCAAAGGCAAATCAACCATTACAAATTTACTTGAATTTACCACCCATGTTTCAAATGGGTTTAGGGAATGCATTGATACTGATGTTATATATACCGATTTTAGTAAAGCATTTGACAAAGTATGTCACTCTTTACTCATCCGTAAACTGGATCTGCTTGGTTTTCAACCTGGTATCCTCTGTTGGATGTCTTCTTATCTCTCCGGTAGGACGCAAAAGGTAGTTTTCAAAAATTTTCATTCTGGGATCATCGATGTTTCCTCGGGAGTTCCTCAGGGCAGCCACCTCGGACCGATTCTGTTCCTGCTATTCATAAACGACATTTCTACAGTAGTAAAGTATTCTAAAATATTGATGTACGCGGACTTTAAGACTTATGCCTCGGCTGAAGAAAGATCCTTGCTACAGCAAGATTTGGACAGCATAGTCAATTGGTGCAGCATTAATTATATGCCGCTTAACCTTAACAAATGTAAATTCATGTGCTTTTCTCGACGAACCATTCAGCCGGCCTCCTACAAAATAAATAACTACGTCCTAGAACATGTAAACAGTTTTGTTGACCTGGGTGTTGGTATGGATTGTAAACTCAATTTTAATTTTCATATTAGTTCCACAGTTAATAAAGCAAGGGGGGTACTGGCTTTTGTAAAGCGTTGGTCAAAGGAATTCCGCGACCCGTATATAACTAAAACACTTTTTACTTCATTGGTAAGACCAATACTGGAGTATGGTTCCATAGTTTGGAATCCTCGTTATCAGGTCCACTCAGACCAACTAGAGTCAATACAAAAACAATTCTTACTTTTTGCTTTGAGAAATCTTCGATGGGATTCGCCATACAATCTTCCCCCTTACACTAGTCGTTTAAAACTTATTAATCTTCCTACTCTTTCGAGTCGCAGAGAAATGTTAGGTATAATATTTCTGGTAAAATTAGTCAATGGATGGATCTCAAGTCCATTTCTTCCAGAGCAAATTAATTTTAATGTACCCTCCCGTGCAACGAGAAACTTTAAACCACTTTTCTTGAAACTATGCAGAACCGTTTCGGGGTTTATGCCAAGACTTTAACAATCATTCCAGCACCTTTGATGTATCGGACTCACTTTTTATAATTAAAAGAACTATTCTATCCTCTCTTAATAACAGCTAACGATCCAATTTTCTTACTTTGCATTTCTCTAACTTTGTATTCGGCTGATGAATTCTTATTCTGTAGCTGAGCAGCTTGGGATCTCGACGCTTAACAAACTTTCTTCTGTCACGACTCGGCACCTAAGATTTGTATATTTAAAAAACATCCGTACGTTATGCGGATTGAGCCCCTCGTGCCGGTTGGGCGGGAAAGTGGGTTTCCGTTGGGTTATAATAATAATAATAATTATAAAGCTCAGGTTTACCAGGGTTTTATTCGGCGTGATTGTAAGAAAATAAAATAAAAACGCAATGGTTTAGTACTTCGGTACAAATATATGTGTTTGTGTGTATTTAAAATATTTTTATGGATAATATTTCACAAAGATTATGTTACCTGGATGGGGCTGGTAGCTCGATGTCTTCACTTGAACTCGGTCAAAAAGAAGTGATAGCAGAAGCAAAACGGTTTTGTGTCCGAACCGTCGGACCATATAAATCGGGGGAAAATTAACGAGAAAATGTTTATCCGGCGGGAAAATATAATGGTAGAAATTCAGTGAAAGTGTTAATTTGTACGTGTGTGTAAACTTATGTGTGTGCTCATCCACACACACACACAACTACATGAAAGCCGTGCATAAGTGTGACCGCTGCACATTAGGGCGGGTCGTTTATTGTCGGTTGATTTGAACTTTAGGCATAGAGGCCTAAACATGCCGCCCCCCTTGCGGTACGCAACATGGCCAAAAAAACGAGCGAAAACGTGAGCTACCAGCTTCATGTACAGACATATGAAGAAAATTAGGAATATTGAATAAACGCTGTCCTCTGTCACCATTGCCAGGATCTCTCATCCGCAGTATCATTCCTCGTCACCTCTCTAAACCTAGAATGCTGTGGGAGAAAATATTGTGAATTATGAAAAAAATGTACGTGGTTATCTTCAATGCACGCTAATATCGTAAAAAAGGAGGATAAATTTGTAATTTTTATTTACGTTTATTGTCCTGTTTTATTTTTTCATATGTATATATATATATATTGTGTTACTGTTTTATTTCTAAGTGTATTTGTGTCCAAAAAAAAATCCCTTTTTTTTTGTTCAACGATTATTTTCTAGCGGATCCCGATAAGATCCACCCAAAGATCGTGCTTTGGGCGACGAGTGGGCCGAAGGTGCTAGGAAGCGTTCCTGGCAAAATTACGTTTTGGTACACGTCGGCGCCAGGACCAAACGAACTGGGGCCGCAGTATAGAAGTTTGGTTCCGCTAGCCGTATATGTGTGTAGCACGTGGCCACTGACGGGTCGATGCTGCTGTTGGGGCACATGCGCCCAAAACGTTGCTTTACAACGGCATGCGTTTCTACTTAGGTATTTATACCGTACTTCCCTCGCAGACGCAGAATGCAGCCACGCTCGTTCCCGATGGTAGTTTTCTCAAGATTAAAGTCCGCGCCAAGTCAGCTGAGACAATCGAAGTAGGTGCACAGACGTCGATGAGTGCGCGAACGAGGTGCAGCCGCCCTTGTGCCTCGATCTTGACGACGGCGGTTGGAGCGATTGCCGTGGTAGGCTGTAGCGCAAAAGTATCATGGCGGCTTCGGAAAGTCGACGCTAGCTGGCGGCGTGATGAGGGTTGTGGGCGGAAAGACCGAGATTCCGCTCCACGACGACGTTGTGCTGATAGAGGTGGGCGGAAAGTCCGTGAGTCCGCTCCACGTTGCTGAATACGGGTTTGGACGGGGCGGAAAGTCCGAGATTCGGCTCCGCGTCGGTTTGTAAATGTTGGGACAGGGCGGAAAGTCCGAGATTCCGCTCCATGTAGCTCTGCTGACGGAGTGGGCGGAAAGGCCTGGATTCCGCTCCGCTCTGACGCCGTCTTTCGTGGGCTAACAAAGGGCGGAAGGATTGCGCTTCCATTTCTGTCGCCGTTCCGCTTTCCTCAAGGTCCGGAATCGGAGGCATGGATCGATAGCTCGGTGTCCGATTCCATTTCGCTCGCTACTGGTTCGCTCCATGGCCTGGTGTCGATTTTCGTAGGTCTCTCCTCGTCAAGGGGCAGCAGGGTGTGATGCTTGCCATTGCATCGGTGGCATCTTGACGCGCTTGAGCACACGTCGGCCTGATGCGCTACCGAAAGGCAGTTAGCGCAGTATTTGCCCAGTATGGACTCGCGTAGCCTTTCTTCCACGGGTTTTGCCCGAAATACGGGGCAGAGCCTGATTGGGTGCTTGCCCTCGCACAGGCGACATGATTGAGGATAGCGGTGAGCCTGTTGTCCAGCTCTTTTTAATAAAGCGGCGTAGCGCGTCATTTTCTAAAAAATCATTTATTTAGATATGTATAACAATTTTATTTTTTTATTTTAATTTTTATATATGTAACTGGTTGGGTGGCGAGCGATATTTCCCTTAATTACATGAAATTGTAGTGAAAATTTTGATTGCGGCAAGTGTGATTTTGGCCTAATACAGCTACTCAATTATGTCTCGTGTGAGCGTGGTGTAATGCTCGTAATACCTTATGCAGAATGGGTAGCACTGGTGTCGTTGCCCAGAGTTGCATGGGCACACAAGTTAAAAAATCGTAATTTTATTTATTTTGATTCTGAATATCTCAATCATTGCGAAGTTTGGATTGATTATTTTCAAATATGCTGATCTTCAAATATCTTGTTTTGTTGCATTGCATATTAAGTTGAGCAGAGTTTTATTTTTGTTGGAGACTTAATTCAACAGTTTGGCCGCCCAGAAAAGTTAAGAAGCCAGTGGACGTACTCAACAAACAAAGTTTGTTAATGAAAACCACAGATGGCGCCCTCTCTGTTAGTGTGTGGCAACACCGTCACCAGCTGTTTCTTCACGTACCGCAGAGCGTCGCGATTGTCGTGTCAAATATTTTTCTGACAATCACCACCGCGCTAAGAAGTAAACAAAAACCTATCCGTTATTCTAACGTATCTTATTTTTAGTATATATATTAGAGTTTTTTTCACAGTACGACACACAGTTAAATCAGCAGTTCCAATAAAGAGTTAATGAACACATTGCAACATTGGCATTGATTATTTGGGGTTAGGACTAGTAAGCTATAAATGGTGACCCCGACGTGATTCCTGCGGATTACGTTAACACGAGATATAACCCCAGCATTTGTTTGTGCAACTACTACGTGCGTTCTTACAAGGATGACTCTTGGGCATTCGCCAGTTAGAGGCACTTCGAATCTCACGGACCAATCACTGCCAGCGCAGGTATTGCAACAGCAGCAGGTGCTGCAGCAGGCACAACAGCGAGCAGAGCCACAGCATACAGCACTACAGACAGGACAGCGAATTTAAGGGCAGCTAAATGATCAGCCTTTAGCTCCCCTCAACAATGTTCCTGGCGCTACTCAAACTACGAATACGGTACCAGACTATTATAGCAGCTATACACCGGGTGGATACAACCACGTTAGCTCCCATGCACACAGTGACGCTTACATAATGGCGATTACTCAGCTTAAGCTACCAGACTTTTGGATCAATGATCCCGAAATTTGGTTTATACACATCGAAGCGCAATTCGCCACACGAAACATTAGGAACGACAACAGCATGTGCTTAGGCCACCGGCCTAAATACTTCGCGCCACCCTAGTAGGCGGTTATAGTTTTTTACCACCCTCGTGCGCGAACTGTGATGTGTTTTGCTTTGTGTATACGTACACACACACACACGCATAGACATAGTTGCCTCAGCCGTTACTGAGCGCAACCTGCCGTACCGTAACCAAGTTGAGGGGAAACTCGACGAAGGGTTGCGGTCCGGCAGGTCAGATGTGTTTGCCGGTTTTTTGGTAGCGGCACTTCTTTGAAGACCAAGCAAAAGATCGGAGCATCCAAGCCAGTTCACCGGTAAGACCACTTTTCCAATACCAATTACCTCAAAATAATAAGTTATTATAATCACATTTGTACTTGAGTGAAATTTTGAATAAAACATAGTACTAATTGTACCATCTGTAACCTTTTCCACTCTGTCGATTTTAACAAGGCTTGCATGTTTGTCAGCCATGTCAGCCATGCATCTTAAATAAACCTTGTATGTGCTCTTGCATTTGGGTTTTACAACGGCAATCCCTTTAGCATCCAACGTATCTGACTGGAGCAGATCTTCACTAGCTAACTTTGCCTTTTTCCACATGGCTTTTAGCTCCTCTTGCTGAAGGGTAAGAGTATATTTGGAGTGTTCCTCTTGATTCATATCTTCGTAGTCAGATGCGAATTCGACTACCGCATCTGCTAACCTAATGAATTTCTCCATAGTTCAAAGATGGAACTTTCCAAATAGAGGTTAGGAAGAATAACAAACAAGCACTTAGAGCGATTGCAGATATTTTGTATGAAAGACTGAGAAAAAATCCCGATAAACCCACACCAGTAAATCGTACTCTTTTTTATAAAAGAAGACAGTATGTTTCGTTTGAAATGATTGAATAACAATTTATTTATTTATTTTCGTCGTTAAGTATTTTTAGACGCTACTGTAGTGTATACTTTCTTAATAACTATATGTATATACGTGTATGTATATGTATTTGTGTAGCACTCGCCACCCCACTTTTCGCGCTTTTTTTTTTCTTCACACAAGGTGTTTTGCCAATTTTGTAAAGAATATAACTATATATATATATATATATATAAATGCGTATACAATGTTACAATATCGCAACGGTTTGTGAAAATATTTGATTTTCGGTAAATTGATTGGAAATTGGTTTGCGGAAAAATTTCTTGTGTGGTAACAATATATAACCTCAAACAGGGCAGTGACAGTGCGGCACGTGTGAAACCAACAAAGAGTTTAAAAGTGAACCAAGATAGATTGCACCGACAACAAAAAGGCAGAATTAATTGAAATCACAATAAACCGTGATGTTTTAACCAAAGTTTAATGCCGGGTGCAGTAATTTAATAAAAAAAATACTTTTAGTGTACTGGGTTTTCGCACTGTTGCACTGTTCGTCACTGAACCGGAGGACCGTGGTTTTTTGCTAATTTGTTTCAATTCACCGTAAATCACTCGCGCAGTTTAACAATATTAAAAAAATTTTGTTTTTGGTTTTTTCTTTTAAATTTTTTTTACACAGTTTCAATGAAAGTGCACTGAATAATTCAACCACGTACCTTATTTGAAATGTTTTAAATTCTGTCGTAGAGTAAACTGGACGTCTGTGCGGACTTGTTGTTGTATTGAAAAAGCGCGGGTGGATAGCTGGTTTACACGCTGGCTTATAGCTTGGATATATAGCTGGCTTATAGCAGCTCTACGAGCTCGCCGGCGGACATAGCATCGATTCGGCGATAAAAGCCCGAGATGAAATATCGCAGGTACTTCAGTCAGCCGGATTTCCATTACGAAAATGGACTTCCAACTGTACAAACATTTTGCAAGGTATCCCAAAAGCTCACCTACTTAGTGATGACTTTTTAGAATTTGAGGATTCCAGTTCCGTAAAGGCATTGGGTATCCGATGGAATGCTCATTCTGACCATTTTTATTTTCGAGTAAAGCCAATAGAGACGGACAAAGTTTTAACGAAAAGGGCAATACTTTCAGCGATAGCCAAACTATTCGACCCACTCGGTTGGCTCGCTCCTATCATCGTAATAGCCAAAATAATAATGCAAAATATTTGGTTGGAAGCGACAGGTTGGGACGAAACTGTGTCTCCAACAACATTGGACCGCTGGCAAACATTTATGCATGACTATGCGGAAATCGACAACATCCACATACCGAGATGGGTATATTTCTCACCTAGTGAAGAAGTAGAAATACACGGTTTCTGTGACGCATCAGAAAAAGCATATGCAGAAGATGCAATGCACATCAATCTACTTATGGCAAAATCGAAAGTGGCCCCAGTTAAAACAATATCATTACCAAGGTTAGAACTTTGCGGAGCGGTTCTATTGGCAGAAACAATGGAATCGGTGATGGAAAATCTGAACTTAAGCCATCTAAAAATGAATCTCTGGACGGATTCAACCATAGTTTTAGCATGGATTAGAAAACCGCCGTGCTCTTGGTCAACCTTTGTTGCCCATCGGATAACAAAAATTGTCGAAAAAGTTGGCAACAAAGATTGGCTGCACGTGGATTCAGCATCAAACCCAGCAGATTTGGCCAGCAGAGGGCTTCCGGTCCATGAGCTGGTTAACAATCTGTTGTGGTGGCAGGGACCTTCTTGGCTACAAGAAGACAAGTCTAAATGGCCAGCACAGGATATGGAATTCAACACCGCTGTTGAAGAGAAAAGGGTGCAAATACATGCAACTCAAATAAAGAATAGCGATTTTAAACTTCTCGATCGATTTTCAGATTTCTCAAAAGCTTTGAGAATCATATCTTATATGATACGATTCTACAAAAGTACGCATCCAAAAACAAAAGCTTCCTTCAAAACGGAGTCTTGCTTAATTTCGCCCGACGAAATTAAAGCAACGACCACACGTTTAATAATCTTATGTCAAAAGCAATATTACAAAGAAGAGTACATGCAGCTGAAATCTGGAAAGTCCATCGGTGCGAAGAGTGAAGTGCTGCCCCTCAACCCCTTCATCGACGAAGATGATATCATGAAAACTGGTGGTCGTCTCAGCGCGTCCCTAGATTTGGCCTATAATGAGCGCCATCCGGTCATCCTTCCATATTCCTGCAGGTTGTCCCGTCTCTTGGTGGAGTTTATCCATCGAGTATCCTTACATGGAGGAAATCAACTGATGCTGCGCCTCATCCGCACGCAGTACTGGATTCCGAAGGTGAAAAACATGATTAAGGCCGTCATCCACAATTGTAAGATCTGCACGATCTACAAAAAGCGAACCCAAACACAACTTATGGGAATCCTGCCACAGGAACGCACCACCTTCTCCCGTGCGTTTACAAACACAGGAGTTGATTTTGCGGGACCTTTCGACATAAAAAGTTTTAGCGGAAGAGGATGTCGAATGTCCAAAGGCTACGTCTGCCTTTTCATCTGTTTTACGACGAAAGCCATTCATCTGGAAGCTACCAGCGATCTGAGTACCGCTGCATTCCTGGCAGCATTTTCCAGATTCGCAGCAAGACGAGGATGTCCTCAGAACATTTACTCCGACAACGGTACGAACTTTGTCGGAGCATCACGATCTCTCCGATCAGAATTTAAGGCCTTTATTGCTGAAGCCCGCAACAACACCTTATCAAAATTCAGCCATCAACTAATGACATGGCATTTCATTCCCGCCGCGTCTCCGCAAATGGGCGGATTGTGGGAGGCAGGGGTTAAAAGCTTCAAAAGCCACTTTAAAAATATCGCATCGGATCATAAATATACTATAGAAGAGTTCTCGACTCTTTTATGCCGAATCGAGGCTTGCCTCAACTCGCGACCGATAAGCCCATCGTCAAATGAGCCATCAGACTTGGAGCCGCTTACTCCAGGACACTTTTTAGTGGGTGGACATTTATTAGCCCCAGCAGAAATAGATGTTAACGAAAATCCTGCCTCCATCGTCAACCGGTGGCAAAATCTCCAGGCTTTACACCAAACCTTTTGTAGAAGATGGAAGACAGAATACCTAACGGAGATGCAGAAACGCATCAAATGGAAACATCCACAAAAGAATATGCAAGTAGGAGACCTTGTAGTGATCAAGGAAGAAAATCTACCACCTAACGAATGGAGATTGGGACGTATAACAAATCTACACCCAGGTTCTAACAACCGGGTACGAGTGGTGGACATCCTGACGGAAAAAGGCCAAATTACGAGACCACTCGTCAAGTTGGTTCTTCTTCCGCCCTTCACCGAAGAAAATGAGGAAGCCACCACCAACTAACCTAGGAAAAGACACCTAAAAACAAACATCTAAAAGAAGCTCCTCGTCCCGAGCAGTGGCTGAGGCTTCTAAATCAACATTTTTTAGTAGTATGTAGGTGGCTGACATGCATGTATGTATATATGTACATATGCATGTTTGTAGGTACTAGGTTCATGTGTATCGTATTCTAGTAATTAAGATCAACTTAATTTGCCACATCCACATTAGATGTTCTCTCTGTTTTATATGTTGGAATTATTGTTCATTGAAAAGATTCCACGAACTTTCGTACGATTCTAATTCTAAACTTTGTTTTAAATAAATCGTAGAAACCCACAATCATGCCGCAATTGGCGAAACACCCTAATGCATATACCCACAACATCCATAACATACAAACATACATACATATGCACATTTTATGTCCCTTATGGGGATCGAACTACCCCCTCCCTTCAACAATTGTAAGGGATACTACAGAATTTTAAAATATCTATTATAAAGGGCTCACCCGCGACGTCATCGCTTTGTCCCGCGTTGTGCCGATGTTGAGTTCCGCTCCTGTAGTGTTCAAAAATACCTGAAAAGGGACAATTATTAGGGAGTGCACTACCGTATTAGTGTCGCCGCGTCCTTACCATACCCAAAAAAAAAAAAAAAAAAAAAAAAATTATTCTCGCCAGTGCGGTCAGAAAAGTTGAAAAGATTCAATTCAAACTTTACGTGACTTTCAAATTTGTAATCATATATACTAAGTCTTCGACTATGACTTTTGCTTAGGTGCATACACACGCCACGCCATCATTATTTTAAAAAGGAAAGCGAGCATTAAAAATCGGTGTAAAATTATTTTTACACATTTAATTATCCATTTCATTATTCATTATCCATTTCAATTATTGCACTACTCTTTCATAAAATAAAAACAATGCATTTGTATAAGTAAATGATTAACTAAGTCCATTTTATTGTATGTCCTCAACTAAATACATTAGACCACAAACTAAGGAACAAAAGTATTATTTATAAATTAAATTAATACATCATACACACGAAATTTTGATGCTAGTCAAATGAATGGCTGCCTAAATGTCCGCCAATTCAACTGAACTTAAAAAGATAAAATGTTTTTGTGGACTTATACGCAATATTTATAAGGTGAAACGCAGCCACAACGTCCAAAAAGAATTTTAAGTATATATTTTTCTTTCTAAAATTGTTTATATAGAATACGCTGCGTTACGCTTTCTGTTTTTGACTATATGACCACAAATTAAAATATGTTACCTGTAACTTATGATGTGGTGAGCTTTCTATACCCGGAGGTTTCGGGTGACTAACGCTGCGTCCGCCATGCTCGGCAGGCCCGGTATTCGAGGTTTTACTTGACACCGGAGGCATCTTAATGGTGATATTGTCAGCTCGTGAATATCCGCTACTTGAATTCAGATCGTTAATGGAGTTTGTATTGCAATTTGTGTGTTGATCCCCAGTCACTGTTTGAATGCTGATATGCAGCCCGTGCGGATATTTGGTCGGTTGACGGCGCAGTCCATCAGCCGTTGTTATACCGTGTCCCCTGTTTGTAGATTCAGGTTTTTTAGTTGAAGTTTCACTGCTGATGTGCCCATCGTGCTGATATTTTCTACTATTGGCCTTGTCATCGTTTGTTTTTATTGTTGCAGCCAAATTTATGGCGATTGAAGACGATATTGCATCACTAGCACATGCGGCATCGCCGTTCTTGCTGTTCATTATGCCTTTAACTATTCACCTGTTGCGAGTTTGAGGTTATGCTGGTGCTAATCGATTTTGCAAAGAAGGTGCGGAGAACGTTGGTTCAGCGCAGAAACGATGATGCCATGAAAATGTCAATCGTTACTTGGGTAAGAAAGAGGTAAAGATGAACAGCGAACAATTTGGGTAGCTAGTGCATACAATGAGTGCAACATTTTAGCTAATACTTGCTGGTGTCTTTGGCTGCCGATTGCGTAAGCGCCGCATCTTCTGCTTGTGAATAATTTAGATATTAAGTATGTGGTTTTTCGTTGGCCGGTTTTACAGAAATTGCCGATGTTCTGCAACAGCTCAAATTAAACTTGTTTACATATACTATACATAGTACATACATAAGTACATACTCAACGGGTGGATTGAATGGATCTCACTTAGCTACCCTTGCCGTTTTCTTGCATCTGTTACCTTGAAAAGGCAATTATTAATGAATATTCAATATAATGAACACAAGCTACATACATTACCGCTCTTTTTTGTTGCAATTCATCATACTTACCTGCTCCATCTCTGCATTTTGTGCAGAAGCCAGCGCCAGGTCCCGGATCCCATGTGGTGTTTGTAAAGTATAAACAATTTTCCATCCAGGTTAGGATTTACGCCCCATCCTTTAGTTCCGTCCGTCCTGTGGTTTATGCTGTCAATGAATGTCATTTCCATTCATTGAGAGAGCGTTGCTACGTTTTTCTTTGTTCTATTTCACTACTGTGGTGAAATAGAATTTCATTAACAAGCAAGTGGCAGTAGAAAAGTGCGCACCAGCGTCATCTGTAGGCCATCTGGCCACCTTAGCATCGTACTGATAATTACCGGTATTAAGGTTCAGCACAGTGGCAGAGACTGTAACTTAGCATTGGTGAGCTTACGGCTCAGCCAAAGATTCTTTAGTTTTCTGCCACTACTGGTGTAGAAATTTCAGTCACACCGAATGCTAGAATTAATTTCCTTTTGAGCATCTGCACAAAGCGCACCGGCGCCATCTGCACATCATTAGCAATCATTATACTACTAAAGTGCATTGGCGAGCTTCCGGCTCAGCCAAGTTCTCATTCTTTTTTTTCGATTGGGTGGCAGGCCATGGGGCGATAATAATAGCACCACATACAGAATTACACCTCACCATACCCAACATTTACAATCACAGTCATGAGAAATAAAATTAATTATTTCGCGTCCTGACGTGATAAGGGAATTCTTGCACTTGGTTTTTTTTGTTTATTAAATTTGAGCTTTATTTAAAAAAGATATCGTTACCATAAATAAATAAAAATTCAAACTTAGATAGCATTCACAACACTTTTCGGTTTGCAGTTGTGCGGACCTTCAATTTTATTACAATACAATGTACATACATGTTTTAATTGGTTAAAATATTTTGAGTTTTTTTAAATAGTGTATAAACACCATAAAAAATTGCCTAGTGAACTGTATAAGATTTGTGTCTAGAAAATGCCATATATTCGCTGCAATGCTTTTTCTGTAAAAATCGAGGTATTGTTAATTAAAAAATACCAAAAATAATAACTTAGTTTTCTCAGTAAAATGTTATATTTTAACAACAATTTAGCGGTCATAAATGAAATATTAGACTACATGAAATTTAATAAGTAATTTTTAAAGGTAATTGAACGTTTTCAAAATACCCGTATTCGCAGTCGCGGTTTTCTAATTTCTTCAGAGCCGACTTGTTTGCAATCAATGTCTGCCTCAATGCGGTAAGTGCCATTATCAGCAGGTGTCACACCCTCCAACGGCACTTCTTTAACTTCTCCACCAGCTCGTACACGAAGTACACTTCCACCTTCCGAGTCCAACGCTTGCTTCAGTTCGAGTTGCACTTTACGCGGCAGGGACGTCCCTTTGCCCAGCAGTACTTGCGCATTTGTTTCATCATTGCCGTGCCAAATTAATATTTCTTCTTCTACGTAAATTCGCTCCTCTGTTGCAACCAAGTCTTGTTCATGTGGCGTATGGAGGAAAGTTGCTTGTCGTGCACAGCCTATAGCAACAACTTCATCAGCAGAAATTGCAGAATGCAGTTGCGCATCTGGGAAACGTGCAGCAATAACAGATTGCAATTTCGGTATGCGCATGGTTGCACCTAACAAAACAATTGAGTTGACACCAGTCACTTCACTGTGTTCCAATCTCGCCCGTTCAACACATTCATTTAATATCTGCATAAAATTGTTAATTACGGGCTGAATAAGGCTTTCAAAGCGGGCGCGTGACATTTGTGCATTAAAGTCAACACCGTCCATAAGTGAATCAATGTAGATCTGTGTTGAGGGCAGTGTGGTAAGTATGTGCTTGCAGTTGGTGGCCGCACTACTAATTTTTGCTAAAGACCGCCGACTTTCATGCGGATCCAATTTATATTTACGTCTGAATTCCTCGCAAATGAATTGCACAAGTTCATTGGTAAAATGTTGACCACCGATCGGAAAAGGTCCATAGGCATCTAATTGTGTGTAGAGACCGTCTCTCACTGCATATAATGCAAAATGACTATTCAGGCCACCACATTTAATAGTTAGCACATATTGCGTTTTGTTCTCGGCAGAGCTGCCCTCGGATGAATCTTGTTCTCCTATACCATAAGCAAGTGTAGCAGCCGTTGGTTCGGTTATTATCTGCGCCACATGAAATCCTGCCTTTTCAGCTGCAAAACTCAATTGCGGCCATGCTGATTTCTTGTAATAGCTTGGTATGGAAATAACTACAACAGGATCTTTGTCGACTACATTGTGATATTGACGTGCAAGCTCCAACTCCGCACGGAATAGCGCCACCTGCACATCAAACGGTGACAACTCACGTATATTCTCTTTCAGACCATCGCTTTTGTCATCATGAATTTTACATTTCAACTGGAAGGTGTGACTCAAAGAATCATATTCGCAAGGAAGCTCCTTTATAGCGGTTTCAAGTCTTGCTTCATCTAAATCTTGGGGTATTAGCAGCTGAAAACTATTCGCAACAGCTTGTCTTGGACGTGCAGCCATTTTTTGTGTAGCAGTCAATCCACATTCGATTTCGTCTTTCCCATCCCAAAGAAGGCATGCTTGCGAGTTGCGATCGCCTTGCTTGTTCGCAATTACTTCAGGTTTTCCATCTGCTTTAACGTGTGCAATACCAAAGGTACTGTTGCCAATTTTAATACCGAATTTCGGCCACATGTTCTCTTAAAAAGTAAACTTATAAAACTTTGGTTGAATAATTTTGTGTACTACTACACTAAAAAGGCGCGTGCTCCCAAAATTTACTGGCATGTAGCATGACAGTTATTTTGACAGCTGTTAGTGTTGCCACATGCTTTTTAATTAAGTAATTATTAGAAAAAATATAACCAAAAATTGCAATTTATTATCTAGTTTAATGATTAAATTAAGTTATAGTTAAAAAACACGTTTGTTAACTAAATAAATGTGTTGCAAACCAAAGTTAGATCAAAAAGTAATTTCAGCTGGTAGCACCCGTCACTTAAGTGGGGAAACCCTCTTTGACGAGTGGTGAGAATATCTCTTCATCTTCTTCTGCGTAAAAATACAAAAATGAGATCTTCTTCTTCCAGCGGTTAAAACAATACTAGCAAACATATATATTGACATACATACATATATGGACTATTTATTTTAGTAAACGCGCTCGAGACTTTTAAGGGAATACTGAATTAGAGCTAGTTTTTCAGTGCTCGTTTTAAACTTAGTTTAAACAATGTTAAGTTAAACTAAGTTTAAATTTAAACTTAGCTTTCTGGCGCTCAACAAAATTTGTTGCAACCAAACCAAAGTAGTCAGCAAACAGCGCCAAACGGTTTTCGAATAAACCAAAAACAACGTGATGAGTATTAGCCCATCCACACCAGGATAAAAAAAAAAAAAAAAAAAAAAAAAAAAATGTAAATAGAATAAAATTTAATAATAAAAATTGAAAACAGTTTATTCGCCCCGGGCGTCCCATTTCCGTGCGACGCGCCCATGTAAACTGTTGTTAAAACATGCAGTTCAAATAATAAAAAAGTCACTATTTACACCGGGGCGCTCCACCGTCAAAAGACGCGCCTCGTAGACACATGTGATGATGTATGCCACTCGCCCCCCACCAACCACAGTAATCAATATTTTACGTTTATTTTAAATTGTTCATCAATTTACAGAATGTCGCGCGTAATACAAACACGGAGAACCGCGACACACCATTCGCGATCCCGTGCCGGCTGTGCGACATGAGCCACGCGGTACGGCTGTGCCCCCGATATACGGAAAAGAACGCAGAAGAAAGGATGAGGGTAGTCCTCATCCATAAGTATTGCAGCAACTGCCTCTCGCCGTTCCATAACTTAAAAGAGTGCACCAGCCAAGCACGGTGCCGAAAGTGCGGGGAGCAGCACCACACGTCGCTTCATCTCGCGGCAGAGCCAAGCCAAGCGGAGGCAGAGTCGGAAGACTATTCTGACGTACTGTCACTGATGATGACGGAGCCGACGATGGGCCGATGACGAAGTCGAAGTAACAGCGCCGCCAGTAGAAGGCGCCGAGCCCGAAACGCGCCGGTTCCGACCATCGCTCCAGCACGAGCGCCGAACGCCAGCCGACCAAAGACAGGGCGCGTCAAGAACTAGTCCTTTGCGACCGCCCCGTCAGCGTTGGCAGCGTCGTCAAGACCGTCAACAACGCAACGCCGACCGCGCGTTACAACGGGCGCCTACCACCGGGTTCAGGTCAGGCAGATTGCCAAACACCATCGCCGTGACCACAATGCGATCGGTCATCCCTATCGCACCCACGGCAATTGTGCGGATAGAATCCGGCGGGCGACTCCATCTAGTTCGCGCGCTCGTTGACCCGTGCGCACCTACCTCCGCCATTGACGCCGGCCTAGCAGCAGAGCTGCATCTGCAACGCCTCGGAACTGGGCGCAAACCACAGTGCTCCCTCGTGCTACGAGGCAAGTATGGCGGGGCTGAGCGTGTCGTCACCCAGGCCGCGGTAATAACGCGCCATGCTCGAATGCGCCCCCCTACCTCAGTTGATGCAACGGTCGCCACCGCTTTTGAATTCATGCGGCTGGCCGATCCAAATTTTTACCGAGCGTCGCCGGTTCGAATGACACTGGGCGTGGATGTATACGCACGAATCCTGGTAAGCGGGTCCCCGGCTACAACCGTCAACGGACTGCTCGCCCAAGCCACCATATTCGGCTTGGTGGTATCCGGCGCGCACCAGCAGTAGAAATATATACATATTTTTCACTTTGTTTTTTGTTTAGTAGACGGGGCAGTCAAGAACTCGTCCTTTGCGACTGTCCCGTCAAGAACGTTACTATTGGCGCATTGGATTTTTATAACACTTATATGAATAAGTATACATATTTTCTTATATTTTCTTTTGTTTTCATATTATCTTCTTCTTGTTCTAAATGAAGTGCACTGAATTTTTAAAAAACCACGTTTGTTTTCATCATAACCGTTTTTAAATTCGTTTATAGCATAGGTATAAGCACTCCGGATGTAAACCGCTGACCTGGCGTGGTAGTTGCGATCTTTTTTCATTAACGTGGGTTGCTGACCGCAAGGGGGCCGGAATGTTTAGGCCGCCGGCCTAAATATTTCGCGCCACCCTAGTAGGCGGTTATAGTTTTTTACCACCCTCATGCGCGAACTGTGATGTGTTTTGCTTTGTGTATACGTACACACACACACACGCATAGACATAATTGCCTCAGCCGTTACTGAGCGCAACCTGCCGTACCGTAACCAAGTTGAGGGGAAACTCGACGAAGGGTTGCGGTCCGGCAGGTCAGATGTGTTTGCTGGTTTTTTGGTACCGGCACTTCTTTGAAGACCAAGCAAAAGATCGGAGCATCCAAGCCAGTTCACCGGTAAGACCACTTTTCCAATACAAATTACCTCAAAATAATTAGATATTATAATCACATTTGTACTTGAGTGAAATTTTGAATAAAACATAGTACTAATTGTACCTGTCTGCATTTTATTCATTTCATATCTCAAATCCGATAATTTGCGCCGGAGCGTTCACCATTCCGTGGAAACGCGCCCCCGCAAACAGCATGTACCAGGCAGTCGTCGGTGCCCTGAAACCTGAAGTCCTCAGAGAAGTATCCGATATTCTCAGGGCACCACCACAACAAGATAAGTATAATTATTTAAAAACACATCTTGTCAAACGCTTTACCGATTCAGTTGATCGCCAGTTGTATAAACTTTTAACAGAGCTTGAACTTGGAAACCGAAAGCCTAGTCAGCTGCTCAGGGAAATGAGGACATTCGCAGGAAATAGAGCATCGGAAGAGCTTCTTCGCAGCCGATGGTTAGCCGTGTTACCTGACATAGTGAGCAAAATCCTCAAGGCCGTTCAGAACAACAGCACACTAGACGAGTTAGCTGAGGCAGCTGACAGTGCCATGGAGAACCACACCAGCTCTCGCGTTATGTCAACTTCTGTCCACAATCATCCACCGGAAGTGCAGGCCATGTCTGACGGCCGTTATCAGCCGAAACCAGATTTCAGCATGGACATTAAAAAGTCTATTGAGCAAAGACTTGGTTGCCTCAAGAGATCCATCGAGACCTTAACAACCACGTTCTCAGAACTGTCAAGTAAACTCAGCGCAAGCAACAACAGTCGTTCCAGGTCGCGATCTCGAACACCTGGTCAGTCGGGTTATTGTTTTTATCACTGCAAATTTGGCGCAAGAGCAAATCGATGCCTTCAACCTTGCAACTTCAAGCCCTCCGGCAATTCGGGAAACTAGCAATCATCGGAGTTCGCCCACTAAAGAGTATCGCTTGCATGTGTATGACAGATCATCACATCTGAAGTTACTTGTGGACTCAGGATCTGCCGTTTCGGTGTTACCACGAAGTACGGTAAAACAAAATTTGCAACTGTCAGATTTCAAACTCTACGCAGCGAATTCCACCAGCATCAGCACCTATGGACACCAACCAATTACCCTCAATCTTGGCCTCCGTCGCGCATTTACCTGGCCTTTTATCATAGCCGATGTTCAGTCCGCTATCATTGGGGCCGACTTCATTGTACATTATGGTTTACTAATAGATCTTAAGGAAAATCGACTCATCGACCCACTAACATCACTCTCGACATCTGGCGAGCTTGTCGCGACCACAGAATTTGGATTGTCAACTGTGGATCAGCAGGTCCCCTACAGCATTCATGCTGATAGCCGCTATACAGAGCTTCTTTACAAGTTCATTGAGATCACCAGGCCAACCGTTACTCCAGCTCCGCGTAATGATGCTGACATAGCTCATCACATTATCACCACGGGACCATCTGTTGTTGAGAGATTCCGTAGGCTGGCCGGAGACAAGTTTAAGGCAGCAAGAGATGATTTCAACATGCTCTTGGAACTTGGTGTAATACGACCGTCGAGCAGCAAATGGGCCAGCCCCATTCATATGGTACCAAAAAAACTAGGTGGATGGCGTACCACGGGGGACTTCAGGCGCCTGAATGCACAGACCGTTCCAGATCGCTATCCAGTACCAGTCCCCGAGGATTTGTTCCAACGGCTTCACGGCAAGAAATTTTTTTCTACAATCGACCTAGTTCGAGCATACCATCAGATACCGGTTGCACCAGAAGATGTTGAAAAAACAGCAGTTATCACACCCTTTGGTCTCTTTGAGTTCCTTGGCATGCCTCCGGGACTTCGGAATGCCACTCAGACTTTTCAGCGTCACATGGATAATATTCTAAGAGGTTTAGACTTCGTTGGCTGTTTTATTGATGACCTCATAGTGGGCTCTGAGTCCCATGAGGAGCACCTTCAACATTTAGAACGCGTGTTCTCCATACTTCGAGAAAATAAACTAACTCTGAATCCATGTAAGTGTCAGTTTGCAAAGGAGGAGGTAACTTACCTAGGCTATACCATTACTGGAGAAGGGTACAAACCCCCAGCCGACCGCGTCGAAGCGATCTTATCATTTCCCAAGCCTGAAACCATATCCGATCTGCGCCGTTTTTTGGGGATAGTGAATTACTACCGCAAGTGTATTCCTAATGCTTTAAAACTACAAGCACCTCTTAACGCGCATCTGAAAAATGCAAGGAAAAATGACAAGCGCATTGTACCATGGACAGCTGAATCTGAGCGTGCCCTGGAAGAATGCAAGCACAGCGTTGCAACAGCAACTCGCACAGCTTTTCTATCACCAACATCAGTGCTCTCTCTCACAAGTAATGCTTCCGACTCAGCTATAGGCGTGGCGCTGGAACAATTTGATGACGAAACCTGGAAGCCAGTTGGGTTCTTTTCCAGGAAACTCAGTCCTACTGAAGAAAAATATAGTACAAATGACAGAGAACTGTTGGCAATTTTCGCTGCCATCAAATTCTTTCGTCACATCCTCGAAGGCCGCCAATTTATAATTAAAACGGACCATAAGCCGCTGATCTACGCCTTCGCTCAAAAGTCCAACAAGGCATCACCTCGACAGCTTAATCAACTCGACTACATCGCACAATTTACTACAGAGATCGTTTATCTTAAGGGCGATGACAATGTAGTTGCAGACGCCCTATCCAGGATAAATACCATCGACATGCCAACAATTCTGAGCACCGGACGCATCCAGCAGTAACAAAGAAATGATCATGAACTTCAGCATCTAATCAGCAAAAACAATAACTCGCTAAAGCTCCAACGTCTATCCATTGACGGCAAATATATAATATACTGCGACATATCATCTGGTACAGTGAGGCCGTTCATTCCTAAAAATCTACGCCGAACAGCATTCGACACTGTCCATGGCCTATCCCATGCAAGTGGTCGAGTCACTGCGCGCACACTCAAGCTGAAATACGTTTGGCCGGGAATAAAGAAGGACCCCTTGGAGTGGTCGCGCAACTGCAAAAATTCAACGGCACAACCAACTCACTCCCAAGCACATCAATACTCCTGACGCCAGATTTAATCATGTGCACCTGGACCTCATCGAGCTTCCAAGTGTTAACCAACTCAGGTATTGCTTAACCATTATTGACAGGTTCTCTAGGTGGCCAACTGCTATTCCTTTGAAGGACATGACCGCTGAGAGCGTTTGCCCTGCTTTCGACTCTAATTGGATCGCACTGTTCGGAACACCCCTCACCATCACAACAGATCAAGGAACCCAGTTTGAGTCTGCACTCTTCACTGCCTTGACGAGATTAATTGGTGCTAATCGCATCAGAACATCTCCCTTTTTGTGTCAGAAGACATGCCAGTGTACCCACAGATATTCCTCGAGAAGTTTCGAGAACACATCAGTGGCCTTAGACCTACGCCAACGGCTCATCACACTAAATCTCGAGTCTTCATACTTAAGAACTTGTATTCTTGCTCTCACGTCTTCCTTCGCATTGACGCAGTCAAACGGCCTCTAGAGGCGCCTTATTCTGGCCCGCATAAAGTGTTAGAGAGAATCGATGACTACGTTTTCAAAATTAGCGTCGAGGGGATTGAAAAAGTTGTGTCAGTAGACCGACTCAAGCCAGCCTACTTAGCAAAAGCGGATAACGAAAATTCACAACCCATGGAACAACCAACAGACCATGCCGAGCATCAAACATTTGAAAAGCCAGAAGCTACAAGAAGGGCTGGACACATGGACAAACCGGTTCCTACCTATGCCAGGAGAGACAAGACTGTATCGTTTCCTTCGCAGCCCACGAAGGTCACTGGGGGAGGAGTGACTGTGGCAACACCGTCACCAGCTGTTTCTTCACGTACCGCAGAGCGTCGCGATTGTCGTGTCAAATATTTTTCTGACAATCACCACCGCGTTAAGAAGTAAACAAAAACCTATCCGTTATTCTAACGTATCTTATTTTTAGTATATATATTAGAGTTTTTTTCACAGTACGACACAGAGTTAAATCAGCAGTTCCAATAAAGAGTTAATGAACACATTGCAACATTGGCATTGATTATTTGGGGTTAGGACTAGTAAGCTGTAAGTGTTCAATACCATGATGTACTTGTTGACATCGGTTGTGGAAAAAAATTATTTTAGTAACGATAGAAACGTACCCTCTAACACAAATGATACCTGAATAACATCATGCAATATCGTCGACCGTATCGAGTATTTTTTACCCGAACGACTACGATTCGTTGAGAAGGAGAAAAAAAAACTTTTTTTTTTTTTTTTTTTTTTTGAATTCGACTTAGTTTCGTACGAGGTACTCATGCAAATGCATTCAGAAAAAACCCAAAAGTGCTGATATACTTGAATCGAAATAACAAAACTTGGCTTCGCTACAATACTCGGTTTTACCGTGAGCATTCCTAAATTTGTTGAGAATAAAAATACTCATGCAGTGTACTCGATTATTTGCAATCGATACCATTGACTATTACGATGGTGGAGACTTCGCTGACTTCCGTGAATGGCCGTCATTCCATTCACAAAGGAGCAACGAAAAAAAAAGGAAAGAAAAACGTGCGCCGGCTTATTTCATTTACTCCAACCACCAAACAGAATAGCTCTAATTTAACGTTTTTACATTCGCAAAGACTATACGTTATCGCGGAAAACACGACCACCGCTTGCGTACAAGCGATTTTCACTAAAACTAGTAACTTGTCAAAATATATACGTGGTTAAAAGAAATATCCATCGCAATGGGAGGCGGAGACTTGAACTTGAAAAAGTCGTGGCATCCGCACACAGTGAAAACCCAGGAAAATGTTTGGAAAACGGGACAGGCCAAAACGCAGGAACGTGACGAATATCTTCTTGGCCGAACCATTGACAAATCTTTTGAGGTGCTGCAAGCTGAGGAACAACGCACGGATCACAATATGATCGGTGTTACGCAATCCATAAATCATGGTGAGCATGAGTGCATACCTTTCTCAATACGAGCTTATCGTAATGACGTGAATGCGCAACTGGTGGGCACCGCTGCCCGCGCGCTGTATCAGATACTCAAACAGAAATTTAATTAAGAGAAGAAAGTAAGCATTGAACATGGAAATATTCTACATACTAATGACAAACACTCCAACTAGAACACAAAACCAACAGCGCTCTTTAAAAAAAGACAACATCGGAATAAAAAACTTGAATCTGTTACGGAAGGGATTAGCGAAATGTCTGCAACTTTGCATGATACAGTGAAATTAGTGTGCCAAGCGTGCAAATCGACTAGCAGGTAAGAAGTATGTTAAGCGGACCTTTTCACATGCACATATGCATGCAATATACACTTACATACATATGTTAATAATTTACTAAAGCTAGCACGAAAAAAATCATAGGAAATGAAACGGCAGGCATTCGGCCCGAATTGTATTGCATATAATTTATCGAATTCATGCTATTAATGTTTTGCGCGGGTATGTGTATATGTATGCATTCCTATGGTATCGAAAATTTAACGAAATTTTGAAATTAGCAAAAAATGTAAACGATGATCGGGTATGTGTATATGTATGCTTTCATATGGTATCGAAAATTTAACGAAATTTTGAAATTAGCAAAAGATTGAAACGATGATCGGGTATGTGTATATGTATGCATTCATATGGTATCGAAAATTTAACGAAATTTTGAAATTAGCAAAAGATTGAAACGATGATCGGGTATGTGTATATGTATGCATTCATATGGTATCGAAATTTTGAAATTAGCAAAAGATTGAAACGATGATCGGGTATGTGTATAATAATATATAATTTTGGCGCGTACACTATATAGCTCAGTGTTTGGCCGAGCTTCTCCTACCATTTGTGGAGTGCGTCTTTTATATTATACCACAAATGGAGGGACGTACAGTTTTGTGCCGACTCGCACGGCAGATGTATTTAATGAGAAGCTTTTTCATGGCAGAAATACCCTCGGAGGTTTGCCATTGCCTGCCGAGGGGTGACCGCTATTAGAAAAAACTTTTTCTATGATTAAGATTTTGCTTGCCCTGACTGAGATTCGAACCTCGAACTCACCGGCATATCGAGTTATAGCACGCACCGCTACCAACTCGACCACAGCGGCCACGAAAATGGTATCGAAAATTTAACGAAATTTTGAAATTAGCAAAAGATTGAAACGATGATCGGGTATGTGTATATGTATACATTCATATGGTATCGAAATTTTGAAATTAGCAAAAAAATTTAAACGATGATCGGGCCGGCTTACGGTATAGTAAAATGTAAAAACAAATCATGGCAAATGTGTATGTAAAATTTGTTATTGTAATATAAACTAAAATATTAGAGTTCAGTTTATTAGTAAAATTATATATTGCTCGCTTACTTCTGAAAGCAACCGACATGTCGCACGTGAAGATCGCAAAAGGTTGAAAGTTCACTCACATGAAAAAATGTCTCATAAATTTAAATGTGAATAAATGCACTCTTGCTTCGTGAGTTTCGTCGGTGTGACGCCAACGCGAAAGTTCTATGTAAACGGGCCTTATATTAAACTGGTTGGCTTGACTATCGGATGACGAAAACACATCGATAGTAGTTGTTAATAAAAAATAGTTTTTCCGATAGTTTTGCAGCTCCACTGTGTGGTCCAGTCATTTTTATATAAATAAACATTCATGGTAGTAAGAGACATAAAAACATAAACTTCGCATAAATTTTGTCATAAACAAATGTAGTTGATATTTAAAGTCCTAACAAATAGCCAAGAAAATGATTGAGATAAAAGCAAAGTTTGTGTGCGCCGATTCAGCCATCTATGCTACCGGAGTACGAGTGGAATGTCTGATTATATTTACACACCGTGGCCTATGTGGGGATGATAACAGCAACCGAGTGGAAAATTTAGCTTGGGCATCATCGCAGTTATACTGCAGTTACAAAACGAAGACGTCCGCTAGTTCACGCAATGCAGATGCCGCAGAACCCACAGGAAAAGTGAGCACATTAACCACAATACACCAGGTATGCTATGCCATGCTAAAAAACCCTGCGATCATATCTATCCCACTACATGTGCTTCCACCAATTCGCACTGATTTGATTGAGTTACGTTGGCGCTTGCATTTCGAATTCGTCACAAGCATAATGATGGACTTTGGTGTGCCCAATCCAAAACGAAGGCGAACTTAAAGCTTCGTTAATGAATTTGAAAACAGTTTGTCCTCCATGCATCCAATATGTTTTCCCTTCGCTATGAATTCGAAATACAGCCCATTTGCGAGAAAATTTCCCTGGTTCTTTCGAAGTAGTTTTGAATGTACATATGTACATGCATATATTTAACAAACTTATGTTGGTCAGTTTTTGTAAATCAAATATTTGCAAAACGTGGCGCCACGATGATTATAAGGTTAATATAAAGGCACACACACTAACAAATCAGGAACTGAAGTTACTTGATATCCATCTTCAAAGAAAATCATACAACAAAGCAAAAGCCCCATGCAAAATCAATCCTCGTACATATTGCCGTACCAACGTCCGCATGTAGAAAGGTCCCTTCTCATAGCTTTGTTCCTTTAAACGTTGGTTGAAAATTTAGCAAGAGAGTGAAGTTCTGAGGTAGCGAACTTCGTCGAAGTACATACTATTATTTAATAAACAAATCATTTTATTTAAAGCTGCAATAACAGTTCTCATTTTCTATTAAATAGATTGTGAGCTGTTTCAAAGTTTTGTTTAAATCTGAGTACGAAATGAAATGAGTTAGAGCATTTACATATATTTGTAAATTAATAACGCATAATTCGGCTTATTATTGCCCCCAACGCGATTAACTTTGCAATTTCCTTATACTATAAAAGAAAAGAAAAACTGAAAATCAAATGAATATATCCCTCTGAGTTTGAATCTTATTAAAATCTCATAGCAAATAATGTGTACGAGTATATGAAGCAAGTGCCATTTAGTCTCGAAAAGCTTACGCAGAGGCACTCAGTGTTATATTCATACATACAAGCAGAAACAACAAAAATATTTAAAACAGCCTTGAAGTAACGCAATCATAGCGCAATTAAGCCAGTTTTTACCTTTTATGCAAATATAAAATTAGCTTTATTGTATTCATAGCAATAGTTAACTGAATGCAAATAAAAACCGAACCAAATTAAATCGTTAATTAATTCAGATACAAGCAAGCCATTATGGAAAATGGTAGCCGCCTGGAAAAATCCCATTTTTTTTTGTTGTCGACTGAGACTTGTAATGTGTCAACCTACGAAATATCAAGTTTGCCAATTAGGGAATGTAAAATTCTTTTAACAACAGAAAACGGCACGTCATGGGGGAAAAACCCGCGAAAAGTGAATTTTCGATTTTACTAAAATGCCTGTTGAGACGCGTGAATTAATGGAGGCAATATCTATTATAGCCAATGAATGCAATGTGCGCGTGACTTTAAAACAAACTGGCAAAGGAGCCATGGTTTGCGCGGCGAGTGCCCTTGCAAGAGGTATTCTGCTTGGACCAGTAGGCTTAGCCATAGGCCGTACTGCTGGTGAATTGATGGCATACATAATGACTAGTGGCTCCTTTCGTCCATTAGCTGATGGGTTGCGAAATGATTTGACAGATCAACAGCAAGAGCAGTTGCTGCGACACATTAACAAAGCAGTGGCTGAGTTCGCAATATCTGATTTGGCGGTATTGCTTCCATTGCTAATGAACAATGCAAGTAGTCAGCAGGCAGTTCTGAAGACGGCTATATCTTTTGTGTCAAATGAGCTAAGAATGCAAGTAATAGACTGACCTCCGGACATATTATAGGTCGCTAAGGAACATTTTGTACGATTAATCACAATATTAGTTAAAGCTTGTTTGTATAAGGCAATACTTGCCTATTTTTATAATTTTCGTTTATGTTAGTATATTTTCAAGATTTCATGGACCTTTATAATAATATAAAACCGCATGCGCTATAAAGGATATATATATATTTATGGTTTAATGCTAATTGTGCCATAAGCTTATAGAATATTTATAGCTAAAGCAAAGTTGCTGAATGAATTGACTAGAGTCTTGAATGATTAACATATGTATCTGATTACTATGATTAACCTTATGTTTTAGTTTTGGTAATTTTGTATTTTGCAACTTTCATATTTATTGGGCCGCAAATGCATACACATGCATATTTAGGTATATTATAGGCATTACGAAGTGGAATGATTAAAATTTATGGGTTCGATTCCTATAATATTTCCTATTCTTGAGGTGGAATCCTGTATGGGTTAAGAAGTGGAATGATGGAAATTTTTTATGGCTGTTGTGGAAGTGGGATTGGGAAGGTGAGTTAGGGCGATAAGTGATGACCTACTGGGAGGTTGCCTCGTTCTCGTTGCCATCTCTGTAGGGCGGAAGTAACACTAATTTTGCAATTGGTCGGGTGATTGTGCCCTTTTCGGTCAGTACCTCTGCTACTCTCACTATGTTGTCGGAGCCTGGGTGTGGTTTTATGATTCGTCCAAGTCTCAATTCATTCGGAGGTAGATTATCCTCTTTTATGACAACAAAATCTCCTACCTGCAAGTTGTCTTGTGGATGCTTCCATTTGATGCGTTTTTGCATCTCTACTAGATACTCTGCCTTCCATCTTTTACAAAAACCTTCGTGCAGGGCTTTGAGCTTTTGCCATCGGTTTATTATGGATGCAGGGTTCTCATTAATATCTGGTTCTGGTGGAGCTAATAAGTGCCCACCAACTAAGAAGTGGCCTGGGGTAAGCGGCTCCAGGTCAGATGGCTTATTAGAAGAGGGACTGATTGGACGAGAGTTGAGACAAGACTCAACTCTACATAAAATAGTCATAAATTCTTCGAAGGTGTATTTGTAATTCGATGCTATCTTCTTAAAATGGCTCTTAAAACTTTTCACTCCCGCCTCCCAGAGTCCGCCCATGTGTGGCGCTGCAGCGGGGATGAAATGCCACGAAGTCAATTGATGCGCGTACCTAGACAAGGTGCTGTTACGCGCTTCAATCATGAAAGCTTTAGCTTCGGATCGTAAAGATCGAGAGGCTCCGACAAAATTAGTGCCGTTGTCGGAATACATATTTTGTGGGCAGCCTCGTCTGGCTGTAAACCGGGCAAAGGCTGCCAGGAACGAGGCTGTACTCAGGTCAGTAGTGGCTTCAAGGTGTATGGCTTTCGTTACGAAGCACACAAATAAGCAGACATAACCTTTTGAGATTCGACATCCTCTCCCGCGATAGCTTTTGATGTCAAATGGTCCTGCGAAATCCACTCCGCTGTTTGTAAAAGCCCGAGAATAGGTGCTGCGTTCCTGGGGCAGGATTCCCATAAGCTGAGTTTGGGTCCGTTTTTTGTGGATGGTGCAGATCTTGCAGTTGTGGATGACTGAGAGTATCATATTCTTTACCCTCGGAATCCAGTATTGGGTACGGATGATGCGCAACATCAGCTGGTTTTCTCCGTGCAAAGATACTTTGTGGATAAACTGGACGATGAGACGGGACAACGGGACGGTGGTACCCCCTTCCAATGGCCTCGTCATAAAGTAAAATAAGTCCGTGCGGGCATTCCATCGTATGCCCAGAGCCTTCACTGCGCTCGTTTCTTCGAATTCCAAAAAATCTTCAGAAAGTAGATCGATTTTTGGAATATCTTTTAGGAGATCTTCACAATTGGCAGTCCATTTCCGTAATGGAAAACCGGCTGACTGCAATACGTGATTTATTTCATTTCTGGCTTTTATTGCAGAGTCGATACTATGTCCTCCTGCCAGTACATCGTCAAAGTACATGTACTTTTTTAAAATGTTAGAGGCTATGGGAAAGGAGCTTTCTGTATCATCAGCTAGTTGTAAAAGTGTCCTTATCGCGAGGTAAGGAGCACAATTTATACCGAAAGTAACAGTCCTCAGCTCGTAAAGCCTGATTGGTTCGGTTGACTTTGCGCGAAAAACTATGCGCTGATACTTCGTATATTTGTCATGTACCAGTATTTGGCGGTACATCTTCTCTATGTCGGTATTGAAAACGTATTTGTATAATCTTTAACGCAGTATTATAATAGGAAGATCTGCCTGTAGCACTGGCCCTGGAAGAAGCACATCGTTTAGGCTTATGCAATTAGCCGTTGGACTTGAGTCATTGAAGGCCACCCGGACTTTCGTTGAGCTGCTCTCCGCCTTGATGACAGCACGATGCGGCAGGAAGTAGTGATCGGAGGAATCTGCAGGTATAGTTTGATTCACCTTTGACATATGTCCCAACGACTCGTATTCCGTTAACACCCTATTATATTCATTTTGCAGATCTGGATTCTTGAAAAGTCGCGTCTCATTCCGATAGAATTGCGAGCAGACCCTTTTTAGTGATGGTCCCAGGCAGGTATTTACTAGGAAATCCTGTTTAAAGGGTAAGGCCACTATGTATTTTCCATAATCGTTTCTTAGGGTTGTAGTTTTGTATAGTTCCTCACAATATTTATCCTCTTCGCTTTAGCTTCGGCTTTTCAGTAAATCCTCTACTTCCCAGAAAGAGGTGAGTTGCTTATCCAGTTCAACTTCACGAAAATATAAAGCTATATTGTTAGTTGGTCTTGTTGTAACCGTGTGACTGGTTAATATCCAACCGAACACTGTTTGCTGAGCTAGAAGTGTACTAAGTACATTCTTCTTCAGACCGCTCAAAATGATTTAGGGATAAATGTCTCCCCAAGCACAAGGTCCACTGGTTCATTAACAAAGAACCTTTTATCCGCCAAAACTAAGTCCGAAAATGCTTATTGAGTTAAGGCGCTAATAGGTGTAGTTGGGAGATTTCCAGTTATGCTAATACAAACACAGTGGCATTAAATCGGAAGAGTGGGTCAACTGGTGACCGCAACTCTATATTGCGCGCTTCACTAACCTGCGCAGATATCGAGTTTGAAATGCCTGACACTTGGGCATGCATTCTTATTGATTCTTCGTTTGAGTCTTTCTGATATGAATGAACATTCAGACCCAGAATCAATAAGAGCGCGTGCTGAAAAAACTGTGACGTTCAGGTGTATAGGTACGCGAGCTGTTCCCAGCAGTGCGCATGTATTTGTGTTTGCATGGCAGGACTGTATGTTTGGGTTGTCCCAGTTTTTGCTTTAGAAGAATCTCGCCATGCTAGAGCTTGCTTTGATGTTGACGGTATATCGTCTCAAGGGCTCGTAGGCGTTCGGCGAGGAGGTGCCTTGGGCTGAATTGTCTGTAAATGAAGGAGCGTGTTATGTCGCGAGTGACACGCATTGCAATTGAATGCGCTAGTGCATCTTGACACCGTATGTCCAAAGCTTAGACAATTCAGGCAACCGTTGTTCTTCTTCAAGAATTCGATTCTGTCAGCTGGTGTCAGCCTTAGAAATCGTGAACAGCTGCGTAATTTGTGCTCATTGGATTTGCACATTTTACATGTGGAAGTGGTCATGATTGACTGGTAGGCGCCAAGTCGTTAAGTAGGGACATCAGCCGGCTGTCGTTGTATTTGAGACCTTGGTGCTCTGACAACTTTGGAATCTTTTAGCCCTGTTAAGGTTTCTAATGTTTGAAACCTATTTGAAAGGAAACGGTCCATTTCTTCCCACTTCGGTATATCATTTTTGTGGTCTATGGTCTGTTCCCATAGAGCCAGCGTACTTTCGGGTAATTTCGTTGAGCAAAGGTAAATTACAATTGCATCCCAATTCGAAATGTCAATCTGATGACTGGATAGGGACGATAGGCAATTATTAATATCTCGCTGCAACCGTTTAATCGAGCTACCACACTCATTTTCTATCGAATGTAAATTAAAAAGTAATTTCAGTTGTGTATTTACGAGTATACGTTTATTTTCGTATCTCTCATACAGATTTTTCCAGGCAGTTTGGAAGCCTTCATTGGTGAGTGGACACTTTCTCACGATATCTTTGGCCTCTCCTTGAGTCTTATGCTTGAGGTGAAATAGTTTCTCAATCGGAGTGAGGCGCTTGTTCAGGATGTATATGGCCGTGAACATATCACGGAAAGACGGCCACGACTCATAGTCTCCTTTGAACACGTCCGTATCACACGGAGGAAGGTGGATATTGTGTTCGCGTACCGGAAGAGAGAGGAGATCTTTTTCATCCTTTTCTGTTTTTTCAAGCGCCTCCAATTGAGAGCCTATTGCAGACATACATTTTATATAGCTGGCAAAGGAAGTTTTGTATTTCTTCCGAATTGCCTGATTGTCTGCTTTGGACAACCCCTCCGCATTACTCACTTTATTTTGATCTGAGGCGGATGTGCTGCTAAAATCTGCGTCGAATTCAATTATCGATTCTGCTAGACGTATGAATGCTTCCATTTTTCTTTTAAATAACTATAAGATAGTATGGAACCTTTATTAAATTGTATTAGAATTTATTCTGTAGCAAATTTTCAAAACCAAAATCGGCACAAGCCTGTCAACGAAGCTGATATTCGATATCGCTTGTGTATTTCGAGAGAGTGAACCAACAAAGTTAAAAGATATGAGGTTGTTTATATTTATAATATATTTTCAACTCTTTATTCAAATTGATTATTTTTATGTACTTATGTATATTGTTTGCTTGCAGAGTATGTGTACAATTCTAAGAAGTGCTCGCCACCCAACTGTGTTAACAAATATGTGTATCGGTGCTATAATGTCGTGGAATATAAAAACGTAGTATGTTGATAGTGTACTGTGCAGCGTATCAACGTGAAAAAACGGCGTTTATAATAAAGGGTGTTTTTTTTACAGGTTTGTTTTTCGAATAGAGATAAAACTGGCATTTTGTGGTCAAATCTGGCAACTCTAATGTCATTTATGTTCAGTTTGGTTTGCCATTTCATCATGAACAGGTTGACAAAAGAACAACGCTTGCAAATCGTGCAAATTTATTTCGAAAATAATGGTTCAGTTCGCGAAGTTTACCGTGAGCTCCGTCCATTTTATGGTTCAGTGATGAGGCTCATTTTTGGTTGAATGGCTACGTCAACAAGCAAAATTGCCGCATTTGGAGTGAAGAGAATCCACATGAGACCCTTGAAACGCCATTACATCCACAAAAACTGACTGTTTGGTGTGCTCTATGGGCTGGTGGAGTCATTGGGCCATACTTCTTCCGCAATAATGCTGGAGAGGCAGTTACCGTTAATGGAGACCGGTATAGAGCCATGATAACCGACTATTTTGTTCCCGAATTGGATGGCATGAATGTGGATGAGTTGTGGTTCCAACAAGACGGCGCTACATGCCACACAGCGCACGTCACAATCGATTTATTGAAGGAAACATTGGCTGAGCGCATAATTTCGCGGAATGGACCTGTCAATTGGCCACCATGATCGTGTGATTTGACACCATTGGATTATTTTCTTTGGGGATATGTGAAGTCGCTCGTCTACATCAACAAACCAGAAACGTTAGGGGAATTGGAAGCCAACATTCGTGGCGTTATTGCCGACATACGGCCCCATATGCTCGAAAAATTGGACCTGTAGAATTGGCTTTATTCGAGCCAGCCGCGGCGGCCACATGCCCGAAATCATATTTAAACATTAATGGCATAAAATTATCCTTCCAATAAAGCCAAATTGATGGACCTTAAAACGATTTTCTTGTGTTTTATTTCAATTCAAAGTTCTATACCCCTAAAAAAAACACCCGTTACAATAATATGCAACGCGTTTGTATACAGTGCAACGTATAAATTCTTCGAGTTTATGCAACTCTAAATACAAAAAAATTTTGCCTAAAACAGTGTGTTTGTGCAAAGTGGCAATGTGATGTGCAACGTTTAAATATAATGTGCAACGTGTTTTCCACACCGTCTCTAATACCATACGAATATATGGCTATACGAGCAAATGTCAATCGAATGTGCAACGCATCAACGTAAAAAATTAAGAATGTACACTATGATATACGAGTTTGTGTGTGTATAAAAGTGAATAAGCGTAAATGCTACTTGGTTAAACAAAACAACCAAAAGACTAAAAAAAATAGGTTATGTACCTTTTTAATGTGCAGTGTCATAAAATGAAAAAATTGCATTCGCTTCGCAATGAAGTGGGCACTTGGATAAATAAAAAATGTGTATTTATTTAAAAAAGAGGAATTGTTCCCAAATTAAAATGTGGAGTAAATTTACGACAGCTTCCGTGTTTAAATTATTGTGAAGCTTATGTACACTCGTATATCCACTGTACTGTAGTGATGTGATGTGTTGCACTGTGATTGTTGGCACTAGTACTGCACAATTAATTTAATAAAAAACCGTCGTTAACGTCGTTGAGAACAGACGTGTTTTGTTTTAGCTCTGCTTTTTCTATTTTTGCTTTTGCTTATTTTTCTTTAATATCGAAATATGGACGATTTTTGTGGAAAGTGTGATAAAGCGTTTTCTAGAAATGACGTTTGTATTGTGCCCTGCTCTGGTTTTTGCAAAAAAAGTTTTCATCGCGCATGTTACATTGGCTTAACTACCGAATATGACGTTAGGCTGTTGAAGCAGAACCAACATATTGGATATATGTGTGACGTTTGCGTGTTTATGCCAGAAAAACTTAGTAAAGCTCTTGATGCAGTGATTGCTGTGCAGAAGCATGGAATGGAGACCATTATGGCAGTTTTTGATCAAAAATTTAAAGGCTTATCTGACCAAATTGGTGAAATTAAAAAGGAATTTATGCTAAACGCTAACATTGGTAATAATAATGCAAAGTGTCTTGATGTGTTAGTAGCTAACGTTAATGCTATTAAAAGTTCTGTTAACCTGCGCAGTGTTACAAACAATAACACTTGTTCGGTCGCTACACAAGAATTATCTGTGCCTATCTCTGTCGCGCCGTCACAAAATCTGACTTGGGCCCAGTGCGCCCTATCCCCTTCGGATTGGAGTAATAGCGTTCTTCCTCTCACAACACAGATATCAACTATACCGACTTCACTTTTATTTTCCACCCCTGCTGTTAGCCCTGCTTACTCAGCAATCAATACGCCGAACGCAATGCAAGCCGGCACAGCCACTACTACATCGGTTTCTGCAAAATAATGATTCTTCTATACCAGCGATCGGCACATTTAGCATTTCCTATAGCAGGCTATAGGCGAGCAATTTTACGCGTTTACTCTGTACGCTATAAAAAAACCTATACTAGCGCACGATGTTCAGCGTTTTGCAATTGTGTTGGTGCCGCTTCGGCAAAGCAAATCAAGACAGTTGCTATTCAGCTTTCAACAAGGTAAGACCTCGCTGCGCAACTTTTTTAAATACAAAAATATTTTACACTACAAAAAACAGAAAAATGAGTGAATTTTTTTTCAATGAAAATTTGGCTGGCGAGTCTCATGTTTAACTTGCCACCAAATTTTAGGTGGTCATAATATATATTTTTTAAAAAGGCATTATAAAAATAACCACAGCAATTATGAATTGCTTGAAGAAAATGAGCAAGCTCAAATTCTTTTAGAATTAAATGCTACATTTTTTCTACAGTACATAGCTTGCCACATTGACAATAACGAATTAATTGTACCCCAAATTGACAATATTGAAAATATTATACCGCAACATATAATACTTCAAAAATATAAAATACCTTTAAAAAAGGCGTCTTATATGGTTGCTTTGGGTCTGGCGAAGCATTGTAGGCCATTTCAAGATGGGGGTTTTGCAAAAGATTTGTTTGTAAATATTTTGAAATGCTTTGGGAAAGAAGGGGAAGAAATGGCCCAAATAATAACATCCATTCCTATGTCTGAGCGCACAATAACCCGCAGAACAGAAGATATCAGCAAACATTTTTTTAACTGCGTGCTTAAGCGTCTGGATGGATGTTCCTTTTTTTCGATCTGTCTGGATGACAGTACTGATATCCATAACTTAAGTCAGCTTGTAATATGTATCAGAACAGTAAATAATGAATTTGAAGTTTTTGAATATTTTTTTTGTTCAGTTGCTTTTGATAGGCACGTAAATGGAGAGAAAATATGGGAAACTGTCAACACACGTGTCTTCTCTTACGTCTCCACAAGCAAATTGAGTTCTGTGTGTACTGACGGTGCTAATGTAATGACCGGGAAAAATAAGGGGTTTGTGGGATTTTTATTGAAAAATGGAGTAAAAGTTCCCAGTTTTCATTGCAGCATCCACCAACACGCTCTATTGGCAAAAGAGCTAAATTTGACGAATGCAATGAAAACTGCAATTTTAATAATAAATAAAATTAAAGGAGGGCATAACGCTCTAACACATTTTTACAAGAAATAGAATCGGATTACGGTGATTTGCTACTATTCACAGAAGTCCGCTGGCTTAGTAGAGGGAGAAGTCTTGCAAGACTTTTTGAGTTAAGAAACGAAGTTCTGCAATTTTTTAAAGAAAATCCGTCACCAGACAAGGATGTATTAATTGCATCTCTAGAAAATAACGAGTTCCTCCTTGATTTATCATTTCTTTCTGACATTTCAGATATTATCAATACAATAAATTTACAATTACAAGGAAAAAATAAATATATTTTCGATTCAACGGTCACAATTTTTGATTTTGGTAAGAAACTCTCACATTTAGAAAGTCAAGTACAAAACAATAATTTAGCATCTCTACCCAAAACAGCCAAACTTTATAGTCAATCTCCAATTCCAACTAAAATAGCCCAATTCAAAAATATTATTCATAATTTATCAACCAACTTTGCAGCCCGATTTCATGACTTTGATCAAATTCGTGGCATAATAGACCTTCATAACACACTTGCATGCAATATGGAAGAACTGTCACAACCTTTAAGAGAGGAAATTCAAAAAATGTTGACGGATTTGGATTTGCCTTGTACAACTGGCAAAGAATTTTGGAGAAATGTGAATGTAGCAAATTACCCTCATTCAAAAGAAGAAATTTTAAAATTATACTCCATATTCCCCACAACTTATAATTGCGAAACAACGTTCTCAACATTAAAAAACATAAAAACTAAAAATAGAAATAAAATTTCCAACAAACATTTAGATGACCTGCTCAGAATAAAATGCTATAATGAAGAAATAGACCTGGACCAAATAATTAAAGAATTAGAAAAAAAATAAAGTGAATTTTTTATTGATTTGTCAACTTGTGCATTTTACTCAGTGTACCACCATAGTTTCCAACACAAGCATAGAGCAATAAAAGTATAGTTGTGTTAGTTTGCCGATCGCTATACCATCGCCGCCTGTTAAGCATTCTCACGCTTCTACCTTGCCTGCTGTTGTTCATAATGCTGTAAATGCTGTTAATGCTGATGTTAACCTGACTTCAACTGTAAATGCTCAGAATGTTGAAGAAAACAATATATGCGATCATTCTGCTGATATTATAGTTGCTGCTACTGTAGCTGGTAATAATAAAGCAGGTAAGTGGACTACTGTCCGGAATCTAAATATGCCAAAGCGCATAAATATTGTTCATGGACGTAATGTTAATACTGATCTTGATGTGGTCACTAAGAAAAAATGGGTGCAAATTTCTTCCTTTAAACCATCCGTCTCAGTGGAAAGCCTTATCGAGTATGTTAGTAAATATGCTAAGATTGACAGAAATCATCTATCATGTTATAAATTGGTCAAAAAAGGAACTCCAATCGAAAGTCTTCGCAGCGTAAATTTTAAACTTGGTGTGTCATCTTCCGTTTACAACAATATCCTAAATCCTAATGTATGGCCGATATCAATGTGCGACCGTTTCAGTTTTTTCAACCCGAAGCGAACCGTCGTTCCGGGGAATAGTATTACTTCTATGAACGCCGATCATGCATTCAAACGTCTAACTATATACTTCCAGAATATGGCCGGTATGCGAACAAAAGCCAAAGAAGTATTTCGTTAGATAGATAGATATAAGTAGAGGTGTGCACTGCGACCGATCGGTCTATTGTGCCCTCAAAGCTCACTACAACACCTCAGCTAGCCCCAAGACCTCCAGAAAACTCAGAATGGTCGCCGGGGTTAGGGTGTGTATGTATTGCTCTTCCGGCCATGGCTGTCCCAGGGTGGTTCCCCGTCTGCGCGCCACAGCCACACACTCCATGAGCAGGTGCTGCGGAGTCTCCTCTGCTGAGTCACAAAAGCGACAAAGGTCGCCCGACGAGATCCCTAGTTTGTGCAGGTGACCCCTCAGTCTGCAGTGACCCGTCAGGAAGCCTGTAATGATTCTCAGTTTATTCCTGGGAAGGTCTATCAAAAGCCTGTATCTCTTCCGGCTATACCCCCCAAGAAGGCTCTTTGACTGTCTGAGGCCGGCGATATTGTGCCAGTGTTGGTTCCTCAGCCGGTTTGTCTCTTTCCTAAGCTCCTCTCTTATGGCACCAGGTCCCACTGCGAGAAACGGTTCAGGTCCCACGGGGGTTGAGGCCGCCGCTCCCTGGCAAGCAGGTCGGCTGCTTCGTTGCCATCCACCCCCATGTGTCCCGGTACCCATAGGAGTAGGATCCGGTTTTTCTCAGCCAGGGTGTTCAGTCTCTCTATGCACTGAAGAACTAGTGCTGATTTTACTTCATAAGAGGAGAGAGCCCTGTGCGCCGCCTGACTATCGCTTGATATTAAGATTTTCTCATTGTTGTAAGCTCTACTCAGATTTATCTCTGCGCATAAGCTAATGGCAAATACCTCCGCTTGGAAGATGCTTGGGTAGGCCCCCAGTGGAGCCGAGACATTTGATCTGGGACCATGGACGCCCGCCCCAATACCCTCCGGAGTCTTTGAGCCATCCGTATACCACCTCAGAGTACTTTCCCGGATGTGACGATCCAGGATTGAGGTCTTCCAGGTGGCCTTGCTGTGTAATACTACCTCAAACTTCCTGTTGAAGGTTATTTCTTTGAATAAGTCATCACGGGGGAAGCACGCCAGCGGGAGCTGAGAAGCTAGCGTCTCCCCAGCCTTTAATGACATCAACTTGTCTCTGCCAAATCCTTCTTTAGAGAAGTTCAGCAGAGTTCTCTTTGCCACTTGATCAATGGTTAAATGAAGCGGTTCAAGCTCCAGAATCACTTCTAGCGCGGCTGTAGGGCATGTGCGCATCGCCCCCGTAATACACACACACGCCAGCCGTTGAAATTTGGCAAGGGATTTCCTTGCCGAAGCCAGGGCGACTCTGGATCCCCACGCGACCGCCCCATATGTAATCATAGGCCTTACTATCATGGTGTACAGCCACCGCAGGATCCTGGGACTGCAGCCCCAGGACTTACCTGCAAGACGCCGGCACACCATTAATGCTCTTGTAGCCCTAGAGGTTGCCGCCCCGACATGGGTCCTCCACAGAAGTTTAGAATCTAGTATGAGACCCAGATATTTCACCTCTGTGACGACCTCGACCGCGGCCCCCCGAGGACTAGGTCTCTCACCCCCTGCAGTTTCCTCTTCCTGGTGAAGGGAACGATAGCTGTTTTGGAAGGATTGATACTGAGGCCCACCTCCAAGCACCATTTCCTTGCAAGATTTAGTCCTCTTTGCACAATGTCAAAGAGAGTGCTCACGAACTTGCCCCTGGCGAATATCACGATGTCATCCGCATAACCTTGACAGCAGATACCATTGCTCGTGAGTACTTCGAGGAGTTCGTCCACTACTAAGCTCCACAAAAGCGGGGATAGTACTCCCCCCTGTGGCCACCCTTTGGTAGTTCGAAGTTGCACCGTGCCATCGCCAGTGTCTACTTCCGCTATTCTGCTCTGTAGTAGTCTCCTTATCCATCTACGGATAGTTGGCTGTACATTTCTAAGCTCCAGTGCTCTGTCCACCCCTATATGAGAGGTGTTATCGAACGCCCCCTCGATGTCGAGGAAGGCACAGAGCACTGTCTCTCCGGTCTCAAGGGCATCTTCAATGACTGTGGTCAGCGCATAAAGGGCAGTCTCTGTAGATCGACCCACCCTGTACGCATGCTGATCTGGGTGCAGTGGAGATACCCTGAGAACGTTTGATCTGATATCCTGGTCTATAACCTTCTCCATTGCCTTTAATAGGCAATTTGGATTACGATATTTATATTTTTGTGGAAACCTGGCTTAATAGTAATTTCTTCAGCGAAGAATACTTTGATGCTAATCTTTTCCAGACGTATAGGAAAGACCGAGATGCTGTGAAGACTGGTCACTCCAAAGGAGGAGGTGTTTTAATAGCTCTAAGGCGTAGTTTAAGTTCATCATTTTTTGAATTACTCAATCAAGATTCTTTAATAGACCAATTATGTGTTCGGGTAATGGGTGCGTTCGGCTCTTTGTGTATATGCGTCTCTTACGTCCCACTTAATAGTTCAGTTGAGTTATATAATTCTCATATAGAAAATATTACGCATATCTGTGAAAATAATGAAAATTGTAGTTTTTGCATTCTTGGTGGCATTAACTGGACATGCTTTCAAAACTCTGGATTTCTTACCCCTACCAATGTTACTAGCTCTTATGAAATAAATTTCATTGATAGTCTGTTCAGTCTTAATCTTACACAAATTAATGGCATATTTAATAAGTTATCTAAATTGTTAGACCTAGTGTTTGTAGATGAAAATCTGATATCTAACCTCTTTGAAAGTGAGTTTCCGGTTAGTAAACCCGATATGCATCACAATCCTCTTATTATATCTTTAGAGTTTTTTGATAAGCTTCCCTTAAGGCAGAATAATAATATCTCATATAATTTTCGTGATGCAGATTACGATAACTTAAACCTGGCAATATATGATTCAAGTGATGTCAATGTTTCTTATGATATCTTTCTTCATACTATGTCTGAACTCTTTTCCGAGCATCTGTCAATTTTACCTTTTAGGCCTCATAAATTACCCTGGTATAGTGTTACCCTTAAAAATCTAAAAAATAAAAGGAACAAATGCTACAATCGCCATAAAACAAACATAGACAATGCCTATCTTATAGAACAATACCTTAATTCTGCTAGACAGTTTAATGTTTTGGATACATTTCTTTATAACCAATACATTAAGAGACTGGAATCTGAACTTAAATTCAACCCAAAAGCTTTTTGGAATTTCGTACGTTCTAAGCGTGGTTGTTCTAACATTCCTACCTGTATGTATTTTGACGGACACTGTTCTCAGTCACTTCCTGATACTGTTGAACTCTTTGCCAAATTTTTCAGTTCGAATTTCGCTCCTGAATGTGACTCTTTAAGTTTACCACATATTTTCTGGCCGACTCAATGCCTAGATCTCGGCTCGTTGAGTATTTCTTCAACTGATATCATTTACGCTATATCTACTTTAACTTCTACATTGAAGAGTGATGTTGATGGTTTCTGTGCCTTTTTTGTTAAATGTTGTAGTTTGTCCTTATGTGTTCCCTTATGTCATTTATTTAGTCTATCACTTTCGACTGGTATATTTATTAATAGATGGAAATGTGCCTCTATTACACCAGTCTTTAAATCAGGAATTAGAAATGATATCTCGAATTATAGGCCAATCTCTAAATTATCTGTCTGCTCAAAGGTATTCGAAAAAGTAATTCATCATAAACTTTCATTTTTCGCCAAAAGAATAATTGAGCCTTGTCAGCATGGTTTTGTTGCTGGTCGTTCAACTGTCACTAATTTAGCTTCTTTTTCTGAATTCTGTGTATCAGCTTTCAAAGATGGCTTTCAGGTAGACACCATTTATACGGACTTTTCTAAAGCTTTTGATAAGGTACCTCACTCAATTTTACTACATAAGTTGGAGTGTATTGGTTTCCATTCTACACTTCTAAAATGGTTTAAATCTTATCTTACGAATAGGTCTATGTTTGTAGATATTGATAACTGCAAATCTAATCCCTTTGTTGCCACTTCAGGTGTCCCTCAGGGTAGCATCTTGGGTCCTTTATTGTTTGTCCTGTTTATAAATGATCTTGGTTCCTGTTTTAAATATTCCAGCTTCTTATTGTATGCTGATGACTTAAAACTATTTCGTAGAATAACTCTTGCACCCGACGCCTTCTATCTTCAGGAAGATTTAGATCGCCTTTTGATATGGTGTGACTATAATAGATTGTCTTTGAATGTTAAAAAATGCTTTAAGATGACCTTATCTAAATCCCATAATATATTCGTTTCGAATTATTATCTTTTAAATCATCAGCTAACTCCTGTCTATGAATTTGTTGACCTTGGTGTAGTGTTCGATTCTAACTTTACATTTGTTAACCATATTTGCCATGTTCTTCCAAAAGCCTATAGCAACCTAGCCTTCGTACGAAGGTATGCCAAGGATTTCAAGGATCCTTATACCCGGAAAGCTTTGTTATATTCGTTGGTTCGATCTAAACTTGACTATGCCTCTGTTATTTGGAGCCATATTTATAACTTGTATACTTCCAGGATTGAGCGAGTGCAAAAGGTTTTTCTCCGATTTGCCCTTGCTTCGCTTAATTTCTCAGATCCGATTCCATCTTATTTCTCGCGGTGTAAACTTATAAACCTGCCCTCGTTGGAAAATAGAAGATGTACTCTTTTACTATTATTTGTATATGACCTTATTTCTGGCTCCATTGACTGTCCATCCCTTCTTGAGCATGTTACTTTCAATGTACCTAGCAGAGTTCTTCGTTACCATTTGCCCTTTCATGTACCATCAGCTAAAACAAATTACTCATTTTTCGCGCCTATTTTTCGAGGCCTTGCAGAATATAACAACATTTCAAACAGCCTAGATGTCGATTTTTCGTTTCCTAGAAGTCTTATAAAGTCATCTCTCGAAACTTATTATTCTTAATCTTTATCTATTATTAATTCCTGCAATTCTCTTAGTTTAATCCTAGTCTGTAAGATTGTATATCATAAACAGGATATTGATTTATAATTATAATTATAGTTTTGAATTTAAATATTATGTATAAAAACTCTAACATGTAAACTTTTAATTTTTCTTAATAGTATCTATTAACTCTGTAATTCACTTAATTTTAACTCTAGTCTGTAAGATTGTAAATCATAGACTGAATAAAGATGAATAATAAAATTAAAAAACACCAATTACATATGTGTTTTTAACGTACTCGCGATACGTTGCACGCGCATAAGCTCACTTTTTAACAATTTTTTCTTGTATTTATATTCGAATATATATATATATAACCACGTACCTTGATCAAAGTTGACGGTGACAACTAATTTGTTAATTAAAAACTTAGTGTGCTGGTGTCCTGTGGCAGGTGGTGTGGCAAGTGCTGTGTTAAGTGTTGCGTTGTGGTTGATCAAAGTGATGGTGTTGTGTTGAGAACAAATCCAAGGAGTGAATCGTTGCTCGTGATGATTGTGTTTAATCAAAAAAATACTGGTGTTGTGGCGATTAGCTGGTTTAGTACTTCGGTACAAATATATGTGTTTGTGTGTATTTAAAATATTTTTATGGATAATTTTTCACAAAGATTATGTTACCTGGATGAGGCTGGTAGCTCGATGTCTTCACTTAAACTCGGTAAAAAAGAAGTGATAGCAGAAGCAAAACGGTTTTGTGTCCGAACCGTCGGACCATATAAATCAGGGGAAAATTAACGAGAAAATGTTTATCCGGCGGGAAAATATAATGGTAGAAATTGAGTGAAAGTGTTAATTTGTACGTGTTTTTTTTTTTTTTTTTTTTTCTTTGGACGTTGTGGTAGCTCGCTACCCTCAAGTGGCCCATCGAAACCAGGATAAGCCTGTTCAGTCTCCACTCCCCGCGGGACCACCGTTAGGTATTACTTCGCGGGGAGGGATGCGTTGAAGATACGCCGCCTTTGCGGTCCTTGCCGTCACTTCTCATTTCACATGACGGGCTTTAAAGATTCGTTGTTTCCGCGTTGATGTTTTCCACTTCTTCTTGCTACTGCCTTTCACGTGCACGCCACGTACGCTCGCATATCCGCAGCTGCTGCTGTGGTGTGTCCATCTACCATTAGATGCTTTTTCCCACCTTGCCTGCCACTGGCATATGCTCCGTTGCCTCAGTGATTTTTTGTACACACTTCCTGTAGTGCGCAATGGTTCACGAATTGCATATTGCTTATCACACATTTCTTGTGCAATGAGATCGAGTGGGCATAGGCCTGCTATGACTAGCGCTGCGTCTTCCGACACTGTTCTGAATGCTGAACATACTCTTAGCGCACAAAGACGGTAGGTAGCCTTTATCCCCCGAGTATATGAAGAACACTTGAAGGCGTCCCTCCAGACCGGTGTAGCATATAGGAGAATAGATCGGGAAACTCCTGTTAGAATTTGCCTTATCATTTGTCTTGGCCCACCTTTATTTGCTATTAATCTGGTTAGCGCAGCTGTTGTCGTTGCAGCTTTTCGGTTCGAGTACTCCAGATGGTCCCGGAAACTCAGACGGTGGTCTATAAGGACCCCAAGGTATTTTACGTAGGGCTTTGACTATCACGCTCGCACCTACTCTAAGTGCCACCTTTTCTACTCTCTTTCGGCTGCTTATCAGAACTGCCTCTGTCTTGTGGTCAGCTAACGTCATTGATTTTGAACTTAGCCACCGTTTCACTACTTCTACTGATTCTTCCGCAATATTAACGACCTCCCTTAGAGTTTTCGCTGTCACTACGACTGATACATCATCCGCAAAGCCTATTAGCGTTGCGTTTTCATCAACCCTAGTCCGTAGGATGCCATCGTACATGATGTTCCACAGAAGGGGTCCAAGTACGGATCCTTGTGGTACTCCAGCCGACAATGCGTGATCAATAGTTTGATATTCGGTATCATACCGCAGTGTTCTATCTGAGAGGTAGCTCGAAATAATTGCCTGTAAGTAGGGTGGCACCTCTAGAGCGTGGAGGGAATTTAAAATTTCTTTCCAGCTTGCACTATTAAACGCATTTTTAACATCCAGGGTTACCACCAAACAGTATTTTTTTGTACCGCCAAGCCACCGCTTACCAGAAATGGCCTCTTCAGCAATTGTTTTCACAGCATCTATGGCGTCTGTGGTTGCACGTTTTTTCCTAAAACCGTGCTGATTTCTTGACAACTGGCTGTTTGTGTCCTCTTCCAATCTGTTTTTGATTATATGCTCAAGCAGCTTTCCGGCGGAATTGAGCATACACAGTGGACAGTATTCAGCAGAAGAACAAGGGTTTGCACATTTTGGTATGAGTACCAACTTTTGGAGCTTCCATATTTTTGGAAAGATTCCCTCACGTAGACAAGAGGTAAAGACGCTAGCAAAAAGCCTCGGGTTGCAGGCGATCGCCTTTTTAAGGGCAACGTTTGGGACACCATCGAGTCCTGGCGCTTTCTTAGTGTTAATCTTGCTCCCCGCGCTTATGACCTCCTCCACAGTTACCGCCGGAACATTACCAACCGCCTGTTCGGCGTCCTCTCGTGCAAAGTTTGAATGAGAGGGAAAGAGGTCACACACAATTTGTGCAAGAAGCGAAGGGCAAGTTGGCTTTGCTGAATGCTTAAGTTTTTTGAGTACGATCTGATACGCTGATCCAAAAGGGTTGTTATTTAGATCGTAGCAAAGTTCGCCGAATATTCGTTTTTTGCTACCCTGGATAGCTTTCTTAAAAAGTTTGCGCTTTTCTTTGAAATCTATCCGAAGTTCTACAGTTTGTGCTGTATTTCCTGAGCGCTGACATGCTCTTCTGGCTCTATTGCATTGCTTTCTTAGTGCTGCTATCTCGTCGTTCCACCAGTACACTGGCCTGCGAGCCCTGTGTCCGCTTTGGCGCACCATAGCTACGTCACAAGCCCTTGTAATGACTTTCATGAGTCCAGCCGCAGCATTTGCCGCCGATCCTGAGGTTTGCGCATCACAAAAAGCTACTTCGAATATTTTTTCGTGGAAGGTTTTTAATTTCCACCCCATCGCTCGTTTCTGAGGTGCTATATCCGCGTGTGTTTTTTGAATATTTATGACGATTGCCTTGTGATCACTATGTGTGTAGCAGTCACTGATATGCCAGCTTGTGTCCCTGCTCAGTCCACCACTTATGAAAGTCAGGTCGATAACGGAGCCCGCTCCGTGCCTTTCGTAGGTGTTTTTAAAGCCAGTGTTCAGCAAAATCACATTCAGCGTAGCCAAGGAATCAAGCAGTTGTCTGCCCTTTGCATTAGTTCGCCTGCAGCCCCACTCCATTGCCCAAGCGTTAAAATCCCCTGCAACGAGGGCCATGCGCCTCGACCTAGCGTCATTCGCCAGCTCATCAATAATGGCTGAGAACTCATTCAAGTCAGTGCTCGGTGGTATGTAGCAGCTATAAACATATAAACTGTTTATTCTGGCACATACAAACCCGCTCGTAGAGGCAGTTGTTATAAGATGTTGCGGGGTATTGTTGCAACTCCATATCGCGCATTTGCCTGTTGTATTAGTAACCCATGAAGGATCCTGTTCATTTTTATATGGTTCGCTGAGAAGTGCGAAATCAATGTCTTCTTCATATACTGTTTGTTTAAGCAGCTCCTGTGCCGCTTTGCAGTGATTGAGGTTTAGCTGCAGGTACCTCATGTTTGTCGTTGTTTAGCGGCCTTCTGTATTGCTTTTGCCCGTCGGAAGGCAACACAAAAACGACTTCCTGCTACATGGCTGGTCCTGATTTCACCCTGTTTAGTGCAGAGAGAGCATGTCGGGCTGATAGCACAGTCTTTAGCTTTGTGATCTTTTTCACCGCACCTGACGCAGAGAGATGTACGATCTTGAAATTTTGAAATTAGCAAAAAATGTAAACGATGATCGGGTATGTGTATATGTATGCATTCATATGGTATCGAAAATTTAACGAAATTTTGAAATTAGCAAAAGATTGAAACGATGATCGGGTATGTGTATATGTATGCATTCATATGGTATCGAAAATTTAACGAAATTTTGAAATTAGCAAAAGATTGAAACGATGATCGGGTATGTGTATATGTATGCATTCATATGGTATCGAAATTTTGAAATTAGCAAAAGATTGAAACGATGATCGGGTATGTGTATAATAATATATAATTTTGGCGCGTACACTATATAGCTCAGTGTTTGGCCGAGCTTCTCCTACCATTTGTGGAGTGCGTCTTTTATATTATACCACAAATGGAGGGACGTACAGTTTTGTGCCGACTCGCACGGCAGATGTATTTAATGAGAAGCTTTTTCATGGCAGAAATACCCTCGGAGGTTTGCCATTGCCTGCCGAGGGGTGACCGCTATTAGAAAAAACTTTTTCTATGATTAAGATTTTGCTTGCCCTGACTGAGATTCGAACCTCGAACTCACCGGCATATCGAGTTATAGCACGCACCGCTACCAACTCGACCACAGCGGCCACGAAAATGGTATCGAAAATTTAACGAAATTTTGAAATTAGCAAAAGATTGAAACGATGATCGGGTATGTGTATATGTATACATTCATATGGTATCGAAATTTTGAAATTAGCAAAAAAATTTAAACGATGATCGGGCCGGCTTACGGTATAGTAAAATGTAAAAACAAATCATGGCAAATGTGTATGTAAAATTTGTTATTGTAATATAAACTAAAATATTAGAGTTCAGTTTATTAGTAAAATTATATATTGCTCGCTTACTTCTGAAAGCAACCGACATGTCGCACGTGAAGATCGCAAAAGGTTGAAAGTTCACTCACATGAAAAAATGTCTCATAAATTTAAATGTGAATAAATGCACTCTTGCTTCGTGAGTTTCGTCGGTGTGACGCCAACGCGAAAGTTGTATGTAAACGGGCCTTATATTAAACTGGTTGGCTTGACTATCGGATGACGAAAACACATCGATAGTAGTTGTTAATAAAAAATAGTTTTTCCGATAGTTTTGCAGCTCCACTGTGTGGTCCAGTCATTTTTATATAAATAAACATTCATGGTAGTAAGAGACATAAAAACATAAACTTCGCATAAATTTTGTCATAAACAAATGTAGTTGATATTTAAAGTCCTAACAAATAGCCAAGAAAATGATTGAGATAAAAGCAAAGTTTGTGTGCGCCGATTCAGCCATCTATGCTACCGGAGTACGAGTGGAATGTCTGATTATATTTACACACCGTGGCCTATGTGGGGATGATAACAGCAACCGAGTGGAAAATTTAGCTTGGGCATCATCGCAGTTATACTGCAGTTACAAAACGAAGACGTCCGCTAGTTCACGCAATGCAGATGCCGCAGAACCCACAGGAAAAGTGAGCACATTAACCACAATACACCAGGTATGCTATGCCATGCTAAAAAACCCTGCGATCATATCTATCCCACTACATGTGCTTCCACCAATTCGCACTGATTTGATTGAGTTACGTTGGCGCTTGCATTTCGAATTCGTCACAAGCATAATGATGGACTTTGGTGTGCCCAATCCAAAACGAAGGCGAACTTAAAGCTTCGTTAATGAATTTGAAAACAGTTTGTCCTCCATGCATCCAATATGTTTTCCCTTCGCTATGAATTCGAAATACAGCCCATTTGCGAGAAAATTTCCCTGGTTCTTTCGAAGTAGTTTTGAATGTACATATGTACATGCATATATTTAACAAACTTATGTTGGTCAGTTTTTGTAAATCAAATATTTGCAAAACGTGGCGCCACGATGATTATAAGGTTAATATAAAGGCACACACACTAACAAATCAGGAACTGAAGTTACTTGATATCCATCTTCAAAGAAAATCATACAACAAAGCAAAAGCCCCATGCAAAATCAATCCTCGTACATATTGCCGTACCAACGTCCGCATGTAGAAAGGTCCCTTCTCATAGCTTTGTTCCTTTAAACGTTGGTTAAAAATTTAGCAAGAGAGTGAAGTTCTGAGGTAGCGAACTTCGTCGAAGTACATACTATTATTTAATAAACAAATCATTTTATTTAAAGCTGCAATAACAGTTCTCATTTTCTATTAAATAGATTGTGAGCTGTTTCAAAGTTTTGTTTAAATCTGAGTACGAAATGAAATGAGTTAGAGCATTTACATATATTTGTAAATTAATAACGCATAATTCGGCTTATTATTGCCCCCAACGCGATTAACTTTGCAATTTCCTTATACTATAAAAGAAAAGAAAAACTGAAAATCAAATGAATATATCCCTCTGAGTTTGAATCTTATTAAAATCTCATAGCAAATAATGTGTACGAGTATATGAAGCAAGTGCCATTTAGTCTCGAAAAGCTTACGCAGAGGCACTCAGTGTTATATTCATACATACAAGCAGAAACAACAAAAATATTTAAAACAGCCTTGAAGTAACGCAATCATAGCGCAATTAAGCCAGTTTTTACCTTTTATGCAAATATAAAATTAGCTTTATTGTATTCATAGCAATAGTTAACTGAATGCAAATAAAAACCGAACCAAATTAAATCGTTAATTAATTCAGATACAAGCAAGCCATTATGGAAAATGGTAGCCGCCTGGAAAAATCCCATTTTTTTTTGTTGTCGACTGAGACTTGTAATGTGTCAACCTACGAAATATCAAGTTTGCCAATTAGGGAATGTAAAATTCTTTTAACAACAGAAAACGGCACGTCATGGGGGAAAAACCCGCGAAAAGTGAATTTTCGATTTTACTAAAATGCCTGTTGAGACGCGTGAATTAATGGAGGCAATATCTATTATAGCCAATGAATGCAATGTGCGCGTGACTTTAAAACAAACTGGCAAAGGAGCCATGGTTTGCGCGGCGAGTGCCCTTGCAAGAGGTATTCTGCTTGGACCAGTAGGCTTAGCCATAGGCCGTACTGCTGGTGAATTGATGGCATACATAATGACTAGTGGCTCCTTTCGTCCATTAGCTGATGGGTTGCGAAATGATTTGACAGATCAACAGCAAGAGCAGTTGCTGCGACACATTAACAAAGCAGTGGCTGAGTTCGCAATATCTGATTTGGCGGTATTGCTTCCATTGCTAATGAACAATGCAAGTAGTCAGCAGGCAGTTCTGAAGACGGCTATATCTTTTGTGTCAAATGAGCTAAGAATGCAAGTAATAGACTGACCTCCGGACATATTATAGGTCGCTAAGGAACATTTTGTACGATTAATCACAATATTAGTTAAAGCTTGTTTGTATAAGGCAATACTTGCCTATTTTTATAATTTTCGTTTATGTTAGTATATTTTCAAGATTTCATGGACCTTTATAATAATATAAAACCGCATGCGCTATAAAGGATATATATATATTTATGGTTTAATGCTAATTGTGCCATAAGCTTATAGAATATTTATAGCTAAAGCAAAGTTGCTGAATGAATTGACTAGAGTCTTGAATGATTAACATATGTATCTGATTACTATGATTAACCTTATGTTTTAGTTTTGGTAATTTTGTATTTTGCAACTTTCATATTTATTGGGCCGCAAATGCATACACATGCATATTTAGGTATATTATAGGCATTACGAAGTGGAATGATTAAAATTTATGGGTTCGATTCCTATAATATTTCCTATTCTTGAGGTGGAATCCTGTATGGGTTAAGAAGTGGAATGATGGAAATTTTTTATGGCTGTTGTGGAAGTGGGATTGGGAAGGTGAGTTAGGGCGATAAGTGATGACCTACTGGGAGGTTGCCTCGTTCTCGTTGCCATCTCTGTAGGGCGGAAGTAACACTAATTTTGCAATTGGTCGGGTGATTGTGCCCTTTTCGGTCAGTACCTCTGCTACTCTCACTATGTTGTCGGAGCCTGGGTGTGGTTTTATGATTCGTCCAAGTCTCAATTCATTCGGAGGTAGATTATCCTCTTTTATGACAACAAAATCTCCTACCTGCAAGTTGTCTTGTGGATGCTTCCATTTGATGCGTTTTTGCATCTCTACTAGATACTCTGCCTTCCATCTTTTACAAAAACCTTCGTGCAGGGCTTTGAGCTTTTGCCATCGGTTTATTATGGATGCAGGGTTCTCATTAATATCTGGTTCTGGTGGAGCTAATAAGTGCCCACCAACTAAGAAGTGGCCTGGGGTAAGCGGCTCCAGGTCAGATGGCTTATTAGAAGAGGGACTGATTGGACGAGAGTTGAGACAAGACTCAACTCTACATAAAATAGTCATAAATTCTTCGAAGGTGTATTTGTAATTCGATGCTATCTTCTTAAAATGGCTCTTAAAACTTTTCACTCCCGCCTCCCAGAGTCCGCCCATGTGTGGCGCTGCAGCGGGGATGAAATGCCACGAAGTCAATTGATGCGCGTACCTAGACAAGGTGCTGTTACGCGCTTCAATCATGAAAGCTTTAGCTTCGGATCGTAAAGATCGAGAGGCTCCGACAAAATTAGTGCCGTTGTCGGAATACATATTTTGTGGGCAGCCTCGTCTGGCTGTAAACCGGGCAAAGGCTGCCAGGAACGAGGCTGTACTCAGGTCAGTAGTGGCTTCAAGGTGTATGGCTTTCGTTACGAAGCACACAAATAAGCAGACATAACCTTTTGAGATTCGACATCCTCTCCCGCGATAGCTTTTGATGTCAAATGGTCCTGCGAAATCCACTCCGCTGTTTGTAAAAGCCCGAGAATAGGTGCTGCGTTCCTGGGGCAGGATTCCCATAAGCTGAGTTTGGGTCCGTTTTTTGTGGATGGTGCAGATCTTGCAGTTGTGGATGACTGAGAGTATCATATTCTTTACCCTCGGAATCCAGTATTGGGTACGGATGATGCGCAACATCAGCTGGTTTTCTCCGTGCAAAGATACTTTGTGGATAAACTGGACGATGAGACGGGACAACGGGACGGTGGTACCCCCTTCCAATGGCCTCGTCATAAAGTAAAATAAGTCCGTGCGGGCATTCCATCGTATGCCCAGAGCCTTCACTGCGCTCGTTTCTTCGAATTCCAAAAAATCTTCAGAAAGTAGATCGATTTTTGGAATATCTTTTAGGAGATCTTCACAATTGGCAGTCCATTTCCGTAATGGAAAACCGGCTGACTGCAATACGTGATTTATTTCATTTCTGGCTTTTATTGCAGAGTCGATACTATGTCCTCCTGCCAGTACATCGTCAAAGTACATGTACTTTTTTAAAATGTTAGAGGCTATGGGAAAGGAGCTTTCTGTATCATCAGCTAGTTGTAAAAGTGTCCTTATCGCGAGGTAAGGAGCACAATTTATACCGAAAGTAACAGTCCTCAGCTCGTAAAGCCTGATTGGTTCGGTTGACTTTGCGCGAAAAACTATGCGCTGATACTTCGTATATTTGTCATGTACCAGTATTTGGCGGTACATCTTCTCTATGTCGGTATTGAAAACGTATTTGTATAATCTTTAACGCAGTATTATAATAGGAAGATCTGCCTGTAGCACTGGCCCTGGAAGAAGCACATCGTTTAGGCTTATGCAATTAGCCGTTGGACTTGAGTCATTGAAGGCCACCCGGACTTTCGTTGAGCTGCTCTCCGCCTTGATGACAGCACGATGCGGCAGGAAGTAGTGATCGGAGGAATCTGCAGGTATAGTTTGATTCACCTTTGACATATGTCCCAACGACTCGTATTCCGTTAACACCCTATTATATTCATTTTGCAGATCTGGATTCTTGAAAAGTCGCGTCTCATTCCGATAGAATTGCGAGCAGACCCTTTTTAGTGATGGTCCCAGGCAGGTATTTACTAGGAAATCCTGTTTAAAGGGTAAGGCCACTATGTATTTTCCATAATCGTTTCTTAGGGTTGTAGTTTTGTATAGTTCCTCACAATATTTATCCTCTTCGCTTTAGCTTCGGCTTTTCAGTAAATCCTCTACTTCCCAGAAAGAGGTGAGTTGCTTATCCAGTTCAACTTCACGAAAATATAAAGCTATATTGTTAGTTGGTCTTGTTGTAACCGTGTGACTGGTTAATATCCAACCGAACACTGTTTGCTGAGCTAGAAGTGTACTAAGTACATTCTTCTTCAGACCGCTCAAAATGATTTAGGGATAAATGTCTCCCCAAGCACAAGGTCCACTGGTTCATTAACAAAGAACCTTTTATCCGCCAAAACTAAGTCCGAAAATGCTTATTGAGTTAAGGCGCTAATAGGTGTAGTTGGGAGATTTCCAGTTATGCTAATACAAACACAGTGGCATTAAATCGGAAGAGTGGGTCAACTGGTGACCGCAACTCTATATTGCGCGCTTCACTAACCTGCGCAGATATCGAGTTTGAAATGCCTGACACTTGGGCATGCATTCTTGTTGATTCTTCGTTTGAGTCTTTCTGATATGAATGAACATTCAGACCCAGAATCAATAAGAGCGCGTGCTGAAAAAACTGTGACGTTCAGGTGTATAGGTACGCGAGCTGTTCCCAGCAGTGCGCATGTATTTGTGTTTGCATGGCAGGACTGTATGTTTGGGTTGTCCCAGTTTTTGCTTTAGAAGAATCTCGCCATGCTAGAGCTTGCTTTGATGTTGACGGTATATCGTCTCAAGGGCTCGTAGGCGTTCGGCGAGGAGGTGCCTTGGGCTGAATTGTCTGTAAATGAAGGAGCGTGTTATGTCGCGAGTGACACGCATTGCAATTGAATGCGCTAGTGCATCTTGACACCGTATGTCCAAAGCTTAGACAATTCAGGCAACCGTTGTTCTTCTTCAAGAATTCGATTCTGTCAGCTGGTGTCAGCCTTAGAAATCGTGAACAGCTGCGTAATTTGTGCTCATTGGATTTGCACATTTTACATGTGGAAGTGGTCATGATTGACTGGTAGGCGCCAAGTCGTTAAGTAGGGACATCAGCCGGCTGTCGTTGTATTTGAGACCTTGGTGCTCTGACAACTTTGGAATCTTTTAGCCCTGTTAAGGTTTCTAATGTTTGAAACCTATTTGAAAGGAAACGGTCCATTTCTTCCCACTTCGGTATATCATTTTTGTGGTCTATGGTCTGTTCCCATAGAGCCAGCGTACTTTCGGGTAATTTCGTTGAGCAAAGGTAAATTACAATTGCATCCCAATTCGAAATGTCAATCTGATGACTGGATAGGGACGATAGGCAATTATTAATATCTCGCTGCAACCGTTTAATCGAGCTACCACACTCATTTTCTATCGAATGTAAATTAAAAAGTAATTTCAGTTGTGTATTTACGAGTATACGTTTATTTTCGTATCTCTCATACAGATTTTTCCAGGCAGTTTGGAAGCCTTCATTGGTGAGTGGACACTTTCTCACGATATCTTTGGCCTCTCCTTGAGTCTTATGCTTGAGGTGAAATAGTTTCTCAATCGGAGTGAGGCGCTTGTTCAGGATGTATATGGCCGTGAACATATCACGGAAAGACGGCCACGACTCATAGTCTCCTTTGAACACGTCCGTATCACACGGAGGAAGGTGGATATTGTGTTCGCGTACCGGAAGAGAGAGGAGATCTTTTTCATCCTTTTCTGTTTTTTCAAGCGCCTCCAATTGAGAGCCTATTGCAGACATACATTTTATATAGCTGGCAAAGGAAGTTTTGTATTTCTTCCGAATTGCCTGATTGTCTGCTTTGGACAACCCCTCCGCATTACTCACTTTATTTTGATCTGAGGCGGATGTGCTGCTAAAATCTGCGTCGAATTAAATTATCGATTCTGCTAGACGTATGAATGCTTCCATTTTTCTTTTAAATAACTATAAGATAGTATGGAACCTTTATTAAATTGTATTAGAATTTATTCTGTAGCAAATTTTCAAAACCAAAATCGGCACAAGCCTGTCAACGAAGCTGATATTCGATATCGCTTGTGTATTTCGAGAGAGTGAACCAACAAAGTTAAAAGATATGAGGTTGTTTATATTTATAATATATTTTCAACTCTTTATTCAAATTGATTATTTTTATGTACTTATGTATATTGTTTGCTTGCAGAGTATGTGTACAATTCTAAGAAGTGCTCGCCACCCAACTGTGTTAACAAATATGTGTATCGGTGCTATAATGTCGTGGAATATAAAAACGTAGTATGTTGATAGTGTACTGTGCAGCGTATCAACGTGAAAAAACGGCGTTTATAATAAAGGGTGTTTTTTTTACAGGTTTGTTTTTCGAATAGAGATAAAACTGGCATTTTGTGGTCAAATCTGGCAACTCTAATGTCATTTATGTTCAGTTTGGTTTGCCATTTCATCATGAACAGGTTGACAAAAGAACAACGCTTGCAAATCGTGCAAATTTATTTCGAAAATAATGGTTCAGTTCGCGAAGTTTACCGTGAGCTCCGTCCATTTTATGGTTCAGTGATGAGGCTCATTTTTGGTTGAATGGCTACGTCAACAAGCAAAATTGCCGCATTTGGAGTGAAGAGAATCCACATGAGACCCTTGAAACGCCATTACATCCACAAAAACTGACTGTTTGGTGTGCTCTATGGGCTGGTGGAGTCATTGGGCCATACTTCTTCCGCAATAATGCTGGAGAGGCAGTTACCGTTAATGGAGACCGGTATAGAGCCATGATAACCGACTATTTTGTTCCCGAATTGGATGGCATGAATGTGGATGAGTTGTGGTTCCAACAAGACGGCGCTACATGCCACACAGCGCACGTCACAATCGATTTATTGAAGGAAACATTGGCTGAGCGCATAATTTCGCGGAATGGACCTGTCAATTGGCCACCATGATCGTGTGATTTGACACCATTGGATTATTTTCTTTGGGGATATGTGAAGTCGCTCGTCTACATCAACAAACCAGAAACGTTAGGGGAATTGGAAGCCAACATTCGTGGCGTTATTGCCGACATACGGCCCCATATGCTCGAAAAATTGGACCTGTAGAATTGGCTTTATTCGAGCCAGCCGCGGCGGCCACATGCCCGAAATCATATTTAAACATTAATGGCATAAAATTATCCTTCCAATAAAGCCAAATTGATGGACCTTAAAACGATTTTCTTGTGTTTTATTTCAATTCAAAGTTCTATACCCCTAAAAAAAACACCCGTTACAATAATATGCAACGCGTTTGTATACAGTGCAACGTATAAATTCTTCGAGTTTATGCAACTCTAAATACAAAAAAATTTTGCCTAAAACAGTGTGTTTGTGCAAAGTGGCAATGTGATGTGCAACGTTTAAATATAATGTGCAACGTGTTTTCCACACCGTCTCTAATACCATACGAATATATGGCTATACGAGCAAATGTCAATCGAATGTGCAACGCATCAACGTAAAAAATTAAGAATGTACACTATGATATACGAGTTTGTGTGTGTATAAAAGTGAATAAGCGTAAATGCTACTTGGTTAAACAAAACAACCAAAAGACTAAAAAAAATAGGTTATGTACCTTTTTAATGTGCAGTGTCATAAAATGAAAAAATTGCATTCGCTTCGCAATGAAGTGGGCACTTGGATAAATAAAAAATGTGTATTTATTTAAAAAAGAGGAATTGTTCCCAAATTAAAATGTGGAGTAAATTTACGACAGCTTCCGTGTTTAAATTATTGTGAAGCTTATGTACACTCGTATATCCACTGTACTGTAGTGATGTGATGTGTTGCACTGTGATTGTTGGCACTAGTACTGCACAATTAATTTAATAAAAAACCGTCGTTAACGTCGTTGAGAACAGACGTGTTTTGTTTTAGCTCTGCTTTTTCTATTTTTGCTTTTGCTTATTTTTCTTTAATATCGAAATATGGACGATTTTTGTGGAAAGTGTGATAAAGCGTTTTCTAGAAATGACGTTTGTATTGTGCCCTGCTCTGGTTTTTGCAAAAAAAGTTTTCATCGCGCATGTTACATTGGCTTAACTACCGAATATGACGTTAGGCTGTTGAAGCAGAACCAACATATTGGATATATGTGTGACGTTTGCGTGTTTATGCCAGAAAAACTTAGTAAAGCTCTTGATGCAGTGATTGCTGTGCAGAAGCATGGAATGGAGACCATTATGGCAGTTTTTGATCAAAAATTTAAAGGCTTATCTGACCAAATTGGTGAAATTAAAAAGGAATTTATGCTAAACGCTAACATTGGTAATAATAATGCAAAGTGTCTTGATGTGTTAGTAGCTAACGTTAATGCTATTAAAAGTTCTGTTAACCTGCGCAGTGTTACAAACAATAACACTTGTTCGGTCGCTACACAAGAATTATCTGTGCCTATCTCTGTCGCGCCGTCACAAAATCTGACTTGGGCCCAGTGCGCCCTATCCCCTTCGGATTGGAGTAATAGCGTTCTTCCTCTCACAACACAGATATCAACTATACCGACTTCACTTTTATTTTCCACCCCTGCTGTTAGCCCTGCTTACTCAGCAATCAATACGCCGAACGCAATGCAAGCCGGCACAGCCACTACTACATCGGTTTCTGCAAAATAATGATTCTTCTATACCAGCGATCGGCACATTTAGCATTTCCTATAGCAGGCTATAGGCGAGCAATTTTACGCGTTTACTCTGTACGCTATAAAAAAACCTATACTAGCGCACGATGTTCAGCGTTTTGCAATTGTGTTGGTGCCGCTTCGGCAAAGCAAATCAAGACAGTTGCTATTCAGCTTTCAACAAGGTAAGACCTCGCTGCGCAACTTTTTTAAATACAAAAATATTTTACACTACAAAAAACAGAAAAATGAGTGAATTTTTTTTCAATGAAAATTTGGCTGGCGAGTCTCATGTTTAACTTGCCACCAAATTTTAGGTGGTCATAATATATATTTTTTAAAAAGGCATTATAAAAATAACCACAGCAATTATGAATTGCTTGAAGAAAATGAGCAAGCTCAAATTCTTTTAGAATTAAATGCTACATTTTTTCTACAGTACATAGCTTGCCACATTGACAATAACGAATTAATTGTACCCCAAATTGACAATATTGAAAATATTATACCGCAACATATAATACTTCAAAAATATAAAATACCTTTAAAAAAGGCGTCTTATATGGTTGCTTTGGGTCTGGCGAAGCATTGTAGGCCATTTCAAGATGGGGGTTTTGCAAAAGATTTGTTTGTAAATATTTTGAAATGCTTTGGGAAAGAAGGGGAAGAAATGGCCCAAATAATAACATCCATTCCTATGTCTGAGCGCACAATAACCCGCAGAACAGAAGATATCAGCAAACATTTTTTTAACTGCGTGCTTAAGCGTCTGGATGGATGTTCCTTTTTTTCGATCTGTCTGGATGACAGTACTGATATCCATAACTTAAGTCAGCTTGTAATATGTATCAGAACAGTAAATAATGAATTTGAAGTTTTTGAATATTTTTTTTGTTCAGTTGCTTTTGATAGGCACGTAAATGGAGAGAAAATATGGGAAACTGTCAACACACGTGTCTTCTCTTACGTCTCCACAAGCAAATTGAGTTCTGTGTGTACTGACGGTGCTAATGTAATGACCGGGAAAAATAAGGGGTTTGTGGGATTTTTATTGAAAAATGGAGTAAAAGTTCCCAGTTTTCATTGCAGCATCCACCAACACGCTCTATTGGCAAAAGAGCTAAATTTGACGAATGCAATGAAAACTGCAATTTTAATAATAAATAAAATTAAAGGAGGGCATAACGCTCTAACACATTTTTACAAGAAATAGAATCGGATTACGGTGATTTGCTACTATTCACAGAAGTCCGCTGGCTTAGTAGAGGGAGAAGTCTTGCAAGACTTTTTGAGTTAAGAAACGAAGTTCTGCAATTTTTTAAAGAAAATCCGTCACCAGACAAGGATGTATTAATTGCATCTCTAGAAAATAACGAGTTCCTCCTTGATTTATCATTTCTTTCTGACATTTCAGATATTATCAATACAATAAATTTACAATTACAAGGAAAAAATAAATATATTTTCGATTCAACGGTCACAATTTTTGATTTTGGTAAGAAACTCTCACATTTAGAAAGTCAAGTACAAAACAATAATTTAGCATCTCTACCCAAAACAGCCAAACTTTATAGTCAATCTCTAATTCCAACTAAAATAGCCCAATTCAAAAATATTATTCATAATTTATCAACCAACTTTGCAGCCCGATTTCATGACTTTGATCAAATTCGTGGCATAATAGACCTTCATAACACACTTGCATGCAATATGGAAGAACTGTCACAACCTTTAAGAGAGGAAATTCAAAAAATGTTGACGGATTTGGATTTGCCTTGTACAACTGGCAAAGAATTTTGGAGAAATGTGAATGTAGCAAATTACCCTCATTCAAAAGAAGAAATTTTAAAATTATACTCCATATTCCCCACAACTTATAATTGCGAAACAACGTTCTCAACATTAAAAAACATAAAAACTAAAAATAGAAATAAAATTTCCAACAAACATTTAGATGACCTGCTCAGAATAAAATGCTATAATGAAGAAATAGACCTGGACCAAATAATTAAAGAATTAGAAAAAAAATAAAGTGAATTTTTTATTGATTTGTCAACTTGTGCATTTTACTCAGTGTACCACCATAGTTTCCAACACAAGCATAGAGCAATAAAAGTATAGTTGTGTTAGTTTGCCGATCGCTATACCATCGCCGCCTGTTAAGCATTCTCACGCTTCTACCTTGCCTGCTGTTGTTCATAATGCTGTAAATGCTGTTAATGCTGATGTTAACCTGACTTCAACTGTAAATGCTCAGAATGTTGAAGAAAACAATATATGCGATCATTCTGCTGATATTATAGTTGCTGCTACTGTAGCTGGTAATAATAAAGCAGGTAAGTGGACTACTGTCCGGAATCTAAATATGCCAAAGCGCATAAATATTGTTCATGGACGTAATGTTAATACTGATCTTGATGTGGTCACTAAGAAAAAATGGGTGCAAATTTCTTCCTTTAAACCATCCGTCTCAGTGGAAAGCCTTATCGAGTATGTTAGTAAATATGCTAAGATTGACAGAAATCATCTATCATGTTATAAATTGGTCAAAAAAGGAACTCCAATCGAAAGTCTTCGCAGCGTAAATTTTAAACTTGGTGTGTCATCTTCCGTTTACAACAATATCCTAAATCCTAATGTATGGCCGATATCAATGTGCGACCGTTTCAGTTTTTTCAACCCGAAGCGAACCGTCGTTCCGGGGAATAGTATTACTTCTATGAACGCCGATCATGCATTCAAACGTCTAACTATATACTTCCAGAATATGGCCGGTATGCGAACAAAAGCCAAAGAAGTATTTCGTTAGATAGATAGATATAAGTAGAGGTGTGCACTGCGACCGATCGGTCTATTGTGCCCTCAAAGCTCACTACAACACCTCAGCTAGCCCCAAGACCTCCAGAAAACTCAGAATGGTCGCCGGGGTTAGGGTGTGTATGTATTGCTCTTCCGGCCATGGCTGTCCCAGGGTGGTTCCCCGTCTGCGCGCCACAGCCACACACTCCTTGAGCAGGTGCTGCGGAGTCTCCTCTGCTGAGTCACAAAAGCGACAAAGGTCGCCCGACGAGATCCCTAGTTTGTGCAGGTGACCCCTCAGTCTGCAGTGACCCGTCAGGAAGCCTGTAATGATTCTCAGTTTATTCCTGGGAAGGTCTATCAAAAGCCTGTATCTCTTCCGGCTATACCCCCCAAGAAGGCTCTTTGACTGTCTGAGGCCGGCGATATTGTGCCAGTGTTGGTTCCTCAGCCGGTTTGTCTCTTTCCTAAGCTCCTCTCTTATGGCACCAGGTCCCACTGCGAGAAACGGTTCAGGTCCCACGGGGGTTGAGGCCGCCGCTCCCTGGCAAGCAGGTCGGCTGCTTCGTTGCCATCCACCCCCATGTGTCCCGGTACCCATAGGAGTAGGATCCGGTTTTTCTCAGCCAGGGTGTTCAGTCTCTCTATGCACTGAAGAACTAGTGCTGATTTTACTTCATAAGAGGAGAGAGCCCTGTGCGCCGCCTGACTATCGCTTGATATTAAGATTTTCTCATTGTTGTAAGCTCTACTCAGATTTATCTCTGCGCATAAGCTAATGGCAAATACCTCCGCTTGGAAGATGCTTGGGTAGGCCCCCAGTGGAGCCGAGACATTTGATCTGGGACCATGGACGCCCGCCCCAATACCCTCCGGAGTCTTTGAGCCATCCGTATACCACCTCAGAGTACTTTCCCGGATGTGACGATCCAGGATTGAGGTCTTCCAGGTGGCCTTGCTGTGTAATACTACCTCAAACTTCCTGTTGAAGGTTATTTCTTTGAATAAGTCATCACGGGGGAAGCACGCCAGCGGGAGCTGAGAAGCTAGCGTCTCCCCAGCCTTTAATGACATCAACTTGTCTCTGCCAAATCCTTCTTTAGAGAAGTTCAGCAGAGTTCTCTTTGCCACTTGATCAATGGTTAAATGAAGCGGTTCAAGCTCCAGAATCACTTCTAGCGCGGCTGTAGGGCATGTGCGCATCGCCCCCGTAATACACACACACGCCAGCCGTTGAAATTTGGCAAGGGATTTCCTTGCCGAAGCCAGGGCGACTCTGGATCCCCACGCGACCGCCCCATATGTAATCATAGGCCTTACTATCATGGTGTACAGCCACCGCAGGATCCTGGGACTGCAGCCCCAGGACTTACCTGCAAGACGCCGGCACACCATTAATGCTCTTGTAGCCCTAGAGGTTGCCGCCCCGACATGGGTCCTCCACAGAAGTTTAGAATCTAGTATGAGACCCAGATATTTCACCTCTGTGACGACCTCGACCGCGGCCCCCCGAGGACTAGGTCTCTCACCCCCTGCAGTTTCCTCTTCCTGGTGAAGGGAACGATAGCTGTTTTGGAAGGATTGATACTGAGGCCCACCTCCAAGCACCATTTCCTTGCAAGATTTAGTCCTCTTTGCACAATGTCAAAGAGAGTGCTCACGAACTTGCCCCTGGCGAATATCACGATGTCATCCGCATAACCTTGACAGCAGATACCATTGCTCGTGAGTACTTCGAGGAGTTCGTCCACTACTAAGCTCCACAAAAGCGGGGATAGTACTCCCCCCTGTGGCCACCCTTTGGTAGTTCGAAGTTGCACCGTGCCATCGCCAGTGTCTACTTCCGCTATTCTGCTCTGTAGTAGTCTCCTTATCCATCTACGGATAGTTGGCTGTACATTTCTAAGCTCCAGTGCTCTGTCCACCCCTATATGAGAGGTGTTATCGAACGCCCCCTCGATGTCGAGGAAGGCACAGAGCACTGTCTCTCCGGTCTCAAGGGCATCTTCAATGACTGTGGTCAGCGCATAAAGGGCAGTCTCTGTAGATCGACCCACCCTGTACGCATGCTGATCTGGGTGCAGTGGAGATACCCTGAGAACGTTTGATCTGATATCCTGGTCTATAACCTTCTCCATTGCCTTTAATAGGCAATTTGGATTACGATATTTATATTTTTGTGGAAACCTGGCTTAATAGTAATTTCTTCAGCGAAGAATACTTTGATGCTAATCTTTTCCAGACGTATAGGAAAGACCGAGATGCTGTGAAGACTGGTCACTCCAAAGGAGGAGGTGTTTTAATAGCTCTAAGGCGTAGTTTAAGTTCATCATTTTTTGAATTACTCAATCAAGATTCTTTAATAGACCAATTATGTGTTCGGGTAATGGGTGCGTTCGGCTCTTTGTGTATATGCGTCTCTTACGTCCCACTTAATAGTTCAGTTGAGTTATATAATTCTCATATAGAAAATATTACGCATATCTGTGAAAATAATGAAAATTGTAGTTTTTGCATTCTTGGTGGCATTAACTGGACATGCTTTCAAAACTCTGGATTTCTTACCCCTACCAATGTTACTAGCTCTTATGAAATAAATTTCATTGATAGTCTGTTCAGTCTTAATCTTACACAAATTAATGGCATATTTAATAAGTTATCTAAATTGTTAGACCTAGTGTTTGTAGATGAAAATCTGATATCTAACCTCTTTGAAAGTGAGTTTCCGGTTAGTAAACCCGATATGCATCACAATCCTCTTATTATATCTTTAGAGTTTTTTGATAAGCTTCCCTTAAGGCAGAATAATAATATCTCATATAATTTTCGTGATGCAGATTACGATAACTTAAACCTGGCAATATATGATTCAAGTGATGTCAATGTTTCTTATGATATCTTTCTTCATACTATGTCTGAACTCTTTTCCGAGCATCTGTCAATTTTACCTTTTAGGCCTCATAAATTACCCTGGTATAGTGTTACCCTTAAAAATCTAAAAAATAAAAGGAACAAATGCTACAATCGCCATAAAACAAACATAGACAATGCCTATCTTATAGAACAATACCTTAATTCTGCTAGACAGTTTAATGTTTTGGATACATTTCTTTATAACCAATACATTAAGAGACTGGAATCTGAACTTAAATTCAACCCAAAAGCTTTTTGGAATTTCGTACGTTCTAAGCGTGGTTGTTCTAACATTCCTACCTGTATGTATTTTGACGGACACTGTTCTCAGTCACTTCCTGATACTGTTGAACTCTTTGCCAAATTTTTCAGTTCGAATTTCGCTCCTGAATGTGACTCTTTAAGTTTACCACATATTTTCTGGCCGACTCAATGCCTAGATCTCGGCTCGTTGAGTATTTCTTCAACTGATATCATTTACGCTATATCTACTTTAACTTCTACATTGAAGAGTGATGTTGATGGTTTCTGTGCCTTTTTTGTTAAATGTTGTAGTTTGTCCTTATGTGTTCCCTTATGTCATTTATTTAGTCTATCACTTTCGACTGGTATATTTATTAATAGATGGAAATGTGCCTCTATTACACCAGTCTTTAAATCAGGAATTAGAAATGATATCTCGAATTATAGGCCAATCTCTAAATTATCTGTCTGCTCAAAGGTATTCGAAAAAGTAATTCATCATAAACTTTCATTTTTCGCCAAAAGAATAATTGAGCCTTGTCAGCATGGTTTTGTTGCTGGTCGTTCAACTGTCACTAATTTAGCTTCTTTTTCTGAATTCTGTGTATCAGCTTTCAAAGATGGCTTTCAGGTAGACACCATTTATACGGACTTTTCTAAAGCTTTTGATAAGGTACCTCACTCAATTTTACTACATAAGTTGGAGTGTATTGGTTTCCATTCTACACTTCTAAAATGGTTTAAATCTTATCTTACGAATAGGTCTATGTTTGTAGATATTGATAACTGCAAATCTAATCCCTTTGTTGCCACTTCAGGTGTCCCTCAGGGTAGCATCTTGGGTCCTTTATTGTTTGTCCTGTTTATAAATGATCTTGGTTCCTGTTTTAAATATTCCAGCTTCTTATTGTATGCTGATGACTTAAAACTATTTCGTAGAATAACTCTTGCACCCGACGCCTTCTATCTTCAGGAAGATTTAGATCGCCTTTTGATATGGTGTGACTATAATAGATTGTCTTTGAATGTTAAAAAATGCTTTAAGATGACCTTATCTAAATCCCATAATATATTCGTTTCGAATTATTATCTTTTAAATCATCAGCTAACTCCTGTCTATGAATTTGTTGACCTTGGTGTAGTGTTCGATTCTAACTTTACATTTGTTAACCATATTTGCCATGTTCTTCCAAAAGCCTATAGCAACCTAGCCTTCGTACGAAGGTATGCCAAGGATTTCAAGGATCCTTATACCCGGAAAGCTTTGTTATATTCGTTGGTTCGATCTAAACTTGACTATGCCTCTGTTATTTGGAGCCATATTTATAACTTGTATACTTCCAGGATTGAGCGAGTGCAAAAGGTTTTTCTCCGATTTGCCCTTGCTTCGCTTAATTTCTCAGATCCGATTCCATCTTATTTCTCGCGGTGTAAACTTATAAACCTGCCCTCGTTGGAAAATAGAAGATGTACTCTTTTACTATTATTTGTATATGACCTTATTTCTGGCTCCATTGACTGTCCATCCCTTCTTGAGCATGTTACTTTCAATGTACCTAGCAGAGTTCTTCGTTACCATTTGCCCTTTCATGTACCATCAGCTAAAACAAATTACTCATTTTTCGCGCCTATTTTTCGAGGCCTTGCAGAATATAACAACATTTCAAACAGCCTAGATGTCGATTTTTCGTTTCCTAGAAGTCTTATAAAGTCATCTCTCGAAACTTATTATTCTTAATCTTTATCTATTATTAATTCCTGCAATTCTCTTAGTTTAATCCTAGTCTGTAAGATTGTATATCATAAACAGGATATTGATTTATAATTATAATTATAGTTTTGAATTTAAATATTATGTATAAAAACTCTAACATGTAAACTTTTAATTTTTCTTAATAGTATCTATTAACTCTGTAATTCACTTAATTTTAACTCTAGTCTGTAAGATTGTAAATCATAGACTGAATAAAGATGAATAATAAAATAAAAAAACACCAATTACATATGTGTTTTTAACGTACTCGCGATACGTTGCACGCGCATAAGCTCACTTTTTAACAATTTTTTCTTGTATTTATATTCGAATATATGAATCGAAGGTGCAATTGAAATAATAACCACGTACCTTGATCAAAGTTGACGGTGACAACTAATTTGTTAATTAAAAACTTAGTGTGCTGGTGTCCTGTGGCAGGTGGTGTGGCAAGTGCTGTGTTAAGTGTTGCGTTGTGGTTGATCAAAGTGATGGTGTTGTGTTGAGAACAAATCCAAGGAGTGAATCGTTGCTCGTGATGATTGTGTTTAATCAAAAAAATACTGGTGTTGTGGCGATTAGCTGGTTTAGTACTTCGGTACAAATATATGTGTTTGTGTGTATTTAAAATATTTTTATGGATAATTTTTCACAAAGATTATGTTACCTGGATGAGGCTGGTAGCTCGATGTCTTCACTTAAACTCGGTAAAAAAGAAGTGATAGCAGAAGCAAAACGGTTTTGTGTCCGAACCGTCGGACCATATAAATCAGGGGAAAATTAACGAGAAAATGTTTATCCGGCGGGAAAATATAATGGTAGAAATTGAGTGAAAGTGTTAATTTGTACGTGTTTTTTTTTTTTTTTTTTTTTCTTTGGACGTTGTGGTAGCTCGCTACCCTCAAGTGGCCCATCGAAACCAGGATAAGCCTGTTCAGTCTCCACTCCCCGCGGGACCACCGTTAGGTATTACTTCGCGGGGAGGGATGCGTTGAAGATACGCCGCCTTTGCGGTCCTTGCCGTCACTTCTCATTTCACATGACGGGCTTTAAAGATTCGTTGTTTCCGCGTTGATGTTTTCCACTTCTTCTTGCTACTGCCTTTCACGTGCACGCCACGTACGCTCGCATATCCGCAGCTGCTGCTGTGGTGTGTCCATCTACCATTAGATGCTTTTTCCCACCTTGCCTGCCACTGGCATATGCTCCGTTGCCTCAGTGATTTTTTGTACACACTTCCTGTAGTGCGCAATGGTTCACGAATTGCATATTGCTTATCACACATTTCTTGTGCAATGAGATCGAGTGGGCATAGGCCTGCTATGACTAGCGCTGCGTCTTCCGACACTGTTCTGAATGCTGAACATACTCTTAGCGCACAAAGACGGTAGGTAGCCTTTATCCCCCGAGTATATGAAGAACACTTGAAGGCGTCCCTCCAGACCGGTGTAGCATATAGGAGAATAGATCGGGAAACTCCTGTTAGAATTTGCCTTATCATTTGTCTTGGCCCACCTTTATTTGCTATTAATCTGGTTAGCGCAGCTGTTGTCGTTGCAGCTTTTCGGTTCGAGTACTCCAGATGGTCCCGGAAACTCAGACGGTGGTCTATAAGGACCCCAAGGTATTTTACGTAGGGCTTTGACTATCACGCTCGCACCTACTCTAAGTGCCACCTTTTCTACTCTCTTTCGGCTGCTTATCAGAACTGCCTCTGTCTTGTGGTCAGCTAACGTCATTGATTTTGAACTTAGCCACCGTTTCACTACTTCTACTGATTCTTCCGCAATATTAACGACCTCCCTTAGAGTTTTCGCTGTCACTACGACTGATACATCATCCGCAAAGCCTATTAGCGTTGCGTTTTCATCAACCCTAGTCCGTAGGATGCCATCGTACATGATGTTCCACAGAAGGGGTCCAAGTACGGATCCTTGTGGTACTCCAGCCGACAATGCGTGATCAATAGTTTGATATTCGGTATCATACCGCAGTGTTCTATCTGAGAGGTAGCTCGAAATAATTGCCTGTAAGTAGGGTGGCACCTCTAGAGCGTGGAGGGAATTTAAAATTTCTTTCCAGCTTGCACTATTAAACGCATTTTTAACATCCAGGGTTACCACCAAACAGTATTTTTTTGTACCGCCAAGCCACCGCTTACCAGAAATGGCCTCTTCAGCAATTGTTTTCACAGCATCTATGGCGTCTGTGGTTGCACGTTTTTTCCTAAAACCGTGCTGATTTCTTGACAACTGGCTGTTTGTGTCCTCTTCCAATCTGTTTTTGATTATATGCTCAAGCAGCTTTCCGGCGGAATTGAGCATACACAGTGGACAGTATTCAGCAGAAGAACAAGGGTTTGCACATTTTGGTATGAGTACCAACTTTTGGAGCTTCCATATTTTTGGAAAGATTCCCTCACGTAGACAAGAGGTAAAGACGCTAGCAAAAAGCCTCGGGTTGCAGGCGATCGCCTTTTTAAGGGCAACGTTTGGGACACCATCGAGTCCTGGCGCTTTCTTAGTGTTAATCTTGCTCCCCGCGCTTATGACCTCCTCCACAGTTACCGCCGGAACATTACCAACCGCCTGTTCGGCGTCCTCTCGTGCAAAGTTTGAATGAGAGGGAAAGAGGTCACACACAATTTGTGCAAGAAGCGAAGGGCAAGTTGGCTTTGCTGAATGCTTAAGTTTTTTGAGTACGATCTGATACGCTGATCCAAAAGGGTTGTTATTTAGATCGTAGCAAAGTTCGCCGAATATTCGTTTTTTGCTACCCTGGATAGCTTTCTTAAAAAGTTTGCGCTTTTCTTTGAAATCTATCCGAAGTTCTACAGTTTGTGCTGTATTTCCTGAGCGCTGACATGCTCTTCTGGCTCTATTGCATTGCTTTCTTAGTGCTGCTATCTCGTCGTTCCACCAGTACACTGGCCTGCGAGCCCTGTGTCCGCTTTGGCGCACCATAGCTACGTCACAAGCCCTTGTAATGACTTTCATGAGTCCAGCCGCAGCATTTGCCGCCGATCCTGAGGTTTGCGCATCACAAAAAGCTACTTCGAATATTTTTTCGTGGAAGGTTTTTAATTTCCACCCCATCGCTCGTTTCTGAGGTGCTATATCCGCGTGTGTTTTTTGAATATTTATGACGATTGCCTTGTGATCACTATGTGTGTAGCAGTCACTGATATGCCAGCTTGTGTCCCTGCTCAGTCCACCACTTATGAAAGTCAGGTCGATAACGGAGCCCGCTCCGTGCCTTTCGTAGGTGTTTTTAAAGCCAGTGTTCAGCAAAATCACATTCAGCGTAGCCAAGGAATCAAGCAGTTGTCTGCCCTTTGCATTAGTTCGCCTGCAGCCCCACTCCATTGCCCAAGCGTTAAAATCCCCTGCAACGAGGGCCATGCGCCTCGACCTAGCGTCATTCGCCAGCTCATCAATAATGGCTGAGAACTCATTCAAGTCAGTGCTCGGTGGTATGTAGCAGCTATAAACATATAAACTGTTTATTCTGGCACATACAAACCCGCTCGTAGAGGCAGTTGTTATAAGATGTTGCGGGGTATTGTTGCAACTCCATATCGCGCATTTGCCTGTTGTATTAGTAACCCATGAAGGATCCTGTTCATTTTTATATGGTTCGCTGAGAAGTGCGAAATCAATGTCTTCTTCATATACTGTTTGTTTAAGCAGCTCCTGTGCCGCTTTGCAGTGATTGAGGTTTAGCTGCAGGTACCTCATGTTTGTCGTTGTTTAGCGGCCTTCTGTATTGCTTTTGCCCGTCGGAAGGCAACACAAAAACGACTTCCTGCTACATGGCTGGTCCTGATTTCACCCTGTTTAGTGCAGAGAGAGCATGTCGGGCTGATAGCACAGTCTTTAGCTTTGTGATCTTTTTCACCGCACCTGACGCAGAGAGATGTACGATCTTCTGCGTTCGTACATTTCCTAGCTACATGCCCATAGTCGTGGCACTTAAAACTTTTGACCAAGGCTTCTTTCTCTCGTATGCGGCACACCACCCATCCGATGCGCACTTTTTCTTTTTCGAGCAGCTTATGGGCAATTGCTGAGGGCAGGCTTATGGTGCAAGTTTGCGTACTCCCGTATGCAGTTCGCATTGATCGGATTGCCGCTAAGTCAATCTTGGCATCGACCACTCCATCGTTTAGTGCCCTCAGTACCTCATCTTTGGATGTTACTTCGTCGATGTCTTTGATCTCAATTAGAAATTCTTGGGTCAGAGATCGAACTTTGGCGTTATCACCCAGTACGGTTTCAACAGCTTCTTTAAATTTTTGAGTTAAAGGGTTAGCCGGTTTCTTAAGTTCAAACAGCAGCTCATCACTAGCAGTCTTTCTTATATTTTTAACGGCATGGCTAAGTTCTATAAGCTCAGGCTCCGTTTTAATTTTCCTTAGCATGTCTGCGTATGTCATGTCACCATTCTCCTTCAAGATTACAGCATCAGGTTTCCTTGGTTTCATTGGCTTAGCTTTGGTCTTTCGAGCCGTTACTGTAGTCCACCGCTGCGTTGATTGGCTGATAGATGTACCTAAGTGATCGCCTTCTCTGATCCCTGGTTGGTTTGTGCCAATTTCTTCAACAGGCTGTGATTGCCTCAGCTGTGCTCTAATTGGCTCGTTAAGCCGTAGGGCGTGAATGCGCTTCACTTGTTGGCTACCCGCATTCTTCTCGGACCGTTCTCTATCAGCATTATTTGCTCTCTTATTCTTCTCAATGTTGCTATTACTCTCCGTTTGTGTGGTCTTAGATTCGCGCAGTGTGGGTGGTGCAGTTTCGCATTCTTGCAGTAAATTCTGATGCTGCTTAGCTATTGCGTTTACCAGCTCTCTCATCGACATGTTAATATGCCGCTGCCCTTCCATCATATTCATAAGCTCTCTTATGCTCTCACCTAGCAAAACGAAAGTCTCTCGTTCTTTATTTCTTCTGTCTGCTTTATTGCATTCGCCTTGGTGTATTCCGCCAGCATCTTTGCAGCCCGGAGTGTTTTTTTCTGTCTGCTGTGCATACTCAGTTGCTTTCTCAGGGGAGAGTAGTCTCTTTCTCACTGGCGATCGAGCAATTCTAATTCGCTTGGCGAAAGGGTTGAGAGCCTCATTAACATTATCGGCTCTAGCCGGAGATTTTTTGTTAGACATTGTTGTAGTTTCTTTTCATGCTCGCTATGAATTGAATGCTTGTATATTTTTGCAGTTTTAAGCACTTTTGCTGACAGTGGGATAAAGTATTTTGGCAAGGTCGATGACCCGAAGTTGTGCGCTCTCACTGTCTCGCGCCACTAACGTACTTACCGCTCTTTATTTTTACACTGATTTTAGTCAGTTGTTTTTATTTTTTATTTTTTTATAAGTTCACTAAGTTTTGCAAAAATTGATATGCCTAGGGTACAATGGCTTAGCACTATGCCCTGTGGTAGCACACCATTTGCTTGTTGACACTTGTTTTTAAAAAATTATTTAACACTTTTTCCAGTTTTTTTAATCACTTTTGTAGGAGCGTTTCAAAAACACGTCTTCACTAGAAACGACACTCCGACATATGTTTGTACGTGTGTGTAAACTTATGTGTGTGCTCATCCACACACACACACAACTACATGAAAGCCGTGCATAAGTGTGACCGCTGCACATTAGGGCGGGTCGTTTATTGTCGGTTGATTTGAACTTTAGGCATAGAGGCCTAAACACAAAGTCTGTAAGAATTTAGGGGTGGGATTCGATATAGCGCCGCATAAGTTTGGTTTTCTGTGGCTAAACGCGTAAACCAAATTGAAAAATTCCAATGCACATAGATGAACAACAAAATAAACTTTTGTTTAACTATCTTTTTGCAAAAATCCGTCCACAAATTTTAACAGAATTTAACTTTAAAAATGCTCTTTTTTTTTTGCATTTTTCACATACATATATGGTGTTGGAATTTCATTCACTGCAGTTAATATCGAGCCACTAATGCATTCATTTTGGCACACACATATTACTAACACATTGTGCTATCAGCTTTTACTGTTTTTAGAAACTAAAACTATTTAAATACTTTGCATTTCTTAAATAAATAGTTGCATTTTTAAGCCCCGCACAAAAGACTAAAATTCTTGCCAAATGCATCTGTCAAACTACTGAAAACAACGAGCGAAGCAGAAACAAAACGGAAATTAATATAACCCAGTAAGCTAAAAGTACGCGGAAAGTAGTTGTGAGATACGTTTCAAAAGTATATACACCACAATTAAGGTCTGTGGGATTTTCAAAAATAAATATTTCGTGGTATATTGAAAATTTTGTAATTAAAAATCGCGCGATTTTTAAATATATATTTCGCTATATATTGAAAATTTGTAATTAAAAATCGCGCGATTTTTTATTACAAATTTTCGCCTGCGGCGCTTTTCACTAATAAATATATATTTCGTAATATATTAAAAATTTGTTATTCAAAATCGCGCTTTTTAACATATGTAATGAACTCACATTTTGTCTGGAGTTTAATAAAAAATGTTTACTGGGTAACTTTGTCTCCCTTTTGTATAGAAAAAGTTGGATTTTTGCCCATTTTCAAAGGCTTCCCTAGGGCCTCACCGAGGGTCTAGAGGAACCAGAGGGAACTCATGGAAAAGTTTATTCTTTCCCCTTTCTAACGGTGTGCTGGGGGGTGCCACGCCACCTCCTTCACCGCCCACCACCCCCTTTTTATGCGGCGCTATACCGAATATTAACCGAATTTAGTGTTCATAGACTAAATTAAAAAATTAAATTAAAAAATTAAATTAAATATTTTATAATTTTATTGAGCTCAAGGCCAGTTTATGGAAGATTTGTTTGTGAAAAAACAACAACAGCTTTCAATGGTTGAAGTTATAGTACTATTTCGGAAATCACCACATTTCCTCATCAGACTTCTTTTTGATTATTAAATTAAATTATTTTTAATTTAATTTTCATAACCACTTGTCTCAGGCTTTGAACCCGGGAGCTCGGAGTTGCAGAGCCAATACGCTACCTATTGTGCTATGCTAGCCGAGTTGGCTGTGAACAACATTATTAAATTAAAATAAATTAAAATTAAACTAAATTAATTAAAATATATAAATTAATAAAAGGCTTAATTTTTCGCGCCAAAGCGGTAAATAAAAAGCGGATATTTTCTTACCGCGAAAACTTTCATTTCGGTAATTGGCCACTAAAAAAAAGTTGGGGAAAATAATCCGTTTTACCCAAAGAGCGGGATATATATATTCATTTACCGCCAATTTATACATACATAAATAATAAAAAAAAAAATAAAAAAAGTATTCCGTTGCAGTTTTAAATGCCTACTGTCCCACTGTCCATAATAAAATATCAGCAGATTACTTTCCCGACTTACCAATTTCTGCTGTTGTTAGCAAAGGTCGTTGAACTTAGCCAAAGTGCCGAAAAACAAAAGGGCATTTTTGCATATGCATATTGCATATACGCACATGCGCACATATATTCACTCTTGCTAATTGCATTATCTGCTAATATTCGCTTAGCACCGAACACTCAGTACCGAACAGAGTGGCTATAATTTTTCAACTTCAGCCACCACCAGTGTTGCCAACTATTTTTGTGCCGTCCCGCTGCAATCGTTGTCAAAACCGCCAGAATACCGCTAAATGTTGAAATTCACATCTTTATATTAAAAAAGAACAAATACATATTTGATATGTACGCATAGTCTTGCGTAAAAATAGAATAAATAAGAAAATGTCTTAAAAAGTCGTATCGCATAAAATAATTTCTTCGCTTTCGTCGACAGCATCCGTTCCTATTAGCCTTATCACAGCTTTAGGTACTGTGTAATTCATACAGCATTTGTTAAGTCTTTTGAGCCCATATCATATACTTAATACACTGTTGAGAGTTGGCAGCTGCATTCTATTTCTTATTTTCGTTTTTATTAAATTCATTTGAGAAAATATTCTCAACTTCAGCGTTCGACCACGGAAGCGTTGGTATTTTTATAACGAATTCAGATAGGTCTGAAAAAACGTAATTGCCACCGGCATCTGTATAATTTCGAATTTCTCCTCAAAGTGCAGCAGTCCTGGTTTTTTCCTGCCAATCTATTAGGCGAATATTATTACTGCTGAAGGATTTTTTCTATTTCGGTAGTCGGAACCTTAAAATATTCCAAGATTGGAGTAACATCCTTTTTTACAGGGTTTAATGCATTTTCTGCTGCAAACATATCTAGGTGTTCTAATATTTCAATATTATCTGGCAACCTTTTCTTTAACTCGACGATTAATGAAATTAAAAAATCCGTGTAATTCTTTCGTGTTTCCAATTCTACAATTTCAGTTAGAATATTATCCAATTTTAATTTTCTAATATATTTTTCGAAATTTTATCCAAGATAACAATCTCGTTCGATAAATGACTTATAGTCCACGTTATCGTTTGAACTTGAAATTTTCTCTTTAAGAATTGAGAATGGCATTTTAAACGCTGTCATTCGATTGAAAATTCTTATTAAGTTTTTTCATTTCACAATGCTTTTGTTTCATCGGCACCTTCTGCAATTCAATTTTGAAGTGCAGGGTTTTTCAACCACTGCTTGCGGAATTTTTGCTTATATGCCACTTTTGGCATGTTACAATTAAAAATAATTAACAATTACTATGCTAGACTATCACTACATAGACCTAAAATATTTGTATGCCGCCTGTCAGTTTCAGTTTTAGAGAAAGACTTTCATGAAAGAAAATTAATAAATTTTTTTAGTATAGTGATTAATCGATTAGTAGTTCAAATGACATATCAATATTATATTTAAATGGTAACTATAAATACTAAAAAACAGCTAGAAATCCGTCAATTTTTTTATTGAAATCTCCAGAAATCCCGCTAAAATGGCAACACTGGCCACCACTAAGAAAACGCTCTTTCTCCGATCTTGGCTTCTGTTTTTGATCCACTTCGCTTTACTCGACCGCACTCACCAAGCTAAGAGAGTTCAAACAAAGCACGCTCACGACTCCCCAAGTGCAGTATCCAGAACTCACCTCAGCGTTGAGCGGCTTTTGCGTGTGTACATTTGCACTCTCCCGCATACATCCATACTGAGCCATTATTCTGGCTACGTATGTAAGCTACATACGTAATTGCTCACTTGCGTGCAAATATTTCTACATACGTACATATTATATATGTATATACATGCATGCGAACAGAGATGCCAGCAAACCTGGCAAGTCGAGAGGCGGAGGAGTCCTGATTGCAGTAAGTCGCGAATTCCGTGCATCGTTAACTAATTTAAATAATCCTGATTCTCTACTGGACCAGATATGTGTTTGTGTTAGAAGCTCGTCTCTGTCACGCACACTGTTTCTTTTTGCTTCTTACGTTCCACCGAACAGTGTAGATATTAATACTGACAACATTGTAAATTTTGTACACAATACGCTACGGGATGACTACATCTGCGTATTTGGTGATTTTAATTTAAGTAATGTAAGTTGGTCTTATAGTTACCCGACTGCTGGGCTAACAGCTAATAATATTTCTTCGTTGAACGAATCTTGTCTTATTGATAACTTACATAGTTTAAATTTATTGCAAATTAATAATTTTGTTAACGAGCTTGATAGGATTTTATATTTAATTTTTATCGGTGATGATTTAAAATACAACCTTTCCCAACGCCTTGATCCCATTTCTCCCGCGGGGTTGCATCATATTGCACTTGTTCTTGAGGTTGAATCTTACAATTTTGCAACGGTCGTTACAAATAATAATAACGCTTCCTACAATTATGCTCGCTGTGACTGTGCCAGTATCAACAGGCTATTTCTAGACTTTGACTGGTCCGCTGTGTTTGCTAACTTCGATGTTTCTAGCTGTTTTAACAAATTTAAGTCAATTATGTATGACATTTGCTCAGCTAATATTCCTTTAATCAATAGTAGGCCATATAAATTGCCCTGGTATAAATATCGACTTAAGAGGTTAAAAAACCAGCGAAATATATTCTACAACAAATGTAAATCAACAAACAGTCTTAACCACTTTCTAATGTATAAGCTGGTTTTAAGGGAGTTCAATTTTCTTGACAAGTTTTTACATAAGAATTATATTCTTAACTACGAACTGAATATCAAGTCAACTCCCAAAGCTTTTTGGAATTTCGTTAAGTCAAAGAAATCATCTTCTTCAATACCATCTACAATTTCCCTCAATAATAAATCAGCGGATTCTCCGTCCGATGTTGCTAATTTGTTCGCGGATCAAACTTTTATCATGATAAAAGTAGAGTAGGTATCTCAACCTTGTAGAATGTGATATTGAGAAGGGTATTGTAGACCTAAAGTCCTCTTCACGAACTGACAGTGACGGAATTTCTGCGCTGTTATTAAAGAATTGCCCAGCTCTGATTTCTCCACTGAAGATTATCTTTAATAAGTCACTATCCGCTGGAGTTTATATAGATGCATGGAAATTGGCTTATATTTCTCCTATTTTCAAAAGTGGAAATAAAAACAATGTATGAAACTATAGACCAATCTCTAAACTATCTACCGTTTCCAAACTCTTCGAGGGCATCATTAAGAATAAAATGTATTTTTCGGTCAAGAATCTAATTTGTCTAAACCAACATGGTTTTATACTCCACTGGCAGTATTTAGTGAATACTGTATATTGGATTTTTCTATTGGATCCCAAGTAGACTGTATATACACTTCTTTCTAAATAGGCAGTATTCTTGGGCCGTTGCTCTTCGTTTTGTTTATAAACGATATTAAATCATGCTTCTCTTTCGCTGACGTGGTTAAATTACAATTGGAACTTGACAACTAACATGCATGGTGTCGTAAGTCTCGTCTTTGCCTTAATGTCAGTAAGTGTTTTCATGTGACCTTCACTAAGTCAAACAATTTTTTAGTTACGTCATATCGTTTGTCAAATTGCACTTTGCAGCCTATTAAAGAAATTAAGGACCTTGGGGTTATTTTTGATTCCAAACTTTCCTTTAATAATCACGTTAATTATATAATTTCTAAATCATATGCCATGCTTGGCTTCGTAAGGAGAAATAGTTCAGAGTTTATTAATCCCTATACTTTAAAATTGCTCTACACCTCGTTTGTGCACTCTCATTTGGAGGTCATCTTTTGTAAACATTTTGAACTCAATTATATAATGTTACTTGTTAATTAATTTAATTATTTTATCAAATCTTTTTTTCTTTCCCATAGTCTGTAAGAATTTAGTGTTCATAGACTAAATTAAAAAATTAAATTAAAAAAAATTAAAATTAAACTAAATTAATTAAAATATATAAATTAATAAAAGGCTTAATTTTTCGCGCCAAAGCGGTAAATAAAAAGCGGATATTTTCTTACCGCGAAAACTTTCATTTCGGTAATTGGCCACTAAAAAAAAAGTTGGGGAAAATAATCCGTTTTACCCAAAAAGCGGGATATATATATTCATTTACCGCCAATTTATACATATATAAATAATAAAAAAAAAAATTAAAAAATATTCCGTTGCAGTTTTAAATGCCTACTGTCCCACTGTCCATAATAAAATATCAGCAGATTACTTTCCCGACTTACCAATTTCTGCCGTTGTTAGCAAAGGTCGTTGAACTTAGCCAAAGTGCCGAAAAACAAAAGGGCATTTTTGCATATGCATATTGCATATACGCACATGCGCACATATATTCACTCTTGCTAATTGCATTATCTGCTAATATTCGCTTAGCACCGAACACTCAGTACCGAACAGAGTGGCTATAATTTTTCAACTTCAGCCACCACCAGTGTTGCCAACTATTTTTGTGCCGTCCCGCTGCAATCGTTGTCAAAACCGCCAGAATACCGCTAAATGTTGAAATTCACACCTTTATATTAAAAAATAACAAATACATATTTGATATGTACGCATAGTCTTGCGTAAAAATATAATAAATAAGAAAATGTCTTAAAAAGTCGTATCGCATAAAATAATTTCTTCGCTTTCGTCGACAGCATCCGAATATATTTCTTTGGTTCCTATTAGCCTTATCACAGCTTTAGGTACTGTGTAATTCATACAGCATTTGTTAAGTATTTTGAGCCCATATCATATACTTAATACACTGTTGAGAGTTGGCAGCTGCATTCTATTTCTTATTTTCGTTTTTATTAAATTCATTTGAGAAAATATTCTCAACTTCAGCGTTCGACCACGGAAGCATTGGTATTTTTATAACGAATTCAGATAGGTCTGAAAAAACGTAATTGCCACCGGCATCTGTATAATTTCGAATTTCTCCCCAAAGTGCAGCAGTACTGGTTTTTTCCTGCCAATCTATTAGGCGAATATTATTACTGCTGAAGGATTTTTTCTATTTCGGTAGTCGGAACCTTAAAATATTCCAAGATTGGAGTAACATCCTTTTTTCCAGGTTTTAATGCATTTTCTGCTGCAAACATATCTAGGTGTTCTAATATTTCAATATTATCTGGCAACCTTTTTTTTAACTCCACGATTAATGAAATTAAAAAATCCGTGTAATTCTTTCGTGTTTCCAATTCTACAATTTCAGTTAGAATATTATCCAATTTAAATTTTCTAATATATTTTTCGAAATTTTATCCAAGATAACAATCTCGTTCCATAAATGACTTATAGTCCACGTTATCGTTTGAACTTGAAATTTTTTCTTTAAGAATTGAGAATGCCATTTTAAACGCTGTCATTCGATTGAAAATTCTTATTAAGTTTTTTTCATTTCACAATGCTTTTGTTTCATCGGCACCTTCTGCAATTCAATTTTGAAGTGCAGGGTTTTTCAACCACTGCTTGCGGAATTTTTGCTTATATGCCACTTTTGGCATGTTACAATTAAAAATAATTAACAATTACTATGCTAGACTATCACTACATAGACCTAAAATATTTGTATGCCGCCTGTCAGTTTCAGTTTTAGAGAAAGACTTTCATGAAATAAAATTAATAAATTTTTTTAGTATAGTGATTAATCGATTAGTAGTTCAAATGACATATCAATATTATATTTAAATGGTAACTATAAATACTAAAAAACAGCTAGAAATCCGTCAATTTTTTTATTGAAATCTCCAGAAATCCCGCTAAAATGGCAACACTGGCCACTACTAAGAAAACGCTCTTTCTCCGATCTTGGCTTCTCTTTTTGATCCACTTCGCGTGTGTACATTTGCACTCTCCCGCATACATCCATACTGAGCCATTATTCTGGCTACGTATGTAAGCTACATACGTAATTGCTCACTTGCGTGCAAATATTTCCACATACGTACATATTATATATGTATATACATGCATGCGAACAGAGATGCCAGCAAACCTGGCAAGTCGAGAGGCGGAGGAGTCCTGATTGCAGTAAGTCGCGAATTCCGTGCATCGTTAACTGATTTAAATAATCCTGATTCTCTACTGGACCAGATGTGTGTTTGTGTTAGAAGCTCGTCTCTGTCACGCACACTGTTTCTTTTTGCTTCTTACGTTCCACCGAACAGTGTAGATATTAATACTGACAACATTGTAAATTTTGTACACAATACGCTACGGGATGACTACATCTGCGTATTTGGTGATTTTAATTTAAGTAATGTAAGTTGGTCTTATAGTTACGCGACTGCTGGGCTAACAGCTAATAATATTTCTTCGTTGAACGAATCTTGTCTTATTGATAACTTACATAGTTTAAATTTATTGCAAATTAATAATTTTGTTAACGAGCTTGATAGGATTTTATATTTAATTTTTATCGGTGATGATTTAAAATACAACCTTTCCCAACGCCTTGATCCCATTTCTCCCGCGGGGTTGCATCATATTGCACTTGTTCTTGAGGTTGAATCTTACAATTTTGCAACGGTCGTTACAAATAATAATAACGCTTCCTACAATTATGCTCGCTGTGACTGTGCCAGTATCAACAGGCTATTTCTAGACTTTGACTGGCCCGCTGTGTTTGCTAACTTCGATGTTTCTAGCTGTTTTAACAAATTTAAGTCAATTATGTATGACATTTGCTCAGCTAATATTCCTTTAATCAATAGTAGGCCATATAAGTTGCCCTGGTATAAATATCGACTTAAGAGGTTAAAAAACCAGCGAAATAAATTCTACAACAAATGTAAATCAACAAACAGTCTTAACCACTTCCTAATGTATAAGCGGGTTTTAAGGGAGTTAAATTTTCTTGACAAGTTTTTACATAAGAATTATATTCTTAACTACGAACTGAATATCAAGTCAAATCCCAAAGCTTTTTGGAATTTCGTTAAGTCAAAGAAATCATCTTCTTCAATACCATCTACAATTTCCCTCAATAATAAATCAGCGGATTCTCCGTCCGATGTTGCTAATTTGTTCGCGGATTAAACTTTTATCATGATAAAAGTAGAGTAGGTATCTCAACCTTGTAGAATGTGATATTGAGAAGGGTATTGTAGACCTAAAGTCCTCTTCACGAACTGACAGTGACGGGATTTCTGCGCTGTTATTAAAGAATTGCCCAGCTCTGATTTCTCCATTGAAGATTATCTTTAATAAGTCACTATCCGCTGGAGTTTATATAGATGCATGGAAATTGGCTTATATTTCTCCTATTTTCAAAAGTGGAAATAAAAACAATGTATGAAACTATAGACCAATCTCTAAACTATCTACCGTTTCCAAACTCTTCGAGGGCATCATTAAGAATAAAATGTATTTTTCGGTCAATAATCTAATTTGCCTAAACCAACATGGTTTTATACTCCACTGTCTCAAACCTGGCAGTATTTAGTGAATACTGTATATTGGCTTTTTCTATTGGATCCCAAGTAGACTGTATATACACTTCTTTCTAAATAGGCAGTATTCTTGGGCCGTTGCTCTTCGTTTTGTTTATAAACGATATTAAATCATGTTTCTCTTTCGCTAACGTTTTGCTGTATGCTGATGACCTAAAAGTTTTCTCAACTGTAAAGAATAGTGCTGACGTGGTTAAATTACAATTGGAACTTGACAACTAACATGCATGGTGTCGTAAGTCTCGTCTTTGCCTTAGTGTCAGTAAGTGTTTTCATGTGACCTTCACTAAGTCAAACAATTTTTTAGTTACGTCATATTGCACTTTTGTCAAATTGCACTTTGCAGCCTATTAAAGAAATTAAGGACCTTGGGGTTATTTTTGATTCCAAACTTTCCTTTAATAATCACGTTAATTATATAATTTCTAAATCATATGCCATGCTTGGCTTCGTAAGGAGAAATAGTTCAGAGTTTATTAATCCCTATACTTTAAAATTGCTCTACACCTCGTTTGTGCGCTCTCATTTGGAGGTCATCTTTTGTAAACATTTTGAACTCAATTATATAATGTTACTTGTTAATTAATTTAATTATTTTATCAAATCTTTTTTTCCTTCCCATAGTCTGTAAGAATTTAGTGTTCATAGACTAAATTAAAAAATTAAATTAAAAAAAATTAAAATTAAACTAAATTAATTAAAATATATAAATTAATAAAAGGCTTAATTTTTCGCGCCAAAGCGGTAAATAAAAAGCGGATATTTTCTTACCGCGAAAACTTTCATTTCGGTAATTGGCCACTAAAAAAAAAGTTGGGGAAAATAATCTGTTTTACCCAAAAAGCGGGATATACATATATATTCATTTACCGCCAATTTATACATATATAAATAATAAAAAAAAAATTAAAAAATATTCCGTTGCAGTTTTAAATGCCTACTGTCCCACAGTCCATAATAAAATATCAGCAGATTACTTTCCCGACTTACCAATTTCTGCCGTTGTTAGCAAAGGTCGTTGAACTTAGCCAAAGTGCCGAAAAACAAAAGGGCATTTTTGCATATGCATATTGCATATACGCACATGCGCACATATATTCACTATTGCTAATTGCATTATCTGCTAATATTCGCTTAGCACCGAACACTCAGTACCGAACAGAGTGGCTATAATTTTTCAACTTCAGCCACCACCAGTGTTGCCAACTATTTTTGTGCCGTCCCGCTGCAATCGTTGTCAAAACCGCCAGAATACCGCTAAATGTTGAAATTCACATCTTTATATTAAAAAAGAACAAATACATATTTGATATGTACGCATAGTCTTGCGTAAAAATAGAATAAATAAGAAAATGTCTTAAAAAGTCGTATCGCATAAAATAATTTCTTCGCTTTCGTCGACAGCATCCGAATATATTTCTTTGGTTCCTATTAGCCTTATCACAGCTTTAGGTACTGTGTAATTCATACAGCATTTGTTAAGTCTTTTGAGCCCATATCATATACTTAATACACTGTTGAGAGTTGGCAGCTGCATTCTATTTCTTATTTTCGTTTTTATTAAATTCATTTGAGAAAATATTCTCAACTTCAGGGTTCGACCACGGAAGCGTTGGTATTTTTATAACGAATTCAGATAGGTCTGAAAAAACGTAATTGCCACCGGCATCTGTATAATTTCGAATTTCTCCCCAAAGTGCAGCAGTACTGGTTTTTTCCTGCCAATCTATTAGGCGAATATTATTACTGCTGAAGGATTTTTTCTATTTCGGTAGTCGGAACCTTAAAATATTCCAAGATTGGAGTAACATCCTTTTTTACAGGTTTTAATGCATTTTCTGCTGCAAACATATCTAGGTGTTCTAATATTTCAATATTATCTGGCAACCTTTTCTTTAACTCGACGATTAATGAAATTAAAAAATCCGTGTAATTCTTTCGTGTTTCCAATTCTGCAATTTCAGTTAGAATATTATCCAATTTTTATTTTCTAATATATTTTTCGAAATTTTATCCAAGATAACAATCTCGTTCTATAAATGACTTATAGTCCACGTTATCGTTTGAACTTGAAATTTTTTCTTTAAGAATTGAGAATGCCATTTTAAACGCTGTCATTCGATTGAAAATTCTTATTAAGTTTTTTCATTTCACAATGCTTTTGTTTCATCGGCACCTTCTGCAATTCAATTTTGAAGTGCAGGGTTTTTCAACCACTGCTTGCGAAATTTTTGTTTATATGCCACTTTTGGCATGTTACAATTAAAAATAATTAACAATTACTATGCTAGACTATCACTACATAGACCTAAAATATTTGTATGCCGCCTGTCAGTTTCAGTTTTAGAGAAAGACTTTCATGAAATAAAATTAATAAATTTTTTTAGTATAGTGATTAATCGATTAGTAGTTCAAATGACATATCAATATTATATTTAAATGGTAACTATAAATACTAAAAAACAGCTAGAAATCCGTCAATTTTTTTATTGAAATCTCCAGAAATCCCGCTAAAATGGCAACACTGGCCACCACTAAGAAAACGCTCTTTCTCCGATCTTGGCTTCTCTTTTTGATCCACTTCGCTTTACTCGGCCGCACTCACCAAGCTAAGAGAGTTCAAACAAAGCACGCTCACGACTCCACAAGTGCAGTATCCAGAACTCACCTCAGCGTTGAGCGGCTTTTGCGTGTATACATTTGCACTCTCCCGCATACATCCATACTGAGCCATTATTCTGGCTACGTATGTAAGCTACATACGTAATTGTTCACTTGCGTGCAAATATTTCTACATACGTACATATTCACCCTTATCGTGAGTTCCGCCCGGAAAAAAATCCTCCCGAAATTTTTTCATTCGCCCGAATTGAATCCGCCTATTGTAAGTTTCGCCCGGAATAAATTTCGCTTCGAAAAATTCGAACATGGAAATTGCAACTCTGAAATTTGTTTACTTGTTTAATGAAAGTGTACAATAATCAAATAGACAAAGTAAATAGTAATTTTGCAAAATGTATTCCATTGCAATGAGAATTTTATGCGAAGATGAAGAAAACTCGCTTTAACGAGCAGGAAGCACCGGAAATGCCAGAGACTTTGTAAGAAATTATGGGTGAACATTCATGCAACTATTCATAAAATTATAACTCTTTCAGGTTTTTGAAATATTACAGAGTCAATAAAGATGCGTTTAAGTATTTACTAGGATTGTGAAATTGGGCTAGCGCAATCGTCTTTTAGTCACGTTCTCTCTGAAGTTTTGCTTTTCCTGCATTCTACTCAAAAGTATCTCACTTTGAACTTTATTGATTGTTTTACTCCTGGAATTATAGATTACATATGTAAAAATTTGCTATTAATAATTGTTATATATCTTATATAAAAACATATGCAACTTACATTTGGAATCCGTGTATATTGTTCGCCTCTCAAAAAATTGTGAAAAAATTCAATTGAAATGGCTACTTTTTTCGCCCGGAATGAGTGCTGCCGATAAGGCGAAACAATGTTCGAAAGCGGAAAATTTCCGCCCGAAACTCATAATAAGCGAACAGTGAAAAGTGAACTATTTCGGGCGAAAACGAAACTCACGATAAGGGTGATTATATATGTATATACATGCATGCGAAAAGAGATGCCAGCAAACCTGGCAAGTCGAGAGGCGGAGGAGTCCTGATTGCAGTAAGTCGCGAATTCCGTGCATCGTTAACTGATTTAAATAATCCTGATTCTCTACTGGACCAGATATGTGTTTGTGTTAGAAGCTCGTCTCTGTCACGCACACTGTTTCTTTTTGCTTCTTACGTTCCACCGAACAGTGTAGATATTAATACTGACAACATTGTAAATTTTGTACACAATACGCTACGGGATGACTACATCTGCATATTTGGTGATTTTAATTTAAGTAATGTAAGTTGGTCTTATAGTTACCCGACTGCTGGGCTAACAGCTAATAATATTTCTTCGTTGAACGAATCTTGTCTTATTGATAACTTACATAGTTTAAATTTATTGCAAATTAATAATTTTGTTAACGAGCTTGATAGGATTTTATATTTAATTTTTATCGGTGATGATTTAAAATACAACCTATCCCAACGCCTTGATCCCATTTCTCCCGCGGGGTTGCATCATATTGCACTTTTTCTTGAGGTTGAATCTTACAATTTTGCAACGGTCGTTACAAATAATAATAACCCTTCCTACAATTATGCTCGCTGTGACTGTGCCAGTATCAACAGGCTATTTCTAGACTTTGACTGGCCCGCTGTGTTTGCTAACTTCGATGTTTCTAGCTGTTTTAACAAATTTAAGTCAATTATGTATGACATTTGCTCAGCTAATATTCCTTTAATCAATAGTAGGCCATATAAGTTGCCCTGGTATAAATATCGACTTAAGAGGTTAAAAAACCAGCGAAATAAATTCTACAACAAATGTAAATCAACAAACAGTCTTAACCACTTCCTAATGTATAAGCGGGTTTTAAGGGAGTTAAATTTTCTTGACAAGTTTTTACATAAGAATTATATTCTTAACTACGAACTGAATATCAAGTCAAATCCCAAAGCTTTTTGGAATTTCGTTAAGTCAAAGAAATCATCTTCTTCAATACCATCTACAATTTCCCTCAATAATAAATCAGCGGATTCTCCGTCCGATGTTGCTAATTTGTTCGCGGATCAAACTTTTATCATGATAAAAGTAGAGTAGGTATCTCAACCTTGTAGAATGTGATATTGAGAAGGGTATTGTAGACCTAAAGTCCTCTTCACGAACTGACAGTGACGGGATTTCTGCGCTGTTATTAAAGAATTGCCCAGGTCTGATTTCTCCATTGAAGATTATCTTTAATAAGTCACTATCCGCTGGAGTTTATATAGATGCATGGAAATTGGCTTATATTTCTCCTATTTTCAAAAGTGGAAATAAAAACAATGTATGAAACTATAGACCAATCTCTAAACTATCTACCGTTTCCAAACTCTTCGAGGGCATCATTAAGAATAAAATGTATTTTTCGGTCAAGAATCTAATTTGCCTAAACCAACATGGTTTTATACTCCACTGTCTCAAACCTGGCAGTATTTAGTGAATACTGTATATTGGCTTTTTCTATTGGATCCCAAGTAGACTGTATATACACTTCTTTCTAAATAGGCAGTATTCTTGGGCCGGTTCTTTTCTTTTTGTTTATAAACGATATTAAATCATGTTTCTCTTTCGCTAACGTTTTGCTGTATGCTGATGACCTAAAAGTTTTCTCAACTGTAAAGAATAGTGCTGACGTGGTTAAATTACAATTGGAACTTGACAACTAACATGCATGGTGTCGTAAGTCTCGTCTTTGCCTTAGTGTCAGTAAGTGTTTTCATGTGACCTTCACTAAGTCAAACAATTTTTTAGTTACGTCATATTGCACTTTTGTCAAATTGCACTTTGCAGCCTATTAAAGAAATTAAGGACCTTGGGGTTATTTTTGATTCCAAACTTTCCTTTAATAATCACGTTAATTATATAATTTCTAAATCATATGCCATGCTTGGCTTCGTAAGGAGAAATAGTTCAGAGTTTATTAATCCCTATACTTTAAAATTGCTCTACACCTCGTTTGTGCGCTCTCATTTGGAGGTCATCTTTTGTAAACATTTTGAACTCAATTATATAATGTTACTTGTTAATTAATTTAATTATTTTATCAAATCTTTTTTTCCTTCCCATAGTCTGTAAGAATTTAGTGTTCATAGACTAAATTAAAAAATTAAATTAAAAAAAATTAAAATTAAACTAAATTAATTAAAATATATAAATTAATAAAAGGCTTAATTTTTCGCGCCAAAGCGGTAAATAAAAAGCGGATATTTTCTTACCGCGAAAACTTTCATTTCGGTAATTGGCCACTAAAAAAAAAGTTGGGGAAAATAATCTGTTTTACCCAAAAAGCGGGATATACATATATATTCATTTACCGCCAATTTATACATATATAAATAATAAAAAAAAATTAAAAAATATTCCGTTGCAGTTTTAAATGCCTACTGTCCCACAGTCCATAATAAAATATCAGCAGATTACTTTCCCGACTTACCAATTTCTGCCGTTGTTAGCAAAGGTCGTTGAACTTAGCGAAAGTGCCGAAAAACAAAAGGGCATTTTTGCATATGCATATTGCATATACGCACATGCGCACATATATTCACTATTGCTAATTGCATTATCTGCTAATATTCGCTTAGCACCGAACACTCAGTACCGAACAGAGTGGCTATAATTTTTCAACTTCAGCCACCACCAGTGTTGCCAACTATTTTTGTGCCGTCCCGCTGCAATCGTTGTCAAAACCGCCAGAATACCGCTAAATGTTGAAATTCACATCTTTATATTAAAAAAGAACAAATACATATTTGATATGTACGCATAGTCTTGCGTAAAAATAGAATAAATAAGAAAATGTCTTAAAAAGTCGTATCGCATAAAATAATTTCTTCGCTTTCGTCGACAGCATCCGTTCCTATTAGCCTTATCACAGCTTTAGGTACTGTGTAATTCATACAGCATTTGTTAAGTCTTTTGAGCCCATATCATATACTTAATACACTGTTGAGAGTTGGCAGCTGCATTCTATTTCTTATTTTCGTTTTTATTAAATTCATTTGAGAAAATATTCTCAACTTCAGCGTTCGACCACGGAAGCGTTGGTATTTTTATAACGAATTCAGATAGGTCTGAAAAAACGTAATTGCCACCGGCATCTGTATAATTTCGAATTTCTCCTCAAAGTGCAGCAGTCCTGGTTTTTTCCTGCCAATCTATTAGGCGAATATTATTACTGCTGAAGGATTTTTTCTATTTCGGTAGTCGGAACCTTAAAATATTCCAAGATTGGAGTAACATCCTTTTTTACAGGGTTTAATGCATTTTCTGCTGCAAACATATCTAGGTGTTCTAATATTTCAATATTATCTGGCAACCTTTTCTTTAACTCGACGATTAATGAAATTAAAAAATCCGTGTAATTCTTTCGTGTTTCCAATTCTACAATTTCAGTTAGAATATTATCCAATTTTAATTTTCTAATATATTTTTCGAAATTTTATCCAAGATAACAATCTCGTTCGATAAATGACTTATAGTCCACGTTATCGTTTGAACTTGAAATTTTCTCTTTAAGAATTGAGAATGGCATTTTAAACGCTGTCATTCGATTGAAAATTCTTATTAAGTTTTTTCATTTCACAATGCTTTTGTTTCATCGGCACCTTCTGCAATTCAATTTTGAAGTGCAGGGTTTTTCAACCACTGCTTGCGGAATTTTTGCTTATATGCCACTTTTGGCATGTTACAATTAAAAATAATTAACAATTACTATGCTAGACTATCACTACATAGACCTAAAATATTTGTATGCCGCCTGTCAGTTTCAGTTTTAGAGAAAGACTTTCATGAAAGAAAATTAATAAATTTTTTTAGTATAGTGATTAATCGATTAGTAGTTCAAATGACATATCAATATTATATTTAAATGGTAACTATAAATACTAAAAAACAGCTAGAAATCCGTCAATTTTTTTATTGAAATCTCCAGAAATCCCGCTAAAATGGCAACACTGGCCACCACTAAGAAAACGCTCTTTCTCCGATCTTGGCTTCTGTTTTTGATCCACTTCGCTTTACTCGACCGCACTCACCAAGCTAAGAGAGTTCAAACAAAGCACGCTCACGACTCCCCAAGTGCAGTATCCAGAACTCACCTCAGCGTTGAGCGGCTTTTGCGTGTGTACATTTGCACTCTCCCGCATACATCCATACTGAGCCATTATTCTGGCTACGTATGTAAGCTACATACGTAATTGCTCACTTGCGTGCAAATATTTCTACATACGTACATATTATATATGTATATACATGCATGCGAACAGAGATGCCAGCAAACCTGGCAAGTCGAGAGGCGGAGGAGTCCTGATTGCAGTAAGTCGCGAATTCCGTGCATCGTTAACTAATTTAAATAATCCTGATTCTCTACTGGACCAGATATGTGTTTGTGTTAGAAGCTCGTCTCTGTCACGCACACTGTTTCTTTTTGCTTCTTACGTTCCACCGAACAGTGTAGATATTAATACTGACAACATTGTAAATTTTGTACACAATACGCTACGGGATGACTACATCTGCGTATTTGGTGATTTTAATTTAAGTAATGTAAGTTGGTCTTATAGTTACCCGACTGCTGGGCTAACAGCTAATAATATTTCTTCGTTGAACGAATCTTGTCTTATTGATAACTTACATAGTTTAAATTTATTGCAAATTAATAATTTTGTTAACGAGCTTGATAGGATTTTATATTTAATTTTTATCGGTGATGATTTAAAATACAACCTTTCCCAACGCCTTGATCCCATTTCTCCCGCGGGGTTGCATCATATTGCACTTGTTCTTGAGGTTGAATCTTACAATTTTGCAACGGTCGTTACAAATAATAATAACGCTTCCTACAATTATGCTCGCTGTGACTGTGCCAGTATCAACAGGCTATTTCTAGACTTTGACTGGTCCGCTGTGTTTGCTAACTTCGATGTTTCTAGCTGTTTTAACAAATTTAAGTCAATTATGTATGACATTTGCTCAGCTAATATTCCTTTAATCAATAGTAGGCCATATAAATTGCCCTGGTATAAATATCGACTTAAGAGGTTAAAAAACCAGCGAAATATATTCTACAACAAATGTAAATCAACAAACAGTCTTAACCACTTTCTAATGTATAAGCGGGTTTTAAGGGAGTTCAATTTTCTTGACAAGTTTTTACATAAGAATTATATTCTTAACTACGAACTGAATATCAAGTCAACTCCCAAAGCTTTTTGGAATTTCGTTAAGTCAAAGAAATCATCTTCTTCAATACCATCTACAATTTCCCTCAATAATAAATCAGCGGATTCTCCGTCCGATGTTGCTAATTTGTTCGCGGATCAAACTTTTATCATGATAAAAGTAGAGTAGGTATCTCAACCTTGTAGAATGTGATATTGAGAAGGGTATTGTAGACCTAAAGTCCTCTTCACGAACTGACAGTGACGGAATTTCTGCGCTGTTATTAAAGAATTGCCCAGCTCTGATTTCTCCACTGAAGATTATCTTTAATAAGTCACTATCCGCTGGAGTTTATATAGATGCATGGAAATTGGCTTATATTTCTCCTATTTTCAAAAGTGGAAATAAAAACAATGTATGAAACTATAGACCAATCTCTAAACTATCTACCGTTTCCAAACTCTTCGAGGGCATCATTAAGAATAAAATGTATTTTTCGGTCAAGAATCTAATTTGCCTAAACCAACATGGTTTTATACTCCACTGTCTCAAACCTGGCAGTATTTAGTGAATACTGTATATTGGCTTTTTCTATTGGATCCCAAGTAGACTGTATATACACTTCTTTCTAAATAGGCAGTATTCTTGGGCCGTTGCTCTTCGTTTTGTTTATAAACGATATTAAATCATGTTTCTCTTTCGCTAACGTTTTGCTGTATGCTGATGACCTAAAAGTTTTCTCAACTGTAAAGAATAGTGCTGACGTGGTTAAATTACAATTGGAACTTGACAACTAACATGCATGGTGTCGTAAGTCTCGTCTTTGCCTTAATGTCAGTAAGTGTTTTCATGTGACCTTCACTAAGTCAAACAATTTTTGAGTTACGTCATATCGTTTGTCAAATTGCACTTTGCAGCCTATTAAAGACCTTGGGGTTATTTTTGATTCCAAACTTTCCTTTAATAATCACGTTAATTATATAATTTCTAAATCATATGCCATGCTTGGCTTCGTAAGGAGAAATAGTTCAGAGTTTATTAATCCCTATACTTTAAAATTGCTCTACACCTCGTTTGTGCGCTCTCATTTGGAGGTCATCTTTTGTAAACATTTTGAACTCAATTATATAATGTTACTTGTTAATTAATTTAATTATTTTATCAAATCTTTTTTTCCTTCCCATAGTCTGTAAGAATTTAGTGTTCATAGACTAAATTAAAAAATTAAATTAAAAAAAATTAAAATTAAACTAAATTAATTAAAATATATAAATTAATAAAAGGCTTAATTTTTCGCGCCAAAGCGGTAAATAAAAAGCGGATATTTTCTTACCGCGAAAACTTTCATTTCGGTAATTGGCCACTAAAAAAAAAGTTGGGGAAAATAATCTGTTTTACCCAAAAAGCGGGATATACATATATATTCATTTACCGCCAATTTATACATATATAAATAATAAAAAAAAATTAAAAAATATTCCGTTGCAGTTTTAAATGCCTACTGTCCCACAGTCCATAATAAAATATCAGCAGATTACTTTCCCGACTTACCAATTTCTGCCGTTGTTAGCAAAGGTCGTTGAACTTAGCGAAAGTGCCGAAAAACAAAAGGGCATTTTTGCATATGCATATTGCATATACGCACATGCGCACATATATTCACTATTGCTAATTGCATTATCTGCTAATATTCGCTTAGCACCGAACACTCAGTACCGAACAGAGTGGCTATAATTTTTCAACTTCAGCCACCACCAGTGTTGCCAACTATTTTTGTGCCGTCCCGCTGCAATCGTTGTCAAAACCGCCAGAATACCGCTAAATGTTGAAATTCACATCTTTATATTAAAAAAGAACAAATACATATTTGATATGTACGCATAGTCTTGCGTAAAAATAGAATAAATAAGAAAATGTCTTAAAAAGTCGTATCGCATAAAATAATTTCTTCGCTTTCGTCGACAGCATCCGAATATATTTCTTTGGTTCCTATTAGCCTTATCACAGCTTTAGGTACTGTGTAATTCATACAGCATTTGTTAAGTCTTTTGAGCCCATATCATATACTTAATACACTGTTGAGAGTTGGCAGCTGCATTCTATTTCTTATTTTCGTTTTTATTAAATTCATTTGAGAAAATATTCTCAACTTCAGGGTTCGACCACGGAAGCGTTGGTATTTTTATAACGAATTCAGATAGGTCTGAAAAAACGTAATTGCCACCGGCATCTGTATAATTTCGAATTTCTCCCCAAAGTGCAGCAGTACTGGTTTTTTCCTGCCAATCTATTAGGCGAATATTATTACTGCTGAAGGATTTTTTCTATTTCGGTAGTCGGAACCTTAAAATATTCCAAGATTGGAGTAACATCCTTTTTTACAGGTTTTAATGCATTTTCTGCTGCAAACATATCTAGGTGTTCTAATATTTCAATATTATCTGGCAACCTTTTCTTTAACTCGACGATTAATGAAATTAAAAAATCCGTGTAATTCTTTCGTGTTTCCAATTCTGCAATTTCAGTTAGAATATTATCCAATTTTTATTTTCTAATATATTTTTCGAAATTTTATCCAAGATAACAATCTCGTTCTATAAATGACTTATAGTCCACGTTATCGTTTGAACTTGAAATTTTTTCTTTAAGAATTGAGAATGCCATTTTAAACGCTGTCATTCGATTGAAAATTCTTATTAAGTTTTTTCATTTCACAATGCTTTTGTTTCATCGGCACCTTCTGCAATTCAATTTTGAAGTGCAGGGTTTTTCAACCACTGCTTGCGAAATTTTTGTTTATATGCCACTTTTGGCATGTTACAATTAAAAATAATTAACAATTACTATGCTAGACTATCACTACATAGACCTAAAATATTTGTATGCCGCCTGTCAGTTTCAGTTTTAGAGAAAGACTTTCATGAAATAAAATTAATAAATTTTTTTAGTATAGTGATTAATCGATTAGTAGTTCAAATGACATATCAATATTATATTTAAATGGTAACTATAAATACTAAAAAACAGCTAGAAATCCGTCAATTTTTTTATTGAAATCTCCAGAAATCCCGCTAAAATGGCAACACTGGCCACCACTAAGAAAACGCTCTTTCTCCGATCTTGGCTTCTCTTTTTGATCCACTTCGCTTTACTCGGCCGCACTCACCAAGCTAAGAGAGTTCAAACAAAGCACGCTCACGACTCCACAAGTGCAGTATCCAGAACTCACCTCAGCGTTGAGCGGCTTTTGCGTGTATACATTTGCACTCTCCCGCATACATCCATACTGAGCCATTATTCTGGCTACGTATGTAAGCTACATACGTAATTGTTCACTTGCGTGCAAATATTTCTACATACGTACATATTCACCCTTATCGTGAGTTCCGCCCGGAAAAAAATCCTCCCGAAATTTTTTCATTCGCCCGAATTGAATCCGCCTATTGTAAGTTTCGCCCGGAATAAATTTCGCTTCGAAAAATTCGAACATGGAAATTGCAACTCTGAAATTTGTTTACTTGTTTAATGAAAGTGTACAATAATCAAATAGACAAAGTAAATAGTAATTTTGCAAAATGTATTCCATTGCAATGAGAATTTTATGCGAAGATGAAGAAAACTCGCTTTAACGAGCAGGAAGCACCGGAAATGCCAGAGACTTTGTAAGAAATTATGGGTGAACATTCATGCAACTATTCATAAAATTATAACTCTTTCAGGTTTTTGAAATATTACAGAGTCAATAAAGATGCGTTTAAGTATTTACTAGGATTGTGAAATTGGGCTAGCGCAATCGTCTTTTAGTCACGTTCTCTCTGAAGTTTTGCTTTTCCTGCATTCTACTCAAAAGTATCTCACTTTGAACTTTATTGATTGTTTTACTCCTGGAATTATAGATTACATATGTAAAAATTTGCTATTAATAATTGTTATATATCTTATATAAAAACATATGCAACTTACATTTGGAATCCGTGTATATTGTTCGCCTCTCAAAAAATTGTGAAAAAATTCAATTGAAATGGCTACTTTTTTCGCCCGGAATGAGTGCTGCCGATAAGGCGAAACAATGTTCGAAAGCGGAAAATTTCCGCCCGAAACTCATAATAAGCGAACAGTGAAAAGTGAACTATTTCGGGCGAAAACGAAACTCACGATAAGGGTGATTATATATGTATATACATGCATGCGAAAAGAGATGCCAGCAAACCTGGCAAGTCGAGAGGCGGAGGAGTCCTGATTGCAGTAAGTCGCGAATTCCGTGCATCGTTAACTGATTTAAATAATCCTGATTCTCTACTGGACCAGATATGTGTTTGTGTTAGAAGCTCGTCTCTGTCACGCACACTGTTTCTTTTTGCTTCTTACGTTCCACCGAACAGTGTAGATATTAATACTGACAACATTGTAAATTTTGTACACAATACGCTACGGGATGACTACATCTGCATATTTGGTGATTTTAATTTAAGTAATGTAAGTTGGTCTTATAGTTACCCGACTGCTGGGCTAACAGCTAATAATATTTCTTCGTTGAACGAATCTTGTCTTATTGATAACTTACATAGTTTAAATTTATTGCAAATTAATAATTTTGTTAACGAGCTTGATAGGATTTTATATTTAATTTTTATCGGTGATGATTTAAAATACAACCTATCCCAACGCCTTGATCCCATTTCTCCCGCGGGGTTGCATCATATTGCACTTTTTCTTGAGGTTGAATCTTACAATTTTGCAACGGTCGTTACAAATAATAATAACCCTTCCTACAATTATGCTCGCTGTGACTGTGCCAGTATCAACAGGCTATTTCTAGACTTTGACTGGCCCGCTGTGTTTGCTAACTTCGATGTTTCTAGCTGTTTTAACAAATTTAAGTCAATTATGTATGACATTTGCTCAGCTAATATTCCTTTAATCAATAGTAGGCCATATAAGTTGCCCTGGTATAAATATCGACTTAAGAGGTTAAAAAACCAGCGAAATAAATTCTACAACAAATGTAAATCAACAAACAGTCTTAACCACTTCCTAATGTATAAGCGGGTTTTAAGGGAGTTAAATTTTCTTGACAAGTTTTTACATAAGAATTATATTCTTAACTACGAACTGAATATCAAGTCAAATCCCAAAGCTTTTTGGAATTTCGTTAAGTCAAAGAAATCATCTTCTTCAATACCATCTACAATTTCCCTCAATAATAAATCAGCGGATTCTCCGTCCGATGTTGCTAATTTGTTCGCGGATCAAACTTTTATCATGATAAAAGTAGAGTAGGTATCTCAACCTTGTAGAATGTGATATTGAGAAGGGTATTGTAGACCTAAAGTCCTCTTCACGAACTGACAGTGACGGGATTTCTGCGCTGTTATTAAAGAATTGCCCAGGTCTGATTTCTCCATTGAAGATTATCTTTAATAAGTCACTATCCGCTGGAGTTTATATAGATGCATGGAAATTGGCTTATATTTCTCCTATTTTCAAAAGTGGAAATAAAAACAATGTATGAAACTATAGACCAATCTCTAAACTATCTACCGTTTCCAAACTCTTCGAGGGCATCATTAAGAATAAAATGTATTTTTCGGTCAAGAATCTAATTTGCCTAAACCAACATGGTTTTATACTCCACTGTCTCAAACCTGGCAGTATTTAGTGAATACTGTATATTGGCTTTTTCTATTGGATCCCAAGTAGACTGTATATACACTTCTTTCTAAATAGGCAGTATTCTTGGGCCGGTTCTTTTCTTTTTGTTTATAAACGATATTAAATCATGTTTCTCTTTCGCTAACGTTTTGCTGTATGCTGATGACCTAAAAGTTTTCTCAACTGTAAAGAATAGTGCTGACGTGGTTAAATTACAATTGGAACTTGACAACTAACATGCATGGTGTCGTAAGTCTCGTCTTTGCCTTAGTGTCAGTAAGTGTTTTCATGTGACCTTCACTAAGTCAAACAATTTTTTAGTTACGTCATATTGCACTTTTGTCAAATTGCACTTTGCAGCCTATTAAAGAAATTAAGGACCTTGGGGTTATTTTTGATTCCAAACTTTCCTTTAATAATCACGTTAATTATATAATTTCTAAATCATATGCCATGCTTGGCTTCGTAAGGAGAAATAGTTCAGAGTTTATTAATCCCTATACTTTAAAATTGCTCTACACCTCGTTTGTGCGCTCTCATTTGGAGGTCATCTTTTGTAAACATTTTGAACTCAATTATATAATGTTACTTGTTAATTAATTTAATTATTTTATCAAATCTTTTTTTCCTTCCCATAGTCTGTAAGAATTTAGTGTTCATAGACTAAATTAAAAAATTAAATTAAAAAAAATTAAAATTAAACTAAATTAATTAAAATATATAAATTAATAAAAGGCTTAATTTTTCGCGCCAAAGCGGTAAATAAAAAGCGGATATTTTCTTACCGCGAAAACTTTCATTTCGGTAATTGGCCACTAAAAAAAAAGTTGGGGAAAATAATCTGTTTTACCCAAAAAGCGGGATATACATATATATTCATTTACCGCCAATTTATACATATATAAATAATAAAAAAAAATTAAAAAATATTCCGTTGCAGTTTTAAATGCCTACTGTCCCACAGTCCATAATAAAATATCAGCAGATTACTTTCCCGACTTACCAATTTCTGCCGTTGTTAGCAAAGGTCGTTGAACTTAGCGAAAGTGCCGAAAAACAAAAGGGCATTTTTGCATATGCATATTGCATATACGCACATGCGCACATATATTCACTATTGCTAATTGCATTATCTGCTAATATTCGCTTAGCACCGAACACTCAGTACCGAACAGAGTGGCTATAATTTTTCAACTTCAGCCACCACCAGTGTTGCCAACTATTTTTGTGCCGTCCCGCTGCAATCGTTGTCAAAACCGCCAGAATACCGCTAAATGTTGAAATTCACATCTTTATATTAAAAAAGAACAAATACATATTTGATATGTACGCATAGTCTTGCGTAAAAATAGAATAAATAAGAAAATGTCTTAAAAAGTCGTATCGCATAAAATAATTTCTTCGCTTTCGTCGACAGCATCCGTTCCTATTAGCCTTATCACAGCTTTAGGTACTGTGTAATTCATACAGCATTTGTTAAGTCTTTTGAGCCCATATCATATACTTAATACACTGTTGAGAGTTGGCAGCTGCATTCTATTTCTTATTTTCGTTTTTATTAAATTCATTTGAGAAAATATTCTCAACTTCAGCGTTCGACCACGGAAGCGTTGGTATTTTTATAACGAATTCAGATAGGTCTGAAAAAACGTAATTGCCACCGGCATCTGTATAATTTCGAATTTCTCCCCAAAGTGCAGCAGTTCTGGTTTTTTCCTGCCAATCTATTAGGCGAATATTATTACTGCTGAAGGATTTTTTCTATTTCGGTAGTCGGAACCTTAAAATATTCCAAGATTGGAGTAACATCCTTTTTTACAGGTTTTAATGCATTTTCTGCTGCAAACATATCTAGGTGTTCTAATATTTCAATATTATCTGGCAACCTTTTCTTTAACTCGACGATTAATGAAATTAAAAAATCCGTGTAATTCTTTCGTGTTTCCAATTCTGCAATTTCAGTTAGAATATTATCCAATTTTTATTTTCTAATATATTTTTCGAAATTTTATCCAAGATAACAATCTCGTTCTATAAATGACTTATAGTCCACGTTATCGTTTGAACTTGAAATTTTTTCTTTAAGAATTGAGAATGCCATTTTAAACGCTGTCATTCGATTGAAAATTCTTATTAAGTTTTTTCATTTCACAATGCTTTTGTTTCATCGGCACCTTCTGCAATTCAATTTTGAAGTGCAAGGTTTTTCAACCACTGCTTGCGAAATTTTTGCTTATATGCCACTTTTGGCATGTTACAATTAAAAATAATTAACAATTACTATGCTAGACTATCACTACATAGACCTAAAATATTTGTATGCCGCCTGTCAGTTTCAGTTTTAGAGAAAGACTTTCATGAAATAAAATTAATAAATTTTTTTAGTATAGTGATTAATCGATTAGTAGTTCAAATGACATATCAATATTATATTTAAATGGTAACTATAAATACTAAAAAACAGCTAGAAATCCGTCAATTTTTTTATTGAAATCTCCAGAAATCCCGCTAAAATGGCAACACTGGCCACCACTAAGAAAACGCTCTTTCTCCGATCTTGGCTTCTCTTTTTGATCCACTTCGCTTTACTCGGCCGCACTCACCAAGCTAAGAGAGTTCAAACAAAGCACGACTCCCCAAGTGCAGTATCCAGAACTCACCTCAGCTTTTGCGTGTGTACATTTGCACTCTCCCGCATACATCCATACTGAGCCATTATTCTGGCTACGTATGTAAGCTACATACGTAATTGTTCACTTGCGTGCAAATATTTCTTCATACGTACATATTATATATGTATATACATGCATGCGAACAGAGATGCCAGCAAACCTGGCAAGTCGAGAGGCGGAGGAGTCCTGATTGCAGTAAGTCGCGAATTCCGTACATCGTTAACTGATTTAAATAATCCTGATTCTCTACTGGACCAGATATGTGTTTGTGTTAGAAGCTCGTCTCTGTCACGCACACTGTTTCTTTTTGCTTCTTACGTTCCACCGAACAGTGTAGATATTAATACTGACAACATTGTAAATTTTGTACACAATACGCTACGGGATGACTACATCTGCATATTTGGTGATTTTAATTTAAGTAATGTAAGTTGGTCTTATAGTTACCCGACTGCTGGGCTAACAGCTAATAATATTTCTTCGTTGAACGAATCTTGTCTTATTGATAACTTACATAGTTTAAATTTATTGCAAATTAATAATTTTGTTAACGAGCTTGATAGGATTTTATATTTAATTTTTATCGGTGATGATTTAAAATACAACCTATCCCAACGCCTTGATCCCATTTCTCCCGCGGGGTTGCATCATATTGCACTTGTTCTTGAGGTTGAATCTTACAATTTTGCAACGGTCGTTACAAATAATAATAACCCTTCCTACAATTATGCTCGCTGTGACTGTGCCAGTATCAACAGGCTATTTCTAGACTTTGACTGGCCCGCTGTGTTTGCTAACTTCGATGTTTCTAGCTGTTTTAACAAATTTAAGTCAATTATGTATGACATTTGCTCAGCTAATATTCCTTTAATCAATAGTAGGCCATATAAGTTGCCCTGGTATAAATATCGACTTAAGAGGTTAAAAAACCAGCGAAATAAATTCTACAACAAATGTAAATCAACAAACAGTCTTAACCACTTCCTAATGTATAAGCGGGTTTTAAGGGAGTTAAATTTTCTTGACAAGTTTTTACATAAGAATTATATTCTTAACTACGAACTGAATATCAAGTCAAATCCCAAAGCTTTTTGGAATTTCGTTAAGTCAAAGAAATCATCTTCTTCAATACCATCTACAATTTCCCTCAATAATAAATCAGCGGATTCTCCGTCCGATGTTGCTAATTTGTTCGCGGATCAAACTTTTATCATGATAAAAGTAGAGTAGGTATCTCAACCTTGTAGAATGTGATATTGAGAAGGGTATTGTAGACCTAAAGTCCTCTTCACGAACTGACAGTGACGGGATTTCTGCTTTTTGGCTTATATTTCTCCTATTTTCAAAAGTGGAAATAAAAACAATGTATGAAACTATAGACCAATCTCTAAACTATCTACCGTTTCCAAACTCTTCGAGGGCATCATTAAGAATAAAATGTATTTTTCGGTCAAGAATCTAATTTGCCTAAACCAACATGGTTTTATACTCCACTGTCTCAAACCTGGCAGTATTTAGTGAATACTGTATATTGGCTTTTTCTATTGGATCCCAAGTAGACTGTATATACACTTCTTTCTAAATAGGCAGTATTCTTGGGCCGGTTCTTTTCTTTTTGTTTATAAACGATATTAAATCATGTTTCTCTTTCGCTAACGTTTTGCTGTATGCTGATGACCTAAAAGTTTTCTCAACTGTAAAGAATAGTGCTGACGTGGTTAAATTACAATTGGAACTTGACAACTAACATGCATGGTGTCGTAAGTCTCGTCTTTGCCTTAGTGTCAGTAAGTGTTTTCATGTGACCTTCACTAAGTCAAACAATTTTTTAGTTACGTCATATTGCACTTTTGTCAAATTGCACTTTGCAGCCTATTAAAGAAATTAAGGACCTTGGGGTTATTTTTGATTCCAAACTTTCCTTTAATAATCACGTTAATTATATAATTTCTAAATCATATGCCATGCTTGGCTTCGTAAGGAGAAATAGTTCAGAGTTTATTAATCCCTATACTTTAAAATTGCTCTACACCTCGTTTGTGCGCTCTCAGTTGGAGGTCATCTTTTGTAAACATTTTGAACTCAATTATATAATGTTACTTGTTAATTAATTTAATTATTTTATCAAATCTTTTTTTCCTTCCCATAGTCTGTAAGAATTTAGTGTTCATAGACTAAATTAAAAAATTAAATTAAAAAAAATTAAAATTAAACTAAATTAATTAAAATATATAAATTAATAAAAGGCTTAATTTTTCGCGCCAAAGCGGTAAATAAAAAGCGGATATTTTCTTACCGCGAAAACTTTCATTTCGGTAATTGGCCACTAAAAAAAAAGTTGGGGAAAATAATCTGTTTTACCCAAAAAGCGGGATATACATATATATTCATTTACCGCCAATTTATCATATATAAATAATAAAAAAAAAATTAAAAAATATTCCGTTGCAGTTTTAAATGCCTACTGTCCCACAGTCCATAATAAAATATCAGCAGATTACTTTCCCGACTTACCAATTTCTGCCGTTGTTAGCAAAGGTCGTTGAACTTAGCCAAAGTGCCGAAAAACAAAAGGGCATTTTTGCATATGCATATTGCATATACGCACATGCGCACATATATTCACTATTGCTAATTGCATTATCTGCTAATATTCGCTTAGCACCGAACACTCAGTACCGAACAGAGTGGCTATAATTTTTCAACTTCAGCCACCACCAGTGTTGCCAACTATTTTTGTGCCGTCCCGCTGCAATCGTTGTCAAAACCGCCAGAATACCGCTAAATGTTGAAATTCACATCTTTATATTAAAAAAGAACAAATACATATTTGATATGTACGCATAGTCTTGCGTAAAAATAGAATAAATAAGAAAATGTCTTAAAAAGTCGTATCGCATAAAATAATTTCTTCGCTTTCGTCGACAGCATCCGTTCCTATTAGCCTTATCACAGCTTTAGGTACTGTGTAATTCATACAGCATTTGTTAAGTCTTTTGAGCCCATATCATATACTTAATACACTGTTGAGAGTTGGCAGCTGCATTCTATTTCTTATTTTCGTTTTTATTAAATTCATTTGAGAAAATATTCTCAACTTCAGCGTTCGACCACGGAAGCGTTGGTATTTTTATAACGAATTCAGATAGGTCTGAAAAAACGTAATTGCCACCGGCATCTGTATAATTTCGAATTTCTCCCCAAAGTGCAGCAGTTCTGGTTTTTTCCTGCCAATCTATTAGGCGAATTTATTTATTACTGCTGAAGGATTTTTTCTATTTCGGTAGTCGGAACCTTAAAATATTCCAAGATTGGAGTAACATCCTTTTTTACAGGTTTTAATGCATTTTCTGCTGCAAACATATCTAGGTGTTCTAATATTTCAATATTATCTGGCAACCTTTTCTTTAACTCGACGATTAATGAAATTAAAAAATCCGTGTAATTCTTTCGTGTTTCCAATTCTGCAATTTCAGTTAGAATATTATCCAATTTTTATTTTCTAATATATTTTTCGAAATTTTATCCAAGATAACAATCTCGTTCTATAAATGACTTATAGTCCACGTTATCGTTTGAACTTGAAATTTTTTCTTTAAGAATTGAGAATGCCATTTTAAACGCTGTCATTCGATTGAAAATTCTTATTAAGTTTTTTCATTTCACAATGCTTTTGTTTCATCGGCACCTTCTGCAATTCAATTTTGAAGTGCAAGGTTTTTCAACCACTGCTTGCGAAATTTTTGCTTATATGCCACTTTTGGCATGTTACAATTAAAAATAATTAACAATTACTATGCTAGACTATCACTACATAGACCTAAAATATTTGTATGCCGCCTGTCAGTTTCAGTTTTAGAGAAAGACTTTCATGAAATAAAATTAATAAATTTTTTTAGTATAGTGATTAATCGATTAGTAGTTCAAATGACATATCAATATTATATTTAAATGGTAACTATAAATACTAAAAAACAGCTAGAAATCCGTCAATTTTTTTATTGAAATCTCCAGAAATCCCGGTAAAATGGCAACACTGGCCACCACTAAGAAAACGCTCTTTCTCCGATCTTGGCTTCTCTTTTTGATCCACTTCGCTTTACTCGGCCGCACTCACCAAGCTAAGAGAGTTCAAACAAAGCACGACTCCCCAAGTGCAGTATCCAGAACTCACCTCAGCTTTTGCGTGTGTACATTTGCACTCTCCCGCATACATCCATACTGAGCCATTATTCTGGCTACGTATGTAAGCTACATACGTAATTGTTCACTTGCGTGCAAATATTTCTTCATACGTACATATTATATATGTATATACATGCATGCGAACAGAGATGCCAGCAAACCTGGCAAGTCGAGAGGCGGAGGAGTCCTGATTGCAGTAAGTCGCGAATTCCGTACATCGTTAACTGATTTAAATAATCCTGATTCTCTACTGGACCAGATATGTGTTTGTGTTAGAAGCTCGTCTCTGTCACGCACACTGTTTCTTTTTGCTTCTTACGTTCCACCGAACAGTGTAGATATTAATACTGACAACATTGTAAATTTTGTACACAATACGCTACGGGATGACTACATCTGCGTATTTGGTGATTTTAATTTAAGTAATGTAAGTTGGTCTTATAGTTACCCGACTGCTGGGCTAACAGCTAATAATATTTCTTCGTTGAACGAATCTTGTCTTATTGATAACTTACATAGTTTAAATTTATTGCAAATTAATAATTTTGTTAACGAGCTTGATAGGATTTTATATTTAATTTTTATCGGTGATGATTTAAAATACAACCTATCCCAACGCCTTGATCCCATTTCTCCCGCGGGGTTGCATCATATTGCACTTGTTCTTGAGGTTGAATCTTACAATTTTGCAACGGTCGTTACAAATAATAATAACCCTTCCTACAATTATGCTCGCTGTGACTGTGCCAGTATCAACAGGCTATTTCTAGACTTTGACTGGCCCGCTGTGTTTGCTAACTTCGATGTTTCTAGCTGTTTTAACAAATTTAAGTCAATTATGTATGACATTTGCTCAGCTAATATTCCTTTAATCAATAGTAGGCCATATAAGTTGCCCTGGTATAAATATCGACTTAAGAGGTTAAAAAACCAGCGAAATAAATTCTACAACAAATGTAAATCAACAAACAGTCTTAACCACTTCCTAATGTATAAGCGGGTTTTAAGGGAGTTAAATTTTCTTGACAAGTTTTTACATAAGAATTATATTCTTAACTACGAACTGAATATCAAGTCAAATCCCAAAGCTTTTTGGAATTTCGTTAAGTCAAAGAAATCATCTTCTTCAATACCATCTACAATTTCCCTCAATAATAAATCAGCGGATTCTCCGTCCGATGTTGCTAATTTGTTCGCGGATCAAACTTTTATCATGATAAAAGTAGAGTAGGTATCTCAACCTTGTAGAATGTGATATTGAGAAGGGTATTGTAGACCTAAAGTCCTCTTCACGAACTGACAGTGACGGGATTTCTGCGCTGTTATTAAAGAATTGCCCAGGTCTGATTTCTCCATTGAAGATTATCTTTAATAAGTCACTATCCGCTGGAGTTTATATAGATGCATGGAAATTGGCTTATATTTCTCCTATTTTCAAAAGTGGAAATAAAAACAATGTATGAAACTATAGACCAATCTCTAAACTATCTACCGTTTCCAAACTCTTCGAGGGCATCATTAAGAATAAAATGTATTTTTCGGTCAAGAATCTAATTTGCCTAAACCAACATGGTTTTATACTCCACTGTCTCAAACCTGGCAGTATTTAGTGAATACTGTATATTGGCTTTTTCTATTGGATCCCAAGTAGACTGTATATACACTTCTTTCTAAATAGGCAGTATTCTTGGGCCGGTTCTTTTCTTTTTGTTTATAAACGATATTAAATCATGTTTCTCTTTCGCTAACGTTTTGCTGTATGCTGATGACCTAAAAGTTTTCTCAACTGTAAAGAATAGTGCTGACGTGGTTAAATTACAATTGGAACTTGACAACTAACATGCATGGTGTCGTAAGTCTCGTCTTTGCCTTAGTGTCAGTAAGTGTTTTCATGTGACCTTCACTAAGTCAAACAATTTTTTAGTTACGTCATATTGCACTTTTGTCAAATTGCACTTTGCAGCCTATTAAAGAAATTAAGGACCTTGGGGTTATTTTTGATTCCAAACTTTCCTTTAATAATCACGTTAATTATATAATTTCTAAATCATATGCCATGCTTGGCTTCGTAAGGAGAAATAGTTCAGAGTTTATTAATCCCTATACTTTAAAATTGCTCTACACCTCGTTTGTGCGCTCTCATTTGGAGGTCATCTTTTGTAAACATTTTGAACTCAATTATATAATGTTACTTGTTAATTAATTTAATTATTTTATCAAATCTTTTTTTCCTTCCCATAGTCTGTAAGAATTTAGTGTTCATAGACTAAATTAAAAAATTAAATTAAAAAAAAATTAAAATTAAACTAAATTAATTAAAATATATAAATTAATAAAAGGCTTAATTTTTCGCGCCAAAGCGGTAAATAAAAAGCGGATATTTTCTTACCGCGAAAACTTTTATTTCGGTAATTGGCCACTAAAAAAAAAGTTGGGGAAAATAATCTGTTTTACCCAAAAAGCGGGATATACATATATATTCATTTACCGCCAATTTATACATATATAAATAATAAAAAAAAAATTAAAAAATATTCCGTTGCAGTTTTAAATGCCTACTGTCCCACAGTCCATAATAAAATATCAGCAGATTACTTTCCCGACTTACCAATTTCTGCCGTTGTTAGCAAAGGTCGTTGAACTTAGCCAAAGTGCCGAAAAACAAAAGGGCATTTTTGCATATGCATATTGCATATACGCACATGCGCACATATATTCACTATTGCTAATTGCATTATCTGCTAATATTCGCTTAGCACCGAACACTCAGTACCGAACAGAGTGGCTATAATTTTTCAACTTCAGCCACCACCAGTGTTGCCAACTATTTTTGTGCCGTCCCGCTGCAATCGTTGTCAAAACCGCCAGAATACCGCTAAATGTTGAAATTCACATCTTTATATTAAAAAAGAACAAATACATATTTGATATGTACGCATAGTCTTGCGTAAAAATAGAATAAATAAGAAAATGTCTTAAAAAGTCGTATCGCATAAAATAATTTCTTCGCTTTCGTCGACAGCATCCGTTCCTATTAGCCTTATCACAGCTTTAGGTACTGTGTAATTCATACAGCATTTGTTAAGTCTTTTGAGCCCATATCATATACTTAATACACTGTTGAGAGTTGGCAGCTGCATTCTATTTCTTATTTTCGTTTTTATTAAATTCATTTGAGAAAATATTCTCAACTTCAGCGTTCGACCACGGAAGCGTTGGTATTTTTATAACGAATTCAGATAGGTCTGAAAAAACGTAATTGCCACCGGCATCTGTATAATTTCGAATTTCTCCCCAAAGTGCAGCAGTTCTGGTTTTTTCCTGCCAATCTATTAGGCGAATATTATTACTGCTGAAGGATTTTTTCTATTTCGGTAGTCGGAACCTTAAAATATTCCAAGATTGGAGTAACATCCTTTTTTACAGGTTTTAATGCATTTTCTGCTGCAAACATATCTAGGTGTTCTAATATTTCAATATTATCTGGCAACCTTTTCTTTAACTCGACGATTAATGAAATTAAAAAATCCGTGTAATTCTTTCGTGTTTCCAATTCTGCAATTTCAGTTAGAATATTATCCAATTTTTATTTTCTAATATATTTTTCGAAATTTTATCCAAGATAACAATCTCGTTCTATAAATGACTTATAGTCCACGTTATCGTTTGAACTTGAAATTTTTTCTTTAAGAATTGAGAATGCCATTTTAAACGCTGTCATTCGATTGAAAATTCTTATTAAGTTTTTTCATTTCACAATGCTTTTGTTTCATCGGCACCTTCTGCAATTCAATTTTGAAGTGCAAGGTTTTTCAACCACTGCTTGCGAAATTTTTGCTTATATGCCACTTTTGGCATGTTACAATTAAAAATAATTAACAATTACTATGCTAGACTATCACTACATAGACCTAAAATATTTGTATGCCGCCTGTCAGTTTCAGTTTTAGAGAAACACTTTCATGAAATAAAATTAATAAATTTTTTTAGTATAGTGATTAATCGATTAGTAGTTCAAATGACATATCAATATTATATTTAAATGGTAACTATAAATACTAAAAAACAGCTAGAAATCCGTCAATTTTTTTATTGAAATCTCCAGAAATCCCGCTAAAATGGCAACACTGGCCACCACTAAGAAAACGCTCTTTCTCCGATCTTGGCTTCTCTTTTTGATCCACTTCGCTTTACTCGGCCGCACTCACCAAGCTAAGAGAGTTCAAACAAAGCACGCTCACGACTCCCCAAGTGCAGTATCCAGAACTCACCTCAGCGTTGAGCGGCTTTTGCGTGTATACATTTGCACTCTCCCGCATACATCCATACTGAGCCATTATTCTGGCTACGTATGTAAGCTACATACGTTATTGCTCACTTGCGTGCAAATATTTCTACATACGTACATATTATATATGTATATACATGCATGCGAACAGAGATGCCAGCAAACCTGGCAAGTCGATAGGCGGAGGAGTCCTGATTGCAGTAAGTCGCGAATTCCGTGCATCGTTAACTGATTTAAATAATCCTGATTCTCTACTGGACCAGATATGTGTTTGTGTTGAAGCTCGTCTCTGTCACGCACACTGTTTCTTTTTGCTTCTTACGTTCCACCGAACAGTGTAGATATTAATACTGACAACATTGTAAATTTTGTACACAATACGCTACGGGATGACTACATCTGCGTATTTGGTGATTTTAATTTAAGTAATGTAAGTTGGTCTTATAGTTACCCGACTGCGGGGCTAACAGCTAATAATATTTCTTCGTTGAACGAATCTTGTCTTATTGATAACTTACATAGTTTAAATTTATTGCAAATTAATAATTTTGTTAACGAGCTTGATAGGATTTTATATTTAATTTTTATCGGTGATGATTTAAAATACAACCTTTCCCAACGCCTTGATCCCATTTCTCCCGCGGGGTTGCATCATATTGCACTTGTTCTTGAGGTTGAATCTTACAATTTTGCAACGGTCGTTACAAATAATAATAACGCTTCCTACAATTATGCTCGCTGTGACTGTGCCAGTATCAACAGGCTATTTCTAGACTTTGACTGGCCCGCTGTGTTTGCTAACTTCGATGTTTCTAGCTGTTCTAACAAATTTAAGTCAATTATGTATGACATTTGCTCAGCTTATATTCCTAGTAGGCCATATAAGTTGCCCTGGTATAAATATCGACTTAAGAGGTTAAAAAACCAGCGAAATAAATTCTACAACAAATGTAAATCAACAAACAGTCTTAACCACTTCCTAATGTATAAGCGGGTTTTAAGGGAGTTCAATTTTCTTGACAAGTTTTTACATAAGAATTATATTCTTAACTACGAACTGAATATCAAGTCAAATCCCAAAGCTTTTTGGAATTTCGTTAAGTCAAAGAAATCATCTTCTTCAATACCATCTACAATTTCCCTCAATAATAAATCAGCGGATTCTCCGTCCGATGTTGCTAATTTGTTCGCGGATCAAACTTTTATTATGATAAAAGTAGAGTAGGTATCTCAACCTTGTAGAATGTGATATTGAGAAATGTATTGTAGACCTAAAGTCCTCTTCACGAACTGACAGTGACGGGATTTCTGCGCTGTTATTAAAGAATTGCCCAGCTCTGATTTCTCCATTGAAGATTATCTTTAATAAGTCACTATCCGCTGGAGTTTATATAGATGCATGGAAATTGGCTTATATTTCTCCTATTTTCAAAAGTGGAAATAAAAACAATGTATGAAACTATAGACCAATCTCTAAACTATCTACCGTTTCCAAACTCTTCGAGGGCATCATTAAGAATAAAATGTATTTTTCGGTCAAGAATCTAATTTGCCTAAACCAACATGGTTTTATACTCCACTGTCTCAAACCTGGCAGTATTTAGTGAATACTGTATATTGGCTTTTTCTATTGGATCCCAAGTAGACTGTATATACACTTCTTTCTAAATAGGCAGTATTCTTGGCCCGTTGCTCTTCGTTTTGTTTATAAACGATATTAAATCATGTTTCTCTTTCGCTAACGTTTTGCTGTATGCTGATGACCTAAAAGTTTTCTCAACTGTAAAGAATAGTGCTGACGTGGTTAAATTACAATTGGAACTTGACAACTAACATGCATGGTGTCGTAAGTCTCGTCTTTGCCTTAATGTCAGTAAGTGTTTTCATGTGACCTTCACTAAGTCAAACAATTTTTTAGTTACGTCATATCGTTTGTCAAATTCCAAACTTTCCTTTAAACATCACGTTAATTATATAATTTCTAAATCATATGCCATGCTTGGCTTCGTAAGGAGAAATAGTTCAGAGTTTATTAATCCCTATACTTTAAAAATGCTCTACACCTCGTTTGTGCGCTCTCATTTGGAGGTCATCTTTTGTAAACATTTTGAACTCAATTATATAATGTTACTTGTTAATTAATTTAATTATTTTATCAAATCTTTTTTTCTTTCCCATAGTCTGTAAGAATTTAGTGTTCATAGACTAAATTAAAAAATTAAATTTAAAAAAATTAAAATTAAACTAAATTAATTAAAATATATAAATTAATAAAAGGCTTAATTTTTCGCGCCAAAGCGGTAAATAAAAAGCGGATATTTTCTTACCGCGAAAACTTTCATTTCGGTAATTGGCCACTAAAAAAAAAGTTGGGGAAAATAATCCGTTTTACCCAAAAAGCGGGATATATATATTCATTTACCGCCAATTTATACATATATAAATAGTAAAAAAAAAAATTAAAAAATATTCCGTTGCAGTTTTAAATGCCTACTGTCCCACTGTCCATAATAAAATATCAGCAGATTACTTTCCCGACTTACCAATTTCTGCCGTTGTTAGCAAAGGTCGTTGAACTTAGCCAAAGTTGCTAATTGCATTATCTGCTAATATTCGCTTAGCACCGAACACTCAGTACCGAACAGAGTGGCTATAATTTTTCAACTTCAGCCACCACCAGTGTTGCCAACTATTTTTGTGCCGTCCCGCTGCAATCGTTGTCAAAACCGCCAGAATACCGCTAAATGTTGAAATTCACATCTTTATATTAAAAAAGAACAAATACATATTTGATATGTACGCATAGTCTTGCGTAAAAATAGAATAAATAAGAAAATGTCTTAAAAAGTGGTATCGCATAAAATAATTTCTTCGCTTTCGTCGACAGCATCCGAATATATTTCTTTGGTTCCATTAGCCTTATCACAGCTTTAGGTACTGTGTAATTCATACAGCATTTGTTAAGTCTTTTGAGCCCATATCATATACTTAATACACTGTTGAGAGTTGGCAGCTGCATTCTATTTCTTATTTTCGTTTTTATTAAATTCATTTGAGAAAATATTCTCAACTTCAGCGTTCGACCACGGAAGCGTTGGTATTTTTCTAACGAATTCAGATAGGTCTGAAAAAACGTAGTTGCCACCGGCATCTGTATAATTTCGAATTTCTCCCCAAAGTGCAGCAGTCCTGGTTTTTTCCTGCCAATCTATTAGGCGAATATTATTACTGCTGAAGGATTTTTTCTAACATCCTTTTTTACAGCTTTTAATGCATTTTCTGCTGCAAACATATCTACATAGGTGTTCTAATATTTCAATATTATCTGGCAACCTTTTCTTTAACTCGACGATTAATGAAATTAAAAAATCTGTGTAATTCTTTCGTGTTTCCAATTCTGCAATTTCAGTTAGAATATTATCCAATTTTAATTTTCTAATATATTTTTCGAAATTTTATCCAAGATAACAATCTCGTTCTATAAATGACTTATAGTCCACGTTATCGTTTGAACTTGAAATTTTTTCTTTAAGAATTGAGAATGCCATTTTAAACGATGTCATTGGATTGAAAATTCTTATTAATTTTTTTCATTTCACAATGCTTTTGTTTCATCGGCACCTTCTGCAATCCAATTTTGAAGTGCAGGGTTTTTCAACCACTGCTTATATGCCACTTTTGCCATGTTAAAATTAAAAATAATTAACAATAACTATGCTAGACTATCACTACATAGACCTAAAATTGTATGCCGCCTGTCAGTTTTAGTTTTAGAGAAAGACTTTCATGAAATAAAATTAATAAATTTTTTTAGTATAGTGATTAATCGATTAGTAGTTCAAATGACATATCAATATTATATTTAAATGGTAACTATAAATACTAAAAAAACAGCTAGAAATCCGTCAATTTTTTTATTGAAATCTCCAGAAAACTCGCTAAAATGGCAACACTGGCCACCACTAAGAAAACGCTCTTGGCTTCTCTTTTTGATCCACTTCGCTTTACTCGGCCGCACTCACCAAGCTAAGAGAGTTCAAACAAAGCACGCTGACGACTCCCCAAGTGCAGTATCCAGAACTCACCTCAGCTTTTGCGTGTGTACATTTGCACTCTCCCGCATACATCCATACTGAGCCATTATTCTGGCTACGTATGTAAGCTACATACGTAATTGTTCACTTGCGTGCAAATATTTCTACATACGTACATATTATATATGTATATACATTAGGGTGACAATTAAATGTATGGAGTATTTTTTTTTCTTTATTGTTTTGGTCTCAGTATTTTTTTGTGTGTAGTTTTATTTAAAAAAAATTCTAGTAAAATTTCAAGGTCGTAGGAAGAGGATTTGGGGGCGCGTCGGCCCCCCAAAGTTACACAAAATACGTTTTTTCACGCAAATTCTTACTTTGACTGCTTGTAACTTTCTCTGTGTTTTTTTTTTTAAACATTACTGGCGAAAGATGTTCATTAATATGTCTACAATAACATCTGTCAATAACATTTTTGTCTAATGTTAATATTTAATGAAAAAAACTTAAATATAGGAGAAAAAGTACGCCTCAATGTCGATTTATTATATGTACTTAAATAAAATTACTTATATGATTCAAATTTTGGATTTTGTTCAGATTTATTTAATTAAAGATTCATATAGAAAATTCCTTATGATTTACGTAAGAGTAGCTTCAACAATTATATACAGTAAGACCTCGCTAGTCCGAACTTCAGACTTTTTTGTTTACTTTTGTTTTCAAGTGTAAGAATTGTCTTTAAAAGTTTGCTTCAAATTTTTTTTGCCTGTATGCTGAAGCGATCTATAATATTGACAATTGTGACCGAGAATATTCCCGTTACAACCTCAACAATATTATTCTCAATGCTTGCGTAAGCTACCGACAAAAAATCAGCACCAATGTTTCTCGGAAAATATATTCTTATTTTACAGTTATATGCAGCAGCCGCAAAGATTTTTTAATAGCATTAAATTTGCAAAAAAATCATTCGAAGTGAATATTTGAATGTGAAAAGTCGAAAATGTCTGCTAGAAATTTACGTGAACGCATATATTTAATTGGTTATTGTACCAACTCAATAACGGGAAGTAAACTACCCTCCAATATAGAAGTGTTGAAAGTTTTGTTTTTCAATTTACGTGTAGTAAAAAAAAATTTACGGGAAAGTTCAGATTTAGTTGTAAAAGAACTATTCGTGTTCTGGGAAAAAGCCCGCATTCCGGTCAAGGATAAACAACACTGCATTACAAATGTAGAGAAATTGTATAAAGAATGGCAAAGCTTTCAAAAAGATTCAAAGAAGACTTCTAATTTCCATAAGAGCAAAGTAAACATGTGGAAAGAAAAATTGGATATGCTTTTTGACGTGGCGCATGCAAGTGCATTAAAAATAATGTCGAATCAAGAAGATATTGATTTCTTGATAAGTCAACGAAAAACGGGGCGCCCAGGCTTTATGTATGGTATCGATTACGAAGAAGTACGCCGAGAGTGCCGACTTGAAGAACGCAACAACAATTTGTTACAACAAGTGGAGCGGAGTAATCGTGAAATTGCATTAATTGGTTCGTTGTATGTTATTGTTTATTTTTTATTTTCTTTAAATTAAGTCGTTTTTATTAGATGAAACTGCAGAGTTGCTGTCATCTGAATCTTCAGAGAATGATAACAGTTTTCCAGATATGGAATGTGACCCACGTTGTAGTCAACCTCCAGCCAAAAAATGTAGGGGAACAAATAAAATACTAACACCAAAACTGGCGGCCGCACTCGATGTCTGTAAAATCAGTGACAGACATGCGGTTCATCTAATAAGCGCAGTCGTTGAAGCTCTGGGTAATAATGTTGAAGATTATATTTTAAACCGAACGTCTGTACACCAGGAAAGGGAACAAATCCGTGAAGAAAGAATTTCAGCATTAAAAAATAAATTAAAATTAAATGAGCTCGACGCTATCTGCCTTCATTGGGATGGTAAACTTTTGCCGGCGCTGACGGGAAATGATAAAGTTGATAGGTTGCCTATAATAATATCGAGCGGTAAAGTTGAACAGCTTCTTGAAATACCTGCACTTGATTCCGGTACTGGAAAAGAACAGGCATCCGCTGTATGCGATGCTATTTATGAATATGGTCTGCAAAATCACATCAAAGCTTTAGTGTTTGATACAACAGCGGTCAATACTGGGCGTTTCAATGGTACCTGTACGTTAATTGAAAATAATTTACAAAGACAACTTTTATGGTTACCATGCCGTCATCATATATACGAGATTGTTTTAAGATGCGTTTTCGAAGAAAAAATAAGCTGTTATGGAAGTCCAAACGTTAAAATGTTTGAGAAATTTAAAAATGCTTGGGCTAAGATTGATGCTAAAAACTATGAGTATGGCATCAACGATCCAACTGTCAAGACGTACATGAAAGAGTCTGCTGTTCGCATTATCGGTGCAGTAAATAATATCTTGGAAGAAAAACAACCCAGGGAAGACTATAAAGAATTCTTGGAACTCACTTTGCTCTTCCTGGGTCAAAAACCAGAAAAGACACATCCAAACAGCCTAATGTTTCGATCGCCAGGAGCTGTTCACCATGCAAGGTGGATGGCAAAAGCGATTTACTGTCTAAAAATATTTTTATTCCGTAACGAGTTCCAGCTTTCAGCAACTGAATTAAATGGGCTTCGTCAAATTTGTGTTTTTATTGCTGAAGTCTATGTCGAAGCGTGGTTTTCTGCTCCTTTGGCCATTAAAGCGCCATATCAAGATTTTTTATTTTTACAAAAACTTGAAAACTTCAAAAAAATTGATGCTGCTATATCTTATGTTGCTCTTAAAAAGTTCAGGAACCACTTGTGGTATTTAAGCCCTGAGGCGGTTGGTCTTGCATTTTTTGACAGCAACGTATCCCTTTTTTCAAAACAAAAAATGGTGGCGGCTTTGGAAAATGATTTTGAACAAGAGCAAAACACAAAGCGAGCTACAATAAATGATAGAGAAATCGTTGAAATATTCCATGACGGAATTGAACAGTTCGTCTCTGCCGAAACAAAAGCATTATTTGAAAGATTTCAAATAAATACTGATTTTTTTTAATTAAACCCAGACAAATGGGAGCAGGACCAATCTTATTGTAAAGCGGCTGAACTGATGAAAAAATTAAATGTTACAAATGACACTGCCGAAAGGGGGGTTAAATTGATGGAAGAGTATAATAAACTATTTACCAAAAATGAACGCCAAAAACAATTTGTTTTAAAAATTGTTAGTGATTACCGCCATCGGTTTCCGGACTGTAATAAAAAGACATTGTCTCAAGTGCTTTAAACAATATTAATAAAAAGAGAAATCATATACACAAGTAGTTTTATTTAAGTATAATAAATCGACATTGAGGCGTACTTTTTCTCCTATATTTAAGTTTTTTTCATTAAATATTAACATTAGACAAAAATGTTATTGACAGATGTTATTGTAGACATATTAATGAACATCTTTCGCCAGTAATGTTTAAAAAAAAAAACACAGAGAAAGTTACAAGCAGTCAAAGTAAGAATTTGCGTGAAAAAACGTATTTTGTGTAACTTTGGGGGGCCGACGCGCCCCCTAATCCTCTTCCTACGACCTTGAAATTTTACTAGAATAAATAAAACTACACACAAAAAAATACTGAGACCAAAGAAAAAATCACTTTCGAAATTAACTGTCACCCTAATATACATGCATGCGAACAGAGATGCCAGCAAACCTGGCAAGTCGAGAGGCGGAGGAGTCCTGATTGCAGTAAGTCGCGAATTCCGTGCATCGTTAACTGATTTAAATAATCCTGATTCTCTACTGGACCAGATATGTGTTTGTGTTAGAAGCTCGTCTCTGTCACGCACACTGTTTCTTTTTGCTTCTTACGTTTCACCGAACAGTGTAGATATTAATACTGACAACATTGTAAATTTTGTACACAATACGCTACGGGATGACTACATCTGCGTATTTGGTGATTTTAATTTAAGTAATGTAGTTACCCGACTGCTGGGCTAACAGCTAATAATATTTCTTCGTTGAACGAATCTTGTCTTATTGATAACTTACATAGTTTAAATTTATTGCAAATTAATAATTTTTTAACGAGCATGCGAACAGAGATGCGAGCAAACCTGGCAAGTCGAGAGGCGGAGGAGTCCTGATTGCAGTAAGTCGCGAATTCCGTGCATCGTTAACTGATTTAAATAATCCTGATTCTCTACTGGACCAGATATGTGTTTGTGTTAGAAGCTCGTCTCTGTCACGCACACTGTTTCTTTTTGCTTCTTACGTTCCACCGAACAGTGTAGATATTAATACTGACAACATTGTAAATTTTGTACACAATACGCTACGGGATGACTACATCTGCGTATTTGGTGATTTTAATTTAAGTAATGTAGTTACCCGACTGCTGGGCTAACAGCTAATAATATTTCTTCGTTGAACGAATCTTGTCTTATTGATAACTTACATAGTTTAAATTTATTGCAAATTAATAATTTTGTTAACGAGCTTGATAGGATTTTATATTTAATTTTTATCGGTGATGATTTAAAATACAACCTTTCCCAACGCCTTGATCCCATTTCTCCCGCGGGGTTGCATCATATTGCACTTGTTCTTGAGGTTGAATCTTACAATTTTGCAACGGTCGTTACAAATAATAAACGCATAATTGTAGCTCGCTGTGACTGTGCCAGTATCAACAGGCTATTTCTAGACTTTGACTGGCCCGCTGTGTTTGCTAACTTCGATGTTTCTAGCTGTTTTAACAAATTTAAGTCAATTATGTATGACATTTGCTCAGCTAATATTCCTTTAATCAATAGTAGGCCATATAAGTTGCCCTGGTATAAATATCGACTTAAGAGGTTAAAAAACCTGCGAAATAAATTCTACAACAAATGTAAATCAACAAACGGTCTTAACCAGGAATTTCGTTAAGTCAAAGAAATCATCTTCTTCAATACCATGTACAATTACCCTCAATAATAAATCAGCGGATTCTCCGTCCGATGTTGCTAATTTGTTCGCGGATCAAACTTTTATCATGATAAAAGTAGAGTAGGTATCTCAACCTTGTAGAATGTGATATTGAGAAGGGTATTGTAGACCTAAAGTCCTCTTCACGAACTGACAGTGACGGGATTTCTGCGCTGTTATTAAAGAATTGCCCAGCTCTGATTTCTCCATTGAAGATTATCTTTAATAAGTCACTATCCGCTGGAGTTTATATAGATGCATGGAAATTGGCTTATATTTCTCCTATTTTCAAAAGTGGAAATAAAAACAATGTATGAAACTATAGACCAATCTCTAAACTATCTACCGTTTCCAAACTCTTCGAGGGCATCATTAAGAATAAAATGTATTTTTCGGTCAAGAATCTAATTTGCCTAAACCAACATGGTTTTATACTCCACTGTCTCAAACCTGGCAGTATTTAGTGAATACTGTATATTGGCTTTTTCTATTGGATCCCAAGTAGACTGTATATACACTTCTTTCTAAATAGGCAGTATTCTTGGGCCGGTTCTTTTCTTTTTGTTTATAAACGATATTAAATCATGTTTCTCTTTCGCTAACGTTTTGCTGTATGCTGATGACCTAAAAGTTTTCTCAACTGTAAAGAATAGTGCTGACGTGGTTAAATTACAATTGGAACTTGACAACTAACATGCATGGTGTCGTAAGTCTCGTCTTTGCCTTAGTGTCAGTAAGTGTTTTCATGTGACCTTCACTAAGTCAAACAATTTTTTAGTTACGTCATATTGCACTTTTGTCAAATTGCACTTTGCAGCCTATTAAAGAAATTAAGGACCTTGGGGTTATTTTTGATTCCAAACTTTCCTTTAAACATCACGTTAATTATATAATTTCTAAATCATATGCCATGCTTGGCTTCGTAAGGAGAAATAGTTCAGAGTTTATTAATCCCTATACTTTAAAAATGCTCTACACCTCGTTTGTGCGCTCTCATTTGGAGGTCATCTTTTGTAAACATTTTGAACTCAATTATATAATGTTACTTGTTAATTAATTTAATTATTTTATCAAATCTTTTTTTCTTTCCCATAGTCTGTAAGAATTTAGTGTTCATAGACTAAATTAAAAAATTAAATTAAAAAAAATTAAAATTAAACTAAATTAATTAAAATATATAAATTAATAAAAGGCTTAATTTTTCGCGCCAAAGCGGTAAATAAAAAGCGGATATTTTCTTACCGCGAAAACTTTCATTTCGGTAATTGGCCACTAAAAAAAAAGTTGGGGAAAATAATCCGTTTTACCCAAAAAGCGGGATATATATATTCATTTACCGCCAATTTATACATATATAAATAATAAAAAAAAAAATTAAAAAATATTCCGTTGCAGTTTTAAATGCCTACTGTCCCACTGTCCATAATAAAATATCAGCAGATTACTTTCCCGACTTACCAATTTCTGCCGTTGTTAGCAAAGGTCGTTGAACTTAGCCAAAGTTGCTAATTGCATTATCTGCTAATATTCGCTTAGCACCGAACACTCAGTACCGAACAGAGTGGCTATAATTTTTCAACTTCAGCCACCACCAGTGTTGCCAACTATTTTTGTGCCGTCCCGCTGCAATCGTTGTCAAAACCGCCAGAATACCGCTAAATGTTGAAATTCACATCTTTATATTAAAAAAGAACAAATACATACATATTTGATATGTACGCATAGTCTTGCGTAAAAATATAATAAATAAGAAAATGTCTTAAAAAGTCGTATCGCATAAAATAATTTTTTCGCTTTCGTCGACAGCATCCGAATATATTTCTTTGGTTCCTATTAGCCTTATCACAGCTTTAGGTACTGTGTAATTCATACAGCATTTGTTAAGTCTTTTGAGCCCATATCATATACTTAATACACTATTGAGAGTTGGCAGCTGCATTCTATTTCTTATTTTCGTTTTTATTAAACTCATTTGAGAAAATATTCTCAACTTCAGCGTTCGACCACGGAAGCGTTGGTATTTTTATAACGAATTCAGATAGGTCTGAAAAAACGTAATTGCCACCGGCATCTGTATAATTTCGAATTTCTCCCCAAAGTGCAGCAGTCCTGGTTTTTTCCTGCCAATCTATTAGGCGAATATTATTACTGCTGAAGGATTTTTTCTATTTCGGTAGTCGGAACCTTAAAATATTCCAAGATTGGAGTAACATCCTTTTTTACAGGTTTTAATGCATTTTCTGCTGCAAACATATCTAGGTGTTCTAATATTTCAATATTATCTGGCAACCTTTTCTTTAACTCGACGATTAATGAAATTAAAAAATCCGTGTAATTCTTTCGTGTTTCCAATTCTGCAATTTCAGTTAGAATATTATCCAATTTTTATTTTCTAATATATTTTTCGAAATTTTATCCAAGATAACAATCTCGTTCTATAAATGACTTATAGTCCCCGTTATCGTTTGAACTTGAAATTTTTTCTTTAAGAATTGAGAATGCCATTTTAAACGCTATGATTCGATTGAAAATTCTTATTAAGTTTTTTCATTTCACAATGCTTTTGTTTCATCGGCACCTTCTGCAATTCAATTTTGAAGTGCAGGGTTTTTCAACCACTGCTTGCGAAATTTTTGCTTATATGCCACTTTTGGCATGTTACAATTAAAAATAATTAACAATTACTATGCTAGACTATCACTACATAGACCTAAAATATGTGTATGCCGCCTGTCAGTTTCAGTTTTAGAGAAAGACTTTCATGAAATAAAATTAATAATTTTTTTTAGTATAGTGATTAATCGATTAGTAGTTCAAATGACATATCAATATTATATTTAAATGGTAACTATAAATACTAAAAAACAGCTAGAAATCCGTAAATTTTTTTATTGAAATCTCCAGAAATCCCGCTAAAATGGCAACACTGGCCACCACTAAGAAAACGCTCTTTCTCCGATCGCACGCTCACGACTCCCCAAGTGCAGTATCCAGAACTCACCTCAGCGTTGAGCGGCTTTTGCGTGTATACATTTGCACTCTCCCGCATACATCCATACTGAGCCATTATTCTGGCTACGTATGTAAGCTACATACGTAATTGTTCACTTGCGTGCAAATATTTCTACATACGTAGATATTATATATGTATATACATGCATGCGAACAGAGATGCCAGCAAACCTGGCAAGTCGATAGGCGGAGGAGTCCTGATTGCAGTAAGTCGCGAATTCCGTGCATCGTTAACTGATTTAAATAATCATGATTCTCTACTGGACCAGATATGTGTTTGTGTTAGAAGCTCGTCTCTGTCACGCACACTGTTTCTTTTTGCTTCTTACGTTCCACCGAACAGTGTAGATATTAATACTGACAACATTGTAAATTTTGTACACAATACGCTACGGGATGACTACATCTGCGTATTTGGTGCTTTAAATTTAAGTAATGTAAGTTGGTCTTATAGTTACCCGACTGCGGGGCTAACAGCTAATAATATTTCTTCGTTGAACGAATCTTATCTTATTGATAACTTACATAGTTTAAATTTATTGCAAATTAATAATTTTGTTAGCGAGCTTGATAGGATTTTATATTTAATTTAAATCGGTGATGATTTAAAATACAACCTTTCCCAACGCCTTGATCCCATTTCTCCCGCGGGGTTGCATCATATTGCACTTGTTCTTGAGGTTGAATCTTACAATTTTGCAACGGTCGTTACAAATAATAATAACGCTTCCTACAATTATGCTCGCTGTGACTGTGCCAGTATCAACAGGCTATTTCTAGACTTTGACTGGCCCGCTGTGTTTGCTAACTTCGATGTTTCTAGCTGTTTTAACAAATTTAAGTCAATTATGTATGACATTTGCTCAGCTAATATTCCTTTAATCAATAGTAGGCCATATAAGTTGCCCTGGTATAAATATCGACTTAAGAGGTTAAAAAACCTGCGAAATAAATTCTACAACAAATGTAAATCAACAAACGGTCTTAACCAGGAATTTCGTTAAGTCAAAGAAATCATCTTCTTCAATACCATGTACAATTTCCCTCAATAATAAATCAGCGGATTCTCCGTCCGATGTTGCTAATTTGTTCGCGGATCAAACTTTTATCATGATAAAAGTAGAGTAGGTATCTCAACCTTGTAGAATGTGATATTGAGAAGGGTATTGTAGACCTAAAGTCCTCTTCACGAACTGACAGTGACGGGATTTCTGCGCTGTTATTAAAGAATTGCCCAGCTCTGATTTCTCCATTGAAGATTATCTTTAATAAGTCACTATCCGCTGGAGTTTATATAGATGCATGGAAATTGGCTTATATTTCTCCTATTTTCAAAAGTGGAAATAAAAACAATGTATGAAACTATAGACCAATCTCTAAACTATCTACCGTTTCCAAACTCTTCGAGGGCATCATTAAGAATAAAATGTATTTTTCGGTCAAGAATCTAATTTGCCTAAACCAACATGGTTTTATACTCCACTGTCTCAAACCTGGCAGTATTTAGTGAATACTGTATATTGGCTTTTTCTATTGGATCCCAAGTAGACTGTATATACACTTCTTTCTAAATAGGCAGTATTCTTGGGCCGGTTCTTTTCTTTTTGTTTATAAACGATATTAAATCATGTTTCTCTTTCGCTAACGTTTTGCTGTATGCTGATGACCTAAAAGTTTTCTCAACTGTAAAGAATAGTGCTGACGTGGTTAAATTACAATTGGAACTTGACAACTAACATGCATGGTGTCGTAAGTCTCGTCTTTGCCTTAGTGTCAGTAAGTGTTTTCATGTGACCTTCACTAAGTCAAACAATTTTTTAGTTACGTCATATTGCACTTTTGTCAAATTGCACTTTGCAGCCTATTAAAGAAATTAAGGACCTTGGGGTTATTTTTGATTCCAAACTTTCCTTTAAACATCACGTTAATTATATAATTTCTAAATCATATGCCATGCTTGGCTTCGTAAGGAGAAATAGTTCAGAGTTTATTAATCCCTATACTTTAAAAATGCTCTACACCTCGTTTGTGCGCTCTCATTTGGAGGTCATCTTTTGTAAACATTTTGAACTCAATTATATAATGTTACTTGTTAATTAATTTAATTATTTTATCAAATCTTTTTTTCTTTCCCATAGTCTGTAAGAATTTAGTGTTCATAGACTAAATTAAAAAATTAAATTAAAAAAAATTAAAATTAAACTAAATTAATTAAAATATATAAATTAATAAAAGGCTTAATTTTTCGCGCCAAAGCGGTAAATAAAAAGCGGATATTTTCTTACCGCGAAAACTTTCATTTCGGTAATTGGCCACTAAAAAAAAAGTTGGGGAAAATAATCCGTTTTACCCAAAAAGCGGGATATATATATTCATTTACCGCCAATTTATACATATATAAATAATAAAAAAAAAAATTAAAAAATATTCCGTTGCAGTTTTAAATGCCTACTGTCCCACTGTCCATAATAAAATATCAGCAGATTACTTTCCCGACTTACCAATTTCTGCCGTTGTTAGCAAAGGTCGTTGAACTTAGCCAAAGTTGCTAATTGCATTATCTGCTAATATTCGCTTAGCACCGAACACTCAGTACCGAACAGAGTGGCTATAATTTTTCAACTTCAGCCACCACCAGTGTTGCCAACTATTTTTGTGCCGTCCCGCTGCAATCGTTGTCAAAACCGCCAGAATACCGCTAAATGTTGAAATTCACATCTTTATATTAAAAAAGAACAAATACATACATATTTGATATGTACGCATAGTCTTGCGTAAAAATATAATAAATAAGAAAATGTCTTAAAAAGTCGTATCGCATAAAATAATTTTTTCGCTTTCGTCGACAGCATCCGAATATATTTCTTTGGTTCCTATTAGCCTTATCACAGCTTTAGGTACTGTGTAATTCATACAGCATTTGTTAAGTCTTTTGAGCCCATATCATATACTTAATACACTGTTGAGAGTTGGCAGCTGCATTCTATTTCTTATTTTCGTTTTTATTAAACTCATTTGAGAAAATATTCTCAACTTCAGCGTTCGACCACGGAAGCGTTGGTATTTTTATAACGAATTCAGATAGGTCTGAAAAAACGTAATTGCCACCGGCATCTGTATAATTTCGAATTTCTCCCCAAAGTGCAGCAGTCCTGGTTTTTTCCTGCCAATCTATTAGGCGAATATTATTACTGCTGAAGGATTTTTTCTATTTCGGTAGTCGGAACCTTAAAATATTCCAAGATTGGAGTAACATCCTTTTTTACAGGTTTTAATGCATTTTCTGCTGCAAACATATCTAGGTGTTCTAATATTTCAATATTATCTGGCAACCTTTTCTTTAACTCGACGATTAATGAAATTAAAAAATCCGTGTAATTCTTTCGTGTTTCCAATTCTGCAATTTCAGTTAGAATATTATCCAATTTTTATTTTCTAATATATTTTTCGAAATTTTATCCAAGATAACAATCTCGTTCTATAAATGACTTATAGTCCCCGTTATCGTTTGAACTTGAAATTTTTTCTTTAAGAATTGAGAATGCCATTTTAAACGCTATGATTCGATTGAAAATTCTTATTAAGTTTTTTCATTTCACAATGCTTTTGTTTCATCGGCACCTTCTGCAATTCAATTTTGAAGTGCAGGGTTTTTCAACCACTGCTTGCGAAATTTTTGCTTATATGCCACTTTTGGCATGTTACAATTAAAAATAATTAACAATTACTATGCTAGACTATCACTACATAGACCTAAAATATGTGTATGCCGCCTGTCAGTTTCAGTTTTAGAGAAAGACTTTCATGAAATAAAATTAATAATTTTTTTTAGTATAGTGATTAATCGATTAGTAGTTCAAATGACATATCAATATTATATTTAAATGGTAACTATAAATACTAAAAAACAGCTAGAAATCCGTAAATTTTTTTATTGAAATCTCCAGAAATCCCGCTAAAATGGCAACACTGGCCACCACTAAGAAAACGCTCTTTCTCCGATCTTGGCTTCTCTTTTTGATCCACTTCGCTTTACTCGGCCGCACTCACCAAGCTAAGAGAGTTCAAACAAAGCACGCTCACGACTCCCCAAGTGCAGTATCCAGAACTCACCTCAGCGTTGAGCGGCTTTTGCGTGTATACATTTGCACTCTCCCGCATACATCCATACTGAGCCATTATTCTGGCTACGTATGTAAGCTACATACGTAATTGTTCACTTGCGTGCAAATATTTCTACATACGTAGATATTATATATGTATATACATGCATGCGAACAGAGATGCCAGCAAACCTGGCAAGTCGATAGGCGGAGGAGTCCTGATTGCAGTAAGTCGCGAATTCCGTGCATCGTTAACTGATTTAAATAATCATGATTCTCTACTGGACCAGATATGTGTTTGTGTTAGAAGCTCGTCTCTGTCACGCACACTGTTTCTTTTTGCTTCTTACGTTCCACCGAACAGTGTAGATATTAATACTGACAACATTGTAAATTTTGTACACAATACGCTACGGGATGACTACATCTGCGTATTTGGTGCTTTAAATTTAAGTAATGTAAGTTGGTCTTATAGTTACCCGACTGCGGGGCTAACAGCTAATAATATTTCTTCGTTGAACGAATCTTGTCTTATTGATAACTTACATAGTTTAAATTTATTGCAAATTAATAATTTTGTTAACGAGCTTGATAGGATTTTATATTTAATTTAAATCGGTGATGATTTAAAATACAACCTTTCCCAACGCCTTGATCCCATTTCTCCCGCGGGGTTGCATCATATTGCACTTGTTCTTGAGGTTGAATCTTACAATTTTGCAACGGTCGTTACAAATAATAATAACGCTTCCTACAATTATGCTCGCTGTGACTGTGCCAGTATCAACAGGCTATTTCTAGACTTTGACTGGCCCGCTGTGTTTGCTAACTTCGATGTTTCTAGCTGTTCTAACAAATTTAAGTCAATTATGTATGACATTTGCTCAGCTTATATTCCATTAATCAATAGTAGGCCATATAAGTTGCCCTGGTATAAATATCGACTTAAGAGGTTAAAAAACCAGCGAAATAAATTCTACAACAAATGTAAATCAACAAACAGTCTTAACCACTTCCTAATGTATAAGCGGGTTTTAAGGGAGTTCAATTTTCTTGACAAGTTTTTACATAAGAATTATATTCTTAACTACGAACTGAATATCAAGTCAAATCCCAAAGCTTTTTGGAATTTCGTTAAGTCAAAGAAATCATCTTCTTCAATACCATCTACAATTTCCCTCAATAATAAATCAGCGGATTCTCCGTCCGATGTTGCTAATTTGTTCGCGGATCAAACTTTTATCATGATAAAAGTAGAGTAGGTATCTCAACCTTGTAGAATGTGATATTGAGAAGGGTATTGTAGACCTAAAGTCCTCTTCACGAACTGACAGTGACGGGATTTCTGCGCTGTTATTAAAGAATTGCCCAGCTCTGATTTCTCCATTGAAGATTATCTTCAATAAGTCACTATCCGCTGGAGTTTATATAGATGCATGGAAATTGGCTTATATTTCTCCTATTTTCAAAAGTGGAAATAAAAACAATGTATGAAACTATAGACCAATCTCTAAACTATCTACCGTTTCCAATCTCTTCGAGGGCATCATTAAGAATAAAATGTATTTTTCGGTCAAGAATCTAATTTGCCTAAACCAACATGGTTTTATACTCCACTGTCTCAAACCTGGCAGTATTTAGTGAATACTGTATATTGGCTTTTTCTATTGGATCCCAAGTAGACTGTATATACACTTCTTTCTAAATAGGCAGTATTCTTGGGCCGTTGCTCTTCGTTTTGTTTATAAACGATATTAAATCATGTTTCTCTTTCGCTAACGTTTTGCTGTATGCTGATGACCTAAAAGTTTTCTCAACTGTAAAGAATAGTGCTGACGTGGTTAAATTACAATTGGAACTTGACAACTAACATGCATGGTGTCGTAAGTCTCGTCTTTGCCTTAATGTCAGTAAGTGTTTTCATGTGACCTTCACTAAGTCAAACAATTTTTGAGTTACGTCATATCGTTTGTCAAATTGCACTTTGCAGCCTATTAAAGACCTTGGGGTTATTTTTGATTCCAAACTTTCCTTTAAACATCACGTTAATTATATAATTTCTAAATCATATGCCATGCTTGGCTTCGTAAGGAGAAATAGTTCAGAGTTTATTAATCCCTATACTTTAAAAATGCTCTACACCTCGTTTGTGCGCTCTCATTTGGAGGTCATCTTTTGTAAACATTTTGAACTCAATTATATAATGTTACTTGTTAATTAATTTAATTATTTTATCAAATCTTTTTTTCTTTCCCATAGTCTGTAAGAATTTAGTGTTCATAGACTAAATTAAAAAATTAAATTAAAAAAAATTAAAATTAAACTAAATTAATTAAAATATATAAATTTATAAAAGGCTTAATTTTTCGCGCCAAAGCGGTAAATAAAAAGCGGATATTTTCTTACCGCGAAAACTTTCATTTCGGTAATTGGCCACTAAAAAAAAAGTTGGGGAAAATAATCCGTTTTACCCAAAAAGCGGGATATATATATTCATTTACCGCCAATTTATACATATATAAATAATAAAAAAAAAAATTAAAAAATATTCCGTTGCAGTTTTAAATGCCTACTGTCCCACTGTCCATAATAAAATATCAGCAGATTACTTTCCCGACTTACCAATTTCTGCCGTTGTTAGCAAAGGTCGTTGAACTTAGCCAAAGTTGCTAATTGCATTATCTGCTAATATTCGCTTAGCACCGAACACTCAGTACCGAACAGAGTGGCTATAATTTTTCAACTTCAGCCACCACCAGTGTTGCCAACTATTTTTGTGCGGTCCCGCTGCAATCGTTGTCAAAACCGCCAGAATACCGCTAAATGTTGAAATTCACATCTTTATATTAAAAAAGAACAAATACATATTTGATATGTACGCATAGTCTTGCGTAAAAATATAATAAATAAGAAAATGTCTAAAAAGTCGTATCGCATAAAATAATTTCTTCGCTTTCGTCGACAGCATCCGAATATATTTCTTTGGTTCCTATTAGCCTTATCACAGCTTTAGGTACTGTGTAATTCATACAGCATTTGTTAAGTCTTTTGAGCCCATATCATATACTTAATACACTGTTGAGAGTTGGCAGCTGCATTCTATTTCTTATTTTCGTTTTTATTAAATTCATTTGAGAAAATATTCTCAACTTCAGCGTTCGACCACGGAAGCGTTGGTATTTTTATAACGAATTCAGATAGGTCTGAAAAAACGTAATTGCCACCGGCATCTGTATAATTTCGAATTTCTCCCCAAAGTGCAGCAGTCCTGGTTTTTTCCTGCCAATCTATTAGGCGAATATTATTACTGCTGAAGGATTTTTTCTATTTCGGTAGTCGGAACCTTAAAATATTCCAAGATTGGAGTAACATCCTTTTTTACAGGTTTTAATGCATTTTCTGCTGCAAACATATCTAGGTGTTCTAATATTTCAATATTATCTGGCAACCTTTTCTTTAACTCGACGATTAATGAAATTAAAAAATCCGTGTAATTCTTTCGTGTTTCCAATTCTGCAATTTCAGTTAGAATATTATCCAATTTTAATTTTCTAATATATTTTTCGAAATTTTATCCAAGATAACAATCTCGTTCTATAAATGACTTATAGTCCACGTTATCGTTTGAACTTGAAATTTTTTCTTTAAGAATTGAGAATGCCATTTTAAACGATGTCCTTGGATTGAAAATTCTTATTAAGTTTTTTCATTTCACAATGCTTTTGTTTCATCGGCACCTTCTGCAATCCAATATTAAAGTGCAGGGTTTTTCAACCACTGCTTATATGCCACTTTAGGCATGTTACAATTAAAAATAATTAACAATTACTATGCCAGACTATCACTACATAGACCTAAAATATTTGTATGCCGCCTGTCAGTTTTAGTTTTAGAGAAAGACTTTCATGAAATAAAATTAATAAATTTTTTTAGTATAGTGATTAATCGATTAGTAGTTCAAATGACATATCAATATTATATTTAAATGGTAACTATAAATACTAAAAAACAGCTAGAAATCCGTCAATTTTTTTATTGAAATCTCCAGAAAACTCGCTAAAATGGCAACACTGGCCACCACTAAGAAAAGGCTCTTGGCTTCTCTTTTTGATCCACTTCGCTTTACTCGGCCGCACTCACCAAGCTAAGAGAGTTCAAACAAAGCACGCTCACGACTCCCCAAGTGCAGTATCCAGAACTCACCTCAGCTTTTGCGTGTGTACATTTGCACTCTCCCGCATACATCCATACTGAGCCATTATTCTGGCTACGTATGTAAGCTACATACGTAATTGTTCACTTGCGTGCAAATATTTCTACATACGTACATATTATATATGTATATACATGCATGCGAACAGAGATGCCAGCAAACCTGGCAAGTCGAGAGGCGGAGGAGTCCTGATTGCAGTAAGTCGCGAATTCCGTGCATCGTTAACTGATTTAAATAATCCTGATTCTCTACTGGACCAGATATGTGTTTGTGTTAGAAGCTCGTCTCTGTCACGCACACTGTTTCTTTTTGCTTCTTACGTTCCACCGAACAGTGTAGATATTAATACTGACAACATTGTAAATTTTGTACACAATACGCTACGGGATGACTACATCTGCGTATTTGGTGATTTTAATTTAAGTAATGTAGTTACCCGACTGCTGGGCTAACAGCTAATAATATTTCTTCGTTGAACGAATCTTGTCTTATTGATAACTTACATAGTTTAAATTTATTGCAAATTAATAATTTTGTTAACGAGCTTGATAGGATTTTATATTTAATTTTTATCGGTGATGATTTAAAATACAACCTTTCCCAACGCCTTGATCCCATTTCTCCCGCGGGGTTGCATCATATTGCACTTGTTCTTGAGGTTGAATCTTACAATTTTGCAACGGTCGTTACAAATAATAATAACGCTTCCTACAATTATGCTCGCTGTGACTGTGCCAGTATCAACAGGCTATTTCTAGACTTTGACTGGCCCGCTGTGTTTGCTAACTTCGATGTTTCTAGCTGTTTTAACAAATTTAAGTCAATTATGTATGACATTTGCTCAGCTAATATTCCTTTAATCAATAGTAGGCCATATAAGTTGCCCTGGTATAAATATCGACTTAAGAGGTTAAAAAACCAGCGAAATAAATTCTACAACAAATGTAAATCAACAAACAGTCTTAACCACTTCCTAATGTATAAGCGGGTTTTAAGGGAGTTCAATTTTCTTGACAAGTTTTTACATAAGAATTATATTCTTAACTACGAACTGAATATCAAGTCAAATCCCAAAGCTTTTTGGAATTTCGTTAAGTCAAAGAAATCATCTTCTTCAATACCATCTACAATTTCCCTCAATAATAAATCAGCGGATTCTCCGTCCGATGTTGCTAATTTGTTCGCGGATCAAACTTTTATCATGATAAAAGTAGAGTAGGTATCTCAACCTTGTAGAATGTGATATTGAGAAGGGTATTGTAGACCTAAAGTCCTCTTCACGAACTGACAGTGACGGGATTTCTGCGCTGTTATTAAAGAATTACCCAGCTATGATTTCTCCATTGAAGATTATCTTTAATAAGTCACTATCCCGCTGGAGTTTATATAGATGCATGGAAATTGGCTTATATTTCTCCTATTTTCAAAAGTGGAAATAAAAACAATGTATGAAACTATAGACCAATCTCTAAACTATCTACCGTTTCCAAACTCTTCGAGGGCATCATTAAGAATAAAATGTATTTTTCGGTCAAGAATCTAATTTGCCTAAACCAACATGGTTTTATACTCCACTGTCTCAAACCTGGCAGTATTAAGTGAATACTGTATATTGGCTTTTTCTATTGGATCCCAAGTAGACTGTATATACACTTCTTTCTAAATAGGCAGTATTCTTGGGCCGTTGCTCTTCGTTTTGTTTATAAACGATATTAAATCATGTTTCTCTTTCGCTAACGTTTTGCTGTATGCTGATGACCTAAAAGTTTTCTCAACTGTAAAGAATAGTGCTGACGTGGTTAAATTACAATTGGAACTTGACAACTAACATGCATGGTGTCGTAAGTCTCGTCTTTGCCTTAATGTCAGTAAGTGTTTTCATGTGACCTTCACTAAGTCAAACAATTTTTTAGTTACGTCATATCGTTTGTCAAATTGCAATTTGCAGCCTATTAAAGAAATTAAGGACCTTGGGGTTATTTTTGATTCCAAACTTTCCTTTAATAATCACGTTATTTATATAATTTCTAAATCATATGCCATGCTTGGCTTCGTAAGGAGAAATAGTTCAGAGTTTATTAATCCCTATACTTTAAAATTGCTCTACACCTCGTTTGTGCGCTCTCATTTGGAGGTCATCTTTTGTAAACATTTTGAACTCAATTATATAATGTTACTTGTTAATTAATTTAATTATTTTATCAAATCTTTTTTTCTTTCCCATAGTCTGTAAGAATTTAGTGTTCATAGACTAAATTAAAAAATTAAATTTAAAAAAAATTAAAATTAAACTAAATTAATTAAAATATATAAATTAATAAAAGGCTTAATTTTTCGCGCCAAAGCGGTAAATAAAAAGCGGATATTTTCTTACCGCGAAAACATTCATTTCGGTAATTGGCCACTAAAAAAAAAGTTGGGGAAAATAATCCGTTTTACCCAAAAAGCGGGATATATATATTCATTTACCGCCAATTTATACATATATAAATAATAAAAAAAAAAAATTAAAAAATATTCCGTTGCAGTTTTAAATGCCTACTGTCCCACTGTCCATAATAAAATATCAGCAGATTACTTTCCCGACTTACCAATTTCTGCCGTTGTTAGCAAAGGTCGTTGAACTTAGCCAAAGTGCCGAAAAACAAAAGGGCATTTTTGCATATGCATATTGCATATACGCACATGCGCACATATATTCACTCTTGCTAATTGCATTATCTGCTAATATTCGCTTAGCACCGAACACTCAGTACCGAACAGAGTGGCTATAATTTTTCAACTTCAGCCACCACCAGTGTTGCCAACTATTTTTGTGCCGTCCCGCTGCAATCGTTGTCAAAACCGCCAGAATACCGCTAAATGTTGAAATTCACATCTTTATATTAAAAAAGAACAAATACATATTTGATATGTACGCATAGTCTTGCGTAAAAATAGAATAAATAAGAAAATGTCTTAAAAAGTCGTATCGCATAAAATTATTTCTTCGCTTTCGTCGACAGCATCCGAATATATTTCTTTGGTTCCATTAGCCTTATCACAGCTTTAGGTACTGTGTAATTCATACAGCATTTGTTAAGTCTTTTGAGCCCATATCATATACTTAATACACTGTTGAGAGTTGGCAGCTGCATTCTATTTCTTATTTTCGTTTTTATTAAATTCATTTGAGAAAATATTCTCAACTTCAGCGTTCGACCACGGAAGCGTTGGTATTTTTATAACGAATTCAGATAGGTCTGAAAAAACGTAATTGCCACCGGCATCTGTATAATTTCGAACTTCTCCCCAAAGTGCAGCAGTCCTGGTTTTTTCCTGCCAATCTATTAGGCGAATATTATTACTGCTGAAGGATTTTTTCTATTTCGGTAGTCGGAACCTGAAAATATTCCAAGATTGGAGTAACATCCTTTTTTACAGGTTTTAATGCATTTTATGCTGCAAACATATCTAGGTGTTCTAATATTTCAATATTATCTGGCAACCTTTTCTTTAACTCGACGATTAATGAAATTAAAAAATCCGTGTAATTCTTTCGTGTTTCCAATTCTGCAATTTCAGAATTTTTGCTTATATGCCACTTTTGGCATGTTACAATTAAAAATAATTAACAATTACTATGCTAGACTATCACTACATAGACCTAAAATATTTGTATGCCGCCTGTCAGTTTCAGTTTTAGAGAAAGACTTTCATGAAATAAAATTAATAAATTTTTTTAGTATAGTGATTAATCGATTAGTAGTTCAAATGACATATCAATATTATATTTAAATGGTAACTATAAATACTAAAAAACAGCTAGAAATCCGTCAATTTTTTTATTGAAATCTCCAGAAAACCCGCTAAAATGGCAAGACTGGCCACCACTAAGAAAACGCTCTTTCTCCGATCTTGGCTTCTCTTTTTGATCCACTTCGCTTTACTCGGCCGCACTCACCAAGCTAAGAGAGTTCAAACAAAGCACGCTCACGACTCCCCAAGTGCAGTATCCAGAACTCACCTCAGCGTTGAGCGGCTTTTGCGTGTGTACATTTGCACTCTCCCGCATACATCCATACTGAGCCATTATTCTGGCTACGTATGTAAGCTACATACGTAATTGCTCACTTGCGTGCAAATATTTCTACATACGTACATATTATATATGTATATACATGCATGCGAACAGAGATGCCAGCAAACCTGGCAAGTCGAGAGGCGGAGGAGTCCTGATTGCAGTAAGTCGCGAATTCCGTGCATCGTTAACTGATTTAAATAATCCTGATTCTCTACTGGACCAGATATGTGTTTGTGTTAGAAGCTCGTCTCTGTCACGCACACTGTTTCTTTTTGCTTCTTACGTTCCACCGAACAGTGTAGATATTAATACTGACAACATTGTAAATTTTGTACACAATACGCTACGGGATGACTACATCTGCGTATTTGGTGATTTTAATTTAAGTAATGTAAGTTGGTCTGATAGTTACCCGACTGCTGGGCTTACAGCTAATAATATTTCTTCGCTGAACGAATCTTGTCTTATTGATAACTTACATAGTTTAAATTTATTGCGAATTAATAATTTTGTTAACGAGCTTGATAGGATTTTATATTTAATTTTTATCGGTGATGATTTAAAATACAACCTTTCCCAACGCCTTGATCCCATTTCTCCCGCGGGGTTGCATCATATTGCACTTGTTCTTGAGGTTGAATCTTACAATTTTGCAACGGTCGTTACAAATAATAATAACGCTTCCTACAATTATGCTCGCTGTGACTGTGCCAGTATCAACAGGCTATTTCTAGACTTTGACTGGCCCGCTGTGTTTGCTAACTTCGATGTTTCTAGCTGTTTTAACAAATTTAAGTCAATTATGTATGACATTTGCTCAGCTAATATTCCTTTAATCAATAGTAGGCCATATAAGTTGCCCTGGTATAAATATCGACTTAAGAGGTTAAAAAACCAGCGAAATAAATTCTACAACAAATGTAAATCAACAAACAGTCTTAACCACTTCCTAATGTATAAGCGGGTTTTAAGGGAGTTAAATTTTCTTGACAAGTTTTTACATAAGAATTATATTCTTAACTACGAACTGAATATCAAGTCAAATCCCAAAGCTTTTTGGAATTTCGTTAAGTCAAAGAAATCATCTTCTTCAATACCATCTACAATTTCCCTCAATAATAAATCAGCGGATTCTCCGTCCGATGTTGCTAATTTGTTCGCGGATCAAACTTTTATCATGATAAAAGTAGAGTAGGTATCTCAACCTTGTAGAATGTGATATTGAGAAGGGTATTGTAGACCTAAAGTCCTCTTCACGAACTGACAGTGACGGAATTTCTGCGCTGTTATTAAAGAATTGCCCAGCTCTGATTTCTCCATTGAAGATTATCTTTAATAAGTCACTATCCCCTGGAGTTTATATAGATGCATGGAAATTGGCTTATATTTCTCCTATTTTCAAAAGTGGAAATAAAAACAATGTATGAAACTATAGACCAATCTCTAAACTATCTACCGTTTCCAAACTCTTCGAGGGCATCATTGAGAATAAAATGTATTTTTCGGTCAAGAATCTAATTTGCCTAAACCAACATGGTTTTATACCTGGACGCTCCACTGTCTCAAACCTGGCAGTATTTAGTGAATACTGTATATTGGCTTTTTCTATTGGATCCCAAGTAGACTGTATATACACTTCTTTCTAAATAGGCAGTATTCTTGGGCCGTTGCTCTTCGTTTTGTTTATAAACGATATTAAATCATGTTTCTCTTTCGCTAACGTTTTGCTGTATGCTGATGACCTAAAAGTTTTCTCAACTGTAAAGAATAGTGCTGACGTGGTTAAATTACAATTGGAACTTGACAACTAACATGCATGGTGTCGTAAGTCTCGTCTTTGCCTTAATGTCAGTAAGTGTTTTCATGTGACCTTCACTAAGTCAAACAATTTTTGAGTTACGTCATATCGTTTGTCAAATTGCACTTTGCAGCCTATTAAAGAAATTAAGGACCTTGGGGTTATTTTTGATTCCAAACTTTCCTTTAATAATCACGTTAATTATATAATTTCTAAATCATATGCCATGCTTGGCTTCGTAAGGAGAAATAGTTCAGAGTTTATTTATCCATATACTTTAAAATTGCTCTACACCTCGTTTGTGCGCTCTCATTTGGATGTCATCTTTTGTAAACATTTTGAACTCAATTATATAATGTTACTTGTTAATTAATTTAATTATTTTATCAAATCTTTTTTTCTTTCCCATAGTCTGTAAGAATTTAGTGTTCATAGACTAAATTAAAAAATTAAATTAAAAAAAATTAAAATTAAACTAAATTAATTAAAATATATAAATTAATAAAAGGCTTAATTTTTCGCGCCAAAGCGGTAAATAAAAAGCGGATATTTTCTTACCGCGAAAACTTTCATTTCGGTAATTGGCCACACTAAAAAAAGTTGGGGAAAATAATCCGTTTTACTTAAAAAGCGGGATATATATATTCATTTACCGCCAATTTATACATATATAAATAATAAAAAAAAAAATTAAAAAATATTCCGTTGCAGTTTTAAATGCCTACTGTCCCACTGTCCATAATAAAATATCAGCAGATTACTTTCCCGACTTACCAATTTCTGCCGTTGTTAGCAAAGGTCGTTGAACTTAGCCAAAGTGCCGAAAAACAAAAGGGCATTTTTGCATATGCATATTGCATATACGCACATGCGCACATATATTCACTCTTGCTAATTGCATTATCTGCTAATATTCGCTTAGCACCGAACACTCAGTACCGAACAGAGTGGCTATAATTTTTCAACTTCAGCCACCACCAGTGTTGTCAACTATTTTTGTGCCGTCCCGCTGCAATCGTTGTCAAAACCGCCAGAATACCGCTAAATGTTGAAATTCACATCTTTATATTAAAAAAGAACAAATACATATTTGATATGTACGCATAGTCTTGCGTAAAAATAGAATAAATAAGAAAATGTCTTAAAAAGTCGTATCGCATAAAATAATTTCTTCGCTTTCGTCGACAGCATCCGAATATATTTCTTTGGTTCCTATTACCCTTATCACAGCTTTAGGTACTGTGTAATTCATACAGCATTTGTTAAGTCTTTTGAGCCCATATCATAACCTACTTAATACACTGTTGAGAGTTGGCGGCTGCATTCTATTTCTTATTTTCGTTTTTATTAAATTCATTTGAGAAAATATTCTCAACTTCAGCGTTCGACCACGGAAGCGTTGGTATTTTTATAACGAATTCAGATAGGTCTGAAAAAACGTAATTGCCACCGGCATCTGTATAATTTCGAATTTCTCCCCAAAGTGCAGCAGTCCTGGTTTTTTCCTGCCAATCTATTAGGCGAATATTATTACTGCTGAAGAATTTTTTCTATTTCGGTAGTCGGAACCTTAAAATATTCCAAGATTGGAGTAACATCCTTTTTTACAGGTTTTAATGCATTTTCTGCTGCAAACATATCTAGGTGTTCTATATTAATGAAATTAAAAAATCCGTGTAATTCTTTCGTGTTTCCAATTCTGCAATTTCAGAATTTTTGCTTATATGCCACTTTTGGCATGTTACAATTAAAAATAATTAACAATTACTATGCTAGACTATCACTACATAGACCTAAAATATTTGTATGCCGCCTGTCAGTTTCAGTTTTAGAGAAAGACTTTCATGAAAACCCGCTAAAATGGCAACACTGGCCATCACTAAGAAAACGCTCTTTCTCCGATCTTGGCTTCTCTTTTTGATCCACTTCGCTTTACTCGGCCGCACTCACCAAGCTAAGAGAGTTCAAACAAAGCACGCTCACGACTCCCCAAGTGCAGTATCCAGAACTCACCTCAGCTTTTGCGTGTGTACATTTGCACTCTCCCGCATACATCCATACTGAGCCATTATTCTGGCTACGTATGTAAGCTACATACGTAATTGCTCACTTGCGTGCAAATATTTCTACATACGTATATATTATATATGTATATACATGCATGCGAACAGAGATGCCAGCAAACCTGGCAAGTCGAGAGGCGGAGGAGTCCTGATTGCAGTAAGTCGCGAATTCCGTGCATCGTTAACTGATTTAAATAATCCTGATTCTCTACTGGACCAGATATGTGTTTGTGTTAGAAGCTCGTCTCTGTCACGCACACTGTTTCTTTTTGCTTCTTACGTTCCACCGAACAGTGTAGATATTAATACTGACAACATTGTAAATTTTGTACACAATACGCTACGGGATGACTACATCTGCGTATTTGGTGATTTTAATTTAAGTAATGTAAGTTGGTCTGATAGTTACCCGACTGCTGGGCTAACAGCTAATAATATTTCTTCGCTGAACGAATCTTGTCTTATTGATAACTTACAGAGTTTAAATTTATTGCAAATTAATAATTTTGTTAACGAGCTTGATAGGATTTTATATTTAATTTTTATCGGTGATGATTTAAAATACAACCTTTCCCAACGCCTTGATCCCATTTCTCCCGCGGGGTTGCATCATATTGCACTTGTTCTTGAGGTTGAATCTTACAATTTTGCAACGGTCGTTACAAATAATAATAACGCTTCCTACAATTATGCTCGCTGTGACTGTGCCAGTATCAACAGGCTATTTCTAGACTTTGACTGGCCCGCTGTGTTTGCTAACTTCGATGTTTCTAGCTGTTTTAACAAATTTAAGTCAATTATGTATGACGTTTGCTCAGCTAATATTCCTTTAATCAATAGTAGGCCATATAAGTTGCCCTGGTATAAATATCGACTTAAGAGGTTAAAAAACCAGCGAAATAAATTCTACAACAAATGTAAATCAACAAACAGTCTTAACCACTTCCTAATGTATAAGCGGGTTTTAAGGGAGTTAAATTTTCTTGACAAGTTTTTACATAAGAATTATATTCTTAACTACGAACTGAATATCAAGTCAAATCCCAAAGCTTTTTGGAATTTCGTTAAGTCAAAGAAATCATCTTCTTCAATACCATCTACAATTTCCCTCAATAATAAATCAGCGGATTCTCCGTCCGATGTTGCTAATTTGTTCGCGGATCAAACTTTTATCATGATAAAAGTAGAGTAGGTATCTCAACCTTGTAGAATGTGATATTGAGAAGGGTATTGTAGACCTAAAGTCCTCTTCACGAACTGACAGTGACGGAATTTCTGCGCTGTTATTAAAGAATTGCCCAGCTCTGATTTCTCCATTGAAGATTATCTTTAATAAGTCACTATCCCCTGGAGTTTATATAGATGCATGGAAATTGGCTTATATTTCTCCTATTTTCAAAAGTGGAAATAAAAACAATGTATGAAACTATAGACCAATCTCTAAACTATCTACCGTTTCCAAGCTCTTCGAGGGCATCATTGAGAATAAAATGTATTTTTCGGTCAAGAATCTAATTTGCCTAAACCAACATGGTTTTATACCTGGACGCTCCACTGTCTCAAACCTGGCAGTATTTAGTGAATACTGTTTATTGGCTTTTTCTATTGGATCCCAAGTAGACTGTATATACACTTCTTTCTAAATAGGCAGTATTCTTGGGCCGTTGCTCTTCGTTTTGTTTATAAACGAGGAAATGTGGTGATTTCCGAAATAGTACTATAACTTCTACCGCTTTGAGTATTGTTGTTTTTTTCCTAATAATTTCCAATAAACCAATCGGCCTTAAAGCTCAAAGATATTTAAAAATAAAAGATATTAAATCATGTTTCTCTTTCGCTAACGTTTTGCTGTATGCTGATGACCTAAAAGTTTTCTCAACTGTAAAGAATAGTCCTGACGTGGTTAAATTACAATTGGAACTTGACAACTAACATGCATGGTGTCGTAAGTCTCGTCTTTGCCTTAATGTCAGTAAGTGTTTTCATGTGACCTTCACTAAGTCAAAAAATTTTTGAGTTACGTCATATCGTTTGTCAAATTGCACTTTGCAGCCTATTAAAGAAATTAAGGACCTTGGGGTTATTTTTGATTCCAAACTTTCCTTTAATAATCACGTTAATTATATAATTTCTAAATCATATGCCATGCTTGGCTTCGTAAGGAGAAATAGTTCAGAGTTTATTTATCCCTATACTTTAAAATTGCTCTACACCTCGTTTGTGCGCTCTCATTTGGATGTCATCTTTTGTAAACATTTTGAACTCAATTATATAATGTTACTTGTTAATTAATTTAATTATTTTATCAAATCTTTTTTTCTTTCCCATAGTCTGTAAGAATTTAGTGTTCATAGACTAAATTAAAAAATTAAATAAAAAAAATTAAAATTAAACTAAATTAATTAAAATATATAAATTAATAAAAGGCTTAATTTTTCGCGCCAAAGCGGTAAATAAAAAGCGGATATTTTCTTACCGCGAAAGCTTTCATTTCGGTAATTGGCCACACTAAAAAAAGTTGGGGAAAATAATCCGTTTTACTTAAAAAGCGGGATATATATATTCATTTACCGCCAATTTATACATATATAAATAATAAAAAAAAAATTAAAAAATATTCCGTTGCAGTTTTAAATGCCTACTGTCCCACTGTCCATAATAAAATATCAGCAGATTACTTTCCCGACTTACCAATTTCTGCCGTTGTTAGCAAAGGTCGTTGAACTTAGCCAAAGTGCCGAAAAACAAAAGGGCATTTTTGCATATGCATATTGCATATACGCACATGCGCACATATATTCACTCTTGCTAATTGCATTATCTGCTAATATTCGCTTAGCACCGAACACTCAGTACCGAACAGAGTGGCTATAATTTTTCAACTTCAGCCACCACCAGTGTTGTCAACTATTTTTGTGCCGTCCCGCTGCAATCGTTGTCAAAACCGCCAGAATACCGCTAAATGTTGAAATTCACATCTTTATATTAAAAAAGAACAAATACATATTTGATATGTACGCATAGTCTTGCGTAAAAATAGAATAAATAAGAAAATGTCTTAAAAAGTCGTATCGCATAAAATAATTTCTTCGCTTTCGTCGACAGCATCCGAATATATTTCTTTGGTTCCTATTACCCTTATCACAGCTTTAGGTACTGTGTAATTCATACAGCACTTGTTAAGTCTTTTGAGCCCATATCATAACCTACTTAATACACTGTTGAGAGTTGGCGGCTGCATTCTATTTCTTATTTTCGTTTTTATTAAATTCATTTGAGAAAATATTCTCAACTTCAGCGTTCGACCACGGAAGCGTTGGTATTTTTATAACGAATTCAGATAGGTCTGAAAAAACGTAATTGCCACCGGCATCTGTATAATTTCGAATTTCTCCCCAAAGTGCAGCAGTCCTGGTTTTTTCCTGCCAATCTATTAGGCGAATATTATTACTGCTGAAGAATTTTTTCTATTTCGGTAGTCGGAACCTTAAAATATTCCAAGATTGGAGTAACATCCTTTTTTACAGGTTTTAATGCATTTTCTGCTGCAAACATATCTAGGTGTTCTAATATTTCCATATTATCTGGCAACCTTTTCTTTAACTCGACGATTAATGACATTAAAAAATCCGTGTAATTCTTTCGTGTTTCCAATTCTGCAATTTCAGAATTTTTGCTTATATGCCACTTTTGGCATGTTACAATTAAAAATAATTAACAATTACTATGCTAGACTATCACTACATAGACCTAAAATATTTGTATGCCGCCTGTCAGTTTCAGTTTTAGAGAAAGACTTTCATGAAATAAAATTAATAAATTTTTTAGTATAGTGATTAATCGATTAGTAGTTCAAATGACATATCAATATTATATTTAAATGGTAACTATAAATACTAAAAAACAGCTAGAAATCCGTCAATTTTTTATTGAAATCTCCAGAAAACCCGCTAAAATGGCAACACTGGCCATCACTAAGAAAACGCTCTTTCTCCGATCTTGGCTTCTCTTTTTGATCCACTTCGCTTTACTCGGCCGCACTCACCAAGCTAAGAGAGTTCAAACAAAGCACGCTCACGACTCCCCAAGTGCAGTATCCAGAACTCACCTCAGCGTTGAGCGGCTTTTGCGTGTGTACATTTGCACTCTCCCGCATACATCCATACTGAGCCATTATTCTGGCTACGTATGTAAGCTACATACGTAATTGCTCACTTGCGTGCAAATATTTCTACATACGTACATATTATATATGTATATACATGCATGCGAACAGAGATGCCAGCAAACCTGGCAAGTCGAGAGGCGGAGGAGTCCTGATTGCAGTAAGTCGCGAATTCCGTGCATCGTTAACTGATTTAAATAATCCTGATTCTCTACTGGACCAGATATGTGTTTGTGTTAGAAGCTCGTCTCTGTCACGCACACTGTTTCTTTTTGCTTCTTACGTTCCACCGAACAGTGTAGATATTAATACTGACAACATTGTAAATTTTGTACACAATACGCTACGGGATGACTACATCTGCGTATTTGGTGATTTTAATTTAAGTAATGTAAGTTGGTCTGATAGTTACCCGACTGCTGGGCTAACAGCTAATAATATTTCTTCGCTGAACGAATCTTGTCTTATTGATAACTTACAGAGTTTAAATTTATTGCAAATTAATAATTTTGTTAACGAGCTTGATAGGATTTTATATTTAATTTTTATCGGTGATGATTTAAAATACAACCTTTCCCAACGCCTTGATCCCATTTCTCCCGCGGGGTTGCATCATATTGCACTTGTTCTTGAGGTTGAATCTTACAATTTTGCAACGGTCGTTACAAATAATAATAACGCTTCCTACAATTATGCTCGCTGTGACTGTGCCAGTATCAACAGGCTATTTCTAGACTTTGACTGGCCCGCTGTGTTTGCTAACTTCGATGTTTCTAGCTGTTTTAACAAATTTAAGTCAATTATGTATGACATTTGCTCAGCTAATATTCCTTTAATCAATAGTAGGCCATATAAGTTGCCCTGGTATAAATATCGACTTAAGAGGTTAAAAAACCAGCGAAATAAATTCTACAACAAATGTAAATCAACAAACAGTCTTAACCACTTCCTAATGTATAAGCGGGTTTTAAGGGAGTTAAATTTTCTTGACAAGTTTTTACATAAGAATTATATTCTTAACTACGAACTGAATATCAAGTCAAATCCCAAAGCTTTTTGGAATTTCGTTAAGTCAAAGAAATCATCTTCTTCAATACCATCTACAATTTCCCTCAATAATAAATCAGCGGATTCTCCGTCCGATGTTGCTAATTTGTTCGCGGATCAAACTTTTATCATGATAAAAGTAGAGTAGGTATCTCAACCTTGTAGAATGTGATATTGAGAAGGGTATTGTAGACCTAAAGTCCTCTTCACGAACTGACAGTGACGGGATTTCTGCGCTGTTATTAAAGAATTGCCCAGCTCTGATTTCTCCATTGAAGATTATCTTTAATAAGTCACTATCCCCTGGAGTTTATATAGATGCATGGAAATTGGCTTATATTTCTCCTATTTTCAAAAGTGGAAATAAAAACAATGTATGAAACTATAGACCAATCTCTAAACTATCTACCGTTTCCAAACTCTTCGAGGGCATCATTGAGAATAAAATGTATTTTTCGGTCAAGAATCTAATTTGCCTAAACCAACATGGTTTTATACCTGGACGCTCCACTGTCTCAAACCTGGCAGTATTTAGTGAATACTGTATATTGGCTTTTTCTATTGGATCCCAAGTAGACTGTATATACACTTCTTTCTAAATAGGCAGTATTCTTGGGCCGTTGCTCTTCGTTTTGTTTATAAACGATATTAAATCATGTTTCTCTTTCGCTAACGTTTGTCAAATTGCACTTTGCAGCCTATTAAAGAAATTAAGGACCTTGGGGTTATTTTTGATTCCAAACTTTCGTTTAATAATCACGTTAATTATATAATTTCTAAATCATATGCCATGCTTGGCTTCGTAAGGAGAAATAGTTCAGAGTTTATTTATCCCTATACTTTAAAATTGCTCTACACCTCGTTTGTGCGCTCTCATTTGGATGTCATCTTTTGTAAACATTTTGAACTCAATTATATAATGTTACTTGTTAATTAATTTAATTATTTTATCAAATCTTTTTTTCTTTCCCATAGTCTGTAAGAATTTAGTGTTCATAGACTAAATTAAAAAATTAAATTAAAAAAAATTTAAATTAAACTAAATTAATTAAAATATATAAATTAATAAAAGGCTTAATTTTTCGCGCCAAAGCGGTAAATAAAAAGCGGATATTTTCTTACCGCGAAAACTTTCATTTCGGTAATTGGCCACACTAAAAAAAGTTGGGGAAAATAATCCGTTTTACTTAAAAAGCGGGATATATATATTCATTTACCGCCAATTTATACATATATAAACAATAAAAAAAAAAATTAAAAAATATTCCGTTGCAGTTTTAAATGCCTACTGTCCCACTGTCCATAATAAAATATCAGCAGATTACTTTCCCGACTTACCAATTTCTGCCGTTGTTAGCAAAGGTCGTTGAACTTAGCCAAAGTGCCGAAAAACAAAAGGTAATTTTTGCATATGCATATTGCATATACGCACATGCGCACATATATTCACTCTTGCTAATTGCATTATCTGCTAATATTCGCTTAGCACCGAACACTCAGTACCGAACAGAGTGGCTATAATTTTTCAACTTCAGCCACCACCAGTGTTGCCAACTATTTTTGTGTCGTCCCGCTGCAATCGTTGTCAAAACCGCCAGAATACCGCTAAATGTTGAAATTCACATCTTTATATTAAAAAAGAACAAATACATATTTGATATGTACGCATAGTCTTGCGTAAAAATAGAATAAATAAGAAAATGTCTTAAAAAGTCGTATCGCATAAAATAATTTCTTCGCTTTCGTCGACAGCATCCGAATATATTTCTTTGGTTCCTATTAGCCCTATCACAGCTTTAGGTACTGTGTAATTCATACAGCATTTGTTAAGTCTTTTGAGCCCATATCATATACTTAATACACTGTTGAGAGTTGGCAGCTGCATTCTATTTCTTATTTTCGTTTTTATTAAATTCATTTGAGAAAATATTCTCAACTTCAGCGTTCGACCACGGAAGCGTTGGTATTTTTATAACGAATTCAGATAGGTCTGAAAAAACGTAATTGCCACCGGCATCTGTATAATTTCGAATTTCTCCCCAAAGTGCAGCAGTCCTGGTTTTTTCCTGCCAATCTACTAGGCGAATATTATTACTGCTGAAGGACTTTTTCTATTTCGGTAGTCGGAACCTTAAAATATTCCAAGATTGGAGTAACATCCTTTTTTACAGGTTTTAATGCATTTTCTGCTGCAAACATATCTAGGTGTTCTAATATTTCAATATTATCTGGCAACCTTTTCTTTAACTCGACGATTAATGAAATTAAAAAATCCGTGTAATTCTTTCGTGTTTCCAATTCTGCAATTTCAGTTAGAATATTATCCAATTTTTTTTCTAATATATTTTTCGAAATTTTATCTAAGATAACAATCTCGTTCTATAAATGACTTATAGTCCACGTTATCGTTTGAACTTGAAATTTTTTCTTTAAGAATTGAGAATGCCATTTTAAACGATGTCATTCGATTGAAAATTCTTATTAGTTTTTTTCATTTCACAATGCTTTTGTTTCATCGGCACCTTCTGCAATCCAATTTTGAAGTGCAGGGTTTTTCAACCACTGCTTGCGGAATTTTTGCTTATATGCCACTATTGGCATGTTACAATTAAAAATAATTAACAATTACTATGCTAGACTATCACTACCTAGACCTAAAATTTTTTTAGTATAGTGATTAATCGATTAGTAGTTCAAATGACATATCAATATTATATTTAAATGGTAACTATAAATACTAAAAAACAGCTAGAAATCCGTCAATTTTTTTATTGAAATCTCCAGAAAACCCGCTTAAATGGCAACACTGGCCACCACTAAGAAAACGCTCTTTCTCCGATCTTGGCTTCTCTTTTTGATCCACTTCTCTTTACTCGGCCGCACTCACCAAGCTAAGAGAGTTCAAACAAAGCACGCTCACGACTCCCCAAGTGCAGTATCCAGAACTCACCTCAGCGTTGAGCGGCTTTTGCGTGTGTATATTTGCACTCTCCCGCATACATCCAGACTGAGCCATTATTCTGGCTACGTATGTAAGCTACATACGTAATTGCTCACTTGCGTGCAAATATTTCTACATACGTACATATTATATATGTATATACATGCATGCGAACAGAGATGCCAGCAAACCTGGCAAGTCGAGAGGCGGAGGAGTCCTAATTGCAGTAAGTCGCGAATTCCGTGCATCGTTAACTAATTTAAATAATCCTGATTCTCTACTGGACCAGATATGTGTTTGTGTTAGAAGCTCGTCTCTGTCACGCACACTGTTTCTTTTTGCTTCTTACGTTCCACCGAACAGTGTAGATATTAATACTGACAACATTGTAAATTTTGTACACAATACGCTACGGGATGACTACATCTGCGTATTTGGTGATTTTAATTTAAGTAATGTAAGTTGGTCTGATAGTTACCCGACTGCTGGGCTAACAGCTAATAATATTTCTTCGCTGTTTTAACAAATTTAAGTCAATTATGTATGACATTTGCTCAGCTAATATTCCTTTAATCAATAGTAGGCCATATAAGTTGCCCTGGTATAAATATCGACTTAAGAGGTTAAAAAACCAGCGAAATAAATTCTACAACAAATGTAAATCAACAAACAGTCTTAACCACTTCCTAATGTATAAGCGGGTTTTAAGGGAGTTCAATTTTCTTGACAAGTTTTTACATAAGAATTATATTCTTAACTACGAACTGAATATCAAGTCAAATCCCAAAGCTTTTTGGAATTTCGTTAAGTCAAAGAAATCATCTTCTTCAATACCATCTACAATTTCCCTCAATAATAAATCAGCGGATTCTCCGTCCGATGTTGCTAATTTGTTCGCGGATCAAACTTTTATCATGATAAAAGTAGAGTAGGTATCTCAACCTTGTAGAATGTGATATTGAGAAGGGTATTGTAGACCTAAAGTCCTCTTCACGAACTGACAGTGACGGGATTTCTGCGCTGTTATTAAAGAATTGCCCAGCTCTGATTTCTCCATTGAAGATTATCTTTAATAAGTCACTATCCGCTGGAGTTTATATAGATGCATGGAAATTGGCTTATATTTCTCCTATTTTCAAAAGTGGAAATAAAAACAATGTATGAAACTATAGACCAATCTCTAAACTATCTACCGTTTCCAAACTCTTCGAGGGCATCATTAAGAATAAAATGTATTTTTCGGTCATGAATCTAATTTGCCTAAACCAACATGGTTTTATACTCCACTGTCTCAAACCTGGCAGTATTTAGTGAATACTGTATATTGGCTTTTTCTATTGGATCCCAAGTAGACTGTATATACACTTCTTTCTAAATAGGCAGTATTCTTGGGCCGTTGCTCTTCGTTTTGTTTATAAACGATATTAAATCATGTTTCTCTTTCGCTAACGTTTTGCTGTATGCTGATGACCTAAAAGTTTTCTCAACTGTAAAGAATAGTGCTGACGTGGTTAAATTACAATTGGAACTTGACAACTAACATGTATGGTGTCGTAAGTCTCGTCAGTAAGTGTTTTCATGTGACCTTCACTAAGTCAAAAAATTTGTTAGTTACGTCATATCGTTTGTCAAATTGCACGTTGCAGCCTATTAAAGAAATTAAGGACCTTGGGGTTATTTTTGATTCCAAACTTTCCTTTAATAATCACGTTAATTATATAATTTCTAAATCATATGCCATGCTTGGCTTCGTAAGGAGAAATAGTTCAGAGTTTATTAATCCCTATACTTTAAAATTGCTCTACACCTCGTTTGTGCGCTCTCATTTGGAGGTCATCTTTTGTAAACATTTTGAACTCAATTATATAATGTTACTTGTTAATTAATTTAATTATTTTATCAAATCTTTTTTTCTTTCCCATAGTCTGTAAGAATTTAGTGTTCATAGACTAAATTAAAAAATTAAATTAAAAAAAATTAAAATTAAACTAAATTAATTAAAATATATAAATTAATAAAAGGCTTAATTTTTCGCGCCAAAGCGGTAAATAAAAAGCGGATATTTTCTAACCGCGAAAACTTTCATTTCGGTAATTGGCCACTAAAAAAAAAGTTGGGGAAAATAATCCGTTTTACCCAAAAAGCGGGATATATATATTCATTTACCGCCAATTTATACTTATATAAATAATAAAAAAAAAAATTAAAAAATATTCCGTTGCAGTTTTAAATGCCTACTGTCCCACTGTCCATAATAAAATATCAGCAGATTACTTTCCCGACTTACCAATTTCTGCCGTTGTTAGCAAAGGTCGTTGAACTTAGCCAAAGTGCCGAAAAACAAAAGGGCATTTTTGCATATGCATATTGCATATACGCACATGCGCACATATATTCACTCTTGCTAATTGCATTATCTGCTAATATTCGCTTAGCACCGAACACTCAGTACCGAACAGAGTGGCTATAATTTTTCAACTTCAGCCACCACCAGTGTTGCCAACTATTTTTGTGCCGTCCCGCTGCAATCGTTGTCAAAACCGCCAGAATACCGCTAAATGTTAAAATTCACATCTTTATATTAAAAAAGAACAAATACATATTTGATATGTACGCAAAGTCTTGCGTAAAAATAGAATAAATAAGAAAATGTCTTAAAAAGTCGTATCGCATAAAATAATTTCTTCGCTTTCGTCGACAGCATCCGAATATATTTCTTTGGTTCCTATTAGCCCTATCACAGCTTTAGGTACTGTGTAATTCATACAGCATTTGTTAAGTCTTTTGAGCCCATATCATATACTTAATACACTGTTGAGAGTTGGCAGCTGCATTTTATTTCTTATTTTCGTTTTTATTAAATTCATTTGAGAAAATATTCTCAACTTCAGCGTTCGACCACGGAAGCGTTGGTATTTTTATAACGAATTCAGATAGGTCTGAAAAAACGTAATTGCCACCGGCATCTGTATAATTTCGAATTTCTCCCCAAAGTGCAGCAGTCCTGGTTTTTTCCTGCCAATCTATTAGGCGAATATTATTACTGCTGAAGGATTTTTTCTATTTCGGTAGTCGGAACCTTAAAATATTCCAAGATTGGAGTAACATCCTTTTTTACAGGTTTTAATGCATTTTCTGCTGCAAACATATCTAGGTGTTCTAATATTTCAATATTATCTGGCAACCTTTTCTTTAACTCGACGATTAATGAAATTAAAAAATCCGTGTAATTCTTTCGTGTTTCCAATTCTGCAATTTCAGAATTTTTGCTTATATGCCACTTTTGGCATGTTACAATTAAAAATAATTAACAATTACTATGCTAGACTATCACTACATAGACCTAAAATATTTGTATGCCGCCTGTCAGTTTCAGTTTTAGAGAAAGACTTTCATGAAATAAAATTAATAAATTTTTTAGTATAGTGATTAATCGATTAGTAGTTCAAATGACATATCAATATTATATTTAAATGGTAACTATAAATACTAAAAAACAGCTAGAAATCCGTCAATTTTTTATTGAAATCTCCAGAAAACCCGCTAAAATGGCAACACTGGCCATCACTAAGAAAACGCTCTTTCTCCGATCTTGGCTTCTCTTTTTGATCCACTTCGCTTTACTCGGCCGCACTCACCAAGCTAAGAGAGTTCAAACAAAGCACGCTCACGACTCCCCAAGTGCAGTATCCAGAACTCACCTCAGCGTTGAGCGGCTTTTGCGTGTGTACATTTGCACTCTCCCGCATACATCCATACTGAGCCATTATTCTGGCTACGTATGTAAGCTACATACGTAATTGCTCACTTGCGTGCAAATATTTCTACATACGTACATATTATATATGTATATACATGCATGCGAACAGAGATGCCAGCAAACCTGGCAAGTCGAGAGGCGGAGGAGTCCTGATTGCAGTAAGTCGCGAATTCCGTGCATCGTTAACTGATTTAAATAATCCTGATTCTCTACTGGACCAGATATGTGTTTGTGTTAGAAGCTCGTCTCTGTCACGCACACTGTTTCTTTTTGCTTCTTACGTTCCACCGAACAGTGTAGATATTAATACTGACAACATTGTAAATTTTGTACACAATACGCTACGGGATGACTACATCTGCGTATTTGGTGATTTTAATTTAAGTAATGTAAGTTGGTCTGATAGTTACCCGACTGCTGGGCTAACAGCTAATAATATTTCTTCGCTGAACGAATCTTGTCTTATTGATAACTTACAGAGTTTAAATTTATTGCAAATTAATAATTTTGTTAACGAGCTTGATAGGATTTTATATTTAATTTTTATCGGTGATGATTTAAAATACAACCTTTCCCAACGCCTTGATCCCATTTCTCCCGCGGGGTTGCATCATATTGCACTTGTTCTTGAGGTTGAATCTTACAATTTTGCAACGGTCGTTACAAATAATAATAACGCTTCCTACAATTATGCTCGCTGTGACTGTGCCAGTATCAACAGGCTATTTCTAGACTTTGACTGGCCCGCTGTGTTTGCTAACTTCGATGTTTCTAGCTGTTTTAACAAATTTAAGTCAATTATGTATGACATTTGCTCAGCTAATATTCCTTTAATCAATAGTAGGCCATATAAGTTGCCCTGGTATAAATATCGACTTAAGAGGTTAAAAAACCAGCGAAATAAATTCTACAACAAATGTAAATCAACAAACAGTCTTAACCACTTCCTAATGTATAAGCGGGTTTTAAGGGAGTTAAATTTTCTTGACAAGTTTTTACATAAGAATTATATTCTTAACTACGAACTGAATATCAAGTCAAATCCCAAAGCTTTTTGGAATTTCGTTAAGTCAAAGAAATCATCTTCTTCAATACCATCTACAATTTCCCTCAATAATAAATCAGCGGATTCTCCGTCCGATGTTGCTAATTTGTTCGCGGATCAAACTTTTATCATGATAAAAGTAGAGTAGGTATCTCAACCTTGTAGAATGTGATATTGAGAAGGGTATTGTAGACCTAAAGTCCTCTTCACGAACTGACAGTGACGGGATTTCTGCGCTGCTATTAAAGAATTGCCCAGCTCTGATTTCTCCATTGAAGATTATCTTTAATAAGTCACTATCCCCTGGAGTTTATATAGATGCATGGAAATTGGCTTATATTTCTCCTATTTTCAAAAGTGGAAATAAAAACAATGTATGAAACTATAGACCAATCTCTAAACTATCTACCGTTTCCAAACTCTTCGAGGGCATCATTGAGAATAAAATGTATTTTTCGGTCAAGAATCTAATTTGCCTAAACCAACATGGTTTTATACCTGGACGCTCCACTGTCTCAAACCTGGCAGTATTTAGTGAATACTGTATATTGGCTTTTTCTATTGGATCCCAAGTAGACTGTATATACACTTCTTTCTAAATAGGCAGTATTCTTGGGCCGTTGCTCTTCGTTTTGTTTATAAACGATATTAAATCATGTTTCTCTTTCGCTAACGTTTGTCAAATTGCACTTTGCAGCCTATTAAAGAAATTAAGGACCTTGGGGTTATTTTTGATTCCAAACTTTCGTTTAATAATCACGTTAATTATATAATTTCTAAATCATATGCCATGCTTGGCTTCGTAAGGAGAAATAGTTCAGAGTTTATTTATCCCTATACTTTAAAATTGCTCTACACCTCGTTTGTGCGCTCTCATTTGGATGTCATCTTTTGTAAACATTTTGAACTCAATTATATAATGTTACTTGTTAATTAATTTAATTATTTTATCAAATCTTTTTTTCTTTCCCATAGTCTGTAAGAATTTAGTGTTCATAGACTAAATTAAAAAATTAAATTAAAAAAAATTAAAATTAAACTAAATTAATTAAAATATATAAATTAATAAAAGGCTTAATTTTTCGCGCCAAAGCGGTAAATAAAAAGCGGATATTTTCTTACCGCGAAAACTTTCATTTCGGTAATTGGCCACACTAAAAAAAGTTGGGGAAAATAATCCGTTTTACTTAAAAAGCGGGATATATATATTCATTTACCGCCAATTTATACATATATAAACAATAAAAAAAAAAATTAAAAAATATTCCGTTGCAGTTTTAAATGCCTACTGTCCCACTGTCCATAATAAAATATCAGCAGATTACTTTCCCGACTTACCAATTTCTGCCGTTGTTAGCAAAGGTCGTTGAACTTAGCCAAAGTGCCGAAAAACAAAAGGTAATTTTTGCATATGCATATTGCATATACGCACATGCGCACATATATTCACTCTTGCTAATTGCATTATCTGCTAATATTCGCTTAGCACCGAACACTCAGTACCGAACAGAGTGGCTATAATTTTTCAACTTCAGCCACCACCAGTGTTGCCAACTATTTTTGTGTCGTCCCGCTGCAATCGTTGTCAAAACCGCCAGAATACCGCTAAATGTTGAAATTCACATCTTTATATTAAAAAAGAACAAATACATATTTGATATGTACGCATAGTCTTGCGTAAAAATAGAATAAATAAGAAAATGTCTTAAAAAGTCGTATCGCATAAAATAATTTCTTCGCTTTCGTCGACAGCATCCGAATATATTTCTTTGGTTCCTATTAGCCCTATCACAGCTTTAGGTACTGTGTAATTCATACAGCATTTGTTAAGTCTTTTGAGCCCATATCATATACTTAATACACTGTTGAGAGTTGGCAGCTGCATTCTATTTCTTATTTTCGTTTTTATTAAATTCATTTGAGAAAATATTCTCAACTTCAGCGTTCGACCACGGAAGCGTTGGTATTTTTATAACGAATTCAGATAGGTCTGAAAAAACGTAATTGCCACCGGCATCTGTATAATTTCGAATTTCTCCCCAAAGTGCAGCAGTCCTGGTTTTTTCCTGCCAATCTACTAGGCGAATATTATTACTGCTGAAGGACTTTTTCTATTTCGGTAGTCGGAACCTTAAAATATTCCAAGATTGGAGTAACATCCTTTTTTACAGGTTTTAATGCATTTTCTGCTGCAAACATATCTAGGTGTTCTAATATTTCAATATTATCTGGCAACCTTTTCTTTAACTCGACGATTAATGAAATTAAAAAATCCGTGTAATTCTTTCGTGTTTCCAATTCTGCAATTTCAGTTAGAATATTATCCAATTTTTTTTCTAATATATTTTTCGAAATTTTATCTAAGATAACAATCTCGTTCTATAAATGACTTATAGTCCACGTTATCGTTTGAACTTGAAATTTTTTCTTTAAGAATTGAGAATGCCATTTTAAACGATGTCATTCGATTGAAAATTCTTATTAGTTTTTTTCATTTCACAATGCTTTTGTTTCATCGGCACCTTCTGCAATCCAATTTTGAAGTGCAGGGTTTTTCAACCACTGCTTGCGGAATTTTTGCTTATATGCCACTATTGGCATGTTACAATTAAAAATAATTAACAATTACTATGCTAGACTATCACTACCTAGACCTAAAATTTTTTTAGTATAGTGATTAATCGATTAGTAGTTCAAATGACATATCAATATTATATTTAAATGGTAACTATAAATACTAAAAAACAGCTAGAAATCCGTCAATTTTTTTATTGAAATCTCCAGAAAACCCGCTTAAATGGCAACACTGGCCACCACTAAGAAAACGCTCTTTCTCCGATCTTGGCTTCTCTTTTTGATCCACTTCTCTTTACTCGGCCGCACTCACCAAGCTAAGAGAGTTCAAACAAAGCACGCTCACGACTCCCCAAGTGCAGTATCCAGAACTCACCTCAGCGTTGAGCGGCTTTTGCGTGTGTATATTTGCACTCTCCCGCATACATCCAGACTGAGCCATTATTCTGGCTACGTATGTAAGCTACATACGTAATTGCTCACTTGCGTGCAAATATTTCTACATACGTACATATTATATATGTATATACATGCATGCGAACAGAGATGCCAGCAAACCTGGCAAGTCGAGAGGCGGAGGAGTCCTGATTGCAGTAAGTCGCGAATTCCGTGCATCGTTAACTAATTTAAATAATCCTGATTCTCTACTGGACCAGATATGTGTTTGTGTTAGAAGCTCGTCTCTGTCACGCACACTGTTTCTTTTTGCTTCTTACGTTCCACCGAACAGTGTAGATATTAATACTGACAACATTGTAAATTTTGTACACAATACGCTACGGGATGACTACATCTGCGTATTTGGTGATTTTAATTTAAGTAATGTAAGTTGGTCTGATAGTTACCCGACTGCTGGGCTAACAGCTAATAATATTTCTTCGCTGTTTTAACAAATTTAAGTCAATTATGTATGACATTTGCTCAGCTAATATTCCTTTAATCAATAGTAGGCCATATAAGTTGCCCTGGTATAAATATCGACTTAAGAGGTTAAAAAACCAGCGAAATAAATTCTACAACAAATGTAAATCAACAAACAGTCTTAACCACTTCCTAATGTATAAGCGGGTTTTAAGGGAGTTCAATTTTCTTGACAAGTTTTTACATAAGAATTATATTCTTAACTACGAACTGAATATCAAGTCAAATCCCAAAGCTTTTTGGAATTTCGTTAAGTCAAAGAAATCATCTTCTTCAATACCATCTACAATTTCCCTCAATAATAAATCAGCGGATTCTCCGTCCGATGTTGCTAATTTGTTCGCGGATCAAACTTTTATCATGATAAAAGTAGAGTAGGTATCTCAACCTTGTAGAATGTGATATTGAGAAGGGTATTGTAGACCTAAAGTCCTCTTCACGAACTGACAGTGACGGGATTTCTGCGCTGTTATTAAAGAATTGCCCAGCTCTGATTTCTCCATTGAAGATTATCTTTAATAAGTCACTATCCGCTGGAGTTTATATAGATGCATGGAAATTGGCTTATATTTCTCCTATTTTCAAAAGTGGAAATAAAAACAATGTATGAAACTATAGACCAATCTCTAAACTATCTACCGTTTCCAAACTCTTCGAGGGCATCATTAAGAATAAAATGTATTTTTCGGTCATGAATCTAATTTGCCTAAACCAACATGGTTTTATACTCCACTGTCTCAAACCTGGCAGTATTTAGTGAATACTGTATATTGGCTTTTTCTATTGGATCCCAAGTAGACTGTATATACACTTCTTTCTAAATAGGCAGTATTCTTGGGCCGTTGCTCTTCGTTTTGTTTATAAACGATATTAAATCATGTTTCTCTTTCGCTAACGTTTTGCTGTATGCTGATGACCTAAAAGTTTTCTCAACTGTAAAGAATAGTGCTGACGTGGTTAAATTACAATTGGAACTTGACAACTAACATGTATGGTGTCGTAAGTCTCGTCAGTAAGTGTTTTCATGTGACCTTCACTAAGTCAAAAAATTTGTTAGTTACGTCATATCGTTTGTCAAATTGCACGTTGCAGCCTATTAAAGAAATTAAGGACCTTGGGGTTATTTTTGATTCCAAACTTTCCTTTAATAATCACGTTAATTATATAATTTCTAAATCATATGCCATGCTTGGCTTCGTAAGGAGAAATAGTTCAGAGTTTATTAATCCCTATACTTTAAAATTGCTCTACACCTCGTTTGTGCGCTCTCATTTGGAGGTCATCTTTTGTAAACATTTTGAACTCAATTATATAATGTTACTTGTTAATTAATTTAATTATTTTATCAAATCTTTTTTTCTTTCCCATAGTCTGTAAGAATTTAGTGTTCATAGACTAAATTAAAAAATTAAATTAAAAAAAATTAAAATTAAACTAAATTAATTAAAATATATAAATTAATAAAAGGCTTAATTTTTCGCGCCAAAGCGGTAAATAAAAAGCGGATATTTTCTAACCGCGAAAACTTTCATTTCGGTAATTGGCCACTAAAAAAAAAGTTGGGGAAAATAATCCGTTTTACCCAAAAAGCGGGATATATATATTCATTTACCGCCAATTTATACTTATATAAATAATAAAAAAAAAAATTAAAAAATATTCCGTTGCAGTTTTAAATGCCTACTGTCCCACTGTCCATAATAAAATATCAGCAGATTACTTTCCCGACTTACCAATTTCTGCCGTTGTTAGCAAAGGTCGTTGAACTTAGCCAAAGTGCCGAAAAACAAAAGGGCATTTTTGCATATGCATATTGCATATACGCACATGCGCACATATATTCACTCTTGCTAATTGCATTATCTGCTAATATTCGCTTAGCACCGAACACTCAGTACCGAACAGAGTGGCTATAATTTTTCAACTTCAGCCACCACCAGTGTTGCCAACTATTTTTGTGCCGTCCCGCTGCAATCGTTGTCAAAACCGCCAGAATACCGCTAAATGTTAAAATTCACATCTTTATATTAAAAAAGAACAAATACATATTTGATATGTACGCAAAGTCTTGCGTAAAAATAGAATAAATAAGAAAATGTCTTAAAAAGTCGTATCGCATAAAATAATTTCTTCGCTTTCGTCGACAGCATCCGAATATATTTCTTTGGTTCCTATTAGCCCTATCACAGCTTTAGGTACTGTGTAATTCATACAGCATTTGTTAAGTCTTTTGAGCCCATATCATATACTTAATACACTGTTGAGAGTTGGCAGCTGCATTTTATTTCTTATTTTCGTTTTTATTAAATTCATTTGAGAAAATATTCTCAACTTCAGCGTTCGACCACGGAAGCGTTGGTATTTTTATAACGAATTCAGATAGGTCTGAAAAAACGTAATTGCCACCGGCATCTGTATAATTTCGAATTTCTCCCCAAAGTGCAGCAGTCCTGGTTTTTTCCTGCCAATCTATTAGGCGAATATTATTACTGCTGAAGGATTTTTTCTATTTCGGTAGTCGGAACCTTAAAATATTCCAAGATTGGAGTAACATCCTTTTTTACAGGTTTTAATGCATTTTCTGCTGCAAACATATCTAGGTGTTCTAATATTTCAATATTATCTGGCAACCTTTTCTTTAACTCGACGATTAATGAAATTAAAAAATCCGTGTAATTCTTTCGTGTTTCCAATTCTGCAATTTCAGTTAGAATATTATCCAATTTTAATTTTCTAATATATTTTTCGAAATTTTATCTAAGATAACAATCTCGTTCTATAAGTGACTTATAGTCCACGTTATCGTTTGAACTTGAAATTTTTTCTTTATGAATTGAGAATGCCATTTTAAACGATGTCATTCGATTGAAAATTCTTATTAAGTTTTTTCATTTCACAATGCTTTTGTTTCATCGGCACCTTCTGCAATCCAATTTTGAAGTGCAGGGTTTTTCAACCACTGCTTGCGAAATTTTTGCTTATATGCCACTATTGGCATGTTACAATTAAAAATAATATGCTAGACTATCACTACCTAGACCTAAAATTTTTTTAGTATAGTGATTAATCGATTAGTAGTTCAAATGACATATCAATATTATATTTAAATGGTAACTATAAATACTAAAAAACAGCTAGAAATCCGTCAATTTTTTTATTGAAATCTCCAGAAAACCCGCTAAAATGGCAACACTGGCCACCACTAAGAAAACGCTCTTTCTCCGATCTTGGCTTCTCTTTTTGATCCACTTCGCTTTACTCGGCCGCACTCACCAAGCTAAGAGAGTTCAAACAAAGCACGCTCACGACTCCCCAAGTGCAGTATCCAGAACTCACCTCAGCTTTTGCGTGTGTACATTTGCACTCTCCCGCATACATCCATACTGAGCCATTATTCTGGCTACGTAAGTATGTAAGCTACATACGTAATTGCTCACTTGCGTGCAAATATTTCTACATACGTACATATTATATATGTATATACATGCATGCAAACAGAGATGCCAGCAAACCTGGCAAGTCGAGAGGCGGAGGAGTCCTGATTGCAGTAAGTCGCGAATTCCGTGCATCGTTAACTGATTTAAATAATCCTGATTCTCTACTGGACCAGATATGTGTTTGTGTTAGAAGCTCGTCTCTGTCACGCACACTGTTTCTTTTTGCTTCTTACGTTCCACCGAACAGTGTAGATATTAATACTGACAACATTGTAAATTTTGTACACAATACGCTACGGGATGACTACATTTGCGTATTTGGTGATTTTAATTTAAGTAATGTAAGTTGGTCTTATAGTTACCCGACTGCTGGGCTAACAGCTAATAATATTTCTTCGTTGAACGAATCTTGTCTTATTGATAACTTACATAGTTTAAATTTATTGCAAATTAATAATTTTGTTAACGAGCTTGATAGGATTTTATATTTAATTTTTATCGGTGATGATTTAAAATACAACCTTCCCCAACGCCTTGATCCCATTTCTCCCGCGGGGTTGCATCATATTGCACTTGTTCTTGAGGTTGAATCTTACAATTTTGCAACAGTCGTTACAAATAATAATAACGCTTCCTAGAATTATGCTCGCTGTGACTGTGCCAGTATCAACAGGCTATTTCTAGACTTTGACTGGCCCGCTGTGTTTGCTAACTTCGATGTTTCTAGCTGTTTTAACAAATTTAAGTCAATTATGTATGACATTTGCTCAGCTAATATTCCTTTAATCAATAGTAGGCCATATAAGTTGCCCTGGTATAAATATCGACTTAAGAGGTTAAAAAACCAGCGAAATAAATTCTACAACAAATGTAAATCAACAAACAGTCTTTAATTTTCTTGACAAGTTTTTCCATAAGAATTATATTCTTAACTACGAACTGAATATCAAGTCAAATCCCAAAGCTTTTTGGAATTTCGTTAAGTCAAAGAAATCATCTTCTTCAATACCATCTACAATTTCCCTCAATAATAAATCAGCGGATTCTCCGTCCGATGTTGCTAATTTGTTCGCGGATCAAACTTTTATCATGATAAAAGTAGAGTAGGTATCTCAACCTTGTAGAATGTGATATTGAGAAGGGTATTGTAGACCTAAAGTCCTCTTCACGAACTGACAGTGACGGGATTTTTGCGCTGTTATTAAAGAATTACCCACCTATGATTTCTCCATTGAAGATTATCTTTAACCCATATTCGGCCGCTGCTCGATTTTTCGACCATCAACTTTGAAGGTCCATATTTCTGAAACTAAGTGCTATTTTCATGATTTGTTTTCAGGAAAATTAAACCCTGAATTTTATTTAAACTTAAAGGATAGTTTTTTTCAGTTAAAACATTAAATGAAAAATTTGGTAGAATCATAAAAAAATTAATTTTTTAAAGTGTTTTTGTTTAATTTAAAAAAATTAGGAAAACAAAAAAAAAATTTGTTTTTATTTTTAATTGTATACGAAGACAAGAGATCAACTTTTAACAATCAAAAGAAACTCACCTCAATATTACAACTTTTTTAACTTTTAAAACTACATACTCTTTGGTGGTCGAAAAATCGACCACTGGCCAGAAATCGTCAAGTAGGACAAAATTTTTTCAAGCATGATTTTTGTTATTATTAAATAAAAGGCAAGTATATATCTTCAAAATATCAAATATTTAATTGCCCTTGCTTTAGTTTTTCGAATTTTCTACTTTTATCGTTTTAAGTCTGGCATCACCTGTCCGCATGTAACCTTTTCGTCTCATATATGTACATATTTGTCTCCCTCTAACTACCGTAACGTAAAATTTAAAAAGGGGGTTCCCCGAATTGATTCTGTTTGCTTTTGTTATTGCAAAAAGAAAGATTTCGAACTTGCGTAGTAAGTGTCATAAAATCAAAAATTAGTGAAATCATGGCCATTTTAAATGAGCCATCTTCAGATGACGAGGAGGATCAAGCTGTATTGAATGCAACAGATGTCGACGTCGTATACATTCCACCGCCTTATGTGGAGTGTATGACAGATGAAGAAGATCTGGACGATGACCGGATTAATCTGAATGACAACAATAATGATTTCTTAAATGAAATCGCTGGTCATGTTGAACTACAATACTCATTGGAAGGAGAAAACATTCGGGATGTAGGTAATGAACTCAGTGAAACTGAAAATCCATCAACATCTAATGCACATGGAAATGTTATGATAACTGGCGGATTTAAGAGGAAATCTGATTCTGCTGTCCCCGTATGGCGAAAACCCAGAAATTTCGAATACAGCCGAACGCCAATTAACATCGAAGCTTTCAAAATGGAAGACATTTTTTCTGAAATTGGTAAGCAATTGATTATCTATTTCTATTATTTAGTTTAAATTGCCATTTCTATATATGCATAAATTCATACATATACTTATATACGTATACGAGTATTAATTCATACTTAACTTTTTTGCAGGCTCTAAATCTCCGTATGATATTTTTTCGTTGTATTTTGATAAATTAATAATTGCAGAGTTAACGCATTTCACAAACGAATATGCGAATCAACACAATGCTGCCATTAACGTCACGCCAGTAGAAATACGTAGGTTCATTGGTATTTTGTACATTTCGGGGTATCACACCTTGCCTCATATTGACCATTATTGGTCTGTTCGGCCCGACATGGGAATTCCAATTGTAAAACAAGCGTTGAGTCGTAATCGGTTTAAAATAATAAAAGTAGATCGTTTTGCCAAGGTTCGCCCGGTTATTGATGCTCTCAATAAAAAATGTATGCAGTTCGGAGTTTTTAGCCATATTCTTTCCGTAGACGAAGAGATGATTCCATACTTTGGTCGACACTCATGCAAAATGTTTATCAAAAGAAAACCGATTCGTTTTGGATTTAAGTCGTGGTGTTTATGTTCAGAAAGTGGATATTTATTTTCTAGTATACTATATGGGGGTGCAGCAACCCCTCACGATAAGAATATCGGTCTAGGAGCACAAACTGTTTTAGATTTACTTGCTAACCTAACTGCCCCGGACTGCCATATTATTTTCTTTGATAATTTTTTTTCATCCTATCATCTTATGTGCCTATTGAATGAGCGTCGATTTTTTGCAACCGGTACTATACGTGAAAATAGGATGGCAAAATCGCCCTTGAGGAATTTAAAAAAAGAGCAACGCGGGGCATTTGACCAGCTAATCGATGGTCAACATGAAATATTGACTGTACGGTGGAACGATAACGCTGTCGTCAATGTTATTACTAATAACTTCACAGCCGAACCAATGGTCTATGCTAAAAGATATTGTCGGAAGCAAAAGAAAACTAACACCATTCCACAGCCCAAAGTGATACAAGAATATAATCACGGTATGGGTGGAGTGGATCTTCATGACAATGCTGTGGCCAACTATCGGATATGTATACGAGGAAAAAAATGGTGTTGGCCAATATGGATTAATGCTCTTGGTAACGCAATGGTCAATGCATGAAAGTTGCATTGCATGTTAGCAAAATTTCAAAGACAAACCCACTTTCACAAATTGATTTTCGTTCTGAAGTCACAAACTAATTGTTGACTTACGACAATAAGGAAGATTACGAGAATGGAGATGAAGATGAGGACTCTGGACATCCATCGAACCTCTCTCGGATCAACGAAAAGGTACACGCCGTCATGAGAAGTCTTGAAAATAAATTTCGGCGCTGTAAGTTATACAAGAAACATACTATTTTTACTTGCAAAAAGTGTAACGTTTATTTACGTACTAAATGTTTTGATGAATATCATCAACATTTTTAAATTTACGTCTGTACAATATACATGTATTATATATAAAAAAAATACATATCTTTTAAATAAAAGCAAATAATTTGAACTAAAATCATTAAATTTTTCTTAAAGAAAATAAAACAAAAAAAATATATTTTTTCATACTTGACGGTTTTTGGCCAGCGGTCGATTTTTCGACCAGTTCATATCAAGAAAACGGTTGATCAAAAAAAATTTTTTTTTGTTAATTATTCTTGATTATGATCATAAAACCACTCCTTCGAAAGGAAATTAAAAACATACTGTGATTTCATGTAGCGGCCGAAGATAAGTCACTATCCCGCTGGAGTTTATATAGTTGCATGGAAATTGGCTTATATTTCTCCTATTTTCAAAAGTGGAAATAAAAACAATGTATGAAACTATAGACCAATCTCTAAACTATCTACCGTTTCCAAACTCTTCGAGGGCATCATTAAGAATAAAATGTATTTTTCGGTCAAGAATCTAATTTGCCTAAACCAACATGGTTTTATACTCCACTGTCTCAAACCTGGCAGTATTAAGTGAATACTGTATATTGGCTTTTTCTATTGGATCCCAAGTAGACTGTATATACACTTCTTTCTAAATAGGCAGTATTCTTGGGCCGTTGCTCTTCGTTTTGTTTATAAACGATATTAAATCAAGTTTCTCTTTCGCTAACGTTTTGCTGTATGCTGATGACCTAAAAGTTTTCTCAACTGTAAAGAATAGTGCTGACGTGGTTAAATTACAATTGGAACTTGACAACTAACATGCATGGTGTCGTAAGTCTCGTCTTTGCCTTAATGTCAGTAAGTGTTTTCATGTGACCTTCACTAAGTCAAACAATTTTTTAGTTACGTCATATCGTTTGTCAAATTGCACTTTGCAGCCTATTAAAGAAATTAAGGACCTTGGGGTTATTTTTGATTCCAAACTTTCCTTTAATAATCACGTTAATTATATAATTTCTAAATCATATGCCATGCTTGGCTTCGTAAGGTGAAATAGTTCAGAGTTTATTAATCCCTATACTTTAAAATTGCTCTACACCTCGTTTGTGCGCTCTCATTTGGAGGTCATCTTTTGTAAACATTTTGAACTCAATTATATAATGTTACTTGTTAATTAATTTAATTATTTTATTAAATCTTTTTTTCTTTCCCATAGTCTGTAAGAATTTAGTGTTCATAGACTAAATTAAGAAATTAAATTTAAAAAAATTAAAATTAAACTAAATTAATTAAAATATATAAATTAATAAAAGGCTTAATTTTTCGCGCCAAAGCGGTAAATAAAAAGCGGATATTTTCTTACCGCGAAAACTTTCATTTCGGTAATTGGCCACTAAAAAAAAAGTTGTGGAAAATAATCCGTTTTACCCAAAAAGCGGGATATATATATTCATTTACCGCCAATTTATACATATATAAATAATAAAAAAAAAATTAAAAAATATTCCGTTGCAGTTTTAAATGCCTACTGTCCCACTGTCCATAATAAAATATCAGCAGATTACTTTCCCGACTTACCAATTTCTGCTGTTGTTAGCAAAGGTCGTTGAACTTAGCCAAAGTGCCGAAAAACAAAAGGGCATTTTTACATATGCATATTGCATATACGCACATGCGCACATATATTCACTCTTGCTAATTGCATTATCTGCTAATATTCGCTTAGCACCGAACACTCAGTACCGAACAGAGTGGCTATAATTTTTCAACTTCAGCCACCACCAGTGTTGCCAACTATTTTTGTGCCGTCCCGCTGCAATCGTTGTCAAAACCGCCAGAATACCGCTAAATGTTGAAATTCACATCTTTATATTAAAAAAGAACAAATACATATTTGATATGTACGCATAGTCTTGCGTAAAAATAGAGTAAATAAGAAAATGTCTTAAAAAGTCGTATCGCATAAAATAATTTCTTCGCTTTCGTCGACAGCATCCGAATATATTTCTTTGGTTCCTATTAGCCTTATCACAGCTTTAGGTACTGTGTAATTCATACAGCATTTGTTAAGTCTTTTGAGCCCATATCATATACTTAATACACTGTTGAGAGTTGGCAGCTGCATTCTATTTCTTATTTTCGTTTTTATTAAATTCATTTGAGAAAATATTCTCAACTTCAGCGTTCGACCACGGAAGCGTTGGTATTTTTATAACGAATTCAGATAGGTCTGAAAAAACGTAATTGCCACCGGCATCTGTATAATTTCGAATTTCTCCCCAAAGTGCAGCAGTCCTGGTTTTTTCCTGCCAATCTATTAGGCGAATATTATTACTGCTGAAGGATTTTTTCTATTTCGGTAGTCGGAACCTTAAAATATTCCAAGATTGGAGTAACATCCTTTTTTACAGGTTTTAATGCATTTTCTGCTGCAAACATATCTAGGTGTTCTAATATTTCAATATTATCTGGCAACCTTTTCTTTAACTCGACGATTAATGAAATTAAAAAATCCGTGTAATTCTTTCGTGTTTCCAATTCTGCAATTTCAGTTAGAATATTATCCAATTTTAATTTTCTAATATATTTTTCGAAATTTTATCCAAGATAACAATATCGTTCTATAAATGACTTAGGTATAGTCCACGTTATCGTTTGAACTTGAAATTTTTTCTTTAAGAATTGAGAATGCCATTTTAAACGATGTCATTCGATTGAAAATTCTTATTAAGTTTTTTCATTTCACAATGCTTTTGTTTCATCGGCACCTTCTGCAATCCAATTTTGAAGTGCAGGGTTTTTCAACCACTGCTTGCGGAATTTTTGCTTATATGCCACTTTTGGCATGTTACAATTAAAAATAATTAACAATTACTATGCTAGACTATCACTACATAGACCTAAAATATTTTTATGCCGCCTGTCAGTTTCAGTTTTAGAGAAAGACTTTCATGAAATAAAATTAATACATTTTTTTAGTATAGTGATTAATCGATTAGTAGTTCAAATGACATATCAATATTATATTTAAATGGTAACTATAAATACTAAAAAACAGCTAGAAATCTGTCAATTTTTTTATTGAAATCTCCAGAAATCCCGCTAAAATGGCAACACTGGCCACCACTAAGAAAACGCTCTTTCTCCGATCTTGGCTTCTCTTTTTGATCCACTTCGCTTTACTCGGCCGCACTCACCAAGCTAAGAGAGTTCAAACAAAGCACGCTCACGACTCCCCAAGTGCAGTATCCAGAACTCACCTCAGCTTTTGCGTGTGTACATTTGCACTCTCCCGCATACATCCATACTGAGCCATTATTCTGGCTACGTATGTAAGCTACATACGTAATTGCTCACTTGCGTGCAAATATTTCTACATACGTACATATTATATATGTATATACATGCATGCGAACAGAGATGCCAGCAAACCTGGCAAGTCGAGAGGCGGAGGAGTCCTGATTGCAGTAAGTCGCGAATTCCGTGCATCGTTAACTGATTTAAATAATCCTGATTCTCTACTGGACCAGATATGTGTTTGTGTTAGAAGCTCGTCTCTGTCACGCACACTGTTTCTTTTTGCTTCTTACGTTCCACCGAACAGTGTAGATATTAATACTGACAACATTGTAAATTTTGTACACAATACGCTACGGGATGACTTCATCTGCGTATTTGGTGATTTTAATTTAAGTAATGTAAGTTGGTCTTATAGTTACCCGACTGCTGGGCTAACAGCTAATAATATTTCTTCGTTGAACGAATCTTGTCTTATTGATAACTTACATAGTTTACATTTATTGCAAATTAAAAATTTTGTTAACGAGCTTGATAGGATTTTATATTTAATTTTTATCGGTGATGATTTAAAATACAACCTTTCCCAACGCCTTGATCCCATTTCTCCCGCGGGGTTGCATCATATTGCACTTGTTCTTGAGGTTGAATCTTACAATTTTGCAACAGTCGTTACAAATAATAATAACGCTTCCTACAATTATGCTCGCTGTGACTGTGCCAGTATCAACAGGCTATTTCTAGACTTTGACTGGCCCGCTGTGTTTGCTAACTTCGATGTTTCTAGCTGTTTTAACAAATTTAAGTCAATTATGTATGACATTTGCTCAGCTAATATTCCTTTAATCAATAGTAGGCCATATAAGTTGCCCTGGTATAAATATCGACTTAAGAGGTTAAAAAACCAGCGTAATAAATTCTACAACAAATGTAAATCAACAAACAGTCTTAACCACTTCCTAATGTATAAGCGGGTTTTAAGGGAGTTTATTTTTCTTGACAAGTTTTTACATAAGAATTATATTCTTAACTACGAACTGAATATCAAGTCAAATCCCAAAGCTTTTTGGAATTTCGTTAAGTCAAAGAAATCATCTTCTTCAATACCATCTACAATTTCCCTCAATAATAAATCAGCGGATTCTCCGTCCGATGTTGCTAATTTGTTCGCGGATCAAACTTTTATCATGATAAAAGTAGAGTAGGTATCTCAACCTTGTAGAATGTGATATTGAGAAGGGTATTGTAGACCTAAAGTCCTCTTCACGAACTGACAGTGACGGGATTTCTGCGCTGTTATTAAAGAATTGCCCAGCTCTGATTTCTCCATTGAAGATTATCTTTAATAAGTCACTATCCGCTGGAGTTTATATAGATGCATGGAAATTGGCTTATATTTCTCTTATTTTCAAAAGTGGAAATAAAAACAATGTATGAAACTATAGACCAATCTCTAAACTATCTACCGTTTCCAAACTCTTCGAGGGCATCATTAAGAATAAAATGTATTTTTCGGTCAAGAATCTAATTTGCCTAAACCAACATGGTTTTATACTCCACTGTCTCAAACCTGTCAGTATTTAGTGAATACTGTATATTGGCTTTTTCTATTGGATCCCAAGTAGACTGTATATACACTTCTTTCTAAATAGGCAGTATTCTTTGGCCGTTGCTCTTCGTTTTGTTTATAAACGATATTAAATCATGTTTCTCTTTCGCTAACGTTTTGCTGTATGCTGATGACCTAAAAGTTTTCTCAACTGTAAAGAATAGTGCTGACGTGGTTAAATTACAATTGGAACTTGACAACTAACATGCATGGTGTCGTAAGTCTCGTCTTTGCCTTAATGTCAGTAAGTGTTTTCATGTGACCTTCACTAAGTCAAACAATTTTTTAGTTACGTCATATCGTTTGTCAAATGCACTTTGCAGCCTATTAAAGAAACTAAGGACCTTGGGGTTATTTTTTATTCCAAACTTTCCTTTAATAATCACGTTAATTATATAATTTCTAAATCATATGCCATGCTTGGCTTCGTAAGGAGAAATAGTTCAGAGTTTATTAATCCCTATACTTTAAAATTGCTCTACACCTCGTTTGTGCGCTCTCATTTGGAGGTCATCTTTTGTAAACATTTTGAACTCAATTATATAATGTTACTTGTTAATTAATTTAATTATTTTATCAAATCTTTTTTTCTTTCCCATAGTCTGTAAGAATTTAGTGTTCATAGACTAAATTAAAAAATTAAATTAAAAAAAATTAAAATTAAACTAAATTAATTAAAATATATAAATTAATAAAAGGCTTAATTTTTCGCGCCAAAGCGGTAAATAAAAAGCGGATATTTTCTTACCGCGAAAACTTTCATTTCGGTAATTGGCCACTAAAAAAAAAGTTGGGGAAAATAATCCGTTTTACCCAAAAAGCGGGATATATATGTATATTCATTTACCGCCAATTTATACATATATAAATAAAAAAAAAAAAATTAAAAAATATTCCGTTGCAGTTTTAAATGCCTACTGTCCCACTGTCCATAATAAAATATCAGCAGATTACTTTCCCGACTTACCAATTTCTGCTGTTGTTAGCAAAGGTCGTTGAACTTAGCCAAAGTGCCGAAAAACAAAAGGGCATTTTTGCATATGCATATTGCATATACGCACATGCGCACATATATTCACTCTTGCTAATTGCATTATCTGCTAATATTCGCTTAGCACCGAACACTCAGTACCGAACAGAGTGGCTATAATTTTTCAACTTCAGCCACCACCAGTGTTGCCAACTATTTTTGTGCCGTCCCGCTGCAATCGTTGTCAAAACCGCCAGAATACCGCTATATGTTGAAATTCACATCTTTATATTAAAAAAGAACAAATACATATTTGATATGTACGCATAGTCTTGCGTAAAAATAGAATAAATAAGAAAATGTCTTAAAAAGTCGTATCGCATAAAATAATTTCTTCGCTTTCGTCGACAGCATCCGAATATATTTCTTTGGTTCCTATTAGCCTTATCACAGCTTTAGGTACTGTGTAATTCATACAGCATTTGTTAAGTCTTTTGAGCCCATATCATATACTTAATATACTGTTGAGAGTTGGCAGCTGCATTCTATTTCTTATTTTCGTTTTTATTAAATTCATTTGAGAAAATATTCTCAACTTCAGCGTTCGACCACGGAAGCGTTGGTTTTTTTATAACGAATTCAGATAGGTCTGAAAAAACGTAATTGCCACCGGCATCTGTATAATTTCGAATTTCTCCCCAAAGTGCAGCAGTCCTGGTTTTTTCCTGCCAATCTATTAGGCGAATATTATTACTGCTGAAGGATTTTTTCTATTTCGGTAGTCGGAACCTTAAAATATTCCAAGATTGGAGTAACATCCTTTTTACAGGTTTTAATGCATTTTCTGCTGCAAACATATCTAGGTGTTCTAATATTTCAATATTATCTGGCAACCTTTTCTTTAACTCGACGATTAATGAAATTAAAAAATCCGTGTAATTCTTTCGTGTTTCCAATTCTGCAATTTCAGTTAGAATATTATCCAATTTTAATTTTCTAATATATTTTTCGAAATTTTATCCAAGATAACAATATCGTTCTATAAATGACTTATAGTCCACGTTATCGTTTGAACTTGAAATTTTTTCTTTAAGAATTGAGAATGCCATTTTAAACGATGTCATTCGATTGAAAATTCTTATTAAGTTTTTTCATTTCACAATGCTTTTGTTTCATCGGCACCTTCTGCAATCCAATTTTGAAGTGCAGGGTTTTTCAACCACTGCTTGCGGAATTTTTGCTTATATGCCACTTTTGGCATGTTACAATTAAAAATAATTAACAATTACTATGCTAGACTATCACTACATAGACCTAAAATATTTGTATGCTGCCTGTCAGTTTCAGTTTTAGAGAAAGACTTTCATGAAATAAAATTAATAAATTTTTTTAGTATAGTGATTAATCGATTAGTAGTTCAAATGACATATCAATATTATATTTAAAAGGTAACTATAAATACTAAAAAACAGCTAGAAATCCGTCAATTTTTTTATTGAAATCTCCAGAAAACCCGCTAAAATGGCAACACTAAATAATCCTGATTCTCTACTGGACCAGATATGTGTTTGTGTTAGAAGCTCGTCTCTGTCACGCACACTGTTTCTTTTTGCTTCTTACGTTCCACCGAACAGTGTAGATATTAATACTGACAACATTGTAAATTTTGTACACAATACGCTACGGGATGACTACATCTGCGTATTTGGGGATTTTAATTTAAGTAATGTAAGTTGGTCTAATAGTTACCCGACTGCTGGGCTAACAGCTAATAATATTTCTTCGTTGAACGAATCTTGTCTTATTGATAATTTACATAGTTTAAATTTATTGCAAATTAATAATTTTGTTAACGAGCTTGATAGGATTTTATATTTAATTTTTATCGGTGATGATTTATAATACAACCTTTCCCAACGCCTTGATCCCATTTCTCCCGCGGGGTTGCATCATATTGCACTTGTTCTTGAGGTTGAATCTTACAATTTTGCAACGGTCGTTACAAATAATAATAACGCTTCCTACAATTATGCTCGCTGTGACTGTGCCAGTATCAACAGGCTATTTCTAGACTTTGACTGGCCCGCTGTGTTTGCTAACTTCGATGTTTCTAGCTGTTTTAACAAATTTAAGTCAATTATGTATGACATTTGCTCAGCTAATATTCCTTTAATCAATAGTAGGCCATATAAGTTGCCCTGGTATAAATATCGACTTAAGAGGTTAAAAAACCAGCGAAATAAATTCTACAACAAATGTAAATCAACAAACAGTCTTAACCACTTCCTAATATATAAGCGGGTTTTAAGGGAGTTTAATTTTCTTGACAAGTTTTTACATAAGAATTATATTCTTAACTACGAACTGAATATCAAGTCAAATCCCAAAGCTTTTTGGAATTTCGTTAAGTCAAAGAAATCATCTTCTTCAATACCATCTACAATTTCCCTCAATAATAAATCAGCGGATTCTCCGTCCGATGTTGCTAATTTGTTCGCGGATCAAACTTTTATCATGATAAAAGTAGAGTAGGTATCTCAACCTTGTAGAATGTGATATTGAGAAGGGTATTGTAGACCTAAAGTCCTCTTCACGAACTGACAGTGACGGGATTTCTGCGCTGTTATTAAAGAATTGCCCAGCTATGATTTCTCCATTGAAGATTATCTTTAATAAGTCACTATCCCGCTGGAGTTTATATAGATGCATGGAAATTGGCTTATATTTCTCCTATTTTCAAAAGTGGAAATAAAAACAATGTATGAAACTATAGACCAATCTCTAAACTATCTACCGTTTCCAAACTCTTCGAGGGCATCATTAAAAATAAAATATATTTTTCGGTCAAGAATCTAATTTGCCTAAACCAACATGGTTTTATACTCCACTGTCTCAAACCTGTCAGTATTTAGTGAATACTGTATATTGGCTTTTTCTATTGGATCCCAAGTAGACTGTATATACACTTCTTTCTAAATAGGCAGTATTCTTGGGCCGTTGCTCTTCGTTTTGTTTATAAACGATATTAAATCATGTTTCTCTTTCGCTAACGTTTTGCTGTATGCTGATGACCTAAAAGTTTTCTCAACTGTAAAGAATAGTGCTGGCGTGGTTAAATTACAATTGGAACTTGACAACTAACATGCATGGTGTCGTAAGTCTCGTCTTTGCCTTAATGTCAGTAAGTGTTTTCATGTGACCTTCACTAAGTCAAACAATTTTTTAGTTACGTCATATCGTTTGTCAAATTGCACTTTGCAGCCTATTAAAGAAATTAAGGACCTTGGGGTTATTTTTGATTCCAAACTTTCCTTTAATAATCACGTTAATTATATAATTTCTAAATCATATGCCATGCTTGGCTTCGTAAGGAGAAATAGTTCAGAGTTTATTAATCCCTATACTTTAAAATTGCTCTACACCTCGTTTGTGCGCTCTCATTTGGAGGTCATCTTTTGTAAACATTTTGAACTCAATTATATAATGTGACTTGTTAATTAATTTAATTATTTTATCAAATCTTTTTTTCTTTCCCATAGTCTGTAAGAATTTAGTGTTCATAGACTAAATTAAAAAATTAAATTAAAAAAAATTAAAATTAAACTAAATTAATTAAAATATATAAATTAATAAAAGGCTTAATTTTTCGCGCCAAAGCGGTAAATAAAAAGCGGATATTTTCTTACCGCGAAAACTTTCATTTCGGTAATTGGCCACTAAAAAAAAAGTTGGGGAAAATAATCCGTTTTACCCAAAAAGCGGGATATATATATTCATTTACCGCCAATTTATACATATATAAATAATAAAAAAAAAAATTAAAAAATATTCCGTTGCAGTTTTAAATGCCTACTGTCCCACTGTCCATAATAAAATATCAGCAGATTACTTTCCCGACTTACCAATTTCTGCTGTTGTTAGCAAAGGTCGTTGAACTTAGCCAAAGTGCCGAAAAACAAAAGGGCATTTTTGCATATGCATATTGCATATACGCACATGCGCACATATATTCACTCTTGCTAATTGCATTATCTGCTAATATTCGCTTAGCACCGAACACTCAGTACCGAACAGAGTGGCTATAATTTTTCAACTTCAGCCACCACCAGTGTTGACAACTATTTTTGTGCCGTCCCGCTGCAATCGTTGTCAAAACCGCCAGAATACCGCTAAATGTTGAAATTCACATCTTTATATTAAAAAAGAACAAATACATATTTGATATGTACGCATAGTCTTGCGTAAAAATAGAATAAATAAGAAAATGTCTTAAAAAGTCGTATCGCATAAAATAATTTCTTCGCTTTCGTCGACAGCATCCGAATATATTTCTTTGGTTCCTATTAGCCTTATCACAGCTTTAGGTACTGTGTAATTCATACAGCATTTGTTAAGTCTTTTGAGCCCATATCATATACTTAATACACTGTTGAGAGTTGGCAGCTGCATTCTATTTCTTATTTTCGTTTTTATTAAATTCATTTGAGAAAATATTCTCAACTTCAGCGTTCGACCACGGAAGCGTTGGTATTTTTATAACGAATTCAGAAAGGTCTGAAAAAACGTAATTGCAACCGGCATCTGTATAATTTCGAATTTCTCCCCAAAGTGCAGCAGTCCTGGTTTTTTCCTGCCAATCTATTAGGCGAATATTATTACTGCTGAAGGATTTTTTCTATTTCGGTAGTCGGAACCTTAAAATATTCCAAGATTGGAGTAACATCCTTTTTTACAGGTTTTAATTCATTTTCTGCTGCAAACATATCTAGGTGTTCTAATATTTCAATATTATCTGGCAACCTTTTCTTTAACTCGACGATTAATGAAATTAAAAAATCCGTGTAATTCTTTCGTGTTTCCAATTCTGCAATTTCAGTTAGAATATTATCCAATTTAATTTTCTAATATATTTTTCGAAATTTTATCCAAGATAACAATATCGTTCTATAAATGACTTATAGTCCACGTTATGGTTTGAACTTGAAATTTTTTCTTTAAGAATTGAGAATGCCATTTTAAACGATGTCATTCGATTGAAAATTCTTATTAAGTTTTTTCATTTCACAATGCTTTTGTTTCATCGGCACCTTCTGCAATCCAATTTTGAAGTGCAGGGTTTTTCAACCACTGCTTGCGGAATTTTTGCTTATATGCCACTTTTGGCATGTTACAATTAAAAATAATTAACAATTACTATGCTAGACTATCACTACATAGACCTAAAATATTTGTATGCCGCCTGTCAGTTTCAGTTTTAGAGAAAGACTTTCATGAAATAAAATTAATACATTTTTTTTAGTATAGTGATTAATCGATTAGTAGTTCAAATGGCATATCAATATTATATTTAAATGGTAACTATAAATACTAAAAAACAGCTAGAAATCCGTCAATTTTTTTATTGAAATCTTCAGAAAACCCGCTAAAATGGCAACACTAAATAATCCTGATTCTCTACCAGATATGTGTTTGTGTTAGAAGCTCGTCTCTGTCACGCACACTGTTTCTTTTTGCTTCTTACGTTCCACCGAACAGTGTAGATATTAATACTGACAACATTGTAAATTTTGTACACAATACGCTACGGGATGACTACATCTGCGTATTTGGTGATTTTAATTTAAGTAATGTAAGTTGGTCTAATAGTTACCCGACTGCTGGGCTAACAGCTAATAATATTTCTTCGTTGAACGAATCTTGTCTTATTGATAATTTACATAGTTTAAATTTATTGCAAATTAATAATTTTGTTAACGAGCTTGATAGGATTTTATATTTAATTTTTATCGGTGATGATTTATAATACAACCTTTCCCAACGCCTTGATCCCATTTCTCCCGCGGGGTTGCATCATATTGCACTTGTTCTTGAGGTTGAATCTTACAATTTTGCAACGGTCGTTACAAATAATAATAACGCTTCCTACAATTATGCTCGCTGTGACTGTGCCAGTATCAACAGGCTATTTCTAGACTTTGACTGGCCCGCTGTGTTTGCTAACTTCGATGTTTCTAGCTGTTTTAACAAATTTAAGTCAATTATGTATGACATTTGCTCAGCTAATATTCCTTTAATCAATAGTAGGCCATATAAGTTGCCCTGGTATAAATATCGACTTAAGAGGTTAAAAAACCAGCGAAATAAATTCTACAACAAATGTAAATCAACAAACAGTCTTAACCACTTCCTAATATATAAGCGGGTTTTAAGGGAGTTTAATTTTCTTGACAAGTTTTTACATAAGAATTATATTCTTAACTACGAACTGAATATCAAGTCAAATCCCAAAGCTTTTTGGAATTTCGTTAAGTCAAAGAAATCATCTTCTTCAATACCATCTACAATTTCCCTCAATAATAAATCAGCGGATTCTCCGTCCGATGTTGCTAATTTGTTCGCGGATCAAACTTTTATCATGATAAAAGTAGAGTAGGTATCTCAACCTTGTAGAATGTGATATTGAGAAGGGTATTGTAGACCTAAAGTCCTCTTCACGAACTGACAGTGACGGGATTTCTGCGCTGTTATTAAAGAATTGCCCAGCTATGATTTCTCCATTGAAGATTATCTTTAATAAGTCACTATCCCGCTGGAGTTTATATAGATGCATGGAAATTGGCTTATATTTCTCCTATTTTCAAAAGTGGAAATAAAAACAATGTATGAAACTATAGACCAATCTCTAAACTATCTACCGTTTCCAAACTCTTCGAGGGCATCATTAAAAATAAAATATATTTTTCGGTCAAGAATCTAATTTGCCTAAACCAACATGGTTTTATACTCCACTGTCTCAAACCTGTCAGTATTTAGTGAATACTGTATATTGGCTTTTTCTATTGGATCCCAAGTAGACTGTATATACACTTCTTTCTAAATAGGCAGTATTCTTGGGCCGTTGCTCTTCGTTTTGTTTATAAACGATATTAAATCATGTTTCTCTTTCGCTAACGTTTTGCTGTATGCTGATGACCTAAAAGTTTTCTCAACTGTAAAGAATAGTGCTGACGTGGTTAAATTACAATTGGAACTTGACAACTAACATGCATGGTGTCGTAAGTCTCGTCTTTGCCTTAATGTCAGTAAGTGTTTTCATGTGACCTTCACTAAGTCAAACAATTTTTTAGTTACGTCATATCGTTTGTCAAATTGCACTTTGCAGCCTATTAAAGAAATTAAGGACCTTGGGGTTATTTTTGATTCCAAACTTTCCTTTAATAATCACGTTAATTATATAATTTCTAAATCATATGCCATGCTTGGCTTCGTAAGGAGAAATAGTTCAGAGTTTATTAATCCCTATACTTTAAAATTGCTCTACACCTCGTTTGTGCGCTCTCATTTGGAGGTCATCTTTTGTAAACATTTTGAACTCAATTATATAATGTGACTTGTTAATTAATTTAATTATTTTATCAAATCTTTTTTTCTTTCCCATAGTCTGTAAGAATTTAGTGTTCATAGACTAAATTAAAAAATTAAATTAAAAAAAATTAAAATTAAACTAAATTAATTAAAATATATAAATTAATAAAAGGCTTAATTTTTCGCGCCAAAGCGGTAAATAAAAAGCGGATATTTTCTTACCGCGAAAACTTTCATTTCGGTAATTGGCCACTAAAAAAAAAGTTGGGGAAAATAATCCGTTTTACCCAAAAAGCGGGATATATATATTCATTTACCGCCAATTTATACATATATAAATAATAAAAAAAAAAATTAAAAAATATTCCGTTGCAGTTTTAAATGCCTACTGTCCCACTGTCCATAATAAAATATCAGCAGATTACTTTCCCGACTTACCAATTTCTGCTGTTGTTAGCAAAGGTCGTTGAACTTAGCCAAAGTGCCGAAAAACAAAAGGGCATTTTTGCATATGCATATTGCATATACGCACATGCGCACATATATTCACTCTTGCTAATTGCATTATCTGCTAATATTCGCTTAGCACCGAACACTCAGTACCGAACAGAGTGGCTATAATTTTTCAACTTCAGCCACCACCAGTGTTGACAACTATTTTTGTGCCGTCCCGCTGCAATCGTTGTCAAAACCGCCAGAATACCGCTAAATGTTGAAATTCACATCTTTATATTAAAAAAGAACAAATACATATTTGATATGTACGCATAGTCTTGCGTAAAAATAGAATAAATAAGAAAATGTCTTAAAAAGTCGTATCGCATAAAATAATTTCTTCGCTTTCGTCGACAGCATCCGAATATATTTCTTTGGTTCCTATTAGCCTTATCACAGCTTTAGGTACTGTGTAATTCATACAGCATTTGTTAAGTCTTTTGAGCCCATATCATATACTTAATACACTGTTGAGAGTTGGCAGCTGCATTCTATTTCTTATTTTCGTTTTTATTAAATTCATTTGAGAAAATATTCTCAACTTCAGCGTTCGACCACGGAAGCGTTGGTATTTTTATAACGAATTCAGAAAGGTCTGAAAAAACGTAATTGCAACCGGCATCTGTATAATTTCGAATTTCTCCCCAAAGTGCAGCAGTCCTGGTTTTTTCCTGCCAATCTATTAGGCGAATATTATTACTGCTGAAGGATTTTTTCTATTTCGGTAGTCGGAACCTTAAAATATTCCAAGATTGGAGTAACATCCTTTTTTACAGGTTTTAATTCATTTTCTGCTGCAAACATATCTAGGTGTTCTAATATTTCAATATTATCTGGCAACCTTTTCTTTAACTCGACGATTAATGAAATTAAAAAATCCGTGTAATTCTTTCGTGTTTCCAATTCTGCAATTTCAGTTAGAATATTATCCAATTTTAATTTTCTAATATATTTTTCGAAATTTTATCCAAGATAACAATATCGTTCTATAAATGACTTATAGTCCACGTTATGGTTTGAACTTGAAATTTTTTCTTTAAGAATTGAGAATGCCATTTTAAACGATGTCATTCGATTGAAAATTCTTATTAAGTTTTTTCATTTCACAATGCTTTTGTTTCATCGGCACCTTCTGCAATCCAATTTTGAAGTGCAGGGTTTTTCAACCACTGCTTGCGGAATTTTTGCTTATATGCCACTTTTGGCATGTTACAATTAAAAATAATTAACAATTACTATGCTAGACTATCACTACATAGACCTAAAATATTTGTATGCCGCCTGTCAGTTTCAGTTTTAGAGAAAGACTTTCATGAAATAAAATTAATACATTTTTTTTAGTATAGTGATTAATCGATTAGTAGTTCAAATGGCATATCAATATTATATTTAAATGGTAACTATAAATACTAAAAAACAGCTAGAAATCCGTCAATTTTTTTATTGAAATCTTCAGAAAACCCGCTAAAATGGCAACACTAAATAATCCTGATTCTCTACCAGATATGTGTTTGTGTTAGAAGCTCGTCTCTGTCACGCACACTGTTTCTTTTTGCTTCTTACGTTCCACCGAACAGTGTAGATATTAATACTGACAACATTGTAAATTTTGTACACAATACGCTACGGGATGACTACATCTGCGTATTTGGTGATTTTAATTTAAGTAATGTAAGTTGGTCTAATAGTTACCCGACTGCTGGGCTAACAGCTAATAATATTTCTTCGTTGAACGAATCTTGTCTTATTGATAATTTACATAGTTTAAATTTATTGCAAATTAATAATTTTGTTAACGAGCTTGATAGGATTTTATATTTAATTTTTATCGGTGATGATTTATAATACAACCTTTCCCAACGCCTTGATCCCATTTCTCCCGCGGGGTTGCATCATATTGCACTTGTTCTTGAGGTTGAATCTTACAATTTTGCAACGGTCGTTACAAATAATAATAACGCTTCCTACAATTATGCTCGCTGTGACTGTGCCAGTATCAACAGGCTATTTCTAGACTTTGACTGGCCCGCTGTGTTTGCTAACTTCGATGTTTCTAGCTGTTTTAACAAATTTAAGTCAATTATGTATGACATTTGCTCAGCTAATATTCCTTTAATCAATAGTAGGCCATATAAGTTGCCCTGGTATAAATATCGACTTAAGAGGTTAAAAAACCAGCGAAATAAATTCTACAACAAATGTAAATCAACAAACAGTCTTAACCACTTCCTAATATATAAGCGGGTTTTAAGGGAGTTTAATTTTCTTGACAAGTTTTTACATAAGAATTATATTCTTAACTACGAACTGAATATCAAGTCAAATCCCAAAGCTTTTTGGAATTTCGTTAAGTCAAAGAAATCATCTTCTTCAATACCATCTACAATTTCCCTCAATAATAAATCAGCGGATTCTCCGTCCGATGTTGCTAATTTGTTCGCGGATCAAACTTTCATCATGATAAAAGTAGAGTAGGTATCTCAACCTTGTAGAATGTGATATTGAGAAGGGTATTGTAGACCTAAAGTCCTCTTCACGAACTGACAGTGACGGGATTTCTGCGCTGTTATTAAAGAATTGCCCAGCTATGATTTCTCCATTGAAGATTATCTTTAATAAGTCACTATCCCGCTGGAGTTTATATAGATGCATGGAAATTGGCTTATATTTCTCCTATTTTCAAAAGTGGAAATAAAAACAATGTATGAAACTATAGACCAATCTCTAAACTATCTACCGTTTCCAAACTCTTCGAGGGCATCATTAAAAATAAAATATATTTTTCGGTCAAGAATCTAATTTGCCTAAACCAACATGGTTTTATACTCCACTGTCTCAAACCTGTCAGTATTTAGTGAATACTGTATATTGGCTTTTTCTATTGGATCCCAAGTAGACTGTATATACACTTCTTTCTAAATAGGCAGTATTCTTGGGCCGTTGCTCTTCGTTTTGTTTATAAACGATATTAAATCATGTTTCTCTTTCGCTAACGTTTTGCTGTATGCTGATGACCTAAAAGTTTTCTCAACTGTAAAGAATAGTGCTGACGTGGTTAAATTACAATTGGAACTTGACAACTAACATGCATGGTGTCGTAAGTCTCGTCTTTGCCTTAATGTCAGTAAGTGTTTTCATGTGACCTTCACTAAGTCAAACAATTTTTTAGTTACGTCATATCGTTTGTCAAATTGCACTTTGCAGCCTATTAAAGAAATTAAGGACCTTGGGGTTATTTTTGATTCCAAACTTTCCTTTAATAATCACGTTAATTATATAATTTCTAAATCATATGCCATGCTTGGCTTCGTAAGGAGAAATAGTTCAGAGTTTATTAATCCCTATACTTTAAAATTGCTCTACACCTCGTTTGTGCGCTCTCATTTGGAGGTCATCTTTTGTAAACATTTTGAACTCAATTATATAATGTTACTTGTTAATTAATTTAATTATTTTATCAAATCTTTTTTTCTTTCCCATAGTCTGTAAGAATTTAGTGTTCATAGACTAAATTAAAAAATTAAATTAAAAAAAATTAAAATTAAACTAAATTAATTAAAATATATAAATTAATAAAAGGCTTAATTTTTCGCGCCAAAGCGGTAAATAAAAAGCGGATATTTTCTTACCGCGAAAACTTTCATTTCGGTAATTGGCCACTAAAAAAAAAGTTGGGGAAAATAATCCGTTTTACCCAAAAAGCGGGATATATATATTCATTTACCGCCAATTTATACATATATAAATAATAAAAAAAAAAATTAAAAAATATTCCGTTGCAGTTTTAAATGCCTACTGTCCCACTGTCCATAATAAAATATCAGCAGATTACTTTCCCGACTTACCAATTTCTGCTGTTGTTAGCAAAGGTCGTTGAACTTAGCCAAAGTGCCGAAAAACAAAAGGGCATTTTTGCATATGCATATTGCATATACGCACATGCGCACATATATTCACTCTTGCTAATTGCATTATCTGCTAATATTCGCTTAGCACCGAACACTCAGTACCGAACAGAGTGGCTATAATTTTTCAACTTCAGCCACCACCAGTGTTGACAACTATTTTTGTGCCGTCCCGCTGCAATCGTTGTCAAAACCGCCAGAATACCGCTAAATGTTGAAATTCACATCTTTATATTAAAAAAGAACAAATACATATTTGATATGTACGCATAGTCTTGCGTAAAAATAGAATAAATAAGAAAATGTCTTAAAAAGTCGTATCGCATAAAATAATTTCTTCGCTTTCGTCGACAGCATCCGAATATATTTCTTTGGTTCCTATTAGCCTTATCACAGCTTTAGGTACTGTGTAATTCATACAGCATTTGTTAAGTCTTTTGAGCCCATATCATATACTTAATACACTGTTGAGAGTTGGCAGCTGCATTCTATTTCTTATTTTCGTTTTTATTAAATTCATTTGAGAAAATATTCTCAACTTCAGCGTTCGACCACGGAAGCGTTGGTATTTTTATAACGAATTCAGATAGGTCTGAAAAAACGTAATTGCAACCGGCATCTGTATAATTTCGAATTTCTCCCCAAAGTGCAGCAGTCCTGGTTTTTTCCTGCCAATCTATTAGGCGAATATTATTACTGCTGAAGGATTTTTTCTATTTCGGTAGTCGGAACCTTAAAATATTCCAAGATTGGAGTAACATCCTTTTTTACAGGTTTTAATTCATTTTCTGCTGCAAACATATCTAGGTGTTCTAATATTTCAATATTATCTGGCAACCTTTTCTTTAACTCGACGATTAATGAAATTAAAAAATCCGTGTAATTCTTTCGTGTTTCCAATTCTGCAATTTCAGTTAGAATATTATCCAATTTTAATTTTCTAATATATTTTTCGAAATTTTATCCAAGATAACAATATCGTTCTATAAATGACTTATAGTCCACGTTATGGTTTGAACTTGAAATTTTTTCTTTAAGAATTGAGAATGCCATTTTAAACGATGTCATTCGATTGAAAATTCTTATTAAGTTTTTTCATTTCACAATGCTTTTGTTTCATCGGCACCTTCTGCAATCCAATTTTGAAGTGCAGGGTTTTTCAACCACTGCTTGCGGAATTTTTGCTTATATGCCACTTTTGGCATGTTACAATTAAAAATAATTAACAATTACTATGCTAGACTATCACTACATAGACCTAAAATATTTGTATGCCGCCTGTCAGTTTCAGTTTTAGAGAAAGACTTTCATGAAATAAAATTAATACATTTTTTTTAGTATAGTGATTAATCGATTAGTAGTTCAAATGGCATATCAATATTATATTTAAATGGTAACTATAAATACTAAAAAACAGCTAGAAATCCGTCAATTTTTTTATTGAAATCTTCAGAAAACCCGCTAAAATGGCAACACTAAATAATCCTGATTCTCTACCAGATATGTGTTTGTGTTAGAAGCTCGTCTCTGTCACGCACACTGTTTCTTTTTGCTTCTTACGTTCCACCGAACAGTGTAGATATTAATACTGACAACATTGTAAATTTTGTACACAATACGCTACGGGATGACTACATCTGCGTATTTGGTGATTTTAATTTAAGTAATGTAAGTTGGTCTAATAGTTACCCGACTGCTGGGCTAACAGCTAATAATATTTCTTCGTTGAACGAATCTTGTCTTATTGATAATTTACATAGTTTAAATTTATTGCAAATTAATAATTTTGTTAACGAGCTTGATAGGATTTTATATTTAATTTTTATCGGTGATGATTTATAATACAACCTTTCCCAACGCCTTGATCCCATTTCTCCCGCGGGGTTGCATCATATTGCACTTGTTCTTGAGGTTGAATCTTACAATTTTGCAACGGTCGTTACAAATAATAATAACGCTTCCTACAATTATGCTCGCTGTGACTGTGCCAGTATCAACAGGCTATTTCTAGACTTTGACTGGCCCGCTGTGTTTGCTAACTTCGATGTTTCTAGCTGTTTTAACAAATTTAAGTCAATTATGTATGACATTTGCTCAGCTAATATTCCTTTAATCAATAGTAGGCCATATAAGTTGCCCTGGTATAAATATCGACTTAAGAGGTTAAAAAACCAGCGAAATAAATTCTACAACAAATGTAAATCAACAAACAGTCTTAACCACTTCCTAATGTATAAGCGGGTTTTAAGGGAGTTAAATTTTCTTGACAAGTTTTTACATAAGAATTATATTCTTAACTACGAACTGAATATCAAGTCAAATCCCAAAGCTTTTTGGAATTTCGTTAAGTCAAAGAAATCATCTTCTTCAATACCATCTACAATTTCCCTCAATAATAAATCAGCGGATTCTCCGTCCGATGTTGCTAATTTGTTCGCGGATCAAACTTTTATCATGATAAAAGTAGAGTAGGTATCTCAACCTTGTAGAATGTGATATTGAGAAGGGTATTGTAGACCTAAAGTCCTCTTCACGAACTGACAGTGACGGGATTTCTGCGCTGTTATTAAAGAATTGCCCAGCTATGATTTCTCCATTGAAGATTATCTTTAATAAGTCACTATCCCGCTGGAGTTTATATAGATGCATGGAAATTGGCTTATATTTCTCCTATTTTCAAAAGTGGAAATAAAAACAATGTATGAAACTATAGACCAATCTCTAAACTATCTACCGTTTCCAAACTCTTCGAGGGCATCATTAAGAATAAAATGTATTTTTCGGTCAAGAATCTAATTTGCCTAAACCAACATGGTTTTATACTCCACTGTCTCAAACCTGGCAGTATTTAGTGAATACTGTATATTGGCTTTTTCTATTGGATCCCAAGTAGACTGTATATACACTTCTTTCTAAATAGGCAGTATTCTTGGGCCGTTGCTCTTCGTTTTGTTTATAAACGATATTAAATCATGTTTCTCTTTCGCTAACGTTTTGCTGTATGCTGATGACCTAAAAGTTTTCTCAACTGTAAAGAATAGTGCTGACGTGGTTAAATTACAATTGGAACTTGACAACTAACATGCATGGTGTCGTAAGTCTCGTCTTTGCCTTAATGTCAGTAAGTGTTTTCATGTGACCTTCACTAAGTCAAACAATTTTTTAGTTACGTCATATCGTTTGTCAAATTGCACTTTGCAGCCTATTAAAGAAATTAAGGACCTTGGGGTTATTTTTGATTCCAAACTTTCCTTTAATAATCACGTTAATTATATAATTTCTAAATCATATGCCATGCTTGGCTTCGTAAGGAGAAATAGTTCAGAGTTTATTAATCCCTATACTTTAAAATTGCTCTACACCTCGTTTGTGCGCTCTCATTTGGAGGTCATCTTTTGTAAACATTTTGAACTCAATTATATAATGTTACTTGTTAATTAATTTAATTATTTTATCAAATCTTTTTTTCTTCCCCATAGTCTGTAAGAATTTAGTGTATATAGACTAAATTAAAAAATTAAATTAAAAAAAATTAAAATTAAACTAAATTAATTAAAATATATAAATTAATAAAAGGCTTAATTTTTCGCGCCAAAGCGGTAAATAAAAAGCGGATATTTTCTTACCGCGAAAACTTTCATTTCGGTAATTGGCCACTAAAAAAAAAGTTGGGGAAAATAATCCGTTTTACCCAAAAAGCGGGATATATATATTCATTTACCGCCAATTTATACATATATAAATAATAAAAAAAAAAAATTAAAAAATATTCCGTTGCAGTTTTAAATGCCTACTGTCCCACTGTCCATAATAAAATATCAGCAGATTACTTTCCCGACTTACCAATTTCTGCTGTTGTTAGCAAAGGTCGTTGAACTTAGCCAAAGTGCCGAAAAACAAAAGGGCATTTTTGCATATGCATATTGCATATACGCACATGCGCACATATATTCACTCTTGCTAATTGCATTATCTGCTAATATTCGCTTAGCACCGAACACTCAGTACCGAACAGAGTGGCTATAATTTTTCAACTTCAGCCACCACCAGTGTTGCCAACTATTTTTGTGCCGTCCCGCTGCAATCGTTGTCAAAACCGCCAGAATACCGCTAAATGTTGAAATTCACATCTTTATATTAAAAAAGAACAAATACATATTTGATATGTACGCATAGTCTTGCGTAAAAATAGAATAAATAAGAAAATGTCTTAAAAAGTGGTATCGCATAAAATAATTTCTTCGTTTTCGTCGACAGCATCCGAATATATTTTTTGGTTCCTATTAGCCTTATCACAGCTTTAGGTACTGTGTAATTCATACAGCATTTGTTAAGTCTTTTGAGCCCATATCATATACTTAATACACTGTTGAGAGTTGGCAGCAAATATTCTCAACTTCAGCGTTCGACCACGGAAGCGTTGGTATTTTTATAACGAATTCAGATAGGTCTGAAAAAACGTAATTGCCACCGGCATCTGTATAATTTCGAATTTCTCCCCAAAGTGCAGCAGTCCTGGTTTTTTCCTGCCAATCTATTAGGCGAATATTATTACTGCTGAAGGATTTTTTCTATTTCGGTAGTCGGAACCTTAAAATATTCCAAGATTGGAGTAACATCCTTTTTTACAGGTTTTAATGCATTTTCTGCTGCAAACATATCTAGGTGTTCTAATATTTCAATATTATCTGGCAACCGTTTCTTTAACTCGACGATTAATGAAATTAAAAAATCCGTGTAATTCTTTCGTGTTTCCAATTCTGCAATTTCAGTTAGAATATTATCCAATTTTAATTTTCTAATATATTTTTCGAAATTTTATCCAAGATAACAATATCGTTCTATAAATGACTTATAGTCCACGTTATCGTTTGAACTTGAAATTTTTTCTTTAAGAATTGAGAATGCCATTTTAAACGATGTCATTCGATTGAAAATTCTTATTAAGTTTTTTCATTTCACAATGCTTTTGTTTCATCGGCACCTTCTGCAATCCAATTTTGAAGTGCAGGGTTTTTCAACCACTGCTTGCGGAATTTTTGCTTATATGCCACTTTTGGCATGTTACAATTAAAAATAATTAACAATTACTATGCTAGACTATCACTACATAGACCTAAAATATTTGTATGCCGCCTGTCAGTTTCAGTTTTAGAGAAAGACTTTCATGAAATAAAATTAATAAATTTTTTTAGTATAGCGATTAATCGATTAGTAGTTCAAATGACATATCAATATTATATTTAAATGGTAACTATAAATACTAAAAAACAGCTAGAAATCTGTCAATTTTTTTATTGAAATCTCCAGAAATCCCGCTAAAATGGCAACACTGGCCACCACTAAGAAAACGCTCTTTCTCCGATCTTGGCTTCTCTTTTTGATCCACTTCGCTTTACTCGGCCGCACTCACCAAGCTAAGAGAGTTCAAACAAAGCACGCTCACGACTCTCCAAGTGCAGTATCCAGAACTCACCTCAGCTTTTGCGTGTGTACATTTGCACTCTCCCGCATACATCCATACCAGAGAACTGCAACGAGTGCAGAAATTGTGTGTATACTCGCGCATGTAGCCGTATTTTGCATGCTTTGTTGTTTTCGTGTACAAACCGTCGCTTGTCTGTTTGCTCATAGATCAATACGATCATGACGATGCATACATGCTCGCTACATTATCCGTCGGACAAATTTGCGTCAGCATACAAAGTTGCATGTATGTAACACACTCGCCGGCGACAAACGCTCGCGACAATCAAGTGTTGTTTGCGAGCCACTCGGGTTACCCGTAACAATATTTTTCTTTGCAAGCAGGAGTTGATTAGCGATCTTAAGTGTGATTTCTATCATATTTTTTGTATTGTTTTTTTTACGTGAGATGGCAGATACTGCAGTTTTTGAAATGTGATTTTTGTTCCTACATATAACTTTAATTTTCTATCTAGCAGATTAAGAACTTTGAAATTAAATTAAGTCTTATGAAATGTTTATTTTTATTTTAAATTTAACTCCTACTATACAAAAATTTTTTAAATACTTACCCTACATGTTGGATCTCATGAAATGTTTTTGTTAAATAAATGTATACAATACATATTAATTAAAATTAACTAAGTCGTTTCTTTTATCTATAAATAATAGGATAAATACTTATGGCGTTTTCTTTTCTACAGAAAATGTTGCCTTAACATTGCCCTCTGCGCACGTACACACAAGAGCGGGGCAATGAAGTGCAACATTTTTTGTAGAAAAGAAATCGATTAGTAGATGCCCGAGTGCACTCAAGTGTGTACATGCGCAAGTTTGCGCCTTCACATGCACGGCCAATCATGTGAACTACCACACTCGAAAATGTAATGATATATCCCGCACATGTCAGCCTTATGTTTATGAGTGAGCATGAATGAGCGCACAGCAGCAGACGGCCGTGCTTGCTTGTATCAAATTTTAGGGATGATTAATATGCACACTCGAGCGCACTCAATGCCGTTCTCTGATCCATACTGAGCCATTATTCTGGCTACGTATGTAAGCTACATACGTAATTGCTCACTTGCGTGCAAATATTTCTTCATACGTACATATTATATATGTATATACATGCATGCGAACAGAGATGCCAGCAAACCTGGCAAGTCGAGAGGCGGAGGAGTCCTGATTGCAGTAAGTCGCGAATTCCGTGCATCGTTAACTGATTTAAATAATCCTGATTCTCTACTGGACCAGATATGTGTTTGTGTTAGAAGCTCGTCTCTGTCACGCACACTGTTTCTTTTTACTTCTTACGTTCCACCGAACAGTGTAGATATTAATACTGACAACATTGTAAATTTTGTACACAATACGCTAGGGATGACTACATCTGCGTATTTGGTGATTTTAATTTAAGTAATGTAAGTTGGTCTTATAGTTACCCGACTGCTGGGCTAACAGCTAATAATATTTCTTCGTTGAACGAATCTTGTCTTATTGATAACTTACATAGTTTAAATTTATTGCAAATTAAAAATTTTGTTAACGAGCTTGATAGGATTTTATATTTAATTTTTATCGGTGATGATTTAAAATACAACCTTTCCCAACGCCTTGATCCCATTTCTCCCGCGGGGTTGCATCATATTGCACTTGTTCTCGAGGTTGAATCTTACAATTTTGCAACGGTCGTTACAAATAATAATAACGCTTCCTACAATTATGCTCGCTGTGACTGTGCCAGTATCAACAGGCTATTTCTAGACTTTGACTGGCCCGCTGTGTTTGCTAACTTCGATGTTTCTAGCTGTTTTAACAAATTTAAGTCAATTATGTATGACATTTGCTCAGCTAATATTCCTTTAATCAATAGTAGGCCATATAAGTTGCCCTGGTATAAATATCGACTTAAGAGGTTAAAAAACCAGCGTAATAAATTCTACAACAAATGTAAATCAACAAACAGTCTTAACCACTTCCTAATGTATAAGCGGGTTTTAAGGGAGTTTATTTTTCTTGACAAGTTTTTACATAAGAATTATATTCTTAACTACGAACTGAATATCAAGTCAAATCCCAAAGCTTTTTGGAATTTCGTTAAGTCAAAGAAATCATCTTCTTCAATACCATCTACAATTTCCCTCAATAATAAATCAGCGGATTCTCCGTCCGATGTTGCTAATTTGTTCGCGGATCAAACTTTTATCATGATAAAAGTAGAGTAGGTATCTCAACCTTGTAGAATGTGATATTGAGAAGGGTATTGTAGACCTAAAGTCCTCTTCACGAACTGACAGTGACGGGATTTCTGCGCTGTTATTAAAGAATTGCCCAGCTCTGATTTCTCCATTGAAGATTATCTTTAATAAGTCACTATCCGCTGGAGTTTATATAGATGCATGGAAATTGGCTTATATTTCTCCTATTTTCAAAAGTGGAAATAAAAACAATGTATGAAACTATAGACCAATCTCTAAACTATCTACCGTTTCCAAACTCTTCGAGGGCATCATTAAGAATAAAATGTATTTTTCGGTCAAGAATCTAATTTGCCTAAACCAACATGGTTTTATACTCCACTGTCTCAAATCTGTCAGTATTTAGTGAATACTGTATATTGGCTTTTTCTATTGGATCCCAAGTAGACTGTATATACACTTCTTTCTAAATAGGCACTATTCTTTGGCCGTTGCTCTTCGTTTTGTTTATAAACGATATTAAATCATGTTTCTCTTTCGCTAACGTTTTGCTGTATGCTGATGACCTAAAAGTTTGCTCAACTGTAAAGAATAGTGCTGACGTGGTTAAATTACAATTGGAACTTGACAACTAACATGCATGGTGTCGTAAGTCTCGTCTTTGCCTTAATGTCAGTAAGTGTTTTCATGTGACCTTCACTAAGTCAAACAATTTTTTAGTTACGTCATATCGTTTGTCAAATGCACTTTGCAGCCTATTAAAGAAACTAAGGACCTTGGGGTTATTTTTTATTCCAAACTTTCCTTTAATAATCACGTTAATTATATAATTTCTAAATCATATGCCATGCTTGGCTTCGTAAGGAGAAATAGTTCAGAGTTTATTAATCCCTATACTTTAAAATTGCTCTACACCTCGTTTGTGCGCTCTCATTTGGAGGTCATCTTTTGTAAACATTTTGAACTCAATTATATAATGTTACTTGTTAATTAATTTAATTATTTTATCAAATCTTTTTTTCTTTCCCATAGTCTGTAAGAATTTAGTGTTCATAGACTAAATTAAAAAATTAAATTAAAAAAAATTAAAATTAAACTAAATTAATTAAAATATATAAATTAATAAAAGGCTTAATTTTTCGCGCCAAAGCGGTAAATAAAAAGCGGATATTTTCTTACCGCGAAAACTTTCATTTCGGTAATTGGCCACTAAAAAAAAAGTTGGGGAAAATAATCCGTTTTACCCAAAAAGCGGGATATATATATTCATTTACCGCCAATTTATACATATATAAAAAAATAAAAAAAAAATTTAAAAATATTCCGTTGCAGTTTTAAATGCCTACTGTCCCACTGTCCATAATAAAATATCAGCAGATTACTTTCCCGACTTACCAATTTCTGCCGTTGTTAGCAAAGGTCGTTGAACTTAGCCAAAGTGCCGAAAAACAAAAGGGCATTTTTGCATATGCATATTGCATATACGCACATGCGCACATATATTCACTCTTGCTAATTGCATTATCTGCTTATATTCGCTTAGCACCGAACACTCAGTACCGAACAGAGTGGCTATAATTTTTCAACTTCAGCCACCACCAGTGTTGCCAACTATTTTTGTGCCGTCCCGCTGCAATCGTTGTCAAAACCGCCAGAATACCGCTAAATGTTGAAATTCACATCTTTATATTAAAAAAGAACAAATGCATATTTGATATGTACGCATAGTCTTGCGTAAAAATAGAATAAATAAGAAAATGTCTTAAAAAGTCGTATCGCATAAAATAATTTCTTCGCTTTCGTCGACAGCATCCGAATATATTTCTTTGGTTCCTATTAGCCTTATCACAGCTTTAGGTACTGTGTAATTCATACAGCATTTGTTAAGTCTTTTGAGCCCATATCATATATGTACTTAATACACTGTTGAGAGTTGGCGGCTGCATTCTATTTCTTATTTTCGTTTTTATTAAACTCATTTGAGAAAATATTCTCAACTTCAGCGTTCGACCACGGAAGCGTTGGTATTTTTATAACGAATTCAGATAGGTCTGAAAAAACGTAATTGCCACCGGCATCTGTATAATTTCGAATTTCTCCCCAAAGTGCAGCAGTCCTGGTTTTTTCCTGCCAATCTATTAGGCGAATATTATTACTGCTGAAGGATTTTTTCTATTTCGGTAGTCGGAACCTTAAAATATTCCAAGATTGGAGTAACATCCTTTTTTACAGGTTTTAATGCATTTTCTGCTGCAAACATATCTAGGTGTTCTAATATTTCAATATTATCTGGCAACCGTTTCTTTAACTCGACGATTAATGAAATTAAAAAATCCGTGTAATTCTTTCGTGTTTCCAATTCTGCAATTTCAGTTAGAATATTATCCAATTTTAATTTTCTAATATATTTTTCGAAATTTTATCCAAGATAACAATATCGTTCTATAAATGACTTATAGTCCACGTTATCGTTTGAACTTGAAATTTTTTCTTTAAGAATTGAGAATGCCATTTTAAACGATGTCATTCGATTGAAAATTCTTATTAAGTTTTTTCATTTCACAATGCTTTTGTTTCATCGGCACCTTCTGCAATCCAATTTTGAAGTGCAGGGTTTTTCAACCACTGCTTGCGGAATTTTTGCTTATATGCCACTTTTGGCATGTTACAATTAAAAATAATTAACAATTACTATGCTAGACTATCACTACATAGACCTAAAATATTTGTATGCCGCCTGTCAGTTTCAGTTTTAGAGAAAGACTTTCATGAAATAAAATTAATAAATTTTTTTAGTATAGCGATTAATCGATTAGTAGTTCAAATGACATATCAATATTATATTTAAATGGTAACTATAAATACTAAAAAACAGCTAGAAATCTGTCAATTTTTTTATTGAAATCTCCAGAAATCCCGCTAAAATGGCAACACTGGCCACCACTAAGAAAACGCTCTTTCTCCGATCTTGGCTTCTCTTTTTGATCCACTTCGCTTTACTCGGCCGCACTCACCAAGCTAAGAGAGTTCAAACAAAGCACGCTCACGACTCTCCAAGTGCAGTATCCAGAACTCACCTCAGCTTTTGCGTGTGTACATTTGCACTCTCCCGCATACATCCATACCAGAGAACTGCAACGAGTGCAGAAATTGTGTGTATACTCGCGCATGTAGCCGTATTTTGCATGCTTTGTTGTTTTCGTGTACAAACCGTCGCTTGTCTGTTTGCTCATAGATCAATACGATCATGACGATGCATACATGCTCGCTACATTATCCGTCGGACAAATTTGCGTCAGCATACAAAGTTGCATGTATGTAACACACTCGCCGGCGACAAACGCTCGCGACAATCAAGTGTTGTTTGCGAGCCACTCGGGTTACCCGTAACAATATTTTTCTTTGCAAGCAGGAGTTGATTAGCGATCTTAAGTGTGATTTCTATCATATTTTTTGTATTGTTTTTTTTACGTGAGATGGCAGATACTGCAGTTTTTGAAATGTGATTTTTGTTCCTACATATAACTTTAATTTTCTATCTAGCAGATTAAGAACTTTGAAATTAAATTAAGTCTTATGAAATGTTTATTTTTATTTTAAATTTAACTCCTACTATACAAAAATTTTTTAAATACTTACCCTACATGTTGGATCTCATGAAATGTTTTTGTTAAATAAATGTATACAATACATATTAATTAAAATTAACTAAGTCGTTTCTTTTATCTATAAATAATAGGATAAATACTTATGGCGTTTTCTTTTCTACAGAAAATGTTGCCTTAACATTGCCCTCTGCGCACGTACACACAAGAGCGGGGCAATGAAGTGCAACATTTTTTGTAGAAAAGAAATCGCCATTAGTAGATGCCCGAGTGCACTCAAGTGTGTACATGCGCAAGTTTGCGCCTTCACATGCACGGCCAATCATGTGAACTACCACACTCGAAAATGTAATGATATATCCCGCACATGTCAGCCTTATGTTTATGAGTGAGCATGAATGAGCGCACAGCAGCAGACGGCCGTGCTTGCTTGTATCAAATTTTAGGGATGATTAATATGCACACTCGAGCGCACTCAATGCCGTTCTCTGATCCATACTGAGCCATTATTCTGGCTACGTATGTAAGCTACATACGTAATTGCTCACTTGCGTGCAAATATTTCTACATACGTACATATTGTATATGTAACGGGTGTTTTTTTTAGGGGTATAGAACTTCGAATTGAAATAAAACACAAGAAAATCGTTTTAAGGTCCATCAATTTGGCTTTATTGGAAGGACAATTTTATGCCATTAATGTTTAAATATGATTTCGGGCATGTGGCCGCCGCGGCTGGCTCGAATAAAGCCAATTCTACAGGTCCAATTTTCAACCACTTTTTCGAGCATATGGGGCCGTATGTCGGCAATAACGCCACGAATGTTGGCTTCCAATTCCCCTAACGTTTCTGGTTTGTTGGTGTAGACGAGCGACTTCACATATCCCCAAAGAAAATAATCCAATGGTGTCAAATCACACGATCTTGGTGGCCAATTGACAGGTCCATTCCGTGAAATTATGCGCTCAGCGAATGTTTCCTTCAATAAATCGATTGTGACGTGCGCTGTGTGGCATGTAGCGCCGTCTTGTTGGAACCACAACTCATCCACATTCATGCCATCCAATTCGGGAACAAAATAGTCGGTTATCATGGCTCTATACCGGTCTCCATTAACGGTAACTGCCTCTCCAGCATTATTGCGGAAGAAGTATGGCCCAATGACTCCACCAGCCCATAGAGCACACCAAACAGTCAGTTTTTGTGGATGTAATGGCGTTTCAAGGGTCTCATGTGGATTCTCTTCACTCCAAATGCGGCAATTTTGCTTGTTGACGTAGCCATTCAACCAAAAATGAGCCTCATCACTGAACCATAAAATGGACGGAGCTCACGGTAAACTTCGCGAACTGAACCATTATTTTCGAAATAAATTTGCACGATTTGCAAGCGTTGTTCTTTTGTCAACCTGTTCATGATGAAATGGCAAACCAAACTGAACATAAATGACATTAGAGTTGCCAGATTTGACCACAAAATGCCAGTTTTATCTCTATTCAAAAAACAAACCTGTAAAAAAAACACCCTTTATATACATGCATGCGAACAGAGATGCCAGCAAACCTGGCAAGTCGAGAGGCGGAGGAGTCCTGATTGCAGTAAGTCGCGAATTCCGTGCATCGTTAACTGATTTAAATAATCCTGATTCTCTACTGGACCAGATATGTGTTTGTGTTAGAAGCTCGTCTCTGTCACGCACACTGTTTCTTTTTACTTCTTACGTTCCACCGAACAGTGTAGATATTAATACTGACAACATTGTAAATTTTGTACACAATACGCTAGGGATGACTACATCTGCGTATTTGGTGATTTTAATTTAAGTAATGTAAGTTGGTCTTATAGTTACCCGACTGCTGGGCTAACAGCTAATAATATTTCTTCGTTGAACGAATCTTGTCTTATTGATAACTTACATAGTTTAAATTTATTGCAAATTAAAAATTTTGTTAACGAGCTTGATAGGATTTTATATTTAATTTTTATCGGTGATGATTTAAAATACAACCTTTCCCAACGCCTTGATCCCATTTCTCCCGCGGGGTTGCATCATATTGCACTTGTTCTTGAGGTTGAATCTTACAATTTTGCAACGGTCGTTACAAATAATAATAACGCTTCCTACAATTATGCTCGCTGTGACTGTGCCAGTATCAACAGGCTATTTCTAGACTTTGACTGGCCCGCTGTGTTTGCTAACTTCGATGTTTCTAGCTGTTTTAACAAATTTAAGTCAATTATGTATGACATTTGCTCAGCTAATATTCCTTTAATCAATAGTAGGCCATATAAGTTGCCCTGGTATAAATATCGACTTAAGAGGTTAAAAAACCAGCGTAATAAATTCTACAACAAATGTAAATCAACAAACAGTCTTAACCACTTCCTAATGTATAAGCGGGTTTTAAGGGAGTTTATTTTTCTTGACAAGTTTTTACATAAGAATTATATTCTTAACTACGAACTGAATATCAAGTCAAATCCCAAAGCTTTTTGGAATTTCGTTAAGTCAAAGAAATCATCTTCTTCAATACCATCTACAATTTCCCTCAATAATAAATCAGCGGATTCTCCGTCCGATGTTGCTAATTTGTTCGCGGATCAAACTTTTATCATGATAAAAGTAGAGTAGGTATCTCAACCTTGTAGAATGTGATATTGAGAAGGGTATTGTAGACCTAAAGTCCTCTTCACGAACTGACAGTGACGGGATTTCTGCGCTGTTATTAAAGAATTGCCCAGCTCTGATTTCTCCATTGAAGATTATCTTTAATAAGTCACTATCCGCTGGAGTTTATATAGATGCATGGAAATTGGCTTATATTTCTCCTATTTTCAAAAGTGGAAATAAAAACAATGTATGAAACTATAGACCAATCTCTAAACTATCTACCGTTTCCAAACTCTTCGAGGGCATCATTAAGAATAAAATGTATTTTTCGGTCAAGAATCTAATTTGCCTAAACCAACATGGTTTTATACTCCACTGTCTCAAATCTGTCAGTATTTAGTGAATACTGTATATTGGCTTTTTCTATTGGATCCCAAGTAGACTGTATATACACTTCTTTCTAAATAGGCACTATTCTTTGGCCGTTGCTCTTCGTTTTGTTTATAAACGATATTAAATCATGTTTCTCTTTCGCTAACGTTTTGCTGTATGCTGATGACCTAAAAGTTTGCTCAACTGTAAAGAATAGTGCTGACGTGGTTAAATTACAATTGGAACTTGACAACTAACATGCATGGTGTCGTAAGTCTCGTCTTTGCCTTAATGTCAGTAAGTGTTTTCATGTGACCTTCACTAAGTCAAACAATTTTTTAGTTACGTCATATCGTTTGTCAAATGCACTTTGCAGCCTATTAAAGAAACTAAGGACCTTGGGGTTATTTTTTATTCCAAACTTTCCTTTAATAATCACGTTAATTATATAATTTCTAAATCATATGCCATGCTTGGCTTCGTAAGGAGAAATAGTTCAGAGTTTATTAATCCCTATACTTTAAAATTGCTCTACACCTCGTTTGTGCGCTCTCATTTGGAGGTCATCTTTTGTAAACATTTTGAACTCAATTATATAATGTTACTTGTTAATTAATTTAATTATTTTATCAAATCTTTTTTTCTTTCCCATAGTCTGTAAGAATTTAGTGTTCATAGACTAAATTAAAAAATTAAATTAAAAAAAATTAAAATTAAACTAAATTAATTAAAATATATAAATTAATAAAAGGCTTAATTTTTCGCGCCAAAGCGGTAAATAAAAAGCGGATATTTTCTTACCGCGAAAACTTTCATTTCGGTAATTGGCCACTAAAAAAAAAGTTGGGGAAAATAATCCGTTTTACCCAAAAAGCGGGATATATATATTCATTTACCGCCAATTTATACATATATAAAAAAATAAAAAAAAAATTTAAAAATATTCCGTTGCAGTTTTAAATGCCTACTGTCCCACTGTCCATAATAAAATATCAGCAGATTACTTTCCCGACTTACCAATTTCTGCCGTTGTTAGCAAAGGTCGTTGAACTTAGCCAAAGTGCCGAAAAACAAAAGGGCATTTTTGCATATGCATATTGCATATACGCACATGCGCACATATATTCACTCTTGCTAATTGCATTATCTGCTTATATTCGCTTAGCACCGAACACTCAGTACCGAACAGAGTGGCTATAATTTTTCAACTTCAGCCACCACCAGTGTTGCCAACTATTTTTGTGCCGTCCCGCTGCAATCGTTGTCAAAACCGCCAGAATACCGCTAAATGTTGAAATTCACATCTTTATATTAAAAAAGAACAAATGCATATTTGATATGTACGCATAGTCTTGCGTAAAAATAGAATAAATAAGAAAATGTCTTAAAAAGTCGTATCGCATAAAATAATTTCTTCGCTTTCGTCGACAGCATCCGAATATATTTCTTTGGTTCCTATTAGCCTTATCACAGCTTTAGGTACTGTGTAATTCATACAGCATTTGTTAAGTCTTTTGAGCCCATATCATATATGTACTTAATACACTGTTGAGAGTTGGCGGCTGCATTCTATTTCTTATTTTCGTTTTTATTAAACTCATTTGAGAAAATATTCTCAACTTCAGCGTTCGACCACGGAAGCGTTGGTATTTTTATAACGAATTCAGATAGGTCTGAAAAAACGTAATTGCCACCGGCATCTGTATAATTTCGAATTTCTCCCCAAAGTGCAGCAGTCCTGGTTTTTTCCTGCCAATCTATTAGGCGAATATTATTACTGCTGAAGGATTTTTCTATTTCGGTAGTCGGAACCTTAAAATATTCCAAGATTGGAGTAACATCCTTTTTTTACAGGTTTTAATGCATTTTCTGCTGCAAACATATCTAGGTGTTCTAATATTTCAATATTATCTGGCAACCTTTTCTTTAACTCGACGATTAATGAAATTAAAAAATCCGTGTAATTCTTTCGTGTTTCCAATTCTGCAATTTCAGTTAGAATATTATCCAATTTTAATTTTCTAATATATTTTTCGAAATTTTATCCAAGATAACAATATCGTTCTATAAATGACTTATAGTCCACGTTATCGTTTGAACTTGAAATTTTTTCTTTAAGAATTGAGAATGCCATTTTAAACGATGTCATTCGATTGAAAATTCTTATTAAGTTTTTTCATTTCACAATGCTTTTGTTTCATCGGCACCTTCTGCAATCCAATTTTGAAGTGCAGGGTTTTTCAACCACTGCTTGCGGAATTTTTGCTTATATGTCACTTTTGGCATGTTACAATTAAAAGTAATTAACAATTACTATGCTAGACTATCACTACATAGACCTAAAATATTTGTATGCCGCCTGTCAGTTTCAGTTTTAGAGAAAGACTTTCATGAAATAAAATTAATACATTTTTTTTAGTATAGTGATTAATCGATTAGTAGTTCAAATGACATATCAATATTATATTTAAATGGTAACTATAAATACTAAAAAACAGCTAGAAATCCGTCAATTTTTTTATTGAAATCTCCAGAAAACCCGCTAAAATGGCAACACTAAATAATCCTGATTCTCTACTGGACCAGATATGTGTTTGTGTTAGAAGCTCGTCTCTGTCACGCACACTGTTTCTTTTTGCTTCTTACGTTCCACCGAACAGTGTAGATATTAATACTGACAACATTGTAAATTTTGTACACAATACGCTACGGGATGACTACATCTGCGTATTTGGTGATTTTAATTTAAGTAATGTAAGTTGGTCTAATAGTTACCCGACTGCTGGGCTAACAGCTAATAATATTTCTTCGTTGAACGAATCTTGTCTTATTGATAATTTACATAGTTTAAATTTATTGCAAATTAATAATTTTGTTAACGAGCTTGATAGGATTTTATATTTAATTTTTATCGGTGATGATATATAATACAACCTTTCCCAACGCCTTGATCCCATTTCTCCCGCGGGGTTGCATCATATTGCACTTGTTCTTGAGGTTGAATCTTACAATTTTGCAACGGTCGTTACAAATAATAATAACGCTTCCTACAATTATGCTCGCTGTGACTGTGCCAGTATCAACAGGCTATTTCTAGACTTTGACTGGCCCGCTGTGTTTGCTAACTTCGATGTTTCTAGCTGTTTTAACAAATTTAAGTCAATTATGTATGACATTTGCTCAGCTAATATTCTTTTAATCAATAGTAGGCCATATAAGTTGTCCTGGTATAAATATCGACTTAAGAGGTTAAAAAACCAGCGAAATAAATTCTACAACAAATGTAAATCAACAAACAGTCTTAACCACTTCCTAATGTATAAGCGGGTTTTAAGGGAGTTAAATTTTCTTGACAAGTTTTTACATAAGAGATATATTCTTAACTACGAACTGAATATCAAGTCAAATCCCAAAGCTTTTTGGAATTTCGTTAAGTCAAAGAAATCATCTTCTTCAATACCATCTACAATTTCCCTCAATAATAAATCAGCGGATTCTCCGACCGATGTTGCTAATTTGTTCGCGGATCAAACTTTTATCATGATAAAAGTAGAGTAGGTATCTCAACCTTGTAGAATGTGATATTGAGAAGGGTATTGTAGACCTAAAGTCCTCTTCACGAACTGACAGTGACGGGATTTCTGCGCTGTTATTAAAGAATTGCCCAGCTATGATTTCTCCATTGAAGATTATCTTTAATAAGTCACTATCCCGCTGGAGTTTATATAGATGCATGGAAATTGGCTTATATTTCTCCTATTTTCAAAAGTGGAAATAAAAACAATGTATGAAACTATAGACCAATCTCTAAACTATCTACCGTTTCCAAACTCTTCGAGGGCATCATTAAGAATAAAATGTATTTTTCGGTCAAGAATCTAATTTGCCTAAACCAACATGGTTTTATACTCCACTGTCTCAAACCTGGCAGTATTTAGTGAATACTGTATATTGGCTTTTTCTATTGGATCCCAAGTAGACTGTATATACACTTCTTTCTAAATAGGCAGTATTCTTGGGCCGTTGCTCTTCGTTTTGTTTATAAACGATATTAAATCATGTTTCTCTTTCGCTAACGTTTTGCTGTATGCTGATGACCTAAAAGTTTTCTCAACTGTAAAGAATAGTGCTGACGTGGTTAAATTACGATTGGAACTTGACAACTAACATGCATGGTGTCGTAAGTCTCGTCTTTGCCTTAATGTCAGTAAGTGTTTTCATGTGACCTTCACTAAGTCAAACAATTTTTTAGTTACGTCATATCGTTTGTCAAATGCACTTTGCAGCCTATTAAAGAAACTAAGGACCTTAGGGTTATTTTTGATTCCAAACTTTCCTTTAATAATCACGTTAATTATATAATTTCTAAATCATATGCCATGCTTGGCTTCGTAAGGAGAAATAGTTCAGAGTTTATTAATCCCTATACTATAAAATTGCTCTACACCTCGTTTGTGCGCTCTCATTTGGAGGTCATCTTTTGTAAACATTTTGAACTCAATTATATAATGTTACTTGTTAATTAATTTAATTATTTTATCAAATCTTTTTTTCTTTCCCATAGTCTGTAAGAATTTAGTGTTCATAGACTAAATTAAAAAATTAAATTAAAATTAAACTAAATTAATTAAAATATATAAATTAATAAAAGGCTTAATTTTTCGCGCCAAAGCGGTAAATAAAAAGCGGATATTTTCTTACCGCGAAAACTTTCATTTCGGTAATTGGCCACTAAAAAAAAAGTTGGGGAAAATAATCCGTTTTACCCAAAAAGCGGGATATATATATTCATTTACCGCCAATTTATACATATATAAAAAAATAAAAAAAAAATTTAAAAATATTCCGTTGCAGTTTTAAATGCCTACTGTCCCACTGTCCATAATAAAATATCAGCAGATTACTTTCCCGACTTACCAATTTCTGCCGTTGTTAGCAAAGGTCGTTGAACTTAGCCAAAGTGCCGAAAAACAAAAGGGCATTTTTGCATATGCATATTGCATATACGCACATGCGCACATATATTCACTCTTGCTAATTGCATTATCTGCTAATATTCGCTTAGCACCGAACACTCAGTACCGAACAGAGTGGCTATAATTTTTCAACTTCAGCCACCACCAGTGTTGCCAACTATTTTTGTGCCGTCCCGCTGCAATCGTTATCAAAACCGCCAGAATACCGCTAAATGTTGAAATTCACATCTTTATATTAAAAAAGAACAAATACATATTTGATATGTACGCATAGTCTTGCGTAAAAATAGAATAAATAAGAAAATGTCTTAAAAAGTCGTATCGCATAAAATAATTTCTTCGCTTTCGTCGACAGCATCCGAATATATTTCTTTGGTTCCTATTAGCCTTATCACAGCTTTAGGTACTGTGTAATTCATACAGCATTTGTTAAGTCTTTTGAGCCCATATCATATACTTAATACACTGTTGAGAGTTGGCGGCTGCATTCTATTTCTTATTTTCGTTTTTATTAAACTCATTTGAGAAAATATTCTCAACTTCAGCGTTCGACCACGGAAGCGTTGGTATTTTTATAACGAATTCAGATAGGTCTGAAAAAACGTAATTGCCACCGGCATCTGTATAATTTCGAATTTCTCCCCAAAGTGCAGCAGTCCTGGTTTTTTCCTGCCAATCTATTAGGCGAATATTATTACTGCTGAAGGATTTTTTCTATTTCGGTAGTCGGAACCTTAAAATATTCCAAGATTGGAGTAACATCCTTTTTTACAGGTTTTAATGCATTTTCTGCTGCAAACATATCTAGGTGTTCTAATATTTCAATATTATCTGGCGACCTTTTCTTTAACTCGACGATTAATGAAATTAAAAAATCCGTGTAATTCTTTCGTGTTTCCAATTCTGCAATTTCAGTTAGAATATTATCCAATTTTAATTTTCTAATATATTTTTCGAAATTTTATCCAAGATAACAATATCGTTCTATAAATGACTTATAGTCCACGTTATCGTTTGAACTTGAAATTTTTTCTTTAAGAATTGAGAATGCCATTTTAAACGATGTCATTCGATTGAAAATTCTTATTAAGTTTTTTCATTTCACAATGCTTTTGTTTCATCGGCACCTTCTGCAATCCAATTTTGAAGTGCAGGGTTTTTCAACCACTGCTTGCGGAATTTTTGCTTATATGCCACTTTTGGCATGTTACAATTAAAAATAATTAACAATTACTATGCTAGACTATCACTACATAGACCTAAAATATTTGTATGCCGCCTGTCAGTTTCAGTTTTAGAGAAAGACTTTCATGAAATAAAATTAATACATTTTTTTTAGTATAGTGATTAATCGATTAGTAGTTCAAATGACATATCAATATTATATTTAAATGGTAACTATAAATACTAAAAAACAGCTAGAAATCCGTCAATTTTTTTATTGAAATCTCCAGAAAACCCGCTAAAATGGCAACACTAAATAATCCTGATTCTCTACTGGACCAGATATGTGTTTGTGTTAGAAGCTCGTTTCTGTCACGCACACTGTTTCTTTTTGCTTCTTACGTTCCACCGAACAGTGTAGATATTAATACTGACAACATTGTAAATTTTGTACACAATACGCTACGGGATGACTACATCTGCGTATTTGGTGATTTTAATTTAAGTAATGTAAGTTGGTCTAACAGTTACCCGACTGCTGGGCTAACAGCTAATAATATATCTTCGTTGAAAGAAACTTGTCTTATTGATAATTTACATAGTTTAAATTTATTGCAAATTAATAATTTTGTTATCGAGCTTGATAGGATTTTATATTTAATTTTTATCGGTGATGATTTATAATACAACCTTTCCCAACGCCTTGATCCCATTTCTCCCGCGGGGTTGCATCATATTGCACTTGTTCTTGAGGTTGAATCTTACAATTTTGCAACGGTCGTTACAAATAATAATAACGCTTCCTACAATTATGCTCGCTGTGACTGTGCCAGTATCAACAGGCTATTTCTAGACTTTGACTGGCCCGCTGTGTTTGCTAACTTCGATGTTTCTAGCTGTTTTAACAAATTTAAGTCAATTATGTATGACATTTGCTCAGCTAATATTCCTTTAATCAATAGTAGGCCATATAAGTTGCCCTGGTATAAATATCGACTTAAGAGGTTAAAAAACCAGCGAAATAAATTCTACAACAAATGTAAATCAACAAACAGTCTTAACCACTTCCTAATGTATAAGCGGGTTTTAAGGGAGTTAAATTTTCTTGACAAGTTTCTACATAAGAATTATATTCTTAACTACGAACTGAATATCAAGTCAAATCCCAAAGCTTTTTGGAATTTCGTTAAGTCAAAGAAATCATCTTCTTCAATACCATCTACAATTTCCCTCAATAATAAATCAGCGGATTCTCCGTCCGATGTTGCTAATTTGTTCGCGGATCAAACTTTTATCATGATAAAAGTAGAGTAGGTATCTCAACCTTGTAGAATGTGATATTGAGAAGGGTATTGTAGACCTAAAGTCCTCTTCACGAACTGACAGTGACGGGATTTCTGCGCTGTTATTAAAGAATTGCCCAGCTATGATTTCTCCATTGAAGATTATCTTTAATAAGTCACTATCCCGCTGGAGTTTATATAGATGCATGGAAATTGGCTTATATTTCTCCTATTTTCAAAAGTGGAAATAAAAACAATGTATGAAACTATAGACCAATCTCTAAACTATCTACCGTTTCCAAACTCTTCGAGGGCATCATTAAGAATAAAATGTATTTTTCGGTCAAGAATCTAATTTGCCTAAACCAACATGGTTTTATACTCCACTGTCTCAAACCTGGCAGTATTTAGTGAATACTGTATATTGGCTTTATCTATTGGATCCCAAGTAGACTGTATATACACTTCTTTCTAAATAGGCAGTATTCTTGGGCCGTTGCTCTTCGTTTTGTTTATAAACGATATTAAATCATGTTTCTCTTTCGCTAACGTTTTGCTGTATGCTGATGACCTAAAAGTTTTCTCAACTGTAAAGAATAGTGCTGACGTGGTTAAATTACAATTGGAACTTGACAACTAACATGCATGGTGTCGTAAGTCTCGTCTTTGCCTTAATGTCAGTAAGCGTTTTCATGTGGCCTTCACTAAGTCAAAAAATTTTTTAGTTACGTCATATCGTTTGTCAAATTGCACTTTGCAGCCTATTAAAGAAATTAAGGACCTTGGGGTTATTTTTGATTCCAAACTTTCCTTTAATAATCACGTTAATTATATAATTTCTAAATCATATGCCATGCTTGGCTTCGTAAGGAGAAATAGTTCAGAGTTTATTAATCCCTATACTTTAAAATTGCTCTACACCTCGTTTGTGCGCTCTCATTTGGATGTCATCTTTTGTAAACATTTTGAACTCAATTATATAATGTTACTTGTTAATTAATTTAATTATTTTATCAAATCTTTTTTTCTTTCCCATAGTCTGTAAGAATTTAGTGTTCATAGACTAAATTAAAAAATTAAATTAAAAAAAATTAATATTAAACTAAATTAATTAAAATATATAAATTAATAAAAGGCTTAATTTTTCGCGCCAAAGCGGTAAATAAAAAGCGGATATTTTCTTACCGCGAAAACTTTCATTTCGGTAATTGGCCACTAAAAAAAAAGTTGGGGAAAATAATCCGTTTTACCCAAAAAGCGGGATATATATATTCATTTACCGCAAATTTATACATATATAAATAATAAAAAAAAAAATTAAAAAATATTCCGTTGCAGTTTTAAATGCCTACTGTCCCACTGTCCATAATAAAATATCAGCAGATTACTTTCCCGACTTACCAATTTCTACCGTTGTTAGCAAAGGTCGTTGAACTTAGCCAAAGTGCCGAAAAACAAAAGGGCATTTTTGCATATGCATATTGCATATACGCACATGCGCACATATATTCACTCTTGCTAATTGCATTATCTGCTAATATTCGCTTAGCACCGAACACTCAGTACCGAACAGAGTGGCTATAATTTTTCAACTTCAGCCACCACCAGTGTTGCCAACTATTTTTGTGCCGTCCCGCTGCAATCGTTATCAAAACCGCCAGAATACCGCTAAATGTTGAAATTCACATCTTTATATTAAAAAAGAACAAATACATATTTGATATGTACGCATAGTCTTGCGTAAAAATAGAATAAATAAGAAAATGTCTTAAAAAGTCGTATCGCATAAAATAATTTCTTCGCTTTCGTCGACAGCATCCGAATATATTTCTTTGGTTCCTATTAGCCTTATCACAGCTTTAGGTACTGTGTAATTCATACAGCATTTGTTAAGTCTTTTGAGCCCATATCATATACTTAATACACTGTTGAGAGTTGGCGGCTGCATTCTATTTCTTATTTTCGTTTTTATTAAACTCATTTGAGAAAATATTCTCAACTTCAGCGTTCGACCACGGAAGCGTTGGTATTTTTATAACGAATTCAGATAGGTCTGAAAAAACGTAATTGCCACCGGCATCTGTATAATTTCGAATTTCTCCCCAAAGTGCAGCAGTTCTGGTTTTTTCCTGCCAATATATTAGGCGAATATTATTACTGCTGAAGGATTTTTTCTATTTCGGTAGTCGGAACCTTAAAATATTCCAAGATTGGAGTAACATCCTTTTTTACAGGTTTTAATGCATTTTCTGCTGCAAACATATCTAGGTGTTCTAATATTTCAATATTATCTGGCAACCTTTTCTTTAACTCGACGATTAATGAAATTAAAAAATCCGTGTAATTCTTTCGTGTTTCCAATTCTGCAATTTCAGTTAGAATATTATCCAATTTTAATTTTCTAATATATTTTTCGAAATTTTATCCAAGATAACAATATCGTTCTATAAATGACTTATAGTCCACGTTATCGTTTGAACTTGAAATTTTTTTTTAAGAATTGAGAATGCCATTTTAAACGATGTCATTCGATTGAAAATTCTTATTAAGTTTTTTCATTTCACAATGCTTTTGTTTCATCGGCACCTTCTGCAATCCAATTTTGAAGTGCAGGGTTTTTCAACCACTGCTTGCGGAATTTTTGCTTATATGCCACTTTTGGCATGTTACAATTAAAAATAATTAACAATTACTATGCTAGACTATCACTACATAGACCTAAAATATTTGTATGCCGCCTGTCAGTTTCAGTTTTAGAGAAAGACTTTCATGAAATAAAATTAATAAATTTTTTTAGTATAGTGATTAATCGATTAGTAGTTCAAATGACATATCAATATTATATTTAAATGGTAACTATAAATACTAAAAAACAGCTAGAAATCCGTCAATTTTTTTATTGAAATCTCCAGAAATCCCGCTAAAATGGCAACACTGGCCACCACTAAGAAAACGCTCTTTCTCCGATCTTGGCTTCTCTTTTTGATCCACTTCGCTTTACTCGGCCGCACTCACCAAGCTAAGAGAGTTCAAACAAAGCACGCTCACGACTCCCCAAGTGCAGTATCCAGAACTCACCTCAGCTTTTGCGTGTGTACATTTGCACTCTCCCGCATACATCCATACTGAGCCATTATTCTGGCTACGTATGTAAGCTACATACGTAATTGCTCACTTGCGTGCAAATATTTCTACATACGTACATATTATATATGTATATGCATGCGAACAGAGATGCCAGCAAACCTGGCAAGTCGAGAGGCGGAGGAGTCCTGATTGCAGTAAGTCGCGAATTCCGTGCATCGTTAACTGATTTAAATAATCCTGATTCTCTACTGGACCAGATATGTGTTTGTGTTAGAAGCTCGTCTCTGTCACGCACACTGTTTCTTTTTGCTTCTTACGTTCCACCGAACAGTGTAGATATTAATACTGACAACATTGTAAATTTTGTACACAATACGCTACGGGATGACTACATCTACGTATTTGGTGATTTTAATTTAAGTAATGTAAGTTGGTCTAATAGTTACCCGACTGCTGGGCTAACAGCTAATAATATTTCTTCGTTGAACGAATCTTGTCTTATTGATAATTTACATAGTTTAAATTTATTGCAAATTAATAATTTTGTTAACGAGCTTGATAGGATTTTATATTTAATTTTTATCGGTGATGATTTAAAATACAACCTTTCCCAACGCCTTGATCCCATTTCTCCCGCGGGGTTGCATCATATTGCACTTGTTCTTGAGGTTGAATCTTACAATTTTGCAACGGTCGTTACAAATAATAATAACGCTTCCTACAATTATGCTCGCTGTGACTGTGCCAGTATCAACAGGCTATTTCTAGACTTCGACTGGCCCGCTGTGTTTGCTAACTTCGATGTTTCTATCTGTTTTAACAAATTTAAGTCAATTATGTATGACATTTGCTCAGCTAATATTCCTTTAATCAATAGTAGGCCATATAAGTTGCCCTGGTATAAATATCGACCTAAGAGGTTAAAAAACCAGCGAAATAAATTCTACAACAAATGTAAATCAACAAACAGTCTTAACCACTTCCTAATGTAAAAGCGGGTTTTAAGGGAGTTAAATTTTCTTGACAAGTTTTTACATAAGAATTATATTCTTAACTACGAACTGAATATCAAGTCAAATCCCAAAGCTTTTTGGAATTTCGTTTAGTCAAAGAAATCATCTTCTTCAATGCGATCTACAATTTCCCTCAATAATAAATCAGCGGATTCTCCGTCCGATGTTGCTAATTTGTTCGCGGATCAAACTTTTATCATGATAAAAGTAGAGTAGGTATCTCAACCTTGTAGAATGTGATATTGAGAAGGGTATTGTAGACCTAAAGTCCTCTTCACGAACTGACAGTGACGGGATTTCTGCGCTGTTATTAAAGAATTGCCCAGCTCTGATTTCTCCAGTGAAGATTATCTTTAATAAGTCACTATCCGCTGGAGTTTATATAGATGCATGGAAATTGGCTTATATTTCTCCTATTTTCAAAAGTGGAAATAAAAACAATGTATGAAACTATAGACCAATCTCTAAACTATCTACCGTTTCCAAACTCTTCGTGGGCATCATTAAGAATAAAATGTATTTTTCGGTCAAGAATCTAATTTGCCTAAACCAACATGGTTTTATACCTGGACGCTCCACTGTCTCAAACCTGGCAGTATTTAGTGAATACTGTATATTGGCTTTTTCTATTGGATCCCAAGTAGACTGTATATACACTGATTCCATTCTGTCTTTCTAAATAGGCAGTATTCTTGGGCCGTTGCTCTTCGTTTTGTTTATAAACGATATTAAATCATGTTTCTCTTTCGCTAACGTTTTGCTGTATGCTGATGACCTAAAAGTTTTCTCAACCGTAAAGAATAGTGCTGACGTGGTTAAATTACAATTGGAACTTGACAACTAACATGCATGGTGTCGTAAGTCTCGTCTTTGCCTTAATGTCAGTAAGTGTTTTCATGTGACCTTCACTAAGTCAAACAATTTTTTAGTTACGTCATATCGTTTGTCAAATTGCACTTTGCAGCCTATTAAAGAAATTAAGGACCTTGGGGTTATTTTTGATTCCAAACTTTCCTTTAATAATCACGTTAATTATAGAATTTCTAAATCATATGCCATGCTTGGCTTCGTAAGGAGAAATAGTTCAGAGTTTATTAATCCCTATACTTTAAAATTGCTCTACACCTCGTTTGTGCGCTCTCATTTGGAGGTCATCTTTTGTAAACATTTTGAACTCAATTATATAATGTTACTTGTTAATTAATTTAATTATTTAGGCTTAATTTTTCGCGCCAAAGCGGTAAATAAAAAGCGGATATTTTCTTACCGCGAAAACTTTCATTTCGGTAATTGGCCACTAAAAAAAAATTTGGGGGAAATAATCCGTTTTACCCATAAAGCGGGATATATATATTCATTTACCGCCAATTTATACATATATAAATAAAAAAAAAAAAAAAATTAAAAAATATTCCGTTGCAGTTTTAAATGCCTACTGCCCCACTGTCCATAATAAAATATCAGCAGATTACTTTCCCGACTTACCAATTTCTGCCGTTGTTAGCAAAGGTCGCTGAGCTTAGCCAAAGTGCCGAAAAACAAAAGGGCATTTTTGCATATGCATATTGCATATACGCACATGCGCACATATATTAACTCTTGCTAATTGCATTATCTGCTAATATTCGCTTAGCACCGAACACTCAGTACCGAACAGAGTGGCTATAATTTTTCAACTTCAGCCACCACCAGTGTTGCCAACTATTTTTGTGCCGTCCCGCTGCAATCGTTGTCAAAACCGCCAGAATACCGCTAAAAGTTGAAATTCACATCTTTATATTAAAAAAGAACAAATACATATTTGATATGTACGCATAGTCTTGCGTAAAAATATAATAAATAAGAAAATGTCTTAAAAAGTCGTATCGCATAAAATAATTTCTTCGCTTTCGTCGACAGCATCCGAATATATTTCTTTGGTTCCTATTAGCCTTATCACAGCTTTAGGTACTGTGTAATTCATACAGCATTTGTTAAGTCTTTTGAGCCCATATCATATACTTAATACACTGTTGAGAGTTGGCAGCTGCATTATATTTTTTATTTTCGTTTTTATTAAATTCATTTGAGAAAATATTCTCAACTTCAGCGTTCGACCACGGCAGCGTTGGTATTTTTATAACGAATTCAGATAGGTCTGAAAAAACGTAATTGCCACCGGCATCTGTATAATTTCGAATTTCTCCCCAAAGTGCAGCAGTCCTGGTTTTTTTGTGCCAATCTATTAGGCGAATATTATTACTGCTGAAGAATTTTTTCTATTTCGGTAGTCGGAACCTTAAAATATTCCAAGATTGGAGTAACATCCTTTTTTACAGGTTTTAATGCATTTTCTGCTGCAAACATATCTAGGTGTTCTAATATTTCAATATTATCTGGCAACCTTTTCTTTAACTCGACGATTAATGAAATTAAAAAATCCGTGTAATTCTTTCGTGTTTCCAATTCTGCAATTTCAGTTAGAACATTATCCAATTTTAATTTTCTAATATATTTTTCGAAATTTTATCCAAGATAACAATATCGTTCTATAAATGACTTATAGTCCACGTTATCGTTTGAACTTGAAATTTTTTCTTTAAGAATTGAGAATGCCATTTTAAACGATGTCATTCGATTGAAAATTCTTATTAAGTTTTTTCATTTCACAATGGTTTTGTTTCATCGGCACCTTCTGCAATCCAATTTTGAAGTGCAGGGTTTTTCAACCACTGCTTGCGGAATTTTTGCTTATATGCCACTTTTGGCATGTTACAATTAAAAATAATTAACAATTACTATGCTAGACTATCACTACATAGACCTAAAATATTTGTATGCCGCCTGTCAGTTTCAGTTTTAGCGAAAGACTTTCATGAAATAAAATTAATAAATTTTTTTAGTATAGTGATTAATCGATTAGTAGTTCAAATGACATATCAATATTATATTTAAATGGTAACTATAAATACTAAAAAACAGCTAGAAATCCGTAAATTTTTTTATTGAAATCTCCAGAAATCCCGCTAAAATGGCAACACTGGCCACCACTAAGAAAACGCTCTTTCTCCGATCTTGGCTTCTCTTTTTGATCCACTTCGCTTTACTCGGCCGCACTCACCAAGCTAAGAGAGTTCAAACAAAGCACGCTCACGACTCCCCAAGTGCAGTATCCAGAACTCACCTCAGCTTTTGCGTGTGTACATTTGCACTCTCCCGCATACATCCATACTGAGCCATTATTCTGGCTACGTATGTAAGCTACATAAGTAATTGCTCACTTGCGTGCAAATATTTCTACATACGTACATATTATATATGTATATACATGCATGCGAACAGAGATGCCAGCAAACCTGGCAAGTCGAGAGGCGGAGGAGTCCTGATTGCAGTAAGTCGCGAATTCCGTGCATCGTTAACTGATTTAAATAATCCTGATTCTCTACTGGACCAGATATGTGTTTGTTATAGAAGCTCGTCTCTGTCACGCACACTGTTTCTTTTTGCTTCTTACGTTCCACCGAACAGTGTAGATATTAATACTGACAACATTGTAAATTTTGTACACAATACGCTACGGGATGACTACATCTGCGTATTTGGTGATTTTAATTTAAGTAATGTAAGTTGGTCTAATAGTTACCCGACTGCTGGGCTAACAGCTAATAAAATTTCTTCGTTGAACGAATCTTGTCTTATTGATAACTTACATAGTTTAAATTTATTGCAAATTAAAAATTTTGTTAACGAGCTTGATAGGATTTTATATTTAATTTTTATCGGTGATGATTTAAAATACAACCTTTCCCAACGCCTTGATCCCATTTCTCCCGCGGGGTTGCATCATATTGCACTTGTTCTTGAGGTTGAATCTTACAATTTTGCAACGGTCGTTACAAATAATAATAAGGCTTCCTACAATTATGCTCGCTGTGACTGTGCCAGTATCAACAGGCTATTTATAGACTTTGACTGGCCCGCTGTGTTTGCTAACTTCGATGTTTTAACAAATTTAAGTCAATTATGTATGACATTTGCTCAGCTAATATTCCTTTAATCAATAGTAGGCCATATAAGTTGCCCTGGTATAAATATCGACTTAAGGGGTTAAAAAACCAGCGAAATAAATTCTACAACAAATGTAAATCAACAAACAGTCTTAACCACTTCCTAATGTATAAGCGGATTTTAAGGGAGTTCAATTTTCTTGACAAGTTTTTACATAAGAATTATATTCTTAACTACGAACTGAATATCAAGTCAAATCCCAAAGCTTTTTGGAATTTCGTTAAGTCAAAGAAATCATCTTCTTCAATACGATCTACAATTTCCCTCAATAATAAATCAGCGGATTCTCCGTCCGATGTTGCTAATTTGTTCGCGGATCAAACTTTTATCATGATAAAAGTAGAGTAGGTATCTCAACCTTGTAGAATGTGATATTGAGAAGGGTATTGTAGACTTAAAGTCCTCTTCACGAACTGACAGTGACGGGATTTCTGCGCTGTTATTAAAGAATTGCCCAGCTCTGATTTCTCCATTGAAGATTATCTTTAATAAGTCACTATCCGCTGGAGTTTATATAGATGCATGGAAATTGGCTTATATTTTTCCTATTTTCAAAAGTGGAAATAAAAACAATGTATGAAACTATAGACCAATCTCTAAACTATCTACCGTTTCCAAACTCTTCGAGGGCATCATTAAGAATAAAATGTATTTTTCGGTCAAGAATCTAATTTACCTAAACCAACATGGTTTTATACTCCACTGTCTCAAACCTGGCAGTATTTAGTGAATACTGTATATTGGCTTTTTCTATTGGATCCCAAGTAGACTGTATATACACTGATTCCATTCTGTCTTTCTAAATAGGCAGTATTCTTGGGCCGTTGCTCTTCGTTTTGTTTATAAACGATATTAAATCATGTTTCTCTTTCGCTAACGTTTTGCTGTATGCTGATGACCTAAAAGTTTTCTCAACCGTAAAGAATAGTGCTGACGTGGTTAAATTACAATTGGAACTTGACAACTAACATGCATGGTGTCGTAAGTCTCGTCTTTGCCTTAATGTCAGTAAGTGTTTTCATGTGACCTTCACTAAGTCAAACAATTTTTTAGTTACGTCATATCGTTTGTCAAATTGCACTTTGCAGCCTATTAAAGAAATTAAGGACCTTGGGGTTATTTTTGATTCCAAACTTTCCTTTAATAATCACGTTAATTATATAATTTCTAAATCATATGCCATGCTTGGCTTCGTAAGGAGAAATAGTTCAGAGTTTATTAATCCCTATACTTTAAAATTGCTCTACACCTCGTTTGTGCGCTCTTATTTGGAGGTCATCTTTTGTAAACATTTTGAACTCAATTATATAATGTTACTTGTTAATTAATTTAATTATTTTATCAAATCTTTTTTTCTTTCCCATAGTCTGTAAGAATTTAGTGTTCATAGACTAAATTAAGAAATTAAATTTAAAAAAATTAAAATTAAACTAAATTAATTAAAATATATAAATTAATAAAAGGCTTAATTTTTCGCGCCAAAGCGGTAAATAAAAAGCGGATATTTTCTTACCGCGAAAACTTTCATTTCGGTAATTGGCCACTAAAAAAAAAGTTGGAGAAAATAATCCGTTTTACCCAAAAAGCGGGATATATATATTCATTTACCGCCAATTTATACATATATAAATAATAAAAAAAAAATTAAAAAATATTCCGTTGCAGTTTTAAATGCCTACTGTCCCACTGTCCATAATAAAATATCAGCAGATTACTTTCCCGACTTACCAATTTCTGCCGTTGTTAGCAAAGGTCGTTGAACTTAGCCAAAGTGCCGAAAAACAAAAGGGCATTTTTGCATATGCATATTGCATATACGCACATGCGCACATATATTCACTCTTGCTAATTGCATTATCTGCTAATATTCGCTTAGCACCGAACACTCAGTACCGAACAGAGTGGCTATAATTTTTCAACTTCAGCCACCACCAGTGTTGCCAACTATTTTTGTGCCGTCCCGCTGCAATCGTTGTCAAAACCGCCAGAATACCGCTAAATGTTGAAGTTCACATCTTTATATTAAAAAAGAACAAATACATATTTGATATGTACGCATAGTCTTGCGTAAAAATAGAATAAATAAGAAAATGTCTTAAAAAGTGGTATCGCATAAAATAATTTCTTCGTTTTCGTCGACAGCATCCGAATATATTTTTTGGTTCCTATTAGCCTTATCACAGCTTTAGGTACTGTGTAATTCATACAGCATTTGTTAAGTCTTTTGAGCCCATATCATATACTTAATACACTGTTGAGGGTTGGCAGCTGCATTCTATTTCTTATTTTCGTTTTTATTAAATTCATTTGAGAAAATATTCTCAACTTCAGCGTTCGACCACGGAAGCGTTGGTATTTTTATAACGAATTCAGATAGGTCTGAAAAAACGTAATTGCCACCGGCATCTGTATAATTTCGAATTTCTCCCCAAAGTGCAGCAGTCCTGGTTTTTTCCTGCCAATCTATTAGGCGAATATTATTACTGCTGAAGGATTTTTTCTATTTCGGTAGTCGGAACCTTAAAATATTCCAAGATTGGAGTAACATCCTTTTTTACAGGTTTTAATGCATTTTCTGCTGCAAACATATCTAGGTGTTCTAACATTTCAATATTATCTGGCAACCTTTTCTTTAACTCGACGATTAATGAAATTAAAAAATCCGTGTAATTCTTTCGTGTTTCCAATTCTGCAATTTCAGTTAGAATATTATCCAATTTTAATTTTCTAATATATTTTTCGAAATTTTATCCAAGATAACAATCTCGTTCTATAAATGACTTATATTCCACGTTATCGTTTGAACTTGAAATTTTTTCTTTAAGAATTGAGAATGCCATTTTAAACGATGTCATTCGATTGAAAATTCCTATTAAGTTTTTTCATTTCACAATGCTTTTGTTTCATCGGCACCTTCTGCAATCCAATTTTGAAGTGCAGGGTTTTTCAACCACTGCTTGCGGAATTTTTGCTTATATGCCACTTTTGGCATGTTACAATTAAAAATAATTAACAATTACTATGCTAGACTATCACTACATAGACCTAAAATATTTGTATGCCGCCTGTCAGTTTCAGTTTTAGAGAAAGACTTTCATGAAATAAAATTAATAAATTTTTTTAGTATAGTGATTAATCGATTAGTGGTTCAAATGACATATCAATATTATATTTAAATGGTAACTATAAATACTAAAAAACAGCTAGAAATCCGTCAATTTTTTTATTGAAATCTCCAGAAATCCCGCTAAAATGGCAACACTGGCCACCACTAAGAAAACGCTCTTTCTCCGATCTTGGCTTCTCTTTTTGATCCACTTCGCTTTACTCGGCCGCACTCACCAAGCTAAGAGAGTTCAAACAAAGCACGCTCACGACTCCCCAAGTGCAGTATCCAGAACTCACCTCAGCGTTGAGCGACTTTTGCGTGTGTACATTTGCACTCTCCCGCATACATCCATACTGAGCCATTATTCTGGCTACGTATGTAAGCTACATACGTAATTGCTCACTTGCGTGCAAATATTTCTTCATACGTACATATTATATATGTATATACATGCATGCGAACAGAGATGCCAGCAAACCTGGCAAGTCGAGAGGCGGAGGAGTCCTGATTGCAGTAAGTCGCGAATTCCGTGCATCGTTAACTGATTTAAATAATCCTGATTCTCTACTGGACCAGATATGTGTTTGTGTTAGAAGCTCGTCTCTGTCACGCACACTGTTTCTTTTTGCTTCTTACGTTCCACCGAACAGTGTAGATATTAATACTGACAACATTGTAAATTTTGTACACAATACGCTACGGGATGACTACATCTGCGTATTTGGTGATTTTAATTTAAGTAATGTAAGTTGGTCTAATAGTTACCCGACTGCTGGGCTAACAGCTAATAATATTTCTTCGTTGAACGAATCTTGTCTTATTGATAATTTACATAGTTTAAATTTATTGCAAATTAATAATTTTGTTAACGAGCTTGATAGGATTTTATATTTAATTTTTATCGGTGATGATATATAATACAACCTTTCCCAACGCCTTGATCCCATTTCTCCCGCGGGGTTGCATCATATTGCACTTGTTCTTGAGGTTGAATCTTACAATTTTGCAACGGTCGTTACAAATAATAATAACGCTTCCTACAATTATGCTCGCTGTGACTGTGCCAGTATCAACAGGCTATTTCTAGACTTTGACTGGCCCGCTGTGTTTGCTAACTTCGATGTTTCTAGCTGTTTTAACAAATTTAAGTCAATTATGTATGACATTTGCTCAGCTAATATTCCTTTAATCAATAGTAGGCCATATAAGTTGCCCTGGTATAAATATCGACTTAAGAGGTTAAAAAACCAGCGAAATAAATTCTACAACAAATGTAAATCAACAAACAGTCTTAACCACTTCCTAATGTATAAGCGGGTTTTAAGGGAGTTCAATTTTCTTGACAAGTTTTTACATAAGAATTATATTCTTAACTACGAACTGAATATCAAGTCAAATCCCAAAGCTTTTTGGAATTTCGTTAAGTCAAAGAAATCATCTTCTTCAATACCATCTACAATTTCCCTCAATAATAAATCAGCGGATTCTCCGTCCGATGTTGCTAATTTGTTCGCGGATCAAACTTTTATCATGATAAAAGTAGAGTAGGCATCTCAACCTTGTAGAATGTGATATTGAGAAGGGTATTGTAGACCTAAAGTCCTCTTCACGAACTGACAGTGACGGGATTTCTGCGCTGTTATTAAAGAATTGCCCAGCTCTCATTTCTCCATTGAAGATTATCTTTAATAAGTCACTATCCGCTGGAGTTTATATAGATGCATGGAAATTGGCTTATATTTCTCCTATTTTCAAAAGTGGAAATAAAAACAATGTATGAAACTATAGACCAATCTCTAAACTATCTACCGTTTCCAAACTCTTCGAGGGCATCATTAAGAATAAAATGTATTTTTCGGTCAAGAATTTGCCTAAACCCACATGGTTTTATACCTGGACGCTCCACTGTCTCAAACCTGGCAGTATTTAGTGAATACTGTATATTGGCTTTTTCTATTGGATCCGAAGTAGACTGTATATACACTGATTCCATTCTGTCTTTCTAAATAGGCAGTATTCTTTGGCCGTTGCTCTTCGTTTTGTTTATAAACGATATTAAATCATGTTTCTCTTTCGCTAACGTTTTGCTGTATGCTGATGACCTAAAAGTTTTCTCAACTGTAAAGAATAGTGCTGACGTGGTTAAATTACAATTGGAACTTGACAACTAACATGCATGGTGTCGTAAGTCTCGTCTTTGCCTTAATGTCAGTAAGTGTTTTCATGTGACCTTCACTAAGTCAAACAATTTTTTAGTTACGTCATATCGTTTGTCAAATTGCACTTTGCAGCCTATTAAAGAAATTAAGGACCTTGGGGTTATTTTTGATTCCAAACTTTCCTTTAATAATCACGTTAATTATATAATTTGGCTTCGTAAGGAGAAATAGTTCAGAGTTTATTAATCCCTATACTTTAAAATTGCTCTACACCTCGTTTGTGCGCTCTCATTTGGATGTCATCTTATGTAAACATTTTGAACTCAATTATATAATGTTACTTGTTAATTAATTTAATTATTTTATCAAATCTTTTTTTCTTTCCCATAGTCTGTAAGAATTTAGTGTTCATAGACTAAATTAAAAAATTAAATTAAAAAAAATTAAAATTAAACTAAATTAATTAAAATATTTAAATTAATAAAAGGCTTAATTTTTCGCGCCAAAGCGGTAAATAAAAAGCGGATATTTTCTTACCGCGAAAACTTTCATTTCGGTAATTGGCCACTAAAAAAAAAGTTGGGGAAAATAATCCGTTTTACCCAAAAAGCGGGATATATATATTCATTTACCGCCAATTTATACATATATAAATAATAAAAAAAAAAATTAAAAAATATTCCGTTGCAGTTTTAAATGCCTACTGTCCCACTGTCCATAATAAAATATCAGCAGATTACTTTCCCGACTTACCAATTTCTGCCGTTGTTAGCAAAGGTCGTTGAACTTAGCCAAAGTGCCGAAAAACAAAAGGGCATTTTTGCATATGCATTATCTGCTAATATTCGCTTAGCACCGAACAGAGTGGCTATAATTTTTCAACTTCAGCCACCACCAGTGTTGCCAACTATTTTTGTGCCGTCCCGCTGCAAACGTTGTCAAAACCGCTAGAATACCGCTAAATGTTGAAATTCACATCTTTATATTAAAAAAGAACAAATACATATTTGATATGTACGCATAGTCTTGCGTAAAAATAGAATAAATAAGAAAATGTCTTAAAAAGTCGTATCGCATAAAATAATTTCTTCGCTTTCGTCGACAGCATCCGAATATATTTCTTTGGTTCCTATTAGCCTTATCACAGCTTTAGGTACTGTGTAATTCATACAGCATTTGTTAAGCCTTTTGAGCCCATATCATATACTTAATACACTGTTGAGAGTTGGCAGCTGCATTCTATTTCTTATTTTCGTTTTTATTGAATTCATTTGAGAAAATATTCTCAACTTCAGCGTTCCACCACGGAAGCGTTGGTATTTTTATAACGAATTCAGATAGGTCTGAAAAAACGTAATTGCCACCGGCATCTGTATAATTTCGAATTTCTCCTCAAAGTGCAGCAGTCCTGGTTTTTTCCTGCCAATCTATTAGGCGAATATTATTACTGCTGAAGGATTTTTTCTATTTCGGTAGTCGGAACCTTAAAATATTCCAAGATTGGAGTAACATCCTTTTTTACAGGTTTTAATGCATTTTCTGCTGCAAACATATCTAGGTGTTCTAATATTTCAATATTATCTGGCAACCTTTTCTTTAACTCGACGATTAATGAAATTAAAAAATCCGTGTAATTCTTTCGTGTTTCCAATTCTGCAATTTCAGTTAGAATATTATCCAATTTTAATTTTCTAATATATTTTTCGAAATTTTATCCAAGATAACAATCTCGTTCTATAAATGACTTATAGTCCACGTTATCGTTTGAACTTGAAATTTTTTCTTTAAGAATTGAGAATGCCACTTTAAACGATGTCATTCGATTGAAAATTCTTATTAAGTTTTTTCATTTCACAATGCTTTTGTTTCATCGGCACCTTCTGCAATCCAATTTTGAAGTGCAGGGTTTTTCAACCACTGCTTGCGAAATTTTTGCTTATATGCCACTTTTGGCATGTTACAATTAAAAATAATTAACAATTACTATGCAAGACTATCACTACATAACCTAAAATATTTGTATGCCGCCTGTCAGTTTCAGTTTTAGAGAAAGACTTTCATGAAATAAAATTAATAAATTTTTTTAGTATAGTGATTAATCGATTAGTAGTTCAAATGACATATCAATATTATATTTAAATGGTAACTATAAATACTAAAAAACAGCTAGAAATCCGTCAATTTTTTTATTGAAATCTCCAGAAATCCCGCTAAAATGGCAACACTGGCCACCACTAAGAAAACGCTCTTTCTCCGATCTTGGCTTCTCTTTTTGATCCACTTCGCTTTACTCGGCCGTACTCACCAAGCTAAGAGAGTTCAAACAAAGCACGCTCACGACTCCCCAAGTGCAATATCCAGAACTCACCTCAGCTTTTGCGTGTGTACATTTGCACTCTCCCGCATACATCCATACCGTGCCATTATTCTGGCTACGTATGTAAGCTACATACGTAATTGCTCACTTGCGTGCAAATATTTCTACATACGTACATATTATATATGTATATACATGCATGCGAACAGAGATGCCAGCAAACCTGGCAAGTCGAGAGGCGGAGGAGTCCTGATTGCAGTAAGTCGCGAATTCCGTGCATCGTTAACTGATTTAAATAATCCTGATTCTCTACTGGACCAGATATGTGTTTGTGCTAGAAGCTCGTCTCTGTCACGCACACTGTTTCTTTTTGCTTCTTACGTTCCACCGAACAGTGTAGATATTAATACTGACAACATTGTAAATTTTGTACACAATACGCTACGGGATGACTACATCTGCGTATTTGGTGATTTTAATTTAAGTAATGTAGTTACCTGACTGCTGGGCTAACAGCTAATAATATTTCTTCGTTGAACGAATCTTGTCTTATTGATAATTTACATAGTTTAAATTTATTGCAAATTAATAATTTTGTTAACGAGCTTGATAGGATTTTATATTTAATTTTTATCGGTGATGATTTAAAATACAACCTTTCCCAACGCCTTGATCCCATTTCTCCCGCGGGGTTGCATCATATTGCACTTGTTCTTGAGGTTGAATCTTACAATTTTGCAACGGTCGTTACAAATAATAATAACGCTTCCAACAATTATGCTCGCTGTGACTGTGCCAGTATCAACAGGCTATTTATAGACTTTGACTGGCCCGCTGTGTTTGCTAACTTCGATGTTTTAACAAATTTAAGTCAATTATGTATGACATTTGCTCAGCTAATATTCCTTTAATCAATAGTAGGCCATATAAGTTGCCCTGGTATAAATATCGACTTAAGAGGTTAAAAAACCAGCGAAATAAATTCTACAACAAATGTAAATCAACAAACAGTCTTAACCACTTCCTAATGTATAAGCGGGTTTTAAGGGAGTTCAATTTTCTTGACAAGTTTTTACATAAGAATTATATTCTTAACTACGAACTGAATATCAAGTCAAATCCCAAAGCTTTTTGGAATTTCGTTAAGTCAAAGAAATCATCTTCTTCAATACCATCTACAATTTCCCTCAATAATAAATCAGCGGATTCTCCGTCCGATGTTGCTAATTTGTTCGCGGATCAAACTTTTATCATGATAAAAGTAGAGTAGGTATCTCAACCTTGTAGAATGTGATATTGAGAAGGGTATTGTAGACCTAAAGTCCTCTTCACGAACTGACAGTGACGGGATTTCTGCGCTGTTATTAAAGAATTGCCCAGCTCTCATTTCTCCATTGAAGATTATCTTTAATAAGTCACTATCCGCTGGAGTTTATATAGATGCATGGAAATTGGCTTATATTTCTCCTATTTTCAAAAGTGGAAATAAAAACAATGTATGAAACTATAGACCAATCTCTAAACTATCTACCGTTTCCAAACTCTTCGAGGGCATCATTAAGAATAAAATGTATTTTTCGGTCAAGAATTTGCCTAAACCAACATGGTTTTATACCTGGACGCTCCACTGTCTCAAACCTGGCAGTATTTAGTGAATACTGTATATTGGCTTTTTCTATTGGATCCCAAGTAGACTGTATATACACTGATTCCATTCTGTCTTTCTAAATAGGCAGTATTCTTGGGCCGTTGCTCTTCGTTTTGTTTATAAACGATATTAAATCATGTTTCTCTTTCGCTAACGTTTTGCTGTATGCTGATGACCTAAAAGTTTTCTCAACTGTAAAGAATAGTGCTGACGTGGTTAAATTACAATTGGAACTTGACAACTAACATGCATGGTGTCGTAAGTCTCGTCTTTGCCTTAATGTCAGTAAGTGTTTTCATGTGACCTTCACTAAGTCAAACAATTTTTTAGTTACGTCATATCGTTTGTCAAATTGCACTTTGCAGCCTATTAAAGAAATTAAGGACCTTGGGGTTTTTTTTGATTCCAAACTTTCCTTTAATAATCACGTTAATTATATAATTTCTAAATCATATGCCATGCTTGGCTTCGTAAGGAGAAATAGTTCAGAGTTTATTAATCCCTATACTTTAAAATTGCTCTACACCTCGTTTGTGCGCTCTCATTTGGATGTCATCTTATGTAAACATTTTGAACTCAATTATATAATGTTACTTGTTAATTAATTTAATTATTTTATCAAATCTTTTTTTCTTTCCCATAGTCTGTAAGAATTTAGTGTTCATAGACTAAATTAAAAAATTAAATTAAAAAAAATTAAAATTAAACTAAATTAATTAAAATATTTAAATTAATAAAAGGCTTAATTTTTCGCGCCAAAGCGGTAAATAAAAAGCGGATATTTTCTTACCGCGAAAACTTTCATTTCGGTAATTGGCCACTAAAAAAAAAGTTGGGGAAAATAATCCGTTTTACCCAAAAAGCGGGATATATATATTCATTTACCGCCAATTTATACATATATAAATAATAAAAAAAAAAATTAAAAAATATTCCGTTGCAGTTTTAAATGCCTACTGTCCCACTGTCCATAATAAAATATCAGCAGATTACTTTCCCGACTTACCAATTTCTGCCGTTGTTAGCAAAGGTCATTGAACTTAGCCAAAGTGCCGAAAAACAAAAGGGCATTTTTGCATATGCATTATCTGCTAATATTCGCTTAGCACCGAACAGAGTGGCTATAATTTTTCAACTTCAGCCACCACCAGTGTTGCCAACTATTTTTGTGCCGTCCCGCTGCAATCGTTGTCAAAACCGCTAGAATACCGCTAAATGTTGAAATTCACATCTTTATATTAAAAAAGAACAAATACATATTTGATATGTACGCATAGTCTTGCGTAAAAATAGAATAAATAAGAAAATGTCTTAAAAAGTCGTATCGCATAAAATAATTTCTTCGCTTTCGTCGACAGCATCCGAATATATTTCTTTGGTTCCTATTAGCCTTATCACAGCTTTAGGTACTGTGTAATTCATACAGCATTTGTTAAGCCTTTTGAGCCCATATCATATACTTAATACACTGTTGAGAGTTGGCAGCTGCATTCTATTTCTTATTTTCGTTTTTATTGAATTCATTTGAGAAAATATTCTCAACTTCAGCGTTCCACCACGGAAGCGTTGGTATTTTTATAACGAATTCAGATAGGTCTGAAAAAACGTAATTGCCACCGGCATCTGTATAATTTCGAATTTCTCCTCAAAGTGCAGCAGTCCTGGTTTTTTCCTGCCAATCTATTAGGCGAATATTATTACTGCTGAAGGATTTTTTCTATTTCGGTAGTCGGAACCTTAAAATATTCCAAGATTGGAGTAACATCCTTTTTTACAGGTTTTAATGCATTTTCTGCTGCAAACATATCTAGGTGTTCTAATATTTCAATATTATCTGGCAACCTTTTCTTTAACTCGACGATTAATGAAATTAAAAAATCCGTGTAATTCTTTCGTGTTTCCAATTCTGCAATTTCAGTTAGAATATTATCCAATTTTAATTTTCTAATATATTTTTCGAAATTTTATCCAAGATAACAATCTCGTTCTATAAATGACTTATAGTCCACGTTATCGTTTGAACTTGAAATTTTTTCTTTAAGAATTGAGAATGCCACTTTAAACGATGTCATTCGATTGAAAATTCTTATTAAGTTTTTTCATTTCACAATGCTTTTGTTTCATCGGCACCTTCTGCAATCCAATTTTGAAGTGCAGGGTTTTTCAACCACTGCTTGCGAAATTTTTGCTTATATGCCACTTTTGGCATGTTACAATTAAAAATAATTAACAATTACTATGCAAGACTATCACTACATAACCTAAAATATTTGTATGCCGCCTGTCAGTTTCAGTTTTAGAGAAAGACTTTCATGAAATAAAATTAATAAATTTTTTTAGTATAGTGATTAATCGATTAGTAGTTCAAATGACATATCAATATTATATTTAAATGGTAACTATAAATACTAAAAAACAGCTAGAAATCCGTCAATTTTTTTATTGAAATCTCCAGAAATCCCGCTAAAATGGCAACACTGGCCACCACTAAGAAAACGCTCTTTCTCCGATCTTGGCTTCTCTTTTTGATCCACTTCGCTTTACTCGGCCGTACTCACCAAGCTAAGAGAGTTCAAACAAAGCACGCTCACGACTCCCCAAGTGCAATATCCAGAACTCACCTCAGCTTTTGCGTGTGTACATTTGCACTCTCCCGCATACATCCATACCGTGCCATTATTCTGGCTACGTATGTAAGCTACATACGTAATTGCTCACTTGCGTGCAAATATTTCTACATACGTACATATTATATATGTATATACATGCATGCGAACAGAGATGCCAGCAAACCTGGCAAGTCGAGAGGCGGAGGAGTCCTGATTGCAGTAAGTCGCGAATTCCGTGCATCGTTAACTGATTTAAATAATCCTGATTCTCTACTGGACCAGATATGTGTTTGTGCTAGAAGCTCGTCTCTGTCACGCACACTGTTTCTTTTTGCTTCTTACGTTCCACCGAACAGTGTAGATATTAATACTGACAACATTGTAAATTTTGTACACAATACGCTACGGGATGACTACATCTGCGTATTTGGTGATTTTAATTTAAGTAATGTAGTTACCTGACTGCTGGGCTAACAGCTAATAATATTTCTTCGTTGAACGAATCTTGTCTTATTGATAATTTACATAGTTTAAATTTATTGCAAATTAATAATTTTGTTAACGAGCTTGATAGGATTTTATATTTAATTTTTATCGGTGATGATTTAAAATACAACCTTTCCCAACGCCTTGATCCCATTTCTCCCGCGGGGTTGCATCATATTGCACTTGTTCTTGAGGTTGAATCTTACAATTTTGCAACGGTCGTTACAAATAATAATAACGCTTCCAACAATTATGCTCGCTGTGACTGTGCCAGTATCAACAGGCTATTTCTAGACTTTGACTGGCCCGCTGTGTTTGCTAACTTCGATGTTTTAACAAATTTAAGTCAATTATGTATGACATTTGCTCAGCTAATATTCCTTTAATCAATAGTAGGCCATATAAGTTGCCCTGGTATAAATATCGACTTAAGAGGTTAAAAAACCAGCGAAATAAATTCTACAACAAATATAAATCAACAAACAGTCTTAACCACTTCCTAATGTATAAGCGGGTTTTAAGGGAGTTCAATTTTCTTGACAAGTTTTTACATAAGAATTATATTCTTAACTACGAACTGAATATCAAGTCAAATCCCAAAGCTTTTTGGAATTTCGTTAAGTCAAAGAAATCGTCTTCTTCAATACGATCTACAATTTCCCTCAATAATAAATCAGCGGATTCTCCGTCCGATGTTGCTAATTTGTTCGCGGATCAAACTTTTATCATGATAAAAGTAGAGTAGGTATCTCAACCTTGTAGAATGTGATATTGAGAAGGGTATTGTAGACCTAAAGTCCTCTTCACGAACTGACAGTGACGGGATTTCTGCGCTGTTATTAAAGAATTGCCCAGCTCTGATTTCTCCATTGAAGATTATCTTTAATAAGTCACTATCCGCTGGAGTTTATATAGATGCATGGAAATTGGCTTATATTTCTCCTATTTTCAAAAGTGGAAATAAAAACAATGTATGAAACAATAGACCAATCTGTAAACTATCTACCGTTTCCAAACACTTCGAGGGCATCATTAAGAATAAAATGTATTTTTCGGTCAAGAATCTAATTTGCCTAAACCAACATGGTTTTATACCTGGACGCTCCACTGTCTCAAACCTGGCAGTATTTAGTGAATACTGTATATTGGCTTTTTCTATTGGATCCCAAGTAGACTGTATATACACTGATTCCATTCTGTCTTTCTAAATAGGCAGTATTCTTGGGCCGTTGCTCTTCTTTTTGTTTATAAACGATATTAAATCATGTTTCTCTTTCGCTAACGTTTTGCTGTATGCTGATGACCTAAAAGTTTTCTCAACTGTAAAGAATAGTGCTGACGTGGTTAAATTACAATTGGAACTTGACAACTAACATGCATGGTGTCGTAAGTCTCGTCTTTGCCTTAATGTCAGTAAGTGTTTTCATGTGACCTTCACTAAGTCAAACAATTTTTTAGTTACGTCATATCGTTTGTCAAATTGCACTTTGCAGCCTATTAAAGAAATTAAGGACCTTGGGGTTATTTTTGATTCCAAACTTTCCTTTAATAATCACGTTAATTATATAATTTCTAAATCATATGCCATGCTTGGCTTCGTAAGGAGAAATAGTTCAGAGTTTATTAATCCCTATACTTTAAAATTGCTCTACACCTCGTTTGTGCGCTCTCATTTGGAGGTCATCTTTTGTAAACATTTTGAACTCAATTATATAATGTTACTTGTTAATTAATTTAATTATTTTATCAAATCTTTTTTTCTTTCCCATAGTCTGTAAGAATTTAGTGTTCATAGACTAAATTAAGAAATTAAATTTAAAAAAATTAAAATTAAACTAAATTAATTAAAATATATAAATTAATAAAAGGCTTAATTTTTCGCGCCAAAGCGGTAAATAAAAAGCGGATATTTTCTTACCGCGAAAACTTTCATTTCGGTAATTGGCCACTAAAAAAAAAGTTGGGGAAAATAATCCGTTTTACCCAAAAAGCGGGATATATATATTCATTTACCGCCAGTTTATACATATATAAAAAAATAAAAAAAAAAATTTAAAAATATTCCGTTGCAGTTTTAAATGCCTACTGTCACACTGTCCATAATAAAATATCAGCAGATTACTTTCCCGACTTACCAATTTCTGCCGTTGTTAGCAAAGGTCGTTGAACTTAGCCAAAGTGCCGTAAAACAAAAGGGCATTTTTGCATATGCATATTGCATATACGCACATGCGCACATATATTCACTCTTGCTAATTGCATTATCTGCTAATATTCGCTTAGCACCGAACACTCAGTACCGAACAGAGTGGCTATAATTTTTCAACTTCAGCCACCACCAGTGTTGCCAACTATTTTTGTGCCGTCCCGCTGCAATCGTTGTCAAAACCGCCAGAATACCGCTAAATGTTGAAATTCACATCTTTATATTAAAAAAGAACAAATACATATTTGATATGTACGCATAGTCTTGCGTAAAAATAGAATAAATAAGAAAATGTCTTAAAAAGTCGTATCGCATAAAATAATTTCTTCGCTTTCGTCGACAGCATCCGAATATATTTCTTTGGTTCCTATTAGCCTTATCACAGCTTTAGGTAATGTGTAATTCATACAGCATTTGTTAAGTCTTTTGAGCCCATATCATATACTTAATACACTGTTGAGAGTTGGCAGCTGCATTCTATTTCTTATTTTCGTTTTTATTAAATTCATTTGAGAAAATATTCTCAACTTCAGCGTTCGACCACGGAAGCGTTGGTATTTTTATAACGAATTCAGATAGGTCTGAAAAAACGTAATTGCCACCGGCATCTGTATAATTTCGAATTTCTCCCCAAAGTGCAGCAGTTCTGGTTTTTTCCTGCCAATCTATTAGGCGAATATTATTACTGCTGAAGGATTTTTTCTATTTCGGTAGTCGGAACCTTAAAATATTCAAAGATTGGAGTAACATCCTTTTTTACAGGTTTTAATGCATTTTCTGCTGCAAACATATCTAGGTGTTCTAATATTTCAATATTATCTGGCAACCTTTTCTTTAACTCGACGATTAATGAAATTAAAAAATCCGTGTAATTCTTTCGTGTTTCCAATTCTGCAATTTCAGTTAGAATATTATCCAATTTTCCAATATATTTTTCGAAATTTTATCCAAGATAACAATCTCGTTCTATAAATGACTTATAGTCCACGTTATCGTTTGAACTTGAAATTTTTTCTTTAAGAATTGAGAATGCCATTTTAAACGATGTCATTCGATTGAAAATTCTTATTAAGTTTTTTCATTTCACAATGCTTTTGTTTCATCGGCACCTTCTGCAATCCAATTTTGAAGTGCAGGGTTTTTCAACCACTGCTTGCGGAATTTTTGCTTATATGCCACTTTTGGCATGTTACCATTAAAAATAATTAACAATTACTATGCTAGACTATCACTACATAGACCTAAAATATTTGTATGCCGCCTGTCAGTTTCAGTTTTAGAGAAAGACTTTCATGAAATAAAATTAATAAATTTTTTTAGTATAGTGATTAATCGATTAGTAGTTCAAATGACATATCAATATTATATTTAAATGGTAACTATAAATACTAAAAAACAGCTAGAAATCCGTCAATTTTTTTTATTGAAATCTCCAGAAATCCCGCTAAAATGGCAACACTGGCCACCACTAAGAAAACGCTCTTTCTCCGATCTTGGCTTCTCTTTTTGATCCACTTCGCTTTACTCGGCCGCACTCACCAAGCTAAGAGAGTTCAAACAAAGCACTCTCACGACTCCCCAAGTGCAGTATCCAGAACTCACCTCAGCTTTTGCGTGTGTACATTTGCACTCTCCCGCATACATCCATACTGAGCCATTATACTGGCTACGTATGTAAGCTACATACGTAATTGCTCACTTGCGTGCAATTATATATGTATGTATATACATTAGGGTGACCGTTAATTTCGAAAGTGATATTTTCTTTGGTCTCAGTGTTTTTTTGTGTGTAGTTTTATTTAAAAAAAATTCTGGTAAAATTTCAAGGTCGTAGGAAGAGGATTAGGCGGCCCCCCAAAGTTACACAAAATACGTTTTTTCACGCAAATTCTTACTTTGACTGCTTGTAACTTTCTCTGTGTTTTTTTTTTTAAACATTACTGGCGAAAGATGTTCATTAATATGTCTACAATAACATCTGTCAATAACATTTTTGTCTAATGTTAATATTTAATGAAAAAAACTTAAATATAGGAGAAAAAGTACGCCTCAATGTCGATTTATTATACTTAAATAAAATTACTTATATGATTCAAATTTTGGATTTTGTTCAGATTTATTTAATTAAAGATTCATATAGAAAATTCCTTATGATTTACGTAAGAGTAGCTTCAACAATAATATACAGTAAGACCTCGCTAGTCCGAACTTCAGACTTTTTTTGTTTACTTTTGTTTTCAAGTGTAAGAATTGTCTTTAAAAGTTTGCTTCAAATTTTTTTTGCCTGTATGCTGAAGCGATCTATAATATTGACAATTGTGACCGAGAATATTCCCGTTACAACCTCAACAATATTATTCTCAATGCTTGCGTAAGCTACCGACAAAAAATCAGCACCAATGTTTCTCGGAAAATAGATTCTTATTTTACAGTTATATGCAGCAGCCGCAAACATTTTTTAATAGCATTAAATTTGCAAAAAAATCATTCGAAGTGAATATTTGAATGTGAAAAGTCGAAAATGTCTGCTAGAAATTTACGTGAACGCATATATTTAATTGGTTATTGTACCAACTCATTAACGGGAAGTAAACTACCCTCCAATATAGAAGTGTTGAAAGTTTTGTTTTTCAATATACGTGTAGTAAAAAAAATTTACGGGAAAGTTCAGATTTAGTTGTAAAAGAACTATTCGTGTTCTGGGAAAAAGACCGCATTCCGGTCAACGATAAACAACACTGCATTACAAATGTAGAGAAATTGTATAAAGAATGGCAAAGCTTTCAAAAAGATTCAAAGAAGACTTCTAATTTCCATAAGAGCAAAGTAAACAAGTGGAAAGAAAAATTGGATATGCTTTTTGACGTGGCGCATGCAAGTGCATTAAAAATAATGTCGAATCAAGAAGATATTGATTTCTTGATAAGTCAACGAAAAACGGGGCGCCCAGGCTTTATGTATGGTATCGATTACGAAGAAGTACGCCGAGAGTGCCGACTTGAAGAACGCAACAACAATTTATTACAACAAGTGGAGCGGAATAATCGTGAAATTGCATTAATTGGTTCGTTGTATGTTATTGTTTATTTTTTATTTTCTTTAAATTAAGTCGTTTTTATTAGATGAAACTGAAGAAAGAATTTCAGCATTAAAAAATAAATTAAAATTAAATGAGCTCGACGCTATCTGCCTTCATTGGGATGGTAAACTTTTGCCGGCGCTGACGGGAAATGATAAAGTTGATAGGTTGCCTATAATAATATCGAGCGGTAAAGTTGAACAGCTTCTTGAAATACCTGCACTTGATTCCGGTACTGGAAAAGAACAGGCATCCGCTGTATGCGATGCTATTTATGAATATGGTCTGCAAAATCACATCAAAGCTTTAGTGTTTGATACAACAGCGGTCAATACTGGGCGTTTCAATGGTACCTGTACGTTAATTGAAAATAATTTACAAAGACAACTTTTATGGTTACCATGCCGTCATCATATATACGAGATTGTTTTAAGATGCGTTTTCGAAGAAAAAATAAGCTGTTATGGAAGTCCAAACGTTAAAATGTTTGAGAAATTTAAAAATGCTTGGGCTAAGATTGATGCTAAAAACTATGAGTATGGCATCAACGATCCAACTGTCAAGACGTACATGAAAGAGTCTGCTGTTCGCATTATCGGTGCAGTAAATAATATCTTGGAAGAAAAACAACCCAGGGAAGACTATAAAGAATTCTTGGAACTCACTTTGCTCTTCCTGGGTCAAAAACCAGAAAAGACACATCCAAACAGCCTAATGTTTCGATCGCCAGGAGCTGTTCACCATGCAAGGTGGATGGCAAAAGCGATTTACTGTTTAAAAATATTTTTATTCCGTAACGAGTTCCAGCTTTCAGCAACTGAATTAAATGGGCTTCGTCAAATTTGTGTTTTTATTGCTGAAGTCTATGTCGAAGCGTGGTTTTCTGCTCATTTGGCCATTAAAGCGCCATATCAAGATTTTTTATTTTTACAAAAACTTGAAAACTTCAAAAAAATGTATGCTGCTATATCTTATGTTGCTCTTAAAAAGTTCAGGAACCACTTGTGGTATTAAAGCCCAGAGGCGGTTGGTCTTGCATTTTTTGACAGCAACGTATCCCTTTTTTCAAAACAAAAAATGGTGGCGGCTTTGGAAAATGATTTTGAACAAGAGCAAAACACAAAGCGAGCTACAATAAATGATAGAGAAATCGTTGAAATATTCCATGACGGAATTGAACAGTTCGTCTCTGCCGAAACAAAAGCATTATTTGAAAGATTTCAAATAAATACTGATTTTTTTTAATTAAACCCAGACAAATGGGAGCAGGACCAATCTTATTGTAAAGCGGCTGCACTGATGAAAAAATTAAATGTTACAAATGACACTGCCGAAAGGGGGGTTAAATTGATGGAAGCGTATAATAAACTATTTACCAAAAATGAACGCCAAAAACAATTTGTTTTAAAAATTGTTAGCGATTACCGCCATCGGTTTCCGGACTGTAATAAAAAGACATTGTCTCAAGTGCTTTAAACAATATTAATAAAAAGAGAAATCATATACATAAGTAGTTTTATTTAAGTATAATAAATCGACATTGAGGCGTACTTTTTCTCCTATATTTAAGTTTTTTTCATTAAATATTAACATTAGACAAAAATGTTATTGACAGATGTTATTGTAGACATATTAATGAACATCTTTCGCCAGTAATGTTTAAAAAAAAAAACACAGAGAAAGTTACAAGCAGTCAAAGTAAGAATTTGCGTGAAAAAACGTATTTTGTGTAACTTTGGGGGGCCGCCTAATCCTCTTCCTACGACCTTGAAATTTTACCAGAATTTTTTTTAAATAAAACTACACACAAAAAAACACTGAGACCAAAACAATAAAGAAAAAAAAAATACTCCATACATTTAATTGTCACCCTAATATACATGCATGCGAACAGAGATGCCAGCAAACCTGGCAAGTCGAGAGGCGGAGGAGTCCTGATTGCAGTAAGTCGCGATTTCCGTACATCGTTAACTGATTTAAATAATCCTGATTCTCTACTGGACCAGATATGTGTTTGTGTTAGAAGCTCGTCTCTGTCACGCACACTGTTTCTTTTTGCTTCTTACGTTCCACCGAACAGTGTAGATATTAATGATGACAACATTGTAAATTTTGTACACAATACGCTACGGGATGACTACATCTGCGTATTTGGTGATTTTAATTTAAGTAATGTAGTTACCTGACTGCTGGGCTAACAGCTAATAATATTTCTTCGTTGAACGAATCTTGTCTTGTTGATAACTTACATAGTTTAAATTTATTGCAAATTAATAATTTTGTTAACGAGCTTGATAGGATTTTATATTTAATTTTTATCGGTGATGATTTAAAATACAACCTTTCCCAACGCCTTGATCCCATTTCTCCCGCGGGGTTGCATCATATTGCACTTGTTCTTGAGGTTGAATCTTACAATTTTGCAACGATCGTTACAAATAATAATAACGCTTCCTACAATTATGCTCGCTGTGACTGTGCCAGTATCAACAGGCTATTTCTAGACTTTGACTGGCCCGCTGTGTTTGCTAACTTCGATGTTTCTAGCTGTTTTAACAAATTTAAGTCAATTATGTATGACATTTGCTCAGCTAATATTCCTTTAATCAATAGTAGGCCATATAAGTTGCCCTGGTATAAATATCGACTTAAGAGGTTAAAAAACCAGCGAAATAAATTCTACAACAAATGTAAATCAACAAACAGTCTTAACCACTTCCTAATGTATAAGCGGGTTTTAAGGGAGTTCAATTTTCTTGACAAGCTTTTACATAAGAATTATATTCTTAACTACGAACTGAAAATCAAGTCAAATCCCAAAGCTTTTTGGAATTTCGTTAAGTCAAAGAAATCATCTTCTTCAATACCATCTACAATTTCCCTCAATAATAAATCAGCGGATTCTCCGTCCGATGTTGCTAATTTGTTCGCGGATCAAACTTTTATCATGATAAAAGTAGAGTAGGTATCTCAACCTTGTAGAATGTGATATTGTGAAGGGTATTGTAGACCTAAAGTCCTCTTCACGAACTGACAGTGACGGGATTTCTGCGCTGTTATTAAAGAATTGCCCAGCTCTGATTTCTCCATTGAAGATTATCTTTAATAAGTCACTATCCGCTGGAGTTTATATAGATGCATGGAAATTGGCTTATATTTCTCCTATTTTCAAAAGTGGAAATAAAAACAATGTATGAAACTATAGACCAATCTCTGAACTATCTACCGTTTCCAAACTCTTCGAGGGCATCATTAAGAATAAAATGTATTTTTCGGTCAAGAATCTAATTTGCCTAACCCAACATGGTTTTATACCTAGACGCTCCACTGTCTCAAACCTGGCAGTATTTAGTGAATACTGTATATTGGTTTTTTCTATTGGATCCCAAGTAGACTGTATATACACTGATTCCATTCTGTCTTTCTAAATAGGCAGTATTCTTGGGCCGTTGCTCTTCGTTTTGTTTATAAACGATATTAAATCATGTTTCTCTTTCGCTAACGTTTTGCTGTATGCTGATGACCTAAAAGTTTTCTCAACTGTAAAGAATAGTGCTGACGTGGTTAAATTACAATTGGAACTTGACAACTAACATGCATGGTGTCGTAAGTCTCGTCTTTGCCTTAATGTCAGTAAGTGTTTTCATGTGACCTTCACTAAGTCAATCAATTTTTTAGTTACGTCATATCGTTTGTCAAATTGCACTTTGCAGCCTATTAAAGAAATTAAGGACCTTGGGGATATTTTTGATTCCAAACTTTCCTTTAATAATCACGTTAATTATATAATTTCTAAATCATATGCCATGCTTGGCTTCGTAAGGAGAAATAGTTCAGAGTTTATTAATCCCTATACTTTAAAATTGCTCTACACCTCGTTTGTGCGCTCTCATTTGGAGGTCATCTTTTGTAAACATTTTGAACTCAATTATATAATGTTACTTGTTAATTAATTTAATTATTTTATCAAATCATTTTTCTTTCCCATAGTCTGTAAGAATTTAGTGTTCATAGACTAAATTAAAAAATTAAATAAAAAAAAATTAAAATTAAACTAAATTAATTAAAATATATAAATTAATAAAAGGCTTAATTTTTCGCGCCAAAGCGGTAAATAAAAAGCGGATATTTTCTTACCGCGAAAACTTTCATTTCGGTAATTGGCCACTAAAAAAAAAGTTGGGGAAAATAATCCGTTTTACCCAAAAAGCGGGATATATATATTCATTTACCGCCAATTTATACATATAAAGGGTGTTTTTTTTACAGGTTTGTTTTTTGAATAGAGATAAAACTGGCATTTTGTGGTCAAATCTGGCAACTCTAATGTGATTTATGTTCAGTTTGGTTTGCCATTTCATCATGAATAGGTTGACAAAAAAACAACGCTTGCAAATCGTGCAAATTTATTTCGAAAATAATGGTTCAGTTCGCGAAGTTTACCGTGAGCTCCGTCCATTTTATGGTTCAGTGATGAGGCTCATTTTTGGTTGAATGGCTACGTCAACAAGCAAAATTGCCGCATTTGGAGTGAAGAGAATCCACATGAGACCCTTGAAACGCCATTACATCCACAAAAACTGACTGTTTGGTGTGCTCTATGGGCTGGTGGAGTCATTGGGCCATACTTCTTCCGCAATAATGCTGGAGAGGCAGTTACCGTTAATGGAGACCGGTATAGAGCCATGATAACCGACTATTTTGTTCCCGAATTGGATGGCATGAATGTGGATGAGTTGTGGTTCCAACAAGACGGCGCTACATGCCACACAGCGCACGTCACAATCGATTTATTGAAGTAAACATTCGCTGAGCGCATAATTTCGCGGAATGGACCTGTCAATTGGCCACCAAGATCGTGTGATTTGACACCATTGGATTATTTTCTTTGGGGATATGTGAAGTCGCTCGTCTACACCAACAAACCAGAAACGTTAGGGGAATTGGAAGCCAACATTCGTGGCGTTATTGCCGACATACGGCCCCATATGCTCGAAAAAGTGGTTGAAAATTGGGCCTGTAGAATTGGCTTTATTCGAGCCAGCCGCGGCGGCCACATACCCAAAATCATATTTAAACATTAATGGCATAAAATTATCCTTCAAATAAAGCCAAATTGATGGACCTTAAAACGATTTTCTTGTGTTTTATTTCAATTCGAAGTTCTATACCCCTAAAAAAAACACCCGTTATAAAAAAATAAAAATAAAAATTTAAAAATATTCCGTTGCAGTTTTAAATGCCTACTGTCACACTGTCCATAATAAAATATCAGCAGATTACTTTCCCGACTTACCAATTTCTGCCGTTGTTAGCAAAGGTCGTTGAACTTAGCCAAAGTGCCGAAAAACAAAAGGGAATCTTTGCATATGCATATTGCATATACGCACATGCGCACATATATTCACTCTTGCTAATTGCATTATCTGCTAATATTCGCTTATCACCGAACACTCAGTACCGAACAGAGTGGCTATAATTTTTCAACTTCAGCCACCACCAGTGTTGCCAACTATTTTTGTGCCGTCCCGCTGCAATCGTTGTCAAAACCGCCAGAATACCGCTAAATGTTGAAATTCACATCTTTATATTAAAAAAGAACAAATACATATTTGATATGTACGCATAGTCTTGCGTAAAAATATAATAAATAAGAAAATGTCTTAAAAAGTCGTATCGCATAAAATAATTTCTTCGCTTTCGTCGACAGCATCCGAATATATTTCTTTGGTTCCTATTAGCCTTATCACAGCTTTAGGTACTGTGTAATTCATACAGCATTTGTTAAGTCTTTTGAGCCCATATCATATACTTAATACACTGTTGAGGGTTGGCAGCTGCATTCTATTTCTTATTTTCGTTTTTATTAAATTCATTTGAGAAAATATTCTCAACTTCAGCGTTCGACCACGGAAGCGTTGGTATTTTTATAACGAATTCAGATAGGTCTGAAAAAACGTAATTGCCACCGGCATCTGTATAATTTCGAATTTCTCCCCAAAGTGCAGCAGTCCTGGTTTTTTCCTGCCAATCTATTAGGCGAATATTATTACTGCTGAAGGATTTTTTCTATTTCGGTAGTCGGAACCTTAAAATATTCAAAGATTGGAGTAACATCCTTTTTTACTGGTTTTAATGCATTTTCTGCTGCAAACATATCTAGGTGTTCTAATATTTCAATATTATCTGGCAACCTTTTCTTTAACTCGACGATTAATGAAATTAAAAAATCCGTGTAATTCTTTCGTGTTTCCAATTCTGCAATTTCAGTTAGAATATTATCCAATTTTCCAATATATTTTTCGAAATTTTATCCAAGATAACAATCTCGTTCTATAAATGACTTATAGTCCACGTTATCGTTTGAACTTGAAATTTTTTCTTTAAGAATTGAGAATGCCATTTTAAACGATGTCATTCGATTGAAAATTCTTATTAAGTTTTTTCATTTCACAATGCTTTTGTTTCATCGGCACCTTCTGCAATCCAATTTTGAAGTGCAGGGTTTTTCAACCACTGCTTGCGGAATTTTTGCTTATATGTCACTTTTGGCATGTTACAATTAAAAATAATTAACAATTACTATGCTAGACTATCACTACATAGACCTAAAATATTTGTATGCCGCCTGTCAGTTTCAGTTTTAGAGAAAGACTTTCATGAAATAAAATTAATAAATTTTTTTAGTATAGTGATTAATCGATTAGTAGTTCAAATGACATATCAATATTATATTTAAATGGTAACTATAAATACTAAAAAACAGCTAGAAATCCGTCAATTTTTTTATTGAAATCTCCAGAAATCCCGCTAAAATGGCAACACTGGCCACCACTAAGAAAACGCTCTTTCTCCGATCTTGGCTTCTCTTTTTGATCCACTTCGCTTTACTCGGCCGCACTCACCAAGCTAAGAGAGTTCAAACAAAGCACGCTCACGACTCCCCAAGTGCAGTATCCAGAACTCACCTCAGCTTTTGCGTGTGTACATTTGCACTCTCCCGCATACATCCATACTGAGCCATTATTCTGGCTAGGTATGTAAGCTACATACGTAATTGCTCACTTGCGTGCAAATATTTCTACATACGTACATATTATATATGTATATACATGCATGCGAACAGAGATGCCAGCAAACCTGGCAAGTCGAGAGGCGGAGGAGTCCTGATTGCAGTAAGTCGCGAATTCCGTGCATCGTTAACTGATTTAAATAATCCTGATTCTCTACTGGACCAGATATGTGTTTGTGCTAGAAGCTCGTCTCTGTCACGCACACTGTTTCTTTTTGCTTCTTACGTTCCACCGAACAGTGTAGATATTAATACTGACAACATTGTAAATTTTGTACACAATACGCTACGGGATGACTACATCTGCGTATTTGGTAATTTTAATTTAAGTAATGTAGTTACCCGACTGCTGGGCTAACAGCTAATAATATTTCTTCGTTGAACGAATCTTGTCTTATTGATAACTTACATAGTTTAAATTTATTGCAATTTAATAATTTTGTTAACGAGCTTGATAAGATTTTATATTTAATTTTTATCGGTGATGATTTAAAATACAACCTTTCCCAACGCCTTGATCCCATTTCTCCCGCGGGGTTGCATCATATTGCACTTGTTCTTGAGGTTGAATCTTACAATTTTGCAACGGTCGTTACAAATAATAATAACGCTTCCTACAATTATGCTCGCTGTGACTGTGCCAGTATCAACAGGCTATTTCTAGACTTTGACTGGCCCGCTGTGTTTGCTAACTTCGATGTTTCTAGCTGTTTTAACAAATTTAAGTCAATTATGTATGACATTTGCTCAGCTAATATTCCTTTAATCAATAGTAGGCCATATAAGTTGCCCTGGTATAAATATCGACTTAAGAGGTTAAAAAACCAGCGAAATAAATTCTACAACAAATGTAAATCAACAAACAGTCTTAACCACTTCCTAATGTATAAGCGGGTTTTAAGGGAGTTAAATTTTCTTGACAAGTTTTTACATAAGAATTATATTCTTAACTACGAACTGAATATCAAGTCAAATCCCAAAGCTTTTTGGAATTTCGTTAAGTCAAAGAAATCATCTTCTTCAATACGATCTACAATTTCCCTGAATAATAAATCAGCGGATTCTCCGTCCGATGTTGCTAATTTGTTCGCGGATCAAACTTTTATCATGATAAAAGTAGAGTAGGAATCTCGACCTTGTAGAATGTGATATTGAGAAGGGTATTGTAGACCTAAAGTCCTCTTCACGAACTGACAGTGACGGGATTTCTGCGCTGTTATTAAAGAATTGCCCAGCTCTGATTTCTCCATTGAAGATTATCTTTAATAAGTCACTATCCGCTGGAGTTTATATAGATGCATGGAAATTGGCTTATATTTCTCCTATTTTCAAAAGTGGAAATAAAAACAATGTATGAAACTATAGACCAATCTCTAAACTATCTACCGTTTCCAAACTCTTCGAGGGCATCATTAAGAATAAAATGTATTTTTCGGTCAAGAATCTAATTTGCCTAAACCAACATGGTTTTATACCTGGACGCTCCACTGTCTCAAACCTGGCAGTATTTAGTGAATACTGTATATTGGCTTTTTCTATTGGATCCCAAGTAGACTGTATATACACTGATTCCATTCTGTCTTTCTAAATAGGCAGTATTCTTGGGTCGTTGCTCTTCTTTTTGTTTATAAACGATATTAAATCATGTTTCTCTTTCGCTAACGTTTTGCTGAATGCTGATGACCTAAAAGTTTTCTCAACTGTAAAGAATAGTGCTGACGTGGTTAAATTACAATTGGAACTTGTCGTAAGTCTCGTCTTTGCCTTAATGTCAGTAAGTGTTTTCATGTGACCTTCACTAAGTCAAACAATTTTTTAGTTACGTCATATCGTTTGTCAAATTGCACTTTGCAGCCTATTAAAGAAATTAAGGACCTTGGGGTTATTTTTGATTCCAAACTTTCCTTTAATAATCACGTTAATTATATAATTTCTAAATCATATGCCATGCTTGGCTTCGTAAGGAGAAATAGTTCAGAGTTTATTAATCCCTATACTTTAAAATTGCTCTACACCTCGTTTGTGCGCTCTCATTTGGAGGTCATCTTTTGTAAACATTTTGAACTCAATTATATAATGTTACTTGTTAATTAATTTAATTATTTTATCAAATCTTTTTTTCTTTCCCATAGTCTGTAAGAATTTAGTGTTCATAGACTAAATTAAAAAATTAAATTAAAAAAAATAAAAATTAAACTAAATTAATTAAAATATATAAATTAATAAAAGGCTTAATTTTTCGCGCCAAAGCGGTAAATAAAAAGCGGATATTTTCTTACCGCGAAAACTTTCATTTCGGTAATTGGCCACTAAAAAAAAAGTTGGGGAAAATAATCCGTTTTACCCAAAAAGCGGGATATATATATTCATTTACCGCCAATTTATACATATATAAATAATAAAAAAAAAATTAAAAAATATTCCGTTGCAGTTTTAAATGCCTACTGTCCCACTGTCCATAATAAAATATCAGCAGATTACTTTCCCGACTTAACAATTTCTGCCGTTGTTAGCAAAGGTCGTTGAACTTAGCCACAGTGCCGAAAAACAAAAGGGCATTTTTGCATATGCATATTGCATATACGCACATGCGCACATATATTCACTCTTGCTAATTGCATTATCTGCTAATATTCGCTTAGCACCGAACACTCAGTACCGAACAGAGTGGCTATAATTTTTCAACTTCAGCCACCACCAGTGTTGCCAACTATTTGTGTGCCGTCCCGCTGCAATCGTTGTCAAAACCGCCAGAATACCGCTAAATGTTGAAATTCACATCTTTATATTAAAAAATAACAAATATATATTTGATATGTACGCATAGTCTTGCGTAAAAATATAATAAATAAGAAAATGTCTTAAAAAGTCGTATCGCATAAAATAATTTCTTCGCTTTCGTCGACAGCATCCGAATATATTTCTTTGGTTCCTATTAGCCTTATCACAGCTTTAGGTACTGTGTAATTCATACAGCATTTGTTAAGTCTTTTGAGCCCATATCATATACTTAATACACTGTTGAGAGTTGGCAGCTGCATTCTATTTCTTATTTTCGTTTTTATTAAATTCATTTGAGAAAATATTCTCAACTTCAGCGTTCGACCACGGAAGCGTTGGTATTTTTATAACGAATTCAGATAGGTCTGAAAAAACGTAATTGCCACCGGCATCTGTATAATTTCGAATTTCTCCCCAAAGTGCAGCAGTCCTGGTTTTTTTCTGCCAATCTATTAGGCGAATATTATTACTGCTGAAGGATTTTTTCTATTTCGGTAGTCGGAACCTTAAAATATTCCAAGATTGGAGTAACATCCTTTTTTACAGGTTTTATTGCATTTTCTGCTGCAAACATATCTAGGTGTTCTAATATTTCAATATTATCTGGCAACCTTTTCTTTAACTCGACGATTAATGAAATTAAAAAATTCGTGTAATTCTTTCGTGTTTCCAATTCTGCAATTTCAGTTAGAATATTATCCAATTTTAATTTTCTAATATATTTTTCGAAATTTTATCCAAGATAACAATCTCGTTCTATAAATGACTTATAGTCCACGTTATCGTTTGAACTTGAAATTTTTTCTTTAAGAATTGAGAATGCCATTTTAAACGCTGTCATTCGATTGAAAATTCTTATTAAGTTTTTTCATTTCACAATGCTTTTGTTTCATCGGCACCTTCTGCAATCCAATTTTGAAGTGCAGGGTTTTTCAACCACTGCTTGCAGAATTTTTGCTTATATGCCACTTTTGGCATATTACAATTAAAAATAATTAACAATTACTATGCTAGACTATCACTACATAGACCTAAAATATTTGTATGCCGCCTGTCAGTTTCAGTTTTAGAGAAAGACTTTCATGAAATAAAATTAATAAATTTTTTTAGTATAGTGATTAATCGATTAGTAGTTCAAATGACATATCAATATTATATTTAAATGGTAACTATAAATACTAAAAAACAGCTAGAAATCCGTCAATTTTTTTATTGAAATCTCCAGAAATCCCGCTAAAATGGCAACACTGGCCACCACTAAGAAAACGCTCTTTCTCCGATCTTGGCTTCTCTTTTTGATCCACTTCGCTTTACTCGGCCGCACTCACCAAGCTAAGAGAGTTCAAACAAAGCACGCTCACGACTCCCCAAGTGCAGTATCCAGAACTCACCTCAGCTTTTGCGTGTGTACATTTGCACTCTCCCGCATACATCCATACTGAGCCATTATTCTGGCTACGTATGTAAGCTACATACGTAATTGCTCACTTGCGTGCAAATATTTCTACATACGTACATATTATATATGTATATACATTAGGGTGGGTCAAATTGTATGGGTAAAAAAAGTCGATGTTTGGTACCCCCTAGTTGTGTTTTATAAATCATTTTAAGCAACTTTTCCAATGGAAGTATGGTTTTATTTTGAAATCCGAGCCCCCCAATTTTTAAAAATAGGTATTTTTTAGTCCTTTTCAAGATTCGACTTGGACACAGCATTGAAAAAAGGATTACAATATTTTGCTATGTATGTGTAAAGGGGTTTTTTGGTACGAACAAACCAAATTTGACATTGGCTCGGCGATAAAATTATGTTTTGACTTAAAATTTTGCACAAAGTTTTTTTTTTACAAAAAAAAAAAAGATAAGATAGATAAAGATCCATACTGAGCCATTATTCTGGCTACGTATGTAAGCTACATACGTAATTGCTCACTTGCGTGCAAATATTTCTACATACGTACATATTATATATGTATATACATTAGGGTGGGTCAAATTGTATGGGTAAAAAAAGTCGATGTTTGGTACCCCCTAGTTGTGTTTTATAAATCATTTTAAGCAACTTTTCCAATGGAAGTATGGTTTTATTTTGAATTCCGAGCCCCCCAATTTTTAAAAATAGGTATTTTTTAGTCCTTTTCAAGATTCGACTTGGACACAGCATTGAAAAAAGGATTACAATATTTTGCTATGTATGTGTAAAGGGGTTTTTTGGTACGAACAAACCAAATTTGACATTGGCTCGGCGATAAAATTATGTTTTGACTTAAAATTTTGCACAAAGTTTTTTTTTTTACAAAAAAAAAAAGATAATGAAACTTACAGTGCAATACAATAAAAATTGAGGGTACTTCACATACAAGATTTCGATTTTAGCCTTTTTCTGGCCAAAAATTGAAAAATTTGTATGGAAAATATGTTTATTTTCTATCGGGATGACTTGGAACTTGCTGAGATTGTAAAGTTCAGTTAAAAAGAGAGATTCAAGAGTTCTCGTTATGATGTTGGAACTACTACTATAGAATGAAAATGCTATTAAATTTGAAGCATCATACCGCTTACGAAGCACTTCTTGTCTAGATTTAGTTTTTTCTCTACGAACTTTACATTTATCCATAATGACAAGATTGCCACGATCATCTTTTACCCCAATGTCTTTCATAAGAAATGTAGCTAATGCTGATGCTATTCTGTCAGACACACCAAATCTGTCACACATCATAGCAAAGTTCAAAGTATCGTATCTGGGAGTATATGGTCCTCGTCTCGTTGAAAGAAAATCTTGTGCACCGACTGAATGTGAACTATCCTCATAATCGTTAATCATATCTTCTTCTGGTATGTATGTATCATCTCGGTCCTCTACACTTGTTAGTATTATAAATAAAATCGTTTGTAGATTGTACGAACGCTGTAAATGTTGAGCGTTTTATTCTGTGTTTGATTTCGGCTTGATATTTGTCAAGGAGTACATGACATTTTTTACTGATGCTCCTCTCATGCATAATTTCAACATTAAGACTACTCCAAATTTCAATCAATTTGTCTACTACGTGGGGGGTAAATGTTTTATACGAATACATTTTGCTATGGATTTTAGCACGTTCTGCCAACAAAAAATAATATCTCAATATATCCCGTTTAGTTGGCAGATTAAGACCATTCAAATCACGAGACACACCAAAAGCAGCAACATCGTGAGTGGGCATATGTTTCAAAGTACTTTCGGTACTTGATGTTGTTACGCCTTGCGATGTAGACGGCACTGGATCCATTGTACACTTAAACTAAAAATATTCAAATTTTATATTCACTTTTTCTATTATCTTTCAATTTGTTTCGTCACTTTTTTACTTTTACTTTTTTTTCTGTCACATTTTGTTGTTGCTTCTTCGCTTACTAAAATTGAACTGGTATAAAAGTCCAAGTGAAGCAGCCGACGGTAGAAGAGTGGCCAGTGGTGAGGATAAAACTTTTCGAGAAATTTCTAGAACATGCTATTCGATTTCTCTGCAAACTCCTAAAATATTTTATTTGATTCTTCTATAAACTTTTTGAACATTATATGCGATTTTGTTAGAAATCGCTAGAACATTCCATTCGATTTTTCTAGAAATTTATAGAATATTCTATTCGATTCTTCTATAAATTTCTAAAACATTCTATTCGATAGATTTAGAAATTCCTAGAACCTTCATTAATATTCAGGACGTCGATGAACTGCACTGCCACGTTTTTTTTAAAAAGACGTTATTTTTATGTATTTAGAAATTGAAATATTAGAGAATGCTTTATTGCTTCTTGTTTTTTTAACATATGCTTCCATCTTTAGAGTTGAATTTCTGAAGAAAAAAAACTTTGAAAAAAAAAATGTTCTGTTCATTTAGCGAGTAGATAGAGGAAGATCCAAATTTCTGTCTTCCAGAGGGTTCCATTTTCTATCTGAAATCCATAGTAGTAGTTGCAACATCATAACGAGAACTCTTGAATCTCTCTTTTTAACTGAACTTTACAATCTCAGCAAGTTCCAAGTCATTCCGATAGAAAATAAACATATTTTCCATAAAAATTTTTCAATTTTTGGCCAGAAAAAGGCTAACTTTGTGCAAAATTTTAAGTCATCACGATGAAAAATGAGGATACTCTCCATACAAATATTCCGATTTTTGTGCCATTTTCGTCCATCTTAAGCCTTTTTTGTTCAAATTGAGTATCAAAACATAATTTTATCGCCGAGCCAATGTCAAATTCGGTTTTTTAGTACCAAAAACCGCTTTACACATACATAGCAAAATATTGTAATCCTTTTTTCAATGCTGTGTCCAAGTCGAATCTTGAAAAGGACGAAAAAATACCTATTTTTAAAAATTGGGGGGCTCGGAATTCAAAATAAAACCATAATTCCATTGGAAAAGTTGCTTAAAATGATTTATAAAACACAACTAGGGGGTACCAAACATCGACCAAAAATTTAACCCACCCTAATATACATGCATGCGAACAGAGATGCCAGCAAACCTGGCAAGTCGAGAGGCGGAGGAGTCCTGATTGCAGTAAGTCGCGAATTCCGTGCATCGTTAACTGATTTATATAATCCTGATTCTCTACTGGACCAGATATGTGTTTGTGTTAGAAGCTCGTCTCTTTCACGCACACTTTTTCTTTTTGCTTCTTACGTTCCACCGAACAGTGTAAATATTAATACTGACAACATTGTAATTTTTGTACACAATACGCTACGGGATGACTACATCTGCGTATTTGGTGATTTTAATTTAAGTAATGTAAGTTGGTCTAATAGTTACCCGACTGCTGGGCTAACAGCTAATAATATTTCTTCGTTGAACGAATCTTGTCTTATTGATAACTTACATAGTTTAAATTTATTGCAAATTAATAATTTTGTTAACGAGCTTGATAGGATTTTATATTTAATTTTTATCGGTGATGATTTAAAATACAACCTTTCCCAACGCCTTGATCCCATTTCTCCCGCGGGGTTGCATCATATTGCACTTGTTCTTGAGGTTTAATCTTACAATTTTGCAACGGTCGTTACAAATAATAATAACGCTTCCTACAATTATGCTCGCTGTGACTGTGCCAGTATCAACAGGCTATTTCTAGACTTTGACTGGCCCGCTGTGTTTGCTAACTTCGATGTTTCTAGCTGTTTTAACAAATTTAAGTCAATTATGTATGACATTTGCTCAGCTAATATTCTTTAATCAATAGTAGGCCATATAAGTTGCCCTGGTATAATTATCGACTTAAGAGGTTAAAAAACCAGCGAAATAAATTCTACAACAAATGTAAATCAACAAACAGTCTTAACCACTTCCTAATGTATAAGCGGGTTTTAAGGGAGTTCAATTTTCTTGACAAGTTTTTACATAATAATTATATTCTTAACTACGAACTGAATATCAAGTCAAATCCCAAAGCTTTTTGGAATATTGTTAAGTCAAAGAAATCATCTTCTTCAATACCATCTACAATTTCCCTCAATAATAAATCAGCGGATTCTCCGTCCGATGTTGCTAATTTGTTCGCGGATCAAACTTTTATCATGATAAAAGTAGAGTAGGTATCTCAACCTTGTAGAATGTGATATTGAGAAGGGTATTGTAGGCCTAAAGTCCACTTCACAAACTGACAGTGACGGGATTTCTGCGCTGTTATTAAAGAATTGCCAGCTCTGATTTCTCCATTGAAGATTATCTTTAATAAGTCACTATCCGCTGGAGTTTATATAGATGCATGGAAATTGGCTTATATTTCTCCTATTTTCAAAAGTGGAAATAAAAACAATGTATGAAACTATAGACCAATCTCTAAACTGTCTACCGTTTCCAAACTCTTCGAGGGCATCATTAAGAATAAAATGTATTTTTCGGTCAAGAATCTAATTTGCCTAAACCAACATGGTTTTATACCTGGACGCTCCACTGTCTCAAACCTGGCAGTATTTAGTGAATACTGTATATTGGCTTTTTCTATTGGATCCCAAGTAGACTGTATATACACTGATTCCATTCTGTCTTTCTAAATAGGCAGTATTCTTGGGCCGTTGCTCTTCGTTTTGTTTATAAACGATATTAAATCATGTTTCTCTTTCGCTAACGTTTTGCTGTATGCTGATGACCTAAAAGTTTTCTCAACTGTAAAGAATTGTGCTGACGTGGTTAAATTACAATTGGACCTTGACAACTAACATGCATGGTGTCGTAAGTCTCGTCTTTGCCTTAAAGTCAGTAAGTGTTTTCATGTGACCTTCACTAAGTCAAACAATTTTTTAGTTACGTCATATCGTTTGTCAAATTGCACTTTGCAGCCTATTAAAGAAATTAAGGACCTTGGGGTTATTTTTGATTCCAAACTTTCCTTTAATAATCACGTTAATTATATAATTTCTAAATCATATGCCATGCTTGGCTTCGTAAGGAGAAATAGTTCAGAGTTTATTCATCCCTATACTTTAAAATTGCTCTACACCTCGTTTGTGCGCTCTCATTTGGAGGTCATCTTTTGTAAACATTTTGAACTCAATTATATAATGTTACTTGTTAATTAATTTAATTATTTTATCAAATCTTTTTTTCTTTCCCATAGTCTGTAAGAATTTAGTGTTCATAGACTAAATTAAAAAATTAAATTAAAAAAAATTAAAATTAAACTAAATTAATTAAAATATATAAATTAATAAAAGGCTTCATTTTTCGCGCCAAAGCGGTAAATAAAATGCGGATATTTTCTTACCGCGAAAACTTTCATTTCGGTAATTGGCCACTGAAAAAAAAGTTGGGGAAAATAATCCGTTTTACCCAAAAAGCGGGATATATATATATTCATTTACCGCCAATTTATACATATATAAATAATAAAAAAAAAAATTAAAAAATATTCCGTTGCAGTTTTAAATGCCTACTGTCCCACTGTCCATAATAAAATATCAGCAGATTACTTTCCCGACTTATCAATTTCTGCCGTTGTTAGCAAAGGTCGTTGAACTTAGCAAAAGTGCCGAAAAACAAAAGGGCATTTTTGCATATGCATATTGCATATACGCACATGCGCACATATATTCACTCTTGCTAATTGCATTATCTGCTAATATTCGCTTAGCACCGAACACTCAGTACCGAACAGAGTGGCTATAATTTTTCAACTTCAGCCACCACCAGTGTTGCCAACTATTTGTGTGCCGTCCCGCTGCAATCGTTGTCAAAACCGCCAGAATACCGCTAAATGTTGAAATTCACATCTTTATATTAAAAAAGAACAAATACATATTTGATATGTACGCATAGTCTTGCGTATAAATAGAATAAATAAGAAAATGTCTTAAAAAGTCGTATCGCATAAAATAATTTCTTCGCTTTCGTCGACAGCATCCGAATATATTTCTTTGGTTCCTATTAGCCTTATCACAGCTTTAGGTACTGTGTAATTCATACAGCATTTGTTAAGTCTTTTGAGCCCATATCATATACTTAATACACTGTTGAGAGTTGGCAGCTGCATTCTATTTCTTATTTTCGTTTTTATTAAATTCATTTGAGAAAATATTCTCAACTTCAGCGTTCGACCACGGAAGCGTTGGTATTTTTATAACGAATTCAGATGGGTCTGAAAAAACGTAATTGCAACCGGCATCTGTATAATTTCGAATTTCTCCCCAAAGTGCAGCAGTCCTGGTTTTTTCCTGCCAATCTATTAGGCGAATATTATTACTGCTGAAGGATTTTTTCTATTTCGGTAGTCGGAACCTTAAAATATTCCAAGATTGGAGTAACATCCTTTTTTACAGGTTTTAATTCATTTTCTGCTGCAAACATATCTAGGTGTTCTAATATTTCAATATTATCTGGCAACCTTTTCTTTAACTCGACGATTAATGAAATTAAAAAATCCGTGTAATTCTTTCGTGTTTCCAATTCTGCAATTTCAGTTAGAATATTATCCAATTTTAATTTTCTAATATATTTTCCGAAATTTTATCCAAGATAACAATATCGTTCTATAAATGACTTATAGTCCACGTTATCGTTTGAACTTGAAATTTTTTCTTTAAGAATTGAGAATGCCATTTTAAACGATGTCATTCGATTGAAAATTCTTATTAAGTTTTTTCATTTCACAATGCTTTTGTTGTTTCATCGGCACCTTCTGCAATCCAATTTTGAAGTGCAGGGTTTTTCAACCACTGCTTGCGGAATTTTTGCTTATATGCCACTTTTGGCATGTTACAATTAAAAATAATTAACAATTACTATGCTAGACTATCACTACATAGACCTAAAATATTTGTATGCCGCCTGTCAGTTTCAGTTTTAGAGAAAGACTTTCATGAAATAAAATTAATAAATATTTTTAGTATAGTGATTAATCGATTAGTAGTTCAAATGACATATCAATATTATATTTAAATGGTAACTATAAATACTAAAAAACAGCTAGAAATCCGTCAATTTTTTTATTGAAATCTCCAGAAATCCCGCTAAAATGGCAACACTGGCCACCACTAAGAAAACGCTCTTTCTCCGATCTTGGCTTCTCTTTTTGATCCACTTCGCTTTACTCGGCCGCACTCACCAAGCTAAGAGAGTTCAAACAAAGCACGCTCACGACTCCCCAAGTGCAGTATCCAGAACTCACCTCAGCGTTGAGCGACTTTTGCGTGTGTACATTTGCACTCTCCCGCATACATCCATACTAAGCCATTATTCTGGCTACGTATGTAAGCTACATACGTAATTGCTCACTTGCGTGCAAATATTTCTACATACGTACATATTATATATGTATGTATATACATGCATGCGAACAGAGATGCCAGCAAACCTGGCAAGTCGAGAGGCGGAGGAGTCCTGATTGCAGTAAGTCGCGAATTCCGTGCATCGTTAACTGATTTAAATAATCCTGATTCTCTACTGGACCAGATATGTGTTTGTGTTAGAAGCTCGTCTCTGTCACGCACAGTGTTTCTTTTTGCTTCTTACGTTCCACCGAACAGTGTAGATATTAATACTGACAACATTGTAAATTTTGTACACAATACGCTACGGGATGACTACATCTGCGTATTTGGTGATTTTAATTTAAGTAATGTAAGTTGGTCTGATAGTTACCCGACTGCTGGGCTTACAGCTAATAATATTTCTTCGTTGAACGAATCTTGTCTTATTGATAACTTACATAGTTTAAATTTATTGCAAATTAATAATTTTGTTAACGAGCTTGATAGGATTTTATATTTAATTTTTATCGGTGATGATTTAAAATACAACCTTTCCCAACGCCTTGATCCCATTTCTCCCGCGGGGTTGCATCATATTGCACTTGTTCTTGAGGTTGAATCTTACAATTTTGCAACGGTCGTTACAAATAATAATAACGCTTCCTACAATTATGCTCGCTGTGACTGTGCCAGTATCAACAGGCTATTTCTAGACTTTGACTGGCCCGCTGTGTTTGCTAACTTCGATGTTTCTAGCTGTTTTAACAAATTTAAATCAATTATGTATGACATTTGCTCAGCTAATATTCCTTTAATCAATAGTAGGCCACATAAGTTGCCCTGGTATAAATATCGACTTAAGAGGTTAATGCCCCTATTGTGATTCACAACTCAACTAAGTTGAGTTGTCAGTGTTACAACTCAACTCAACTATTTTTGCGTATTATGGTTCACAACCAACTTTAGTTGTCTTCGTTGAGTTGCTGACAACCAGAATTGTTGTTAATTTTGACAACTCAAATAAGTTGGTATTCGCGCAAGTGTTCAAAAAAATCAGCAGTTGCAAGAGCTTCGTTTTCAGTTGTGCTCGTATCAGTATTCCCCAACCCAAACGCACTCCCGGAGGGATTAATACTCAGATTAACTTGAGTTAGCTCACAGACCCTTTCCTCACTTGCAGTCAAACTGATTTCTTGCGATGGGCCACCACCTGTTGCAAGGAAGTTTTCTTTATTTTTTGCCAGCTTTCGTTTCAGGTTGGCTTTATAATGAATCCACACCTACATATGGAGAAAATAGGAATCAAGTTTTTGTTTGGGTTTGTTACAATTAACTCACCCGTTGCCATTCAGGTCCTGTTCTTGATGGCGGCCCAAGGCTATTCAGTTCGATTGCAAACTGTACCCAAGTATTTTTAGTGTCTTGGCGACTAGATCCGTATTGGCCTTTTCCTCTTCCAATGTCAGGATGCTTTTCAACTAAATCGACAAGGCGATCAACTTGTAGTTTGTTTGATATTTTCCTGAAATAATATATTTCATTAAGCACTTAATGTATATTTATGTATTTTATAAGATACACTTACAATGTTTTCTCCATTTTCCAAGCTTGCCGGCAATAACACAACTGATAAAAAATGGTTGTTTCAATATGACAGCTCACACAACAAAATTCTTGTTTGGTTGTGAACCATAATACTGCTAACAACTTAACGAAGACAACTAATTGAACAGCTGATTGAAAGTTGAGTTGAGTTGTAAACCATAATACAAAATCGACAACTACAACTAAAATATCAGTTGAGTTGTGAATCATAATAGGGGCATAAAAAACCAGCGAAATAAATTCTACAACAAATGTAAATCAACAAACAGTCTTAACCACTTCCTAATGTATAAGCGGGTTTTAAGGGAGTTCAATTTTCTTGACAAGTTTTTACATAATAATTATATTCTTAACTACGAACTGAATATCAAGTCAAATCCCAAAGCATTTTGGAATTTCGTTAAGTCAAAGAAATCATCTTCTTCAATACCATCTACAATTTCCCTCAATAATAAATCAGCGGATTCTCCGTCCGATGTTGCTAATTTGTTCGCGGATCAAACTTTTATCATGATAAAAGTAGAGTAGGTATCTCAACCTTGTAGAATGTGATATTGAGAAGGGTATTGTAGACCTAAAGTCCTCTTCACGAACTGACAGTGACGGGATTTCTGCGCTGTTATTAAAGAATTGCCCAGCTCTGATTTCTCCATTGAAGATTATCTTTAATAAGTCACTATCCGCTGGAGTTTATATAGATGCATGGAAATTGGCTTATATTTCTCCTATTTTTAAAAGTGGAAATAAAAACAATGTATGAAACTATAGACCAATCTCTAAACTATCTACCCTTTCCAAACTCTTCGAGGGCATCATTAAGAAAAAAATGCATTTTTCGGTCAAGAATCTAATTTGCCTAAACCAACATGGTTTTATACCTGGACGCTCCACTGTCTCAAACCTGGCAGTATTTAGTGAATACTGTATATTGGCTTTTTCTATTGGATCCCAAGTAGACTGTATATACACTGATTCCATTCTGTCTTTCTAAATAGGCAGTATTCTTGGGTCGTTGCTCTTCGTTTTGTTTATAAACGATATTAAATCATGTTTCTCTTTCGCTAACGTTTTGCTGTATGCTGATGACCTAAAAGTTTTCTCAACTGTAAAGAATAGTGCTGACGTGGTTAAATTACAATTGGAACTTGACAACTAACATGCATGGTGTCGTAAGTCTCGTCTTTGCCTTAATGTCAGTAAGTGTTTTCATGTGACCTTCACTAAGTCAAACAATTTTTTAGTTACGTCATATCGTTTGTCAAATTGCACTTTGCAGCCTATTAAAGAAATTAAGGACCTTGGGGTTATTTTTGATTTCAAACTTTCCTTTAATAATCACGTTAATTATATAATTTCTAAATCATATGCCATGCTTGGCTTCGTAAGGAGAAATAGTTCAGAGTTTATTAATCCCTATACTTTAAAATTGCTTTACACCTCGTTTGTGCGCTCTCATTTGGAGGTCATCTTTTGTAAACATTTTGAACTCAATTATATAATGTTACTTGTTAATTAATTTAATTATTTTATCAAATCTTTTTTTCTTTCCCATAGTCTGTAAGAATTTAGTGTTCATAGACTAAATTAAAAAATTAAATTAAAAAAAAATTAAAATTAAACTAAATTAATTAAAATATATAAATTAATAAAAGGCTTAATTTTTCGCGCCAAAGCGGTAAATAAAAAGCGGATATTTTCTTACCGCGAAAACTTTCATTTCGGTAATTGGCCACTAAAAAAAAAGTTGGGGAAAATAATCCGTTTTACCCAAAAAGCGGGATATATATATTCATTTACCGCCAATTTATACATAGTTAGTTAGTTAGTTAATTTATAGGGTAAAGTAGGATCAAGGGACACTGCGACCTAAAAGATCTTTTGTATCCCTGCAGTTAGTTCCTAGCCCTGACAGCCCAAGATACTGTCAGCTTCTCTAATAAAAGCCAATAATAACTTGGTACACGAGTTCCTAATGTTGAGAGACTCGACTATTGCTGAGTTGAAGTATCTAACTCTCAGTCTGGCCAAAGCCGGACAAACGCACAGAATGTGCTCCGATGTCTCCTCCTCTTCGAGACATAGACGGCAGTCCGTTTCGGTGGCGAGTCCAATCCGGTGCATATGGACGCGTAGATTGTTGTGACCGGTCAGATAACCGGTAAGCAATCTTATATTGCCCCTATTTAGATTAATTATGTCCTTTCTGGAAAAAGGATACCCAAGTAATTTGGCCTGTCTGAGGCCTCCTGTCTCAGTCCAATACCTAGTGCGTTCAGAGCCCACCCACTTGGTGATTAAAGATTTTGAAGAGGACCAACTAAGTCCGCAAAAAGGTTCCGGTCCCATAAAGACAGACAAAGAGCCTTTTCTGGCCAGTTCATCAGCGGTCTCGTTGCCTTCAATCCCGCAGTGTCCTGGTACCCAGCATAGTATTACCTTGTTTTTCGTTGCCAGGAGCTGAAGAGTGTCATAGCACTCTTTGACGAGCCTGGAACTGATAACCCTATTGGATAGAGATTTTATAGCCGCCTGGCTGTCTGAGAATATGATTAAAAAAGCGCCTTTCAACCCCTTTTCAAGGATTAATCTGGCGCACGTTGCGATTGCTAGAACCTCTGCCTGAAACACAGTAGGCCATGTGCCCATTGCAATCGAAATTTTAGTGCCGGGACCATAGACACCTGCACCTGTTCTTCCCTCCATCCTAGAGCCGTCTGTATACCAATGTATATATCTTGGATCTAGTTGAGGAGGTCCGTTTGACCAGACTTCCCGATCCGGTATTTTGACCTGGAAGATTCGACCAAAACAGATTTCTTTTTGCATGGAGTCAGTAAGCATGCTTGAATCCAAACCTGGGATTTTATCCAGAATACAACTGTGTTGTGAGCTCCTATACTGAGCTTCATTAGTTATTTGCATTTGCAGGATCCTCGTGGCCGCGACTAATTGAACATGAATATGTAGAGGAGTCCACCCTAAAAGTGACTCCAGAGCCGCGGTTGGACAAGTTCTTATTGATCCTGAGACCGAGAGCAGCGCCAGCCTTTGGAGCTTGTTAAGGCGAGTAACGGTGGTTTTTTGTAAGGTTTTTGGCCACCAGACTACGGAGGCATAGGTTAGAATCGGACGGACCACCGTGTGGTAGAGCCATCCAATCAACTTGGAATTTAGACCCCATGTCCGACCAAAAAGTTTTCTGCAGGCCCACATGGCTCGGGTAGCTTTCCTTAGAGTGTTGTCTAGGTGGGAATTCCAGCTTAGTCTCTTATCGAGGATTACTCCTAGATATTTGACTTCGTCGGAGTATTCAAGCACAGTGTCTCCAAGGGTTACCGAACCCAGATTCGGTTTATACCTTCTTGTAAACGGTACGAGAACAGTTTTTAGCGGGTTCACATTAAGGCCCTCAGTGGCACACCATCTTGTCACCACGCGCAAAGCTGAACACATAACGTCTGACACCGTGGTGCCGAATTTTCCCGTGACAATGATAACTAGGTCATCTGCGTATCCAATAGCATCAAACCCGTTTTCTTGTAGTTTAGTTAGGTGGTCGTCTACTACTAGAGACCAAAGTAAGGGGGAAAGAACACCCCCTTGTGGGCATCCTTTATTAGCTCTAAAATTTAGAGCACTTTTGCCCAAGGATGTGGTTATGTCACGCTCACGCAGCATAGCGTCAATCCACCCAACAGTTGATAGATCCACACCTCTTCGGACCAAAGCCCTCGAGATGGATCTATAGGCAGTATTATCAAAAGCTCCCTCGATGTCCAGGAAGGCGCACAGAGCAATCTCCCTGAATTCAAAGGCCCTTTCGATCTTACCGACCAGACACTGCAGAGCGGAATCCGTCGACTTCCCTTTGACGTAAGCAAACTGAGTCTTATGTATGGGAGTTGAGAACCTCAAATTGTGTCTTATGTGAAGATCTAGCAGTCTTTCGACTGTCTTAAGAATGAAGGAAGTCAAACTGATCGGCCGGTATGATTTAGGTGAGTCAGACGGCCGATTGCCTGTCTTAGGGATAAACACAACGGATACCTTCCTCCAAGTATACGGTATGTATTCCCAAGAATAACTGGCCCTAAATAAACAGATCAGCGGGTCAATGACATGATCAATACATCTCTGAACCAGAGCCGGATAGATTCCATCGCCCCCTGCCGCTTTAAAGGGTTCGAAGGATTCTATTGCCCAAAGTACCTTGTCCCTGTCAAAAATGGAGCCAGACCTGGCCATGCTTCTCACTCTGGGGATCACGTGTTCCGAAGAGTTTGCAGTGGACGGGCTCAGCTCCATCGAGGAGCCGGGGAAATGCACTTCGAGCAGGTATTCCAGAGTTTCTCTGTTGTTATTGGTGAAGGTGCCATCTTGCCTCCTAAGGAGTCCTATCCCATTGGAAGGCTCCTTTGATATAATTTTATGTAAACGGGAGGCCTCTGGCAGTGTCTCGATTGATTCACATTTCTGTCTCCACGATTCTCTTTTGGATCGTCTTATGAGTTTATTGTACTCAGTGAGAGCAGCCCTGTACTCGTCCCACTGACGTGATCTTTTTGCTCCGTTGAAAAGCCTCCTGACAAGCTTGCGTTTAGCATCCAGCTCCGCGCTCCACCAGGGAACCTTGCGTTTCATCAAGATGGAACTGGGAGCCGTACTGTCGTGGAAGGATTCCAGCAGAACATTATTGAGCACTCTCGCCGCATACTCCATTTCCTCGATTGAGTTAATTGAGGTTAGTAATGAGTCTGCTCTTGCCCTCACTAGATTTTTATAAAGGTCCCAGTTTGTTTTCCTGGGTGAGAAGGTTAGGTCCTGGAGTTGTGATCGTCCTAGGATTTCGAACCTTATGTGCTGGTGATCCGAGAGCGATGCCTCGTCCGACACCTGCCAGTCTCCAAGAGAATCACTAATAGATCTGCTGCAGAGAGTGAGATCTAGTACCTCTTCTCTGGCAGCAGTAATAAAAGTAGGTTTGCACCCCCTATTTGCGAATTCTATATTGTTTTGCATAAGATATTCTAGAAGGTACTCACCCCTTTCATTTATGTCGGTGCTGCCCCACAACACATGGTGGGCGTTGGCATCGCAACCAATGATGAATTGTCGATTCGTTTGTTGGCAAAATTTGACAAGCTGCTGAACTTCCGCGGGAGGAATGGTGGGGATGTCACCTGGAAAGTAGGCGGATGCGATGACAATTTCTTGCATACCGCCTACCGTCGACACTTCGACGACAGCAGCTACTAGATCCCTGGAAATAAAAGGAGTAAGAGGTGTGAGATTAATGTTGTCAATGAACAGGAGGGCGGCACGGGGCAGGCCTCCCACCCGGTCATACACCAACCTACCTGATTGACTCAGCCCTCTTACTTGGCCTCCAGTATGCCAGGGCTCCTGGAGCAGGCCAACAGCGAAACTGCGTTCGCTGGCTAATCTGCAAAGTGTGGCAGATGCCCCCTTGGCATGATGCAGATTAGCTTGAAGCACCCTTATGGTGCTCATTGCTTCCTTTGTAGCGATTGACTGACGAGACTCTTCTTCTTGTCTCGTCGGGACCCATTGTTCCTAGCTTCTTTGGTAAGAGCCGGCCTACTGCATTTTGGCCCTGCGGCAACCTTTTGTATGTTGGTGCCGGTCGAAGTTGTTGGCAGTTGCTCTTCCCTCAAGATCGGGACCACCCCCGGAGCTGCCGCCATCGCCAGCACAGTTGCTTGGCTTTGACTACCGCTCTGAAGGTAGCTATGGCCCTTTGAGAGGTCAGCTGTCGTTGGAGGTACCGGGGTCAGAGAAAGCGCCTTTGCGGACCCGGCGGCTACCGTGCTTGGTTTGGTCTTACTCCCACCACCTTCCTGCCCAGTGGCAGTGCTGGTAGAGGGACGCAAGTCCAAATTGGCCTCCGCAGGGCCCCAATGAGCGTTCCCTCCTCCTTTGGCTCTTTGGTCTGCGTAGGTGACCTCAGGTGGAGTTTTATGTGGCCAAATCTATACGCAATCCTGTGTTTCATGGCCACTAGTTTCGTCATTGACGCGTGATCAATTAGGAGCACCAAATGAACTAACTGACCATTTGTCAGCCTGTTAGAGACTTTCCAGCTAGTTGTCGAGATTGAATTCTGAGCAGCGATTGTTGCCAGAATTTTATCATTGCCTAGCTGGATACTCTGTGGGAAGTATCCTCGGACCACATGTGTCCTAGGAAATTCATTTTCCGTCACAAGATTGATATCAAGACCACACTTGGTCTTGATGTTCATGACGTTCGACCTTAACCACGTCGCTGTCAGAGGATTCGAGCAGACGACAAGAAGCCACCCAGCCCGGGGGACGCACCTTTCGAACTCCGGCTTTATGTCGTCCTTCGAGTACTCAATCGCGACGTCAATTATCGCCTCCTGTAGCAGTGCCAGTTGCTCTGCCGTAAGAGATTTGTTGACAGGGTCAACCGGAACAAATCCTAGTTCCACACTACCCACCACCCGGCTGAAGGTGGCTTTTTTAGGCTCCGTATGAGCCGGTCTTGGCCTCTTCTTGGCATTGTCCTGAGGAGACTGCTCTTCGGAGCGAACACAAACTCCGCTGTGGTTGTCGAATTAGATTTGGCAAGTTTAATGGCTTCTTCCCTAGATTTGCCATTATCTAGGGCGCGCTTAAAAATTCTCCTCTCCTTGGAGTGGAATAAAACGAAGCCGGAAGTTGAGTCCAGACTGACTCGCTGCACCAAGTTGCCGACTTCCGTAAGCCCTGAGATTTCAGAGCAGACGCTGATGGTGTCTGGTGTCATCGTGCTGCATGACTCGGAGTCAGATGCCGAGGCAAACTCCTGCCGAGCAGACAAAGCACTGGACGAAGGTCCGACAAACAGCGGTTCTCCAGGGGAGGTGGAGAGTGAAGGCCCACTGGCCTCCGAGATCTTCGCGCTAGTCTCTCCTGCAACGTGCCCAATGGCTCCGTCGGAGGAGGTTGAGGGCAGCCCACTGGCTGCAGTGTTTGCCGAACAGACCACCGCCGTGCAGGCCGGGTCCGGAAGTGATGATTTCTGAGCATCATCAGGCTCATCTAAATTTTTATGATTTATATTAAACATTTTTATTCCCACGAGTGAGCGGGAAAGGGGAATGTCCACCGCGGTAATCCCGATCCCGCGGTAAGTCTATATGAAACTGGAGGTCGACAGGTATCCAGAGTTCGCATACTAGCGGCCAGGCACCCCCCTGGTCATGCATCCCTCGACGTATGCTGTTCCGTCTTGGAGTTGGGGTAATTTGTGAGGAGGTGGTTGCATCTCAGTGGGCCATTCGAGGAATGCAAGGAACCATAGTTCGAAGTCATTTCCCAAACAGACCACTAAGGAGCACCATCAACTCGGGAGTTTTCTTCTCCCCGCCCGGCTACCACTAGCCAGGAGTATAGCCAGAGACATGACCGTGACTACATCCTGTTTCCAGCCGCCCCCAACGTGGAGAGTATAGCCGCACTTCCGGCAGTGCCTACAGACAGAAGCAACCCCCAGGTGGAGTTGGGACTGTACATAGACCTGTCGGCTGACGGCCATATATAAATAATAAAAAAAAAAATTTTTAAATATTCCGTTGCAGTTTTAAATGCCTACTGTCCCACTGTCCATAATAAAATATCAGCAGATTACTTTCCCGACTTACCAATTTCTGCCGTTGTTAGCAAAGGTCGTTGAACTTAGCCAAAGTGCCGAAAAACAAAAGGGCATTTTTGCATATGGGTAAGTCCCAAATAAAGTCTACCGCGAACGGAAAATTCAAAGTGGTCAGAGCTTGTTTTTATTATATTTCAGGATAAGTTAAATATGTATATGATATGGATATAAAATAGTTTATAGTTTTCTCAAATTATGGACCGATAAATAGGACTTCTTAAAAAAGGCTTTTTCGGCTTTTTCATTTGCCCCTTTTGCAAACAAAATATAACATATTTTCTTTTTGTATTGAGCCTGTTTTAACTGGATCTATATAATTGCTGTAATTCCGATATTTGTAGCCTCTTATATAACATTGAAAAAAACTCTAAGAAACTTTGGAAAATGAAGATTTTCTGATTCGATCTTACCCTTATCCTTGTGTCGCGCCCGTTACCAAAAAACTACACAAGTTGTGCCTATAAGCAAACATGTCCTCCAACCAAAAAAATTTTTTTTGCAGTTAAGTAGGCATATGTACATCTTTCAAAAAATAAAATAATTTTTTACCGAACTGTTGAATAAAATATTTTATTAGTGATTAAAATTTGTCGCGTCCGTAACCGTGAGTACAAAAATGTACTTAAACAATAATATGTGTATATTAACATAGTTGTTTATAGATGGAAACAACCATAAAGAAAAAAAGTACAGAAAAAATTAAGAAGTGGCGGGAAAAGATGAAGGAAAACGAAGATAAGTGGCAGCAGTATAAGCGCAAAGAAGCAGAAAGAAAGCGGAAGTTTCGAGAAAAACAAAAGGAAAAACTACAAATCGATCGAAATGTGCTTGATGAAAAGCGAAAGAATGATCGCTTGCGACAGCAAATATTGCGGCAAAAAAAGAAAGCTGGTGCTGTTGAGAATGTGCAGGATCTAGCATACACCTGCAAGCAAACGAAGGGGAAAGCTATAAGTAAAGTTAAGGCTGCGTTGCCGAAAGACATATGAAAGAAAAGAGCAGTTCTTAAGAGTTTGTGTAAGACGTATAATATAAAAAAGGACTCAAGCAGGAACAGGGAGAAGGCACCACACAATCAGAGACAGGCAGAACTAATAAAAGCATTTTTGATGCAAGATGGCATTAGTGCGCAGGCTGCTGGTAGAAAGGACACAGTACTGAGGAAGGAGAAAGTAATTGCAAAACGTTTTATGCTTATGACGCTAGGAGAAGCATACGAATCATTTAAAATTGAGTTTCCCTTTGAAAACGTAAGCAGAACTTTTTTTTTTAAATCGAGACCTTCATACGTTCTGGTAGCTAACAAGTTACCTCATAATATGTGTGTCTGTAAGTACCATGCTAACTTTAACTTTTTACTGGAACGCTGTCAAAGTGTCTTACCAAATATTCCTTTCAAAAGTTTGCTGTAACGTTAAAAGTGAAGAGTGTATGACAAATGTGTGTGTAAGTTGCGTTCGCGATATCAAGCACGATATAATTCCGATAGGATTTTTAAAAAAGATGGATCGGGAAATTAAATGGAAACAGTGGCGAAAAGTTGATGATCGCTTGACGTTGAATCAAACTATCGCTCCACTAGCAGATTTGATTCATGATCTACAATTTCAATTGCCAGTTTTTAAACTGCACTGCTTCGTTAAGCGATCCCAACAGGAGTATTTTGAAAATAAAAGGGCTGGTTTAACAACAAATACGCTAGTCTTGCAAGTCGACTTTGCTGAAAACTATCGGTTGTCCTGCCAAAACGAAATTCAAGATGCACATTTTAATTATAGTCAAGTCACTATCTTTACATGTGTTGCTTGGCTTTTGGATGAAACCAAATCGTTTGCGATTATAAGTGATAGATTGAGCCACAATAAATATGATGTTTATTGTTTCCTTTCAAAGATTGTGCATAATATAAGAGAAGAACACAAACAAATCGGACGGAAGTACCAGTCAGTTTAAAAATAAATTTATTATAACAAGTATTCCAGTTCTTGGTAGTAACTTTGGCTGTAAAACTTTAGAGTGGAACTTTTTCGCCACCTCACATGGCAAAGGCGCTGTAGATGGCATTGAAGCTGTGATCAAAAGAAAAGTTTGGCAAATTGTTAAAACAAAGAATGTTCTTCTGAAAGATGCTTTATACTTTTTTGAGTTTGCTCAAAGAAACATCGTGGGAGTAAACACGCTTTATATATCTGGAACCGAAATCGAGAGTTTTAGTCCCAAACTATCTAAGCTATGGGAAAATGTTTCAAGTATTAACGGGATTCAAAGTTATCATTACTTTTCTCTAATCGATAGTAGCTATATTGAAGTTGGTCGAACTGCTTATTCTTTGAAAAAGAAAAAAGTTAAAGTGCAGTAAATCACATGCATGCAATCTAGTTGTACGTTACTTTTAAGTCTCTTTATTACTTTGTTGCACTTGAAATGTAATTTTTGTTTATTCTTATGGGAATTTCATTAAAAAACTAAAACAGACCTATTTACTGTATATTACTCATTAAGCTGGTCCCCATGTGCTGGCTCAAGTCACGGGAGAAATAACATCAAAATTACTAAGAACACTTTTCTGAAGGGAATCGCTACTCGGCAGTTTTTTGCCAAACCCTTTTTAGTGCATTTTTGAAAGCTGGTAAACAAAAATTCATTTGGCTTATCGGATGCCGTTTGGAGTAGGCATGAAGCTTATATATACGTATGCCATTTAAAAAAGTATCAGACTGCAAATTTGAGAAAACGCTCGGCATATATCTCCTCGGAAATGATATACTTTATACAATTAATTATATATTATTATTATTATTATTAATTGGTAAAAATTTGTCGCGTCCGCAATGTCGCGTCCGTAACCATACTTTATCTCGTACCCAAATTTTTAGAAAGATATTTTAACTTTCGTAAATCTACAAACGGGGGGCCTTATTTGACCTTACATCACTCATTTAAAAAACATATATTATCCTCTAATTTTCGCTAAGTTTTACATACTTTCGCAAGCATTAAAAAAATTCTTCCGTTTCACGTCGCGTCCGAACCACATTATATATTGATATATATAAGGACTTAAATCCTTAAAGTCCCCAAAAAAATATATGGAGCGAAGCACCCCGGCAGTGCTTTGCAATTATTAAAATATGCATTGAGTTCGCTTCTTTTTCCTGCCTTTTAACAAGAATTAAACACGTGCGAATGTCGCGTCCGTAACCCAGGACTTACCCATATGCATATTGCATATACGCACATGCGCACATACATATATTCACTCTTGCTAATTGCATTATCTGCTAATATTCGCTTAGCACCGAACACTCAGTACCGAACAGAGTGGCTATAATTATTCAACTTCAGCCACCACCAGTGTTGCCAACTATTTTTGAGCCGTCCCGCTGCAATCGTTGTCAAAACCGCCAGAATACCGCTAAATGTTGAAATTCACATCTTTATATTAAAAAAGAACAAATACATATTTGATATGTACGCATAGTCTTGCGTAAAAATATAATAAATAAGAAAATGTCTTAAAAAGTCGTATCGCATAAAATAATTTCTTCGCTTTCGTCGACAGCATCCGAATATATTTCTTTGGTTCCTATTAGCCTTATCACAGCTTTAGGTACTGTGTAATTCATACAGCATTTGTTAAGTCTTTTGAGCCCATATCATATACTTAATACACTGTTGAGAGTTGGCAGCTGCATTCTATTTCTTATTTTCGTTTTTATTAAATTCATTTGAGAAAATATTCTCAACTTCAGCGTTCGACCACGGAAGCGTTGGTATTTTTATAACGAATTCAGATAGGTCTGAAAAAACGTAATTGCCACCGGCATCTGTATAATTTCGAATTTCTCCCCAAAGTGCAGCAGTCCTGTTTTTTTCCTGCCAATCTATTAGGCGAATATTATTACTGCTGAAGGATTTTTTCTATTTCGGTAGTTTTTCAACCACTGCTTGCGGAATTTTTGCTTATATGCCCCTTTTGGCATGTTACAATTAAAAATAATTAACAATTACTATGCTAGACTATCACTACATAGACCTAAAATATTTGTATGCCGCCTGTCAGTTTCAGTTTTAGAGAAAGACTTTCATGAAATAAAATTAATAATTTTTTTTAATATAGTGATTATTCGATTAGTAGTTCAAATGACATATCAATATTATATTTAAATGGTAACTATAACAGCTAGAAATCCGTAAATTTTTTTTATTGAAATCTCCTGAAATCCCGCTAAAATGGCAACACTGGCCACCACTAAGAAAACGCTCTTTCTCCGATCTTGGCTTCTCTTTTTGATCCACTTCGCTTTACTCGGCCGCACTCACCAAGCTAAGAGAGTTCAAACAAAGCACGCTCACGACTCCCCAAGTGCAGTATCCAGAATTCACCTCAGCGTTGAGCGGCTTTTGCGTGTGTACAATTGCACTGTCCCGCATACATCCATACTGAGCCATTATTCTGGCTACGTATGTAAGCTACATACGTATTTGCTCACTTGCGTGCAAATATTTCTACATACGTACATATTATATATGATAGATATATAGATATTTAGATAAATAGACGCAACCCATTAGGGAATTTCTCGCAAGCAAATATTGAAATTTAGCAATATCTTTAAGGTGTTCAATTTTATTATATGCACACATTATACAATTAACATTTGCACGTATATTTCCACTACGTACATAATACTTATATACTCATTTAAACATACATACGTTTATTTCCACTACGTACATATATAAAAGTGAAAAGTGTTTGCGTTCTTTGTTTGTTTATTTGTTCTCACATTTAATAAAATCCAAGCTCGCGGATTTAATTTTAGCAGTCCGGTTTTCAGCATGCAAAACCAATTTTAAAACATACAAAAAAAAAAACGCAAACACCGCCACAAAACCTTACTCATTTCCATGTTCTCCGTGAAACTAAGTGCAAATTTTTCTGTTAATTAAGCGGTTTTTTTCACAAACTTATTATCGTTTCCATATTTTCTTTTTCAGTCCACCAAAAATGTCAGAAATTGAGATACGGTCAAAACCGCTGTGCTAGAAGCCAGCGTAAAAGTTAAAACTTAAACTTTTGACCCATCCGCGCAAATCGTATCTGATGATTAAAGACAAATCAATAGATAATTGTTGGGCACGGCTTCAATCAGTTTAAGATATGGTTTATTTGAAAACAGATGATATCCTCCCATATAATTTTAAGAAATTTGTTGAGGGCAAATACTATGCTTGCCTTGAACAAAGCAAGAATTGCTGATCAACTCACGTTGATGAGAGCAATTGCTGAGCCGAGACCACCTACCCGCGTGAAACACCCCTCGGCGGAGGCAAACGTCTGCCTTCAAGTCTGAGCTTGTGACACGGAGACATTTTATGGTGGTTATGAAGAATGGCCCGTATTTTGTGACATGTTCCCAGCGGTATACATCAACCACCCGTGCTCCCGTGCTCAGAAATTGTATTATCTTCGATACAAACCCCAATCCCAAAAGCCGGCTCAATTGTAAAGCAATATCCGCTCAGCGACGACAATTTCTAGCTGGCCTGGGAAGCTTTACGGTCACGATACGAAAACAAACGTATCCTGGTTGACAACCAGATCAAAATTAAAATGATATGGTCGTTGGCAGCGATATACTTCCACTCATCCTGCTGGAAGATATAAAAAAATGTGTGATACCATACTTGCGCAGAAAACAGTATTTGGTTGGATTCTTAGCGGTCTACTGAAGCAAAAGGTGATTTCCTTCTCGACTCAAGTAGAAGAGTGTTCGAATGCCACCCTCAGTTCTCAATTGAGAAAGTTATGGGAAGAGGAAGAAATTCCACAATTTCCTCAAATTTCCCTGGAAGATAAGGCATGTGAACATATACATATATGCAACCACGACAACTCGTCACATGGAATACACAAAGACCTGTGAAAGAGTATCCGATGGTAAACATTTCTCCTTCTATTTACCGCATCACGCATTCGTCAAACCAGACAAAGTGACCACAAAAAAATTGCCGTGGTATTCAATGCCTCCAGAAAAGCTGGTTCAAGAATGTCCTTCGATGACGTATTGCACACCGGTCCCTCACTCTAACCAGATCTCATGATACTCATTCTGCAGTGGCGCATGCACAGATTCGTCTTCAATGGAGACATTCCCGAGGACGACGAACATTTTCAGCGCATTTTTTTTTCGCAAATAGGCTGACTCTCCTGTCTCAGATTACAATATTAAAACCGTCACATTCGGAGTTAATTGTGCACCCTACCTCGCTTTCGTATTAAAGAAACTAACTTTAAAATTTGAGAGCGCTTTCAAAACCAAAACTCTTGGCATTCGCTTGAATGCGCTTACAGATAAATGTTCGGACACCATTTTGCCAACGTCCATAAATAATGCCGTCACAAAACGACAAATTTTCTCATCTGTCGCACGACTTTTTTACCCGGCAGGATGGCTGTCGCCAGTGATGAGTCAGGCAAAGATTCTTCTTCAAGCCTCAAGATTTAGCGATATCCTCGCTCTGGTGTCATAGGTCAAAATGGTTTTCTTGCCACACGGACTCATGGTCAAATTCAAAGGCGCTCAGTAGAGGTGTACCACTCGCTCGAGGAAGAAGTTGATTTTCTCAACCGTTTTTCGTCTTTTTCGCTAGCACTCCGCGTGACTGCCTACATGTTCCGCTTCGTAAACAATGCGCGCAACAAAGCAAAGAAATTGTCCACAATCACCCGTCCTGGTCTCACGCATGATGAATTTCAACTGGCAAAATCGCGTCTTATCGATGCCGCCCAGTCACGCTATTTTCCGAACGGAAAGGACGCTTTGCGAAATAAACACACAATCAGCAAACAAAGCCCTATTCTAGTTCTCAATCCGATAATAGACAAAGACGAACTACTGCGGGTTAATGAGCGATAAGCGTATTCAACGTTGAGATACAATGAGAGACACCCAATCATTCTCCCCACGAAATCGAAGTTCTGCCAGCTGTATTTGGAGTTTCTACATTCGCTTCTTCTTCATGCAGAAATCCGATTAGTTCTCCAAATGGTCAGGCAAGAATATTCCATACCAAAACTAAAGCCTTTAGGAAAACAAAGCATTTTCCAATGCAAAGTGTGCACGCTTTATAAGCAACGAACACGCACACAAATAATGGCCGCTCTGCCCCCTGAGCGTTGTAATTTCTCATTACCATTTTCTACCACGATCTACTATGCTTCTCAAAGGGTATGTAGCAGTATTCGTGTGTTTTGCCAGAAAGGGAATTCACCTTGAGTTGTGCTCTGACCCCACAACTGAAGCTTTTCGAGCAGCGTTTGCCCGCTTCATCGGCATGCGAGGTTTCCCCTCAAAAATGATGAGTGACAATGGGAAACCGTTCATAGGCGCTCAACGCGCAACTGAACGCGACTTTGTCATATTCCTTGACGAATGTTCCACAGACATTGTCCAAAAATATGCTCCTCACGTCATTAATTGACAATGTATACCACCCGGAGCCCCACACATGGGAGGCTTGTGGGAATCCGTAAGCGCCTTCTTCGCGCGAATCACAGTAACAAACCGAAAAAAACCATCCCTACATACCATCACTATATTATATTGCTATAATTACCATAGTAAAGCTTTAAACTTCCCGGTTTAAATTTAATTCCAAACACTTCTCGTTTCCGTTTGCTCTTCTATTTTCAGATTGAAACCCTTGATGGCTACCAAGAAAGCCTGCCCTCTGGCACCGACCGCAGAGACAGAAAATTGTCTCCAGTGCAGACTCTGCCATCGGTACCACGCGCTACGGACATGTCCAGCCCTCAAGGCAATGAAGCCTCCACAACGCTCGGCCGTAGCACGGGCGCAAGGCTATTGCATCAACTGCCTCGCACTAACCCACCACCGTTGAGTGCAACTCATCAGGCAGCTGCAAAATCTGCGGGCTAGCGCACCATACACTGCTACACATGGCGTCGAAGCATACAGGATATACGCGAACGGCCGCCATCTGCCTTCAAGTCTGAGCTTGTGACACGGAGACATTTTATGGTGGTTATGAAGAATGGCCCGTATTTTGTGACATGTTCCCAGCGGTATACATCAACCACCCGTGCTCCCGTGCTCAGAAATTGTATTATCTTCGATACAAACCCCAATCCCAAAAGCCGGCTCAATTGTAAAGCAATATCCGCTCAGCGACGACAATTTCTAGCTGGCCTGGGAAGCTTTACGGTCACGATACGAAAACAAACGTATCCTGGTTGACAACCAGATCAAAATTAAAATGATATGGTCGTTGGCAGCGATATACTTCCACTCATCCTGCTGGAAGATATAAAAAAATGTGTGATACCATACTTGCGCAGAAAACAGTATTTGGTTGGATTCTTAGCGGTCTACTGAAGCAAAAGGTGATTTCCTTCTCGACTCAAGTAGAAGAGTGTTCGAATGCCACCCTCAGTTCTCAATTGAGAAAGTTATGGGAAGAGGAAGAAATTCCACAATTTCCTCAAATTTCCCTGGAAGATAAGGCATGTGAACATATACATATATGCAACCACGACAACTCGTCACATGGAATACACAAAGACCTGTGAAAGAGTATCCGATGGTAAACATTTCTCCTTCTATTTACCGCATCACGCATTCGTCAAACCAGACAAAGTGACCACAAAAAAATTGCCGTGGTATTCAATGCCTCCAGAAAAGCTGGTTCAAGAATGTCCTTCGATGACGTATTGCACACCGGTCCCTCACTCTAACCAGATCTCATGCTACTCATTCTGCAGTGGCGCATGCACAGATTCGTCTTCAATGGAGACATTCGCGAGGACGACAAACATTCTCCTGTCTCAGATTACAATATTAAAACCGTCACATTCGGAGTTAATTGTGCACCCTACCTCGCTTTCGTATTAAAGAAACTAACTTTAAAATTTGAGAGCGCTTTCACAACCAAAACTCTTGGCATTCGCTTGAATGCGCTTACAGATAAATGTTCGGACACCATTTTGCCAACGTCCATAAATAATGCCGTCACAAAACGACAAATTTTCTCAAATGTCGCACGACTTTTTTACCCGGCAGGATGGCTGTCGCCAGTGATGAGTCAGGCAAAGATTCTTCTTCAAGCCTCAAGATTTAGCGATATCCTCGCTCTGGTGTCATAGGTCAAAATGGTTTTCTTGCCACACGGACTCATGGTCAAATTCAAAGGCGCCCAGTAGAGGTGTACCACTCGCTCGAGGAAGAAGTTGATTTTCTCAACCGTTTTTCGTCTTTTTCGCTAGCACTCCGCGTGACTGCCTACATGTTCCGCTTCGTAAACAATGCGCGCAACAAAGCAAAGAAATTGTCCACAATCACCCGTCCTGGTCTCACGCATGATGAATTTCAACTGGCAAAATCGCGTCTTATCGATGCCGCCCAGTCACGCTATTTTCCGAACGGAAAGGACGCTTTGCGAAATAAACACACAATCAGCAAACAAAGCCCTATTCTAGTTCTCAATCCGATAATAGACAAAGACGAACTACTGCGGGTTAATGAGCGATAAGCGTATTCAACGTTGAGATATAATGAGAGACACCCAATCATTCTCCCCACGAAATCGAAGTTCTGCCAGCTGTATTTGGAGTTTCTACATTCGCTTCTTCTTCATGCAGAAATCCGATTAGTTCTCCAAATGGTCAGGCAAGAATATTCCATACCAAAACTAAAGCCTTTAGGAAAACAAAGCATTTTCCAATGCAAAGTGTGCACGCTTTATAAGCAACGAACACGCACACAAATAATGGCCGCTCTGCCCCCTGAGCGTTGTAATTTCTCATTACCATTTTCTACCACGATCTACTATGCTTCTCAAAGGGTATGTAGCAGTATTCGTGTGTTTTGCCAGAAAGGGAATTCACCTTGAGTTGTGCTCTGACCCCACAACTGAAGCTTTTCGAGCAGCGTTTGCCCGCTTCATCGGCATGCGAGGTTTCCCCTCAAAAATGATGAGTGACAATGGGAAACCGTTCATAGCGCTCAACGCGCAACTGAACGCGACTTTGTCATATTCCTTGACGAATGTTCCACAGACATTGTCCAAAAATATGCTCCTCAAGTCATTAATTGACAATGTATACCACCCGGAGCCCCACACATGGGAGGCTTGTGGGAATCCGTAAGCGCCTTCTTCGCGCGAATCACAGTAACAAACCGAAAAAAACCATCCCTACATACCATCACTATATTATATTACTATAATTACCATAGTAAAGCTTTAAACTTCCCGGTTTAAATTTAATTCCAAACACTTCTCGTTTCCGTTTGCTCTTCTATTTTCAGATTGAAACCCTTGATGGCTACCAAGAAAGCCTGCCCTCTGGCACCGACCGCAGAGACAGAAAATTGTCTCCAGTGCAGACTCTGCCATCGGTACCACGCGCTACGGACATGTCCAGCCCTCAAGGCAATGAAGCCTCCACAACGCTCGGCCGTAGCACGGGCGCAAGGCTATTGCATCAACTGCCTCGCACTAACCCACCACCGTTGAGTGCAACTCATCAGGCAGCTGCAAAATCTGCGGGCTAGCGCACCATACACTGCTACACATGGCGTCGAAGCATACAGGATATACGCGAACGGCCGCCAACCCAGCGAGCAAAGCCGAAACCCGCCGTGCGCAGAGGCAAACTTAAGACTAGCCAAAGGACCAAGCTGGGTGAACGCGTGCCTCAATCGAAGAAAACGACGAAGAAGACGGCGAAGAAAACGATGGCTCGCACTGCGGACGGCCTGCAGACAAACCGATACCGGGGCCGCACCACTCAACGCGTGCTAGACAACACCATCCGCGCCTTGAAAGATCTACAGAAGGCGCTTACCAGCGCATCCCTGCAGGGCGGGGAGGATGCTTAAGCCGCCGCCGCCGCCAATAAAACCATCCGACCGTGCGCCCGTTTTGGATATCTGCTCGGCTTTTCGGAGTTGCCCGAGCGGGGCGGGTGGCCGGTGTTCCACCACTCCAGCCTGCCGTCGACAACGCAGTAATCAGTTGAAAAACTGAGATTGGAAACCGCGCACGCGATTGTACTACAATTAACTTGAAAATTTAAATACCAGTGTATGAGAAATTAAAGAATTCCAATTAAAAAAAATTTTTATTAAATTATAAAATCCAATGTGTTGACAGTTACTTCAATGGTTAAAGAAAATGGTGAGTGCGAAAGGCGACCAATCGGATTATTTATACACATATACATATATTGACATGTGCATACTTTTGTTTTATTTGACCAGCAAATTAAGCTATTAGCTTATACTATTAGCTTATTTTGTATAAAAGCTTATACTTTGTTCTGAAAATTCATTCAAAAATCATTATATGATTTTCTCAAAATAATCTCTTGTTAACTCTTTACACTTAGTCCAGCGTTTTGCATTTATTTTATTCTTTCTCAAAACAGGCGTTTATTTCTAAGACGAAAAAATCTCTTACCACCCAGCCATTTCTTCAGATTTGGGAATAGGAAATAATCGTAAGGGGTAAATATGCTAGATGGCGAGCAGTTTGTAGTCCGATTCATAGATTTTTGCCAATCCTTTGAAGGGGTTACACGTTTACGCTTATGATCGGGTGTAAGCAATCGCGGCCCCCATCATGTGGATAGCTTTTTCATATCAGAATATTCGTCTAAGATGTCATGTATCCACTCCTATTCCTATTCTCGTTCTGCGGTCATCCAACATCCTTCAATGGATTTTAGCGACGATTTGGTGTAACGACCTCTTTTACCTGAACCCACTTCTTCCGCAGTGTTTTCGGATATTTGTACGGGGATATCACTGTTAGAACTACAATAGGCGTGGTTTAATTGACCAGCAACTTAAGCTATAATCTTATTTAGTATGAAGGACTTAGCCTACATAATTATATTTGCTTGTGCAAATTTATCTTGAGTTGTATATTGAACTAGAGTTATTGCCAGTTCATTGTGTTTTTTCATTCACAATAGTTGGGTTATTGCAAAAAAGAATAGTTGATAACTTTGAACATGAGGATATTAAATCTCATTTTCGTCTGAGTCTCAATACTTTGGACTACTTAATAGATATAATTAGCTTTTGTTTTGCAACTTTTCTTTAAGAGTATATTTTACATCGAAATATTAAGAAAGTGAACAAATTCGTGCTGGTACAAGGTCCGGAAAAGCCAAAATTCCTGCTAAAACAATGATCTACATGTATGTTTGATATTTAGGTAAATTCACAGCATGGGAAATTGTACGTGGGGTTGTCGCATGGATCATATCAACAGAACTTGAATTTGTTGAATGGCCAAGTGCAGAAGCGTTAGAAGATACAACTCGGAAGTTTTTACAAAGAAAGCAAATACCAGGTATTATTGGTGCTATTGATTGCAACCACACTACAGTCATGAGAGTTACCTCTTCATGGGCGTCAACCCAAAAAACAAAAAAAAAATTCAAGCGAAAGCAAATATTGCGTTGTTTTATGACGACATGCGCAGAGAGAGGCAATTTTTTAATCGCGCAATGATGTCTAGATATTTCTGGAAAATAAAAAAATACTCAAAAAATTCCAGAACGTAAGGTTATTTTACAAAACGCAAAATTTTATTATAAAAAAGGGTTTTTTATCTTGAGCATGGCGCTCGGACAACAATATGGGTTTACCAAATTCCCTTGCTTTTGGTGTCTATCGGATAGTAGAGACGGAACAAACAACTGGACCAAAATGTGTTGGCCTCCAAAGGGAGCTTAAAGTTGGCGAAAATAATGTCCTGCATGAAACGTTGGTGCCTCCTCATAAAGTTCTTCTACCACCGCAATTTGTAAAGTCACTTCCAAGAGATGGAAATTGCTTAAAATACTTAATATCAAAGTTTCCAGGCCTCTCGGAGGCAAAGTTGAAGGAAGGTGTTTTCGTTGGACCAGATATTAGACGGCTTATGGCTGATCCACTATTCATCACAACCATAGCGGATCCTTAAAGAGAAGGGTGGATTGCCTTTAAAGAGGTCATAAAGAAATTTTTAGGCAATAACAAAGATCCTAACTACAAACAAATCGTCAAACGAATGTTAAAAGCATTTCAAACTTTAGGTTGCTTGATGAGTTTAAAAGTCCATTTTCTTCATTCCCACCTCAGAATTTTAGGAGACGTAAATGAAGAGCAAGGTGAACGATTTCACCAAGATATTAAGAAGATGGAAGAAAGATACCAGGGAAGATGGAGCGTTACAATGATGGCAGACTACTGTTGGACGCTTCAAATAAGACCTTTCCGGTGCTTCCCACAAGCGAAAATGTACCAAAAAGAGTCTCACTTAGAAAAAGCAATGTGTTTAGTGCTTACTAATTAATGTATTTTACATAAATAAATTAGTTTTGTTAAGCAAATATATATTTACAAATTTTTTTTAATCTTTTATATTTTATTTTAAGATGATAACTTGTTTAACATAGACACTTACATTGTCAGAAAACGTGACGTTCTATGACAAAATCAAAGTTATTTTCGGATTCAGCACACCCAAAAACATAAGAATTACACAAAAAAACCAAAACAGCTCTCAATTATTTTTTTTTGCAGACTTGTGTTATTAATAATTTCCTAATATAAAGTACAATTTTTCAACTTAAAATACCAAAGATAATAGCATAAAAATTAACTAATAACAGTTGAAAATAATCTTAATTAGACTACTTAAAATATTTACCTTTTCAGTTTCAAGAAATATTATACATTTACAAAACAATTCTTTTTACGTTTTACTTAACTATAATTTATTTATGTACATATATTACTTATATTTATTCATGCGAAAGTCTTCATACATATATAGGATGGGCGTTTGTGCCCTAAGGAACGTCATCCTTCAACCTGCAGAAGTCCATACCTATCCGGTATTTTGCTAAAAAAAAATAAAAAAAAATAACAAGTTAAAAATTTTCATACAAAATATTAATATTTTTAAAAGAAAATAACATGAACAGAAAGATAATTGACTATTCTTACTAATGATATGCATTTCTAATTAAAATTAATACACATTTTAGAAAAATCAGTACTTCACTTACATAGAACAATGTGATATGCCGTATACATACATATACTATATCGATACGTACTGTGTGAGTGCATTTTTTTTAAGTAATGAGTTTACTATTATTTGAAGTATTATTAAGTTATGAGTTCTCCACCGGGGTAGCAAGTTACTACGTATATAATTCGAAAATATTATTGAGTTCTAAATTCTCTACCTATTCAACAAAAATATCTATATCTATGAAGTTCTTGAAAATCTGCATAGTATCACAGTTCGATCGAGAGTAAACATTGCAATGAATTCAGAAGAAGTAAGTAAAAATAATAGCATAGTTATCTTTGAGGTGTGTTTTTTAATATAGAATATGTTAATGACCTGCTCGGGCTCCAACGACCTGGCCACAACAACATCTGGACTGAGTAATTCGGACATAGAAGGCAAGATTATTCAGCACGAGTTAAAAATCTAAGATAAAGTTGGGACGAGTAAAGTCTGGAAAGTTTTTGAAAAGGTAGAGAAAAATAATGGAGAGGAAATTGGGAATGTCGTTGCCTGTAGAAAATGCATCAGTGTATACACATTTTCTAGAAAGAGCAATTCAAATTTGAAGAAGCATACGTGCTATTTGTTATTGAGATGTAACGATAGTAGTGTGGCCCAACAAATAGACGTCGACACGGATACAGAAAAGGCCGGAATATTGATACTGACTTTGTGGATAGTGTAAAGTTGCCGACCGTTTAAAAATGTGGAAGACTTCGGACTCCAAAAATTTTCCGGGTTTCTTATAGCAACTGAGGCAAAATATGGGCAACTTGTGGACGTAAGCAAGTCACTTCCTCATCCAACAACAATTGTTCGCAATATTAATAAGATATATAACGTGTATTTTGAAAAAATTCACGAGGAGGTCCAGTCAATAAAAAAACAGGATTCGCCATCACTTCGGACATATGGACAGATGATTATTTGCGAAAATCATACTTGTCCCTGACAATTCATTATGAGAGAAATGGGCATTTGACAACTCGTCTTTTGGGAATGAAGGCAATGGAAGGCGAAAGATGCACTGGTAATAATATTCGTATTGGTTCGTACTAAACGTGATCCCAATATTTAAGCTGGAAATATTACAGTAAAGATTCAAAAATTATTTGCTCAATTTGGTTGTGCACTTGGCGACCACGCTGTTATTGTCACTGACAGAAGTTCCAACATGGAAGCAGTATTTCGCTCCTTTCACCAAGTGAACTGCATAAACTATTTACTACATAACATTTTAGGGAAATCAATGAAAGAAATATCTGAGGTCAAGGAACTTTCCAAGTCTTCTTCTAAACTAGTACATTTTTTCAAAAAGTCTGGCATAAATTCGTCCTTAAGAACATCTTTAAAAAGTTTTTCGTGCACACGTTGGAATACCATTTATTACATGTTTTCGTCAGTAGAGAAAAATTGGAGGGAAATATAAAAAATATTGTAAGAGAAAAATTATCTCAACAGAATGGACAATATTAACTTAAATTGGATTAAATTTGTACTGGAAGTTTTAAAAGCCTACGATGAGTCATCTAAGAAACTCGAAGCTGAAATGGATGCCACTCCCCATTTGGTAATAGTGCATATACACCGTTTGAAGATGTCGTGCTTGCCAAAGGATGATCATGCATATATAATCAAAAAATTAAAAGAAATCCTGACTAATCTCATAGCAACAACTATTTTGCCAAATATGTAAATTTTCCACAAAATGGTCCTTTTTTTGTTCCCTCCTGCAAATAAATAATTTATATTTGATGAAAATGAAAAGTTATGATATTACTAACGAAGGACATCAACCTAATTCTTCAATTTCCGTGTTAGCTTATAATTATCAAATTTGTATGGACTTTTTCCGACCTCAGCAATCCTTTAATTTAGAAGAAAAATTAGCAATGAATTACGTATATATGAAGACACAGATGTAACATTTCATGATGACTTTGACATACTCCAGTGGTGGCAATTGAACAAAAACTATTTTCCATTACTATATAAAACCAGCTATAAAATTTTGGCGATACCAGCTAGTGCAATAAATGTTAATGAATTAATTCTTTTAAATAGTGATGTAAGTGAGAGTGATACAAAAAAGAGCTAGAATAATAAATTATTTAATTACGAAATAAACAACGAACTATATATGAAGTCGACACAAACTGATCTCACCATAAATGTACATATCGCTTTAAGTGTAGTCATATCTTATACTATTACATGAATGCCATTTGAATTATCTTTTTTTAATTTTGTTTAGTAAATGGACGAATTTATATTTTTCCTTTGTTAACATCTTGTTATTTTTGTACTATTTTTCCTTATATTCAATATATACAGATCTACATATTTACATATGGATAATAAACGTTGGTGCCTCCTCATAAAGTTCTTCTACCACCGCAATTTGTAAAGTCACTTCCAAGAGATGGAAATTGCTTAAAATACTTAATATCAAAGTTTCCAGGCCTCTCGGAGGCAAAGTTGAAGGAAGGTGTTTTCGTTGGACCAGATATTAGACGGCTTATGGCTGATCCACTATTCATCACAACCATAGCGGATCCTTAAAGAGAAGGGTGGATTGCCTTTAAAGAGGTCATAAAGAAATTTTTAGGCAATAACAAAGATCCTAACTACAAACAAATCGTCAAACGAATGTTAAAAGCATTTCAAACTTTAGGTTGCTTGATGAGTTTAAAAGTCCATTTTCTTCATTCCCACCTCAGAATTTTAGGAGACGTAAATGAAGAGCAAGGTGAACGATTTCACCAAGATATTAAGAAGATGGAAGAAAGATACCAGGGAAGATGGAGCGTTACAATGATGGCAGACTACTGTTGGACGCTTCAAATAAGACCTTTCCGGTGCTTCCCACAAGCGAAAATGTACCAAAAAGAGTCTCACTTAGAAAAAGCAATGTGTTTAGTGCTTACTAATTAATGTATTTTACATAAATAAATTAGTTTTGTTAAGCAAATATATATTTACAAATTTTTTTTAATCTTTTATATTTTATTTTAAGATGATAACTTGTTTAACATAGGCACTTACATTGTCAGAAAACGTGACGTTCTATGACAAAATCAAAGTTATTTTCGGATTCAGCACACCCAAAAACATAAGAATTACACAAAAAAACCAAAACAGCTCTCAATTATTTTTTTTTGCAGACTTGTGTTATTAATAATTTCCTAATATAAAGTACAATTTTTCAACTTAAAATACCAAAGATAATAGCATAAAAATTAACTAATAACAGTTGAAAATAATCTTAATTAGACTACTTAAAATATTTACCTTTTCAGTTTCAAGAAATATTATACATTTACAAAACAATTCTTTTTACGTTTTACTTAACTATAATTTATTTATGTACATATATTACTTATATTTATTCATGCGAAAGTCTTCATACATATATAGGATGGGCGTTTGTGCCCTAAGGAACGTCATCCTTCAACCTGCAGAAGTCCATACCTATCCGGTATTTTGCTAAAAAAAAATAAAAAAAAATAACAAGTTAAAAATTTTCATACAAAATATTAATATTTTTAAAAGAAAATAACATGAACAGAAAGATAATTGACTATTCTTACTAATGATATGCATTTCTAATTAAAATTAATACACATTTTAGAAAAATCAGTACTTCACTTACATAGAACAATGTGATATGCCGTATACATACATATACTATATCGATACGTACTGTGTGAGTGCATTTTTTTTAAGTAATGAGTTTACTATTATTTGAAGTATTATTAAGTTATGAGTTCTCCACCGGGGTAGCAAGTTACTACGTATATAATTCGAAAATATTATTGAGTTCTAAATTCTCTACCTATTCAACAAAAATATCTATATCTATGAAGTTCTTGAAAATCTGCATAGTATCACAGTTCGATCGAGAGTAAACATTGCAATGAATTCAGAAGAAGTAAGTAAAAATAATAGCATAGTTATCTTTGAGGTGTGTTTTTTAATATAGAATATGTTAATGACCTGCTCGGGCTCCAACGACCTGGCCACAACAACATCTGGACTGAGTAATTCGGACATAGAAGGCAAGATTATTCAGCACGAGTTAAAAATCTAAGATAAAGTTGGGACGAGTAAAGTCTGGAAAGTTTTTGAAAAGGTAGAGAAAAATAATGGAGAGGAAATTGGGAATGTCGTTGCCTGTAGAAAATGCATCAGTGTATACACATTTTCTAGAAAGAGCAATTCAAATTTGAAGAAGCATACGTGCTATTTGTTATTGAGATGTAACGATAGTAGTGTGGCCCAACAAATAGACGTCGACACGGATACAGAAAAGGCCGGAATATTGATACTGACTTTGTGGATAGTGTAAAGTTGCCGACCGTTTAAAAATGTGGAAGACTTCGGACTCCAAAAATTTTCCGGGTTTCTTATAGCAACTGAGGCAAAATATGGGCAACTTGTGGACGTAAGCAAGTCACTTCCTCATCCAACAACAATTGTTCGCAATATTAATAAGATATATAACGTGTATTTTGAAAAAATTCACGAGGAGATCCAGTCAATAAAAAAACAGGATTCGCCATCACTTCGGACATATGGACAGATGATTATTTGCGAAAATCATACTTGTCCCTGACAATTCATTATGAGAGAAATGGGCATTTGACAACTCGTCTTTTGGGAATGAAGGCAATGGAAGGCGAAAGATGCACTGGTAATAATATTCGTATTGGTTCGTACTAAACGTGATCCCAATATTTAAGCTGGAAATATTACAGTAAAGATTCAAAAATTATTTGCTCAATTTGGTTGTGCACTTGGCGACCACGCTGTTATTGTCACTGACAGAAGTTCCAACATGGAAGCAGTATTTCGCTCCTTTCACCAAGTGAACTGCATAAACTATTTACTACATAACATTTTAGGGAAATCAATGAAAGAAATATCTGAGGTCAAGGAACTTTCCAAGTCTTCTTCTAAACTAGTACATTTTTTCAAAAAGTCTGGCATAAATTCGTCCTTAAGAACATCTTTAAAAAGTTTTTCGTGCACACGTTGGAATACCATTTATTACATGTTTTCGTCAGTAGAGAAAAATTGGAGGGAAATATAAAAAATATTGTAAGAGAAAAATTATCTCAACAGAATGGACAATATTAACTTAAATTGGATTAAATTTGTACTGGAAGTTTTAAAAGCCTACGATGAGTCATCTAAGAAACTCGAAGCTGAAATGGATGCCACTCCCCATTTGGTAATAGTGCATATACACCGTTTGAAGATGTCGTGCTTGCCAAAGGATGATCATGCATATATAATCAAAAAATTAAAAGAAATCCTGACTAATCTCATAGCAACAACTATTTTGCCAAATATGTAAATTTTCCACAAAATGGTCCTTTTTTTGTTCCCTCCTGCAAATAAATAATTTATATTTGATGAAAATGAAAAGTTATGATATTACTAACGAAGGACATCAACCTAATTCTTCAATTTCCGTGTTAGCTTATAATTATCAAATTTGTATGGACTTTTTCCGACCTCAGCAATCCTTTAATTTAGAAGAAAAATTAGCAATGAATTACGTATATATGAAGACACAGATGTAACATTTCATGATGACTTTGACATACTCCAGTGGTGGCAATTGAACAAAAACTATTTTCCATTACTATATAAAACCAGCTATAAAATTTTGGCGATACCAGCTAGTGCAATAAATGTTAATGAATTAATTCTTTTAAATAGTGATGTAAGTGAGAGTGATACAAAAAAGAGCTAGAATAATAAATTATTTAATTACGAAATAAACAACGAACTATATATGAAGTCGACACAAACTGATCTCACCATAAATGTACATATCGCTTTAAGTGTAGTCATATCTTATACTATTACATGAATGCCATTTGAATTATCTTTTTTTAATTTTGTTTAGTAAATGGACGAATTTATATTTTTCCTTTGTTAACATCTTGTTATTTTTGTACTATTTTTCCTTATATTCAATATATACAGATCTACATATTTACATATGGATAATAAAAAATATATTGCATTTTTTCTAATTTGTTTGCTTTCATAATGTAGCAGCTGTCATCATAAAAATTTGCGCCGCCATAATATCTTACAGTCGAATGTGGTCTCATACAGTCGACTGCGCATGTGTAGTGGCACAATAAATTTGCCTCTCTTTGTTCAACGACTGTCTCTTTTATTGAATTTGACTGAGCGCAGTAAAATCAGCTATCTGCACACTCATTCAGTCATCGCGCATGCTGTAAGCAGAATGCGTGGAACGTTGCGCATATGTGTGAATATGTTATATCGGCCAATGACTACATTCATGCAGATGTCTATTAGCTATCGCGCAGCTAAAGTAATGACCCCGACGTGATCTCAAGTGAGTGCATAATATGTCCAAATACAATTTGCGATCACAATCAGCAGACGGCGACGAGGCAGCAGAGGATTTTTTCGACAGCGCTGGCGCCTTAATGGAAACGGAGGAGTGTAAGTTGCAACAGCAAACGATGCACACTTAACTGCAGCAACTTAACATCAGCAATGCACAACAGGCAACTAATCGCTCCTACCTACAGCGGGTGCAAGTTCCTAAATTCAACAAAAGCAACCCACAAAGATACTGATAGTTTCTGCGCGGTAAATTCGAAAAGTCACTGACTTATCAAACCACCCCCGTACAAAATAGATGCTTCAAATAAACTGTCAGAGGAAATGCGAACAAGACAATGTGAACGGGTTTGAAATGACTCATTCGAAATGCGCATTTGGGCTCAATGTATGTAAATGTGTTATTAGCTATAGATGACCTTGTGGCAACACCGCCACTGCAAAATCGATACAGCGCAGTGAAGTTTCGTCTCTTGGCCAGTCGCACCCTAGTGGCAGAGCAACACTTCAGCAATTGCAACGAAGGTACGTATGGCCGTATGTAAGGAAAGATGTAACGATTTGGGCGCGAAACTGTCTGCCATGTCAACGTGCGAAAATTAGTCGACACAATACGCAAACACCAGAGAAATCAGGGCTCCCAGTTCGAATCTGCGTTATTTCAGTCACTAGCGAAAATGTTGGGCAGCAAACATATTCATACACTGCCTATCATCCTCAAACGAACGGCATGATGGAACGTTGGCATCGCTCTTTTAAGGCAGCATTAATGTGCAACTCTTATGCAAAGTGAATAGAGTTATTGCCAACAGTGTTACTCGGACCTGTTGTACGGAGGTGGAATTCGACTGCCAAACGTAGATGTTCCATCAATCTCCTAGATTTTGCAACCAAAACTCGAGAACATATACAGTTACTTCGCCCAACTCCAGCAGCGCATCATAGCCAGAGAAGTATGTTCGTTTACAGGCAACTAACAGATTGTTCGCACGTAATGTTGAGAACAGCCATTATCCGGCAACAACTTGAACTACCGTACTCGGGACCATACGAAGTAATCAAACGTTCTACGGATCGCGTATACGTAATAAAAATCAACGGTAAAGAACTTGCAGTCTCGACGGAACGTTAAAAGCCAGCATTTTGCATCAAAGTGACTCTTTGACGGGAGTGACACAAGTCGTGAGGAAGCTATCAGACCGGTAAAGACCTTCGAAGGCCCGAAGAGAGTAAGATTCGCTTCCGAGTTGGTCACTGGGACCATAAGACTAGATTCTATGTTTAATATTAATAAACATTTATGAATTATACGGAGCATTTTAATTAGCTATCGCGCAGCTAAAGCTCGTCGCTAGGTTGTGGCGCTACCCTCTAGATGGGTAGCTGGTGTACGCGCTAGACGGTGATCGGTTTGGTTAAATAAAACACAAAGTTTTTTAAATTTTTTTATTTATTTTTCTTTTTTAATCTCATAAATTTGATACAACCAACAAATTTGAAATACCGTGACTTATAAAAATAAATAAGAAAAAGGGAAGGGTAAGCACAAATTCTTAACAACCTCCGTATGACAAATTATACAATTTTTAAGACTCTTGCTAACATGTCAGTTTTTTAGTGTGGATAATAACAAGTAAATTGGAATTTTAGTGCGCCCATTACGTAACTCTGCTCAATTTAAAAAAACTTCCCTTTTTATAAATCAAATAAATTTTTAGAGACAACTCAAATGGATTAAAATATCCCAAATATTTTGCCTTCATAAGGAGATAATAATTTTTCTTAGAAACAGTTAAGAATAAGTATTTTTCAAAAGGTAGACTATGTTTTTCTCCATGAGAGTTGTAAGAGTAATACTCAATTATTTGTTTAGTATATGCAATTTAATGGAGCCACCAAAATCCACAATTAATTCCATATAAAAATATTTGAGACTTAAAAATGATTAACAAACGAACGAGTAAAGATTCTTTGAAGTTTTCTGATTTTCAACAAAAAATTTTCAACGCTTAAACGGCTCCTCCAATCCTAGCGGATAAGAGCATTAACATTTTTTTTTAAACTTTACTTAACGCATTTTTGGAGCACCCTAACAAATTGACACTGTGATCAGAAAAGCTTTTTGCTATTCCATTCTTTTAACCCATTACTGCCTGCCCATAGATCCCGCTGTACGATTTTTTTGAAAATTTATTTAGGAACTTTACGAAATTTCAGGTTTGTAACTTACAGCATACCTGAGAGCTGCAATAGGTATTTAAATACCCAATAGGCTAATACGGGCACCGAGTGCATGTACAATTTTTATCAACAACAATTTCGTCATAAGTGACTGTAGAAATCAGGTGTTCTACGAAGTGTAGAGGAAAGCAATCAAAATTGCAAAATAACGCGAGTGTTGATATTAAATAGTTTAGAAAATGTTAAGAAAAATAAAATTTTTGACATGTGAGGAACTGCAGGCAGATATGGAAAGTTGGAGCGACGAGGAAGATAAATGTTATTATCACGCCGCCAGACGATGTTGATGCCATCAGTGATAATGAAGAATTGGATAACAATATCCAAACGAGTTTCCTAGCGAAGTAGCAGGCAACATTGAAGTGGCAACGACTATCCTATTTTGGATAAAGGTCTTGAAATCGATGAAAACACCAGTTTGAAGCCATCTCCATCCAAAAAGGCTCGAAATAATCGTAGGAATGGCAAGCATCGAAATGGAGTCGCCGCCAAAATTACAAGTTTGTAAACCAGCCGTTCGACGACAGTGCAAATGCAACTAAGAAATTATATGAAAAGATTGTTAGGTTTCTCAAGTAATTACTCTTGAGTGCTGTATTAATTTTTTGATCTTGAAGGATCATTTTCCCCGCTCCATTTTTGATAATGTTTTATAGACAGTGAGGATCTTCAGCTAATTGTAGATGTTTATGGCTATTATTGGCAACTAGAGCATTTAGTGCTACAATGCAGTTGTCAATAAACAGACCAAAACAAACATACAGATGTGTTCAGCTGGGGAGTTAGCTGAATATGCCAGTGCAGGGTGCACTCAAGGAGAGAAAAACTGATGCCGTTCACTTTGAAGGTATTAATTACAAAAACGTATTTATTAAGTTATCAAGTTTTGAGTTACAATTCAAAAGCAACTGACTGAAGCCGCTGATGGCAAAAAAATGTCAGTCAAAAAAAATGTATTTTAATTTAAAATGATGATTCAAAAACCGAGGTATTCACCGGCAGAGCGAGAAGCGATGTTGATCGGGCCGTAGTTCAAGCGGAGTGATTCCAAAGAAAAAAGCAAAAAATGTAAAAACGTTGAAAAGGTGGAAGGTGCAAGTCACCCTCTGGCGGGCGTTGCCACCAGCCTTGAAAACTAGCTGGAATGAGCCAGCTGTTACTCCGAAAAGAGAATTAATTCCATGTCTTCAACATGGCGCCCCGCCTGTTTGGGTACCAACTGAATCGCTCTCTCCAATGTGTCAATAGCTTTACGTGCCGCGTGGACTAGCTGCTGCAATCGTTGTTTTTGTAGCCGTGCTGAACGGCTCTGCAGTGCCTCCGCTCGCTTCTTCGCTGTCTTCGCGCCACTGTTGGACCGCAGCTTGGTTCGATGCAGCAAAGTATGGTGCCCCAGCGTACAGCGATGGCAACTGGCTCGTGAGTCACAGGCACCCGTGGCATGAGAGGTTCCAAGGCAATTAATGCAGTACTTATGCATTTTGCCGCATTCGTACCGTTCCTCGGGTGGCATGGCGAGAAATGCCGTACAATGGCGCAGCGAATGGGGTCGCCCGCACAATCGGCACTTGTGCGATACCAGACGGCGTGATGAAGACCTGTGAACGAATAAAAAAAAAATAAAAAGGACTTTAGCGAAAAATAGTCATTAGAAGACATGAGCAGTCTTTATGTGATATTTTCAATGAGAAATGGGCTATGGATAAGCAAAAATGGGGTGAACGAAGAAAGAGAGCGAGTGAGCATCACGTAGGGGGTAACACACACAATTTGACTATGCTTCTCGTGATGGTGCCGTTTTGCGTTCGTATGTCAACGACACGGGCTTCGCCATCCACTCCTAAATGTAGTTTGATTATACGTCCAAGTTGCCACTCGTTGGGGGGAAGTAGATCATCCTTGATGACGACCAAATCACCTTCTTGCACAGTTTTCTGAGACCTCTTCCATTTATATCGCTTGTGTAACTCCTTTAAGTATTCATCCTTCCACCTAAGGCTAAATTGGTGATGGAGAACTTTGAGCTTCTGCCATTTGTTAGCCAGAGACATATTTTCCGCGTTTGGCTCAGGTGGTGAAAGTAGGGCAGCCCCACGCAGAAAATGTCCAGGAGTTAATGCAAGAAGATCCTGTGGATCTTGGGACATTGGGGAGAGTGGTCTGGAGTTGAGGACCGCCTCTATTCGGACAAGCAAAGTGGTCAGCTCTTCGAAGCTGTACTTGTGGTTACCTGCTACCTTAATAAAATGGGACTTAAAGCTTTTGACGGCTGCTTCCCATAGTCCTCCCATATGGGGGGCATACGGCGGAATAAATTGCCACGAGCAGCCATGTGTTGCGTATTTGGTAGCGATATCGGTTGAGGTTTCCTTCAGAAAGGCGGAGAATTCACGGCATAGCGTACGTTGAGCTCCGACGAAATTTTTCCCATTATCCGACACGATCTTGTGCGGGAGTCCACGGCGTCCAACGAATCTCGCAAAGGCTGCTAGAAATGCTTCGGAAGTCAGAGCAGAGCAAACTTCTAGATGGATAGCCTTTGTGGAGAAGCAGATAAATACGCAGACGTATGCTTTGGAATATGCTGCTCGTCGAAGTGTTGACATTTTTACAAGGAACGGGCCAGCGAAGTCGATTCCAGTGGTATGGAAAGGTAGCGTATAAGTTGCTCGCTCAGGGGGGAGAGCGGCCATGATTTGGGATCTCATTTTCTGCTTGTATATCGTACAAGTTTTGCAGTGAAAGATGCATTTTTTAACTTTAGGTTTGAGGCGAGGTATATAATACTCCTGTTGCACCATTCGCACCATCAATTGATTTCCGGCTTGCAACATGGTGGTGTGGAGAAATTCTAAAAGCAACACACAAAATCGAGAATTTGGTGGGATGATTATGGGGTGCCGCTCATTGTAGCTGCGACTGGCATATTTGAGTCTCCCATTTACGCGCATTATACCTTTGCTATCGAGAAAAGGGTTAAGGGTAAGCAAAGTGTCTTTCTTGCTAATGAGGTTTGAAGCTTCGAGCTGTGCCATCGTTTCACCATAATAAGATCTTTGGGTTTGTAATATGAGTTGCAGTTTGGCTTCTTTTACTTCTTCTTGAGTAACCGATAATGTATGAGAAATTAGTAGTTTTCGGGACCTGCGGATGAAGCGATACATATATGCGAGTACTCTAAGTGCACGTGGCAGTGACGAAAATCTTTCGAGGAGGGTGGAGGATTCCACAGTGTGGAATACTTCTATGTGCTTCCGTTCCGGGGGAGATGAGTTGTGAGGTCGCGAGGTAGGCCAGAGGTTGGCCGATTTAGAGAGCCACTCCGGGCCTTTCCACCAAAGAGAATTTTCGGTGAGATCCTGAGGTCGGCATCCTCGTGTGCCTAAGTCGGCTGGGTTGTCGCTGCTGCAAACGTGACGCCAGGTGGCGTTGTTAACATTCTGCAGGATTTGAGATATCCTGTTCGCCACATAGGTCTTCCAATTGTGAGGGGGCTTTTCCAGCCAGGCTAAGACGATCGATGAATCTGTCCACAGAAATAACTCGTGAGATGGCAAATTGAGTTCAGCTTTAATCTGTCTTACCAATTTGGACAGTATAACTGCTCCGCTGAGTTCCAGTCGTGGGAGACTTACGGTTTGGAGGGGGGCCACTTTGCTCTTTGCGGCAAGTAAATGAGATGTGAAAAGGGTTTCGCTATGCTGTACTCGTAGGTAAATACAGGCGCAGAAAGCCTTTTCGGAGGCATCTGAGAATCCATACAGTTGGATGTGCTTTTCGGGAGAGAACTGTACCCAGCGGGGGACCTTTATATCTTTTATGGCAGGGAGATTTTCTTGAAAGCACGTCCATTTTTTAAAGGCAGCGGGTTTCACGTTTTCGTCCCAGTCAGTCCCTTCCATCCAGAGTTGTTGAAGGAGTATTTTTGCTAATATCATAATTGGCGTTAGCCATCCTGCCGGGTCGAAAAGTTTAGCTACAGCGGATAGGATTTGCCGTTTGGTTCTACAGTTTGTGGTGGGGTTTGGGTCGTAGGAATATGAGAAGTTATCTTGCAACGCATTCCATTGTATCCCTAAGGTTTTTGTTGAGCTTGCGTCGTGGAACTTCAGAAAATCAGCATCTAAGAGATCGGAGGGGGGTACAATTTCTAGAATTTTCGGGTGATTTGCTGTTATTTTCCTGAGGGGAAAACCTGCTGACTTCAGCGCTTCGATAACCTGAGACATTGCTTTAATAGTGGACTGTATTTCATTACCGCCAGAAAGTATGTCATCTACGTAAGTTTGTTGTAGTAGAATACTACTGGCGAGAGGCTGTTGAGACTTGCAATCCTCTGCTAGTTGGTGGAGAGTTCGGATTGCCAAGTAGGGGCCGCAATTAACCCCGAATGTTACGGTTTTCAACTTAAAATCTTGCATCGGCAAGTGAGAAGAGGGGCGAAAGAGGATTCGCTGAAAGTCTTGGTCTTCTTTGTGAATAAGGATTTGGCGGTACATTTTTTCAATGTCGCCATTAAAAACATATTTATGCATTCTCCATTTGAGAATAATTAGCATGAGATCGTTCTGAAGTATGGGTCCTGTATGTAACACGTCGTTCAACGTCCCTGAGTGGGACATTTTTGAGGCATTGAATACGACTCGCACCTTTGTGGTTTTGCTGTCGGGTTTGATGACAGCGTGATGAGGCAAGTAAAATGAGTGGTATTTCCCATTTTTTACTATTTCCCGGGGTGAAACCGTTGACATATGGTCCATAGTTAAATATTCTCCTAGGATTTCATTGTATTTATCACGCAGTTCCGGTTTCCGCTCCAGTGATCGCTCTATGCTGAGGTATTGCTGTTGTGCGGCTGGTCGGGAGTGACCGAGGGCTAATACTTCGGGAAAATCCGCTTTAAAGGGTAACTTCACTACGTATCTTCCGTCGTCTTGGCGGGTTGTGGTTGTCCGGAAGAGATCTTCGCAAAATTCATCGGATTCCGTTCGAGTTTGAGTAGAGATGATTTCCTCCTGTTCCCAGAACTTTTTCAATAAATTATTCAGCGACTCGTCTTCGGTTTCTCTAACTTGGGTGGTGAATGCTGATACCGATTCCTTGACTGGTCCGCTAATCACCCAACCGAAGATTGTGTTTTGGGCTATAAGAGTGCCGTTTGCTATGTGCTGCAAACCCTGCAGGAGAATCTGGGGTATGAGGTCGCTGCCGATTACCAAATCAATTCGGGAAGGGGTGAAACATTTGGCGTCGGCTAGTGATAATTTAGAAAACTCCGCAATGTTTGGGTTTGACACTCTTGTAGTGGGGAGAAAGTGGGTGAGTTGAGGCAATATTATCGCTTGAGTATTAATTTTTTCTTTCAAGTCTGGTGAACAAAGGGTTAACTCACAAATTTTTTTGGAATTTTGAACCACCAGTCCTCCCATTCCGGAGATTTCGTAGTGGGAGTCTTTGGTAGGTAAACCAAGGAGTTTTTGGGTTCTTGACGCAATAAATGTTTTTTGCGAGCCTTGGTCAATGAGGGCTCGGATCTTATATATTTCACCAGCACAGTATACAGGAACTATTGCTGTGGGGAGTAGGGTTGTTACGTTACTGCTGGAGAAGTGAGTAGATACCTTCATTACGTTTTGTTGAGATGTGCTTTCAGAGGGTTGAGAATGTGAAATGCCGTTCGAGGTAGACGGTATGTCATCGGCTATTCTCACTGGGGTCACAACGTGAGCTGTAGTCCTTTGACATTTAAATTTTGTTTGAGTGTTTAGATTTCGGGGTTGAAAATGGAGTAGGGAGTGATGTCGTTTTTGGCAATATACACAAAGGAAATTGCTTTGACATTCACTTTTCAGATGGGAATACGAGAGACAATTTTCACAATAATTGTTTTCTCTCACAAATTTGAGGCGTTCAGCTATTGAGAGGTCCTTGAACTTTATGCACGATTTCATTGCATGGTTGGATCTACATAGTTTGCAAGCGAAAGGCTTTGTTAACTCGGAAACAAATGTTTGAGTTCGATTTTTGCTCGCAAATGTGGAATTTTGATTAGGCATCTTTGGGGTAAAGTGGCTAAAATTGGGTTTTGCCTTTGTTGGCCGATAGGTATCGAGTCTTTCTACCACTTCGTATCGGCTTGTGAGAAATTTATTCATTTCGAACCACTTAGGCAACTCTTTTCGAGAACTTAGAGATTGTTCCCATAGAGAGAGTGTTTCGTTCGGCAGTTTTGAAGAACAGAGGTAGACTAGAATGGGGTCCCAGTCACTTGTGGGAATTCCTTGGGCTGTGAGAGTAGAGATACAATTATTTATCGTGTTCTGAATCCTCTGTATTTGTTCACCGCTTTCTGAGTAAACTGGCTTAATATTAAATAGTGCCTTGAGTTGATTGTCAACCAATATTCTGCGGTTTTCATATCTAGCTTTAAGAGCTTCCCAAGCTAGTTCGAAATTCTCATTGCTTAAAGAATATTGCTTTACAATGAGTCCTGCTTGGCCTTTTGTCTTTAAACTGAGATGGTAAAGTTTTTGCGCAGGAGTGAGTTTTGGGTGATTTTTATAGACTGCCGTGAACATATCTCGGAATCCCGGCCAGTCTTCGTATCCACCATGAAAGACTTCGGTGTCACATGGTGGTACTTTGATATATGCTTCTTGAGTGTAAGAGGCAGGAGTGGAAATTGAGGCCGTTGAGGTATTTGTTTGGGACTGAGAGTTGTCCCCGAGAATTTGCAGCGCATCTAAAATCTGAGATTTGCAATTCTCATAGCTTTCTGAGCATTTGTTATATTTTTGCTCTATTGAACCGCTGGATTCTGCAAGGTTCAAAGAGCGGGAGGCCGATTTGTATGAGCTAACTAGGGAGTCCCATAGTTTTTCGAGTTGCTCAATCTTTACCTTTAACAGAGAGGTGGAGTGGTCACTGAGGAGAGTGGCGGACCATTTTGAGTAGAAAGATTCTACTCTATTGCTCTCAAAAATAAAATCTTGAAGCGCCCAGTCGCTATCAAGTTCATCGAGCGAGCTTTCTGGTTTCTTTGGCATTTTTAATTGTAATGTATTTACTCGGATGAGGTATTAAACAAACTTTATAAAATAATTTTAAATGACTTCGATGTTTATAGCTCTTGTCGATTTGAGGTGTGGAAACGTTAAAAAAAAATTTTTTTATTTTTTATTTTTTTTTTTTTTTTTTTGAGTGAGAGATGGGTTAAGAGTGTTAATTATATAGTAAAAAAAAACGTTAGGAAAAACAAATTAAATATAAATATAATAATTATAATAAATATTACACGATGTAATATATGCACTGATGCTCACTGTGCAGAATAATTGTTAATTTTTGGTCACTGTATTTATGTGCCTTTTTTCGACGGTGACGGCCCACTGTACTTCTAAGCGCCGCCCCTTTTTTTCCTTTTGTTTTGCCTCAGCGCGTCTGAGTGCAATTTTAGTATTTGTGTGTGTGTGCTGCGTGATTCTTCCACTACGTGATGATGAGAGAGAATGGGTGTCCGAGATGAGATCTTTGTGCTCTTTGCGTATATACGTAGGTATGTATATGTATGTGTACTGAAATATTAATTTTAGAGGGGGGGGAGTTTATGAGATATCTCAGCGTAAGAGTATATTACAGGATTAGCGTTAATTGTTTCTGCAATTTTTGGTACAGGTGACCATAAAGTTTTATCAAAACGCTAATCTTTTAATATTCCGTACTGTTGTGTGTACAAATGTGCATACATTTATTACGAGATACGAGTATGCACATATGTATGTATGAATATTTGCAGCTATGTAAATTTACATATATGTACGTGAGCCTGAGTATGTAGCCACATATGAGTATGTGCACATACATATGTATATTTGTGTATATGTGTATGTATATACAAAACCAGCCGTTTGAGTCACAATTAGGGGGAGGAGTTTTTGAGATGGCCTGAGTAAGAATATATTAGAAGATTAGCGTTAATTCTCTCTACAATGTATTGGTACAGGAGACCGCAAAGGTTTTATCGAAACGCTAATCTTTTAATGTTACTCACTATTGTGTGTACAAATGTGCATACATTTATTGAGAGATATGCACAAATGTATGTACACCTGTATACATGTATGTATGTACGTGGGTTAGAGTATGTGGTTATGTATGTACATATATATGTGTGTAAGAATATTGCCAACTTACTCAGCCATAAGGGAATGTACTTAGCCCTTATTTTGCGGTACTTTTCCACTTCGTATGTAGTATGTATGTATGTATGTATGTAGATGCTGGCGCCAAATGTGAGGTGGCGTGATTTGCTTACGGTAGTTTTGACCGTAGGGTGATGACGGTGAATTTCTGCGCTGATTGTTAGGTGGCGTGATTCTTCCGTACTTTATTGCCGTTGATTTTATTTACATATTTATTTATTTATTTTTTTTTTTTTTTTTGTTGCGTTTGAAATTGTTTTTATTTTGTTAATAAATTTAGAAACGTATTTTTTGCCCTTTTTGACTTTCAATTTTTTATCACCAAGTTTTATTTTATTAATAGATATTTATTTCTCCAAAAAGAATATATTTTTTTTTTTTTTTTTTGACTGCTATATATTTCACTTTTTCGCAAAATGCTTTTAATTTTCTTTATTATTTCTCTTTCCAAAATGTTCTTTCCAAAAAAAAATTTTTTTGTTTTTTTTTCTTGTTTTTTTTTTTTCGATATTTATTTAGCTTTATACGCTACGCTTTCACTTCTTTTTTTTCTCTGAACTTTTTATTTTTATTATTATTTTTTTTTTTTTTTTTGTGTTCACACCACCTACTACTTTTTGCTTTTATGTATATGTATTTTAAACTATTGATTTGATATTACTTTTTTCCATCAAAACCCTTTTTGTTTGAATTTTTACACAGCACTTTAGGTTTCGTTCACTGCCGAAAATTGCTTTTAATTGAAATGTCTTCACTTTCAGGTTTTCATTTTTATTTCTCACAATTTTATTTCATGGAATTTTTGGTTTTTCCTTGAAACTTTCTTTCCGAATTTTTTGGTTTAGTAGGCTTTACGATTTTTTTGAATTTTATGCGCTTACTTTTTAGCTTTCTGAAAACGTATTGCTTCTTTTATTTAGTACTTGCACACAAAAATTATTATTTTTTTTCTTCTTTTTTTTTCAATTACCGCACTTATTGACCGCTTTGGGTTGGCACTTTTTATTTTAGATTTTTCTAAAAACTCTTTCCTTTATGTAAATTTTCAACTTTCTCTTATTTTTACTTTTTCACTTTGCATCGATCATTTATTTAACTATTTTTTCACACCGCTACCGAATTCGCTGTTGCTCGCTCGCCCGTTTGTAAGTTTTTTTGAACTTTTGAGATGGCCGCCGTAGCTTTGTTCGTATTTTTTGGAGTTTTATTACAACGGCGTCGATAGGACCATGTTCAGCTGGGGAGTTAGCTGAATATGCCAGTGCAGGGTGCACTCAAGGAGAGAAAAACTGATGCCGTTCACTTTGAAGGTATTAATTACAAAAACGTATTTATTAAGTTATCAAGTTTTGAGTTACAATTCAATAGCAACTGACTGAAGCCGCTGATGGCAAATGTCAGTCAAAAAAAATGTATTTTAATTTAAAATGATGATTCAAAAACCGAGGTATTCACCGGCAGAGCGAGAAGCGATGTTGATCGGGCCGTAGTTCAAGCGGAGTGATTCCAAAGAAAAAAGCAAAAAATGTAAAAACGTTGAAAAGGTGGAAGGTGCAAGTCACCCTCTGGCGGGCGTTGCCACCAGCCTTGAAACCTAGCTGGAATGAGCCAGCTGTTACTCCGAAAAGAGAATTAATTCCATGTCTTCAACAAGATGAACTGTATATTTAATAAATAAGAGCCAACCATACATGCGTATGTTGTGTTATAATATATTGTATTAGTATTTAAGACGCGACCACACATACGTATGTATGTATGTGTTATGATAGCATAAGAGATAATGCATTCTCGCTAGGTAGACAAATGTGTGAAAAATAGTACTAATGACCAATGCTTGTCTAGTCGGACCTAAACAAATACATACATCTGAACGGGTATGTGTACGTTAGACTAATTGTTTAGAGCATCGTCATCTGTGTAAGCAGATAGCGTAGTAAAGATTGTATTAGTAATAAGGTATACACATAGCTTGCTATGTACTAGTTAGTATTTAAGTAGTTGTAGATATGTATTTAGAGTAACACATTTACTATAAATAAAGGTTCTGGGAAACCAGAACGTCGGTCTTGTGCGAAACTCTCCATATAGTGCTGTTGTGTGATCATATTGGTGACCCCTACGTTGAAAAACCTTTTGAGTGGTGAGTAATTTGTTTGAAATAAATAATATTACAAATATAAATGAAAATGGAAGAAACTATTAAAGCCAACCAAATAATAGGAAATAAAGCGACAGCGCTTTATAATGAGATTTTAGGTAAAAAAGAGTTAACAACAGAGGGAAAACTCCAAAAGTGGAGAGAGGCACAGACCGAGTTGTCCTACCAGTTTGAAGAAAATGAGGAGCTATTAAAAGAGCCAACTTCCTCAGTAAAGAGGAATGCTTATTTCAAAGAAAAACAAGGCCAAGCAATAGGTAAAATCCTAAGCGATATGAGTGCACCAGAGAACGGCATTGAGTGCGCCCGAGTGTGCATATTCATCATCCCTAAAATTTGATACAAGCAAGCACAGCCGTCTGCTGCTGTGCGCTCATTCATGCTCACTCATAAACATAAGGCTGACATGTGCGGGATATATCATTACATTTTCGAGTGTGGTAGTTCACATGATTGGCCGTGCATGTGAAGGCGCAAACTTGCGCATGTACACACTTGAGTGCACTCGGGCATCTACTAATGGCGATTTCTTTTCTACAAAAAATGTTGCACTTCATTGCCCCGCTCTTGTGTGTACGTGCGCAGAGGGCAATGTTAAGGCAACATTTTCTGTAGAAAAGAAAACGCCATAAGTATTTATCCTATTATTTACAGATAAAAGAAACGACTTAGTTAATTTTAATTAATATGTATTGTATACATTTATTTAACAAAAACATTTCATGAGATCCAACATGTAGGGTTAGTATTTAAAAAATTTTTAAATAGTAGGAGTTAAATTTAAAATGAAAATAAACATTTCATAAGACTTAATTTAATTTTAAAGTTCTTAATCTGCTAGATAGAAAATTAAAGTTTTCTGGACAAAGTGTAATTCACACTAAGGATTTGTTCAGAAACAATATCTGCAGTATCTGCCATCTCACGTAAAAAAAAAACAATACAAAAAATATGATAGAAAACACACTTAAGATCGCTAATCAACTACTGCTTGCAAAGAAAAATATTGTTACGGGTAACCCGAGTGGCTCGCAAACAACCCTTGAGTGTCGCGAGCGTTTGTCGCCGGCGAGTGTGTTACATAAATGCAACTTTGTATGCTGACGCAAATTTGTCCGACGGATAATGATAATGCGATGAGTATTGGTGGCGACCAATATAAGGCCAAATCTGTTTTAAATAAGGAAGAACGGAAAATAGAATTCCGCTTAGTAGATTTCGGAAAGAATATTGATAGGTATAGATCAGGTAAAATTCCAAAAGCTTCTATACTGGATGACCATAGGGAAATCAAATCAATGTACTGTCAATATTTAGGAAATTGCGAAGAAAACAATTTAGCTACCCTCTATGAACAAATAGTTGAGAAGTTTGATGAAGCTCTCGAAATGGAATTTGAAGAAAAAAAACATGCGGATATCAATCTGCCTTACACACTGCCAAGGATATACATACCAATATTCTCGGGGAAGTATTCAGAATGGAAATCGTTTAAAGAGCTATTCCTTCAGCTCATAGATTCCTCTGGACTTCCGAATACTCAAAAAATGATTATATTAAAATCAAAACTAAGAGGAGAAGCAGCACCAGCAATTGCTAACCTAGAAGTTAATACCGCGAACTATAATATTGCTATGAACATATTAGATAAAAAGTTTACAAATTTAAGAGCACAAACAGCTATAAATTTTTCACATTAAGTAGAAGCGCCATTTACTGTAGAAAATGTATGGAGTATAAAAAAGTTTAAAGATGTAATTCATGAAAACTTGAGTTCAATTAAAGCCACAAATTACAGCTCAGAAATAATTTTGCATGGGTTACTAAATTTCTTATTAGTACGAAAAATGAGTGACGATTTAAGGCTGAAGTACCAAATGTCAATTAAAAACTCGCAAAATATACCCAACATAGATTCATTGATAACCTTCTTGGATCCAGAATTCTGTGCCTTGCAAGCAATACAGCCATCGAAAAGTGATGGTTCATCAAGATGGGATGATAAAATTAAAACAGTGGTAGGAACAAATGAAGCCAAATGCATCATGGGATGTAAAATCTGGCATGTACTTTACCAATGTGCAAAATTCAAAAGCCTTACTATCAAAGAAAGGGGGGAGAAGGCAAATAAAAATAATTTATGTTTGAAGTGCCTCAAAAGTGGGCATTCTTACAAAAAATGCACTGGGTATAATTGGCGTACATGTGACGAAAATCATAGCACACTTCTACATAAAGTTAATGGTGCTAATACGGAAAATTATAAAATGACAAAAAATACAATGATAGCTGATAAAAATAAAAATTCAAATAAATGTACCTTATTAGCTACTGCTGTTGTGCATATACCAGATGGCAAAGGAAAGTGGATTAACGGAAGGGCACTGCTAGACAGTGGTTCTCAAGTTAATCTCTTGTCAAAGTCACCATGGAAAAAATTAAATCTATCGGGCGGTAAAACAGAACCAAATACATAAGAAGGAGTTGCATAAACAAAATCCATTTTTGATAAAAGGGTTAATATTACACTCAAATCAAAATTTGGTCAATTCAAAACTAATTTAGATGTTTTAGTGGGACAAGAAATTGTCTCAAATCTTCCGACTCAAAAGGTAGAGGTAAAAAATTACCCAAATAATTTAGAATTGGCAGATCCAAAATTTGATAATCCAGATAAAATTGATATTATAATAGGTTCAGATCTATTTTTCGAAATATATCAAAATGTAGAAATAATGGATCTTCAGGAAAATATTCTAAAAGCCCATTGAACCAAATTGGGCTGGATTATAACAGGCGTGGCTATGATTTAAAGCCCATCATATATATGTAAAATTACATTCTTTTCAGAAACATCAGTAGAAGATCAAATGCAAAAATTTTGGGAAATAGAAGAAGAAATTTTGAAAACAAAGGAAATTTACAAAAGAAGAGGAAGATTGCCAAAACATATTTTGTAATACCACAATACACAAATTTGATGGCAAATTTTGTGTGAGTCTTCCGTTTAAAAGAAATATTAAAGAATTAGGAAACTCGGAGATTACAGCTAAACGTAGATTCATGGCGATTGAGAAAAAGTTGGAAAGGAATATTGATATAAGGTCTCAATATCATGAATTTATGAGGGATTATATAAAATTGAATCATATGGAACGTATAGAAAATCCAAACAAACTGAATGTCAAATGTTACTTACCACATCATTATGTGCTGAAACCAGAAAGTTCTTCTACCAAATTAAGAGTTGTATTTGATGCTTCTGCGAAAACCTCCAAAAACGTGTCTTTAAACAACCTGTTGCATACAGGACCTAGACTGCAAGATGATTTATTTGATATCTCAATCAGATTTAGAAAACACAAATTTGTAATATCAGCAGATATAGAAAAAATGTTTAGGCAAATTTGGGTAAACGAGCAACATCAAGAGTTTCAACTAACTGCGAAATATACATCAGGAAATTACAAACATCACCGTAGTCTATTAGAAAAAATTCCAGAAAAAGACCGTGAGATAAAGTTGGATATAGCTGCCGACAATTCTGAAGGTATAAAAGCTCTTGGAATATCGTGGATCCCTTAAGAAGATACAATTTCAGTTAAATCAAACTGGGAACCGAAATTTAAGATAACGAAACGTCAGATGCTTTCCGATATATCAAGACTATTTGACCCCCTAGGGTTATTGAGTCCACTAGTGATTGTAGCCAAGATGTTATTACAACAACTATGGAAGGAAAAAGTCAATTGGGACCAAGAAGTTACAGGAGAAACAATGCAGTCGTGGATACAGTTTAGAGGTCAAATGATGATGCTGAATAAAATAAAAATTCCAAGGCACGCAATACTACCATCTTCGGCAGTAATAGAATTGCATGGATATTCAGATGCATCAATGAAAGCTTATCGAGCAGTTATTTACATAAAGTCAGTAAACATATCGGGTAACGTTAAAATCAACCTATTAGCTTCTAAATCTAAGGTGGCCCCAATAAAAATTCAGACGCTTCCTCGACTAGAGTTATGTGCTGCGGTACTACTTGTAAAACATCAAACGCACTTACCCTAAATTGTTCCGAAACTTATTTCACTGATTCATCTATTGTTCTTAGTTCGTTGCAATTAGACCCTGCAAAAATGCGAATATTTCTGTCAAATAGAGTCAATTATGTTCAAGCAAACACATCCATTGGTGATTGGAAACACGTTGACACAAAAGAAAATCCAGCGGATTAAATATCAAGCGGTCTTTACCCAAGCGACATAATTAACAACGAATTCTGGTTTAATGGCCCAAAGCATTTATTGGAAGCGGAGCCGGATATACAAATAATATCAACACAGCCGTTAAAATCTCTTCCTGATATGAAAAAAGTTTCTATTATAATAGGGGTAATTACCCAGAATTATTCGTTCATATATAAAATAAACCGCAAAAATAACTTTGAATATTTGCAAAATGTGGTAGCTTATTGTATAAAATTTAAATACATGTTATTCACGCTCGCGTGAATAAATATAAATGAAAAGAATGTATTTTCTACACTTCAAGCACTTCGCTTAGTTTAAGCTTTTATTTATTTTCTTTCGACTTGCAATTTATTAACACTTTTAATTTTAGGGAGTTGAACGACGCGTCGACGGCGAGAACTAACTTTACTCTTTGAAGTATAAAAAACGAGTGTTTAACAGCTACTTTTCGACCTTTAGATCTTGATACATATGCAAGTATTCACAATAGTTTTGGGACAAAAAGGTAAGTTACAGCAATTCATATTTAAGTAAATTAGTTTTAGGTACTAGGTTTGGGTAAGTAATATAAGGTAATGTATAAACAGGTAGTCATTCCATATTTCAATTCAGGTAAGTTACATATTCAATTCAATATAAATTCATTTAAGTGTAAGTTTAATTCATAGGTCTATCAAGTTGGGACTCATGTCCTCAACATGCCGGTGGGCCTGCGGCGATGAGATCTCGACCAGATCTTGCAGCTGTTCCAACGTTTGTCGGGCTTTGGTAAGCAATCCATGGATGCGGCGTTGGAAGATGGGACGATGTGGTTGTCTTGGCGTTCTCTCGACTGCCCCTTTTGCTCGCTGCGTCGGCTCAACTTTGGTACGCTGATTTATTTGGTAGCGCTGCATGGTTTGCCTGCGCTTAGATTGTTGTGTGCGCTTTAATGTGCGCCTCATTTTAGGCTTTGGTTGTGTGAAGGAGGATCGGTGCAGCATGGTGTGATGGGCTAATCCACAGCGGTGACAGCTATCCGTCGAATCGCAGGCGCCTGTCACATGCGAGGTGGCCAAGCAATTGATGCAGTATTTGTGGACCTTGGCCGACTCATACCGCTCGTCCGGTGTCATTGCCAAAAATGCATGGCAGTAGCGGAGGGAATGCATTCGGCAGCACAGCCGACATTTGCGGAAGTCCTGGGATCTGTAAATAAAGGTGTATTCGAAATACCTTATTAGTGGGTTGAGTAATGTTTTAGAGATGATAACATGAGATAAACATAGAGTAAGTATGAGAGAAAATGGATTTGAACTAGGTGGCTGGTAATCAGTGAGATATGAAGTATGGTAATGAGTGAGTAGTACTACGCCGGAGGTAGTAAACAAAGTTTAGTGATATTGCGGGTGACTGTTCCACCCTCAGTGCGAATGTCTACGACGCGAACATTTTTGTCGGGGGCGGAGTGAAGCTTGGTGATTCGGCCGAGTCGCCAATCGTTTGGGGGTAGAAAGTCATCTTTGATTACGACCAGATCTCCTTCATTTAAGTTGAGTTGCTGTCCTTTCCATTTATATCGCTTGTGAAGTTCTTGTAGATACTCATTTTTCCAACGCTTGCTGAATTGATGGTGGAGTACCCTTAGTTTCTGCCACTTGTTTATTACGGAGAGGTTCTCAGAGTTCGGCTCGGGTATGGAGAGAAGTGGGGCTCCTCGTAGGAAATGGCCTGGAGTAAGAGCTTGCATGTCGTCTGGATCTTGAGACATAGGCGAGAGCGGTCTCGAGTTTAACACCGCTTCAATACGGATGAGGAGGGTATTGAACTCTTCAAATGTAAATTTGTTATTCCCGGCAACTTTAGTGAAGTGAATCTTGATGCTTTTCACTGCTGCTTCCCAGAGTCCCCCCATGTGAGGGGCGTAGGGCGGGATAAATTGCCATGAGAGTCCATGGACAGCATATTTGTTTGCGATATCAACTGATACTTCTGCAAGGAAAGAGGACAGTTCCCTTTTGAGGCTTCTCTGTGCTCCCACAAAGGTTCTTCCGTTGTCGGACATGATTTTATATGGAATGCCTCGGCGTCCGATGAATCGCGTAAAGGCAGCTTTGAATGCTTCTGTAGTTAAATCAGAGCATACTTCGAGGTGTATGGCCTTTGTGGAGAAGCATACAAAAACGCAGACGTATGCTTTGGCATGAGATGCTCGGCGGAGAGTGGAAGTTTTTACTAAGAATGGGCCGGCAAAATCAACACCGGTTGTTTGAAACGGGAGTGAATAAGTGGAGCGTTCTGGGGGTAATGCGGCCATCATTTGTGACTTCATTTTCTGTTTGTAAATGGTGCATGTTTTGCACCGAAATATGCAGGATTTTACCTTTTGCTTTAAGCGTGGGATATAATACTCCTGCTGGACCATGCGGATCATCAGCTGTTTTTCGGCGTGGAGTAGGGTTGAGTGGAGGAACTCAAGGATTAGAGGACAGAGCTTTGAGTTGTCTGGTATAATGATGGGGTGACGCTCATTATAACTGAGAGCAGCATAAGTGAGACGTCCATTCACGCGTAGTAGGCCTGATTTGTCCACAAACGGGTTTAGGGTTAATAATGGGTCCTTTTTGCTAATGGATTTTGCTGAGCTTAACGTGGCGATCGTTTGCCCGTAATATTTTTGTTGTGCGTTGAGGACTAATCGTAGCTTTGCATGTTTTATTTCTTCATGCGTTAAAATGAGTGTGGATGGGATTGTCATTTTCTTTGCTTTGTGCACAAACCGATAAATGAATGCCACTACTCTGAGTGCTCGAGAGAAGGAGGAGAAACGCTCTACGAAGTCAATGTTTTCGGCTGCGTGGAATGCGTCGATTTTCCTTTGGTCTGGAGGAGAGGAGATATTGGTGGTAGACTTGGGCCAGAGTGTGGGTGACTTCGTTAGCCATCCCGGGCCTTTCCACCATAACGAGCATTCTGCGAAGTCTTCGGAGTTTACTCCTCGTGTGCCTAAGTCTGCAGGGTTATCTGCGCTGGCGACATGCCGCCATGTTCCATTATTGACGTTTTGCAGGATTTGGGACGTTCTATTTGCGACATATGTCTTCCACATCCATGGAGGTTTTTCCAGCCAGGCTAACACAATGGAAGAATCTGTCCACAAAGCTAAGTCATGCTGGGGCAGGTCGAGTTGGGATCGCAACTGTTTGACCAATTTGGAGAGGAGGACGGCACCGCAGAGTTCTAGCCTGGGAAGAGAGACGGTTTGTAGGGGTGCGACCTTGCTTTTTGCCGCAAGCAAGTGAGAAGTTGCATATGTTTCACTGTGTTGGACCCTTAAATAAACACATGCGCAAAAAGCTTTTTCAGATGCATCAGAAAATCCGTGCACTTGGATGACAGTTCCTGGAGTAAATTGTACCCATCGGGGTATTTTAATGTCTCTAATCGCTGAGAGGTTTTTGCGAAATGAGTTCCATTTGCGCAGCGAGTTGGGTTTGACGTTTTCGTCCCAGTCTGTTCCTTCCATCCAGAGCTGCTGAAGGAGAGTCTTCGCATTGATCATTATTGGCGATAGCCATCCTGCCGGGTCGAAAAGTTTCGCGACAGATGATAAAATCTGTCGTTTCGTGGCAGTATTTGCGTCTGGGAGGGGGTATACTGAGTACGAAAACGTGTCATTTAGAGCATTCCACATTATTCCAAGGGTTTTAGTGGAGCTGGTATCTTGGAATTCGAGAAAGTCTGAATCTAGGAGATCAGACTGAGGAATTTCTTTCAGCAGGGATTTGTGATTTGCTGTGATCTTTCTAAGAGGGAATCCAGCAGATTTTAGGACGTCGATAGTTTGAGATATCGATTCGCTGGCTGAGGCTAAGTCATGTCCGCCAGATAGAATATCGTCAACATATGTTTCGTTGACTAAAATTTCTGAGCTTCGAGGGAATTTTTGTTGAATATCTTTCGCCAATTGGTGGAGTGTTCTTATGGCCAAATATGGAGCGCAATTGACGCCAAAAGTAACTGTTTTTAGTTGAAAGTCTTCTATCGGACTTTCGGGGGATCTGCGGAATAGGATTCTTTGGAAATCCTGGTCTTCTTTATGTACGTATATCTGGCGATACATTTTCCCAATGTCGCCATTGAACACATACTTATACAATCTCCATTTGAGAATTGTGAGCATGAGGTCGTTTTGGAGAACGGGGCCTGTGTGTAGTATGTCATTGAGTGAGACACCAGAGTGAGAAAGTTTAGACGCGTTGAAAACTACTCGAACTTTAGTAGTTTTGCTATCAGGTTTTATTACTGCGTGATGTGGCAAGTAAAATGAGAAGTACTTCCCATCACGTATTATTTCGCGAGAATTTGTGGGTTCCATGTGGTCCAGAGTTAAATATTCTTCCAGGACTTTCGAGTAGGTGGTTCTGAGTTCCGCCTTCTTCTCAGTGCTCCTTTCGATGCTGAGATATTGCTGCTGAGCAGCGAGCCTCGAATGTCCTAGAGCTATCGAGTTGGGGAATGAGGACTTGAATGGGAGCTTTACTACGTAGCGACCATCCTCCCTACGGATGGTGGTGTTTTTGTAGAGTTCCTCGCAAAATTCGTCATTGGCTGTTTGAATGGGAGCCGATGGAACTTCCTCTTGTTCCCAAAACCTTTTGAGTAGGTCTCCAAGAGAATCTGCTTTGCTTTCGACTACCTGAGTGGAAAATGTCGCAACTGGTTCTGATATTGGGCCACTTAAAATCCACCCAAATATTGAGTTTTGGGCTATTAAGCTTCCCCCGACATTATTCTTGAAGCCTGGAAGGAGTACTTTCGGGAGAATATCGCTACCTATCACCATATCTATTTTGGCAGGTGCGAAACAGTTGGGATCTGCGAGAGGCAGTGAACTGTATTCTTGGAGATCAATATATGTCACCTTGACTGATGGCAAGAAGTGCGTCAATTGGGGAAGAATTATTGCGTGAGTTGCAATTTTTATCTTGAGATCAGGTGAACAGATTGTGACTGAACATATCTTATTCGCGTTCTGGACGGTTCGTCCGCCCATTCCCAGTATCTCATAGTTTGCCTTTGTTGTGGGTAGACCAAGTAGCTTTTGTACCCGAGAGGTTACAAAAGTCTTTTGGGATCCTTGGTCTATAAGCGCTCGTATTTGTGTTACTTCTCCTTGGTGAAGAACAGGAATGTTGGCTGTGGGCAATAGGGTTCCTTCCCTACTACCGGAAAAGTGTGAGAGTACTTTTCCATCGTTTCCTATTGAGTTTGAGTTGTTTTCTAATGAGGCCTGTTTTGAGGTACATGGCTTTTCATTATCGAGAGTCACTTGAGATGTGACGAAATTTCTTTGAGTCTTCGTATTGTATGACCCTTGAGAGTTTGACGGGTAATGGAGAAGAGAGTGATGCCTTCTTTGGCAATATACGCAGGTGAAGTTGCTACGGCAATATTTTCCTTTGTGCGAGAAAGCGAGACAGTTGCTACAGTAATTGTTCTCTCTTATGAACTTATTCCTTTCTAAAACGGAAAGTTCTTTGAATTTTATACAACTCATCATTGAATGGTTGCTGTTGCATAATTTGCATGACACTGGCCTTTTTTGTTCAGTGTGGAACGAATGAGATTTATTTTTGAAATTATATGAGTGAGGAGCGGTCGATGTTGCCCGTGGAGGGAATGTGGGTTGAGAGGGCTTTGGTTTATTCGGCCTGTACGTGCTCAGCCGTTCTACAACTTCATATCGAGTTGTGAGAAACTGGTCCATTTCGGACCAGAGAGGTAACTCCTTTCTTGAGTTTAGAGATTGTTCCCATAACGCGAGTGTTTCGTCTGGGAGCTTTGAGGAGGCGAGATAAATAAGCATTGGGTCCCAACTTTCGGTGGAAACTCCATTTGCTTTAAGAGTAGAAAGACAATTGTTTATTGTTGTTTGTATTTGTTGGAGTTTTTCTCCATTTTCGGAGTTTACGGGAAGAATATTGAAGAGAGTTTTGATTTGATTGTCAACGACAATCCTACGATTTTCGTAGCGTGACTTGAGTGCATCCCACGCAAGCTCGAAATTGTGGTCATTTAAAGCGTAATTTTTTATTATTAGGCCAGCTTTTCCACGAGTTTTTTGCCTCAAGTGTTATAGCTTTTGTGCCTGGGATAATTTGGGGTGACTAATGTACACTGCTGTGAACATGTCACGGAATGAGGGCCAGTCTTCATATCCTCCGTAAAAGACTTCCGTGTCACAAGCAGGTACTTTGAGGTAATTATTGGAAACGGGGTGTGGTTGGGTCATCATGGTTAGGGATGTGTTGTGTCGCGTTACGTCCGAGCTTGCCTGGAATTGGCTGAGAAGCTCGTTGATCCTCAACCTTGTATTCATGCCGGAGTCAATGGAATTTTCATAATTTGGGCTGCACGCCTTCTTGACTTTTTCCTCCAGGGTGCTCATCTGTACCGCTTCATCAGCTGCCTCTACAAGGGACATATGCCTGTTGAGCTGCTCCAGATAAGTTTTGAGTCCAGCCTCGGTGTGTTCCGTCTCGGTAATGTTCCACCACTTCTCACAATATTTCTCCAGTTTTGATGTTTCGTAGAGTAATTTTTTGTGAGAATATCCGTTTTCCTCTTCTTCAGTTTGGGATTTCGATCTGGTTCTTATGCCTGAGAATGCTTGGAGGGATTGGAGTTTCTCTTGTCTGTCCTCAGCCATTGTGGGTAAGAGTTATTTTATTTAAGTGCTTTGGGAATTTGGTTGGAAGTATTTGGTTTTATCTTTTGCTGCTTATTTACTTTTAGTAATTTAGTGCAAATATTATTGTAGCACACTTTAGTTGCAGTCGGTGCTGAATTTGTTCTCAATACTGTATTCGGGAGGTGCTATTTTTATGCAAAACACTGTATTTGAGTCAGTCCTATTTTTTTTCACAATACTGTACTGCCTCAGCGTGTCTGAGTCCAGTAGCAGCTGTTTATTTGAGCGTATGTATATATGTTGGGAATTTGGGGTTGTAATAGTACCGCTTGTGTACGTTTGTGGACGTAAATATGTATCGCACCGTCAATTTGTTTGAGGGTGTACGTATGTAACTTGTATGCATATACCGTGCAGGCAAATTGGGTTTGCCGGTGCAGTTGAGACAATGTACGTATGTTAATGTGTCGCTAACTAGCAGTGCTTTGATAGTGCGAATAGCAAATTAGTGGGGAAAAGCAGAAAGGAGAAAAAAAATCACTGCAGTTGTAGCGGCGTTTCTGCGTAAATATATATGCCCTTATGTACATACATACATACGTACGTGGGTTGAGGAATCGTACCCAGCAGTAATTTGAACGAGTATGGTATGCTCGTGAGTGACCCTTGGTAATGGGTTTGGGGTCAGTTAGCTCTATATGTTATGTAAACAAGGGGTTATATACGTGTGAATATATTTCTTACGTAGCGGATATTATTTTGAGTTTAGAGACGGGGATTTTCTATATGTGTTAATATATGTACATATGAAATACGGCAATTTGGAAAATGCGCGCGTTTTTTTGTATATAAATGTATAGATATGTATATATATGTGTGCGCACTGCGAACGGGATGGGAAAATTTAGAATTTCTACTTAACCGGCTTTTAAGTACGTATATATGTGTATAGAGATTAGCTTAGCGGAATTGGGATTTATGTAAATTACAGTACTTTGTTTGTACAAATATAATTTGAGTTTTGATTGGAGATTAATATAATGAAACGGTTTATGCAAAGGAGGGTTTTTAATTTACCGCTCTGAAAATCCGCTAAGCTATACTTATGTACATGTGTTCAGAGAGCACTTACTTGGGCATAGCGTTTTTACAAACCGCTTTTTTTTTGTGGTGTTTGGCGTTTGACCTAACGTGTCCTCCCGGTGTGTGGTGATGCTACTTCTTTGCTGCTTCTTGTGTTGTTCCTGTTGTTGATTCTGTGGTTGTTTATCGGCCACGATGAGCGCCCAGTATGAAGCAGGTTTTTTTTGTTTTGTTTTTTTTTATTTTTTTTTTATTTTTAAAGTTTTTCCCGTTGTCGCGGTTATAATAAAATTTTTTAATTTTTCTTGTAGCACTACACAATATTAATTCCTCTTTTTTTTTTTTTTTTACTTTTGCGCGCAAACATACATATGTATGTAATGTTCCCGGGTTTCGGCACCATATTCACGCTCGCGTGAATAAATATAAATGAAAAGAATGTATTTTCTACACTTCAAGCACTTCGCTTAGTTTAAGCTTTTATTTATTTTCTTTCGACTTGCAATTTATTAACACTTTTAATTTTAGGGAGTTGAACGACGCGTCGACGGCGAGAACTAACTTTACTCTTTGAAGTATAAAAAACGAGTGTTTAACAGCTACTTTTCGACCTTTAGATCTTGATACATATGCAAGTATTCACAATAGTTTTGGGACAAAATGGTAAGTTACAGCAATTCATATTTAAGTAAATTAGTTTTAGGTACTAGGTTTGGGTAAGTAATATAAGGTAATGTATAAACAGGTAGTCATTCCATATTTCAATTCAGGTAAGTTACATATTCAATTCAATATAAATTCATTTAAGTGTAAGTTTAATTCATAGGTCTATCAAGCTGGGACTCATGTCCTCAACACATGTTATTAAAACGTTTGAATAAAGATATTGAATTAAAAACTCAGCTGGAATACAGAAAAGAAGCAATGAGTATAATTTAAAAAAACATACAAAATAAATATTTTAATAAAGATTTAAGTTTACTTTCAGGCAATAACGTGAAGAAAAGCTCTAAACTCATAACGCTTTCACCATTCCTAGATGCAACTGGCATTATCAGAGTTGGAGGACGGCTAACAGAAAGCGATAGACCAGGGGAAGCAAATCACCCGATGGTGCTCCCCTATGAAGATATACTGGTGAAGTTATTGGTAGGTGGAATTCATAAGAAACACCTACACATTGGACCGCAAGGACTCCTTGCAATAGTCAGGCAACAATTCTGGCCGTTAAGAGGTAGGCAGCTAGTGAAAAGAATAGTAAACCAATGTTATCGGTGTTTTAGGGCAAATCCACGTCCCCTATTTCAAATTATGGGCAAACTGCCGGCGGATAGAGTTAGATGTACGCGGCCTTTTCTCAATACAGGAACTGACTTCTTCGGTCCAATACAAATACACCATAAAATAAGAGGCAAGCGAATTGACAAAGCTTATGTGTGCGTGTTTTTATGCTTCAGTACCAAGGCAGTTCATATTGAGGTAGTTTCCGATTTAAGCTCTGCAGCATTTATAGGAGTTTTAAAAAGATTCGTAGGTAGAAGCGGTTGTCCAGCAAAAATATATTCGGATAATGGTTCAAACTTCATTGGTGTTGCATGAAGTTTATCAGTTATTTCAAAAAGACGATCTGAACAACGAACTATCGTCATTCTGCGCTATTCGAAATATTCATTGGAGAAATATACCAGCTAGATCCCCACACAACTACAGAATTAAAGTACGTGGAAAGAAATGGTATTAGCCACTGCTTGCATATGCATTCGACGCAGCTATGGTGAATTAGTGGAAACTAAAAGTTTTATGTGCAAAATATGACAACTCTAAACTTATGAGTCAATTTGACTTTCGCGCGGAAATTGAAGAAGCATTAGTAACACAACCCCTCCACAACAAGTTGGTGGAGGGCGTAGTACCACTGCCAACAATATCGTCTAGCATACAGACGGCTTCGATCATGTAATAGAAAAACTGGCTAGACGTGCTCAAAACTAATCCATCCGTGACACCTTTGATTTTGTTTACAATTTTACAGGTTGTAACTTTGAGGAGTAACATTTTGACGCATACGCCAATGTGTCGTGCTAAGAGATATGATCGGAAAAATCGGACGGTTATTGACCAACCTTAATTAATACGCAAATATAACTAACGCATGGGTGGCGTTGATTTAATTGACAATGCTATGAACAACTACCGAATTAAAGTACGTGGAAAGAGAAATGGTACTGGCCACTGCCAGCAAATGAATGCGACTGCGTGGGAACATCAAGAAAAATTTTAAGGAAAACTAAAAATCAGAATACACAATTTTTTTTTTTTATTTATGGAACAATTTCACGACACTTTAAAATACTTTTACTTAGAAGCAGCGTATAATAACAACATACACTAGGTAAAATAGTCAATCAAGCACCCCTTACTAGGATTTTTATATTTTACGCACACATGGACCATTAGAAAATAAACTGAAAAGCCAGTAGAGCCACTCTCTTCAATTTAATTCATTTATTTTATATTTAGCAACAGTTAAAAGTAAATAAGAAGTCGGTCGAAAAAATCAGAAGCGCCAAATTAAAAGCAAGTCTAAGCGTTAAAATAAAAATTCAACTTTAATTTTTATCAAAAAATAACTCGTGCAATATATTTTCTACTTCAGTTGAAGGCTGTTATAGACAAGAAGAAAACGAAAATGAAAAAATGAATTTATCAATTTATGAACATAATATTATGTTCATATGTGTGTAGGTATGTAGGTATGGAATATTTATATGAGTAGTATGTACATATATTTGTAGTATATTTTTTGTTATAGTAATTACACAAAATGACAATTGAAAGGCGGACGTATACGTAACTGTGCACAGCCGCCACCAACTTTAATGAATGATCACGAAAATATGACAAATGCACCTGCTAATATGTACACAGGAACAAGTAAAGAATACGGCCCGTTTAGGTAGAAACAAAATGCGCGGGGTCCGCCCTTTTTTACTGATTTTATTGTTATAATTTTTTTTGGTGCAAGTAAATACGTAGTGTTAGGGAGGGGTAACGGGGAAATTTTAAAATTTTTAGAAGCTCATATTTCACAAACTATTGCTCCAATTTCCACAATAATATCAGATTCCAAAAATATTGAAATTTCCCTCTTTGCCCCTCCCTAACACCTTTCCTATTAATTTGCACCCAAAAAATGGCACCATCACAGTCAGTGAAAGAAGGCGTAAAAGGCCCAATTTTTTATTTTTTTTTATATCAACGGGCAGCATTCTTTACTTATGCCTGTACCCAAAAACTCAAATCAATATCATCATATACATACATATGTATGTACATACATACATATATACGTACAAATATAAATGACGCGACACACATAGCAAACAAAATATCGTTCTACTTTTTAAAATAATTCAACAAATTAGAAAACATTTTTGCCAATTTACTTTTTTTTAGGTGGTTGCTGTATTTCAATTATTAATTTCACTTCTACCGATAAGGGAAAGCGTTTGTAGATTATTCTCATGAAAAAATGTCAAAATATGTGCGCTCACTCGGAATCCGTGATAGCAATCTCCCGAATTTCGAAATTTCGTAATCACTTCGGAATTGATGTTAGCTCCGACGGAATTCATGAAAGGCCTTTTTTATATTTTTATTGGAAGTAGCAAGCAAGGGAGATAGAATAAAGTTGCGAGATTTTAACAAACCCTCCTTACAGCAGCTGATATTCTCTCCCGAAAGTGGGAACAGATCTGCTTAGCAAATCTGACTGCGGTAAGTGACCCCACTTAGAAAAAATTTCTGGAAGACGCTCAAACACAGGCAGATGGGATGAAGGTAAATATTTTTTTAAAAAATATATGCCAATTCTTATTTATTTATTTATTTTTCTTCTAATGGTTGCTGGGTGAAGGCTTCGCCAGAGTGGCGGAGGTACCACTCCAGCTGGCGGAGGGTTTCCGCATTTTTGGCGAGGGGATGCATCCTGCGCCACCTCATTTCCCAACGGGCTTCTCTATTTATCGGAGTAGTAGACAACGCGAAACATGTTTTCCTAATGTGCCCGTGCTTTATCCACGAAAGGAGCATACTGCAATCAGCAGTTCGAGAAAACCTTTCACCACAAGCGATCGTAAATTACATGCTGATGGGCAAAGACGAATGGAATCTGGCCAACGGCTTTATTTCATCAACGATTAACGGTTTTAAGAAGTGCGGAAAGAAGAAGGCGCAGAAGTTACACTACCATATAAGACGTGGTAAGAGGTTTTGTGTTCCCTATACATCACAGCAGATTGGAGCCAAGGCCGTTGCAACCGCCAAGTGGCGTGTTCAAATCATCCGTTCGGCTCAATGTACGTGCAGATTGGAATCTCGGACTTTCCGACTGCTTAAGGCCTTCTGTAGAAACACACTCGGCCGTGGATGCGGATTGGAACCTAGGGCGTTCCAACCGTCAAACTACGCAACGAAAAAAAATAAAAGTAATAATAATAAAAATAAATAGTTTAATAATATAAAAGTGTTTTTCATACTTAAAGCAACATAAGAGTTAATGCATCACAGCGGATTGGAACCCAGGCCGTTCCAACCGCCAAGTAGGGCATCCTCAACGTCCGCTGGACCCAATAAACGAGCAGATCGGAATCGGACTTTCCGACTGCTCAAGGCCTTTCTGCCGAAACACGCACACTCAGGCGTCGACGCGGACTGGAACCCAGCACGTTCCAACCGCCAAGCTCCCAAAGAAGAAAAATATAATATACTATCATACAATAATATAAAAGTATTTTTCAGTCATAGACGAAGCAAAGGATTGAAGAATCTGGGCGTTCAAACCGTCAAGAGATACGACGCAAATCTGGTCATCTTCCCGTTGGTAACTTTCAACTAATATGTTTACCTACATGGACTCACTCGTCGCATGCATATGTAAGTACATCGATGCCTTATTTATATTAAATATATTAAAGGGAACGAGGCTGCGGGCCAAGACAGATTACAATAGACTTAAAACGTACGATCGAGCTTAGTGCTCAAACCACCTCCCGACGGAATACCTGACGGTGATACCGGGGGTTCGGTACATGACAGTAGGAGGTTTAGTGCTGGTAAGAGTCCCACACTGATAGGGTACAGGCTTTCGATGCTTACTCCTCGAAAAAAAAACATATCTATGTAAGTACATAAACAAATGCATTTTCCTCATTGACCTAAGCCTTTTGAATAACACACACTATGGACACACACACACACACACACACATTTCAAGCGAATTATAAGAAGCTATTTTTCAAATCGCAAACTACTGTACAGAAGCGATAAAGCAATTTTGCTGTATGCGGCACCAATCTGGACCGACGCGATGCTTGTGAAAAGTTACGCGAAAAAGATAACAGCTGTCTATCGGCTCAGCGCACTACAAGCGGTCTGAGGATTCTGCACAATCTCAGACGAAGCATCTTACGTTATAGCTGGCCTAATTCCAGTAGACATTATCGCTCAGGAAATGAAACGCATCTACGAAAGGCTTTTCAAGAGTAACGGAAGAGTAAACCGAAAAGAGGTAAAAGCAGAAGAAAGACGTCTTTCAATTGAAACCTGGCAAGCTCGCTGGAATAATTCTCCAAAGGGGAGATGGACTTATGAGCTGATAGCAAACATCGGCAAATGGCTGGAAAGAAACTATGGTGATACCAATTTTCACATAACACAGTTTCTCTCGGGACATGGGGTGTACCTTTAACACTTGCACAAACGTGGTCATGATAGTTCCCCAAAACATATTATGTTTCAGTGTCCTCTGGGTATTGTCGATGCTGATAAAAAGTTGATCAAAATTTATTGTGGCGAACCCGGGTCATAGAGTTCTTGAAAGGTCAATATATTATAGAAAGACTGAAGGCAATATGGAAAATTAATTTCCAAATTCTACAACAACAAATTAGGTTCACCAGAATACATTCTTCTGTAAGAATTGTAGTAAAAGTGCATTTGGCGAATTGAAAGGCGAACCGGAACGAAAACCAGCTGCAGAGGGAGGGTGAGAAGCAAGTGGAGACCGCCGTGATCAGTTTTTTTTTACTTTTAACACAAGAACACGATTAAATGTTGTAAGTTTCACTTTAAGAGCAACCTTTCAAACATATATATATTATTACATATGAGTACATAGTTTAAGTTCTAATAAAAATCAAAATAATTCAGGTTTCAAACTAATTTCATATCCAAAATATTGTTGGAGAAGCTTCAATTCTTCTTCTAATTTCAGTTTTTGTTTTGAAAAACCATCCGGACATCTCGTTTGTTAGACAAATAGTGCATCATTTTTACTTCTTTTCTCCGGAACTCTTCCTCTTCAGTTCGAGTTTCTTATCTAAATATCGTTCCCTCGCCATTTTTCGAAATAGAGTAGATGGATTAGCAGTAGATGCGCTCGGCCTTTGTGCTTGCTGGGTACAAACGCCTTGGTTGTAGTACACCTTTGTTAATAACGGGCTTACTATGTAAGAACACAAAATTGCGAATTGAATTTAGGCAATACCATACATAAAGAAAATTAGATTTGAACATACCACGTGCTTTAATCATTACCTTTTGAGGACCCGTCTCGATGCTGATCCATCCGTTGCACGCATGTACGGCATTCTGCACGGAGCAGCTCGAGTCTGCCTCTCGTTATCTTTGGCTGACTTTACGCACTCAAAAGCTTTTCGAATTTTCGCAACAAGAGCAGCCACATTAACCGTTGAGTCCTGAAAACTCACTAGAAGCTGAACACATTCTTTCCGTAAATCCTTGGAATATCATGTCTTCCAAAACATTTCGGTAAGCGAATTTTTTCTTCCGTGTATGCTGGATATCGTACTTCCTCTCGCTGTAGCATTTTATGAATAGGAGCGTCTCGGCCTTTGTTAAATAAATAAATAAAATAAATATATAGTATGTTAACAATCCGTTTAAAATTTTAAAAATTCAAACTTACATTTTTTTCTTTTCCGACATTTTGTTGAAATAAATGGAATTTTAACTAACAGTTCTTGCCAGCATTGCCATGAATAAAGCTAAGTACATTTTGCATATATATATTTTGCATACATTCTAAAGTGTACGAGTTAGAAAGAGATGGAATGTAAGAGTTTCGGGTAGAATTGTATATTCGGCCTTAAGAATCTCATAGAAACTTTACCTGAATCCTCTGGTAGAGCTTTCTGGTATGTTATACGTTATTTAACCGATTTTTTATGGCAGAAGCCCGAGTGTAGCTAGTCCTGGACGAAGAAAAAGCACCCTCAGCCTGGGGGGCTGGAGATAAAACATGTATAAGCTCAATTGATTGAGGATGTGGAAATTTTGTTCAGCTTTCTCATTACGATTTGGAACGATTTCTATATACGGACTTTTGGTCCACTTGCGTTTATTTTTCTTGCCAGGTTCTGATGCTTGGCCATCTCAGCACTTAAATGATTTGAACGTGCTTTTATAAAGCTTGAATTTATCAGTAAGTGCGAGGAGGTCTCACCGATTTCGAAAAAGCCATTTCTATTTAATTTTAAAAGTTCAATCTCAGTTGATCTACATTTTAAACAAGACCAAGTGTGCCGGATTGATTAGTCTACATTAATTAAGTCTAAGACTCTACTTATCAATTCGGCACACTTAATATGGGCAACTCCATCGCACAACCAGCATGCAACATAACGTTGCTCGTTATAAGTTTAGTTGATTTTACAATTATCGAAAATACACGACTAATTAAATTAAATTTAATAACAAATGTAGTAAAGAATTAGATAAAATGTGGTGATAAAACAAAAGTAACAGGTTTGAAAGCAATCTAGGTTAATTATAGAATGTTTATAGTTTGAGAGCTATCTATGTAACGAACACTTTTGGAGTCACAGTATTAGACACCCAAAAAACAATACGACACATCTGGTATGTATTTTTTTTATGGGAATCAGGCAAAAAACAACGCGTGCAGAAAACCGCACTAAGACTACATGCCGTCCATTGTACTATTTTCATGTTCCTTTTAATTTATTTTCATCTGCAGGATTTACGGATAAATCTTAGCAGATTTTGGGTGTCAAAGAGCTCAGGTGTTCGTCTCTCAATACGTCGCTACCAAATGCCTCAACCCTAGTATTCACCCAGTTTCTGATGGTGGCATAGACGGCCGAAGGTGGGAGCGCTATAGCTGGTTGCGGGCCAAGGAACACCTGATCCGAGCCGAAATGGTCAGATGTCTCATTACCAGGTACTCCCGAGTGAACTGGCACCCAGAGTAAAGCAAGTTCACTATGTTTACCAACATAGTTCAGTCGAGACTTGCGTTGCCGAACTAGTTTGGAAGTAGTTAGAGGGCTGGCCAATGCCTTGAGTGCAGCTTGGCTGTCACTGCAGAAACGTATACTCCTCCCCCTCCATCTATTTTCCCCAACGTAGTCCATGGCCTTGATAATTACAAATACTTCGGCCTGGAAGACCGAGGCATATTCCACAAGAGAAAAGTGAAGCTTATCCACATTATTTTCTATAAAAACTCCAGATCCTGATTCAGAGTCAGTTTGGTGGCGTACTATCCAGTGGCATTGAAAATACGCAAGTGTCCAGCAATTTCCGCATCGCCCCACTCTGTTACTTTTAAGTCCGCAGGTGACCTTTAAGGCCTCCCCACGTATGAATATACAAAGTGACTGTAAGTGCAGCAATGCATCAAGAGCAGCGCCAGGTGTTGTAGAGAATGTCCCTGTACAGCAGACGGCAATTGCTCTCTGAAGTTTAACAAGCATATCCCCCACGCCATTAACTGAAGTATAGCTGATTATGGGTCTGATTATAGAGATATATATCCAGAGGATTCCCTTTGGCGATAGACGCCTACCCCCCCATGTGAGATTTTCACGCCAGTTTTGCATTCAGAATTACTCCTAGATACTTTACTTCGAGAGAAGTCTGAATTGTGACTCCCTTAAGTGTTAGGGGAATGAGGCCATCCAAACTTCTCCGCCTGGTGAAGAGCACAACACTAGTTTTAGTTGGGTTTGACAAAGTGTCAATATTTTTCAGTATTGTCTGCGCTTTCCTGCAAACAGCCGACAGAAATGGACCCGTGACTAGACAGGCCACATCGTCCGCATAGGCCTGGGCGTAGATATTAGAGTCATCAAGAGTAACAAGAAGAGTGTTCACACGGGTGGTTACTCGTAGATAGCAAGACGCCGGTGTGAATAAAATTAAATTACCTTGAGTGATGTGGCAGCTGCTGTGTGTTCTAAGTTCATAAAAGGTCTATATCGAAGTGAAGAGGTGATTAGGTTTTGACAATTTTCTCATACCGCCACACGGTGAACTTTCGTCAAGTTTCCCCTTCGCTACCGTACGGCGGGCTGAATCAGAATAATAGTTAACGGCAGGACGTTAACCGTGCAAGAACAAGTGTGTGTATGTGAACATAGATACAAAGATATAAATGCGCATTAGGGTGGCGCAAAATATTTGGGTGGAAACCCAAACATCCCGGCCCCCTTGCGGCTAGCAATGTCGAAGCAACCACCACATCGTGAATAAATTTTAAATATACTCGTATATCTTAAACAAAGTTAATTAGAATAAGCGAGATCCCGGTCTTACTGGCTGGATCGTCTTCGAGGGTCCTTGATTTCTTAGGCGTCCAGGGTGGTTAGAGCTATATTTACGCTAAACGAATGGAGATAAAATAAACGAAAGGAACATACGTGGGTATAATTCAAATGCACTTCCGTATTAACAATATAACAATAAACCCATGTACATAATTTAATGTTTTATACTTTGAATTCATTTTTATTTATACTAATTGTTTTTTTTGTTTTTTTTTGTTTTTTTGTTTATACATACATAATTCAAACGCCAGAGAGTCCGGGCATAATGTCGGCATATACGTCAATGCCGAGTGCCAGCCTTATCGGTGTGGAACTGAAAAAGTAAGGATCGGCCAGACGGACGTGCGCGTAGGGTGTTGCGATGGCCGGGTCCACGCTGCCTGTGATGATTACGCGGTGGTAGTTGGCGGCAACTAACGCATGAACCGCCCGCCGTTTATTTTGGCCATGCTTCCCTCGTAGGCAAAGCAATCCTCCCGTTTGCCCGCCGAATTTAGTTTTCTCTAGCCGCAATTCGCAGGCTAAATCAGCAGAGATTATGGTTATGGGCGCACAACCATCCATTAGGGCGCGAACCATCTGCAACCCACCCATCGCTTCGATTTTAACTACTGCCGTCGGGGCAATAGCAACCATTCGGCATTGGTCTCGCTATGGCAGTTTGCCCCATCACTGCGGAAGGTTTTTGATAGCTAGCGCGCGCTAGTCGCCGGTCTACCATCGTTGTTCGAACGTGCGGACCCTGGCTCTCGTTGGTTCAGGCGGAAAGGCCGGGTTTCCGCTCTGCGTTCGTGCTGGACGCGATATTTCTGGGGCCGAGTTTGCGACTTTAATGTGCGGGCTCGTTCATGCTGGAGGGGGCGTCGGAAAGTATGTATATGCACATCTAATATGTCCACATTTATCTCGAACTGGTATGTCTTAAATTAGGTATTCATGTCGGACCATCAATACATAAGGTTTGATATGGAAGCCGCAAAAAAGACACGCCAGTTTTATAAAAACTCAAAGAAAACAAACTGGGAACTCTTTCATTTATATATATTGAACAAGAGGCTTATACGGCCTCGGCGGAAATTATGTCTACTTCAGAATAATCTTACAGCAGCCTTCGAAGCGAGCTGCTCAAAGAAGACCAAAAATTCTCAAAGGGACTTCCTATAGTAGAACGGCAACGTCAGCAATGTTCGGCTAAAGGCTAGAAAGCTATTCAATAGGAAAAACGGGCTGGTGATTGGTCCACTTACAAACCAGCCCTCACTGCCTATAATAGAGAGCTAAGACAGTCCAAAAGGGCCACACGGCGTAAGCACTGTGAGGGTATCTCCACCCTTCCTCCTGCTCAGCGTCTACAGAGAGCACTTAGGAGACCAATCGGCTTCTAATGGAAACCCACTTCCCAGGATATATTCTACAAGACCAAAGTCCTATTGTGACCACTGTTGCTACAGTGGTTGCAAAGAAACGGACAATAGGTCTAGCGAGAAGAATTGTCAATTGTGACAGGTTGCGATGGGCCATTTCAACGTTCAGTGCATATAAATCCCCTGGACCAGATGTTATCTACCCATGTCTCCTGCAGCAGAGTATGGAATCCACATCTGAAACCCTTTTCAGGATACTGAGGACGAGCTTGCTTCTTGTCAGGCTTCTTGAAAAGACCATGGTGTACAAACAAATAGCCCTGTGTGCATTCCTTGATATACCAGGTGCTTTTGACAATACAAGTTATGAGGCAATCTCCGTAGGTTTGGCAAGGAAGGATATCCCGAAGCTTATAACCGATTGAGTAATAAGCATCCAGAACCATAATGGCTGAACTTGGTGGAAGTAGACTTCAGTAGACAGCCACTCGTGGCTGCCCTTAAGGGGGTGTTCTCTCACCCTTATTGTGGACACTGGTTGTCGATGAACTTCTTGAAGCTTATGGAATGGATTCAATGCTTACGGCTATGCTGGCGACCTTGTAATCTATGTTGTGGGCTGGGATGAAGTGACATTCAGCTCCAGGCTTCAATCTGCCTCAAAGGCTCAAAGGGATCTGAGAAAGAGATGTCAATCAATCCAACAAAGTAGGGTTGGAGAATGAAGAAAATATATCGATATATATCGTATCGATATTTTTAAACAATATCGAATAATATTGATATATGCATAGTAAAAATATTGACATTTCGATATATAGATTTTTTTACCTCAAGGCGCAATTACTTAAAGATTTGTCAAAATATTCTATAGTGGAAAAATTATGCTTATCTGGTAGTTTTATTACTTCTTTCATCGCGACCGTGTACGATACTGACATTTCTTGCAATACCAATCTCGATCATGCCAGTATTGGCATTACTCTTTCGGGGTTGCCATTAGTTAATGATCTGATGCCAACATCCCACTCGATATGAATGCATAAGACAATTATCGACAATTTTTTCGGTAGAAAAATTGCTCTTCGTCCGCATCTAGCTGTTGTGATGATTTTGGCCATCCGTCTTTAACGTGTTCGATGATTTTGCAGAGTGTTTGATCCTGCTCCGTAGTCTTTTTTACAATATTCAGTGTTACTGGTAACGTTTTTATATTTTCTTGAAGCACAGTTTTTATTTCGTTTCCAAAAAAATTTTTTGCTATGATGAATTATTCATGCTTTTGTTTTTGTTGACTTATGAGCCGCAATAGTACATCAACATTTCCAAATTCCGTGGTCTTGACATATTAAATTTGAAAATCGTAGCTCATTAAAATTAATGCCCATCTTTGTAATCTGTTCGCGATGTGCGTTGGAATACCTTTCTTGGAACCAAAAATTGTAAGCAGTGGTTTATGGTCCATTAATAGCGTGAATTTACGTCAGTATATCATTTTATGAAATTTGTGCATGCATATACGAGTGCTAACGCTTCTTTGGCTATACCGCTGCTTCGTCGATGTAAGTGCTCGCGAAATGTGTGCGAAATATATGCCTTTTTTAGTTCCATATGGAAAAGTATCAAACATTTGAGCTCCTATAGATGCATCTGCTGCTACAGATATAGGAAATGAAGGGTTATAATGTGTCAACACAAGTTTCGATTTTAAAATTTGTTTGAAGTCGTTAAATGTGCTCTTTGAATATTTCCATTACTTTCATGACTAGATCGTAATATTCTTGAATTCTAGGTGTTGCTATGAAGACGTCATCAAGATATGTAATAACTCCTTCTAAATTTCTGAGGATCATTTCCATAGCTTTTTGAAAAGCACCCGGTGCAGATGTTAATCCAGGAGGTAAACGAATTAATGCAAAAACAGTTTTCTTCGATTCGTCATCGACTTCCAATTGAAGGTAAGCGTCGGATAAATCTATTTTGCTAAAATATTTGCAACGTGACATTTGTGCGAATATATCGTCTGCATGCGGAATCGGATACAGGTTCGGTATCATACAATCGTTTAAGCCTATCGAATAATCAGCACAAATTCGAATGCAATTATTTGGCTTACGTACAACTACTATGGGTGCTGCCCAATCTGATTGTGTAATATATGTGATGATATTTTCGCTTTGTAACCTGTTTAGCTCTTGCTCTACTGCTGCTAGTGATGCGTATGGTACAGATCTTTTCGCTTCAAACTCAGGTTTACAATTAGGTGTTGTTTCTAAATTGACTTTAAATTTAGTGCATTACCTGTATGCTGTTGGATCACTTCTGGGTATATACTTATAATGACTTTAAGTATAGGATCTTTATTCATATTGCTAGTGATTACGTTGCAAACGGAACGAATGAGCGTATCCTAGTATCCAAATTTCTCCACTTTTCGCGCGAAGTTATGATTTGCCGTCTGAATAATTAATTTACAATGGTATTTTTACCGTCAAAGTTTTCCAAACTGTTGTTATTGTTGTTTACGAGTTTTCATGTTTACAATGTTCACAATACATAATACATTTTTAACATCTTGTCTATATGCAGTACAAATTTTATTTAAAAATTGAACACAATGAAAAAAATAATAAATATTTAAACTGTTCCTGTTATATGTATTTGAAATTTTTCTAGTAAAACTTTATGTTGGTATTTATGTATGTAAGTATATATGTTGGTAACTGTCCGAAGAGTTCCGACGATATCAAGGATTTATGTATGTTCACATTTGTTTGATTGCCTTTTGCACCCACATGATCTCACAACAAGCCACGTAGATTACATCTTTTTTCTAGTTAAAACCTGCAGATTATGCTCGTTATGAAAGTTAAGTGTCAACAAAAACCATCGTACTACCTGTAGTTGCAAATAGGCTTTTTGATCTAACGTTATTGAGTGCAAAAGAAACAAAAATTTTTGTTCTTTTCACTTTCTGCCCAACGTTTCGCTAATTTCCTTAGCTTCCTCAGGGGCGACAACCTTTAAAAACAAAAACAGAAGCATTTTTACACACATCAACAATGATCAAGACATAAAATAACAATCACAGCTGTGGTAAAACTTTAGGAAACATTAATCAACAAACACTTACATGAAACATATAAATAAATATAAAACTATGCTTAATATCTAAACATCGGTACCAAATGTAGGTGGTACTCTTGTCGAACTAAATTTGTTTTGTAAACAAAGTAAATAACTAGCTGCGATGTCGTGAGTGTCTTCTTTTTTTTGTTAACTGGCCTGTCTCTATTTTGCATAATGCGGAGACTTTCTATGGTGTATCGTATTTTTTCTCTCTTCTCTATGTCTAATATCTTAGCATTGCTAAGATCAGCTTTGTGACCGCTTGTTAGTATGTGTTGTGCTAGTGCCGTGTTGTTTTTCTTCTTCCGTATGTCCGCTTCGTGCTCAAATAATCTTGTGCCTGGTGAACGCTTTGTTGTTCCTATGTATATTTTGTTGCAGTCTTCGTTCTGATTGCCTTTGCAAGTGATTTGGTATACAACGTTGCTTTGTTGTTGTGGTTGGATTGAATATTTGGTATTTGTAAAAACAGAGGACAAAGTGCAATTTGATTTATATGCCTGAATTATTAGTTGGTTATTGTTTGTCTGCACAAATGCTGCCAAGCGAGTTGTGATAACTTCTAGTGAATTGTGCCAAAAGGGAGAGAGACCATATATCTACCCCCCTCTACTCGCGCAGTGGTTTTTTTGAATACCTTTTAACAAAAATCCTCCTCAGTTGTCTAGGTTCTACCACGTGGAATATCCTCCAGTTCCCAGAATGCACTCAGCTGCTTATCCAACGCGACTTCATTGAAAAAGGAGACGCATGAAGTTATTGATTTCTCTTCATTAGTCCGTCCAGTCAGGTCAGCAGAAGATTGTTTCTTGAGCTAACAAGGAACCCAAGGTGTGCTTACGCAAGCCTTCCAGTATGATTTGAGGATAGACGTCTCCTCTGAGAACAACGTCGACTGGTTCGTTGGCGAAGAACCGCTTATCCGCTAAAATCAGGTCCGGAAAAACTTGCCGTATTGCTGAATCAACTTAGCACGTGGGAAGATTCCCCGTCAGTTTGGGTAGGACTAACGCCGTCGTTGATACTGCAGCTGTTGAATCGATGGACGAACCTATCTTAATGGAGCACGCCAGGTTTGCCTTTGCCGGAATAGTATTGCTGATCCCTCAAATTGTTGCATTCACTTTTTTTGTCGGAAGGCCGATACGACGTTTAAGCCGGTCAGTAATAAAGGAGCATTCGGATCCTGAATCAATCAATGCTCTTTCCGAAAAGGTGAACCCGTTATATAATATATATATATATATATATATTTGAGCAGTCCCCAGTAGAATTCCCTTCTTCATATTTGCAAAACATGACTGAACTTGACTGTGGGGGTCATAGGCGGATTCCGTTCGACTAGTGTCAGAAGTGAACCGATTTGAACAAGTATGCGACCAGTTTCGATATTCAGGGCGACTAGTACTTGCAGTGGCTACATTTGCACTAGTATGGGAACCATTTGGGTAGTCAGAGCGACGAGTAACAGAATTGGTCAGATTGGAACTGGTAAGAGCCCAGTTTGAATTTTTTTCTTTATTTATTTATTTATTTATTTACTTAGTCTTTAGTTTAACAAAACATTACAGACTATAAAGATTATAAAGTTTGCTTAGAATTATTAAAAATAATTTATAAACTAAAAAATGGAGTTCAAAAGATTCAAAAAAACCGATCTTGGGACTGAAAAGTCGATCGTAACAGCATTACTTATACCATTAAATTGTTGAGTGGCACGCGAAATCGGGGCATTGATGGCATATTGTGTTCTAACATTATCAACATAAAATGGTAAAAAAGTTCGAAGGGTTCGCTGGGGAACATTATACCTAATCTTTTCCAGCAAATAAGGGCAATCAACAACACCTTTAATAAAATTGTATGTGAAGGAGAGGCTCAGTATAGATCTGCGACTTTCTAAAGATTTAAGATTTAGTAGCATGACGCGAGAATGATGTGATGGTATCGGATCTACAAAGATAAAAGATCTAAGGGTAAATTTAAGAAATATTTTTTGAACACGCTCAACCCTATTTAAGGCAAGCTGGTTATATGGCCTCCAGATGAAGACTGCATACTCGAGGTACGACCGAACAAAAGAAGTATACAATAATTTCAAGGTGTATGGATCTGAGGAATTCGAGGTATTGCGTCTTACGAAGCGTAACACGAAGCGTAATACGAAGTACGCCTTTGATATTATATGATTAATATGCTTATTGAAAATAAATCTTTCATCAAACACTACTTCAAGGTCCTTTATTTCAGTCACAACGCAACATCTACTCCGCAGATATGAGTCCAGCCAACGTAAGAAAACTGAATGAAAGCCAAAACAAGCTAACTTGTGAATTAGAACCTTATGTGATACTCTATCAAATGCTTTTGAGAAGTCCGTAAATATGCAATTAACTTGAAAACCTGACATGAAGGCGTCAAAACAGTATTCACTTAAACTTAATTTAACATTACTGCGTGTTCAAAAATTTTTGAGATAGTAGAAAGTTTAGAAATAGGCCTGTAACTTCTAACATCATTTTTATTGCCATTTTTAAAAACAGGCGTTATTGATGTAAGCTTCCAATCATCAATAAAAGTTCCAAGCGATAGGGATTTATTAAAAATCAACTTCAAACGGATGAACAAGAGATGGACAATTTTTAATAAGGATTGCAGAAAGACCATCTATATCAACAAGTGTAGTCGGTTTTAGTTTAAGTATACCATTAGTTATGTATTCTGATGTAAGACTTAACGATCAAAAGTTAAGAGACGTTGGTATACCAGCAAAAAAGTCTGCAGATATGCCGTCATCTTGAGCAAAGTTTGAGTTAAAAAATTCAGCAAATAAGTTTACAGCATCACTAGAGGTTTGTGCAACTTTGTCATCCAGGAAAGGTACAGTTGTCAAGCTGGGGCAACCTTTTTTTATGTAACATAGTCCCAGAATATCGTAGGGTTGGAATTTCCTACGGTTTTTGCTAGAACTTGCTGAACTGTATTCAAATGAAGCATTGAATGATGTCGCGAGTGGCAAATTGAACAATTAAACGCAATTGTGCACTTTGTGACACCATGTCCGGAGGACTAAACGTTCAGACACAGGTGATTTTCGAAGCTGAATTTAGAAGATTGTGGCCGTGAAGGCTCTCTAATATCGAAGACAGTTTCCAAAGTCCGAAATCGACTTGTCAGAAATCTGTCCATATCCCCCCATTTTGGGATTACGGTTTTATCCTGCACGGATTGTTCCCACATCGACGGCGTAGTCTCAGGTAATTTTGTTGAGCACAGGCAAGTGATTATCGCGTCCAAGTTCGATATGTCAATATTATGAATCAGGAGGGCAGATATGCAAATATTTATTTCGCGCTGGAGTTTCTTAATTGCACTTTCAGATTCACTTCCTACCGGGGACAGGCTGAAAAGGATCTTCAATTGGCTATTTACTAGAATCTTCTTATTCTCATAACGACCTGTGAGAGTTTTCCACGCCGTAGAAAAGTCTTCATAAGGGGACACTTACGAACGATCTCTTTCGCGATTTTTGAATAAGATGGAATAGCCTCTCTACTGGACTGAGCCGTTTATTTAGAATATATGTATATGGCCGTGAACATGTCACGAAATGTTGGCGATGACATATAGTCTCCTTTAAAAATTATGGTATCACAAGGCGGCACCCGAATATTGTGATCCGTATTTGAATGTTCCTCAGATTTTTCTTTTTCCCTGTTTTCTGCGAGTTTTGAGGATAGGTCACCGATCACTTCCACGCACTTAACGTAAGCGAGAAAAAAACACAAAGCTAATCGTTAAATTTGTGAAAGAAAGAAACCCCGGCGAATAAAAACTCCTTCCAATACACCACCCAATAATTACAACAAAAATACTGAAAATTTTGAAATAATATGTACAATGTTATTTTTATTTTATAAGTTCTTATTCTTATTTATTAATATTTTATTTCGTTTATATATTATTTGTACTTTAGGAATTTTTCGGATTTAATTAATTGCTCGCCACCCAACACTGGTACATGCAGCCGTTCTGAATTCGCCGCACTTGGTTATCTTCTGGTTTGTTTTGATAGTCCCTTTTCATAAGCGTTTGTGCACTATTATGCGAACGTTAAATCGCTATCACCATCACTTTTTATATTATTATTTTTCGGAAATATTGCGAAAGGTGATTTAGTGTAAGATAACTCAATTAAAATGTTAATGTGCAAATCCGATTTAGTGTTGGTGCGGCAAAACGGATATTGCTGTTGGTGTGTGAACATACATATGTTTGCAATTTTATTCTAGCAGAAGGATGTTGAGAAGTTCCAAATTTAACACAAAGCACGCAACTCATAATCTAGATAAATAATTTACGTTAAAAAAAGGAAAATGAAATTTGAGGTTATGACCAACAATGAAACACACGGGCGGCCAGAAGGTACTAGTTGCAGCTTTGTTCCCGATGACTATAAATTTCGATTTTGCAATATAAAACTTTGCACTTTAAATTACACTATCACACAAAATCACCCGCGCACTCAAACAACGGATTAACGCAAAAATGTACATTAGGGTGACAATTAAATGTATGGAGTATTTTTTTTTTCTTTATTGTTTTGGTCTCAGTGTTTTTTTGTGTGTAGTTTTATTTAAAAACAATTCTAGTAAAATTTCAAGGTCGTAGGAAGAGGATTAGGGGGCGCGTCGGCCCCCCAAAGTTACACAAAATACGTTTTTTCACGCAAATTCTTACTTTGACTGCTTGTAACTTTCTCTGTGTTTTTTTTTTTAACATTACTGGCGAAAGATGTTCATTAATATGTCTACAATAACATCTGTCAATAACATTTTTGTCTAATGTTAATATTTAATGAAAAAAACTTAAATATAGGAGAAAAAGTACGCCTCAATGTCGATTTATTATACTTAAATAAAACTACTTATGTATATGATTTCTCTTTTTATTAATATTGTTTAAAGCACTTGGGACAATGTCTTTTTATTACAGTCCGGAAACCGATGGCGGTAATCGCTAACAATTTTTAAAACAAATTGTTTTTGGCGTTCATTTTTGGTAAATAGTTTATTATACTCTTCCATCAATTTAACCCCCCTTTCGGCAGTGTCATTTGTAACATTTAATTTTTTCATCAGTTCAGCCGCTTTACAATAAGATTGGTCCTGCTCCCATTTGTCTGGGTTTAATTTAAAAAAATCAGTATTTATTTGAAATCTTTCAAATAATGCTTTTGGTTCGGCAGAGACGAACTGTTCAATTCCGTCATGGAATATTTCAACGATTTCTCTATCATTTATTGTAGCTCGCTTTGTGTTTTGCTCTTGTTCAAAATCATTTTCCAAAGCCGCCACCATTTTTTGTTTTGAAAAAAGGGATACGTTGCTGTCAAAAAATGCAAGACCAACCGCCTCTGGGCTTAAATACCACAAGTGGTTCCTGAACTTTTTAAGAGCAACATAAGATATAGCAGCATCAATTTTTTTGAAGTTTTCAAGTTTTTGTAAAAATAAAAAATCTTGATATGGCGCTTTAATGGCCAAAGGAGCAGAAAACCACGCTTCGACATAGACTTCAGCAATAAAAACACAAATTTGACGAAGCCCCTTTAATTCAGTTGCTGAAAGCTGGAACTCGTTACGGAATAAAAATATTTTTAGACAGTAAATCGCTTTTGCCATCCACCTTGCATGGTGAACAGCTCCTGGCGATCGAAACATTAGGCTGTTTGGATGTGTCTTTTCTGGTTTTTGACCCAGGAAGAGCAAAGTGAGTTCCAAGAATTCTTTATAGTCTTCCCTGGGTTGTTTTTCTTCCAAGATATTATTTACTGCACCGATAATGCGAACAGCAGACTCTTTCATGTACGTCTTGACAGTTGGATCGTTGATGCCATACTCATAGTTTTTAGCATCAATCTTAGCCCAAGCATTTTTAAATTTCTCAAACATTTTAACGTTTGGACTTCCATAACAGCTTATTTTTTCTTCGAAAACGCATCTTAAAACAATCTCGTATATATGATGACGGCATGGTAACCATAAAAGTTGTCTTTGTAAATTATTTTCAATTAACGTACAGGTACCATTGAAACGCCCAGTATTGACCGCTGTTGTATCAAACACTAAAGCTTTGATGTGATTTTGCAGACCATATTCATAAATAGCATCGCATACAGCGGATGCCTGTTCTTTTCCAGTACCGGAATCAAGTGCAGGTATTTCAAGAAGCTGTTCAACTTTACCGCTCGATATTATTATAGGCAACCTATCAACTTTATCATTTCCCGTCAGCGCCGGCAAAAGTTTACCATCCCAATGAAGGCAGATAGCGTCGAGCTCATTTAATTTTAATTTATTTTTTAATGCTGAAATTCTTTCTTCACGGATTTGTTCTCTTTCCTGGTGTACAGACGTTCGGTTTAAAATATAATCTTCAACATTATTACCCAGAGCTTCAACGACTGCGCTTATTAGATGAACCGCATGTCTGTCACTGATTTTACAGACATCGAGTGCGGCCGCCAGTTTTGGTGTTAGTATTTTATTTGTTCCCCTACATTTTTTGGCTGGAGGTTGACTACAACGTGGGTCACATTCCATATCTGGAAAACTGTTATCATTCTCTGAAGATTCAGATGACAGCAACTCTGCAGTTTCATCTAATAAAAACGACTTAATTTAAAGAAAATAAAAAATAAACAATAACATACAACGAACCAATTAATGCAATTTCACGATTATTCCGCTCCACTTGTTGTAATAAATTGTTGTTGCGTTCTTCAAGTCGGCACTCTCGGCGTACTTCTTCGTAATCGATACCATACATAAAGCCTGGGCGCCCCGTTTTTCGTTGACTTATCAAGAAATCAATATCTTCTTGATTCGACATTATTTTTAATGTACTTGCATGCGCCACGTCAAAAAGCATATCCAATTTTTCTTTCCACGTGTTTACTTTGCTCTTATGGAAATTAGAAGTCTTCTTTGAACCTTTTGGAAGCTTTGCCATTCTTTATACAATTTCTCTACATTTGTAATGCAGTGTTGTTTATCCTTGACCGGAATGCGGGCTTTTTCCCAGAACACGAATAGTTCTTTTACAACTAAATCTGAACTTTCCCGTACATTTTTTTTTACTACACGTAAATTGAAAAACAAAACTTTCAACACTTCTATATTGGAGGGTAGTTTACTTCCCGTTAATGAGTTGGTACAATAACCAATTAAATATATGCGTTCACGTAAATTTCTAGCAGACATTTTCGACTTTTCACATTCAAATATTCACTTCGAATGATTTTTTTGCAAATTTAATGCTATTAAAAAATGTTTGCGGCTGCTGCATATAACTGTAAAATAGGAATCTATTTTCCGAGAAACATTGGTGCTGATTTTTTGTCGGTAGCTTACGCAAGCATTGAGAATAATATTGTTGAGTTTGTAACGGGAATATTCTCGGTCACAATTGTCAATATTATAGATCGCTTCAGCATACAGGCAAAAAAAATTTGAAGACAATTCTTACACTTGAAAACAAAAGTAAACAAAAAAAGTCTGAAGTTCGGACTAGCGAGGTCTTACTGTATATAATTGTTGAAGCTTCTCTTACGTAAATCATAAGGAATTTTCTATATGAATCTTTAATTAAATAAATCTGAACAAAATCCAAAATTTGAATCATATAAGTAATTTTATTTAAGTATAATAAATCGACATTGAGGCGTACTTTTTCTCCTATATTTAAGTTTTTTTCATTAAATATTAACATTAGACAAAAATGTTATTGACAGATGTTATTGTAGACATATTAATGAACATCTTTCGCCAGTAATGTTTAAAAAAAAAACACAGAGAAAGTTACAAGCAGTCAAAGTAAGAATTTGCGTGAAAAAACGTATTTTGTGTAACTTTGGGGGGCCGACGCGCCCCCTAATCCTCTTCCTACGACCTTGAAATCTTACTAGAATTTTTTTTAAATAAAACTACACACAAAAAAATACTGAGACCAAAGAAAATATCACTTTCGAAATTAACGGTCACCCTAATGTACATATGTACATATGTATATCTCTTTAATTTTAAAATCGTATTTATTTGTCAGTAAGTATGTACATATGTGCAAACTTTAACTTAAACCACGTACCTTATGATTTTCTCAGTGTTTTGTTTAAGTTGTATGTAAATATAGTATGTGCTCTTGTATTTGTGTGCTGGCAAATTGATGTATGTAGATTGTGTTCCAAATACTGCAAATGTCCAGAATTATATGGTGTGGCGTATTGTTGCTGTAGAAGTGCTCGATGGTTTGCTGTTGGATTATGAAAATGGTTGTAGTAGGTATTTGTTGAGACTAAATTTTCTGATATAATATATATAATTTTGGCGCGTACACTATATAGCTCAGTGTTTGGCCGAGCTTCTCCTACCATTTGTGGTGTGCGTCTTTATATTATACCACAAATGGAGGGACCTACAGTTTTGTGCCGACTCCGAACGGCAGATGTATTTTATGAGAAGCTTTTTCATGGCAGAAATACCCTCGGAGGTTTGCCATTACCTGCCGAGGGGTGACCGCTATTAGAAAAAACTTTTTCTATTATTAAGATTTTGCTTGCCCTGACTGAGATTCGAACCTCGAACTCACCGGCATATCAAGTTATAGCACGCACCGCTACCAACTCGACCACAGCGGATCGCTTTATTAACGGCGACGAAGGACAATGGACACAAGCTGACGCAAATGTAGATTGTCTCGTGGTCAGTTGTGTGGATAACGAAAATTAGAAAGAAAAGATTAGGATTAGAAATATGTATTACAAAGTTTGTATATGTATTTAATATTTTAGGAAATTGAACATTAACTGAAAAATGGGTAAATGTCTCGAACTAACGTTTGGATTTGGCGAAACGCTGTGTCAGCTCCTGGGTCCTCTGATAGCAAAAAGTGGAATGGAAAGCGCCGTTAGGCTGTTAGCCTAAACAAAAACTAAAAAGCTTTTGAAAAGTGAAAACCCTAACGATATCGAGAGTGCTGTGAAAATTGCTTAAAATGCTATACATACTGAATTAAAAAGGAAAACATCAAAATTTTCTATACCAAGCAAAAATTATTCCACTACCTAAAATCAGTGGATTTCTTCCATTAATTCCCATTATATCAGCATTAGCTGCTCTTGGAACTACCGGATCAAGTATTTATAAAACAATAAGAGATATTAAACAAGGAAAAGAAGACCTGGAGGAGTCTAAACGGAACAACTGATATAAGGAATCAATTGCTTTGGTAAAGGTTTATTACTTAAACCATATAAAAAAGGATATTGACTCTTTTATGGGCCTCAAGCATCACCATCAAAAAACAGACATTGATTTAACCAAATATGGTAAAAACTGAAATATTTCAGAGGAGTTTCCATGCGTAATTATTTACCAAAAAAACCACTAGAGCAAGAATGTGGTATCGTTTATTTAGACGACGTAAACGGTATGGGAACTCATGGGGTAGCGTCAGCGGCGGATCCAGAATTTTTATTTGGGGGGTTTTGTGAAGAATTTTGTTCCTCAAAATTGTTTACATTATTGTATTTGAATTACGTACCGCGCTTTGCACTCAGCGCACTCTATGTGTTACTCCGTCAACTGCTTAGTGTCTGCTACTTTTTCCTTTAATTTTTGCAACTCTAGATATATATTTTTAATTCGGGAAATCGACTTGACGGACGAGTGAATGTGCGGAAAATAAAATGTGCAAGTTTTATTTTTTTGATATATAAATTCAATTTAGTGCAGTCATGAAAAGAAACGTGTTCTTCTACTTCAGTCGAGAGACTTCGGAGAAAGTTAGTGCAAAGAACAGTGCAAAAAAGTTAGTACATTCTTTTTCGTTCTTGTGAAAAATTCCTAAAATTATTTACGTATCATAGCATTTTGCTGCTAAAAATCGTTCGTTTACGAATTTTCAAATTATCACAACTTATGTTGATAAACTACGGACTATTTTTAAAAAAAGTTTTTATCATAAATTGTAGGTTAATGGAGACGACGATTATTTTTGCGAAATACCACCCAATATAGCATGCTCACAAGACACCACGCCTTATTCTTCGATAACTCCTGCAAATCCAGCAACGGCATTTGAAAATTCCGAAATTCAAAAGATACACCAGAATCAATGTTGACTGAGGATATCGTAAATGAAAGAGTTTCTTCTGTTAGTTCTTCGCATACTGAAAAGTCAGTCAGAATAGATGCGGTAGTTTCAAAATTTGATATTGGAAGAGTTGCGAGTCAGAAACCGGAAATTGTTATTTTAAGAGTAACGAGTACTTTCGTGTGAACAGCGATAGATAAGATCATTTATTAAGAGGTAGTATTGTTATTATATATTAGAAATCGTTGCTAACGTATGAAAACCCTCCGTGACATTTGAATTCCCAAAATCAGGATCAAGAAATTTGAATTCCAATACACGTTTCAATTGGTTAGCGTATTCTACGCAAGATGATGGTGCTTATTGTATGTATTGCGTTGCGTCCCACATCGAACATGGCCTCAAAAAAGCGACTGCTTTAGGAAAATTTGTAAAACCACCATTTAGTAATTGGAAAAAGCAACTTGCGTATCATAAAACATGCGTGCTTGATATTAGAAATTTACGTGACATTGCGAGCGGAATTAGGAAACCTATGGATTGAATATCGATTGTGTCCCAAAAAGAAAAGTCGAAAAACGATGCTATGAAAAGATTAAAACATATTGTCAAAACAATCATATTGTGTTTCCAGAAGGAATTAAGCGGTCCAACATCTAATGAAGAAAATTTCTGAGGGATCTAACGATACCGTGCCGAAGTAGATGCCGATTTGAATCAACATTGTAGTTGCAGCTTTAGAGGAAATAATAATATGCAATAATGCAGAAACTTCACCCACTGCGTCCCAGCTTTTGACTGCAATTTCTGCTGCAGAATTTCAAATTTTTAGCTGCATTATGCTGTGATTCTACCTCTCAGCCGGCAATTACAATCACCCGATGAAGATCTCACAGAAGCAATAAGATTAGCAAATGACGCGTTAAAAGAGTTCGAAGAAATTCGACACAATGCAGAAAAAAAATTGCATTTGAGTTTTGAATACGTTCAACAATAATGCACTAATCTAGGTACAGAAATCAAGGTTCCGCGATAAAGTAGACGACAAATGAACCGCTGCAATTTGGAAACAAGCGATGCTGGGACTTACAATCGCATTGCTTTTTACATTCCCTTCCTCGATACATATATCGCTAATTTAAAAAGCCGATTTCTTGACCACAAATCAGTTTTAGACAATTTTAGTGTTTTGTTTCCAAAGTACGATTTTGATGCAAAAAAACTGAAGAACTATTTGTATTTTATGAAAAAGTAATAGATTGTTCGAAACAAAACTTTCTTGCGGCAGTAAAAATGTTGAAACAGCGAACTTCAGGCAAAAATTTCCGAAACCTCGTTTGGAAATGTCTTCAAGATCTTACGTATATTCGCACTTTTGCCCGTTTTAATCGCAACACCAGAACGAAGTTTTTCATCTTTGAAAAGAATTAAAACCTACTTGCGGAATACAACAAGTCAAGAAAGGCTCAACGGTCTAGCTTCTATGAATATCCACAGAGTTATCAATTTGCCAGTTGACGAAGTCTTAGAAGAATTTTTCAAAAAACCAAGGAAAATATAATGTTACATGCTTACCTTATGATGATTTTCGAAGTGTTGGGTATATCGATAATTTGCGTATAAATAAGATAAATACTGTAATTTGAAATAAATAAATAAATATCCTTCTCATCAGACCTGTATTTTTATCCACCTACTTTTCTCAGATTTTGGGGGTGGGTTTTAATTGGAAATTTACAACCACCACCTGAAATTGTTAATTACCTAAAACCACCTATATAATATAATTATACACGAAAACAAAAATTTAATACTTACAATTGTAGACACTTATGTTTAAAATTTGTATATCAAAAATACTCTTTAAAATAAATAAAGCTGTTTTTTAATTTTGTTAGTTGTTTTTATTTATTTTGTAATGACCCCATGCATACGTTTCAATACCATTTTCTATTACAAATCTCTTATCATCTAAATTATTTATTCATATGTTGTGTATAAATTTCATGACATTTTGATCGAAATACGTACAATTTATCTTCATATTTTTCTTATTCAATAAACAAAATCTAAAATCGTCAACAGAAAGCTTTTTTACACATGAATGTTTATCACCTTTCCCTTTTTTAATGTCCTTATCTTCTTGTTCAATTTTAATGGAGTACATTTTTGCTCTTAAATCAACAAATTCTTTTATCATTTTTCTATTAACTTCATACTTAATCATACACAAAATCTGTTAATTTATCAATGGTAAATTGAAAATATTTGGGTTTCAATATTTTGAAGAAATATAAGCTAATATCAGCACGAATATCTTCATAAAAATCGGTTGTTTTAATGTCATAAATAAAAGAGTCTGTATCCATATAATTTAGACTAATATTTGCGGTATATTTTGGTTTTATAGAATCATAATGAAAACGATACATTTGCCATTTTGATATTTGTAAGACACAAAAACCATTATATATAGGTTTGTTGTAGATGAGCTTTTTTCATTTCAATAGCAATCATATTTTCAGAAAATCTAAGTGAACTATGGAAATTAAATTTGGCTATTATTGCGCGTGCTCCGTATCTCCTTACGTTCCTTCCGCTATTCTCACAATCGGTAACTATCATCTCCTTCCGTTCCTTCCGCTGTTCTCTAAATTGGTAACTATCTTAATGTATTTTCTATTATCAACACGTTCCACTGTCTTACCATAGACTGTAATATGCAATAGTTTGACAAAATTTCGCTGAAATTCATTTTTCGCCAATGTTCGATGATGATTAATAAAATCAATATATTTTTTCATCCTATCTAATTGGTTAAAATTAAGTATTCTATGTATTTTCTAATATATTTTTCTTTGCGTATTAAATCGGCTACTAGTTTCGCGTGTTTCATATTTTCGTTTTTCTTATTTTCTGAACAAAATGGAAAATCATTATGATAATCGTGCGGTATTCTATGTACTTTCTAAAATATTTTTCTTTGTGTGTTAAATCGGCTACTACTTTCGCGTGTTTCATATTTTCGTTTTTCTTATTTTCTGAACAAAAAGGAAAATCATTATGATAATCGTGTGGGCTCGTTGGATATTCTTAATCTACTTCTAATATATAACCAATTGGTGAATCATCTTGTACATTATTTGACTTGAAATGTTAATTATCCTCAACCCATTCATAATTTCAATAACGCAAGGGGTTTGTTGTGGTCCATCACCCGTCAAAATGGCTATATCAAATTTGACGAGTTTGATAATTATAAATGTAAACAAAATGTACGTGATTCTACATTTTACTTGAAAAGTACATTTGTTTTCAACGTAAACAGTGCAAGACGCATCATACTACAACGGATTCTCAGGAAACATTGCTCCTGGTCACAAAATTCGGGAAAAACTCACTTGGTATACCTTCAAAAATGCTCGGGACGCACCCAAACGTTTGCAGAAAGCGGCATGCCCAAGCTCTGTTCCAATTGGATATTAAAACAAGATCCGATCTTTTCCTGTCTTTAATAACACAATGTCCCATTTTTGAGTATGTACATATCGAGCCTTTACCGCCATTTTAGCGTAAGCGACAAAAACCAAATTTTACAGGAGAAGGTTTTTTTTAAATATATTTTTTTTTTTTTTAAGAGTGAATGTCGCTTACGATAAAATGTAAAGTCGTACATCTCCATAACTATAACGATTAGCGAAACAATATTTAGCCAGATGACGTATTATCAGTTTTAGAACAGTTCTGCATCAAAAAGTTAATTTTGGAAAAAATGTCGCTTACGTTATTTTCGCGGTTAGGGCTCGATATGTTTCCCAAATCGGGTTAACGAAATTTTTTTTATAAATTTGGAATTATAAATATACAAAATGTAAACAAAGATTGTTTTGTAAACAAAGTTTTTTTTTTTTTGAAAATAAAAGTTTGTTTTGTAAACAAAGTTTGACTTGTTATGGACCACTGATAAGAAAAACTCCAATCAGCTGCAGACATTATACTACCTGTATATTGTACCATTAAATAAGGTAAATATTGGGACATTGCGTAACCAAATAAATTATTAACATCTTAATAAACAATATAATTTGATTCTTTATTACAATCAAAATCACTCAAATATTTATTATTTGCTATTCAATGTCGTTTAGCACATTGCATAATACCTCCTCTAATACCCTTCTTTATAATATTATGCATATTAAGGTCGTTTAACAACTCTAAATTAATGTTTGATAATTTCGACATTGCATCCCACTATAGACCTGGAGTAGTATAACACTGACATGGATCTAAATTGTGAATTTATTTACAAGTTTTTCTAAATTTTTCAAACACATCACAAAGTAATAACACATCTACTTTTAAATATAATAATAGGTAATCGAATAAGCTATTACAGTTAAATTCCTTCCAGACTTTTTGGGCAAGTTCATAGTCAACATTTTACATGCTTCATCAGTTAATTTTTTTTATAGAAAAATGAAATATGTGGTAGTTGCGTTTCTTTGAGCCTATTGAGTGAACTATGATAATCATATGGAACGACAACTTTACGTATCATCAAATTAAATTCATTAATATTGGTAAAGAAAAATTGTATAGTAAAGATATTTTATCTGCTATACTTAGTAAGCTCGATGGCATACACCTTAACGAATCTAAAAAACGAAGTTCAATTTTCTTTTTATCATTAATATAATTTTTTTTTATAAAGTAATATATAGCTATTTATTAAAAATAATGACATTCATATCACCATCAATAGATGAAAGTTCCTTTATAAACAAATGTCAAATGAATATTGGTATAAATTTTACGATTTAATATTTTAAATTACACTCATTGTGTGCTGGTCCGCTATATTCACCAGGTAAATGACAATGATCGGCTACGCTTCCATCAAAACTTAAATATTCTTTACAAATATATCATCATCATCATATATGTAATTTTTATAAATATGCTTCTGAACATATTGTGTATTTTCTATACAATTATTATCTACGTCTATAGGTTCTAAAATGCATTCAAAATCTGCATATATAACGAATGGCACCTCTAATTGATTTAAAATTTTTTTTATTTTTTCATTTTCTGAAGGTAGTTCGGTCACAAAGGTCCAACCACTATCTCTTTCTTGAAACTCATTCATTTTTTTTAATAAAATTTTACATTCATCTTTGAAAGTGCTTAAAATGTCTTCTTTTTTACTATTCAATCGTATTATACGCATTTTTGTTTGGTGCGATTTTAATTCCAATAAACATTGTACTTCTTCTTTTATCAACCTGTATTTACCGAAAAGTTCACAACTAATTTTAATACTTTTAGGTTCTTAGAAGGTATCTTTTATTATTTGATAAAATTGATTTTCAATAGTATTGAAAAATTTTATCGGTATTAAATCATTTTTATTAGAATTTTCAAATATATATGTTGTAATACAACTATCGAAAATCGAATGTATACATTTTATATTTGAATTTATATATGATTCTTTTACCGATTTTTGTTTATGTTCATTCGTTCGCAAATGAAACTTCCATTTGGTCGATAAAACTCTTCCTTCACAAGCAACACAATAAGTATAGTGTTCTATTGTTTTATTGTTTGATTTTGATTGATGTTCAATTGTGTTTAATTAGTTTATCCACATCACTAAATTTAAGATTATATAAATTACATTTAAAGTAACTTTAAGTATGTTGCAATCTGACATGTCGCTTTAATGCACTAATGCACTCGAACTATACCTTAATTTTGACTTATTCTTATTAAATTGACAATTTTTATTGAGCTCGAGCCAGTTAATGGAAGATTTTGTCTGAAAAACCAACAATAGTTTTTTAATGGTAGAAGTTATAGAACTATTTCGGAAATCACCACATTTCCTCATGAGTTTTCTTTTTATTAAATTAATTAAAATTATTCTTCATAACCACTTCTTCTCTAGGGTGCAATGGGGTACAGTGGTGCTTCTGGGTATGCAGATACAGTTGCGCGGCTGTACTCAGTCCCTACTCTTACGTCCACGTTCGTGCACCCTGGGCAACGTGAGCAACCCATGTGCGAGATACGGTAACCAACCCGTGTGGAGCCATGGGTCACGGCTAATAGAGAGGGAGCTTTACTGGAGCCACTTCGACATATTCGGTTTAAGGGTCCACTAAAGTCCGCAGCGTCTGTTCACCAGGAGGTGTGGCTGCAAGCGGGCGTCTGTCTTAGAGCAAGCGGCTCGCTATATAAACGAATTTAAAATTTCAACCCCCAGCAATGGGTTGTGCGCAGGGCTTGGAACCCGCCACGTAAAAAACAATTTCCAATGAAAAGCAAAGAAAAGCCTCGGACAGGACCTCCCTTTTTAGATGACGACCACGGCAAACGTTTTAAGGACCATGATTTGAGGGCATGCACCTGGAATGTGCGAACCCTTAACTGGGAAGGTGCCTCTGCCCGGCTGGTAGATGTCCTCGGTAGAGCGAAGGCTGACATCACCGCCATCCAAGAAATGCGCCCTTGCGACGTATACTACAGCTGCCATGTAAAGGAGCGCAAATTTGGTCTCGGATTTGTGGTGGGAGAGAGACTTCGCCGTAAAGTACTGTCGTTCACTCCGGTTGACGAACGTCTCGCCACAATCCGCATAAAGGCGAGATTCTTCAACATCTCCCTGATTTGCGCCCATGCCCCGACGGAAGAGAAGGACGACGGGACCAAACATTGCTTCTACGAACTCCTGGAGCGCACGCTCGAACGCTGCCCCCAACACGATATAAAAATCGTGCTAGGCGATTTTAATGCCAAGGTGGGCAAGGAGGGCATCTTTGGTTCCACAGTCGGAAAATTCAGTCTCCACGGGGAAACGTCTGATAACGGATTGAGACTGATCGACTTCGCTGGGGCCCGAAACATGGTAGTTTGTAGTACCAGGTTCCAGCATAGGAGGATACATCAGGCTACGTGGCTGTCTGCAGATGGTAAGACACGAAACCAAATCCACCATGTTGTGATAGACGGAAGGCACGCGTCCAGTGTCCTGGATGTGCGCACGATCCGAGGAGCCAACATCGACTCGGACCATTATCTTGTCGCAGCCAAGATACGCACGCGCCTCTGTGCGTCAAAAAGCGTGCGGAAAGGCACACAAGGAAAGCTCGACGTCGGAAAGTTGCAATCACAACAGACAGCCACGCACTTTGCTACTCGACTCGCACTCCTGCTCTCTGAGAGCTCTAATCAACACAGCGATATTTCAGAGCAATGGAACCACATCTCTTGCTCTTTACGTACCGCCGCTGAACAATCTATTGGTTTCCAGCGAGCCCGGAAAAATGACGGGTACGATGAGGAATGTCGCGTTGCCACGGAACAGAAAGATGCTGGCTACAGGGCCACGTTGCGATCGGGCGAAACGCGAGCCTTGCGGGAAAGATATCGTGGGTTCAAGAAGGAAACGAGACGCATTTTTCGAGAGAAGAAGAGAAAGGCCGAAATGCGTGAGTGCGAAGAGCTTGAAATGCTGGCCGACAGGAAAAGCGCCCGAAAATTCTTACAGAAAGTACGACGGCTAACAGAAGGTTTTAAGACCGGGGCGAATTCCTGTAAGAACGACAACGGCGACCTGGTAACGGACGTTCAGAATATACTTAGTTTATGGAGGGAGCACTTCTCCACAATTCTTAGTGGTAGTGACAGAGACCACCTTGGAGAAGATGATGATCCCGAAACCCCTATCGATGACGACGGAATTCATGTTCCGTTACCCGACTGCTATGAAATCCGTATAGCAATAGCACGGCTCAAAAACAACAAAGTGCCCGGAGTTGACGGGCTGCCAGCTGAGATATTCAAATACGGTGGAGAAGAGTTGGTAAAGCGCATGCACCAGCTCATCTGTAGAGTATGGTCGGACGAATGCATGCCTACTGATTGGAATCTAAGTGTACTTTGCCCAATCCATAAGAAGGGTGATACTGCAATTCGCGCCAACTATCGTGGTATCAGCCTTCTTAACATTGCATATAAGGTTCTGTCGAGCGTATTGTGTGAGAGACTAAAGCCCACCGTCAATGAACTGATTGGACCTTATCAGTGTGGCTTTAGACCTGGTAAATCTACTATCGACCAGATATTCACAGTGCGCCAGATCTTGGAAAAGACCCAAGAAAGAAGAGTCGACACGCACCACCTTTTTGTCGACTTCAAAGCCGCTTGAATGATGAATGACAGCACAAAAAGAAGTTGCCTTTATGCCGCAATGTCTGAATTTGGTATCCCCGCAAAACTTATACGGCTATGTAAAATGACGTTGAGCAACACCACCAGCTCCGTCAGGATTGGGAAGGACCTCTCCGAGCCGTTTGATACCAAACGAGGTTTCAGACAGGGTGACTCTTTGTCGTGTGATTTTTTTAACCTTATGCTGGAGAGGATAATTCGAGCCGCAGAACTAAATCGGTCAGGCACTATCTTTTATAAGAGTGTGCAGCTGCTGGCGTACGCCGATGACATTGACATCATCGGCCTTAACAAACTGGATAGAGAAGCAAAGCGCATGGGTCTGGAGGTGAACGAGGGCAAGACGAAGTATCTCCTGTCATCAAATAAACAGTCGGCACATTCCCGACTGGTATCAAACATCACTGTTGACAGTTATAACTTTGAAAAAGTAGAAGACTTTGTTTACTTAGGAACCAGCATTGACATCAATAATAATGTCAGTCTCGAAATCCAAAGGAGGATCACTCTTGCCAACAACTGCTACTTCGGACTGAGTAGGCAACTGAGCAGTAAAGTCCTCTCTCGACGGACAAAAATTACGCTCTATAAGTCTCTCATTATGCCCGTCCTGATGTATGGCTCAGAAGCGTGGACGATGAAGATATCTGATAAGAAGGCTCTGGGAGTGTTCGAGAGAAAGATTCTCGGAGGAGCAGAGCCAACACGCTACATGCTGTGCTACGCTAGCCGAATTGGTTGCAAGGGCGCATCCAGAACGCTTTTAGAGGGGGGCCGATTGCAAATTTCTATAGACGCTTTTGTGAGACAAATCAAGTTTGTTGTGGCAGCTACCTATATCTTATAATCATATGAAAATTTTCGTATTTTTTAAATTTCGTTCAACTCTAACTGATTTGGGTGTGTATGTATATTTGACATATATAGTTTATATAGCTTTTCCTTGCAGCTGCTTGTACTTTGAAATCGAGGTTAAGGTTTCCACAGCAAGATGTTTGCCAGTTTAACTGCTAAGCATACTGAGAGAATGGTTCACTTGCGTAACAAAGGACAAAACATGAAAGTGAAAAGGTCCTATGAGTTCTGTGACATGAGGGAGACGTCTTATGTTACTATATCCAATTTGGCGACTTTGAACTCACTTTAACGGCCTTATTAAATAAAGTACATTGATACACAATTCCTTCACATGTTTTTCAAGCCTCGTGCGATTGCAGGTCTCGGATTTGCCTTGTCCTGCAAACACGCACTTGGCTCAAAACCTGTGATAATTCGTTCAATAATGTACTATTTATGCTTCGGGAGTAACAAAAGAAGGCAATATTCATAATATATACTAAAATCATTTGAATTCTTTTGTTTACGAAAAATTCATAATATGCTTCGTGGGATAGAGTAGAGTCGATAATGACGCAAAAAAAATTAAATTCTCCGGTGGATAGTAATGAAAGTTCCTCTTCACTCAGATCATTGTATCTTTCCGGTAAAAAAACTACATTGTTCTCCAGCTCAATATATATATTTTCTCCAAATTTAGTATATTTCTTCTCCAGCTTTAGAATTTTCATAAGGGTATTAATTGGGAAGGTCGTTAACGAAAGTATTGGATTTAAATAAGTATACTTCGATGAAACTGAATTAACTTTTAATAGAACGGACTCTGTATCCATTTTAATTTTTACTCTAACCGTATATTAATATTTTATAATTTTATTGAGCTCAAGGCCAGTTTATGGAAGATTTGTTTGTGAAAAAACAACAACAGTTTTTAATGATTGAAGTTATAGTACTATTTCGGAAACCACCACATTTCCTCATCAGACTTCTTTTTGATTATTAAATTTAATTATTTTTAATTTAATTTTTCATAACCACTTCTCTCAGGCTTTGAACCCGGGAGCTCGGAGTTGAAGAGCCAATACGCTACCTATTGTGCTACGCTAGCCGAGTTGGCTGTTGTGTTTATTTCATCTTCCTTAAACAAACCAACTACGTATATAATTTTATACGTTGAGTGTTTTGAACTGAAAAATTTACCGATCCCTCACTAGGTTTTATCAGTAGATAAGGTGTGGTTTTTGCATTACATAATTTATTTTATTTCACTCTGCGATTGTGAATTATTATAATTCAACTTACAGATGTCGCTGTGATAGTACGGGAACAGGGACTCATTTCTTTCTCTCCCTTTTCTCGAGTCCTGTTACCGGTACCGTTTTGATGGGTTTCGCCTTATGCGAAAATCCAGCGCTCTTCCACTTTGTGAAGAGACGCCCCCAACGCTACACGCAAGGTTCTATGAGATTGTACACCACTTTATTTTCAGCAGTGATTTTATCTTAGAAAATAAATTGCTTGCCATCTGCGGGCCCCAAGTTAAGTTGAACCTTTTGTGTTTTTTATTTGCAAGACGTCATTCAGGTCATTGATTAAAAGATCTTAAATTTTCAGAAAATCGGCTACCTACATCTCGAACCACGTTGCCGTGGAATTCATGAGGAATTCCCAGCCCCTAATTCCTCCCCGCTCGAACATGGTCCTTCGAGCCGAATGTTTCTGATTTTTTTTGTTTTTTTTTTGTAGCTGAATTGCTGTTCTCGCCAATAAAGTCGAGAAACCCAAGTTAAAAGACATATTTTGCCTAAGAACAATAATCCCCCAAAACTGCCAAATTGCCCATATCATCCCCCATTAATTCCCCTTGCAGAGGTGTGTTTAATTTTTTATGGATATAATAATTGGATTGCAAATCCACAATTACAATCCACTATTTGGCAGCTGCCAAAAGTCGGCAAAAAACTAAAATAAAATTTTTTATAATCTGCAACTTAATCTGCACGTGTGCGGAAAATTTCAATTACATATAAATTGTTTCGTGGCGACCGCGTAAACCCCGGCAACAGCGAGCAAGTGGACAGGGCACGGCGGCCTCAAAGATTGGATCAACAAATCGGAAAAAGGTAATCCGTTGAAATTTTAATTTTATTAAATCCTGTTTGCTTGCAGCACCCGGAAAGTCTACGAAAGTGGGTGCTCCAACAGACAGAAAAAAATGCGTCAGCGTTGTACTCATAACGTTGTGCGCCGGCTCCCCCACGTCAGTGCTGATGAATTTGTACATCGGGGCTGGAAAAATTGCACATCAGTGCTGTAAGAATTATACGTCAGCACTTAATTTATACGTACGGTCTCCGGGGGGGGGGCAGCAACCAATTGGCCAGCGGCCCTAACAATTGGAGCCACAATATATAAAAGGTAACCCTTGCACTTTTGTGTTGCTTAATTTCATTTACTTGCAGGATCGGAAATAAAGGTCAAGGAAATTTCCGTACTCCTGCACATAGTCGTGGGTGCTCGTACAAAATTGTATGCTAGAGCTCCAAAGCACAGAGCCGTGTGCCAGTGGTCAGCCAAAGCAACAGTTGTTCCGTGTCAACGGCGCCCCGGGTTCACAGAGGCAGTTCGGTGTCAGTGCCGAGTGCAGCTAAAATAAAATAACTTTAACTATTATAATACAAAAAAAAAGTGCTAAATTAAAAGTGCAATTGCAAATTAATTATTATAATACAAAATAAAAATTACAAATTAATTAAATTAAAAATAAAAGTGCAAAATAAAATACTAAAATAATTAAATTAAAAATAAAAATAAAGTGAAAGTGAAAGTGGGGTAAAAAGTGGTTACACCGGCATAAAATAGTGCCACGAGATAAGGTGCAGCCAGAGTAAGAGTGTGCAGGTGTTGACCGCCGGCACTAGGTGCCACGAAGTCAGGCGGCAGTGCGCAACGGTGCAGCAAGGCCCAACGAATTTGATTAAAATTTCAACGGATTGCCTTTTTCCGATTTGTTGATCCAATCGTTGGGGCCGCCGTGCCCTGTCCACTTGCTCGCTGTTGCCGGGGTTTACGCGGTCGCCGCGAAACAATTTATATTTAATTGAAATTTTCCGCACACGTGCAGATTAAGTTGAAAGTTATAAAGAATTGTATTTTAGTTTTTTGCCGACTTTTGGCAGCTGCCAAATAGTGGATTGTAATTGTGGATTTGCAATCCACTGCACATTCACAATAAAAAAGTGTGAAAAGTCTTTAAGCAATTTTTAGGCTGTGTTTAATTGGATATTTATATATTACTATATCCATAAAAAATTAAACACACCTCTGCAAGGAGAATTAATGGGGGATGATATGGGCAACTTGGCAGTTTTGGAGGATTATTGTTCTTAGGCTAAATATGTCTTCTAACTTGGGTTTCTCGATTTTATTGGCGAGAACAGCAATTCAGCTACAAAAAAAAAACAAAAAAAAAATCATAAACACCCGGCTCGAAGGACCATGTTCGAGCGGGGAGGAATTAGGGGCCGGGAATCGCGCTACCGTCGTCGCGTGCAGACGTGCTATTGATCGCTCTCGGTTTGCATATACTTCTTTGATGTGATAAAAGAGACAGAGACTCTAATTAATTTAGCAATGCCTTGTACGTGTGGTCAGAAAGTAGACCGTAGTCAGTCTAAAGTGCGGTGCGATAAATGCAATGAATATTTTCACCTAAAGTGTGTCAAGTTATCGCCAGCTGATTTAGATTTTTTGGAAAAATCTAATCGTGCGTTTTTGTGCGAAATCTGTGCCAAAGCGTGCCGAAACTCTATACGTTCGCCACCTCTTTGTTCCACACTAACAAAGTCGCCCAAACCTCAATCTATGCCAAAAACTACACTGTCATTGGCTACAGACAATCTCAGTGCTGGTGACGATAAACAAAAAATGCCGGTAGAATATCTACTCAGTGAAGTTATTGAACTTAAAGCCGAGAACGCGCGAATATTCTCTTTACTGCAATCATTATCCGCTAACAAAAGCACTGAAGAGACTCTAAAAACGGTTCTTAGTGAAATAATATATCTAAAAAATGATAATACCAAAATGCTCTCTTTGCTGCAATCGCTGTCAGATGAAAAAAATACCTTAGTCAAAAAAGTTGATGATCTCCAAGCTGAGATTCTCACTATGTGCACTGCAATGAGCAGCTTTAAACAACTCCCGCAAGTCTCTATTGCTACTGCTGACGCTACGCCTTTAAATGCTGAAAACTCTGCAAAGCTCACTCCTACTGCTGACACTTCAGGTGATGCTTCTAAGAGACAGCATGCCGCTGCCTCTACTGCTCTTGCTTCTACAACAAACACATCTACGGCGTTCTCATCTACGCTATATTCTCATATCGCTGCCCCTGCCGCTACGATTTCTACTAACACTGTTTTGCCCACACAAGCTACTTCTATGCTCTCTTCATCGCTCGGCTCCCGTGCTGCTGTTTCGCCTGAAGCCAGCGCTCAGTCACCCACTCTTAGTGAGGACTTAGACTACTGCGCGACAAAAGAAAGAACCTAAGCGTAAAAATGTTGTAATTGGTAACAATGCTAATTTTGAATTTGATGTCGTCAGCAAGATGAAATGGGTACATGTTTCATCCTTCAAGCCTTCTGTAACTACAGATAGTGTCATTTCCTTTGTCTCTAAACAATCGGGCATTGATTGCAAACATTTTGCTTGCTTTAAACTACTTAAGAAGGATGCTGCACTGGATAATTTACGCAGGGTGAACATGAAACTTTATGTATGCGCCTCGTACATCCCACCAAACAGTGCTGATTATTTATATTTTGCACACACTGACAATATTCTGTCTTTGGCATCGAAAAGCTCTGTTGACAGTCATCTTTGTGTCCTACGTGATTTTAATTTGTGCCATCTAAGTTGGCTCTCACTTAGCAACTCGAGTGCATTTATAGCCTCTAATGTCAATTCCTCAGCTGAGATTCATTTTATTGATAGTCTTTTAAGTATTGATTTACTTCAAACCAATGGATTTTGCAACAGCCTTAATATAATTTAGACTTAGTATTTATTTCTAAAAATATTAATTATAGTCTATCGGAGTGTCTTACGCCAATCTCTAAAACTGACAAACATCATGTTCCTCTTGCTCTTGAGTTGGAATTTTATAAATTTGCGGAGGTGTCTGATGATCTTAGCATTAGGTTCAACTATGCCTCATGTGATTTTCCTACATTTAGTGGCGTGTTGTCAATTATTGATTGGAGTGATACCTTCCGTGAAAATGACGTTAATTTTTGCTTTCAAAAGTTTAAAACAAAACTATATGAGTTATGTTTGAAGCATATCCCTATCTCTAATAAAAAAGTGTATAAAATAGCTTGGCATACCAAACGGCTAAAAAACTTAAGGAATTTAAAGAACAAATTTTGCAAATTATATAAGGAAACCAACAATCCAATGCACCATATTAAGTTTCAGAACTTCTTAAAGGAATTCAACTGTTTGAACAAGTTCTTATACAGAAATTATATTTTAAGTTATGAAAACAAGATTATCTCGAACTCTAAAATGTTCTGGGGTTTTATCAAAGCAAAAAAGTCTTGTTCAGCAGTCCCTGTTAATGTTTTCTACAATGGAAAAAACTCAAATTCCGCCAGTGAATCGGCAAACCTATTTGCTGACTTTTTCTGCGCTAATTTTGAAACCGATTTGGACCAAGAATCTATTGCTCCTTTTCAAAGTGACTCCTCGCTAAATTTTGGTTCTTTGCGCGTAACTGTTGCTGATATTGTCAATGGCATAATTAAACTCAAGCCCTCATCTAAAACTGACTCAGATGGCCTCTCGGTTATCCTGCTGAAAAACTGTCTATGTCTAGCAGAGCCTCTAACAATAATTTTTAGCAAGTCGTTGGCCTCAGGCATCTTTGAAGATGACTGGAAATTGACATCCATCACCCCAGTATTTAAGAGCGGGAACAAAAACGACGTTCGTAATTATAGGCCTATTTCGAAGCTCACATCGGTCTCTAAACTTTTTGAGCTCATTGTGAATGAAAAAATATCTTTTGCGGTCAAAGGTTTTATTTCCGTTAAACAGCATGGGTTTGTTGCGAATCGCTCCACAGTCACAAATTTGTCTATTTTCCATGATTATTGCATTAATGCCTTTCAAAACAAATGCCAAGTGGATACTATTTATACGGATTTTTCTAAGGCATTCGACAAAGTATCTCACCGTCTACTTCTGCGCAAACTTGCTGCAATGGGTTTTCATTCTATGTTTCTCCTGTGGATAAAGTCTTATCTCAATAATAAACTCAGTGTTGTAACTGTGGATAATGCCACATCTCATCCATTCACTGCGTCTTCTGGTGTTCCGCAGGGTAGCATTCTTGGACCCCAATTTTTTATTCTATTCATCAATGATATTGGTTCTTGCTTTTCATTTGCTGATTATCTGTTGTATGCTGATGACCTTAAAATTTTCGCGGTTGTCAACTGCTCTAGGGATTCTGAAAAGCTACAACACGATCTTGATAAGGTATATAATTGGTGTTGTCTAAATCGTCTGTCGCTGAACACAGCTAAATGTTTCCATGTAGCATATGTTAGATCAAAAATTTCTTTGAATACTTTCTATTATATTGCAGGCTCTGCCTTAAAATCCGTCAATGAGACTAAGGACTTAGGAGTTATTTTTGACTCAAAGCTGAATTTCGCCAGTCACATCAATTATGTCATAACCCGGTCTTACTCGATGCTGGCTTTCGTTCGTCGTAATTGCTCTGCCTTCACAGATCCGTATACTCTCAAAACATTGTATTGTGCATTTGTTAGATCGAGGCTTGAGTACGCCGCCTTTATTTGGAGGCCCTACCAATTAGGCCTCTCCAATCGACTTGAGAGGGTCCAGAAAGTCTTTCTACGATTTGCTCTTCGATCATTAAAATTTTCAGACCCTTTGCCATCTTACCGATCTCGTTGTCTATTGATTGACTTAAATACGCTTGAAAACAGAAGATCTATACTGTCGTGCTCGTTCGTTGTTGGCGTCATCACTGGGACTGTTGATTGTCCTGCGCTCCTTAGGAGGGTTCAGTTTAACGTCCCCTATAAGAACTTCAGGCAGTTTGAAGCCATTCACATTGAATTTTCTAGAACGTTATATGGCGCAAATGCCCCTTTTTCGAGGACTTTTTCAGAATTAAATTTGTTCTTTAATACTTTGGATGTTGACTTTACGTCGCCGTATAGCATTTTAATTAACAGTCTTAAGTCATTCTTCTGTCTGTAATAACAAGTGTATCTGTATCTGTATCTTATCTTTTTACTTATAGTTCTACGATATTTTCTTTAATTTTATGTCATTATTATTTTTTTTTTTACTTATAGTCTGTAAGAATTTTGTTATTTCAAAGACTTTATATACAAATAAACAAATAAACAAATTCCTCATGAATTCCACGGCAACGTGGTTCGAGAAGTAGGTAGCCGATTTTCTGAAAATTTAAGATCTTTTAATCAATGACCTGAATGCCGTCTTGCAAATAAAAAACACAAAAGTTTCAACTTAACTTGGGGCTCGCAGGTGGCAAGCAATTTATTTTCTGAGATAAAATCACTGCTGATAATAAAGTGGTGTACAATCTCATAGAACCTTACGTGTAGCGTTGGGAGCGTCTCTTCACAAAGTGGATAAGGCATAAGTGCATAAGGCGAAACCCATCGAAATGGTACGGGTAACAGGACTCGAGAAAAGGGAGAGAAAGAAACGAGTCCCTGTTCCCGTACTATCACAGCGACATCTGCAAGTTGAATGATAATATTTCACAACGGCAGAGTGAGTTGTGAATGCTGAAACAGATGGCGTAAACAGTATGAAATAAAATAAATATTAAATGGAAAAACCACACCTCATATATACATATTTAATGGAAAAATCACACCTTATCTACACCGGATTTGGTGAAATAGGTTATTTGTATGAAATAAAATAAATAAATACGCAATGGAAAAAACTACACCTTATATATATTTAATGGAAAAATCACACCTTTTCTACGAGATGTGGTGAAATAGGTTATTTGTACGAAATAAAATAAATAAATAAGCAAAGGAAAAAACCACACCTTATCTTTATTTTATGGAAAAATCATTGTGTATTAATGTACTTTATTTAATAAGGCCATTAAAGTGAGTTCAAAGTCGCCAAATTGGATATAGTAACATAAGACGTCTCCCGCATGTCACAGAACTCATAGGACCTTTTCACTTTCATGTTTTGTCCTTTTTTACGCAAGTGAACCATTCTCTCAGTATGCTTAGCAGTTAAACTGGCAAACATCTTGCTGTGGAAACCTTAACCTCGATTTCAAAGTCCAAGCAGCTGCAAGGAAAAGCTATATAAACTATATATGTCAAATATACATACACACCCAAATCAGTTAGAGTTGAACGAAATTTAAAAAATACGAAAATTTTCATATGATTATAAGATATAGGTAGCTGCCACAACAAACTTGATTTGTCTCACAAAAGCGTCTATAGAAATTTGCAATCGGCCCCCCTCTAAAAGCGTTCTGGATGCGCCCTTGCAACCAATTCGGCTAGCGTAGCACAGCATGTAGCGTGTTGGCTCTGCAACTCCGAGCTCCAGGGTTCACAGCCTGGGAGAAGTGGTTATGAAGAATAATTTTAATTAATTTAATAAAAAGAAAACTCATGAGAGAATGTGGTGATTTCCGAAATAGTTCTATAACTTCTACCAATAAAAAATTGTTGTTGGTTTTTCAGACAAAATCTTCCATTAACTGGCTCGAGCTCAATAAAAATTGTCAATTTAATAAGAATAAGTAAAAGTTAGGGTATAGTTCGAGTGCATTAGTGCATTAAAGCGACATGTCAGATTGCAACATACTTAAAGTTACTGAAAATGTAATTTATGTGATCTTAAATTTAGTGAGGTGGATAAACTAATTAAACACAATTGAACATCAATCAAAATCAAACAATGAAACAATAGAACACTATACTTATTGTGTTGCTTGTGAAGGAAGAGTTTTATCGACCAAATGGAAGTTTCATTTGCGAACGAATGTACATAAACAAAAATCGGTAAAAGAATCATATATAAATTCAAATATAAAATGTATAAATTCGATTTTCGATAGTTGTATTACAACACATATATTTGAAAAATCTAATAAAAATGATTTAATACCGATAAAATTCTTTAATACTATTGAAAATCAATTTTATTAAATAATAAAAGATACCTTCTAAGAACATAAAAGTATTAAAATTATTTGTGAACTTTTCGGTAAATACATGTTGATAAAAGAAGAAGTACCTACAATGTTTATTGGAATTAAAATCGCACCAAACAAAAATGCGTATAATACGATTGAATAGTGAAAAAGAAGACATTGTAAACACTTTCAAAGATGAATGTGAAATTTTATTTAAAAAAATGAATGAAATACAAGAAAGAGATAGTGGTTGGACCTTTGTGACCGAACTACCTTCAGAAAATGAAAGTATATAAATTTGGGAAAATTTCGCTTTCAAAAAAATGACTTTTAGGGGGTTGTATAGATGACGAAACTGAAAACCAAACCGCGAGGAAACTTTTCGTTTAAAAGATATTTGCGTTTAAAGTTTTAAAATTCACCACATCGAAAAGATGAATTTCAACAGATTTTAACAAAAAAACTGCACAAAACACATATAAATCAACAGTTTAATCTTTTTGTATTTTACAGCACTCATTAATTAGCCTAAATTATATATTTTTAATACATTTTTGAAAAACACAAAATTAATTAACACTTAGGAATGGCAGTGTATAAGTAAAACTTACTTGCGAATGAGTTTGGTCGTGATGCCTGATCAATAACAAATTAAAAACGCTGCCAGATACACCAAAATTGTAATGAGTAGATTTAGTTACCCAAAGGGAGCATTTTGAACTAGTTTAGACCAAATATATTTTACGCATGAGCGAACAAACTTCGGCTACGCCATCAACAGTATTTTTGCGTAGAACTTCTTTCCGCGTGGGCGGCCTTCGGCCGCGCTTCAAAAAAATAACCCTGGCCGAGCAAACTTCGGCTACGCCATCAACAGTATTTTTGCATAGAAATCCTTTCCGCGTAGGCGGCCTTCGGCCGCGCTTCAAAAAAATAACCCTGGCCGAGCAAACTTTGGCTACGCCATCAACAGTATTTTTGCGTAGAAATCCTTTCCGCAAGGGCGGCCTTCGGCCGCGCTTCAAAAAAATAACCCTGGCCGAGCAAACTTCGACTACGCCATCAACAGTATTTTTGCGTAGAAATCCTTTCTGCGTGGGCGGCCTTCGGCCGCGCTTCAAAAAAATAACCCAGGCCGAGCAAACTTCGGCTACGCCATCAACATTATTTTTGAGTAGAAATTATTTCCGCTTATTCAAAATGTGTATTAAATACAAAAATCACATACATTATAAGAAAGTAAGTCAAAACAATATTTTCTGTAAAGATATTTAGTAAATATTTCTAAATTGTATTATTATTATTATAATACATCTGGCAATACGTCTTTTCCCTTCTTATGGCAACTCATTCCTTCGTGTAATTGCGGCCATCTTCATTCATGTTTTCATTTATGCAAACAAATTTATAAACGCGTTTTTAATAGTGAAACAATAAAACAAACTCAATAAAAAGCAAATAAACTTAATCTTAACCATGATTCAATTATAAAAGGTTAGGTAAATAACGACATTCGAATTTTGACACTCCCTTATAAAGGGTTGTTTTACGAAGTATGGAAAACGGGTTTGATTTTGTTACCCTTTCTTAAAAAGTAAGTAATAAATAGTAAAATGTTAGTGATTTTTTTAGTTAAAAATTTCAAAGACATTTCATTTAAATTAAGAAATACAATATTTACGCTTACAAAATTTTAATAATTATGTACTTCTTGGTAGATATTTTTTTTTTTAATTTTTAACTAGCGAATAAATTTTCAATCTATTTTTCCCATGACCTAATCGATTTTATGGTATAAAGCAAATATAAGTTATTTAGTTATTTATTATTGGTATCAGGGTTATTCTTAATATTGTGATGAACCCCTGGACGGCAAAAGGACCAAAAATTTTATTCCGATAAATGGTAAGTGATCTTATGGAGTTAATGGAGTTGTAAGTAAACCACAATAATTCGAAATTTTGGAGAGATTATCTTTATATGTACATATGTATGTATATTAAAATTAAAATAAATCAAACTTCATAATTCAAGAATTTAGTTCTTACAAATTCTTGTCACTTTTTTTTTATTTCTTTAAACCTAGTCCTTCTAGAAATTACAAAACCTTCCACTCTGTCACATCGAATTAATATGCGTACAAAAAGCATTCAATGAAAAAGCGTGTAATTTATACACATATGTATACCTACATGAAAAAATGCTGTCATTACAATCCGAATTTGAACTTACCGTTTACGCGGACAAAAGAAACAAAAAGTGTTGCCTCTTAGTTTTTGGTATTAAAAAGTTTTGAGGTTACTACTATTATCATTTTTAAGAAGCAACACGGTTTTGACGCTAAGGGAGCCGTTTGACAGAAAGTGAGGGAGCTAGCTGCTTAGTTACCAAACCTTTAATAATTGAATCATGAATCTTAACTATTAGAAGATGCTTTATTTGTGGAAACATTAGTCATTAACACGCTTAATAATCAAAAAGTTGACCTGTAAAGTGCATACATATTAACAACAAATAAAATAAAAACTATTATTAACTCAAAAATTAAATAATTAATTTTAGTTAAAGAAACACTTAAGCTATGTTCCTGCAAAATTTCATGTGAATATTCGTAGTGGTGTGCATATAAATGCAAGTGGTGCATTATACCGAAGTCAACCCATAAATTTTAAAAATCAAATCAATTAGAGGTGGCATTCGTTATATATGATGCAGATTTTGAATGCATTTTAGAACCTATAGATGTAGATAATAATTGTATAGAAAATACACAATCTGTTCAGAAGCATATTTATAAAAATTACATATATGATGTCATATTTGTAAAGAATATTTAAGTTTTGATGAGGGAGTAGCCGATCATTGTCATTTAACTGGTGAATATAGCGGACCAACACACAATGAGTATAATTTAAAATATTAAACCGTAAAATTTATAGCAATATTCTTTCATAATCTTTCCGCATACGATTGTCATTTGTTTATAAAGGAACTTTCATCTATTGATGGTGATTCAAATGCCATTATTTTTAATAAAGAGCTATATATTACTTTATAAAAAAAAATTATATTAATGATAAAAAGAAAATTGAACTTCGTTTTTTAGATTCGTTAAGGTGTATGCCATCGAGCTTACTAAGTATAGCAGATAAAATATCTTTACTATACAATTTTTCTTTTCCAATATTAATGAATTTAATTTGATGATACGTAAAGTTGTCGTTCCATATGATTATCATAGTTCACTCAATAGGCTCAAAGAAACGCAACTACCACATATTTCATTTTTCTATAAAAAAATTAACTGATGAAGCATGTAAAATGTTGACTATGAACTTGCCCAAAAAGTCTGGAAGGAATTTAACTGTAATAGCTTATTCGATTACCTATTATTATATTTAAAAGTAGATGTGTTATTACTTTGTGATGTGTTTGAAAAATTTAGAAAAACTTGTAAATAAATTCACAATTTAGATCCATGTCAGTGTTATACTATTCCAGGTCTATAGTGGGATGCAATGTCGAAATTATCCAACATTAATTTAGAGTTGTTAAACGACCTTAATATGCATAATATTATAAAGAAGGGTATTAGAGGAGGTATTATGCAATGTGCTAAACGACATTGAATAGCAAATAATAAATATTTGAGTGATTTTGATTGTAATAAAGAATCAAATTATATTGTTTATTAAGATGTTAATAATTTATATGGTTACGCAATGTCCCAATATTTACCTTATTTAATGGTACAATATACAGGTAGTATAATGTCTGCAGCTGATTGGAGTTTTTCTTATCAGTGGTCCATAACAAGTCAAACTTTGTTTACAAAACAAACTTTTATTTTCAAAAAAAAAAAAACTTTGTTTACAAAACAATCTTTGTTTACATTTTGTATATTTATAATTCAAAATTTATAAAAAAAATTTCGTTAACCCGATTTGGGAAACATATGTACATACTCAAAAATGGGACATTGTGTTATAAAAGACAGGAAAAGATCGGATCTTCTTTTAATATCCAATTGGAACAGAGCTTGGGCATGCCGCTTTCTGCAAACGTTTGGGTGCGTCCCGAGCATATTTGAAGGTATACCAAGTGAGTTTTTCCCGAATTTTGTGACCAGGAGCAATGTTTCCTGAGAATCCGTTGTAGTATGATGCGTCTTGCACTGTTTACGTTGAAAACAAATGTACTTTTCAAGTAAAATGTAGAATCACGTACATTTTGTTTACATTTATAATTATCAAACTCGTCAAATTTGATATAGCCATTTTGACGGGTGATGGACCACAACAAACCCCTTGCGTTATTGAAATTATGAATGGGTTGAGGATAATTAACATTTCAAGTCAAATAATGTACAAGATGATTCACCAATTGGTTATATATTAGAAGTAGATTAAGAATATCCAACGAGCCCACACGATTATCATAATGATTTTCCTTTTTGTTCAGAAAATAAGAAAAACGAAAATATGAAACACGCGAAAGTAGTAGCCGATTTAACACACAAAGAAAAATATTTTAGAAAGTACATAGAATACCGCACGATTATCATAATGATTTTCCATTTTGTTCAGAAAATAAGAAAAACGAAAATATGAAACACGCGAAACTAGTAGCCGATTTAATACGCAAAGAAAAATATATTAGAAAATACATAGAATACTTAATTTTAACCAATTAGATAGGATGAAAAAATATATTGATTTTATTAATCATCATCGAACATTGGCGAAAAATGAATTTGAGCGAAATTTTGTCAAACTATTGCATATTACAGTCTATGGTAAGACAGTGGAACGTGTTGATAATAGAAAATACATTAAGATAGTTACCAATTTAGAGAACAGCGGAAGGAACGGAAGGAGATGATAGTTACCGATTGTGAGAATAGCGGAAGGAACGTAAGGAGATACGGAGCACGCGCAATAATAGCCAAATTTAATTTCCATAGTTCACTTAGATTTTCTGAAAATATGATTGCTATTGAAATGAAAAAAGCTCATCTACAACAAACCTATATATAATGGTTTTTGTGTCTTACAAATATCAAAATGGCAAATGTATCGTTTTCATTATGATTCTATAAAACCAAAATATACCGCAAATGTTAGTCTAAATTATATGGATACAGACTCTTTTATTTATGACATTAAAACAACCGATTTTTATGAAGATATTCGTGCTGATATTAGCTTATATTTCTTCAAAATATTGAAACCCAAATATTTTCAATTTACCATTGATAAATTAACAGATTTTGTGTATGATTAAGTATGAAGTTAATAGAAAAATGATAAAAGAATTTGTTGATTTAAGAGCAAAAATGTACTCCATTAAAATTGAACAAGAAGATAAGGACATTAAAAAAGGGAAAGGTGATAAACATTCATGTGTAAAAAAGCTTTCTGTTGACGATTTTAGATTTTGTTTATTGAATAAGAAAAATATGAAGATAAATTGTACGTATTTCGATCAAAATGTCATGAAATTTATACACAACATATGAATAAATAATTTAGATGATAAGAGATTTGTAATAGAAAATGGTATTGAAACGTATGCATGGGGTCATTACAAAATAAATAAAAACAACTAACAAAATTAAAAAACAGCTTTATTTATTTTAAAGAGTATTTTTGATATACAAATTTTAAACATAAGTGTCTACAATTGTAAGTATTAAATTTTTGTTTTCGTGTATAATTATATTATATAGTGGTTTTAGGTAATTAACAATTTCAGGTGGTGGTTGTAAATTTCCAATTAAAACCCACCCCCAAAATCTGAGAAAAGTAGGTGGATAAAAATACAGGTCTGATGAGAGGGATTATTTATTTATTTCAAATTACAGTATTTATCTTATTTATACGCAAATTATCGATATATCCAACACTTCGAAAATCATCATAAGGTAAGCATGTAACATTTTATTTTCCTTGGTTTTTTTAAAAATTCTTCTAAGACTTCGTCAACTGGCAAATTGATAACTCTGTGGATATTCATAGAAGCTAGACCGTTGAGCCTTTCTTGACTTGTTGTATTCCGCAAGTAGGTTTTAATTCTTTTCAAAGATGAAAAACTTCGTTCTGGTGTTGCGATTAAAACGGGCAAAAGTGCGAATATACGTAAGATCTTGAAGACATTTCCAAACGAGGTTTTGTTAATGACTTGTAAAGCTTCAAGAGCGTTTCGGAAATTTTTGCCTGAAGTTCGCTGTTTCAACATTTTTACTGCCGCAAGAAAGTTTTGTTTCGAACAATCTATTACTTTTTCATAAAATACAAATAGTTCTTCAGTTTTTTTGCATCAAAATCGTACTTTGGAAACAAAACACTAAAATTGTCTAAAACTGATTTGTGGTCAAGAAATCGGCTTTTTAAATTAGCGATATATGTATCGAGGAAGGGAATGTAAAAAGCAATGCGATTGTAAGTCCCAGCATCGCTTGTTTCCAAATTGCAGCGGTTCATTTGTCGTCTACTTTATCGCGGAACCTTGATTTCTGTACCTAGATTAGTGCATTATTGTTGAACGTATTCAAAACTCAAATGCAATTTTTTTTCTGCATTGTGTCGAATTTCTTCGAACTCTTTTAACGCGTCATTTGCTAATCTTATTGCTTCTGTGAGATCTTCATCGGGTGATTGTAATTGCCGGCTGAGAGGTAGAATCACAGCATAATGCAGCTAAAAATTTGAAATTCTGCAGCAGAAATTGCAGTCAAAAGCTGGGACGCAGTGGGTGAAGTTTCTGCATTATTGCATATTATTACTTCCTCTAAAGCTGCAACTACAATGTTGATTCAAATCGGCATCTACTTCGGCACGGTATCGTTAGATCCCTCAGAAATTTTCTTCATTAGATGTTGGACCGCTTAATTCCTTCTGGAAACACAATATGATTGTTTTGACAATATGTTTTAATCTTTTCATAGCATCGTTTTTCGACTTTTCTTTTTGGGACACAATCGATATTCAATCGATAGGTTTCCTAATTCCGCTCGCAATGTCACGTAAATTTCTAATATCAAGCACGCATGTTTTATGATACGCAAGTTGCTTTTTCCAATTACTAAATGGTGGTTTTACAAATTTTCGTAAAGCAGTCGCTTTTTTGAGGCCATGTTCGATGTGGGACGCAACGCAATACATACAATAAGCACCATCATCTTGCGTAGAATACGCTAACCAATTGAAACGTGTATTGGAATTCAAATTTCTTGATCCTGATTTTGGGAATTCAAATGTCACGGAGGGTTTTCATACGTTATCAACGATTTCTAATATATAATAACAATACTACCTCTTAATAAATGATCTCATCTATTGCTGTTCACACGAAAGTACTCGTTACTCTTAATATAACAATTTCCGGTTTCTGACTGGCAACTCTTCCAATATCAAATTTTGAAACTACCGCATCTATTCTGACTGACTTTTCAGTATGCGAAGAACTAACAGAAGAAACTCTTTCATTTACGATATCCTCAGTCAACATTGATTCTGGTGTATCTTTTGAATTTCGGAATCTTCAAATGCCGTGGCTGGATTTGCAGGAGTTATCGAAGAATAAGGCGTGGTGTCTTGTGAGCATGTTATATTGGGTGGTATTTCGCAAAAATTTTCGTCGTCTCCATTAACCTACAATTTATGATAAAAACTTTTTTTTAAAAATAGTCCGTAGTTTATCAACATTAGTTGTGATAATTTGAAAATTCGTAAACGAATGATTTTTAGCAGCAAAATGCTATGATACGTAAATAATTTTAGGAATTTTTCACAAGAACGAGAAAGAATGTACTAACTTTTTTGCACTGTTCTTTGCACTAACTTTCTCCGAAGTCTCTCGACTGAAGTAGAAGAACACGTTTCTTTTCATGATGTATAACAACTGCACTAAATTGAATTTATATATCAAAAAAATAAAACTTGCACATTTTATTTTCCGCACATTCACTCGTCCGTCAAGTCGAGTCTAGAGTTGCAAAAATTAAAGGGAAAAGTAGCAGACACTAAGCAGTTGACGGAGTAACACATAGAGTGCGCTGAGTGCAAAGCCGGTACGTAATTCAAATACAATAAACCCCCCAAATAAAAATTCTGGATCCGCCGCTGACGCTACCCCATGAGTTCCAATACCGTTTACGTCATCTAAATGAACGATACCACATTCTTGCTCTAGTGGTTTTTTAGGTAAATAATTACGCATGAAAACTCCTCTGAAATATTTCAGTTTTTACCATATTTGGTTAAATCAATGTCTGTTTTTTGATGGTGATGCTTGAGGCCCATAAAAGAGTCAATATCCTTTTTTATATGGTTTAAGTAATAAACCTTTACCAAAGCAATTGATTCCTTATATCAGTTGTTCCGTTTAGACTCCTCCAGGTCTTCTTTTCCTTGTTTAATATCTCTTATTGTTTTATAAATACTTGATCCGGTAGTTCCAAGAGCAGCTAATGCTGATATAATGGGAATTAATGGAAGAAATCCACTGATTTTAGGTAGTGGAATAAATTTTGCTTGGTATAGAAAATTTTGATGTTTTCCTTTTTAATTCAGTATGTATAGCATTTTAAGCAATTTTCACAGCACTCTCGATATCGTTAGGGTTTTCACTTTTCAAAAGCTTTTTAGTTTTTGTTTAGGCTAACAGCCTAACGGCGCTTTCCATTCCACTTTTTGTTATCAGAGGACCCAGGAGCTGACACAGCGTTTCGCCAAATCCAAACGTAAGTTCGAGACATTTACCCATTTTTCAGTTAATGTTCAATTTCCTAAAATATTAAATACATATACAAACTTTGTAATACATATTTCTAATCCTAATCTTTTCTTTCTAATTTTCGTTATCCACACAACTGACCACGAGACAATCTAGATTTGCGTCAGCCTGTGTCCATTGTCCTTCGTCGCCGTTAATAAAGCGAGCCATCAGAAAATTGAGTCTCAACAAATACCTACTACAACCATTTTCATAATGCAACAGCAAACCATCGAGCACTTATACAGCAACAATACGCCACACCATATAATTCTGGACATTTGCACATCATCATAACATACAACAGGATTTGGAACACAATATACATACATCAATTTGCCAGCACACAAATACAAGAGCAACAAAACACTGAGAAAATCATAAGGTACGTGGTTTAAGTTAAAGTTTGCACATATGTACATGCGTACTGACAAATAAATACGATTTAAAAATTAAAGAGATATACATATGTATGTACATTTTTGCGTTAATCCGTTGTTTGAGTGCGCGGGTGATTTTGTGTGATAGTGTAATTCAAAGTGCAAAGTTTTCTATTGCAAAATCGAAATTTATAGTCAGCGGGAACAAAGCTGCAACTGGTACCTTCTGGCCGCGCGGGTGTTTCATTGTTGGTCATAACCTCAAATTTCATTTTCCTTTCTCATGAGATGTTTGTTAAATTGTAAAACAGCTATTAAGATAATTTTAACGTAAATTATTAATCTAGATTCCGAGTTGCGTGCTTTGTGTTAGCGATAATTCTTATTTTGTATCGCTTATGAAACGGACTATCAAAACAAACCAGAAGATAACCAAGTGCGGCGGATTCAGAACGGCTGCATGTACCAGTGTTGGGTGGCGAGCAATTAATTAAATCCAAAAAATTCCTAAAGTACAAATAATATATAAACGAAATAAAATATTATTAAATAAGAATAAGAACTTATAAAATAAAATTACATTGTACATATTATTTCAAAATTTTCAGTATTTTTGTTGTAATTATTGGGTGGTGTATTGGAAGGAGTTTTCTTCGACGGGGTTTTTTTTCTTTCACAAATTTAACGATTAGTTTTGTGTTTTTTTCTCGCTTACGTAAAGTGCGTGGAAGTGATCGGTGACCTATCCTCAAAACTCGCAGAAAAAAGGGAAACAGAAAAATCTGAGGAACATTCAAATACGGATCACAATATTCGGGTGCCGCCTTGTGATACCATAATTTTTAAAGGAGACTATATGTCATGGCCAACATTTCGTGACATGTTCACGGCCATATATATTCTAAATAAACGGCTCAGTCCAGTAGAGAAGATATTCCATCTTATTCAAAAAACTCAGGGCGAAGCGAAAGAGATCGTTCGTAAGTGTCCCCTTATGAGGGCTTTTCGACAGCGTGGAAAACTCTCACAGGCCGTTATGAGAATAAGAGGATTGTAGTAAATAGCCAATTGAAGATCCTTTTCAGCCTGTCCCCGGTAGGAAGTGAATCTGAAAGTGCAATTTAGGAACTCCAGCGCAAAATAAATAATTGCATATCTGCCCTCCTGATTCATAATATTGACATATCGAACTGGGACGCGATAATCCCTTACCTGTGTTCAACAAAATTACCTGAGACTACGCTGTCGATGTGGGAACAATCCGTGCAGGATAAAACCGTAATCCCAAAATGGGGGGATATGGACAGATTTCTGACAAGTCGATTTCAGACTTTGGAAACTGTCTTCGATATTAGAGGGCCTTCACGGCCACAATCTTCTAAATTCAGCTTCGAAAATCACCTGTGCCTGAACTGTTAGTCCTCCGGACATGGTGTCGCAAAGTGCACTATTGCGTTTAATTATTCAATTTGCCCCTCGCGACATCATTCAATGCTTCATTTGAATACAGAAGATGACGGCATATCTGCAGACTTCTCTGCAGGTATACCAACGTCTCTTAACTTTTGATCGTTAAGTCTTACATCAGAATACATAACTAATGGTATACTTAAACTAAAACCGACTACACTTGTTGATATAGATGGTCTTTCTGCAATCCTTATTAAAAATTGTCCATCTCTTGTTCATCCGTTTGAAGTTGATTTTTAATAAATCCCTATCGCTTGGAACTTTTATTGATGATTGAAGATTGGCTGGACTCATATCTGCGGAGTAGATGTTGCGTTGTGACTGAAATAAAGGACCTTGAAGTAGTGTTTGATGAAAGATTTATTTTCAATAAGCATATTAATCATATAATATCAAAGGCGTACTTCGTATTACGCTTCGTGTTACGCTTCGTAAGACGCAATACCTCGAATTCCTCAGATCCATACACCTTGAAATTATTGTATACTTCTTTTGTTCGGTCGTACCTCGAGTATGCAGTCTTCATCTGGAGGCCATATAACCAGCTTGCCTTAAATAGGGTTGAGCGTGTTCAAAAAATATTTCTTAAATTTACCCTTAGATCTTTTATCTTTGTAGATCCGATACCATCACATCATTCTCGCGTCATGCTACTAAATCTTAAATCTTTAGAAAGTCGCAGATCTATACTGAGCCTCTCCTTCACATACAATTTTATTAAAGGTGTTGTTGATTGCCCTTATTTGCTGGAAAAGATTAGGTATAATGTTCCCCAGCGAACCCTTCGAACTTTTTTACCATTTTATGTTGATAATGTTAGAACACAATATGCCATCAATGCCCCGATTTCGCGTGCCACTCAACAATTTAATGGTATAAGTAATGCTGTTACGATCGACTTTTCAGTCCCAAGATCGGTTTTTTTGAATCTTTTGAACTCCATTTTTTAGTTTATAAATTATTTTTAATAATTCTAAGCAAACTTTATAATCTTTATAGTCTGTAATGTTTTGTTAAACTAAAGACTAAGTAAATAAATAAATAAATAAATAAAGAAAAAAATTCAAACTGGGCTCTTACCAGTTCCAATCTGACCAATTCTGTTACTCGTCGCTCTGACTACCCAAATGGTTCCCATACTAGTGCAAATGTAGCCACTGCAAGTACTAGTCGCCCTGAATATCGAAACTGGTCGCATACTTGTTCAAATCGGTTCACTTCTGACACTAGTCGAACGGAATCCGCCTATGACCCCCACAGTCAAGTTCAGTCATGTTTTGCAAATATGAAGAAGGGAATTCTACTGGGGACTGCTGAAATATATATATATATATGTATATATATATATTATATAACGGTTCCACCTTTTCGGAAAGAGCATTGATTGATTCAGGATCCGAATGCTCCTTTATTACTGACCGGCGTAAACGTCGTATCGGCCTTCGGGCAAAAAAAGTGAATGCAACAATTTGCGGGATCAGCAATACTATTCCGGCAAAGGCAAACCTGGCGTGCTCCATTAAGATAGGTTCGTCCATCGATTCAACAGCTGCGGTATCAATGACGGCGTTAGTCCTACCCAAACTGACGGGGAATCTTCCCACGTGCTAAGTTGATTCAGCAATACGGCAAGTTTTTCCGGACCTGATTTTAGCGGATAAGCGGTTCTTCGCCAACGAACCAGTCGACGTTGGTCTCAGAGAAGACGTCTATCCTCAAATCATACTGGAAGGCTTGCGTAAGGACACCTTGGGTTCCTTGTTAGCTCAAGAAACAATCTTCTGCTGACCTGACTGGACGGACTAATGAAGAAAAATAACCGGAGTTTACGTAAACTTGTTATTAGAAAAAAGAGTGGCCCCTGTTAAAACAATCTCGCTTCCCCGCCTTGAATTATGCGGCGCGGTACTTTTGGCACAGATCATGGAACCGGTCATACATAATTTGGATCCCCGATCTTTGGATTACTTTATTTGGACTGATTCCACGATCGTATTAGCATGGCTCAGGAAATCACTTTGCTCCTGGTCAACATTCGTTTCACATAGAGTGACAAAAATTATTGAAAAGGTTGAACAGCATCATTGGTATCACGTCGATTCGTCCTCAAATCTCGCAGATTTAGGGTCGTCGGGTAACAGGCTCGGACTTAGTAGAAAGTTTGTTGTGGTCGCAGGGACCTTCTTGGCTTCAGAATGGCAAACCAGAGTGGCCTTCTCAGGAGCTGGTTCTACGAACGGATGAAGAGAAAAAACGCGTACAAGTTCACGCGATAAACATTGTGGAGGTTTCGGATAAACTTCATATATTTTTCTCACTCCCGAAATTTACCGCGACATCTAGATCGATTTCTGTAGAGAAAATCAAAGCTACGACACGGCGAATAATCACACTTTGCCAGCAACAACACTTCCCTACTGAATTTTCAAGCTCCAGCTCTGGGCAAACAATAAACCCCAAAAGGGAAATTTTCGCCTTGAATCCCTATTATGATTACAGCGGAATATTGAGAGAAGGCATCCAATCATGTTTCCATACAATTGTCATCTCCCGCGACTTGTTACCGCATTCATTCATGAGATTTCCCTGCACGCAGAAAGCCAGCTAATGTTGCGTCTGATTCGAACGCAATACTGGATACCACGGGTCAAAATATTGATAAAAGCCATTATACATAACTGTAAGGTGTGTATAATACACAAAAGGCGAGTTCAAAACCAAATTATGGCCTCACTCCCATCCGAACGCAGTACGTTCCTAAAAGCGTTTAACAACACAGGTGTAGACTTCGCAGGACCCTTCGACATCAAAAACTATAGAGGCAGAGGTTGTGTCGTCACAAAGGGTTATGCTCGTTTGTTCGGTTGCTTCGCAACTAAAGCGATTCATTTGGAAGCAACAAATGAATTGAGTACTCCCACTTTCCTGGCAGCATTGTCGAGATTGAAAGCACGTCGGGGGTGTCCAAAAAACAAATACTCCGACAACGGTACTAATTTCGTTGGAGCCTCATGATCTTTAAAGACAGAATTTAAGCGTATCTGTCCAACACTCGTGCGGCAGTTATTTCTAAGAATCTTTATCAACAATTTTCTTGGCATTTCATCCCAGCATCAGCTCCACACATGGGTGGGCTAGGGGGGTCAGGGGTAAAAAGTTTCAAATCCCATTTTCGAAAAGTAGCAATAGATTTTAAATACACATTTGAAGAATTTACCACTTTACTTTGTCGGTCTTAATTCTAGACCGCTTAGTCCTGCATCTACTGATCCAACTAGTTTAGAACCGCTGACTCCGGGACACTTTCTTGTAGGCGACCACCAGAAGTTGAAGTCACCGAAAGTCCAGCTTCCGTGTTCAACCGGTGGCAGAAAATAAAGGCCTTCCATCACTCATTCTGTCAACGATGGAAAAAGGAATATCTCAACGAGCTTCAAAAACGTACGAAATGGAAGCCAGATATGCAGACGGATGACTTGGTTGGTACCCGCGAAGATAACCAGCCTCGCAATCAATGGCGACTAGGACGAGTTTTTAATGTCCACCGCGGCACCGATAGTCACATCCGGGTTGTAGACATTCGCACCGAAAAGGGACTGGTGTCCAGACCTATAGTCAAGCTGGTTCGGCCTCCACTGGAAAATATCAACAGTTCCGCAACATCCTCTCCCACCAGTTCGCAATCCAACCATTAACAAATGCTCCTTACTAAGAGATATATATTATTCTTTCCGTTCCAGTAAAATGACCCCCTTCACAATGGCCCGCAAGAAGTCCGAGCAGCGCACGGGGGAATTTTTGATTCCCTGCCAATTGAGCTGCAAAAACCACGGCATACGGCCCTTCCCACTGTACTGCGCAAAGTCGGTCGAGGAAAGGCTACGGGCCGTATTAATTCACCGGTATTGCCCTAACTGCTACCCGCAGATGTTAGAGGAAGGCGAAGTCTCCGATGGTGAACTGTCAATTAACTTCAACGAACGGGCTAAATCCTGGGTCGAACAAGTGGAAGAATCGGAATTGGCTAAAAGTGCAATCGATGTCAAAAGGTCTACTGCAGCGACGAGTGACGGCTCGGAAACTCCTTTCCGACCGCTCCTCCAGCACGAAAGACTTGGGCATGGCTCGAAGGCAAGTCCTCTCCGACCGTCCAATCAGCGCGGCTTGGTAACGCGTTCTTACAGACCGCCTGCTCAGTCGACTTTTAATTTTGCGCAGGGCTCAGGATCACGTCCTTCACGACCGGCACAACACAGAATGCAAAAAAGAGATTACTTGGGAACACATCCTTACCGACCGCCCCTAAGAGACACGCTCTGCTCGTTATATACGCCACTTCCCACAGCGTGAAATCGCAGGCTGGCCGACTAACACACGATATCCGGTGCCGTCCAACAATAGTCGGAGAGTCAGAAACCAATCTCAACAAGCAAACAATAAAAAAATAAAAAAATATACATACACTAAATTAAATGACAAATAAACATGTGCTTATTTTAGTTAAATTAACGGCCTTTCATTTCAGCTGACTTCCCAATATTATATCCTCCAAATAGTTTAGGAAACCACCCCACAGGACGAGCCAGCTTTCTTCAGATGTTGAGCTAGCGATCCGCGCCATAAGCGTGGAGCATAAGATGGACTTAGTTTAAGACTATTAAGTGTACCATTCGATTAAACTGTTAAAATTACTCGTAATAACATGCAATATTTTTCATATGTTTCAGGCAAACGTTGTGTCAGCTAACGCGGGTTTTTAGAAATGATCCTTTGCCGCTGCAAGGGGGCCGGTATGTTTAGGCTAACAGCCTAATTTTCCATACCTATACTTGACAATACTTGTCACCTTGTCATTTGTTCCAACGCGGTTGTAATATTTTCAGCACATAACATTTTTATTCAAGTTTTCCAACCAACTGTTTTTCCTTCGAAAACTAGCGAGTTACAGAAAAACGGTGGGTTGGGCTTTTATCCAAAAAACGGCGCTTTCCAATCCACTTTTTGCCATCAGAGGACCCAGGAACTGACACAGCGTTTCGCCTAATCCAAACGTAAGTTCGAGACATTTACCCAGCTTGTGTCCAGTTTTGTTAATAACTTCTATAAATAATTTTTTCGACTTGTTTTTTCTTCTTTCTTTGTTTTTTCTTTTTTAATTTCTTCGATTTGCTTTTGATTGGAGGTAAAATTTACTATTGTCTTCATCGCGTTTGTTACGAACCAAACAGCTGCGCGCTCTTTTCAATCACTGTCTTTAGATGTTACTCGTTGTCAGGCCCTTCCAGCTAAAATTTTATCAGCTTGATATCTTTTGTTTTATTCTTTTGACTGTGGGTATGCAATGTCATGTTATATGCAAGATCCATCTAACTGATTTATTCCTTTGTCTCCTAATGCTAAACATTTAGCTAATTTTGTTCCTGATCCACTGTGGGTATGCAATGTCATGTTATATGCAAGATCCATCTAACTGATTTATTCCTTTGTCTCCTAATGCTAAACATTTAGCTAATTTTGTTCCTGATCCACAAAACTGATAGCCTGGTATATGTAATTCAATTGGTAATTTATTTATTAAGTTGTTTACAAAACCACGTCGAGTTTTATATGTTTTCTTTATTTTAATTTTTTAATTATATTTTATAGACATTTTGGATTAACATTTTTTCATTAATATATTTATTTTGATATACACTTGACACTATTTAAAATCCAAATACCTAATTTTATTAAAAATTATTATTTATATACGGAAAACTTTTTAGTTAACAAAATGTGTTTGATAAAGCAACAAATATCAATTGAAGTGAAAAATGTTGATAAAGTCTATATGAGTGGTGAAACACATACGACTAAACATAGTTCTCTTTAACCAAATTCAAAACGTGCTTTAATCGTAGGACCATGAAATTGTGGGAAAACTAACGTAATTATTAGTTTAATAGAAAGCCCGAATAGACTTTTTTTTTTAAATATTTGTATTTACTCAAAATCATTATATCAACCGAAATATTGTTATCTAAAGAAATTAATTGACCCCATTAAGGGAATAAATCTATATATGTGTTTGCAGAAAATGAAAAAGTTTTAAGTCCAGACAAAGTGGAGGCAAATTCTATAATAATATTCGATGATGTTATATGTGATGGGGTGCAATGGGGTACAGTGGTGCTTCTGGGTATGCAGATGCAGTTGCGCAGCTGTACTCAATCCCTACTCTTACGTCCACGTTCGTGCACCCTGAGCAACGTGAGCCACCCATGTGCGAGATACGGTAACCAACCCGTGTGGAGCCATGGGTCACGGCTAATAGAAAGGGAGCTTTAGTGGAGCCACTCCGACATATTCGGTTTAAGGGTCCACTAAAGTCCGCAGCGTCTGTTCACCAGGAGGTGCGGCTGCAAGCGGGTGTCTGTCTTGGGGCAAGCGGCTTGCTTTATAAACGAATTTAAAATTTCAGCCCCCAGCAATGGGTTGTGCGCAGGGCTTGGAACCCGCTACGTTCAAAAAACCACTTCCAATGAAAAGCAAAGCAAAGCCTCGGACAGGACCCCCCTTTTTAAATGACGACCATGGCAAACGTTTTAGGGGCCGTGATTTGAGGGCATGCACCTGGAATGCCCGAACCCGATTTTAATGCCAAGGTGGGCAAGGAGGGCATCTTTGGTTCCACAGTCGGAAAATTCTGTCGCCACGACGAAACGTCTGATAACGGATTGAGACTGATCGACTTCGCCGGGGCCCGAAATATGGTAGTCATGGCTACGTGGCTGTCTCCAGATGGTAAGACAGGAAACCAAATCCACCATGTTGTGGTAGAAGGAAGGCACAACAGACAGCCACGCACTTCGCTACTCGACTCGCACTCCTGCTCTCTGAGAGCTCTAATCAACACAGCGATATTTCAGAGCAATGGAACCACATCTCTTGCTCTTTACGTACAGGCGCTGAACAATCTATTGGTTTTCAGCGAGCCCGGAAAAATGACTGGTACAATGAGGAATGTCGCGTTGCCACGGAACAGAAAGATGCTGCCTACAGGGCCACGTTGCGATCGGGCGAAACGCGAGCCTTGCGGGAAAGATATCGTGAGTTCAAGAAGGAAGCGAGACGCATTTTTCGAGAGAAGAAGAGAAAGGCCGAAATGCGTGAGTGCGAAGAGCTTGAAATGCTGGCCGACAGGAAAAGCGCCCCAAAATTCTTACAGAAAGTACGACGGCTAACAGAAGGTTTTAAGACCGGGGCGAATTCCTGTAAGAACGACAAAGGCGACCTGGTAACTGACGTTCAGAATATACTTAGTTTATGGAGGGAGCACTTCTCCACAGACAGAGACCACCTTGGAGAAGATGATGATCCCGAAACCCCAATCGATGACGACGGAATTCATGTTCCGTTACCCGACTGCGATGAAATCCGTATAGCAATAGCACGGCTAAAGAACAACAAAGCGCCCGGAGTTGACGGGCTGGCAGCTGAGTTATTCAAATACGGTGGAGAAGAGTTGGTAAAGCGCATGCACCAGCTCATCTGTAGAGTATGGTCGGACGAATACATGCCTACTGATTGGAATCTAAGTGTACTTTGCCCAATCCATAAGAAGGGTGATACTGCAATTCGCGCCAACTATCGTGGTATAAGCCTTCTTAACATTGCATATAAGGTTCTGTCGAGCGTATTGCTCGTCAATGAACTGATTGGACCTTATCAGTGTGGCTTTAGACCTGGTAAATCTACTATCGACCAGATATTCACAGTGCGCCAGATATTGGAAAAGACCCAAGAAAGAAGAATCGACACGCACCACCTTTTTGTCGACTTCAAAGCCGCTTGAATGATGAATGACAGCACAAAAAGAAGTTGCCTTTATGCCGCAATGTCTGAATTTGGTATCCCCGCAAACCTTATACGGCTATGTGAAATGACGTTGAGCAACACCACCAGCTCCGTCAGGATTGGGAAGGACCTCTCCGAGCCGTTTGATACCAAACGAGGTTTCAGACAGGGTGACTCTTTGTCGTGTGACTTTTTTAACCTTATGCTGGAGAAGATAATTCGATCCGCAGAACTAAATCGGTCAGGCACTATCTTTTATAAGAGTGTGCAGCTGCTGGCGTACGCCGATGACATTGACATCATCGGCCTTAACAACCGCGCAGTTAGTTCTGCCTTCTCCAAACTGGATAGAGAAGCAAAGCGAATGGGTCTGGAGGTGAACGAGGGCAAGACGAAGTATCTCCTGTCATCAAATAAACAGTCGGCACATTCACGACTGGGATCAAACATCACTGTTGACATTTATAACTTTGAAAAAGTAGAAGACTTCGTTTACTTAGAAACCAGCATTAACATCAATAATAATGTCAGCCTCGAAATCCAAAGGAGGATCACTCTTGCCAACAAGTGCTACTTCGGACTGAGTAGGCAACTGAGCGGTAAAGTCCTCTCTCGACGGACAAAAATCACGCTCTATAAGTCTCTCATTATGCCCGTCCTAATGTATGGCGCAGAAGCATGGACGATGAAGATATCTGATGAGAGGACTCTGGGAGTGTTAGAGAGAAAGATTCTCCGAAAGATTTATGAGCCTTTACGCCTTTGCGATGGCGAATACCGTAGAAGATGGAACGATGAGCTGTACGAGCTTTATAACGACATAGATATAGTGCAGCGAATTAAGATCCAGCGGCTTCGCTGGCTTGGTCATGTCGTTCAAATGGATGAAAGCGCCCCAGCTCTGAAAGTATTCGACGCGGTACCCGCCGGTGGTGGCAGAGGAAAAGGGAGGCCTTCTCTGCGTTGGAAAGACCAGGCGGTAAAGGACTTGGGTACGCTTGGTATTTCCAACTGGCGCCAGTTAGCGAAAGAGAGAAATAACTGGCGTGCTGTGCTAAGCTCGGCCAAAATCGCATAGGCAAATTAGGCAAATTCTATAATAATATTCGATGGTGTTATATGTGATAAGCAAAATAACATAAGAGATTGATTGTTTTTATTTTTTTCAAACCTATTCGAAACTTCCTAAACATTTAATACGTGACAGTGTTAATATGATAATCATATTCAAATAGGATGAATTGAAACATTTCAAAATATTATCGTTAAAGCAATTATCATAATAAATTTCATTACGTTTTTAACGGAAACGAAATGCTGGCGTTAATGTTAAAACGTTAAGAAAAACGCTGGAGATTCACTTGTCGCAAACAGAAGCGCAAACATAAGCGCTGCATACTTTTAGGCACATTAAAATTAACGAAAACGCAAATTTTATAACGTTGCAACATTAACGATTTGATTTCATTTTGATAACATGGCGCCGAAACGCAACAAACTCATTTCGTTAAGCAAAGAACATAAATGTATAAGAAGGGACAACACGTTACTTTAAGCAACGAGTGAATCTCCAGGGGCATGCTTTCTCTTTTGCTCAAATGTTAAAAGTTAATTTTGCTCGTTAACAAAACAAAATGGTATCGTTTCGTTTGTTGAGCAGCCCTGGTATGTATGTATTTGTATGTTATTCATGTATATTGTGTAATTTTAGGTCAGCAGACCGTAATAAAGAATTAAATAAAAAATAAATAAAATAAAGGCTTCTTCAACTTATCAACATTTTGAGTAACTTTTAGTGTGAAGGAATTTAGCAGATAACTGAATAACATTTATTTATACAGTTAAGCCATTTTGATTAATTCTACGAGTCAAATGAACAGTTTCCTAGTTAAAGCACGGACAGGGGATTCTAAAATAAATATTGAAAAAGCAAAAAAAGTATGAAACTACCCTGCAAAAAAAGGTATTGATCTAGGATGAGTCCGGGCATAGTCGCAAGGGAATATGCGACTAAGGGCCAGTTTTTCAGTGCAAGTTGAACTCTGTTTGTCGTTTAAACTAAGTTTAAACTCAGTATGCAGTTTTTCAGTCAACTTTAAACGGAGTTTAAATTAAGTTTAAACGGCCGATTGTGCTCGGTTAAACTTAGTTCAACTTATCCACTGTGTGCTGACTACTTCGTTTCGGTTGCAAGAAATTTTAATGAGCGCAAGGAAACTAGGTTTAAATTTAAACTGAGTTTAACTAAACTTAGTTTAAACTGAGTTTAAACCTGCACTGAAAAACTGGCCCTAATACAATTTCTGACCTCTTTATATGGAATGAACTGTTCCATTTTGTTCGAGCATATCCTATTAAGAGACTAATTTGGCTGAAACACAATGCCGACGTACGACGAACTTTTCGTCGCGAATGTTCGTCGTGAAAAATAGAACACACCACCGTATATGAGAATGCGCACGACGAAATTCGTCCGACGTCTATTCGCGGCAATATTTTTATTTCTATTGTCGCCGCTGGCACTCTATCAGCTGACATACAACTTGATATAATCAGCTGATTTCGTTCTAGCCGTAATTAAGTTTTAGTAAGCGAAATTTCCGGGCGAACGTCGCTGAGGATGTCGCTTTGCTGGGCGAAATTTCGGCCGTACGTCGGAATTGTGTTTCAGCCAATTGTCTCCTTTTATACCCGAATGGGTATAAATGAGGACCAGTCTATTTATAAAAATAAAAATAAAAATCATAGCTTCGAGTGAGTATTGAACCGGCCACTCGAGGGTAGCTAAGCGAACGCTCTGCTTACTTGCCAACGACGCGCCTAAGTGCCAATGCATCGTTTATTATATCCGAAAGAGACGAATACAGGACTAATCTACAATTATACCCGTTTGAGACTTGTTGCGACTAATTAATGCCCAGTTGGACCGGATAGGGACTAATCCTGGAATACTCTCTTTAGAGATTAGTCGCACATTTTTTGCAGGTTTTAACCCCCCATAATGTGAATATGCTTGTGCCTTTAGTTAGGTACACAGCTGCAATAACTAAGGTAGCGGCTAGTTTATATGAATGTACTTATACTCGTACATATGTATGTGGGATATAATTAATGAACGCGCGGAAGAATTATATTTACAAGGTATATTTTAAGTATTCAATATTTAATATACAGCAAAGCGAAATAGATAGGTTTTATAATTATTAAAAAGTAATTCAACGCAAAAATATAAAATATGTGTATCAACGTCCACGGATATAACTGTCCTCTACGGCGATCGGTATAACTCTGCTCTCGTACGCTGGTAGGTAAATCACTGACACCACACTCGGTCATCCACATCACTCGCCTGTCTCAGGTGAGTGGTCAATACAGCGATCTTCGTCATAATTATTTTCGTCATCGGAAACTAAGTCGACTATCCACTGCTTCATTTTGTCAACACTGCTGTTGGTGGTTTTCGGACCCTCATGTTCGCCAACTTTTATCATTTCGTATCTATCAAAACCTTTGTCTGCCGTTATGCGATACGAGCCGAGAAACTTTGGTCGAATTTTCAAGCCTGTGCCATATTGCACCCGTTCAATAGCTACCAGGTCGCCTACTCGATACTTTGTTGCTGGTCGTCGCTGTCTATTATACTGTTTTGCGTTCTCTGCCTGTATTTTAGCTATAGCTTGTTTTGCTTCGTTGCGTAGTTCTTGTCTCGCTTCATCATACTGTTCAACCATTGCGTCTTCCACTAATTCCATTAAACGTAAATCCCTCTCGGTATGCATCTTACTACCCGTCAGTAGTTGAAAGGGAGTTGTTTTTATAGACCGGTGATATGTAGAGTTTATAACCCTCTGCAGTGGTTTAACATTTTTAAACCAATTTTCCGGATCCTCGAGAGACGTCTTTGTTAATGTTGATATGACGGTAGTGTGAACTAGTTCTACTTGGCCATTACCACGAGGCACGCCAGTTGTGACTACATGATGCTTAACGCCATGACTTTCGCAATACGTTCGGAAATTGGCCGAAATAAACGCTCCACCTCTATCAGATACGATGTGAAGAGGATAGCCAAAAGTTTCGGCGATTATTTCAAATTTTTGTATCGTCTCGTCAGCAGCTAAGGTCTTGGTCGGAAACAACCAACAAAACTTGGTAAAAGCATGTATAAACGCCAATATGTACCTATAGCCTTTTTTAGTTTCCTGCATCGGCCCCAGGTGGTCGACATGAATTGTTACAAGTGGTGTATCCCCTTTCGGAACTAAATGCAGCAAGCCTTCAGCCCTACCTCGTTTGCGATCAGACAAAATGCATTTAATGCAGCAAGCAACGCACCTTTCAATTCGCCTATTTAGATCTGGTATACAAAATTCTTTTCCTAGGACTTCTTTCATTTTTCGAACACCAACATGCCCTTGCTGGTGAGCCTCGCGTATTATGGATGATTTCATGGCATCTGGAACGACAAATAGAACATTACCATTTACAACTTTACATAAAATACCATTTTGTATCGTAAAATCCTTATATGGCCCGTTTTTAAGCATTTCAATGATAGCAGTTAAACTCTCGTCATCTTTTTGTGCACCAGATAATCGTTTCAAGAGCTGGTTTTCATTTTTAAGGCACATAAACTCTGGGTGACGGCTAAGGGCATCCACATGCCGCATACTCGTTCCCGCTCGGTGCTCCACCCAATAGTCGAACTCTTCTAACAGCAGCGCCCACCTAGCGACTCTTGTTATAAGATCTCTTTTCTTCATCGTACATTCGAATGCTTTGCAATCGGACACTATTTTGAACCTTTGTCCAAGAAGATAAATTTTGAACTTTTTCACCGCTTGGATTACGGCCAGAACCTCTAGTTCGTAGCTGGAGTAATTCTTTTCAGCGTTAGTTGTACATTTGCTCATAAAGAATACTGGATGCAAAGCGTTATCTTCATCACACACCTGCAGCAATACTGCACCATACCCGTGCTTGCTAGCGTCCGTGTGAAGCTCTGTTGTGGCACCATATCTGAAGATCCTTAATACCGGTTTAGTTGTAAGTGCATTCTTCAGGTCGTTAAGAGCAGATAGCTCGGCTATGTTAAGTTGAATGTGGCCCTCTTTCTTCGTTAGTTCTGTCAAAGGCTTTGCTCGTACTGAAAAGTTCGGGATATACTTTCTAAAATATCCAGCTAGTCCCAAAAAGCTTTGTAGATGCTTTACAGTAGACGGAACTGGAAAATGGATTACTGCGTTTATCTTTGTTAATGATGGCGCAACTGTGCCTTCGTGGACTCTGTGTCCTAAATAATCAATTTCTTGCTGTAAAAACTGGCACTTTTTCCAATTTATGTTCAGCCCATTGGCAGCCGCAACATCCAACGTATGCTTTCATCTGCTGATTCCCTCTTCAATACTTCGTGATGGCACAACAATATCATCGACGTAAATAATTATGATTCCCTCTCGGATTAAGTCTTTAAAAGCATAATTAACGTACTTCTGAAAGATGCTGGGCGAGTTACACAATCCAAAGGGAGCCCTCGTAAATTCATATTGACCGCTTTGGGTGACAAAGGAAGTATATTTTCTACTGCCTTCCTCGACGGTAACGTGGAAAAATCCATTTTTGAGATCCAACGTTGTGAAATAACGAGAATATTGTAAACGATCGATCTGGTCCTCAATCACCGGCAGCGGATATCTGTCCTTATGGATTTTTTTGTTGACAGCTCGGTAATCTATACACAAACGGTAGGTTCCGTCTTTCTTTCTTACGAGCACGACTTGGCTGGCATAGTCCGATGCACTCTCCCTAATTATTCCATCCCTGAGCCATTCAGCGATCTGTTTGTCTATGACCACTCTCTCAATATGTGAAAAACGTCTAGGTGGACGATATACTGGTTCGTTGTCGAACGGCACAATCTTCATCGTAATTGTCGAATTAACCATTTGAGCAGGTTTGTAATTTTTAACCAAAGTTTCTACCGCCTTACGCGCCTCAGAATCTCTTATATTAATTTCGGATAATTTGTAGTTGTCGCTGAAAATGCCTTCATCCATGGCGGCAAAAAAACAGTTTGCATTTGAATCGGATTCTTGTTGTGGATGTGTCGCTTTTACATCGTTTTTATATATGCTGACCTTACCACGTTCGATTCTAACCACGGCTTTACTCAGCAGACTCATACCTATCAGCAAATCAGCACTCATTAAACTGTTGTCAACTATTAGAAATTCTACATTTTCAAAGCAGACACCATCTACGCAAACGTCGGCGGTACATGATCCAGCTGTTTTTATATTTGCCCCTACTCCGTTCAAAGAGACACTTATGCCCGTCTTCAAATTACGCGGGCAGATTTTGCTTAGAAGATGCTTCTTCAACATCGCTCCCTGTATCAATCAGTCCGTATAGTGGGACACCGTTTAATGTAACTTTTCTAGCCATATTAGTTTTTTGTTGTAGTACGTTCGATGACGGCTGCGTAGATTTTGGACATTCTGAGCGTTTGTGACCGAATTGGTTACATCCAAAGCATTTTGGTTCCTTTGATTTCTCTGGACAATAATAAGATTCATGTTCAGATGAACCGCAATTGAAGCAATAACGGGATTTTCCATTATTCTTTTTCGTGTTCTTTGCTAACACGCAGTCTTCGCGAAAATTTTTATTAATTTTACCGTCGTCCGATGCATTTTTCATTCTTTCATACGTAATGAGTTTATCTTTAAATTCCGAAAGGGACTTCGCACCGTATAAAATAGTTTTATTAACCATGGTATCTTTAATACCATCGATGACGTAATGGAAAACCGATAAATTATCCACGTTAGCTTGGCTGGCTATATCAATCATTTTGTAAAGATATTCGCGACACGTTTCTCCCGGTAGCTTCTTGGTTTCTCGCGATTTTTTATGAACGTCACAGCTGGTTACATTTAGTTGAAATTCTTGCGTTAAAACATGCTTAAGTTGGCCGTATGAAACCGGCTTTGCTTCGCATTCAACAAACAGTTTCGCGGCGCCAGAAAGGGATTTTTTCGCAAACACAAACTTTTGTATTGTATTCCATCGAAACGCGGTCGCATACGCCTCGAATTCTTCAATCCAAGTCGTTACTGGAACAGTATCCTCACCAGAATATTTCCGTACAACGTTTTCCACATCAGTCATGCTGAACTTTGTAGCGCTGGTAGCTACCTCCATTTCCACGTCCACCGCCGAATCGCTATGTTGCAATCTTTTGTTTCTTGCGCTCATATTTAGCATAACCGAACCGCACGAAACTTTTAACTAGACTGTACTGATGCAAAGCAAGTTATTTTTTTGCAGTGCAATAAAATATTGCGTGATATTCGCACCGTTATGTGCAAAGGTCAGTTTTGCTAAGTTGTTGCTATCTGTTATAGTTCTCTCTTTTCGCAATTTAATTTTCGCTTTAAGCGCGCCCGCTATCCCGGTTGAGCGCCCAAATGTGGGATATAATTAATGAACGCGCGGAAGAATTATATTTACAAGGTATATTTTAAGTATTCAATATTTAATATACAGCAAAGCGAAATAGATAGGTTTTATAATTATTAAAAAGTATTCATTCATATTCGAAACTAAGGGCCGTTGGGGAGGAAACAAGGTATCAACAACTACTTCCAAATATCTTGCGCTTTTCGGCGACATATCATTGCCTTTTAGGATTTTTGGTAACAATTTTGCATGCTGAGCCCTAGAAAACATCTTCGCTTGCTGCGTTTGATACCTTTTTTTAAATCGCTGCGTGCACTTTTATAGGCTTCCCTGTAATTAGGCTGTCCCTTGCGTGCTGGTATTTTCGCCTTTTAAGCATAGCTTTCTTTTCTTTCATAGCATTTCTCCTACCGCGGCTTGTAATTTGGCGGTATTTGTGCTCTCTGCCTTGTTGAGCTGGAAAAAGAGGTTTCCTTTGATAGTTTTTCTAATCTTGCGAACGTCTTCACCTAGGTCCCTCAGTCTCTCATCACTTTTGAGAAGTTTGAGGATTTTCGGATATGAGCACTCCCTGGAGGACTTGATTACGATTGCGTCCGGATGATGGACTTTTTTCCTTTGGCGCTTTATGTTCGTCACTATAGTCTACGCTGCGTCTTGAGTTGCGGGAGTGTCGGTGTTGATAAAAGATTGCTCTTTTCTCTTTTCTAGGGCCGCACGAGCAATCGGTTTGTGGACAATTGTACGCTTGCCCAGTGTCTGAGAGTTCTTTTATGTAGTAGATTCACCTACGTTGATTGATCTACTCCGCTTTCCTTGCGTGACCTCCTGGGGTGGCGATACTGTCTGCGTAGCTTTTGATAAGAAGCTCGCTCCCTTTGACCCTACATCGCTGTTATCGATTACATTAAACAGTTAACAAATACTTATGCTCTTTATCTGCTGGTTTACGTGCTGTCCATCATCCTTTTCATTTCGTGACTATTCAGTACTCATTTTGTTCATTGGTGACGCAGGTGAGGACATGATCTTCATCACGCTATCAGCTTGAACGAGAACCTCTCTTTTGCTTAGCAGTCCCTTAGCTATGGGCGCACTACGCACTGGAGAACGCCGAGTCCTGCCGCTTTTTGGAAAGGGCTTGACATGATCCTTTCTGCTAGAAATCAGAATTATTTTAATATATTTAGGGTATTATCATATTTTAAATGTTTTAAGTTCGTTATTATTTATATTTATTTAGTTTTTATTTATATATTATTAATGTGGTTTATTAAACTTTGTATATATTTACATATATTTATTATCCTTTCTTTTATTTATTTTATTTTATTTATTTTAGTTATTTCAGTTATATTTATATTATTATGAATGTAATTATTCAATCTTATTTCAGTTTACTTTGTATAATGTTAATGGAATATTTGTATATTAATTTTATTTTTAATCTATATTTATATATTTAAATGATAATTTTTATTAGTGGTAAGCTGCATATTATGTAATAAAGCTATAAAGTGTAAAGTTTGCACCCCACGTAAGTCCTCTTTAATGGGTTCTGGAGTGCACTAAGTGTGGTCACTTACCGCAGACAGATTTGCAAAGCAGATGGCAGGGTTTGTAAAAATCTCGCAACTTTATTCTATCTCCCTCGCTTGCTACTTCCAGTAAAAATATAAAAAAAGTTATACAGGCCTATCATGAATTCCGTCGGAGCTCCCGACGTTGTCACGTCATCAAGAACAGATGTGTTTTTTTTCGAAGTAGTTATTTTCTATAATATATTTAAAACAAAACATATTAAAAAGCTTTTTATGGTTAAAAAGTTATTAAGCGAAAGCTTAGGCATCGGAAGTGGTTTAGTACGTAACACACAAAACAAAACAGACAACTAAAGAACAAATACGTGCTCTAGTGGAAGCATTTGCTTGTTTGTTTGACTGAGACTGCTGCGGTGATATTTGTGCTGGAAGTGGGTAAGTCAAGCTGCAATTCTCGTTAATCGGCCGATCACAGGATACAATCTGTAGCGGATCTTTGGACGCCTCCGCCACAGCATAGGAGTCGAAAAATCCTCCACTTACATGCCATTGCGCGACCAAGGGCGCTCCATTGTCCAGATACCCCTTTTTGTTGTTCTGCTTATTGCCATTATATTTTGCACTTGATTCGCCTTCACACATACACAAACAACCATTTGAGAACAACTTGGAAACGAAGCAGCTGATCAGCTGAAGACGGAGTGCTGCCACCACGTTTTATTTGAATAATTTAGTTTAGTGAAGCTATTGAATATTTCATAAATTTTTTTCATAGTTTACCATATTGTTACTTATTGTAGTTTTTATATATTATCGCTATACGTTAAGTTTAGGGGTATTGCCACATTAATAGTGGCAAGATGCCGACAGTAGAATGTAAGGAATGTACTTCAAAACTGCTTCAATTAGATAAAATGATAGCATGCTCTGGTGGGTGTGGTTATAATTATTGCTTAAAATGCAGCAATATTAAAAGGGCTGAAATCAAATTGATAATGGAAAATATTAATTTGAGATGGTTTTGTAATCAATGTACTTTATCGGATACGAATACAAAATTCATTGAAATTAAACACTTAATCAGTAAATGCGAACAAACGAAATAATAAGGTTAAAGAAACAAAAGAAGCTTTGAAAAAAGTACTCGAGCCAACAGATGGGCTCGTTAAAACTGTTAAAGAAATAAATAGAGGCGGAATAATTCTAGAATGCAAAAATAAAGACACTTGTGAAAAAGTACATCAAAAAATTAAAGAGAATATTGGAACGGATTTTGAAGCTCAAAAACTAAAGGAAAGAATGAAACAAAAAAGATATTTAAAGTTATTGGATTAACAGAAAAAATAAGCGATGAAAGAATAATAGAATGTTTAACAAAACAAAACGATGAGCTCATTGGTAAAGAGATAAAAATAGTTAAGGTTTATGAAAATAAAACGAGAAGGGAAGAAAGCTTCAACATTCTAGTCGAAACAGACTCTCTAACCTGTGAAAATATTTTAAACCGAAAAAAAGTTAACATCGAATGGGACACATGTATGGTATTTGAACATGTTAATATTATGAGATGCTTTAAATGCCTGATATAACGAAGTGTGTAAATTGCTGTGAACTTGTTCAGAAGAAAGCAATTGATGTCAATGTTAATCACTCAGCTTTTAGTTTGGATTGTCCTGCCTACAAAAAATATGTCCAAGCGAAAAATAAAGGCAAAATTTAGCAACCAACGGTCAATGAATTAAGCAATATTTATCTGAACATTAACAGCATTACAGCTAATAAATGTGAACTAGAGAAATTAGTTGAAACTTGTAAACCCCAATTGTTATTATGTTCAGAAACTTGTCTGACAGAAGACATTACAAACCAAGAAGTAAAGATAGATACATATAACCTAGTTAGATGCAACTCGCAAAGTAGACACACAGGGGGTGTTTTAATTTATGTGCATAATTCAATTAAATACGAAACTGTCGTTAACTATTCTCGTGATAAAAACATTTGGTGTCTACTCGTAAAAATTGGAAATATTACTCCAAAATACCAAATAGGACTAATATATCAATCATCGAATGCTAGCGATTCTGACTTTATTAGTTACCTTACTGAAATTTTAAACTATACTGATCTTGATGATTACACTATATTTATTGAAGACTTTAATATAAACCTATATAAAAACACTAGGTTTATATTAAAGTCTCCAATAAATATATAAACACTGGGGTGCAATGGGGTACAGTGGTGCTTCTGGGTATGCGGTTACAGTTGCACGGCTGTACTCAATCCCTACTCTGACGTCCACGTTCGTGCACCCTGGGCAACGTGAGCAACCCATGTGCGAGATACGGTAACCAACCCGTGTGGAGCCATGGGTCACGGCTAATAGAGAGGGAGCTTTAGTGGAGCCACTCCGACATATTCGGTTTAAGGGTCCACTGAAGTCCGCAGCGTCTGTTCACCAGGAGGTGCGGCTGCAAGCGGGTGTCTGTCTTGGGGCAAGCGGCTCGCTATATAAACAAACTTAAAATTTTTCACCCCCAGCAATGGGTTGTGCGCAGGGCTTGGAACCCGCCACGTAAAAAACAACTTCCAATGAAAAGGAAAAAAAAAGCCTCGGATGAGACCCCCCTTTTTTGATGACGACCACGGCAAACGTTTAAAGGACAATGATTTGAGGGCATGCACCTGGAATGTCCGGACCCTTAATTGGGAAGGTGCCTCTGCCCGGCTGGTTGATGTCCTCAGCAGAGCGAAGGCTGACATCACCGCCATCCAAGAGATGCGATGGACGGGACAAGGGAAAAAATCGATAGGCCCTTGCGACATCTACTACAGCTGCCATGTAAAGGAGCGCAAATTTGGTGTCGGATTTGTGGTGGGAGAGAGACTGCGCCGTAAAGTACTGTCGCTCACTCCGGTGGACGAACGTCTCGCCACAATCCGCATCAAGGGAAGATTCTTCAACATCTCCCTGATTTGCGCCCACGCCCCGACGGAAGAGAAGGACGATGGGACCAAAGATCGCTTCTACGATCTCCTTGGTCGCACGTATGAGCGGTGCCCCCACTACGATATAAAAATCGTGCTTGGCGATTTCAATGCCAAGGTGGGTAAGGAGGGCATCTTTGGTTCTACAGTCGGAAAATTCAGTCTCCACAACGAAACGTCCGATAACGGAATGGGACTGATCGACTTCGCCGGGGCCCGAAACATGGTAGTCTGTAGTACCAGGTTCCAGCATAAAAAGATTCACCAAGCTACGTGGCTGTCTCCAGATGGTAAGACACGAAACCAAATCGACCACGTTGTGATAGACGGAAGGCATGATTCCAGTGTCCTAAATGTGCGCACGATCCGAGGAGCCAACATCGACTCGGATCATTTTCTTGTGGCAGCTAAGATCCGCACGCGCCTCTGTGCAGCAAAAAGCGCACGCAAACGGACACAAGGAAAGCTCGACGTCGGAAAGCTGCAATCGCAACAGACAGCCACCCACTTCGCCACTCGACTTGCACTCCTGCTCTCTGAGAGCAATAATCAACAGCACGATATTTCCGAGCAGTGGAACCATATTTCTCGATGTCTACATACCGCCGCTGAAGAATCCATCGGATTTCAGCGAGCCCGAAAGAACAACTGGTATGACGAGGAATGCCGCGCCGCTACGGAACGTAAAGACGCTGCCTACAGGGCCACACTGCGATCGGGCGCAACGCGAGCTGTGCGGGAGCGTTATCGTGAGCTGAAGAAGGAAGCAAGACGCATTTTTCGTGAGAAAAAGAGAGAGGCCGAAATGCGTGAGTGCGAAGAGCATGAGATGCTGGCCGACAGGAAAAGCGCCCGAAAATTCTTTCAAAAAGTTCGACGGCTTACAGAAGGTTTTAAGACCGGGGCGAATTCCTGTAAGAATGAAAACGGCGACCTGGTGACTGATGTCCACAGCATACTTAAATTATGGAGGGAGCACTTCTTCACACTGCTTAATGGAAGCAGCTGCAACAACGATGGAGAAGATGTTGAACCCGAAACCCCAATCAATGATGATGGACGTGATGTACCATCACCCGACCATGAAGAAATTCGGAAAGCGATAGCACGGCTGAAGAACAACAAAGCCCCCGGGGCTGACGGGTTACCAGCTGAGTTATTTAAGTACGGCGGAGAGGAGCTGGTTAAGTGCATGCACGAGCTCATCTCTAGAATATGGTCGGAAGAACGCATGCCTACTGATTGGAACTTAAGTGTGCTCTGCCCAATCCACAAAAAGGGTGATCCTGCAGTCTGTGCCAATTATCGCGTGTATTGTGCGAAAGACTTAAGCCCACCGTCAACGAACTGATTGGACCTTATCAGTGTGGCTTTAGACCTGGTAAATCCACCACCGACCAGATATTCACAATACGCCAGATCTTGGAAAAGACCCGAGAAAGAAGAATCGACACACACCATCTTTTTGTCGACTTCAAAGCCGCCTTCGACAGCACGAAAAGAAGTTGCCTTTATGCCGCAATGTCTGAATTTGGTATCCCCGCAAAACTTATACGGCTATGTAAAATGACGTTGAGCAACAGCACCAGCTCCGTCAGGATTGGGAAGGACCTCTCCGAGCCGTTTGATACCAAACGAGGTTTCAGACAAGGTGACTCTCTGTCGTGCGATTTCTTTAACCTGATGCTGGAGAAAATAATTCGAGCCGCAGAACTAAATCGGTCAGGTACCATCTTTTATAAGAGTGTGCAACTGCTGGCGTACGCCGATGACATTGACATCATCGGCCTTAACAACCGCGCAGTTAGTTCTGCCTTCTCCAAACTGGATAGAGAAGCGAAGCGAATGGGTCTGGAGGTGAACGAGGGCAAGACGAAGTATCTCCTGTCATCAAATAGACAGTCGGCACATTCACGACTGGGATCACAAATCACTGTTGACAGTTATAACTTTGAAAAAGTTGAGAACTTCGTTTACTTAGGAACCAGCATTAACACCAATAACAGCGTCAGCCTTGAAATCCAACAGAGAATCTCTCTTGCCAACAAGTGCTACTTCGGACTGAGTAGGCAATTGCACAGTAAAGTCCTCTCTCGACGGACAAAAACCATACTCTATAAGTCTCTTATCATGCCCGTCCTATTGTATGGTGCAGAAGCATGGACGATGACAACATCAGATGAGAGGGCTCTTGGAGTGTTCAAGAGAAAGATTCTTCGAAAGATTTATGGACCTTTGCGTCTTTGCGACGGCGAATACCGCGTTCGATGGAACGATGAGCTGTACGAGCTGTACAATGACGTAGATATAGTGCAGCGGATTAAGAATCAGCGGCTCCGCTGGCTAGGTCACGTCGTTCGAATGGATGAAATAGCTCCAGCCCTGAAGGTTTTTGACGCGGTACCCGCGGGTGGTAGCAGAGGAAAAGGAAGACCTCCTCTGCGTTGGAAAGACCAAGTGGAAAAAGACTTGGCTATACTTGGGACTTCCAATTGGCGCCAGTTAGCACGAGATAGGGACAGCTGGCGTGCTTTGTTGACCTCGGCCAAAATCGCTAAGGCGGTTAATGCGCCAATTAAGTAAGTAAGTAATATAAAAACACTACATATAGTAAACAACTGTTAGATTTATTTCAATCCTTCTCAATGATTCAGAAGATATACTTTTATACTAGGAAAACAGAACAGACGGAAACAATGATAGATTTACTATTTACTAATAGCAATAATATCTCTTGCCAAAGGATGGAAATGCATAGGATCTCTGACCATGAAACATTGCACTTTAAAATTGATTTAAAAAAATATATAAAATGAGAACAAAGAAAATAATTACTTCTTGGAAAAGTTATTCAAATGAAAATCTTATATATCTCCTAAGACAATTCGATTACAGAGATTTTTCCAGGTTAAGTATTGAAAATAAAGCGAAATTCATAACTGAAGTTTTGACAATCTTAACGCTTCAACATGCACTAAAGAAATAACCGTTAAGCTAATAAACAAGTGGTACGATCACGAGTTAGCGCACCTTAATAAACAAAAATATAATGTTTATAATATAGCATTAGAAACAATAGATTGGACAGAGTATAATCAAATTAAACATATGTAGGTACAAACAGCTTGTAAAAGTGAAAAAGGCTAAATATTTGCAACATAAAATAACATCAAATATTGGAGATAGTAAATCAATGTGGAAGCATTTAAAAAATTGTATAAGTATGTCAAAAGAAACAAATACAATTAATAGAGTATTTGTTCATGATACTGTTTACACGACTGAAAAAGAAATTGCGCAATCCCTAAATAACTATTTTATAGACAGTATTGTTGAAATCAGATCAAATATAGAATCTGGTAATAATGGATTTCCATTAACATCGCATTGTGCTCATAAATTTAGATTCCAAGAAATCACAACCGACGAAGTGTTGAAATAGTTGGAAAAAAGCTCCTATCAGAAGGAGTAATAAAAGACTCAATAACATATACAGGGTATTTCTACAAGCAACTCATTAATGAAAGTTTAAGGAATGGTATAGTTCCTGATCAAATGTCAATTATAGTGCCAATTCAGAAGGTAATGAATACAATCAGAGCGGAAGAAATGAGACTAATTAATACACTGCCAAATGATGAAAAAATACTAGAAACCGTTGTAAAGGATCAACTAGTAAATTTCCTAGAAACAAACAATATACTGATACCACAACAGTCTGGATTTAGTGAAAAACACTCCTGTGAGACTGCTTTAAATTTGGTGATAGCTCGTTGGAAAGAAGAACTAAGCAGAAGCAAATACATAATTGCCGTTTTTCTAGATCTCAAACGAGCCTTTGAGACTATAGACCAAGAGTTACTTTTACAGAAGTTAAATAAAATAGGAATACACGATGTAGAGCTAAAGTGGTTTGAAAGTCTTATTACGAATCGTACCCAAAAGACTATGATTGCATCGTCGGTATCCGAAAAAAGAATTATAACGGTTGGTCTGCCTCAAGGTTCAGTTCTGGCACCTATACTGTTTAATATATATATAAATTACATCTCGACCTGTGTAAAGTACAGTGACATTAATCTTTTTGCGGATGACACGTTAATCATGATCAGTGGCGACAATATTCCCGATATTATGTCAAAACTACAACATGATTTAAATGATATTTATAATTGGCTGTGTGAAAACAAGCTTAAATTAAAAGTTAATAAAACCAAGTATATGGTCATATCCAGCAGAAATCTTGATATAGGCGAGCTTAGTAACATTAATATAAACCATCAAAAAATTGAAAAAGTACAATATATAAAATATTTGGCCGTAAAAATTGATGAAAAACTGCAATTCAATGAACATATTAACCATACGGTGAACAAAATTGCAAAAAAAATGTTCTTTATGCGACGTACTTGCAAACTCTTGAAAAGAAAATATAAAATCATGGTCTATAGATCCACCATCGAGCCGCTCCTCAATTACTGTCCCACGATTTTTTTCATAATGAATGACAGCCAGATTTATAAACTGCAGAAACAGCAAAACCAAGCAATGAGATTTATTCTTCGGAGACGATACGACACACCAATCAGAGATATGCTATCAGCCCTTAATTGGCTAAGTGTTAAACAACAGCACTTTTATTACACAATGTAATTTCTCAAAAATATTATAGATAATAATTTACCAGATTACCTAAACATTAACTTAAAGTATGGCGTTAATATACACAATAAAGATACTCGTAAAAAAATGATTTCAAGTTACCTATGCTAAAAAGTGAACCTGATAAATGTAATCTATACTATAAAGGTCTTAAATGTTATAATGAGTTACCAAATACTGTGAAGCAATGTACGACCATTACAGAGTTTAAAAGAAAATTGTTTAAATATTGTAAATCCATCCCATTATAAAGTAATGTACATACGCCCTTAATTATATTATAATATATATTATAATATCTGTTTTCCGTTGACTACAGTTCCGTATTTTTAAATTTCAATTGCATTAATGAATGATCAATAAAATAACCTTATTAGACTTAAGATATATATTATTAAATATTTAAGTTAAGTCTACCACTATTGTAAAGAATTAGGCTCTAAAGAGCTGTAAGAAATAAATAATAATAATAATAATAAAAATTCCGACGTGATCACGAAATTCAAACGAAATTTCGAAATACGAACGCCCTTATCATGAGAAGTGAAAATAATAATTAAAATGAACAAAAAAATACAAGTGAACTAGAAACTAAGTGGATATTTTTCACTGAAGAAATTTAAAATGTGAGAAGTGTTTATTAATGGCGGTAGGGCATAAATTTAGATTTATTGCTTAATAAGTCAAGACCATCCACTAACCGGAGTATGAGACTAGTGAATATGATGAAGGAGCGGGAATGTCTGCCCGCAAGGTTTTCCAAAAACCCCGTGCAGCTGAAAAGCCTTGGCCCTCCAGTTAAGGATACGAATTTCGATTCATATATGCACAAGGAAGTGCTGTTTTTTTGAATTGAATGTTTCGTATTTAACACAAGTATAAAGTGCCAATGTACATTTAACTATGATATAATATAAAACTCCCCAGCAACCACCTAAAAAAAGTAAATAAGCAAAAATGTTTGCTAATTTGTTGAATTATTATAAAAACTAGAACGATATTTTGTTTTCTATGTACAACGGAACACATATCTAAACAAAATTGAACCCAGAGCAACGAGAAAAGAAAGAAACCACATACACACATTCAAAAATTTAGAGGAAACGGTAAAAAGGATTTGCGGGTTAGAATCGTCTATTTCGGGCATCGCGGCGCTTGCTCTTTTAATAAAACAGCTTCCACATTTAATTATTTTTTGTATTTAAACAACTATTGTAAATTGTGCTTGTGGAAATATATGCATTTTCTTTCAACTGCTGTCAAAAAAGTTAACAAAAAACCGCTGAATTTCGTGTAAAGAGTTGGTAACACTCATTCGAACTTAGCGTAACAGTTGGCAAGGCAAACTACGAAAACGTCAAAATTGCTGATAGCATTTTTCCTGAACTCGTGACGGAAGATTTTGTCCCGGCGGGAGTTCATTCGAAATCAGTGATTGGGCTGATAATTTCCATTAATAAAAAGAAAGTTTAATTATGAAAAATGAGAAAAACGAGCCTGCATTGGACGACACCAACATATGTAGAATGGACTCACCACACTCCTTCAGGACTCGACTATCACCTTTTCGTTGGTTAAACGCCAGGTGCTTTGGTAGGTGTTTGCTTCTTTTTTTCCTTATGAAGAGCTGCGTCCATACCACACAAGTATAAGTAAACACACCCACGACACAGAAATTTACATTTCCTTATACGTATGTATGTATGTGTGTATCTTTATGCGAAGGTAAATATGTACATACGAGTATGTACTCCTATGCACGCGGTTATATAGCCAAGTAAAGTGCTCGTTTCTATTGAAATGATTTTTTTTACAGCTACCTACACACACACATACCTACATACAAAGTGTCGCGCCATTTATATTTCTACGTATATATGGCACGTTGAGCTAGAAAATAGAAAAAATTGGGCGTTTACGCCTTCTTTCACTAGCTCTGATGGAGCCAGAACCGATCCCTGTGGACGCCACCGGTGTCCTCCGTGTTTTTTCTGCCCTCCGTTTCGTACAGTGGCATGCGATTATTAAAGTAACTGTGAACTAATCTGCGAAGATAGTAAGAAAAACCTATCTGTTCTAGTCTGTCGAGTATTTTTGCCCAGCTAGCGGTGTTAAAGGCGTTTTTGACGTCAAGCGTCACGACAATACTATATTCCCTCTCTCTATTGCTATTTCAACCACTGTTGATACGGCATCAATTGTAGAATTCCCATTTCTGAAGCCAAAATGGTTAGCCGAGAGGCCTTCCATTTCTTGAACCTCAAGCTCTAATCGTTTTGAGATCATATGCTCCAGGACTTGCTGCCTGCTGAGTCTAGCATATAGGCCTAAGACTAGAAGGATCATCTAGTGGTTTACCCGGCTTAGGGACTACGATCAATTTCTGTATTTTCCAGATTTGTGGGAAAGCACATTCGTTAAAACATAGGTTGTACAGTTTTAACACAGGTGCGCTATGACAGGTTGTCCGGAATGGCACCGGTGTATTTTCGATATGAAAAAATGAAAATTCAAAAACGACTTTAGTGTTTTTTTTTAAATATATTTTCGTATATGACTTTTATTGTGCGGTTATAATGTAGTGTTATTACCTGGTATGTGTGGGTGAGGTAAAATTTGCTGTTGATGCTCCGGTTGGTCAAAGAGAATCGGCAGAACAATGAAAAATATTTTTCTAGAAACCCGCGGGACAATGTTTCTACCGATTTTAGGGGAAACTGCCAGAATTGTTTTATCCGCATTCACCTTGCACACGCATGTGTGTGTGAGACTACAGTAAGATACTTTACGCATGCATGTGTATGTGAGTACTAATTTACATTAGGGTGGTACACCCTTCCAAGAGAAAACGATTTAGCTTGGAGGCCCAAACATACCGGCCCCCTTGCGATAAGCAACTTCTGTTGATTGACTCAGCCACCACACCATGTTACATGGAATGAATAAAATTTTACAATTTTGAGTTATGTAAAATTCTGGTTCCGCAATAATCTAGTCCCGTCTTTGAGGTACCTACATAGCTGTTGGGTGGTTGAACATTTCTATGCACATTTTTATTATTAATTCAGTTGTCCTCGTGCTTCTATTTTAACGACGGCAGTTGGGGATTCTGCTGTTGTGTGGCAGCCTCGGAACGTCGCCGATAACTGGCGGTGTGATGCGGATTGTGGGCGGAAAGTCCGAGATTCCGCTCCGCTCTGACGGCGCCTTTCGTGCGATAATAATGGTCGGAAAGACCGCGATTTCACTTTTATGGTTCCGGGCGGGATGACCGCGTTTCCTTTCGCGAATCTGAGGAATGGAGTGAAAGCTCGGTGTCCGAGTCCATCTCGCTCGCGACTTGCTCGCTCCAAGGTCTGGTGTCGAAGGGTGCATGGCTATCCTCTTCCAGGTGCAGCAAAGTGTGATGCTTGCCGTTGCAGCAGTGGCACCTTGAAGCGCTTGTGCATACCTCGGCCTTATGCGCTACCGAAACACAGTTGCAGTAGTATTTGCCCAGAAGAGACCTCTTCTACTGGTTTTCCCCGAGAGGAAGGGAGGGTATTTTGGTATACCAAATCTTTGAACCTACCCATACCATTTTTTACATTTTATCCACTTATTATTGCGACGCACTGTCGAAATAATTAATATGTTGAAGTTGGCCACGTTATTACCAATAATTTTAAAAATCTCAAATATCCTCACTGAAAAAAGAAGGGGTAATGTGGTATAGGTGGTAGGTCTAATGTGGTACACTATACCACATTACCATCCCTGCTGCTTGTATAAAAGAAAGTTGTTTTTACGATTTTATTAAAAACAAAAAACACAGTATACAATACTTGAATACCTTGTTACATTGTTATTATTAATTACAAAATTAGAGAATTCAATACTAAAATTAGAGTTATTATAGGCATGATTAATATTAAAAAATGGCACTGCGTTGTGGAACGCATTTTTGGTGTGTCCAAATAAAGTTGGATTTTATGCACGATGTTCTTTTTTGGATGGTCTTCGTTGTAAATTCTTTTACAAAAAACGCATGGCGTATTGTATTGTATCATAGAGGATTCATCCGGTTTGCACAAATCTGTTTCTTTCCTTTCTGAGCTAAAACCTGCGGTTGTTTGGACTGAACTACGGTGAGTCCGGTTTCGTCTACATTCCAAATTCGACTAGCAGGAATGCTATATTTCAAATATTGCTCTTTCGTAAAACCTTTCGCGCTGTTTATTAATGTTCCTGTAGGTATGCGAAAACTTGAAATATTTTTGTGGCGGTTGCAAAATGCTTTAAGCCAATCTTTTCCGGCACATTCTTCTGCAATTGAAAATTTATTTGGAAAAGGTTTTTTTTTGCAACTTGGAAAGCCAGCGATCTGACATCTTTTCTTGTAAATACCCATTATCTAGATTCCATTCTTAAAATATACTTGACAAGTTCATTCTCAATTGCTTAAGAAAAAACTGGTCTGCGGCCTAATTTCGTAGAAAAAATTTCTTTTATAGGTTTTTCACTTCTAGCCATTCTTTGCATTCTATCCAACTAAATACCCGTTTCTCCTATTCGAACAGCTTCTATGGCCTTTTGCATATTCTCCCTATTTCACTTCCGTATTTATCCAGCTTCAATCACTTTTAATCTATAAAAAAACAAAAAAAACCAATAAGGACATAGCAAATAATCAGGATGGTAATGTGGTATACTATACCACATTTACCGACTTCGCCTATACCACATTACCCAATTTAATTTTTTTTTAACATTTCGATGAATATAAGTAATGTACAACTTATTTAAGAAAAAACTCACCTGAATGTTGAAAATTTAACACTTGTTTAAAAAATTTTTATTCCTGAGTTAGGACTAGGCTCATTACATTGCAAAATACAGGCGGCTTAATTTGCTATCAAAAAAGTTTGCACTCAACACATTCACGAATTAGCGCACGTAAGCGACGGTTATATTCTAATTAATGGCTTCTCCTCTTTACACCTCCTCTAATTTTCGTTAGCTCAGCTGTTTATTAAATCTGCGTTGTCGCAGCATGTTTAGGTTGCAAAATAATCAGGTGCACCACATTACCCGCATATACCACATTACCCTCCGTTCCTCTAATGTTTTTTTTTTGTTATAAGTAATTCTTTTTTTGCATCATATTCATATTCATATTCATATCAAATCGACATGAAAAAATCTGGTGTTTTTAATCAATTTAATATATTATAACTTCCTTCTTAAAGCTATTCCTGTGCCACGCAGTGTATTTTGGTGAACAATATCACCCTATCGTAAAGAAATTTTAGTGGTGTGTTTTGCACCTAAGCCTCCCACCCCAAAATAAAAATTTCCCAGTATTAATGATAAGAGTGTTTGCGACACGGCTAAATTTATCATTGCGTGTGCGCACTCGATCTACTCACGTGCTTGATTTTACGATCTCTGTTGAAATGTCTTTAGTGATAAGTTGCAGCTTATATGCAAGAACGATAGAATACAAGATTGCGCCTTCCCGATGAAAAATGATGGGAAGCAAAATGCATGCAACGTCATGAACATGAATTGACTGAGATTCAGAAGAAATTGCAAAGAAAAATGTGAGGTTAGGTTCGACTAGGATTTGTCAATTTTAAAGGTTTTACCAATTTCGGCACTTTATGCAGCATATTTATATTCAAATAACTTCATTTATGATCTGTATTTGATCGAATGTCTTGAAAAATAAAACGGCAGGGCAGCATTAGGAGACACTAGAAGCTTAGCTTGCAACCAAGTGCACAGATACACCTTCACATCATGTTTAGCAAGCCCCGTATCGACGATAGACTTGGCGATTTAACACTGAACACTGCGCACTTTATGGTTAATATCTTTATTTTAATATTTTATAATTTCATTGAGCTCAAGGCCAGTTTATGCAAGATTTGTTTGTGAAAAAACAACAACAGTTTTTAATGGTTGAAGTTATAGTACTATTTCGGAAATCACCACATTTCCTCATCAGACTTCTTTTTGATTATTAAATTAAATTATTTTTCATTTAATTTTTCATAACCACTTCTCTCAGGCTTTGAACCCGGGAGCTCGGAGTTGCAGAGCCAATACGCTACCTATTGTGCTACGCTAGCCGAGTTGGCTGTTGTGTTTATTTCATCTTCCTTAAACTCTTTATTTTAAGTAAAATCTTTCTAAGCATTGAATTTAAGCACAAACAATTGTATGCTTACAAACATACAAACAAAACCAACCGCGTTTTGTGACGTAGCATAAACAGCTGATTCTGTCAAATTTGCTGAGAGCGAATAGCGGTTTGCGGAAGGCGTAACCTCTGTATTTTCTCAATCATGGTTTATATGCAATTTCCTGAATGACCAGTCATTTCTTTTTTCGCACGAGGTAAAACGGTATGAGTAGTGATTCTTTAAATATATTTTGCTTTACCATTGTTAACTTTTAATTCTTTTGCTTAATTATGTAAAAGTTATAATAGCGCCTTGGACATGACAGAAAAATCATATTCAGCGGCTACCAATAACCACTGGTGCTTATGTACATGTTGACGCCATAATCCTTATTAAAATCTTGCTGATCGAGTAATGTAACCAGGTCACCATTGTGTTTGCGCAAAGAGTGGTAGGCGCACCAGAAGAGTAGCGCAAAATCAAAGTAGAAATAGCAAAAAACAGGATTATGTGAAAATTGATTGGAAGATGTGTCACCCGCGAACGTAGACAAACGACAGCAACTGCAGCTCAAGCTCCCCGTGTCGCCAAAGTTTAGCTCGGGCACACATCCCGAAGCTGACCATTCGGGAATCGCGGCTTAAAGTCCCTAGCTCAGGTCAATTAGGATGAAGTTCAAGTAAGTCCTAAACGTTGCTATTAACACTCGTTCACTCAATTTACCCAATCCGACAGTTAATGGCGGACAATAAGCACTCATCAAGCGGTTTTATCATCACTTGTATCAACATTTGAAAGTACTTTGTTATCAGCGAATCCCCCAACTTCGCAGAGTCCGCCACTGCTTAATACGCGACAGCTGGCCACATAACAGCATTACCGGCAGCAATATCAAGTGTCCCGATTGCAATAGTTCTCAACTAAAACCCTACTACACTTTTCAATATGAGCGCATTGGACATTACAGAAAAATTAGATTCGGTGGCTGCCCCAGCTGAAGTCACATCGGACGCAGTTCAGGTAAGTTTTAAATATAGATATTAACAAGCGTTAACTAAATTTCCACAACCCGACCGTCAATGGCTGACAATAAGCACTCATCCAGCGTTTTTATCATCGCTTGTATCAACATTTGCAAGTATTTTGTTATCAGCGAATCCTCCGATTTCGCAGAGCCTGTTACTGTTTAATATGTGACAATTGGCTAAATAACTACATTACCAGTAGTAATATTAGTTGTCCCGACCGCGATAGTCCACAATTAGAGCTTTATACATTTGACAATATGAGCGAAGTATGTTATTAAAAGAATATAATACAGTAACTTAAGTAACATGGTGAAAAAGCAGTCAAGTTTTAAAATCAATAATGAAAAATTTATCTGAGGTACAGAACAAAAAAAGGAGCCAGTTCGATTTTAGTGATACAAGTTTTTAAATGGTTATTGAGAAATTCATCAAAATGCCATTTCCCAGTTGATATATGATAGTAAATAGCAAAACAATTTAGCTATTAGCTCACCTTGTTTTAAGATTGATAAAAAAAAATTACGTATGTATGAATGTATGCATATATGAACTACATCATTAGAGGTTAAAATATTTAATAATATATATATATGCAAATCTTATGTGAAAGTATTTATATTAACCTTTTTGTCCGGTAGAATTAATATGAGCTTTTATTGCTTGTTATAGTACTATTTATGTACCTAAGTATATTCTCACCTCATTATTTGCATGTCTGTTTTAGTTTGCTTCATATATTCAACGGGTTCATTCTCCTAGCAAAAACGAATGTGTGTTTGCGGTGTTTTTAATAAAAAATTATAAACAGGATCGCGCGTTGTGGCTTCTGTTCGCTACCAGTTGCTTCAGTTTACTCGCGTTATAAACTAGCAAAAATTACTTATGCGTACAACACAATGTACCGCATAATGCTATAATCACAACTCTTTATGTTAATTTATTTAATACCCTATGCGAATGATAACTTACATAATGAAATACATTTAATGTGCTTAAATTGTTATAGCGCGATTTTTAGTTATTTTCAATATTTATAAATGAAATAATTGATAGTTGCAGCTTCTGTGTTATTAGTTTAAACAGAACCTGTCATACAAATGATGGACGTACGGCATCTACATTGCGCTTCTCAGTATCAGTGGAATCTATGACTTGTGTTGTAACGTTGGTTGCTTCACCGTTCATATAATTTTGATCAGGAATTGGTTGTTGGTCGGTTTCATTCTGTTTCAGCCACGACGAGAGGTTTGACTTTTCTTTTGATTTTTCTTCATTGCGTTGCTTTTTTACATTGTCCATTGTTTCTCACTTATTGTTTTCTTCACACACTTTGGTAAATTTACTTTCGAGGAAAGAGTTTTCCGGTTACATTTGGGTGTGCGAGTGGCAGTTGTTACAACTAATAACGATAATTAGCCTGAAAGAATTTCATCATCTAAAAGCATGCCCTTTAGAAACAACAACCAGTTCATATATGCATACACATAAATGTATGATATGAGACAAATATTCAGTGATCCACCGTTTCCAAAATCGATTTTTAACTTTAGATTCAGGTTCACAAGGAGTTTGAGTTGAATTGACACACCCTGTTTAGGCTTCCGGCCTAAATATCATCGCCACCCTCCTTCGACCGACAAACCGGGCGCGCAACCCTAGTAAGTGGTTTGCATGCGCGGGCACACACACATACACAGACGAGAGAGAGAATGCGGGAGTGAAGGTCGTGTTTGTGTCGTTCCGTGATTTTCTTAAGTTAATCCGGGTAAACGCGAGGATTAAAGAACCAATCCTTGGTAAAACTAAGGCGGAGGGCCAGCGGACCCGGCCCTAGGAGGGAAATACCGAATTCTAAGATAAGTGCCATTAATTAAATCAGTTTTTCTTTGTTTATATCTTCTATGTGGTTCGTTGATATTATGTTCCACATTACTTCTTCCCTATCCCACTCTTCTTGCAAGCAAATTCAGCTACCGCTGAACGATGGGAGTTGTGAGGAAGGCAAAAAAAAAACAGCTGACGGCTGAACATTGAGTGGGAGCGCGTAACTACCGGCCAGCAGGTGTCACCCTGCTCTTCGCTCTTTGCCCATCTGATCTATCTCTCTCTCTCCTTACTGTGTTCGTTTGTCGTTTTTGCGCTGTGTGTATGTCCTCGTCTTGTTTGTCTATTTATTTGTTGTTCGCGGTCCACAACACTATCGTCGCAAAGCGGGGACGGGGGATAGATGCATACAGCAAATCGCTAATCAACGGGCACCGCCGGGTTCCTGCATGGGTGCGTGTGCGGGTTCGAGCACTGTGTACCGCATGAGCACTGTGTACCGGATGAGCAACTATCTAAAAGTATATCAATCAAATGCTTCTTATTTTTCTCTTGTTTTTCTTATTAACATGAATTTCGTAAAATAAACTTAATTATAAATTTTACACTAACTAAAATTTACTCCATAATTTGAAACTTTATTTACTGAATTAAATTAAACCAACCAATATTTCACCTACTGCTGTACCATGTTTATTCTTTCCGTATTCAGTAAACTTCTTAAATCCAAACTGAATTTGAATTAAACTACAGTCTGGTCTCTTAGGACTGTTTGCCAAGCGCGCGCAAAGGGCCTTGCGTATGCGCTCGCGCCAAATGGATTAAAAGGCATGGGACGCTATATGCTGGCATATGTACATGCGGGTGTGTGCACTCATTTGAGTGCGTACCCCAGTAGGAACAAAAACCAGCTACCCAATAGGAATTGTCCTAAAAAAATGGAAAAAAATAACAACGAAAAATCGCATCGGATTTTTACGCTGAAACCGAGCCCAGTAAAGTTTTAGCTTATGGCATACTGAAAACTAATAATTTGGATATGGTTGCTTAGAGCTGGTGGTACTGGCATTATGTTACCTGAGTATGCAGGAGTGACATCATGCAGAAACGGCTTTCGGGCTAATGCCAGTACCATCTCCGTCCCGTTTAAACCCTAGCAGGCCTCATAAACGCTCTTTACCCGTCACCATTAAGTTGGTCGCGCAGGCTCAGTTGAGGAAATCCTGACTAATACCGATCTGGCACTGAACGCAATACCCCATAAAGGACTGCGTCAACCCATGCATGGCCTCCCTGTTTACAAAGATAACCACGGGATCATAAAGGTAACTGCCCATACGGGTATAGATAACGGATCTGAGTGGGGACCCTTAAGAAAAAATGGAACCAAATAAAAAAATAACGTCAATCAACGCAAATGAAGCGACTACTGCTTCTAATACACCTAAAACGACGAACAAGGTGGAAAACGCAGAAAAGGGCACTGACCCATTCAAGAGAAGTGCAAGCCTTGCGCACTCTCCCCCGCTAACCCCCATTGGAGGAGCACCCTTTTCCGAGAACGTGCAAGGTGCTTAAGAGACTGATTCAGCCACAATCCAGGCCGGAGTGACAACCAACAAAAGAGAAAACGCCTTTTGCAAGCTTGGTGTCGAGAAAAATACTCTCCTCGGTATGCTCGAAGAAAACGAGGGTAAACGCCGGACCATCCACCAACCGATGAGAGATAGTATCGACAAAATCAAGCTCCTGTACAATAAAGCTAGGATGGAGGGTTTCGGATGCAGTGCCAATGGTGAAGCGTGCTCTGATAATAGCACACACACGTCGCCATGGGTTATATCCCCAATGGAGCAACCTCGGAGGAAAGCAGCTGCAGAGGCAACTTGCCCGCCTGTAAGTAAAAGAGCTAAAGAGTGCCTCAAGAACCAACCCCAGGCAAGTTCTAAAAGAGAAGCTATTGCCCAAGCTACGGCACTGCCAGCCAAAAAAAATAAAAATTAACAAGTGAGTTGAAGTAAAGAAGAAGGCCAGGAACGACAAATAGTTGGTAGGGCAAATACCACCAAGAAATCAAGGCCTGATGCGGTCGTCATAGAAAAAACAGGACAAACGACCTATGCAGACATCCTGAAAAAGGTTAAAAATGACGAAAAGTTCAAGGGATCAGTGTCAAAAATCAAAACGAAACGAAAACCTGCCAAAAGGCTAGGACGTAAAGGCTATCATAGGAGCTGCACCGGAATGCAAGGACATAGACGAGGTTACTACCAAAGATGAGGTACACTGCGCTATAAAAGCCCTTCCAGGACTAGAAGATACCAATATATCAGAAATCGTGGGGCTAAGAACAGCATGCGCTGGAACCCAAACAGCCATCCTTAGCCTGCCAGCTCAAAAAGCCCAGATGCTTCTCCAGATTGGCAAAATCAAAATAGGGTGGGTCATTTGCCGTATACGTGAACGTATGTCTTTGCAAAAGTGCTTTAAATGCCTTGAGTATGGCCACATGTCTCGGAACTGCACTAGTGAGACTGATAGATCGAAGCAATGCAGAAAATGTGGCGTTGAAGGACACTTCTTCAAAGACTGCAAGAGCAGCCCACACTGAACGAGTCACCAGCACTTCACAACACTTGCATCCGCATCGGACATAGAAACAAATTTCCAACCAATCAGCAATGCAATCATTCCAGATTTTTATAAACACAAGGTACGTGGTTTGAGTTTCAGTGCTATTCCGTTTTTTGTTTAAACCAATCTTAATAAAATCATTAAAGAAAACTTCTTTGTAACCGCGAATGCAAGAGTGAAGAAAAATATTCAGTGAAGACACAATTTTAAGCGCGCACATTGTCGTAGTTAAAGTTCTTGGGTAACATTTAACAAAGTGATTTTTCTTTTTTCCACAATAAATCCGCGTTTCATAGTTGATAACACAGAGAAAGAATTTATTCGCGAACATTGATTTTGTGTAGGTATTTTCAATACAATTTTCACAAATTATCGGTCTGCGCAATAGAAGCACGTTCACATATATTGTTGATCACTCCGCGCACTATGTTGTTGTTTTAAGCATCTTCATTGCTGATTCTATCAATTGATCGATTTAAACGAATCTAATCACTTTCCACTTACATGGCATTTATTTCAATATCTTTAAGTTTATTTTGCACATTTCATTTGTTGCGTAAGCGGTTAAATTGTCTAAATCACTTTATTTTGCGAGTGTTAATTTTGCACATAACCTTGATTATCACTTTGCACACTGCTTGTTCTTCTTCAAATTTGCGGCGACACACTCACTTATCATTGTCATAAATAACTTTAATTTCGAGACATTGTGAGATTATAATAAAACGTTGCACTGTTGCGTATATTCCGTATACGCGGCTGTGAAAACATTGTTATTGGTATATTCCATATACACGTCTGTAAAATTTTACTAAATACTCTTGAAATCACCGGTCGTTGGGGTGGCGAGTGAGCTAGAGAGATTAATACATATTAACAATAAATATGTATATACAATTGAATTAATAAATATACTATTACATTTTATATGCACATTCTTGCATACATAAAACCAAGTTGTGATTTATTATTGTGTTTTTTGCCTGGCGTGATTAGGCTACTATTTTTGGCAGAGATTTCGATAGATACAATAAACATTTTCTAGAAAGCTTTTTAACTACTGTCATAGCCACAGAAACTCTAATAATGGAAACTTTCATTCGTTTGGCAGACTCAGTAGCAGAATTCGAAACTGACTAAAACAGCGCTGACGCAGCTGAACATACAAAACACTATATTACAATTGAGCAAGACGAACTCAAAGCTTTATGGGGAAAAACTAAAGAAGCTTATGATGAACTCGTCGGTTCTAAACATCTATCTTCAAAGGACCTCATAGCAATAAAGAAGAAATATAAAAAGAGTTATTACAGTTTTGTTCGCTGCCAGACTACCATGCCCGAACTTTCTGAAAAATTGACCAAATCGGAAAAGGTCACTGAAGACAAACCTGCTCGCGAGCACAATATTCATTTGCCTCCATGCGATACAGACGTCTTAAGGGGAGATTATCTCTCATGGATTTCTTTCCGAGATATGTTCACGGCCATACACATAGTAAACAAACGTCTTACGCCGGTTGAAAAACTATTCCATCTCAACCAAAAAACGCAAGGGGAAGCGAAAGAAATCGTGCAAAGGTGCCCATTGACAAACGAAGGGTTTTCAACAGCCTGGAAAAATCTCAGTGACAGATACCAAAACAAACGTATACTAGTCAACACACAGCAAAAACTTCTATTTAGCTTAAAGTCAGTTGAGAGCTAATGCGGTAGCTCTCTTCAATGTCATCAAATTGACATCTCTAATTGGGATGCAATTATTACATACTTGTGCTCAACAAAACTGCCAGAATGCACACTGGCAATTGAAAACAAAACCGAATATCCAAATGGGAGGATATGGGTCGATTCCTCTCAAATCGTTTTCAGACGTTAGAAACAGTGTCAGGCTTGAGAGCCAGTAAAATTTCACAGGCACCTAAGCCACAAAGCCTGCGACAAAACACTGACATTCCTCCAAATAGATTTGGCGCGTATCCAACGAAAGTGAAGCAACATTCATGTAAAATTTGCCAAATGACCACAAATTGCGAAATTGGCAAAGATTCCGACAATTAACAACGACTCAAAGAATAGAGTATGTCAAGAGCAATTATGGTTGCTTGAACTGCTTATCATTTGGGCACACGGTGTCAAGATGTACAAGCTCCTTCAATTGCAGTACGTGCCACTCGCGACATCACACACTGCTCCCTATGCAAGCATTCCAGCCAAAAGCAACAGTTTAGAGGGGAACTTCGAACCCCCAAGACGACATACTTTCCACTTCAAGGCAAGCACAGTGGAGACGAGAATCTATGAATAATAATGAGAAAGCTGTGATAAATGTTAACGCTTGCTACGCAAACACAAATATGGGAGTGTTACTAGGTACGGCACGTGTCGACATACATTATAATAATAATAATAATAATCCCAACGGTTTTATCCCTCCATACCCGCCCGACCGACGCGAGGGGCGCATCCGCATGATATATAAAAAAAAATGTTGTTTTTTTTTTCATATATGTTGCGCCGAGTCATGAAAGGCAGAGGAAATGTCTTGAAATTCTGGAGGGAACGTTTAGTTTTATTTCGCTAAGAAGAGATGGACTAGAGATCAAGCCTGTCAGTAACTTGACCAAAAATACAATGCCTAGCATTTCTCTGCGACTAGCAAGTGTAGGAAGATTAATGAGTTTTAAACGACTTATATATGGCGGCAGGTTGTACTGAGAATCCCAACGAAAATTCCTTAAAGCAAAAAGCAGAAATTGTTTTTGAATTGACTCTATTCTGTCGGAATGAACTTGATAGCGCGGGTTACAAACAACAGATCCATATTCCAGTATGGGCCTTACTAACGTTGTGAATAGAGCCTTCGTGATGTAAGGGTCATTGAATTCTTTTGACCACCGCTCTGCGAGAAAAGCACATTACTTTACATTTTTTAAGGTTTAGTGGCATGTAATTTATTTCACACCAGTTAGTCATGCTATTTAAATCCGCTTGTAGTAAGGACCTTTCCTCAACAGAATGATACGATCTAAAAAGCTTTACATCATCAGCATACAATAAAATTTTTGAATAATTTATTACAGAAGGTAAGTCATTTATAAAATGTAAAAACAGAATAGAACCAAGGTGACTTCCTTGCGGGACCCCTGAAGAAACATGAATAATGTTTGAGGAACTATTTTTAAAAAGAACTCGTTGTGTTCTGTCAATGAGGTAAGAAGACATCCAACGAAGGAGATTAGGTTGAAAACCAAGGAGATCGAGTTTATGGATCAGTAAATAGTGACTTACTCTGTCGAATGCTTTACTAAAATCAGTGTATATAACATCAGTGTGCATAAATTCTCTGAATCCATTTGAAACATGAGTTGTGAACTCAAGCAAGTTTGTAACGGTATATTTACCCTTAGAGAACCCATGTTGTGTGCTAGAAATTTGTAGAGGATATGGAATACGTTAAATGGTCAACAACAATAGCTTTTTATCAATTTAGGAATAGCAGAAAGCTTAGCTATACTGCGGTAATTTTCTATAGAGGACCCAATCCCGGTCTTATAAAGGGGAAATCCCAAGCTTAAGAGAAAGGTTAAATAAATTAGTTAAGGGCACATAAATATGTTTAGCTCAGTTTATGAGGAAACACGTCGGGATCGAATCGGGGCCAGCCTTAAATGATTCTTTTAAGTTACTCAAATAATAAAATACTTCCTCGGAAGATATCTGCGGAATAATAGCAGAGGTGAGGGAACAGAGTTTATATGGATAAGGTTTGCTCAGAGGCGAGTTAATGGAGTAATTTGACCTGAAGAATTGGGCAAACATGTTGGAAATTGATTGGGAGTCACAAGAAACGGTATTTTGATATTTCATAGCAGACGGAAAACTAGTCACTCTGCGCCTAGAGTTAACGAAGTCATAAAATGATTCAGGGTTTTTTATTAGATTCCTTTAAACTTTGCACTAATAAGATCTGTAGCATTTTTTATTTAATAGAAAATAAGCGTGTCGGATAACTGAGTATTTAATATAGTTAGTGTGCAAACCATTTTTTTTGTACAATTTAAACGAACGCGACTTTTCATTTTTAAAATTTTTTAGTTCTTTAGTAAACCAAGGTTGTGATTGCTCCTTTTGTACGCAAACCCGTTTTGGTACAAACTTTTGAAATAAGCTAAATATAGTGTTATTAAAATGCTGGACGCAGCGTTCAACATCATCTTTATACGTCGGCCATGATAATTTTGATAATTCTCGATCTAATTTATTGAAATTGGCTTTCGCGAAAATAAAACGAGCGCTTGAGCTACTTGATTTATCAACATTATTTCCAAAATCACCAATAACATCGTAATTTACCTCAATCGCAGGGTGATAAGAGTTCTCTGGAATAACCAAGGGTTCGCAGATCTTCATAGATGACTTAGATACGTCATCAACAAAAACAAGATCCAGAAGGGTGTCAAAATTGTTTGGAGTTAAATTGATCTGATTTAGACAGAGCTCAGCCATATCTTCTAAAAACACATTGTATCTATCCTTTGGTGATATTGGAACGATAAAGTCGTCTATAAGAGTCCATGATATGCCTGGCATATTGAAGTCACCAAGTACAATCATCGAGTCATGTGCAGTAATCATTGAACTTAAAGATCTAAGTAACGCAATCTGTTGAGAATAAACCGATAAGTCAGAGTTAGGAGGAGTTAGCAGCTAAATAAAAGAAACCCTTTCCTACCATAACTCGTATGGCTTTAAATTCGATTGACTCGACGAGGGGGATATTAACATCTTCGGATGGTATTGAAGAATGAACTGCAAAAAGAACACCCCCACCGATTCTGTCCTTACGGTCATTTCTATAAATTTCATATTGATTAGGAAGGATCTCTGAATTAAAAATATGTGGTTTAAGCCAGGTTTCAGTAAAGCAAATTACGTTACAGTCACAGTCTAAGCCTTTTGAATATAAATCGTTCAATTTAGTATTTAAACCTCTAACGTTTTGGTAGAAAATACTTAAAGTAGAATTTAAAATTAGGTTTTTGGCTCAGTGTCACGATTAGGAATTGAAGCTAAGTTATTTATTTTATTTTTATTTGTATGTGGCTTGTATTCAAATTCGCGAACAAATGCCCCGGTTGGCCAAAAAGAATTGTTAAGCAAAGTATCAAAAACTTCAGGTGCCACATCAATTTTAAAAGATGATACGTTACGTTGGTTTTTAAAGTTAAATTTTCGGATTGCTAAGTTACAAGTCTTAATTTTTGATAAAATGTAAAACTCTATATCATCAGAAGAAGTGTCCCTAGCAAATCTGAAAACAAAAATCGATTTTCTCAAAGGAACCACAACCAGCTTCTTTGCAGAGCAGTCAGCCTCATCCAATGGTGCTACAGTTTTTGCAACAAAAGGAGCAGATTGGGATGGTGAAAGCGATTGAGGCGGTGATGGACCCACCTCAGATGAAGATGCCTGTAAGTTCTCATGATCAGAATTGCTTCTATTAGAGGAAGAATCGCGAGTGCAGATAGCTCTTGATGAAGTTGAAGAAGACGGGCCCTGGCACTAACTTTTCTGCTAGAGCACTCATTGACTCGGGTTCTGAGTGTTTATTCATTACGGAAAAGCTCAAGCGCAGAATCAACATCCCGTCGCAGCGGTTATGAGCCCAAGTGTCGGGAATCAATGATACCAAGTCTGCGCAAGTTAAAGAAGCGTGCGCAATACAACTGCGGTCATCCTCAGACCCAGTAGTAAAAATCGAAACAGTGGTTCTTGTTTTACACAGCTAACTGGGAATCAGCTAACATGCCAGCGCAGTGACGAGGCAGGCATTCCCAGACTTGGTATTGGCGGATAAGAGGTTTTTCGTCAACGAACCAGTTGATCTTATCCTTGGCGGAGAGGTTTATCCCCAGATTATCCTATATGGCTTAAGAAAAAATGTACTTAATACACCTATCGCCCACGAAACCGTATTTGGTGGGATAATTACCGGCAATGTAGAAACAACGAGTTCTCCCACCAATATCGTCTCCTTTTTCAAGGAAGTTTCAGTGGATAAGTAGTTAGCGGCTTTCTGGGAATTAGAGGAGATTTATAAAAAACGGAAGGCAAGCGAAGAAGACGTATATTGTGAAAAGCTTTTCAAAACAACAACCCAACGAGATTTTGACGGAAAATACGTTGTATCCCTACCGCTTCGACACGATTTTCCGAATTTTGTCTCCCTCGGGCCTTCCTTGAAAAGTGCATGCTCTCAGTTCTACCGGATGGAGACACGACTAGCAAAGAAGCCTGTACTACAAACGGAATACAACAGTGTTGTTAAGGAATACGAGGCACTTGGACACATGGCGAAAATTACTAACAACGTGGCAGCGGACTCCACCGATTACTACTTCCTGCCACACCATGCAGTCCTGAAAGAAGAAAGTGTCTCAACAAAGGTCCGAGTGGTGTTCAATGCCTCGTGTTCCACCGCAAACGGCATGAGTGTGAATGATGTCCTCCTTCCAGGTCCGGTTTTACAATCCGATCTTATTATACTGATCCTGCGCTGGAGGTTATTTAAGTACGTTTTCAATAGCGATATCGAGAAAATGTATCGGCAAATTCTGATAAATAAAAACCAAGTAAAGTATCAACGCATAATTTTCAGAAAGAGTCCTCAGGAACCAATCAGTTTATATGAATTAAAAACCGTGACCTTTGATATCAACTGCGCCCCATTCCTGGCAATAAGGACATTACATCAATTAGCCGACGACGTGGAAACATCCCACCCACGAGCGTCGACCATTCTTAAGCGATGCATGTACGTCGATGACGTCCTCGCCGGTGAACACAGTATAGATGCTGTTATAACAGTGAGAGACGAGATAACGCACGTACTACAATCGGCTGGCTTCCCATTAAAAAAATTGACCTCAAACTGTAGCGAAATATTACAAGGCATACCTAAGGAACACTTGCTGACCGGAGATTTCTTGGAGTTTGAGGATACAAGCACGGTGAAGGCACTTGGCATCAGATGGAATGCTCATGCCGATCATTTTTATTTCAACGCTAAACCGATTGAGGACCAGAATAAAATCACAAAAAGAGCAATACTTTCCGCTATCGCCAACTTTTCGATCCTTTAGGTTGGCTCGCACTCATAATCATTATTGCAAAAATTATCAAGCAAAATATATAGTTGGAAAAACAGGCTAGGATGAAGAAGTATCGTCAACCACTTTGGATCAATGGCTAGCATTTATGCGTGATTATACAGAAATCAACAGCATCCGCATACCAAGATGGGTCCAATTCGCACCAATGGATGAGGCCGAGATACATGGGTTTAGCGATGCGCCAGAAAAGGCATATGGAGCAACTATTTACTTACGGGTTAAGACTGCCAAAAAAGTGTTCGTCAACTTACTCATGGCAAAAACAAGAGTAGCCCCAGTAAAAATAATATCCTTGCCTAGATTGGAACTGTGTGGTGCAGTCCTATTAGCGGACATTGTCGAGGCGGTCACCGATAACCTTAACCTTAGTCGTTTAAAGATCAATCTTTGGACTGAGTCAACAATTGTACTGGCCTGGATTCGGAAACCACCCTGCTCTTGGTCAACCTTTGTGGCACACCGAATAACAAATATAATAGAAAAAGTTCGAAACAAACCCTGGCGTCATGTGGATTCTGCATTGAATCCTGCCGATTTAGCAAGCAGAGGATTATTAGCTACCGAACTGAGCGACAATGCCTTGTGGTGGCAGGGACCTCCTTGGTTGCAAGAAGACAATTCCTAATGGCTAGCATAAGAAGAGATTTATAACACAGTCATTGAGGAAAAAAGGATACAGGTTCACACTGTTGCCGCACATACAAACAACATTAACATTTTTCTCGGCCGGTTTTCAGATCTCCCTAGGGCTTTGCGAGTTATCTCATACATTCTGAGATTCTTTCAAAGAACATACTCAAAAATAAAATCTTCATTTCAAGCAAAGTCTTGCTTCATTTCATCTGATGAAATTAAAGCAACTACTCAACGCTTAATAAGCCTTTCTCAAAAGCAATATTACTTAGAGGAATATAAGAGTCTTAAATCTGATAAGTCGATTGGAGCGAAAAGTGACATTTTGCCTCTCAACCCGTTCATCGATTCAGCTGATATTATAAGGATCGGAGGCCGTTTGGGTGCTTCGTTAGACTTGGCGTATAATGAACGACACCCCATCATATTACCGTATGATTGCAGGTTGTCCCGACTTATAGTTCAGTTTATCCATCGAATGTCCCTTCTTGCAGAAAATCAGCTCATGCAACGCATAATCCGAACACAGTATTGGATCCCACGGGTAAAGAATATGATCCGATCTGTCATTCATAGTTGTAAGGTATGCACCATTCATAAAAAAACGCACTCAAACGCAAATTATGGGCATCTTACCCCAGGAACGCACCACCTACTCCCTTCACAAATAGCGGTGTAGATTTCGCAGGACCCTTTGATATTAAGAGCTATCGCGGTAGAGGATGTCGAATTTTGAAAGGGTATGCCTGCTTATTTGTATGTTTCACCACCAAAGCTATACATCTCGAAGCTACCACCGACCTCAGTACCGCGTCTTTTTTGGCTGCCTTTGCCCGTTTTACTGCGAGACGCGGTTGTCCGCAAAACGTTTATTCCGACAATGGCACTAACTTTGTCGGAGCTTCGCGATCTTTACGATCCGAAGCCAAAGCTTTTATGGCTGAAGCACGTAGTAGCACCTTATCCAAGTATACACACCAATTGATTTTGTGGCATTTGATACCGTCTGCAGCTCCACACATGGGCGGATTGTGGGAGGCCGGAGTAAAAAGTTTTAAAAATCATTTCAGAAAATCGCCTCGAATACAAAATATACGTTAGAAGAGTTTATGACTCTCCTATGCCGAGTTGAATCGTGCCTCAACTCACGCCCAATAAGCCCCGCCTGGAATAACCCATCCGACCTGGAGCCGCTTATCCCAGGTCACTTTTTAGTGGGGCGAGATCTATTAGCTCCACCCGAGCCTGCCACCCACGAAAACCCTGCCTCGGTAATAAATCGATGGGAAAAGCTAAAGGCCCTCCATCAATTATTTTGTAGAAGATGGAAGTCAGAATACGTGAATGAGATGCAAAAGCGCATCAAATGGAAACATCCACAAAGTAACATGCAATCAGGGGATCTTGTTGTGATCAAGGAAGAGAACCTACCACCTAATGAATGGAGACTGGGACGAGTCACGAAATTATAGACAGGTTCCGACAAACAGGTCAGAGTGGCAGATGTTGTGACAGAAAAGGGGGAGATTACAAGACCCATTGCGAAATTGGTCCTTCTACCACACGGCGTTGAAACTAGAACAGAAAAATCCAATTCAACTAAATCTGCCTAACCTCTATTTCTCTTCAGCACAAACCACAAGCAAGCCCAACGGTAACTATAAAAAAAAAAAATTTGATGATTCTTCGCCTGGTCCACATTGGGTCGATCTGGTGAAATAAAACCGACCATCGTCAGATCTTTTACCCGGTTTCTTACCCAAACCAAACAACCAAAACCTTTAATGTTGGAGAAAAAAAGTAAAAGCACATTGGAATTATAATAGATTTTCTATACTTCAATTCTTAAGAAACTCACATCTCTATTTCTCAATATATACAGCTATCCATCACTATGCTATATACATAAGCTCGGACATATACACCTTCACATACAAACTTCGAATTTAGCCAGAGTAGCCAAATCTCTTAAATCTCCTTAATATCCTTCCCATGGCAGGATGATGGAACTTGGCGTAGAGTCGATGTGGTATGTACATACGTGACCTGAAAGTAAATGATTTTAGTCCATTCATACATGAGAATCTTAATCGATACGTTAGTGGAGGTGCATAGTTGTGGTGCGCAATGGCGATGGCCCGTAACGGGACCTCTCAAAGATACAAAATTCGCATCCATACACTCCCGCAATAGCAAGTCGTCAACTGTATCATATTAAAAAAAAAAAAGAATTATACATATTTCCCGCGCGATTCGCTGGTGTTTCAATATCCTAAATTTAATTGTGAGGATTCATAAGCGTATGGGTGATGCCCATTGAAGTTTCCGTAATTACATTGACAGTTATTCATTTCGCTAGGGTTCCACTTCGTACTCCCTGCGGGGTATCTAACTGTGACCAGTATTGCCCTGGAAGGTTTTGAGTTCCGGGTGGTGCCTGTATATCTAAATTGAGAATTTTTCAAATCCAAAGTATTACTCGATGATATCAACGTTCCATCGATATGTAAATCAATCGTCACATCATAAGATTGGCGTCGATTAGCTTCATTAAACAAGGTCAGCTTTTAAATGGACGTGTTTTACCGGAACGTGTTTTGATGAAAATCGGCATGGACAAAAGACAACGAACTTGGTACCAGTGAGTCAATGGTGCTGTGGGTGATGTGGCCAGCCAAACCGGCTGACTAGAGCCACAAAATTCAACATCTCCGAAGTCCTTGTGAACTTTTCACAATAAAACAAGACTATTATCTACACATACTCGTATGAGTTTTTGTATATTCATTTGCATGCACTTAAAAAAATTTTTTTTTTTTAAATACTGAATAGATGAATATAACTATTCAATTGAAATGCAAACAATTTAAACCATCTGTAAAAGTTTTCCACAGTTTAACTGTATATCGACGCGGGCATTCGTCGTAAAAACCATAAGTTCTATTGCCACGCAGCAAGAAGAAATTCTCCGAATATTTTATTTTGCAAGCCAGTAAAAGACAAATGGTCTTCAACGATTGCTTAGCACGGCCGCCATACTCAAAAGGACGCGTTGTACCATTTCTATTTGGCGTTCACCATGGATTTGTTAAATCTTATCTCGTCTTGTGCCTCCAATCGGAGGCAATTATCCGCGGATACGGACACAGCAGACATCATTATATAGATATGTACAAATGCACACATTAAAAATTATAACTGAAAAACGACCACACATACATACATATGTACATATCTCAGCTAAAACCATAAAAAAAGGCGTGCTCCTAATAACGATTATCCATTAACGATAATCGGCTATCACCGCCAGCCTCCACAGCGCTATCTGCAGCACAGCGACCTGTTGATAAAATATCTAAACGTGACACTGCTGATTAATCCGGATGGTGCAAACGAATCATTTGAAAATTAATTGGGAATTTAAAGTCTCCGCGCTGATATTGGCAAAGAAGCCGAAATCGGGTGATGCGTTCGCCTACCGACGCTGGTTGTACTCGTATCAGACTCACGATGCCAACGACGCCTGGACGCCTCGCATGTGTGTGTTGCGAAACGATTGCGACCCAATATGCTCCGAACTGATGGTGACCGAGGAGTTTATGCGCAAACACATCAGCGACTACTGCAGTGCTGCGGTGATTGAGCACTCCTGCGAATTGTGCCACTACGAGTCGGGTGGGGTGGCGCGATTGCATAGTTACAAAAATCTTGTCGATTATTATCTCGTCGATCTGGATCTGGAAATACTCGGCACCACCGATGTGCTGCAAATAATGTGGCCCGGCGTTGGTCAGGTAACGATCGGTGAACAGCGTCTCAGCTCCTTTCTCCCCTGCTCAATTTGGCAGCGCACGACATGCATCTGTGCGACGATCAAAATAATATATACGGTGTACGTGAATCATCGTCATCGCGCCTCGCTGCCGGGTCTTTGTCTCGCGCCGCGCACATTTACACAGCTGCAGTGCCACCAAAACCATGTAAAAGACGTAATCGAACTACTGCAGCGCTGTGATTTAAAATCAAATTTTTTTTAAATCAAAGTAAATAATTGATAATTACCTACCGTTTCGTTCTCGTGGGGGTCTGCTGGTCAGCCCACGACACGCTTACCACCACCCGCATATGAGGATGGCATCTGGACACCACGAATACCTTCAGTGGATGGTTCCGAACTTATAGGGGTCACATCGTCTCATGACGGATGTGGATAGACCGCATCCTAAGTACAACATGCTCTTAATGCAATTTGGCCCGCTTCTGTCACACGACATCTAAAAGCTCTTGTCCTTGTGGCCATATTGTTTCATGCACTAATGCCCGTGAGTAGTGGTATATTTTAAATCCGTTTCCAATTCGCAGGCTTGGTGCTGTTGTCGCTGTAATAAAGTGCATGCCGTTTAGATTACATTCGAAATATGTTGTATCGGGGCACTTTATTTTAGTAACTTTCTCTTTCCTTTTTATGTCCCAAATTTCTACGTTCCCTGGAAATTTACCAAACCTTGCTAAAACTAGAAGATTTCCGAAATTATTAAAATATGCGCAATTCCGCGGTCCTTCTCCGAAATCGAAAAAAACATCACATTTCAAGTTGCATAACGCTGCCCTGGGAGGCATAACTCCGCAAAAAACCACGAATTCTGTTGCTTTGGGGCTCCATTTAACACAGTGAACAGGGCCTTCCTTCATGCCTCTTAATGCAATTGGGCTAGCTTCTGCCCCACGACATCCCACAATCCGCTTGCGTGCGCTTGGAGAGTGGTGAGATGGAGTGGCGGTCATAATTTATCTACACACAAGCGCCACTTTGCATGCATGCCAATGACGGTGGCCCATGATGATGGATTCTTTGGCACTTTCAAACCACGTTGCTTGAATTTTGTGCGACTTTCGCTCGCTCCCAATACGATTTCATCATGCTTGTATATTCCCTGAAATAATAAAAACTATAATTAGCATATATACAATAAATAATACACATTGCTACATACTATACCGTTTTAAGTGTGCATTTTCCTTGCGTAAGAAGAATATTTGTTTTAAGCCGCCTCATGCTAATTTTGCTGAATGACAGATGAGTCTATTCAGGAAAATGGCATGGTATGATGTGTTGAGTAACTTACATACGGTGCTGCCATACGATGATATGTAAAGTAGCAGGGAACTTTCAATTGTGTCGGCAGTTAATTTTGATTTTCTTTTTTTTGCCAACATCAAAACAAAACAATTACCTCATTTCAAGATATAATTATTTAGGTGAAATTGAAATCAATCTTGGCGCACCATCTACCGTGAATTATTTTAATTTATTTAATTCAAACATCTCGCCTGCACAAAGTGATGCGGACCTAACCATTTAGGCCACCACTGTGTCTTGCCAGACCACGACTTACCCAAGTACACAACCCAAATCGGCTAATATCGTAAATTTTCGGGTGGCAGGCTATGGCGACAGCTAAAAGTCTCTACATCATTGGACAGTAAGCAACTAAGGACGTTAATTGAGACGATTCGAAAATCTCACTTACCATAAAAATAATGAATGAATGAAAGAGTTTGTCATTTTTGACATAACCTTATTTTCAATTAATGAAACAAGTTATTAACCACATTCCCTGGCGATTCAAATAACTGTTTTTCAATTTGTTTTCAATTCACAAAATGCCAATTAAAAATTTTCCATCTCACTTACTACAAAATAATGAATAGATAAGTGTGTCAATTTTCAATAACAAAATTCCAAATGATTTATTTAGAAGTATTGTGATATACCAGTCCCATCTTTATTTATCCACGCTGGGCACAAAGGGGTTGGGTCGCGTGATCACCCCGCCGCTGGACCTCCACCCGACGCGTCCCAATGCCCGGGTATCAATAATTACGCGCAGGATCATGCGGGATGGGCTTGACATCACCCAATCGAATCCTGGGTTGGGTCGTGTAATCACACCGTCGCCGAACCTCCACCCGACGTGTTCCAATGCCCCGGGGGTCAATAATTACGCACAGGGTCATGCGTTCTTTTACCGGGGTGGGCTTTGAATCTCCCAATCGACTCCTGAGAAAAAAAATAAAAACAAAAGAAAAATTAAATAAGATAAAATAAAAATATGCATGCAATACGTAAATTAATACTTACAATATTGGATGCTCCATAGTTCGACCTGTCTTCAGCCGCGTGCTTTGTGTTTATGTACCGAATGACCGCTGGCCAGTCAGGATATTGGCTAGGTATGGGGTGGTGAAAACCACACACACAGCGTTACCATATCATATCTGTGTATTTCCGATACAAGATAAATTAGGACAAACAGATGTACACGTAGTACCTCAAGAATGGACACCTTCAGCACACCCATTAGCACAAATTTCGCACGTTCACATAGCATGCCAGTAATTGACAGCATGCTAGAAATTTAACATAAAATTTTGTTCGACCCTCTGGGGACGGCTTTAAAAGGGCCAATGGCAAAATGCAACCCTGAAGCTACTCACCTCAGACTCTGCAAAACCTTATAAGAGGCTGACACTGACAATATTTCGCATTGTAGTACCCAGCTATCAGCTACCAGTCTTAGCATTCTATTGCAACTTCTTAAGAAATTGCAAGGAAGATTTTAGGGGTCTATCAACCACTACACGCCACCCAATAACGACAATAAAGATACCAATGATGTACATTTTTAGGAAAATGGGCCGTTTCATCGTAACGCGCAACAAACAGGAAAACCGCGGTGAGCGATTCGAGATCGCATGTCGATTATGCGATAAGAACAACGGCTTAAGGTTCTGTCCGATCTACCGGAGGAAATCCGCTGAGGAGAGACTGCGAGTGGTCCTCATCCACCGGTACTGCGCCAACTGCTTGTCCCCATTTCATCGCCTGGAGATATGCGGCAGCCAGAGACGGTGCTTCAGATGCCAAGAAAAGCATCACACCACTCTGCATCTCGACGATGAAGGTGCTCGTCGACCGGCTGAAGGATTAGCTGGACAGTTGAAGCTCCATTCTATATTATTCTTCGATAACTCTCTTTGAATTTGGCTGAAATCAAAAATCTAGTGTTCAATCTTTAGTTCGCGTTAGGCCCCGATGAAGTTCGTTCAATTGTCGCTTCTAATGCGAACAGGCACTCCACGACTGTTAACGAAATTGCGCAAACAAATTATAAATGCATCGGTAGACAAATCACCAGCTACTTCTAAGTCTATGGCTCTAGTCGTTAAACAGGTAAATAACGATATCTACCTCTTTCCGCGTCGATGGCCAATGGCTACAAGGAACGGGCCACAGTAACCGATACCTGTATACGAAAATGCATGAACGTAGGGTGTTAAACGGTCGAATGGTAGCTGACCCATTAACGGTACGGCAGGTTTGGATTTCAAACGAATACACACTGGACATACTCTTTTTACGACAGACAACAAAGAATGCGCTCGCGGTATCCAAAATTGCTGAGGCATTTCATTTATAGTGAGTCGACTGTTTTGGTGATGATTTTTTCTGTGGAAATGATCCATTATTAGTTTAGCTAAATAATTTAGCTAAACCACGTGGAATTATTATTGTATGACGTGCTGAATCAGGAAGGCAATATGTGGCATCGATTCTGCAATCTATTCATAAAACATCGTTGACGTTTAATTTTGGCGTTAAGTTAAATAGCGGACTGTTTTTCGGTAAAAAATTTTTATGTCGAATAAGTTCAATTTCAGCCTTGTAAACTTCAAGTTGTACTTGGCGACACAGATAATTTTTCGCGGTTTTCAATTCTCCTGACGATAGTTCTCCCTGACAAAGCGAACATGATTTGGCGTTATTTATAAAGCGTAAAATCCACGCATATATCCGAGAAGTTTCATAAACATCGGGTTTTTTTTTTGAAATATTTATAACCCCAACCCTGTTTATGACTAGTAATGCTGATTTTTTACATTCCTCTTCAGTGAATATTTCAGAATGCAGGTGATGTAGTTCTATAGGCAATGTATCTTCGTTGTTGTATAGAAACATTGGAACAGATATCCATCGCGAATTTGAAGTACATGTTGGCATTGGTTTAGCTTTCGTTGCCTCATCTGCTACGTTTAGAGCCGATGGGAGCCGTCGCCATTGACTAATATCAGTGGAAGACAAGATCTCTGAGATCCTGGCACGAATCCAAAGCAACACAGTTTTGGAGTCACTCCAAAATACCACTCTATCCATCTTTCGATCAAGGTACTGTTCTACAGAAGATCTAAGGCAAGAACCCAGTACTGCAGCTTACAATTACAGACGAGGAACAGTTGTTACTCTTTTAGTAGCTCACCTAGACTTGGCTATTAAAAAGGTGACACAAACTTCGTTGGCTTTTCTAAGGCGTAAATAAGATACTGCTGCGTAAGCGACTTCGCTTGCATCCACAAAGATGTGGAGTTGTAGATCGTCGGCCGTTGCGTAAATCGATGAATAACATCTTGGCACAGAAAAATTTTGCACATTATGAAACGTTTGCCACAAAGTAATTCACTGAATTTCTAGATTTGTTGGCGACTGGTCATCTCAGTGTATCTGCTGCTTCCAGTAAGTGTCTTGCAAAATAAGCTTGACCACAACAGTGATGTTGGCAGGCAGACCGAATGGGTCATTAATAGCCATGGCAAGACCCAGCAACTCTCGCTTTGTTGGTAATCGTTTACACTCCAATACTTCGCGTTGGACTTTGTAGAATCTGAAATGAAATTCCAAAACATCGTCATTGGAATTCCAATACATACCTAATACCTTGTCGAGGCCTGGTTGATGTGACATGTTGACAACATGCAGTGGCTTATCAGTTGCACTATTTAATTGTGATTGGAAATGAAATTTCTCAGCCGAAAACCCGCGGCAGCGTTTATGATGATAGCTGACAATCAAGTCATCTAAGTAGGTGTTTTCAGTAACAGCTTTAACACCTCGTGGCATTTGAGCTTGAATTTCATGAGCGTTCAAGTTGTTGATGTACTCGGCACAACACGGCGAACGGCACCGAATATCAGCGATGTCATGGCATATACCTGGATTTGTTTGGACTGGTCTCCATTTCTGCACAAAAAACGTTGAGCTTGTCCATCTTCACGTCGTATCTTGACTTGAGAAAACATCTCTTGTATGTCTCCGGCGACGGCATTTCTTCGTTGGCGAAATTTAATCATAATCGACATTTATGGTTGTGCACGTTCTGGTCTTTTTGGTAGGACTGAATTTAGGGATATATTTGAAACTGATGCGGCTGCGTCGAATACTATGCGGAGCTTATGCGGCTTATGAGAATTTAACACTCCAAATTGTGGCAAGTACCACGAAGCTGGTTCTTCTATTAAGACTTCATCGTCTGATATTAACTCCGTATATTATCAATATATTTGTTCATTTCAGCAATGTAATTTTTACCATACTCTGCATCTTTATTACTTTTATTTTCGACGTTGACTAATCTCTTTTTAGTCATTTCATAACTTTGCGGCATTTTAACAAAGTCTTTACGCCACAGTAAGCCCACTTCATAGCGTTGCCCAATATTGTTTGTTGTTTCTTCGAGTATTTTTCTTGCTCGCATGTCTTCAATGGACTCAAGAGGAGTATCTGGCTTCTTCACAATAAAACTGTCTAAACTAAAATACTATTCTACTAACTGATGTAGCTGTTGTGTTGTATATTCACTGCGTACATAAAAAACATTAGCTGTAGGGCGGCATCCACTATGAGCTGGCCCATATACTACCCACCCCAACTTGGTGGAGACAGCAATAGGTTCATCTGGACCACCGTTGACAGTTTCCCTTGCGATACTCAAATGGCTATTGTCTAAGCGTTGGTAAGTCTAACTGTTTAATAGTATATACATTCTTTAATTCATAAGATGTATTTTGACCTGTTCCACAAATTTCTTTTTATTGTACCACTGTAACGTAAGAGGGGTTGTACGACCTTTGATGCCGAGATCATTTGCGATGCTTTCTTCGAGTAGCGTTATCGATGAGGTAATATTTTATATAAACATTCGTTCTGCTTATCACGACAATTTAGCAAGTGCCCATTATTGTTGTTACGGTTGTCGCGACTGCACTGACGATGACGGATTAAAAGAATTGTTGGACAAATGCAGGAGAGAATGGTGCATGCGTTTACACTCATCGATTGTACACGCACGTCTGGAACGACATTTCCCAAGACCATGCCCTCGTTGAAGGCAACCAAAGCACAAACGGTTGCTCTTGACGAATTTCCATTTATCGCTTAGCTTGTGGAACTGCTTACACTTCATACAACACAATTTTGTCGGAAGTTGTTGTTGGTGATGATCGGATTCACTGCTGTGCAAAACGCGGAGTATTTGCATGTTGGCGACTTGATGTTTTCGAACCTGCACGCGTGATGTCTGATGTTGAAAGCTGACTGATTTGTTTTAACGATGACACCACGGAAGGCATAATACTGACTATTTTGGCGATACTACTTATCCAATCGGCAAATGTTTCTAGTGTTGGACATGCTAACACCCCTGCTGCATGACGACTTCATTCGTATTGCTTTGAAACCGGCAGCTTAAGGACCAATTCCTCTAACAACATTGGGTTAAACAAGTGATGTTCACAACTCGCCGATTTCAAAAAGGCGACAATATTTCGAACTTTATTTGAGAAACTGACTATTTGTTCAAGACGACTTTCGGTTATTACAGGAAACTGCTGAATCTTCTACATTTTTACGCGAATTAATATCTCGGGACGTCCAAAATCAAATTGTAATTCTTCAATTACTTGCGGAACATTATCTGAGAAAACTAACAACGAAGAAACAACCCGTCTGGTATTGCCTTGTAAAGCTTTATGAAGCCTCATTAAATTTTGACGAATATTAGATCTAAACTCTGTTGTAGTATCGTTATAACTTGCTCTGAACAGAGGCCATTCCTCTGGATTGCCGTCGAAGTTGGGCAAAGGGTATAACTTGGCAGCGAAATTGTCTACGTACGGAATCAAACCATTTTGTGAAATGTTCGAAGTTGGCTGTAAAAACTGTGGTGACGATGTATTATTTACTTGACGATCCTGCATTGATGCTGCTGTATGCTGTAAAAATGGTGAAATGTTTTGTGCAACAGGTTGTAGCCCATCCAAATTTCCCATGCTACTATGTGTAAAAGTTGCTGGCGTCGTTTTAACATTCTGCGTAGCGTGCAATGATCTAAAAGGCATTGTAATCTTATTTGACTGTGTCCCTGCTGCAGCCGAGGATAGTAGCGACGACAAAGTGATTTCGTTGTAACTGCTCTGCTGATCTACAAGTGAAGGTGTTGCTATCACATAAATTGAATTGTCCACGAATTTGCTGATTATCTCTGCGCAAATCGTTAACAGACTCCTGCAATGAGTTAATACTTGCCAGCAACGACTTCTTTAAATTAATAAATAGCCTATTTACTTGACCAGACGCCACTTGTACAAACTAATGAAACGATGTTTGTGGAATTTTCTTCAAGACAAATTACCGGAGCTCGGCGGACTCTTTATAGACTTCTATGACGCGTACTGCAACACCTCTTAAAAGGCAATTCGATAAACTTAGTGTTGACAAACTAACGATTAATTAAAACAAAGCTGTGTTTTAATGCCTTCGCGGCTAACAATTTTAGTTTTCTGTTTAAAGTTCAGCAGAAGTATTATAAACGTTTAAAAATTCTAATTACAAGAGCGCATGCAAGTGCGCGTTACCGAATTGGTGCCTTTTCTTGACTCAGCTGAACTGAATTTGAATTTCGTCGGTTGAAGAAAAAGTAGCGTCATACAGATTTTCCCAGTAAGGGTTGCATTTTTTTGTATAAAGTTACATTCGAAATATCTTAGGTCTAATTCTCAACCGACATCAATCTGAGCTTTGCTCACCTTAAAAAGTATCTTTAGACAGACTCAACTATTGTTCCTACCTGGGTTCGTAAAGCCCCGTGTTCACGGTCAACATTTGTTGCCCATCGAGTAGCAAAAATAATTGAAAAGGTTAGAGACCAAAATTGGCTCCATGTATACTCTTCATCAAATCCGTCAGACCTGGCTAGCCGAGGTATTAATGTGCAAGAATTGGCTAATAATTCCTTGTGGTGGCAGGGCCCTTCTTAGCTACCAGAAGAAAAAGGAAACTGGCCCAAACATAATGACAACTATGACACTGAGTTAGAACAGAAAAGGGTTCAAGTCTGTGCATCAACTACAGTTGATACTAATGTTGATGTTCTTGTTAGGTTTTTTGATCTATCGAAAGCTTTGAGAGTTTTATCATACATATGTATTGAGATTTTCTCAGAGAAGGCGTCCAAGCAGTAGAGCTGATGAAATTAAAGCACAACGCTTAATTATAGTTTGTCAGAAGAAGCATTACAGTCATGAATATTCGGCATTGGAATCCGGAAAAACAATAAATTCAAGAAGTGAAATCTTGCCCCTTAACCCCTACATCGACAAAGACAACTTAATTAGGCCGTGTGGTCGCCTAGGTAAATCTCTGGATCTTTCCTTCAATGAACGCTATCGAATCATCCTACCGTATAACTACAGCTTGTCTCGTCGCATAGTCCAGTTCGTCCAAAAGTGTCACTTAATGGTGAGAATCAGCTAATGTTGCGTTTGATTCGAACGCAGTATTGGATACCTCGAGTCCAAAATATTATTAGGTCAACCATTCACAACTGCAAGATCTGCACGATCTATTGAAAACATTCGCAGTCTCAGCTTATGGGTATACTTCCTACAGAGAGTACCACATTCTCACGAGCATTTACTAATATGGGAAGGAGGAGTCAATAACCATTTCAAAAAAATCGCCTATTATGCAGAGTTGAGTCGACTCTCGACCGCTAAGTCCCTCATCAAATGAGCCGACAGATTTAGAGCAGCTAACTCCGGGTAATTTTTTGGTAGGCGGCCATTGGCTGGCCCCACCGGAACAAGACATAAGTGAAAACCCAGGCTCCATAATTAATAGATGGCAGAAATTAAAGGCCCTTCATCATCGCTTTTGCAGGCGATGGAAATCGGAATATCTGTCTGAACTACAAAGGCGAATCAAGTGAAAACTTTCGAAGCAGAACATTGAAGTCGGGGATGGGATCTCGTCATCATAAAAGAAGTCAATCTTGCCCCAAACGAATGGATACTAGGTCGAGTCACAAAGTTGCACACCGGTTCATATAACCGAGTGCGCGTGGTGGAAATTGCCACAGGAAAGGGACAGGTGACAAGACCGCTAGTGAAACTAATTTTACTCCCCCCGCACAAGGAGAGAGATGAGCCAACGAGCCCTTCTAATCCTACTTCTCTCCCTATTACCAACTCGATCCAATAAAACAAAAAAGGAACCTCACTCTTTCTGTTATTCCACTTCCTGGCTAAACACAAAATTCCACTTCCCAGATAACCGCAGGATTCCACTCTAGTTTAAATTGACCACGTCTCCCATTGATAGCGTTTTACTGGGTCTCTCCAGGTCGATCGGGTATGTTAAAACGACGATCATATGATCGACAAAAGAATATATTTTTTCCATACACATAAAAACATCATACTCAAACTGATGTACATCTATACATAAGACGTTCAAAAAAAAAAACCATTCGGTTTTGCTAGGAGAATGAACCTGTTGTAAATATGAAGCAAACTAAAACAGACATATGCCAATAATGAGTTGAGAATATAGGTACATAAATAGTACTATAACAAGCAATAAAAGGCTCATATTAATTCTGCCGGACAAAAAGGTTAATATAAACACTTTTACATAGGATTTGCATATATATATATTATTAAATATATATTGTATTTTAACCTCTATTGATGCATAATTACCATTTCTAATGATGTAGTTCATATATGTACATATGTATACATACCTACGTAATTTTTTTTTGTTTCTATTATTTTGCTTTGAATAAATTTAATTTTTATTTATAATATTTAGAATTTGAACATAACTTAAAACAGTTCTAATATGCTGATAAATATAAAGTTTGAGAATATAACAAAAAAAGATGGAAAAGATATTTAATAAGTGTATTCAAATATTCAGTAAAAAGTATAGCAATTCTTATTTCAATTTACATTGAATGCATTTTAAATAATGCACAACGAAAATTTTTAAATGAAAATTATTACGCATATTTTTAAAAGGACGTGTAATTGTCAATTTTCTTTTTTTTAATACGTAATGAAGCATAATGGACAAAAAAAAATTAACATTTTATAAAATGAAGTGCATGTGCTTGGGAATATACATATAGTTTGCCTAGAATTTTTAAACAATTTCACCTTTATTTAAATCAATAATTTAAGAAATTAATGTAAAAAACGTTAAAAAACAAATTTTTTAATCCAATCAAAAATTAAACCATTTATACACGTGAATGTAATTCTGTATAAAAATATGTGGCTTCTTTGAAAGGGTTAAACATATTTTATAGTTCTTATATAGAGAAAAGGCTAGTTTAGGCACTTTGTTTGCATTTCCTTAGTATTTCTGCCGCTATAGGGTATGAATTCTTTACATCGTTGGCTTATTTCATTGGCAATGACACAATGTATTTGCCTTCTTTATTTCGCTTTGTTGTTCGTTTAAAAAGTTCTTCACAGTATTTTCTTTTTCGGGATTTCCTCCAATTTCCTAAATGACGTTAGGAGCCTGTCTAAAGTCACTTCACTAAAGAATGATACGCATTTCTTGGACCGTCTCTTGTGCGAGAAGCGTTCCTAAAACGTTCTTCCTAATCACACACAGTATTATTTGCGCATAAATATCGCCACCCAGGACAAGATCAACTTGTTCATTAATAAAGAAACTATTGTCTGCTAATAACACGAACGACAAAATCAAATTTTGGTACACATGAGAAATGTTAATAGAATATGAAAATATGTAGGCTTAAAATAAAGAGATACGTGCCTCGGCGTTTTGCTGTAGCACGTCAGAATTTTGAGAAAATCGATTTTCTAAAGTAATACTATTATAAAAAGTTGAATGGGTGAACCGATTTTAATGCTTGAGCCAGTTTTGAAAAAGTAATTAAATTTGGATTTTTTTGTATTAAGAAAACAATTTTTTTTCTTCGGTAGATGGCGCTTTAATTTTCATGTAAAGTTAAAAAATAACAAAAAATTTACGAAATTCATTAAAAATACAAAAAAAAAATTATAAAAATACAAAAATGAATATGAAAACTTAACTAATATATATATATCCAGTAACAATACTACGAGTTATATTACGAAAATGTTCAGTAGGTTTATATAAGCCACAACACATTACCTTATCAAAAATGGCTCAAGCATTAAAATCGGTTCACCCATTCTGTTTTATAGAATTTTTTATAATAGTATTACATTAGAAGTGAACCTCCACGGTCCTTTGAAGCTTAAAAATCGATTTTATGACGTGCTACACCAAAACGCCGAGACACGTATTTCTTTATTTTAAGCATATTTTCATATTCTGTTAACATTTCTCATGTGTACCAACCACTGTTGTACTGTGTTGTAGCTCTTCAGAAATACTTTTCTATCGGTTGTGTGCTCGTTGCATTTGCACAGTTGACACGTAACTTTGGCCACACTTACCTGAAAGATGCCAAGTCTTTTTTGTGGTGTCTCCGGCGGGACTTTACTGAACTGTTGTTTGCCAGTTCGAGACTGTTTGACACCCATTAAGCCTGAGACTGTTTCCAAAGTTTGGAACTTAATGGAGAGGAATTTATCCATATCCTCCCACCTGGATATCTCCGTCTAGTTTTCAATTGTTTGTTCCCACAATGCTAATGTACTTTCAGGCAATTTAGTTGAGCAGAGATATGTTATTATTGCATCCCAGTTTGATATGTCAATTTGATGTCTTTGTAATGACGAGATGCAATTGTTTATATCTAGCTGCAATTTTTTAATGGAGCTACCGCATTCACTCTCTACCTGGTTTAAGCTGAAAAGGATTTTTAGTTCGGAATTCACTAGAATACGTTTATTTTCGTGCTGCTGAAATCAGATTCGAATTCGATTACAGCTTCTGCTGAACGAATGAATGAGGCCTTAGTTGGAATAAATCGACAAACGAAAGTTCAAGAGAAAAATATAGTGATATCCAATAATGTAAAACAAATGCCTATTAAGCCACCTATCCAAAAAAAATATACAATAAACCGAAACAGTGTGTTGAAACAATGAGGTTATAATTAGATACTCCATACAAGTGTAGTGCTGCTAGTAAAATTATTTGGCAAATTGAAGGTTGAAAAGTAATAAAACACGATTAAAGAAAGAAGTAATGAAAGCCGATAAATAAGTTAATAAAAAAAATCGGGCGTTGCAAATTGAAAATTATTTAAATTCAAGAAAATCGTGTTTGACCTCAATTTCATTTAAGGGTTACACCAACAACTAGTGAGCCTTCTTCGCAAATAGGGGTATGTATGTGTGCGAAATGAAACTGTGTCATTCGTTTGATCGAGAAAATAATGTATTTTAAACAAATCAATCGAGGTTATTATTATTTTAATTTTGCGCACGGAATTTTAAGCGAATTATTTTTACGCGAATAACTAAGCCTTTTTGTATATATCTATGTGCAAGAAATGTCAACCACGTAACTTTAGTGCAGTTTAACTGGTGCATAATAAGTGATGACGATGCACATTGATGCGGCAAGTGCTTTTGATGCTGACGTTCTATTGCTGATTGTGGCAAGTTGAGTTGCGGCAAGCTGTCTTGTTGCGATGAACAGTGCTGTATCAAATCGTGAATGTGGTCAACGATGTGTTGTAAACGCAGTTGAAAATCTTGTTGGACAAAGTGGATTGTATTAAACGCTGCTCCTTGATGTGATGTAGCTATCGCTCCGGAAGGTGGTTGTGGTGGACTGGTTCAATAGGTTCTCGGCGCAAAAGGACCATGAACACGGGTGCGTTGGTGTGGTGGCTGAGGCAAAGGTTGGTGTTGATGCTCCAAGTAAATCGGCAGAACAGTGAAAAGTATTTTTCTAGAAACCCGCGGAACAATATTTTTAGGGGAAAACTGCCCGAATTGTTTTATCCGCGTATACACATGCATGCGCACACACATGCCGCCGAAGTTGCTGCCATGTTCGCCGGTTCCCGAACAACCGCCCGCAGATCTGCAAGGCTCCGCATGGGTCAAGCTAGGGGCAAAAATATGTGAGCTTCACGGCATGATGGACAATGGTAAGAGGAGGTCAGTAAACCAGCAGATGCGAGATTTAATCTCCGAGCTGTCGATACTGTACGAAAAAGTAAAGACCGATACCCGTCCAAAAGCTATAAGTGTAGCCTCGCAGACTACTCCAAAAGCTTCCACGAGCAAGCCGCAGCACAGAGAAAGGAGAGAAAATGAAATGCAGCATGGTAAGTAGTGGAAGCTGGATATGAGAGAAAATCAAATGGCCCACATGAAGAAACAAAAATGGCTGAAGAACCCCAGTGGAAGAATGTACGGTCTAAAAGAAAGCCTAAAAAAGCAGTACGGCCGGACGCACTGATTATTAAAAGTAACTGCGGGGGATCATATGCAGACGTGCTAAAGATAGTCAAAAGCGACCGACAGCTTGGTAGTATGATAACCAAAGTCCGAAAGACGGCTAGCGGGGACCTTATACTCCGATACGCACACTAACGAGGTACAAAGTGCGGTTAAATTCGCGCTAGGTGAAAAGGCCTCAGTGCAAATGCTAACAGCAGTAACGGCGATTGAAATAAGAGACTTGGACGAACTTACAAGTAAAAAAGAGTTGTGTACCGCCTTCGAGCAAGAGTTTGAAGGGATACAGTTTGCCGAAACTTTCGTGAAGTCACTGAGAGGTGCCTACTGCGAAACTAAAACCGCCACTCTATTGGTCCCCGTTCCAGTAGCAAACAAACTGCTAGCAGCCGGTAATGTGCGAATCGGATGGGTAATTGCCAATAAAATGCTTCGAATGACTGGAGTTTGGCCACCTCTCGAGAAATTGCAAAAGTTCGGTCGATGTTAAAAACACATGTTTCAACTGTGGGGAGCCGAACCACAAAGCTGCTGAGTGCAAAAAAGAATTGAAATGCGCAAAATGCTCAAGAAGAAATGAGCTACAAGTAAAGCACAGAACTGGTGGCAGAGAATGTCCTTTTTACTTAGAGGCGGTTAAAAAAGCACGAGCACAATAATATTTCTGTAATTAAACTTAAATCATTGCAAGGCTGCACAGGAGCTTCTGGAGCAGTCGATAGTAGAAAAGAATATCGACATAGCAGTACTAAGTGTACCGTATGAGATCGGAAAAACCTATTTTTATACAGTTTTTATATATCCGCCTAGCTACAGCCTTACTGAATTCGAAACCGTCCTAGATGGCCTGGTTGGCGACGCGAGAGGTAGATCCCCAGTGATAATTGCAGGCGATTTTAATGCATGGGCCCGAGAATGGGGAAGCCGATATACAAACGCCAAGGAAAGGGCTCTGCTTACAGCATTATCAATGCTGGAAGTGACGCTTGTTAACACAGGCGATAAACTTACCTTCCAAAGAGATGGAAGGGGTTCTATTATCGATCTAACATTTGTAAGCAATACAATTTTTCAACGAACGTCGTGGCAAGTAAGCGAAGATTATACGCGTAGCGACCATCAATAAAAACGATGAAGGGGCACAAAATACCTCGAGTGTAAAATCAGCTGGCTGGAGGCTGCACACATTAGACGAAGAAGGGCTTAAGGTGATGGTAACCGACATAATCCTCCCAGAAGGAGCAATTAATATGGCACACCACCTAATAGACGGTATTCAAGTAGCTTGCGACGATTCAATGAGAAGAAAGTCCGTATCTTTCCGACGCCCACCGGTGTATTGGTGGAACGAAGAGATTGCGCACCTACGCCGACAATGTAACAGCGCAAGGCGAACTACCAAAGAGCCAGAAATCGAAGCGCAAACTTTGCGGTGCAGCAAAGAGACTACAAAGAAAAGCGCACGGCGCTGAAACAGGCTATAAAAGCCAGTAAAACGAAATGTTTTCGAAGTCTATGTAACAGCGCAGATAAAGATCCCTGGGGTTCAGCATTTAAAGTTGTGACTGAAAAGCTACAAAAGTCGATACAACCGAAGATTTCATGCCCTAGAGAGTTGGAAAAAATAGTAAGCGCACTTTTCCCAGACCAACCACCATTTGAACGGGAAACATTTCCCCCTACAGAGTACGAAACGCCTCCAGTTACGGCAGAAGAACTTTTAAAAGCCGTTAAAAGGCACCAGGTCCTGATTTGATACCGAACCACTAATTGAAGCTAACTGCAAATACCAACACCGAAGCGTTTGTACGGACGTACAATGAATGTCTTAAAGAAGGTATATTTCCCCCTATATGGAAGCGCCAGCGGTTAGTACTCCTACCAAAGACTGGTAAACATCCAGGAGACCCGTCCGCATACCGACCAATATGCATGCTTGACACAGCCGGAAAACTGTTCGAACAAATCCTTAGCGATAGGCTGATCTCAGAAATTGAAGCAGGGGGAAACCTCTCAGAAACGCAGTTCGGCTTTAAAAAAAAGCGATCAACAGTTGACGCGGCTATGCTTGTTAAGAAGCTGGCAGAAGAAGCGATAAGTGCAGTAAGATGGAAAGGCGGATCTAAGAAATATTGCTTGGTCATGACACTTGACGTTAAAAATGCGTTCAATTCCGCTAGCTGGAGGAAAATTATCGAATCTCTCCGTGGCTTTCAAGTATCAGGATATTTGCGAAAAATCATAAGTAATTACTTGGAAGATAGAGTCCTAGTATATGATACAGACGAAGGCAGCAAAGAGTATAATATAACCGGAGGAGTTCCTCAAGGATCCGTTCTTGGACCATTGCTCTGGAACATTATGTATGACGGCATTCTGCGCTTGCAAGTACCTAAATGTTCAAAAATTGTTGGTTTTGCAGATGATATAGCGGTCGTTATTGTTGCCAAGCATATAAAAGACGTAGAGCGAGAGGCAAACCCCATGACTGCACGAATTCAGACATGGCTGGAAGAAAATGGCCTACAGTTAGCCGAACAGAAAACTGAGGCAGTGTTTATTAGCAGCAGAAAAATCCTAAAGGTTATTAAAATTAAAGTCGGAGGACATGAAATTGTTTCAAAAGCTGCCCTTAAATATCTAGGCATTATGTTTGACGTTCGATTAGTATTTAAGACTCACGTACATGCTTGAAAAAGTTTCATACGCAAGAGAAAAAATATCACTTTTTCGACTTTGCGCTATACGAGTGTGCAGTGCGTTTAGAACAACCTCAGAAGAAACGGCGCTAATAGTGGCTGGGCTCTGTCCAATCGAGATCTTGGTTAAAGAGGCTGTAGAAACCCTACTGAGTATTGCTGAACGCGAGGTGGTGAGGCGAAACTGTTTGCGGATGTGGCAGAGGCGGTGGAGCGCTGCAGGTAAGGGACGCTGGACGAGTAGACTTATTCCTTCCTTAAAGAAATGGTTAGATAGGCCAAACGGTGAAGTAGATTTCCACCTTACCCAAATATTGCCAGGCACGGTTGCTTTAAGTCCTATTAATACAAGTATAAACATGATGATGACCCTTACTGCACCTTCTGTGCAAATCAGGTGGTTGAAGACGCCGAACACTGTTTTTTCGTCTGTCCACGGTTTGCAATTGAAAGGGATGACTCGAACACGAAGTTGAGGAGATCGCTTTCGGTTAAAAACCTTGTAGATACTATGCTCGAGTCGAAAGAAAATTGGTCCGTTGTTTGCAATATGGCGAACAAAATCATAACTAAACTGCGTCAAGCGGAGCAACTCCGCAGAAATTCATAGAAAGGCAATAGGCCGCTCCCCCTCCGCGAAGTAATACTTAACGGTAGTTCCACGGAGCAAGGGAAACGGAGCAGGGGTGGGTTTTTAGTGCGGTGAGTCGAAAGGCAAGTCCCACACTTCGGCTTTCAATGCTTTGTGCCACCTCCAGACCAAAATAAAAAAAATAAAAAAAACACACATGCATGCAGTTCCCCTGGCACACGCATGTGTGTGTGAGGCTACAGTAATATACTTTACGCATGCATGTGTCATCAGATAACGCGTCGCGAGTTTTAGAGCCTTGTTTTGCACCTCATCGGGCCCTGGGGATTTTTTATCTTCTAGTTTATTAACGGCCAGTAAAACCTCATCCGATTGGATGGTGTGGAGCGCGAGGGCTTCGCTGGGACTCGCTGCTGTTGTGCTGGTGCTGACGGTTGCTGCTGCTGCAGGGTGTCGGGTGACGCACTACGGTGCGTTCAAAATAAATATCAAATATATGTTGGCCACTTGATGGGCCATGAAATATTTAAAAAAATAGGAAATTCCAATGAAATGAAAGTACTCAACTTTCCGATTTGAAATGCGCGCAATGAATGCTTTATTTTATTATTTTCTTTTATATCGCAATGTTGGCTGTGATTGCAATTTTTGTACAAAAATGTATTGATGATGCCAGATTTGACATTACAATGGGCTTGAAAGAGCACTGTACCTCCCCATTCATATTCGTAACTAAGGGCTGTTGCGGAAGAAACAAGGTATCCACAATTACTACCAAATGTCTTGCGCTTCTCATGTCATTGCGTTTTAGATTTTTGGTAACAATTTTGCATGCTGAGCCTCAGGTGTTTTGCGTCGTCGCATAGTTCCAGAAAACATCTTCGTTTGCTGCATTTGATAACTTTTTTTAGATCGTCGCGTGCACTTTTATAGGCTGCCCCTTGCGCGCTGATATTTTCTCCTTTCTTTTAAGCATAGCTTCCTTATCTTTCCAATCTCATATGTCCGCCAATAAGCGGGTTTATGGTGTCTAGAGATGGCAAAAAAATAAAAATAATCGATTAATTAATCATATGATTAATTGCAAAAGTAAAATAATTGATTGCAAATAATTGCAATTAATAAGAATTAATCGATTAATTGCCGATTTATAAAATATAATGATAAAACAATTGAGCAACGATAAAGCATTACAATAATTAAAAACAATTTACTTGAAAAAATGCTTTTATTTTTTATTTAGCCAAGTTTGTAGAAATAATAATTTTGACAGCCGTTTAGTTGTTAGTCGGTTTCTTTTTAATGTTGCGGTGGATCCCGCCTTGGAAAACAACCGTTCCGCAGGCACTGATGTTCCAATCAAGTGGCAATAATTTTTACAGACTTCATAGAGCTTGGGATAAACTGTTTTCATGTCATCCCAAGCATCTACTACGTTCGATTGGAGTTTATATAAAAAGTGAGCTCGTCTTGAGGTTGCACATCGTCACATGCTCTCTTTTTTTTGTGCTCGAGAGTTTTGTGTGGAGCCCAGAAGTCAAAATCATGTTCTGATTCCACCGATGACTCACTTGCTGTTTCCATATTGTCATCTTTTTCTGTTATTTCAGCACGAATGCATCTTAATACCGACGCCAAAGCTTCCGGATCCTTAAAATTAACCCTTTTAAATCTTGGATCCAAGATAGTGGATGCAGCTAAGAGGAAAGACTGTTCTATGGTCGCAAATCTTTTATCAAACTGCTTTAAAATTTCTTGTTTCAGTTTTTGTGCTGCTCGTTGACATGGGCGAATTTTCGAAATTTGCTCATGACCGCAATGAACTAGAGGTATTATTTGGCTGAGAGTTCCATGTCGTTCGCCACTTATCTGCACTGTCATGGCCTCTAAAGGTCTTAAAGATGTACATATTTCCATTAGTTCATCCTTTTCTCTTGACGTTATCATGGGCGGATAATCCGGGTAATTTAACAAAATTTGGCTGACGTAGGCGCTAAGTTTGATAAACCGCTCGATCATATAATATGTGGAATTCCAGCGCGTATTTACATTTAGTAAAAGTTTCAAAAATTTACCCTCTGGTACGCCAGCGGCTGCTTGCACCTTTCGCATGTCATTGGCTTTAACGCTGCGTTTGAACCATTTCACAATTGTTTTGCATTTTAAAATAATGCCTTGTACCGCAGAAATATCTAATGAATTCGAACAAACCAAATTCAGCGTATGGGCGAAACATGGAATATGACGCTTTTTTCCGATTTTTCATAGATTGCATTGACAATATTTTTTGCATTGTCTGTGACAACAGCCTTAACGTTATCTTCCTCAATAGAAACATTTTTCATTGCATCGGACAAAATCTCAGATATATGGGAAGCTGTATGGGACTCACTCAATTCATACACACCAATTGTTCGATTAAATGGCTTTGTTTCAAGAAACCCATGAACGGTTATTCCCAACATGCTTTTCATGTCTATATTAGTCCATATACCAGTGGTCAGGGCTATACAACGCAGATTTGAAAGCAATGACACACATTTTTTTTTCTCTTCATACAGTTTATCAATTGCAGCCTTCCTTGTTGAGACTTTGTAAAGTGGGAAATTTTGCTTCATAAAGTCTAAGAAGCCAGCACCTTTAATAAAAGTTAAATTTCTTAGAAAAAAATAATAGAATAATTAATGAACACAAAACATACCTTCGACAAAGGTAAACGGCAAATTATCTTTGACGATCATGTGCTTGATGCCATGTGTAATTTTAATCGATTAATTGGCAAAATAATCGTTGTGCTTGGCAGCATTGTTTCTTTGTTCTGCCAGTAAAACGAAATGTTTTCGAAGTCTATGTAACAGCGCAGATAAAGATCCCTGGGGTTCAGCATTTAAAGTTGTGACTGAAAAGCTACAAAAGTCGATACAACCGAAGATTTCATGCCCTAGAGAGTTGGAAAAAATAGTAAGCGCACTTTTCCCAGACCAACCACCATTTGAACGGGAAACATTTCCCCCTACAGAGTACGAAACGCCTCCAGTTACGGCAGAAGAACTTTTAAAAGCCGTTAAAAGGCACCAGGTCCTGATTTGATACCGAACCACTAATTGAAGCTAACTGCAAATACCAACACCGAAGCGTTTGTACGGACGTACAATGAATGTCTTAAAGAAGGTATATTTCCCCCTATATGGAAGCGCCAGCGGTTAGTACTCCTACCAAAGACTGGTAAACATCCAGGAGACCCGTCCGCATACCGACCAATATGCATGCTTGACACAGCCGGAAAACTGTTCGAACAAATCCTTAGCGATAGGCTGATCTCAGAAATTGAAGCAGGGGGAAACCTCTCAGAAACGCAGTTCGGCTTTAAAAAAAAGCGATCAACAGTTGACGCGGCTATGCTTGTTAAGAAGCTGGCAGGAGAAGCGATAAGTGCAGTAAGATGGAAAGGCGGATCTAAGAAATATTGCTTGGTCATGACACTTGACGTTAAAAATGCGTTCAATTCCGCTAGCTGGAGGAAAATTATCGAATCTCTCCGTGGCTTTCAAGTATCAGGATATTTGCGAAAAATCATAAGTAATTACTTGGAAGATAGAGTCCTAGTATATGATACAGACGAAGGCAGCAAAGAGTATAATATAACCGGAGGAGTTCCTCAAGGATCCGTTCTTGGACCATTGCTCTGGAACATTATGTATGACGGCATTCTGCGCTTGCAAGTACCTAAATGTTCAAAAATTGTTGGTTTTGCAGATGATATAGCGGTCGTTATTGTTGCCAAGCATATAAAAGACGTAGAGCGAGAGGCAAACCCCATGACTGCACGAATTCAGACATGGCTGGAAGAAAATGGCCTACAGTTAGCCGAACAGAAAACTGAGGCAGTGTTTATTAGCAGCAGAAAAATCCTAAAGGTTATTAAAATTAAAGTCGGAGGACATGAAATTGTTTCAAAAGCTGCCCTTAAATATCTAGGCATTATGTTTGACGTTCGATTAGTATTTAAGACTCACGTACATGCTTGAAAAAGTTTCATACGCAAGAGAAAAAATATCACTTTTTCGACTTTGCGCTATACGAGTGTGCAGTGCGTTTAGAACAACCTCAGAAGAAACGGCGCTGATAGTGGCTGGGCTCTGTCCAATCGAGATCTTGGTTAAAGAGGCTGTAGAAACCCTACTGAGTATTGCTGAACGCGAGGTGGTGAGGCGAAACTGTTTGCGGATGTGGCAGAGGCGGTGGAGCGCTGCAGGTAAGGGACGCTGGACGAGTAGACTTATTCCTTCCTTAAAGAAATGGTTAGATAGGCCAAACGGTGAAGTAGATTTCCACCTTACCCAAATATTGCCAGGCACGGTTGCTTTAAGTCCTATTAATACAAGTATAAACATGATGATGACCCTTACTGCACCTTCTGTGCAAATCAGGTGGTTGAAGACGCCGAACACTGTTTTTTCGTCTGTCCACGGTTTGCAATTGAAAGGGATGACTCGAACACGAAGTTGAGGAGATCGCTTTCGGTTAAAAACCTTGTAGATACTATGCTCGAGTCGAAAGAAAATTGGTCCGTTGTTTGCAATATGGCGAACAAAATCATAACTAAACTGCGTCAAGCGGAGCAACTCCGCAGAAATTCATAGAAAGGCAATAGGCCGCTCCCCCTCCGCGAAGTAATACTTAACGGTAGTTCCACGGAGCAAGGGAAACGGAGCAGGGGTGGGTTTTTAGTGCGGTGAGTCGAAAGGCAAGTCCCACACTTCGGCTTTCAATGCTTTGTGCCACCTCCAGACCAAAATAAAAAAAATAAAAAAAAACACATGCATGCAGTTCCCCTGGCACACGCATGTGTGTGTGAGGCTACAGTAATATACTTTACGCATGCATGTGTCATCAGATAACGCGTCGCGAGTTTTAGAGCCTTGTTTTGCACCTCATCGGGCCCTGGGGATTTTTTATCTTCTAGTTTATTAACGGCCAGTAAAACCTCATCCGATTGGATGGTGTGGAGCGCGAGGGCTTCGCTGGGACTCGCTGCTGTTGTGCTGGTGCTGACGGTTGCTGCTGCTGCAGGGTGTCGGGTGACGCACTACGGTGCGTTCAAAATAAATATCAAATATATGTTGGCCACCATGAAATATTTAAAAAAATAGGAAATTCCAATGAAATGAAAGTACTCAACTTTCCGATTTGAAATGCGCGCAATGAATGCTTTATTTTATTATTTTCTTTTATATCGCAATGTTGGCTGTGATTGCAATTTTAGTACAAAAATGTATTGATGATGCCAGATTTGACATTACAATGGGCTTGAAAGAGCACTGTACCTCCCCATTCATATTCGTAACTAAGGGCTGTTGGGGAAGAAACAAGGTATCCACAATTACTACCAAATGTGTTGCGCTTCTCATGTCATTGCGTTTTAGATTTTTGGTAACAATTTTGCATGCTGAGCCTCAGGTGTTTTGCGTCGTCGCATAGTTCCAGAAAACATCTTCGTTTGCTGCATTTGATAACTTTTTTTAGATCGTCGCGTGCACTTTTATAGGCTGCCCCTTGCGCGCTGATTATTTCTCCTTTCTTTTATAATAATAATAATAATAATAATAATCCCAACGGTTTTTTTTCCCTCCATACCCGCCCGACCGACGCGAGGGGCGCATCCGTATGACGCACGGATATATAAAAAAAAAAAATTTTTTTTTCATATACATATGCTGCGCCGAGTCATGAAAGGCAGAAGTTTGTTAAGTGTCGAGATCTAAAACTGTTCAGCTACAGAACAAATGCTCATCAGCTGATCGAGTAGTAATATATAAGTATGTTTGTATCAATTATTGAGAGCATTGAGTATAGTTTTCTTTACGTAAAAAAGTGAGTCTGAAGTATCAAAAGAACCGGAATGAGTTTTAAAATCCTGGCACAAACTACGGAGTGGCTCATTTAACTCAAAATTACTTTTACATGGCTTCAGAAAAAGAGGCCGGAAATGTCTTGAAATTCGAAGCATAGCTTCCTTATCTTTCCAATCTCATATGTCCGCCAATAAGCGGGTTTATGGTGTCTAGAGATGGCAAAAAAATAAAAATAATCGATTAATTAATCATATGATTAATTGCAAAAGTAAAATAATTGATTGCAAATAATTGCAATTAATAAGAATTAATCGATTAATTGCCGATTTATAAAATATAATGATAAAACAATTGAGCAATGATAAAGCATTACAATAATTAAAAACAATTTACTTGAAAAAATGCTTTTATTTTTTATTTAGCCAAGTTTGTAGAAATAATAATTTTGACAGCCGTTTAGTTGTTAGTCGGTTTCTTTTTAATGTTGCGGTGGATCCCGCCTTGGAAAACAACCGTTCCGCAGGCACTGATGTTCCAATCAAGTGGCAATAATTTTTACAGACTTCATAGAGCTTGGGATAAACTGTTTTCATGTCATCCCAAGCATCTACTACGTTCGATTGGAGTTTATATAAAAAGTGAGCTCGTCTTGAGGTTGCACATCGTCACATGCTCTCTTTTTTTTGTGCTCGAGAGTTTTGTGTGGAGCCCAGAAGTCAAAATCATGTTCTGATTCCACCGATGACTCACTTGCTGTTTCTATATTGTCATCTTTTTCTGTTATTTCAGCACGAATGCATCTTAATACCGACGCCAAAGCTTCCGGATCCTTAAAATTAACCCTTTTAAATCTTGGATCCAAGATAGTGGATGCAGCTAAGAGGAAAGACTGTTCTATGGTCGCAAATCTTTTATCAAACTGCTTTGAAATTTCTTGTTTCAGTTTTTGTGCTGCTGGTTGACATGGGCGAATTTTCGAAATTTGCTCATGACCGCAATGAACTAGAGGTATTATTTGGCTGAGAGTTCCATGTCGTTCGCCACTTATCTGCACTGTCATGGCCTCTAAAGGTCTTAAAAATGTACATATTTCCATTAGTTCATCCTTTTCTCTTGACGTTATCATGGGCGGATAATCCGGGTAATTTAACAAAATTTGGCTGACGTAGGCGCTAAGTTTGATAAACCGCTCGATCATATAATATGTGGAATTCCAGCGCGTATTTACATTTAGTAAAAGTTTCAAAAATTTACCCTCTGGTACGCCAGCGGCTGCTTGCACCTTTCGCATGTCATTGGCTTTAACGCTGCGTTTGAACCATTTCACAATTGTTTTGCATTTTAAAATAATGCCTTGTACCGCAGAAATATCTAATGAATTCGAACAAACCAAATTCATCGTATGGGCGAAACATGGAATATGACGCTTTTTTCCGATTTTTCATAGATTGCATTGACAATATTTTTTGCATTGTCTGTGACAACAGCCTTAACGTTATCTTCCTCAATAGAAACATTTTTCATTGCATCGGACAAAATCTCAGATATATGGGAAGCTGTATGGGACTCACTCAATTCATACACATCAATTGTTCGATTAAATGGCTTTGTTTCAAGAAACCCATGAACGGTTATTCCCAACATGCTTTTCATGTCTATATTAGTCCATATACCAGTGGTCAGGGCTATACAACGCAGATTTGAAAGCAATGACACACATTTTTTTTTCTCTTCATACAGTTTATCAATTGCAGCCTTCCTTGTTGAGACTTTGTAAAGTGGGAAATTTTGCTTCATAAAGTCTAAGAAGCCAGCACCTTTAATAAAAGTTAAATTTCTTAGAAAAAAATAATAGAATAATTAATGAACACAAAACATACCTTCGACAAAGGTAAACGGCAAATTATCTTTGACGATCATGTGCTTGATGCCATGTGTAATTTTGTTGTTTTTTGTTCCGGAGGAATAGCTTTGAATGTTGGTAAATGCTTTTAAAATTAATGGCTGACTGGCGCTACTAAGTACTCAGCATTTCATCTGTGCTACCTTTGCATTCATTTGTCATATCGACCACAGTATCCACACTATTTTCATCAATGGTTTCATTGTTATCATCGCTTGTTTTGGAATCATGCTATAAAATAATGCATTACGCACCCATTCTTTGAAGGAAATTAACTATTTTATCTTACCTTAAACTTATCAACTTCAGCTGCATGCTTCAATTTTAAATGCTGGAACATGTTTGATGTGTTGTTTGAAAATTTAACTTTTTGTTACAAAAATTACACACAACCAGGTTGTTTTTTCTTTAATAAAATATTTCCACGCCTTACTTTTGATGGGAGCCATTTTGCGCAATATTAGTGAACAAGAATCTTAGTGATGTAAGAAAGAACAAAGAAACAATGCTGCCAAGCACAACGATTATTTTGCCAATTAATCGATTAAAATTACACATGGCATCAAGCACATGATCGTCAAAGATAATTTGCCGTTTACCTTTGTCGAAGGTATGTTTTGTGTTCATTAATTATTCTATTATTTTTTTCTAAGAAATTTAACCTTTATTAAAGGTGCTGGCTTCTTAGACTTTATGAAGCAAAATTTCCCACTATACAAAGTCTCAACAAGGAACAAGATAAAGGCTGCAATTGATAAACTGTATGAAGAGGAAAAAAAATGTGTGTCATTGCTTTCAAATCTGCGTTGTATAGCCCTGACCACTGATGTGTTGTTTGAAAATTTTAACTTTTTGTTACAAAAACTACACACAACCAGGTTGTTTTTTCTTTAATAAAATATTTCCGCGCTTTACTATTGATGGGAACCATTTTGCGCAATGTTAGTGAACTAGAATCTTAGTAATGTAAGAAAGAACAAAGAAACAATGCTGCCAAGCACAACGATTATTTTGCCAATTAATCGATTAAAATTGCAATTAATTGAAAGAAAGTCTACGATACAATTAAATCATTAATTGGTCAAAATTAATCGATTATTTCAATCTTTGCGATTAATCTTGCCATCTCTATTTGTCTCCATTAAAGGCTTTTCTTGCCATTGATGCATCACATGCAGTCTTATGTCAACCATGATCTCTTTCGCTCCACTATTAGCGGATCCATTGTATTGACGAGATGGCAGCATTGCAGTGAATAGGTCCGGGTCCAGAGTATGCGCTTTCCAACCTCGAACTAGGCTATTTTGTTTGAATTTGTTTGGGGTATACTTCTGTTTCTATTAATAGCGCATATAATTGCATAATGATCGTTTGTGTAAAGCAGGAACTTATTTTCCAGTCCACAAACTAAAAGTACATATGTTCGGTGCCGGTGTTAAAAAATACGACATCGAGGCTTGCCAAGACCTTTACAATCTGTTTAAATACTTGCACAGTAGCACTAGGGGTATACAGCAACTAAAAATGTATAGATCTCTTATACTTGCACCCTCAAATCCGTTTCAGATACTACATCAAGCGGGGTTGCCGCATGTTCATATGGCTGCTTTGCCACTATTGTCGTGTGCCCAACATTGTGACCGTTTCACTTTGAAGGGTTCCCTGAGTATCGCGACATCCACGTTTTCCTCACTGATGGTTTGTGATAGGAGGTCCTGCGCTGCCTGACGGTGGTTAAAGTTGAGTTGCAGTATCTTCATTTTATCTCATATTTGCTGAGCGCTGCTTGATAAGTAGGGCACCTGAAACCTGCGGTTCTGTGGTCAGTAGCGAGCACGCCGCGTTTCGCACATACCAAGCACTTAGAGGGGTTTCTACAGCCCTTCGCCATGTGACCAGGGCCACCACACTTTACGCAGGATTTTCTCAATGGTCCCTACTCCGACAGTTCATAGATACATGGCCGAATTCGAGGCGTTTGTAGCAACGTCTTGGTTGATCTATACCACGAATGCGAGAAATCACCCAGCCGCTTCTAATTTTTCCTATTGAGGGCATCTTATTGACAATACTCGCCGGTAGAAGCAACAATGCGATTTGAGTGCCTCCGCATGGATCGTGTGTCTGACTCTTGAACCCTGATAGAATCAAGCTATGCATTTAAAGCAAGGCACACTTCCTCGCGGGTCGTGACTTCGTCGATGTCGTGGATTTCCATAAAGGTTTGCTGTGTTAAGGTTCTAACCTCCGCTTTCCCAGATACATTTCGCCTACCGCGGGTTGTAATTTGGCGGTTTTTGTGCTCTCTGCATTGTTGAGCTGGAACAAGAGGTTTCCTTTGGTAGTTTTCTTAACCCTGCGGATGTTTTCACCTAGGTCCCCCAGTCTCTCGTCACTTTTGACAAGTTTGTGGATTTCTGCACACCCTCCGGAGGATTTGATGACGATTGCGTCCGGACGAGAGGCTCGCTCTCTTTGACTCTACATCGCTATTATCTATTACATCAAACAGTTTACAAATAACAGCTTCATTCTACCTGTTTCCAGAAAACACGAACTTTTGAATACAGCGTGACTCTTCTTTACACACATTGTTCATTGGTGTCGCTGGTGAGGACATGATCTCCGCCACGCTATCAGCTTGAACGAGAACCTCTCTTCCGCTAAGCAGTCGCTTAGCTATGGGTGCACTACGCACTGCAGAACGCTGAGTCCTGCCGCTTTTTGAAAAGGGCTTGACATGATCCTTGTTGCCAGAAATCAGAATTATTTTAATATATTTACGGTATTATCATATTTTAAATGTTATAAGTTCGTTATTATTTATTTTTATTTATATATTATTAATGTGGTTTATTAAATTTTGGATATATTTACATATATTTATTATGCTTTCTTTTATTTATTTTATTTTATTTATTAAAGTTATTTGAGTTATGTTTTTATTATTATGAATGCAATTATTCAATCTTATTTTGTATAATGTTGATTGTATATTTGTATATTATTATTATTTTTAATCTATATTTATATATTTAATTGATAATTTTTATTAGTGGAAAGCTGCACCTTAAGCAATGAAGCTATAAAGTGTGAAGTTTCCACCATACGTAAGTCTTCTTTGATGGGTTCTGTAGCGCGATTCAGTCACTTTTTTAACAACACTCGAAGTTGCCAAATCAGCTAAACAACAGAAGTCAATACTGCTATTCAGTAACTCTTTTTTTTGACAACATACGTTATTGCAAAATCAGCTGTGTTGTTAAGCTAGCGGCATCTAGTTTGCTGTTGTTAGAAAACGCGATAAACGAATTGTTTGTGAAAATTAAAAAAAACAAAGTAATATGGTCTTCGAATATTGGCCATATAATTTATTTATGTGTTAAGTGTTAAGTGTTAAGGAATTAAACGAGCATCCGGTGGATCGGCGTTCGCTTCGAAACGTACACGTTCCCTTCGAATTGCCGGCAACAGTTTTTAAAAGGGTCCAGAATAACCGTATTATCAGTATATCTTTTTTTTGCACAATGGAAAAAATCTGAAATTCCACAGAATACCTTAAATTGGCTTTCCCATCAACAACCAATTTAAATTTGTCCAACATTTTTTGGAGAAATTAGTTTTTTCGGATGTTTCCACATGGCTACAAAATGCGTTGAAGGTATATAATAAAAGGGTTTTTTATGATTTCATGTACAAACGTTTTTATTTATTTTATTTCAGTTAATTAAAAAATTATATAAATATTTATACCTTAACGTGAATTGAACTGGTATTAAAATAAGATTATTGTAGTTTTCAAGAATGTATTGAAATAAGTTCATTTATAATTCATTAAATATTTCAAAATAATAATAAATAATTATAAATAACACAACGAAAATAAAATTAACAATACCCTTAATATAAATGAGTTCGAAAACACATTTTTACAAATCATCAGTCCTTTTACTTATGTGGCAACATCACACCTTAAAGTTTGTTCATGCTGGATGCAACCATGCACATAGTTATTTGTGACACTTGTTTTTGCTTATCGTTTCCTCCGTTTTAGTTTTGTAAAATAAAAATTGGATGAATTTTTTCTTTCTTTTTGGATTCGACGTTAACCGAACAACACGTATTTTATTTTAATACTCAAACGGTAAGGTATAGAATGTCATTAAATGATAGTATGGCTGTGTCGGCTGGTCCTGCGCTAGGAGAAGCAAGTATAGCAGGGCACTCAATCCAAAGGATTCCGCTTCCAGTTATGTCAGAAGAGAATATCGAGGCTTATTTCTACTCGTTGGATTTTTGGTTTAAAGCCTCGGGCGTCTCAACGGATTCCGCGAAATTCAACATCGTGGCCGCCAGCATACCGCAGGTTAAGCTAATGGAGTTGCGTTCCATCATTGACGCTGCACCGACCGCCGGCCGATATAAATACATTCGCTCAATGCTAAGCCAGCAGAGGCGCCTACAACGTGTACTACGAGATATGCCACTGGGTGATCGTCGACCTAGCAACCTCTTCAACGAAATGAAACGCGCTGCTGGCGCCGCTCTAAGCGAAAGTATTTTGCACGATTTATGGGTCAACCGTTTACCCCCACAAGCACAAGCAGCGATTATAGCCACCAGCGTACCAATTGTTGATAAATTGAAAATCGCTGATTCCATAGCGGAGTCCATACAATTGCGAGAGGGCCGCTTCAACGAGGTAGCCACATTCGGGTGGCACAGGTGATTTCTGTTGGTATCACGCCAAATTTGGGCAAAAAGCCACAAAGTGTCGTCAACCCTGTAAATTCGCCCGAAGGTCATCGCCGAGTAGTTCACAATAGCAATGCGCCGCCTATAGCATTTCAGAGGCAGGCAAACGATCTGAAATGCCAGCGAACTGTCGCTTACGCATATTTGATTCGTCAACGAAAATCACATTTTTGATCGATTCCGGCGCAGACGTGTCTGTGTTTCCAAAATGTTCGAAATTGGCGCGGGCAATGCCTTCGGACATGCAATTGTTTGCCGCGAACGGTTCGCCAATACAGGTGTTTGGCGAACCCATCCTCAACCTTAACCTTAACCTTCGCAGAGACTTGATATGGAATTTTGTGATTGCAGACGTAACGCAAGCGATTATCGGCGCCGACTTCTTATCGTATTATGATCTTTTACCCGACCTCAAAAGGCGTTGCTTATTAGATGGCAAAACAGCAATAAAAACGATTTGTTCGGTAAGTCAACTCAATGAAACCAGCATTTCTACAATCAACGTTAACCTAGATTTCTCAAATGTGCTTAAAGAGTTTAGCGACGTCACGCGACCTGCGCCTCTTGAGGCTCCGGCTAAGTCCACGATAGTTTACCGCATTATTACTACGGGCCAACCAGTGGCTGCACGAACACGAAGGCTTTCTCCCGAGAAATTCAAGGCGGCCCGTACTGAATTTGAGTTACTGATGAAGCTCGGCATATGCCAACCTTCCAGCAGTAATTGGGCAAGCCCATTACATATGGTGCGCAAAGCCGATGGTTCATGGAGACCTTGCGGCGACTACCGCGCGCTTAATGCGGTGACCGTGCCCGACAGATATCCGCTGCCTTTCCTGCACGATTTTACGCATGTCCTTGCAGGCGAAAATCGATCTGCAGAGAGCTTTTCATCAGATCCGAATCCATCCCGAAGACATAAGCAAAACAGCCATCACAACTCCATTCGGCTTATATGAATTTACGCACATGACCTTGGGTTTGCGCAACGCTGCACAGACTTTCCAAAGAGTAATCAACGAAGTTTTTCGTGGCGTGGACTACGTTTTTATCTATTTAGATGACATTTGCGTCGCTTCAAGCTCGCCGGAAGAGCACCTCGCACATCTTCGTTCAGTATTCCAACGCTTAGGGGAGCATAACTTAACAATAAACGTATCAAAATCCGTTCTTGGGGTACCGGATACGATCATTCAAGTTACCCACTGTCGCAAAGGATCTCAAGCGCTTCCTAGCGATGATCAACTTCTACAGAGCGTTCCTGCCCAAACCACTTGCACATCAAGCTCCCCTCTTCAAAATGTGTCCGGGAAACAAACGTAACGACAAACCACTACTGAGCTGGTCGAGCGAAAATATTAAGCATTTCGAAGCTTGTAAGGAGGACCTTGCGAAATGCACTCTACTTGCTCATCCATCTTCAAATGCTGTACTCTCGCTGTGGGTGGATGCATCGGATTTTGCGGCCGGTGCCGCACTACATCAGGTTGTCGACGAGAAACTTCAACCTTTGGGATTTTTTCAGCGAAGATTTACCAAAGCAGAACAGCGGTACAGCACGTACGATAGGGAGCTAACGGCGATGTTTCTCGCAGTGTGACATTTTCGATTCTTGCTTGAGGGGCGCGAATGTCACCTCTACACAGATCATAAAGCTTTAACATACGCCTTTCGCCAACGCCTCGAAAATGCATTGGACCGTCAAGCACGTCAATTAGATTTTATTGCGCAGATTACTATGGACATTCGTCACATCCCCGGCGAGAAAAATGTCGCGGCAGACCTGTTGTCACGAATCCAAGCGCTAACGGCAGAACCAATAAATTTCGATGAAATAGCAGAAGACCAAGCAAACGATCACGAGCTGAAGTCATACTTAGACGGGCAAGTTAGCCATTCGCTAAATCTTAATACTTTTATTCTTCCTTCCAGCACTAAGAAAATATATTGCGATAGTTCAACGGCTAGAATCCGACCGTTTATTACGAAACGATTCCGACAAGCTGTTCTAAAAGCCACACATGACATCTCCCATCCGGGTATGCGAATCACAGCAAGATTGATGATTGAACGCTTCGTATGGCCTGGAATAAACCGAGATAGCCGTCACTTTGCAAGACATTGCGTAAAATGTCAACGCAACAAGGTCATTCGTCATAATTTTGGCCAGCTTGAACGACGCGAATGCCCCGGACAACGATTTTCACACCTACACATCGATATAGTTGGCCCCTTTCCATTGTCGGAGGGCTATCGCTATTGTCTCACAGTCATCGACCGCTTCACTCGTTGGCCGGACGCTTTTCCGATTCTAGATATTACTGCCGAGACGGTACCAAAAGCGCTAATCAATGGCTGGATATCGCGCTTTGGTGTTCCTTTCGACGTAACCTCAGATCTGGGACGGCAATTTGAAAGCAGCGTATTCCAACACCTTTTGCATTGCCTTGGCGTCAGGCATCTACGAACAACGGCCTATCATCCACAAACTAATGGGATTATCGAAAGATGGCATCGAACGCTTAAGTCAGCAATATTGTGTCACAACAAAGACCATTGGACAGCGTTTTTGCCTCTCATCCTTTTAGGGCTTCGAAGCTCCTTTAAGAACGATATAGGCGCTTGTTCAGCCGAGCTAGTTTACGGAACCACCTTACGGCTTCCTTCGGAATTCTTCGTGGATAGGGACCGATTAACCAACGAGGCAGAAACCGCAGTGCAGTTGCGCCGTGCCATGCGGGAGCTACGCCCAGTTGACACCGCCTGGCATACCCATAAAAAATCCTTCATACACGCAGATCTCAACAAATGTGAGCAGGTCTTCATACGAGACCTATCCGTTAAGCCTTCCTTGTCACCGCCATACAAGGGTCCCTACAAGGTGGTACATCGGTATACAAAATATTTCGTCATCAACGTCAACGATAAACCACTTAATATTTCGATCGACCGCTTAAAACCTGCTTATATCGCGGCACCTTCCCACTAGAAGGGGAGTACTGTGGCAACATCACACCTTAAAGTTTGTTCATGCTGGATGCAACCATGCACATAGTTATTTTTGACACTTGTTTTTGCTTATCGTTTCCTCCGTTTTAGTTTTGTAAAATAAAAATTGGATGAATTTTTTCTTTCTTTTTGGATTGGACGTTAACCGAATAACACGTGTTTTATTTTAATACTCAAACTCCATACTTATAAACCATTATTGATGAAAACGTTCAATACGTCCGATATCTTGACTTCGACATTTTCATCGGTTAAAGTTAAGAAATAAAAGATTTGGGTTGTTCACGCTATCCAGGATATCGGGTTGTCTGGCTATGTGGTTGTAATTTTTTTCAGTTTCCAAAAACAAAGTACACAGAATTTTTTTTAATTTTTAATTTTCTGTTTGGTTTGTTGTTTGAAATTGAATAAAATTACAACCACATAACCAGAGAACCCAAAATGCTGGATGTCGTGAACAGCCTAAATATGTTTAAGTCACACTATTTGGATTTAAATCCTATAATGACAGTCTTTAAAACAATTCCGAGCTCCATTAGGGATGCATATATTAACATGGCACTTCGAACACTTGTACCTGGTATATCCTAAACATCCTGTAACTTTGCATCTGCCTTTCTCCTTTTTGTACTCCGGCCAATGTTGGTTTCCATCGTAGCGCACAGATACAGAAAGTGCCGCTTCACTTTTCCTTTTTGGTGTTAAAGAGGACTCTTCGCTCAGCTCTGCTCTTGGACTTCCGCGTTTTCCAGTACATTCATCTATCTTCGATAGAGCTATAAGTCCATCAGTAATATCGTTACGGAATTCTAAAAAACCGATATATTTTCTGGAAGTTCCATAAATATTGCCATAGTCTCTTCTATATTCCAGCCATGAATTGCATATGGCCATGCCAACAAAATGATCAAAAACCTTAAGTGTCCATTTTTTAACGTGTCGATATACGCTAAAGAGATAGCAGAAAGTATATTTTATCCACTCCGCCCATGTGCTTGTTATACATGGTTACAATATTGGGCTGATATATTTCATGTTTTTTCTTTTTTTCAACGCAAAACCTGGATACCTTGTTTAAAGGTTCACAACTATATATGGACGACACAAGTTAGACGGTACCTCCATCAAGCCATTTTATTACAAAGATACTACCGTCCCTCTTAACGCGGTAGTCGAAACTACCTCGACCTTCTCTTTGCAACTTTGTGTCAGACCTTAGGGGTGCTTTATTTATATTTTGATTTTCTTCTGATTTTCCGACAGGGTGGAAGTTTAATGTATGTTGGAACGATTTTCCGTCATCCCTTGTCAAATTTGGTTTTGTGACATAATGGTTTCGGCGTTGTGCCATCTTCAGTGTCGTTTTCGTTTTCGATACTTTATTTATCCTATTTCGTCTGATTGTACCAGTATCCCAAATTCCCCTTTGTTTTAAGGATAAGAGTAAATTAAGCGTAGAAAAATAATTGTCAAAAAAAAATTTAAAATTTTTATGTTCGGCTATAATTTTTTTTAAGTGCATTACAATATCAGAGCAAAAACCTAAATTTGAGCGTATTAAAACCGTAGTTTTCACCTGGTATATTTCAAGGTCAGTAATCATGCAATTCGAGCTACAAAGGCAAAATACCTGTATACCTCATTTTATCGGTTTTTATGGCATATATTGTCTCAATGCCGTTTTCCCCTTAAACGGAATCATCATCTCATCACAAACATTTTCAACCCTTGGAATTGTATATGATTTTTCAGTAAATGCATTTATCAGAGGTAGAATTCTATAAAGTTTGTCTTCATTGGATAAGGCCGTTTGAAATTTTGAGTTGTTTCGTATGGAATGGAACCGCATTCCTGGCATGTTTTGGGAAAAGCATGGTAAGTTAAGGAATGCAACCGCTTTTCCATCAAAACTGCTGACAACAATAAAGTCAACTATTCAAATTATAAACCACTAAAGCACCAACACAGAATAAAGGAATGCAATTGTTTGCTACCAAAACTGCTGACGACCATAATATCAACCGTTCAGATGATGTGACATCGGATGCATCAGCATAAATGTCTCACACTTACAATCAACACTCTAAATACATTTTGCAAATAAAGTAAAGTAAAACAGCTTATTGGCGCCCGAGCAGGGACCACACTAATAAAAAATTAACCATCGATCGGAAAAGGACTTGGCTATCCTTAAGATCGCATTTTTCATAATTGCGTTAAAAAGTATACTTGAAATAAAATAAGGAGAATAAGTGTTAATTCTTATTTTGCTGTGTGCCTATGATCAACTAACCAAAATTGAAAAGGACACCCAACAAACAGTTCGGGACTTAGCAATCAAGTTAGCCGATATCTGGACAACGAGGACCTCCCAACGACAAAGAAGCTCTACCAGGAACCAGAACAATAAAGTATCCTACTAACCGGAGAAAAAGTAAAGTAATTAGTTTTAAGTGAATACAATTTTATGTATGTAAAGTGACAAAGTGGATAAATTAAAAAAAACGATAAAATGAATGCAGAAAATGAAATGTTAACACAGCTTATTGCTGTACAAACGAATGATTTAAAAACGGAATTAGAGCCGTTGAGACTGCAATTAAGAAATTTGACCAGCACTCATAATGTAACAGAATTTCAAACACAAAATATTGTAGAAACAGTTCAATGTAATGAGACTTTGAATATTATAAAGTATTTACCCGAATTCAATGGCAAAGGCTACGTGAGTTGGAGAGAAGCAGCTCATAATACTATTTCACTGTACGCGAAGGGAAGTAGGAAATATTTTGCCGCTTTAACTATCCTTCGTAATAAAATTACACAAGTAGCCAATGATACTCTTACAAATCATGGCACAGTCCTTAATTTCCAGGCAATTATAAGCTGTTTAGATTTTGCTTATGCATATAAACGCCCTATGCACATTTTGTAACAGGAACTAAATCTAATAAGACAAACTAATTTGAACGTAGTAGATTACTATAATAAAGTGAATTCTCAATTGACACTCATGGTAAATAAAACTATAATGACTTACGGGAATAATTTAGAAATAACTAAAGAATATAACAAAAGACATCGTTCAGATGCACTTAGAGTTTTTATAACAGGATTGAATTATCCTATGAATAATGTTATGATGGCTATTAACCCATCAGATATACCTATCGCATTAGCTAAGGCCCAAGAAATGAAGTCCAACCAAATTAGACTCCAATTCGCCAATGATTTCAGTCAAGCAAGATGCCAAGTGAATAGGAATCGAAATAATACTAATAGGAATTCTCCTTATCAAAATGATTATAATAATCAAGATTAAAATAATTTACGTTTTGACCAGCGTCAAATGAACAATGGTTACAAAAATTTTGGATGGCAAAACCAACCGAAATCAGTTCCAATGGAAGTAGATAATCTAGGCCAATTTAAACAACAAACCATGTGTATTGTGTGTGTGTATCAGTTATGTATGTATGTGCATACTACATCCTACCCCTTTAGTTAAATGTACAATTGCTGTAGTTTCTTAAAAGTTAGGCAAATGTGCATATTATGTTACAATTTATGTACATATATTAATATATTATAGTTTACAATTAATTATGTGTTTCTAGCTTTAATTATATTGTTATTGTGTATTTTAACTAATTTATTTTCTATTTGTATAAAGCTATTGACGCCTTCTTGTCTAATGACTTTGTAAGGGCCTTTAAAAATTTTATCAAATTTTTTCTTATTTCCTACTTTAATATAAACTAAATCATTATTTTTGAAATTACTTATATTATTGTTTGTTTGTTTCTTAATTCTATCAATCTTATTTTGTATTAGAGATTGATGAGCCATATTACGAGCATGTATAAGTTTCAGTTTGAGCTCTGTCAGATAATCATCAATATTGTATAATTTGTTTTTAGATTTAAGTATTTCGCAGGGTAGACTGCTGATTTTTCCAAACACTAGCTCATGTGGAGAATAATTTGTCGTACAGTTTGGCGTTGTGTTGTAGCAGTACACGTAATAGGGTAATAAGTCTTCCCAATTGTCTTCTTTTTGAAGTGCTCGTAGGTAATCATTTAATACTCTATGGTTTCGTTCTAATGCTCCTAATGTCTCATGGTGGAATGGTTCTGAAACCTTTTTGTCTTTGTTTAATAGTTTACATATGTTGGTAAGTAATTCGTTTGTAAATTCTGTACCTTTGTCAGTTTTTATGTTTTTAAAACATCCATATTTTAATATGAAATCTTCAACAATTGTTCTTGCTACAGTAACTGCATCTTTACTTTGCATTGGAAATGCTGCTATATACTTTGTGAGTTCACATTGAAAAGTCAGAATGTATCTGTATCCGTTTGATGGACGTAAAGGGCCTACTGTGTCAACTGTAATTGTTTAAAATGTCATGGTCATTTTTTCTTTTGTGTATTTAGTTACTTTTATTTCATTGCATAATTTGCAGTTATTAATATAATTCTTTACCATGTTACTCATGTTTTTCCAAACATATCTTTGTTTTAATTTTTTAATTCCTATATGTCCTCCTAATTCCTCATCATGATATTTGCTTATTAGACGCTTTATTTCTTTAATATTCTTTATTTCTTTTGGCGGTGTATATACTATAATGGCTGTATTAGTTTTCATTTCTTTTTGTAGCTTATTCCATTTTTCTTTAAATTCTTGCATGCTTATATACTGGAAAATGTTGTCTTCTGGAGAGACTGCTAATTTAGCTATTTCCTGTTGTTCTATGAATAATCCTAGCTTCCTCAGAATCAACGTCATAGTTGATAACGATTTATCGCTATATTCAACAACCATATTTTTCTTTTGTGCTACTATATTGGCCTCTTAATTTTTTGAGCTGAAATTGCAATTTCTTTATATGCGTGACGTCAGATAATGACGTTGCTTCCCAAATGTGAAGGTGATCAAGCTTCTCTTGAGTTGCAGCCCTAGTTCTTTTTGCAAGTTGTTTTCTTGCTATGCCATTTATATCTTCATTTAGCTTTTTGCTTTCTTTGCCATTTAATTTTTCATTTAGCTTTCCGCTTTCTATGCCATTTAATTTTTCATTTTCTAATTTTTTACTAACCGCTCTTGTAATTGTAAGCATATCATATGATGGTATCATTTTTCTTAATTCTTTTGTTGTAATTTTTATTCTAGATAGTGCGTCTGCATTTGTATTCATCTTTATAATAATAATAATAATTTTGGCGCGTACACTATATAGCTCAGTGTTGGGCCGAGCTTTTCCTACCATTTGTGGTGTGCATCTTTATATTATACGACAAATGGAGGGACCTACAGTTTTTTGTGCCGACTCCGAACGGCAGATGTATTTAATGAGAAGCTTTTTCATGGCAGAAATACCCTCGGAGGTTTGCCATTGCCTGCCGAGGGGTGACCGCTATTAGAAAAAACTTTTTCTATTATTAAGATTTTGCTTGCCCTGACTGAGATTCGAACCTCGAACTCACCGGCATATCAAGTAATAGCACGCACCGCTACCAACTCGACCACAGCGGCCATTGTAATTCCTTGTTTCCTTCTTTCCTTGTTTGAAAATTATTTCAAAATCATAATCCATAAGATCTACTCGTATTCTTGTTAACTTTGATGACGGGTTTTTATGTGTGAATAAACTTACTAATGGTCTATGGTCAGTGTATACCATGAATTTTCTACCGAATAGGTAAGGTCTGAAATAATTTATTCCCCAATGAATGGCTAATAACTCCTTTTCTATTATTGGTTTGTTGACTTCATGTTTGTTCAAACATTTACTCGCATATGTATGCTATTGGAGTGTCTTCTCCAGGCGTCCCTTGAGATAAAACTGCTCCTAAGGCATAGTTTGATGCATCAGTAGTCAAAATAAAAGGTTTGGAGAAATCGGGATATTTCAAAACAGGTGGTGTCATTAGTTTTGACTTTAGAGTTTTGAAAGCTATTTCACATTCTTTTGACCATATAAATAGTTTGTTGTTCTTTAATAATTCATTTAGCGGTTTTATCTATTTGCGCAAAATTTTCTATAAAACGTCTATAGTAGTTGCAAAATGCTACAAATCTGCGTACCTCGTCTGCATCTTTAGGACATGGAAAATTAGTTATAGTGTTATACTTATTTGGATCAGTCGTGATACCTTCTGCTGTTATAAGGTGACCTAAATAAACTACTTCTGTTTTTAAGAAGTTACATTTGTCTGGATTTAGTTTTAAATCACATTGTTTCAGTCTTTCGAATACATTTATTAAATTTTCATTGTGTTCTTTTAGAGTTGAACCAAAAATTATTACGTCGTCTACATATAAAAATGCAGCTTCTTGGAGTCCACTCAAAGCTATAGTCATCATGCGTTGAAAACTATTAGTCGCAATTTTTAAGCCAGAAGGTAGCCTTTTGAACTGATAATGTCCTTTATTAGTCGAAAAAGCTGTAAGCGGTCTGGATTGCTTATCTAAAGGTATTTGATGGAATGAACTGGTCATGTCCAATGTTGAAAAATATTTGGCTTTGCCTAATTTGTTTAACACATCTTCTAGTCTTGTTAATGGGAATTTATCATTTACAATTTTGTTGTTAAGTTGTCTGTAGTCAACTACTAATCTCCATTTAGTTTCATCATTTGTGCTTTTCTTTGGCACAATTAATAATGGTGAGTTATATGGACTGGTTGAATGTTCAACAATGTCCTCTTTAATTAATTTGTCAACTTGTTGGTTAATCTCTTCAACATGTGCATTTGGTAATCTGTAGTTTTTTATATAGACTGGAGTTTTGTCATGTACAGAAATATTCTGTGTATAAAAATTGTTTTTTGTTAAAATATCTCCTTTTAGATGAAATATTTCATTGTATTTGATACAAATATTTATTATGGATTCTTTTGCTTCTGGATCTAGGTTTTCAAAATTTATAGTATTTTTAATAAAATCTATTCGTTTTTTTGAATTAAATTTTGTGTCATATTTCAATATTGAAAAATTTTTTATTGGTTGTATGTGTAAAGGAATATCTTTAATTGTTATGTCACACTCATTTGTATTTATGAACTTTATATGTTTGTGACCTTTCTTTGGAATTATTGTGTTAGCTATAAATATGCCTGGTGTTATTTCACTAGCGCATACTAAACTGTCTTCATTTAAATCAACGTCTACTTCTTTTATAATTTCTGTTCGGGGTGGTAAATGAATACTTGGTAATGTGCTGAGTTTCATGTACATTGGCAATATTATTTGTTGTTCTTCATACATAATTGTGATTACGAAAGTTCGTAATCTATTTTACAATTATATTTAGTCAAGAAATCTCTGCCTATAATTCCGTCTGTAGATATGTTAATATTATCAAAAATATAAAATGTATGTTCAATATTAAGTTCATCAGATTGAAGTGAAAGTTTAGTTTTTGAATTTGTTGTTAATAGATTTTCACTAAGTCCATTTATGTTAAATTGTTGACAATTTGTTATTATACTGTTGTCGATTGATGATTTTTTTATAATAGAAATGTCTGCACCTGTGTCTATTAAAAATGCTATTGGTTTTGTCTTTGATTTAAGTATAAAGTAATTTGTATCTTTTTGTGCTATACTATACGTATTTAATGTTTTATTGATGGCCCCAGCTTCTTTCATCCGGGGACGTCTTAGTTTTCCTGAGAATTCTGTCTTTGATTATTATTACTTGTTCTGTTCTGATCAGAATTTTGTGAACGTCGGTTGTCTCCGTTGTTATTATAATAATTTCTACTATTATTATTACTATTTCTGTTGCTGTTATTATAACTTCTACTGTTATTGTTATAATTCCTATTGCTGTTATTATAATTTCTGTTATTATTTGTATTATTGGAAACTCGATTGCGATCGTCATACCTTCTGTTTCCATTATTATTTCTTGTATTAAATGGTTGACGCGTGTTATTATTATAGTTATTATTGTAACTATTATTATTGTTATTATTTGTCGGATATATGTTTGAGTTGTTAGTCGGTACATCTGCTTCTTGAGCTGTTTGCAGTGCTTCAGAAAAAGTCTTGGGTCTTGCCGCGAAAACAATTGATTTTAATGGTTCATTTACACCATTTTTAAAAGCGTTTAATGCCAATTGGTCATTGAGCTTGATAATTATCGATTTAGATTCTGAGCCTTGCTGCGATATTTGAATTTCATTAAGTGAGGGTGTTATGCTCTCAATTTTCGATGCAAAATTCTGCAATGGAATGTTATTTTGCTTTATCACACTAAGCGTGTTTTGTAGCTTCAGCGGATTTTTATTTAATTTATATATGTAGTTTTTCAAGAGTTTCTTTGAGCTGATCTATAGTGGTTGGCTCTGTTTCTGCTAAAAGTCTGTTTTTTACTTTTTGTGCAATTTTTCCTGCTAATATATATTTTAATAGCATATTCTTTTGTGCATGATTGAGTGTATTTGCATAAAACTCAATGGTGTCTAAAAATTTTGTAAGAAGATAATGTTCTCCTCCAAATTCGGGGATTATCTTTGGGGCAGTTGAAATATCAAAGCTTGCCATTTTGTTCTTTAGAAGTGAATAAATTTTGGAAGTTATGTTTTGAAATAGCGGACGTATTTCGTCAATTTGATGCTGTTTATTTTGCAATACAATGTCTGCCCAAATCTCTTGTATTTTACTTTTTGTATGTTCAATATGTATATGTATCTGAATATGTCCTAGTTGGATTCTTTTTTAAATTGGATAAAATGTTGTTTAATTTGTCCATGTACTTATTTTAAGCATGTAATAATATTTATTTTAAGCAGTTATATTACCTACTGATCTAGAAATCTGCGTTTTTACATAGCTTTTATAATACATATTTAATCTATATAAACCGTATATTATTATAATAATTAATATTAGGTATATCAAATATGTGATATTGTGGTCTTCTTTTGTTATTACGCTGTCATTTATGTTGTTATTTATTACTTCTGTTGGTCCCTGCTGGTTCTGCTTTGGGCCGCACATTTTTTAAGTTGTTTCAACTTATACAAATGTTTATGCTTAAAGGATGATGATTTCGTTTAGTGAACTTACTACACAATCAGCTTTAACTACTTTAGCAAAGTATATAAATATATAAAATTTCCATTCAGATATCTTCCTATGTTCAATGATTGGGAAAGTTCTATCCACATCTGCAAGCGATAGCAACTGACTAGCTTTCTCATCTCTAGTTTAAACGCTCTGTTTCTAACGAAATTTTAAACGTCTCTTATGCTTATTTCCTATGCGGAATCTTTATATAATTTTCATTTCAAATAGCGCACTACCGCAGTAATTTAGTTCTAAATTTTCGCAATTTTCATTTCAGAATTCTTCTCTCTTTTTAACTTATTATGGTCCTACTCCTTAATAACAGGAGTTTGGCAGGATCGCCATGTAATATTAGTTAGGAGGATTATTTGTTGTATTATTAGCGCAACTCGCTTTATTTTGTAGGCCACCAGGCCGCTCTTGTGAACAATAATATGCAAACGGTTAAGGTTGTAAATTACCATTGATTTTATTTTCAAAAATGTTGTTCTTATATAGATACCAATTTCCTCACAGAGGAAACTTATTACTAATTCTTAATTAACCAATGGGAAATCAACACGAAATAACAAATATTTTCTCACGCATTGATTTCACACGGTACTAAATAAAATATGATTAGGGTAAATTGCGCTTAGTGTTTTTGTAGTGTTTGTTTTATTTATTGGCCTTCAAATTGCCGTAATGCAATGACAGCAATTTGATGCCAGAATGTATTATGTATTTTTGCTAAGCGGTCAATCACCAAAAGTACTTGTACTTGTTGTGTAATGAGCTCGCTGTTCTGCGCCCAGACATTTGGTTTTATGTGACACTTTGCGTGTGGTGCCTTGCGCGCGTGCAGTGTACATTATACGTGTGTGTGTGTCAGTATGTTTCATTCTGTGCTTTGTGCATTGTGTATGTTTGTATGTCTGTATGTTTGTTATATTGTGCGCAATGTGTATTGTGTGTGTGTATCAGTTATGTATGTGCATACAACAGTTTCCCAAAATCGGTCGAAAAAAGTTGAAATCAAATTAGATGAAAAAGCATTAAATGCAGTAGATAAACTGAAAAATTAATTAATTCAACAAGTCGAATTGACACAACCAAACTTTAAGAAAATATTTATATTGACAACAAACGCATCCAATGAAGCCATTGGAAATGGTACTCTCAGAAGATAATAAGCGCATTACGTTCATTTCAAAAACGCTTAACAAAACAGAGCAGCATTACGCTACGAACGAAAAGGAATTGTATGCAATTGGATAGGCTTTAAAAAATTTGAGAAACTACTTATACGGAGTAGTGGATTTAGAAATTCATACTGACCACCAGCCCTAACATTCGCAGTATCCGCGAGAAACCCAAATTCCAAAATGAAAAGGTGGCATGCCTTGATAGAGGAAAATGCACCTAAAATTATATACAAACCAGGAAATACAAATCATGTAGCAGATGCACTTTCTAGGTAATTTTTAAATAATAATAATTTAGAAAAAGGAAAGGATGAACCAACAGAAACTGCACATTCAGCAGAAAGTTTAGATATTTTTCATATTATACCAATTAACAAAGCTCTAAACTCGTTTCCACAACAAATAGTGTTGAATAAGGAAAGTTCAAATGACCATTTTAGAACGAAAAGTTTTAATTCGCTCCGCCATCATATAAAATATAAAGACCTGGAGTTTTTAAAAGAAATTATATCAGAGCGATTAAATAAGAACATGTTAACAGGGATTCCTTGTAGTTCCGAGGACTTATATGCAGTAAAACAAGTTTTAAGGAATAGAATAACAAAGAAAGTTTTTCATACAATAAGAGCAATGGATGTAATAAACGAAGATGACCAAGAGAAGATTGTGAGACAAAGTCACACAAGGGCACATAGAAACTATAAGGAGAATATAAAACAAATATTTAAGGACTACTATTGGCCTGAAATGAAGAAAAATTTCAAACAATATATGCAATAAAAATAAGTACGATAGGCACCCTAAGCAAATCCCGATTGGTGAGGCACCAATTCCAAACAAGGAGGGGAACAAATTCACATTGATATATTCTTTGCGCTTAACTTGAAATTCTTAACTTTAATAGACGCATACTCAAAATTTTTGGTAATTAAACACATCAATGATAAAACTAAACTACAAGATAAAGTATTAGAAGCTTTACAAAGCTTCCCAGGAGTAAAGAGAATAACTTGTGATAACGAACCGGGATTTAGTTCAGCACAATTTAAATCTTTTGCAGAGCGAATGAAAATACAAATTAAATATTGCGACTCTAAAAATTCAACAACTAATAGACAAATAGAAAGAGTTGACTCTACGTAATAGAAATCGCTAAATGTATTAGGGAGGAGTTTGAAATAGTAAATTATATAGAAGTCATAATTAGGGCTGCACAATCCTATAATCAAACAATACACTCAGTAACTGACAAAAAGCCTTTCGAAATTCTTTATAATAAAGTTAAACATAGCGATTTGGCTAACAAGCTAAAAGACATAAAGATAATATCAAATCTTAAAATCCTCTACGTTCGCAATGATGCACGTCATCATTGTTTTAATGGCGATCCCTTTGATCACAGCACAAATTGAAATCATAGATCTTAATCACGGAAATGGATATTCCCTTCTGAAGCTAGACAGATTGAAATTAGTTGAAAGATACGACAAAAATACCAATTTAATTAACACAACAATGTATAAACAACAAGTTGACAATTTAGAAGCATTAGTACTTAAAGAAATGGAACCTAATTCACTCATGATGGCTAAAATAAAGCACATTAGAACTCAGATAGATACACTTACCCCACATCATAGAATTCATAAAAGAGGATTGTTAAATTTCTTTGGAACAGGGATGAAATATATTTATGGCACAATGGATGATGAAGATCGGCAAGAAATAGAAGAGAAATTGAAAGTAAACACAGTGAACGCCCATAATGCAATTGAAAAAATCAATCTTCAGAAGAATATTAATGAGAAATTTAACCATGAAATTAAAGGTATCACTGCAAATCTAAACCAGCATTACAAAGAACTGTTTCAAAATATTAATGAAGTTAACACAGAATTAAATAACTTATCAATGGAAAAGTGGACAAACAAATTGTTTGAAAATCTAATGTATATTGAAACTAACATTATTAGAATCAAGGAAATCGTAATGACAAGCCAAAGTAACCTCCTAAGTAGAGACATTATAACAGATGACGACACTGTAAACTTTAATATAACTTTTGAGATATTAAGTAAGATCAAAATTGTAATTGTCACTTATAATGGAAATACTGTAATATTATTTAAAATACCCTATTTTACTAACGAAACTTATGAATCAATCTATGTTTAACCAATACCCAATGTTAATCAAGCAGAAGTTTATATTCACGAAAATGAAATTTTATCTCTAAATTATGTTACTTATAAAAAGATTTCGTTCAGGGAGGAATTGGAAGAATATAAAGACGGATGAATTAAACATTTATTTAAAAGTAAAATGCACTGTAAATATATGACTAATAACCAATCGAAAATATTTGATATGGATACAAACCATGTTAATGTAATCAATGCAAAAAATCATACTATATATCACAACTGTAGTTCTAACAATTTTATTATTAGCGGAAATTATTTAATACGATGTGAAAATTGTAACGTCGAAATTGATAATGTAACCTATAAACATCGTATACCTCTCCCAGTGCAATTATTGCCAAACCCATTCAGATTAATTAATATAACAATCATGAAGAACCTAAGTATGGAAGAAATTCATTTTGGAAGTATTGAAAATATTCAGCAAATTACAGAACTCAGATATGAAGCAAAAAAAAGCAAAATAAAAAATTACAGTGTAATTGCGATTATAAGTTTAATAATAGCAATAATAATAACTTGTAAATGTAGATGTAAGAAAACCAAAGTTGAAGTTAACGCCGAACAAATTCCGATACAAAAACCAGCAATGTCCATTGAACAAATGATAGAAAGAATCAATTACTACTCGTCTTTGAATCGGGACGATTCATCTAACAAAGGGGGGAGTTAAGAAATGCAACCGCTTTCCCACCAAAACTGCTGACAACAATAAAGTCAACTATTCAAATTATAAACAACTACCAAAACTGCTGACGACCATAACATCAACCGTTCAGATGATGTGACATCGGATGCATCGGCATAAATGTCTCTCACTTACAATCAGCACTCCAAATACATTTTGCAAATAAAATAAAGTAAAACAGCTTCCTGAAATTTCAGCAGCAGCGACAACAACCGACAGCTTAGGTTAGAATAAGAATTAAATTATTAAATAAAGACAGAGTCAATTTGGAGTTGGAACTCACAAGTACACACCGCGAGTTTAATTTGGTATTGATGTGGACTTTGATGTGGACTTTGGCCAATACATTTCCATTATCAGTTAGCCTGGTGTACCGATTGTTATCTCTAAGGCAAGAAATTTAAGAAATTCCTCTTTCGAAAGATTGATAGATCTTCCACTCTTTAACACCGATGCGTGGTTCGTGGCACTCACGATTTGGAGAAGAAAATTTTCAGAAAAATATTCTAAAAAATATTTCACAGACAGTTGTATATTTTCATCTGTGTGAACCTGAGTAACAGTTGTCTCAGGAGTAGTCCATGTTATCTTCTTCCATCGAAAGTCACATTGTTTTTTCGGAACAAAATTTGAAGTTTGTTTTTCAAAAGAGGTGCTATGTGCAGTTTATTTCGCTTCACTCAATACTTCGTTTTCATCAAGTCTATATTTGAAATATTTATTTCATATTGACATTGCCGTGAATGTTCTTCGATCATAAAGGATCCGTTTTTGTCAAATGCATTATACAAGTCAACAATAATTTCTGTTCCTTGAGGGTCCTCGATATCGGATATATCAGAGTCCTCAAATTCAACCAGAATTTGTTCAATATCAGTGTCTTTCATTTTACGCGACATTGCTACAAGATTATTATTACAGCACAAAAAAACGTCTTGTCGCTACGAAATTCATGCGCAAATGAACGTAATGCATGCTCAGCGGTTCTGCTAATTTTATAAAGTTTTAGCACCTTAAGTGGAAAATGTTGCCATAGGAACTTTGAAAAATCGTTGCATCTACTTCAGGGGATTACAAAAAAAAAGAAAAATTCAGCAACAACATAGCTATTTTAATTTTGTATTTTTCGTAAAGGTTTAAGCAACATAACTGTTAATAAAAATAACCACGTTTTTCTAACTGGCAACAATATAGCGGGAGGGTTAATTGGGGCAGGTTCTGGCTGCTTTGCGTTTCTACGCCACTGATGTACACGGATGTACACCATGATAGTTAGACCAATAGTAACGTACGTAGCAATCGCTTGGGGCTCAAGGACCAACCTGGTTACAGTAAGGCAATCTCTTGCCAAGCTGCAACGCCTGGTATGTGTCTGCATTACGGGAGCAATACGCACGTGTCCGACGGCTGCGCTGGAGGTGATCCTGGAGCTCAAGCCACTCCATATACATGTTGTACAGGCAGCAAAACGTTCAAAGCTGAACTTTGCGAGAGAAGGCTACGGCAAATTCAAGGTTCTATCGTCCAAAAATAGGGAGAAGTTTGGCTGTCAGCTCCCACTAGCTCTTTTTCCCAGGGATGATATAATTAAAGAAATAATGTTTGAGAGACCGTTCAGAATTGATGATATTAAAGACAAAATGTCGTAGAACCCCTTCCTTCTGGAGAGCTGGGCTCGGCAAAGTACATTGCAGTGGTATACGGATGGCTCAAGACCGTGGATGGTATTGGGGCAGGGGTCTTTGGTCCCAGAGCTAAACTCTCGATACCTATGGGCGCCTTTCCCAACATCTTTCGGGCGGAAATATATGCGATCCGTGCTTGTGCCGATCTAAATCTGCACAGGAACTATCGTGATGAGAGAATACTCATCTTAAGCGACATCCAGGCAGCGCTCAAAGCTCTTACGTCCTTCGAGGTAAAATCCTCAATGGCCTTAGGGTGCATAAATAAATAGGCTCAATGAACTGGCAAAAAGGAATACCATACGTCTTTCATGGATTCCAGGTCACGCAGACATCGAGGGAAATGAGGTGGCAGACGACCTGGCCAGGTTGGTGCTATAGCTCTACGAAGGGAAAGATGGCTAGGTCAGATGTGGCCTAAGGAAGAGTGTATACACTCCCTGTCACCGGGATTCATTTTGTTCATTTATAGATGCTCTGGGTGTAGGGGATGTGTTGTAGGTCACTGAGGGCACAATAGACCAATTGGTCGCAGTGCGATCCTCTCTTATTTATCTATCTATCTATCTAATGTAATATTAAATTCACAGGCGTCAAAAAATAAATTGATCAATTCAAAAATGACTAGAACATCTAATATATAAAATAAAGAATATAATAAATAAACTTAACAAAAGGTACAAATTCATATTCTTAATCTAATTATATATGTATATACTTACACATTATTGCAGCCCTAATGCCCGCACCAAATTATTTATGGCATCCGCGCAGGACTTCATCCCTTCTGCCTGTGTTTGAGCGACTTCCAGAAATTTTTTCTAAGTGGGGTCTCTTACCGCAGTCAGATTTGCTAAGCAAATCTGTTCCCATTTTCGGGAGAGAAGATCAGCTGCTGTTAGGAGGGTTTGTTAAAATCTCGCAACTTTATTCTATCTCCCTTGCTTGCTACTTCCAATAAAAATATAAATAAGGTATTTCATGAATTTCGTCGGAGCTAACATCAATTCCGACGTGATTACGAAATTTTTACGAAATTTCGAATTTCGGGAGATTGCCATCACGGATTCCGAGTGAACGCACATATTTTGACATTTTTTCGTGAAATAATCTACGAACGCTTTCCCTTAACGATAAGAGAAAATAATAATTAAAATACAGCAACCACCTAAAAAAAAGTAAATTGGCAGAATTGCTAATTTGTTGAATTATTTTAAAAAGTAGAACGATATTTTGTTTGCTATGTGTGTCGCGTCATTTATATTTGTACATACATATATAAGTATGTACAAATATGACGATATTGATTTGAGTTTTTGGGTACAGGCATAAGTAAAGAATGCGGCCCGTTGATATAGAAAAAAATAAAAATTTGGCCTTTTACGCCTTCTTTCACTGACTGTGATGGTGCCATTTTTTGGGGTGCAAATTAATAGGAAAGGTGTTAGGGAGGGGCAAAGAGGGAAATTTCAATATTTTTGGAATCCGATATTATTGTGGAAATCGGAGCAATAGTTTGTGAAATATGAGCTTCTAAAAATTTTAAAATTTCCCCGTTACCCCTCCCTAACACTACGTATTTACTTGCACCAAAAAAAATTATAACAATAAAATCAGTAAAAAAGGGCGGACCCCGCGCATTTTTTTTCTACCTAAACCGTATTCTTTACTTGTTCCTGTGTACATATTAGCAGGTGCATTTGTCATATTTTCGTGATCATTCATTAAAGTTGGTGGCGGCTGTGCTCAGTTACGTATACGTCCGCTTTTCAATTGTCATTTTTTGTAATTATAACAAAAAATATACTACAAATATATGTACATACTACTCATATAAACATTCTGTAGGTATGGAACCTACACACATATGAACATAATATTATGTTCATAAATTGATAAATTAATTTTTTCATTTTCGAGTTATTTTTTGATAAAAATTAAAGTTGAATTTTTATTTTAACGCTAAGACTTGCTTTTAATTTGGCGCTTCTGATTTTTTCGACCGACTTCTTATTTACTTTTAACTGTTGCTAAATATAAAATAAATGAATTAGATTGAAGAGAGTGGCTCTACTGGCTTTTCAGTTTATTTTCTAATGGTCCATGTGTGCGTAAAATATAAAAATCCTAGTAAGGGGTGCTTGATTGACTATTTTACCTAGTGTATGTTGTTATTATACGCTGCTTCTATGTAAAAGTATTTTAAAGTGTCGTGAAATTGTTCCATAAATAAAAAAAAAAAATTTGTGTATTCTGATTTTTAGTTTTCCTTAAAATTTTTCTTGATGTTCCCACGCAGTCGCATTCATTTGCAGGCAGTGGCCAATACCATTTCTCTTTCCACGTACTTTAATTCGGTAGTTGTTCATAGCATTGTCGATTAAATCAACGCCACCCATGCGTTAGTTATATTCGCGTATTAATTAAGGTTGGTCAATAACCGTCCGATTTTTTCGATCATATCTCTTAGCACGACACATTGGCGTAGTCGTCAAAAGTTACTCCTCAAAGTTACAACCTGTAAAATAGTAAACCAAAACAAAGGTGTCATGGATGGATTAGTTTTGAAATTGAATTATTACCTAATTGTCATTCCAGCGCACTGTCAAAAAGTTTTAATTTTTGTCAAATACAAAATCGGATGTTTCGCGCGGACTCTTATGCCTCGTAAAAAAGTTATCGAATGTTATATTGTGATTTTTTCGAGTTTCTAGTTGGGACAGCAATCTCCAAAAACCATAATTAGCATCGAAGTTAGAAGACGCACCAGCATATGACATTAATTGCTAGCAGTATCCTTCCGAAGAGGCCAAACACCAATATTTGTAGCCAAATCTGACAGGCTTACTCTAAATAAACATTTTGCACAAATGGCGCCCGTAATAGGGAATAATTTGCTCGTCAATAGCAAGACTGTGCGAAAATATGCCGAACTGCATAAACTTCAGGTTGATCAACATATTTAATAGAGATATTTTTGCAAATTTGTCATTTTGGTCGATTGCATTGTTGTCACCACCGCCAAATTTTGTTTAATGCGTTTGAATCTGTCCCGGCTAATAGCTTTTTTTATAGACTGGCATCCAAAGATTCGCGATGAGACCGCTATGCGTGGGTATTCGGCAACGTATGATAGCCAGTAATACAAAGAATACCAATAAAAGTTCGAAACTCTTGAATCGTTGTCAAAAATCTGGGTATTTGTTATTTTGTTGTCTACTGATCACACAACAGCACTATATGGATAGTTTCGCACAAGACCGACGTTCTGGTTTCCCAGAACCTTTATTTATAGTAAATGTGTTACTCTAAATACATATCTACAACTACTTAAATACTAACTAGTACATAGCAAGCTATGTGTATACCTTATTACTAATACAATCTTTACTACGCTATCTGCTTACACAGATGACGATGCTCTAAACAATTAGTCTAACGTACACATACCCGTTCAGATGTATGTATTTGTTTAGGTCCGACTAGACAAGCATTGGTCATTAGTACTATTTTTCACACATTTGTCTACCTAGCAAGAATGCATTATCTCTTATGCTATCATAACACATACATACATATGTACGTATGTGTGGTCGCGTCTTAAATACTAATACAATATATTATAACACAACATACGCATGTATGGTTGGCTCTTATCTATTATATACAGTTCATCTGTATGTTTGTTTTGGTCTGTTTATTGACAACTGCATTGTAGCACTAAATGCTCTAGTTGCCAATAATAGCCATAAACATATTGCCCACGTTGAAAGTACTTGCTTTCAATATCTATGCTGTGTATATCTATTGCTAGGAAGATGAAATACATATTGATTCAATCTTAATGGACGACTAGAGCTATATAATTATAATTAGTTTCGAAAGGCAATGGCAGCAGGGATAAATCGCGTTGATATTCCACCTAGTTTCTTGGCGACTGTTACTATGCAGACTACGATTGCGGCTATTACGATCCAGGTAGTTGTGTTTGAGAAGTAAAGTACCGTATGATGCAATTCGAGGTAATCAGCGAAGCGGAACTTACTGGGTGGCTTAGGTATATTCGGGATGGTATATGTTTGTATTTCGCCCTCTAAATTAATGTGCTGTATCGGCGGTAATTGATTACTTATGTTGATAGGCGGCATGTTCTATTCTATTTCAGTAGTCGTAGTTGCGTGTGCCCATAGGCTTACGGTTTCCGTTGACAAGTGAGAGCCTGGTTTTAGGTAAATTATACCTTGATCCACCAAGGTATAGTGCATGGAATGGGCTTCGCACTGTATACTTGCTGTAGTGTCTTCGGGTATAGAGAACAGCCAACTGTTTGTTTCCGATAGGTGCATCCAGTATTCCTTACTGGCATTATGTCTACCTTGCATGTCATTGGAACCTTTGTGCTGTTGAGTACCAATTCTATTTCGCAGGAGGAGTCTTTCCGAACGTTCAATAATGGATACGATTGGGGGCAAACTGTCAACCATTTTAATTTCATACAATGTGTCAGACTTGCTTCTGCTAAACCCGCATAAACTGATTTCTCTTTATCTAGCGCTAAGTATTCGTCCCTTGGGTTAAATCTTACGAAGTAGTTATCATGAAGTACTGGGTATGTGTATAAAAGCCATACATATAGTGGGATTTTCTGTATAAAAGGCATCTGGATCTTCACTAGACCAAATTCGTCCCTGATCTCAGCAGTGGTTATAGCTATCTTGGCCAACTCAAAGGGATATACATCTGGCAGCTGCAAGTCTTCCTTTAAATTTTGGTTTATGATTTTAATTTGCGACATACATTTTCTGTATGGCAATATCCGTTTCATGAAACTTCCTTTGGTGTTCCAATTTATGTCCATTATGTCTCTTTGACGTTGTTCAAAAGCCCCAAACGCAATATTAATGCTTTTAACTGTGCTTGTAAAGGTGTCTATGTCTAACTGTCTATTCACAGTATCCTTTAACTTATGCACTGATTCATTTATCACCTTGAAGTTCTGCGCAATTATGACGCTCTGTTTCTTCATAACTTCGTTGGTGACATCTTCAATTGAGGACGGATTATTTAGAAGATCCAATAAATATTGTTCATTTTGGAAACTCTTATACACTTTCTCTACTAGAACCTTAGAGTGTTCTTCGTCAATAAGCCCAAATAGTGAGTGATATAAGCTGCCAACGAACTGTAGATCCGATCGTACCTTTCTTTGCTTTCCTCCAAAAACCATTGCCTCATCGTTCTCATTTATTTCTGTCAGTCGGTTCTTGATCTGGTCGAGGAGTACCTTGGTTGTTTCTTCCGCCGTAGGTCCCAAGCTGGGAATCCTTGCCTTTAATTTTTCAAGCACTACAGGGGCCTTCTGAAGCATTGCCTTCTGGTGATGATATTCAGTCATACTAATGTGTACCAAGATGTCCCATGATGTCCTTGTGAATCCTATCTTGCCTACCTTTCCGATGACTACTCCTGACTTATCTTTAAACTTATTTATAGCTACCTGACAGCTGTTTGAGGGCAATATTAACAATAATGTTAAAATAGTTAAAATTATATTTTTGTTTTTAGTTTTATAGTTAGTTCTTTTCGTTTGTGAACTTTCTTTATTGATTTCTTCGTAATTGCTACTGTATTCAGTAGGAAAAGGACAAACATTAGTTATTGACCTTTTGGTGATGCCAGTGCTTGTCCTTCCATCTACCATTCTACATTTCCCATCCTTCCCAATGATGAGATTTTCTATTCTACCTCTTCTCCAAGTCAAGGTTGGAAGATTTTCCTCTTTGAGCAAGCCTAAGCTTCCTTTAACAAGGTTATCCTGTGGTTTTTGCCACTTGACCCTTTTTTGAAGCTCACTCAAATACTCCATACTCCAGCGCTTCCTAAATTCTTTTGAATTATTTTCCACTGTTTTCCAGTAATCCCGCACCCCGTGATAACACGGGTTATCACTGCTGTCTACTTAGGTAGTAAACTGTTCTCCTATTAAGAAATGGCTTGGAGTTAAGACTTGAAAATCATTTGGGTCATCCGATAGAGGGGTTAGAGGCCTTGAATTTAGTATAGCCTCTATTTGGGTCATAAGAGTGCACATCTCTTCAAAGGTTAGTGTGCCATCCACTACTCTGTAAAAGTGTTTTTTAATAGATTTAACTGCAGCTTCCCATATTCCTCCTACGTGTGGGGATCTAGCTGGTTAATTTAAAGCACCAATGAAGTTTGAACCATTATCCGAATATATTTTTGATGGACAACCGCTTCTACCTACGAATCTTTTGAAAGCTCCTATAAATGCTGCAGTGCTTAAATCGGAAACTACCTCAATATGAACTGCATACAAATACGCACACATAAGCTTTGTCAATTCGCTTGCCTTTTATTTTATGGTGTATTTGTATTGGACCGAAGAAGTCAGTTCCTGTATTGAGAAAAGGCCGCGTACATCTAACTCTATCCGCCGGCAGTTTGCCCATAATTTGAAATAGGGGACGTGGATTTGCCCTAAAACACCGATAACATTGGTTTACTATTCTTTTCACTAGCTGCCTACCTCTTAACGGCCAGAATTGTTGCCTGACTATTGCAAGGAGTCCTTGCGGTCCAATGTGTAGGTGTTTCTTATGAATTCCACCTACCAATAACTTCACCAGTATATCTTCATAGGGGAGCACCATCGGGTGATTTGCTTCCTCTGGTCTATCGCTTTCTGTTAGTCGTCCTCCAACTCTGATAATGCCAGTTGCATCTAGGAATGGTGAAAGCGTTATGAGTTTAGAGCTTTTCTTCTCGTTTTTATTGCCTGAAAGTAAACTTAAATCTTTATTAAAATATTTATTTTGTATGTTTTTTAAAATTATACTCATTGCTTCTTTTCTGTATTCCAGCTGAGTTTTTAATTCAATATCTTTATTCAAACGTTTTAATAACATGTATTTAAATTTTATACAATAAGCTACCACATTTTGTAAATATTAAAAGTTATTTTTGTGGTTTATTTTATCTATTCTAATAGAAACTTTATTCATATCAGGAAGAGATTATAACGGCTGTGTTGATATTATTTGTATATCCGGCTCCGCTTCCAATAAATGCTTTGGGCCATTAAACCAGAATTCGTTGTTAATTATGTCGCTTGGGTAAAGACCTCTTGATAATAAATCCGCTGGACTTTCTTTTGTGTCAACGTGTTTCCAATCACCAATGGACGTGTTTACTTCAACATAATTGACTCTATTTGACAGATATATTCGCATTTTTGCAGGGTCTTATTGCAACGAACTAAGAACAATAGATGAATCAGTGTAATAAGTTTGGGAACAATTTAGGGTAAGTGCGTTTGATGTTTTTTGCATTAACTTTACAAGTAGTACCGCAGCACATAACTCTAGTCGAGGAAGCGTCTGAATTTTTATTGAGGCCACCTTGGATTTAGAAGCTAATAGGTTGATTTTAACATTACCCGATATGTTTACTGACTTTATGTAAATAACTGCTCCATAAGCTTTCATTGATGCATCTGAAGATCCATGCAATTATATTACTGCCGAAGATGGTAGTATTGCGTGCTTTGGAATTTTTATTTTATTCAGCATCATCATTTGACCTCTAAACTGTATCCACGACTGCATTGTTTCTCCTGTAACTTCTTGGTCCCAATTGACTTTTTCCTTCCATAGTTGTTGTAATAACATCTTGGCTACAATCACTACTGGACTCAATAACCCTAGGGGGTCAAATAGTCTTGATATATCGGAAAGCATCTGACGTTTCGTTATCTTAAATTTCGGTTCCCAGTTTGATTTAACTGAAATTGTATCTTCTTTAGGGATCCACGATATTCCAAGAGCTTTTATACCTTCAGAATTATCGGCAGCTATATCCAACTTTTTCTGGAATTTTTTCTAATAGACTACGGTGATTGGAACACCATTTTCTCAAGTGAAATCCGTACGATTTTAGAATGATTGTAATTTCCTGTTGTATATTTCGCAGTTCAGTTAAGTGTTCGCCGCCAGTCATCATATCATCCATATAAAAATCTGATTGAATACACCTGGCAGCTGCAGGATATTGCAATGTATTCTCTTCTGCTGCTGTTTGCAAACACTTTACTACTAAAAATGGAGCGCACGATGTAACAGTTTTGAATTTATAGGTATCCAATGATTCCCATGAATTCCATCTCCAATATATTAGTTGAAACTCTTGATGTTGCTCGTTTACCCAAATTTGCCTAAACATTTTTTCTATATCTGCTGATATTACAAATTTGTGTTTTCTAAATCTGATTGAGATATCAAATAAATCAGCAGTCTAGGTCCTGTATGCAACAGGTTGTTTAAAGACACGTTTTTGGAGGTTTTCGCAGAAGCATCAAATACAACTCTTAATTTGGTATAAGAACTTTCTGGTTTCAGCACATAATGATGTGGTAAGTAACATTTGACATTCAGTTTGTTTGGATTTTCTATACGTTCCATATGATTCAATTTTATATAATCCCTCATAAATTCATGATATTGAGACCTTATATCAATATTCCTTTCCAACTTTTTCTCAATCGCCATGAATCTACGTTTAGCTGTAATCTCCGAGTTTCCTAATTCTTTAATATTTCTTTTAAACGGAAGACTCACACTAAATTTGCCATCAAATTTGTGTATTGTGGTATTACAAAATATGTTTTGGCAATCTTCCTCTTCTTTTGTAAATTTCCTATGTTTTTCAATATCTTCTTCTATTTCCCAAAATTTTTTCATTTGATCTTCTACTGATGTTTCTGAAAAGAATGTAATTTTACATATATATGATGGGCTTTAAATCATAGCCGCGCCTGTTATAATCCAGCCCAATTTGGTTCTATGGGCTTTTAGATTATTTTCCTGAAGATCCATTATTTCTACATTTTGATAAATGTCGAAAAATATATCTGAACCTATTAAAATATCAATTTTATCTGGATTATCAAATTTTGGATCTGCCAATTCTAAATTATTTGGGTAATTTTTTACCTCTACCTTTTGAGTCGGAAGATTTGTCCCACTAAAACATCTAAATTAGTTTTGAATTGACCAAATTTTGATTTTAGTTTAATATTAACCCTTTTATCAAAAATGGGTTTTGTTTTTGCAACTCCTTCTAATGTATTTGGTTCTGTTTTACCGCCCGATAGATTTAATTTTTTCCATGGTGACTTTGACAAGAGATTAACTTGAGAACCACTGTCTAGCAGTGCCCTTCCGTTAATCCACTTTCCTTTGCCATCTTGTATATGCACAACAGCAGTAGCTAATAAGGTACATTTATTTGAATTTTTATTTTTATCAGCTATCATTGTATTTTTTGTCATCTTATAATTTTCCTTATTAGCACCATTTACTTTATGTAGAAGTGTGCTATGATTTCCGTTACATGTACGCCAATTATACCCAGTGCATTTTTTGTAAGAATGCCCACTTTTGAGGCACTTCAAACATAAATTATTTTTATTTGCCTTCTCCCACCTTTCTTTGATAGTAAGGCTTTTGAATTTTGCACATTGGTAAAGTACATGCCAGATTTTACATCCCATGATGCATTTGGCTTCATTTGTTCCTACCACTGTTTTAATTTTATCATCCCATCTTGATGAACCATCACTTTTCGATGACTGTATTGCTTGCAAGGCATAGAATTCTTGATCCAAGAAGGTTATCAATGAATCTATGTTGAGTATATTTTGCGAGTTTTTAATTGACATTTGGTACTTCAGCCTTAAATCGTCACTCATTTTTCGTACTAATAAGAAATTTAGTAACCCATGCAAAATTATTTCTGAGCTTAAATTTGTGGCTTTAATTGAACTCAAGTTTTCATGAATTACATCTTTAAACTTTTTTATACTCCATAAATTTTCTACAGTAAATGGCGCTTCTACTTAATTTGAAAAATTTATAGCTGTTTGTGCTCTTAAATTTGTAAACTTTTTATCTAATATGTTCATAGCAATATTATAGTTCGCGGTATTAACTTCTAGGTTAGCAATTGCTGGTGCTGCTTCTCCTCTTAGTTTTGATTTTAATATAATCATTTTTTGAGTGTTCGGAAGTCCAGAGGAATCTATGAGCTGAATGAATAGCTCTTTAAACGATTTCCATTCTGAATACTACCCCGAGAATATTGGTATGTCTATCCTTGGCAGTGTGTAAGGCAGATTGATATCCGCAAGTTTTTTTCCTTCAAATTCCATTTCGAGATCTTCATCAAACTTCTTAACTATTTGTTCATAGAGGGTAGCTAAATTGTTTTCTTCGCAATTTCCTAAATATTGACAGTACATTGATTTGATTTCCCAATGGTCATCCAGTATAGAAGCTTTTGGAATTTTACCTGATCTATACCTATCAATATTCTTTCCGAAATCTACTAAGCGGAATTCTATTTTCTGTTCTTCCTTATTTAAAACAGATTTGGCCTTATACTGGTCGCCACCAATACTCATCGCCGATTGGTCTACAAAGCTAGGCTCAGTGCGTTTCTTAGCCGTTGCTTCTTACTTCTTCTTTCATTGGCTCGATAACCGCCTATGCGATTTTGGCGAGCTTAACACAGCACGCCGGTTATTTCGCTAACTGGCGCCAGTTGGAAATACCAAGCGTACCCAAGTCCTTTACCGCCTGGTCTTTCCAACGCAGAAGAGGCCTCCCTTTTCCTCTGCTACCACCGGCGGGTACCGCGTCGAATACTTTCAGAGCTGAAGCACTTTCATCCATTCGAACGACATGACCAAGCCAGCAAAGCCGCTGGATCTTAATTCGCTGTACTATATCTATGTCGTTATAAAGCTCGTACAGCTCATCGTTCCATCTTCTACGGTATTCACCATCGCAAAGGCGTAAAGGCTCATAAATCTTTCGGATAATCTTTCTCTCGAACACTCCCAGAGCCTTCTCATCAGATATCTTCATCGTCCATGCTTCTGCGCCATACATTAGGACGGGCATAATGAAATACTTATAGAGCGTGATTTTTGTTCGTCGAGAGAGGACTTTACTGCTCAGTTGCCTACTCAGTCCGAAGTAGCACTTGTTGGCAAGAGTGATCCTCCTTTGGATTTCGAGGCTGACATTATTATTGATGTTAATGCTGGTTCCTAAGTAAACGAAGTCTTCTACTTTTTCAAAGTTATAAATGTCAACAGTGATGTTTGATCCCAGTCGTGAATGTGCCGACTGTTTATTTGATGACAGGAGATACTTCGTCTTGCCCTCGTTGACCTCCAGACCCATTCGCTTTGCTTCTCTATCCAGTTTGGAGAAGGCAGAACTAACTGCGCGGTTGTTAAGGCCGATGATGTCAATGTCATCGGCGTACGCCAGCAGCTGCACACTCTTATAAAAGATAGTGCCTGACCGATTTAGTTCTGCGGCTCGAATTATCTTCTCCAGCATAAGGTTAAAAAAGTCACACGACAAAAAGTCACCTTGTCTGAAACCTCGTTTGGTATCAAACGGCTCGGAGAGGTCCTTCCCAATCCTGACGGAGCTGGTGGTGTTGCTTAACGTCATTTTACATAGCCGTATAAGTTTTGCCGGGATACCAAATTCAGACATTGCGGCATAAAGGCAACTTCTTTTTGTGCTGTCGAAAGCGGCTTTGAAGTCGACAAAAAGGTGGTGCGTGTCGATTCTTCTTTCTTGGATCTTTTCCTAGATCTGGCGCACTGTGAATATCTGGTCGATAGTAGATTTACCAGGTCTAAAGCCACACTGATAAGGTCCAATCAGTTCATTGACGGTGGGCTTTAGTCTCTCACACAATACGCTCGACAGAACCTTATACGCAATGTTAAGAAGGCTTATACCACGATAGTTGGCGCGAATTGCAGTATCACCCTTCTTATGGATTGGGCATTGCTTGGTGCTGTTTATATTGGGCGCTTATATAATCTATAAGTGCACTCATATCGCTTAGGATTTTACCTATTGCTTGGCCTTGTTTTTCTTTGAAATAACCATTCCTCTTTACTGAGGAAGTTGGCTCTTTTAATAGCTCCTCATTTTCTTCAAACTGGTAGGACAACTCGGTCTGTGCCCCTCTCCACTTTTGGAGTTGTCCCTCTGTTGTTAACTCTTTTTTACCTAAAATCTCATTATAAAGCGCTGTCGCTTTATTTCCTATTATTTGGTTGGCTTTAATAGTTTCTTCCATTTTCATTTATATTTGTAATATTATTTATTTCAAACAAATTACTCACCACTCAAAAGGTTTTTCAACGTAGGGGTCACCAATATGATCACACAACAGCACTATGTGGAGAGTTTCGCACAAGACCGACGTTCTGGTTTCCCAGAACCTTTATTTATAGTAAATGTGTTACTCTAAATACAGACAAGCATTGGTCATTAGTACTATTTTTCACACATTTGTCTACCTAGCAAGAATGCATTATCTCTTATGCTATCATAACACATACATACGTATGTAAGGTCGCGTCTTAAATACTAATACAGTATATTATAACACAACATACGCATGTATGGTTGGCTCTTATCTATTATATACAGTTCATCTGTATGTTTGTTTTGGTCTGTTTATTGACAACTGCATTGTAGCACTAAATGCTCTAGTTGCCAATAATAGCCATAAACATCTACAATAAGCTGAAGAACCTCACTGTCTATAAAACATTATCAAAGATGGAGCGGGGAAAATGATCCTTCAAGATCAAAAAATTAATACAGCACTCAAGAGTAATTACTTGAGAAACCTAATAATCTTTTCATATAATTTATAAGTTGCATTTGCACTGTCGTCGAACGGTTGGTTTACAAACTTGTAATTTTGGCGGCGACTCCATTTCGATGTTTGCCATTCAGCATTCTCGCCGTCCCTACGATTATTTCGAGCCTTTTTGGATGGATATGGCTTCAACCTGGTGTTTTCATCGATTTCAAGACCTTTATCCAAAATAGGATAGTCGTTGCCACTTCAATGTCTGCTACTTCGCTAGGAAACTCGTTTGGATATTGTCATCCAATTCTTCATTATCACTGATGGCATCAACATCGTCTGGCGGCGTGATAATAACATTTATCTTCCTCGTCGCTCCAACTTTCCATATCTGCCTGCAGTTCCTCACATGTCAAAAATTTTATTTTTCTTAACATTTTCTGAACTATTTAATATCAACACTCGCGTTATTTTGCAATTTTGATTGCTTTCCTCTACACTTCGTAGAACACCTGATTTCAACAGTCACTTATGACGAAATTGCCGTTGATAAAAAATTGTACATGCTCTCAGGTATGCTGTAAGTTACAAACCTGAAATTTCGTAAAGTTCCTAAATAAATTTTCAAAAAAATCGTACAGCGGGATCTATGGGCAGGCAGTAATGGGTTAAAAGAATGGAATAGCAAAAAGCTTTTCTGATCACAGTGTCAATTTGTTAGGGTGCTCCAAAAATGCGTGAAGTAAAGTTTAAAAAAAAATGTTAATGCTCTTATCCGCTAGGATTGGTTTTTTTTTTAACAAAATAGGAGCCGTTTAAGCGTTGAAAATTTTTTGTTGAAAATCAGAAAACTTCAAAGAATAATACTCGTTCGTTTGTTAATCATTTTTAAGTCTCAAATATTTTTATATGGAATTAATTGTGGATTTTGGTGGCTCCATTAAATTGCATATACTAAACAAATAATTGAGTATTACTCTTACAACTCTCATGGAGAAAAACATAGTCTACCTTTTGAAAAATACTTATTCTTAACTGTTTCTAAGAAAACTTATTATCTCCTTATGAAGGCAAAATATTTGGGAAATTTTAATTCATTTGAGTGGTCTCTAAAAATTTATTTGATTTATAAAAAGGGAAGTTTTTTTAAATTGAGCAGAGTTACGTAATGGGCGCACTAAAATTCCAATTTACTTGTTATTATCCACACTAAAAAACTGACATGTTAGCAAGAGTCTTAAAAATTGTATAATTTGTCATACGGAGGTTGTTAATAATTTGTGCTTACCATTCCCTTTTTCAGATTTATTTTGATTAGTCACGGTATTTCAAATTTGTTGGTTGTATCAAATTTATGAGATTAAAAAAGAAAAATAAATAAAAAAATTTAAAAAACTTTGTGTTTTATTTAACCAAACCGATCACCGTCTAGCACGTACACCTGCTACCCATCTAGAGGATAGCGCCACCACCTAGCAACGAGCTTTAGCTGCGCGATAGCTAATTAAAATGCTCCGTATAATTCTTAAATGTTTATTAATATTAAACATAGAATCTAGTCTTATGGTCCCAGTGACCAACTCAGAAGCGAATCTTACTCTCTTCGGCCCTTCGAAGGTCTTTACCGGTCTGATAGCTTCCTCACGACTTGTGTCACTCCCGTCAAAGAGTCACTTTGACGCAAAATGCTGGCTTTCAACGTTCCGTCGAGACTGCAAGTTCTTTACCGTTGATTTTTATTACGTATACGCGATCCGTAGAACGTTTAATTACTTCGTATGGTCCCGAGTACGGTAGTTCAAGTTGTTGCCGGATAATAGCTGTTCTCAACATTACGTGCGAACAATCTGTCAGTTGCCTGTAAACGAACATACTTCTCTGGCTATGATGTGCCGCTGGAGTTGGGCGAAGTAACTGTATATGTTCTCGAGTTTTGGTTGCAAAATCTAGGAGATTGATGGAACATCTACGTTTGGCAGTCGAATTCCACCTCCGTACAACAGGTTCGAGTAACACTGTTGGCAATAACTCTATTCACTTTGCATAAGAGTTGCACATTAATGCTGCCTTAAAAGAGCGGTGCCAACGTTCCATCATGCCGTTCGTTTGAGGATGATAGGCAGTGTATGAATATGTTTGCTGCCTAACATTTTCGCTAGTGACTGAAATAACGCAGATTCGAACTGGGAGCCCTGATTTCTCTGGTGTTTGCGTATTGTGTCGACTAATTTTCGCACGTTGACATGGCAGACAGTTTCGCGCCAAAATCGTTACATCTTTCCTTACATACGGCCATACGTACCTTCGTTGCAATTGCTGAAGTGTTGCTCTGCCACTAGGGTGCGACTGGCCAAGAGACGAAACTTCACTGCGCTGTATCGATTTTGCAGTGGCGGTGTTGGCACAAGGTCATCTATAGCTAATAACACATTTACATACATTGAGCCCAAATGCGCATTTCGAATGAGTCATTTCAAACCCGTTCACATTGTCTTATTCGCATTTCCTCTGACAGTTTATTTGAAGCATCTATTTTGTACGGGGGTGGTTTGATAAGTCAGTGACTTTTCGAATTTACCGCGCAGAAACTATCAGTATCTAAGTGGGTTGCTTTTGTTGAATTTAGGAACTTGCACCCGCTGTAGGTAGGAGCGATTAGTTGCCTGTTGTGCATTGCTGATGTTAAGTTGCTGCAGTTAAGTGTGCATCGTTTGCAGTTGCAACTTACACTCCTCCGTTTCCATTAAGGCGCAAGCGCTGTTGAAAAAATCCTCTGCTGCCTCGTCGCCGTCTGCTGATTGTGATCGCAAATTGTATTTGAACATATTATGCACTCACTTGAGATCACGTCGGGGTCATTACTTTAGCTGCGCGATAGCTAATAGACATCTGCATGAATGTAGTCATTGGCCGTTATAACATATTCACACATATGCGCAACGTTCCACGCATTCTGCTCACAGCATGCGCGATGACTGAATGAGTGTGCAGATAGCTGATATTACTGCGCTCAGTCAAATTCAATAAAAGAGACAGTCGTTGAACAAAGAGAGGCAAATTTATTGTGCCACTACACATGCGCAGTCGACTGTATGAGACCACATTCGACAGCAGCTACATTATGAAAGCAAACAAATTAGAAAAAATGCAATATATTTTTTATTATCCATATGTAAATATGTAGATCTGTATATATTGAATATAAGGAAAAATAGTACAAAAATAACAAGATGTTAACAAAGGAAAAATATAAATTCGTCCATTTACTAAACAAAATTAAAAAAAGATAATTCAAATGGCATTCATGTAATAGTATAAGATATGACTACACTTAAAGCGATATGTACATTTATGGTGAGATCAGTTTGTGTCGACTTCATATAATAGTTCGTTGTTTATTTCGTAATTAAATAATTTATTATTCTAGCTCTTTTTTGTATCACTCTCACTTACATCACTATTTAAAAGTATTAATTCATTAACATTTATTGCACTAGCTGGTATCGCCAAAATTTTATAGCTGGTTTTATATAGTAATGGAAAATAGTTTTTGTTCAATTGCCACCACTGGAGTATGTCAAAGTCATCATGAAATGTTACATCCGTGTCTTCATATATACGTAATTCATTGCTAATTTTTTCTTCTAAATTAAAGGATTGCTGAGGTCGGAAAAAGTCCATACAAATTTGATAATTATAAGCTGACACGGAAATTGAAGAATTAGGTTGATGTCCTTCGTTAGTAATATCATAACTTTTCATTTTCATCAAATATAAATTATTTATTTGCAGGAGGGAACAAAAAAAGGACCATTTTGTGGAAAATTTACATATTTGGCAAAATAGTTGGTGCTATGAGATTAGTCAGGATTTCTTTTAATTTTTTGGTTATATAAGTTATCACCAGCTACTCCATAATATCATTATGTTGAGTTTGTCGCCAGCCACTGCGCAACACCGTTTATGCTGAGCTTGCAAAATGAACACCTGCAACAACAGCGCATCTAATATCACAGATCGTGGGAGTATGTTTGTGCTGACGAGGGGACTGTATGAACAGCGGAGCCAGCAACACAGCCAGCAGCACAGCCAGCAGCACAGCCAGCAGCGAAGCCATCAGCCATCAAAGCAGATTAGGTTAGCTATAAGTTGACTTCTACTTGTAAGTTTAGTTTAAGACCAGAACTAAATAAATCATATTCAAATAATTGGCGCCCAACGTGGGGCTGGGAAAATTAAACAAGTTTAATTTATAATCAAAAAAGGACGTCCTCCAAAAGACAACGCCGCAATCATCAAGAGGGAAGAGCAGAAGGACAACACCATTACAATTAATATTATATAAGAAGTAGAAGCAGAAAAAAAATGTAAGTGCTGTGCTCATAATAAAAAAATAGTGAAGTGATATTGAATAAAGTGATATTAGAACAAAATATTACAATACAATTAGTCCTAATTTTTGCCTATGAGTGAGGAGGAATTAGGATCGATTTTTGAAAGATTAAACATTTGTGAAGACAATAGAAACAATATGAACGCTGATCAATTGAGTAATATCATTCAATCTGCCGTGTCGACGGCACTAGAAGCACAGAAAAAAGAATTTGAATTACAGATAGAAAGTCTAGAAAAGAAATTTTCACAAATAAATTCTGTTAACACAGTAGAGGTTTATAACGAGACGCAAATTGTTTCAGGAGTAAAATGTGAAGAGTCGATGGATGTAATAAAATCTTTGCCCGAATTCGACGGGCAACAAAATAATTATGTTTCTTGGCGCCAAGCGGCGCACACAGCCTACAAGGTATTTCAAGGTTTTGAGGGTAGTTCAAAACATTAACAAGCTTTGGCAATAATCCGAAATAAAGTTAGAGGACCTGCCGACAGCGTGTTGGCCTCATTCGGAACAGTGTTAAATTTTAAAGCAATAATTGCGCGCCTTGATTTTACGTACGCTGATAAGCGTCCGATTTATTTAATAGAACAAGAGATTTCTACTCTTCAACAGGGTAGATTATCTGTTCTCCAATTCTTCGATGAAGTGGAAAAAAAACTAACGCTGCTCACAAATAAAACTCTTATGACATATGATAAGAGCTTAGCTTCCACAATAAATGAAAAATATAGAGGTGACGCTCTCCGCGTTTTTGTTTCCGGGCTTAGGAAGCCACTTTGCGACATTTTATTCGCATCCCGACCAAAAGATCTGCCATCAGCTCTTGCATTGGCACAAGAGGTAGAATCAAACCACGCTCGCTATATATTTGCCTCAACATTTGCAAATAGAACTGAAGAAATAGCAAAACAAAGAAATAGTATTGAGAACAGACCTAATATTGGTGGTATAAAAAAAAAAACAGTTTTGAAAATAAACTTAATAATGGTGGTATGAATAAGAATCCGCACTATTATTATAAGAATAAGGAACGGGTTGGCGACCCCCCTAAAAAAGTAGATCAGATTGAACCAATGGACGTGGATCCTTCCACCACTCGAAGATTAGGGAATTTTAAGAGTTACCCAGATAAGCAACCATACCAGACGCAACCTAAGAGGCCCGCATTTTCGGATCGAAATACCGCTCCCAAGCTTCAAAGAGTGAACCATATAGTCAATGACAAAGAAGAAGATTATAGCAACAGAGCACAGACGGCAAGCGTTGACATTGAAGAAGAAGAACAGGTTAATTTTTTAGAGAAAGGTCAGCTCTACCATGGATCAGTAGAACCATTGGGAGGGCAAAGAGGCACATCAGACTTTTAGTGGACACAGGTACTGCGAAAAACTATATAAATAATTTAGGTGAGCTTAGAGGCATCAGACCGGTGTCTTCTCCTTTTCTAGTTAAATCAATCCACGGATTTAATAAAATAACAGAAAAATGTAAAGTTAACGTTTTCGGTGTTGATACCGACTTTTTCATTTTGAAAAACCTAACAACTTTTGACGGTATAATAGGCTTGACCTTTTAACAAAGGTGAATGCTCAAATAGATCTTGGAAAAAAATGTATACGGCACGATTTAGGTACAGAAAATGTGTTATTCTTGGAATGTGAAGATGTAAATGTATTGAAAGTTGAGAAAGAAGAAATTCCTCAAGAAGTAAAAGAACAATTTATGAAAATGATAAAAGACCAAAGGGAGGTATTTGCAGACGCAAAGAAAAAACTTCCCTATAATACGAATATCGTCGCTACGATTCGAACGTCAGACCAAGACCCGGTCTACTCGAAATCGTATCCGTACCCAATGGGGGTAGCGAATTTCGTAAACGAAGAAGTCAAACAACTTTTAAATGATGGCATAGTGAGACCATCTCGGTCCCCGTATAACAGTCCAGTATGGGTTGTTGATAAAAAACAGCATTTGCGGTAAACAATGGAAAATACGAGTTTTGTCGTATACCGTTTGGACTCAAAAATGCACCCAGCATTTTTCAGCGGGCCATTGATGACATCTTGAGAGAAAAAATAGGT